>OW386169.1:32558350-35370600 GCA_936431705.1 Cheilosia pagana
ATACCCTATACTCAGTTTTTAACTAAATAGTTTAGCAAGATTATTTTTCGAACTCAAAATTTCTATATTTGTTACTATTTTGTAGGCATTATTTTCCAGAATCAGCTCTAAAGATTTTGAAACTCCTTTTTAGCAAATATTTCCCACTTCTTCTTTTTCAACCGTATTAATCATGAACATTAAAATAGTTCCAATAAATTGCAGTCTACACTATCAGAAACCCGCACTTCATTTACCCCCAAACACGTGCAAATTCAAAAACAAATCTCTGAATTCTTTCATCACAAACCCTACTTCGAGTCATAACCACCTACCAGCATCACTAGGTAATTTGAAAATTCTTGTTTTAAACCTAAACAATAATAAAAGAAAAATAAACCAACCAAACTGATGATATGAACGAGAAAGTTTCGTGCGATCCAGTCGTGCACTTTATTCTAGTGGTAACACTGCTAATAGCATATAGGCGGGAGGTTAGATATAACTACGGCAGGCAAAGCAAGATAATTTTGGAATAATAGGTGATCACTTTGCAGTAAATGGACTCTAATGTACACCTCTAGCGAAGGAATTGGTAGAAAACAAATCTCAAAACATAATGAACTTTATGCTGATGCAAACCGCGCATAAAATGCAGTTCTCAATGAAACCCAAAAAAAAACTGATATCTAGAAGACGAAAAGTCGGTCCTAAGATATTTTTTTTTTAAATAAAAAGAAAATTCCAAATCCAGGAGCACTCAGATCTATCCCGGTCTATTATACTCCAAGCAGAAACCACTTTTTTTGTGTAGTGAGGGTGAAACTCTGATACCTATTATTCGTTATGTTTAGGTGGCCGATTATTGCTGTTAGTGAGGATGGAAATTTCGCCGATCGGGTCACAATTAATGACTCTATCCACTACACCATTGCCATGCCCCCACCAAACAGTCTTCTCTACGTCCGCTATAGCTCTTCCAAAAGAATTCTTAAAAAAATGCTCATTTACCAATGTATAAACGTATCTCCATTTCAACGGGTCTCACTGCATAAATGCAAAACCATAGCACGTTGTTTTTCATAATAAAAATTAATTAAACTATCAAGGCCACCACTACAACATTGCACTTTCAAAATTTTATAAATGAGCTAGTTCTAGACACCCTTCACCCTTTCCTATACCTCAAAGTTTATGGCATCAACTAAAGCTATAATACATCATCACATTGCACAATGTTGCAAAGTCATCGTGTTCCTTGCTATGGGTATATTCTTCTCGTACTCGTTTATCATCTCTAAGGGTGACATGAAAGACACCCGTATCTACTTCATTTGGTAAGCAGAAACTTTACGTTGTTTCCAGATGTTGCTATCTGTTGCATAAAAGGATCGGAAGCTTCTTGCATGTGAAGGCACATCCATTTAACATCCATTATGCTCTGCTTATGGCATCGAGTTTGGTATTACTCATTAAGACAGCTCCTTGCGATGATAGTCACAACGCCATCGCATAAAGAGCTTAATGAAATAAAATGTTTAGGTGTGTCAACATACACAGATATAGAGTCTTTTGGAAGTTAACGCTGCGTTTAGAACCGTATACGAGCTTCTTGCATGCACATACACCCTCACACGCTACTTGAGATTAAATTGTCATATAAATCAGCTATCTGATCACATGCCACCTGCAATTCAAACAGCATGTCGCACGACAATATCTAACGAGCAATTAATCTGGCTTAACACTTTTGAGTAAATGCGGCTATAAAGCATAAATCACCTCGTTTCCACATTTACTTCGCAGGTGCTCATAACTAAGCTTAGATCGGCAAACACAGTGGAGACTCGACAATACCGCAAGGCGGCAAAGGCTCTGCTCGTACTGATACCCCTCTTTGGTATAACGTATCTGGTTGTGTTGGCAGGACCCAACGAAAGTGGCGTTGTTAGCAATATTTTTGCCGTAATTCGTGCTCTTCTTCTGAGTACGCAGGTAAGTTATGGACGAGAAATTTATTTTAATTTGCGCTGTAAATTTAATATTAAAATGAGTTTTCTTTATCTGTTTACTTGTGTTTTACAATGCTGCATGGGAAAATTGCGCAGGGATTTTCAGTTTCCTTATTTTATTGTTTTTTAAATTCAGAAGTTCGAAATGCCTTGCGACAATTCTTGTCGAGGTGGCAGGATGAGCGGAATATTCGATTAGGACAGCTAAGGCAGAGTCGAAGGTGAGTTTTTTTTTGCAGTTAAATTGTATGTGTGCTTGTTTGATTTTGTTCAGCTATATTGTGCATTAAAAGTGGCAAGCATGGTATTTTTGTAAACTTCATTTATTGTTACACTTTTAATCTTACAAGTCGCTTTTTAGCTTTTGAGTACTTCCACCTGAAAAAATTTCCATTCTATTTACATTTACGTCAATGTGTCTTCCACACCCTTTACAGTATTTCCTCTAAAAATAGTAACGCTGACCTGCAGCTTGTATATTTTTCTTTCGTTCTGCTCCAACGCAGACAACGACACACAACCATTTGAATGTGCGCAGACCGACGATCAAAAATCGTTGCTGCAATTTAGGGTTTAATGAAATAAATTTAATTTGATAATGGTCAATTTTTGGCCGTAGCTAAGCCTACGAAAAAGCACAGATCTGTTTATTAGCTTAAAATATTTTTGGAGGCGTTGGCTGTGCAAAGTACTCCTACCGTTTGGTTCTGATTGAGAGTTATTTGGGTAACATCAAGTTAAAGGCCAGCAAAAGACACATTTTGTTTAAAAACGCCTTAAAAAAGTGGGCGTGGCGATAAAAAAAATAGCCTATAGTCATCACGCGGTATTAAGAAATATATTGAAATAGTTTTATTGAAATCGATCGAGTAGTTTTCACGTCAATCTGTAACAGACATAAAAATAACAAATAAACATACAGATTTATTATATGAAATGGATAAATTAACACTAAACACTGTTGGCTTAATAAATCTGCACAAATATTAAGCCAACAGATGTCAGTCTGCTTCTAAACAACTCCCATTACTTCGGTGTAGTCAGTTGATGACCTTCGCGCAGCCTTTATAAACACGATGGTGTAAATATTGGAGCGCTATAAAATAAACCCTGTTGTTGGTTCTTTCTTCATCTATCTCCATTAATGTCTACAGATCAAAATAAAGAATTATCTTCCTTCAATGCCGTATTAAAGTTGCTTGACACCTTCCTAACCTGCATTCAGTAGAAGTCTCAAGTTTTAGGTTTAATTATTGTCACATTAGCACAAATGAAACGATATTAAAATGAATAAGTGTCAGAGTAGCTATAACACGTACATGATTTCAGGTCACGGTTGCTCCTAGTCCATAGGGAACTTACTCATTTTAGTTCGTTGACACTTGAATTCAAACTTTCACAGAAAGATAGAGAGCTTTGTGCAACACAATTCGCTTACGAATATGATGGAGGGACATGTCACGTAAAAAAGTCCATTGAACAACAAGGACTGGGAGTAATACCGAATTCTGTCTGTATTTATTTTTGAAATTCAAAACCATTTTCTCTGGAGATACAAATAATGGTTTGTGCTTTTGTTAACTTACCCCATTGATACAAGTAACACTTTAACTTCTGATTGGTTTTCCAGCTCACCGGTCCAATATAAAAATCCCTCTCGCAGTTGCTATCAATAATGTAACAGTTTCTGACTTCATTTTGTTTCATTTATTGCTTTTCGTATTGTTATAGTGTTGGCATTTAATTTTATTTATTTAGTGAGTTGAGTTGTTATTAAGGTTTTTTTTCAAATATCTGTCTTTGTAGAAATAAACTAAAAACTTCAAATAACTTTTGTAGGTTAAAAATCTAAGAAGAAGAAATCCAGTAAAAGCGTACGTAAGGAATTTACTACTTCTGCTTAAATTTTGCCATAAAAAATAAAATTTGTTCTCTAGTTTGGCCTTGCGAAATAATTATATCGAATACATTTATATAATCAGCTTTGTTTCCATGCACTTACATATTAATAATAATCAGCTTGTGTTTTTTGGAAGTTTTCATTTAATATTCTTCAACTTCTTATTAATATTGTTATCATATATTTCAAAATATTTTTAATTGACGGCGGAGATATAGAGGATTTAAAATATTCGATTTTTATACCCTTTTCCATTTGCCAAGTGATTTGTAAACTTTACTCATAAAATCAACTCCTAAAGTCGCCTTCGAAAATGTCTTAAACTATCCGTCCTAAATTTGAACAATCACCACCTCTTTGTAAAGTCAATATTAGAGGAAGTCCTTGCTTTTCAGTCCAGCAATGCAACACGAACACCAACACGTGACCATAAAGTGCATTTTTAATTTGTTTGCACAACATGTCTGCAAGGGGTTAACTGTATGCTTCCAAAATGAACAATATTTCTCCACTCTGTGTCATGTGTGTCCTTCCTCGGTACAACCTCTTAATTAATCTTTACCTCACCCCGATGACTGCACTTAATTGAGTCACTTTCAGAGGTATTCTTGCGGTCGACCTTCTCACTTTTACCTGGCCCTTATCCAGTTAAGGCTTACGATTCATCAGGAATTTAACGTGCTTCCAGACCAGTAATTGCATACAACAATGGTTAACCGTATGTGACTTGTTGGCTTCCACTTGAAAAGTTATGGGAGTGTTGTTGATGATTTATGTTTATACCGACGATAGCCATGTCAACCATCTTTGTGGTTTAACTTGATGAGAATTTTTAGTTTTTAGTTAGACTCTTGTAAACAAACATGAGTTAAGTTAAGGGACCTTTAAGTTGGTTGAAAGGGCTATCGACGAAAAATCACTTAGGCCGTTATGACGCTGTAAATATGACAGAAGTGGAGGGCGAAAACCTTTGTGGGATAAGAAGTAGAAATAGGTTGAAGACGCTAAGTAACTAGTTACCTATGAGATAAAATAAAAAAAAAATAATTCTTAAAAAAATGTTAAGCTCATTGGGCCTTTACAATTGAGGAGCTCTCAAAACCAAAGTTCTTTATTGACGAAGATGCTGTTATTTCGCAATTCTTTATAAGGCGAGTGCATGAGCCACTTACGCAGCATTTGCATGAGGCGAATTGTAAAGCGCACCACCCGCCACACAACAGCCAATTAAAGTTTGTGACATACAATGAAGTGTTTGCACTTTCCAAAAAGCATTTACAACTAAATAAATTCATCTTTTTTTCAAAAATTGTAAAAGAAAACTTAAAATTCCAGAGACTCATATTACTTCTTAGCTAGCAGAATCGACAAGCAAAATATTATAACTCTACGACTGTCAGTTTGGGCTGTGCGGTGATAAATCAACCAGGCTGGACGAAGTCTACTTTAGGCAAAATTTTAATCCTTTTTTCATTAAGCAAAAATAATTAGAAACGACCTACTAAAAAATAAAGCTGAAATCATTGGATGACCCAGGACGTGATTTTTCAAATCGGTTTCCTTTTTTCTTTTTCTTTTTTCAATTTCAATTTAATGCATTTAAATTAAAACTGCTACGTAAAGTTTACAACAATTTTTATTGTTTTTTTTTTTTTATTTAAAAAATCACGCGTTCCTACGTCAAAAGTAAATTGGAAAAATTGTTTATTTGTTAGATTTGTGCCCGATTCACATTGAAACCACTAAATAAAGCCATATGTTTTTGTGGAAGGAACAAATGCAATATGTCATTCTTATCTCAATCGGCTAATTCATTTCAATTAATGAAAACTCTCTAGTTTTGGATGTCAACTCACAGGTGCGGCTCATTGGGAAATATTTGTGTATGGACTGGTAGTAAACGTTGGTCGTATTCGTATTGTCTCTGTTTGAAGGTTCTTTCTTTTCGGCCACGTTTGATGTGGGTAAGAAGATTAGTAGGAAAAAGGCGTTGGTGTATATCTCTTGGCGTGCATAGACCCTTTGTAAAATAAAATTTTGTCAATTAGTGACGTAAATTTTCAAAAGAATTTATCTGTCGCATTTAACATAAAAGTTCTTATATTTTTGACATTTGATTTCAGGTAGGTATACAATAAAAGGAATTCTTTATAAAAATTGTTAAAAAAATAAAAGAAACTTTAAAATGTAGAAAATTTTTAAAAATGTTAGATAATGAAATTTTTACGCGTGTCTATCCAACTCTGAACAGTGACTGACTAGAGTTTACAAATAGAGCCAACATTTAATCAACAGTCGTAGTCGAATGAAGTAATCGTTTTATGAATTTACTTACTTCAAACCCTAAAAATGCAAATAGAAAGCCGTTTTTGAGAAAGCGAGCACAATTCGAGAACAATTTCGATTTAATCTATTATTTTGTTCCTTTTAAAAATATCAGAATTGAGTCTCGTATTTGAAATTTTGTAAAAAAAAAATAATTCGTACTCTGTAATAACTCTGTAAGTACATAACAGTTAAGATGAATAGTTGTCCGTCTATAACCTTTTTTATAACTAATCTGTTCTGTAAAACCAAAACGTTATCAATAATGTTAAACAAATTCCAAAACTGATTAAAACTGAGTCCTATTATTAAATAGGGAAATTAGTTTCGCCCTGTGTCTGTTTAAGCTTTGCAGTGTACTTTTCGACTTTTTTGAAAACTATTGTTCAAAGAAGAAAAGAATATAATGTAACGAGCGTCTTTGGTAAACTGTCACTTAACATTCAAATTTACTTTACCAACATTTGCCCGTTTATATAAATTCCTCGCCAAACGCAAAAATACCAGCCACCGAGCTTTTGAATTTTTCTATAATTTGCGTTACTTTTTGGAAAATTTTCAAACGACTCGCCTTCTCCCGCTGCAGTTTTGTGGAAAGAGTTTAAAAAAATGTTGCTTATTTATCTGTAGCAAGTTTCTGCTTATAAAGGGTTTTCCAATAAGAGGTGTTATTTTGATATTCAAAGAAATATGTCATTTTTTGAGATAAATGATCGGATATTTATTTCATAATAAAGAGGAAGGTATGCCGTTAATAATGAAAAACAACATCAGCAAAATGGCCAACACGACCACGCTTACATATCCTTTTCATGAAATTTTCCGTAACAAAATCGCGAAGTGGCTGCCCTATGGCCTTGATAGACTCACGAGTTCTATTGAATCGACGCTGGGCTGTTGGCGTAGACCTTATCTTTCACGTGGCCCCAAAGGAAGAAGTCGCAAGGTGTTAAATCACAAGATCTCGGTGGCCAATTGTGATCACCTCTTCGAGAGATGACACGGTCCGGTTTCGTTGCTTGTGTGGCAAGTAGAGCCGTCTGTTGAAAGTAAACGTTGTCCTGATCAATACCAATCAACTACGGCTATAAAAAATCAAAAAAATCATTAATCACGTTTGTGGAATGCCCAATTCCAAAGAACGACGGGGAATGGACAAACCTGCTACAGCAGCAATATTCTCAATTGTTCTTGAGCGACGTGCACGGGTTTTATTCTTCAGATCACTAGCTTTTCCACCAATTTCTGTATTGCGGTCCGAAAAGGTGCTTCACGACGACCCAAAAATGCTTTAATTTTGCGAACTGTGACTGCACAATTTTCACCATTTTTGTACTGAATTTTTAAAATTTCAATGCGTTGCTGAGGCGTGCATCGTTCCATTTTTAGTAATGGCATAGTTTCTAATTGTCAAATGTCAAAAAATAACAACTTCAAAAGTGACAGCTACCGAAATAGCGGGCTATTCAAAATAACACCTCTTATTGGAAAACTCTTAAGCAATTTTGGGAAATAACGTTCTTTTCAAGGTGGAAGGAACCAATTATATGATAGAAGTTACAAAACAAATCGTTCCGATTAAGCAGTGTTACACTCACCGTATTTCTTTTTGAAAGAATTTGCGAGTGGTAAAGTTTTTAAATTCAGGACCTTAAAAACATTTTTTTATATTGTTTGTGCTTAATTTGTCCAGGTCCACCCCGGAATGTAGCGCCACCTTAAGTAAGCTTAATTTGTCAGAGTCACGCAGTACTTTAAGAACTATTTCACTTATTACGTACGCCATCGTTAAATTAATTTCAACAAAAGATCACAAGACTTTTCAATTTTAATATTTTCTTCCTGTACTTAAACCCTTCGAGCCCATAAAAAATAGTATTTTCATTTCGAGTCCGTATTTTGTTCTGATAAATTCACATAAACAACAAACAATCGCTTTAAATGTTTGCTGAATTCGAAAGACCATGAATAATAAAACGACCATCAACGACTGCTAAGGAATCCACTAGAGTCCTTGAATATATTTCCATTAATACCACCACTTTCATCGAAATAGGCACAACACAAAATTGCATACATTTCATTTGCAATAAAATACCGAGAAAAAAACCTGAGGCAAACTAAAACCGGAAGGATGTTAACCTACACGCCTTTTTCGATTATTATCATCTGGACCTTAATCAATATTGATAAGCATTTTAGCTTTCATCGCAAAGGAGGATATCGTTTTATGGCAAAGCCTATATAGACGATAAGATTCCTCTGGCAGTGGTATTTGTTGCGAAAACTTAATCTATATAAACCGTTCAAGATGAGAAGCAATTTATCGCCGCCAAATGAAATGGGAATTAATTTACGTATGTGTGCGCATGAAAATCGTTGTTTTTTTTTCTCTTCCTTCGCAAGCTACATATAGTTTCATTTGCATAAATAAAATTGAAGGCTTGCACAATGTTTGTTATTCGCTGAGTTTGATTTTATTTATTGTATTCTCCAATAGGATGAAATCAAAGACTACTCTAATAAGAAATAAAAACCGATCCTTTGCAGATTTACAACGAAAAGTAATAGTCATTCGAAGGACTATTCACCAAGAACAAGAACTGAAAGCATTAGTATTAGGTAAGTTATATGATGTGGAATGTATCTTAGTGGAAGGAAACTTTAGCTTCATTTTTTTTTCGATATGCACAATTGCACATTTAAAGAGTAAGATTTTATATGTTTTTAATTGTTATTTGCACAATGTTTTATTTAAATGCACAATATTTAAGGCACTTTTCAAAGGAGTTTTAGCTTCAACCAACAAATTGATTGCGCAATATTTTTGGAAGCCAAATTTTATACTCAGTTATGTTAAATAGTTTAAGGGAGAATTAATCGTAGTGGTCAAATTGACAACCTTGAATTTATGTCAATTATGCTAGTTTCCACTGGCCTTTTTGTGCACGTTGAGTGTTTTTAGCAAATTTTGTGTTAGGAGAACAATGCTATTGGCGTTTTAACGAGTACGAAAGAATTTTCCTGTTTAAAATTTTGTTACCGGTTTTGAAGTACCCTCCATTATAGTTTATGAATGATAGTGCAGCACTAATTGCAGCCGCACCACCCCGCTACTTCAATGTTACGTTTGAGTTGTACCCATGAACAAAAGTTCTCCGCGTGCACTTGAAATATGTTTCACAAAAGGGAGCTAGTTAATCTTGTGTTGTAAAAAAACTGCATTGCCACTAGCAACCTTGTTAAAAAAAAAATCTCTAGCCCCATGCGTAATGCAGCAACAGCGTGTACTCCTAAGAACATATTTTTTATTGTACCTACTTCCATGGCTTCACTTAAGTTTCTGAAACTCGGAGAGGCTGAACTTTTTCATAGCTATGTGGAATACAAAAAAGTGTGTTTCCCAGATTGTTACGCGATATGTATCAACCCTGAAGTCCTTAGCGTAGTTATACCTGTTTGCAAGTGGGCTAATGAAAACTGGGGTCCAATTACCGCACCCGTGAGCGAGCGATACGTCGCTGAATTTTGTTGAATTTACATGCAAAACATTAACAAATTCAGTCACGTATTGCTCGATCACGGATGCGGTAATTCAACCCCTGATGGTTGTTGATATCGGTCGACTGGTTTGGAAAAAAAATAGAAGCGGACGAAATATGGAAAATACATTTTTTTCGCTTTTTTAATATCCTTCTATAGTCTTAAAAATATTTTGTTAGTTTTACGTTGCTGTAACTTTAAAATTTCGAAAGAATTATGAATATAAATTAATAATTTAATTTAATAAGCAGATTATCTAACTTTTGAAGCATTTGTAGCTTCTGTCTAACGGGGTTATATTTGGGCTGACGTTTTTCGAAATTATTGAGTTGATTTTTCTTATATCTATCCCCGCCAAGCAAATTAAATTAGAGGAGACCAAAATATTTCAGCGTTAAGTATACTTCCAATCTTCCCGAAGGAATGCAAGTACATTATATCTAATAAAGTGGCCGTACTTCTCAATTTTTGGTGTATGTCTTCGATTATAAAAATTATAGCAAGGTGGCGTTTCTAAATAAGTTGAGAAAGAATTGCCTCTGATTCAAACGATCGGTTGTTATTCCCAAAATCTATATCTATTTTGTAGCATTGGCCAATATGTTACCACTGATAGATCTGAAATTGCATTTGGTTTAGTTAAGGCGGCAGGTTGCCGAAGAAAATCTTAACATCTTACTATATTTTCGCCGGTCTTCTCTCTCTTGTTCAAAAAGAAGTTATTAAAGGCAGTGGAAAAAGGAAGTGTTCTGTTTTACATAATCGCTCATTAAAATACTCGTATAACTTTATCCATTCATATAAGGAAGTTCTCAACCAGTCCATTCAGCTTCACGCAATGATTACAAATTCCGATACCTGCTGACTGGTGTCTTTCATTGGGAAATATCTGCACAGCCTGAATGCTATTGCCTACCGGTTTTCTTTATGTTTGCCTGTTACTCTGTTTTCGTCAACTTTTGAAGTAAGGTAAGAGGAAGGTCATAGAAAAGTTGCAGTCAGTCAGTCGGGAGATAAATCTGCGTTTTAGTTAATCAGTTCCAAAACCCTTTACTATTTTTTAAATATAATTTCTTCAAAATGCATTGCATCTTGAATTATTTCCTTCCAGATTATACTTCCTGATTTTCTTTCAGTCTCAAAATATGAGTGAAAACTTTCTAAAAAGCACACATGTTCCATGAAATGACAGAAAACTATACAAGATTGATATGATAGCTTCCAACCCTACCCCCAAAATGTAACCCACAAATTGTGTTTCTTGGTTTAATTAGCTCACCCCTTGGGCAAGTGAAGATACTGATCGATTTACATAATTTACTCCCGCACCGGTGGCCAACAACATTACAAGACTAATTGAATCCACTTATGGTTGGCAAATGTGCCACAATTTATCGCCCCGTGGGTTTGACTTATCTCGCAAGCTTCCGGTTATGTTAATCTTGGTAAATGATTTACTGCCTACAACTAACATCATGCACTGCTGGAATTGAATTATTATAATACAGGCCTCATTTACTTAGCTTCATTTCCATCCTTGCCCCAACTATAATGTTGGCTTTAAAATATATTTTTATCCTTTAAAAGCATGTCCACCAATGCTCACATGGACAAGTGTTTATATCCTTTAAGCCGCTTTAATTCCACACGGTTGAACTCAATTAAATTTGCAACCAGTAGTCTTTGTTTGTTGTTTATCAGATTATTTTGTAGTGGGTTAAAAAAAAATGTTACGTATACGCCACAGTACTTGACACTTTCCGGTTTATTGCAGTGTGTTGGTAATTGTTTTGTGAATTTTAATTATATTTCATTTTTTTTTCCACACCCACACAGACCACTTACATCATATTATGGCAAAGGAAAAAGAGAATCATGCGTCTCATCGGCAACGACAACAACACTATTGGGCCAACATCCGCCAATGTCCCTACAACGAGGCTCCAACGGGGCGCTACATATGCTTCCAACGCCCCGAGCAATTAGTCCACTAATGAAGGTATGTCCGCGCAAAGTGTCACATATGCATGCGGTCCAAAGATTTTTTTTCCTTTCCTTTCTTTTGTGTTCCCATTTAGTGACAAAGGAAGTATGTCACTTTAACACGATTAACACTTTGCCCAGTACACACACACAGGTATTTTAATTTCTCTTCCTTTGTCTCTTCCATGCGTCTGTTTCAACAGCAAGGACTGGATGAAAATGCTGTGTAACCAAATGCACAAGGGATTTCTCGGAATAAGTTTATCTATAATTATTGACTGTATATGTTCGTATTTAAGATTAAAAAAAAAATGTAAACCAAAGAAAAAAAATACAAAATATCATTATTGTAAAATAAAATGCTGCAAATAAAAATTGAAACAAATGGGAATAAGGATTCAATCTGAAATGCAGACAAATGAATTTTAATTTATTGCGTTAAAGTGAATTGCGATGCAGTCGAATGGATTCCACTGATCGATTTTAATGTTAAAGCGCATTGTTTGTGTGGAAATTCGATTATTATTATTTTAAGCAGCGGCTTGTTGGTATTGACAGTTTACGATATTAATAAATGAAGTGAAGCATGTTGGATGCAGTAGTACTTTCGTAGTGCGATTCAATTTTAACGCAGTGTCGGGATTTAATTGAAATTTCGGAAACACGTAAAATTTAATTAAATATAACTTCCCTTCACCGTTGACAGTTGAGTATTTATGCTCTCGAGTGAGTGACGCTATTATTGGTGTGGTTGGATATACGGATATTTGTACGAGTTTGTATGTCGAAATGCACTATACTGTTGCATTTGTTTTCCTAATGTCACTCGGCTATCAAATGGGATTATTTTCACTGGGTAGATCGCACTTTCATGCAACCAAGTGATGCGTTGTCCTTCAAAACAAGCGAGAATTGTTAAATTTGAGGAGGAAGAGAGCTAGTTCAATCTTGTGACATGTCGGTAGATTGGCATTGGATAGTATTTAGCTAGCTACTTTTGAGGCAAATGGTTAGAAACATATAAATATTGTTTAAGAAAGTAGGAACTCTTTCAGCGCAGAACTAACTTGCTGTGGTCAGCATATGTGGAAAGTTGTTGTTTTTTTGTTGTGAAATCTTTTGAGAAGAAATACAGTTTAGGGAACTTTTTGTTAGGTCTTGTGGAATGCTACATCCTAACAAAAAAACTATTGAAAACAGCAGAAATGGTTTTGATTATTTAATGTAAAGAGAAGGTCCATAGATAGCCGCCTTGTTTAACACCAGAGAAGAAGAAAAGCAAAAAAACGGACGAAAAAAGAAAATATTCCTTTCATCAACATGAGCTCAGAATCGACGGCAGACATTTTAGAAAATATTATGGAAAATATACCATTCAAGTTGCGACAGTCGTATACAGCGACGAATGGGTCCTTTGAAAAGTTCCACGGACCTACAGAGAGAGATGATATATAAAAATAAGGTGACGTCTTCAAACCCTATGAAGACAAAAGCTAAGAAGGAATCGAAGAAAGGTGCGATGAAGACCGAACTATCCAGCCAGTAACAGCTAAAGAACTTACCAAAGAAATTAAGGAAAACATAATTATAAAAAAGGCCCCAGGGTTTGACTTAATCACAGGGAAAATCTTAAAACAATTCCCACGAAAAGGTTTAAAAATCAGATTATATATGCTGCATTTAAGTAAAGGTATGTGCCAAGCATGTGGAATGTCGCGGAGGTTATAATGATACCAAAACCAGGCAAACCACCTAGAAAAGTAACCTCTTATGGCCCAATATCTATACTGCCAATGTTGTCTAAGGTCTGCAAAAAATAATTGATGAAAAATCGCTGGTCCCAACGCACCAGTTTGGATTTAGAAATAAAACTGCCGAAGCAGTATTCGACAATTCTGAAGTCATACATATCTGATAGATTCTTCAGAAGATTACTCAACCTCTTAAGAGAAACTAAAGCTGGTGTACCACAAGGCAGTGTTCTAGGTCCAGTGCTATACCTCTTATTCACTAGCGACCTGCATGTAAGTGTAGAAACCACTGTAGCAACATTTGCAGATGACACTGCTGTACTTGCTGTGGGAGCAACTGTCGAAGTAGCGACAAAAAAGCTTCAAACGGCGATAAACAGTATATCAGAATGGACAAAAAAAAATGGCAGATTAAATTAAATGACCTAAAGTCAGTTCATGTTAACTTTACGTATAGAAACGTATCACACATTCCAGTATATATAAAAATGACAATGTAGTGGAATACTCAAATTCAGCAAAATATCTAGGCATGACTCTTGACGCTAAACTGCTCTGGAAAGCTCATGTAAAGAAAAAAACAGACGAGTTAAACTTGCGATACAGTAAAATGTATTGGATTATTGGGAGATATTCACCCCTATCCAACTGCAAGAAGTTGTTGCTATACAAACAAATTCTAAAACCGGTATGGACCTATGGGCTCCAGTTGTGGGCATGCACATGCCAAACAAATATAAAAAAAATTCTGGTCTTCCAAAATAAAGTACTAAGGAACATAGTCAATGCACCTTGGTACATACGTAACGCTGATCTACATAGAGATCTAAATATTGAAATGGTTGAAGATGAAGTCAGAAAAGTTGCTGAAATGCACAGAAGTAGGCTTCTCAACTACGTTAACTTAGAAATGACCGAATTATTAAATTCAGACAATGCAATCAGGAGATTAAGGCAGTTAAAACCTCTTGATCTATAAAAATTAGCAAATGTAGGTGTTTTCTACCAAAAAAATTTAGTAATCCGACAACCAGCGGAATTTTCTTTAACATTTTTCAAACTATTCCAAAAATAAATTGCCGATTAGTCGAGCAACTAGGTGCAATCCCATTTGGGATGACGAAATTCATTACCCCAGGGAGGGTTTTTAGATGGGTTAAAGTCCCTCACTATTGCAGAAGCATCCCTCGCGTTTAACTCTGCAATGTCTTTCGATGATTTTCCCTTCCAGCAAAACCCCAACAAAAAAAAAAAAAGTAAAAATCATTATTGAAATCACCCTGACTCGTTTGACCTCTCTAAAGCTGAAAAAGAAAACAGCAAAAATATTGACTACCGAACTCCTACAAAAATTGCAGACATTGCTTCGAATCAAAACTCAACAATTTTTGGATAAAAATACTCAACACTTTGACTGAACGAATAGTAACGGTCCACTACCTGAGCTTTTCTGGAAAAAGGGGGTGATCCAAGGTAATTGGAGAAAAGACGCACTGAGAAAACCGTCAGAAAAAGGTGAGTGTAGTGTTAAAAGTCATTATTGGAACGGTTGAACCAAAGACTAGCAGCTTATAAAATGTTTGACAACAAATTCGGGAAGAAAAATATCGTTGTTCAAGTCATTATTGATAAATTTATTGGAAGACCTAACAAATATGGCCGACAATGCATCAATGACTGACATATAATACTTTCTAGATGACGTTTCAAAAAATATTATGCATAAGCTAAGGTTAGAAAATGAGGTCCTGGAAAGTCTAGAGGTCATCAAAAACAATGAATATTTGAATATTTAACAAGAACATTATGGTTGGTCTTAGAAGAAACGCAAAGCCCCTTCAAAAATAAGAATGTGGACTCCAGACCCACTATGTCGCACTGTTGCTGAGACTGCCAAAGTCTTACTTCATTGTCAACCTCAAAATGCACGGGCTATTCACCGAGCGAAACGATTTGCACTCTCGAACTTTAAGTAACCCACCTCTGCTTTTTCAATTTCGCCAATTTTATTTCAAAGACCAAATGTGTGAAAACAATTTGCCAATAGTGACGCGCAAAACTTGGATAGTTATCTCAGTCATCTGGACTTGTTAACAAAAGTAAGTTTGATGCTAAGCCCAAAGTAAACCCGTATCTAATCCTACTCCATGTGGCGCAATTCGCATTCAACTCAGCACTAACACCGCACACTTTGACAAAGAAAAACTAACAAGGAAACATGAGGTGCCACATGAACATGCCATTGGAATATATTCAAGAACCGAATTCAATAACTTTTGACGCCCTTTCGCATGCTTCATCTTCGTTGTTGGATGACATAAATGTCGTAAAATATTTTCTAGACTCCAAAAGGCAAAGGATTCACCAAAACAAATTCGTTCTTTCGTTCGTTCATTGACCTTTTAAAGATTAAATGTTCTGTAAACTTCGATACCAGACGTATAACTGAAAATCAAATTCCACGTGAACAACCCATGCATAAGCATATGCCACATCAAAGTCGAGGATGCACTTCGTATGGCACGCCATTATCGTAAAACTCGAACACTTGTGGGTAATTTTCGGTTTCTTTTGTGCTCTTGAAATTGCTTGTCACAAAGTTTATAGAAGTTAGTCATCATGTCTGCCGTAGGGTTGCCATTTAAAAGTTCTCGACAGCTGGTTCAAATATTTTAAACTTTTTTTATGCTGACATTTTGAATGCACAAATTGATCTCATGTTGTTGTAAGGCATTGTGGTATCGTTGTCTATGATAAAAAAGATGTCGGGGAACAAAGTATAAGTCAACTCTGGTATGTCTTATACTGCTAGGCTTAGCTTCCTTGGTAACAGATTCCTTTTGGTTGGACTAAGTACCAAGTTTCGATAGAAAAATGCAAGACTGGTAAATTCATCAACCATTCATCAGGAACTTGAACAAAATCGAAACTAGTTTTTGAAAGCTCCGAACTTTCCCCTCCCAGACAATCATAAACACCAAAAAACTGTCGGCATGAACGTATATAAATGAACCTCACTGACAATCACCATTGGCAACCCTACCAGTTGCGCCTGTATAAAAATACATATGCTTCTTAATTTCGTCTGGCTTATCCTTGCGCCGGACGCAACAATATTCTAGGGATATAATCAAAACCCTTAAAGTACGATATACGAACTAAGTGCACATACGAGTCATAAAAGACGCCTTATAAAAGCCACTTTACGTATATGTACAATCTTGTGTCAACAAAGGCGTCTGCTTAAAAGATTTATTGCAATAAAAACGCCTCTCCTTTATAATGCCCTCTATACAAAGGATTTTACACCCCCCATACAGTAACAAAGCATCAAATGCAAGTTTTCATAGAAAAACTTACTTCCGTTTGATCGATTCGCTACAAAGCAATATCCTTGAGGTTCTATCTATCGTTCAATCTTCATCTGCGTGTTATAAGAAAAATCCACAAAGCTCACTTGAAATAGAATACTTGAACGAAGTTTTAAGTGTTTGTAATGCAAGTGTACTGGGAAGGATATTATTTTCGTCTTCTTTTTTTTATTTTTTTTCCCTCATTCAAGGATGCTAGATACCGTTTACTCAACTGTGACGAAAGAGGATGCTTTCTGGATTGCTATCCAAATAAATGTTTTATTCTTATCCCTCTCGTTGCAATTTCCGAAAATATTTTTAAAATGTTTTCTGGGTTATTTTTTTTTTTTCTTTTTCTGGTAATTTTTTTTTGTGAGGGAAAAATTTCATAAATTCGACGAGTTTGTTGTGGGTCGTCTGGACGTGGTTTGTCATCGGAACGTGGTTGTGACGCAAGAAATTATACTAACAAAAGTGCAGACTTGTGCTCCGATATTGAGTCACCACCGAATGAAGTATGTTGCGGAAATTGCAACACATGATACATTTTGGGTTGTGAAGAGTCATAAACTTCAAGTATAGCTGATCCAATTGTGAACATTTGGTTAGATAGAAAACTGGAATGTGGTATTGTAAAGGAAATGGGTTTGAACACCTTTCCGATGAGGGATAGGATTGAAGGTTTTTCTTTTTGGTTGGGCAAAAATATGGTTTCCAATGATCAATGGTGATGCAGCACGAAGATATATCCATCAATGGTGCGGTCAAAGATTCTATTTATGTTAAGCCACTCGGTGTATAAGGTTTACGAAAGGAGCATCATATTAGATCAATTAAAATAATACATAAAAAATCCAGACTCATCTGCAAGCATTTCGGTGCCCAATTGATTCGTCTAATTTTACGATTTCCATAACAACTGTCATTAAAAAATGCATTATATATGGATGCGGATTCACCCTGGGAAATTGCTTTTACCAACTTCAGTGATTACCTAGCTTTGACCCATATCGAAGCTTGAATTTATACCCTAAGCCTTACATTTCTTCGAACATAACTTCATTGAAGAGGCTAAAGACCCCTTCATTCTTTTAAGACCTCCCAGACGAAACCTGTTCGGAGTATGAAGTGAAAGTTGGGCTCGGTGACTTGTTCGACTTAAAGACCAGAAGAAGAAATTTGACAACAATTTAATTTGGCAGCTGCTCATTATAGTAACACTGGGTCCCCAAAGCAATTGACTAGTAAGGCCTTGTCAAGAAACACTAAGTCGATTCTATATAAGACCCTCATCATCCCAGTCCTGCTCTATGGCGCAGAAGCATGGACATTAACAAAGGCGGATGAAGATCTTCTTGGCCGTTTCGAACGCAAGATTCTTCGAGTTCAGAAAAATACGCATCAGTCGTCTAAGATGGCTAGGACATGTAGAACGAATGGAAACCAATGCTCCGGCCCGAAGAGTATTCGATTCCAACCCGGAGGGACAACGCAGTAGAGGAAGACCTCGTGGGAAGTGGGACCTCAACCAACTTGGAGTGCGCAACTGGATCGCGCTAACTGGAGAGGTTTATTTCTTTAGGCCCAGGTCCACCCCGGACTGTAGCGCCAGCTTAAGTAAGTAAGGTCCCCAAAGCAAAACTCTGACCACTGTTCTGTTGCGGCCAGATAAAGAGCTCGACTAAAAGACCAGAAGAAGAAATTGGGCTTTGGAAGAATTATGCAGTCAAATCTATCTACAACGTTAGAGGTATGACGAGTTAGCCGTCAAAAACACAATGGGCTACCAATTTACATAGAGAAAGAGCTTGTGGTTTCGGTAAAATAGTTAACCTGAAAATAGTTCATTGCCTAGGCAGGAAGAAAACTCTCCATATGAATTTTCACGCAGTCTTTTAGATTAATAGGCCGTTTTAGGCTGTTTCTTCAGCTTACGTCGCAGCAAAGCAAAGTAAAGTAGGATTTTCAGCACGCAAGCACCTAATACCATTCAATCACAAATGCAACTGGGTCCATTTTTTTTGCGCGCATTCTTCTTCTTTACTTTGCTGAGCTAGAAGCTCAAAAAACACAACTTATGATTTAATCAATCAGATCAGAATCAGAAACTTTCATAGATCCTGAACCATTCTGCAGAATAGGAGATCACACCCTCAAAGAAGAATTTAGGAAAATAGAACAAGTAAACAGAGCAAGAATGTGGCATGGCACTCAAGGCATGAGGCAAGCAAAGAAACTTCTGGGAAAATACAACCGGAAAAGATTCCAAGCTTGCATCGGGATGAGTAAAAATAACCTCCGTATCCTAACGGGTTCCCTAATGAGGCATTGTAGACTCAGGGAACACCTCAGGAAGCTGGGTACCTATATCTGAAGAAGGACTCTGCAGATTCTGCGGTGAGTCCAGTGAAATCCGGGATAATGTAGGGCACTGACAAATGACTGAAATACCTGTGCCAGTACTAATTATCTGATGAGGAAATACTGTCACTGGAGCCAGCTCTCATCCTTAGTTTCTTAAAGGAAAGGTCTAGAAAAAATGCTATAGATAAACAAGAGTAAAATAACCTCTAAAATGATTCCGAAAGGAATTATAATGTGAGGGGAACTCTTATGAGGGAATATATCTCTCTGAGGCGTAAGCAGGGGGTACAATAGACCAAAAGGTCGCAATACAATAACAACAACCTTCGGGCGGGCTTTATAAGATCGCTAAAATCGATCGAAAAAATCACTTCTGAAACCGTGCCTTACTCGATTTAAAGTCAGGATCCATTCAAGAAGCACTAACACAAGACGTGTAATCCCTAATAATATAAAACAAAGTGAATATTTTTTTGTAGGAAGCTACAGAACAAACGGGTGAACGGATTTTGACAATTTTTTTTTTATTTATTAGGTTTTTATGAGGAGCAAGTATGTGCATTTAAAAATATTTGATTTTGATTGTGGAAGTCGAAGAAATTCAATAATTACACTTTGAACACAAAAAAAGTGTTCTCCTTCGTCTATTTGAATGAAATTAATTCCATTTTTTAGATACCTAAAACGTGCATCTTTTAAGTCCAAAACTAAGTTCCTATTTGTTATATCAGCTGAGCAATGTTAACAAATCCTTTGCGAAATTCTATTTTTTTTTCAATTTGTTAATTGACCAAGGTTTTCAAATCGATCTCAGTGGTGGTTTCTTTTTTAGTTTTCTTTCAAGGTACATTCGTATTTTTTGAGAGAGCGGGAGGGTTTTTTTTTACTCATAATACTCAGAAGCGGAACTGTAGTCGAATGGATTTGGTCTGCTCATGCTCAAGTGCTTTGCATCTGCTCAGCTCATGCGTTTAAGGTTGAGTGAGTGAGTTCTGTTTTATGTCGTTTTCCATTGGGCAAAAAGAAGCGTCCGGGAGAGTCCGGAATCGAAAAAATCACTTCTGAAACCGTTCCTTTGGCACAAAAAATACTCTTCTGGTGATTCTGAGGAGAGAAATTCGCTTCTCGATTTGAAGTCAGAATCCACTCAAGAAGCACTCACACAAGTGAAATTTGTGTATTTTATACAAGCCAGCTGACAGCAGCCGTAGATTATTTTTTGGCATTTCACCAATACATTTCTGCATTCAACCAGAAGCCCTTTTCTTGTTCCATTGGAGTTCAGAATGAGTGAATCCCCGAGTGAAACCAATGGAAAACGACATTAGTTGGGTAGATATAGAGTATGTATAATGTACATATATGAATGTGGCGACTGGCGAGTGTGCTCTGTGCTGTCCATTTGAGTGGGACGAAGGATGGGATCGAGAATCGAGATTGAGTGTGATAACAGATAAGATAGTGTGACATGTGAGATGTGAATTGTATGGGATATCGAGCAACGTTGCCAGACTTTTAAAAATGAAAATGCTAAATCATATAATGTAGGTAAATAAAATTGGTGTAATTCTGTTCCACTAAAACTGAATTTGACTGCACATCTTTAAATGCAAAAACCTTAAAAAAAGCTAAATATATTTTGGTACATTTTTCACAGGCCTATAGACTATAGACTTTAGAGGATACCTAGGCCTACAATCGCAACTTTATTTCAACTCCTTATCTCTATAAATTCCGGAAAAAAATTGAACTTTGAATTGAAATTTTTCTTTGTTACGCTTTGCGTCCGAAAATACTGGTAGCATTAAAAAAGAGTAAATACCAGCTTAAAGAGGACATCTGCAGGTGCCACTTAGGATAACTATTAACTCGATATCTTTTAAGGTTTTTAAATAAGAAGGCAAAATTTGAAACATTTCTACGATTTTCACCTGGATATGCTTTTCATTCTCAAATCAAACAAACCAACATCATCATCATGACATCCCTTTTAACCTTATTCTTCTCTCCTGTGACACAAAGGGAGATAGACATAGGCAGTATGCTGTTTGGTTTGCTAAGAAAAAAGGAAACCTATAAAAGAAATGCCAAATTTGTAGGAAAGGTGTGGTGTGTCTGCTCTCTTACTCAACTTCTATTTCATTCAACCTGGCTGTGGCGTGGCGTCCATATAACCCTAACCCGATTCCTACCGAATTCCCTTTTTAAATTTTCACCAGTCAACACTATCTACCAAAAACCAAATTAATATACATGAAAGCAACCAAATGAATTTAATATTTAGAAAATGGGGCACACACGTAAGCGATGAACTAAATATTGTGTGTATCCATTTTCATCATTCATCGTCACGGCAAAGCGAAGGTCGGGTTATTAAAGCTCTCGCTCTCACTGGATGGATAGTTGACTTTCAGAGATTTAGATATTGGTAAAAGGCGCTTAATTTGATCTGTCTGATTAATAAAACTGGCTGGCTATAAGAGAGGTTTTACAAATTTGAAGCATATTCATTTAAACATAGTAACTTATTTATTATTATTTCGATATCATTAACACCGATTGAATGTGTACATTTTTTCCTAAATAACTGGTGAAAATTGGCTCAAAATGTTGTTATTTTTTTAACTGTTCTGACACAACATTTTGCACGGGCAAAGCCGGGCGGATACAGCTAGTTTAAGTATATTTCAGCATTTCACTTATACATTTGTGGTATCATTTAGAAGCAGTTTTCTTGTTCCATTGGATTTCAGAATAAGTGAATCCCCGTTCCCCAAGTGAAACCAATGAAAACGACATAACGCACTTTATCTTTTGTATCATTATACTGTCAACAAGTCTTGTGTTTTGTTAAAGGAATTTATACCTTCGAAAATACACCTTTCATTTAAAATATATTTCTGTGTGAAATAATATTGGTACTTAAACAAAATAACGTGTAGCCAAATAATTTATTCATTTATTTAAACTATTTTCCTTTAAATTTCAATGCCGCTACAATCCACAATAGACCTTTTATAATAAAGGCTGGTACGCTGTTCGAGTAAAGTGAAGTTTTCACTCCTCTCCAAAAAATAAAATGAAATAAAATCCCCAAAACAATGCATAAACCACACAACTTGGGACAATCTGCAGCTGCAAAAGTGCGTGATTTAAAATGATCCACTAAAATGAATGACACAATAAAATGTCAATAAAAATAAAACGAAAAGCATAATCACACTTAAAGCAAGTCACCAGATAATATTATTTAACAAGTTTATAGCCTTTTTGATGAAATAACTTATGTTATTTAGAAAATGTGGTGCCTCGGACAACAACGCCTTGGAATGATGGAATGATAAAAACGAACGCGAAAACTTTTCGGTATTTAACTAAGTGTATTCTCGCGGGTTGTGCTTTGCAGTTTTATTACACGCAAATTATACGCGCCCACAAGGGAATAGTGGAATTAATATTATTCTATATTTAACATGGAAGCGAGTAAATATTTCCTGCGGACGAAGGAAAAACGAATTTTATTTCGCAAAGCACCAGGGAATTTCAGGAATTTTAATAAAAGAAATTTTACTGTAAACTTTTCATGCGCGAGAACTTTACTTTTATTTAATCAAACTAATGAAGAGCTGTACAGATGTATTTGCCAGTTTTACTGGCAGGGCCATATGAAGTTTCGTTTCGTCTTTTGTTATCCTGCTAGCTACTCTTGCATTGAATGTTAGTTGCAGCTTCTCTTCATACCCACGGAAACTCTTACCCCATTTTATATGGGACTAATGAGTTTCACATGTCACGATGTGAGTTCAAAATTATATAACTATGTGGATGAACATTATCCGCTGAGGATGCATATTTCTGCCAACATCTAGGTGGTGTCCTTTGAAAGTTTCTTTAAAACTTCTTTTGCGCTCGCAACGCACTGAATGGATTCAAAAAATGTGTGCAACTAAATTTTTTTATATCAATTAGCCTGTGTATCCAGAAATCTGTTTTCAACTTAGTATGGTTGTTTTTTTTCGGAAGCACTTGAAACTAAGGATATACCTCTGTTGATTCGAAAATAAACCAGAGCAAAACACCACAACCACATGTGCTTTTAGCGGAAGCAGGAGCTGCCCCATAAAGGTACGGAATGAATAATGAAATCCTTTAGTGAAACCACATGGATGTGTGTTTATTTATGATTTTCCTGTTTGCGTTGATGCTTGCTCTTAATATTTTGTGGTAGGCCTCGATGTTCACCTTAGAGATGAATCCAAAAAATAAAAGGTTTTTTTTGTTGTTTGAAATATTGTGGGTTAGTGGATGATACCGCATCTCAACAGGATGACAATGAATGAATGCCTCCGTTTGTTTGAACGCAAATGGAGGCGAACGAGTATTTCGGTGATGCAAAAATTGAGGCTGTGGTGGCTGTTTATTAATCATACATTTAGGGTTTCTGCATTTTAAATAAATCCCGAATTTATTAAAGAAGAAATATAATCTTCATAATAATTTTCATTCGACAGGCAAACCAACATACTGGCCGACTGATGTTGCCAAAATACCTGATTCGATTGACTTTTTTATAACAAAAGGACTACCCGCCAATCGTGTTAAAGTTGAATAAAACTTTGATCTTTCTTCTGATCATTCTCCGGTAATTTTAACAACGTCTGAGGCGATAGTAAAAAATGAAAAACCGCCGAGGCTAACAAACGGGGAAGGCTTCAAAAAAGATATCCAGGACAATACTGAACTGAGTGTATCACTCAAGACGCCTTACGAACTAGAAGTCGCGGTCGAACGCTTCGTCAATATCGTACAAACAGCTGCATGGAATAATACTCCTTACCAGCGGAGAACTCCGGACTATAACTACCTCAAATACCCGCAGGAAATAATTAATATGATTAGAACAAAACTCAACATAAAGCGCACTTAAATCGCCTGTGCAACTTGATTAAAGATTTTTAAAATGACGAGACCAGAAATTACCTCGAAAGCCTAACAGCTGGAAAAGAATCAAATTACTAGCTTTGGAAGGCTATTAAAGCTACAAAACTGCCGAAGATCGCAGCGCCGCCAATTAAAATAACCCAAGACGTTTGGGCAAAAAGCGATAAAGAAAAAGCGGGCGTTTTCGCCGCCCATTTAGAAACAATCTTTAGGCCGTTCGATGGCCAAGCGCTTAATGGTAATATTAATGCATCGGACAGAACATCTGAAAACAATGCAGTAAGAGGCGCTACACTCAGAAACTCAAGCCTAAAAAAGCTCCGGGTTACGACCTGGTTACGAGTGAAGTCCTGCAAATGTTACCTCGGAAAGCATTAACTAAGCTTCTGCACATTATAAACGCCGCGATCAGATTACAATACCTTCCGAGTCAATGGAAAATCGCAGAGGTCATAATGGTTCTTAAACCAGGGAAACCACCGAATGAAAAAAAGTCTTACAGACCCATCTCGCTTCTTCAAATTATTTTTTTTTGAGAGGATATTACTTAGACGCTTACAACCAAAGAAAACCGTCTTATCCCTGACCACCAGTTTGGGTTTAGATGCAAACATTCGACGATCGATCAAGTGCATCGGATAACTGACGTAATAGACAAAAAGCTCTAGAAGAAAATAAAATCTGCTCTGCCGTATTCTTGGACGTTTCACAAGCATTTGATAAGGTGTGGCATGAAGGCCTCAAGTGCAAATTAAGACAAGTACTCCCCGAACGGCTATGAAAAATTCTAGATTCGTATCTAGAGAACAGACTCCCCAGAACAGAATTTAAAGAAAGAAGGGCAGGTGTGCCGCAAGGAAGTGTCCTTGGGCCACTCTTGTACCTATTATTTACGCGTGATACCACAAACACAAGGTACTACCGTGGCCACTTTGGCCGGGTGCAACGACCAAAGAAACAAACAAAATATTACAAGGTGCGCTTAACCGGATCAATGAATGGACAATATCTTGGAGGATCGCTCTTATCGAAACGAAATCGGTCCACGTGGATTTTTCATATAAGCAAACAAGTAACTTGCCTGTATTTATAAATACGGTACAAGTTTCATTTGCAAATGAGGCCAAATACCTCGGAATGACTGTCGACACAAAGTTTAAATCCGCATGTAAAAAAGAAATGCGAAGAACTTAAAAGCAAATATAGAGAACTTTATTGGTTACTCGGAAAATATTCCAAGCTTAGCCTCGAGAACAAGCTTTTATTATATAAGCAAGTCCTTAAGCCTGTATGGACGATTGGACGTATGGTATACAGTTATGGGGTTGTACCAGTGAAACAAATCTAAATATTTTACAAACTCTTCAAAATAAAGTGTTAAGATCATTCGTCTGTGCACCGTGGAGCATTAGAAATGAAGATCTCCATGGAGACCTCGGAATTCCCACGGTTAAGGATGAAACGAAAAGTTGCGCTCGAAAGCATAGAAATCGACCATCAGGACACGCTAATAACTCGGTCCGTAAAATGCTCATTGAAACAAATTTATTGCGGCGTCTAAAACGAACTTAACCTCTCGACCTAGCCCGAGAATATTATCAACCGCGTTAAAATTGCGGAACGAGCAGGAATTATCGCCGGAATGTTGCCTGCCAAACGTCTATACCTTTGTGATGAAAAAAAATTGCTTGATAAGTCATTACTTAGTTGCAGTAAGAAATAAATGTGTGGGAGGTGGTTTTAGTGAGTAAAAATCTCACACTACTATGAGTACGCGTCTGTCCTCATAGTGTCTTTTGAAGATTTCCACCTGCCTCGGGAAAAAAAAAAGAAATATAATCTCAGCGGAAATAAATTGCATTTTTGTAAAGTTGTGTTTCAGAAAAACCGTCCAAAGAACCGATAGTTATTTGTCATTAACCCGATTGGCAACCGTCGAGCTACTACAATTAAAAAAACACAGAAAAGAAAGGCAGTAAGAGCACTTTAGGTAATGTTGCGTTTCGCATTGGCGGATATAAAGTTGCATTAACTGTGTCGCATAGAGCTATACACAAAAAATTCCCAATGCTTATGCATCAACCATCAATTTTAACTCTTTCCCCACCATTTAAACTACTTTCCTCGTTTCATTTAATTTCATTATAACCCTCAAAAAATGTTTCACATACGCCATAGTGATCCCAAGCCAGACCAAAGTATGAAAAAAAACATCAGTGGCAAGAAAATATAGGTACCTAAGTAAACTGTCACTTAAGGATGGCATGTATGCCCGCCTTCACCTCAAATGAACAAAATGTACATTTGAGTAGTGAAGACACCTACTTTGCAATGCATTAAACGCAAGTCATTTTGTCAGAATGCATTTTTCCATCTCCTTCGGCAAAATTTCGATTAATCGAAAGCAATAACAGAGTCACAACGGCCAACAGCTAGAATCCCATTTATCCTAATCATTTGCTATGCCCACGTGAACGGTCCTACCTAGGATATCCTCCTGTTGATTGCATTTTCGAACGGTAGACACCGTACTGGGCATACATTACCATTATATCCTTTAACGGATGACGGGAAAATGCATCTGCCATTGCCGATACCACTCAGTTTTTTAATGGTTTTGCCTGTTGGCTCGTTACAAAGCAATTCACCTCATGCATTTTTTACGAGAAGACATTCTCCGTAGGTGGCTTGTGACATTGTTGTTTGCATAAGCTTTCTTATCGCATCGTTGCTGTATAATGTCATGGGTTATCTAAAGATGAATGCATTTTAAATTTAATGGGAATGGCACGATCTGCTTATATGCACTTAATGTTTGTATTGCTGTGGCCTGTACATAAGTGACCATAAGAACAAGTGTAAGCAACATCAAAGAAAAAGGGCAAAGTTTGCAATATCGACAAGGAAAATTGTATATGAATTTAATATGAGAGGCAACGGAAAAAGATCTGCCGGTCTGCATGGGTACACAAAACTCCAAGGATTGAGATTAAGACAGTAATAAAACAGCCAATCCTTGCGAGAACTTTTATACAAAGGCCTCTGGAAAAAGGGTTTTAATGTACGCTCTTTCAAAACTCTGAATATGATGAAACATGTACGAAAAAGAATCACGAATCAAAGAATCATGCATCAGTCGTTCTTTTGGTACTCTATAAATGCATTAAACTTAAATTTTGATGGACAACAAAGGTGGTCACAAACAAACTTCCTTCATATGTCAATGAAAAATGAGTGACGATGAAGAAAACCCAAAATATACTAATTCAGTTTGATAGTAAATAATTTTATTCAATTTCCTTCTCTACCTCTGCTGTTTCTGTTTCAGCTTTCGGTGTATCGGGTGTTTTTTCTATGTTTTCATCCTTCAAGTCATCAGCCTTAGCATTCTCTGGGACCTTATCTGGTTTATCCTCTCCACTGTTCCTTCGTTTTCCATCTCTAGCCCTGCCAGAGCGCCTCTCTGAATACCGACTAACTTTGCGAACAGTGTTCGGACGTTCCTCTTTCTTCAAGCTCTCAGTATCCGAGGTTGGATTGCTTTTAATGGGATCAGTAGTTGGCTGACCATCTTCAGGCAAACGTAATCTGGTCCTTCCCGGTTGGTAAATGGCAATTGATGGGCGATCCTGAGATGAAATAATTCATTTATTTTGAATCCAGATGTAACTAATTGCTTACCTTATTTCGAATGCGTCTATCGATGCGTTCCTCGCCCTTCGACTCGTTGGCATATCCTCCACTTGAGCTCGAATTGCGTTGCGAGCGTTCAGCTCTCTCAGCTACCTCGTCGTCCTTCTCAGGCGATGGGGTTTTTTGACTTCTTTCCTGCAGTGATATCTTCTCTAGCTTTTCCTTTACCTCTTCCATATCGACTGCGGTGTCAACGGACTTTTCATCATCCTTAGTTGCTGCCTCCTGCATGTGCTTCGGTACGAACTCCTTTACGTTCGATAGGTTCTTCATAAAGTTCATCATAGCATTGTTTTCTCTCGGGGATGGCTTTTCATTTCCAGCCGGTGCGGCAACGGAAGCGGTTGCATTTTTCGGAACATTGTCTGCAGCTGCTGCTAGAGTGGAATTTTGCGAGTTTCTAGGGCGATTCCTTTCCCTGCGTTCACTGTACTTCTTGACTTCCTTTCGTTTGTTATCGCCTTCTGGTGGTTTGGGCGTTGTTACAGGTTTCTCCGGTTCCTTAGTGGATTGTTGGCTAGAGGCCTGAATCGATTTTTGCTCATTTTCTGTAGCACGTTCCTTTTCCTTGTCGCGACGTCGCTGTTCGTGTTCTTCCCGGCGACGTTGATCTCGCTCAGCACGACGCTTGGCTCGTGAGTTTTTCTTTTCTTCGGGATTGTCCGTAGTGATCTCTGGCTTTGCCTTTCCTTCCTTTGTGGGAGCAGCACCCTCCTCTTTGATGGCAGTCGGAATGCCTTTGGATACTCTATTCCGTCGCTTTTGTTTTTCCTCTTCGCGCTTACGACGATTGTCTTCAGTTCGTTTCTTTTGCTCCTCGCGGCGCTCCATCTTTTTGTTCATGAGAAACTGCAGCAGCGGAGTGGTACTTACCTTCTTGTCGTCCTTCGGCTGTAACGAGAACTCCAATTTGCACTCACTCTTACAGGCTTCTCGGTCCTCTTCGAGTTTCTGTAGGAAACTAATGTAATGTTGCTCACTCTCGATACTGTTTACTTTGGGATCGGTTTTCCGTGCCTTGTTCTTGGGCAAGCCTTGGAATGGAGCAAATTCCACAACTGCAGGATATTCTTCGCCTTTTGTATCGACAAACACATAACCGTCGAAGCGGTCGCGAAACAGAAACACATCTTCATGGTTGCGAAAAGTAATGTAGGCGCGGCAGGTGGCGTCGAATCCAAGTGACCAGTCTGCTGCGGCATAGTAATAGAAGTCGTGGTCGGGCAGAGGATCTATTTGTTTTAGAAACTCTTCTTCGGTCATTGTAGGTGGCAGGCGACGAATAATCACCTGAAGGGTTCTAAAATTAAGATTCTGTGTGGCGAAAATTCCCAATTTCTTACCTTTGTGAGGGGTTTTGGCTTGTCCTTCTTCGGATGACGGTCCCGCGAACCACGCGATTTCGTCTGTTCGATTAAGTTGCCTGCCGGTTTGTCTTCCTTCGTCATTTTGAATTGTTCGAGGGAAAGTTGTCGCTACTATTTATGGTTTTTGTTATTTTGCGAAACTGCGCTGCGGTGATTAGATTAGGCTACAGAGACGTGTTTTGTTTGAAGTGTCACTTTCACTTTGACTGCTGTCAATTGTCACGTACTTTGGCAGATGGTCTGCGTTCCCAGTTGTGCCTTTTGTTGTTAACAAAATGTATTAAAATTTCCCATTTTAATCGGAACTATTTATAAATAAATTTACTGGACGAGGGTGGGCGAAAAAACGACGAATGCGCTTTTTTGTTTTCTTTTCATTGGGTAGTCGTTTTATTAAGGAGCTGTCAAATTTACTGCCATTTTAGCTATAAAAGGTGTGATATGGAACACGACCTTAATGTCAGAAAACACAGGGTGATTTAAAATTTGAAATGCTTTTGCAAATAGTCAAAATTCAACTTCAATCATGGATAAATGCCGATTCAGAATTCCTCACCAGTCACATCACAGTTCAGAACAGCATGCAGCAGCAAAAGAGCAAAGTATGTAAAGAAAATATTGTTCACCCATCCAGACAAAATAAACGATATAATAAGCGAATACATTTCTTTATTCAGCACCTTCCATCAAAACAACAAAACATAACCCAACTTCGTCCCTACTCAGTAGCAATTTTTGCCGCTGCAGTTCTCGTAGGCGAGGAAATTAAACCAAGAAGTTGACAATCGGCCTCCAATATCGTCAAATCCTTGCTTGAGCCCAAAAACTTCGTTGATAGTTCCAAGTCCTTAACCCTCAATCGTACCCTGGATCCTTTGACATAGTCACTAAAAACAAAGCGAACAATTAGGATTTCACTTCACGTCAAATTAACACAACAACCTTCCGTTCCTTGACGGCCTGGAGCAGACACAGTGGAATTTCCACCCAAAGTCAATGTACAAATCATCGCCGACAACGTGGAAAATCTTTCCGCTAACAACTTTTCCCTCTGGTTCTCCTAGCTGGTAAAAGGGGCTAACATTAGTTCAACAAATTGAATTTGTGATTTATTTAAACTTACATCGATAAGTTTCGAGTTTCGTAACAGAGAAGCGAATGTTTGATTGTCCACTGGCTTTGGCTCGACCACAGGTGAAGTGTGCCTATCGAAAGCGGTAGCGAATCCACCCTTTTTCTGTGAGTTATCTTCGTTGATTGGTGTGCAAAGTGATCTGGCACATTGTAAATGAACTCTCTGAACTGTGTTTGATATATTTTTAATATATGTTTTGTTAATTTTATGTAGAAAAGACATTTTTTTGGAAGAAGCGAACGAAATAAGCAAGGTTTTTTTATTGTGAAAAGTCAGACTGACGTTTGTTTTGATTGACATAATCGTTGGGGGTGCGTTCGTTAAGAGTGGATTTATATCGGAGTATGGGGTGTTCACATGTTTTTATTAATAATAATGATTTATATTTTCTATTCATACTGGCTACATTTTATAATACCTAAATAATTTAAAATAATTCATTTTTGAACTTAAAATCTAGTTGTTGTAATTGCGTGCTAAAAATTCTACTTCGCTTGCTGACATAGGAGCTCAAAAAACTCGCCTGATGCTGAAACGTTGGACAAAAATAATTGTACGGATTCCGGAATCGAAAAATTAACTTCTGAAAACTTTCCATTGGAGCAACAAAACGGCTCATGTGATAATTATTCTGAGAAGAGAATATCGTTTCCCGATTGCATTGCAATTTGTGAGTTTTATAAAAGCCAGCTGTCAGTAGCCATAGATTAATTTTGAATGTACCACAAATAAGCGAATGGAGCGGACCTATGTTCTTTTTCTATTTCTTTTTAATCTTATTTTATCTAAGGAAACGTTTGGCGTGCACCGATCCACCGAACCCAACCGTTAACAGACCCAGAAACTCTGTCTTCGTTCTGCTCTCTGCAATCCAATGGACGTTGGTTTCAGTCGTTCAGTACAAAGCGCTCTTACACTCGCGATATCGTGGTTCTTTCGAAAACCTCACCTGAAAAAGATTTAGCAAGAAATGCTTCCCACAGAAACTACACAAAATGCCATCTTCTAGCAGTAAAAAAACAAACACATTCAGTAGACACATTTATTTACTTATCACCAGCCGTTTGCGGAACCACGCTTACCACATCGTTGTCCACCTTGAGATGACACTTTTTCAGATGCTTTGCGAATTTTTTGTCGAACTTCATGTGTTGCTTCTCCGTTAATGCGGGCAGTTCCCGTTTTCTAAGGTACATCCTCTGCACCTTTCTCTTGAATTTGTCCAACTTCATGTTATCCCCGTACTTGCGAACAGTGCACAGCATCACCAGATCCCATTGAAACCCATCCGGTGTAGTGGTGCTAATGGTGGGCTCTTGTTCCGCGTTCACTTCATCTTGCTTCGCGACCGATTTGTCATTCTTCTTTTTCTTCTTTTTGCTTGGTTCGTTACTAACCTTTCCCGCCATCTCTGTCGCAGTCTGCAGAATCTCCAATTCTTCATCTTGCTCAATTGTATTCTGGATTTCCTTGTCCACTTTGCGCTTCTTTGATTTCTTTACAGGTTTCTTCTCTGTCTGCTCGTCTGTGGAGGTCTTCACCACTTCTTCCTGTGCAGGTTGATTGTCTGGCGTAGCTGGAGAAGGAGTTTCAACATTGTCGGCTTCCTTAGTGTCACCATTGGTTGGGGATGCAGTCGCTTTGGCGGCTTTCATTTTCTCCAATTCTTTTTCGAGGATACTCCAAACTTCTTCGGCCTGATCCTTGCGCATTCGCAAGCAATTTGCAACGAAATTCTGGAACTTTGCCTTTTTACGCGGAACGTTGTCAACACTCTGAAGCTTTTGAAATGTAGCTCTAGCCTGGTTGCTCAAATTGTATTCTTTGGTATCGAGAATCGAACGAATGATGTCCATCCAACTTTCTTGTTTCTTTTGACCAGAGTTTTTGGGCTCCTTGGCAACGTAGTCTTTGCCGGAATACTTCTCTGCTTCTGTGATGCAGCGGATATGAGCTACATAGTCCTCACCGTGAAAATCCTTCTGACAGTCCATGCACGATATGTTTTTGGGAGCTCCGCGACACTTGAAGTTGTAGTGCTTTTCTACAGCGGGCTTCTTTACGGATTCACCGCAATGGTTACAGGTGAAAACTACCATTCTTTTATTTTATGATATATACAGTTTTGTATGTAATTTCTTGAGTAGGTACTTTTGAATGAAAAATTTCGTTTACAAATGCGCGGCGCACGTGTGGTATACAGACTTCTTCGCCGACTGTAAACTGTCAAAACAGAAAAGATGCCGAAAGTCCAAGAGGTGGCGCTGCAAGCAGTAAAGAGTATCGTAAAAGTAGCGCCAAGTCACAATATATCTTCACATTATCTGGGCGGTCACAATAATTAAATTTGGAAATGGAAATTCGGATCATGCGATATATGCCCTGGAATTAAAGAACAGCAAGAAAATTGTGGCATTTTTTAGAAATCTGGCAAAAGCATTCCAACTATTAAATGTCAATAAAAAAGAGGTATAAGAAATCGCTTATTAGCAAGATAAAACACAAAAAACTAAATACTAAATACAAAAATACTTGAGGCTAACCTAATGTAATATATTTTTGTATAATCCTAAATATTTCCTTTGAAATAATATTTTTGCATAAAAAGTATCGCGACGGTCTAAAATCTGTCAGCCCTACAGTTTTTGCTGGTTGTACCGAACGGAGCTGCCAGATTAAAATTTATCAGTTTTGATTGTGATTAAAAAAAAATTCTGATCCAGATCAGATCACCCTCTTTCTAAAGCGAGTTCGGTAGACGACTTTCCGTAAGTGGCTTCAGTATGTTCATATTTGATTGCTGATAAAATCAAAATAATTATTAAATACTTTCGAAATAGGAAAACTCTAATTTTATTATGGGTTTTATCAATATACCCTTTCTTAGGCTAAATTTGAGAAGCGAAATCCCCACAAGATGGATAATAACATTCGACCTGGAATCACTGATCACTGAGTTGCTTTTCCCCTACTCTATTGTGTCATCCATGAACACCGTTATTTTTGCATTTCTACAACAGAACTGAGCGTGTCTTTTTTTGTTTTGTAATTATTTTCTTTCCATTAAATTATTTTTATTTATAATCTTAATTTTTTTCTGTTCTATTTTATTATTATTTTGTGTGGTAAGTGTAATTTTCCCGATTAATAAATCTCCATTGAATTCTCAAACAATTTAGCCAAATCCTCTCGGCTTTGCTCCCTTGGCGCTAGTTTTGTGATTCTCTCCTGTGGCAAGGTTCCCTCGACTAAAGCCGGAATGTCTCCGGTGTTAAAACCCAATCCCTTTAGCCCGTTTTCAATCTTGGCCGTTTGCATGAATTCCCTCACAACATCGGCAAGAATCTTTCCAGCATCAGCTATCTTCGCATTGGAAATGTCCCTACCAAGAATCTGTGCTGCTTCTAAATGTCGCTCGGGACAGGCGGGTGCTGTGAATTCAAACACGGCTGGCGCACTAATTACCACCGACAGGCCATGGGGTATGATAGCATGATCATTATCATAGCCTTCTGGTTGGAATGTTCGTACATTACCAGAAATTGGATATGAAAGCCCATGGCAGAGATGAACACCTGCGTTGCCGAAGCCCACACCGGCCATTGTTGATGCTAAGTGCATTTGGGAGCGCGCCTTTACATTGCCTGGGTGGTATATCGCTTCCACGAAGTTATCTCGAATTATTTGCAAGGCAAATCGAGCCCAAACATCGGAAATGGGATTTCTTCCTTGATAGGGTGGACGTAGATTAGGGCTTTCTGGTGCTGGTCCGCGTTCGGTGTACTCCACTGCGGTGAAACTCTCCAGAGCATGGCAGAATACATCAAATCCTGAGTATGCAGTCACTCGTTCTGGCAGCGAAAGTGTGTGCAGGGGGTCGATCAGACCTGTGGGAGATTTTAAAGTAGAATTAAAAGATAGTCAATGAAGAAGAATACGTTTTTTCCCCTACTGCATTGTGAAGTTATGTGGGTATACAAAATTCATGACGTGTTTAAATAGCATTCATGACCCTGACAGGTAATTGTAATGAGAAGCATTTTGCATTTGTCAGTTGATTACGTTGTCACTTGTAGTTGCTTGTTGTTCCAAACCTTATTGAATGAATAAACCACCGATTGCTTCAACGATATGCTGTTGGGGTGTACAGTGTCGGAACCAGACGATCTCAAAGTTGCAAAACCAGTAGTTAATGATATTCAAACTGTAGAAAGTCAGGAACAGGAAAGCCAAACCAATAAAAAATAAATTTACTGAGTAAAATCACAAATCGCATAGACCTCTACTGCATCTTTCGGCACAGATAAGACCGGGCGCTGCAGCAGAAATGTTCATTTAAAGTCATTGGTTAAGAGATTCGTTAAACATAGGCAACTGGGACAGGGTCCAAATACACTCCTATTGATACATGATCTGAATGAGTGTGAAACTCGAGGTGAAACTATACGTTTCGTTTATAGTCAATGAAAGGACATTTCACCCATGCACAATAATATAACAATTCAAGAACTCACCCAATTGTGGCTTGAGTAACTTGCTCGAGATTCCGGTTTTAGCGTGCAGCTTCTTGTAGTCAAATATCGCCACACCAGTGGTCTCTGAACCTGTCCCCGAAGTTGTTGGTATCGCGATCATTGGCTTTAGTTTCTTTGTAATCTACAAACACAAACGCTTACAGTTCACAAATCTTTTAAAGTGCACAACTATGCCCACCTCTTTGCCATTTCCAATTGGCTTGTTCACATAATCCAAGAATTCTGCCTCCGGATCGCTTGCATACAAATTTGCCGCTTTACATGTGTCAATTGCTGACCCACCACCAATCGCAACAAAAGCATCAAAGTTGCGACTCTTTGCAAAATTAGCTGCCTCCCAAAGACTGCCATCGGTTGGTTCGACCCTGGTTTGATCAAAAACCTCAAATTTCACTCCATTTGCTGTCAGCGAGTCGAAGGCGCCCTTCACACTCTCCAATTTGGCCACATTCGGATCTGTAACGACGCAGATGTTTTTTGCGCCCATGTTCTTAAGATCTGCCCCCAATTCACTGGTGACACCGGGTCCAAAGCGCACCGTCGAAGAAGACATCTGGCGAAGGTCAAATCTGTTATCAAATCAGCGCTAAAAAAGTCCAAAGTTCAATAGGGGGGCGTACCTCAAATGCGTATTCCTTCTTGCGCGCCAGTACATTCGATCCATAGTGCTGCGAATGGGCCGGACACTTGCAGCTGTAATTTTAAAACGCTAATGAAAATGCACTCGATTTTCAGGTATTTTCACTTACGAGCTGCCAACAATTGTTGACATTAAATTTACAACGTTCTTGCGCGCTTGCATCTTCAAATGGTGTTGTTTGTCGTCTGTCTGGAGTTCAACTGATTAGATTAGTAGGTATTAAAAAATACATGGCATATGTAGTCGCACAGGCACTTCTAATGCCAGCTGTTTTGTGTTTCTTGAGTGGCTCTCTTAAGTAGACATTTAATTGATTCTCTTTTGATTTTGCAGAATTTTATTTGATAACATGTGCGACTCAGATGTAAAGGAAACTGATTCCATTTCGTATAACACATACGATGAGGAGTTTAATGAAATCTGGGAAGATGAGGAGCGAGCCATGAAGACCAGAGAACAAGACGAGCAGCTAGAGAAATTGTTCTCGAGTCAAATGCGAATAAGAAGTCCCTCCGAAGAGCGAAAGAAGTAGTAGATAAGCTTGTTTCCTTTTGCAAACTAAACATTTTTATCAGATAACCTACGAAATGAAGAGAGAAAATGCTGTTGTGTTATAAATTTTACTTTCGCTGTGTCGTATATGTAGTTCGATTCGACTGTCGCTAGATGTAACTCTTTTAATATTTTATTTTGCTGGCAAGAAACAAATTTTATTAACTAGTTGTATAAGTTTTTATTTCTTTATTATTTATTTAGTTTTATTATTTATTTCGTTTTGTTACTTTATTTTTGTATAGTTTGCACTTGTTATTAATAAAAAAATATTTTCTGTGAAATTGATGTCTAAAATGCATTCTCTTATGGACTTATTAAATCACCATCCGTTTAAGAACCTTTTGCTTTCATTGCAATCAATTTGACGCATCGAGAACAACGTCTGGATGACTTTGTTGTTGAGTGCATCTACCTAGTGCCGATCGAAAAATGTAGCAGTACGAATGCGCATACAATATCGTAGACATGTTCTGTAACTAGTGCGAAACTTATTACTTATGCACTTCGTTGCAATGAGAAGTACACTTTAAAGCTATTGGAGCGAGTACGTTCATAAGTTGTTCTATCCATAATAGTGACGATCGATGAAAGATCTATTGCTTCGGCGAGTTAGGAAATCTGCCGGACGATGCCCGTTCAAAATGCTCATTGTTTTTCTTATAGATTGAACGGATACCTACATCTTAAATATAACCGTCATACAACTCAAATATGTCCGTCTCATACCCAATCTTTTAGTTCCTTATCTTGCTCGCGGCAAAGGCTTTTTAGGATGCCATTTTTCGGACATCCTCCTGTATAACTTTAGGACACAACCTTTTATTGTAAAACACTGCTTGGATTAAACACACCCGACCAACTATAGGTATTTAAGAAGGCTCGGCATCGGCAGTATATATGTTTGCAATACATATATGTTCCACGAAATTAAATCTACTTCGCATTCGGGACTCTCGCAAAAGATGCGCTATTACGTGTCTTCTTCAATACAGTTTTGTAGCAGATAGTTCGCAAAGCAAGTGTCAATATCACCAAGCAAATGCTTCTCCTTCGTCCAACCAGACTATTGATAACAGCACCTTCAGGGAGCTTGTGCGTGGATCTATGGCTTGATAGTACAGATCCGAGGAAGAGTAACCCTAGTAGTCAACCAGTCAAGAGGATCTTCGACCCTAAGCTCTCGGATTGAATACAACAAGGAACACCGATCATCTGTTTCAAGACCATGCCATCGCGGATAAAGCAATAAGAGGGATTTGTCAATGGCTTCCTGACATCCAAGGCTCCGTTTTATACCAACTTATATTCAATTCAATCAGAGGCATCCTAACCACGAAAAATGGATTTATTTTGGACCGAATTGAACGATATGAAGGTAGAAGACATTAGGTTTTTTTCGACGTGGGCCCTAGTGCGCACTGGGTTAACCCTAATGTGTTCGATATAGCACTCAACTCGCCCTGGTACTGAAAACCTGTATTCGACATGACTTTTAAGGTGCCCTAGTTGTGCTTGAACTGACCCGAGGTAGTTTGTGGGGGCAAGAATTCAGTGCTGAGTTTTGCTGCCATTTTGCTTGCTGTCATTTATTTTTCAAGGTAAAACTTCAGATCAGCATATTTTGCGTTCGATATATTAGGTAGCCGAATTTTTAGGGTCATGCAGGGTTTTGGACAGGCAGGAAAATTAGCTGACCCTTCTCAGTGGGCACTAGTGCTAGCCACGTCGAACAAACCTATTAAGTTGCTGCTGGACGGGGCGGGCGGACGGGACGATTTGAGGTTATAATTATTCCTCACAGATGTGGAGTGAAATGGCCACCATGGTCGTATGTGATTTGACCACGCAAGACTTTTTCTTGTAAGTTTCCTGAAGTCGCAGGAACATGCCAATAAGCCGTGGCCCTTAAAGCCAAGATGACTAATGCCATCGCTCAAATTGGACCAAATCGCTCGAATAGGAGCCTTTATATAAGAAGCCGCGGCGAACATTTCAAATAAAAATAAAAATAATTTCAATAACGACAAAAAGAAAACAACAAAACCATTAGTGTTTACTGGAAGCCAAAGTGTTTATTTTTTACTCAAAAAAATAAAATAATTTCTCAAAACACCTCCGTTTCTTTACATTATTTGTAAATACAAATTATATTTGACATTAGTGTGGTACTCGTATTATTATATATCTGTAACTAGGCCCTTTGCTGTTACACAACTCTCATTTTGTATTTTCGACTTTAACAAATGTTTATAAATACAGACACAAATATGTTTCATTGTTATACACAATACACAACTCCTAAGGGCCATGGCACTTAACTACACAATTTGAAAAGAACAATATTATTGACAAATAAAAAAATAAAAATTAAAAAAAAAACTCGTACCCGGTCAGGAGTAGGCAGCAGTTCCAACAACCGAATTTTCTCGTACAAGTTCTCTCTCAAATAAATGCTTTATTTATATTATTTCTCCTTCATTTCATTTTTATGGTAAAATTGCAAGTTTAAATTAAATTGTTTTTCTTTTTTCATTTTGCTTGTGTTTTGTTTTTTATTTCGTTTTATTTCTATATATATAAAAAATATAGTATTTATGTATATCTTAAAAATAATTAAAAATTATAAATGTTCAACAGACGATGACGTTGTGTTCTTGGACTGTGAAAAAAAATAATCTGTTTCTTCGTGGGAATGTCTTTGTTACAATTTTTTATTTCTTTAATGTTTCTATCAGGGAGGGGAGGTTATCTATGCATAGATAAGTACAGAATAAATAGAACGCCTTGTCCTTTTGGTTCCATGTTCACTATTTTATTGTTTTTTGTATGTATTTTTGAAACCATTTAAGGCTGCCAATTGCAAAAAGCTGCCTTAAAAAAATAAACTAAAAAAAAGATTAAATAAAACAAAATAATAATAAAAAAAAAACACTTCTTATCATACAGCGTCTAAACTAATAAAGAATAATAGTGAAACTCATTAAAAATGTTTTCTTGTTGCGTTTAGAACATCATCATGTTGATTTCTTCTCAAAGCTCAAGCTTTCCATGCTTAGACTTGATTGATAGGCGAATACCTATGCACTTTCGGTTGTTTGCATGGATTCGGTTTCACGATATCCTCCGAGAGTTTCTGATATACAATGGAATTCTTGGAGGCGAGCAATGCCATACGATAGCGTTCACCGCGTTTCCTCATCATCAGTGAGACAACTTTGCCGATGGCCAACAGGAGGACTATCACACAGGTCACAATGATGAGAGCTGGAATGAAGAATCTGTAGCCATTGTAGTAGATGCGGCCACGTTCGATAATGATCTCTTCGGTATCATCGTCGTCGTTGTCGTCGTCGTCATCATCATCATCATCGTCATCGTCATCGTCTTTGTCGCCATCGAGGAGAAGTTTATCTGAAACACATAGATGAGAGGTTAGTCATTTTGTTTTCGGACACTTGGGCCTACAAGATCATCGCCAGGTATGGTTTATTAGTATTCGTGGTCAATGAGTAGGATTATTATATTTTATTTCTTAAGCTTCGCCGTAAAGCGTCTTATATTGTGCTCTGGTTTCAAACAATAGGTACCCATTACGTTAATAACAGTAATTTAATTTACAGATTCATTGAGAAAAGCAATTGGTTCTAGGATCTGACCGATCAGTCCTTTTTAGAGGCAGCACAATAGACCTACTTTGGTCTAAGTGCACCTAATCGAAGACTTCTTTAAGCAACCAACAAATTGACGAGTGGCCAATGGTCGGATTTCACAGAGCTAACTCCTTAAGACCCCTGGCAGTCTTGGCCTGACCCACCTAGTACCCACCCACAACACTTGTTAAGTAAGTAAAGAGAAAACAAAACCTACTCAGTAAGAACTTGTCCTTAGTCTCCTTGGACAGTTCGACCTCCTTGGCATTGAATCCAATGTCATGTACGACTGGCTTTTTCTCAACGGCTTCATCTTCCTCCTCGTCGTCGTCATCGTCGTATGAATCCTCCTCATCGCTGTCACCATCCAAATTATCACCATCCTCATCCTCATTCACGCTGGTGTCCTCAGCCAAATCTTCGGCCAGTTTCTTCTCCTGCTCTAATTTCTCTTCGGCCTTCTTCTCTTCCTTCAACAGCTGTTGCTCCTCCCTCTGTTCCTGCCTGTAGAACAATTTCTGAATATCAAGATCATCACCCTTCAGGATGTCCTTTTTGATTTCCTCCATGGTTTGTTCCTTTGGTTTGAACGCGTCCGTATTGTGTTTGCACACTTCATGGGCCAAATCGTCCCAGCCTGGAATTGGACGGGCATGCTCAGTGAAAGTGGTTGCATCAATATTGGCCATGGTTGGTACTTTGCCAGGAATAATATTCTTCATTGTGGCATAGACAATCATTCCCTTCAACTCCTCGTTACATTTGAGCGGGTTGGAACTAATGTCCAATGTGCGCAGATTCTTGAATGCCTTGATATCTTCGGTAGATATCTTTCTAATTTGATTCGAGGAGGCATTGAACATGCGCAGAGTTTCGAAGAATTTATATTGGCGGCTCATACCGTTGCTATTGTCATTCAACAGCGAATGCAGATCACATTCACTAACGTCGAGTTCACGCAATTTGGTCAATGGCATGAATAGACGAGTTGGCAGTTTCCTAATTGGGTTGCCGGCCAAGTTCAATTTTGTGATATCGTTGTTGCTCATAAAGATCAAATCATCCAATTTGTCGATCAAATTGTTGCTCAAGTCTAGTTCAGTGAGCTTATTGAGGGCGGCAAAAGTGTCCTTTCCCAGGTTGTTGATGTTATTCCATGCGAGTCTCAAAGTGGCCAGATGAGGCATGGTGGAGAAGGTCTTATGACCCAAAGCACCAATGGCGCAGTTGGACACATCAAGTAGGTATACAGTGAAAAAGCCGTTGTAGCTCTGGAACCCATCGGTTGGCAATTGGCTGAGACGAGGATTGTCATTCAAACGGATCACATCCAGTTCGGAGTTCTTGTAGAACAACAGCGACGAAACTTGATCCAGTTCGTTGATGGACAGATCAATGTGACGAAGGTTCTTTAGCTGCAGGAAGGAGTCGGGTTGGATTTTCGTAATACCGTTGCCCTTGAGGTTTAGGTTGGTAAGTTCTCCCATCTTGTCGAACATTCCATGATGGATCTGCTTAATCGAGCAGAAACTCAAATCCAACTGCTGGAGATCATTGGCTCCGAAATTAAGATCACCAGTGATTTCGTTGTATTTCAAATGCAAAATTCCAAGTGCGGTACGGTTAAAAGCTCCTGGAGGCAAAGACTTCAGAGAGTTGTACGACAGATCAATTTCCTCGATAGTTTCCACTGAGTCGAACACTCGAGCTGGCAACTCCTTCAAGTTGTTCTGCGCCAAGTTAATGTATACAACGTTCGAAAGTTGGCTAAAGGCGGATGTCTTCAGTTCCCTGAGGTTGTTGCGGGATAGATCCAATTCCTCGATGCTGTCAGACTGTGAAAAATAAAAACATATTAACTAAAATTCACTCACATTTGAAAAATTTCCACTTACTTTCAGAAGATAGTTCACATTCGACATAACGCTGAGGTCATTTCCGGAGATGGCCAGCATCCGCAGTTTCTTGTTCTCAGCAAATGTGTTTGGATTGATGATAGTCAAACCGACGTTGGTCAAATTGACAGCATACAACTCGTCAAGTCCATGGAAGGCGTTCTCGTGCATGTACTCAATGGTGCAGTTGGAAATTTTGATTGATGATACATATTTTAAGCCAATTTTCTGGAAGAAATTTGGCCCAAGAAGAATTGGGTATTTGGGACCAACATCGGCAACAATCAAATCGGTAATGCCTGGTCCGAACTTTTGCTTATCCAAATCAAGCCTGCTGCAGGTGGCGAACAAGTAACTATTGATATTTCTAGCGCATACACAATCTCTGGGGCATCGTACATCTTCATTGAAATCGATTTCGCCTTCATCAGCAATGTCATCATCGTCATCGTATTCCTTGTCGTCATCATCATCGTCGTCGAGATCGGTATCATCGTCAGCATCATCATCAGTATCTTCGGTGGCATTATCGAGGGATTGTTCGGTGTTGAGCTTAAGAGGAATCTGAAATAAATTTCTATTAGTATGCTGCTTGGCGAAGGTGAGGACTTTGTTTTAAAGTTGTCATTTATTTTATTTTTTTACAGTAGATGGAATATGATGGACTAAGACTTTGAGTAACTTTGATACTTTTAAGAGAAGTACTACCTACATATAAAGAAGCCGAAGAATGTTAATAACCAACAGTAGCAAATAGCAAACAGATTTTAACAGGTATGGAATAGTGATAAGTCTTTGTAATCTTTGTAAAACAGATATTATTCTCCTTTAGGATGATTGGTTGGCTGAACCATTAAACACACCATACAATATGGGGCAGTAAAATTTATAAATGGCATGAGTTATTCCTTTAAAGACCGCGTGATTAAAAACTCTTATGCATCTCAGAAAATTACCGCGTTATATTTATAGGTTTGTTCGACGTATCTAGCACTAGTGCCCACTAGCGCGCACTGAGAAGTGTCAGCTTATTTTCCCGCCTGTCCAAAACCCTGCATAACCCTGAAAATTCGGCTACTATATCGAACACCAAATTTTACATTGAAAAATGAATGACAGCGAAACTCAGCACTGAATTCTTGTCCTGAGAAATTAACTGGGGTCAGTTCAGGGCACAACTAGGGCGCCGTAGAAGTCATGTCGAATGCAGGTTTTCAATTCCAGGGCGAGTTGAGTGCTATATCCAATACATTAGGGTTAACTAGGGCCCACGTCGAACAAACCTTATATTACAACTACCGACTTCCTGAATACGTATCTGTTGTTGAGTACAAACTCTTTAATTTCTAACTCTTCAGTAGGAAAACAATCACTTCTTATGCCAATGACTCAGCTTAAGCCGGCTATTGACTATGACTATATCAAATTGGGGAATTATGCCCAAATACCATTAACAACTTTTTGTCTTTTTGGGACAGAAAACTTTTTCTCTTTTATTTGAAAACGCTACTCTTTGACGTTTGCTGCGAGTACAATTGCCTGCACGAAATGAGCTAATAATAATAAATACCTACATAGAGTACGTACTAACCTTTTCTTCTCCCTTAATCGGCTTCAATTTCGGTACGACTTCAATTTTCTTAACAGCAGTTGCTGGCTTAGAAGTACTTGTTGTAGTTAATTTGTCTTCCACTTGAGCAGAGACGCTGGCTGTTGTTGACTTATTTTCAGAGCTGTCTTCATCATCCGAATAATCATCTTCATAATCGTAGTAATAATCATCGTCGTTCTTTTCTGTAGTATTCGATGACACGTTGTTCAGATGGTCAACAGTTTCAGGTAACATCTTGTTATACCTGCACGTTACACCAAAGCGGAAGTGTAAACCAATTAATGACCCAAATGAGCGGGGGTGAATACCAAAAAATAAATAAAAGGAATAAACACAAAATCCATAAATATACGACATTAATGTGTTGTATAATATATCCATAACACTTTACCTGGGATCCGATGCAAGCGGAATCTTTTTAGCTACATCATCATCTTCCAATTTTGGACGGCTAGTTGTAGTGGCATTAATTGTCTTCTTAATTTTTAGTGTAGAGAGTTTTACGGGTTTTGGTACTTCCGATGATACATCAATATGATTGTCATCCAGTGAGTTGAGTAGGGACTCTTCTGTGGTTGAGCCCAGGGTTGTGGCACATATCGTCGCAACGAGTACCACCAGCCACAACTGGCGACTCATGTTGGAACTGAAAGTAGAAAAAGAAACGAAAGGAGTTGGATTAGATGTTAAACTTATTTGGAGTTATTGAGAGGATAACTTAATATTATTATTTAAAGTGGGCATATTCCTCTATCAATGGGTTGTTAGATTGACATGTTACTTGACAACAGAAGTTGTATCCTTTGTGACTGTTTGTTGGAGTTATTTATTTAATAGAGACAAACATTCGAAAATGTACTGCAAAACTGGATTAGAATCAATTGAAACAAACACTGCTGGCACTCAAGAGTAGGTTGGCATCTGCTATTCTAACTTGACTACTTATCTTCAGCAAGGAAGAAGGTATGCACATATTTTGGGCATCTATCCTTGGCTGGTTTTTTGCTATATTTATATTTATTGTTGTTCCTTTTTTTATCCATGCAAATGCAAATGTTTGACAAATTTATGAGCCTCAGCCGTGTTTTTTTTTATTAAATAAACAATGTCTAGCCAAGAAATCATAGAAACAGAAACAAAAAGTCGTTGAAAAGCAGTATGTACTAATGCTACAAACGCTGGCCAATCAGGATCGCTTAAAATTCGCACTCACTCGAGTGTGTAGCATACACTATGTCACGCAATAACATTTGTATCTACCATCGGCTTTAGCATCCATTGAACTTTTCAATCGGATACACTTGAAATAACAAAAACACTGTAACATTGTATCGACCGACAATATGTGCGGATATAGCATGACTCACTCACTGTTGCTCATTCTGGTCAATTTAAGCCGCCATGGATAGCAGATTATTTTACAATATAATATGAGTCGTCCAATAGAGTAACGTACTTCGATTGGGTTAAAACACCTTTGGCATGATGGTTTATCTCGTACCTACCAAAGAAGGAAGATCACCGTATTTTGTCTTTGGAAGTCAGCACTCAGCAGCTTGTGTAGGCAGGCAATGACAAAAATATTATTTACGTTCACAAAATAAGCAACCTATTCGATAAGTTAGCAGTTTAAACAGTGAGGCAAGCATTTCAAGCTGAATTTTTGAGATCATCATTAGTCATGGTGTAAATAAAGCGGTGGATTTATTTATAAAATTGCTAAACAGTTGGGATGTCCGTTAGAACTCGTATCTAGCTGTCAAAATACCCACAATTCGATCGAAAAGAAGTATTAACCTCCATAACCCTTTCAAGAAAACTATAAATACTCAGTGCTCATATGTCTGAAACATTTCTTGCACTTATTGTTAATAAGATGTATAACCGAACTGATCAGCATTCGAAATTTTTTTTATCTAAATGTACCATCGTTGCATATAGAATACTACTACTTTCCATATATAGCCAACAGAACCTGATTTAAGTTAAAGTCAGTCGCGTCGCGATTAAACAAAACATACAGAAACCTACAGTGCCTAACAAAATTCATGGGAACTGCTTTAAGATGCCAACGAGGTGTATCATTTGGCTTAATGTTCATCTCGGGCAAATTGGAGGTTCATTTAAAATACATTAAAGCTATGAAGTAGGTCTTATTAACATAAAACGTGTTTTTCTTTTTGAAAGACTGACTTGTGTAAGTCATCATTCTATGGCCAACCTTTTGTTTTCATCTTGATGGTAATATGTTCGGCCTACTAAGTTAGTTGTGTAGTAATTTATGAACTTTTATGTCGCATCATAAAAAAAAATACCTTTATCGGCAAACATATTGTTTGATACTATATCTGCCTCGAACCTTGCTAACTTGGAGTGTTAAAATAGGATTAACACTTCAAGGTTAGAAAGAAACTTATGTATTATTCTAACACACGTAAGACGTACGAATTTTAATGCGGTTTGTTTCTTATTGTAAAATCATAAAGTCAAGCTGATGACCTTTCACGTATATGTAAAGCTTGAAAGATTGGTTTCTCGGATTATGGCTATTATTCGTCATAAAAGTATTACGAAGAGGAACGAAATTGTATGGTTCCATAGTTGAAATCTGGTGAGCCCTATACCTATTGTCTAAGATTTGTTATACTTGGAATGTCAGTAGTCAACGGAATGTATTTTTCATCAAATCAACAGAGAAATAGGTCTGCAAACACGATGTCCAGTGAGTTCTACAACTGAGATTTTCATCTGGTTTAGTGTTATTGTGTCGAACAAAGGTAGCCCTTGAGCAGTTTTTTGATCTTTTAGAGTGCCAATGCTGTCAGTAAAGGAAAAAGAGCTTGCAGCAAGTTGTTACACATTAAGCATAACCTAATCTATTTTAGACCTCAAATTCAGATGTGAATCGCTATTAAACACGTCTACACTTCTAGACTTTTTTGCAAATAGCTAATAGTCAGATATGTACTGTACAAATCGCATATTTAAACCTTATACGCGTTCACTACATAGATTAAATAAATAAATATTTTGGCGCCACAGGTCTGTAGGACCCAAGCCTAGCTTCTCACAAGCATTCGTGCCGTTCAACATTCCATTGTAGTTGTAGACCTCAAGACCACTTCAGCCCGTTCCACTGAAAGTTATGCTCTGAGTGTAATGGTTCGTAGCCTTCTGAGTACGTAGCCTTAAAGTTAATACTCCACATAGATCTTCAAAACCGTTGCAATGAGACATAACTTATATGTAAACCTTATTCGATGCCAACTTTTCAAATACATTTTTTACAGGCGAACAAGTAACTGTGTCCTTTTATTTTAAATCTCATTTAATGTAAGACACAAGACCACGGCTAATTAAGAGAAATCCCTTCGATTCCGTTCATCAAACGATTTTAATCACCTTCAGGTCATCGCCAGTGCAGGCGTTTAACCTTCTTAAAAACTATTATTAAACTGTTTACTTTGTTGTCAGCCCTAAATCGGTCAGGTTCAAAGTCTTCAAATGATTATTTCATCACATGTTGGTTTATTTTTAAGAAAGAGGTTCAATGCGTTTCTCTTTCTGTAATATTTAAATTTAGCTTCGAAACGAGCCGCACCAAAACAAAGCCATCTTTAATTTGTATCGACCATAAATGAACCTTTGCCGTTGACCTGTCAAAGTGGCGCGCGGCGCCTGCTTTGATACACACACTACACACAATAAATTAAGTATGCATTTTGGGTGACATGTTTTTTCCATTTCTGTCATATATACATATCAATGGTCAGCCCTACGATGCCATTGTTGTGTGCAAGAATAATTGTGGAAGTTTCCATAAATATCAAAGTAAAGAGAAAAGAAAGCGCTATACGACAGCAACAGCACGTTGAATTGCGGTAATCAGAGAGGATTATAGCCCGTTCGAGAATATTGACACTAAGCCCATTGAGTTTAGAGTTTTTTTTTTCTTCTTCGATTGTTTGATTGTTGGTTTTAACAATTGACACTTGTGCGGCTTAAGGGAACTTTCACGTTAAACGTCATTCGAACGAGTACCTATGTTTGAGTTTTCCTTGAACTCAAAATTTGGGTTTGTAGTCCAATTCGCGGTAAGTTCTGATTGGGATGGCAAAAAATTATCATACATTACGCAAGCATTTTATAAATATTTACTAATCCTCTCTTCAATTGACATCTCAATACCAAAAAAAAACAGAAAAATCAGGTTTTGCCCATCTAGCCAAATGGAAAAAAAATGTAGCTGCTGGCACTCATGTCATGGCAATAAACAACTCTACACAGTCGATTATATTTTTCCACTTGAGAGGTTAGAACAAAGTAAATATTAGATCATACTTTGCATTGTTTTTTTTAACGATTATAATAAACTGAAAAAAATGAATACGATTTTTATTTGCATACAGATTAGTTCGAAATTCATATACTGAGATGGTATTTCAAATATTTGCTGTTCCTCTGGCGGAAAACGTGATTTTAATTAGTTATTGTTTTAGGTGGGACTTGCACTACCATTTTCAAGTCTGCAAAATATAATATTCAAATCGAAAGACTTAACTAATGAATTTTTGCGGCTTTAATAAGCGAGCATGAGAAATTTATGCACAGTGGGCCGATCGAGCGAAAACTAAGCCTCCGCATAGTCACATACAAAATTTCTCCAGATGTGGAATAAAGGGAAGCATTTTAGCTGATCAGCACTTAAATATTACGCGCTGAAATTTTGCCAGGGACAAATAAAAACTGTAGGTATGGATTAGATGCACCTTGAACGCAAAAGCTAGGTTGTTTGGTAAAGTAGGTTTTCCTCCATTCGCCCTCAATATGTACGAACTTAGTACCTACTCAGTCACGAAATTTTGACTAGATTCTTCGGCTGTCCCTCCAACTCAAACTCAAAAAAACTGTTCACCTGACAACAGTTTCTAGTAGGTACCCAAAAAGAATTCAAAAACTCTACTGACCTTCAGCTTGAATTACATTTAACTATTTAAAGTTTTTAGGTTTTTTTATTGGCTTATTATAGCAAGTACATGTTCACAATGAGATGACAATTAATCTCCATAGTGTTGCGTCAGAACATATACTTATTATTAGTCATGATGAACATGCAACTTTTTGCGCCAGATTATCCGCGTCCTACATAATTTTATAATATTGAATCACTAAACCAGTAATGTAACTGTCACCTTGCTTAAACGGCCACTTACCTTTCAATTATTTATCGCAAGCAAATAAAAGAGACTATGCTGAAAACAAATTATAACCTCGACAAATATGTGGCACTTCAAGACAGCTGATTGAGCAAACCCATACAATGTTGATTATTCACCATAGGTACCTACCGAAAAGTGTTAATTAAAATGCAAGATCGACAGCCTACACTGAGTGTCAAAAGTCAATCAGTGTGTTGGTTTTTCCTGCATTTCTGATTTGCCTTGACAATATGAAACGGTTTTTTTGGCATACTCTAGTAGGCAAATTTTATGTTTATGCCGAGTTCGTCCTAGATTGTTATGCTAGCCAACTTCAGCAAAACTTTTCATGACAAAAATCTAATGCACAGAAACAAAACAGAACTTTTTCTATAAAAAGGTACATACTGATTGAAAACCATTAAAAAATCTTGTTATCTTAGGTCGACTAAATTGGTCTAGACTAGATGCGCCCTGAAAACAAAAACTAGATTGGTCGTTTTCGACACTTTTCTACATCAGCCTCATGTACGAAATTCTTGACTATATATTTTGGCTTCCCCTGCGGCATACATGAACGTCCGCTGATAAAACTGTTCATGTAACCCATCTAGGCAAATCAAAACTGAGACACATCAAGTAAATTAGATGGAAGATTTACTAAACTAAATTTTTTAACGCCAAATTTATGCCAGTAAGAAGCTTTCCGTTTTGCATTACCACAAAATTAAAGTTTGAGAAGATAAATCTTTTGTTTCTGTGGTTTGCTGTCTTACATAAAGAATTCGACTTTTTTACGCAATAAAATTGTTAACATCTTTCTTCATCTCTTGCATTCGAATCAAACAACTTTTGCGCCAACTGTCTAGAGATGGATTCAGTTTCACAGACAGATCAATGGGAACGTTCAAGCATGTATCTAGTTTAGTAAGTCTGAGAGCTGACTGCCTTGATGTACCTCAGTTTTGATTGGCCAAGATCGGTCACATGGGCAGCTGTTTCAGTTGACGTTTATGGAGGGGTAACCGACGAATCTAGTCAAGAAATTCGTGACTGAGTACGAAGTTGACAGTTTGCATATATGTCTGACGTAAGAAAAGTGACGTTCCCGACCAATCTAGTTTTTGCGTTCACGTTACAGCTAGTCCAGACGAATCTAGTCGTCTTAAGGCGCGTTTTAACGCTCCGTTCTACCGCCGCGTTTCAACGCCGCGTTGTAATATACTGAATAACATATCCCCCGTCACACAGAGCGCGTTTTCAACGCTGCGTTGAATTCACCGCGGCGGTTGAACGCGGCGCTGAAACGCGGGGTTGTGAAAAATTACAGATGATTTTATGACGCAGGGCGTTTGCAATAACTTTTCATGATTTTATATCCTAAAAACGGAAAAATTAATCGAATGTGTTTGAAGTTACCCATATTTGTACGTTATGTGTGAAAATCGTTGCAAATGCAGTTTTAAAGGCTGAGATATGGAGGCAATATCAAAACAATTTCTCTTTTTGTAAATTTCGTGCACCCAATTCCTTTTTCTTTTTAGGGAATTACATATCACGGCAGAAAAGCAATAATTCTTCCTCCGAGCTGCTTGACATTTGTTAAAACAATGAAAACGAAGAGTCATGGACATTAATGAGATCTTTCTGTCTGACGTCCTCTAACGCTGCGGTTAGAACGTCGCGTCAAAATATTCTTACTGCCGCGTAAATTAATCTCAGCGCGGCGTTAAAAACGCGTTCTGTTTGACTAAGCCTTTAAGACAACTAAGTTTTTGAATGTGTCCAATTACTTAGTACTTTATTTTTTGTCGTCTTTGAAGGTTTGAAGTCACGAAGAAGTGAAGTATCTTATATGCTGGACAAAACTGGCATTTTAGTCACTTGTCATAACTATACAAAATCTTAAATTCTTTAAGTCACAATTCCTGATCGATTGGATAAAGCTCAAGAGGTTTACTTTGCCTTTGGTCCTATATATTTCGTTTTCTTCTTTTCCTATTTTTCGTCGTGTTGTTTGTGTTTTGTACGCTTCACGCATAAGTTCAATCTTTTCACCAGCAATTCGACTTCAAGGAGTATTGTATCCCAAAAAGTCATCAATAACCCATCAACTTAACTCAGACGTGGGCGTCCCGTTTTTCACAATTTGGAGAGTCTTAACAAAAGCGGTTTACACAGTACATGGGTACATGTCCAGAAGTCGGCAACCTCTCATGGACTAGACTTCGTGAGCGTTTCCTGTAAAACTCGTCCCGCCATCATGAATGCTCATGATAGTGGTTTGACAGAGAGACTAACTCCCCCATGGCTTTGCGAGATCCTATTGCAATCCAACCACATAAAGCACATACAAATGCAGTCGTGGTATTTTCTCGCCGAAAGTGCACATCTACAGCTGTGGCATGTAAAACTGCACTTTTGTTGACATTGTTCGGCAAACAGACGCAGTTTGTTTTTATTTTTCGCTCAGTTTATCACAGCGTCGAACTATCTGTTGCAGCTCTTAGCGAACAATTTAACGCGATACGTGAGTGTACAAATGGGTTAATTTCACTTGGTTGTCACGTAAAATTAACCAACAGGTTATATTTGCGTACAATAACTATGACAGGCAAATAGAATGCCCATATGCACATTGATTGATTGATGATGGATGACTATGGCATTCCTTGACAAGATGTGTGCGCTATCCCATTTCCTGTTGCTTGAAATCGCTTTAAATATGTGCATACAGTGGTAAGAGATTTCAGATTTTCCATTTATTCTCGATTCCCACCTTGTGAGGCAACAAATGGAAATGGGAAAGTCATATCATAATGCACCCGAGTGTACTGATGTCATCAAATGTGCCGTTACCGATACCGCAGTTGTAATCAATTCACAAAGTTAATTACTTTCCAATTTCCAATTTCCATATGAACACCCACTCGAGAGTCGAGATGTGGTTGACTGATCGCTCCTGAGACAATGCACAACTGTGTGCAGATGCAGCTTTTGTTTGTTTTATCTGTGAAGTAGGTAGCGATCGACGCTGATGGTTTCGAAATATTTACTCGTTAACGTTGTAGAAGCTATAACCCCTCCTACGCAGTTCGGAGAGTATAGGCGATGATATACACTCATCGTTACAATCTTATCTTGTCTCACATAAAACTGTGAAATAAGCCATTCGGAATAAGGTGTTAAGCACAAGCTTGTACTTGTGATCACGTGAAATAATAACTTTCAAAACATGGTAGGTGATTAATACCAATTAGCATGCTTGCACAAAGAAAGCGTATTCCTTTGAGGCTTTCCGCAAGATCGTTTTCTTAGTCGGACAAAAAGTCTAGGGAACTTAGCATACTCGAAAGTTCATAACCTTATTCAAGAGTCTGCTGACTGACTTAATAATGAAATATATGAAATATATATTCTGGTGTTATCATTCATATTCACAAGAAAGGAGACCCTCTAAACTGCGCCAACTACAGAGGTATTAGTCTTCTCAACATCGCATACAAGATCCTGTCTGCCATACTGTGTGAGCGCCTGAAGCCATACGTCAACGAACTGATTGGACCCTATCAGTGCGGTTTTAGGCCCGGTAAGTCCACAACCGACCAAATATTCACACTACGGCAGATCCTGGAGAAAACCCAAGAAGTCCAAATCGATACCCACCATCTGTTCATCGATTTTAAGGCCGCATATGACAGCATTTATAGAGACGAGCTATACAGAGCCATGTCTAGTTTTGGCATCCCTGCCAAACTCGTCAGATTGTGCAGAATGACAATGGAGAATTCTCGCTGCTCCATTAAGGTCGGAAACAATCTCACCGAGACCTTTGATGTCAAAAAAGGATTTAGACAAGGTGACGCGCTGTCATGTGACTTTTTCAACATCATTCTTGAGAAAATTGTGCGAAACTCGCAAGCCAACACCAGAGGCACAATTTTTCACAAGTCTGTACAATTACTTGCATACGCAGATGACATTGACATAATTGGTAGAACACAGCGAGCTGTCACTGGTGCGTTTGCATGTATAGAAACAGAAGCGGCAAAAATGGGTTTAGCGGTTAACGAGGGCAAAACCAAGTATATGCTGTCAACAAGAAGGGACACACAACATCGACGAGTTGGACAGAACGTCACGATAGACAGCTATAACTTTGAGGTAGTTAGGGACTTTATCTACCTCGGTTCCGCTATAAACTCTGTAAATGACATCACAGCAGAGATCAAGCGAAGAATTACACTTGCCAATCGCTGTTTCTTTGGCCTAAGAAGGCAATTAAGAAGTAAGGCCTTGTCAAGAAACACCAAGGAGATTCTATATAAGACCCTTATCATCCCAGTCCTGCTGTATGGTGCAGAAGCATGGACATTATCGAAGGCGGATGAGGATATCCTTGGACGTTTTGAACGAAAATTCTTCGTGTGATCTTTGGTCCCATTTGCGTTGATGGGATTTGGAGAAGGAGATATAACAGCGAACTCTACGAGCTGTACAGCGACATCGACCTTGTCAGAAAAGTGCGGATCAGCCGTCTGAGATGGCTAGGACATGTAGAGCGTATGGACAACAGTGCTCCGGCCCGAAGAGTCTTCGACTCCAACCCAGAGGGACAACGCAGCAGAGGAAGACCTCGCCTAAGGTGGCGCGCACAAGTGGAAGGGGACCTCAACCAACTTGGAGTGCGCAACTGGAGGCAGTTAGCCAAAGACCGAGCTAACTGGAGAGGCGTACTGGTTGAGGCCCAGGTCCACCCCGGACTGTAGCGCCACCTAAGTAAGTAAGTAAGTTATCATTCATATCGAATTGATTGAGTGATAAAATGCCGGTTGTGAAACATGTCTACCTAGGGTGGTAAAATTTAATAAATACGACAGGTCTGTGGGACCCTAGGTCTAGCTTCTCACAGCCCATCGTTTTGTGTGAGTTTTTAATTTTTGGGACGAATGGTAGGAATCTACAATTTTACGCCGAGTCTAAACGGATAATTGAGAAGCTCTTTCATGACAGTTTTACTCTCGGATGTTTTTCAGACGTTGGCGAGAGGTGGCGCAGTGGAAAAAGACCTTAAGATGTACCTAATCTGGTTCTTTCCGAACCAGACTTTTAGTGCTTGGTTTGGAGGTAAAACTGTAAAAAATTGAAAATTTTACTGTATTATTGAGAGATTCAACGTTACCCAAAGAAAAGTACTAAGGGCGTAAGATCGCACGATCTAGGCTAGTATCACTAGTTTGGCGACAGACTTTTAAGCGCAGCACATCACTTTCAATGTAGGGTGTAGGCGCGGTTCGATCACCGCTAAAAACAAATAACATCTCAAGGTTTTTCCACTGCGCCACCTCCAGCGAACGTCTGAAAAACACCCGAAAGAATAACTGCCAGGAAAGAGCTTCTCAATTAGCTGTTTGTACTCGGCATAAAATTGTAGATCCCTTTCATTCATCTCAAAAATGACACAAAACGTATGGTCGTGTTAAACTAGGCATAGGTTGCCTTGGGGACCTGTTGCGCCCACTGTTATTACTAAATAATAAACGCATTTATTGTTAATACCAATTTGTGAAGTAAACCAACAGATGGCGTTCCCTGTAGATCGTGAAATATTTTTTCTTCTGCATTAAAAGCAACCACTTAAATCTACTCCAATTGTTCTATTACAAAGAAAAAATAAATAACATTGACAAATAGATTCACCTAGTACAGACAATAACAAAAATGTTTTCATGAACTTGTCCGCATGTCTTGAAAAAAAAACAACAATAATTACAAGACCGCAATAAATCCACGCATACGACTCGTTCAAAATTAAAATGCCAGACATCGCCCCCGACTTAATTTTCGCCACAGTTTCTTTCCTAATTGCTGTGACAATGTTCTTTAGTGCTGACTGACAGACACAAGAATATGTAGTCGCATGCACAATGCGTCAAGTAATTTGTATTGCATTGTTCATTTAGCACCAAGAGACCGTCTTTAGTCGTTATAGCTGCATCTATGAATATGACTGTCTGTCTCTCATTCGATATGGCAACAACAACATTGTCAAGTCAATTTACCTGTGGAGGAGACCATAAAGCAAAATTCCACAAAATTCATGAATCCGTAAAGCGAAATCTCTGCATGAGCCCTCTCTTTCTTAGGAATGCGCCTGCAAAGTGGTGACAGGCCTTCAAAAACAGAAAAAAAACGCGATCCAGACCATGGATGGGTTTTCACCTCTAAAGTGGGATTGTTTCGAATTATTAAAAGAGCTGCGCGAAAAATTGTCACTCATTTGCATGATATGTCTGCCGCTTGGCATGGCACACGGTGCACAATCTGACATGAGGATGGATGATCGGTGATCGGAGAAGGTGATGCAGCCGCAGTGTTGATATATTCCGTTTTTTTTTTACTGCCATAAGCTGAAAGCTGAAAAGCGCACACAATGGAAGATAATTGTGTCGGTCGGTACGGCGACATGTGTACCTGGCGTCACCAAACTCAAGGCGAAATAAATTAGCAACAATCCATTCCATCGCGCAATGAAAAGTGTAAATAGATTTCGACACAACGTAGGTAGATAGGGGACTTTTATTTTGATTAAATCTCGAAAAGAGTCGCCGTCGCTTGGATGAGATGTATATTGGTACGAGCTGTTGCGTTTTATGATGCCAGAGAAATTCAGAGGAATAACATTTTTAACGGCGAGAAGTCAGCTTCGCGAATTTTGAGCCATTGTTGATGGTGACCCATGTAAGTTCGAATGCTTGGGCTATGTTTTGTTTTTGGAAAACTATTTCAACCTCTTCGAGTGCATTCTAATGTTGATAGCGCCACTTGGGCTTAAACTGTTCCTAAATTTCTAAAGCTTCTCAACTAAGCCTTTCGGATTCAGCATAAAAGGATAGGTCCCTTCCAGTTGTCCCAAAAATAAAACTCACAATGAATAGTTGCAAAAAGCAAGGGCTGGGGTTCTTAACGAACTTCTTGCGTTAACTATTTTTTTTTTTTAAGTTTTTTAAGGCACCTACGTTTAGAATTTGCACCTAACTTTAGCCCAAACAACAACTACAAAATTAAAAGAGGCAACAAGTTGACAACAATTAAGCAAATTAAGACTTAATCCCACCGGCTTAATTAGATTGCCAACACTTAAAGGTCTACCTAACTATTTGCCTAGGAATAGGTGAATACCCACTTATCATAGATAATAGTTTTAATAAATAAGCTTACTTCTTGATTATTGCTATCAGCACAATAAATTGATGTCACCCGCCTGAAAGGAAAGGAAGAAAAAAATTCACATTAGCAACACAGTCTTCGAAAAGGTTTCTCAAAAGTTACACGTAGGTACGGAGTCTATAAGCTCAACCATCAATACTACTGATTGGCGTCTGCTAACCTTAGGTAGTAAATTATGACCGTTATCGTAATCCCTTCATATATTATGTGAGGCGCTGCCAAACCTTTGATAAGTGATAACATAACAATTTCATTAACAGCTGTCAGCAAAATGTTAACAAGCATTAAAGTCAAACTCGAGCGACATGCACATGACAACAGCCTCAGAATGCTATCACTTTATTCCAAGCCGCTCGACAAAGAAGAGTCACACGACACCAACATAAAGGAAAAACTGATCGTTACTTTAATCGGTCATCTCGGAATCGGTTAAAAAAAAGTAACGATCTTCCCAGAGGTCAACTTCCTCGTCAATGGCAGACGTTAAAGAAGACGACGAAAATTGACGGAGAAGTCGCCAAACGAGACACTTTCAACTGAGTATAGTAGCGAGAGAATGCCGTCATCGTTCAATTGTATCCAGGCATCATGATCGGTGATTATGTCATGCCATGGCTATAGGCCAGGTGCAGAATAAAATATAAAGCCAGGTAGGCAGGACGTTTTTGCAACTACCGACATTTTAGGGAGAAATACCAACTGAAGTCGGTTTTGGTGAATTCCACAAATAAGGGACAAAGAACAAGGCAAACTGCGCAACATGTGACGACCTGCCAATTGCCCCTGCAGCGGCCAAAAATGAACTCCTTTGCACAAGAAGTAGCGTCGTATTTATTTCTTGTAATTTTTTGCAGATCCTGTCCACGCCATATGTCGTGTGCGGAACTCCCTTTTTTTCGTTTTGGATTTTTTCCCGAGCGCAAAAGCAAAAAGTGAATAATGGGACGATCAGTCCACTGACAGACGAAGATTGGGAATGCTAGGGCGGAGTGCATCCGTGATGACGACAGTGTGTCGAACTTCAATCATGAACAGCGTGCTGCCGAAGCAATTATTGTCGAGTTAAATTGGCAATAATGAAGTTTTACATATTGCCATCCATCAATCAATACAATACAAAAAGCGACTGCGTGCATGCAGAGATGTGCCCTTTGCTCCACATGAAGTGCGTTTCTTATAACATAGCGACCACCTCAAACCACGTCAGCGTCACACACAAAATAGATACAAGCAACAAAAAAAAAACCAAACAAAGATCTTAAAGTCTTGACTTGATTTGTCGATCGTCGTAGGCCAAGCTGGGCTATAGCCACAATTCGAGATAATGAAACGCAACGTTTTTTCACCTCACCTCCTTGGGAAGTATTTTGTCGTGTGTATCTCTGTCTGGATGCAGGTTTCGACTCAGCCTACGCATGCGACTCGTTATGCTTTACTTAGTCTGCCTGCCTGCGCAGTGCTGATACAACTCTCGGGATTTCGAACTGCAGTTTCCATAGGCAGAGATACTTTTTCTTTTTTTTATTGGAAGAGAAAGACGTTTCTTTGTGCATAAATGTATGCGGTAGTACCTATGCCTATATAGATACCGGGATGGAAAGGTGGGATGGGGGTATACCCGCAGCACAAACACCTCTCTGGCAGGGTTACCTTTGGGACCCCTTGGGGTCCGATTGAACCTTTCTTCAACGCTTGGACCCCAGGACCCGCCTTTTTGAAAATAGCGCAAATCGGACCCCTTTACGAAAAAACAGGACACCTTTGAACGCCTGTGGACCCTTTTTTCGGAATTGGCTATTCATCTCATCACATCAGGAAGCAAAACATTATATTCTCTCTTTACATAGTCATCGACTTCGACTATCGACATCGAATCAAATCTTGCTCTGACACTTGTATTTTTAATGATAGCTACCTGTTCCTGTTTCCTTTGGAGACACAATACTTTCTTAAAGTGAGTGCATTCTGTATCCAATTCATACTTAAAGCTAGCTCCCTGCTGTTTTTTTTTTAGATTTACCTAAAGCAAACTGTGAAAATTTTCATTTACATGTTCTTTTATTTTATTTAATTTTTTTATTTATAATAGGTACATGTGCAATCTATACCTATTTGCTTTTATTAAAAAATGTATTTACCAATAGGGTCCTATTCAATATTCTGTATTTTTGCACTAAGTATAATGTACTTGATTTTTTAATTATTGTAAAACGTATACGATACTGTTTCGATGCGGTATTTTTCTTTAATTTCATACGGGACCCTTTTTGAAAGCCAGGGACACCTTTTTGGACCCTTTTCGAAAATTTTCGAAGGTAACACTGCTCTCTGGTTATCGAAAAGATTGCCGTTGAACGACTTTACGACGCAGCAGTGGCAATAGTTACTGCGCTGCATCGCCTTAGGTTAGACGAACAGCTTTTTTACGGATTCTATTTGGAAATAACCAACGACAGTGGCACTAGGAAATTTCCATAAAACTGTGAAGTGCCCTTTGGTGTTTGCATAGACAGAGATTTTGCTGATCTTGTTGATATCTGTTTGGGTGTTGGGTGGATAGAAATAGACACAGGAAGAACGATAAAAAGAGAAAAGATGTCTAAAGGTTGCGTTCGGAGACAGCCAGGTTAATGGAGGTCTAGTTTTAAAAGTGTTTGTGTGGCAATCAATAGGTTTATAGTTGAAATCAATATTTTACACTGTTCTACGAGCTTTTAAAAAATTGCTTACATACTTCTTAAAATGATGCAGAAAAAGCTTATAGGAAAATGGCGCTAGAGTCTGGGCGAATGGGTGGCAAAAGAACTATAAATGTTTTATGCTTCCTATGAGAAAGATCTATCGGTCAATGTTTTTGAAATAGGTACCTAAGTGAAAAGTTATAAAGAACATATTAGAAAAACCTATGCCACCGAACACTTAAGCTGTTATTTTGAAACAAACACGAGGAGTCTGATCACCATCAGTATAAGAGTCATACATAGCCTATAAAAGAACAATCAAATAATTCAAAAGCTATTAGAAAAAGAGCCGAGAGGCAGTACGGTTGTAATTCTCTCTGTTGAATTCAATAATCCCTGGCCTCAAGCTCTTGGTCCCATATAGGTAGGCGCTTGGGTCTTTTGACAGCAAACTGTAGGTACAAGGTTCATTTTCTGACTGACGAAAATAATGAATGTCTTTCCAACACGGATACTGATGACTGATTATTGCTCGTCAAAATTCAAGCCCTATTCTGTAGTGTGAATGCCTAAAACCCTTCGCCAGTAAGAAGATCTGTCTATGCGGATAAGGGCCGGCTGCAAGGTCTTATTGCTCTATCCCAAACTGAAATCGGCAATTTAAGTAAAGTAAAAATTCTTTGGTTAGGTTGATAAAATTCGGTACGTTAGTATCTCACCAGTTACCACTTCCGAATCGAAAACATCTGGGACAATCCCCATATGGGCAAAGCAGAAATGTAGATCTATTTCCATTTCATAATTATTTTCTTTTAATTTAAAAAAAATATCTACTACTTATAGATAGGACGGCGCAGTGGCCTAATGGTTAGTGTGTTGGACTTATAAGCGAGGGGTCCCCGGTCCGAGACCCGAAAGAACCAAATTACATCTTAAGGTTTTTTTCCACTGCGCCAACTCTCGCGAAGGTCTGACAAACATCCGAGAGTAAAAATGTCATAAAAGAGCTTCTCAATTAGCCGTTTGGACTTGGCGTAAAATTGTAGATCTCTTCCATTAGTCCCAAAAATTGAAAACTCACACAAAAAAAATGGTTGTGAGAAGCTAGGCCTTGGGTTCCACAGACCTGTCGCGCCAAATATATTTATTTATTTACTTATAGATAGATAGAAAGACATACCGGTACACGCTTCTATTAATTGTACGCACTTAAAAAAAAGTCCAAACCACACTGAATAATTGTGCACCCGGCTACTGCAGCAAACCCCAACGAACTGGTTTGTATCACATATCTAGAGACTGAGATAAAGTAATTAACATCCATTGTGTTTAAATATTAAGCGCCATCGCAGTTTTGCACACGAGTTTCCATTAAAATCGGACAATGGGAGGTTTGCGCTGCTTTTTTTCCCGCTAAAGTGTGCCACTCACTTTTAGCGGAGCGTTTTTATTATAATTAGACAATAATCATATCCAGCTGTAAAATAGAGTAATTTTGTTTGCTCGTATTATTGTTTTGTGTACAATGAACAAAGCAAAATTGATTATTGAACATGATCCACTGTTGGGCGCCATTTTGTTAAATCACTATGACAAACAAGTAGAAAACTTTCTCACATGTATAGAAAAACACCACCGAAACAAATTTGTATAGCCAACTTTGGTCTAAGGTTGTCTTTAAAGGCAGCCACCTAACCTAACCTAATTCACAGACCGCGTCAAGGCTACACACTAAAAATGTCATAAATTTGACTTTCATTCTAAATTTTCTTTAGATTAATACCGTGCGATAAAATCCATATTCTAATAAAAACTTCACATAACCATAAATCGTTACAAGAATATTTTATAAACACAGACCACACCTACAACTCTGTGAAGAATATTTTACGAGCATTAACTAAGTTATAAACTGACTGACATTGTGTTACATTGACAATTTTGTTCTCAGTACCACACACAGCGCATCGAAATTGACATTCGATACACTTTTGTCTTGTAGGTGGATATACCTGAGCCGTCGGTCGTTGTCTACATTTGCTTTGTTATATTCATGAAGAGTTCCTGCTGTGTCAACGAAGCTGGTCGACACAGTGATCTTTAGAGTTTCCTGTAGTAAAAAAAATAAATAATTCTTCCGTCACCATAAAACAAGAAACGGGATCACCCATTTTTCTCTCTCTGAAGGTCATCGTCGGAAATTCCAACCAACCGATCTCAAAATGGCTGCAGAAACAACAACAAAATCACGACAGCGAATAATAATGATGGATAACCATTTGATTTATTTGATACCTACTACACGGAACGGTGCCATCACTCGCCGACAAAGCAACCAACACAAACGTCATCGTTCAGAGCAAGATCGCAGCAAAACGAGTTTTTTTTTTCTCGAATCATTTCACTATCCGCCATCCATGTATTGATTCAAATTAAATTAATGTTAACTGGTTTTGCGCAATTTTTGCGTTGTTGTTAAAACGAAGAGGTGCGAGTGGAACATTACTTGCAATAAGAGCAAAGAGCTTGTCAAATGTCAGTAACTTTCTTCAATACGATGGGCTATGGATTGCTTATGGATTTCCTAAATAAATAGCGAAAAGTAACAAGCGCTTGGGATACCTGAACTGAATAAAAGTGATTAAACTCGCACTGTTCTTATGTCATTTGAATGGCATTCGTGACGCTTTGCCAGAGTCTTTCGATGCGCATGTATAGGTACGTATATGCTTTCTAGGTGAGGCTTGAATAAATATTTGCATAAAAAGTCTATAATGGCTACGGACACAGATAAACAAATGATTTAACGGCGGCTGCTGTTTATTTAATTTATTTTGCATCTCTTTTATTCGGTTTACAAACTTAAGGCTAACTACATTCGAGTACGTGTGCGGTGGATATATAGGTAGCTGTCAGGGTACACATGGAAAATTGCAGCAGTAGAATTAGTTCATTGGAGTTGGTAATTAAATGTAATTACTTAGACTTTTAATTAAAATCGGAAACCGAGAATATGTGGCGATAGGCAAAAGGCCAATCGAAATTAACAGATGAAGTTTACGACAGGGTTATTTATAGAGAAGTAGCCCCGAAGTGTTAAAAAGTTACCAGCAATTAAACTGGGGGGTTTATGTTTTACTCGTGAGGTTTATTTTGAAACTGGTGCTGGATTTATGTAAAAAAACCGACGTGATTGCAACAAATTTATCTTCGCACAAATAGATAAAACATGTCTTCTTCAATTAAAACTACCGCACTTCCTATTTGTCACTTTGAAAATGTTTCGTTTTTTAGCAAAATGGTGGTTGGCGAGTCTAGAGTTAAATGATCTGTTATTTGTCCATTGAATAACCCAAAAATAAGAAATTTTTGGGACGACTGGAAGGGATCTACATTTTTACGCCGAGTCCAAACGGCTAATTGAGAAGCTATTTCATGACAGTTTTACTCTCGGATGTTTGTCAGACGTTCGCGAGAGGTGGCGCTGTGAAAAAAAAACCTTAGGATGGAATTCGGGTTTTTTCGGGGTAGTTCCAAAATAAAAATTGATCCTGTTGTAAAAAGTTAATACCTATGGTCCTTATAGAGATGAAAGCCCAATTGAATATAGCTGCATTTACATTTGCATACATAGAATAAAAATGTAGCTCTCATGGATAAAGAAACTCGTGAGACGGAAACGTTTTCGTAACAAAACTTTTATGTCTCTGATTTCAAGCATTTCTTTAATTTTTTCTTTCATCAGAGCGCCCTCTATGAGCTTAAAATTAAGTGACTGAGCACAGCTTATATTTTGACAAATAGCCATAATGATAGTGGATCAGGTATCCTAATATTGGTACGGGAAAAAGAAAGTGAGGACGTTCGGATTTCTTAGTAGTAATTCTGACTGCTGAGTGCTGAATGACTTGACGTATGTGAGTTTTTATTGGCCCAGATGAGTCACGTGAATAGTTTTTTTCAGTTGACTTCTATGGAGGTTTTGACATTTTAAATTTACAAAATTTAAAATATTCCGCGAGAATACATTAACTCAAGCTGACTAGTCAATGCGTTTGTGTACCTAGTCAAGTCTAGTTGACGTTTTAAATAACCTAGATATCCGAACGTGCCCAGTTTGTGGTAAGAGATGGTACTAGGCAGACAGAATGGGTAGCAGACTTATGAAATGCATCATATTTGGTATCTCGTGCTCAAATTAATAATTTTGAACACGCTAGGTGACGCTACAAGTGACAGTGACATTTAAACCACAATGACAGGCAGATTTAACTGGACTGAATTATTTTCTGCTCTTATTACTGCTCCGTTCTGAACGTAAAGTGAAAATATTTGAGACCAGCTTTATTTGGATGTCTTTTAGCTAGAACTGTCACTTGTCAGTTCATATTTGACATTAGTGGAGACTCAGCGGCATCTAACATAGCAACAACATGTTAAAGCCCCTACAGCAATTGGCGATTATGGTTAACTTTGTTGTCCCATTTTCATTCACATGACTGACCACAATACCTAGTAAAAGTCTAGCATACGCAACTCTAACCCACACACAAAAGTGACCCTTTCGAAAATTGATCAAAGAGATCCCTCGCAGTGATACAAATATTCCCAAATTGAATACAGTAATGCGTATAGCCGACTATAATACCTTGACAGTCATAAAACTCCATAATCTCGCCTCATCAGATTAGGTTTATAAAGATACACACTTCGTAGGCTAGATGGACAGTAAAATGTCACAATGTGGATGATTATCAAACCCGGTTGGTTAAGCAGCATATCCACGATCTGCGACACTGTTCTTTGTTTTGAAAGATCCATACGCAAACAGACGACGAACAATCTGGAATAATAACAATGAGGTCATCTGTTGTCTTGGTGTGTCTGTGTATTGTTTTGAAAGTGATCAACCGTCACTGCGGTTGGGACAGCTGTAATGCTACCTAAGACCTACCTACGACGACAGCTCTTTTGTTATGGGTTTCTTCTTGTTTCACATAAACGAATGACATTTCCATATATCAGTCAAAAGAATTCAACGATAAACGCCTCCTGATAAATTAAAACAAAATATTACTAGCTATACACAGGAAAAAGAATATATTATTGCACGTACCATTGATCGGCCGATCGCACGTATTGCTTATCTCAAGTAGTAGGTACCAATCAGTGAATGGGGGGTTTAGCATTTAATTTATAAACACCATGACTATTATAAAGATATACGAGAACAAGAAAAGCAATTGATACGAATGGGGTTGGGGATGTTGTGCAAATAATCGGTTGATTACCTGCGCTCATCAGAATGTCACTGGACTTTGTTAGCAGACGGTATTTATATAATCGAGTGAATTGAAGTGATTAGTTTGTCTTAATGTTTGTTTGACAACAGGTAATCTATATGCGAACAGATAGCAGCCACACTGTCATAGTTAAGTGCGGAAAGATATTCCCATTTCAATAATGAACCCTCACGTGATCGATAACAAGGGGTAATAGGAAGAATTTAATTTTTACAGATACTCTCCCAGCTGTCATTATTTGCAGTTAAGAAACAAGTTCAACAATTGTCCATAAAACGTTTCTAAGAACGAGAGAGTAGGTAGGTAAGTATGTGGAATACAATAGAAGAGTTGCCTGTATCCTAATTTGGGATAAACCCCCGTCAGAGAATCATCTGTCGCTGAGATTATCAGGTATTTCCAATTAGTCGATATATGGATGGTGAAACTATTTCATGGGATTTCCCTTGTTTTTTGAAAAGGTATGCTTGGTGCTTAAAAAAAATCTTTTGTAGGTTGAAAATTTGTCTTTTTGTTGTAAACTGTGGTGCACTTAAACCCAAAATTGGTAAGATCCTAATGACAGGAAGTAGTAGATGAACATAGCTCACTACCTGTGATATTTCAAGGAAGCTCTGCCCACGATACCAAACAACCAATGATAGGAAGTCGCTGTCAATATAGGTTCACACACTCAGCCATTACCTCCAAAGGAACCACACCATAAAACTTAAACTAAACCATGACAGTATATGCAGACACAGAGGCTGAGGCGACAGGTAGGGTCAAGAGGATACACCTCACTCTGAAACTAGCCCATCATATGTCACTTAAGGAACAGAAAACTACGGAGTTACTATTTTCCACTGCGCCACCTCTCGCGAACGTCTGACAAACATCCGAGAGTAAAACTGTCTCAATTAGCCGTTTGGACTCGGCGTAAAATTGTAGATCCCTTCCATTCGTCCCAAAAATTGAGAACCCATACAAAACGAATGGTGAGAAGCTAGGCCTTGGGTCCCACAGACCTGTCGCGCCAAAAACTATCTCAATTTGAAATACCTAATAGTTAGAGGCTCAATTCATCAACGAGCAGTAATAAAGTAACGAGTAAAAGCCCAGTACAGAAACACAACGAGTTCACAATGGCTTAAATGGACCTGGACCATCTGCCTACCTAACAAGAACAAAATAGGTCCATTACTCTCATTGGGAAGGACAGGTAGGTAACACTGCGGGATACTAAACGAATTGGTAAAAACCTACGACGGCCTTCCAAAAACTGGCGAAAGCAGGGCAAGTGCATAAATGTGTAAAATTGTGTCTCGAGTAGTGCCAGTGTAGACTTTGTTGTGACTTAGATTCCGGTGAATCATTTCTACTCAAAAAATGTAATACAAAACAAATGTAATAACTTTTTTTCTATTTAATGAATCTGTTTATTTTTTTTTTGTTTTGCAGATTGATTTTTAGATTTAACAAAAATAGATAACTGGGACACTGAATCAGGAATTTGGATTGTCTGCCGCTATCAAGCACTGGAGTCCGTAGTTTCGGTTCAAAGAGAGTATAGGCGCACGTTTGGCGGCAATACTTCGAGCAGATGGACCATAATGAGATTTGTTACCAATTTTGCCTGACCTTACTGCACATGACAAAACCAACAAATTTGAATGAACTAAAGCAATCCATTCGAGAAACAATTGCGGCTATTCTTGTCTCAACTCTTCAAGCAGTATGAACAACTTTTTTGGTATGATGCCGCACATGCATAAACGAGCAAGGGGGAGGGGGCATTTAAATTTCATTATTTTTAAAACTTATTAGGTAATCTATGTATGTAATCTAGGTATGTTTTATAAAATTGAATGAGCTTTAACATGAATAAAAGAAAAATGAATTCCATACACTGAAAAAAGTTTCTTATTGGAGCAATATTCATCAGCTACCCTGTATATTGTACAGGAAAAGTCCTCTAACCTCAGTATGCCCACATACAGCCGGTCACACAAAATGACTGCTAGAGGTTGGACGGCTACTCAGTCGCACATCATGCTTAAGGCCATTTCAATCTCTATGTCCTTGTTAGACAAATTTTTGTATCTTTCTCTGTTTTAAGGCCTCGTTAAACAGAGCGCGTTTTACCGCCGCGTTGTAATATACTACAATACATATCTCCCGTCATACAGAGCGCGTTTTCAACGCGGCGCGTTTGAAATAATATTTCTTGATTTTATGTCCTTAAAAACGGAAAAATTAATCGAACGTGTTTGAAATTACCCATAATTGTACGTTATGTGTGATGAATCCTATAAAAAAATGCAGTTTTAAAGGAGGCAATAGCAAAAGAATTTCTCTTTTTGTAAATTTCGTGCACCCAAATCCTTTTTAATTTTTCGGAAATTACGTATCATGGCAAATAAAAGCAATAATTCTTCCTCCGAACGCTTGACATTTTGTAAGAAAATAAAAACCGAGAGTCATGTACATTAATGGCGGTTTCTGTTTGACATCCTCTAACGCGGCGGTTAGAACGTAGCGTCAAAATAATCTTACCGCCGTGTAAATTAATCTCACTGCGGCGTTAAAAACGCGTTCTGTTTGGCGAAGCCTTTATGTTTTCGAAAATTTTCTGCCAAATATTTTGTGCTTTCCGTTCTGAGAAACAAAAGTCTAACCGCTCATCAAATTTGAACCCGTCGTTCAAGGTGAAATCTGAGCTGATTTCAGCAATTCACAAAAATTGACAAATTTCACAATATTGCCGACTAATGACAAAGAGCCCAAATATTCCCATTGTTGGTAGGTATGCACAAAAAAGATACAAACCTATCTATTTGTCATTGTTTGTTATTTTCGGTCGCTCTTATCTCTCATATTGGCATAATTTGTTTCCCATTCCTTATAGCGAACTCGAATTGTATATACTCACCATTAACTTTGAAAGAAAACGTCTGATACCAAAGTAATTGCTAAGCTAAGCAATTCCAAAATGGTTTGTTTTTTTTTGGCTTTCGCTGACGCATATTATTGGCACGATCCATACACGAACTCTATCAAAACAAAAACTTAAATCCAGTTTTACCTATAATTACAGCCCCAGTCCCCTCGTTCCAATTTGGGTGAATTGGAAAAAAAAATATGTTCAACAGCGGCACCAATGCAAATGTGGAAGTAAAACGCGATGACTGGCACGTTATTCCGTGTGCCTGTAAATGGCTTTGGCTGTATGACTTATGTCAAACTAGTCGCGATCGTGAATTGTGTGGGCTGGCTTCAGCGGCGTCATGATCATTGATCATTTTCAGTATAGAGTTGACACAAAAGTGGGGAAAAAAACACTACGTTTGCATTATTTCTTCATTAAGTCGTGTAGGTAGGTAATTATGAAACACACTTTAAGCGTACATTTTATGATAAATTTATCGATGGTCGTCTAACCATTACTCTCTAATCGTCGATTGCAGGTTATTTATAATATCTTGACATCTTGTTTCAACTCGATATCTATATTTATGAGAGTATGAGAGAATTGCATTAAATTGATTTATGACAGATGGTGGGTACATGTTTATTTATTCGCAGCAAGTGATGCCAGAGTTTGAGTGGAAATTACTATTACTAAATTACTAAATTATTGTACTATTCTCCCCCAGTTGACCCCATTTGAACCAGAAGTAGAGCGGTATGCAATTTACAGTGGGCACATACCTATACGTATATTATTTTACACTTGACATGCTTAACACATTACAATATTTATCGTTGCAATCAGGCGCGTAAATTACATTGGTTTCCACTTAATATTATTATCTAGAGTGGACTTCCAATGCCGACCAACGTAAAGGTGTTTATACATTTCTGCTGAAACTGAAGCATTGTATATTGAATTGGAAGTCGGCGACTAATTGACAGCTGCTTTGACAAGGTTAATCGATATTATGATTGACTTTTGTTGTGTCTCTTTTGCAAATGCAGTTTAATGGCAGTTTCCGTGTTTGCTAACAGAGGGAAGTAGAAATGTATGATAGTGGTGCCATATGTTTATCCTGGCGAAATTTAGCAACCTAAATTCATAAAGCTGTGTATTGCCATTCTATATTTTTTTGGTCAATGTCACATTTCTCTAAGTACAATGAAAGTTCGTTTTACGAGTCAAAATAACCAAAAAAAAAAAGAAGGGGAACGCTTCCAGCCACAAATTGTTAAAGTATTGAATTTCCTTCGTCACCATCATCTTCTCTTTTCTTTGGGGACGTTCATGTGTCTGACAGTTGGCTGACTTGATGTGTCTCAGTTTTGATTTGCCTAGATCCGTCACATGAATAGCAGTTTCAGTTGACTTTAATGGAGGGTTAGCAGATGAATCTAGTCAAAAAATCCGACACTGAGTGCGTAGTTGACAGTTGGCGTATGTGGCTGACGTAGGAAATGTGACCTTACCGACACATTTAGTTTTTGCGTTCAAGTAACAGCTAGTCTAGACTAATCTAGTCGACTTAAGTTTTTGACTGTGCCCTTTGGTTGCTTCTTTTGAGGAAATTTAAATTTCACTCATCTTTTTTTAGTTCCAAAAGAGCTCATACTGACATTTGAGAAATATGACAGCAAATTAACCCCTGTTATACACTGGCCAAAATAAATGTGTTGGACTAAAATAATCAGGTACCTACCTATTTTTAAGAGAGATAAATGGCTTGCTTACAAGATCAGAGTATGTAAGCAAATTGTAAGCAAATTCTTCGAATGCTTTACTGTACGGAAGCAGACCTATTTATTGACATAAGTTGTCAAATATTCACAAGTATTTCTCCTTATCCCCTTCGCTTTGTGCATATTGTTTAATAATAATCAAACTGTGCGTAGTTATATTAGGAATACAAATGTGTTCCAATATTTGGGAAACGAAAATCAAAGCAAATATTTGTCATTTTCTTGTGAGTCGAATTTTGATTTCTAGTAAAAATGATATTAATAACTTAAAAATTAGATTTTGTCCATTAATGACGTTTTTGCGGACAATCGATATGTTATTCTTGTGCGCGCTGAATATAATATAGTCGGATAATATTTGAAAAGTTTCAAGATTTATGTGGAAATTAAACTATACTCTGTCCAACAAAAATTGTCAGTACAGGAAAGATAGGATGTTTGTCTCTCAGTCTGGTTGCAATGACTTACATAACTCTGTCCCTCTTTAAAGCTCTCACAGGGTTGCCGTAGTTTGTATGAAAATTCACCATAACTCAGAGAGAAAAACTGTTAGGGTTACCACCTTCCAATTTAAAATAAAAATATTGCTGAACGAAATAAATTCAGTTTATCTTTTTTTCCTTTTCCGGTGAGGGTTTTTCTATGGTATTCCCAGTAGATTAGGCCTACTTTGTTTGTTTTGGTAAAACCCAAAGATCGACAATACGTAGTATAGGTTTACCTGCTTGGTCATTTTGATATTTCAGTGTGAAAAACTATTGGATGACAAAAATGCTAAAATATGCCAAAAATGTGTGCTCTACCCATGAGCTCATTATACCCAACTATGCAGAAATTTGCCCTCATGACTAGGGCTGAAAATATGTAGGAACTTAGAGTTGTTTATTAAAATATTTAATACGATATCGCAAAAAAAACAATATCACTACAACGCACTTATGATCACTTGTTCCGTGAATGAAATGAATGCATTAAAACACTTCACGAATTAACCCTTTTCTAAAGACAACATTGAAAAAAATATTTTAACTGAATATTATTTGATCCTTCAGAAATACAAACAAATTAAAACCGAATGGTAACACCCCACATAAAAATTCGTTCTCAAAAGCACGAAAACCGAAAGTTCTTTGACAGAATCCATAGAAAAACCCTCGATGATATCCTTTCATTGTACACATGGTAACACTCTTCTGATGTGCTTCAGTCACACACACTGCAAGCGAACACAAGCGATCATTCATTCATTCTGCCTGCAGTTGTGTGGCAGAGTGGTTGCAGTGAGCTCCTTGCCAAATTTTAGGAAAATGACAACAACAATTCCTTTGTATGACAGTGGTTTGTTTTTTATTTCAGTGGCAATTCTTGTGTTTGAGTGCCGTGAGAGCATCTACAGGCACCATTGGTAGAAAAAAAGCTCCTCCATAAGGCCTGTACTGACAATTTTTGTTGGACAGAGTCAGAGTATATCCATTAATGAGTAGGGACACTCTCTACACATATGCATTTCCTTCTACCACAAAGAAAAATGCATAAAAAAACCTACAATAAGTGGGAGAAGGACGAACGGATCTGTTTTAACCCTTATGCAACGACCCCTGTGAAAAAAAGATCACACAATATATTTTCCTTGTAACACTACATGCTGAGCACTTCGTAAGACGAACGTTTATGGGTTTTTTCATAATGCTTTTTTAAAGGCGTTTTGACTTGAACATCGTTGTGTGCATCATTTCACTTTGTGAAGTGTTACCTGCTTTGCTTTTTTAAATGGTTTTATGGCTGGTTTTTTGTGATTTTTTTTTTGCACTAATTACGCCTAATTAGGCCCCTCTTTAATTACCTTTCAGTAAAAAACATGAACCTAAATGTTTTTCCTTTGCTTTGACTTCCCTGAAAATAATGCAATCCTGTGATCCGCCCAGTAATAATAAAAATTATTTGGCTCATTATTTTCTAGTTTCTATGGTAATTGGTCACACTGGTTTTGCAATAAGGTGGGGTAGGCGGTGCTTTGGTTTTTTCGTAATGTATTTCCAAAGGCGTGTTGACTTGCATTCTTATCAGTGCTGCGAAACAAGTCAAGAAAAAACAATACGGGGTGACGCGTGTTAGTTTTCAGTGCAAAAATAAGAGTATTATAAGTGATTTTTTTTTTAAAGTTAAAGTTCAACTGTTTGGATGATATGAATATATTTCTGCAAAATATTACTTTTCTTGATAAGTGTACCAACGTAACTAAAAAAATGCGATTTTTAAAAGGATGGCAGCAGAATATAAATGCTCTCATTTCCATTTCAAATAATTTAAGAGCAGATGGTGTTGAGTTCCTTTTAACGAGAAACCTCAATCAAGATTGTCTGGAAAATACCTTTGCTGTTTTACGCAACCGAGGAGGAAATAACAAGTTACTGACTCCATTTCAATTCATTTGTGCATTTAAAAGATCATTTTCAGCAAAGTACATGGAGGATATAACCCACGGAAACTGCGAGCCAACTGCAATTTTAGAGCTTCCCGACGTTGAAATGAAATCACCAAGAAAGAGGGACAAAGTGATAGACATTTTCAAAACCGAATCTGACTATAAAACTGTTGATTTCGGTAGTGAAAATGCGTTTTATTATTTTGCAAGCTATATTTTAAAAAAATACCGTCAAAAACACAAGTGTGAGTTGGAATTAAGTCAGAAACCTAGTGTTTCCTCCATATTCACTGATTTCAAAGAATATGAAGGTGCGCAATTAACGCGCCCTCCTCAAAACTTTTAAGATGCGTTAGAGAGCCTGGAGCAAAAATTTATTTCTCGTTTTCCCAATTTATACTTTTGCAATAATTTTGAAACGGAAATCTATATATATAAAAATGGATCTTGGTTTGTTCGGATGCTTAAAACTCGAGAACGGCTCAACCAATTTGAATGATCTTTGTTTTGTTTCAGCGATGGTTTAGAAGAAAAGAAAAGTTGGAAAATTCTCAACAGGTGCCGTTGTAAGCACACATTACATTTTTCATGGGGAAACGCACTTTGAAAAAATAAAAAATAAACTGGATAGAAATCGAGTAAAGACACTTCAAATATAGAAAAGAAATATTTTCAAAATCACAGTTTGTTGATCTTTTGTGATAGAAACACTTTACTGCTTGAGTGCGAGAGAATCAACAGGTGGCGCTGTGGTCGATCTTCAGAGCCGCTCAACCGATTTCAATGAAACTTTGTGAATGCGCATGGTTGATTCCAACTTGAAAGATAGTATAGTTTTGGGCCCTAATGTAAACAAAGTGCAATCAAAAACAATACAAATAGAAAACCTTGGATTAAAAATAAATAAATAAATAATTTGGCGCGACAGGTCTGTGGGACCCAAGGCCTAGCTTCTCACAACCATTCGTTTTGTGTGGGTTTTCAATTTTTGGGATGAATGGAAGGGATCTAGAGCTCTACGCCGAGTCCAAACGGCTCTTTAATGATAGTTTTACTCTAGGATGTTTGTCAGAGGTTCGCGAGAGTTGGCGCAGAAAGAACCTTAAGATGTAATTTGGTTCTTTCGTTAACAAAGCCATTTGCAAAAAATAATCGGGATAGAAATCGGGATATGGCACTTGCCATATAGGTAACAAAATAATTAAATTACTATAGGTATCTGGACATTTATGAAGCCTTGAATTTTTGTAAATGGTGTTCAACACAATGGGGGAGTAATCAAATAGGGCGCCTTTGCACCTGCCTTAAAAAACGACTCTGCGAATTGTGGCGAGATTTAATACGAAAGGCACGGGCAGCGCCGTGGGAGTACAGCTAGTGTATAATATATTAAAAAATGAATTTGAATACTTTTGCTGTAAAAATCAAAACAACGAATTTCTTATAAAGTTTTATGTACGTGTTGGAGTGTATCACATTATCAAAAAAATTTAATAGAATTATCAAAAAAGCCAACAATAAGCAAAAATATCTTAGCGTAACACACATGTAATTCTTATTTAATTTTTAATAAAAATGTATGACAAGTTAGTGGTTGCCTTTTTTAAAGGGTGCACCCTGTGCCTGTTTCCAAAAAAACGATCATCCTCTTTTATCCCTCTCTTATACAGTACTTTTTATATCCATCTACTTCTAGTGTCTGTGTGACACAAACGTAAGAACTGATAACGAAAAAGTCGAGAGTGTCCCTACTCATTAATGGATATACTCTGGACAGAGTATAGTATTGCGTCATTTGCTAAATAATTGCATTAAAGCTTATTTTTATTTCCATCACAATTGCTTTGAGTATGCTTGACGGAGTGGACGGAGTGTTTTTTTTTTAAATCCTACGTCTTAATTCGATTCCTTTAAAACATAGACTCTAAAAAAACTATTACAAAAACTCGTTTCTTTAGAATTTTAAATGTAGGGTCCAAATAATTAATTGTTAAGATATTAACAGAAATTATAAGAGTAAGCATTTAGGGGAAACGAACAAAATAGTTTTTTTTTTCGCAGAAATCTGTTAACTTCTAACTTTGTATTGCACAATTAAACTGAATAGCACTATCATTTATGGACATGTGTTTAAACGTTGCTGCATGCGAAATTCAGCACAATTATATAAATGCCCAACAGATTTTTATTAAAAAGTTGCTTCCATTGGCGTAAATGCCATCTGTGGATGAGTCACTTGTACTACCGACATGTCGCCGACAATTTAATACCGAATTTTATAGCAATTGTAAATAAACTCGTTAAATTATGTAACTAGTTCTTCAAAGCTACATTACGATTGTGGAAAAAATTAACAACCGACCCACTGAAGCACGAGGCAAATAATTATTTGTCCGCTTGCCGCCCAAATGTCTGTTCTCAAGATCATTGCCAATGTCGTACATTGCATCAACTTCAACAGTCGTGCTTGTTTACAAAACAATATTGTATCTCCGATCTTCTATCTATTAAAAATAATTAAGAAAGTCAATGGAGCACGAGAGAGAGCAAATACCTTTGGCTGCGCAGATCGACCTTGATTGAGTTTTTCTATCGCGCGGTGCTCGTTCAAGGCGGGCCACAACCGCACAGTACTAAATTGTTTGTCATAATAAAAGCTCAATGATGTGCATATCCCCCCACACAGTGGCGGGGTACACTCGAAAAGGATGTTTACCTTTAGTTGACCATATTTTGAGTTTATTTTTTTTTTTGTTCCACTTGAATGGTTCATAATCCGAACTTCCTCATTTCAAAAAGTGTGCTCATAAAGGGGATTATTCAACAAAAAAGTGAAAACCAATGCACTGGAAGTCAATTTAATCGGTTCTCTTTGGGACAACACGAAATGAGGCGGTTTACAAGCAATTAGTTCCACACATTGTAGGGCAACAGGCACACTAACAAAACGAGAAAAAAAAAGACTGTTAAACAAGAAGGGAGAAAGACTTTATTTATTCAGTGTAATGTTCCGTTGGGTATTTACACCTCGTAAGCACTTAACAATGTCTGTTGGAGGTACGAGTAGGTATGTCCGGGTATTGCTTCAAGTCGGCGTTTGAGGCGGCAAATCGTATGCATAACAATAAATGGTCTTAGCGTGGTGCAAAAACTCACAGGTGATTGACCGTACAAGTGGGGCACAGCATTTGGAGGTAGCTCCACGTTGGTGTATCTTTTAATGACCTTACACATTTTTTTTGTAATTTTCAGTCACGTGAATGCCGGCGATCGAACGCGCTATTCTACTTCCTGATTGCTGTTCAAGTTCTTGTGACTTTTCTCAAGTTTTTGTGAACACATGACCACCAGACCGAGGTTCCGCTGCCGATCATCAACAGCTTAGTGCATACTGAGTCACTGACAACACCCACCCACCCACGCCAGCTTCACTTTTATGTACATTTCCATGGAACAAAACGATAACGACAGCGCAATTGACTGCATCGTTTATTATTTCTGCGACTCGCTCCACATACGATGAGGCCATGAAACCAAGAGGTTTCTACTCAGTTGATAGCTCCCACTGATGAGTGTGGAATTCTGCCCCAACAACTCTTCTGTGGCAGACACATTTAATGTCGCGCGAAATTGCCTTTTGATTAAACTTGAATTTCAGCTTTGCCTTGAACGAGGCTCTATTATATGAGACTGTTTGCTGAATTAATGGGATGTCTTAACGTAACGCCTTGGGAACGCTTGAAATGGCCCATTAGATTGGCCATTTGCGGGAAAACCGGGTGAAATTCACCTGAATTGAAATGTTTAGATCTTCTCTAAGCCACTCTTGTGGCAGCTGCAATAAAATACGTGTTTACATACGGTTGAGGTACTTTGAAATGACCGCTTTAAGGATGGTGAAGGCGTGCAAGAAAAAACGTTATTCAGCTTTAAGTTGAGCTGTAAAAAACAGACATCACTATTGAATTGAGTTCGTAAAATTCATCGACAAAAAAGAGACTTAAAGATCAATAACCGGCATCCGCACTAATTGAATGGCCTTTCAATTATAGTATTATAAGCGGCTGTAAAGTTCCAAGAACCTTTTGTCAACCTAAGCCTTTAGTTAAAAATGATTTTAGAAAAAAATAGTAAAGTGAAAAAGGCTACGAGAGCAGCTCATATAAAAGTGGCTATTGAAACCAGAAACAAGAAAAGCACAACCGCTGTACAACAATTTTTCCTTAGCGAACCGCAAACGGAGTGTGCTCCACTTTTTAAGCCGACTTTTTACGGTAACGTTCTTTTCGACCTGTCGAAAATCACGGATTTGATAGTTTGAACGCACTCATAGAACTTATGAATCCACATCCACAATTTCTGACTGAGGAACTTCTGATCTTTAAGTACTTTGCGTATCCCGTCGTATTGACGTATATCGTTTTACAGACGCTGACACTTAAACGTTTGACGTTTCAGTACGAAATGAATGACATTCTTTCTGGAAATAATACAACAACATTTGCTTTGTTGTATGGGTTGTGCCACGCCCAATTTTCCTATCCTAACTACATATGCCGCGAAATGATTTGATCGGTCAATATTCAAACACACATCAATGTTTCAGATTTTTTCAACTATACTTCCGTAAGTTTTGAAAAAGATCGTTTGCAATGTTATTTCGTTGTATGGATCGGTTTTTGAAATTTTCAAGTCAATCGACCGAATACTTTTCGAGTTTTGCAAGCACAAACAAACGTGCTGAATTTGTATAAATGAAGTTATGTTTTTGGGTCTTAAAACGGTTTCAACGATCGGGATAAGTTGCGTTTAAACATTGAAAAGAAGGTGTTGACACTTTTGTTCAATTTCATAGTGTTAAAAATAAAATAGTGTAGGAGTTTTAGAAAAGTTTGTTCACATTAGAGTGCCACTCTAGAAGACTACATATTCAAGATCACCAAAAATAATTATAGTTCATTCTTACGTCATAGGTATCGTCAAATTTGTCCAGCGCCAAATGCTGAATATTGAATTATTCTAATTGCGCTTTAATTAACCAATAAGTATGCCTTAGTTTCGTGAAAAGCAATAAATGGATTTAACCACACTTTACTGACCACAAACAAAGAGAAACCACCTCAGTTTCTACTTTGTTACCGAATTCATCACACATATGCCATCAAGCACCCTACAAGACAAAATGTCCGAAAATAAAATGTGATTTTCAAATAACAAAAAGCGTTCCAATATGTACTTAAAATACAAATTTAGCTACAAAAATTCATATCACGACAGACATTCGCCAATATTGTCGCAATGACAGCCGAGAATACAAAACACGAGTTAAACACATACACTCTCAGGCTGACAAGTGTTTTGTTTTATTTTCGAATAAAATAAAATATTCTATTCTAATCAGCAACAACTATCAAGTACAGGTACTGGGTAGTTACAATATTTGCCATATGAATTATAATCTACTTGTCGATTCGGATTGGTGTGTTGTTGGTTTACATTATATCCACATGACGGATTTGCCTCCTTGTTATAAAATTAACTGCGGTTTACAGAGTTAAATTATTGGATGGAATCTAGTAGTCTGAATATTTTTCAGTAGGCAGGTATGATTTTTATCTACGAATGCGAGTAGAAAAATCATTAGCTTTCTGGTTTTTTTTAATGTTATTTTTTTGCAGGAAATTGCCATAAAAGACTGAGGTTAAGTGTGTCTATTTCGTGGAAGAAGACTCTCATAACATTTGTCAGGTGTCTTCGACATAATAACACGATACATGTGAAGCGAGAGTTCGGTGATCTTGCAATTAATTGGAACAACATTCTGACAGCTGACGATCTAAACGACTTGTAGAGGAGAGCAGGTGTTGTAAGTTAGGAGTTAATAAATGAGATCAAAAATCGATAAATAGCTTGAATAATCTAGCGAAATAAAGAATCTGTTACATTTAAAGTACAATATTAGCATTTTCACGAAAAATATATGTCTAGCTGGCTAAAGAAACAATACTTAGCAATTTTTAAGCGCGAAATTATTTATATCTAAAACTTTTGCGCTACATGAATGACCAAGCGTGATTTTGGCCAATGGAAACATTTAAATAGACTTTCAAAGAAATGACATATGGCTACATTTGACTTCCGTTCACATTATATCGTAACACTGCGCTGACCGGGTTTATATTTGCTATTGATACTCAATTGTATGGCGCACATTCTCTATAACTACCTCAGCGTCATAGAATCACTATGATTCGTCATCGGTTTTGTCATCGCACTGGAATTATTCATTACCTGGTCATAATTAAAGTGTCTAGTCTGACGTTTATTGGGTGTTGTATACTGATCTTTACTCCCAGAGAAAGATCACGCAATATAATTACATTTAACAGCCGTAAGCAGTGACAGGACTGTTATCTCTAATATATAAATGTGGTCTGCAGTCAGCCGATGCGATGGGAAGAAGCTGAGCAAGGCAAAACTTTTGATGGACCCAACACAATCTTAAGGCAGAAAAATCACACAGCAGTTAAACAATATTTGTACCTTCTTTTTTATAAAAACTGCTCATTAAGGCCCTATTACCTCAGTTTAAGTCAGAAAGAAAGCTGGTTATACTCCTTTCGCTGGATCATTTCTTAATTTAATATATATATTTTTAAACACATATTGTCCAAAAAAAACCGAAAACGCCCCAATACGTCTAAAATTTATTGGAAATATGCTTTTGGCAAAATATTTTCACCAATTGAAGTGTCATGAAATCTGCTATTATGATCTAAATTGAAGGTCAGCTCGTTGTTTATATGAAAACATAAAAGGTAAACCACATTTTTTGGTAGGTAATAAAAAAATGTTCTAAAAAAAAACAACACATTTTTAGTTCCTTCGGAAAGTAAAGTGTGTTGCTGGATGACATATAGCCTAAGGCCTTTACTCGCACCCAAAGTACCTCATAAAATGTGAAAACCCCATTTAAATCTAATCAAGTGGCTCCAAAGATTAAAAAACAACCTTTGCTTTGAGTGTTTTAATAGAGAAATAGCTGCTTATCGCCCGATTGGCCAAACTAGTTAACTCTTTAACAATTGATCATGAAGAGGATGGTTCACCTCCCGCCAAGTCAGGAACCGATACATCCGCAAAAAGTTTGATTATTAAATTTCTGTGACTTAGATTATTTTACGTTTGTAACTGTTATTAAAACCATACTGCTTGTTTATAAATTATTGTTGTAATTTTTTATAACCGCAATTTAAAGTCAAGTTTGAATTTGGTAAGGACGGGAGATCACTGTCAATGTTCATTTTATGAAATGAATCTATATATATAAAAATGGATCTTGGTTTATTTGGATGCTTAAAACTCGAGAACGGCTCAACCGATTTGAATGATCTTTGTTTTGTTTTGTTTGTCTTACATCAGCGATGGTTTAGAAGAAAAGAAAAGTTGGAAAATTCTCAACAGGTGGCGTTGTAGGCACACATTACATTTTTCATGGGGAAACGCACTTTGAAAAAAAAAATAAAAATTAACTGCATAGAAATCGAGTAGTGACACTTCAAATATAGAAAAAAAATATTTTCAAAATCACAGTTTGTTGATCTTTTGTGATAGAAACACTTTACTGCTAAGTGCGAGAGAATCAACAGGTGGCGCTGTGGTCGATCTTCAGAGCCGCTCAACCGATTTCAATGAAACTTTGTGAATGCGCATGGTTGATTTCAACTTGAAAGATAGTATAGTTTTGGGCCCTAATGGAAACAAAGTGCAATCAAAAACAATACAAATAGAAAACCTTGGATTAAAAATAAATAAATAAATATTTTGGCGCGACAGGTCTGTGGGACCCAAGGCCTAGCTTCTCACAACCATTCGTTTTGTGTGGGTTTTCAATTTTTGGGACGAATGGAAGGGATCTAGAGCTTTACGCCGAGTCCAAACGGCTCTTTCATGACAGTTTTATTCTCGGATGTTTGTCAGACGTTCGCGAGAGGTGGCGCAGTGGAAAAAACCTTAAGATGTAATTTGGTTCTTTCGTTAACAAAGCCATTTGCAAAAAATAATCGGGATAGAAATCGGGATATGGCACTTGCCATATAGGTAACAAAATAATTAAATTACTATAGTTATCTGGACATTTATGAAGCCTTGAATTTTTGTAAATGGTGTTCAACACAATGGGGCAGTAATCAAAAAGGGCGCCGTTGCACCTCCCTTAAAAACGACTCTGCGAATTGTGGCGGGACTTAATACGAAAGGCACGGGCAGCGCCGTGGGAGTACAGCTAGTTCGTTATAAAATCAAGATTTCTGTATGATTGTTTTAGTGTCCGAAACGGGTCTTAAATAAAGATTGAACGCTTGCGTTATTAGTTTTTAGTTATTAGTTAGTTATTATTGACGAGGCCAGCCTAGACGTCAAGAATACTTAGTAGTGCTAAGGAACATACAAATTTATAAATATTTACGAGATATTTTTAAATTGTTAAGCAAATATCAACATTTTATCATTCCAAGAAATGTGTAGCTAATTTTTCAAATGAATGTCAGAAATGACAGCTTTATTTGTTAAATTTATACAAAAACTAGCTTGGACTGTATGTCCTAGGCAATTTGGAATTTCGTGCGCCGAATATCTACCTGTGAGAAAATGTTACGTAGAAGGCTGAGAGGTAACAGAAAATATTATAGGTACACGACTGACGTTCAGGGTGGCCCGTCTGCATCAAACCAACGATCAAAAAACACATTCCTGCAATTTGGTGATGACTGATGAGCTACTTTCGCACAGAGGTCATTGGCCTCAAAAATGTTACAATGCTACAAGTTTCAAAAAGGTCGGTCATCGTTCATGCCTTCACAAACTCCTTTAACAAATGATTTTGTTCCCTTCAAAAAAAAAGGTATACACAACTTATCTTATACTTCAAGTACCCATTAAATAATAACAAAAAAATAGTCCGTTATCTAAAGTTAACCACAACACACCGTTGGCGTTGTCGCGTCATTTGTCACCACAAGATACTTTAAAAGAAAATAATAAAAAAAAAACTTACTATCATCGACTGAGAGACGCCCTCCGTAGTACAATACAATTTTGTTATCGCTGAAAAATATATTTATATGTTTACACCGTTATTTTCAAGCCATGCGCTACTCGGGATAATCTTAATTGCTTCATTAAAAATTCTATGCCGCTATACGCTGGACAGCACCGCCCATTATAATGCACCGAATCGATTCGAAATCTCAAAATCAACTGGATTGCATCTCACTAAGTTAGATATTTATTGATTTCTTTCATTCTCTTGTTGGATGACAGAATTAATGTCAGAAGCAGCAAAGAGATAGTTCTCCTTGTTTTTGTGTTCTATATTGGTACAGGTACGTGTTTGGTTAGTTAGTAGAACTAACAACTTCAACTCAAATTCGTGATGTTAACCGGGAATTTATAAAACGATCTTCCCGTCGATCGGTTAGGCTTTAGGTATTTGGTAATGCGCACGTATTTTTGAATATTTTTGTTCGTTGTTTTTGAATTTACATTAGATCGCCGCCGTTGTCGCCACCATGGGGAATACATTTATCTATTCGAAATTTTAAAAGTCCAAGTGAGAGAAAAACAATTTAATGCCCCATTTTTGAACAGTTAAATTGCGTCGCAGAAACTTCACTGACAACTGTCGTGGGTTGACGATGAAAATACACCTGACTGTACGCATATATGACCGCATTTCCCCTCGAGACTAGATAAGAAACATTCATATACAATATGAGAGCTAATGCTATAGGTAGGGTTTTCCTTTCATTGTAAGACTTGTGTGTAAGTTTTTCCTAGAATAGGTATCTACGATAAGACGCCGCAATCAACTTTGGCATTTCTGAGTATATAATGAGTCGTAAGTTTCTTCTTATAGGTATTAAATAGGTGCAATTCATTCACTGAGGTAGAGTAAAACAGCAGTGAGCTAACTTGCATAGAGTGATCGGTTTTGTGGTAGCAAATGCAAGCTGGAGTAACTCAACTCGAAGGGTCTTGCAATTTGGCAGCATCCCGGAACTGTTGAGATGACGGCGATTGCAAGTTCGAAATCTACACACCCACTTGGGTTTTGAAGTTGATTCAATTGAAGTTATGTTTTTGAAAGTCTGCCAACTCGCCTCTAAGTTCTAAATTTTAAGAGGTTGTACACACGTGATCTGTCTAAAGATCATACATTAGTTTGAACTTGTCTGCTATTTAAGAAATTTAACATTTTTCACATCAAGCTGTGTTCACAAAATTAGTAAAAGCTAAAGCCAGTGACATGTTATTTGTTGACCAAAAGCGTTTTTATTGATAGCGCTCCACGCGCTAATAAATTGCAATACCAAATTTTGAGTTTCATCATTTGTGCACGTTTGCTTTGAAATTGTTATTATCAAGTCACAATAAGTTTCAATGGGCAACTGTCACATGTACGCAAATATACACCTTGTACAACTTTGCCTAAGCGCTTTATAAATTCATTATTTATCTGAACGAGTTTAAGAAACGACTTTATTGAATAAGGGTCTTCTTAAAATATAAATATAGTTATAGTTTTAGGTCACAATAGACAATTTTATATAAGAGGAATTATTCGCCATTACGAGTGCTCAAGGCTTTAAGTCAAAAATTATTATAAGTATTATTTACAGATCCCTAATGATAAAGAAGACCCTACCTCGATCGCTGCATGGTTAGAGAAGAGATTAGCTGTAAAACTGACCATAAACAATTTTTTAAAAACATTCGTTATAAAGTTAGTTTTTCCTGAACCATTTTTGTTTATTGATTTTAAGAGCATTTATAGAGACCACAGTATAGAGCCATGTCTGGTCTGAAGAGCTCTACCAAACTGGTCAGGTTTTTGCTTAAATATTTGTACTATTAACTTTTAATTAAGGGAAATTCAAAATGCTAAATATTTTCCATGCGATTGCCGCAATTGTGATCTTCCCTAAATGTCAAGTCGAAACGAAAGTTGTTGGTGGATATAAGTCGAACAAAATTTCGCAGTTATATCTGATTCTCTGGTCCTTTCGCCCAGGTTTTATTACGACACGTTACTTCTCAAAATCATAGGTGGTCCATTAACCACAAGTGTGAACGAAACTCACGCTATATAAAAATTCACAACATTTTCAGGCCCTTCCAACATTGACGCTCTGGTTACCAAACGATCAAGCCGGCACCGTTTGTATACAAAAACGGCACCTTTTGATAAATCTAAATACTCATGCCTTCCAAAGTTATATCAAGTTGGGCTGCAGCTATTTTGGGACTTAGTTCCCGAAACTAAGAAACCTCTGATCCCAAAGATCAATCGGATCAAAGTTATAAATCAAAGGTGTCTTTGTCAAGGCAGGCACAAGGCCAATAAACTGCCAGCTTGTGTGGGGCAGTGGATTCAATAGAACAGTCTTCGTTAGAACAAGTTTTTTAAATAAGCAAATAATATCCACGCCTGTTATGTTGATCAAAAACTGTATTTGCATACCGAATTGCGTCACGAATTGCGGTCCATCAGCATACCTCCTAATAAACTATATAAATTTCATAAAAAAAAAGCTGAACATTCGCCAATTACTATACCCTGCTGGCTTAAAGGCATAGCGCATAGGTAGGTACAATCCGAACCACATGATAGTGTCAAAACCAGTTTCATTAATCCGCGCATCTGCGTGCTGATTACTCATGCTTCACAAGTAGGGGAAGTACGTCCAAAATGACACATATGGGTAAAATGACATACTAGCCTTAACTCGAGATGTGATACACTTACAGCACTTGCTGCTATCTTCCGAGGTGACTTCGATGATATTTAAAATCCTGTCAAAATGACAGCTCCGGTAATAGCCGTGAGTCAGTGCCAAAAATCAAAAAGTATTTTCAGAAGCAAATATTTTTTTTTTGGTTTTAACTTTTTTTCGTATTTTGGTAAGTTTTCTTCAGTTTTTCTTAAATGTTATTTATTATATCGATAGTTTATGACAAAACTTAGGAAATTGGCTAATTATCTGCAATAAAATCAGAGTTTTATTCCAGTTTATTTAGAAAATTTTGTCGAAATTACGATATGGACAAAATGACATACCATAATTATGGACAAAACGACATACATATATGCATGCGAATTCAGGGAATATTCACAGTTCGGGAAGAGCAAGCATCCACCACATTGCGGGCTTTACTTTTCCCAGTTGACGCAATTTCGCCTGCTCCACAAGGCACCTATATTAGTGGACAGGGCAAAAGAAAACAAAAAGTTCGGCCATCACACCTTTTATTAACGTCCACACCGAATATTGACGAATTGCGGGCAAAAAATGCACCCAAGAGTCCACCAGAAAAACGGAAAAGGTCACCAAGGTTCTTTTCAATGATGATGAGACAGACGATGAAGACTTTACTGCCGACGGCGATGACGACTGTCCATGCATCTATTGCAACGACATTTTTTCTCAGTCCAAGCCTGGTGAATCTTGGGTACGTTGCATGAAGTGTAATCTTTGGGCTCATGCATCCTGTGCTGACGTGCCAAGGAACAAAAAAGGATTCATTTGTGAACTATGCGTTTAAACTTAACTTGTAGGTAACAAACATTTTTAAAAAAATCATTTACTATTAACAATTTGTAAATTTGTAGCTAAAAGGACTTATCCAAATGACGGTATGTCATTATATACATATCAAGTATGTCATTTTGTCCGTATCATATGGACAAAACGGATTTTCATGTAGGTTTGGAAAACCATTTATTTTGTTTAGATTGTATTTTTCTTTTAAATTAATCACTATTGTAAAATGTTCGCAATAGAGATATGAATATATAATAAATATAACAATTGCAATATCTCGTAGAAATAATATTCTTTGAATCAAAAGGCTAACAGTATGTCATTTTGGACGTACTTCCCCTAATTGAATCTTTCAAGCCAATCTGATATAAGACGTGTGTATACCTAGTTTGTAGGTCCTTAACTCCTATACGCTGCACTATATGCAGTTCTTCTTGTTTACAGACGGCTTCGTGTTGCCACTCTGCGCTGCTGCCGAGCAAAGTTCACAGCCTGGAAGAAATCCGAAACTGGATTTGAGTGCAGTCCGACATACAGCAGTATAGCTGTCACTCTACGCTACACCTCTAAAGTTTCATGCAGTCAGAGGATACATATATTTTTTGAAAATTATTTGCTGATGAAGTAGGTACCTATATGTGTCATGTCATATAATATCTAGATATATTGATTGAATATCTATTTTATTTGGGGAGAATTTAAGCTGCGCGTACGTTTCTGTTTCTTCGAATGATATACGCAGAGATCTGTGTCGCCGTGTAATTGTGCGCATTTATTGCACCAGAATACTAAAGATACCCACTCACATTGGCTATCTCTTTCTGTTCCATGAGGTGTGGAGAAAACAAATTCACCACGCCGTGTTATTTGGAATTTTTGTGGTGAATGTTGTTAAAATGTCAAAGTGGTGAAAAACTCGTGTCACACTGTCACACACCGACACCACTAAAGCGAGATGAAAATTGAATAATTTCCACACTAGCCATGTTGATTTAACCAACATTTACGTACAATGCGCAGCGTAGGTTGAGATAAGTATCTGTAAGGTTGGCTACCCAGTCTTAACCAGGTAACTTGAAACCGTTTCCATCTCCCTTTCTCTTTAGCTTGCTCTTCAGTTTTTCTTTCACGTTTTCGCGATCGAGGTAAAATTCACAAAAAATTTCTTTCAAGTTTCACAAAAATTTCATACAAAATCTATCTAGGTACTTACGTTGGGCTGCGTATTTTGTTACTGTCGTTTTATTTGTTAATCCTTTTAAGCGTAGTTACTTAGGTTTTGTTTATTTTTTATTTCCCTATCCGTTAATCCACTGCAAACACAGAAAAAAAAAAACGAAATTTGTTGAAAACAGGAAAACACTTAAAATATCTTTTAGCCGCAGATATCCAGAGAGATAGTCGAAACAGCACAACTATGTTTTTCTATGAACTAATAATTATATTATCGCTATCACTACAGAAAGGTATATATGTAGTTCTCGGCAAAGAACAAAGATAAAATATTAAACTTTTTTTTTTCAATAATTAATCATTCACCTGGAACAAGAAACGAACGAAACTATATGCGATAAAACGACAAAAAAAAGAGAACAAATAATATGGAAAAAAAAGAAAAACACCAAAATTGTCCAATGTTAGTATAGAGCGATACGCGAGGAATAAAACTGTACACGGTATTAACACCTGTTGATGTTGAATTCGACTGAGGGCTATGGAGGAATCTTGAAAGCAAATAAGGTGGTTCGTATCGTCGGTTCGGCGACACAACTCACTGGAAGTGGAAGAGTTGCTGAACTGGTGTGGTGTTGGTTGTTGTGGAAGTATTTCTGTAGAGTATCTCTGTGCGTACGTCTTTTTTTTTTATGAATCAATGCAAGCGCGGCAGATAGCTAGAGTTTGACGGTATTGGTGACTCTGTGTGAGATCCACCCACTCAGCGATAAAGCGGCACAAAAGACGAGTGCAGCAGGTAGTACAGACTTTGGGAAAGTGGACGGATATGATCGATTGTATTGGAATCCACAATAAATTCAAATGGTTTGAATAGTAGGGGTGGAAAATTTAATCATAAGCTAGTGCACGAACCGGAACTGTTGCCAGATCCGGCATTTTGAAAGCGCATAGCTATATGCAGTGAAAAGTGTTGAATTTGGAGTGAAAATTATCCGTTGCATAGTTTAGAGTGAGCATGAGGCCCACAGGGTGACCGTCATTATGAACTATTTAGTGGTGCTAATTAAATAGTTCGTCAAATTGGTGTTCGTTTATTAAAATTCGGAAAACTTTGTGGGTCAGGAAGGTAGGAAAACTCCGCCTAAGCGATTGTGATTTTTAAGTTTTTTTTAAGACCTAATACCATATACATTTTAAACACGGCATGCTATAACTTTGAGGTAATTAGGGACTTTGTCTACCTGATATCACCTAGAAAATCAAACGAAGAATCACGCTTGCCAACCGCTGTTACTTCGGCCTTAGAAGGCAATTGATTAATAAGGCCTTGTCGAGAAACACTAAGGAGACTTTATATAAGACCCATATCAGCACAAGTGGAAGGGGACCTCAAGCAACTTCGAGTGTGCAACTGGAGGCAGTTAGCCAAAGATCGCGGTAACTGGAGAGGCGTATAGGTTGAGACCCAGGTCCACCCTGGACTGTAGCGCCGCCTAAGTAAGTAAGTAAGTAAGGCGTGTTTTATTGAATATCTATCTCAACAAAACAAAGCGAAGTAGAATTTTTTTTTGCATTTTTAATTCATTTTTATTTATTCATTATTTAAACTTAATTCTAGACAAAAACGATTAAATCTAATTAAAAGCTAACATTGGTCTTAATTCTAGCTTACTGGCTCCAAGCGAGCACTCTAAACTTAACATTATGTTTAAAACTATTGGCTTTCTGCCTTAAATCTATCTATATTTAATTTTGTTTGTTTTTTATTTTTCCAGAAACTGATAAAAACTGGAATTCTTTATTATTTTGTTTTATTTAAACCTACTTAAAACTATTTAAAGCTACTTTAAACTATCTAATCAACTTAACCTACATTACCTATAATCAGAATGGTGAGCAATCTTAAGGATTGGTCACCATCCTGATCGCGTCAATGGGTGCCTGGCAGTCGCCAATTGGGTTCATCTGCGCCGCCGGGACTCGAGCGAGGCCATAAGCGTCGGTCAAGTCTCGGAAGCACTCATCATATTGACGAGCCCGGCCCCTCCCAAAGACCCTAATCTAACCAAACTAACTTAAAACTAGCTTCAAACTAAGGAGCATGCTACATAAGTAGCGCACCGGCCCGGGAGAGCGTATCTACCCTCACCCCTTCCTCAAGCCACCAAAATTCGGTGAATTGCTTTTCCGTGTCTAGAATGTCCCGATCCGCAATTGCGGTACTAAATCGGAGGAGCTCCTGAGCATTGGCGGCGTACCCGTCGTGGATGAGCCGCTTATCCCTCGCGCCGCGGTGGCTGTGGTAAATTACTGGCAACAGCAGCGAAGTAGAATCTTAAGAATGCAATTACTAAAACTACACTCTACTGGACACATGACACTTTATAGATTCACACTAGGCATTTTTTATCCCAAGTTGAAGTGACTTGACGGAACGTCACAACCGACAGTTATTGCTTTGAGGTGTTTGGGACTTTATCTACCTCGCGTCTGATATAAACTCTGAAAATGACATCACGGCAGATATCAAGCAAAGAATTACATTATCCAATCACTGTTTCTTTGCCCTTAGCAGACAATTGCCCGTAGAAGGACAAAGGACTGTCAAAAAATACTAGGGAGACTCTTTATAAGACCCTCATCATACCAGTCCTTCTATAATATGTAAAAGCGGATGAGGTTATCCTTGTTCGTTTTGAACCCTGAATTCTTCTTGTTATTTTGGTCGAATTTGCGTTGATGGAGAGCTTATTCGTCTGCTTTACTTTACTGAAATAAGTGGTCAATAAAGCTGGTCTAATTTATTACTTGAATAATTCTGACAAACCATAGTATTGTCTCTGAAACTGATTGTAGAAGACCTTCGATAAGTACCTGCTTTTGGTTTTCGGGCGGAAAAAGAACCGGGTAGGTAGTAGCCAATGATAATTGAAAATCCTTGGACTAGCTGCAAAGGACATTCGAGGAGCTGTTGACAATACCTCTGTTAATGGCATAAAAGGAGCTCATTAAGTGGACTTCTAGCATGCTAGAAATAGAATCACATATCGAGTTGGCGGGGGCTCACAAAGAACAGTGAAAGTCGCAGAGGTAGGGCTTACCTCTGGTACAAGGTTACTTCCTCCTTCGCTTTTGACATAAGTAATAGATTAGATTCTAGACCATCCTACGCATTAAGTGGTATGTAATACTAAGGTTCGTGGGTAATTGTTAGAGACAACTATAACTCCACTTAAACGCAGAGGGTATACAATACACTTACCTTCACCCACATATGGCGCTGGAATAGACGATTGACTATTGACCGATTAAAAACTGTCCTGACTCCTGATACCGTCTTTGTGAAAAAGAAAATAAGAATTAAAACCGATCAAGTGAATAGCGCAGTCTTCGACTTAAGAGGACTCACCGTATCGTATAACACGATCGTGAAACCGATGATCACTTGGCAGCGATAACAGGTATAACAAAATTCGGCCCAAAACAAACTTAAGAAGCAATATAAAAATGTAAACATGTCCCACAGGAGCAATATAGAAGTATATATCGGCTTATTTTTAAGAGACTAACATGGACTCTAGAAATTTCATTTATTTCACTACTCCAATCTGCAGAAATCCACGTACTATATCTTACAAACGATCGAGTGACAATATTTCCGGCTTCAGATGTAATAATGGCACCCCTTCGTGATATCCTCATTTCGGTTTTAAATTTGGGCTTTAAATTGCACTCAGTTTAAAATATTCTTTGTCGTAGTTTAGTCCATTTCTTCCGATGCCTAAGGCATTCATTGTCATAGCACCGACTGCGTGTTAAAAATGCGGATTCGTGAAGGAATCTCTCGCTGTGAGGTCTCAAGCCCCCTTTACTTGTTACATTGGATGGATTTAAATAAATGCGCTGTGACCTGACTGTCAATGCGGGAACACATTATCAAGGACTGCCTTTGGATACCTAGCTAGAATTGTTCCTATCTCCAAATGAAGCTGCTTTAACTATAATATAAGGCCATGCACCCATATGTGACATGGTTAAGATCAACTTATAGAGTAAGCTCCAGAGTCGGGGGATAGCATATTTTTCAGCTCAGGTGGGCACATTTCCATTCTGGGATCATAACATCTTTATTTGATCTGCATCTGTCTATATTTTCCTACTTCTCCTAGTAATTAACACAATCCAATTATAATGGTATCGTTTCCTCTGAATCTAAAAAGGACCTAATCTCAAAAGGTAAAGGTATTGCACTCGCACATCCTCCGACTCAATTGCGGACCTATCTCGCCATAAGGTGCACATTTTTACTTGGAAACTTCCTTGGGAGTCAGTTCAAAAGCCTAAGAGGATTTAAGGTCCTGGAGTATTGGTAATCCAACCACTTAGTAGAGTGCCAAAACGAATCCCGAAACACGCATCCGACGTTAAATGGATGGACCATCCCAACTGTCAAAACACAAATTCTCTTCGTAGCACATTTTCCTCATCCTCAACGTGTTGTTGTTGTTTGTTGCAAATATACAATTCTAGTTCCAAAAAAGAACAAAATTCCCAACAACCAAGTAAACCAAACAAAAACAAACCTCTACCCAAACAGAGCAGCACACAGAAAACATCCACCATCCAACAATCGACAAACTCTAAGCATTCCAGCCGCGCGCCGGCCGACTTCCCTATTTGTGTGTGCATCTTCCCATATTTAGTGAACTCCCATACCTTATTCGCGCTCCCGTTTCCCCATTCGATCTGCCTCGCCATATCGACAGACAGATTCACATTTATTCAACTCATCCGCTTTGCCTTTATAATAGTAGACATGCGAAATCCGATGCACCGTGCATGTGCATTTCCCAGCCAAACAACAGACAAAAAAGTCACATGCAGGCATCACCACGAAGATCTCTCAGCCAGCCACATGCTTAAGGGCCAAGACCGCGCAGTCATAAAATACAATCCGCGCCGACAAGAAGCGCGTTCGGTCTCCAAAAAAAAAAATCAACACATCCCCAACCATAACTCGTCGACCTCACGACTCTAAGATCGCGCCGCGTGCACCCCAGATCCACAACAACCATCCGCATGCAATTGAATTTGTTTTCGCATTGTTCGCCGGCTTCTGGTTGAGACCGGGCAATATAATCCGAAACCTAATTACCAATTGTCCATCTGCATGCAGCGCGATTCAATGCGCACAATTGTATGTTGTGAGCAGAGTATATCCATTAATGAGTAGGGACACTCTCGACTTTTTCGTTATCAGTTCTTACGTTTGTGTCACACAGACACTAGAAGTAGATGGATATAAAAAGTACTGTATAAGAGAGGGATAAAAGAGGATGATCGTTTTTTTGGAAACAGGCACAGGGTGCACCCTTTAAAAAAGGCAACCACTAACTTGTCATACATTTTTATTAAAAATTAAATAAGAATTACATGTGTGTTACGCTAAGATATTTTTGCTTATTTTTTGATAATTCTATTAAATTTTTTTGATAATGTGATACACTCCAACACGTACATAAAACTTTATAAGAAATTCGTTGTTTTGATTTTTACAGCAAAAGTATTCAAATTCATTTTTTAATATATTATACACTAGCTGTACTCCCACGGCGCTGCCCGTGCCTTTCGTATTAAATCTCGGCACAATTCGCAGAGTCGTTTTTTAAGGGAGGTGCAACGGCGCCCTTTTTGATTACTCCCCCATTGTGTTGAACACCATTTACAAAAATTCAAGGCTTCATAAATGTCCAGATACCTATAGTAATTTAATTATTTTGTTACCTATATTTCAAGTGCCATATCCCGATTTCTATCCCGATTATTTTTTGCAAATGGCTTTGTTAACGAAAGAACCAAATTACATCTTAAGGTTTTTTCTGCGCCAACTCTCGCGAACCTCTGACAAACATCCTAGAGTAAAACTATCATTAAAGAGCCGTTTGGACTCGGCGTAAAGCTCTAGATCCCTTCCATTCGTCCCAAAAATTGAAAACCCACACAAAACGAATGGTTGTGAGAAGCTAGGCCTTGGGTCCCACAGACCTGTCGCGCCAAAATATTTATTTATTTATTTTTAATCCAAGGTTTTCTATTTGTATTGTTTTTGATTGCACTTTGTTTACATTAGGGCCCAAAACTATACTATCTTTCAAGTTGGAATCAACCATGCGCATTCACAAAGTTTCATTGAAATCGGTTGAGCGGCTCTGAAGATCGACCACAGCGGCACCTGTTGATTCTCTCGCACCTAGCAGTAAAGTGTTTCTATCACAAAAGATCAACAAACTGTGATTTTGAAAATATTTCTTTTCTATATTTGAAGTGTCTTTACTCGATTTCTATCCAGTTTATTTTTTTTTTTTCAAAGTGCGTTTCCCCATGAAAAATGTAATGTGTGCTTACAACGGCCCCTGTTGAGAATTTTCCAACTTTTCTTTTCTTCTAAACCATCGCTGATGTAAGACAAACAAAACAAAACAAAGATCATTCAAATTGGTTGAGCCGTTCTCGAGTTTTAAGCATCCGAACAAACCAAGATCCATTTTTATATATATAGATTTCCGTTTCAAAATTATTGCAAAAGTATAAATTGGGAAAACGAGAAATAAATTTTTGCTCCAGGCTCTCTAACGCATCTTAAAAGTTTTGAGGAGGGCGCGTTAATTGCGCACCTTCATATTCTTTGAAATCAGTGAATATGGAGGAAACACTAGGTTTCTGACTTAATTCCAACTCACACTTGTGTTTTTGACGGTATTTTTTTTAAATATAGCCTGCAAAATAATAAAACGCATTTTCACTACCGAAATCAACAGTTTTATAGTCAGATTCGGTTTTGAAAATGTCTATCACTTTGTCCCTCTTTCTTGGTGATTTCATTTCAACGTCGGGAAGCTCTAAAATTGCAGTTGGCTCGCAGTTTCCGTGGGTTATATCCTCCATGTACTTTGCTGAAAATGATCTTTTAAATGCACAAATGAATTGAAATTGCGTAAAACAGCAAAGGTATTTTCCAGACAATCTTGATTGAGGTTTCTCGTTAAAAGGAACTCAACACCATCTGCTCTTAAATTATTTGAAATGGAAATGAGAGCATTTATATTCTGCTGCCATCCTTTTAAAAATCGCATTTTTTTAGTTACGTTGGTACACTTATCAAGAAAAGTAATATTTTGCAGAAATATATTCATATCATCCAAACAGTTGAACTTTAACTTTAAAAAAAAATCACTTATAATACTCTTATTTTTGCACTGAAAACTAACACGCGTCACCCCGTATTGTTTTTTCTTGACTTGTTTCGCAGCACTGATAAGAATGCAAGTCAACACGCCTTTGGAAATACATTACGAAAAAACCAAAGCACCGCCTACCCCACCTTATTGCAAAACCAGTGTGACCAATTACCATAGAAACTAGAAAATAATGAGTCAAATAATTTTTATTATTACTGGGCGGATCACAGGATTGCATTATTTTCAGGGAAGTCAAAGCAAAGGAAAAACATTTAGGTTCATGTTTTTTACTGAAAGGTAATTAAAGAGGGGCCTAATTAGGCGTAATTAGTGCAAAAAAAAAATCACAAAAAACCAGCCATAAAACCATTTAAAAAAGCAAAGCAGGTAACACTTCACAAAGTGAAATGATGCACACAACGATGTTCAAGTCAAAACGCCTTTAAAAAAGCATTATGAAAAAACCCATAAACGTTCGTCTTACGAAGTGCTCAGCATGTAGTGTTACAAGGAAAATATATTGTGTGATCTTTTTTTCACAGGGGTCGTTGCATAAGGGTTATAACAGATCCTTTCGTCCTTCTCCCACTTATTGTAGGTTTTTTTATGCATTTTTCTTTGTGGTAGAAGGAAATGCATATGTGTAGAGAGTGTCCCTACTCATTAATGGATATACTCTGGTTGTGAGCACATATGAATTTGCGACACGACGACGCGCTGCGTACGCATAAATCTGACGGCAGGAGTTCTCGCCAAAATAAACACAACACTGCCGGATCCAGTGCCGGTTAACTTGTACCTCTGGCTCAGTCGGTTTAACTCGAGTGAAAACACCAAACGCCGCTCGAATCACGTGAGAATTTGCTTTTCATAAAAAAAGGATCAATTCCTCCGAAAAAGACAATTCACCTCCTGCTTGAGCTGATCAACAAGAAATTGAAAAAAATAAAAAAAATACATCGCAAACCAGTTAGACAAGTTCGCATTCGCACATGTGACGCAGACGGGAATTCTGCTACTGCTCTCCCGAACCGTCGTCATCCTTTGGATAAATTCAGCCGGAGGAGCAAAACAGTATCTGTTCTAGTGTGTGCTTGTGCATTGATGTCCAACCTCACATGGTGTCGTTGTGCTGTTCTGTTATTGTTGAGTTCTCGCGCGCGTTTTTGTCCACCTTTTTGGGAACTCTAAAATACGGAAAATTTCTTCCTATGAATAGAATTAGATCTGGTATCTATTAATACCCGTTTTTGGAGTGTATAGTGGAAAGCGTACGCGCTAGTGCTTGTGAGTTGTGAGTTGTGACTTGTGAGTTCCGGAAAACGAACAGCTACAAAGAAACGTATTTCGTTGCGGAAAATATATGTAAAGTGTAATCTAATGCCGTAAAAGGGTATTGCCCGCCGATAGATTTAAATTGATGTCACGAGCGTGATCAACTCGCATGACCTTGCCGCTGGGATTTGTGTCACTTTTTTAGATACGGTAAGTATTAGTTACTACTGTGCTTTTAATTTGTTTGATCACGCGATTGATCTTAGACAAAGCTGTTGCGTGTGTTGTTGTTCTTGCCCGCATTCATTGTTTGACTCATTTTTAGACATGGGTAAATAAAATCTCCTCAATGGTGGGTTTATTTGCATTTATTTCGAGTCCTCATTTTTAAGAAATTCACTTGACTTGAGGCGTTGGTTTTGACAGCTGACATACGTCTAAAATCTAAAAAAAGAACTCTTAAAGTTGCGGTTCGATAAATCACTTCTCACCCTCATAAAAGTTGCAGCTCTGCTTTTGGATGCGCTGCTTCGTTTCAATGACCTTTATTTTGTTGAAGTCAGGGCTACTTTTGAACATTATTTTACAACGCATTTTCGAAAACTTGTCAAACGCATCATTGAAATTTGTTCTCTGCATTTTATTTATTAAATTTGTTTAAAATGAGGCGTGTTTTATTGAACACATAGTTCACAGTCACTGGTACAAAGTGGTATAAACTGGTATATTATTTTGTTGTGCGTCTGGGGTTGAAGTTTCATTACACGTTCTCTTTGTTTTCCAGCAAACTGTCAACATGAACTGTTGCTGTCAAGTCACTTCTATAAATACCTTCCCACGCGTTCGTCGACTCAATCAACAGTTAAGTAAAATTTTTGCATGCTAACAGACGTTTGCCAGTTAGTAACTTGCGCACAGTTTTTTTATGAATAAGGAGGGTGGTGTGAATCTCATAAGTAGCAAAAAGAGTGTAGCTGTTGTGATTTCCTCCAGTGGATTATGCTTCGCTTCGCTGAGATAAATGTTCAATTTTTTTTCAATAAAACGCACCTAATATGATATTTAAAAAAGGTTACAATGTCTATATAAGCCAAGGGTCGAATTTTCACCGAGAAATACTTGTTATGCAAATACAACTCGAGTATTTAAACCGATCTTATTCGGCCCTTGCGAGGAATCCGTCGGAACGGAAAATTCTCAGCAACGCATACTCTGTCGGAAACTCAAATCCAAATCGTAAACAAATTCCGCAACCAATTTCTGTCGGAGGATATCGGAACCTATCTGTCAAAAATTTAAGAAAAAAATGCAATTCATCGCACTTCAACGTAATTCGCCGATATGCGTTAAAAAATGTCGGAGAAATATTCCGAATAGATGTTCCGAAGAATACCTACCTCGAACAAAAATCATCCGAATCGTAGATATAAAATGGGAGAATTTTCCGTTCCGACGGATACCGAATACAGTAAAATCTCGATAAAGTGAACACTTACCAACGTAATTATTTTTTCTATTTCTATGTCATTAGTTTCTCGTATTATGTTCATTTAACGGTATTTCCTTTAGTGAAGATTGCTTTTCGAAAGTAGTTTTTTCAATATAAAGAATTTCTGTAGAGGAAAGCTACGGCCCGTTAAATGGGTAGCTAAGTTTAAAAAAATGTAAACAAAAGTGTGAGTCAAGGGACTTTTCCTGCTTCCCCTTTTCTTACACTTAGAAAAATTAAATGAATTATTTTTTTATTAGTTTATAATTTGAAAAAAATGGACCATTCGGAGAGATGAACGCTCCCTGTATTATATCTGTTAATTTTTCTGAGAGTCTACTGTTATTGTAAGATTGCATTGCAAGAAAAATATGCACCATTATTTTGTTACAGATAAATAAATATTTTTTTTGCGCGACAGGTCTGTGGGACCCTATACCTAGCTTCTCACAACCATTAGTTTTGTGTGAGTTTTAAATTTTTGGGACGAATGGAAGGGATCTACAATTTTACGACGAGTCAGACGTTCGCGAGAGGTGGCGCAGTGGAAAAAAACCTTAAGATGTAATTTGTGTTTTTTTCGGGACTCGAACCGGGGACCCCTCGCTGACACACTAACCACTAAGCCACTGAGCCGATTTTTTTTTTACAGATTTTGTTACAGATAACTCTCCACAAATACACTCCATCAATACGCAAAAAACGATCGCCTGAAAGCCACCCTGGACAGCCCACTTCCTTTGGGATTGTTATTCTTTTAAACGACTTCATGTGACACAACTTAAAGTTGGAGTGTAGACTTTTACTTTGTGAATGATCAACCGGATGGCCTACTCCTCAAGTCTCTGCTTATGGACATGACAACCTTCAAGTCGCCAGCGCCGTCTAACATCACAAATAAAAATGGTCATGATCAATTTACTCATACACTGTGTCCGAGTCTGATTAAGAGGTTACTCTAACTACGTGTCTTTGAAAATCTCCACTTTACCCATTGAGGAATAATAATAAGACAGTCCATTATAGATTCAACGATTTATCATTTTATGAAAGTAATTTCTTTGCGATTGTCGGCGGTGGTTTGGGACCCCTCACCAACTCATGCATTCTTCATGAGCTCATTTGTTATCACACTTTCCTTGACATTAGCCGGTCCATTGCATCCCTAATGCAGTCATTTAAAATTAAGATTCATCCATTAAGGAGACGGCTTTGCCGTGGCATTTATATGTCTTTTTCTCGTCGACATTTCGCCATTTTTGGGCGTCTATAAGCCATGACATTTTCCTTTAATGGAGATTTTGTTGTGCGGCTTATGGGAAATTTGTGTGTCATGTGTGTAGTCTGTAGTGTGTCTGTGATCGGTAATGGTATTGTGGAATTTCACTGCTTTCTTTGGATTGAAGGAGATTTGTACATAAATTCCCCTAAGCATGGTGGATTGTTGTCTGCGTCAACAACATGATTGTGTTTATCTCCGAATCTTTTTCAATGTAAAAATGCGCTTCCCAGTCTCTCCCTTTTCCAAATTCTAAGACAGAGTGCCACCTTGCAGTGACCCTGCGATTCATTTCAATTAGTTCATAAACCAATTAGTAATCATTTCCATGACACAAAAGTTAATTTATTTTGACATTTATGTACAATAATACTCTACCGATCTGCTCTGCCGCGGAACGTTAAATCACATCCCTGAACCGACAGTGATCTCAAAACATTTGTTAAGACATAAATTACGAAAATCCCATTCGAAATGTATTAATAAAAAAAATTTGACGCCGAATTCCCAAAGGGGCCGCTGCTCTTTTCGAATATGAAAAATGCCGAGGAAATCACACACACCCAAACACACTCATGCGCGATATTTAATTAAGCAAACTCAACTTAATTACAATACATCGTCTGTTTGATACAATTTATCCAGTGGGAATATTTTTTGTTTTAAAAGAAAAGACGACAACAACGACGAACGCGCAATTCAATTTCCGGAATTATTTTCCTCTTACACTGTGAGTGTCTTTAAGAATGTTGCCCTTCAAAAGTGAAGCAAAAAACGTGGATAACGCTCTGTAGTACTATATAGGGGAATTAAAAACGGAAAAAATAGTTTAATCGCAATGTGCGATTGAATCCAGCAATTAGCGATGGCGATCTTGAACGAGATCTTTAGCAGATTCATTACGTAATTCTTTGTAGTCTCAATTTTAATCACGAAAGGGTTGTGATTATGGATTGAAATAGGTACTGGTTATATTTATCTAAATTCTATTAGGCGATCATGTAACAATAGTACATTAGAAAAAGGGTCACACTTAAATGCCAGGCGATAGAATTGAAACTTATGAAGAAGCTCGATTACCCCATTTTTGTATTTTTTATTTTGGGTCTTATGCCAAACGAGCCATCGTTTTTAACTTTCTCGTATACGTAGTAAGAGAAAGGTATTGTAATCGTACAAAAAATCGAACTCGAGATTTTAATCAAATCTAACATTACGATGATAGAGGAACTCGAAAAAGTGGGTCTCGCAATTCTGTCCGTCTGTCCGTCTGTCCGTCCTTCCGGAGCTCTACAGCGCAAACGGCTGAACGGATTTCTTTCAAACTTCGGATTTGGAGTTGGTGGGCTTACAGTTCGGGGCCACTTTTTTTTTTGCACGTTAAGTGTTGCCGTTCTAACGGTATTCAGCAATTTTGAGTTTTTCGAAAACGGCTCTAACGATTTCAACCAAAATTAATATTTGGGCTTAAGTAGGTGTAACTAAGATGGCTGCATACTCAGTTTTTCGCAGAAAAATCGAATAACGGTAATTTTGAAAATTGGTCATATCTCAAAAACGGTCAAAACTATTTCGACAAAAATTCATATTTAAGGTAATACTGTCATTCCCAACATGATGGCAAACTCAGTTTTTCCCTAAATCATCGTTCTACGGGCTATTTTGGAAACATTTTGTTTTTTAAGACTTTATTTAATTATGGTTTACTTGGAAACGGCTTTAACGATTTTAACCAAAATGTATACTTGCACTACCATATATGGGGTTAACATGGCTGCATACCCAGTTTTTGGCTAAAATGTCAAATAACGGTACTTTTGAAAAGTGGCCTTATCTCGAAAACGGTCAATACGATTGCAACAAAAATAAATTTTTTATGTAATATGGTCATTCCTAACATGATAGAAAACTCCGTTTTTCTCTAAATTGTCTTTACTAGATTTTTGAAAAAAGGCATATTTTGAGAATTTGGTTTTCTTTTGTTTTACCAACACGAAAACGGCTGAAGTGATTTTGACCAAAATGCATACTTGGAGTATATTTGACGTTTTTAACATTATTGCGTCCTTCATTTTCAATTCTAACCACCGGAAACGCTGATTTTGAAAACTGCTCAAATCTCGAAAACGCGACTTTCGATTTGGATAAGACTTTAAAAACCAAGTAATACAAACATCCTGAACAATACCCTATACTCAGTTTTTAGCTAAATAGTTGAGCAAGATTAATTTAAAATTTACATATTTGTTACTATTTTGTACGCATTATTTTCCAAAATCAGCTTTAAAGATTTTGACTAAAATGCTTATTTACGTTAACATAAGTATTCTTAATAAAACTCCGTGCTTAGTTTTTCTTAGAAAAATGTAAATAATGCCGTCTTATAAACATTACCGCACTACCAGTTAAAATGTAATCGGAACTAGTACTAGAAACTCCTTTTTAGCAAATTTTTCCCACTTCTTCTTTTTTCAACCATATTAATCATGAACCTTAAAATAATTCCAACCAATTGGAGTCTACACCATTAGAAACCCGCACTTCATTTACCCCCAAAACACGTGCAAATTCAAAAACAAATCTTTGAATTCTTACATCACAAACCCTATTTCGAGTCATAGCCACCTACCAGCATCACCAATTTGAAAAGTCTGGTTACATAGCCTATAAACAATAACAAAAGAAAAATAAATCAACCAAACTGATGATATGAACGAGAAAGTTTCGTGCGATCCAGTCGTGCACTTTATTTTATTATAGAGTTTCCTTACATCGAAGCTTCAAAGTAATGTCCATGGAGATGTTTCTGAAACCTGAAACACTTTACGAAAAAGCGTTAAGCTATCAAAAATGGGTTAGGTTAGGTTAGTGGGCTGGCTGGAAATACTCTGGGCCACACTCAGGTCAATACTAGCCCATTGTGATGCCCGTTGAGGAACGTGGTTGTCCCTTACCCATTATTATGACCCTGTCTATACGTTTTTTTACTTACTTTGCTGTTACATACAAACCATCCTGTGAATTTGATGAATCCCATTAACTTGGAAAGCTCGTCTAGGTCTTGGAAAAAGTGTCTCCTAGTGTGCTGTAGATTTGTGCAGTGGCATAGGAAGTGGGTAGTGTCCTCCAGAGCTTCCTCATCATCGCAGCCTCTACAAAGTTCTTCTTCCGTCAGGCGCATTTTCTTCATATGGTACCGTAGAGTATTGTGCCCCGTTATGATATCTACGATAGTGGAAATGGATTTCCTGTCGGGATATCGGCGGGATATTCACAGAGGGATCAGCTGGTTCTGAAACAGCTGAACCTAGTCTTGGTAATTCGTCCGCTTTCTAATTGCCTGGAATGCGTTCATATCCCGGGACCCAGCAGAGCGATAACTTTTATTTCCCTTAACACAGACTCACGAGCTGCTTTTGTCACTGTCAGGACCTCTGCTAGGAGGACACTACTGTGGTCGGCTATCGAACATAATGTGTTGAAAGTATGCAAAAATATAAAAACTAACCTATAAGAAAAGATCATTTTCTAACTATATTCTTATTTTTTATTTTAGAAATTTCAACTGTCAAATTGCCTTTAACTTAATAAGCTTACAAATAACTAAGCAGTTTTCGATTAATTGTGGCAAATATGTAAACTTAATTTATATCAAGCGGGGCTTAATCGCAGTCATAATTAGGAAATTTAGTTTCACAACAAGAAATACTACACATCATATTGAGAATATCAAATTTGATTTCGCGTCACCGCATCTCAATTTAAAAAAAAAAACCCTACTGCACCTCTACCATGGATATTTCTTCCACTTTTAAATATTCGTTAAACAAAAGATTTAGCTAATAAGTGTTTCCCAAAAACAAAATTGCAGGTTAATGCCCCTCATGGTGTCTGCATAAGTTCGACGAGGTCTGGTTGCGCAACAAACCTTGCGGAGACTTTCATCTGATACTCTGAGTTACGAACTTCAATTGAAACGCGCCTTCAATACGAAGGCAAAACGATATAGGTAGAAAGCTGTTGAAAAATCCCGGTATCCCCTATTAGAAAAGATAAGCATGATGAAGTGCCTCTCAGCATGATCCTCTACGCAACTTTCGTAGATGTATCATTCAATCTTCAATCTCATCCAAGGTAGCTGCTTTTTATTACATCAGAACTTTGTGCTTGAATATACAAAATAAAATAAATAGAATTGTTAGGTCGATATAGGACCGCTGTGAACAATCAGTTTAAATTTATATGAGTTATTTTGGTGAGGCAATTTTATAACGAACTCGAACGTCTGAATCAAGAAGCTTTTTTGGAACAATGACTTTTGTTAGACGTTTGCAAGAACTGAAAAAAAATCTTAAGATGCAATCTCTGATTTTCCAACAAAATCTTAAGATGCAATCTCTGATTTTCCAGGGATTGAACCTGGGACCTTAATTCTTCTGGCTTTTGGAAACACACGAATTAAGCGAGAAAAAATTAATGTGCCTTAAACATTTTTGATCAGAATAGCAAGTCGTTTCTGGGCCGTAGACCATTATATAATATCAAAAATTTCCGTGCACTTTTTAAGTATTTATCATGAAATGAGGACAATGAAACTTATATCATTCGAAAGGTACTGTGCCATAGATGTGCAGAAATCGTAGGTATATGTCGCCATTAAGACTGGTAAAATGACGTTAGGATTTTCCCATACAAAAAGCTTAGCAGTTAATCGAAAGCATTGTGTTGCCATTCAATTTGTCGCCGTCATGTTTCCATAGAAACGAATTTAATCACCTTAGATTAGAACCTTTTGGAGAGTCTCATTAACCCATAAAGGTATGCAATGTAATTACTGCGAAGTGTTACTATGGAAACGAACATTCATATTTTGCCCTTTTCCATTCTTTTTTCATAGCGGTAATGTATATGAATTAAGATTTAGCATAGAAATAAATTAAAATAAATAATAAATAAATTATGTAAAAAAACAAGTCGGCTTTCGTTACTTTATCTACAGACAAAATTGGTCGAATCTCGACCACGGCTAGTTAAAATTAATAAATCCAATGAAAATTTTACCATCCTATTCATATGCAACCAATTTTTTTAAAATTCAGCAAGAACCTGTGTATATATTTTGTTAATTTTTATCGTTTGTAACAATATTTATGAAAAAAAGATTAAATTGTTGTCTTCTAAGAAACCTCGCCTTTTATTTGGGCCATATAACTTTAAATTTGGTTTCGGAATAATGCCGTAATTGGTACGACAAAAAAGTATAAGGAGTTATTGACTATACTTTTCAATAAAAACGTTTGACATTAATGACATTTAACTTCGCCTTTGAGATCATTTGTCTTTTCAAAATGTGGTCTCATTGGACAAATTTGAAAGCCGTGTTTTAAATATAGCAAGCAATTGAAAATAGTGTTGTAAGTGTTTTATTCTAAATGAATGTCTTCAGATGAAATTGTTCGGCGCTTTAAACCATTTTTAGCTCTACATTTTATGAACTCAAAATATTTTCAGTGTATAAGCTAAGGCTTACAATCTACGGTCATAGTCATAGACTCATTGTAAATTCTTGGCGCCACTAAGCCATTAGTAATGGAAATTTCAATAAACGTCATTAGATACCTACACTAGCCGTCATTTGTAACCTACACCATCCCTCCCCTCCTCCTTTATAAATACAAAATTTAATTCAAACCATTCTAATCAAATGCGGCCCACTTACCCCGCGTCAATCAAACATCAATTTACACTCCCGTATGCAGCTATACACCGGTCAGCAGCATCTTTAAATTGATTTATATTGCCGGTTCTACCGTTCACTATCGACACAGTAAATTCATCTCAATTATCTACACCAGCCGCCACCATTCACCATCAGTAACCAGACCAGTGAACCGATCATGTGGGAGCAATTTTCTCAAACTAATTAGCCATATCCAGTGGGCAATTAAGTATCACCACAAATTCCGCAACAGAACGTTTATGATACGAACGCAGACTTATACTTATATACATGAAGGAAATTCTATATAGCTTGGCGAAGGTGATTATTGTGCAAATGTGCATTTGTGGTTTAAATAAAAACAGGCCCAAACTGGAATCCTTTCATATCGTTCCGTCCCGTCTTATGGTAATGAGTGCGCGCACAATCGTTTGTCAATTCTTTGCGAGTTCGCATGACCAAACAAGCATTTATGCATAAAACCGGCAACTCCACGACGAAGATACAAATCTTAGAAAGTGCAAATGTCCAGCGCGACAAAGAATTGGAAAGTTGCACTAGTCATTTGTTTTCATGCGTATTCAAATGAAGATAAGCTGGCGGAGATGTTGTAAGAGAAAAATTGCAAATAAATAAATCTAAAATAAAGAAATGAATGTGCAAGACAGTCAGGGATGTTGCCATTGGGTCATGTAAATTTAATTGTACAAAAAAAGGGATCTGTCATAATGGAGGAAGATGTCAATTCTTACGGAATGACGGAGAACATATTTTGTACCAAATCGGGTTAAACAGATTTTCTTTTACTTACTTAAATAGTTAACACGTTTCTCCACTTACCACGGTCTTTAGTTAGCTGCCTCCAGTTTAATAAATAAATAAATAAATATTTTGGCGCGACAGGTCTGTGAGACCCAAGGCCTAGCTTATCACAACCATTTCTTTTGTGTGGGTTTTCAATTTTTGGGACGAATGGAAGGGATCGACAATTTTACGCCGAGTCCAAACGGCTAATTACTCTCGGATGTTTGTCAGACGATCGCGAGAGGTGGCGCAGTGGCAAAAAACCATAAGATGTAATTTGGTTCTTTCGGGATTCGAACTGGGTACCCCTCGCTTAGTAGCCCAACACACTACCACTAACCCACTGCTGCCTCCAGTTGCGCTCTTAAAATTGGTTGAGATTTCCATATACTAATGCGCGCCATCTAGGACGAGGTCTTCCTCTAATGCGTTTATTCACTGCGTTGGAGTCGAAGGCTCTTTATCTATATATCAAAGCCATCTAAGACGAGTGATCTATTCTTATGGTTGTACTGTAGGTGTCATAGAGTTCGCTTTTAAAAATTTTAAATCTCGTCCTCCAAATCCCGTCAACTCACTGTTGGTAAAACTTTCAAACATTTTGGCTTCCTATTTCACTGACTTTATAAAAATCAAAAAAATGTCTGCATATACATGTGTCTAGTGCGCCAACTCTCATTGCAGCGATAATTGAAATAATTACCTGTGTCAATGAAAACATCGCTCACTGCTCCCCACTGTTACTTGTTCAATTTGATTTGGTTATTTGTCCTAACCGAAAAAAGTACACAGAATCTCAGATTTCTTACATCACCACATTGACTGCCAAAGTATAAATAATCTATTCGATCCGATTAGAGGATTGAAAATGGCATTCGCCTGTCAAGGCACCCAATGCAATGCCGAGTGCCTCTGTCGGACCATAAATAGATTTACATTCGGAGAACCACACCGGGTCCTGTTCATACACAGCGACACAGCAAGCGTTGCAAGCACGAACTAAATTCCATAAATGCGCACTAGATGGCCATTCAGCTAAAGTTGGCTAGCTCAGTTGTCTGGAGGCGATTTTTTGCAGCCGGGTTGCTGGTTGCTGGCTACACTTGCAGGTGGTCCATTTTGCTCAGAGTGAAATGTGCGCATTAGACATTTTAATGGTCATCCTCAAGGAGCACATTAATGTCACTATTTAGGTATGTGGTGCCGTTAGCCGGACCGGTTTGCAGTCGTATGCTTAGTAGTAAGGAGATATGAAAGCCAACTGCACGGATATAGCACGCACAGTGGGCGTCACTGCTCTGTGCACATTGATACTTTGCCAATGGTAAGGTCGTGGTCATAATAATACTACCAACAGAAGCACCCACCATCAGCAACAATTACCAACAGTGGCAAACAGCATTGGATCAGTAGAATTGCAACTGACGGCTTGACACTTCGTTATGGGCATTTCCTCTGGGCGATTCACGACAATGGCAGCCAACTGATAGACAAGTTGAGGAACTTCTCGAGTACCAAAGGAGCGTTGCGCCATTCAAAGACAGAACGATATAGGTGGTTATGCCATCACAGAAGTGGAGAATTTACTCGCTTGGATTATGGAGATTAATGGATTAATGGACAAATGACCGCTCGCTGTCGGTTTATTATTCTGACAGACTCTTGTTGCATTATTTATGAAAGTCAACTCCTGTCCCTGAGTTCAGTTGACACTTGAATTGGTCTTGCGAATTTAAATATTCGTATCTTGATTGAATTTTAGTATACAGATTGATTGTGGATACATTTGCGGTAGTGTATATTCAAAAACGGTATCTACATTTGGGAAGCAAATCAATCAAAACCGATCAACGGTTGTGGGTTTTTAAATGGAAATTTATGTTCGCTCTCTGTGCATTGATGACGGGGGATATTGACTATCAGAAATGCAAATCAATTGAGGATGGTGATGTTTAAATTGTTGGTAGATTGCTGTCTTTGGGAAGTTCGTAAAATTCAAATGACCGCATTAGATACTTTTTCGGGTAGTGCACTGCATTGAGTTACATATTTTTTAGGCAGATTGACGAATATTGACTTTTTCAGTTGTTCGTAACACTTCAATTGAACGTACCATTTCTCGAAATCACCTTCTCCCCAAAATTTGTATCCATGGTTTCTGTTGCCATATAATGACATGTAGCGCCATCTGGTTGAAATTGCATTCCCGTCCGTATTATTGTCTTCCATATCTCTAAACGATAAATTATAATTCAAACTCCGCTCCCATTTTGAATGAATTAACGTCTGATAATCCCATTCACATCATTCACATGTAAGCCGATAGGTGTCGCTGCTAGTGATCCGTCTTCTTCTGTGAAAGCAATTGATTCAGCAGATTTTCAGCCCTCTGGTTCTCTTCGTCAATTTCGCTTTCGCTCCATTGCTACAGTGTATCGAAAAATTAGAGCGGAGTGCTGCTGGACTTTTAGTCTTAAAAAAAATATATTTTGCCGCGATAGGTCTGTGGAACCCCAGTCCTAGGTTCTCACGACCAGTCGTTTTGTGTGAGTTTTCAATTGTTCGGTCGAGTAGAAGGGATCTACAATTTAACGCCGAGTCCAAACGGCGAATTGAGAAGCTCTTTCATGACAGTTTTATTCTTGGATGTTTGTCAGACGTGGCGCAAGGAAAAAAATCTTAAGATGAAATTTGTGTTCTTTCAGGAATCTAACCGGGGACCCCTCGCTTAGTAGTCCAACACACTAATTTTGCATCTTTAATTCATTTTTATTAATTCATAGTTTAAACTTAATTCTAGACAAAAACGATTAAAACTAATTTAAAACTAACATTGATCTTAAGTCCAACACACTAACCACTAAGCCACTGCGCCGACTTTTACTCTTGCACAGGATGATTCGTGAGTAGGTCTTACTTTTGGAACAAATATAGGGACCTAGGTAGGTGGGAGTGGCACTATATGCTCATATGAAATGGTTATTTAAGATTATTGAAAAGCGGAGTAGATCCAGCATGTGGAAAGGTATTCGGTTCCCTAATAATATTCTTCGAAACCTCCTCAAAAAAGCGTTTACCCAGAGATCGCTATCTGGCCCTAGCTTGTGCTGGACAGGCGGATATAGGTAGTGAGTGAGGGTTTCTTTTTTTTCGGCTGTGTCTTTACAGCTGTAGCAGTGTGTATTATATAGACCAATGACATGTGGTTATCGCAGTTGTTCTAGCGATATATTTTCGCGTTTTACTTGGAAGTCTTGCTGTAGTTTGGCCACATCTTTCAGGATATAATACAGTTCGTCCGTTCGTCGGCCTCGCCCACCTGAGGTTGGCCTCTTCGATAGGAATTCTGAGGAGACTTTGCTTGAACTGCTCCGAGTGGAATTTGAACCGATTCCGCAAGTGAACAGTGAAGGGCTTTGTCACGCCTGGCCAGCTCCTCAGTATTCTCGTTTCCAAAAACGTTGCTATGGCTTGGAATGCAAATCTGGGTAACCTCGAGCTGGTCAAGCGAGGCCGGCTCCTTTCGACATTCTAATGCTAATTTTGCGGTTATATTTACTGAGGCGATTGCCTTGTTGTCAGCTTGACTATCAATGAAAACGTCTATCTTTTGAATCGGAACTATGTTTGTGTGTAGGTAGTTTGATTTGAGGACAGGCCTCGCAGATGTCAAGTAATTCCGCCTGCAATACACTGGCAGTATCCGGAAGCCTTAGGGGTGTTAGAAGACTCAGAAAACACACCCGCACCGTCTGCGTAGATTGTTAAATTCAAGTCCCTGTTCACCCGAGGGGCCTGCAAATGTATGCTGTATCCGTCACTGTAGAAAGCCCCTCACTCAATAGTCATTTGTTCGCAAGAGAAACCCTATATTTTGCAACTTTCACCCCTTGGTGAAAAATTGGTCTAAAATTGTGTACTTCGATAATCTCTCCGCTTTAATGTAGCATTAATTATACAACTGCCAGCCAGGTACAACAAAAACTCAGAACCATTGCTGTTATTAGGTCAACCCTGAAATGCAAGACAGATCAATCAAATCAGACGCAAAAATCAATCAACATTCTCTCATAAGAACCTCCACACAGCCTACACCCTTATCGGCGTGAAGCAAACGCAAATTAGCTTAATCGAACACAACGCCAAAGCATATTCTCCTTGAATGTCAATAAATAAATGTACACAACAAATTGTTTAGCACAGCACAAAGCAAACATTTGTGCATACACGTATCTACACAGTCGAAATGTAAATCACGGTCGGATCGATTTTAAATCAGAATCAGCTCATATTTCACAGAGATTGCAAATTAAACCGCACAAAAGTATCTGGAATACAATGAACTCTCGCCGATCGAGACAAATCAATTGAGTTCAATTCGCAGTGCGATCTTTGTATCTGGCATTCATCGATTGCTGGTGGCCCGATTTTTTCCATTTCGCTGTTTTTTTTTTGTTGCATTTCGAAAAGCTCTTTGTCACTATTAGATTCTTCCATCAGAATGTTATGATCTGTACAGGGGACGAAAGAAAAATTTCAATTTCGTTCAGGAAAGCAGTAAAGTGTGGAACGAGACCAGCAAATCGTGACCGGAATTGAAAATCTATCCTCCAGAAGTGTATCTGATTACGTCTGCGCTTCATATAGTAAAATGAGCATAATTTTGGAGGCTTGTCCGTAACGGAATGAATTTGAGAATAAAATAATTTACACGCATAACATTGCATATCCGGCGTATGTATGCGACACGAACGTGTCAGGCGGCTACTCGGCGGGTATTGTCACGGTATCAAAGTGTCCGTCAGAAGCCGGCTCACGGTTAATTTATATTTAGTCAGCTTGCGATGACAGGCTTTGCCATTGACCCTTGGATCGAATACGAACAAATGCATTGATAAACATAAGACACACACACGCGGATATAGGGTGGAGTGCAGTAGTGTTGTCACAGTTGGTGCAGCAGATATTCAATTTAAATGCCGTTTCCGCATATTTTAATTGTTGCCGTTTAAATTATTGTATGGGAAGAGGTGCACGCGCTTATTGTTGCCACAAACGGTATAATGAAGTTGCAGCATTATTATGTTAAGGGGAATTAGCATTCGACGCCAGACCTGAGTTTCTCTGTGCGCAGATGACTGGATAATGATGATGGTGGAATGGGAGGCGATTTTTGTTTACTTGCCACGATTGTCAACGTCATTTGTTTTGCAATGTGACAAAGCTCGCGAAACTATGCGTATTTTGACACATGAAATAAAAATTGTATTTCGTCAGATACTGCTCTTTAGGAATGACATGATTTTGGACAACTTTTTTGAAACTTTTTTGTCGAGTTTTTTGGTTTGTTTTTAGGGATTTTTCGAACGCTTTCCTGATGCGTTTTTCAATGCATTTTTTGACTCGTTTATTAAGGCATTTTTCGGCTGGTTTCTGACGCACTTTCCGGCTCTTTTTTGAGGGGTTTTTAACACGTTTTCGGCTAATTTTTCAATTTCTTTTGGGCCCATTTTTGAGGAGTTTTTGGACTCGTGTTTTGACTCAATTTTTGACGCGTTCTGGACGCGTGCTTTGACCCGTTTTTGGACGCACAACTTTAGAAAGAAAAACTATACACCCCCGAAATTTTCATTTTATGCGAGGTGGGTCACTAGGAAGCTATCCTTTGTGGCACTAAAACGGTTATCCCTATCCGTAGAAGTATTTTTTTTATTACACTAGGGTATGCAAGATGAAGTGCAACTTATTATTGTATTTTAAAGATAGAAGAATATGGGAAACAAATTTAAATAAAACAACAATGGTATGAGGTATGAAATTTATTCTGGCCTAATATTGAAGCTACGTTCATGGCACGTGTGGCATAGCACATCATTTAAATGGCGGCCTCGGCTTCGTTGGCAGTCCTTCAAGCATCCTTCACGCATCTGTACAGCATCTGCCATTTCATTCACATGACACCGAAGCGGAGTTAATTTTAAAGATTAAGTTCTAACGCATTTTTCATACGTGGAGTTGTTGATCGCGACTGTACCTTCTATATATGTACATATATAAAATACACAATCTTAAGTATTGGCACCTACATTGAAAATCTTATATCTCGAAAATTACCGAATCGTTGGATTTACCAGGATTGCCTCCGCATAATCTCGAATTGAAAGTTGACGTCACTATTATTATGCTTCGGAATAATGATCAGCCCCGTTTGTGTAGAAAATGATACAATACTTTCTGTTAAATGATTAACTGGAAAACGTATACCATGTTCCCACCAACGTGATTTAGCTGAAGTGATTTAAGAATTACGATAAGCGTTCCCACCGAACTTTTAAGTGTTTTAGTGTGACATTTAAAATTAGTTGTCAAACTTTCAACATAAAAATAAAAATAAATATTTTGGCGCGACAGGTCTGTGGGACCCAAGGCCTAGCTTCTCAAAACCACTCGTTTTGTGTGGGTTTTAAATTTTTGGGACGAATGGAAGGGATCTACAATTTTACGCCGAGTCCAAACGGCTAATTGAGAAGCTCTTTTAAGACAGTTTTACTCTCGGATGTTTGTCAGACGTTCAGAAGTTTTTATGTACATTTTAAGAATATAAAGATTACGTCACTTCTGTTGCATCGCCAGAAAAATGTTCGTATACCTATAACACATTCACCATAAATTACACAGCCTTAACGTCCCTATAATAGAAGATGCAGTCTGCAGTGTACTTAAAAACAACCGAATTTTGTATTCTTCCCTAAATTGTTTATTCCGGCGACCAGCGATTGCGAATCGTTACACACGAACACGTTTAAATCCTATGGCAACAACAACACAAAAGCAAAACGTGACTGGGGCAGCTGTTGTTGCTTTTGGGGTAGGTATGTATCTGTTTACTTTTGTTGTTTTATAATTTTCTTGCACAAAGGCGTTTTGGGTAGTATGGCACAGATTCATATTAAATAGCCAATAACTCGGGCCCCAAGCAAAATTTTCAAAATCGGATAAATTGATTTTCTCTATTTCTTACATAGAGTATACCAACCGAGTTTGAAATCGATCGGATGAAAAATAAGAATTTTCCCATACAAACTTTGAGCCCCCTTTTCCCTCATTTAGAGTTCGAATTTTCACAAATCGCTTCTTAGTGTTCACTTACGCCATAAAAGGAAGTTTTCTTCAAAATTTCAGCTTCCTAGCTCTTACCGTTTGGGCTGTGCGTTGATCACCTATAAGGACAAACTCTTTTATATATAAGAACTAGCTGACCCGGCAAACGTTGTTTTGCCACATGAATTTATTATTTCTAGAGCAGTCGATGTTAATGATATCGAAAAGTGGTAAATTTATAACTATGTTTGACCTAATATGCTTCAAATTTGAAAAACATCCCCTGTAAATAGCTTTATTAATAAAACAAATCAAATTAAGCGTCTTTTAAGAATATACAAATGCTAACTATTAGAATTCATTGTTGTTTAAAGGTAGTATTCCCGAACTCTTTCACATCCACATTTCCCATAACGCTTGAAGTCTGGCTTAAAACTCCTGAGCTGAACTGCACCAGACAATTTTTCCCCAAACACTCTCCCTGGAAATCCTACTTCCTGATCAACTTAGACAAAAATAACCTAAGAATACTAACAGGAATAATCAGTGACCACGGCCTCATGAAAAACACCTATACCGCATCGGATCATCTCCGGATCCCACATGTAGACTATGTCTTAAGAGGCATGAATCCTCTCTTCACATACTCATGGAATGTCCCGCTCCACTCGACCTTAGGGAAAAATACTTGGCGAGAAAATCGCCACTTCAGCAACTCTCGCTGATATACACTCAGATTCCTTTCTTCCTGACTTCCCCCGGAGTGAAAGATGGCTCTAGGACCTTACCAGGGAAGGCACAATAGGCTACTTTAAAAGGCCGCAGTGCCAGAGCCCCTTGAGGGCTCTCCCGCAATCTAATCTAAATCTAACCCGCCATATTTGGGGTAACCTTTGCTTTGCCGTGATAATGGATGGATGAATAAGGATACACACACACAATACTTAGTTGATGGCTTACGTGTGTGTGCACCATTTTGTGAATATTAAATTCAATTGGTAGGCTTTCATACATATTTGGTTTTTGGTAGATAGTGTTTACTGGTGGAAATTCAAGCCGTCAAGCCGTTTTGGAGGAGTTTAAACACCAAAACTGTGACACGAGATTTTTATATATAAAGAGAAGAAGAAGATGATAAAATAATAATAATGAAAGTCATATTTCAAGCAATACTTCTTTATGGCTGTCCTGTATAGGGAAAATCTGCAAAATGTCACTTAAATAAACTGCAAGTAGCACAAAAAAAATCTTAAACTAATGTTAAACCTAGCGTGGGATTATCCAACGGGTGTTGAACTGATATCTTCGAGAATATTAAAACAAACAAATAAGTTTATCAATTCCTGCGCATTTGTTGACAATTGCCTAGTCAATGCCTTGTGTCCCGCAAACAGCTACTCAAGCTATTAAAACTATTTCTTATGTACTTTCTTGTTTCTATATTTTATTTATTTATTTGTAAATTTAATTATCTATTTATTTGTTGGATAGTTTACATATATATTTATATTTATTTTTATGTATTTATTTATTTAATTATTTATTTATTTATTTATTTATCCATTATTTGTTATTTTTTTATTTACACATTTATTTATTTATTTATTTATTAATTTTTTTTTGCTTATATTGAAGGTTTTTTTCGTATTTTCCTTCATAAATGTAAATATTATTGTTTAGTTATAGGTATTGTGGAAATAATTTTTCAGAAGAAAAATATAAATGTATCAAATCTCTGTATTTGCTGTGCGATAACTAAATCAAGTTAAAATTGTTAATACGAAATAAATAAATCTATCTATCTTAAAATTAGTTGTCAAACTTTCAATATCGTACACATAAAAGTGCAAATGGAAAATTGCCTGCAACAATTTAAAACGAGATCAAATGCTTTGAATATAATTTATATCTACCAGAATAAATCAAAAAATGATATAAACAATTACTATCTGGTATTTTCAATTTTAATTTTTCGACAGTTTGTTTTTGTGTGAACAGCTGAAGTCGATAGCAGGTCTGTTTGATTTTATTAGTGTCTGCTCGATTCCATTTTGTGTGGATTTGCGATGACAGATACGTAATAAAAAATTAAACACGTATAAATCGCGTAATTAGTAATCATGAAAATGTATGATAGATCACACCTTCAGCGAGATGATTTAGCAAAATCAACTGGACTTAGCTAAGTCACGTTGGCGGAAACATGGTATTAAAGACGAAGATGTATTCATACCACGCATCCCAATGATTCCATCAGATATTCCAAATTTAAACGACTTTAGTTAATTTAGAGTATTAAATTTTCTTACATGAATATGTAGCCTGGTCACGAGTTGGCAAACCATTGGTTTTGTATATTTACACCGAAAATGGAGAAACCAAAAATATTCTGTACCACAAAGCATTTCTTTAGAAACTATTTTTTATCACTGATTTAAGAGTAAGTGAATTTAATTATTTATATTTAGTGGCGCAGTGGCTTAGTGGTAGTGTGTTGGGCTACTAAGCGAGTGGCTCAGGTTCGAATCCCGAGAGGGCCAAATTACATCTTAAGGTTTTTTTCCACTGCGCCACCTCTCGCGAATGTCTGACAAACATCCGTGAGTAAAACTGTCATGAATGAGCTTCTCAATTAGCCGTTTGGACTCGGCGTAAAATTGTAGATCCCTTCCATTCGTCCCAAAAATTGAAAACCCACACAAAACGAATGGTTGTGAGAAGCTAGGCCTTGGGTCCCATAGACCTGTCGCGCCAAAATATTTATTTATTTATTTATTTTTTAATTATTTAATATTTATATTTTACAGTACGAAGTGTGCAGGGGCTCCGCTAGTATATATTATAAACTTATGTTATATGAATAGTGATGAATGGCGTTGCAAATTTATTTTTTTTAGTTTAAAAAAAAAGTTATATGTGTGTGGGATGACAATAAAAAAAATTATATCTAGTCAAAAAGATTTTTAAAACTCAGGGCCCGGCTTTCAGACGACAAGTAATGAAGATACATTCATTTCTCAGGCAAACCTAAAGGTATGTATAATTCTTGTATGAACAATATTCCATTGATCACAAGTATGTACATTGTAAACGTCCATATGCAATCTTGGAAAACGGTTAAATTCCCTAACGCCACTGGTCTCATACGGTGAATTTTATTCTGCAAAAACAGCAATTCAATCTGGAAAAAAAACACACATACTCATATACCAGTAACTGGTAATTTTATAACTTTTCCACTTACATTTCTCTGAACACCGCCATTGCATTGTAGGTCCCTGTGTTCGTTGAGCAAATTTATGTGTTCCTCGAATTTTGCTTCCGTCTCATATGATTCTTTCAAAATCGATATAAAAGCGTAAATATCAAGTGGGTTCGCGTAGAAAAAAATCGGAGATACAATTATTATCAGACACATACAAAATTCTAACAGTAATCCTTCTTCTGCGTGGGGATAGGCGTTATACATTGTCGCTAGAAATTTGAACAACAAATACATATTTTGTAACAGACCAAGACATTTGGGCAAACAGCCAATAGAAAAGAATTTGTCCAGCTCGTTTTTAACTTTCTGGATGCGAAAAGAAATTCGTATGAGACGCTCTATCATTTTGGGATGATCTTGGTCTTCAGTCTCCATGCTTTGTTGTAGAATTTTATTCATTTTCAAATAGAAGCAAATCAAAATAACTCGAAAATAGAAGTAGCTCCAAAAGGTAAAATCCACCAGTACCATTCCGTAGAGCTTTGATATAAAAACCCAAAACGATGGGTGTTCTAAATTTTCCAAATCGTCTGCATAATCCATATATAAACTGCAGATGAAAATGATGACTCTCAATACCATGAAGATTTTTATATCGTAAAAGTGGAATTCGCGCTTATCACTGTCGGCTTTCATTATTGCTAGTAGGATCGGTTTCATATTATTTAATGTTTTCAAAAGCAATGGTGCGTGTTTTAGGTAATTTGCTGCAATCGCAAGGTTACTTAGTAATTCAACGACGTTAAATGTAAGATCTTGAAACTGAATCGGTGTGCGGTGGTTGATTATCAATCTCATAAGAAAAAAACACATGTACAGAATGTACATACAGTGAAGTATCAATGAAAAGTACACTAATCTTGTGACGATGTATTGACATCTGGATTGCTGGAACTTCCCGGTTTTTGAATTGTATCGCAAGTGCAAGAAACTGGTGTATTTCAACAGTTTGAAAAGTGACTGCAAGTGAACGTCAAATTCAAACTTTTTTTCTTTTGAATTCTTTTTACTGGGCAAGGTGTTCGAAGGCATGATGACGACTGACTTTTAATCTTTTCGGTTATTATGACTGCTGGTAGGTACCACATATGTGACGTCACTTTGATGGAGGCACATTAACTGCTAATTTGGTTAATGGCGTCGCGTCGCATGATGTTGTATTGAATTCACTTCAGGCATTAATTGTTAATTGTTGTTTATACTTTGAGATTAGGCAAATTGATTTACCGGGTGACAAGGGAATATTTACATAGGTCGATGATGAATAAAAGTTTTGCAGGCCATCCCGAGGATGTTACGATTTTTTGGAACTTATTAAGAAGGCTGGAAGAAGGATTTAATTTAACTCGAAAAAGTGGGGTCTCGCAATTCTGTCCGTCTGTCTGTCTGTCGGGGCCCTTTTTTTTGCACGTTAATCCTATTATTAACGGTAATTCCCATATAAAGGTTTTAAACAATATAGATTTTTTCGAAAACGGCTCCAACGATTGTAACCAAAATGAATAATAGCGATAAGGTACGTGGGTTTAACAAGGCCGCAAGCATATTTTGAGAATTTGGGTTTCTTCTGTTTTACCTACATGAAATCGATTTTGACCAAAATGCATACTTGGAGAAAAATTGACGTTTTAAAAATGTTTGCGTCCTTTGTTTTCGATTCGAATCACCGGCAACGCTGATTTTGAAAGCTGTTCAAATCTCGAAAACGCCATTTTCTATTTGGATAAAACTTTAAAAATCACGTAATACTAACATGCTGAACAATACCCTATACTCAGTTTTTAGTTAAATAGTTGAGCAAGATTGTTTTTCGAACTAAACATTGCAATATTTGTTACTATTTTGTACGCATTATTTTCCAAAATCAGCTTTATAGATTTTGACTAAAATGCTTATTTACGTTAACATAAGTATTCTTAACAAAACCCCGTTCTTAGTTTTTCTTAAAGAAATGCAAATTATGCCGTCTTATAAACATTACCGCACTACCAGTTAAAATGTAATCACTACTACTAATAGAAACTCCTTTTTAGCAAATACTTCCCACTTTTTCTTTTTTCAATAATATTAATCATAGCGGACCCGGCGCACTTTGTCTCGCCCCAATTTAACGTTTTCAGATAAACTCCAGAGTGATAATAAAATTTATTTGAATTGAATCGGAGTCAGTAAAGAGCGATATGATAAACAATGTCTCTTTTTTTGATTGTTATCGCAAAAGACAATCGAACGGGAAACAGAATCCGCTTGGAGTGGAAGATCAGTTATGGAAAAATCAAAATTCGTGGGATAAGGACTTCCTGATCGCCGCTTGAATCAAATTGTTCATCAGTTTCTTGAAGGACATTTAGATTCAGCAACGTAATTGCAATCGATTCCATCTTCAGCTGTAAATTAAGCAGCGGAGTTCCTGGCACATCAAGCGAGTTCAAGAATTCCGTCTCGTTAATGCGCCATCGTGCATTCTTCCCAAAAGATAATTTTGCATTCGCGCATCAATTTCGCTGTCGCTGAATTCTTGGTCATTGTGCACGTTCGCTTGTCAACCGTGAGAAGATTCAGAGCGGAATGTGCAGTTCGACCGCCTTCAAATAGTGTGGCAGCAATGCCAGAGGATGCAACAGCCAACGCAATCTCCGATCTTGACCGAAATGTTACCAGAATCAACGAAATGCCTGTTCTACCAGAAGCATTGGATGAATAAAATGAAATGGAAGCGGCCAACATACCTCATATTACATGACATGACCAATCGGGTTGAACTTCAACAAAGAGGTGGTACTCACTCAGGAAAGGACAAAAGTGATACAAATAAGTGTTCTATCAAAATCAACTATTCTTTGACAGTGAGAGCTTTAATAACCCGATATATTTGGGGTTACCTTTGCTTTGCCGTGACAATGACGATGATGGATGAAAATGAATACACACACAATATTTAGTTGATGGCTTACGTATTTGCACCATTTTGTGAATATTAAATTCAATTGGTAGGCTTAGGAATATATTTTTTTATAAAATAGAAATGAATGACAGCCCTGCAAATACTTTTTTCTTTTTTCTTTAGAATAATACAGTAGAAATTTAATATGGTGGTTAAGTATTCTTAAATTTTCTAATTTTTCGCGCAATTTTCTTAATTTTTTCTTTCATAAGAACCTTCTGCTGACAATAACAAAGGCAACAAAAAAAGAATTAACGAAATCGGTCCAGCCATTCACGCGTGATGTCGTGACAACGGAAAACGGGTTTCATTTTTATATATATAGATGAACCTTAAAATAATTCCAACCAATTGGAGTCTACACTATCAGAAACCCGCACTTCATTTACCCTTAAACACGTGCAAATTCAAAAACAAATCTCTGAGTTCTTTCATCAAAAACCCTACTTCGAGTCATAGCCACCTACCAGCATCACCAATTTGAAAAATATTGTTTTATAGCCAACAAACAATCTATATCTTCTATATCTTAAAAAACGGAAAAATTAATCGAATGGTTTTGAAATTACCCATATTTGTGCGTTATGTGTGATGAATCGTATGCAGTTTTAAAGGCTGATATATGGGAGGCAATATCAAAAGAATTTCACTTTTTGTAAATTTCGTGCACCCAATTCCTTTTTATTTTTCGGGAATTACATATCATGGCAAATAAAAACAATAATTCTTCCTCCGAGCGGCTTAACATTTTTTTAGACAATGAAAACAATGATTCATGGACATTAATGAGAGCTTTCTATTTGACGTCCTCTAACGCGGCGGTTAAAAAGTTGGGTCAAAATAATCTTACCGGCGCGGCGCGTAAAATATGTTTTACGCCGCAAAAACGCGTTCTGTTTGGCGAAGCCTTTAGTTAGAATAAGAATTTCTTGAAATAAAGTTGAACTAATTTTGTATCTGTTTTGTATCCGTTTTAATAAGTAATGCAGAAAAGGACAAAGGGTTCCTTCAGTGTACTTGAAGTGATTGACAAAATCGACATTAATGCGAGCGAAGCCGCTTGCAACAGCTTGTAATAAAATAAAAATAATCCAACCAAACTGACGAAACTATGCCTTTTTTGACACGTAAAACAAAAATTGTATTTCGTCAGATATTGCTCTTTAGGAATGCCATAATTTTGGATACATTTTTTGTCGAAATTTTTAGTTCGTTTTTAGTGATTTTTTTGGAACCCTTTCCTGATGCGTTTTTCAATGGATTTTTTTACTCATTTATTAAGGGGTTTTTCGGCTGGTTTCAAACGCACTTTTCAGCTCTTTTTCGAAGCGTTTTTACCCGTTTTTTGGGCGAATTTTCGACCCATTTTTGATGAATTTTTTGACGCCCAACTTCAGAAAAAAACGATACACCCCTTTTTCGACGAAATTTTAATTTAAAAAAAATTGTGTTGCCATTTTTTTAAATTTAAATTTAGTCGAAAAAGGGGATCGGTGGCTTACTAGGAAGTTATCTTTTGTGGCTTTTAGAAATATTTTGTTTGACGGGTACTAATCAAAAAAGTAGATACCTGCGTGTCATTACCCTAAAAGCTCATAAATAAATATTTTTTTAATCTCTATTGAAGAAAAAAAGGTTAAAATTTTTAAGTTTATTATATATATCATAAATTCTTTTATATATAGATATACTAGCTGTACCCGCCCGGCTTTGCCCGTGCAAAATGTTGTTTCAGAACAGTTTAAAACAATAAAATAATAACATTTTGAGCCAATTTTCTCCAGTTATTTAGGAAAAATGTACACATTCAATCGGTGTTAATGATATCGAAAATTGGTAAATAAGTAACCATGCTTCGAATTTGTAAAACCTCTCTTGTAGCCAGTTTTATTAATCAGACAAATCAAATTAAGCGCATTTTAACAGTATTTAAATACCTACTAACTAATAGCATTCATTATTATATAAAGGTAGTATTCCCGAACTCTATCACATCCACATTTCTCATAACGCTTGAGTTGGCCTTGGCTGGCGAATAAGAGAAAAAACGGGATAAAAAGTAATGTAAGGTCAACTATCCATCCAGTGAGAGCGAGAGCTTTAATAACCCGATACCCGACCTTCGCCTTGCGATGGACGATGAATGATCAAAATGGATACACAGACAAACAATATTTAGTTCATCGCTTACGTATGTGCACCATTTTGGGTTTTGGAAGATAGTGTTGACTGGTGAAAATTTAAAAAGAGAAGTCGGTAGGAATCGGGTTAGGGTTATATAGACGCCACGCCACTTCCAGGTTGAATGAAATAGAAGTTGAGCTTCTTTCGAGTTAATTGTTTACCTTAAGTGATACCTGCAGATGTCCTCTTTAAGCTTTTATTTTTTTTTTTAATGCTACCAGTTTTTTCGTACGCAAAGCGTGAAAGCAAAACGAAACGAAAAAATAAATTACTCTTGTCCAATTTTTTTCCGGAATTTATAGAGATAAGAAGTTGAAATAAAGTTGGGATTGTAGGCCTAGGTATCCTCTATAGTCTATAGGCCTGTGAAAAATGTACCAAAATATATTCAGCAGTTTCTAGGGTTTTTGCATTTAAAGATGTGCAGTCAAATTCAATTTTCGAATTGAACAGAATTACACCAATTTTATTTATATGATTTAGCATTTTCATTTTTAAAAGTCTGGCAACGTTGCTCGAAGTCCCATACACTTCACAATGTCACATTATCTTATCTGTTATCACACTCAATCTCGATTCTCGATACCATCCTCCGTCCCTCTCAAATGGACAGCAGACAGCACACTCGCCAAATTCATATACATACTCTATATCTAGCCAACTAAAAAAGAACTCACTCAGCTCAACCTTAAACGCATGAGCTGAGCAGATGCAAAGCACTTGAGCGCTTGAGCATGAGCAGACCAAATCCATTCGACTACAGTTCCGATATCCGATTCTGAGTAAAAAAAACTCTCCCGCTCTCTTAAAAAATACGAATATACCTTGAAAGAAAACTGAAAAAGAAACCACCACTGAGATCGATTGGAAAATCTTGGTCAATTAACAAATTGATAAAAAAAGGAATTTCGCAAAGGATTTGTTAATATTGCTCAGCTGATATAACAAATAGAAACTTAGTTTTGGACTTAAAAGATGGGCGTTTTAGGTATCTAAAAAATGGAATTAATTTCATTCAAATAGACGAAGGAGAAGTTCACTTTTTTTGTGTTTAAAGTCTAATTATTGAATTTCTTCGACTTCCAAAATCAAAATCAAATATTTTTAAATGCACGAACTTGCTCCTCGTAGAAACCTAATAAATAAAAAAAAAATTGTCAAAATCCGTTCACCCGTTTGTTCTGTAGCTTCCTACAAAAAAATATTCACTTTGTTTTATATTATTAGGGATATCTAATTCAATATGAAGATAAATTTAAGTTAAAATGTAAAATTCATTTGACATTCTGTGTATTATATACTTATATCTATAATAAGAATAGTGATGAACGCTATTACAATTTACATTTTTTTTTATTTAAATTTATTTTATTTCTAAAAAAAACTCTTCTAGTCAAAAAGATATTTAAAACTCAGGCCGCAGCTTTTAGACTACAAATATTGTATTTTAATTTCTCAGACAAACCTAAAGGCATATATAATTCTTGTATGAACAATATTCGATTGATCACAAACATGCACATTGTAAACGCCCATATACAATCTTGGAAAACGGTTAAATTCCCTAACACCACTGGTCTCATACGGTGAATTTTATTCTGCAAAAACAGCAATTCAATCTGAAAAAACGCACACACTGTTAAATGTTAATTTTATAACTTTTCCACTTACATTTTTCTGAACACCGCCATTGCATTGTAGGTGCCTGTGCTCGTTGAGCAAATTTATGTGTTCCTCGAATTTTGCTTCCGTCTCATATGAATTTTTCAAAATCTTTGCCAATGCGTAAATATCAAGTGGGTTCGTATAAAATATAAACGGAAAAAAAGTTCCTACGATACACATACAAAATTCTGTCACTAATCCTTCGTATGCATAGGGATACAAGTTATACATTGCCGCTTGTACTTTGATCAACAAATACATATTATGTACCAGACCAAGAAATTTGGGCAAACAGCCAATAGAAAAGAATTTGTCCAGCTCGTTTTTAGCTTTCTGGATGCGAAAAGAAATTCGTATGAGACGCTCTATCATTTTGGGATGATCTTGGTCTTCAGTCTCCATGCTTTGTTGTAGAATTTTATTCATTTTCAAATAGAAGCAAATCAAAATAACTCGAAAATAGAAGTAGCTCCAAAAGGTAAAATCCACCAGTACCATTCCGTAGAGCTTTGATATAAAAACCCAAAACGATGGGTGTTCTAAATTTTCCAAATCGTCTGCATAATCCATATATAAACTGCAGATGAAAATGATGACTCTCAATACCATGAAGATTTTTATATCGTAAAAGTGGAATTCGCGCTTATCACTGTCGGCTTTCATTATTGCTAGTAGGATCGGTTTCATATTATTTAATGTTTTCAAAAGCAATGGTGCGTGTTTTAGGTAATTTGCTGCAATCGCAAGGTTACTTAGTAATTCAACGACGTTAAATGTAAGATCTTGAAACTGAATCGGTGTGCGGTGGTTGATTATCAATCTCATAAGAAAAAAACACATGTACAGAATGTACATACAGTGAAGTATCAATGAAAAGTACACTAATCTTGTGACGATGTATTGACATCTGGATTGCTGGAACTTCCCGGTTTTTGAATTGTATCGCAAGTGCAAGAAACTGGTGTATTTCAACAGTTTGAAAAGTGACTGCAAGTGAACGTCAAATTCAAACTTTTTTTCTTTTGAATTCTTTTTACTGGGCAAGGTGTTCGAAGGCATGATGACGACTGACTTTTAATCTTTTCGGTTATTATGACTGCTGGTAGGTACCACATATGTGACGTCACTTTGATGGAGGCACATTAACTGCTAATTTGGTTAATGGCGTCGCGTCGCATGATGTTGTATTGAATTCACTTCAGGCATTAATTGTTAATTGTTGTTTATACTTTGAGATTAGGCAAATTGATTTACCGGGTGACAAGGGAATATTTACATAGGTCGATGATGAATAAAAGTTTTGCAGGCCATCCCGAGGATGTTACGATTTTTTGGAACTTATTAAGAAGGCTGGAAGAAGGATTTAATTTAACTCGAAAAAGTGGGGTCTCGCAATTCTGTCCGTCTGTCTGTCTGTCGGGGCCCTTTTTTTTGCACGTTAATCCTATTATTAACGGTAATTCCCATATAAAGGTTTTAAACAATATAGATTTTTTCGAAAACGGCTCCAACGATTGTAACCAAAATGAATAATAGCGATAAGGTACGTGGGTTTAACAAGGCCGCAAGCATATTTTGAGAATTTGGGTTTCTTCTGTTTTACCTACATGAAATCGATTTTGACCAAAATGCATACTTGGAGAAAAATTGACGTTTTAAAAATGTTTGCGTCCTTTGTTTTCGATTCGAATCACCGGCAACGCTGATTTTGAAAGCTGTTCAAATCTCGAAAACGCCATTTTCTATTTGGATAAAACTTTAAAAATCACGTAATACTAACATGCTGAACAATACCCTATACTCAGTTTTTAGTTAAATAGTTGAGCAAGATTGTTTTTCGAACTAAACATTGCAATATTTGTTACTATTTTGTACGCATTATTTTCCAAAATCAGCTTTATAGATTTTGACTAAAATGCTTATTTACGTTAACATAAGTATTCTTAACAAAACCCCGTTCTTAGTTTTTCTTAAAGAAATGCAAATTATGCCGTCTTATAAACATTACCGCACTACCAGTTAAAATGTAATCACTACTACTAATAGAAACTCCTTTTTAGCAAATACTTCCCACTTTTTCTTTTTTCAATAATATTAATCATAGCGGACCCGGCGCACTTTGTCTCGCCCCAATTTAACGTTTTCAGATAAACTCCAGAGTGATAATAAAATTTATTTGAATTGAATCGGAGTCAGTAAAGAGCGATATGATAAACAATGTCTCTTTTTTTGATTGTTATCGCAAAAGACAATCGAACGGGAAACAGAATCCGCTTGGAGTGGAAGATCAGTTATGGAAAAATCAAAATTCGTGGGATAAGGACTTCCTGATCGCCGCTTGAATCAAATTGTTCATCAGTTTCTTGAAGGACATTTAGATTCAGCAACGTAATTGCAATCGATTCCATCTTCAGCTGTAAATTAAGCAGCGGAGTTCCTGGCACATCAAGCGAGTTCAAGAATTCCGTCTCGTTAATGCGCCATCGTGCATTCTTCCCAAAAGATAATTTTGCATTCGCGCATCAATTTCGCTGTCGCTGAATTCTTGGTCATTGTGCACGTTCGCTTGTCAACCGTGAGAAGATTCAGAGCGGAATGTGCAGTTCGACCGCCTTCAAATAGTGTGGCAGCAATGCCAGAGGATGCAACAGCCAACGCAATCTCCGATCTTGACCGAAATGTTACCAGAATCAACGAAATGCCTGTTCTACCAGAAGCATTGGATGAATAAAATGAAATGGAAGCGGCCAACATACCTCATATTACATGACATGACCAATCGGGTTGAACTTCAACAAAGAGGTGGTACTCACTCAGGAAAGGACAAAAGTGATACAAATAAGTGTTCTATCAAAATCAACTATTCTTTGACAGTGAGAGCTTTAATAACCCGATATATTTGGGGTTACCTTTGCTTTGCCGTGACAATGACGATGATGGATGAAAATGAATACACACACAATATTTAGTTGATGGCTTACGTATTTGCACCATTTTGTGAATATTAAATTCAATTGGTAGGCTTAGGAATATATTTTTTTATAAAATAGAAATGAATGACAGCCCTGCAAATACTTTTTTCTTTTTTCTTTAGAATAATACAGTAGAAATTTAATATGGTGGTTAAGTATTCTTAAATTTTCTAATTTTTCGCGCAATTTTCTTAATTTTTTCTTTCATAAGAACCTTCTGCTGACAATAACAAAGGCAACAAAAAAAGAATTAACGAAATCGGTCCAGCCATTCACGCGTGATGTCGTGACAACGGAAAACGGGTTTCATTTTTATATATATAGATGAACCTTAAAATAATTCCAACCAATTGGAGTCTACACTATCAGAAACCCGCACTTCATTTACCCTTAAACACGTGCAAATTCAAAAACAAATCTCTGAGTTCTTTCATCAAAAACCCTACTTCGAGTCATAGCCACCTACCAGCATCACCAATTTGAAAAATATTGTTTTATAGCCAACAAACAATCTATATCTTCTATATCTTAAAAAACGGAAAAATTAATCGAATGGTTTTGAAATTACCCATATTTGTGCGTTATGTGTGATGAATCGTATGCAGTTTTAAAGGCTGATATATGGGAGGCAATATCAAAAGAATTTCACTTTTTGTAAATTTCGTGCACCCAATTCCTTTTTATTTTTCGGGAATTACATATCATGGCAAATAAAAACAATAATTCTTCCTCCGAGCGGCTTAACATTTTTTTAGACAATGAAAACAATGATTCATGGACATTAATGAGAGCTTTCTATTTGACGTCCTCTAACGCGGCGGTTAAAAAGTTGGGTCAAAATAATCTTACCGGCGCGGCGCGTAAAATATGTTTTACGCCGCAAAAACGCGTTCTGTTTGGCGAAGCCTTTAGTTAGAATAAGAATTTCTTGAAATAAAGTTGAACTAATTTTGTATCTGTTTTGTATCCGTTTTAATAAGTAATGCAGAAAAGGACAAAGGGTTCCTTCAGTGTACTTGAAGTGATTGACAAAATCGACATTAATGCGAGCGAAGCCGCTTGCAACAGCTTGTAATAAAATAAAAATAATCCAACCAAACTGACGAAACTATGCCTTTTTTGACACGTAAAACAAAAATTGTATTTCGTCAGATATTGCTCTTTAGGAATGCCATAATTTTGGATACATTTTTTGTCGAAATTTTTAGTTCGTTTTTAGTGATTTTTTTGGAACCCTTTCCTGATGCGTTTTTCAATGGATTTTTTTACTCATTTATTAAGGGGTTTTTCGGCTGGTTTCAAACGCACTTTTCAGCTCTTTTTTGAAGCGTTTTTACCCGTTTTTTGGGCGAATTTTCGACCCATTTTTGATGAGTTTTTTGACGCACAACTTCAGAAAAAAACGATACACCCCTTTTTCGACGAAATTTTAATTTTAAAAAAATTGTGTTGCCATTTTTTTAAATTTAAATTTAGTCGAAAAAGGGGATCGGTGGCTTACTAGGAAGTTATCTTTTGTGGCTCTAAAACGGTGATCCCTAGCCGTACAAGTATTTTATTACACTAGTGTATGCAAGATGAAGTGCAACTTATGTTTACATTTGGATACCTGGATTAAATGGTCATTTAACCTGTTTAGGATACGAAACACTAAACCTAAGTATTTCAGTAATTAGTATTTTTGTCTCCATTTGCATCAAGTATAGAAATATTTTGTTTGACGGGTACTAATCAAAAAAGTAGATACCTGCGTGTCATTACCCTAAAAGCTCATAAATAATTTTTTTTTTTATCTCTTTTGAACAAAAAAAGGTTTAAAATTTTAAGTTTATTATATATATCATAAATTCTTTTATACATAGATATATATCTAATTCAATATGAAGATAAATTTAAGTTAAAATATGAAATTCATTTGACATTCTGTGTATTATATACTTATTAATAAGAATAGTAATGAACGCTATTACAATTTAAATTTTTTTTCTTTCAAAAATGCTATGTGTGTGGGGTGACCCTAAAAAAAAAACGCATCTAGTCAAAAAGATATTTAAAACTTAGGCCGCAGCTTTCAGACGACAAGTATTGTATTTTCATTTCTTAGACAAACCTAAAGGTATATATAATTCTTGTATGAATAATATTCGATTAATCACAAACATGCACATTGTAAATGCCCATATACAATCTTGGAAAACGGTTAAATTCCCTAACGCCACTGGTCTCATACGGTGAATTTTTTTCTGCAAAAGCAGCAATTCAATCTGGAAAAAAAACACACATACTCATATACCAGTAACTGGTAATTTTATAACTTTTCCACTTACATTTCTCTGAACACCGCCATTGCATTGTAGGTCCCTGTGTTCGTTGAGCAAATTTATGTGTTCCTCGAATTTTGCTTCCGTCTCATATGACTTTTTCAAAATCTTTACCAATGCGTAAATATCAAGTGGAGTCGTATAAAATAAAAACGGAAAAAAAGTTCCTACCCCAAACATACTAAGTTCTGTCACAAATCCTTCTTCTGAATAGGGATAAAAGTTATACATTGCCTCTAGTACTTTGAACAACAAATACATATTATGTACCAGACCAAGAAATTTGGGCAAACAGCCAATAGAAAAGAATTTGTCCAGCTCGTTTTTAGCTTTCTGGATGCGAAAAGAAATTCGTATGAGACGCTCTATCATTTTAGGATGATCTTGGTCTTCAGTCTCCATGCTTTGTTGTAGAATTTTATTCATTTTCAAATAGAAGCAAATCAAAATAAGTCGAAAATATAAGTAGCTCCAAAAGGTTAAATCCACTAGCACCATTCCGTAGAGCTTTGATAGAAACAACCAAAACGGTGGGTGTTCTAAAGTTTTTAAATCGTCTGCATAATCCATACATAAACTGCAGATGAAAATGATGACTCTTAATACTATAAACATTTTTATATCGTAAAAGTGGAATTCGCACTTGTCACTGTCGGCCTTCATTATTGCTAGTAGGATCGGTTTCATATTATTTAATGTTTTCAAAAGCAATGGTGCGTTTTTTAGGTAATTTGTTACAATCACAAGGTCACCAAGTAATCCAATGATGTTAAATGTAGCATCTTGAAACAAATTCGGGGTGCGGAGGTCGACTATCGATCGCATAAAACGAAAACACATGTACAGAATGTAAATACGGCTCCAGGAAATAACCCCCCAACGAAATAACCCCCCAAATAGAAAATGAAATAACCCCCCAAATTTGAGGAATAATTTCACTGTGAAATTATACCCCAAATAGAACATGAAATAAGTCCCCAAAATGGTATGAAATAAGTCCCCAACTAAAATTTGGGGTCTTATTTCATTTTTCTTATTTATGCCAAAATATGAAATATAATCCAAGAACTCCATTAACAGTTAATTTTCTTATCTGCAGGTGTTCCTAGACTAAGTATTTGATTCGCGGATTTTTTGTACAGATGTACGAAAGTACCGTTTTAAAATTAGTTCAGTGATAGGTTTGTATTTTTGAAGATAAAAATATTTTTTTTGCATATTTTCGTCCTTAAAAATAATAAGCGAAATACCTAAATAAAAATAGACCATTGCCGAATATAAGATATTTAATGGGCGAAACTTTTAAAATAGTTCCCAAAGGTTCTTTAACCAGCTTCTAGTCATCTATATATAATATTGAATATTGACGAGGTAATGACGTTATTTTAATTAAATAAATTGTTTCAACCTTAGCGCCGCAGGCGAAAATTTGGTACAAAAAATCGCGCGATTTTTTGTACCAAATTTTTATTATTCCTTAATGTTGCAGATAGTTTATTTTATTAAAAATCCAAATTTTAAATCGCGCGATTTTTTGTACCAAATTTTTATTATTCCTTAATGTTGCAGATAGTTTGTTTTATTAAAAATCCAAATTTTAAACTATTAGCAAATTTGCTTTTACTTATTTCCGTTATTTTTCTTTTCAAATGAATGAAATGTTGCAATTATTAAAAAAAGCACGTCTTTATTTAATTAAAAATACATATATAAAGATTGTAAATTTATTTTTAAAAAGACAATATATTGAATAAGAAGAGAAAAAAAAATAAAATAACAACAAATTGGGGTGTTATTTCATTTTTGAAATTAGGGTGTTATTTCATTATCAAATCTTAATCATAATCTTATGTACTGGCAACTTCTTTATTTTATATCAGACCCGTGGGTCGGCGCGGGCGCCCCACCGGCGGCGGTTAGCGCGGGGTCGCGGCGAGCGCGGCGTACCACCGTGAAGAACGCGGCCGCAAACGCGCCCCCCCTTCGCCACGGCTCTGATTCAAAATAATTGTAATTGCTTGTTCATTTTGTTCGAATTCTTAACTATATATTATGTAGCTGTACCTACTACACATTTTTTATACTTTCCTTGCCCAAATTTTGGGGACTTATTTCATAGTTGAATTTGGGGAGTTATTTCACTGTGAAATAACTCCCTAATTTGGAGTATGAAATAAGTCCCCAAAAGCCCATGAAATAAATCCCCAATTTTGGGGGTTTATTACACATGAAATAAATCCCCACCTCCATACAAATTTTGGGGGGTTATTTCCTTTTTTATTTGGGGGGTTATTTCGTTGGGGGGTTATTTCCTGGAGCCTGTAAATACAGTGTAGTATCAATGAAAAGTACACTAATCTTGTGACGATGTATTGAGACCTGGATTGCTGGAGCTTCCCGGTTTTTGAATTGTAGCGTAAGTGCAGGAAACTTGTGTATTTCAATAGTTTAAACAGTGACTTCAAGTGAACGTCAAAATCAAACTTTTTTTCTTTTGAACTGATTGACGTGGATACGGTGGCCCAATGCATGGTGATGACTGACTTTTATTCTTGTTGGTTATGATGACTGCTGGTAGGTACCACATATGTGACGTCACTTTGATGGAGGCACAATAACTGTTAATTCGGTTAATGGCGTCGCATGATGTATTGAATTCACTTCAGGCATTAATTGTTAATTGTTGTTTATTCTTTGAGATTAGGCAAATTATTGATTTACCGGGTGACAAGGGGAATATTGACTAATTACGGGATTTATACATGTTTAATTTTTAATAATGTGCAAATCCACACAAAATGGAATCAAACAGACAATAAATGTTTTTGGTCTAAGTGAGCCGATTATCACTGCGAGGTGACCAAACCTATTCGAGCTTAAAAATGTATACTCACTCGTTTCCAGTCCGCAACGATCTTTGATGGTGAATGATGCCAGTTTTTCCCACTGGTGTTTTTGGCTGGCCTTCCCAAGACTCGAAAGCGAGTTGTAAGATTTTGCAAGATCCGTGTTCCTTATTCCTTTCCATAAAATTTAACAAAATTCGCAGCTGATTTTTATTTGCTTGGCCCATTAAAAAATTAACAATTTATTGCCAAACTTATTTACTTACCTACATTTTTTTTAATGAATTTGTTTCCCAAATATTCCCACGAAACACAACTTTATTGTAAAACGTTTAGATTTGCTGTATAAATGACAACTAATAACAAAATAGTATTCAGAAAAGGCGATGTGATGCCAACTTTTGATAGTTATTTTGCGATCAACTTGCATATTAGAAGAACGATATGACTATCGCTTTTGGCTATCGCAAAAGTGACTATCAACTATCACCTTAGGGGACTACCCCAGTTCGGTAAAGGTTTTCTAGGTCTAGCTTCTCACAATCATTATGTTTTGCGTGAGTTTTTTTTGAAACAAGTGGAAGAGACCAGCGATATTATGCCGAGTTTAAGAAGATCTTTCCTGAGAGTTATACTTTCAGATGTTTGTCAGACATTTGCGAAAGGTAGCGCAGTGCAAAACCCCTTTAGATGTAATTTGTGTTCTGCCGGAAATCAAACCTATGACCCCTCGCCCAGTGGTCCATTACACTTGCCATTGAACCGTTGGTAAATATTCATTGATTTTTCTTCTACGACATGAATAAACCACCTTAGATCTTCTTCTTTGTATAGTACACACTTTGCTGAAGAATCTACCTGCCACTGTAATTACTAAGATTGAAGTCACCTGTTAAGTACATATCACTATAGTGAAAACCAAGTTGACTGCGGTTTTATTCTGCGGTGCGAAACATTTAAATAATATTGTACCACTTCGGTTTTTGAAAATTTATATTTGTTTGATTAAATTCCGCGTGAAAGGTTGTTGCAAGCAATTCCTTTAAAAACAACGAAGGCAACACTGTTACAGTGATTTATCTGCAAATCGGTTAAATCATAATCAACTTCGCTCGGCCTTAGATTGAAGGCATTGCTCTGAGGGACACAAGATTCCAAAAGGACTGTCACAACGCAGACTTTTATGCATCCTTAGACCGGCGGGATAGTCTAAATTGACAGGATTATATTTGCACAAAAACTGTGCCGAAGAAGACTTTTACTGAACTTTAAAGCATTCAATATTCGGGAATCTACAGTCGCAATACATCGAGATAGGTACTTAACCCCTTTAAACAGCAAAAACTCCCTTAACAGACGTTGTTTTCAGAACATATAACCAATAAAGTGAAATTTTTCGCACTAGTTTTGTTTTAAACAATATTCAAGTCTCAGACATTTCACCTTTTAGCTATAAAAATAACCAGTTTGAGATAGGAATACTTTTGTAACGGATAATACATATACTACGTTGCCAACAAAGTGGTAACTTAGTCCAAACAACTTAAATTGTATTTTTTTTTTAATTTTAAGCATAACGAGTTCGTAATTTACAATTTCATGTGTACGGGTCGGTTCCCGGCTGCATATTGTATGCACACTATTGCATTTGGAATAATAATACCGGCAAAGAAGTGCAGAACGAATTCCTGATTGATGGCACGATTTCCGATTGCACACGCCCTTAAATTGTGTATATAGTTCTGCATGATTAGAACTTCAATCTAAAACAATAACAAATTAATCACTTGGAAGTATTTTTAGTAATTATAATTTTTGTAATTGCTTACATTTCTTGGATCGTAGAATCACCACGCAATCCCCTCTGCTCATTGACCAGATTGATATATTTCTGGAACTTTTGCTCGGCCTTACACAAGCTATTCGACAGCTTGGCCATTAAATAAATGTCAAACGAAGTGGAAAACATGAGTGGAAACATTGCCACAATGGAAAATATGGGATTCAAATATTTAATCGTCGCAGTTGCACAAGTTACAAAAACGTATCAATTCCAAATATTCAAAATACAAATTGTATCCAAAGAAGACGAACTTCACGATAATGACGGCTTTTATACCTGATCGAAAAAAGAGCCGTTTCTTAGTTCTGGCCTTATCAATGGTGGTTAGAATTCGTTTCAAATTATTTATGGTGGTTAGGAGAGGAGCAGAGTTCCTTTTCGCAGGCAGTTCGATGCAAACACAAATATGCCTAATGATTTAATGAGGATAAATGCATGGCTGAGAAACATATCCTGGGCTTGTACATCAGTCACCGTTGCATCGGGCAGCCAGTCAGAAATGATTCTATAGCCGCCATAGAAGTTAAGTAATCTGTAAAATATTAGCGCACTGTACACTATCCGAGTGATGCGGTATTTGACATTGAATCGAAGGAATCTTCCCTTGGAACTGTGCCGAAAGTGCACAAAGCCGCAAAATTTCAAAATTGTGAACAGTACTTTAAGGTGGAAGTCAAAATAGACATCAGACGGCTGGTTTTCTGGTTCATTTTTTGTCTGTGGTACGTATTTTTGAAGGAGCTCTACGCGCGATGGAAGTTAGTACTTAGAAACCGTCGAGGTTATTGGTGGATCATCGTCATTCGTCCTCTGGTATGACGAATGCACCGTGAATAATTTATTTTGATTTATGTTTTCAAAACACATGTGCGCATGACTGTCATTAACACTAATGTGGGTATCTTGGAACCGTTTTGAGTATGAATTCGCTTAGATTAATTGGTTTGCTGTTCTTTTTTTAAAATCACATTCTTACTGCCCTTGTTCGAGATACACAAATAAGGTGTCATACTCCACGCTAGGAAATTGACAGCTGCACGTTTATGCAAGGTTTTGAAAGATTGCAAATTTCTTTTGAAATCGTATACAGTGCTGTCAAAACAGTAGAATTTTGAAACGCTGAATAGACATCATAAATTGAGACTTTAAACTTTGGCTGATTAACAGTTACCCACCATCCCACAAGCTATATTTTTACGGAGTGGCAAAGATTAGTGCAAAGTTTTTTTTTGTAATTACTACGCGAAGATTTAGTGAAAAAAGAAAAGTCGGCAAATTCTCAACAGGTGGCGTTGTAGACGCACATTTTGATTTGTTAGTAGTATCTATTGAATTACCGTTCAAACGGTGGCGCTGTTGTCGATCTCCAAAACGGCTTAACCGATTTCAATGAAATTTTGTGGATGGGTATGGTTGGGTCCAACTTGAAATATAGGATAGTTTTGGACGCAATAGGCGGCTCTGTTGCCGATAAAATTGTATCCACATAAAAAGAAAGTGCAAACAAAATAGAAAATAAAAAATTTAAAAATAGAAACTAATAAATATGATTCAACTGCTCTATATTTTTATTTTTTTCTTAAGATCAAAATTCCGTTTAAAAAATATTTGAAACGCTATTTCTCGATAGGTTTGGGAGCTAATGTTGTAAAATATAGAATTTTAATCTGCATTGCCTTAACAAAGCACTTTGCAAGAAATTTAAAAGGAAAACATATAATAAAATTATTTCAATACGATACGTGGACCAGCGTTGCCACTCCAGAAGAAGTAAATCTAAAAAAAATGCTTAAAACTGTATCAACAAATGTTTTTTGAACGAGTAGGTAATAAAACTTATTCTTAAAAATCTTTAATCACTTTAATGTTTTTTTTTATAAACTTCCCATCAATAAAATTTAGAAAATACTCTCAAAGCCCTGGAGAATCTTAAAATGTTTATGCAAAATGATCCATGCAGTATTGTTGTAAGAAAGTAGTAAAAATTTGTGCCAACTTTTCTCAGATGTTTAAGAATAATGTACACATGCAGTCGATGGTAATGGTATCGCAAAGTTGTAAAAACAATAGTCCGGTAAATTTTCGTAGCTCATTATATCCGAGACACTTTGACTTTGACATGTTGTTTAGCTCGTAATAGATGGTATCCCAGGCTTTCCTTAAATGTTTTTCTACGATCCAGCCGACAGCCTCCACTTTGTAGGTCTGCAAATAAACTTGGTTTCGAAAACATCAAGTTCGGCTTGACTACAAGTACTCTTTTGAAGCTTCTTGAAAGAACGTTATCATCATCCTCCAACGAATTGTACTTGTTAAAATTTTCGTTAAGTCGCTTTTATTTTATTTAACTTTATATAAACAAAAGAAAAGAGTACACTTGAAATCATCGACTTCAAACGATTTGTGCATTTGTCATTTGCATTTGTGTCAAGAATCATACAATTGAGGTAAGCAACAGCGTCATCGTACATATTGCGTATGGTACTCTTGCAATTCTTGTTGCCATATAAAGTTTTGTTTATTTTATTTTGCTGCGGAAAAATATAAATAAACAAATAAGTGTCACCCCAGAGCTTACCAGCAGAAATTCATTTGGTTTCCAAATTCAAAGGAGAACAATTATTACTCTGACGAACGTGATGCACCTCGAGCGTCAACGTTCGACGCATGAGGCATGAGTGAAATCACGAGACCAAGTATGATGGGCCTTACTGCCTCTGGGGTAAATTGATCGTATTGGATGATGGATAGCGTGCATTGTTGGTTTTTGTAGATTTCAGAGGAAATGACGATAATTGGATATTTTTTTTTTTTTTGGGGATTTTTGCTTGCCACTTGTTTGCCGGTGTTGTTTATGACACATGCTCATTTTTTTCATGGTTCATGGTTCATGGAAAATCGTTATGGCCTTGTATTGTGCAATTATTGTGACACGAGAAACAAAGATACACTTATTAAAATCGGAGGTATAAAATACGTAATTGGGTGGGTAAACATTTTCTTAACGCAATTTTAATCGGGGGAGAAGCTGAAATTATATAAATTCGCTTACGTTTCAGTGGGGCCCAGTTATTAACGTTCGCCAGAAATGTCTCGGCCGTCATAATCCAAGCTTGTTGTCATTACTGAAGTTCTGGTTGTATTATGACAGGGTGCCGCGGCTGGAAAGAGCTACTGACTTCAGTTGGTTATACTAACAATTCGACAAGAGTAGTTAAAAGCAGTGGCAAAAGTGATGTCACTTGAATTACAAGGTTAAAAACTTAACTTTGGATAGGGAAATTAAAGTATTGCAGTGTATGTTTCTGTCATCTTTCCCGATATACCAAGGGCTCTTTGGAAACGATAGTTTCGGTTACATCTTAATGATGTCACGATACTGTGTGCACTGCTTGTTGGCCTCTCAAGACTCTGCCTAATGCAAGTGTACTATAAGGAATCCAACAATGAATTTATATTTCTGGCCCATATCTTAAGCTTGCTACAGCTAGAAAATGGTCATAATCGACGTTTGGAACTAACAATGTGTGTATTTTAATGTTGTCGAATGCGTGTATATCATTGATAGGCACATGGTTGATTTAGGAGGTGGTTTTTGAGTGCATGGGGATACCAAAGGTGCTGTGTGGAGCTTTGAAAACTTAGTGCTACATACCACCGTACTAAGTGCTTCTGCAAATTTGAGAAGTCGGGAGGCACTTCCCAATAAACCCGCCGCAGATTTTTTTTCCTTCCGATTTCAGCATTGAGATCCCCAAATGAAACGTGGTATATTCTCGATCGCTTCATAAAATCTGCCCTCTACCGACAGACTCAAGTCTTTAAGTAGCGCAAGAATCTAGGAGAATTCATTTTTCATTGCTTCTCGTATCGGTAATTCGGCTTTAAGTCAACAGGAAACTCCGACAATGTAAAAGCTGTCGTTGAAGTGTAACAATAAGCTCAATTGATGTGTATAAGGAAGGCCATAACAATGGGCATTGCCCAACTTATATGACACCTTTCAAACTTCATTGTTGCCTTTGTCAAAGTCGAAAGGATTACCTTAATTATTTCCATATCGAATAATCCATTCAATATACTTTTATAAAATTCAGCGCGATCTAACAACTGTCCTCTTTATAAGAAAAGGCTCGACTCCGTAAGAACACTCAACTGTGCCTCCTTTATGTCTCCACCACATTGACTGCGTAAACCAAAACACAGTCAGGTATCCAGAAATCCGTGAAAAAGTCGGACTTATCGTCCAATTAAAACCAAAATGAAAGTCAATTGTCAATATGCGGTTCTTTACAAAGCAAAGTTGGTCAATGGCACCGACTGCCGAGTCTTTTTTCATTATTAAATAAATGCACACTTAATAGTATCATCACAAGTCTGTCGTAAATTCCTGCACACTCTGGCCTGAGGCTAACGGACGCATCCACCGGGAAGCCACTAGACGTATACAACTGATGCACAGCAGAATGCATTCCCGATGCAATTAATATGCCTAAGCTGTCAGTTTGGCTACTTTGTCTGAAATTATGATATTTCCCTTGAATATCTAAGTGCGTTTTGATGTCTTAAACGACAGATTTCACTTCGTGCTTTGGCTGTCTTTACTATGGGGGTAAGGGGAATTTTTGAAATTTTAATTTTATTTCCAAGAAAAGTGCGATTTTTTGTTCGTATTGTAACTCGGAAGCTGGCAGATCCCAGTTGACAAGCCTGTCAAGCCATTTGCATGGAATAAAACCACAATGTGATCTGCATTAGCACGTCCGGCACAACAAAGAGCTCGCATGACGACAATCTAAAGAGTTTTGGACATTTCCACTGAGAGAATTGTCAGGCGGCTCTATGTACTCGCTAAGTGGTTCGAAAAATACCACACTCGACCTTGAATGTGATTTGTGAATTGTTACGTCCATTGCGATCCTATTAGCGCAGATGGAAACTTCGTTAACTAGGCATTTCAAATTGAACCCGATTGAGTGGCGACTTTTCTATATGCCAAACGCACACCTCAATCAACCTCATTTCGGAGACAAAAACACAAACAAAAACGACAAAACGACAAAACCCTTGCCCAGATGCATTCTCGCATATGCAAAAGTCTACTTCCTACAATTGACTGTCATTTCTGGTTCAATAGAAACCAATCGAAGCGGAAGCTTACAATTAGAAGCCACATCATGCATAACTGTGGGTTTCCTGCACATCCAATCCATACGATGATGATGGTGGCATAAGTCCGCACATCCCCGCATTTAGTTAAGTAAGACGCTTACAGATGCTAAACTGAGAAAAAGTCAAACGATTGTGTTGTCAGAATCGCTTGTTCGTCGCGTCGTCGACAACGACGAATGAGTTAAGAAACTCTGAATTGGGTCCGGTTCCACATTTAAGATCTTTTGTCGAAGTGCTGCGAACACGCTGTTAATTTAAATTTTTGCTCGTGCAAAAAATTGCGACTGTCTTGCTGTCGTCATATCTGACAGTTCGCGCACAAGTAGTTCGTTGATCATGGCTGTGGGCGCGTTCGCCTCGAAATTGGACTCACATACAGTCAACGAATTAAACGCGGGCTGTGTATACATACATGTGTGGCGGATGACACGGTATCTTAAATTGAATCTTTAATTAGAAATTTATTAACCAAACAATGCGTGTCGACAGCGAAGAAGAATACGACGACAATGACAACCGGACGAGTTCGAATCTGATAAAGGGTCTTCGATTTGTTGGTATAACGCAAACGCATATAGGTAGCAATAAACCGTGAGGGGATTTCGGCGGGCATAATGGGAACTATGGGTTAAAACGATTAATATACGGAAAATTACACACATCACCTTTTCGAGGTGAGTCTTGGGACTGAGTTTTCAAATTCTGGCGCCACTCAATGTGGGCCAATGTCCGGAAGCGAAACTACTTAGATCTATTAATGAGACGTGGTAGACCTTTCCGGGTGAATAGGCTTTTAAGATAGGCATAGCTTATGCAGGGTGTCACAATTTGGTTGAGGGAATAAATTTATTTTATGTAACAAACTAAATGAACTGCGGCGAGATGCAGTATAATATAGAATGTTAAATCGTTGGGCTTTTGTTATATGACTTTTTGAGGAATAAAACATTTATATGTCAAAAGCTGGGAGGGTGTAATGTAGGATGCATTTTGCGCAGTCGCATCACGAGTTTGGGTTTCAATGAATAGATTAATAGACAAATGGTCGAAACTTGCTTTGAAAATCAGTTGACAATTCGTACAGCTTATGTCCGACGTCCACTAAGTGCACATTCAATTTTAATGTACGATGATATATCTCTGCCACCAACTGATCCTGGTTGCAGATTGTTGCTCAACGTGCTACTCAATATGTGTATCTACGACTACGGTAAGTTAACATGCTCGCGTTGTTCTTTTAATATACCACACTTAAGTCCTCGTATACCCATTGTGATGCCCTTTTTTTGGGGGTTGTATTGGTGGTCTTCTTTCCCTTCCTCAGTGTGGTTAACAGACGCTGTCCAGCCATCCCGATGCCCTCAAAAACCTGTAAAGATCAGACAGTGAAACATCAGAAAGTTCTTGTAAGTCTTGGAAGTAGTATCTCCCAAGTGTTTTGTTCCTCAAGTGACACTCGGGCAGTGACAAAGGACTTCTTCGTCTCTGCAGCCTCTGCATGTCGTCATCTTTGAGATTAAGTTTCATTGTGTGGTTTCTTAGGAAGTTATGACCAGTTAGAGCCCCTACTAGCCTAGATAGTGATGATCTGCTAAACTGTAAGAGTTTATTGGTCAGACCACTGTTATATTCTGGCCAAAGCTTCCGCGATAGTTCACAGGTAGTAAGTTCTTTCCACCCGTTGTTGGTTTTCATACGAATCTTGTTTTCCACCCGCTCTCTAAGGTTGCAAAGCGGTGGCTTGATCGACTGAAGTGCTCTGTCGTGGTCCATTGCGGACCCAATTCTCGCCGGTTCATCCGCCCTCTCATTGCCGGTTATGTCGCTATGTCCAGGGACCCAGCAGAGATTCGTGGTGTGCTGCAAGCAAAGAACCTTAAGCTCTTCGCGGCAGCGTTGGACTAGTTTGGATTTTATTTCATGTGCAGAAACTGCTTTTATAGCCGCCTGGCTGTCAATGAAGATGGTAATATCCCTACGAGGTATTGCCAAAATTGACAACCTACGGGCCGCTTTCGCGATAGCACCTCCCCTTGGAATACACTACTACTATCAGGTAGCATGAGTGAGCAGTGTGTATTTAAGTGCTCAGAGAATATGCCGGCACCGGTTCAACAGTCCATCTTTGATCCATCCGTGTAGATGGATATTGATTTTATTTTCGTGGGTTCATTGGTATTCCATTCCTCTCTACTCGGGAAAGGGCAGGAGAATGGTATGCCTTAGTCCAGATGGGGAGTCATATAGTCAGAAGTGACAGCATTTTCTAAGTATTTACTTAAAATCTGTGTATGCCCAAAATTGTAGGGGTTCCAAGTGTAAGCCTGGCACTTAGGGCACTCTTAGCAGCAGACTCTTCCATGTATGTAATGAGGTGTCAAATTGAGAATTGCCTCTAGTTCAGCCGTAGGTGTGGTCCTCAATGCGCTGGTCGTCCCCATACACGCAATTCTTTGTATTTTAGTCATTAACTTGAGATTGGTCGCCTTGCGCGCGGCTTGCCACCAGACTACGCTGCCATATGTGAGTATAGGCCGCACGATCGCCGTATACATTTATAAGATAATTTTGGGGTTTGGTCCCCAGCTCTTACCAAAGATGCGGTTGCATGCGTAGAAAGCATTCGCTGCTTTCTTCACTCTCTCATTGACATTCGGTTTCCAATTAAGTTTCCTATCAAGGATAATTCCTAAATATTTCACACTGTCTCTGCTACTCCCTATTCCCTCCAAGGTTGTTGGTTCAAATTGAGGTATTATTCTTTTATTCGTGAACAAGACAAACTCAGTCTGCATTTTGGTTAAAATCACTGTGCCCGTTTTTGGGTAATCTATAAAAAAAAACAGTTTTTAAAATAAATTCATACATTTAAAAATACTTTAAACGATGATGCAAATAAAAATTATGTTTTCTATCCGGCAAAAAAAAAATACTTCATACCTACCTACAATTTAAAAAAAAAGAAAAAGAAAAAGAAAAACTGAGTAGATATATAGTCATAGTCTTGTCTATATAAATCTTTATATGCATTTTGCATTGAATCGTTTCATCCGTTTTTTAAAAAATAAAGCTTTTCAAGGATATTTTTTTTGTAAAGTACCATTTATTCAACCGTTCAATATAAAAAAAATTTCCTCGGCAACTTTAAATAGGTATAAGATTTAAAAGAAAATTTACTTGTACCCAAAAAAAAAAATTAATTTTTTTTTTAAATTTAAAAGTAATTGAATCGGAATTTCAAATATTGCTAAAAAGAAAATGCTTTTAAGTATTAAGTCTCTAAAAAGCAACAAATTGAAGAAAATTTTGAAATCCACAAAAACCTTAACATGCCTTAAATCAGGAATTCAGCTAATTAGAAAGCTGTTTAGATTTTTGTGTATTCGGAAAAACAAATACTTTTTCAAAATTTTTAAATTCCGTTCCTAATAAACATCAAAAAGACCACAATTTCGGTCCTCTTTATAAGTAAATGTTAAAAAATCATATTTTTCACTGATCTATGATAATTTTTAAGAAAATTGGAGGTGCGTGGGAAATTTAAGTTCTTTGTTTGGATATTTTCACTTCAACAGTATGGCAACACCAACATCTAGTAGAACTCACTTTGTACATGTGAAATTTATATCAGAATGTTTGACATTCCTTCCCATTGTCGACAAAAGACCAAGCAGGAATCAGTGCCACTTTTTCCCCCATATAACCCGACCCACAAGGCGTGCACTCCTAGTTGGAGTTGCACTAAAAAAATCCAATGCAGAAATTGCGCAATCCACTCTCAAATATTTATATTCAATTTCGCAAACAACGAATAACCAACAGATCGTGACAGTCCATATGCCCATATATCCAAAGTCTATGGTGTTAATTTTCGAAGGAAATTTACAAACAATTGCTTTGTTTGCACAGTGCAACAAGTTTGGTGTTTCGAAATATACACGCAGTACACAGAACAATCGCGGGCAAAGATCTATTTTTATCACCTTTTGACGACACGAGATTGTGTATGTAATGAACTACAATGCGGTTTGTATAATAATGGCAGTGGAATCCGAGATTCCATGTTGAAAACCTACTCAGTCGAATTAGCTTTGCGGTTCTTGCGGTGGCGTTATGGAGCAATCGGAAACGTTAAGTATCTGAAAATCGCTAATTAACTCCGACAAGACAGTCGTCATGTTCGTATATGAAAAAAGATTGTGTAACATCTCTGGGCGCCACCTTAGAAGTTCACTGAACTGTAAATTGATGTGCAGGCCCAAATTAGTCGAGGCGCCGTATGACCCACTTCGGATGCGTCTGCCATCAGCCATGATGACATGGAAATTTACATATTGGCTGAGCTTCACAGTCGGGCCCCTTCTCTTTAATTGCGCACGCGATTCAATCTGTCTAGCTGTCAAGGCGATTTTGTTTGTATTTTTTTTTCTCCAGAGTGAGTGTACACTTTTAATTTCTAATTAATCCATTTAGTTGGCCGACCAGTTGTGGCGGCCCAGTAAGCTTGCTTTCTCATGCAGGAAGCTAGTCAGTCGATGTAGCATCGGTCATAAATTCATTACTCATAGCAAAGTTCCTTTTTTGTAGACGTGGCGGTGGTCTGGAGGTGGCATTGTCTATCAAACGTGAGAGTAAATGTGTTTTGCCGTTTTCACAGCTTCGCGCACTTTCGCCATCTGTTGTCTTGACCTTAAGTCAGGAACGAGTCGTGCCAAAGCCCAGACAACCGGAGTAGATAAACCACTGACATAACGCTGCAGCTCAACTGCACGAGTGCATGTAGGCGAAGTTCCACATCCACTCGACTGATTGACTATGAACTTGAACTATTTTCCATTTTTGCTTGTTTTTTTTATTCAGCTGCGGAAAGAAAAAGCTGCGCGGTGTTGGAGTTGTAAATTGCTTGTGACAGCTCGATGAAACATTTGTATCATGTGACTGTGTGTTTTTAGTCGCAAATGCTCCATGTGCGGCACATAATTGCTGCAAATGTATAGCGGAAATCTTACAGCCTCAACTTGGGCAGGAACTTGCGAGTTATGCGGTGACTTGTGTGAGTAACATTTCAATTAGCCTAATGGTTTGCTTTCTTTGCCGCGACAAACGTTGAAACAAATTGCATTGTTGTTCGTGGAAAGAAATTGCGTCGTGCTATCAAGGGTTTTATGTGGAATTAGCAAGTGCGCGCTAGTGGGAATGGTGCGCTAAAGCAGTTCTCAAGAAAACTGATAGGAAAACCCCAAATCTTGTTATGTCTTATCAGTTTGTTGGCGCAATGTGGTGAGCTCGCTCGAAAACGGAGTTTTTTTTTTAATTTCTCTGAAAGATGAGTTGCGGTTGCTTTCGTGGGTATTATTAGGGTTTTTATAGGTTCCGTAGTTTTTAAAAGATAGCTCCTGAAAGGTGAAATAAACTTACAACAAAACTTAATCAATCTATCTATTACAACTAGTACCGCCCGTTGTCGAAATTCGACCAATTTTATCTGTAGATAAAGTAACGAAAGCCTTGTTTTTTTGCATAATTCATTTATTATTTATTTTAATTTATTTATACGCTAAATCTTAATTCATATACCTTTCCGCTATAAAAAAAGAATGGAAAAGGGCAAAACATAATTGTTCGTTTCAATAGTAACACTTCGCAGATAACTCTGCAATGCCCTGAAATAATATTTTATGATTGCTTGCTTTTAGGGCTAATTACATTGCATACCTTTGTGGGTTATTGAGACTCTCCCAAAGGTTCTAATCTAAGATGATTAAATTCGTTACTATGGAAACATGACGGCGACAACTTGAATGGCAACAAAATTCTTTCGATTAACTGCTAAGCATTTTGTATGGGAAATTCGTAACTTTATTTTACCAGTCTTAATGGCGACATATACCTACGATTTTTTGTTTCTGCACATCTATGGCACAGTACCATTCGAATGATATAAGTTTCATTTTCCTTATTTCATGATAAATACATAAAATGTGCACGGAAACTTTTGATGTTTACGTATTAATAAAATTATACTAAATTTCGGGCTAAAACTGTACATAAATGTAAAGATGTTATGTCTTAAGTTACTATGTTGTATGGGAGGTGTTACGCTTACATTTTGCGCAACTCATTGGTCGGACAGAACACAGATCAATGTACGAAATTTTACAAATTTAGATTCCTTGATCGGCAGGTGCTACACTTTGTTTTTCAACACTGCCCACATTTTGCAAAATGCTTTCAGGAGTCAACTTAAGAAATTTCAAGGCTAAATCGCCTATGAATATTAAGTTTTATATAGGTACCGCGATACTAATAATCATTTTTAGTGTCCAGGCTAAATTTTTCGAACTCACAATGGCGAAATTTTCAATAGACAAATCTACAAAGACCGTATATGCCTACAAACCATGGTATTAACGGCACCTTTCATGGGAAGTTTTCAGAATCAAAATCGGTTCACGCATCACAGAGAACATTGGCGACAAACACAATTCAACAATATAGATGAGGAACCACGCCTCTTTGTATAATACCGCCCACATTTTGGAAAGTGCTTAGCATAGCATTGCATACAATTTTCCAAAACATGCCAAATTGCATCGTATAATTTTTATTTGCTTAGATTAGTGTCTGTTAGTATTAGCCATAATTGGGCTCTCACCATATCTTCATAAAAAAGGTAGCAGCTAGAAGCGCTATTAAACTGCAACTAGAATATAAGTATAAACCGGCTGATCGTGTGGGTCATGTTCTGCTCCATCCCCGACACTATGGTCAGGGAATACAAATTTGGGAAATCATTTGAGGTAGAGATATTGGACCGTGCAAAATGGGCCAATGGTGTCCCGAATCTAGACCAAAAAAGTCTGGTTTGGTATGCTGACGGATCGAAAATGGAGTCTGGAGTATGTGCTGGTGTCTTTGGACCCAACATCAAGGTCTCTATACCTATGGGAAAGAGTCCCATAGTTTTTCAGGCTAAAATCCACGTCATAGAGATCTTCGCTATTCTAAACTTAAAAAAGGGTATTAAGGGCGCTAAAATACAAATCTTCTCAGATAGTCAGGCAGCTTTGCAGGCCCTATCGTCCAACTCGCTGGACTTACATACAGTAAAGTGCTGTTATAATGCCCTGCAAACACTATCCAAGCACAAAAGGGTTAAACTTGGATGGGTACCTGGTCATCAGGGAATTGCAGGTAACGAATCTGCGGACGAGCTAGCTAGGGCTGGATCGGAAGCCGCGTTCTGCGGACCAGAACCATATTGCAGAGTCAATTGGGCTACTGCTTTAGGGCTTATCAACGATTGGGAACAACTACTCCGCCTAAACCAATGGGAAAATGTCACAGGTTTAAGACAATCAAAAAGACTAATTAGGCCCTTCTCCTACAAGGAAATCCTTAAACTAAACAAGGAAATTATTAGAAACCTAGTGGGCTTCCTAACAAGCCACTGTGGCTTGAGATACCATCTTAGCAAGTTGAATTTGTGTTCAGATACAGAATGCGGGTTTTGCTAATAGGTCAATCGTCTCTTAGACTAAACCATCCCTACTTGATACAATAGATCTTTTAGGTCGCAGTGTCAGCTATTGGGCAGGGAATAAAATAAAAAAAAAGTCTTTTAGTGTCTGACTAGTGAATGGGTTCGGTGGTCCACGCTCCTATTGCGAAATCCTTCCATACACTCTCATCTAAGACGACCTGCGGATGTTGGAAGTTTAATGGATATACGATCGGATAAATATTCTGGGAACGTGTAATAGACAATCAGATGGAAGGACTGAGTTAACTTTTTTATAATAAACTAAAAAATTATAGTAAACTGGTAGTTCCCAGACAATTTATCTGACAAGGCACTGCAACCTTTTTTCAGAAATCAATTCATGCTTCTTTCAAACACCTACATTTTGCTTAGATCTTTCAAAAAATTTCTCGTTTATGACTTGAAGAAATTACATTTTAAGAATTCGAAAACTTGAGCATTGAACCTACCAATTTATTAGCATTGAACCTTCTTAAACTAAGAACTTTTTGTGGCTGACTAGTTGCCTCTGTATGGGAGGACTTTGCTTTTTTTTTACATTTATGTCTTTGGTGTGATTTTGTTTGAAAAAATCACAATTGTTTTTCTCCATTCCAGCTTGTAATAATTTAAGTTCAGCTTTCAATGATTTAAAATTTATATTCAGGTTATTTTATGGTTAGCTCTCCGAACTTTGAACTTTGGATTCTAAAACTCTCAACTAAATCCTTTCAATTTCCATGTCAAATGCCGTACACTCATTACTCGGATATGAAGATATATTTTTCGTTTGTATACCAACTGCCCAACATCGCAGAACGTTGCATTACGTTCTCTCTACTCGCACTCCTTATCGCGGTTTGGCAGTCACGATAAGATAATATCACAACAGGAATGTAAATATTTGACATGAAATAAACAATAATTTTAATGAAACCGTGCAAAGAGTACACTTAGTTTAAATGCGCAGCTATAAGAACGTAGAAAATATTTATTGTCCTTATTTTTTTTTCAATTTAAATGCTCTTAATGCACCCCAAAACTTATATGTAAGCCAAACGTTGAAAGAGAAATGTTCTCATCAACGAAATATTTTGGTTCTGCTGATTTGATATAAATTTGAAATGTTTGTTTTTGTAATTCTCGAATTAGTGCAGCCAATTCCAATGCCAGTTTTTTTTTGGACTGAGAACTTTTACGATAACAAAGGGAGTGTCGGTCGGTTCGTGGTTGCTTACATTTTTATCTTATCGTAATTTGTTGTTTTGTCAAACATTATGCAAACGGTTTTGTTCTTTTAACACTTCGCATGCCCTATGCTGTAGGGTGTATCTGTGGTGATTTTGAAAGTGGTTTCATTAAAAAATATCGATTTCACTATTTATTGAAATTGAATTACCACAATGCAGTGGTTTAGAGTTAGTGTTTTGGACTACTAAGCGATTACAAATTACATCTTAAGGTTTTTTCCACTGCGCCACCTCTCGCGAACGTCTGACAAATATCCGAGAGTAAAACTGTCATGAATGAGCTTCTCAATTAGCCGTTTGGCCTCGGCGTAAAATTGGAGATCCCTTCCATTCGTCCCAAAAATTGAAAACCCACACAAAACGAATGGTTGTGAGAAGCTATTCCTTAAGTCCCACAGACCTGTCGCGCCGAAATATTTAATTAGGTACATTTTAAGTAAAGTTTTAAGAGAGTTTTAGTCTGAAAGATTTTTGTTTCTCCCCTTGATCAAAGGGTTCTTTTGTTTGAATTTTTGAATCATCGCGTCGCCTCTGAAGGGCTGAAAGGCTCCCTTTCCGAAGCAAGCTTAAGTTGTGCCCCAGCTAGCTACTCCCGTCCATTTGTTTCATTGGAGTTTTAAGTTTTGGGACATCCTTGAAGGGATCTACTATTAATGGCCAATCGGCAAAATTGAGGAGCTCTTTCAGGACAGTTATACTCTCTGATGTCAGACGCAATTTGTGTGTTTTTCGGGAATCCAACCTGAGACCCCTCGCCCAGTAGCCCAAAACACTTACCACTGAGCCATGCGCCCACATATTTGAATATGGAACTGCAACAGCTAGATGTACAACAAAAACCAAAGTTCCATGAAATGAACAAATTACCCTAAAACAATGCAGCTAAAAATCTTGGCAATTTGAACTCTTTAACATTTATTGTCAAAAATGGTAGTGAAAATATTTTTTTCTGAATCGAGCTGCCATAAATACAGTGTTTAAAGTGATATGCTTTTTTTCGTTTTTAAAAATGCGAAAGAGGTTTTCGTTTCGTTTTTTTTACAGAGTTAGCCCAGAGTTATTAGACAGCCTTAGATGCATTTTGAAAGACTTACATTGCAAGTCATATTATAGCTCAACTGTTAGGATCTTTTGGAATAAAACAAGACATGGAATTCGTTACAGTCTTTTGATTCCCTATGTTATCTGGTAAGAACAACCAAAGGTTCGGATTTACTTTACCTCGCAAATCAACTGTGTCAATTTTTCTAAAATAAAACTGTGTTTAAGGTAAAGCGATGCGAATACAAAGTATGCCATCCTAAAAGATTCTCATGTCCACTACCCATGAACTATGTTACGAACTTTGATAAAGAAGAACTTACTATTCATTGTGAAAGTGTTGGACAAGTGTTAGTCATGCATTGTAATTTGCTTACGGAAAGTCCAACCTCTTCGCTGATAAATTCCACTTACATTATACGCTTCACTTCGTGTGATACCGTACTGTACAACTTCCACCAGCATATTGTAAGTTTCCCATTACGATACAATTTTCTTCATAAATGTAGCACTCGCAAATATTTACAAAAACTCGATAAGAAACTCAGTGTCGGACAGATATTGGGTAGGTATAAGCTGCGTATTTCTGATAAGAATTGCCCAACCAATTGTGTCGTTTTTGTTTTTAGTGCAAATATGACATCATCCACAGAGAAAAAAAAGCTGAAAATCCTCAAAACAAAATACCTACTTACGTTTTTATTTCAAAAAAAAGAACACAAAACCAAACAATTTCCAATTAAGCACTCAAAACGGAATAATTCCATGACAATCAATTAAATTGGAGATTTTTTTTTTTATTTTCTCATTTATTTGATTAAGGCCAGTAAAGAGCACAACCCCAGCTCACTAATTACAAAAACGAATTAATTGGTGTCAGGCACTCTTACCACACCCCGAGCAATAATCTCATCCTGATCCCAAGAATGCATTTCATCTCGAAAATTTGGTCACATTCAATTGGACTGATAATATACGCCTCCATATATAAAACATATTTAGCTATGTATGGGGGGGACAGATACACTATCTCAAGTGAGGAAAAGAACATCTTTGATCGTCATCCAAACAACACAACACTTGTCTGTACGTTTGCCGACAACGACAGCGCGAGCGATCGGCGCTTGCCTTCTTCTCGGTCTAGGTCATCTGTTGGTTCTGATCTTGCATAACATTCGACAATCATTGGGGAATTTAAAAACGAATATAATTTCTGACGGGATGTTTGTTTATATTTACAGCTTCGTGTGTTTGTGGATGAAAATCACTCAATGGATTTTTCCGAACCCAACAGGTTGAAGTGGGGGGCGCAATCAACCTCACACTCTAGGTTTTATTTTTATAGCGCTTGTGAACGATCGAAAGAATAATAATCAATGTAATCGGAAAATTAGAGACCTGCTGTTGCTGTTGTTATTAAAGAGCAAGGTGCTTGTGTGTATATGCGGTGGAAATTTATAGCTTCTTAATAAAACCGTCATAAAGGGGAAGAGAATAAATAAAAAAAGTTTTCCAGCTTGGAAATGTTGGAGAGCTGTTGCGAACTTGCTTCTAAATTATAAACACCAGATGACCAATGATTTTTTTGCCGAATAGCTTCCCTTACGATAGTCCACATGTCAATAAAATCAAAGTTACTGGTTTAGGGATCTGGATTACTGAGCGACGGGTTTCAAGTTCTACCCCCAGGATTTTTCTCATTTCACCACGTCTTGCGAACGACCGACACAAAAAAACTGTCCTCAAAAAACTTTTTAACTAAGAGCGATTGGTCTTAAGTTAAACCATCGGAAAGCTCAAATTACGTAAAAATATTTTCCTGTTGACCGACTGAGTATAACTATTCTGACAAACGAATTACAATTAGCATTTCCGATTTGGTGCAAAATTGTAGGTTTTGGTCCTGCCCCTGCATTGAACCTGCTGACTCTGCAGGCCAAATTTTTGTACCACTCTGACGGTCAGTACTCAGTGCTTTCAGTCCAACCAGCAACTGCGAATGAAATATTCTTCCAAAGTCATTAAAGGATTGGGTCTTCCACAATTTTTCTGGTCTTCGGATATTTTTAAAAAAATTCTAATAAAATCCTACTTAAGTTTTCAAGTGTGCTTTTTATGCTCCAGATTGATTTCGTTTGGGCGCCATTTTGGGTTTGACATCATAATCCATAAATAGTGCTAATCCGATAAATAAAATGTACATTATAAAATTATACGTATTCCATTTCCGTGTTTATAAAAAAAACTTTAAAAAAGCACTCTATATTTACGAAACTGCGGTTGCCATGAAGTTATTTTATAAACAACACAAATAAAACAAACATTTAGCAATTGATTGATTGACTTTTTTTTTGCTAGGTATAATTTCGCGAGAAGGAGAAAGGTCACCGGTCTGACTCAACTTGTGCTTAAAGGTGTCACTATCCCGATCTCTGATAAAGTCAAATATTTGGGAGTAATCCTCGATAGAAAACTTCTTTGGTCCAAGCATGTCGAAGCGAAAACCGATAAAGCGCTGTCCACTTTCTGGCAGTGCAAAGGTGCTTTTGGCAAGACATGGGGCTTATCTCCTAAAAGGGTCTTGGTCGGTAGGCTAATCACAGTGAAACTTGTCTGGGTCCCAGGTCACGCTGGTATACAGGGAAACGAGATCGCTGATGAGCTTGCCAGGCTGGGTTCCGAAGAAGCTCTCTCAGGGCCTGAACCTGCGTTGGGTCTGCCGGTATCTGTGGTTAGGTTATCCATTGATACTTGGGTTTCTCGTGAACACGTGTGTCGGCGGCGTGACTGTGCTGGATGTAGACAGACCAAACGACTGCGTCCGGACATCTGCTAAAGGTCTGCGTCTTTCCTTCTGTCTCTCAGGAGAATCGACTGTAAACTGCTTGTGGGTGTCCTTTCGGGCCACCAAGCTTTTGGCAAACACTTAAATGTGTTGGGCTTGAGCGACACCACAATCTGCCCTGCTTGTGGATAGGATGACGATACAGCGGAACACTTCCTCTGTAGTTGTCCTGCCTTTGCTCGCATCAGGTGGCGGATATTTGGGGCTGACTTGGTGAGCGTCGAACATCTAAGCTCTTCATCACTGAAGCACCTTCTCATCTTTCTTCGAAAGACGGGACAACTACGTAAAGCAATGCAAGGTGTCTGTTTTGGCAGTACAATGGACCAGTAGTTGTGTCTGAGTGCTCCATCGGATAGTAGCAACCTCCAACAAAAAAAAAAGGTATAACTTAAAAAACGAAAAATCTTTTCAGGAATAGGAAGACGAAAACGATGTCTTTCGTTTTTTTGAAATGCGAAAGTGTTTTTCGTTTCGTTTTTACAGAATCCCATCACAGATTTAAGCTTCTTAAAAGCTGAAAACTTATTCCTTTATCTATAAATCCTTGCAATTTTGTTTTCGCTTTTTTATCACTGGTGTCACTTTGGGCCACCCACATACCACCGCGTGTCCCGCTTAAGGAAAAGTCCTACATAATACAGAAGCCAACATTTATTTGTATTTTTTTTAGTTAATTTATCTCTCAAATTTGTCATCCAACGCTTCGCTTATGAGCTTTTAGCATAATGAAAAGGTTCAGGTCGATATACCCACTAATCGCAACATTTATTAGCACCTAGAAAGCCTAACTAGTAATAGGTCCCTTCTCGATAGAAATGGACGTTAGATTCTACAGCAAGGTCGCTTTCGATTTGCAGTTGAAAATACTGTTCAAATTTTTAAAATTCAGTGGATTAGTGCATTTCAATTACAACTCCTCGGATCAACAGTTCCGCGAAACAAAATTGCAATTCATTGTAACGAGAATAGTCTACAGTGGAATAGTGATGTACAGTCTACTGTCTATATACAATTGTAGTTCAGACGCGAGTAGCTGGATGAAGGATAAAGATTTTAGACCTTTGGAAGCGCAGGACAAATTTCTCTACCATGCATTCGGTCTGTTCAAATGGCTCGGAACACTTGTGTTTGCAGTGAGCTACCTGTTGCACGGTCGACTTTTGGCAGCCAACATAAATGCCATGCGAAATATATTCACGAAAATAGAAGCCGCCAACTCAGATGGATCCATTTTCTATTTACCCAACTTGAAGGTCCCAATTGCGCTCAAGTTTGTCACTTTAATTTTTAATTGGTATTTTGAGTACTTCCCAACAATTCAAATGGAGCTAAGCTCATCTGTGTGGCGTGGTGTTGGTGAATTTTACGGATTTATGTTCTTTGACCTAACCATTATGTGTTACATTTACTTTCAATTGGTCTTGAGTTGCTTCTATTTGAAAATGAACGAAATTGTTATTCGAAATGGTTTGCAGATTGACAACCGGCACGATCGGATCGTGCGGCGACTCAATGGAATTTCTTTCCATATTCACAAAGTGCGGCGCGAATTGGACACGTTCCTTTCGACGATATTTTTGTTCAAATTTTTCGCCCTATTCCGGGATATCTATTGGGTGTACAAAATGATTTGGGAGTCGTTCAATATTCGAAAAATCGGGCTTGAGTATGTCAATCCCATGGTCATCTTGCTGCTACTATGCCCGCTAATGTTTTCGACGTCGTTCGATATTTATTTGACTGCAAAGATATCGGATAATTTGTGTGATATCGAAAGCCAGTATCAGAGCAATATGGTTGTGCTCCTCGAGCGCAGCGAAATACCGGATCAGAATGGTGTAAGTTGGCTAAAATTCAAATGAAATACGGAGTTGTATTTGAATGTGGGTTCATTTCAGATTGAGGTGCTTTTGATGCAGAAACATGTGAAGAATTTAAAGGCAATCGTGTTCGGAAATATGTCTATAGATCAACGATTCGCTATGTTTGTCTTTTTTGATATAATAGTTAGGAATATAATAGTGTGTCTGCAGTATGCGATCGCAAATCCTTTTTATTTGCTTTAAATTCAGTGTGAAATTTTAAAACTTGTAAGTTGTATCCTCAAAAGTTGTTTAACTATAAATTTACTAATCAATTTCACGTAGTTCACCAAGCACATTTTAACAGCACTTATTTACTTGTTGAATTAAGGGGTCGCAATAAGTCAAAAAAATATGCAAACTGTTTGAACTTATTTTTAAAAATAAAATTTGAGTGGGAATGATATTTTGTTTGCGACTTAATTTTTGTCATAGGGATACAAATGTTTTCCAGACAAGTCGGGAGGGTATTTGCTTGTGTACCTGCTCATCTTATGAAAATTCTAAAATAAAAGGCAATGCTCGTATGTGTGTTTTATTTCACCTTTAGACCAAAAACAAATCAAAAGAATTCGGAAAAAATCAATAAGCTTGTTTGTAGTAGCGCCGACAGTGTTAAGAGAGTAATTTAAATAAAATCCCTGTTGTTTTAAATTCAGATTTTAATCGACATTTTTGATCGTGCATATCAAGGTGCCAAAAGTAAAGTCTGAAATAAGCGACGTTGTTGAACGGAATAAAAATGTTTCCATTGATGCGACAGTTTTTAAAATAAACATAACGACTCATGACCTTATGTTTTGAGTGCTTTCTTCGATGTAGACATTGCTGGCGTTTAGTGTGCATACAGATGGGGAGTTTCGAAGAGGAGTTTGATTTTTGGATGCATTTCACATGGCAAGAAGTTGGTCAAAAGTCAGACATCATGGACAAATGTTTTTGTAGTCAGAAAGGTTTCTTCTAAGTTAAAAAAGAAGATAAGTATACACTACATATTGGCATTTTGTCAATATTTTAACTTAACCTGACAAGACCTCAGCGACCCCCTTAGGTCGCCCTTCATTTTTGTATATACGTCGGAGGGTCCTATGTTGTGTGGAAAATTATTTCTGGCCGTTTTTCATGGGCTTGTTAACACCAAGAACTTCTTGGATAGGTATTTGTAATGAAGGACTCGCAGTCGTTTATTTATTAGCATATTAAAGTTTTCTGTTTTGAAGCATACTGCATTTGAAATCCTGAACAAGTGAACAACATTAAACAGTGATAAAGTTGCTTAAATTTAGCAACGCAACGGGTGGCAAAATACATTTCTGACAACCAAACGATTTGAAAATATTATTCTATTTTTTGGGCCAAATTGAATGGGCTAACAATTTTTTTATTAAATTCAAATAGCAACACCGATTTCTTTACTCACAGAAGGCCTACTTTTTTTTAGCTTCTATCTCAGATACCTAAGCAAAGTAGGATTTTCAGCACGCAATTATAACAAAAACGTCCTACTTTACATTTCCGAAATTCACACTAGGTATTTATCCCAAGTGGAAGTGACTTGACCGCAGCAGCTATGTTTGAACGCTTCCGGTATGTTTTATAGCATTTTATACCATTCCAGCACAAATGTTACTGGAACAGTTTATCTGCACATGGTACTTTACTTGGCTTTGCTGAGGTTAGAAGCATACAAAAATAGCTATAATAATAAAAATAATGCCAGTGATGGTTTTAAAAGTAAAGAAAACTAATCAAAATAGATAGAACTTGCGCACAGCAGAAGCGGCTGGTACCCTCTAAGCTTTAAAGTTCTACTCAGTCATTAAAATCAACAAACAAACACAAAATGTGTATGTACTAATTTATTTTTGAAGTGAACACTTTTGTGGAGCTAGGATTTAACTGCTAAATGCGTTACGAAAATTGTGATCCCACGAGGCAACGGAAGTGAATTTAAATTGTAAAAAAAAAGAAAATTTAGCTTCAATAACAAATTGAACCTGTGACAGTGAGATTCATAAGCTAGATATTACGCACTAGACTACGGAATCGAGGGAAGTTTCACTTCTGGTATCTGGTATGCGATCACAAGCAGGGCTGCCAGAGTTTCAAAAAGGGTAGGTAATGCTAGAAAGAATAAAGCCAAAAAATAAAGCTAATCTGAATTAAGTGTTCTTTCATCAGGTTTAACAAAAATACTTTTTTGTCTTTTATATTAGATACACATTCATCTAAATCTATCTTGGCTACGTATCTGCATAATGTTATTTTTCTATTCATAAAAATTTAAATTAAACTTTTGATTTAGGAATCTAACTACAGTGGTTTTTCTTTTTTGAGGTTTGAGGTCATTCATCTACTTCTTCCATATTTTCCATCTGAAATGCCTTCAAGTCTTCGAAAATGCTAGATCTAGCATTAAATTTTTTAACTTTCTCGTTACGTAGTAAGAGAAAGGTATTTTATTCGTACACTTATCTCGAAAACGGTCAATACGACTGTAACAAAAACTCATTTTTAAGGTGGTATGGTCATTCCCAACACGATAGCAAACTCAGTTTTTCGCTAAGTTGTGTATAATGGATTTTTTAAAAAATGCATATTTTGAGAATTTGGTTTTCTTTGGTTTACCTACACGAAACTGCTGCAAGGATTTTGACCAAAATGCATACTTAGAGTAGGTATAATTGACGTTTTCAAAAATACGGCGTCCTTTATTTTCGATTCGAGTCACCGGAAACTCTCATTTTTAAAACTGTTTTTATGTCGAAAATGCCATTTTCGATTTGGAAATTGGAATTCTTAATAAGACCTAGTTTTTACTAGAGAAATGCAAAAAAAGGCCGTGCTCCAAGCTTTACCGTACTACCAGTAAAAATGCAATTACAACCTGCAAAATGAGTACCTACTTATTTTTAGCAAATATTACCGACTTCTTATTTTTTTAACCATAATTAATTATCAACCTTAAAATAATAGCACCCAATTGGGGTTTTTACTATCAGAAACCACAACTTTATTTGCAACCCCCATAGACATCCATCGGCATATACAATTTAAAACTGCGAGTGCAAATTCAAAAACCAAACCTCTGAATTCTTATATAATACTAGCTGGACCCGCCCGGCTTCGCCCGTGCAAAATGTGGTTTCTTTGATTATTCGTTGCAATATGCTTAATATTTTTTTTATGAATAATTGGAGGTACATGTGCTTAAAATGTTTATGAAAAATAATAATACTTCAAATTCGTAAAACATCTCCTGTAGATAGCTTCATTAATCAATCAAATCAAATAAAGCGCATTTTAACAATTTTAAGATCTGCATGCACATTGCTGTCGTTTATTACACATATCTATACAAAAAAAAAAAAAAAACAGAGTGTGCTTGTGACCACACGCCAGATGTGAAACTTCTCTCGCTAAATGTGGATGTTAAATTGAACTGTGTTGTATGTTGAATTTCATTAAGAAATTTAATTAAAAAACCAAATCGTTATAACTAATCTTATAATCTTAATACAGCGCAGTTGATAATTGTATTCATTAATTTATCCAATCCAAAGTTTTCTATTTCTATTTCAAGAGTTTTTGTGTATAGTGTCTGTATAAAACCTAGCTTTTTCAGTTCACTCCAACGTGCCCATATAGGTATTCACTTTAATGAGAGTTTAGTTGAAAAAATTCAAAAAATATATCCTTCCATATAACCATACAAACCAAAAAAAAAATCATTGAAATTGGTTAAGTGGTTAAGAAGATCGACAACAGCGCCACCTATCGGGTCCAAAACTATCCTATCCATCAAGTTACAACCAACCATACCCACCTACAAAATTTCATTCAAATCGGTTGAGTGGTTAAGAAGATCGAAAACAGGGCCACCTATCGGGTCCAAAACTATCCTATCCATCAAGTTACAACCAACCATACCCACCTACAAAATTTCATTCAAATCGGTTGAGTGGTTAAGAAGATCGACAACAGCGCCACCTATCGGGTCCAAAACTATCCTATCCATCAAGTTACAACCAACCATACCCACCTACAAAATTTCATTCAAATCGGTTGAGTGGTTAAGAAGATCGAAAACAGGGCCACCTATCGGGTCCAAAACTATCCTATCCATCAAGTTACAACCAACCATACCCACCTACAAAATTTCATTCAAATCGGTTGAGTGGTTAAGAAGATCGACAACAGCGCCACCTATCGGGTCCAAAACTATCCTATCCATCAAGTTACAACCAACCATACCCACCTACAAAATTTCATTCAAATCGGTTGAGTGGTTAAGAAGATCGACAACAGCGCCACCTATCGGGTCCAAAACTATCCTATCCATCAAGTTACAACCAACCATACCCACCTACAAAATTTCATTCAAATCGGTTGAGTGGTTAAGAAGATCGACAACAGCGCCACCTATCGGGGTTACCTTTGCTTTGCCGTGACAATGACGATGATGGATGAAAATGAATACACACACAATATTTAGTGATGGTTTACGTATTTGCACCATTTTGTGAATATTTAATTCAATTGGTAGGCTTAGGAATATATTTTTTTTATAAAATAGAAATGAATGACAGCCCTGCAAATACTTTTTCAATTTTTTTTTAGAATAATACAGTAGAAATTTAATATGGTGGTTAAGTATTCCTAAATTTTCTAATTTTTCGCGCAATTTTCTTAATTTTTTCTTTCATAAGAACCTTCTGCTGACAATAACAAACACAACAAAAAAAGAATTAACGAAATCGGTCCAGCCGTTCACGCGTGATGTCATGACAACGGAAAACGGGTTTCATTTTTATATATATAGATATCACAAACAAATCACAAACCCAACTTCGAGTTCCCCTACCAGCATAACCAATCTGAAAAATCTTGTTTTCCAGCCTACCTGTAAACAATAATAAAATAAAAATAAACCAACCAAATCAATGATATGAACGACAAAGTTTCGTGCGATCCAATCGTGCACTTTATTTTTAATTGCCAGCAAAAAATTCTATAGGATTTACATTTTTCAATACTGTGAGTATTTTTGGATTTTTTTTTATATATTTTGGAGAACAGTTTTGTAATAAATTATTGCTTCTAAATGTTTGAAAATTGGGACAAAGAGTGGGTTTGTACATATTTTACTCAATGAATTATATAAAAACAAGTTGTGAAATATTGTTTTTCCTTTCATTGAAGGAAAATTATTATTGCCAATGTGATAAATGTGCATTTATAAGGTTTATTCTAAGCTAACTCTGTCCTTGAAATTAATTTTGGTAAGAAAGAAGGAAGAAGAAGAAAGGAACGTTTTGAAGAACAATGTTTTTTTTACTAGGAAATAATTAATGTTCAATTAATTGTATACAAGAGCTTGTCATGTTTATAATTAAAGAATATTTATTAACATAATCGTACTTTTAAAAAATTACTTGGGCGAATTTGCAGATTTTACCGAATTGTGAAATGGAGAATAACGAAACTTTTCCAAAAAAATTGCATGAAAGTTCAACTTTGAGTCGAATTCATTAACAAATGCTTAAACGAATTGCTACCCGCATACTGCAAACACACAATGACATTCTTGACTATAATGCTAAAAAAGAAGGACACTGCGAATTCTTGGTTTACAGTGAGGTTTCCGAACGCCGTCTCCCTTAAGTCATATATTTGTTTTTGAAGGGAAAGCACCTCAATCTGAAATCAAGACACATTCAATACTTCTGCGACAATCAATTAATTTTGTCAACTTACTCTCCTCTGGGCGGTGTAATTGGTTAATAGTTCCCTGCGTTCGGTGAGTGCAATTATATTTTGCCTGTATCTGCCCTCAGTTGCAGATAAATTGTCTGAAAGTCTTGCAATTAAAAAAACATCCAAAGATGATGCAAAAAATAGCGGACTCATCACCGCGTAGAGATAAACGGGATGAACGCCTTCGATCTCGGGATTTCGAGTCGTATACAATTCTAATATTATTTTGTACGCATAGCATATATCTCGAAAGAGTCCGAGAAATCTGAACAAAAATACCGTGGAAAAGAACCTGTCCAACTCATGCTTCACTTTGTGAATTTGTTGAGAAATTGCAATGAGTTGTGACAGGATTTGAGGGTTTTCACTATCGAAGTTTAAACTGTTTTGAATAACGATTTCATTCATTTTCCAATAGAAGCAACTTAAAACCAGGTAGCAGTAAATGTAGCCCCACATAGTGCAGTCAAAGATTAACGACCCGTAAAGTTCACCGAAAGACATCCATACCGCTTTTTCCATTCGCAATCGAATGTTTATTGAATACTCATAAAGCACACAGTAGGAAAAGGTTATAAATTTGAGCGCCATAGGAATCTTCAAATTATTTGTATAGAACATGCATCGATCTGATTTGGCTTTAATTATTTGCTTAAAAATGTATCCCATATTATTGAGGCTGGTCACCAATAGTCGACCTTGCAGCAGATAATTCGTTGAAAAGAGAAATATACCGAGCCATTTGCTCATATCAATTGCATGATAGAAAAAGTTATCCTGGGCTTCTATGGGTCCTACTTCTTTATTTGAAATCCATTCGCTGATATTTGAAAAATTGTCGATTAAGCAAAATGAGCTGAATAAGATTACACCACTATACACTATTCTGGATGCTATTAATTGTAATTTGGTTGCACGGAACTTTCGGCCCTTTGAGTTGTAATCAAAATGCACTAATCCAGTGAATTTTACAAAATTGAACAGTATTTTTAAATGCAAATTGAAAGTAACTTTTTTATACATTGAAATGTCCATTGCTACTCAGTCGATTAAGCTAGGTAAGCTCTATAAACGTATCCTTTGTATACTAGTACAATTTCATTATGTTAAAAGCCCATAAACATGAACATAAGGTTAATCTTTTGTAATTTGTTACAAATGGATGCATTTTTTTGTCATAACTCCTTTCATCGAGAATTGTTTGATTCAATTCAGGCTAACCAATTTTTAACGAAACGTTTGACCTTTCTTTGATAGTTTTAAAGTTAAAGCAGAAAAAAACACAGATCAAACCGCAATTTGTAAAGTAGGTGTAATCCACTAGCTTTGCAAATACGCACCTAGAAGGGATTGTGAATGTTTTAAGGTTTTTCTTATTTCATAGCCCACGGATTGTTAGTGATAAAAAAAAAATATAATGGGTGTTTCGATGTATTTTTTAACGGTATAGACACTTTCAAGTTTGTTCATATACTTTTTTTAAGGGTTATAATTTTTGGACCAATTATATCACCACCTGCGGTCAATTTTCCATGATGACACACATAATTGGAGCGTATTTCAGGAGATTTTTAGTTAGTCTCATTTAGTGAAGCAAAAAAAAATTTTTTTTAATATGATTTAATTGAACCTTAAAACTATTTCTTAAGCTTACAATGAGCTGACAATAGCCAACCCAACTACTTTACGATAAATTCAAATTTAGGTAGGTAGATTTTTCCTAAAAACTAACAATTTACTGAAAACATTGTAAGATCTGATATCCGTCTGTAGTAGGCTTTCGTAAAATAAGGCCTATTGATTGTTATATTTAAAACACACAGGAAGGGGAAGAACCTTATAATTATCTTGAGAGGATATATCAGCAGCATTAAGCGAAAAACACAACAACAAAAAATTCTCAGTGACCAATTTTTTAGAAAATTATTTTAATTTTTTTTTATTTTGACATAAAGTGTTGCCAAAAGACTTGTAGCAACCAATTGTCATGCAATTTTAACAAAAATCACAATTGCAATCGCTTAAGACCAATTTGTATTCAAGTTGAGTTTCGGTCAAAAATCATAAAAATTTACAGGTCAGGGGTCGTCAATTTTTATAGGAAAAAATATTAAAGTACACAGAATTCTTGTATTGGATTATTCCGTAAATTTTGTTTTATCAAAGGGAGGATAAAACAAACAATCAATCAAATAAAAAGTTCTTCAAAACCAAAACACTTCAAACTTTCATCTTTTACTCTTTGGCACAAAACACGTTGCAAACATTTTTCGTACACAATATGTGGGTATGTTTAAAACAAACTCTCCGTACAGGGTGAAACACAAACTCAGATAATATGTTGACCAGTCGGTTTAAATTGTTTTTAAATGATAGGTACCTACGTGTCAGACTTCTCATGAATGTATAATGGTTTCATACTCGACTATAAATATATATATAAGTAAAATAGGTTTTTAATAGTCAAAAACTACACCGACAGAATTTTAATACCTTTTTCAAATATTTAAGAGACCATCCGATCGGCAAACACAATATCAATACCGTCCAAAGTCCGGAAAACGATAATTAATTATTCTTTAAAGCAAGTGAGCTGTACTAGAAAGAAATACATAATTCATAGGGACTTAATTTTTAAAAACGGAACGGATGGTCAGTGTAAATATAGATATTAAGCTTAACGCTACTTGTAGTTCCAACGTCTTACTTTCGAAAAAATTCAAACAAAATTTAAAAATTGTTCCTAAAAGTCAATCATAGACATTTTATATATATTTATTGCGTTCAATATTACATTTTGCTTGTTGCCGCACAATTTACAAGTAGGTACAGGGATATGATATTAGAAATCTTACAACTGAATAATTAGTTTAAGTGTAATTGAAATATTAATTTTTTTGGAAGTAAACAATTTCATTTTGAGGAAACAACAAAAAGAACCTCAAATTCACAAAAAAAAAATTCAATAAAAAAAAACAAACAAATAAATAAAATAAATAAAAAAAATAACATTTACAAAAAATAATAAATTAACAGATAAACACATAAATAAAAAAAACATTAACAAATAAGAAAATTAACAAATAAATATAATATTAGGAAAGTAAGTAAATAAACAAATAAATAAATTAACAGATAAAAAAAATTAACAAATAAATAAATTAACAGATAAACAAATTAAAAAACAAATATATTAATAAATAAACAAATAAATTAATAAATTAATAAGTTGACAAATAAATAAAAAAATAATCATAGACATTTTTGAACCAGAAATTTTAATCAATTCATGGCATTACGATGATAGAGGAACTCAAAAAAAAGTGTTTCTCGCAGTTCAGTCCGCCTGTCCGTATGCTACTGAGGTCTGGCTCTGGACCCTAAACGGCTGGATAAATTTATTTTAAACTTCGGTTTTGAGTTTTTTGGGCTTACAGTTCGGAAGCCCTATTAATAACGGTACTTTCCATGTAACGGTTTTAAACCAATTTTTTTTTTCAAAAACGGCTGCAACGATTTCAGCCAAAATTGATATTTGAGCCTAGGTAGGTGGGAACCCAGTTTATCGCCAAAAATTCGAATAACAGTAGTTTCGAAAATTAGACTTATCTCAACAACGGTCTAAACGATTTTAACAAAAATTCATTCACAAGTATTTTTCCCTTTAGTTACAAAAATGTCCAACGTTGATGAAAAAATTAACAGCACAGGGTCGCCAAAATGTACATGATTGTGTTAAATACATTCGATCTCAGGATTCGGTGCCGTGCTGTTTATTTTCAAAATGAGACTTTGGACTATTTTGGTCACAATGAACTGCAATTTCGTTTCGTATAACTTTTTCGCTGTTGAATGGTAGTCGAAGTCCGATGTATTTTTAAGCGCTAAATAGTTTTTCAAGTGCGCATTTTTAACGCATTGAAATGTCAATTTTAGTTTTCGTTCGGCAGGCCATCTGTGCTATGTACACACACACTTTCATTTTTGCCCATAGGCATGAAGTTGAACTTAATATCTGGTGTCCAAATGTATCCACTTTTGGGTCATTCATAATTTTTTCCGCCTGTAATGAAGACCTTTTTTTTTAAGTGACACATATTCACTGATATTCACCTGTCATGTTGACGCCATCAATCAAAAGAAGCTACCATTCATAGAATGTCGCTGGAAATGTTTGAAGACTCCGCATAGCCAGCGATGCTACTTTGAGGAATATCTCCGGTCTACTTGTAGTTTTCTTATTCAATATTTATGAGGGCACATCGATCGATACTCAAAATGTATGCTCACATCATTAAAACCAAGATACGCATGAAAATGCATTAGGATCTCGTCTAGGCAATTAATCGCAAAGAATCTCGCCCATCCAACAGAAAAACTATCTTTTTCATTTTGGGTATGACTAAACGAAGCGAATCGACTGTTAGAAGAAAACAAAAAATCCAGAAACAAAAGTGTTGCTCGTTAAATGTTCACAAGCCATTTACCAATAAAAGCGAAAACTAACCTATGGAAAATAAAAAAAATACTTCAAAAGCGGAACCCTATTGAATGGGTGTATACAAATGCGTTCCTTTCCATTATGTGGCTGCAATATAATGTAGGCAGTGAATCTGGGTGAACGCTCCTAGAACAACGATCATTCCCGCATCATGGTAAGGTGGCGATCGGTATCTATAGAATTTCTGTATAAAATAACAACAACTAGCTACATAACATTTAATTAGATACCAGCCAGTCTGGTGATTTAGGTAGAGCAACATCGCTCCAAACCGCACTTAGGAAGTCTACGATCGGCAGGCAAACACATTTTCATTTTATGTTGGGAGAATTTTACACATTTCGTTGTGTTGGTCCATAAATTATTCAAATTTCCCTGGCGGGAAAATTATTAGCACTAGATTCTAGATGAATACCTCATGTACAGTCGTCGCGTCGGGTAGAACATATTGTCCGATCGGTCAGTGCAGATACGATTTTGCACGTAAATCAAAATTTATCTAGATCTATGAATGATCATCTTGGTCAACGATAAGCCATCGGTTTGCCACACGTCATTTGGGTGGCGAGTGCTTGTTTGTGTGCGCCGTTCGCTGTCGTATTTTGAGTTTTTAGATAGTTCTATCTCTCACCCTACGCCGTCATGTGTTTAGACGACAGAAAAGAGAGTGAGCAAAGTCTCCGCTTGACTAATCTTGTTAGAGACAGCAACTGAGCGACGGGCGTATGTGTGTGAATCGAACTTGTTAGGTTCGAATGAAGCTTTTTTTCGTGTTATGTTGGAAATAGACTCGGTGTAGTCATAAACCGGCAAACTGTGATAAGAAAGTTCACATTTAGACCTATCGGGTGGAATAAATATTGTATGTTAGTAAAAACTGACAAAAAAGTAACTGTACGTATGACTTTACCTGTATTTTGTTGGCTTAGTTTTATATTTATGTACTCTTGTGTGTTTTGCTATACTTAACCGGGCTTAAGTTAGGGTGTGCCGCTTTTTTGTGCAAAAATGTGAGTTGCGGCAGGTATCTACTTCAGATTAATGCCCTGGGGGATGAAAAGAATCATTTTCACTGGCTTTGGAGCACTGCAAGCTGTTAGTCTATTCAGTTTGTAAAGAAAGTTGCCACCTATTAACGTTCACTTTGTTTAAACACTAATTAAGTCACGCGAATTAAGATGGGCCAGGCATTACGATTGAACCGCTCAAGGAATTTTGGTTAACAGAACGGAAGCCTCTAGGCAGACTACGCCTGCGATAGATAGAAAATGTTAAAGTCGATCTACAAGAGGCCTCTCAGAAAGGTTAACATCATAATGGATGTAGTTTCCGCAAATTCGAAACGCTTTGCAGGAACTTGCTAATGAGTTTTCAAGTATTAGAGAAATGGAACACCGAGGACTAGTAAAAGTATCTAAAGAAATTTACATCATATATTAAAATAGACATAGTCTGCGAAAGATGAACTTTTGAACTAGACTGATCGTCTCAGCTTAAGATGCTATGAAGAACGTCCCCCTTGATATTTTTATCTTGGGGTGTACGCTGAAATCCATCTCTTGGTTAAAGAGAGGTGGCTTTTGATACCACGCGCATTGGAATTTTGATGAACTTGTGCGAGAATTATCCTTCGACCACTGTCTAATGGATATGCCGTCTGACGCAATGACACCAGAAATCCTACTGCGACAAAACTATCACGTCTACTTTTCTCAGGTAACGGAATGGCTTCGGCCAGACTCTGAGCCAGGAAAAGAATGCCATTTTGGATTCACAGATGGTTCCAGAACCGGTCAGGGGTCTGGTTCTGGAGTCTTCGTGGAAAGCGAGACCATTAGACTACACTTCCCCTTAGGTAACCACGCGTCTGTCTTCGAAGCGGATATTTTCGCTATCCTTACGGCTATGCATTATATTGTGACAAACAGATGGAGGGCTAGAACCGTTTGCCTTTGCAGTGACAGCCAAGCTGCACTTAAAGCGTTGCTCAATTCTCTTACCTCATCCAAGTTAGTGCTTGAACTCAAGCTTTCTCTGAATTGGGTCGGAAGGCGAAACAGAGTGAAACTTGTCTGGGTCCCAGGTCACACAACCAGATCGCTGATAAGCTTGCCAGGTTGGCTTCAGAAGAAGCTCTTTCAACCTGAACCTGTGTTGGGTTTGCCCCGGCGTCTGTGGTTTGGTCATCCATTGATACTTGGGTTTCTCGTGAACACGAGTGTCGGTGGATTGACTGTGCTAGGTGTAGACAGACCAAACGATTGCGTCCGGGCACCTGCAAAAGGTCCGCGTCTTTCCTTCTGTCTCTTAGGAGAATCGACTGTAGACTGCTTGTGGGTGTACTTTCGGGCCACTAAGCTTTTGACAAACACTTAAATTAAAGAACCTTTAAAACGCTTCAAAACAGTCAGTTGTTAGACTCACTATACTAAGGCAGTACCAGAGAAGGGCGCCACGCCCCAACTTGTGGAAAAAGAATAAGAATAAAATGAAACACTGAAGGTCGATGATAGTAAAGTTCACGACTTGGTTGCATGAAACTTTCTGATTCATTGAAAGTCAGTCAAAAATAAAAAAAAATGTTCAAAACCATAAAAGAATTTTTTTTTGGAACTATGAATGGAAATGTTTAATTTTGTTCAACAAAAATTTGCGAAAATTTGAAGTTCATAGTTTTTAAACATCTTAAGTATTCGTCCCAAAAATGAGAAATGCGCCAAATATTTATTTTTACCTATCATCAGTTGTATAACAACTTAAATACAAATTAAAACCCGACGCACAAACCATATAGATACTGCAACTAAGATATAACTTATCAAGCAATTTTTCTATCATGAAATGATAACTTTTGGCAGGTTACTTTCCAATGAAAGGTCCTGCATATTCCGCAATTTAGACGCAGTTAATTTTATCTTGCCAAGTCGAGCGTTCTTTGTAGTCGGCGCAATAAATTGCTCTCATCCAAAATTTGTCGGGCTGTATTGTTGATATGTCCGGTTAGTCGGTTTCTATGCTTTCTTGCGAAGCTTCTAGTTTCAGCTTCGACTGCTGGAACTCCGAGATCCCTGTGGATATCGTCGTTTCTAATAAACCATGGTGCTCGTACAATTTCTCTAAGCACTTTATTTTGAAAAGTTTGTAAAATATTTGCATTCGTTTTCTTGGTACAACCCCAAAGTTGTATACCGTAGGTCCACACCGGCTTTAGCACTTGCTTGTATAGAAGCAGTTTATTGAGCTGGAAATGTTTTCCAAGTAACCAGTACATTTCTCTATATTTAATATCGAGTTCTTTACGTTTCATTTTCACGTGCGAATTCCATTTTAGCTTTGCGTCGAGGGTCATTCCCAGGTATTTGGCCTCGTTAGCAAAGGGTATTCGGGCCAAGTTTGGAAAAATTGGCAAGTCATTCGTTTTCTTATACGTGAAATTCACGTGGATAGATTTAGTTTCGTTGAGGGCAATCCGCCAGTCCCTCGTCCATGCGTTTACCTATATCAGTGTGATTTGCAGTTTCGAAGTCGTTTCTTCGATTATAGTACCCACTGATAGGATAGCGGTGTCGTCGGCGAACAAAGCAAGGTTAGTGCTATCTTCTCTTGGTATATCGCGAGTATACATATAACAGATAGAGAAGCGGCCCAAGGACGCTTCCTTGCGATACGCCTGCCGAAATCTCTTTAATCTCCGAGTATTCGTTTCCGTTTCTAACACGGAAGAGTTTATATTCCCGAGATATGATTCTAGAACATCGGTAGGCGTGCGGGGAGAACTTGTCTTAATTTAACTTTAAAACCGTCGTGCCACACCTTATCAAAGGCTTGTGAGACGTCAAGGAATACGCTTGGTCAATCGTCGAATGCTTGGTTCTGAACCCAAACTGGTGGTCGGGGATACGATTATTGTCTTCTTTAACCGGTTGTAGGCGCCTTAATAATATTCTCTCGAAAGATTTGGATATTACTGGAAGAAGGGAAATTGGTCTATACGATTTTACTTTATTTGGCGCTTTTCCTGGTTTTAAAACCATTATGACCTCCGCAACTTTCCATTGGCTCGGCATGTGTTTTAGTCTGAGCGTGGCATTTTCTTCAATTTCGTTCCTAACGCCTTCCCAGTTAGTTGTTCTACCAGTTAATCTCGCTGGCTCTAGGTTATTGACTAGTTTTACGCTCAATGTTAGAATAACCGGCGAATGATCAGATGACAGATCAAAGCTCTCTTCAACTTTAATGTGGTTGGTAGATATTCCTTTCACGATGAAAAAATCTATCAGATCAGGAGTTTTTGAAGTATCAGTTGGCATGTAGATCGGTTTGCGTGTCGAGTGGAAATCGCAACTACTCCATATCCATACCTACCCCAAGGAGCCATAATATCCTGCTCAGAAGTAGCATCAGTTGTGACAATTGTGACTTCGATGATAGTTGATATGTTTTACTTATCTTTTGTTCTAATACTCACTCAGTAAATTTAGTACGTTCAAGTTGATATGTAAAATCCCATCGAATACCACTTTCTGGCAAAAAAACAGTATACAAAGAGCATCTCTAATCAGCACTAAAAATAATACTGGTCAAAAAATGATGCCTTGCGGCACTCCACTTCAAAATAGCAACTTTCACACATGCCAGAGCTTTTTGTATGAGATAATGATATTTTAACTGTGCAGTACGGTGAAGCTCAGTCTAATTTAATAGCACACTCAGCTTTTAAAAATAAACCCTCCAAGATAACGATCAGGCAAGTCGGTTAATCAGGTAAGTGCGTAAAACTGTTAAACCAGTAAAACTCAAGTACTGGTGGACCACCGCAAATGAGCTCAACTACAAAAAATATAAAAACGAGAAATGCTGTCACAACATCTTTCCAAATTGTTGGTAGCGTCATTCTTCTTAATCGCATCAACGCCATCATTTAAATCAACTCACCGGTTGTATCTTTTCCCATCAAGAAACTGCATCATCGTATCGTTCGTAACAGTGATACCTTTCTCTGACCATTTCAGTGTTGTAAATAAATTTTCCAAGCGTATCTCTCTCTTTCGCTGAACATCATCTCGATGCCGGCTTAGTCATTTTTACTTTCCACTTCTTCAAGTTCATTGCATATACCCTCCCTCGCCAGTTACCACTGTTAGCCGACCAGCTTCGTCATTGCCGGCAAAACCAGCTGTTGGCCGACACTATACATAGAGCTTAAGCGAGCGCGCTAACGCTAGTATCTAAATCTAGTGTACTAGTGTGTACTGTGTACGCACTCAAGAGAGCGCAACGCAAATCAGATGCGATAAAACCATCCGTCGTCGGTCGACTCGCTTGATTGTGTTTGCTAGTGTAGACTTTATTTTTAACAACACAAACTCGGCTGCAGTGTAGACTTTTGTATATTATTCTTTCGTTACCTACCATACCGATACCACTGGCACTATACGACTGGCTGTGTGAAATACGTTCTCACACCACTCGTGTAGTTCATTATATTTTTGAACGTTCGAGAGGCCTTAATGCGGCCCAACCACCGAGTGGGTTATTTGTCGAAAAGCTTTCGGTTTGAGCGGTACTAGTGCTGTCTGTCGCTGCTGCTTGTAACTTCTTCATCTGCGCTTTTTCCATCGCGGCACATTTAATTTTCTGCCAAAGAAACATTAAAAGAAAAACATATATCTAGTACGTGAAATATACCGAAAGTGTCGCTGTGGTTGTACATTCTTTCTTAAACATTTAACTCTGAATAGTTGACGTCGTCGAAGGGCATTTATTGAGTGCGGACAGTTTTTTTTGTTCATTTAATTTTAATTCTTTAATTTATTATATTTTTTTTTTATTTTGTGACATAAGTTGCGCGCGCAGTTTTAAATTATTTTCCATCTGAGATCAAACGTGATCACTTTCCTTTGATTTTGTTTTAATTTTTCGTTTGTACTATTATTTCCTTGCAGGTATACCATTGAAACAAATGTCCATATGACTAATGACCACACTCTGATGTTGATTTTGATCGATCGATAGTGTAGAAAGTGTTAAATTGAAAAGAAAGAAAGAAAAATAATATCCACGTCCAAAGTGGTACTTCTTGGGTTGCATTACTTTTTGTTCATAGTTTGCAATCGAAAAAAAGTAATAGCAAAAAATAAATAAATAAAAACGCCAATAAGAGAGAAAAAGTGTTGCAAGTGGAAGGGGGAAAAAGTGCTTCAGGTTGTATTAATTGTTTTCACTTGTATCTGAGTGAATGAAAAAAATAAATCGTGTCAGTGATTTGATTCTTCAAAAAAGTGATAACACATTCTAACTGTCGGAAAAAGTAATAATTCGACACACTTGCGAATAGAGTGAACGATCACTTTTGGCTAATTGGGGTGGCGCAACACGTAGTGGACAGAAAGAGAGAGATTCACCGAGGATATTTGAAACAATTTCGCAGTCCATTGAGAAATTCATGAGGTGTGACATCGATAATAGAAGGTGAGTTGTTTCTAGCACAAATTAGTAATGTTTCTCAATAAATCGATGACTATAGCGGTGCCTATCTATATTTGAACGTTGTACTTTTTCACATATGAGATAGTGGGCATATTATTTGCTTTTCAAGTGTTATCAGCTGCTGAGATACTCGCATGTTTATGTAGTGGTATAGTGTAAGTACGTTTTGCAAGAATTGGTTAACACATTTTTTTTTTCTAATGACGTGTGGGCGTAGGTATCTGGCAACTCTAGGTGTTGTTGTCATCGCTATTACGAACTATTTTTGCAGGCAGGAAGTGGAACAGCACGAGATTTATGAATTCATGTACAAATTAGGAATGGCTTTTGTATAAACGAGTTAAGGTATTTTCGGCAGATGGGAAAATTTGCGAAAATGTATAGCAGGCTAAAAAATATTTAATTTTCATTATCACGAGTTTGGGTGTGTCCTGTCTGCGCGCGCTGATAATGAAATATTTGACGCTAGGCAAAGATAAGACAGTATGGAGGTATTGATTGCACGGTTCTAAGTCAGATGAATTCTTAATCTATCCAATCTCTTGAGTCGGAATTTTCATAAACGCCCAATATATGAGACAACGTTTGTCACAAGAGAGTTTTCCGATTGCGATTTTTATACAAAAAATTGACTGAAAGTCAAAAATTAGGGTGCACTGAAGATTTGCAATTCATACCTACTCGTAAGACCGATGGGCACAGCGATCGTTTCAGAAACGTTGGTTTTTGCTGACGTAAAAGACTTCTGTATCTGCATAATCAACGATGCAAGATACAAATTCTAAATCCTTTATGATCCTTTTTAAATTGCGTAAGAAAAACAGATATTCTAAGGGTTTTCCAAAAAGAGTTTTTTTTTGATATTCAAAGAAAAATGACTTTTGTTTGAGATAAATGATCGGGTATTTATTTCATAATAAAGAGGAAGGTATGCCGTTAATAATGAAAAACAACATTAGCCAAATGGCCACCACGACCAAGCTTACAGGACCATATCCTTTCCATAACAAAATCGCAAAGTGGCTGGCCTATGTCCTCGATAGACTCACGAATTCCATCTTTGAGGTCTTGAATCGACGCTGAGCTGTTGGCGTAGACCTTATATTTCACGTGGCCCCAAAGGAAGAAGTCGAAAGGTGTTAAATCACAAGATCTCGGTGGCCAATTGGACATGGAATTGGAATGGACAAACCTGGGTTTTCTTCAACACTTTGGGCTACAGCTGCAATATTCTCAGTTGTTCTTGAACGACGTGCACATCACTAACTTGTCCCAACAGCTCGAATTTTTCCACCAATTTATGTATTGACTGCAAAGTTTTCACCATTGTAGTGAATTTTGAAGCGTTGAAGCGTGTATCGTTCCATTTTTAGTAGTGGCGTAGTTTCTACTTGTCAAATGTCAAAAAAATAACAGCTTCAAAAGTGACAGCTACCGAAATAGCAGGTTATTCAAAATAACACCTCTAATTGGAAAACCCTTTATAAAGCCCGGTTGAAACAGGCTTTAAAAACCTTAAGGCAACGTTCCTCCAATTATACTAACCTTCAAAATATATAGATAGATAGATAGGTATGTTATTTATATTCTATTTATGAGAATGAATGTTCAAAATAAAGCGTGTTATAAAATCTTTAAAAATAAAATAAAAATATTTATGTATTATTCCACACCGCTTCAGTCAACTGACTGAACTCTGTTACTACTTCTTTAAGTCCCGCTGTTAAAGTTGGTGTTAATATTAATGCTAAAACTGAATTTTTAATTTCCAGGCCGTGAATATAATTCAAAAATTAATACTTTGCAGAGTGTAAAGGGTAAATCTTTGAACATTTTGATGTGGGCCTGTACTGTGCCTTGAAATGCGCTTGCGCGCTGCTGTAGACCACTGTTAAATTGATGGTTACCGATACTTATGAGAGACTGTAATTCATAAACCTAATGCTAATGCCTATTGTCGAAATTTTATTTCAATTCGTTTACCCAGCAGTCACCACAAAGGAGCTGTACGTGTTGATCTCTTTCAGCTTTGTATCAAGTCAGTGTTGTTCTCAGATTTTCAAATTTCTTTCTAAATTGCTCTGGAAGCCAAACTTTACTCACGAAGTTTGTGAAATTTATTTACGTCCTCGTCCAATTTTAACCTCAACTTCGCATTACGTCTGCACTTAGATCATTTAATGCACTCGCGTAACAAAATCGGTTTTGACGTAAGCCTTGGTTTGGCGCCTTTGACTACTTTTCTGTCTAAGCACTTGAGCTGATAACGATCCCATTGAAAGTCTAGTGATGTTAACAATGCAATTGTGCAGGACAAATATCTTTGTTATGAAACTTGAAGAGGGTGTGATACAATTTTTCAATTGACTTACAATTTTAATTAAGTCCGCTTTGCATAGTCTCTTCGTATTGAGAAAGTATTGTGCTTAACTTTCTGTTTAAAGATTACCTTGTGACTAGTTAAAGGAACTTTTAGAATATTGTTACCACATTCCTATAACATAAACACTTTCGTACTTTCTGAATTTCTAAAAGTGTAACACGTTTCTGTAATACCATAAAAGCATGCTGCCATGGGCTTCTAACGTTACACCACACGTACTTGAAGCAGATTTGTGTCTATAACGAATTTAACAGCTTCTGTAACTTTGAGTTACAAGTCCTATTTGTGTCAAATCGCCATTGGCAAGAGATAAAGAAGCAAAATGCAATTCATTTGAGCATCTCATATGATTTAAACCCACATTCAATCGTAGTTAATGTTAATTTGCTAGTCGGTGGTCGATTGTTTATGTAGACCAGTTTCATTTGGGCTTGCAGTTTCGCAACAGAATTCTTGATCTCTATTGAATCGAATCGATCGTAAAAACTCGCATAAAATACAGACCCGCGTTGGGCGCCACTTATAGAATTTAACATTATTTTCTATTTCATCTAAAAAATATTAATTATGCCAATAAATTCATTCGATATTTGCACTCTCAACAAAATGTACAGTCTTCCGGCGGCGACATATTTGAGCCACTAGTGCAAACAACAGCTGAAAGCACTTTGCCAATTCCTAGTAGAAAACTTTACAAAAAAAAAACATCTGCAATTTCCTGCTAAATTACTAAGAGTCTACCCACAAACACACAAAATGTTGTCACTTCCTTTGCCAACCTTAAATAATAAAAAAAAAATACTAACCAAAGACAAACAGCTCACGTTATCATTACATGTAGCGTTATCTATCCCCCCTTTCAGTTGGAATGTTATTCTGAAAAATAAGTATATGGCCGCCGCGACGACGGTATATTATCTATTCGCCGCAAGCAAATTTGAGGTTGCGTAAATTAACTTTTAACGTCATTAGAGTCGTCATCAGAAAAACCACTTAGGTTGAATTTAGTTTTCGCATTTCTTTCCACTAATCGCCTGTGGGCATATTTTTTTTTAACTCTTTTACTTCCTTATAATCGCAATCTTTGCCAAGTTCTACAGCCGGTTAGAGTTGATTGTTTTGTCTTCCCATTGTCGTTGCCTGCCGCCATAAAGTGGACTCTCTACACACAATTGTAAGTGTAGGAGCATCTTTAACAAAAATTCAAAGTTCATTGTCAATTTTATTGTAGCCTAAGTCATTAAGAAACTTATTTGCAATCGGCACATACTTATCGAAAAATAGGTGGATTGCTATTTATTTATGTAGAATTTTCTATTTTTATTTTTAACATAAATAACGACTCCCTACTTATATGGTAACAAATCGATGGGTACGTCACCCCGCGATATGGCAGTGTGAGCTTAATTCATTCAGAAAGTCATAAAGCCACTCGCGCTGGCGCATGTGTCGATTAAATCGGCGAACAAAAATTGAATCCACCTTGAGAATGGTAGGTAGATTTTATTTGTTCCTTATCTAACGCGATATGAAATAAGTTTGTGTACTTAATTTAGACATTTTTGCAAGGTTCCATATAAAATGTATTTTTGCAATGACACCGTTGTCATGCCGGGCGGAGGTATCCCAAAAAATTTTGTATGACGTGTTGAATGATGCACTTTCTACAATGAATGTGAATTTTTCGATTCCATCCAAAACAACTATAAAAGTTGAGCACTTTTTTCAACGGTGGGGAAGTCCATAAAAATCGTATAAAATTGTCTTACTTACTTGTGGTGCGCATAATTAGCACAGCGGCTTTCTTTCAGCATCTCTTTTTAAATTCAGATAAATACATAGTTTGAAACTGTTTAATACGTCTGTCTATAGGTACCTGCTGTTTCTTTAGTTCTAAATACGTCATATTCTTAATCTTGGTCTTAGCATTTTTTATGAGATTTTGTACAAGCAGTTCGGCGTAGTCAGTGGCCAATAAAGGTGGATATCGATTTAACCGATATTGTAAATTGTATCCTGCTGCGAAGAATATCAGTCGGATGTTTGAACATTCAATTTTTATTGTTTTAGTAGATATGTATAAATGATTGACCAAGTTGTCTATAAGCTGGCAATTTACCAACTAGCTGTTGAAGAAAATGCGTGATCATGATTATCATCACGAAAAAACAATTTTGGAACATCTATGGTATTCTGTTCAAAGTTTTGTAAACAAAATGAATAAAAAAGTAAATATTTGATGCAACAGGTCCATTCCGTGAAGGTAGCCTGGGCCTCGCTTCTTTTTCTTTTGAAGAAATTGAGGACACCTTCCATGACAGTTGCAATCTCAGATATTTGTCAGACGTTCGCGAGAGACTAACAAATTTTGGGATGCAATTTTAGCTCTTCCGGCATTGAACTTGAGGCCCCTCAGCGCGCTAACCACTAAAAAACTGTGCCCACGAGTTTTGTAAACGGATTTACAAAATATACAGTAGTTTAATGCGATTACGTCGATTCTCTATAAAATGTTAACACTTTACTATATACAAAGATGCTTTGTCTCTTAAAAATGCCCGCAGATGTCTCACGTATTTTTTCTCAAGTTTGCCAATCCCGCATTATTATTTCTGCCATAAGATGATAAACCGAACAGTAAACCTTGACCTTATTCGGTTTTTTTTGTCTGATATTTATTTCACAATGGGTATTCAGTACAGACTGGTCAAGGGTATTGTGACTAATAACACATGACTGATGACATTCATGCAAATTGAGTAGGAGTAAGTTTATGGAGTGCTTTTGCAGGGGATTATTTTCGACATCACGAGTGTACTTACCTTTAAAAAAAAGCTGTTGGGTCTTTCTTATATCTGCAAAACAAATCTCATAAACTCTGATATCTCTAAACTTCGCATCAAAATGATTGTTGATTTATAACGATTTTACAAGCGGACAGAAATTTTGCAACACTAATGAAATGTGTCTTGTCTCAAACTTAATACTTCGTTTTAAATTATTCACCGATTTGCGTTTGATTTTCATAGGCAACATTGAGATGCAGTTGATCGGAAGGGTTGTCCCAGAATCGCCTTTGGTCATCTACCCGTTGTAGAGTAGGGAAGTAGGTTAGTTATAAAAGCAAACCAAAAAAGTAAAGAATATCGCACGGGGCGCCAAAGTGTCTTGAGCCGGCACACTTCACTCACAAATGCGTTTGCGTTTCGCCCCTATGTATTAGAGGGGCTGATCAGTAACCCATGTCTGTTCCAGATGAGCTGATTGCTCGATGTTTTTCCAATCAAGTGATTGTGAATCGTAACCTTCAAGCCAATCTTTAGTCGAATGCAATGGCATCGGTCCAACTACAGCTTTGGTTGTGATCCAATGTCACTCTTAAATTTAAAATAATGTTGCGTACCCCAGAATGACATGTTTTACAAAACTCACAAGAGAAAGTAATCCTTGTCTTATATTCTCTCTATTTCTATATAAATCAAGTATGTCCTAAGTCGCTGTAGTCTGCATGAATTCCAAGCCTTTAACCATTACAACTAATCATGTGTTTGATTCTCATATATTTGCCACGATGGAAGACGAAATGTTTGACGAAACTTTCAATGCAAACTGCAGAAACTTTAGTTGTCGAATTCCTTACCCTTTAATTTATAAATACCTATTTGCAAAACTCCACTTAAATATTCCCTGATGCTTAGCATAAGTGCCTCAAAGTTCACCATAATGCTATCAAGTTTCAAGGGTACACTTTCCAAACATCGTATGCTAACAAATATAATTGTTCCATAATCTCATCGCACATGACACGATTTAAGCAAGTTTGCTCTATCAACAAAATACATTTTTTTATTCAGATCAGACTGCCAGCCATAGCATCGCACCACACTTCCGACCACCACTCTATTTACTCATATTGTTTAGTATTTACTACTGTACGCCGACCATCACCCGAGCTATTAGAACAAATAATTTAAGTCTCATAATTTTTGATGTGATAATTAGAAGAAAAAACAAGAAAAAACTGCTGTTTCAACTACAAATGAGATAAAATTGCTCTCGTAGATACACGCAGTGAAAAGGAGCAATTTTTTTGGAGATCTTAATATTATGTCATTATACTCACGTGAGATATTTCATTGGAATCGGAGTCAGAGTCATATAGTTAATTATGAAGTCAGAGTAATATGGGTTTGGGGAATTTTAATTACCAAAAAAATAATATAAAAACTCACAGCGTTTACAAGGTGCGCAAGAATTACAACAAGTCGTGGGCTTCATTTCACAAGAACTGAGTGAGGCCACTTTGCGAAGTTTATTTTTGGATATCGGATTTGTTTTTTGTACAACAATAATATTGGAAGTTTTTGTTATTGTTGGGGAACCACCCCTCTCAGAGAATTAACATAAATGCTATAATTGGCTGTGGATAATTTCATGTAATATCAGTGCGGTGTGGTGATGTTTAGGCATTTACACATTTCGTGGATTTTTGTAGAGACCGAGCGAAGCTTTGGAATTGTAGATCATTTTTTATTTTTTTATTATATTAATATTTATAGAAGAACACTTATGGAAGTGGTTGTTTTATTTGGGGTTGTGTTTTTATGGCAATAAGGAAGTGGGAATTATGGCGAATGATCATAAGGAAATACAGTCGAACGCTGGGTGAGAACACTTAAATATGAACGAATAGCGAATGGGAAGCATTGGTCACTTTTCGGGTGTCTTATAATATAATTGGATAAAATAGTCTCCCAAGAAAGTTTTCTATGAAATTCTTAAAAATGCATTAAAAATTTTTGAAACATGGAGAAATTGAGAAACCTTCATATTGTTATTTGTTGAAAATTAAAATATGCGTCGAATTCAGTGGACAGAATGCAACAAATATTGAGGAAATAGGTTGAGTAAAACAAATGTATTGAACGTCATTTAGTGGGCATTTAACAGAACAGGAAGCAGTTTTTGTACCTATGTTCATATTGATTACAAAAGTATTGGCTGTTCTCTTTTATACTTCGCTTTACAAGTACTTTTCCTTTCACACGGTTCGGAAGTAAAATAAATGCAAGCGGGATAAGTTTGATAAAAACTGTGTTCGAATTACCGAAGCCGTGAACGAGCAATACGTCACTGAATTTTGTAGATTTAAGATGCAAATCAATAACAAATTCAGTGACGTATTACTCGATCACGGATGCAGTAATTCAACCCCTGTTGTTGTGAGTGTTAAATTCTTTGACATAAATAACGCTTGCCGATAAAATTAGAAAAAAAGTAAGGGCTAAGAAAAAATCGTTTTCGCGAGTAGTTGGCTAAGAATCTTTCTCCTTTCGTTAAAAATTAAATAAATTTTGTAGCAAAATAAGGAAGTTGTGTTCGATTTTGAAGTTAATGTTAATTAATCATATTACTTCATCAACATTGTCAACTGTCTGCAGGGTTATACAAAATAACGCCAAAGGTTTGGTAGCATTAGCATAGTAAATTCTAAGTTAGATATGTAAGGTCTGCTGTCGTCAATGTTGCTGTGCTAATGTGTTTCACGCCACTATACAAGTGGGGCTCTAAAGTGTGCTAATTGACTTGGTGTAATTCTTGCTGACAATGTGGTCACTATTTATCAGTGGCGTGGCGTGAACATTTTAAAATGGGAAGTGTACCTTGAAAGAAAATCATATATTGTACATTTGATTTCCACATCAACAAAGCAAAATTATCCACAAAATGACAAAAGGGGAAGTAGAAAAAAATCGAATAACTCGAAGAAAAGCGTGTTATTTTGTTTATAACTAAGCGGGTTAAACTTGGAGTTTTCAAACAAAACAGTGCTCAGGGAAGAAATTAGAAAAACTAGCAAATGTTTTCTTAAAATTGACTTTCCAGTGAGAGTTTAAATAATCCGACATATTTGGGGTTACCTTCGCTGATGATGAATGAAAATGGATACACACAATATTTATTTTATGGTGAATATCGTATTTATTTGGTAGGGTTTCATGCATAAGTGGATTTGGATTTTGGTAGATAGTGTTGATGGTGGAAATTTAAAAAGGGAAGTTGGTGGGAATCAGGGGTATATGGACGCCAAGCCACTGCTATCTATTGATTGAAAGGCACAATTTAGTTGAAAGCTGCGATAGAAATTGATCTCTTGCATGATTTCTCTGTGAATTTAAAAATCAATTCAAAAAGAAGGTCTTATAAAATATCTTAGTACTGATTTTTTTTGAAAGAGATCAACCGATTTGGTAAAATTAGCGCTTCTTCTAGCTCGTTTAATAAATTCTGTATCTAGCCGATGTAGATTGCTAAAAACTTTTTAGGTGTTTTCTAAGTCAATAAATTAAATCTATAAACTCGTAAAGAAAGAGATTTTTTCGAGCATTTTTTTCTTAAATTGGAAATGAATAGGTTGACTGGCATAGTAGTTTAATTAAGTGGAAGCGTTTCTGACAAACATTTTTACTGACCTTTTGCGAATGTCTGACAAGCCGTTTTTTTTCAAATTTGTAACCAGCTTATGCAACTTTCCTTTCGCAATGAAAATTAGTCAAGTCTTGTCGTATGACAAAAATTGCCCTATCTACATTACGTTATCGGGTTAATTTTTTTGTTTTTAGATAAATTCACTGTGCAAACATATTTCATACCAACTCGTTGAATGTTGTCATCGACGTCTGATTTACTGTCTAAGCCACTTAAATGAAATCGTATGCCTTTATTACAAGTAAAACATACGGGCAACTATAACCCCCCGATAAAGTTTTTTTTCATTTCCAATTCGAGCATATTTTCGTTCAAAATATGCACTGAAAGGAACGTTTTACTCCACACTCACTATCAGCGTTGGCATTTGCCTTTGTGTTTTCGCCCTAAACCTTATCTTATCAGAAGCTTTCATGTTAACTATATACAGTTATGAGGAATTCAATTCAAGTGAATTCTGACTCGATTAGGTTTTTACAAGGAAAATTTTCACATTCAAAGTCATTTTCGCTTAGAATGCAATTTATTTTTAGTCAACTTGATTAATTTGTTGTTTTTCATTTGTCTAACAACAAAATGCATCATGAGTCAATGAGATTGTGTGTTTTCACAGCTATGTCATGTGTTTTTTTTTTTTTTTGAGGCAACATTTGTCACGGCACAAGGTTCCACTCAGTCATTGAAGATTTATTTAGTGATGAAAAAAATACTCCAAAGATTCACTGCAATCTCCCTTGAAAGTGTAACTAATGTGACTCTGCTTATCGGCGGTTTTGGTCTTAAAATGTCAGCCTTGAAAGCTGAACAAAGCGGAGACGTTTCGTTGCGAATACAGAAAAAAATACGACGTTATAATCATGATGAAGTATTTACTTACAGTTTGGCACTATTATTTAAAGTCACCATAAATCTTATCAATAAAAATTAAAAAAAAAATAGTAACAACAGAAATACAATTTTGATAAGGCTATGTTGCCGAGGAGCTATACAATTACCTCATAGTACTAACTTTGATAATATTGAATTCAGTTGTCGACATGAAATTCGTCCGAGACCTTGAAGATAAGCCGGAACACTGGACGTTTCTGATTGTAGTTTGAAAGTAGAAAAAAACCTGTGAAGATTTGTAAAAAAAAATGATTGAGATGGAAGAAAATTAAGTCAAAAAGAACGGGCAAGCTATTGGTATCGATTTTTGTCAAAGAGATCTACCGATGTGCCCAAACATACCTCATTGAATATTAAGTCTTAATAAAAAAGATCCAAGAACTCATATGCAAGGTTCTTATAAAGATACGACGTCTGGAATTTTAAAAACTACAATTGGTTTTTGAATGGATTATATAATGTCAATTCGAGGCAACAATTAATTTCCTAACTTAGTGCCGATCTTTCCCATATGTCAGCAGAAGAAGCGGTAAAAAAGACCCCACCCAGCTACAAAGTATCAACAACTTGCATCCAACTAAAGGAATGCATCATCCCACCGGGGGCTGGGCGTATACTCGACTCATGTAAACAACATAATTACAATTCTATCGAGCAATTTGCCAGCTGTCTAAGCGATCTTTGCCTCCAGCTAGCGACCCATTAGTCAGCTTGAGAAAAACCGGAAAACCTATTTTCACCATTGGCGTGCGCAAGAATATTCCCGCTGACTATTTAGTGCATGCGGTAGACGACAACATTCTTCCTTGATATGGTTCTGCGAAACGAACTCATTTCAATACGCATGCCGCCAGGTGACGGTGTCTCTACGACCGTATGTTAGGTCAAGATCTGCCGCAAACTGAATTTGCGCAAGCCATCGTGACCTGGTTTCGGTTAAAAGTACCAATTCATATTATGTACCCACATCCGAACCACATCATGTCTGTTGTAGATGCATGAGGTAATACAAATCTTACCAAATGACTCACATTCGAGATTAGCCCACTTTATATGGTGACGGAACTTTATCTCTGAGAGATTAAAACCTGTGCATATTTACTTTTAATGATATGAGCAGCTCTTATAGCTCATGTCAGGCACAACATCAGGTACACACTGCTTCCCCCTCGAATAGTGGTGCGGAGTGCATCGAACAACACCCTTGCCGGGTGCGTGACTTTCCACGGAGCACTCATCAAACCTCTGTGTCTGTGAAGTGAATGTTAAGTTGGCATAATCTGGAGGTTTATAGTATCGTTGCCATCAGTGTTGAGCAAAATATTCCGATCAGAGAGTTATGTTTATGATGTTGTTATACTTGTCCCCCTGTCGGTGCATGTAGGCATCTCGGGAAACCGCAGCAACGACACTAAGTCGATTTGATTTGACGGAGCGCATGCAATAAGCGAAAGAACCGCGAAACATGACCCTTTTTGAAATCAACTTGGCACAATAAGGAAACGTTAGCTGATGTCGTAACGCATATGCTCACAGGTGCATATTAGAATGTGCGCCCAGGAACATGCAGGCATGCTAAAAACTGAGCAAGTGCTTTGTGAATTTAAATTTTCTAACAAATTGTCAAAACAATTACTGCTGGCAAAAATGTAAATTTATTTTTATATTTCCCTGAATCGCTTTCAGATCGTATGGCGTATACGTAACTAATTCAGTTCTAGGTGTTCAATTAAAATGAGACAATCGGTGCAGTAATTGATTTAGTAGACGTTAATGGGTTCTTAATTGCTGACCTCTGTCAGTACCTACATTTAGCGCACGTATAGGAATTCAAATCGCAAGCCGTTGGATGGGTTCATATTGGAAATGTTTTTTTAAGCGGTGCACAGGACAATTTTGTTTGTATTGTAATTAGTAAATTGCTTAAACTTAAAGTCCAGTAAATAACAGTAAGAGATAATAGTCTCTTTCTCCTCCTATATAGAGCAGGATGACAAGTATTGTAGCGCTGATGTGCTTCCTGCCGAAGGAGATTAAGTTCCCAGGGCGTTGCAGATCCAGTTTTGGCCGGTTCTATTTTTCCACTAGACATAGAGTGTCGGTTGTCCACCGAAGATTTGTTTTTTCGATAGCATCCACCTTTTTATGAGTAAACAAGAAACGATCGGAATACCTTAGGATAGGAGGTATACCTTAGAAAAATTGTAATTTAAACAGGTTACAATAAGACAAATGGCCCTTGGGAGATGAATCATCTGGAAATCCGGTATACATATATTTTTTAATCATTAGTCTTATGTTATTTCACAGATGACCGTTTTAATGATTGTTATGTTTCATTTATTTTTTGAAAAATGTTACAGAAAAAAAAAATCACTAAACCAGCTTAAGATATAGAAACAGAAACAGGTTTTGTCGCAGAAACAAGAACGAGATCTATTTAGATCCAATTGAAGTAATCACTTTATTTTTAAATCCGATGCAATTTGTAATTTATTGCTTATCCTTCAACTAAGGACGAAAAGTGCAAATAAATCTCCCTCTCTCATTTTTTGCTGGCCATCAAGTGTAACAACTCAACTCATTGCACTATCTGACTCTCTACGGAATTTCAAGGCTAAAAGCCGCCATAATCTTACCAAAACCAGTGAACTACAATCGGTGAACAATGACCAAATCAACCATTCATTGGAAAAAATTAATAACAACCACAAAACCACAATGAAAATCCTTTCTATCCAAAGCAATAAGATTAAAGAAGGCTCAACACTCAACATCGCCAACTGTGAAAACCTGATTTCCTGCTACGCCTCACTTAACACTAAAATTTCTACTATCAAGACGTCCATCTTATACATCAATGACAAACGCCTAACCCAGCCTACTCAACCTGATCATAAGAAAGACTTCATCGAAATCAAGCAAAGTATATCTGCTCTTTCTACTGCCTTGGACTCCATCAAGATACATCAGCTGTCTAAGAACAGTGAGCGTGCTCGTGAAATCTTGAGCGTTCTGAGTTCACTTAGCGACGATTCGACCTCAACGAGACAATCAATCAACATGATCGCTGATGAACTGAAGCTTGTCTCATCTAAGTTTGACATGCCCCCATCGGAGTTACATTTCTGTGCTAATAACTCCTTTCATGACGAGTTGCTGATCTCCATACTGGAGGCTGATATAAGGAGACTGATATTGCTGCGCTGCCATCTAATGCTACTCCGGCCTCTACCCACTTGCGACATATGAGACGAAACAGTAATGTATTGGCATATTTCGGGGCTCCTTTCAGAAAGAAGCCATTAGTGTCTCAATAGACCGCCAATACAACCTGGGTACAGAATTTGTTCAGTCGTTATTTCTCTATTTCCAACCTTGATTGTTAGCTCCATCCAAATGAAACTCAAGAAACTTCAAGATCAACGTTTAAAGTAAATACGCCTGGAAATTTTCCTCGGTTGATACCCTCACCATCGGTGGTATGGAATCCTAATTTTAAGTCAAAAACTATTTAAAAAAAGACGATTTATGCCTTAAAATGTTTAAATTGATAAAAAAGCATGAAAAAGGTCTCTCTACTGTACATCTACTTAGATCAACGCTTCTGGACATTCGATATAGCGAAAAATTGTATCCTATTTTTCAATCGGGACATTTTGCAATGCGAATGTGAAAACCAAAGCCAATTTCACGCAGTAGTTCTTAAATCTATTCCGAACAAACACCTTACGGACGAAAATAATTAAAGTTTGGTTAGAGTAAGAATGGAGTTTTTGGAATTGGCATTACTTTTTCAATCGACAATCATTTTGTTAACTGACAGCTGATTTGTGGTCATTTTGGATCGCTCATTTCACCATGAGTAGACAAAATTATTCTTCAAGCCTAAAAAAATAACATAAAAGTCAGTTTCACTCTACAGAGCATGGAATATATTTTAGATACATTTTATTTTTTTAATTTAATAAATTTTAAAAACACAAAGCGATTCCTTTCTCAAGAAATGTTTTCGATTCGAATTTTAAATAGAATCAGTTGAATCAATTCGCTTCGCTCATGCCCATCCCATTACAAGTGGAATTTCAAATAGGTAAACGATTTCAATTGACATTCTTTTGACATTATTTGTCATTCCAGGTAACGCTGCCGCTATATCAAACAAAATATTCCCTCTCAGCTGACATTGAGCCTGTTTACAGGCTGTCTGTCTTCTTTTTTAATTTGCAAAATAATTCAAAGCAAGATTATTAAAGTTAAGAAAAAAAACAGCAAAACCGAAAAAGAAATAAAACTGTCATGTTATTATGTGTGTCAATTCAAATTATTCACCGCGAATGAGCGAATGCGATGCATGTGGGCGGCTATTCGGATTCTTCGTCGGAGACAGTATATTTAACATTTTGTCGGTGTGATTCTTTTGTCTCTAAGGTCATTGTTGGCTGATTAATGCAAACAAACGAATAGCCGGCAAGAGTATCTTCAAACTAGTCCTATACGGATATCGTGGAGGTTGTTACTGGAGCTCTATAGATACATTATTCAAAGGCTTACGCGTATCTAAAGCTATTCCGCGCTTTGTATGGATGGTGTGACATCATTTTGTATCCAAATAAAGGTGATGGTAAATTCATATTTATAAATAGAGTGCAATTAACGCATTGAGTCATAAAAATACTTAAATTAGTAGAACAATGTGCAGGAGAGTTTTTTGTTTCTCTCTTTTTTGTTTGTATGTGGGAAGTGAAACGTGTTGCTCATCGGAAAACGCATTTCGAATAGGAAAAGGAATGTTGGCAAATTGAAAACAAGTCATATACAGATAAGAACTGTTGCGTCTAGCGTGTTTTGTTTACGAGTGCTCAAGGACAGAATGAATTCTCTTTTTTAAGCGGTGAACAGTGTGTGCAGTAAGTACATTAATTTTTGTAGCATATTTGTAAGCAATTATTGTGGTTTATGCACCATATTCCAATAGGGTATTTATATTTGAGTGCGTAGATTTTATTTCATCGCAATCGGCCAACACAGTCAGAAGTTATGAAAAAAAGTTGCGAAATAAATTTACTTCATTTGATTTACTAGAAAAAAAAACTAATACCTATACACTGTATGCTATGAACTTGTAGACCCGACCTTAGAATGTTTTGGAACAGAATAAGAAAAGGTAGAGTCCAATGAATCAGTGATTCAAACCATACGATTTTCAGTTTTGCTTATGGCCTTAGAAATGTTAAAAATATCATAAAGATCTGACCCTAAACATTCAGGTACCACGGTCAAATTCACTTGACGGCATTTTCCAACGGACAATGTTCCTTGTAGACAAGTTTTAGAAAATTCGCTAAAGCAACAAAGTTTCAAAGTTTTCAATTATTTCTGGATAACCGTGGTTGCAGTTAAGAAGAACCGTAAGGGACAATTTGCGAACCAAAATACTACTCCCAAGTGGAAGAAACCACAATTCAGTTGATGATTTATCGAAATCTGGTGATTATCATTCGCCACCACTTTGTTGCAGCTTTCTACAGTTAATCTGCGCACATCTGCACTCCTGCACTGACCCCTAAGGATCCACATTCATACCTATCAAACGCTCCCATTGGCAAAATGGATTTCTCTAATTTCAATTACCCGTTCCACCTACAGAGTCCACACTGCTCCCACACCGCACCCACACCCAAAATGTAGACGCACTGGTCAACCGATATATCTAACAATCGCTGACATGACAGTTTGCATTACTTTTCCTCCGATTTCCTTATCCAACATGGAATCGCACAAAAAGCCAATCAGCTAACAAATTGCTTACGAATCCATATGCAGAGTGGTTTTTCCTGTATCTATCTGCATCTCGCCGCCGCATCTTATCTCATTGAAGAAATATCCTCCGTCAATTACCGTCCGGCCATAACGAACTAATTGCTAACGGGCGTTTTACCGTACAAACACACACACATGTTATATGTAATGGATGCGAATGTTTATGCAAACAGCAAATTATTGCGATACCAACTAAACCCGACAAAAAGTCAGACAAAATAACACAACAACCACAACAAGTGAAGCATTGCCAATTGCAACAAGCGCACGTACCATTAGTGTATGCAAAAGCATAGGTTTACAATGTTCACGAGTATCTCGTCCGCCTATATATGCGATATGCATGTGGCCAACAACTCTGTGCAGTGTGTCTATGTCTATATCAGGTCTAGGTTGGAATTAATTTGGTCTAGTTTCGCTTTTGTTTTTGTATAAAATTGCACTCCTCCACCCGCCATAGATACAGTTTTAGATATATGTACAAACTTGTGTAGGCACACACCCCTTGAGAAACTCAATGAATGGTGGAGGTAGTGCGCCCAAATGGGCGGTGTGGCGGTGATATTTATATTTTTCTTTGGCATAAATCCACGAGATTGGGCGAATTTGGTTCGTAGTCTTGAACTTGTGTTGTTTTTTTTTTTTTAAATGGCCGTATAACACTCAATCCAAAGGTCAAGCGGAAGGTGCCTACAAAGAAATAATGATAAATTTTCATCTTCAATTTGATCAAACCCAAGACAGAAAACCACGATGCATGCAATGTATCATCGGAGTCTTAAGAGAACATTTTCCTTACGTAATCCTTATCCACAGAGACTTGTAGACTGATTTATTTTTATTGCAATTTTTTGTTCGTCGTTTTGTTTGGAAAATATTTCTATCTACGATCACTTGAACGGTATTTTGTTTTCACTTTTTTTTAAAATATTTTCTTTCATTGTTTTTATTGCCGGCTGCGACTGCAAAAAATAAATAAAATCAAAGAAAAACTGTTTTTGAAGAGAAAAAAAAAATGTCATGGCAGTCGAAAATGGTTTGCATTCCTGCCAAAAAAAAAAAATTAAACCGAGATGTTCAAGATCGTAGCTTCGATCTATTGAGGTTAACTTTAGAATGAAATAAAAACAAAATAATAAAGAAAAAATACAAATTATTTGGCGACATGCACATGGCCCATTTCTCAGATTGGGTTTCATTGAGACACTAAAGCTTAAAATGTGTATCTTTCGAGGGGAAAAAAAAAACAGGAGGAACAACACTAAACAACACAGTAATAGGAATGGCGTGATGTGGCCATTCTTATTTTGAAACACTACCTATATGCAGATGCAGATACAGTGATAAATATATAGCGATCTGGTAGGGTATAATGTTTTCATTTCTCGTGAAACCACAATTCGGCGTTGGATTTTATTTTTATTTTGTGGTAATTTCCGTTCAGACGTGACCTTAAGGTATCAATTGAGATTAAGATGAGATGGTGTGCGAGAATGGGGAGATATCTTATGACTCAATCAGGAACGAAAGTGAGATCTGAAGGTGAGATGAGGCGATATGTGATGGTGCTCATTGAAAGCCGTATGAAGTGATCTTCTGTTGGTAGTTTATCGTTAAAAGCCACAAGATACCGTTCGGGGACGTCTTATAGTTGATTGGTTTTTCCCGACGAGGGTTTGGAATTTTGTGGGAATTTTGAAAGTCCCATGACTGTATTTAGTTGCACAAATTATTTGGTCTTCGTTTAGGTTTGTTAAAAAAATCGTACTGTTTAAAAAATGTTGAATAAAATTGCTGCAGGTGATATCTGACATCTGAAGCTAGCTTTAGCTCCATTTGACATAAGCGTTTCTATTTTTTTGGGTAGATCTAGGTTAAAGAATTTAGGGGAAAGTAGAGCATCTGCTATTTAATGGGTATCACATTTGCTATCACATTTCATACGCCTCAGGAATGAAATAGTCATTTATCACTCACTTCATAAGCATTAGAAGGTGTGCTAGTAACTATAGCTACTTTCAACCATTTGTACTAATTACATGTTAAAATTTATACGAATTAAACAGTAGAACGGGTCCAGTGTAGAGTGGAAGCTTGCCTTCACAAACCAGTCGTATGAGGCTCGATTCTTTTATACCCCTTTCTAACGTATTCAAACCCATCCAAACCAATAATGCTATCTTGAGGGTTGGGAAATATTTGCGACACCTCTCGGGCAAATGTAAACTTCTCTTCTTTATAATAATATGGTGGCTAACATAGGCCAGGGCAATTTTTCGCTACTAAAGTGCTATAAATGCGTAGTGGCTTAGTGGTTTCTGTGTTGGACTACTAAGCGGAAGGTCCACCAAAGAACACAAATTACATTTTAATGTTGTTTTTTCACTGCGCCACCTCTCGCGAACGTCTGAAAAACAATCGAGAGTAAAACCGTCATGAAAGAGCTTCTCAATCAGGCGTTGGGACTCGGCATACAATTCTAGATCCCTTCTATTTGTTCTAAAAACAGTTGTGAGAAGCTGGGCCGAGGGTCCCACGCACCTGATGCTCCAACTACATATTTATTTAATTTAAAGTCCTCTAAATGCGACGACATATCATTTTTAACGACTTTGATGCAACGAAAGTGCCACAGCCCGTTTCAAAATTCGACCCACTATGTTAAAAATGTTTGTTACATATACTAGTATGAAAATTAAGCTGCTTTCAGTGTCAAGTTATATAAATTTTCATGCCTTTTGAATGTTAGACAAGTCAAATTGCATCTTAGTTTTGCCGAGTGTACTATACTTAGACATCGATTAACTGAGTCTCTGTCTTCCAAAAGTTGTAAGAATATTTTTTTTTGATTTTTGCCACGCCCCCTAATTTCAAACCTTACATACTGTGCTAGAATAATTCTCAAGAGCAATTATAAATACTAGATCGGATAAAGATTTTGGGGAGGACAACCTATTCATGACTTTAAAATATTTTATACAACTCTGTTTGTTTTGGACTCCTCAAGTATTCGACTTATCGGCATGAAAACTTTTTTAAACAATAGGTACATATTTTTATTAAGTTAATTATAATGAAGAGATCGAAATTTTAAGAGAATGGAAAAAATGCGGGAAGCCTTCTACGCAAGATAATCTGTGTCTTTATCTACAGGTATATCATAAAAATAGGGTTTGAAATAATTCCGTGATCGGTACGACGAACAAAAAATGTAACCTGTTAATTTAATGAGGAACTGAATTTTGCGATGCATTTTAAACCAATTTTAAAACTAGGTAACCTGATGGTTGTGCATCGTTGGAATAGTAATCAGAAACTTTTCTTCGATGTACTATAGATATAAATCTACAACTTTTGCGTTCTTTCAAATGCTCTCCTTCAGTAAAGCAAGCTGCGATTTTCCTTCACATTTGACACATATTTTGCAGATCTCTAAAGCAGCTAATGAAAGTAAGTCTTGAAGCTACTGTAATGAATGTGCAATTATCATATTTCTCCTGTCTGACCACAAATCGATCCTTGCATTTCACTAACTTCCAATTTTAGTCATAAGCCAAGCCATGCTTTTACGAAAAGCTAAGTTGGAGACACAATTATTGTTTCCTCTCAAAAATCCATACATCTCTTATAAATGTCTGGTTATGAATTTATGAATTTGTTAATACTTGCGGTGATAGATCGATAAAATGGGCTTATTTTCATTTAAAGCTAAATATGTAGCTACAGTCGTTTTTGTTAAGCGTCGTTCTTTTATACACAAAACAAAAGCTGGGTCTTTTAAAAAATGCCTAACAGATATATATTTATTCGGCTGCTCATTCGGAATGCACTATGCCTGATTTAATTCAATTTGTTTTAATGTTTAAATATCCAATCTTCAATGTATTGAAAAGTATGTATAGGTATGTCAAGCAACATCAAGTTCCATTTAAATTCTTTAAATTTGCACCGCAGCTCTACAGAAAAAAATGAGTAAAAATAAAATTCAAAAACACACCGAACTCTCTAGACAAAAATGTTTAACCAGATACCAGACATTCAAGTGCTAAGCAAACAAAATTAAAGAACACGAATTAGAAACTACATAAACAGAACCAAATTGGAAAACAAGAATACAAGGAAATATGAACAAGGCGAAGCGTGGAAGTAAGGGGGAACAGAAACCCAAGCAAACCATAATCCAAGACTGATATCTTATACTATACACGAGCCCCCATTATAGAGTGTATTGTGTACATCGTGTTACTATACGATTAGCCCGTCTAATTTGCGTTTCATCCACTATGAAAAAAAAAATCGCCACGAACTGCACGTGGTGTACCGCAGAAAATTGGATTATGTGGGTAACGATTGCCTTTGATAAACTGAGCGAGAATTTGTTGAAGTGCAAACTAGTGGTGGAAGGTTGGGCAATATGCTACATATATGTGTACTATAAACACTGCTCAATATCGGTGTTGTCCTCATTAGCTCATTCTATTGTGGGCCAGGCGACTGACTTGAAATCGGCCGCATCAAAAATCGTGTCACCAAACACCTCGGCCATTGGCAGTGGTATGGTAGCGGACCGATCAATATATCTAAAGTCATTGAAGAGGGATTATTACGCGTGCAACTAATGTTATGATGACATGAAGCCCAAGCCAGCAGCTGATGCCATTTGAGGTAAAAATCACGAGGGTTCATTTGTTACGTGAACGTCTAAGCAAATGGCATTGGGGTGACTCTGGCCACTTGTTGGATTTTTTAGGGGGCAGAACAAAATGTGTGGAAAGTTGAAGGTGAAATATTTTCAGTGTGATGTGAATTGTTTCATGTGGCAGTGAGCTTTCTAAAAATATTATTGACTACCGAAAATGTCAAACCAACCACTGTGCGGTGGATCCAATGTTCTCCCTGGTTTGTAGGTAAGTTATCCTGTGGTTCAGTTGAATTTGAGTGAACATGTGAATCAAACTTCAAACTTTACACGTTGGATGAAATATTTGCTCGTAAACCGTTCTGTTGAAGAAGCTCACCCCATTTTTTTTCCCTTGATTTAAATATTAAAATCCAACAAATACTTTTTTACACTATCGGAATGTCCTCAGATAGTGGCTGAAACTCGAAATTGTTTACGAACACTTTTTGTAGCTATCTCTAGCTTACTGGAGTCAAATTCACAGGAGGAGACTTTATTTATGGCTCCCTAAATATAGCTTTAAAGTATTCCTAGTGCCATTCTGGAGGGATTGCTGTCATATCTGACTGAATTCTGACCAGAGAACATTTTGAAATCCCATCTAACCGATATTATATGAAAATCCTTTTTTGACCGGGAAAATAGTAAAATATTTGTATAGACTAAACCTGAAGCTAGATTTTTAAAATTTAAAAAAAAACTACATCGCCGCCACGTGGCTATAATATAATTTTAATGCTTACGCTCATTGAAAATTGTAGTAAACTGCCCATAAATATGCATTAAGCAATGTTTTGGAAGACTTAATTTAATTGAAAGTTCCTTTTTCAGCAAAACTGAATAAAAAAGCTTTTTAATGAGTTGTTAATTTTTTGTTTCATTAAATTTTAGATTAGTTTTACAAAATAAAGAAACCAAATATAACTACAAGTATATATTACAATATTAAATTTTTGACCAAATCTCTATTCAAAAATTCTTATTTTAAATTTTGACCTAATTAAAAAAAAAACGGTCTTTTGGTCAGATTTGACTGGATTCAATTTTTTGTAGTGGCAACGCTGCTTATGGTCTGCAGATGTTCCATTTGACAAGTCACATGGAATTGCCATAAGAGATCTGCCTCGATCTAACCTTATTTTTCTTTCGATATGTTTAACACAGAAAACCAAATCAGTGGCAACGCGATAAATGAAATCCATAAACGCTTTCGTCGGTCACAGATATTATATCCAAACTCAAAAGGTCATAATGAATTCTAGTTTGCCTAAATAAATCCAGTCTCAATTAGAAAAGTCCGGAAATTCAAAGCGGAGAACAATCTAAGTACAGCCTCATGCGACCGAAAAAACTTGAACCTCAGAAGAAGTTGACACCGTGACCCAAAAAAAAACCGCAAGCACATTTTAAAAGCTACGTAGTTCATACCAAACAACGGGCATTTTGAGAAATCTTGCTATAAAATTTTGTTCATATTCCAACTCCGTTTATGAAAGACGTTAACATACTTGCATTGGGCCAAAGGTCAAATTGGCTCCGCACTGCAAGTAGTACTCTTCGCGAATCGCGATCATATACGATATACAAGAACCAGGCAATTAATCTTGTCCCACTGAACCATACTGAGCTTCAAATTGGAACCAAAAAGCACAAGACAGCCAACATGTGGCTTGTGTCACTATCTGCATCGATGACATGTCGTATCGTATCGTTGGCTGGTAAGAGGTGTGCAATTTATTTACTAAAACTTGTAGTTGTTGTGTCATAGCGGAACTCAAAACACATGGGGATGGCTGCAGTCCGTATAACTTATGGCTAGATTAGATACTCTTCTCTGTGTTGAACAATTGCATCTAACGTGCTCGTAATCACTTATAGTGAAACAGGAAACTGTGTGGTAACTCTCCGAGTTACCATCCAAATGTGATTGCAGCAGTACACTCTGTACACTATACACATGGTAGTCTAGCGCATGTGGTATCTATCACATGCTGAGTTGTTGATTATGGATATCATTACAATTATCTATTGCAATTGAGAGGACTGCGAGGTATGCCGTTGCGAGGTGATGGTGTGGTGATGATGATGCGACAGGTAGTATTTTCAAGTGTCCAATCATTGTCATATGGTGCGAAATAAATTGCATCTCACATGGGCATGCATTTTAATAGAATTTAATTAATTGAATTGAATTGATATATGGGACAGAGATGAGGGCGAAAGTGTCATCAGAGTATGTAAATATCCTAGCGAAAGAGAGATAGGTAAAGAAGCTTTTAAGTTGCCTTATGTTATGCAAGGGGTTCATATCTAGTGTAATTTTTCATTAGCAAATGTTACCTATGATTTTGTTCGATATCTGACTCGTTGCATTGAAAATCGTTGTTCATAAAAATTCCAGTATTTTTCAGACGTTTGCGAGTGGTGAGAAAAACCTTTGAAGTGTGATTTGGATTGTGAACTTTTTTTTTCGGCTTCTAAATATTTTAGAGTCAATATTTGAAGGTCGTAAATATGCATTTTTATGCGTACCATTGCTTATTTTTAATTTTTTACAAAATCTCGTGCCAACAATACAGTGATCCCCGGATAAGTGAGCCGAAAATTAAGCAAATTAAGCATTCAAAAGGAAATGAGCATAACATTTACCCGTTTAACCGGTTAAATGTGTCCTGCTTAAATGCGTTTTCTGGTTAATTGCGAAAAAGTACGCGTTACTGCGTCGACAATGGACTTAAGCGGGATTTTCGGAATTGCTGTTCTCGGATAAATGCAATGAAAATTGTACATATTATCCGACGAAACAATCCGAGAATTACTGAAGGTATAGCTTTAAAGGCAAAAAACAACCAGTTCGTCCAGGCCTCCTTGAAGTGATTGAACGATTTCAGTTCTGACAGCCACTTGCCAGGTTGACAAATGGTAAAATATTTGTTTACTCTTATTCAAACCAAAGCGTTTGCTTGCAAAAAAGTGATTGCATTCCGTTGAACAACACAGAAAATATTTAAGTGCAGCTCCGCAGTCCGCACGCAACGAAAAAAACAAGCATTGTCACTCCGTGTTGCTATAGCTTTGAGTTCTCAAAAGAGGCCGCTTATTGAACCCCTTAGCTCTCTGTTTGGTTACCAACTAAGAGTCCAGCTGTCGGGCCCTGTAATGCAACTGTGAAAGCCGCTGTCGATTTCCTGCAGACATTTTTATATCTACGCTTTATAGTCGCACCATCAGTAAAGATGTAAAGTATGTTCTGACATATTATTAACTAAGCGTTTTTCAACATTTTGTTGTCATACTTGACACTTTAATTCGTTCAAAAACAAGTTGACATAAAGTCTGTCAAAGGAGTTCAAAAAATATAAAAAAGTGTCGACTTTTTGTTTGTGTCAATTTTCATGCGCAAAAGATGTTTAATTATTGCTATTAGCAATCCAAATGAAAAAAAAATTATTTGAATCCATTCCAATCGAGGATCGTATTTCAAATCTAATTTTCGTGCTCAAAATATTTACTGACAAGTGACAAAATCACAGAAGAACTGGCTCTTTGCCAAATCCACCTAAGCCAACGGATGCTAATAAATTGTATTTATTTGTTTTTTTTTTCTCAACGAATTAGCTAAACATTTTGTCGAGTGAGATGTATCTATATCTGTTTGACTTCCGGCAGCTCAGCTGTTCTTTATATTTTTATTTTATTTTATTTTCTGTTTTGAAAATCAATATGAAATAAAGTGTTGCCACTTTAAATAATCACTTGCGGCAGTAACCTTTTCGTCTGACTCCACGAGTCAAGATCAAACAAAATCAAGTTCAAAACAACACCAATTATGGTATATTACCCGTCAGGCTTTAGTCGGTAATAGAACATCTTAATAACCTAATTGCGGCAATTTATATAGGAAATAAAAAGAACAATTTCATAATTATTATTTCACTACAGATTAATCACACAGCCCGCGTCAGTCTGTGCGGTTTGTTTATGGGTTTCTATACTAAAATGGTGGTTATTTTTTTTAACTTACACTTATTTGTAGAAATGTATCTATTTGAAAGCATAACATGACTGATGTATATCTTTTTTGTATATTTGCAGGTACGAATTCACTTCTGGCATTAACAGTCGTAAGTAAACTTACTCAGTTTGTTATCTCACCGATAATTCTAAGGTAAATGCTAACTACACGCCACCCCTAACGTCTGTTGGTATACCTATGCGCAAGGTATATCAGGTGTACAATACACGTCTGTATATTATTTGCCTTAAAAGCCCGCACTAATTGTCAGTTTCGTGCGAAGCGTGCACGTCAAATGAGCAAGTCATTGCAAAAAAAAAGGTTAATACGAATAAGCAGTGCAAATAAATAAATATAGTTCTCTGCTGCTGACTATATTTCTCTTTTTTGCGACATAAAAGGGGGAAGAACATACAAATTGAATGTCCTTGACTCATTATGCACTCTAGCGTTCTATAGAATTATAGATACTTGTAAAGAATTCTATTTTCGAAAGTGAATTTGTTGGATATTAATAATAATATCGCACAGAAATGAGACAACCGCAATTAAATGGAAAACACAAAGCGAAAGTGGATGATACATTTTTGTTTTTATTTTTTGGCTAATATAATCGCGCTTAGATGACAAATGGCGGAACATTTTGTGTTAATGGAACGAAACTGGCACAGCAATTAATTTCCATTTCAATTTGGTTACGGTGTCAACGAACACCACCTCAATCGCAATGCAGTTGTATCTATATACTATACAGCTTCTAGCTGTATGCAAACGAAAGTGTTGGAATCAATTAACAGTGAACTGTCATTGAGCCTGTTACTGTTCATTGTTCACACGGCTCGCTGATTAAATCGGTTGAGTTGTAGTCTGACACTTATTTCAGTGGAATTGGTATATTTGCTAATTTATTGCTCAGGGTACGAGTTGTAATGGTCGGTATCGTAATGAAAGTGAAGTGTAAGTTTATGATATTCCCATGGAGGGGGTCAAATGTCGGACAGGTTCAAATCACTTATTGGAAGATTTACATGTGCTTACACTTGCACTTTAATTTATTTATAATACATACATATACAGGTAACAGGTTTGGAATTATAGTATCGGGGTCTAGGCTCTCAAAACAAGATTAACATTTTTCACGAAAGGAGATTCTAATACGGTTTAATGTTGTTTCCGATGATACTAAGAAAAGATTCTAGTCTCGTACCTACGTATATTTACCTTGAATTAAATTTTTTTTTGGGTAGACCCTGTAATTGCTCGCAGTTTGAAAATACAAACCGTTGAGCCCCTGCGCCCACAATAAAGGATTGGAAACAGATAGGTAACCTATAGTGACCAGACTTCCCGTATTTATCTAGTTTTTATCTGCTGTGATGATATCAAGGCAAATACTTTCGAAGCCCCATATCCTCTGTTAAATAATTCAATTTATCATAATCAAACTTCTATTGAAATTGAGGTTTACGATTTTTTAAAAGCTAATTTCAATCTTGTTAAAACGTTCGATTTTTCAAAATGCGATTTTAATGGTTTTAACTGTTACCTGCATGACATCGATTGGAATAGTAATCTGAGAAAATATAAGACAAGATAATTTTTTCAAGTCTGTGTTGTTAAAAGGATTTAACTCTTTTGTTCCTTATAGATCGAAGAAGAATTTATCTAAGCCTCCGTGGTACAATAGCAGGCTCGCTCATCTTAAGAACCTTAAAAATAAGGCACATATACAAATTTCAAATTGTCCGGTAGCCCTGTGGATTATGAATATTTTGACAAACTTCGTAAGGACTTTCTTGCGTTAAGTAAATTTCTGCAGAAAAATTACGTAAATCAAATAGAAAATGCAATAAAGACAGATTCCAAACGCTTCTGGACTTTCATAAATAGCAAAAGAAAATCTACATGTCTGCGCAAATCCATGTTCTATAAAAATTTTGAATCTTAAGATTTGTTTGCTAAATTCTTTGAATCTGTGTACTCAAAGCCAGATACACCAAGTTTTAGTCCAGCTACAGAATCGGTTTTTCAAACCAATAACGGCGTTATTGCACAACCCATTTTCATAAAATGTAGACCTAAATAAAGTTGAATTTTCGCAGGTCCATAGGATACGGTACAATTTTTGGCTCGAAATATATATATATGGCTGGGTATGAGTCACACTATTCGACAGCTACTAACATATCTGTTCCTTGTATATTGAACTATTTATACTATGAAAGATCGGATGGTGTGCACGAGGTTTTTAAAAACTGCATTTGATTCGCACTGAACAGGACTTTTTAAAAAAAAATTAGCAATCCGGTTTAACAAAGAAGTTCTTTGAAGTCCATCATAGGCATACATTAGTATGCTGTGGCACTGCAGCCTCTTTTAAAGGAGCCTATTGGACCTATTGGAGGTTTGTCGATGTACCGATTTTCTCGCCGAGGAAGTTTTTTCTGAGACGGAAGAGGGCCGGACATTCCGTGGGTATGTAAAGAGAGGATTTGCAAAAGGGGTTAAGTCTTAAAAATTGTGTTGATGCGCCGGCCTTAGTCTGCTGTTTCATTGCTTTCAAAGGCGTTGTGGACTGGGATCCAGCGAAGAATAACTAGGTTTTTCTTAGCAAGTTCGTGAATGGCCAATGGCCGTGTATGATTCTTGAACAAGCTTCGATTTTATGACAAATGTGTCAGCTTTGAGAGCTGCTTGGCTGTCTGAGAAGATAAATATAATTTCACCATATGTGGTAGAACTCATAATCATAGGCATACGAAAGGTATGTAAATTAAGATCAGTTCAAACCGGTCCTTCCCATGGGTATGGGTTTATAAGCTGTTTATTGGACTCTCACCATAGTTTGTTATGTTTTTTTTAGATCCTTGAAATCAAACCTAGATCAGAATATGCAAATAAGAAACCCGGATCTTCAAGGGTAATTTTTTAAAAAGCAGTTGTTTTAAGGACACAATTAATTTCTGGAAGCACTGGTGTAGCCACAGATTCATTCCTAAAAAATCGTATTTCTAATAAAAGTCCAATTAACCACTCGCTTTTCAAAAATTCTTTGACTATGACTTGTCAAGCGTTCCCCGATCGCTAAAACTGCAAAGCTAAGCGGAATAAAATACACTGCGCTCGTTGATAATTATGCCCTCAAAATCGATACTCTTTCATCAGCTGAATGCCAATGATAATGGTCATATGATCATTATAATTCACCCGCATGCCGTCGACATTAAGTCATCGGATTTTTAAGCACTCAAATTACCCATACCCGCCAAGCCGGCTGAGCTAACAAACAACAAACCTAAACATTTATATTTCCAATTTGTATTCAATGCATAATCGTATCTTTTGCTGTATACCTTTCTCTTATCCACATGTCATCGAAAGCTCTGTAAAAATGTATCGATCAGTTTACAAATGTAAAAGCGTTCGATTGTGCTGATTGCAAAAGTGGCCAGAGGCCTACAAAATTTATCGCATATTCGTCATTATTTCTGGAAATGTATCGCGGATGCAAAACCTAATAAACTCGTTAAAAAAATACAATTGCAAGAGGTGCGAATTTCAGCCATCACCTGACTATTATGATGAGTCAGCGCAAAGTCGTAACCATTTAGCCAGCAGCGGTCAGTGCTTTACCGACAATAAAAAAAATCTACAAATCAGGTGAATAAACTCAAAGCTCACCCATCTAAACTCGTTGTGGTGTATCTACTTCTTTTTTTGTGCCGAAAAATTTATGAATTATCAGCGCGCGTTTTGCTGTAACAGACTTTGCTTTACTTTTTGCGCGCCGGTCTTTCGTACAATCGTTCTCGTACAACGTACATATACGCAAGGTCGATGTAGGTCAAATACTTTGTCAGCTTTAAACTAACTTGATTGGGATACACAGAAAAAAAATCAAAAAGAAAAAAAGAACTGATTCGCAATCACATTTGGAGTCGTGCAACTTTCGCGCCTTATTTCAGACTCTATATATTTCTGTCAATATAATATGTATCTGTATGTCGTATCTGTATATCTGTGGCTTTGATGAATTCATATAAAATGCGTAGCGTCCGAATTAAGTATAATAAATTTGTCTTGCAAGGCATGTTTGTGACAACAGCGACCAATAGCGCTCCCAAAGTAGTATAATAACTTGCAAATGTTTCAACATGACCGGCCGGCTATTGGAGACACCAGTCAAGGTCAGCGAACAAGTTACTTGTATCTGCTCATTAAAAATAATGTTTTAGAGTATCTATATGAATCTGCCAGAGAAGGGGAGCGTAATATTATACTTTGGGGATTTGAAATGTTTCCTCTGACGCTGGATAAGTTAGCCGCTCAGCGGGACTTGCCTTGTTCCAATCCAGACAAAAGCTGAGAGATATACATTCGAACATAATTTCTCTTTGTTAATCATTTTAGTAAATGAGCTGAAACCGGCAGATATAATAATATGTATCTGTGGATTGTTCCTTTTTTTTAGCATTAATTTTAGACAGTTTTACTTATGGGTTCAGTTAGCGGGAATATGTTAATGAGATCGATGACATAATGTGGAAAGTAAAAAAAAAATTAGCTTCGAGTGGTTCGTCATGATTTAGAACGTCACTGTTGGGGACCAATTTGTGTGACATAACCCTGAAAGAACTTCCGATTCTTAGAAGAGTTGCTATTTCGGAAAGTTATAGTCATTGGGGGGCTTTAAGTTGTTGGTGGTTCTTTGACGCCTATTCTGTTAGATTTACTGGCTTAAATTTGATTGAATTCTTGAACTTACGCGTTCTATATTTGACTGAGTAACATAAATTTGATTCACTTACGTAAATAGAACTAACTTGCGTTTATTTGACTGTCTGAAAGAAGGACTGAGGGTTAACTGGGCTGACTGGCATAAATCAGACTGACTGGAGCAGGTTAAACTGACGTTAGTTGAATTGAAGGACTTAAATGTGACTAAATTGTCTACTAGAATTAACTGACTGATCGTTAATTTGACTGAAACCATCAATTTGACTCACTGATGCAAATAGAACTAACTGGCGTAAAATTGACTGTCTGAAAAAATTGGACTGATGACGTTTACTGGCCTGATCAGTAAATGTTGAATTGAGTTGCGAAGACTTGCCTGACTCTCATACATCGTACTGACAGACGTTAATTGGAATAACTGCAGTTAATGTGAATGACCGCTGTTAACTGTATTGATGAAATTACTGACGGAAAACCGACTGACTCTCAGTAAATTGGACCGCCCGATAAAAATTTATCTGACTGACTGGTATTATAAATATGACCCACGGATGTGAATGAAACTGACTTGCAAAAATTAAAAATTACTAGAATTTGATTGATTTTTTTATTCATTTATTTGACTTAATGGTGTTTACCGGACTGGCCGGTGGTAAATCGGACTGCCCATCAAAAATTAGACTGACTGGCCTACATAGTATCTACTGACCGACGTTTTTTTTTTTTTTTTTTTTTTTTTTTTATAATCAACACGCGCTAAAGAGGTTATGACTACTCTTATAGTGTATACACAGCGCGGGCATTAAGGAAATTGGGATAAGGAAGATAGGAGATTCCGATGCACATTGGTTTTAAATGCCTGTAAATTGTACTGAGGAGGAAACACAGAGCTAGGTAAGGCATTCCACATTCGTGTTGTACGGCTTATGAAAGAATCTCTATATTTCATAGTACGACCGAAAATAGGCTGAATGGTAAACTGATGGGCATTCCTAGCATGACGAGTATTGCGGTTGAATTGTTGAAGGGGCGGAATGCAGCTGGCGATTTCAGTTGAGCACTGTTTGTTAAAGTAACGATAAAACAGTGAGAGACGTGCTACATTTCTGCGATGTTCAAGCGAATTTATTGAATTCGCGATATTTGGGTCTCCGATTAGTTTTATCGCCCGGTTTTGGATCCTATCCAGTAGGTGAAGTGTGGTTTTTGGCGCACCAGACCAGATATGAGAATTGTACTCAAGTTTGGGGCGAATGAACGCCTTATATATATTAGCCAGATCAGAAGGGGTAAAATATTTCTTGCACCGTTTGAGGAAACCTAGACATTTCGCAGCGTTCTTGGCGACTTCGTGTATATGGTCGTCGGTTTCTGTGATACAAGTGCCATTCATAGATAGCTGAAGGTTCGGGTTTCGCTTTAGAGACAGCAGACAGCATTGTGTTTTAGAAGCATTAAATTCCACTCTGTTGGTTGAACCCCAATTTATAATGCTGTCAAGGTCGGAATTTAATGAGCTTAACATACGTTGACGTTCCAGTTCTACGGCCGAAGAGCAGGGACGTGAGTCCTGGAATGAATATGAGAAGCTGAGGGTGCTGTCATCAGCGAAAGAGTGGATTGGATTAGAAGTTACAGACAAGAGATCATTTATAAAAATGAGAAAGAGAGTCGGAGACAAAACTGAGCCCTGGGGAACACCAGCATTTAAATGGTGAATTTCAGACTTGAAACCATCCAAGACAACTTGAATTGAACGGCCAGAAAGGTAGTTTCTAATCCATTGAATAAGAGACGCAGACGTTGACTGGACTGACTGATATGAATCGGACTGAGTGTTGTGAATCAGACTGACTTTCGTAAATTTAACTGATTGAAATTAAGCAGATTTATAGGTTCAGAGTCTACCGCAGCCAATACGGTTCTTGTTGCTTCCAGACCAATCGCTCGTTGATATGCAATGGATTGGATTTTTAAAATGAAGGTCGCCTTGAAACTGAAGGCTGGTGGTCCACGCTTATTACAGTCCATTCGTTCGATCTGCCCGTGACTTAACACAGAACTCCTATATAGAGCATCCGCTAACCTTCCTTTCCGAAGAGGATGCAATTGTTTCGATTTTTTATAATTACAGAGCTTAAAGACAACCGCCCCAAGTCTCATTCTAAGTACCTATACCTACCACACCTACAATTATTATATTTACTGCATCATTACCGCCAAACACATCCTTGTCCATATTTCTATCATCTGATGCAATCTTCTTCGCACGCAAAGTATACGTCAATATTTCTGACAGTTACCACTCTCGGTATAAATGCGCCCAGCAAGCAATTATTATCACCCAGGTGGTACCTACTTAACTTATACGTTCCTTGCATATAATATCTACAGGACACATCAATATCCCGTGACATTTTGATGGTCTGCCGTAGAAAGCCGCACGTGCGGCACGCCATCCATCATCGAAAAGATAGAAATCGTGCATTCAACTTGTGCGAATAGAGATCAGCAAGAAGTTCGCAAAATTCGCTTAAAACCCTCTTGGCCAATTCAAGTTGTATAGCACGGCAGCTGATGGTGTGATGGTGCTCAGACAATCTGTGATTCATACACTCACGGCCCACTCAAACTGGATTTTCAGATCCTCCACACGACGACGTTAGACAAACACCATCGATCGGTCAACGGAATAAGAGTGCTCTGGTGAATATATTTCAAGTCCAAACCGAAAAACGAGAGTTTGCTTTGAGTTCTAACCGACTCGTTGCGCATGCATTACCTCACCTCGGGGGTGGGTATAATTTATTCACAAAGATATACTAACCCGCTAGATTGTATCTGAAGTTGTTTTGAGTTAAAAAAAAGAAATTATTGCTAAGACCTTCACTACTGTTGCTGTCGAACGACAAACCAATTGACCGGCACCAAACCCACACTCATGGCGAAGCGCCAGATGTATATGAAGGTACATATTTTTGTTCCGCTCGGCTCTTTGAGATGTTTTCCTTTCTTCACTGTGCACAAGTGCGATTTCAATGTCATAAAAGATATGGCTTGCAATTAAGATGCAATAATCAAATTGCCAGTATCGTATTCCGGAGCTATACACAAAAAGGCAGCCAGAGATCTTTTGACGCGATGAAAGTTGATCTTTTGGAAATTGACATCTGGGCATGGAAACTATACATACAAAAAAAGAATGTTCATATGAGTGGGGTGTTTTCAATTTAAAAGTTCATTATTTAGCTGTTCGCCGACATTGTCTTGGCTATTATTGATCTTCGCCTATGCGAAGGAGAAAGTTGCGGTTTTATGACAGCTTACCACTGGCAAATCGGATTCCAACTGGCAAGTCAATCATGGACGGCCGCGGCAGAATAATCGCTCGCTTGTTAGAGTTATTAGTTTCGACTCGCCCAACATACAGTTGAGGATTTGCAATGACGTCTTGGGATGGAGTGAAACGGATTTTTGAATTTTGATTTATGGTTGGGTGGAGTTCAGTCACAAGGTGACGATGTGTCTTGGTGAAACCTTCCATTCGCTAAAGTCGGGATAGTTAAAGGCGACGATATCCTCATAAAAATGAGTTAAATGAGGAGGTGAATCTATACGCATCAAGTCACTCCTCGGACAACAGTAGCAACACAGTCGATTAAAATTCAATTTAAATTTCCTATTATTCGTTTTATTTCCTACCTCTACAGCTACAACTACTCACTGGACAATTTTTTATCTAAAAACCACGTAAGTGGTATATTTCGATGCGATGACCTCAATTTTGTGCTACCGAAGTGGTCGATGTACCGTGTCGATATTTGTTGCAATTGATCATTTGCGAGTAGGCATTCATAAAAAAAAGCTGTCGACTTGTATTCCTTGTATAGATACACAAATATCAACAATAAACTGAATGTGTGTACAATTTCGAGGGGCACCAAAAGGGGATGAGTACAACGTCTCTTTTTTCCTTTGATCGACCGAAGTGAAGAGTACGTTGCCATGTTAGATTTTCAGGTTTTCAAAATCACATTGCTTCTAACGAGCGCCAGCATATTAGAGAGGAATCCAAATGAAGCTCAGCTGTATACTAAACATAAAAATAATGAATAAAAAAAAACTAAATAGATGAGGAAACCTCCCAGGGAAACTCAACAAAATATTTTAAAAGGGCACGTCAAGTCTCAGTCCAAAATGCACACAGTTTGAGACTAGCCGAGGGCACCTCTGGAAACTTTTAGTAAAATAACGTAAAACTCTGAGGTGGTGTATATCGTGTAGCTCATTTTGATCTACAAAAATTATATATCAGTCGTATTAGGACTATTAAATTAAATCAGTCTTCATAAAAAAAAAACAAGGCGCTGAAAATCCTACACATTTGAGGCCTACAAAGGGCGCATTTGCACCATCCGGCCCTGTACACATCACAGTTCTAGCGCATATTTTTTCGATTCACGGAGCTGCTTCTTCTGATGTTGTTGACGTTACAACAAAACGAACTTTATGACGTCACCAAAGGACAAGGAAAACTAGGTCGAGAATCCCTTCCCGAATCTGACAGATCTAAATGTAAACAATTTTGGTATTATATAAAGTCATGTGTTGTCTTCAATAAAAAGAATTCGTGGTAAAAGACAGTTGTTTCATTGCGGAAATTAAGAAAGCGTTCTTTTGTATAAATAGTTTTTCTTTTCTTTTTCTTTTGTTCAACACCTGAACAGTCGTAAAACTTAATTGTGTACCAAATAAGGGCCACCTACGTTATCATATTAACAGCGTTTCATTCTTGACAGAACTAGGAACCTCTGATCTGCGTTACTAACTCCCATGTTCGTCACTTTTCTAGAAAATGCTACACTTATCCTAACAGCCATTCTTCGAAGCTGTCCCTCATAGGCGAGTCCATAGGTCGGACCTTCATACTTAGGTATTTGACAGGCAGTTTAAATGAGTTTAATAGAGTATGACGACATTCGTACCATTCTTTGGATTTGTTTTGTACAATTCGCCTACGTTGTGACGTAGTTAAGATCTTTCAAGTTCAGGAAAGCACTTGTGGCGGAATAGTTAATACAAAAAAACGACATTCTTATGTTTTCTCTTCCGACTTCATGTCTTGAGACGTACAAAATTGGTAAAGGAAAGATAAAAAATGTTAAATGTTATATTCTGAGATTTGTTGCTGTTGTTGTTGTTGTTTCTGTCATCAATCGCTGCATATAGCAATGAACTCTTTTTCTTCCAGACGTTTTACCACCAAAGCAATTTCAGTTTGACCCGCAAAGCAAAGTATTTTTAAATTCTCAAGACTTGAAACCGACACAAAGACCCAGATTGACTGCGAAAAAAGTTTGAACCTATGAAAGGCATTGCCAGCTATGGTTTTTATCCTCTCTTTTCACATTTTATGTTTAATAACGATAACTTTCTAACTGTAGTGTGTGGTGGTATGTGTTGGGGAAGGAATAGATGGTGTAGATGAAGGGAGTTTGGCTGAAGTATTGGATGAGTCAATAGTTGTGTGATTTATAAAATGGGAACTAATGAAATTAGGGAACTTAGCGCCTGTTGTTAAGTCAAAATTCGGGAAAGAATTTGTTGAGGATGATATAGTAGATGGTTGAGATTAAATAGAGTTAGATGTTGGAGTAATTTTAAAAGAGACGCGGTTACGCGGGGGTTTAGATGGCCTAGATGCGAGGAGGTTTGGGTGGCCCAGGTGCAACATGACCGTTTAAAGAAGAAGAAGGTGGGTTGTTAGGGATATAGGTAGGAGGCGCAAAATTAGGAAAAAGATTGATTTTGAGGCTCCAATTCGGGTCAGATTTAGGACGGGAATTGAAAACAGGTCTTGCTATAGTAAGTTTATCGTTATTGTTGGAGGGGACAGATTTAGGTAACTTATGACTATGAGCGTTGGAGGGTTTTTCCGTCCATTTGCAAATACGCAAATTACCAAGGTTGAGATAATCACCAGCAGAGCTTAGGAAACTGCGATTTCTTTTTTTCTTAGATGGCAGGAACATTTTGCATTGGTTGATAGTGATACCAAAGTTCATCATGAAAAATTTCTTAATCCAAGGAATATCAGCATATTCGGGAGTGCCTTTGATGAAGAGGGTGGTGAGGTTTTCTGACTCTAGTTTATCGAGCCTATCTTGCCACTGGTAAGGTGTCCAATTAGTACCAAACTGCTTAATAAGCCTACGTGGAGCGACGGCGGGAGGAAGTGGCTATGTAACGGGTGCAGAAGATACTGGAGGTGATATTTTAGGTGTTGTTATAGTGGTAGTTGTTGTTGTTGTTGTGGTTGATGTGGTCGCTGTGGCTGTTGGTTGAGGATTGCGTGTAGTTGGTGATGCTGCGCAGGCGGGTAAATCACTTGTGTGCAGATTGGGGTCAGTGTCACGCAGTTCAGACAGAATTGACGTATTATAGGCTGAATGATTATGGCCTTGGGTGCTATCAGATAAAGTTTCAACTTTTGTTGCTACTGACTTCAGCTCCTCGACAATGCATCCGACCGTTTGCCGGGTGACGGACAGGTCCTCGCTGACTGCATCAATTTTAGCAAGTACTATGTTGATTATTGGCGAAAAATCAGGAACCGAATAATTTGGTGAAGTGACTGGCTTAGAGCTGCTTTGGAGTAAGAGATCAATACCGGTACGTAGAGAGTTTATTGATTCAGTTATTGCCTCATTTGTGGTTGATTTCCGAAAGGCTGAGAGTAGGTCATTTATGAGCTTCGTATTGTTGATAGGGGACGCGTCTTTACAATTTATTGCGACCTTCAGCTGTTTTTCGATGCTACTTAGATTTGCCAGCTGCTTGTCCATGTTTTTAAATTTAGTTTTGCAAAAAGTGGTGGAAACGAACTACGAACCGGTAGTTTATTTCGAGGTATTTCATAATTATAAGTCTACCAAAGTATTTGCAAAGTTCCCCCTATTCAAGCGAGTTGTACTGCAACTTTTCAATTTATCAATTTGTAGAAAGCGCTCGCCGGTGAAACTACCATTTAAAAATGTTCAAACAGAGAAAATACGATCTCCCTTGTAAAAAAATCTGCTCCGTACCTACTTCGCGCTGCTGTTAAATTTTTTATATCTACTTCTAAAGCTTATATAATTAAGCTTTCTAAAGCTTATATAATTCGCTTCAATTTCAGTAAAAAACCTTAAACCAGCTCCCAAAAACAAAAACAATATTTAAAAAATGTTTTACACTCTTTTATGTTAGTTGAGATTTACATAAATCACATTTCAAAAGAATAAATTGCATCCAACGTCACTTCAAACACAAAATGTATTTCAATTTTTTGACGTTAGGTACTGCTTTCCTTTTAATTTTCTGTGATATTCTTAATCTGGTTTTGGAACTTGTCTGTCTGTTATGAAAAGTTTAGTCAATCGTACATCGACCACTTTCGTCTTATGGAAACAATTCGAGCTGAAATCAAAACAATTCCATTTTTATATGGTTCCTTTTGCAACACGACTCGTCTTATTTCTGCTCATCTGCCATATCTACTCTAGTTAAGGTCCATTTCAACTGTCCGCAGTGTTACGTAATCCAATCGTATACAATCGTGCCGTTCAGTAATCAAGTATCGTTAAAGAAATTACCATAAACGTGTCCGTCTTAGCGCTCGTCTGTCTTTTGCAGAATCCCAAATTGAATAATTCGCCATCTTAAAATGCAAAAGTAAAATAAAAATCTTCATCAATTTTGTTTTTTATTATTTATTGTTGCTGCTGTTGCTTTATCTAGGTTCTATTTTTATGAAATATTATATATTTGAGACGGACTATACACGAGCTTCTAAGAACATTTTCGTGGCCAGCAATGGGGGTCGTTTATTATGACTGAGCTCTGCTTTTGTTCAAATTTCGAGCCTCTGTCTGAGACCCGCGGCCGCCGCCCCACCCCTTGGAGGATGATCTTCGGACATGTACGTACCTACATGCTAAATCCCAACGTGCAGCCGCCTGCACTCCATCATAAATTGACGCGTGCTACATAAATAAACTCTTTATTACCAATGCAGATTTATTAGCAAAACACTGCAGCACAGTTGGCTTGGGAGAGTCTAAGCTCTAAGGGGATGCAGGCGACTATAAAAACGCCTTAGAGTCTAGTGCATTCGCAATGAATTGAGATCGCTATTCGTGGCGAGTGCGGTTCTTATGTGTACAAACATGACGTTGGCCGGTTGACGTTAATCTCGGAATGGATTATATTCCACTGTATGGGGTGTATAAATTTTATCAATTGACACATACCACCATCGGAACCGTCATCGCGGAGGTGACAAAAGACCCATTTGGGCAGTAATCATTTATTCAGTAAGTGCTTCGAGTCGAAACTTATGTCATATGTGTACTTACGTTAAGACGGGAAATTAATTTTCTAGAATTAAGTTGCGCTGACACAGTTCGACATAATCAGTTGTTAGTGTCTGTCTTTTTAAATATATCAGGGTCGTTACGCAAGGTATTATATACGTCTATTTGATCATGAGTTGGATCGGTGTTTCAGATAGATAGCGGTGTTAACTTGAAATTTACTATCTCTGCAGTTGTTAGATAGCCAACTTTGGTTTACTAATTGAGTTATGTTTCGTTCTTTTTTTACACTGCGATAACGATAAGAAAACATTGGCTGCGATTTGGATATGCGTGTAGCTTGGAAATAAAGTGTCGACTCATTTTATTTGCAAAATGGTTTGATTTTAATTTTATAAAATGGTAGGCTTTACAAGCCTGCTAGTAAACTTTTATTTTACAAAATGGAAGTAGTCCTAAAAACTCGAAAGATACTTTTAGTTTTAACTTTTAACATTTTGTCAGTCTGCTCCGTCAAAGCTTGCAAAAATTGCAGCTCTCTACAAAGGTATCTGACTGGAACTGTAGAACTGGTTACAGTAAATGGATATTGTTGGGCAGAATCCTGAAGATCCGAACTGATCGATCGCTCAAACCAGTTTGATTTGTCTGAAGCGTTCGTCAGAACAAACAATTTTCATCTTGTATTTGGAAAAAGGTTTTCCTGTCTGTAAATTTAAATAAAACAAAGTGTGTTTGAGAAGTTTTTTATTCGTTTGAAAGGCCTATCGATGCCAATACGTAGTACGTACATCTTTCAAATGTCCTCTGCGGCTTCTCTGGGTAGCGTGCATTCGAAAAGTCAAATTTTCCATGACTCTGGCGCATAATTCAGACTAAGTTTGATCGATGACGTGGGTTATGTTGGCTTTGAGGGCCACTGTGATTGTGTGGGTTTAGTGCACTGCGACCTTATGGTCTATTGTGCCCCCTGCTTTTACCTCGGAAAGGTTCATGCCCTTTTCCAGAACTCCCTCGCATTGCAGTTCCATTCGGAACTGTGTTTGAGGAGCATTTCATCGCTCTGTCTTAGCCCCGGCAAGAATATCGACTTTAGAGCACTTCGTCTAGTCCAGTTTCTTTTATGAATCTGAGAATGAGAAGCGGGTCTATGGTCTTGCCAAGATGTTTGATCCTCTTGTGGGTCAGTGCCCCACAGAGTTCCAGAATGTGATCTGGGGTCTCAGAGCTCTCATCACAGAATCTGCAGAGACCTTCTTCTGATAATCCTATTTACCTCAGGTGTTCCCTTAGTTTACAGTGTCCCGTCAGGAAACCTTTTAGGATTCTCAGGTTGTTTTTGTTTAGGCCAATGCGCATGCTTTGAATCTTTTTAGGTTATAGATCTCTAAAACGGCAGTTCTTTTTTTTCTTTTTCTATCATCCTGAATTCCTCTTTTAGGGTGTGGTCCCCTATGCCACAGAATGGTGCAGGGTCTATTAAGGGCTCCGCTGCACCCTGTCTTGCCAGAAAATCCGCGGCTTCGTTGCCGATAATGCCTGCATGACCAGGTATCCAGCAGAAAGCTACTCTGTTTTTCTTGCCCAGGTCGTTAAGCCCGCGCAGACATTCCTGTACAAGCTGTGATTTATTGATCAAGTGCCTTGATGGCGGCTTGACTATCTGACATTATTGCTATGCCACAGTTTCTGTAGTTATTCTGGAGAATAAAACGAACGCACCTATCTATAGCACATATTTCAGTTTGGAAGATGCTGGTACATTTGCCCTTCGATTCGTAGTGCTTAGTTCCTGGCCCAAACACTCCTGCACCAGTTCCTTCATGGTTGCTCAGCCCGTATACCATGGATTCATTGCTGCTGAGCTTCGTTATGAAATTTTTCTCAAAGTTGAGGGCCGCTGTTGTTCGTGGCTTGTTCGCATAGACCTGCGGCAACAGAAAACCCCACAAGAAATAATCTATAGGGGTTAAATCGCACGATCTCGCTGGCCAGTTCACATCACCTCCACGAAATGTTGCACAATAATTTATTTTACTCTAATTCGCTACGAAACTACTTATTACGATGGAATTTTTGGTGAAAGAAACAAAAAGAAAACAAGCGCAGTCGCCGCTGCCCGAGGGTTAAAATCAAATAAATGTCAACTGCCAAAGACCACATAAATTAAAGAAAGTGCGCAACAGGTAGCAGTTGGATGCTTCCAGTAGCTAGTCAGCGAAGTGGGTGGGTTCAGCTGGTATACTTTTGCCAACCGCTAGGGATTTATACGACCGCTGTTGCTCGGTGCACTGAATTTTTACTTGGAATTCTGAATTTTGGAATTACCAATGTGAGTTGTTGGGCATGTAGCGCCGTCCAGTTGAAACCACATGTCGTTGGCGTCCATATCATCCAATTCAGGCCAAAAGAAGCTGGTAATCATCCACTTATAGACGGTGATGGCCTGGTCAATGTCGTTCCCAAAGAAATATACCTATACCGATGATGCCGCCCGCCTGAAATACACAAAAAAAGTGACTTTTATAGGATGCATTGGACGCTCTATGATCTCATGTAGACAACAATTTTGTTTGTTGACGTATCCATTTATCCAGAAAAGGGCCTCCCGTAAAAATATAAAACAATTTTATCATTTGTTGAACGTCAACAATATGGCCGCTATCAACTGTCAAATTTCGGAAGTTCCTATTGGAAGGCCCTTTAGTTCGAAAATCGAAAAGGGGGAAAGTCGCACCACAGGTTGGGACCACAACCAACGAGGCTCTTTACAACCTCCATCATTAATGCACATGACATGTATTTATTTTTTTGTGAAATGATTCATTGCGACCCAGCAACTCGTTTGAGATACAATCGCATTCGCATCATATGAGTATACGACTAAAAACAATCCATGCCGTTCCGTAAATCAAAACGAGTCCAAATCGCTGTTTCTATCTATAAAGTTGTGAACTCATCAAGGCCGTAATATTGGTGAAAAACAATTAACATTGATGTCATAACTAATCGCCTATCATCTAATCGCATAGAAACCAAACTGAGATTATTACCAACGCGTGTGTTGGCGTCAATAAAACGGTCAACCACGACTACCTGGGCTGGGGTTAGGTTCACTTTCGCGGTCTATTTCTTCCTGTAAACACACACACCCTTCTTACGTTTCTTTGTCGCACGTATTTGTACTAGATCTAACCACAAGCTTTGTGTCTTCTTTGTCATTACAGATAACACAAAACCGCAACAGAAATGATGTCGCAACGCAAAATTAATCTAACCGCACTGCTAGCGCTGGTCCTTGTAACTTTGGCCAGCTCATATGTCTGCCCCAAAGACTGCCATTGTGTGGTGATAAATGGCGCCACACCGCACAACCATGCCAACTGCACCAGCCTCGAAGGTCTGATGGAGAGTAAAAACCTGCCAATACATTCCATTGATCTGTCGAATATCGGACTCACGCGCATACCATCGCATCAATTGGAGAAGCTGCGCGACCTCAGCACAATCGATCTGTCACACAATGAACTCTCGGAAGTGGGACGCGTGGGTCGACGTGTCAAGAGTCTGAACCTGAAGTACAATCGCATCACATCGGGCAAGCTGTCGAAAATACCACAGAATATTCAGCATTTGGACCTGTCACACAACGAACTGACATATCTGCCGCTGGAATTCAGCAAACTATCGAAACTGCGAACGATCGAGCTGAGCAACAATCAGATCAATTGCTCCTGCGAGACCTTGGAAATAAGGAATTGGCTGCAGGAGAAACACGTGTACACCGAGTATCCGGTTAAGTGTGCCTATCCGGCGGAGGTGAAGGGCAAACCGTGGCTGCAAGTCAAGCAATCGGAGATTTGTGAGCGCGAGAAGAACGTCTTGGAACTTGCCGAGGACGAGGATGAGAATGAGTTGATGTTGGGCGATCAGCCAGCTTTTGAGGGGTCCGCCGAGGAAGAGGAGGAGTTGGGTAAGGACTTTATGCCGCTTGATAAGAAGAAGTCATCGAAGGAGGACAACCCTATGGACGACGTTGAGGGCTCGGGCGACCTGTCAGTGAGGAATATGCCATTGAATTTGCTGGACACACCCGCCGTATCTGAGGAGAGCTCGAACGCGGTGCACACCACCGAGAGTGCTGCTGATGTCACGGTGACCGAAGAAGAGGAAGATGGGTCCGGTAGTGGAATGGGCGCCTTGTTGATTCCAAGGATTTCTCTAGACAGCCTTGACGGCGGCGATGATGACGATATTGACGAAGCCGCCGACACGGATGATGACGATGCTAAGCCCGTAGATGAGCCCAGTGAGGAGGTGACCCCATCATCGGACATCTTCGGGCCCGGTCTGGGCATTGCACAGTTCAACGAACCAACAGAATCTCCCGAAGAAGTATCCGAAGCACCAATAGTCCCGGTTATCTTCAAGGAGGTTGCAGAAGGCACCAATGATTTGGCTGCCGAGAACGTATCCGAATCCAGTGAACCTGCTGTTAGTGGCGACGTCCAAAAAGCCAGCATTATGGAAGCCAAAGAGAACAGTGGAGATTCCAAGAGCACCTACATCCTCCTGGGAGTTATTGTCCTGATTGTCATGGGCCTTATCATGTATGTCGGCGTCAAGCGTTGCAAGGCGAACGATAGGAATCGTGCCAATGATGTCGAAAATCCCCGCTCCACCGAACTCATGGACATGGACAAGAAGAACCTTGGCAAACCCATCCACAAGAACGGCCACGAACACGCACCACTCATTGGCGAGAAGAAGAAAGAGGACTTTGCCAAGCCCATCAACGGCAACAACCGGTCGCCCTATGAAAACGAAAAGGACACCACCAAACACGAACCCCTACTCAACGGCGACAGCAAACCGCACAATGAGTCCAACAACAATGTAATTCCCACGGAGCAGCCAATCCAACCAACAATCAGACAGCCCGAACTTGTAGAACCCTACGATCCAAATCATCGCATTATTCCCCGGTATCCACCACCAAAGTCACCGCGAGCTTCCAAGCAAAACTACCAACAAGGCGACGACGACGTCTTCCTACCTTCCTCACCGAAAATGGGGCGCTACAGTCCCGTCTATTCGCCAGAGACTGGCAAAGTGAAAATCAAGTTGACTGAAACGCCCAAGCCTAAGACACCCATGCTGGTAACAAGGAGCAAATCAAATGCCGGCGATATCATTACAACGCCTGTTGCTGCGCCTGCTGTCAGTCGAGACGAGGTGGGTATACACCAGCCCGCAGCACAGACAGTGGAGGACACACCACAGCACCAATAGATAGGTTCTCTAGGTTATCTGTAATAATATAAATAAATGTATGTAAATTCACGTGATTTATTTTCTTTTTCTATTAGTAACTGCAGTTATTTTTATGAAAGTGTCCTTTGTGCAGTCCTAGATGAGGTTTCTAGGACCGCACTCTATATAATTATGTAGCATACTATACCAGTCTTAATCTTATAACAAAATGGGAACGAAATTCACCGTCCTCGTGTGGGATATGGAATAAATGTGCCAATGTGGGAGGGAAGTTGGGTCGTGGTGAGTGGCGCCCAGTGGGAGGTTCATGCAAGTTGCGTAAGTCAATTTTATAATGTGTGGTGCGGTCGTTGAGTATTTTTCCTTCTTAACGGAAAGAAACTATCAAACCGCCAATTGGCGCCCAACGGTAGGCCAATGCTCTTTCAAAAAATCACCTTCTTCTTAAAATTGCCATTTTTCAAAACACATAGTTGCATTCAGTCTAGTCGCAATTGCATACATCAGATGGCCAAAACCATAGATGTTTTTGGTGGTCCACTCCCAAGGACGAACTCAAATTTCCTCGCGCATCCAAAATCGACAATCATAGATGTTTTTTCCTCAGAGTTGCGACTCATTCAAAGAATGATTTTACCAACTCAACGCGCACATAACGTAAATAAAACAAAATTAAACCTTATATAAAAATAATAAAAAATGTAATTGTGATAAGTTTTAATAAAAAAAAAAATAAAATTTAGAAATTTTAGTACCTTTGGTGCGTGTTCCTCATTCAAAATTTTCTAAAAACAAAAACATTTCTTGTAACATAAGCTAAATACTAAGGTACTAAGACTAACCGCGCGCCAAAACCGATAATAACTACGTATTTGAGTTTGTACTACTATTTCATTAAAAAAAAAAACGAAAATCCTATCATCTGTTTGTATTATTTGTAATATTTATTAATTTTGTTAAATTATTTCATAATCAAACAACAAGAGGAAAGCTAAAACGAAAAATAATGAATATAATGTAGTTAATACCAAAGTTAATAAATTAATCAAATCAAATATTAATTAAATATTTTTCTTTTATTATTTTACTTAAACTGTATAAAATATGATGTTTATTTTAATTTTTGGTTTCATTTAGAAATAGAATTAGAATCAGATGTTTAAATGAGTGTACTGCCGTTAAAAAAATGAACTATTTCTTTTGCACTGCGCATTACTTTGTTTCGCTCTTTTTTTTAATTTAATTTATATGTGCAGAGAATTTTAATGTTGTTTTTTATATTCTTTAAGTTAAAATATTTTAAATAGAAATGTGTATTTCAATCGAGGTTAGTTAATAGATTTTATAAAATAATTTGTAAAGTTTTTAATTGTACTTTTCTTTTCATTGTTTATAATAATAATTGTTAGATATGGAAATATCTATTAAGAAAAAAATGAAGGCAATATTTGAAAAAGAAAATGCAGTGCTATAATTTTGATTTGTTTATATTTTATTAAGTAGAATACAAATAATTATTATTATTTTACTATAAAATAAATCATTCTAGTGGATTATTTTTAAAATAAAAATGAGAAAAACAAATTGTAAAATTCGTAATATAAATTTTAACGAAATATACACATACATTTTTATTTTAATGAAGTTTGATGGTGTTTTATTTCGGAATCTTTATTTTTCTACCGGTTTCTGATTTATAATTCTGATTTTTAATAATAGAATGGAGGTTTTGTTTAACCGATTGCCATGTTATTTTAAATCCGATTCCTGTGAAATATGGACCAAATAAGAGGTGAATTTTCGTAGGTGATTTTCAACGTTTTTTTGACTTATACCTTTAAAGTAGAATAAAACAATGGAAATAATAATAAGAATGTCAATTTTGCTGGAGCACATAGACGCCAATGGTCCATCCTACTACCAACCAAGTAGCAAATCAACCACTTTACTGGCATTTACTTAATTTTTTAAGAAAGCTGAGAATGCACTTCAGCGATGCGAATAGCTTACAGTATCAGTACTCACCGCATCAGAAACCGAAAATCTGCCATCTAATCCAAGCAAAGACAGGATAAAGCAAGGAAAGTTATCCGAGTTATCGTCGTCCTTAACCTAGCTCATTAGAAGCTCGGGAAAAAATGAAATTATCTGGTAAAAATGCCAGCCCGGTAGATTGCTATGATATTACAGGCCATGATAAAACTGTCGAAAAATAAATAAATAGTTGACGTAACAGGTCTGAATTCTGTAAACGAAGTCTCTTATCCAGGATCACTCGTGGTCTATTAGCACTGGCTGAGTAAGACCGGTTACAGTCCTTGGTTTAGTGAAGGGAACAACTTAAGGTTTCAAAGGATAAAACAAAAGCACATTCCAAAGCCATCATTCTTCGGCCAAGCAAAAGTCTATCTGAGCCTTAGCACGGACAGTCCGGCGTCCGTAAGCATGATCCGACTGAAAGTTTGAAGGGGCATCATATTTGAAGACTGTTGGGGTATCAGCACGTTTTACAGCATAATAGAAGTAAGCTCTTTTGACAGCACCGGTGAAAAGTGTAATGGTGTATTTTACTGCGAGAAAAGTGAGTGCGCAATTAAAAATCCAAACAAAGCTTGGGTACCCATTGTAATTCGCAATTTTTGTTATCACACTGATGCGATCTCCATCTATATAGGACATTTATTCTGCGACGAATGTCAATAATAAAATAAAATCTTTTAAATTAAGTTCACAAAATTGAAGCGAAATCGTGTTTATAATATGTGGTTAACAAAACCATTAAAAATCATAAAGCTTGAGATAACATTTCCATTTCTACTACTACTACAGGGTGTACTGGCAGATAAAAGATAAATGGTGTAAATTTTTGTTACACAAGTGCGCTCAGTTAATTTTGTTCTTTGGCAGGCATGAAAAATCTGCAGAACTTTTTCAGCGTCCAGCCGTGGCCCAGCAAAACACTTATTACAAACGAATAAATTCAGGAGGTGGCACTTTTGAGTTTTCCTAAAATTCCCCAGGACGGAAAAGAGTCTTTCAAAAACTGTCGTTAATGAAATTCCTTAGGAAGGCTTAAAATCTAAATGTTTCAAGAACTTCCGGCCAATGACAGCTCAAAATCTTTTGTTTAACAGTGTGAGAACATTTTTGGACGCACAATTATTCAACGCAAACTATTCTTCGACCAAGTGTATTTTCATTGTAAATCGGATAAGTTCGAAAATTGCAATTCAAATTTACTGGTCAGCTTTGACAGGAATTGTCGGGCTAGTACGTTGTTAAAACCCTTTGGGGGAAATTATCGTTTTTTGATTTATAATTCGCTTTCGTTGTCGCATTCACTAATCTCGACGTAATTCGAAAATAGACTAGGTTCCCGTCCAAGTGCGCAGCACAGTTCGCAGTTCGTCGCACAGTTCGCAGTTCGTCGCACAGTTCGCATCCGTTTAACAATCGGTCAAACGCAGCATCCAGGATCTAATTAGTCCTTAGTCAAAGGTTAACTAGAAATTCCGAGGTTGACGGTCGGAGGACCGTACGATCGTACATTTTAGCTATCTTCGAATTTTCGAATTTAACTTGGCGACGTAGGTTTTTATTAATATCGCTCCAAAGCAATTGCCAAGTGCTTTTACTTAAATTAAATGCCATAGTTTTAATTCATACGACCCAATGTTTCTTTATTTTTAAGGCCGAAAAATTCCATCCAATTAAAATGACTCCCATAATTCCCGTACAATTGATTTAGGGCCTGATTGCTAACTATGGTAGGTATAAAGGCTTGTACGCTGTTCGAGTGAAGTGAAATTTCACTCATCTCCAAAAAGGCTGTGAAATTGAAGGTGAAATTTTCACGTCGAATTGTCAAAAATTTAATGCGACGAATAATAAAAGCCAAGTGAAATAGCTTAAGTAACGCCCCCTACAAATTACTTTTTGAACAACTGCTTCGCAATCGAACAACGTACTGCCTAGTAAAATCTTCAGGTGGAAAGTTCATTTTGAGAATTAGCAGTGAAAAGTCAATGCGACGGCGATTAAAGTGCAGCGATTTTATTATATTCACTGTTGGAAAAACTGATTGAGCTGGTAACTGACACATAGCTACTAACGCGACGCTTCGTTCTGGGCAGGCTTGCGAATTTCCTTGTCGCATTCAAAGTCGAAACTGTCGTCGTCACTGTCGCTGCGAATAAGTAGCGTGAGTTTGAGAGAGCCTATAATACTGTCAATAATGTCGAACAATTCTATTTCTATTATAATATACCCTATTTCGAACATAATATACCCAAACAAAACTTTGTAAATAAACTTTTCAAATTTGACAGATCGAAATGTCTCAAAAATAGGTAGATAACTTTATGAGACAGATAGATGTTATATTCTTCGAATAGGTAGCTGCTATTCGACTATTAAAAAAGTCGAATTCCTCCTGAGTTCTACCGTCCCGTGAGAGGTTATCAAACCGAACAAGCCTTCAGCGTGAACTTTGGTTTATTTTGTGTTCATTTGTGGACGTCAAAATAATAAACGCCAAAACAATCAAAAAAAAAAATAACAACAAATAATTTGAATCAAAAAAAGCGAGAACTTTGAAACTTAAACCTGGTACGCTGTTCGAGTGAAATCCAAATTTTCATATAATTTTTTCACTGCGAAATGTCAAAATGAACTTTTCAAGTGAAAATTTCACCATGCAGTACGCTGATGAAGTGAAAAATAAATGTTCAAAAAGTGATATGTAGAGGGCGTTACTTGCTATTTCACTTGGTTTTTATTGTCCGTCGCATTTTTAATTTTAATTCACTTGAACAGCGTACCAGCATTTAAAAGGGAACAATAATTCCCAACTTTTGGTACCACAGGTTCACAACATTTGGTTTTTTTAGTTCAGTTTGCAAAACATAAATCGGTTACCCTGTAGTAATTTCCTTTCACAGTGTACGCATTCGCATATCTTGAACACAAACCAAACTTTTACGTCGCCATCTACTTGCTACTACTGAAAATTGTGAATCATGATTCAGAGTTGTGCTAAGGCAAACTGGGTTCTGACCTGCGCTTATCCTGTACTTCAATCTGAAACCCATTTGCAATATAACACATTCAGTAGGTAGAGTAGGTCATTTTTCGTATAGAAGCACTTTCGAAAATTTGCAACTAAGAACCGGGGCAGGAAACTGGGCATTAGATTCAGCATAAAATGCCCACCAGGGTTATCTTTAACAAATACTTTTCTTGCAAAAGGCAGTCCATTTAACGTCTTCACTAACGCTTGAGAAGTTTGCATTTATGTAGGTTGTGCATGTGCATTGTGCATATGTGCAATGCATACCTCTCTTACTGCAGGAAGCTGAAGAGGCCAAAAGAATCGACTGCCATCAAGAGTAAAAGACGAGTCTTCTTAAATAAATAACTGTGTTTACTTTAACCAATTTATAGCACAAGTCTTGGTTGGCATTCTGTAAGTCGAAAATGTTCAAAAGTTTCAAGACCCGCTCTATGAAAACTTTCGCCTTACAGAACGCCGACCCTTATCTCTTTAGGATATACCTACATAGAATACGGTTGTGATAGACTAACGCTGCTTTGTTCTAGAATTTACTCTCCCTAATCGGTGTATGGACTACAACGACCGGACCGTCCGAGTCGTCTCTCTTCGATGAATCCGAGTCCGGAATCGACGCCAAGTCCACATCGGACGAACGCATGACTTGGAAGTCACTAGAGCTCGATCCGAGCGAACGTGACTTTTCATCGACGACATCACGTCCAAAGTGCTCCTCAACTGTGAGGAAACTTTTGTCGGCCGGAATTTTGCCCCTGCCACTTCGCAGCGATAGGGACGATGCGGTAATAATCTCTGGCCCTGGGCGTCGTTGAGCGAATGGACTGCCTGGCTTGCTATTGTATTCCGAGTCGGTTAGGAACTCGACACTATCACGTATGCTGGCGCGTTTGAATACCGGGATGTCCTGTGGTGGCTTTGGCCGCCTCTTGGTGTAGGGGCTGTTCTCATAGCTTTGGAAGTTGGCAATTCGCTCGGCGCTCTCAAGGTTTTGCGACCTCAAGTGGGCCGCTGGGAAACGCGAATCTTCGATACTGAAACGTCGTGTTCCCGATGGATTGTGATCAATGCGACCTGTCCGCCGGAACGTCCCGATGTGAGCAGTGCGTTCCTTGTCCCGATTCGATAGCATCTCCATGCTGCGGAAGCGATGGTGATCCAGGACGGACTCCTCTTCCTCGATGTCGGCTCCGCCTAGCTCCGGGTCTCGCTTCACTCGCGAGAGCGGCTTCCGGATCGAGGATATATCCATCATGGACTTGCTGGTTCTGTCCAGCTTGGGCATCAGCAGAGCGTCCTCGTATGAGGGCAGCATCGATTCAAAGGCAGTTGGAGCATTTTGCTGGGCTTCTCGGTCTAGAATTTGCCGATTCTGGCGGCGGCTAAAAGGCAAAAAGATGTAGAATAAAAGTTGGTTGTATGCATATAGGGTAGCCTTACATTTCCTGAAGCTCTCTTTCGTTCTCAAGTCGTTCCTCGCGGTTTTGTCTTTTGATCTTTCTTCGAATGAACTTCCTGGAGCAAGAGACAAGTAATAGGACGCAGCCTAGTATGAGCAGGAGGGTCATCATTACTGTCCAGACCCTTTGTGCAGCTGCGTCCGTCTTTGTTGGATACCAAACGGTCAGGCAGGCACCTTCCCAGGTTTTGCCGTAATATGCTGTCGGACTGAAACATCGCACGTTGCTCTTGTCTTGCAGCTGAAAGAAGAATATTTAACTTGACGGTTAACAAGCCGGTAGTTATACCTTTTGCGGCAACGCGGTCAAGTAGTCGTAGAAAGCCATGAACGTCGCATCGTGGCAGTCGCAGCGCCAAAGGTTGTCACCCAGCCAAATCCTGTTGAGGAACAGATTCGACCTGAAGAACTGCGGGTGGAAGGGGTTAGTAAAGCGATTGCCCGACAGTTTTAGGCTGGCCAGCTCCGGAAAGCCTTGGAACGTCCCATTCTTAACTATGGAGAGCCTGCAAAAAAAAAAATGAAAGAATTGTTAAAAGCTGCACCACAGCGAATGTAATTTTTCTGTACCCACCTGCACCTGCTGAGATCCAACTTCTTCAGCGTCTCCGACCGCATATTCAGTGGGAAGTCTGCGATCAGATTGTTGGACAGATCCAAATTAACGAGTGTCTTGAAGCCTGTGAAGACAGTCGGATCTATCTGCATGATTTCGCACCAGCTCAGGTTAACCGAGCGCAGCGAGTTCGAAATGAATCGAGAAAACTCGTTGAAAATGTTTCGACTCAAGTTGATGGACACCAGAGCGTCGTTGTTGCGGAACTGGTTCCGGTCAACCCGGATAATCTCATTGTACGACAGATCGAGTTCGGAGAGTTTGCGTAAATTGGAGAACGCTGCAGGGTCCAACTGTCGAATGACATTCCTCGACAGGTCCATTCTCTCCAGTGCTGTGTTGTTAGCAAACTGTGTCGCGCTGATGCTGCGCAGCATGTTGCCTTTCACCAACAACACTATAAGGTTTGGCATGCCACTCACCTCCAACGAGTCCAGGTTGCAGTACGACATATCGAGCTGCAGCAACGTGTCGGACTCGACAACGTCACCCACATCGCTGCCCAAGGTCACACCGGGATTCCATGAGATGTCGAGCACCTCCAGGGCGGGTAGACTGTCGATCAGAGACCTCTCCACCCACGTGAGGCTGCAGTTGCTGATGTCAAGAGCTCGCAGCGACTTCGATGGCAGCGAGGGCAGGGCCTTCAGGTTATTTCCGGCTAAGTTGAGCCTCTCCAGGCTCGGCATTCCACTCAGAACGTTGTTCACTTGAGTTATTCCACAATGGCTGAGATCTAGTTCGTTGAGTAGGTCGCTCATGAGGAGCGGAGCTCCTTCATTGGCCGAAAAACGTTCGAGACGGTTGCCGGACAGGGACAGCTTCTGAAGACTGTACGCATGTTGGAAGGCTACATTTGGGTTGATATCACTCCAACTTTGGATGCTGTTGTTGGCCAGAATGAGATTGCGGAGTGACTCGAATCCGATTAGAGCGTCATCGGCGAGCTGTTGAATATCATTGCTCGACAAGTCGAGGTAGATGAGTGACTGGATGTGGGCGTATTGCGATGGAAACTCCTGAAAGTTGTTGTGGGATAAGTCTAAGTGTTCGACGGGCAATCCCTCTGCAATGAATGGGTAGTTTTTAAGCCCACGGTTAGAGCAGTCCACTATGAGGCTGTCCAACTCCCAGTGACATATGCATTCGGCTGGACAATTGATACCGAGGGTGGTGTCTGCGAAGGCCAATAGCACGATGGTGAGGGTTGTAGTGTAAGTGTGGATAGCCATCGCTGTGAAGGCATTTATCACATTAATAGCTGCAAGGAGAAATAGAATGAAATGTTACTGGGAACTTAGTTTTTGGAGTTATATAGCTCTGTGCGGTGCAGACTTTAAGCTAATTTAATTTCCTTATGGCAAGACAAAGGTTAGTAGTGTTGCGGCTGGGTTTTAGGGGTCGAAAAAGTCACAAATAACATCGAAATTGTCAGAAAACGGCTTGGAGTTTTAAGAAACTTAACTGGAAGATGCACAACTCTTCGAGATGTTACAATAGAGTAGACGACATCATAGAACAGGAAAGCAAATTAGGGCATACTTTGTTCACTTGAACAAGTCACTTGGAATATTTTAAGCGAAAGGTTATATCTTCTATCTATATTTATAAAAATGGTGTGAAAAATGTATAGTGATTCATCAATTGAGAACGGCTGGGCCGATTTGGCTCAAATTTTTTTCTATTGTTCGTATTTAGCAGGAGAATACTATTTTGGGAAAACCCTCCGGAAAAGTCGGGAAATTGGAAATATCGTAATTTGAGTCTTTGTATGGAATTTTTTGTGCAATTGTTTCGGAATGGCTTTTTGAATGGAAAAATAGAAAATTCTGGAAAAACACGAAAAATTTGGCTCTTTTTTTCGACGAATTTTTGCATTTTATAGCATGATTTGATGATTTATAGCTTTTGGTGCACATTACAGGCCTTACATCCTCCGATTCCATGCGAACTGTAGATGGTGTGCTGTGCGCCACTTTTCGGGAGGCTTACCAATGTTTCAATTTGCTCGAAAGCGATACACATTGGAATTCAACGATCGCAACTTTTTCTACGCCAGTGAATCAAATTTGTACATTGTGTTCGACCATCATAGCGAAACTTCGTTCCTCGAATCCGACCGCGAGGTGGCTAACGACATTTTGCACAGACAACTTCGAATTTCGATTTTGAAATTAACGACGAGATGCGCAACGAAGAGTAAGTTCTGGGGTCGAATTACCGCACCCGTGATCGAGCAATACGTGACTGAATTTGTTATTGTTTTGCATGTAAAATCAACAAAATTCAGTGACGTATCGCTCGATCACGGGTGCGGTAATTCGACCCCTGATCGAAGATATGTGAGGCAGTCTGTTGTCGAAATTGTAAATGCCAACGCAAAATTGTTCGATGCACGCGAATTGCAACGGGGAAGACTATGATCGAGGTGAGCAGAAGAAAGTGTACGAATCGCTGATGAGGATTGTTGACGATAAAACGGGAGGCATTTACTTTCACTGGCAACAATGCGGTCAAGATATGAAATTGCTTTGGCTGTTGCATGCTCTTGCATTGCAGCCACACTGTTGGAAGACGGCCGAACTGTACTTTCCGCTTTGAAGCTGCCGATGAATCTTCTCACGGTTGACAAGCGCACAATGACCAAGAATTCAGCGATATTAAAATTATCAATTGGGATGAATGCACGATAGCACATAAACGAGCTTTAGAGGCAGTTGACCGATCAATGAAGGATTTACGAGGTGATTCGAGACGATTTGGTGGGGCTATGATATTGCTCTCCGAAAATGTTAGCCAAACGCTTCTGGTCATCCCGAAATCTACTGCTGCCAATTAACTCAATGCATGTCTGAAATCGTCTTTTTTGTGGAGGCATATCAAGAAGTTGAAATTGACCACGAACATGAGAGTCGCATTGCACGAACGACCAATCGGCTGCTGAATTCTCGAGACAACTTCTGGCACTTGGCAATGGCCAAATTCGTGTTGCTGTTCTCTGCAAAATTTTGCGAGTTCACATCATCAAAGGAGGAACTCATTACCAAAGTGTTCCCCGCCATTGAACAAAATTATAAAAATCTCGATTGGATTAGTGAACGGACAATACTAGCAGCGAAGCATAAGTACGTCGATATCTTGAATTTGATTATTCGAAGTCAAATCGCTGGAGAATTGCGTTTGTACAAATCCGTTGACCGCGTGCCCGATGAGCATGAAATGATCAACTATCCGACGGAATTTTTGTAAACTCGCTTGATGTGCCAGGAACTCCGCCGCATAATTTACAGCTGAAGGTGGGATCGATTATAATTATGTTGCGGAATCTAAATCATCCGAAATTGTGCAACGGTACGCGGTTGTCCGCAAGAAACTGATATGAACAATTTGATTCTCAAAGGAGAGGAAGTCCTTATCCCACGAATTCCGATTATTCCAACAGTTTCCCGTTCGATTGGCTTTTGCGATGACAATCAATTAATCGCGAGGCCAATCGTTGGAAGTCTGTGGAATTAATCTCGAATTTCCCTGTTTTTCGCATGGTCAGCTGTTCGTTGCCTGTTCGCGAGTTGGCAAACCGTCTTCGTTACTTGTTTTTGCCCCGGAAAACACATGAAAAAACATTGTTTATCTTTTATCATATAGTTAAATTGAAATTTTAGCTGCGTTTTATTATCACTCTGGAGTTTATCTGAAGGCGCTAAATTAGGGCGAGACGAAGTTCGCCGGGTCCGCTAGTTTTTGTATATAATCAAGGCAGCAAATTGGCGAGTTACCGAAATTAACTATATTTCAGAGAAAATTAATTTGTTTTCTTAACAGAGTTTCAAAAGGCCCCGCTAAGGGATTCTTGTTCAAAAACAGATGAGGAATATCTTCTTTAAAATGTTTAAATAGTTAAAAATTTACACTTTTATTCCTTGCTTAAAATAATTTCATACTCATACAAGTCAATTATAATTTTTAAGATCCGGTTTACCTCACAAATTAACGAGATAGATTTGTGCCAAATCACCCTTGTAAGTTAGATGATTAAGCAACAAACACGTCCAATTGATAAAACTTTATTATCAAAATAAGTGCTTTTCAGCGTAAAAGTTGCCTTAGGTTTTTAGCATATTATATGCGATGGTTCTCCAAAGTCGATATATTAATATTTGGTGACCATGACCAGATTCGAGACCGGTTCGGTAATCAATCAGTCAACGCTAAAGAAACGCGGTTCGTGGAAGTGTACAATGTACATCGGGATGACCGAAGGCAGTCAATTCCTCACCGTAAGGGAGAAATCGGCCTTTCGCAGACTTAAATTTGGCGAGACTTCGGCCTACACCCGTACAAGATTCAACGGACCCATCAGGAGCTTAAAAGTTAATGACCATAGGCATAGGAGGGGCCTTAATTTTGGCTATTGTTTGGCGCGGAGTTTTGGCCTGCGCCGACATTGGTCCGTACTTTTTTGAAAATTACATTGGTCGGGCAATCATCAACTGCGAGCGACCATTTATTTTGGCCCTTATTGAACAATATAAAATAGTCTGTATGTGGTTCTACGACTGCCACGACTGTGTTACGTGCCACACGGCAGACGATGGACATTCTGCATCAACGATTTGAGGACAGCTCTAATTTTTTTTCTTGTGCGGCTTACTGAAGACGCAAGTCTATGCCAATAAGCCGCAATCGACCGATACCCTTATGAAGCCAATATTACAATTCAATTTCTTTCTGTCCTGGTTGAAAAATAATAAAACCCCCTTAAACTGACAGTCCATTCAAGCAGACCCAAAAACTTTAACATGAAAGTTCAGAACTGCCCAATATTACGGCATTTCACGGTCCCTAAATTTGTTCACGAACAAGATACCTTATGCAAATGTTTGCCAAATCGAACAGAGTAATGAAATATATTTTTATTTAAATATTCACCGACGAGACCACCCATTACAAGTGTAATCATTCCTTTTGTTTTATCGCGTACGCACGATTGCGACCGAGGAATCCCATGTCCACATACTAGCTGCCTTACCTGGAAAAATTCATCACGTATGTGCCTACCTATACCATGCAAAAAAACCCATTGTTTGTAGATTAGCTATTTATTACGCGATAGAAACGACATCCATAATTCTTCAGGTTTTTTTTTAATACCAAGTTTATAGTTGTTCAACAATTTCCTACTATACTGCGTTTCACATTTTCGAAACGCTAATGAAAAATCAAATGAATCTGCAATAGGAAAGTTGAAACAAAATATAATACATACTGCTAATTATTGAACTAGGCATACATTCAAATCTAATCTTATCAGTACCATACAACACTGTGTATTAAGAGATACTTTTATTTTTTTTTTAAATAAATGTTGTTAAACAAAATGTTTCTTTGTTTTCAAATGACCAACTCTAACATCACACTTTTCATATAATTGGTTTTAATTGGTTTCTCAACTCAGGTCAACTAACTTCTAATATGACTCACAATCGCATTGCTTTTTTTTACCTAAAACATTTACCTACTTAAAAAATGTTCGCAAAAAAAAATTGCCCAAAGTGACGAAATGCATTTGGGTAGCTAATCTTGAAAATCGTTTTCGATCCTCGTCCTCGATCACTACCACAAGCGAAAATATTAAATCCAAAAATGCACTTACTGGGAGTTTATTAATTTACACCTGCTGAACGTTTTTCAGCTTCTTCTACTTCTTTTTCTTCGTCGTGTTTGGTGTCAATTCCAGTGAATAAATTTTGTTATCTTTAGAAAAATAGGGCGGCAGCAGCGCAGTAATCTATTTCCAACGGATGGTGTTTTTTTTTTGTTGGTTCATTGAAAGGGTTTAAGGCTTTTTCGCGAATTTACACATTTTTGGAATTTCGCTTAAACTGAAATCACTTTTATTTTACGGTTTACCATACGCTGATTGGTTTTACTTAAAAGACAGACCCACTTGATTATTTTTTTGTTTATATTACTCGGTGACCGGTGCACGTGAACAGTCAGAAAATCGGTAACAAACTAAGTATTACTCACCTGTGAATGCGACGACAGCCACTAGCTATTAGTGGAGAATTTCTTATCAAATCAACTGATAAGATTGTGCGCTCATTGCGCATATATTCGTTGAGCACATTTTAAATGATAACAAGAGATTATGGATTTATGTTTAAGGCGCTGTCGCACTACATCTATTTCTTAAAGTAGGTATGTGAAGTTTGAAGGGAAATTTATCTATTAAAGGCCAATCAATGGTTTATTAGGTTCGGACAAAGGATTTCGGTTTTCATGTAAATCCATTTTCATCATCATCAAATAGAAGTTCTTTCTCTCACCCAAAGATGTCGCTGATTGCATTCGGACTGTGAGAATAGGAATCAGTACATATTATTTTCTTCTTTTCGCATCCTCTCAAAAATCTTATTTAGACCGAGGCGTTGGGAGCATTATGAACTTCCTCAGTGTAAAAGGTTGTCAAAACCGTTAATGTAGCTTATAAAAAAATCGTATTGTCTTATAATGTGCCGCCGTTGTGCGTTAGGAAAATCGGAACTGAAAAAAGGCAAGATTAGCTTTATGCGAGGGAAATATTTTGTCCAGCGTCTGTAAGTACTGTAAGTAGTTGAGGAGCATAGCGATTTCAGATGAACTTTTCAAACTTTTAGCTAATATAAGTTGTGATGACGATGGGATTAAATCGAAACTAGCAGCAGGTCCTATGTTTTGAGATCTCAGCAGTATCCGCCAGTGTTTCCTGACCGAGGGAAATTAATTATTTTTTTTTTTGGTATTTTTAGACCGAAAAAAGAAAATCGTTGTTTGCGTTATTGTAGAAAGCACGGAAATATTAAAAATCGCCTTGAAGTGAGGAAATATGCAAATGAACCTTGCAAAGCTTTGGGTACCAACCTTTTAGATCTTTTAAATTGCTGCTTTTCAAGACTGAAATTGTACATGATTTGATCGATCAGACTGAGGGTATAATAAATTATGAAAATCTTACTTTTAAGACATTAACTAACTCAACCTTTTGACGAAAAGAGACCCGACAATGTTGGTCTGATTCAAATATCTCTCTCGTTATACTCACTTTACCGACTAAAACACCCCTAGGAGTATTGTTAAGTGTTTCCTTTTTTGAAAGGAGGTGCAACACCCCGTTTTGGAATACTATCACATTGTGTAGAATGACATTTACAAAATTTCAAAACTTCACAAATGTATAGTATATTTTTGCTTATTTTTGCAAAGTACTTTATTTAGGCAATGCAGATCAAAGTTTTAAACCTTAAAACATTAACTTAAGTAATTATAGAGAAATGTCGTTACGAATGGTTTTTTTGCATGGCAAGTGAAACGCCCCGATATCTCATTTTGACTTTTAAAGTATTTATCAAGAAATGAGAAGAATGAAACTTATATCATTCGAAAGGTACTGTGCCATAGAAGTGCAGAAACAAAAAGTCGTAGGTCTCCATTAAAACTGGTAACGAAATGCTTAGCAGTTAATCGAAAGCATTTTGTTGCCATTCAATTTGTCGCCGTCATGTTTCAATAGTAACGAATTTAATCATCTTAGATTAGAACCTGTTGGAGAGTCTCATTAACCCATAAAGGTATGCAATTTAATAACCCCTAAAAGTAAGCATTCAGAAAATCTTATTTCAGGGGCATTGCAGAGTTATATGCGAAGTGTTACTATGGAAACGAACATTCATGTTTTGCAATTTTCCATTCTTTTTTCATAGCGGAAAGGTATATGAATTAAGATTTAGCGTATAAATAAATTAAAATAAATAATAAATAAATTATGTAAAAAACAAGTTGGCTTTCGTTACTTTATCTATATATATAAAAATGGATCTTGGTTTGTTCGGATGCTTAAAACTCGAGAACGGCTCAACCGATTTGAATGATCTTTGTTTTGTTTTGTTTGTCTTGCATCAGCGATGGTTTAGAAGAAAAGAAAAGTTGGAAAATTCTCAACAGGTGGCGTTGTAGGCACACATTACATTTTTCATGGGGAAACGCACTTTGAAAAAAAAAAAAAAACTGGATAGAAATCGAGTAGTGACACTTCAAACATAGAAAAAAAATATTTTCAAAATCACAGTTTATTGATCTTTTGTGATAGAAACACTTTACTGCTAAGTGCGAGAGAATCAACAGGTGGCGCTGTGGTCGATCTTCAGAGCCGCTCAACCGATTTCAATGAAACTTTGTGAATGCGCATAGTTGATTCCAACTTGAAAGATAGTATAGTTTGGGCCCTAATGGAAACAAAGTGCAATCAAAAACAATACAAATAGAAAACCTTGGATTAAAAATAAATAAATATTTTGGCGCGACAGGTCTGTGGGACCCAAGGCCTAGCTTCTCACAACCATTCGTTTTGTGTGGGTTTTCAATTTTTGGGACGATTGGAAGGGATCTAGAGCTTTGCGCCGAGTCCAAACGGCTCTTTCATGACAGTTTTACTCTCGGATGTTTGTCAGACGTTCGCGAGAGGTGGCGCAATGGAAAAAACCTTAAGATGTAATTTGGTTCTTTCGTTAACAAAGCCATTTGCAAGAAATAATCGGGATAGAAATCGGGATATGGCACTTGCCATATAGGTAACAAAATAATTAAATTACTATAGGTATCTGGACATTTATGAAGCCTTGAATTTTTGTAAATGGTGTTCAACACAATGGGGCAGTAATCAAAAAGGGCGCCGTTGCACCTCCCTTAAAAAACGACTCTGCGAATTGTGGCGGGACTTAATACGAAAGGCACGGGCAGCGCCGTGGGAGTACAGCTAGTCTACAGATAAAATTGTTCGAATTTCGACCATGGGCGGTACTAGTCTATATAATTAATGCCGACACAATTTCTTTCGGTACATATCTACTCTACTTAATGAAGAGAAATTCTATTTTTTCTTTTACCAAATTGAAGCGATTCAATCTTAGATGTGCCGAAAAGAATAATAATTTTAAAAAAGGATATTTGCAGAATAGGTAAAATCATGTTTTTAAACAAAAACACTGTTCGCATGCAAAGAAAGATAATATTTCGCTCTCACTAACTCTACGACCGACACCTGACACGGATAAATGGTGGGAGAAGCGAAAGATGAAGAGAAGAATAAAAACATTCTGATTTCTGAATCCTGTTCCTGCCTTTATGAAATGTTGTGTTGAAGCAAATCTTTTACTGTCTTTGTCGCCCAAAGAAAAGACGGAGGTGTTCCAGATATTTCAACTATTTAAAGATGAGGACAATTGCATCACCAAAGGGACATATATCTGCACCAACATCAATTTTCAGCTGCATCAAAGTAAAAAGTAAAAATAAAAAAATATTATTGAATAGGTAAAAAATATTTTAGATCAGTAGATTATTTTCAAGATTCCTTTATTTAAAGACAGGTAGTCAAAATCGCTTCAAATCAAACAGAGCTACACCAATTTTATTTTGGTATATGATGATGATTTTCGACAACTGGGCGAGCCTAGTCTTTAAAATACATTATATAAAAAATACCGTACGGTAGAAGTGTATTTTTTAATTTTAAAAGTTTTTATAGCGCAATCTAACCCAAGGATTTCTATTTTTATAGTTTTTGTTTACCCTTTCTTTCTATTCTATCTTTCAAATTGAAACAGCCAAACTTATCCATGAAATTTAATTGAAATCGGTTGAGTGGTTTTCAAGATCGATTTTACTGAAGTCACTTATGAATTCGACGTGTGAATGTGGGTGCGACAAATTCGCTCCTCACTTCCTCTTTGGCTAGTTTAAACTTTACCCCCTACTTAATGTCATAAAAGTGATCTCAAACTCTATTAAATAAAAGTAAATCGTTTGGTAAATTTAAACGCCAAATGCATATTTCAACTGATGCGATAAAATTTACGAATGTCATGCCACTAAATGAGTTTGCCGATATCAATCTGCCTTTTTTACGGACTCCTGATACATTTAATGGCCTCGGCCGTTTATCGTATACTATGGCTTGATGTAATTTCGTCTATTCAATCAGCACACGCGAATACTTCACACTCAAACAATCATTATCCCGCGGAAAAGTCATCCACCCAGCCACCCCATGGCATTTCTTATGACATGAGGTAACCTCCAACAATTGATATCTTTATAACATTTCTCTGGATGATGACGTCGTTTCGCATTGATATTCAAATTGAAATATTGTGCATATTTTATTGCCAGCCACCACCACCCCTACCATGCACATCGCACAATTGCACGATAACACCCTTAAGCGTGGAAGAAATGTTGCGGTGTATATCTCTGTTCGACTGAGAGACTTCCGGAATGAGTTTGGCTGAAGTTGTCATCGCGGTGTCAATTTTTTATTCATTTTTCTCCTCTCCCCTACGTTTTTTTTTTGTCTCAAGTCCTATGGAAGGATACAGATAAACACTGTCAGAGAAAATACAATTTTTTTGTCTGTTACCTTGCGCCCCATTGTGGGAATGTAATCGAGCAGGACACTTTCTCATTCATTTCATTCCGATTCCGATTCCGATGCCTGTTTCTTTCGAGTTTGGTTTCACAGGATTCTTTGTGATTTTTCACTCCTAACGAAGATATTAATTTCCTGTTTTGCTTCTTCAAATGAAAGGAGACGAAATTTCTGCTTTTCCATCGATGGTTGGCAAATCAACTGCAAGGACAGAACCCACCTTTTTCTTTTTTTGGTTTGGGGCAAATGCAATTCGCTGATTATGTACCTGGGACCATCACTAGCAATGACAATAAATGCGGTTGGAAAAGGATTTTTATCGTCTGACAGTGTTTGTCGCCTTCAGCGCGGAGACACTCCCCCGCTTATCTGTAACATAAGAAATGTCCCTCAATATCGCAGTCGGGAGCTGACTCCAAGATTCCGTTTGCGGACATTCATGTAGCCGATAGATAAAGACTGAAGATGCGGTTTTATTAAAAAGTTCGCCAGTCTTCCATTAATCAGCTGCAGAGGCGGCTTATTAAAATGTATGGCCTTCATGAGCGCAGTATGGGTGCGAAAAATTATATTTATGAGTTTCTCGCTTTGCTAGGGAATTTCACAAAATTAAGTATGCCGCGTGCTTTGGAAAACCTTGCGTTAAAGATCAAGAGCGTTGAACAAAATCCGCAAGATATTTGCGCGCAAGGAAAATTTGAATTTTTAATTAATGGATAAAGTTGTTGAGAATTTCGAGTCGAAATTTATTGCACTACAAAAGTTTTGCACTTTGGCGAGGTGTTTATGGGATTTTTGTATTCCTTGGGAATTTATTAGTGAGAGCCCTAGTGTTTTGAGCTTGTTGCATAATTTTAAAAACTGCTGTGATTTCTCGTAGCGATTTTGTTAAAAATAAAAAATAAAATGGAATATTGTGTGAGGAAGTTAAAAAGCTCAGTTTTAAGATACAGGACCGTTTTTTCAAATATAATAAGTATTTCTTTTTAAGTATCTAAATATTTGGCCAATTTCAGAAACTTCTGATTCGAAATGTTTAACACAACAAGATAAATAATGCAAGTTCATCAAAGTACAACTATAAAAATTAAAATCACGCTGAATAGTTCACCTATTATTTGGTTCATATTTTAGAAAAATCGATTTTGAAATACCGCCGTAATCGGTACGACAAAAACTGCTATTGATTAAAATTTTTTAATACGTTTCCGGCTAAAAAGTGACCATGTTTTTAGTTAACAAATTAATATTTTAGCATTTGCAAAGTGCTGTGACAGTATAAAAAACAGTGGACCCGGACCGGGCCCCTTTGGAATGGTGATATCTCCAGAAAAAGTCCTTTCAAATACCTCTGCCTGCTTCAAGACCGCATGTTCATTTAACTGCCACCTAAACTTCTGAGTGAATTCGAAAGCGTAGTGAGAACTTTGGATTAAACTCTTAAATTAAAAGTGCTTGCATTATCTAAGTAACGTTCTTTTTCAGAAGGGACAGGGGTTGAGATTTATCGGTTCCTGTTTTCCTTTACTTCAATCTTCGAGTTGTCAAGATCAGACGAATAGATTGCTATAAAAAAAAATATTTAAAAATGTTACCACAGTTTAAGGTTAGTTAAGAGTCCTAGGTCCAAGGCTCTATCGGACCTTTTTTCTTTTTTTACAAGGATTTTAAAAAATTGTAAAGATGTGGTTTCAAAAAGACGACTTCATTTTCTGATTTTCTCTAGAGTAAGATTTGTGAATTGGACTGTTATTTATTTTAAAAAATGATAACAAAAATCTATTTCCACTATGACTATGGGACATGGGTCAATTGGAAGTTATATAAATAAATGTTGAAAAGTGTAAACAAAAATTGAAGCGGTTGGGTGAACACTTTGTAAACAAAGCCATGAAGATAGGAATACCGGATTGGAAAACGGGAGAAGTGGGAATTTATCCTCATAAACTGTGTAAACTGCAGAAATCGACCACCTCGTAAATGAATTGCCAGATTTTGTATGGAGAATAGTTTACAAATTTCTTATAATTTTCCACGATCAGTTTGACTCGGAAATCGACTGGGGAAAATTACGCAAATTTTCAAATGTGACAAGCGGTCGTGTAATTTGTTTTTAATTTAGAGTTGCAGCAATAGCGGTTCGAATTTATTTAAATATATAGTTATTTTATTACTTTATCGTTATTTGAAGCAAAACAAAAAAATAAATTTAAGAAAAATCGCTTGAACTCCACTCACCGTTGGTTGCATATCGATAATTTTGGGAAGTCTACGGGCAGATGAGTTTAACAAGAGACTTGACAGTCGATTCACGCGAAATACGCAACTGACATTGCCGAGTGGTATCACTTAAAGCACCGCAGAAATTTATTAATTTACAAGCTGCATACAATTATTTGATTAAGTGAATACCCTTAATGATCTTTTGAGTTTCTTACCTAAAAAGGTATAAATAAAAATAGAAATATTTTCAAATATTTTATTTAATAAATTCGTTTAAAAAATGTATTTGTTTAGTTCTTATTCCCTTACAAAATTTGAGCTTTGTGCCTATGCTATGCTTCCATCTCAATTTACTGGAGGCTTTAACCCTTCCACTTAACAAATAAAAACTAACTAGTAAAATTATATTTGCTAATCTTCATTAAATTAAATAAAAATTGAATTAAAAACTGTGAACCTTATTCAAGTTACTCATAAAAAAAACTTCTTTCCTTCATTTCAATGTGAAAACCTCACAAATTTAGTCTGTGTTTCTGTTTATGATAATTATGCTAAAGTCTAGCTTTTAAATTAAACTTGAGTTTGATAGTTATCGATCATCGATCGTTTGCTGATCGATCAAACTTTAAATAAGATGGCGAATTAAGTTTTTGGTTTAAAACGAAAATAATGTCAACTATTTGAACAAAGACAACATCGATTTTTGGGAAGCTTCAGCGCGCCTAACACTTAAAAAACACCATCCAACTGTATCTTAAGTTGGGAAAGTTTGTATAACACTTCGTATGCATGTCTACACAATGGCTCCTAAAATTGATAGAGAAAGAAATAGGCAAAGTTTTCATACATGTGAAAAGATGGATGAAAAAGCCAGAGTTTTCTGTCCCCCCTTTGTATTTTAAATTTCAGGAGACATAGACATTTTTAGGAAAGAAAGGAGTACCTAATGTCCCTTCTAAAATTTTAATGATATTTTAAGATTTTAAACTTATAATTCTAACACTTTAAAATAAAGCAAAATGTAAAGTTATTAAAGTCAAGCTGTTGTTATATTTTTAACTAAAACCTATGCTTATCACTCTAAATGAAAGACTCTCTTTAAAGGAGCAAGTTGCGTGCGATACAGTCGCGAATATTTTTTCTAATTTTTTTTCAATTTTTCAACGATTTACTGATATTTTTATTTGTGCAGAATGAATGACATGTGAAATTTGTGCTTTTTTTCTTAACTTTTTAAAGGTTTAGATAAATCTAGTATTTTCTGCTAAACCAAATCACCTAGCTTCATGGGTAGGAACATGTGGCCTCGCTTTCTTACAAATCGTATTCAACTGGTTTCGATTTGAAAACAAAGTTTAAAATACCATACATTAAGGTGCACCATCATTTACATTTACATTTAATAAAACGTCCAGCAGACTGCAAGTAAGACGGCTGGAAAAACTCAAAGACCTAAACCAAAAAGTGGTCCTTTATAATCAAATATCGATCTGTTATACAAAATGGGTGGGGGTTTATAATTCTACTCAATATTTTGACAATTTCTTCCTATTAAGGATAGTCATTGAGGCAACTTGCTATTGCGATTGAACAATGGTAGTCAGACACATCATGTATTCGTGTGCAATGGACCCATTGATTCGTCGATCGTGGATGGCGCTTTAAATGTCAATTTGTTTAATGACAGAATAATGCACTCGAGGTTATGGTAGTTATAAGAAAATTCAAGACTTTTGGATATAGGCCCGTACAAAGCAGTATATTCCGAAACTAGAGTAAGATCGCAATATCGTGGACCTGCTGCCTAAAAGTCGAACCGCTCACCATGTGAAAATTGAAAAGAAAAGTGTAACAACTGCATGTAGAGTTAGCTAGTTCAAAATACAATTCTGTTTAACAAAAATGTTCTTCGGTCCATGCAAAAGGGTACCTCCCTTCGGTTGCACGCTTCCAGCAATTTCAACCACAAAATACATGAAGATAAAAATAATAAATGCACTAGGTATACACTGCCGGAAGGAAGTCACTTTTTTGTAAAAAATAAATCTCCTGCAACTGCAACATTCAAATTACCCACAGCGCAACAGCATTTCGCACAACATAATGTACTTCCTTCGTGGACAGTAATTTATGTACTTGACACTGACTATACCAACAGAACTGACAATCTGACGGAAATTTCACAAAATCTTGATGGAAAAAGGTGCAATGATCAAAATTAGGGATTTCCAATCAACCGTAACCGAATTTGCAGTTAGACACACAATAAAAAGGTATTACCCACCCAGACACCCCGCAACTTTCATCAGCAAATCTTCATCTAAAACTTATTGTAACCTTATTTCGACCGCACCAACAACGGTCCATCCGGTACCTGGCATCCAGAAAATATCCTTTAGATTAGAAATTTATTATTGTCCTGTATCTAGAATGCCGCCACAGAGACACGTCAACTCATGGCCAACGGAAGGTGGGTATGCTGGGCACAGGCACACTGAGGGGATGAGTGGTGTACCGGATTTAGAAAACGTCAACATTTTGGACAGGACGAGTTGTTCGTCTCCATCTCAATGTGTATATGTGTCGTCTCTGTGCGTTTGTGTGTTTATGGAAAACTGCCTCCCAACATTAAGATAAGAATTTCCACTTCCGACAGTTTTTCAATTAAACTGTATCTCGCGCGGCGACTGGAATGTATTTATTTTGAATTGGCGTAGAGACAGATCCTTTAGTTTTTTTCTTTCTGTTTTTTTTTCCGAAACCCCCACTCCCCTTATTCCAACCACAATCGAGGACAATAAAAATCCCTGATGCTCATTCGCGAGGGGTGAGAGATCTCCTGTTTTGTATATGGCTTATAATAATGGGTGCGAAGGTTTCACGCGGCATAAGCACTCCTGCTCCTGGGTGTATAATGGTATGCAAAACGAAGCAAACGATTTGTTGCTTATCTCGATGCGATTCGTCAAAATTCCTTGCCATTTGTTGGTTTCGTTTTATGTGTTTTTCTCTCAAGGATATGTATATGGTTGGAGTGGGATTTCGTTTCTTATCAGTTGCATAATAGACGTTTCTTTCCATTTTATTGTCCTTGTGATATCTGCGGGTGTAATTGAAAAGATGAGCACCATCGCCATCATATACTTGAAAGGACAACCCCCCCAACCACCCCAATAAAGCAACCAAAGTCAAATAGCAAAAAAAAAAGATCCATTTCCAACTGAATTCATTTGCTAATATCTACAAACATGCGGTAGAATGTCCTTTTCAAGGTACACCAACACAAATCAAAGTAAAATTTATTTTTGCTCACTTAATTGGATGTAACTGCGGCATGGCAATGAATGGCGGCGTCGACTTTTTGGGGAAAACGATGCACTCCCACAGTCGCTTTGCTATTGCTGGTATATACGTTAGTTGCTTGTGTGGAGAAAATCCTTCGTGTAAGGCGAGATGCTTGCTGTTTGAGGGGCGTCTCCTCTGCACATCGGACGACAAGGGGAAACTTGCTGGCTGAGGTCCATTAAACTTTGCCTTCCGCCTAATGCCCGTATAAATATGAAGCAATTGTACAGTTGAAGAAGGGAGATTTTCTTCTTAAGTAGAAGTAATTTCCTTTAATAAATTGGAATATCCTTTTTATATGCGGTCAGAGATGAAATGCCATCATCATCATCATCATCATCGTAGTCGTCCTTTTGATACGACTACAAACAGCTAGAGAAGTTGATATGTCGCAGAAGGACACTCGCTCTGATGCCATGGAGCGGAGTCCCTTTGTTTGTCTTCGGCGTTTGTAATTTGATGCTGGAGATGAAGTTTATTAATTAGTGACGCGTATATCAATTAAATGATTACCCAATTGGTCACATGAAATATATTTTCTTCTTTGTGCGGGTGCAGGAATTGAATTAATCCGTGCGAAAGGTAGGTGCGCTTTCAGTTGAGATTTTTTGTTGTCATTTCTGCTTTTAAGGATTTTTTAATTAGGCAAGTGCTAAGTGCAATGAAGACCTGTGTGTGGTTGCTCGCTTTGATTTCGATGGGAAAACTACGATATTTGTGTCCAACGTTGCACGCACTAACTTTAAATTTCGACAACATAATATGTAAGACCTGAGTTGACAAAAGCGTATGTCAATTCTCATGTAGGAATTGACGGTCTTTTTAATGCGGAATTTAGAAAATTCGTAATCTCAAAAGGTTTGTTTTTGACAGTCTACAAAATGAGGTGCTTAACCTCCAATATAAGATATGGATCGCCAACCCTAATGCAGAAAAACCGCAAGCGATACTATCGTCGCAAACAGATATAATCCAGTGATAGCAGACTTTATACTGCAAATTTCCCACACAAGCCCGCTAGATTAAATTACTCAAATGCTTGGTTGCAAGTTTTCGCGCTGTCCAGATGGGAACTTTCTACCGCAGGCCATGCGCGATGCTTTGTAAGAAGATAAAAGATGGCATAACGCTCTGCCCTAATGACTACCCAAACGGATCTCTAAAGTCGAACAAGAGCCCCATTAGAAAGACGACAAGAACCATATGAATTTTGTAATGGATGACTGCGGATGAAGCAAGCGCGAGTGAACGCCTAGCTTTGAGCTAGCTTAGCTCTTCGGAAAAGGGCAAGGTTCTTGCGATCATCAACAATCCTAACCATACATAAAAATATATTGCGTGCAAAACAAATGAAAACAAAATGAATACCAAAACCCGTGGTTAAAAGAAATTATACAAAAAGGAATTAATCTGAAATCTGACAAACATCCGAGAGTAAAACTGTCATGAATGAGCATCTCAATTAGTCGTTTGGACTCGGCGTAAAATAGTAGATCCCTTCCATTCGTCCCAAAAATTGAAAACCCACACAAAACGAATGGTTGTGAGAAGCTAGGCCTAGGGCCACACAGACCTGTCGCGCCAAAATATATATATATATATTTTTTTAATAACATATATTAGTAGATTAATAGATTAATAAGTATTTAAGCGTATAAAAACATTCAATTAAAAGAACAAAAAGATCGAAAAGTGTCCAAATTATTGCAGCTTTTAGGTTAGGTAGTCGCATCTGCTTGGTATCTAATTTTGGGTATTTTTTTGTCTTCATAAAATCAGAACAGAACAAAACAGATTGGTCGAGTATTCTCTCTGGTCTAGATCTCAAAGAAGTCTATGATACGTTTTTAAGTATATTAAACTTTGGATTTACTCTGTTTGTGTCTCTTATGAGAAAAAGACAAGCCTTTAAATTACCATGGCATAACATAAACAAATGAATACTGAGTCTCAAATAATCCTAAAGGTTTTTGGACATTTTTAAATAGCAAAAGAAAGTTATATGGTATTCTGTAAAATATGGAATTCGAAGGTTCCGTCTCTTGCAGCATTGATTCTACTTGTGAGCTTCTTCCAACATTTTTTGAGTCAGTTTTTGTTGATCACATGAATCTTAGTCCGTTACTTGACAATAATATAAGTGATTGTAATGCATATTTAAGGTTACTCTAGCTTTCGATTGAAGATGTTTTGGGAGGCATACAATCTATAGACTCTTCTCAAAGTGCTGGCCCTGATCATGTTTGAAGTTCTTAAACAATGTAACGTATCCTTGTCCTCTACTTCCAAATTCAGTGAGGCGATTTTAAAGTCGGCGCAGTGGCTTAGTGGTAGTGTGTTGGGCTACTAAGCGAGGGGCTCAGGTTCGAATCCCGAGAGGGCCAAATTACATCTTAAGGTTTTTTTCCACTGCGCCACCTCTCGCGAACGTCTGACAAACATCCGAGAGTAAAACTGTCATGAATGAGCTTCTCAATTAGCCGTTTGGACTCGGCGTAAAATTGTAGATCCCTTCCATTCTTCCCAAAAATTGAAAACCCACACAAAGCGAATGGTTGCGAGAAGCTAGGCCTTGGGTCCCATAGACCTGTCGCGCCAAAATATTTATTTATTTTGATTTTAAATCTTCCCGTCATTGCTTGATTCAGAAGACTGGAAATTGAGTTCATCGGTAGGTATAGCACGTAAGGTATGAATATAGTGAAGAAGAGAAATCTACATAAAGTTGCGAAAAGTGAATAAAAAAAGCAAGGCGCCAAAGTTATCGATTGCAGCTCTAGAAGCTTGCAGCACAAATCAACTCGTATAGGGTATATAAGTCCAAAAGCAGCAATTAATTTATCTCAAAGATTTGTTCCAGTATTTCAAGCCAACCTATAATCCCTGCACTCCTCTACCGCATTGCGCCATATAAATCATAACCTAATGAGGAACAACCCCTCTATAGAGTGAGGATTAACAAGGTCATTATAAATATTTTCCCAACTCCCGTAGCACAACCCCGATCGTCTCATCCCACTGTCATAAGTATCTATCGGATGCTGAGAAAGAAAATAAGTAGCTACACACACTCCATACGTATCCCAGCCGATATGGTGTGGCCAATATGAAAGGACTCTTCTCCGCATGGGCGCGTAAGTGTCATCAAATGATAATAATTTTCCCGTACACACAACAACGACTACTTTATTTGTTCGAGCAGACCAGTCTTGTAGACCTTCGCTTAAGACACCAGCCCAACGCAAGAATTATAGCCCATCGCATAATTTCATTGAACCAAAGGCTTAGGCGCAAAACCATCCAGGAACAGAGCAGCAAAGTATTCTGCGAAACTCGCGAAGGCGATTATTTATTTTCTTCATCAGACAGAGCGCGTCTTGTGTGTAAACTCTTAGCACTGTACGGCGCACGGGTGGCCATCTGAGTATAAGGGATGGTAAAGTATCTCATCCCTTGGCGAAGAATTACTGGCGAACGTATAAAGGTATTATCAGGGAAGGTGGGACAGCATCTTATTGCATAGTTTTCTGCGGGTGATACATCTACAGGGAAGGATTTGACTCAAGCGGGGTCTATGGAGGCGTGCACACATGGTTCTGATTTAAGCCCATAAAGAAAGTGAAAGAGAGAGAGAGCTGTAGAAAGTTTTACACGGTATACCTTATCCCTGGTGCACGTCGATGAAGGAATGGCGCAAGAGCATGGTCTTAACTGAGTTCTTTAATTATTATTTATAGCTGGGGCGTGTAATTAAGGCAGATTCCTTGCGCCCCACATGGCTATAGGGGTTGGGAACCTGCAATGCATTCTCGCATGACGCGTGTATGCTACACGCGGGATGCAGGATACATAAGTCTGGATGAAAGTTGGCTGAAAGTTCCGTGGGATTTTTCACGTGCGACAATATTTTGGGACTGGATTTTATTTTATATCTCTTTCATATGATAAGTTTATGCTCCAAAGGCGTTATAAGCAGCTCATCTGTGGCCTCACTTGCAACGAGATAGGAGTTCTACTTGGCTGCATGCACTCGCGCATGTATTTGTCATTGGACGTCAGAGATTGGAAAGGGTCATGCAGAAGCGAGTCTCAGAAGTCCTCAGATTGAATGAACGGTGTCCACAAAAGCCTGTTTTGATTTTTCAGGGCAGCCTGACTTACAGAAAGCGAGATTAACCCTGTATGGGCCTTGGTCAAAACTAGGGTCAAATCCTTAAGGTTGGGGGTTGTGCCTTTTGAAGTTCCAAATTGAATAATTTATTACAGAGACATGAGAAATTGAATTCCCTCAAACGGGAACCGCCTGCATCTACTAAAGTCGTACTTAGGGCACTATTCATAGTACTTCTTTAAGTTATGGTTAGGCATCCTTGGACTCTGCAGTCTTTATCCTCAGTCGACGAGTTATGTATTTTTTTTGCTGAGGCTTAAGCGACGTCGATTTATTTATCTTTCGACATAAATATTGCTCACGGCGAGCCTTAAATAAATTTCCAACTCAATATCAGTCTTACAAGGGACAGAAGACTTGTTACTGGCATTGTTTAAAGAAGCTGCTATTCCAACCAAAGAATTTGTTTGCAAGCAAAAACTTCTCCGTTCTTTGTTCTTTTGACAACAATAATTCAAACACATTTGTTCAAACCCAAGAGAAATTGTCAGGGCGTTTTTCCTCTCCGATCCTGTAATTCCAACCAAAGACTTTGTTTGGAAAAAACATTTTTTTTTTCGTCAGCAATACTGTAAAAAAAATTTGAGTGGCCTGACTATTCCACAGAAATTTCCAAGGGCTTTTCGCATTTCCTCGATTTAGTTCCAACCAAAGTACTTGTTTACAATTAAATGTTTCTTAAAAATTAACTCCACTCCACATTCAGATCCATTAATCCGATGTTTGTCCTCCTTCACAATGCTACATCCAACCATTCACGAAATTAAGTGCTTCCGACAGTTGTTTCACTTCCATAAATTAAAACTCACCACGCAGAATAGCCCACGGGATAACAAAATAACGTCCACCGAGCTCACTCAATTTTACCGACAAAAATAGAAAAGTACTCTCATAATTAGCATACTCTTAGCTCAGCAGATAGAATTCAAATCAATCGACTTCAATCGGCTTAGCCAAGTGGCCAGGAATTGCTAATTTACCGCAATCACCGGGATTTTCTTTCCACAAAAAGAAAAAAATGAAAAGAAACCAAAAAAAAAAACGAGAAAAAAAATTAAGAAAATCCCAAGAATCACAGGATTCCATCGAGAAACACTGGATTTAATGTCCTTTTTAAGTTGTAATTGCCGCGTGTTATTCTTTTCTTTACAGCTCATCTGTGGGAGTTCCCACCGTGTGTCATCCCACTAATTATAACCATTATAACCGTCGTCGTCGACTGCGCTCCGCATCCCAAAGTCGTCGACTTTATTAACGCGGCTTTGTTTGTAGTTTCATTTGCTTCAAGGACTATAAAGTAAAGCTTGTCTGATCGGCAAAAGAAGACGAAGAACCAGAACCGCATTGACAGCGCAGTCAAACTGAAAAGGATGTCGTGTATGTCATCGAATTTTAACCTCACAGCATGAGCCAAGTATTGTCATCGGGATGGTTATCCGTTTCGCCCTTGCCAACTTTGCTCGTCATCGTTGTCGTCGTCTCTTCGCATTGTGACAACAGGATTCGAGGATTTTTTTCCCACTGTGAGAGGGTGCACATAAAACTCAAAAATTAAGAGGAAATCAATAAGAATTGTGAGGATGTTGGTGCGTAAGTTTTCCTCCACCATCGATGTCCTTGGTGACGGTATATGAATGTTGACAAGTGCAAGGGTTCATTATCTAGAATGACGAAGGGTTGAGAGTTTATTTTAAGAAAGACACTAAAGTTAATGTTGAGGTTTACGGATGTGTGCCGTGGTGGTGGGGTTTTTAAGCAGCAATTTTGGGTAGCGACGGTGACGGATGATGGTGCACCATACACAGAGATCAAGTGAACCACATACAGTGTGCAAACACGAATAAAGAAATCTGTTAGACAGCTGAAGGAAAAGTGGAAAATCAAACGTCGACGAACCGAAAAAGGATTTATTTTGTACACCGAAGAGAGAACGTCGACACCTCAGATTACAATCCTGTCTCGTCTGATAAAACGCTGGCGACAAACTGTTGCGCTCTCATCCGTTTGCTCGATGAAATTTTAAGGTCGAACAGTGTTGCTAGTTAGAAAATGGCAAAAAGGGTGGTGCTACAACTGTTGCAAGGGTGCTTTGCTAATGGGCGGACTTTTGGGGTGGGAATCTGCAACTACGGGAGACAGAAGTTGAAGGTGTTCATCAGAGGTTGTAGATGCCTTTCGTCGGTTATTGAACTAACAGGTGTTTTAAGTGCAGTCACTGTGGTAAACTGCTATACGCATGAAGACTCATCTCTCATTATTCTTCAATAAAATGCTATGCCCTTATATACAGTCCTTTTATATATGAGCCGCCACCTCAGATTTTCTGAAGAGCTTTCTTCAAGCTACAACTGGACATCAGTGAGTGCTACACCATAAATGCCGTCACATGTCGTCGGTCATCGAAGGCGACCCTTATCTACTCCTAGGCCCAATGCCCAACGTCCAAACTCGAAAGAGGCTTATTCCAAATAAAGACCCGCCCTAAGTGTCTACCATATAAAACGTGAAACTATTGCCAATATGACTACACCAAGTACAGACGATTACTATAATTGCCAATCTTAAGACGTAAGGACATTTTTATATCTTACGCCCCACATCAGACGGGTCCTTAATAAATTTATCTTACGGCAAAGTTAACCCAGATTTTACCATCTCACAAATAACAATAAATTTCGATTTTGCCATCTTAAATACTTTATGAATTATTTCCCTTACACCATAGTATCTAATTCGCAGGCATTAAGGGAACACCTTTGAAAGGGGGTAAGCACTAAGCACACGACACAGCAAACCGAGAAGGAGCTCCTAAACGCCACCAGTGCAGGGGTATAAGTAAACAAAAAGAAAGCAAAGAGTTTAATACCTCTATCCGCGCATCGCACACCGCAGTCATCTCGTTTTGAAGGGAATTTTTCCAACATTCAACCATAGTAGATACCAACCCCCGTGCGCCCATGCAGCTTGGTTAAGATTTTTCGGCTTTTGCCATAAATCAATTCGTATTAGTTTTGATCTTCCTGCTGGCATAGAGACGTTTGTATCCTTTCTAATGAGAATCATCGTCGTCGTTGTCGGTCTCGGTGGTATGTATATATACGTAGTTGTCGTTGCCTTCCTTCATATATATATATAGAGAGAATCTTAAGACAAGCTGAAGTTTCGCCCCCCACCAGCTGAGTTCTGAGTTGATATGCAAAAAGTCTTAAATCTCTATATACCTTCGAAAGGGAAAAATCTCCACCAAAGTCGACGTCTGTGACAGTGTTCCTGCGGCAACCGGCCCCCCTTCCACTGCCAGACTTCAACCTTACCAGTAAATTTTAATCGAGGCTATGCCTTCATTTGCAATAATTCATTGTAATAATGATAACTCTATAAAACCTGTTAAGACAGAATTTTTCGCCCGCTTAACAGTGACTGCGAGGTGGGGTGGTATCTGGATGTGGTGTCGCTACCACCCCGAGCGTCACCTTTCTGGATGGCATTTGCTTTTCGGATGGAAAAAAGGTGAGATGTAGGATTTCATGTGGACTTCGGTTAAGCTTTGGTCGTCTTTCGGCAAGGCGTCTTGGTTTTATTTTTTCTTGGGCGGAAGAGGACGATGAATTATAACGACAAAGGGATTATCATTTTTACACTAACTCTATAGGCCCCTTGGGGGTGATTTAGTAATAAAGTTCGGCTGGGTATTGAAATGAATTATTAATATAATAATATTTTTTGTTTAATGTAATTATTCACTTTGACAACAGGCGAAGTGTGTGAGTATAAATCTTGGAGGACTTAATGGCTTTTAAATTGGCTGCTGTTATTAAGAGGGCATTGAGATGAGTTACATGTCATATATAAAGTGGATGGAGTCACCAATCGAAGTATAATCTAACTATCTAGGGGCTGCTCAAAAATGTTTCCTTTCGACGTTGTAAACCAAATAGTGAAAAACGAGATTACATCATTCGACGTCTGCTTAGTGATTTTCTTTCAATCAAGACGCTATTGTTATTAAGGTACTGCTGAAATGCAGGATAAAGGTCTTTATTATCTTAAATCTGTTCACTGCATCGGTCAAAGTCTCCGATGCAATAAATGGAAAAATAACCAAGCGCTTCAGGTTTTCTCGTTTCCATAAAATGTATGCATATATTACTGTTGAAAAATTTATATTTAGGCCCGAACTGTAGGCTCACAAACTCCAAATCCGAAGTTGAAACCACTCTAAATGTTTTTTTTTTATTTACCACTTTTAGCTATATGTGGATGATCCAACATAATTGCATAATATTTTTGAAAAATACCACATCCCTCAGTGCGCCCGAAAATTGTGTTTTTGATTTGATGTTAAAAATTATATTTAAAGACATTATACATTGGTTTATAGCTCAGCTTCTTAAGAAATAAGAAATCTGACTGAAAATACATAGTTATCGAAGTATTGGTTTTCTAAAGCATTTTTTTGTATTTAATTGATTAGGAACTTTTTATGTAATGGTTAGTTAAAGCAAGTGAGGTCAGAAAAAAAATGTTTATGGAAAACGCTATAACAACATATCGTATAGTTGTCTTAAAGCCTTGAAAAACATTTTAAAATGCATCCATATCCGCTCAGTAAATATTTATTATTGACCACAACTTTTTTGTTAATATCTCCATCCCAAAGTTTTATTTTTCAAAAACTTTATTTTTAGTTACATAATTTAAAGTTTGAATTTAAACCCAATTGGTCCATAAATAAGAATTTTCGAAAAAAGTGACCTTAGCGCAACCTATAGGGGGGGTCTAACACAAACAAAAATCATCAGGAGCACCACACGAACAGATGGTTTGAATAAAAGTTGAATTGTGGATTGTTTCAGTGGTTCAGCCTTGATGGTTAGACAAACTTACGATTTATATAATTATGTATTTAAGATAACAAACATTAATACCAACCAGCAATTGGATTATAGACCCCGCGCTTAATAAGAGTCCTCCGGCTGATAGCGAAAACGACTTAACCTCATTTCTGTCCAATTACACAACACACTTGCAGTTGCCTTGAATTTCAGAGTCACTACCTACAACTGTTGATATATATATTTTTTTAATGATAAGAAAATTGTACCTTCAATGACAAAATAGTACCTACTTAAAATTTAAAATCAAAGTCTATTATATTGTTTTTAAGAGTATTTTGTTGGGTGCAAAAAATCTGCAAAAAAAAAATATAAAACACAAATTTTGAATTGTACCTGGTTGGTTTGGTTGGTTAGGTGGTTGCATTCCCTCCATCTATTATTATTATTATTTATTATTTTATTTATTTATTTTCCCTAGTTGTGTATATAAACAATTCAGAGTTAATAAACTAGTACAATTGTACAATAAATATTTTCAACTAGAAAAAATGAATTGACATTTTATATTTCTTTAACAGAAATAGTATTAAATGTCATTTACATTTTCCTAATGGCAATACAAAAATTAAATGGGTGGGGTGACCCTTAAGTGTAAATAATTTACATTTTAATAATAATTATTTGTAACAATTACATCAAAATCCAAGTAAAAATATGAAATATCTTTGAAAACAAATTTAACATTATACAAAATTTCAAATTAGAGAACCAAATTTAAAATAAAGTTTAATCAAAAAACAAAAAACAAATTAAAGAACGAAACACCAAAACGTCAAGTTACGACCGAAACCCAAAAAGAAGTTCTAAACTTTTAATATCATTTATTAATAACCAGCGTCTTACGTGATTTAAGAATCTATTAATTGAACTGAGTGTCCTAATCGAAGAGGGAAGCTTATTAAAGAGACGACGTGATGTAACTGTACAAAGATTTCTGTAGGCTGTGGTGAGAGAACTAGGAGCAGCAACTAGGTAGATGCAAGTGGTTGAGAAGATGGAACATTGTTTCACTTTTGTTAGTGTCAGCGCAGCGCAGCGTGTCGTGGGGTATGCCTAGCTTGGCTGCGTGAGTTCCTAGAGGCCAGTGGCCCTTACTAATCACAATCACAAGTCTGCACGCGTTCTGGAAAGAAGGTTACATGTTCTGGCTTCGTCGAATGTTGGCCAAATCTAGAAATGACGAAGTTTGTGAGGTTCACCCATCTACTCACGGCCCCTGCAGTGTATTAAAGGAGGATTTCTCTCTTTACGTATCCCAGGAGAGGAAAAACTTCCTTCGCATGAGATACGCTCAGAGCAGAGCCACGTCTAGCAAGTTCATCGGCTTTCTCATTCCCTGTGTTCCTATGACCGGGAACCTAGACGAGAGTGATTTCAATTCGATGACCTGTAATTTAAAGAAATTGCACTTTTTTTATATTTTACTTGAAAAAGATGGGAAAAGGTCCAAACATAGGTACCCACAAAATCAACCCTGGTCACTAGATACCGTATTTCATAGTTGCTTATGTTACCTTCTTCAAATAAAACCCAGGCGGCACTTCGACGATGTAAAGCCTGCAACGCTTGTGCAAATTCAATATTAGCTTTGAAGTCGCTTTTTTAATTTTAATGGGGACGTTTGGATACCTGGCTTGTGTAAAACGTCGACTAGATTTGTCTGGACTAGGCATACGAACGCGTTGTGTTGTTGTTGTAAACTCTTTTTTTTTAATTTTGACACTTCAAAATATCAACTGAGTACAGAATCAGGATTTTCTTAGCTAAATTTACCGGCTACCCCTTTATAAACGTCAACTGTAAAAACTAACCAATATGAGTCAGTAAAAATTCAAACACATTCAGTCAGCTTAAAGACATACTAAACTAGAAATCCGAACGTCCTTAAAAACTTATTATTTATTTATTTTTTAATATTATCCCTTTTTATTAAAGAGAAAAAAATTTGTTTTTATTTTACCTGCATATTAACTTTAAAGAATTAATAAATTTATGATTTAGATTCAAATGAATTTTTTAAAGGATGTTTTAATAAAAGGATACGAATTTGCTTTGTATTAAAAATTAGGAAAAAACGGATATGAAATGGGTAAAATTTTCAAAAAGATTCCCCAAAATGGGAAATTTCGGCAAAAAAAAAACTTGGCATCATTGGGTAAAGGACTTAAAAGAGAGCCAACTATCATCTTCATCAATAAACTACGCACCGAAGAACTTATCACTTTAAACGTCTCTGTAAGTCGAAGAAGAATGCCTTTTCTCGTGATTTTGGTCATACACTCATACACCATAAGTGAAAACGATCTCATGCACCATTATAATCAGTTACCACCTGTATTTGTTAAATATACCTACTCTTATAATAAATACCAACTTCCTGTGTTGATTATATGCCATATTTCCAATTTCGTGTAATGCATTCCTAATAACTTATATTTTGATAACATCTAGGTACCGCATACAACTTCTATTAAAATGTATACAAGTCCAAAATGAGAAAACATTTTCCGCTTCCGTAAAACTTTTTTAATATCGTATAACACACGCTGGAGATAATAATGCAAATATCAGGGAAATTATGTCCCGCACTAACTCATTTCACTGCATAAATAACATACACACATACGACCAGCGATAATGGAATAGGTTTATGTGGTTTTTTTTTAGCAAGAAAGAATAAAGGACACAATAATACATGACGGTGATTCCTTACGGCTGGGCTTTGAACGTTTGAACTCCTTCGAGGAAGACATTACAGACAGTATGGAGTCAACTAGCCGGGAGAGCGGGAAGTGCACAGTGATTCATGTACCACCATAAATGATCATAAAAAGGAAATATTCATATTCTACTGATAAGACCGCCAAATAAATATTCCAGAAATGAGAAATGAAAAATGAAATTATTTCGGCAGCGCTAAGGTGCTTCTGGTGCGGTCTCGTAGTGTATGGCTTAAACGGATGTCTTTCAAGGGGGTTGGTTACTTTGTGTTTCTGAAGGCGAGTCACCCCACGACCACATAGAAATGCCCTGCGAAATCATTCAATTTCGGTTGAAATTAAACAATATGATGAATTTCCGGCTTTGGAATGCAAATCCGCAGTGGAAATGTTATTTACTATCTTTGGTGGAGTTCTTAGAGGGAATTCAGTCCTCTAATCAGATGAGTAATGAGGTGTGTGTATTGTAGGTAGGTATTCGCGAATTCTGTAGTTGGGTAGTAGGCCAAAGGAATTCTGGCAAGAATCTGCAGTGGCTTCGAGTAATTGAGAAATATTTCACTCGTATTAGAAATATTTGTATGCGGCAACGTTACTAGGATAAGAACTTGGAATATAATAATCGCGGTACTGTTATTTAGGGAGTTGTTAAATGCCTCCGTAAAGCTTAGGGGTTTCGATGGAAGTAGTCTTTGTGAAATTCTAACCACTTCAGTTGATTTTGCCCTAAGATATACCTTCTACTATTACCACATTCGGTAGTTCGAAATGTATTTCATTGCATACTTTAAGGGATATATAATGTGCCTTCATTTGAACAACTTAAACAAGACTGTGATCTGTGATAAGATTATTTGACAAGTTATCAAATATGTACCTACCTAGTTGCTGTCATATTTTCTTCGTTCGTGTACTTTTAGTCTAGAAAAATGAAAAATGTCGAATCTCAAAAATCGAGAGAGAATTCTCTTAATTTTAAGAGAAGTACCTGACCGGCTTTCTTACAAAAAGTTTAAGAAATGTCATCTTGACATTTTCATTTGGCTTTGAAGTACCTTGTTCGGAGAATAAAACTTGTTCTAGGAGAACATTTAAACATAACTTCTTCCTCCGACTTCGTTAAAGACGAAAATAAATAGAATTTGACTTGTCTGTCAATTAGTTGACAGTTTTCATATTTTCATTTTTCAGTAAGCCGAAATTCGGCGAGTAGAAAATTACGAAAAAATGGAAAGAGGGGAAATGGATTTCTCTCTCATTTTTTTTTAAATTTTCTCAGTACGTGGTTGCACTTGCACAGTATCTTAGCAAATTTGTAGTAGTTTTACGTTTGCAAAAAAGTACCCGAACGAACCTAATATTATTATTAACGTCTATTTGACAGTTAACGTGAGATAGGCATGCTATAAAATACTTAATTGCCAAATTTGAGAATTACAACGGTCAATTAAAATGCAATAGAATTTGGAAAAAAAAGTTTAAAAAGTTGTTTTAAGACTAGGTACTTGTAACCTAACCCTTACATATTATCTTCAAGTGACAATCTTTGAAATGTTTTTAAAAAAAAATTCCGCTGATTGATCACTGCTTTAGACTGTCTCTAAAAAATGTATTCGAAACAAAAAATTGCTTAAATTATTAGCAGCAAGTTTCGCCCTATAACCTTTTCTCATAATAAATATAAGCTGAGCCCAGAATTTAAATGTTTATTGTATTAAGAATACCATAATAGCAATGAGTATATTTTAACATCAGGCTTCGCTGTTTTTAAAGGTAAGGGACCACTTTATCACTGCTCTTAAATTTTGCAGTCTTGGATAGATCGTGTTTTTCAGAAAAAAGCTTCAAAAGCTGCGTTAAAATATCGTCAAAAACTAGTCCACAATCGCACCAAAAAATGCGCCAGAAAGGTAGTCTAAGACTGCGCCTTAAAACGCGTTCAAAATTGCGTCAGAATTCGAGCTAAAACTATTTTTAGCACGTTTCGAAATACTCGTCAAAAACGAATTCAAATTCAAGTCGATAAACGCTTAAACAACCGCCTATAAACTCGAAAAAAAAAAACCTAAAAGCACACATCAAAAAATAGGTTAAAAATTAACCCAAAGTGCGTTAAAAAAAAAGTGCGAGAAGCGTCCGAAAATGGGCCTAAAAAAACTTTTCTAAAAACACGTCTAGGAACATGTCAAAAAAGCTCTCAAAATGATTCCAAACCCGAATCGAAAACCATGCGAACATTGCGTCGCAAAATTTGCCCAAAAACGCTTTACAAAAATACGACGCAAGAGTGATCCTTCGCTTGATTTGTGTTGGCCTAAAAGCACACGTTAAAAATGGGTTAAAAATTATCCCAAAACGCGTTAAAAAAACAAAGTGCAAAAAGTGTCAGAAAATGGGCCTACAAAAAATGGACAGGAAGACGTCTAGGAACTTGTCAAAAAAGTTCTCAAAACGATTTCAAACCCGAATCGAAAACCATGCAAACATCGCGTCGCAAAATTTGCCCAAAAACGCTTTACAAAAATACGACGCAAGAGTGATCCTTCGCTTGATTTGTGTTGGCATTTTTTCGAGGTTTCCCTTAATTTCCATGCATAACCTAAAAATGGTTTCAGTTGTGTTTGCGAAACCAACTTCCTCAAAATTATCGAACAAGTACCTTCGAAGGTGCTTATTTAATAATAAATATGTAACTAGTATCTTTGCAACAGCCGGCGATTTGTTTGACTTCTTTGGAAGACCCTCTGAACATTAATGGAAGTGGAAGCTCTCAAAAGTCTCGACAAGAATCTCAAGTGTGATGTAGTCGAAAAAATCCTGTTTCGACTAAGAAAGACATGGCGCTAGCTATCCAAGAAACCGGTAACGCACAAATTAATTCAACATCACCTAAATTACGAAAAGCGTTATATCCATGAAAGTCCACCTTACTATCAAACAAATTAAAACACCATTCACCATTTTGACATTTAAAATTGTTTTATTTTCATTTTATTTTTATGCATTTAATTTACAATGGAATAATACTTTTTTTGAAAACGTTCCTACGGTTTTTTTTTTATTTTAATTTAATTTAATAATTTAAGAATAATACTAGTTTCAATATTCTTTTCATTAATCATTGCAATCAATGTAATCGTAGTGTCGTACGGTATTTAATACCAAATTATGGAAAGAATATTATTTTTTTTTCAACAAATTTTGCTTCTTTGTTCTGTAATACACTTCATTGTCATAACACATGCAAGATATAAAACTAAAGTAAAATTGTATATATCTAAGTAAATTTATATTTTGGTAACAAAAAAGAATAATTTTAGTTTTTAACTATTTACATGAAATTGCAGCGATTTGATTTTTGTTGTTCTCATTTTTATTTTCAATTGATATTGTTCACAAAAATGTACATAACGTTAAAATTTGATTTGAACGATCCTTATAAATTAAAAGAGACAGAGAGGAGAATAATATTTATAGCTAGAGAGATAGAGAGTGAAAATTAATTTCTATGCGATTATTATTTAATTCGTTTTGATTTGCTTTTATTTATAGGCTAAAAATTAAAATGCTGTTTTACTTTTTTTTTAAGTTAATTCTATAAATATTCGTTTACTTATAACAAATTATTGTATTTTAGGTTCTTTATTTCTTTTTTTAGTTTTCTTCAGAAAATTTCCTATTAATCCTAAGAATTATATCTTGATATCTTTGGTTTCTATAACATTATATATAATGAAATGAAATAATTAAAATCTTAAAGAAATAAAATGTAAAACAAAACACGTCAGGTTTTAATATTACGAACTATTTAACTGGGATTTTGGAATTTACTTAAAGATATAGGCAAACAAAAATAATATTGTTATAACAATTTGTTTTCTTATAAGAATTTTGACTAATTGGTAATAATTGCAAAAAGGATTCAAGTGCGTTGTTTTGTAGTAATAATTAATTTTATTTTGTTTTTTTATTATTCATTTAAGGACCATTATGATGTCCAGCGAATGACATTAGATATGCGATGGCTAGGGTTCCCTTTGTGATATGACACCATTGCTGTAAGTTCCGTGGTCTGGTTATCGACTTATTCTAGGGTAAAACAATGTTGTACCGTAATTGGCTGCTATGTTGTGATAACTACCAAGCGCTGCCGTATTTCAATCACGCTCCTCATATTTATGAACAAAGGAGTTCAATCCGCTGAGCTGAGAACATTGCGAAGAGTCGTACAGTGACATTTTAAGTCGTTTACACTTGGCACGGCGATTCTTGAACCAGAATTGGACGTTCTTGCTTTCGAGGCGGGGGAACTTTTGTCTGCAAAGAAACGGAAATGAAAAGAACGTTAATATTGTTAGGTAGTTTATTCTCAATGAAAGGTATGTTAAAAAGTGGTTTCAGGAAATGTTTTTAAATTGCAGTTGTTTATCTCTTTTCTTTCGACTGGAGCACAATCTTTAATTTTTTAAGTCAAACAGGTATTCGATTGATTTTGGATGCTCATATTGGATAACTTGTGGGCATGAGAGTGTGCCAATTTTCAAATTATAAAATTCAATACGAAATATCAATTAGAAAGATGTCATTTCTGTCTAGAAGTTCCCAAATTTACGTTTCGAAAAAAAGGTGTTTAACATATTTCGTACCTATAATTAAAAAGTTCCTCGATGTACTAAATTTAAGCAGGTGCTTTTTATGGAAACTTGCTTAGATTTTTTTTTTTGGAAAACATTGGTGAAGTTGATATTGACAAAAAGAATGATTTGAAAGTCCTGAACTCGATGCAAGTCCCATAATAAATTGTTCGGCTAACTTAGTCAGAAAAGATCCAGGGAAATGTATAAAGTTGTGGAAACTTATTTTCTTTTAGGACCATCAAATAAATTTTCTAGACTTTCGTTTGTTCATAGACCGTCTTTTAGTAAAAAAAAATGGAAACAGATTGATTTAACCAAATTTTTGCAAAGAAATGGAAATAGAAATGAAACTAGGTCTTGAGGCCCTCAGACCTGTCGCGGCCCAACTGGTCAAAAAATGCGAAACATTCGAATGCTGAAATGTACAAAATTTGAGCAGATATTCCGAATCAATGTGTCTCATCTATAATTAAGAAACCCCTCAGGTTTCAAAACATGTACATTTGTTGGGTCCTTCTATGTACCTAATACGTATGCAGTTGAAAAATGTAGGTAGTTGATTGATCCTATAAAATGTACTTTACGTGTGCAATCTTTATTTTTCGTACCTCTTAAAACTGTCCCTTACCATTTTGGTCAAAAAATTAAATTCAACTCAATAGTTGGAACAGCAATGAATATTAAGTCCTGTCCATTGGTTTTAGATTGCTGTTAATTTTCTTTTGTGACCGTTTGGCAAAATATTTTAAGGACGTTAAAGGGCCTGGGAGTAAATATGAACTTCACGATAGAAACGCTAGCGGATGAGCGGGGAAGAAATGCCATAGGAAACCGTTGCTACCATTTGGCAAAACAATTGCGTTCAAAACTCCTAACTAACCTCGTCCTACCACTTTTGCTTTGTGGTGTCAAATGCTGGACGATAATCAGGAAGAGAGAGCTGACACAGGGCTTTTTCAAAAGAAAAATTCCTCGTCGGATTTGTTGGTCCTGTGTGCGAGGAAGGCGAACGGAGGAGAAGTTACAACTGCAAAATAAGTAAGTAACAAACAACTTTCCTGACAGTATGGCTTCACTGATTTTGAAATCGTTGTCAAAAATATAAACTTTCGTACGACTGCCAAAATTGTGTGCCGAATGTTTGGGTTCATTTTAGCTGAAGTTTGTACTAAATTGCTTAGAAATAAAAAACTTAACAGAGACATCCACTGCCCTAATTTTATAAATAAATTAGTCCAATGGATCCTTTTGTTCATAAACCGCGTTCTCACCTTAGAACCTCATCTGTCTTAATCTATAAGTTGCTATAATTTCTAAGATGTTTAAATTTACTGCATTTAATAAACTTTGATCGGAAACCCATTTATTGGATCTAAATTGTCTCTTAATCTTGCAGCCTTTAGTCATGTTTTTTAAAACTTTTAAGCCTTTAAAAATTGTAGCCAGAAATATCGATATATTATTTTGAAATGCAAATGTATTTGATTCAGATCTACATGGATCTATATGGCTGTATATTAAGTCAAATATGTTCATTTCTGTGAAGTCTTTCAACAATTTTGGTTGAAATATGAAGTCCTGTCAATCAATTCCGAAATTTAAGCCGTATGTCATTTAGATCCATGTGAATTGACTGTGATTCGAGACCTCAATTTTGACTAAATCTTATTCGTCTTTTGTACCATAATTGTACCATATAGCACATATAATTTTGCCCAACTCACCTGTAAGGCATCGTATTCAAATCCTCGGTGTACTTCAGTATCAAATTGTGCGACGGATGTGTGTTCATTGAGAACCACTGCTCCAGCTTGGGCACCTCTGTGACCGGATCAATGAAAGTGCGGTTCCGTTTCCTACGCTCCTCGTTCGACAGATTTGATAAATTGAGGCCGCCTGCTCCCATGGGTACGGGTGGTATCCCCCCACCGGCATGATGTGGATGGCCCGGTTGTCCAAAACCCGGCATATAGTGACTCATGTACATAAACGACTGCGAGAACATCGAATTTGGCACCATTGGAAATGATAGATCTTTGCGTGGATCCGGCGATGGTGTCCTAAAGTCATCCATCTGACTCGTGTCATTGTCATCGTCCATGTCGAGATCTTCGGATTTTGGCGAATTTTTCGGTGACTCACATCGCTCGTCGACGCTACGATTGCTCGAACTGTTGTTATTATTGTTGCTGCTGTTGTTGTTGTTATTCGCTTCATCATTTGGCGAATGTGTCTCAACGTCCGAGTGCCGATCACCAGTAGCGTTGCCGCCAACTTCACCATTTGGCAAATTGTCGTTATTACCCGCTCCATCTGAGTGTGTGTTTCTGTCCGCTGCCGAGCCATTATGATTGCTTGTAGCATCGTCCTTACCAATCGATGAGGTGCCATCCTCTGGCGATCGATTGCGTTCATGCATCGTCAGCGACAGTGGCAACTGCGGCGACAACGGTCGACTCTGATCATCCTCCATATCGTCCGAGTGCTGTGACATTGTATCGATATCGTCCGATTTCAAACTCATCGGACTCTTCAAGTAGTCATGTGACATCAGCTGCTGAGCATGATGGCTTAGATATCCGTTGCCAGGATGACCGGCACCCACGGGCCCAACAGTCCCACCAATACCCCCAGCGGGCATTTGGCCTCCACGCATTTCGGCTCGTTTTTGTGCCGCCCGAGCGTTCTTGAACCAATAGACGACATTGTTCACATCGAGTGGCTTGCGCCCACGTCGTGACTCCAACGAGTTCAATTGCATCACGTATGTCTGAATCTGTTGCCGCGAGGGATGCGGATTCTCTTGAAACCATTTTTGCAATTTGGGCAGCTCCATTTCTGGATCGAAACTCGTTCGCATGCGGGTCTTCTGATTGGTCGGATAGGATGCGTGATGATGCATCGAATGCATGGCCGGATGAACCATCATATTTGGATGATGATGATGCGGCGGCGGTGGTGGCGGATGATGGCTGTCGAGGAGTGTCTCACGACTACTGTGCAGGCTGTGTGCAGCTGCAGCGGCAGCGGCTGCGGCCGCCACTTGTCCCACCGTACCGAATTCCATGTCACTGGGCTGTGGGGCACCTGCTGCTGCCGCAGCCGCCATAAAGGGGAGGATTTTCGGCGCAATTGGCGACTGCGGCGAAAGTTGATTGCTCCACCACTGGTCGAATTTGCGTCGCAAGTCATCGGAAATTTCTCCCGTGAAACCGAATGCACTTTGGTATGAACTGCGGCAGATTTGGGACAGGGTTACCTGGAAGAAAGAAAAGGACAAATTTAATTGGTTGCAATGGAAGTAAGTTACATAACGCGAAAAGGTTGTTAGCTCCTCTTAAATGGATTTCATTGCGCATAGACGGACACATCATGTAACTAATACCACAAGCGGTTGAACGTTTATAGTATGAAGTTGCAGAGAATATTCACATATGGAATTCGTATTGCTATTGACTTAGAAAAAATTGTGCTTACAGTATATTTAAAACTGAGGTGACCCACATTTTTCTATTTATTTTATTTGATTTCGCTCTTTATAGATGTCAAACAAACCCTTGTCGTAATAGAATATCAAAATTCACTTCACTATTTCCTTTGAAAACAGTTGGTTAACAAAATGTAGATGTTTCGCAACATCGTAGTAGAATCGCAGTCGATGTGGAGGATATAGAAGAACTACTTCTGCAGACTGTTTAACGGTTTATCAGTCTTCTTAACATTGCCTACAAGATCTTATCTGCCGTTTTGTGTGAACGCCAAAAGCCTTTCGTAAACAACCTGATTGGTCCATATCAGTGTGGCTTCAGGCCAGGAAAGTCCACCATAGGCCAATTATTCACACTGCGGCAGATCTTGGAGAAAACCCAGGAACTTCAAATCGATACTCACCATCTTTTCATCGATTTTAAGGCCGCGATGACGATGGAGAATGCACACTGCTTCATCAAGGTCGGTAAGGAACTCACCGAGACCTTCGATGTCAAAAAAGGATTTAGACAAGGCGATGCGCTGTCATTTGAATCTTTCAACATCGTTCTTGAAAGAATAGTGCAAAACTAAAACGCCAACACCAGAGGCACGATCTTTCAAAAGTCCTTACTCGTGTACGCCGACGACATTGACATAATTGGCAGAACGCAGCGTAAATGGCGCGTTTTTGATTGTTGAGACTGACGGTTAATGAGGGCAAGACAAAGTATATGCTGTCAACTTAAAAGGACACCCAACACCGACGCGACGTCACAATAGACAGATATAACTTTGAGGTGGTTAAGTACTTTGTCTACCTAGGCTCCGCTATGAACTCAGACAACGACAACAGCGTTGAGGTTAAACGTAGAATAACTCTTGCTGTTTCTTTGGGCTAAGGAGGCAAATTGAGTAGCAAAGCCCTCTCTCGAACAACTAAAGTGACCCTTTATTAGACCCTAATCATCCCAGTCCTGCTATATGGCGGATGAGGTAACCCTTGGTTGTTTCGAGAGAAAAATTCTTCGTGTTATTTTTGGTCCCGTCTGCATTGACGGTGAATGGAGAAGGAGATTCAACGACGAACTGTATACGGGCTGTACAGCGACATCGACCTAATCAGAAGAGTGAAGGTCCAACGACTGAGGTGGCTGGGTCATGTAGAGCGAATGGACACGAATGCTCCGGCCCGGAAGATCTTCGAATCGTTATCCGAGGGAAGGCCTCAGATTTTGCGGCCGGACGGTTTATATCTTAATACCCTTTTCTAAGTAGTCAACATTTTAATACAACAAATTTAATGCCAATCGGAAAAAGCATTTTGAAACTGGAAGCTTTGGTTTTCGATCCTGGAATACGTATAATGAGAGTTCATATTATCCCATCATATTATCCCATCATCTTATAGCGATATTTATCAATGCAAATGTGACAACCAGAGTCAATTTGTTGCAGCAGTTCTTAAATTTATTCAGAACAAACACCTTACAGTCTGTTGCACTTTTGAACTCGGTGGTGCTGATTTTTTTTCGAAACAAAAATAAACAATTTGGAACTAGATAAAAAACAGTAGAACAATTTTTTTTTTTGATTTGTAACTACAATTTGTTGAAAACTCGACAAACCCTTGAAAAAACCGCACAATTAAACACAACGACCGATTTTGTATTCAAACAATTTTTTTCCTCAACCCCCAAAATGTAAAGGGTCTTCCAATAGGGACGTCTAAACTTTGACAGTTGATAGCGGTCATATCGTTGAAGCTACTGTCAATCCTGTCAAATTGGCTGTCATTTATTTAGTCTGTTTTGCGAAATCACGTTGGATGGATATAGCTTTTCTTTTATTAAAATTTTTCGGTTGCTTTTTACGTATCGCTATAACTGGCCCCTTAAGCAATGAGGCTCCTTTCTGGATAATTGTGTACCTCAATAAACAAAATTGTCGAAATTGGGAGGATGCCATGCCAATCCTCATAAAATCCAATGGATTTTGGGCTGGCCATCAAGGGCATACTTCGATGGTTTTCAACTTCTTTTTTGTCTGAATTGAATGATATTAGAAATAACGATATGTGGTTTAAATAGGACGGCGCTGCATGTCACGGCATACTGGAAATTTTGCGCGAGCGATTCGAGGGCATGGTCATCGCACGTGGAGGTGAATTCCTCAGCGAGATCGTTTGTTTTCTGAAGTCACAGGTCCAGAGCTAACCACAGCGGCCCTGAAAGCGAACATATCCGATGCCATCGGTGAATTTCAGCCTGATTAATGCGCCAGAGTCATGGACAGTTACACATTTTGGATGCGCGCCACCCAGCAAGATGCACGATGTTGTATTCCATACAAAATGGCATCCACAGTCTTTTCAAACGAATAAAAAATGTCGATGAAATAAATAAATAAATAAATAAACATTTTGGCGCAACAGGTCTGTGGGACCCAAGGCCTAGCTTCTCACAACCAATCGTTTTGTATTAGTTTTCAAGTTTCTGGGACGATTGGAAGGGATCAATTTTAGGTCGAGTCTAAACGGCTAGTTGAGAAGCTCTTTCATGACAGTTTTACTCTCGGATGTTTGTCAGACGTTCGCGAGAGGTGGCGCAGTGGAAAAAAGCCTTAAGATGTAATTTGGTTCTTTCGGGATTCGAACCGGGGACCCCTCGCTTTGTAGTCCAACACACTAACTTTATGCCACTGCGCCACAAACACTTTGTTTTATTTAAATTTAATGTTATGAAGCTCTTTATAAGTGAAAAATACGAGGACATAACTCAAGAACTACAGAAAAAAAATTTTTTTTTGCTAAGACTTGGGTGCTTTGTTTGCCAAAATATTTTGAAGAGTTCATCAAGCAGGTTTAAAAAAATATGTAGCCGGATCTCATGAAAATTCTCTATAAATATTTAGAACTCAAAAACCCTTGCTGAGCTATTCTGTTGAGTAAGTTCTCCACGTTGTAGTCTACTTCAGCATTTAAAATGGCTAAGGAAACTAGGCGGAATATGATAGAAATATCAAATATAGAGCGAAAGATTTTTTTTTTAGTTTAATCATCCAAAAAATTGGAATCCCTTCTCATTTGAAAATCTAGTGCAAATGGCAAGCCCTCGTTTTATATAGATCTACCAACTTCAAAGGAAGGCAACTGCCATAACTGCTCGAAAAAAGTTTGCTCAGCGATAATTCAAAAGATCTACTCCCATATTCCGTTTGAGAAAACTATTGCCGAAAATTCGTCACCAGTAATCCCTTTTCAAAAGAAAATCTTCAAATACACCCACAGTATACCTACTCCTATTCAGATTGTAAACTCCACTAATTTAACGCATCTTATTAAAATAATAATTCGGCTTAAGTTTTATTCCTCTTCTTTCAGCGCATATATAAACGATACCATTAACCATTCACATCCATACAGAGGTTGTCGATTTTAAGACCATAAAAGGATTTTGGAAAATACCATCAATTTTTGATAAGGAACACCCATCCGCAGTCATATACCAATCAGTGAACCAACTAACTATGCTTTTAAGTGTCCCAAAATCTGTCTAATAATGTCACCCAGGGAGGAGGCGCACGCTGGGTAATCCTTCAGAGAAGGATCCAAAATAATGTTGTGCGTTTTCATTCGAGAAAACTATCGTCCTCGTTCTATTCGTGTCTACATATAGTTATACTCGTAGTTATCCAAAATTGTTGATGTCGAGTTTTCCACTTTTGATAGATACAAATATTCCACCACTTATGCACACAATTTGAAGGGCAGACAAGCGACAAGAGAACACCTTTTGTGCTATACCCACACAGCGAAGGGGAGCATTTTCTTATTCTTAATCGGATCAGGATAAGCGGCTCGCTTTAGTTCAGCCTCGAATGATATACAGCTACATATGTGTGTCTATATTTCTTTTGCTACCGCTTATGCGAAAGGGGTCTTGTGTTCACCCCCACCTCAGCGCAGGTGTTTGGTTTTCGGGTTCCTTTCGAGTACAACTAATAATAATCGTAGTCCCGTCTTAGATGACGCAAGTATGTGCGACTTATTTGCATTTAAATAAAAACAAAAAAGGGTTTAAGCGACCGGATTATTACTATCGTCTGTGTGTGAAGCGAACCCTTTTGTGCGCTCACAAGCTTAGCGATATGTTATGGGTGTGTTTACTTTCTTTTGCTGTACACGCAGAGACTCCTCAAGAGGTAACAATTATTCGCCTTAATTTTTGATGCGATGAACGCTTTTAATCGGTTGGATGGAAGACGCGCCGGAAATTTGGTGTTCAAATGTTCTCCTTTCACACTTGTGTGAGGGGTTCGGTATATTTCTTTGGATGGGTGATGATTCTTTTTTAGCAAAAGATGATCATTAAGATGGGGATTAGTTTTTGTGCGTAAAAGATGAGTCTCTGTCTGTGAGATGTCATACGAATAGAAGTGGTGTCAGGTGGAGACTACAGTGAGACGTTGCTAATTTGTATGCGGTGGTTAATTTGTTTTATCTGGGAGACGAACAGTGCATATCTGGTATCGCGTGCACATTTTAAGGCAATTTAAGGGCTCAAAAACATTATTCCTGCTTACTACAACAGCAGGCTCTGAAGAGGGCTAAGCATTCCGTACTGATCTACCGACAACCCGAGCAATGCAAATAAGTTTGTCGAACATAATTCTGACTTGAAAATCACCTTCGTCTATTGTAAGACTGGCAGATCAGTGCTACGTTGGTGGGTTGTAGGTAATGAGAGTAACAATGGCAAGACCGTGCCAAAACAGGTCCACCGACTATTTAAAACTAATAAGAGTGTTGTGCCAAACAGTGGTGTCGGTCAACGCGTTGACAAACTGATGGATGCATTGTGCAAGATCACCCAATCCACCACTTTTTGTATAGCCTAAGGTTGTTCGAGAAAGTCCGTGTAGAGAATAAGCCCGTAACACCCTACAGACTTGTACCACATAGACCACAGTTTCCAGATGAACATCTAAACAAAGAATGTAAATACTTTTCTCCAAAATGTCTGTATTTTGGTTGTTAAACAGGGCAGAACTTTTGTGGCCTTACGTTGGGCGCCACTGTGGCTTTCTTCAAATGAGTATAAACTTTTTCAACAGAATGTACAAGTAGTAAAAACAGTGATACAATTTAAATGAATTTTTTAGCTAGCACATGAAGTCCAGCAATATGCCTATATGTGTCAGCACCTGACGAATCTTTCAGGTGAACTTGAAAATATGTCGCAGAAGTATTATTAACGACACAACTAAACAATTCAACTTTTTTGTTCAATGCACATGATCAACATATTTGAGTGGAATTGTGGCAGATGTTATTGAAATTCGGGACATCTTCAGAGTCATTATATCATTGGGCGCCAGTTAATAACATTAAATATTTTGCTTGATGTAGGTTTTAATTTTTAAATGAGGACCGGCAAGAAAGTCAATGGAAACAGGAAACATTGTTAAGCTCCACCCAAATTCAGCAGTGATAGCTTTTTGTATCGGCGTTACCGACATCATGTATCTTTCATATTTCTAAGAATAAATACAGTGCCAAACTAATATCGGTTTTGAGGCATTTGGTAGGTATTTTAGAATTGTAAAGTAAACCCATCATTGGGCGCCATTTTAGTACATAACAAATAAAACACCTTTATTAGCGCGCATTACGAACCGATGGCCTTTATGTTAGCACCTTAAATAAATATTCTACTCCAAGTTGATTGCAGTGTTGGACCTTCGGTATTTAATTGTAAAATTACCTCATGATTGGGCGCCATTTAATTAAAAATAACTCAAAAAAATTCCATCAAACTGTCGAACAATTTCATGCCAAACTTTGATTTCATATTCGCTACACTACTCATCATCGTCATCATCTTCCTCCATCAACTCACCTCATCCAAAGGACACCCAGTCGATCTAAGCACCGCATGCGATTGTAGCACCAACAATTTCAGTAATTTATCTTTGATTTCACCGAAAGTGGATGGTTTCGCTCTTAAAATAACTATTCGCAAGGTCACTACAGACGCGAGTTCGCCCAATATATCACCAACCTGTACCACAGGATTGTCGGAGATATTTTCCAAAGGAATTGGTTTCCAATTTTTAATTATTAGAGAGCCTGTAATAAATAATTTTAATTAGCTAAATATTTTAATTCAAATTTACTCTGTAAAAACATACCTCTTGCTGTGCTGGCAACTTCTATCGAATAGCCGAGTTTTTGAAGTGCCGTACCAACGATATCTGTCCAAAGGGTGGATGCTTCTACAATGACATAACAATCTGTTTCGATATTTGGCCGACGTTTGTATACATTCCTTGTGTCAATGGTGAGGGATGCTTGCAGTGAATGAACAGATTCCACAATACAATGAAGGGGTACTTTAGCTGCAATTAAATAGAAGCAAAGGAAGTCGATTGATTTAGTGTTTAAAATAAATAAACATCACTAGAACTCATATACAAAACAATCTGAGCTGAAGAGAAATGCTATCGAAACCCACGAGATTAACGCTGTAAAACTTGCTGACCGGGTGCAGTTTAGTCATGCTAAGAAATAAGTGTATAAGAACTATACGGTCTGAAATTTTACTTGGCAGAGCGGTCAGTCTGCCAATTGGAAGGAAACCTAAGTTGAATCCAAGTCGATTTGAAGGGATTAGCGAACCATTTGTAGTTAAGAAAGCTCATGGAAATCCTTAGGGACTATTGTTCCAGTAAGTGATGTTCATTGCAAATGCATAAAGGTATCCATAAAAAAGGTACGAACCATGTTGGTAAATATTGTCAATTTTTCAATGAGACTTTTCTTGAATTTCACAATAAAGCTTTTGTTGGGCGCCAATTAATAAGAGTCTTAAGTATGTAAACCTCTACCTTTTAACTTCTTTTTTAGAGCCCCCTTCCCCTGGGAGGGGCTTGGAAAATTGTTCCTTTACCAAGACCTTTAAAAAACTCGCCCGTCAATCTCCAATAAAAGCACATGCTTCCTAGCAAAACCTTTAATTTGATTACTCATCAAAAAGTGACTTAACTAGCCTTAGTCAAGCCATTACATAAGCTCTACCACACAACCCGTCGACCTTTGAAACACAAACAATATAAGCCAGCAACAGAATTGCAAATCCTTTTAAATCTTTCTAATTAAATTCCAACATCTTTGTCGTAAAAAAATAAACACAAGGGGGAAACGCAAATCCTCTAAAATGTAACGCAAATCATATGATATGTGGAACAGATTTTTTACACTTCCACCGCCACTCTATGTCAAGCCATTAAAAATTGTCACTGTGTCATAGAAATAATTTTATCTGGAGTGGGTGGGCACCGCGAAGGGTTGGAATTTTATAAGCTCACCATGGTTAAATACCGGTGGTACCTACTCGTATGTGGGGGGATACTGTTCAACCCCTCATTAGCGCAAGCATTCTCACTTTGGCGTTATTTTCTGTAACTTGTTCGTAGTCTAGCTAATGTACAGACGTTGATGAGTATTTTAAAAGCTGTTGGTTTACAGAGGCTTGATTAGAATTTTGCTGTGAATCTGGACTTAAGAATTTTGCAGGACTTAAGTCATGTGCGTCAGTAAAGGAAGGAATCATTTATTGTGGTATTTTAGATTTCAAACCCACCGCGTAATATGCTTTCTTACTTTTGCGAAGCTAGCAAAGTCCCCAGCTGGAGATATTTGTTTAATCGTATTTAGAGAGCTCTTATAGGGTCTTGCTTATTCTACTGATGATATTTAAGTAAAAGGTTACGCAGCGTTAGACGCCATATGCTTCTATACATAGTTTAAGCTTTCCACTTTTACATTGAAACTACGAGAACTTATTTTAAGCACATTCCTTAGACAAATCACATACACGCATTTGAGCTACAAACCAAAATCAACCGAATGGTATAAAAATGTCTTACGGACATCCTTCAACTTATGAGTAAGGTGAATTTAAAGAATCATAAAAATGCTCGAGAAATTTTAGAAATGATGTGCGGATATTTCAGTCAATCTTGAAAACAAGAGTTAACAAAGGGAAGCGGGATCGATTTCCCTCCGGCTGTTAAAATGGGAAAGCGTTGCTTTAAATGTTTAACAATTAAAAATGCTATAGCTTGGAAAAATGTTAGTCTCGTAGTAATTAAGAATTTGTAGCGCAAATAGATTCAAAAACTGTTTGCTGTACCAACAAAATCAGCGCATATGTGACCCTGGGCTTTAAGCTTTTCTCGTTGCCTTAGAAACGGTACTGTTTTTTAACTGTCTAAGATGATTTATATTCTAAAATCTGTCTAGATATTCGATTATTTATTTATATATAGTTTATAATAAATTTAACTATTCGAATCGACCAAGACATTTCAAAGAAAGAATTCGCAAAATACTTCTTGCTTAAATGACAGCTTAGATCTTTACTTCGTGGCAGCGCTTTTCAATGAAATGTATCCTATATAATAATCGTGACATTTTGCCGTACAAGTGTGAAAACCGGAATCAATTTAGTGCACTATTTTCCAAATCTATTAACAACAAACACCATACAGTCGAAAAAAATAGTTTTATTTTAGTGAAAAAATTATGTTTCGAAAATAAAAGCGGGACTAGCGGTTTACTGTGACAAAAATTTATCAATTGTCAAGAACCCCAAATCACAGGTCTTAAAATTTATTTTTAAAAACAAATATCATTCAAACGCCCATCGTATAACTAGGACCTAAGAGTGCAGTTATAGCAGCACGAAAAACCAAACCGTAAACATTTTCTTTTGCTTTTTTTAACCACTTAAACTTAATGGTTGAACTCAATCTTAAAGTGTTGCTTAGGAATTGTAAAGTTAGTTTATAAAAAAAAAACTAAGTAAATTATGTTTAATTTTTCTAGAAAAAAAATGCATTTATTTTTCTGAACGAAAAAAATTTTACGTTCAGAAAAATTAACAAATGTTATTTTTTCGAAAATATAAAGATAACTTTATAATACATAAGCAACATTTTAAGACCAAGATTGAGTTCAAGATTTTACTTTAAGTGGTCTTAAAAAAGCAAAAGAATTTTTTTCGGTTGCATTTTACGTAGGTATCGCTATAACCGGCCACAAAAAATATAAAAACACAGAAAGTTCCAATGACAGATTTCTATTTATTTAAGCTCTAGTTTTAGAAAAGAAAATCTATATGGTCTCAGAACTCATTTCAAAATAGCAGAAAATATATATTTTCTATATTTCAAAATCTGGCAAATATGTGTCAAATATTTACGTTCTTCAATTATTTAAAATCTGCCTGTTGGACGACATTTATAGGTTCATAATTTACTTGTGGCCCTGCATCACCCTATTTTCTATGCCATCAATATATCCACCTCCACCATTCAAACTTTGGTGGGCATTTTTCTAATTTAAGGCAAAGAGGATTTTGGAAATTGTTTCGCAACCGCAGCGGCTTACAGTATAGGTACTTACCGAAGCCACAAGCACTCGTCAGGTTCACATTACATTCCTTTAAAAATTTGTTGGCTATTACTGGAATAACCGATTTTTAGTCTACACTCAAACCCAATCAATTGAAGAACTCAAATGGTCTGCTACCATACAAATCAATATTGCACAATCAAGCCCACCGCAACATTTATTTTGTAACGCACCCCCTTTGGCTATCGCTTCGCCATTAAAAACTGTTGAATCCAACATATAAATGTCGAGGAAAAAACCCTCTGCCTCCAATTAGTCATACCGGGTGAAGTGCACTAATTATTCGAAGCTGAACCACAACTCTATTAAACATTATTACCTCAACATGTGCAGTAATAGAACATACCATACCCACCACACATGCCGCAACATTTATCCCTATATTGGGCAACCACAATGGCATCAGGCGTCAAAAATTCGCACAGGCATAAATTAAAGGATATTGCTCTCACTCATCACTTCGACCCCATGCCATGTTCAACATCGATAACCTTCTGATAAAAATCAAACGAAAAGAAAATAATTGATTGAGAACAGATTACAGGTGAAAATGAGCTTAACTCTCAATATTATTAATTATTCCAATTAATAAAAGGGAAGCAGTATGCTATTGCAGTGTACTTGTATGCGGATGTGGCTGCAATTATTGCCGGGAAATAAAATCAAATAAATGAATGAACCGAAAGGATTATAGCAACCGAAATTATGTGAAAATTGCCACTCACACTCGCATACACGCTGATCACTGGCATGTGCTTGTGCATTGTGCACTCAATAAAGGAAGAAGTAGAAAAAATATATAGGGAATAAAGTGGGCAAATTATATTTCGCAATTTAAAGTGCGTCGGTTCGGATATACATAGTCTTTTGGTAAGGATCACCTGTTTGGCACGATACGACACAATGGTTTACATCCGCCTTTGGGCTATCGGTACATTATGGACAGCTGAAAATTTCATGAAACAATACCCACATCCATCCGTTGAGTATATACCCAGACCCGGAGTGAGTGCTTGCATTATTTTCCTGATTAATTACGTAAATTGCTGAATCAGAGCCGATCAGAGCCAGAGTGTAAGCGGGTAAAACGAATGGTTACCATTAGACCGGGACAGGTAAAGCCGAACCCTTTTTCGGAGAATTTGCGAATCCTTGAACAATGGGCATTATGCGTATAGTACTATTACGTATCTGCCGACGAATATGTTGATATAGGTGATTGGGGCATTAAGGCTTTTTGCGTAGGTATATATGTGTGATGATGAATTTTCCTATCCTATCTTTATCCCCGCCAATTGTGGGTTAAAACTCGAACACAAAAGCCGATTTGTTCCTTTCATCGAAAATAATATAAGTACCTGTTCCTGTTATTACTTCAGCCTCTGGTGCCTCTTAAGTCTAGGTACTCTGATTAAAAGCGTTGTTTAATGGAATATCTAAACAAAAGATGGGAACGTTTGAGTCTATACCTTAATTTTTAGTTTGATGGAGCTTCTGATGAAATTATTTTGTAAGCCAAATAATATTTACAAGACTTTTTAAGATTTTCCATAGGTTGCCAATGGCGTAGAAAATACCGCATAACTATGAGAACCTTTTGTTAAATATTAGGTTCTCTGTCTAGAAAAAGATGTGCGCCTACGAACATGCAGTATTATGTAACTTTCAAAGGTCTCAATCAGAGGAGACTTAAATCAGGCTTCGTAAAGGTGGACAACGAAGAAATTTGCTTCAATCACCATGCAAAAATCATGCACTACACTTTTTGAAGTGAATTTGTAATGTTACACTTAACAAAATCATTGTAAAATAAATGCACAACAACGTGCTCTAAAATCTCGCTTATACTAATATTGACTACCCTAAAAATAAAATAACAGGTAATATTGACAAAATTCTTTTGTAAACTTTCAACAAAAATAGTTTTGTTGAATTGAAAGAAAAATTTGTTGAAATGAAAAAAATATTTGTAGATATGATACGAAATTACCATTCGGCCAGACTTGTCTAAGGGTGATTCGTACCAATCTCGTGTACCAGACAGGGCTCCCGCTTGGAAAGGGACTTCAGTCTTTATTCCTAAGTTTTTGGCGGCTGAAATCCCTCTGAGAAATCGGCCTTAATTAATACAATTACAAATACAGTAACTAAGTTTACAAACAACTTCTATATTATTTACAATTGTTTTCTTAATCTGACAAAGAAATAAATAGAAAATTTATAAATTTCTTTGTGAAAGCAACAATTAATTGTTGATTTGACAAAATAGCAATGGTAAAACTGACAAATCTCTTTGTAAAATGAAAGAAGTTTTGATTATTTCAACAAATTATTTTTGTGCTCACAAGAAACCATTTTTTTTAAACAACAATATTTTTTGTTATCACAACAAACGTTTTAGGTCAAGATAAAACTTACAGAAATTTTGTCAATCTAATAGAAACATTTCGTTGGACGTATATTGACAAAAAAAATTGTTGAATCAAGCCTCATTTTTATCAAATATACCAAGGTTTTATTTTCAGTGTACATTTCGTAGATCCTATAAAAAACAAATTATTCAACATTACATTTGTTGTACTGCATAGGTGCCTCAGGAAAACAAAGGAAGGTGAAAGAATTTAAACAAACAGCCAGGAGTTATGCAAGCAATTTTCAAGTCGCATAACTGGTACACTTTGGTACATTCCTCGATATGTGATTTGATATAGTGCTCTCTAATGTAGCACTTAGCACGCTGAAAGTTTACCAGGGCACTGATTCCGTATGTCGATTATCGTCAGACGATAGCGTTTCGACGATAGCTTTGCTCTCCGTAACAGTGACAACCCATCACACCAATCCATTCCATAAGGTTGTAAAGTTAGCTAGTAGACGTCATATAGCTTACAACTTTTACGCAGTGTCTATTAATACAACAAATGCGTTCGCTATCTGGTTTGGCGTGAATTTTGTTGACAAATGGATACCAAATGGCTGAATTAATATCTTATATTCAATTTGTTTAGTTTCGAGCTTAAGTTTTCAAAGTATTTCTATGAGAAAGAGGTAGCATTCACTAAGCATTTAGAATCATTTAGCAAGAAGAAAGGAACGTCAAATGAAGTTCAGCTCCCCCAGGCGAGCAAAAAATCGTTCATTCAGAGAAAAAGAATTGAAAAATTTGTTTAAAACATTGACCTATCTACAACTGCTTGGTATTTTATCGCGAAGCTGAGAGAAATCAAACTATCGGGTATACTTTGTCAATTGATTCAAGTTACAGATGGTACAGAAGTATGTAGGTTACCAAGCATCTACTTTTAAGACAGCAAAACAGTTGAAGTGTTTGACTCAGGAAAGTACCTAAGCAAATGGCCCAATTGTATAAATAAATAAATAAATAAATGGGCTGTGGGACCCAAGGCCTAGCTCCTCACAACCATTCGTTTTGTGTGAGTTTTCAATTTTTGGGACGAATGGAAGGGATCTACAATTTTACGCCGAGTCCAAACGGCTAATTGGGAAGCTCTTTCATGACAGTTTTACTCTCGGATGTTTGTCAGACGTTCGCGAGAGGTGGCGCAGTGGAAAAAAACCTTAAGATGTAATTTGGTTCTTTCGGGATTCGAAACCGGGGATCCCTCGCTAAGTAGTCCAACACACTAACATTAAAGCCACTGCGCCATGGCCCAATTGTATAACAGCCGTATTTTAATGAACGTCTATCCCCAGCACAAGTAACTTGATGGCAGCAGCTTATGTTGGCAACTCTTCGAATGATGAGTTCATGAGTATTTGACTGCTTTCAGTTTTCAGACCGACTCACAACGAAATATTCTATTTTATACCACTATTTCACTAACTATTCTACTGAGCACTCTTCCACTTTGCTTAGATTAGGTGCTCAATAAAACAGGCTTAATGAAGTGAAGAGTCTTATATCTATCTACACAGTCAAATTTGTGTTGCAAACTTCTGACCCATAATCCAAGGACTTTGACCGATTTTGTACGGTGAGTGATGGCGCAAAAATGTTATTCCATCCTGCAGTAAGTTGAACTGGAATAAAAAACCTTCAAATCAATTTCACTGATTTGGCCTCGCTCAAAATGCGTTCTTAGTACGAAGATAACTTGTAAGTGTAACCTTAAGACTTATACATCGTATCAGCATTTATATTTAGAGTACTTGCAAACAAAATTCCATTAAACCTACTCTACCAAAGATACGTGTTCACTGTACATCCCTGGCCTACCAGGCATTAACTACAAGGCTTACCAACAGACTAACAACTTAAAACTATATATATCTGCCCACTTATTACCTGTGTAATATTTATATCTATCTTTTAATTTGAAAACTCAATATTTGCGCGCAAAAACTGCACACCCTCTTATCCCCATCTATATAATCGAAATTTTGTTTACATTCGTGTTTGTCAGAGGCTCTCGCCTAAAGAGCTCAACATGTGGTTTGCTTATCCGCAGAATTGAATTGAATTGGAAAAAATAAAAACCCTTGAAAATCGCCAATACTTAGTTCAGCCACAAATAGTATTTTTTCGAGTATATTAGCAGCTCTCAAGTGGAGCGCACAAATCGCAGATAAAACCCCTACCTACCCTGGTTTATTGTTATAATTGTTTTTGTGTTTTTTTATTACGGCTGTTCAGGTATACTGATTTTATGGCGAGCTGTGAGTGCTCGTGGCTCGGTGCTCTGATTTTTACAGCCATTTAAATAATATTTCGTAAATCAAAATTTAATAGAATTATGAAGTTTATTACATTTTTTTTTTTGTTTTGGTTCTCACACCAACCCAAGGGGTGGATTGTAAAGTATGTTTGCTGGGTTATAGTGTTAAGTGGATGAGGAATGATGTCATTCATAATCACACTTGAAAAATGCAAGTTTAACGATTTGAATTCAGCACCGAGGCGAGGGCTTTCAGTATTAGTTGCAATGCGATCATGTGAATTGTTGATGAGATCACACGAGTGTTATAGATATTTTGTTTGGCTATATAGGGAGTCGGCGATAAGGACAGGGATTTGCATGGAAAAATTCTTCCATATTGTTTCGTGGGTGAGTGTTTCGTGAGTTTTGTAATAATTTAAGTTTGGGGCTTTTTATGCGTGTAGTTTTGTGAGTATCTGTAGTTTTGTTTGTGAAGAAATGAAAATATGAGTTGTTTTGGAAACAAAATGGATCCTCAAGGCGGCATTCAGACTGAGGAGGCTTGATTGTTATTTACTTTTGAGTTGCGAGCTTTACTTGATTTTAAAATAATGTTTACAAGTTTATCGCAGGTTTGAATATGAGGTTTAAATACATTTTTTATTTTCTAAGCAAAGAAACAGGCCGAAAAAGCTGCAATAAGACACCACAAGATCATCAATGAGCAAAGGAATAGCCTACGTCCAGGGGTTAAACGTTTTCCCTCACTGATAATGAAGCTGAGATCAACATTTTGAATTGGTCTACAATGAAGCCTGAAAATGATTCAAAATCAGTGATTTGCATAGCGCCTTGAGTGGAAAAAAAGCTTTTGCAAGGGACTGGACATTTAAAAGAAACAGGGTCTCCGACGTTCAACTCAATGGACCAGTATTGAACTTAAACCTTCAAGAGTGACACATTTTTTGCTTTTATTTGTAAATTACCCGAAAAAAAAACCAGCGTTCAATATTTTTTGACGATTTTATGTGAAACATCCTCTGCGCTAAATCTTTATGGCTTGGAGGTCTATTTCAAAAATAACTCTACCGATATTGTACCTCTAGTTGTTGGACAGTCAGCATATAGGGTCGAAAAAAATAAACTCAACTTACAGGTCTGCAGAGGCAAAACGTTTTAAGCACGATTATTGAACTTTGAGCAACTGAAATCGGTATTTGCGCCCATTGGGTGGGACTTAGGGCCTTTCTGGTTCTACAAGAGATTGTCGAAGCAAGTTTTAAAGAATATTTTTTATGCTAAGGATTTGGAGAGTTTCTCAGCACTGGGTACAGCGAATTAGCGAGCCTCAGTATAGCTTCAGAAAAACAGAAAACAATCAGAGAACAATCAATGACTTTATTTTTACTCCCATTCAAAAAGGGCTGGATACAAACTTTTTAAACCATTGAAATAATAGACTGCACATTTTGTTGTCGTACCGATTACAAAGTTGTTTCAAAACTAATTGTTAAGAACTATGGATCAGATGAAAAGTGTTCTTTCATAGGTTGATTTCCAAATTAATTTTTTTAACATACGATTAAGGAAATCCTTTTTTGAAATCTTAACATTTCTTGGTTTTTCCTTGTCGAATTCTCTTTGATTTGACCATAAGATATTCTTGATTTAGTCATTTGTCACTGCCGACTGCCTTCTCCTAAGCTCTTTGAAATAAGTCCACAAACGTCAGTCCCGTAGCATACGGTCTAATGCGGACGTTTGCACATCTTCTCTGTTAAGTGTTGTATCTTCAATTTAATTAATCAGTTCACTAAGGACAGGACTAAAAGCCTGTCAAAATGGTAATCTATTGGTAGATAGTCCTAAATGCGACTTGCTTGCACTAGCGTCGTGCTATGAACCAACATCTCATTCCATTACGGGCTGTCTACTTTTCGTAAACAAAACTCGTAGAACTATAAGCTTCAGATCTAGATCTACTCAATAGTATCACTACCCCGATGTTATTCACAGAGCGAAGAAACTTAAATCGAAAACGCTTGAACTCACTGCCATGTGCCATGTATCCATTCCATATACTGGGAAGTGCGCCCATTAGAACTGTTTCAACGCCTCAAACGTAACAAAGTGAGAAAATCCATTTGCTTATTCAAACCCTCTATGCACAAATCTACAAACACACGCAGTAGACATACCAATTGCCATTTTGCCAAAGACCATATATACAAAAAAGAAATTTATTTTTAAGCAGTTACAGTAGGTGTACAAAAAGAAGACCATAAACCATAAGAAATACTTGCTTACCCTACAAAGGTATGTGTGCTAAATCATCCTCATGTCCATCCCTTCAACACCCGCAATACAAAATCAAAGTTACAAGATTTTTCGTTTTTGAACTCATATAAGGGACATCATGCGGTATAAGAAATAAGACTAACCCCTTTCTTTTTCTGTGACGGATGACAAGTTAGCTGCGAAAGAAAGACCGCGATTGGCGTGCTTTTTTAATTTTTTTTTTCAGTTTTTTTTTTCTGTTCTTCGTTAAACTTATTATTGGATTAGAAATGCAGAAATATCCGTTATTAGTTTGGACTTAAGACGGGCCCATCTGCCCTGTGTATTGCTTACGCTCTGTCCGTCTTAAAGAATGCGCAAAATAATATTAAGACCATAGAAAAAGGGTTGGAAGAGCGTTCTTTTTTATTCACTGACGCCTTTTCAAGAATCCGCAATATGCATTCCATTGGTGAAAGCAGACTGAAATCTTCTACAAGGAAAAGCCTAAGAAGGGATTTAGGTTACTCTATATTATATTTTTAAGGTGTAGAATTGCGCGCACGTATGATTGGAATTTATGCATTGTCTTGGAATGTGGACAATATACGGCATGTGTCATTGTTCTACTTTAATCAAATTTATGAATAGCGACTTGGAAATTTGTTGAGGAAGTATTTGGTATACGGGGATTATAGTTAAGCGTATCAGAAAATTGAGTGTTTTTCACAGCTTTGTGTATTTTTGTTACCGCATGAAAGCAAAATGACTTCTTGACACACACTTCCCAGAATGCATCCGCATGGACAACTCATTCGTACCGATGAGGCACCAGGATCTCACGGTATTAAAATGGTATTATAGTCTATCTGAAAAAATATTTCAGCAACATGGGGTGAAATGGGCGGTCTCGTCCTTCAGACTATTTAAATCACCGGGAACCGATGGTATCTATCTATGTCTTCTACCACAGGATATAGATCTACAGCCTATCCCTAAGCCACGTACCATTGATCTGGACTAAGGTTAAGGTGGTTTCATACCGAAGGCAGGTGGAAAATCCGAACAACAAGCGAAATCATATCGCCCAATCAGCTTTAGCTCTTTCCTCCTAAAAACCCATGGAGAACGTTCTTAATCAATACATAAGGGATCAGTTCCTTACAGGTAACCCACTTCATGCCAGCCGGTTCGCATACCAAGCCGGTAAATTTACCGAAACTGTCATAGACAGCCTCACAACGACGGGTGGAAAGGCTCTGGCAGCAAAAGAAACGGCTCTGTGTGCCTTGATCGACATTCAGGGAGCGTTTGGCAATACCTCCTTCGATGATATAAAGAAGGCATTGCCCCATTAATCATAAAATGGGTTCTAACTATGTTAGAAAGTCGAATCATCAGTCTGGTGTATGGAGGCTCACAAAAGACCGTAAAAGCCACTAGAGGCTGTCCTCAAGGAGGTGTACTTTCTCCTCTACTGTGGACTTTAGTCATAGATGAACTCCTAGACTACCTCACAAAATCGGGGTACATACTACAAGGTTATGCAGAAGATGTGGTAATCACTGTTAGGGGCAAGCACGACTCCACTACATCGGAGATCATGCAAAGGGCCCTAAATTCAACCTATAGATGGTGTCAGGACAAAGGATTGACCAATCCTTTAAAAACAGTCATGATACCATTCTTGAGGAAGAGAAAATTAGAACTGAAACCGATCAAGCTGAATAACGCAGTTATTGACCTATCAGGAGAGGTAAAATATCTGGGGGTAACCCTAGACAAGACTCTTACCTGGAATTCACACCTTGATCAAGTCACCAAGAAGGCGACAAAGGCAATTTTTATGTGCTAACGTCCTTACGGCAAAACCTGGGGCTTAAAACCAAAAATGAACTATTGGTCATACAACATGATCATCAAACCAATGATCACCTAAGCAGCGATATCATGGTGGCCAAAAACTGAACAAAAAACGGCCCAACAGAAACTTAACAAGATATATCGCTAAGCATGCGTTGGTATAACTTGTCCAACTGCAGCCATAGGGGCAAAGCTCAGCCTTCTGCCTTTGCGCATATCTCTGTAAAGAAGGAAGGTGGCCTCAGTGCCCTTAGGCTCCCTGATATATCAAATCTTAAAGCATGAAACCTCACAGGACACCTTCGGATATTACAAATGTTTCAAGATGATCCTGTGATCAAGGTATCAGATACCATATGCTTAAAAGGCTTCGCTTCTCCAGGAAATTTAAGATAGTCATATCTGACAGAAGAACCTGGAGAACCAATCAATTCGTCCAACAGGATCACAAATCCGGTACACCGACGGTTCAAAGATGGAAGATGATTCCACCGGGGCTGGGGTCTTTGGGCCTAGGTTCCAAAGAGCTATACCACTGGGGAAATCACCAGACATCTTTCAAGCGGAGGTGCACGCCATAGAGATATGTGTCCGAGAATGCTTACGAAGACGCACTAAAGGTGCCCGCATCTACATCCTCTCAGACAGCCAGGCAGCTCTTAAGGCCCTAGGATCGTATTCGATCAGGTCGAATTTGGTTTGGGAATGTTTCAATCTCCTAGAAGATCTGGCCAAGGACAACATAGTCACCGTTGCTTGGATACCAGGGCATGATCACTGGCCACTAAGATACCATCTCAAACAAATGGGACTTTCCGACGACGACTCCTGTCGGATCTGCGGAGAAGAGGAGGAGACAACGGAACACATACTGTGAATGCCCTGCTGTGGCAAGGGGCAGAGCGATCCATATATAAAGGGTGTTTTTAAGTCCTGCAGATATAGAAAAAATGGAACCAAAAAGGGTACTGAGGTTTATAAAGAGGACGTACTTTAAACTGCTAAATAAGTTATTCATTGAAATCTTTTCACACCATCCCTCTTGAACAGGCCGATTCTCTTAATCTTATCAAGTACACTCAAGCACTCAATTTGGCCTTGTCGCCAGTTTCATTTAGATTTTCGGTCCACGAATGAAATTTTATTAATTTTTAAACTCGCTTTCATCCACAAACTCTTCATGCAGCTATTACGACCTGCGATTAATTTATAGGAGTAACTAACGCCCGTTAAAGTGCAAAGACTATACAAAAACTATTAAAACAACAAGCAGAGGTGTCAGCTAGTAACGCATCGTATCCTCTCACGTTGATGGATGGCTGAATAGCTGGATGGAAGATGAAGTCTTAAGTAGGTCTTAGAGAACTTTATCACCCCCAAAAAGCGATGAGAAGAACGCAACTTTTCGTTACTATACTTTGTGCAAGAAAAACAACAAAAAAAAGGTCCCATTTCAGCACTTGCAAGGAGTTCGTCTTAAGAAGAGATTTTCATAAAAAAAACTTTGCCAGTTTAATTAAAACAACATGCACTAGATGCACATAGTATAGATATACATGAGAACGATAACAAGTTGTGGGTCGCTTTGAATTAAAATAGTTTCATGCTGGAATTTCGTGTATTTGTTTGTGGAAAGCTTTAACACAAGATTTAATCGGCTTTGCTGCACCCTAATGAACCCGTCAAGATGAATAAAAATTAGGTACATGCCACCTTAAGAAATGTTTTCAATCCAAACAACCCTTGACGTTGAACAGAATTCTAAACAAATTTCCGTGCTATTGTCGTTAAAAATGCGAGACTTGTTGTAATACACGCTGTTGAGTGAGAGAGAGTGCCACCACCAAACCACCAGAGGAACTCGTTTAAAAAGCGTAATCCCTTAAAATCGTTAATCCTTTACCTTTTCCCATTGCGCCATAATTTGAACCCTTCGTTGGCGCGTATAGCCATTGTTCGCGCACATGGCTATATGTGAGTCCTTTCTCGACTTCCGATGGCAATGAATGAATGTGTATTTGCATTTTTTATTCCACACTTTTTTTTTGTGTTGAAGTAGTAGTAAAATCCTTGAATACCTTCGCGTAAACCCTTAAGGGATTTGTGAGAATTCTTTATTCATCCATTCCCCAATCGGTTAAATACGAATTGATCTTAATGCTTATGGCTGTGTGGTGTGTGCTTGTGCAGCTCGCTTGCAGTGATTTTTAATCGAATATCCTGCTTTTTACCAGGTTGCACGTGTGTGTGTTTGTGTATGCGAATTTGAATGGGTTTTATTTCCTTCGCTAATCCACACTTAGTCTGTTTTCTCGCATTAAATATTTTATATATACATTTTTGAAGGACTTTAACACGCACACAAAAACCCAAAGAATTTCTGATCAGAAAATCAAACTTTTAAGAAGAGTGGGATGCGAATAAAGAGCTAACCCTCGGCATGAGGTTAAGAGGAGTTAGATTGCAGTAGAGTGGTTTGCTAAATTTCTGTTTAGCGCTTTGGGTCTATTTTTGTTTTGTTCAAGTTTCTTAGGTGGGTTGCATGTTTATCGCAATCCCAATCAAACAACTGTTTCACGTTTTCAAGTCTAATAGCCGCATAGTCAAGTATACGACTGCTTTCACGACTCACTACAAAAGAGCATTACTTTCACGCAGAATTGAACATCTTAGCACTCTTCCGCGAAGTTGAAATTCAGTCGTGGGCACGACTGCCTTCACGACTCGGTACTTTAGCATTGGCTGGACAGCAAGGGCGCAGTTCGGATTTTTCAATCTGTATTTCCAAAGTAAGCGCTTGGAATCAGTTCTACGACTTTGACGCACACACACCCAGTTCTTAATTCTTTTGAGATAGAGTTCATCTTCAAGCCAATTTTGAAATGACTGTAGTTGAAAGTTGAAAAAAAGACTTGTGGATTTTCCAGTCAACAGCATGACCGGTTTCATGACTCGTTATATTAACTGATTGATAGTAAATGCGTTCAGGACTCGCATAACAGTTGGAAAACTTTTTTTAGGTACTACTTGCAACTTGACGTACTTAAATGTCCGGCCAAGAACACGACTTACTTCTTGGAAATTTAATACATCGATTAGAATTTAATTTCAAGCAACTGCATTTATAGATTGATGACGTACACATCTCTAACGACTTGCAACTTGACTGGGTTTTACATAGGCCCTTTAAGAATGTCCGTGCCCAGTTGAACGATGGATTTTATGATTTTTTTCTTGATGGTTTAATGTTCGGCGTCAGTCCCGCGAATCTATTTTATGTACCCTATCAATCAAATGTAGCAATATCGTCCAACTTTGCGTCTGATAAAGAAACCACTGCTTCGAACCCACACTGCCATTAACACATCCGTATACAGCCCTCGATATCACGTCAATTAATCGAAGTAATCAAACCGACCGCAAAAGCCCTAATCCCCTTTTAACTATCGCATTGGTAATTCCAAAGCCGCTGCGGATTTACGTTCAATTCGATTCCGGTCTACCCACCTTCCTGATGGTAGGTACACTTTGCTTTTCAAGTCAAATTGAACAGCCCCATTGATATAGCAATGAATGGTGCGATATAGGTGCAGAGATGGATGGTGTACCCGAGAGATTAATTAGTTCGAGAATTAAATACACGAACTATTCCAAGAGGTATCTATCTAACATATTTGGTAGAAAAGCAAGGTTTAACAATTTAATATTTTATAATAGAAAAAACAAATCTATTAAAGGACACTCGTCAAGTAGTGCATAATGCGTAATTTCAAATTAAGGATCGAAATGATGAGAGAAAATACTTGCAGATATCACATTTCATCCCTCATAAAAACCGGATCTGGCTGTCAATTTATTTTTTTTACAATTTGCTACTTATAACCCCCAGAAGACTGACTGGCGGCGTTACCATCCTGTTCACCCGCAACAACCACTAAAAGCCACCCCGCATAGAATTACCTTGATATCTTACTGGAAATTGAGAAGAAATATAAATAAATATCTGTGCCATCATCATTAGCGTTATGATGTAAGAAATAATCCCGCGATTCCGTAAATCCATTGCTCTCCAATGATCCACTCTATGCTCTAGCTATCGCTGTGCGATGTGCCTTCCTAGTGCCCGATGATAAGAACTACGAAGAAGAAAGGTAATCGCTAGAACCTTATTAATTTCAGATATAAAAATATTCATTTTCATTTTTTTTTTTTTTTTTGCTTTTTTTATTCCAACGATTTGCGTTTTCTTAATTCAATTTCAACCCCTCGCTAAGAGGCAGCAGGAATATAATGTATATCTCTCAGAAGACTCTGTGCGAGAATAAACGAAGAAATCCATGAGATCGTGAACTGGTAAGCCCCAGATAAGATGAAAGTAGGAATCGTACTCTGAGTTCGGCACATATCTCATTATTTCCGTCTTAAATCCGGCATCAGCGGCAGTGGCGGCGTGCGATTGAATATCCTAGGTACTGAGTTGCAAGGATGATAATGTATAAATCTTCGATGGCACGGTTTATGCCGAACGATATGGTGAGGGGGTAGGCAGTATAGTTGATGGTGCAATGCTTGAGTTTAACTAAGCAACCGTGGAGAAGCTAATCAGAAGCGAATGTATATCTGCAACAATAAAAAATCGAGTGTAACGGTTGAAAAGTCCTGTCATCATTTATCTATGCCAGGTGATTAGTTGCGGGGTGGTTGAAATATCTCTGCTTTTATCTATTCAAATCGTGATGTGGTTGGAAAATGACAAGGATGCCATTTAAATAAAGCAAACGTTTGTTGTTTTTGCAGCATTCGATTTTAAGCGGTTTGTGTAGGGTTATGCCTGGGATGAGACTTTAAGCAGATTCTCATTCACTTTGCGCGGGTTGAATAAATTTTAGACAGCCACAATTTTGTTTTTCTTGAAGCTCTGTTACGTGAGGTCCAAAAGCTACATATTCTTGTGACCAACATTTTTAGCGAGGGATCTCAATTCTACCACCAAATTTTCGCATCACTTATAAGTGGACCCTTTCGACGAAGAGTCTTATATAATGCAGTCGACTTTGGGGTCGGTTACAGTGTTAAAGTTGAAATAATTCTGTTTAAATTAGCACCCTATACGAACATTTTAAATTTTTTTATCAAAAAACTAAAGTACGCTTGAAGATATTTATAATCCACTTAGAATAAGTATCAGACTTAACAAAAATAGCATGAGAGGTAGTGGTAGATGAACGAAAGTGGAATATATCATAAGAGACAGGTAGATATAGATAGATAGACTTCGAACTATAGTAAATGTGCAGCAACGTTTCGATAGGGTACGTTCATCTTTTGTACTGAATATATAGCATATTATAAAAACATATCATGAGAGTAAGATATAGATAGACCTGATGAAATGGTGTTTGCTTCAGTTGCACAAATTACAACTTAGATGTATGTACATAATCCACGCCTTCACTTTGTAACACACTGGGAAAATATATCATGAGATATAAATAAATATAGATATGTCATGATATAACTGGGTAGGCGATAGGTTTTTGTGTTGAATTTATGGCATGCTTTAGAAACTGTCATTTCGAATCCATCTTAATAGTTTATTTTAAAAAATTTGAGTTTATTTCAAAAGTAGCGTGCAAAATATATTATGAAGGTGAATATGGAAATGCATGATACTCGTTTAATATTATAAATCATACAACAGCTGCGAGAGATAGTTTGTTTGCTGATATCATGATATACGAGTGATACAAGAACTGCATAAAGCAGAAGCTATAAAGTTTTCATGTCGAATTTTTAACATGCTACAATGTCATGATAGTTATGATTCAGCTTGGAAGTATATCAAGATATGGAGAATTGCAGATAGACAAAGATGGAGGTAATAACAAGATGTATTGTTGTGATATGACCAACTACTTTGGAGAGCAGACATACATTAAACATTTTGAAAAATTGGCATCGCGGGAAAATATATCATGAGAGATTTACGGACATATGTATACATGTGCATGTTGAAAGTAGAAATATATCACTGGAACAATATGTTATGAAATACATTTTTCTACGTCGAATTACTTGCCCACTAAAAAAATATATCATGAAACAAAGATATCTAATAAAATCACAAGACATACAACTCGGTTTCGATATTAAGTGATGCAATTAAAATATAGCGACACTTATATAACGATGAAAATAGAAAACTAAATTCCCAATCTTCCCATGTGAATCGTGAAGGACCCACACAGGAACTTTCTAAAACTAGCTTAAAAAAATCAAATTTTATCAGTGATTTGTTCTTTAAATTAATGAAGCCTTCACCATCAAGACGTTATCGTCTCTAGTGAAATCCTTTTCGCCCCTCCACCCTGAAAATCCCTCTGGGGGTAACCCTTTTCTGTCCAAACAAGGATAATTGATAATCACACCATGCAAAAACACTCACAACTAATAGCACATGGGATATTGTCCCAATTGCGGATTAATTCCACACGCACCCAATCCAAAAATGGTCAGTTGACCGATGTGCGATTAAGAAACGCTGGCCCGTTAGCAATCCCCCAAAAGCACCCTTCTCCAAATAATTATTTTACGCATAACTAAGTAGCAACTTATCTTTCTTAGTCCAGTTCAATATACATCTTCCAGCACCGCATTTTGAACCCAAAGAATTGTTGAAATCTTTCCATCCATCGTCATAGTGAAGACTTACAACATGCCGTCGTCTTGGTATGCGCCATACACTCCCCAAGACTTAGATATACGTAAGTGATGATTCTGATTGGGAAAACAATAATGCTAATCACTGGTGCTACTGCTGGCGTCCTTTAAAATCCTTTTTCTCCACTTCAGGCTGGCAAACTGGCAATCATTAATTTTCCATAATATTCCAATGAGAATTATCTATTAAGAAGGATTTAGCAGGCTGCCAGCATGCCCAAGATGACCCTCATCCAAGAGCGAGAGTAGGTATAACAAATCCCATGCCCCCGCTCCTGGTTAATGTCTACAGTACCAAAGAAAAGAACAAGATGAAGATTTTTCGGACTACAACAACCACGGAGTCGGGGCAATAAAGGATACTCTGACTTCATCCTGTATGTAGTGGCAAGTGTTTTCCAAGCTTTGCTAAGAATTTTGTTTTTCAAGTAGCAACATACATACGCAGCGCACACATTCGGGACTGCTAATACCCTTAAATATGTACAGAGCGATACTGGCAGTAGAGAATACCTATACCATCGGCATCTGGATTCCGGAGGAACCACAGCTAGCACGAAGGAACGAAGAGCTTAGGCAAGTTAAGAAAATCTCAAGTGTGGAATTAAGTCCAGTTTTCGGTTCACCTGGTGGACCTTATAAATAATAACAAGTCTACCAATTGGAGATGCACGCATACACACACACGCGCACACAAACAGTCCAGAAACTGAATGAGGATTTGCTGCTATCAAAAGGGTTAGATTGAAGGGGGGAAGCAAGATGGGTAGGTATCTAGGAGAAGGGACACAAGCTTATAGAGAAATAACTTCTTTGACCGGCAGTGATGAAGAGATGGATAGTTTCTTGGGACAGTGTTCCTCTGAGCAGATATGTGGAGGTGGAGGAGCGGAGGTGGAAATCCGCAAGGAACACGATGATTAAAATAGTGTGGTTTTAAATTACTGTACACCATCAGTATATACCTACATGAGAGTATCTTTGCTACTTAAGGCGGTGGGTTTTGTTCCTTCTTCTCCGAAGGAAGTGACCCTTATCAATGGGAAATCTGAGTTTTTCTAAGATTGCCTCAGAGAGATTCTCTGGGGATATTTCGTCACTCATATTCTAAGCCTTTGGGTTTTGGTGCAAGGATTATGCAAGAAAATAATTACGGAATATACAATATTTAGGAGTGGCCCCATGGGCAGATTGATGCTGAATTCAGTTGAGAAAATTTGCACAGACAATATTTTTTTCAGGTGACTGGGGGTTGACCTGTAATTACTCTTGAGTTGGTGTGTTGCTTCGAGGTAATGAAAGCATGTGTGACCATTTCGATTCTGGACTGAACGTCCGACCACACCAATCGCTGATATGCTACGAGATATGTCATGGTTACACTTTTATATAGTAATCGAATTGTAAGCCAAGGGCGAAACGAGAGTGTATTTAAAAAAATTTATCTTGAGAGATGTGTCATGATAAAGCTTAAGTTTCATGCTACTTGTTTGCATATTTCTTTATCGGGTCCAACTGACCACACAGCAACCGATTGCCAAAGCCGTGGCGGAAATAAGAGGAGGTATCTATCAAAAATTGAGATATGTATCATGACATTTTTCGTGTATCGTGTAATAAACAAAACCCGTAATGTAAATGATATACTTTATAAATTAGTACCAAAGGAAAAGATCACTGTCAACTGTACAAAATTACTAAAGCTAAATAAAATATCTATCTATGTATCATGATATGTATCACAGATCAACTGTGACCCTATTTGGTAAACAGAATTCATACAACCTGTCAACTTAAGCATTCCATCACAAATTGTTTGACTCAATATTCGTGCAGGTATCCAAATTGATGTGCATTTCTCTCGTGCTATTATTCTCATGATATAAAATATATGCTTTCTTCGAAATAAGGCAAACTTTAATAAATACGGAATTTTAAAGTCGCTATTAACTCCAGAAATTCCTTATCTGATGTTACACTATTTATTTATCAAACATCAAGCCCCCCTGTGCCTTATAATAGATACCACACACATGAGGAGCTCTTTCAACAAAACCACTTAACCTCAACCAAACGCACAACAATCCAAATCTCCCTTTAATTCGAACAGTTGACATCCTCATTCATTGCTCATTATATGTGCAACCCAAATCTGTTTATGAAAACATACAGATAGAGTAAAAACCATACCAAAGACTTTGGTTTCCCTGAATCTAGTACCTATACCGAAACAGATACAGTGCATAGTTCATAAATGCTCTATCTGCTCCACTACATTTATTTGAGATTATAACCAAAATGTTAATCTTCTTCTGCTTTTGCCCCGCATTCGAATTTGGCCTCCTGCACTGTACAAGACTGTATACCGAAAATGTCTGATCCTTTCTATACAGTTATTAATTGTTCTAAGTCGCATGCGATACAATTTTCATGTATAGAGACGTGTCTATATGCACATGGTATATATTTGAAATAACATCATCTGTAATCCCTTTAACAAGAAGACATCGAAATCGGAAAAGACTTTCCGGATCTGCAGCCTCAATTTTGGTATCTCTCTCGTGCTATGTGTTGTGAGAGTCTCATTCCCCTAATTAAAATAGGATAAGCCAGTTTGGAGGAATCTGAAGATTTGCCACATCCACAACGGTGGTTTGGTTTCTCTGGTTGGGAATTGTATTGTTCTTTTTGTGTTCTTGTGATTGGGATGGTTCTCGGGTGATGGGAGAGTCTGAGTATATCTGTAGGGAAGTTGAAAGGCCATATGTGGTGGCCAGTATAGGTACAGAGAGCCAACTGTGAAGTAGGTATTAAAATTTGCTTTGGTTTCGGCTTTTAAAAGAAGTGAACGATGTGACATTTCGATGGCAGAATTATTTCATGTAACTGTTTGGTTTAGAGCATTTGAGGAGGAAGATCTTTCACACACCTACAGTTGAATTTGTCCTATTTTGTGGCAAAACCGACCTTGCAAAAATAAAGCCATTTCCAATCGCCACTCTTTATCATGTGGCAGCATTAATTGTCATGCTCTGTCAGTGCCCCACACACTGTCACGATATCTGGGTGATATTCAATTTAAAGGGATTAACTGCTAATTTGTCCTCCACATCCATTCTATATCCATTGACGAACCCACGCAAAAGATACTATCCGGCACGGACTAATCCACTACAAACACAACATATATACTGCTGCTCTATCACCATCCCATTGAAAGATGGCGTGTGAGTTTTGTAAATTCTTCATTGTTCATGTTTCTTCTTGAAATGCAAGGCTAGCTGATATCGGTCCCCTTCTGTCGCTGAACCGGGTGGCTTAGCCTCTTTCTATGCCAGATTTTAGCTGTCCAGCTGGTCATTGTAACAAGAATTGAATTATATAGGAAAAGTAGAAAATCTGATATGTTTATTGAGATACCCTATCATGATATATTTTACTAATGTGTTATGATATGTTTTTACTATAAAGAGAGGAGCAAAAAATCAAAAAGCGATTGGAGTTTTCATAATGTAATGAGAAGAGTATATATCTCGGTATATATGTATTGAGTGACGACCCGATTTGATGCATTTGGTCGGTTGATACAATAAGATGTATCATGCAACTTCCCTTTAATATATAATGATAAAAGTTTTTTCCTCAATGAAGCTCTACTTTCAATTAAACAACGTATAGCGGAAAGAATTGTAAAAAATCCATAAAGTTACTAGCAAATATGTCATGAAATAATTTTGTATCATGCTATTACTCAGACAATTAAAAGTGTATTTTTACTTCTTCGGTACTTGTTCAGTAAAGTAATGTTAAGTCCCAACCGAAATCTACGTTAAGTAGATACATATATCTACTTTCGAATTCCTATGTATCATGATACATTTTTTTGTAAGACTGCAATTTATGCACTTTCAAGCCGCTTTTTTAAACAGAAACGGATAATCAAACATAACATGAACACCGTAGTCCAGTTAGCTTACCAACATCGATTAAGGACGGTATAACGTGACATATATTTCTATCATGCTACTTTTTCTTCGAAGCAGCTGCACAGATATTCGCAGCTATATGAATACACACAGCTTAACTGAGGCAGTTGTTAAGCGATAAAATACTTTAACAACAGACGGCATTTAACTATATTTTTGTGATACAGTTTTCTTTCATGGGAGACTTTTAAATTTCTATAGCTCCGTGGTCCAGCAACAGTTGTAAGCATTTGAATAGACGATTGAAAAGAAGTCGGGTATAGGAACACCGTAATTTTTCCTAGATGCTCAAATCAAACCAGACCCGACTGTGTAAAAATCTATCGTGATACATTTTTGCACAGTCACAATTTTTTTTACACATTTCCCTCTTTTTATAATAATGCACTACACACCCTATCGGATGGAGTATAAAAACGTACAAAGAAACAAAAATTACGATTTCCAGGATTAACCGACACGAAAGCATGAGATTTAAGAGCTTTCAACAGTGGTAAGCTTAAAAAAACACACGATAATGTAAAGAAGGGCACAACATCCCTAGCTATACCTTCTTGTACAATGTGTGAGCGACACGGTCCAATCAATTTGGTGACGTCGACTTCGTCGTCGTCGTTGCCGTGGTGGTGGACTTTATGCCACACTGTCCCCAAGTATAGTTATCGTTTGGCAAAGAAATGAAATTGGATATCCGAAGGCATGGCAATGAAAGTAAACCGCAATTCATACAACTCAACTGTAGTTAGAGCTGCCAAGACCAGATCAGACCAGGCCAACAGCTACCATCAGTATGGGTGTTAGTATAGCCGCCGACGGGGGTAGGGGAGGTCTTCAGCGGATTATTATTATAGACTCAGGAGGATTAAAAAATCTCCTCCGCACTCAGTGTACAGTCCGGCCTTTGATGGTATTATGCAGTGTTATGGGATATCTGTTTTAATATTCACTTTCTGTCCGTATATTGGGAGCTGCTCTGTATAGAACAAAAAACAACACCCGACTCATGATAATTCGCCGACTTGACTGCGAGAAAGGGATTACTGATTGGTTAAGTAATCCATTGCGGAGCAAAAAAAAGGATTTCAGTTGCAGGATTTCATTTCAATTGAGAAAAATCGATATCAATTGACTAGAGCACTTTGAGTTTCTGAGCGCAACAAATGCTAAAAAACTCCAAGTAACAAGTGCCTGGTCGCAGGAGGAGATCTAGATCGAATTCAACCATCCACCCACAACGACAGTGAAACTCTTGGCATAAACCTTGGGCGGCAACGATTTAAAAACAAGGGGCTAGCATTATACCTAACGCAGTGCAAATATGATACACAGATACAGTATCTGGAGAGTATCAACTCCAGCTAGATTATCTGAGTCCCCAACATCTACATGTGTGGTGCATTGGAAACGGTGGTTCAGTAGGTATACAAAGTGCTAAAGTGCTGGTAGTTGATTGTGCTGCTCTACTACTGTTTGTTTGCTGTTGGCTTTCGTTGCCATTAATGACGCACGTGTATTGTATGGACGATTATGAGGAGCGGAAGAGGAATTATTAAGGATTAATTTTGGGTAAGGGATGTCATTTAGAAGGCATACTCGTATATAGGTACAGCAGACACAACTGGGATAATTCTGTTTTGTATTTTGTGCTTCGATGAGTTACTGAAATACACTGCGGCCCAAAGAACTGTCAACAGTTTTGATTAAATTGTTGGTAAAACGGTTGACGGCAATGTCACCTAAAAAATATACCATCAACCATTTCTTGAAGAGGAAGAAATACTTTGTTAAGTTGGCTTCCCATGAAATGGGAATGAAAAATTAAAAATAACAGAAAGTTGCTTCGAATACAAAAATCTCATGATTTAAGGGTATACAGTAAAACCCGGATAAGTGCCTCACCTTAAATTCCCATTTTGATAGGCACTTATGCGGGTAAGCAAATAATAACAAAAATCCGCATTAAGTGCTCCGAATTTTGGTTCTCAAAAAAGGTACTTATGCGGGTTAGGCACTTAAGCAAGAGGCACTTATCCGGGTTTTACTGTACTATATTCATCGCAATGCAGACATCTCTTGGAATATCAACTTTATGATTGTGTACAACTTGTACTAAACAAGAAAGAGTCTTATAAAATATAAAAAATAAATATTTTGGCACGACAGGTCTGTGGGACCCAAGGCCTAGCTTCTCACAACCTTTCGTTTTTTGTGGGTTTTCAATTTTTGGGACGGATGGAAGGGATCTACAATTTTACGCCGAGTCCAAACGGCTAATTGAGAAGCTTTTTCATGGCAGTTTTACTCTCGGATGTTTGTCAGACGTTCGCGAGAGGTGGCGCAGTGGAAAAAAAACCTTAAGATGTAATTTGGCTTTTCGGGATTCAAACCGGGGACCCTTTGCTTAGTAGTCCAACACACTACCACTTAGCCACTGCGCCACTGAAAGGGTCTTATAGTTTATGTTTTTAAATGAAATTGATGAAGCTTTTTTTTGTGTGAGAAGATCTCGCATGCGAGCATGATAATAAAAGATTTGCGAAACGAACAACCCTTTCGGCAAAGTTATAACAGGCACACATTGCAAAGATGTATCCCTGAAAATATAAGAAGCTTGCGTTTATTGTACCTTTCTGCTGCCACAAAATATATCATGAGAGCAAGGTACCAACGGATTGATGAATAGGTACAATTTTGGAACAGTAGGAAAACGTAAGTCTTCTGCTGAGGGCCGTTCGAACACATTACTTGCTAAATTTATGCACCATGCAAAAGTAGGTTGTACAATAGGGTGCGTCAAATTTTATGGGTTCTAATAGCTAAAATATGTTGCCAATTGGGACTGATATTACATGTATAAAATATTATTGAAATCGGTATAGTATAACTGCCTCCGGATCAGGCTTAAAGTTTGGAAAGTTGCGGGGGTATGGTCAAATTCTTCTTAGCGCTTATTTTTATTTTATTATTTATGCAGAAAATTCCTTAAATTATGTTTTGCATGTTATGTTTTATAAGCTTTTTCGCATTTAGAGTTGCAAACAAACCACCAGGACATCATTTCAAATTCCAGAAAGGTGTAGAAAAACAAATTTTTATTTTATTTTACACCGCACTTTATGACTACGGTTAACAAACATTTTTTATTATAAAATTATTCATTTCGAATTGAAACATGATTCATTTAGTCGTATAGTTGAGCTGTGTTAAATTAGAATAAAGATGTGTTACTGTGATTTTTCGAATGTCCTGTTGCAAGATTTCAGAACATTCCGGGTCAAATGCCACTGATAGACACGAAAGCGATCAGTTCTGACCAACTATATTTGTATAGTATCGGCCCTTATATTTGGTGAATGCCCTGAAGACTTGTTAAACAGATCACCTGGGAAAATGTCTCATGCCTGAAGGCTCACGTGGGCAAACCGGATTCTTCGTTTATATATTGCAACGTCATGACCTTCTGACAAACATTTTTTCTTTGGCAACTTTTGCAGTCAAAGTTTACGCTCCAACATCAAAAGCCACTCAAGCCACCAAAGTTGCAAAGATGGCGGAAGGCATTTATGGGCATTTATATCCAGGTGTCGTTATTTAACAACAAAACTGAAGGCTGTTATTGACCCTGTTAAACAACGCAACAGTTACTACGCCTATCCCAAAAATCTTCTGTTAGCAATGTTAACAGACCCCGAGAAACATATCAGAGAACTGGCTCTGCGTCGTATTCTGAAAGCACGATGTGAAGATACACATAAGTTGAGGCTATTCCAGGTTCCAGTTGTAAACATGAAAGCAAAATCACCAAAACCACCAATCCTGCAGCAAATCACTAACGGAGAACTTAAATCTCTTATTGCTCGCGGATAGGACAACAAAATAACTTTTTTGCGTTTACCCTGCCATACTCAAGCAGTCGAAAGGTCAGTCAAAACTGTCACTGAAGTCTCAGGAAGTCTACGCACAAAATCAGTGCGTGAAGGTCTCATTAAAGGAAAAATTGAATCCTGTAAACTTATGCCGATTTTCGTCTAAAATAAAATACATAATCTCATAGAAAAAAACTTTTTACAATAACTTCATTCTTCTATGAAATTATTTATATGCCTTGTTTAAGCTTAAGTTTGATTAATTACATGTGTCCATCAACGAAAAATAAATAGTTAAACACGTTTTCAGAAATATAATTCTTATTTAATTTTCAGAATTTCAAGGCCAATCCGGTGGCAGAAAGTAACTTCTGATTTAAATCTGACTTTCTAAATTAGTTTCTATAACCATGTGGCATATTTTAATTGCTATTAGAAGTCGAAATGAAAATATTTTTTTTTCTCCATACTAAAGTGACCCACCCTATTGTACAACCTACATTAAGGCGTTCAAGGTTTCAAACAAGCTTGCTTGGAAGCACAAAAATACTAACAAAGCGTTGCGAAACTGACTTCGACTGCTTTCGAGCGTTAACTTTGAAGTTTAAGCGGTCTGAAAAATGGAACCGATATCAAACTGCGTGTAGATATTTTTAACAAGAACGAGGTGACTCTAGGTTGACAGCACTGCAACTATGGAGAGTGTAAAATTTGGCCTTCAGGAAGTAACTCATGTTAACTCTTCACAGATGAACTGAACCGATTGGTTTGAAATGTAAAATGAGGCTTTTAACTTTTGAGTTTCAGATCCTGTTCGTGCACGGGCGATCGTCAATTAGGAAATGCATATAGGCTATAGGCTTCAAAAGTTTATTTCAATTTTTTTTTTTTGCTATAAAATAAAGTCTAGCTCTTTCTTAAATGTTTGCTAGCAGATCACTCCTGCGATCAGGCAGCGCTGTCAATATTTATCTCCTTGTTTTGGAAGGTTTATGCGATTTATCACAAACTAGCACTAATCTACAAACAGTCTTGATGGACGTCGATTTTTAACCAAGAACTATTCCAAAATCCTGCCAAAAAGCAGCTCATTTGCACTGCAAACTTATATCCAGTGTATCTGACCGACCAGCAAGGAGAGACACACAAATTCCACTTTTTAGTCTCAATGTTTCGCAATAGTTTGGCTAGAAAAAAATAACTCGGGATCGTTTTATTGAGCCTTTCTCTACTTTACTGTGCTTTACTATTTATTATGAAGCTTTTCAATAAATCAATACGAACTGAAAAGCCAGTTAAGTTTATTTCAGGAATTTTTTTCAACCTGTTGGAAAAATTACTGGGGATAGATATAAATTTCGATTAGTAAAAAAATCCACTAACCCACACAGAGCCCAGTTTAAATTCTTAGAAAAATACCACGCACTACCAACTATTTTCTCAGTAAAACTACCAAGTGAAACTCCCAAGCAAAGCACAAAAATTTCAAAACCCCTGATATCTCTCCCATATGGCTATAAAGCAACGACCTCCACTGTGCACTATATATATTCATATCGTTTCGTTTGTGACGCTGCTGCTTATAAGCGTATCAAAGTGGGGTGGTGGTTGGTTTAAGGATTAACGAACACAAACATTCGAGGGGATTAATGGATCTGCGTATTGGAAAATATTGTCGGGGATTATAAATGTATCTACCGGCACATACATTCGTGCACTAACAGCCAGCCAGCGACTCGTCATCCATTGCAAAAGATATTATAATGTATATGTGCACTAACACATTCATGTTTAGCCATCAGCAGCATGTGATTGCGGAAATCTCTTTCGAGGTTTATTCAGACTGATAATCTTCCAATAAACCCATCCTCGGTCTTTGGGGTTCACCTCACTCCCGCACAGTGCCACCGCTCAGATAGTCATGGTACCCAGACGACAAAAGCTCAGCGCATATAGATATGTTTGTATCTATTCATACAACAGGCATAGGAACCTATACGTTTTGGAAATCTAAAATAGAGGAGAAGCAGTCGAGATAATCCCTCGATCAATAATATGCGAAATAATATTTATATGTATCTGGTGTACAGACGACGGGATGGTGCACAAGAGCGTTCTCTGGATCTACATACAGACGAGGTTGTATTCCGATCCCGAAGAGCGGGTATTAAGATTATGAGAATTGCACTCTAGCACAGACCCAAGACGACACCAAATGATTCCGTGTTGTTCGTTAGCGTACGAGTGCAAAAATGTGCTTGGTTTAAACAGAGATTACCGCAATCACGCAATCGTATTTGTATCACCTTTTTTTCGATATACCTATAGGTATCCACCGATAGAGATACACACCACATCATCAAATGGATACATGTTGTGGCGACGACTGGCGAGCGAGTGCAATAAGCGGAGAACCCTCCCGCGCAACCTTATAGTGGATTAATCCATGCGGAATAGGGTTAGGATATAAATGGTGGGGTACACCAGCACACACGAGTACCCGATACGGTTGACCGCAAGAACAGTTTACGCTTAATTAGACGTGTTTGGCTTGAGGTAGGTAGGTCTGAGCTGTGACACCTGGGTAAACCTGTGTCAGAACTCAGAAAGTCAAGATTAGGTTTCACGATTAAGATGTTGTGTGCGGGTTACGGTTTGCCATTGATCGTTTGGAATTTCGCGGTCAATAGTGCTGCCTGTACGCTTTATCAAGTTTGAAATGTGTCTCTATCGCTAGTGTATGTACATACTCTACATACAATCGTAAGCATCTCCCTTTAACCATTTTTTGTCTAATAGAAATCCACTCAGATAAAGAGGGTTGCAAATTGAAAATTCGAGTTTGTCCACCCCACGTGCTGTGTGACAGACATGGCAGGGTGTACACAACGGAATGAGATCGAGGGAATCCTCTTCCGGATAAAGCCGTTATCCTTGTCACAGGAACCCATGGGCTGATGAGATTAAAGCAAATCCAAATAAGGGTGGGCAAGGTGGGATTGGGATTGGGATAGAGATTTGGTTTCTTGTTTTCATTTTTGTTGGTCCTCTCTCTCGAGGGTTGTCGCTTGTTGTTGTTGTTTCTATGAGATTTAATGCTCGTTTCGTTTGTGTGTGCCCTTAGAGTGTATATCGGTTCGTCCTTGCGCTGTCGATATGTTTGTGTGGGTTGGATGAGCCGCATGTGTGCGAGATAGCAGAGACACTATTCAGAGATGTATTTTTAAACGTGTTGCTGTGGTGGTTACGTGAGACGTGAGAGTAGCAAGTTGCTGAAGTTGGCAGTCAGCGACAGGATAGCGCGATTTAAAATCCCAAGGACGAGCATTTTTTTTTTTTAATTATTCGTGTGAGATGGTGGTCTGCCGAAAGCTTCTTTCTTTGAGTCCAAAGCGTTTACAAGGTTTACACTGTTTAATCCAAATCCATCGCTCTATTAGTATGCGGCAAGCTTTCTTGTCGTACCGATTACGGCGGTTTTTCACAACCGATTTTTGTGAAATATTAATCAAGTGGAAGGGGAAGCTCTGGAGATAGGAAGAATAAAATTTCTTCAAATTTTCGCAACGGACGAAAAGTATTTTATAGATGGATAGCTAGGTATAAACAAGCGACGCCTTCTAGTCAACCAACAAAAAAATGGTGTCCCATTTCAAATCGAAACGAAGTGGATAAACAGCCTAATGCCTTTACCGTGAGTTATATAATACAGGCTTTCATAATGTTCCAAAAGGACCTTAAACTTAAAAAAGTTGTGCGAGTCAGTCTTTTGTGAAAGAATAAACATTTGTGTACACTGCTGCAACGATACTCACAGCTGCATGACTACGTACAGTGGTGTCCACTGAAAGAAAATTGTGGGCGATATTTTGAATAATTGTTTTGATCATTGCTCAGCTTCAGGACAACGCAGAAGGATGTTTTATATCTTAAATGATTAAGGAGAACATTTACTTAATTCACCTATTTTTTTATTAGTGAGCTAGGTCTGCACAAACAGAATTTTCCTTAAATAGATATATCCGGTTTTTTTGACTATTTTGTAAAAACCCTAAAGTACCCTAAAGCCTGACTCAGAACATAAGCAATCACTATGCCAAGTTTCATTAAAATCCGTCCAGTAGTTTCTGCGTGATGCGCGGTTAGGCATTTTTTATTCTACAGTTTTATTCTATGTAGAGAAGGAAGAGAAGAGAAGAGATGTGTCCAGGTTTCACCTGAAGACATCACTTCTTCATGCTTCATGTATTGAACAATTGTTAACACTGTTTTGGTAGCATTTTATTCCTCTTTTAGTAGCATCAACCACACTGATTCCTGGTTGTTTACAAAACAGAAAGCGGAAAAAAACGACAGGATTCTCCCTCACCTCACGTTTTTTTCTCAATTCCTCTCATGAAATGCTAAAGCAAGGATTTGTATACACGCTTTATTGTGTATGTTTTCACTGTGTGTACTCACAACAGGATACACAACCAGCAAAGGGATATTCGCTACACGTGCTTCTGTCATTGACTTGTTCCATGCTTTGGCTCAGCTGTTTCCGAGTTCAATTGAGTTGAGTGAAATATAAATTCAATTGAGAATTAGCCGGCAAAAGCGTAAGGACTCAGCAAGGTGTATAAATACCAGAGCAAACAAAAAATGTAACGACAGATAAAAAAGGACTAGTTGGGGCCAATAAAAATAAAAGGTATCCACACACACGGAACACTGCGCTGCATGGGGATAACGCTGTGAAAAGGATTGGATGGAATAGAATTTTGTTTGATGGATTTCAATCTATGCGCTTAGTGTGGACTCGAAAGGATAATGATCTACAATATCCCTGCCCACAGTAATGATATCAATTTTCCATCTCATCTTCTATGCAAAACTGCTGCAGTTTCGCAACACACATCGAATATTCTGTGTAAAGAGGACAACGTGTTTCGAATGAGAGAGGTACGTCTACTTTTTTATTGTTTTTTTTTTTTATGCTGAAGTTCAAAAGGGAATAATCCCTTTAAATGGATTTACCATATAAGCATGCACCACTACAGACAGATATGAGACATTATATCCCTGGCGTAAGATAATTGCTTTGGCTGTCGCTGTATGTTTGTACTCCTGTTTGGGATAAAGGATAAGGGAATTCGATTTCGAGTACTTTCTCGAGCGTTGTACCCTCCGACAAGGATTACCGATAATGACATAACAAGAATGAGCTCTTGTTCTATAATTCCCATGGATTAGCGAGCGCCGCACATCCGATCCCTATATTCCAATTTTGATTGACTAGGTATAATGTACAAGTGCACAGGGACAGGATATGCGCCCGCCCTATGTGTGTGTGTGTCTGCTGAAACAATGAAAATTTAAAATTATAATTCAACAAAAAGATAATGATCAAATTCACGCACTGTTCCCAAACACCCGCACACACACCTATCCATTATGTTTATGCAGTTGGAGTCGATATCCTCTAGGCCAATGATGACGTGTTGATATCCCATTTCGACATCATATTGTGGATTTCGCTTTCGCACCAAGTTTGTGGTTGAAATTCGCAATTTTTTGCGGTAAATCCGACTCTATCCTACGCGTAGATAGTTGCGCCTTGTCTCCCGCGCAAATCCCCCAACAACTGCGTGTGTAGGTATATGCTTAATCCTGTGTGCTATGGCCCAGCCTCTGCCTCATACCCCGCCGCCGACGACGCACGGCCGGTGGTCCGAATTGTCGTTTCGCATCGATTTTGGGATTAAATTTGAACTTTATTTCATTTATTCATTATTACGGCCAGATTATTATTGTGATCATTATGATGGCAGGATTCGCTCATTCTTATCCCCCTGCCCTAATCAGGCTAAAGCGGGAGAAGTAATTTCAATTGCTAGCCATGACGCATGCATGCATACGCATAGTACGCTGTGCGTATATCTGAGGTATAGGAGGGGGTTAAATGAATTATTATCATATTAAATCTGTCTCTGATCCGAAATCCTTTTTATTCCCAACGAAGGATAAATGCCGTAGTTTTTTTTTGTGCTTGCCTATATTTGTACTACTAGCTGCGTGCTTGTTTTTGTTTTCTTTTTGGTGGGCTATGGTCGTTTGGTCGGATGGTTAGGATTGTGCCACTTAAATTGAGTGTAGGTAGATACACACGTCCTGATGATGGAGAGGGTGGCTGTCGTGGTAGGTATGGTGGTTGGTAAAACATGGAAGTGCTTCAATCGGGGATGAATCGAATTATGATTTTCTTTTTAATCCGTTTAAGCCTTTAGTGTGTTTATGTGTGTGTGTGCTGCTTGAATAATTACGTTAAGATGATGAGCGGAAGGGGGTCGCATTTATGAATAGATTAGATTGATTTCGGCAAATGAACGCATGGATGATGGGGAAAATTAATAGAACTGTACACTACAGACATATTGAGGACAAGTTGGTTCTTAGGGGCCAGTTATAGCGACACGAAAAATTTTCTTAAACTTTTTTGGACCACTTAAAGTTATTGCTTGAACTCAATTTTAGTCTTAAAATGTTGCTTTGTTTTCAAAAACAAAATAAGCAAATTATCTTTATCGAAAAAAAAAGAATTTATTAATTTTTCTGTACCTACCTACGTAAAATTTTTTTCGTTCAGAAAAATAAATGAATTCTTTTTCTAGAAAAATTTAAGAAAATTTACTTACTTTTTTTTTGATAAACTAACCTAACAATTCCTAAGCAACATTTTAGGACCAAGATTGAGTTTAAGTTTAAGTGATTTAAGTGGTTAAAAAAGCAAAAGAACATTTTGAGGGTTTGGTTTTTCGTGTCGCTACAACTGCACTCTTAATCGTTCTCTGACAGATTGGGTTTGTAGAATTGTAGAAAGAGCTTTGTTTAGGCAATGTTTAAAATTTTAGAACATAAGCTCCCCTCCCATAGTATTCAAAATTTGCACATTTATTTTTTGCACGGAAAGTGGCACACTCCTCTATCTGTCTTAGGGTCAAGACCTAAATCCTTATCCTAGTGCAATATATATAATTTTAGTACAGCGCAGAATAAGTGTATTCATAGCGCAATCAAGTCTAAGGTTTTCTATTTTTAGAGCTTTTGTTTAAATGGGTTCAAAACTACTCTATCTTTCAAATTGGAATAAACTATACCCAATCACAAAATTGCATTGAAACTGCTAGGGTGGTTTCGGAGATTGATAACAGCGCCACCTATTGGATCCAGAATTATCCTATATTTCTAGCTGAAACCAACCATTTTTTATTTTGTCTTAAATCCGATAAGCCCTCTTGGAACCATGAATTTCGCTTACAAATACTCAGCTTCCTTTAGCGATGGAGAAATTTTTAAAACGCGTAAACCTTCTCTGAGGAAATCAAATTATAACAGTGAAAACCCTATTGAAATCCATTAATTGGTTCTCGAGATTAGCGGCAACGACTCTTTTTTGGACTTTTTAATACTACGTATGGATATGGATTATGCCACTATTTTAAAAAAAAGTGTCATGTCATGTAAATATGTCCTTGTGTCTAAAATATGCCCTGAAATTATTGAAAGGCGCATTAGGATGGGAATGTAATAGTAAGGAAGGAAATCAATGTCGAGGACAATAATGAAGTGAAAGAGAAGATCATGACATTTATTTTAGCACACTAAGTGGAACGACTTTTTAAAGTGCATCCAAAAGTCAGTGAAAACCTTAACCTTGCACATACTAACCATCTATCTACTGCACGCCATTAACTAGACTTTGCTGCCTTCGAACGATAACAACGTTCAAGTACGTTTGTACTACAAAAACCGGCGTTTGTGAATAGGGCAAGAGAGGACTTCCATAGTCGCGCCAAGAGCGCTTCTTCAACATATATAGCGTTCGTATACTTTTTGAATAGACTTCCCACACGCCGAATAGTATACGAAAATTCTGTACTAGCTTTGTGAGTGTGTATTTGGTTTGTATACACCAAACTCAGTAGCAACAGGTGGGTAACTGTCGGTAGTTGTCTCTCTGCGGAATGGTTTTCCAACGTAAACTCCACTGGTGATACCCACAATTTGTTGACAGAAAAGACTGAGAAGGGTGGGTTTCACTATGAGTATACTTTGTGTAAATGTATACATATATCGTATCTATCTACATCTAAGTGCTATGGCATGAGGTTAAATAAGTGGTACCTATGCCGGCGGCAGTTTTTATTAAGTGTTTGCTTCAAATTCGTACGTTTGTGTAGCTTAGAAGACTCATCAGGGGAAACGGAAATGGAAACGGAGTGCCTGCTGTTTTAAAAACTTGTAGAATCTAGTGAGGTGACGTTTAATATAGGAGAATGTTGCAAATAGACTTTGGCTTTGCTTTTGAATAGTTCCAGTGGGGTAAGTTCCGAATTTGTAACCAAAGATGGTACAAGCCTTCCATTCTACTACTGGTCTCTTTCAGAAAAAATACCAGCCTACGTTTGTAATTCATTGCAAATATAGTACAGTAGCGGGGTGCCACTAGGCTCTGTGCTAGGGCCCATACTGTGCGAAATTATGTGAAAGGCGGCGAATACCATTCTTCTTACTTTTCAGTCTCAGTTTGAACCTATAAATCTATGATACACATAAAATCCTCTAAACTAAAATAATCAGTCATTTACCTGCCAGTAATTTACCACTCAGACGCCATCAAATTCACGATAGCATACGAAGACAATTGAGATCTTAGGATCCTTGTAGGTACAAATTTAATAACAAATCAATTTCTCTTCCAACCGCCCAGAAAAAATGCCGAAACAAGGAATTTGAAGTTTGAAGATATTCGAGGTAAACTCTCGCCTTAGATATCAGCATAAGTCTCTAATTCTAGGCAGTGGATAACTATGAAACATATCCTATATTTCAACGGCAACATTTTGAAATGCAACTATTAAAACTGCATTCAATTTCGTGCAGCAGCTTTTAAATCTATTCCGGTCCAAAACGCTCAAATGGGTCTATTAGATCAATTTGACGCATGAGATCAGTAGTGAAGATACTATTGCGCTTCGACAATAATTTGTAACAGCAATTTATTGGAAGACTGTCATTTTGTAAGTGCAAATTTTTACCAAGTGATATTGGTATCCATTGTCATTTAACTTTTAACCAAAACTCCACGAGGAGAATTTAGTTCAATTAGTTTTCATGTATTGATATAGTTTATCAATCTAGTTCAATGTAGTTCAGTATATTAGTTCAAGTCATAAAAAGCTGTGCATAGTTGCATGGTGTTTTTTTTTAACTAAGCAAAGCGAAGTGCAGATCAACAATGGACATGATCTAAACGAGCTTCTACCTTATTCGAAAGCGCACCTATCTTGTAACATCCACGATCGCTGCTTGAACTGCGAACTGTTCTCAAATGATTATAGGTAAAACAGACAAACAGCAAAACTGGCCTCCATAACTGACCTATCGTACCTACTTTTATTTTGTCAAAAATAAAATATAAAAAAGTAAATAACATTTAAAACAATAGTCCACCTCCCTATCTGGCATTCCAAACGTCACATGCCAACTGTGTGCGACTGTCAATTTGGGAATCTGCAAAAGCACACACATCCCATCACCCACAGTGCAAAATCGCACGGGTGAAGAGTTTTGTATTGAAATCCAACGGATTAAGGATTTGCCGCATTCACCCTACACTTGTCGGGATCCCAGAGTCAGACACACAGAAAAAGGTGGCATAACAGTATATGCTCGTACACATATAAAGTTTGTCTCCAACGTTGATGGCGCGGTGGTGCTTTTATCGCATCCTCAAAACCCACCCAACGTGTCGTCACGGTCACACATTGCCCCCCCTTAACCCGTATACCTACCCCCCGAGAGAAAGAGCACACTGTGCCTGAGGATTCGAATGTGGATTTCGTAACACACGTTGACATACATTCAATGGTTGCATTTGTTTGTAGATTAAGCTTATGGCAGAAGGATTGCCGCTGCACTATTCTTGTCAAGCACTCTGTGATGCTCCATTGCTAGACTGCATTGAATCTGAAATCTGAATCCGAATCCGACAAATGTGTATGAAAAGTTTGTCCTCTACAAAAGCACGATGGCGCACAAAAAAAAAGGAACCAACAGGCCACCTCAATCTGAGCGACATACACCCGGCATACGATCTCACACACCTACTTGTCGGCTTAATCGTCACCCCATTCGAAGCCTTTCGCCATCAGGATAGCTACCCGTTATGATTTTGAATCGGTGGGGCGCCATCGCAATTCTCATGCCAATGCTTACGTTTTTTTTTTTGTCTTTCCTGTCGTCGCGTCGGTGTGTGTCCCTCTATTGAATGGCTGAAGGATATGTTTGCATTCGCATGTAATAGGTCTCAACTAATCTGGGATAGATGTATCTACGAAGGACTGTTGTGTGTAGCTGTGCTCAAAATATACAAATGCAAATGCAATATCCACCCCCAATGATATTTTGAAGGTTAGAAACGATTTTCGAAAATTAACACAAGAGACACATGAATGGGTGCCGATGCCGATTTGAATTTTGGGTGGAGGTTTGGTGAAACGGTTTTTTGGCATCTACCATCCACTCCACCGCTCGGTTGCGGGAGAGAGATAGAGTCTTAAGCGTTAAGCGCCATACAAAACCCATATTGCGAGATGATAAAGAGACATAAGGAGCATGAGAGTTCGAGAACCCAAAGCCTGGGAGAGAGTTAAGTCGTGGCCCTAGGATTTGTTCCATAATAGAGGTGATTCAGTGCTTTAGATACAGAGACAAACACACCGGGCGACGAGAGTGTGTACACGTTTCGATCCGAAACCCTGGGAAAGGTTGCAGGGATTTGTAGAATGCTTTGCATATAAACGTGCGTATTATAAACGGATTAAATTTCTAGGAGCATTCGAGGCACTCAAGTGGCAACTGTGTTCGATTATTACTTGAATCCGAGGTCCTATATATGGATCCTTGTGATGGGGTTAAATGCGTATAGTTCGTCTCTTGTTATTGTATGCGTTCTGGGTTTATCTTTTCTATAGCATATGTAACTGGGTCCTTATGTTTGGCAAAAGAGAGAAGGAGATTTTTCGTCGCAATGGAATCCCCGATTCAATGGGGGATTTACGTTTGGATATGTGATAATGATGTGTGGGGCGAGGGGCACTTCTTTGCGAGTGGTACTGACGACTGTAGTCGGTTGTAGAGGCTCAAGTTTAAGTAAGTCGCATCTGCTGGCCTGTGTTGTGTGCATGTGCGTCTATATTTTTGGGGGAAGAGGATTTTGCTGATTGCACAACAGAGGAGGACAAATTGAGTTTTGGCACCGCACTGAGCTAAGGAGTTTCCGTATTCAACTGGTTGCATTCGAATTTCGGCATCGTCGTCGTCGTCGTCGTAGTGATTGTGGCAAGTTGTTTTTGGGTGCAAGGGTAACGGTTTAATGCCAACTGAAGGCAAAATAGTTGTGCTTCTATTATTCGAGGAGGATAGGTATGAATGGATTTCTGTGTGTGTTGGGTTGAGTTTCGTGAAAAAGTGTTTTGTGCCGGCATTTGAATTAGTTCAAAGGAAGTTAGTGGTGGAAGGTTGGTGTTAGTATATTTCCTTTTGTGGTGACTTTTGATAAATCTGGACATTCTACCTGCACTGTATGCTGAGTCTTTTAACGGGACTAATATTTTGCTGTATTCTTAGTAAGCTTTCCAACTTACTTTCTGTTTATGTCCAATTTGCAGAAGATCCCGTTGCCTCGTGGGTGGATATAAGAGACCAATCGGTGGTCTGTAAAGATTGGGACCATTCTGTGACAACTCAAAGGTGCATCATGCCAATAAATTCCTTTGATGAACAGTTAATTGGCAGTCATTTCTTTAAGGGACCGACGTGGATAGGTACAAGGTGAACGAATCAGGGATCTAATCTTCACATCATTTTTGGATCTAAGTCTCACATAAATTAGCATAATGCTTCAGAGATGAATATTTTATCAAGGCTATAAGTTAGAGCAGTATCTTTTTTTTATTATTTATCTCCTTTGAATTTGAAATAAATTATAAGGAATTTGGTTATGAGCAACAACTTTTTCGCCAGATAAGTAAATTGGCGCCCAACGTTGAATATTCAGTTCACTAAATTGTTTGTATTTTCCATGTTTATATTGAATGATTTTAGACTTAAAATTCTTCAAGCCCGTAACTCACAATTTGCACATGAAATTGAAATGCTGAATCTTCCGCGAGAAGGAATATAATTTTTAAGCTGGCGCCCAACGATTCGTGTTCCAACTACCTACGGAAACAAAAATCACCACCAAAACATTGTAGGTCACGAAGTGCCGGCAATACCCAGAACTAGAGCTTAAGAAATCATTTATTTAATAAGAGTTTATCTATTTCAAAGCCAACTAAGCCCCATGAAATTTTACTGTCGCTCAACTAGGGCTAAAAGCGTATTTTTGAATCAAGTGAGAAGTGCTCTTCCGGTTATATAAATGAAAACGAGATTTTAAAAATGTGTCGGTCCAACGTTGAGTGCCAAACTCAATATTGTTTATACGACTTTTTATTAAGAAAAATGGAAGGGATATATAGTTCAATTAGCATGAAATTATCATAAATTCATAAACATGAAAGCAGTGCGGGAGCAAGCCATTACTTTTTTATTGAAATGCAGAACTAAAACTGAAAATAGAATATCTGTTGAAATATTATAAAAGTGGCGCCCAACGTGGGACGAGCAGCTCTAAAGAAATAACTAATGTTGGTAATTCTATTCCTAAAGAATTTTGAACAGATATAAAGTACAAGACAACGTGACTGACGGTTATACATTTGCGCCTAATATTAGACTCCAAAATCGCAAGCTCCTTAAAATTTTGCTATGCTCTAATTACTCCCCTTACTAAGTGGAAGTTGGATCTTCATTGACTTCGATTATGTATCGCTATCAAGGCATGCATCATTTTTTTTATTTTTAAAGCCTGAAAAATGCTTCAGATGGCGCCCAATGCAGGACCTATTCCAAGTACAAGTTTCTTTTTCCAAATTTCCACATTGGTAATGTGGGATGTACTAATGGTTTTTGGTTGGCTCAGCTAGGTATTTGATCATGAAAGTAGCGCTTAACATTGGATCCGAAACTGCTTTGGTTTCGCTAGTGAGATATAAAAATCCAGCAACCATCCTTCATGCAATCGGAAAACCATTAAGTACCAATTTCGTGAAATACTTCGCTTCCTAAATGGGCCCCAACCAAACGAACTCTCATAACCCATGTCCTTGAACTCTAAGCAGAATCGTTTTCCCTTTTCTCTGCTTTTGTCTCTCTTTTCGGAAATTTAATACCACATATACCCGCATCCCCCTCTCAACCCCCCCAAACAAAGGGAGCACAAAAATTGTTGCACTGAAACTTAACACGGACGCCTTTATCCACAGAGAACAACCCATGCTGTTGCTTGGATTAGACTATCTCTTCAGGACGGATGGATTAAATTCGACAAAAACACGGAGAAAGACGACAACGATGACGATGGCCCCAACCTTACAAATATATATAACTCCGTACAGCTCCTCTCAAGCAACAAATGTAAAACCCAAATCCATCACCCTTTCCCCTTTTTCAGCACAGGAGAAAAAAAAAACACGAAATCCTATCTATGCATGGGGTAGAAGAAATCCTTTCGGCTCTGTCCCTTCTTCCTTCTTATTCGTATATATCAGAAGCAGAGGAATTGAAATAAACAAACATTTTCCAGCTTTCGGATTATGGGGATTACCCATGATAAAATCGCACAGCACAAGGGCCCCGAGAACGAGTTATCCGGCCTTGCTTTATGTTGACGTCACAGCGTAATCCGCTTTTTGTGTAAAAGCGTATATGAATGTGTGTGTGTGGGGCTGTGTAGCAAATCATTCCCCCTGCTGAAGATATATTCGCCAAATTGTTTGACTACTTTTCAAACTGAAATGCCATTTGGGAAGGAACGAAAGAAAATGTGTTGCGTAAAATGGAAAGGACTAACACATTTACCTCAGATATCAGATGTGGGCAAGGACGTATAGGTAATTCGGGTTACTGTGAAATGAAATTTGATTCTCCTGCATGGATAATGATAGTTTTATTATTATATAGAGGATATATCGGAAGGATTAGAGACGTTGACAATGTGAATTGTAAAGGGGATATAAAGGAGTTTTTTTTTTTGTAACTAGATCCGACATAATGGGTAGTAGAAGAGAGACTTGATAGTACTGGAGACGAAAGGAAATCAAATGCACATGTTGGTTGAAGTTTAGATTAAGTTTGGGTAGCATAATAAAATGCTGGCTGAAACTTAAAGGAGAGCTGAACATTTGCTAAAGAATTTGTCTGTGATCGGTGCAGATGATTCTTGAATGGCGCCCAACGTAGGATCCAAGACCCAAGAGTTCTTTGATGAATCGATACTTTTACGATTATGATAAATTTTCCCTTATCTCTGTGTCATCTTAATGCTTGTTCACAGTCAAAAACGTGAATATAGTCAAAGATGATATAGGAGCTATCAGGTGAGATTAGCGCCCAACGTTGGATTGGTAACCCATCTGCGTCAAAGTAAGTCAAACACATAATTGCGACTGTACTGTTTGCTTAAAAGCTTTGCCAAACCACGCACTTTAAACGAATTGACATATTGAGCACAATAGCTTCTCACTCGGCCTTGGCATCACGCGCTAGCAATCTGTTCAACAATATTCCCATAGAAGACCACCTCAAAATCACTTAAGCAAAATCCCGTTGGTGGATTTTTTTCGCCACTCAAATAGAAATCCCTCTCCACCCGTACAATTCTTTTTTCAAAAGTGGCAAAGGACTCGGCCCCCTAATCCGTACACCTCTATATCAGTAATCCCCAAAATCGTTTGCCCTCTTCCACCCATCCATTGGAAGTGAGTGCAAACTGTATGTGCGTTGCTTCAGACTGCGATTAAATGTGCGAGTGTGTATTTGAGAGGATTTCCCATATATATCCTTTTCCGCAGCACCATACCCCGCACATGGGATTGGGATTAAGTGTTATTGTGTGCGGTGTTGCCCCTTCCACCCACATGGACATATGGCGACGAATAAAGTGAAAACTATCTGAAAATTGGTATTTGGTATGCGTGCTCATCCATGTGGTTGTCGCTTAATCCGTTTAAGCCATAGAACGGGAGGTAATACACCAAGGAGAAAGAGTGGGAAAGGATAAGCTTCTGCCACGTGGGGTAGTTATACATATAAACAAATTTAATAAAAACTACTCTTCGTACTCACAGTTAACTTTGGTCATGTCGAACTCCCGCCGCTCCATCGACGGCGATGTTTTCATCTTCTCAACGCCTATCACACCTGAGCCAGCGATCCCACTATTTATACCGATAGCCCCACTGGCTGGTCCATTCTCACTGAACGACGTGGGAGTTGTGATTTTTGGTGTCGTAGCCAATGGAATGAGTGCACCACTCTGACTAGATGCCACCACTGCTGCTGCATGATCATTTGCCGATGGCACAGGTGATGCCTCCGATGATCTTCGGCCGTAGCGGGGACTTCGCGACTCATGATCCATCGATTGACTCTGCAGTTGACTCTGCTGCTGCTGCTGCGCATGATGATTATGATGCGATGGATGGTGATGGTGATGCATTGAGTGGTGGTGTAGTTTCTCTGATGATTGTCCACCACCACTGCCGCCTCCTCCACCACCACCACCACCACCGCCACCACCAACCGAAGATGACGATGTTGACGATGCTGATTGTGTATCTCGAACGATTTGCTGTTGCAGTTGTTGCTGTGGTGGTTGGTGTTGCAGTTGCTGATGCGGTGGTGATAATGAGTGCTCCTTCTTCACAGTGATATCTGGTGACTTTGATCGGGTTAAGGCGAGCGCTTGTGTCTAGAAAAAAACAAAAACAAAAACAAATTAGAATTGCAATTAATTGTGGAACGCGCGAGCGCATATTGCGTTTGCGTCAGAGAAAGACCCGCAGCCACCCACAGATTGACAAAGCGCTGATGCTTCAATTGAATTCCAACCCAGATTTTTATTTTCTCTTATTTTTTTCGTGCGTCTCATTCTTCGCGAAGTGAAATTAATTAAGCGAAATAGCTGTTCATTCGATTAAATGCATTTGCATAGCTATCGATACTTGTACATGGTTGACCTCCAACGCTAAGCGAGGACATTTAAATCATCGCGCGCATAGTAGGCCAGCCGTCAGGCAAGAGGCGTTATTGCGAGATACTCCTCGCGTATGTGCTCTACATATAGATGGTCGGTAGATGTCTTATTAAATTGATTCGATCAGTGTGTGGTCGGGAACTGTAGGTAGTCTCTGTCCGATAAGGCGTGAGGGGTGGTTTTTTCAGTTTAGCAACTTCGTTCGTCCCGAAATTCTCACAATCCTTCGAACGATGGATGTGACAAAAAAGGTCTATCAACCACATCCTGTCGAGTTGGAATATACCTACAGAAAAAACAACTATATCCTTTGGGGATGGATGTAAGGAGAACGATTGGAGCAGTACAGATACAGCTCTAAACTTTGTTTGTTTGACTTTAGGTGACTAAAAAGTGACGCACTCGATACACCAACTGACTGCATTCGGGTTGCGTCCCTCGTTTAGTCTGTTAAATCAGTCAAGCCGTGAACCTTTCATCTACTTCCATTGTTTTAAAAGTGACCGACTCCAAACGCCATATTATGTCTTCAAGTGGGTCCTTAAATGCCCGCAGCAGAGCTACCAGATATGACAGATGGTAGGAGAGAAACTTGTCTTCGAAGTTAAAATAAACACATAGACTCATATCGGATATCCCAAAACCAGATTCAGCTTCAGCTTTTACCCAAAATTGGGTTGCATGAATAAAAACCTACTTGGCTTAAGTAAGTTCGAAAATTACTAATTATTGTGTCTTAACATTTTCATTCGAATAAAGATTTACTAAACTATTTATAAAAAAGACATTAGAAAGTCCCAGGGCTTGAAAAAGGTCTGAGACTTGGATTTTCGTAGCAGTTGTTACGGTTTATTCATAACGATCTGAGTAAAAGGTATGTGGCCCCAGTGTTTTCCAACATGCCAATCTCAAAGTATGAGGTAACTCAAACCATTTTTTATTCTTCTTAGATTTTGACAGTTCTTTTCAGTAAAATACATTATAATACTCATTTCACTTCGACAATGAATCTTCCTCTAAAATTACGGAGGGGCAAGTAAAAATCCAGCATAGAGCGCCGAGAGAAAATAGTTCCAGGAATCAAGAATACTCTGCACAGTCTCCCGAAGCTGTGTGTTCTCGTTTTTCGCACCATTGCCTATCGGTTACCTATCAACAAGAAAATGACAGAAAATCTGTCAGTTCTGGACATCAGAGAGCCATTTAGGGCAACTAAATAAATAGAAAGTAGAAAGTTTCGCATTGACTTACAACTGCAAAAAATAAATTACGAAATCGCTGCGAAATCACAATACAAAAAAAAAACAATTAAATCCCCCAGCTTAAAAGAGGCCCGAAGCACCACCAACCCGAATCCAGATCCAGAAGCCAACGACATCCAATCCATATACACAGACAATGATTAATGAAAATTAACTCCTTATGGGGGCACCCTTCGGATGAGACCACATTCGGATATCTTAAGGCGATCGGGTTAATTTCTTCAGCCAAATCATGAAAAAAAAAATACCAAAAACCGTCCAAAAGCCAATTGACCGGGAAGCGAAACTCAATACCCTTTTGGACACACTCGTACCTATATTAGACTAAAGTCCCCACACCACCATATTCCGGCCTATACACATGTTGCTTGTCAAGAGGATAAAATTCGATCAAAATTTTAATTGGAAGCCCTCAGGAATGATTGAATCCCTCCACATCCATCCATCCATCGATCGATCGCTCGATCGATTTTCAAGCGGATATTTTGGCGGCGGAGATGTTGATTATGATGCGGTGCCTGCGTTGACGATGACGATGATGGCCCGGTAGAATGATGGATAAGACAGGATGTGATGTTGCCAATAACATTTGCTTCTGGGTACTTAAGCGCAACGACGGACCTATCATCATCAGGGAATCTGCATTTCTAATAATTTGATCACCATCAGAGATCGTCGTCGTCTGCGCTCATATACACAAAACACAGTCAGCCCTGTCGGCTGACAAATAATTCTGACCTCCTGCGAGTTAAGTAGAACTGGGACGCATGCAGGCAGCGCTCTCTGTGTCCTGTGTCGTCAATCCGTCGCTTAATAACATAGCATGTGTTAGGTTCCTATATATATAAAATATGTAGGACAGTCCAAAAAGAAAACCAATGACGAAATATGCAATTAGGATGAAGTTTGAGGGGGGACAAAAACAAAAATCCGCCAAAAACGGAATTGACAGAGAGGCAGACGCAATTTTGCGTCATGTTTTTGGGATGCCAACGTAATATTGGCGGCGCGATGGACGATGACCGTCAGTGGCTACCACACTTGGGCTACCGGATTTTTAATGTCTTTTAATCAAAAATTCAATGTTGTTAGCTACCTGTTTGTCAAGACCATCCATCTTTGACGATAAATGCTTTTTATTAATCCGCACATGCTGAGCGAAGGATTCGTGGAGGTTGATGATGGTTTTGCTGTGCCCCTGCCCGCATGCGGCTGGAGGACAATTTAGTGCGTAAGATGGAATTTTTCATTTCGCTGTGCGGGTTACTCCCATATATATGTTTGTATGCTATCTTTTGGCATTCTTGTTGAGAGCAGATATAAAAACCAGTGAACGACGAAAAGTATTTGGTTCACAAAATACCTACCAGCCGATGTATGATAAAGTGGAATTTGGCTATTAGACGTACACAAATTGTGTTCACAGGTTTGAAAGATTGAAATAGCTTTCATGCGCGATGTGTTGAATGCGGAGTCGATGTCAAGTCAGAAAACTGTACCGAATATCCCCAGCCAATTGTTGTATCTGCGATTGCGTGAGACTTATGTTGTAGGGACCTTAAGCCAAGACTGAGCTCTTGATCGGCGTATTGCTCTGTCTAGCTTTGAATCAAGCAAAATTTGCAAGACTAGAGTTGATGGACCCTCATGACAATGAGCTTGGCTAAGAAGTCAAATCAGATGGTAGGTACTAGGTACTAAGATGGCGAATATTTAAAGGAGAATAAAATCCGTTTGTGACTAGACTGTTGAAAGCCTGTAATAAAAATATACATAACAAGCTTAAAGTATAAAGAACTGGTCTCATCCCTTAATAAGCTAAACGTAACGGAATACTTTTTTGTTTTGTGTCTAAAATTGGCTTCCATCATCATGCGCATTCTTGTTCGTTGACGGATGCGACAATTCAACCGACCTCATGTCAATCTTGACAATCTTGACAAACTTGTCCATATTGACCCATCAATACATTGTGATAGGTGATGGCCTATAGCTCCAAATATTGGTCAATTTACACAGTAGGTAAATGTATATGACAGCTGACATGTGTCAAATATTTTCAACGCTCAAAGTGACTTTTCGTCAAAGCGGCTACGAAAAGTTGTTCAGTCGAGTGCACTTTAACAAATTGTAGAGCAGTTTTGTAACTCTCTGACTCAGTTTAATTCGTCAAAGCCACCACCTTTAGATGCTATAAGGGGGCTGTAGCTCAGTTGTAATACTGCTTGACCGAAGTGTCTCTGGTTCGATTTACAGAAAAGAAAACAAACTTGGCAAGTCTTAGTCGCTCTACGCTCTACAAAAATCTTCCCAAATTGGCCGTTGGGATTTGGCATAAAATTGTATATCCTTTCGACTCATTTGAAAGATAAAAACTTAAACAAACGACTGGTTTAGTCCCCTAACCAGAAAACATGCTGGCCCCTTTTAAACAAAAAGTCATCATCTAATTAAAAGCATCATATCCTGCGGCGTCACATTCTATTCCACATTGGTTCTAAAAAAAGACTTATAGAAAAGTAAAAATTCTAAATGAAAAAGCAAAATCTCATCTTTCCAACCACACATTCCCGCATTCCATTCCATTGCAGGCTTTGAGAGGGAAACCTTTTTCTTTTCATTGTCTCTCGTCGTCATCGCGCAAGGATATCATCGCATGATTGAGTGTTGCGATGGAAAGATGATCGTGTTATTTAATTTTGATTTTTGTGCTGCGGCAATTCCACACCATTTCATCGCAAATGCATCCGCAGCATCTTTTAGCATTCCTCACGTATATGTACGTGCATTTTGGCCATAATTACGGGGGGCTAGTGCGAAAAGTCACCAATATATTGAAAAGGGCGAACCGGTCGACAAATTAAGTGCACCACGATTTTGTTCACAAGAGGGCCTCGCACAGAAAAGATGAAAACAACAACAAAGAAAAAATCCCGAAAAGAAAAACGCGTTCCAAAAATATTTCACCTTAACCGGGTACGGGCCTATTATAATTGCACTGTTTGTGTGTGGGTTTGGTCGGTGTAAGGGGATGAGAAATCTCCAACAGATATGGGATCGTACTAATAATCGTAATCATAAATTTGACAGTAGCTACAAAAGGTTCGTCTTCCATGTAATTTTTAATGGATGTGGAATGCATCGAGAAGATTGTGATCATCAAGTCGGGGTGTCTGTGTGTAGGCCGATGAAATGGCTGGGACGAGTGGCTGAGGTGAGACGGCTACTGTATGTATACAATTTGGATGGCATGTGTTATTAGGCATTCGATTGATTTTGTCAAATCTAAAGAGGAGGCGAGGGCTTTTGGGAGGGATTTATAGGTTATGTGTTGAGGTTTTGAGCTACTGATATTCGAGACTGAAGTACACACATTTTGAAGAAAACTAGTTAGCATTTACTGTACCCATAGTTGCCTTAAGTGTCAGTACAAATCTTGTCTGTTTTGCAGAAGTTCGTCAAAGCCAAAAGAAGGCACTAAAGGACAAAAATATTCGAGTTGCTTCATCGGCACCTGCATTAGAAGGATCATTTGTTTAAAGGACCAAATCATTTACAAAAACTGAGATCATGTATAGCCAACTGGCTTTGATTTTAGTCATTCGTTTAAGACCAGACTGATGGCCCATGCTGCACATCCCTTTTGACGTTAAAGATGTCAGTAAAAGTGAGGTATTTTCGGTCTGATATACCGTTATTTCTTTTGCGATATTGTTCTCATCTACATGCTTATGTCTTCTCATCAAACCAGCGGCTGTATGTTCGTATTTGTTATATTAGAACTATATCTCATGATAGATAGCATGAGAATATTCCGAATATGTAAAATGACGGAAGTCTACTGATCTCTCGAAATTATATATTTAAGAAAAACTCTTTCACAATTTAGCCCAAATACGTCCAGATTGAACGCCTGCCATTTCAGCTATTTTTAGAACATTAGGTATCTGACATTTTTTTGTACATCTACTGTCAATTCAATTCCATTTCCAGAATAGATTTTGCCTGAGATTCGATAAAAAAAATTATAAATTACATAAATGTATAACATAATGTATAACATAATAGAATACATTCGAAACCTCATCCAGCTTCTATGCAATAAATCTCATAACAGTTATATTGAAAAATTTAGTCAAAGACATTTCGGTGATAATAATTCTGTGCATTGATAGATCTAATGGATAATCCGACAGTCGAAACAGTCATTGCAAAAGTTTCACGTGTGCTATCACGAAAATAGCTCTTGATAGAAAAATATCAGACTGCGTTCAACTAGTTCAATTCATTCTTAACTAATATCCGCTTTTTTCTTTATAACCAGTGGGCACTTTAACCGTGGTCATGTGAATATTTTGCGCCTACAAGTCGGCGTCTTGATGTATCTCAATATATCTGGCTGTTATATTCGTTACCTCAAATCAACAATATAACGATCAACAAATCAACAATATATCGCATGAGACCCTGAAGTACTTCAGTTAGTTCTTAAAAAACAAATACCACTTTACTTAAAAAAATGTTATTGGCAACAACTTTGTGTCGTGATATATCTAGTTTCTTAAGTGAATATTTGCAAATAAAATTATTTCTTAAAGTATTTTAAGCTTAGCAATCTGTTTCCACCAACTATCTCTATCAAGAGTTTTTGATCATATAAGTCAAACAGTAGATAAAGCTATCTCTCAATCTCTCATGAGACACTAAATGTGTCCAGCTAGCTCTTAAGAAACAGTCGGCACTACTCCTTCCTTTTTTATAAAAACCGAACAATTCAGTAAACTGACCGACATAATGCTGCTGTTTACAACTATGTGTCATGATATATCACATGCGAATGTTAAAATAGAAAATAGTTTCACACAATTTTGCATTTTTGTGCTTTATAAATTTCAGCAGTTCATAGAGATGATAAAATTTCTTGGAAAAAAGTCCACATTAAGCATGAGATTATTAAATAAATAATTAAAGCTGCTAACATTGCAAGTTCGAGCTGTATACTCAATACGCCTGATGCAGCAAAAAAGAATCGTATATAGTTTCGGCGCCAAATTGCAGGTATGCCACCTCAAAAAATATACTCATTCACTCCAAAAAGCAATCAATCCTTCAAAAATCGTCTCCTACTACAAAATCCCCAAATAACTCAGTCTGGCTTTACGTTAAAAAAAAATGTATGAAAAAAAAATTTAAACAAAAATCAAATCCTACGCGGCAGACGCTTTTCCCATATATGGCGCACATAGCTCCACCCCAGTGACAAAAAACACCAACCTGGGCACCATTTCAATTTTCAATTCCTCCCCGAGAGACGAGCCAAATGAATGATCTAAAATCATGTCTCATCGGCTGTGAAATATCTGACGACAGTCCAATGGAATGACACACGCAGCACAAAAGTTCGATCGTGCGTCCGTCTGTTGTCCCATCCAGCGATATCCCAATTTTCCGATAAAGATCGCCACTGACACTTTCTGACAAGATACATTTAAGGCCATGTAAAATCTTCGTCGATCAGCCCGTTTTTGGTGACAAACCAGTCGAATATCCATCAATCTGCTCTCCGCAATATGGCAAAGAGGGATCATGTCATTCGTAAAAATGAAATGGCATGTGCGCAGCGAAAAAACACAACTACCACCAAACCTAAAACAAGATCATCAGCCAGCATCTCTGGCTGTCGATCGATGGGGGGATCCCGGCATCATACGCACTAGTATGAGCGAGGGAGAGACGAGAACGAATGCAATCAACGTGCGCGCATGCCTTAAAAGGTTCATCTCCTCATCGCTCAACTCGAGCCTTCACAATCAGAATTTAGAACAGAGACGTGCGGTGAGTATCGATCGATCGAGGAGACAAACAGTAGCACCATGCATACTGAAGATCACTGAAGACAGCGCAGAAGCCATGCTAAGAGGTAGCAACTGGAATTCGCAGAATGCTGTTTGCCAAAAATTAATCGCAACTCCTGCGTCCCTCGGGCTGCTACGGAATATAAGAACCAGAAGCAGTAAGCGAGCATGCAGCATGATCGTTGAGAGCGTCGAGTGAGTTTTTTTTTTTATATTTTTTGGATGGTGGCTAAGGCTAAGCTCGCGGGATATCATCATCATCATCATTATCATCAGCGTCGTCATCTTTCGAATGCGCCTTAATGAATTTTTGTCGCAAGGACTTGCGTTTGCGATTACCTGGTTTACCCCCGCCCGATGCCCGTCTAATCGAAAATATGCAATTCCAATGGCCGGGAGGCATCGCGCAGCCTGATATTTATTGACGTCCAGCAACTTGCTGGAGGGCTGCTACTGGCTATTGACGGATGAAATTAAATTTTGCGCTCAGTTGGCTTTTTCGTTTTGTTATGCATGTTTAAGGAGATGTGCATGGTCTTCGGAAAGGAGCACGACAATTGATTGGTGGATACTGGGCGGTTCACGCAGCATGAAGTGCTTCGATTATTGCGACGCGCACTTAATATGATAGACATGAAGAGGGACCCCAATGACAGTAAAGAGGATGAGATGAGGCGACGCCCGACTGCTGCTGCTGCTGCTGCTACTGCTGCTGATGATGGATAAGACAGAAGATATAAATTCTGCAATGTCAACGAAAGATCGCCGATCATCAGACGCAACAAATTATTCATGATATTGACGCTGATGCGAAAGGGTTCGTGCTTCTGTTTGGCACATCAGGTACTGTTTCAGAGTTTGACTCCGAAGAAAATGGGCGAACTCATGCAGATGGGTGTATCATTTTGTCACGAAAATTGTAGGTAACGAAATTGGAGCCATTTTTGGTACTGTGTATGCATTTTAAGTTTTTAATTGCGGAAGTTATTATATATATCATGACACGAAAAAATTGTCAGGTACCAATTTTTTCTGCTATAAAACAGACGACTCATGACTCCTGGAGTTTTGTTACTATTCAACTGAAAGGAAATTGAATATAGAATTTCTATCATCTGATACCTATCCATCCCCAAAAATAATTGTGACTATCATGACATACCTAGTTTGAAATATTGACGACATCGCTTCTCGTTGGTATGAATATCTATACTCATAAATGAATATGATTCCATATTCTATGCTCAATGAGAAAAGGAAAGAACATTTTTAGAGTCAGGTAACTTTAGTAGATAACAATATCTGAATGATATCTTTCATGACACACAATATTCAATTTTGGATACCCTGATTGGAAATCCCACTTTTTCGCAAGCCTGGCGTAATTTAAAGGCTATTTGAGGCTTTCAAGACTGCCTTAGGAATTCCTTAAGGTTGTTTTAACGCTCAGTTTTTAGATGAGACAACACACGTGTGCATGCGATTTATATAATTTTAGATTTTGACAGTTTAAATAAGACGATCAATATTTTCAAAGAGAGAGCTGTGAAACCATTGTTATAAATGGACAGCAAATTGCATGAAAGCACTTAAAGATTTCTTTGAATTGTCAAAATTAGTATGATATCTATCATGATACATAGTTGCAAGTGGCATCACGTTTGAATTAAAAGTTTCATTCTAAATTGCATGCTGTGTTCCTGAGGGTTCCCCACAAACGCGAACATTAACTTTTAAAATATATGTTATCTATCATGACATATTTGGCAAACATATATGTTTATAAAAATCAGTTTCAGAAAATACGATTTGATGAGAATGCAAAAGCACAAAGACTAAGATTTAAGTGTAAGGAATCCAAAATGTCATGCGATTTAAAAATACATTATTCAAATAAAGATTCCCGCCTTAAAAAAATACAACGAACAACAATCTTTTAAGACATCCACATTCCCCGGTGATATATTTAATGATAGGTCGTATAACAGGTACATTTTTGGCCAAACAGGGATAGGGTTTGAGAACACTAAAATCAAGACGGAAAAGCGACACTTTTTCTATATATTCACCCAGTTAAAAAAATCGCTCTAACACGTGTTACACCAGCGACGGCGCCAAAATGTCTCTCGTTACCAATTGAACACTTAATTAACTCCACATACCCTCGCAGTAAGACTGCCACCCTATAAGGACTACCAACAAAACTGACTTAACAATTCGCCAATTCTGCAATTGCTCCTGTTTATATATCTTTGATCGTTTTTCTTTTATTTCATTCCCTCCAATTAACTATCAATAACCGAGTTGATTTGTTCATTTCTGTTACGTAAGTCACACTCGATCTGTACAAAATAAACGACACGCGTTGACGGTGACAGACAAACACTCACATAAGTGCAGACCAATCGATTCCAAATCAAACTCAATCCTCGCTCATTCACTTAAAACTCCTACCCCGCCGGCCGTCGAGTGTTTGCCTTGACAAATTTACCCAAAACTCCCGCAGCCCCAGTCCCAACGATCGGCCGACGGACGACGTCCACACAACAAATTGATTGTCCTATGTAATAATCCCAATGACATACATTTTCAAACGAACCACAAAAAGAAAAACAATGAATATCTCTCGAAAAAATATTAATAAAAGCAAAGACATAAAAAAGTCATACACAAACTGGTGGAACAAATTGATGAGGACACACCATAACTATAGTAACCGCACACAGATTATTCCTACGTCACTAAGAAATTGACCCCTTAACTGACCCCGAAAACGCTTTTGGTATGCCCCAGCCAGCAGCACACATACACACACTCGAACCACTACAGGCACTCGCTCTGCAGATACACATTCTTCAGATTGACACATATTTTTTCGCAGATCATATATCACATCCAATTAGTTTGGTATTCGTGATTCTACTTAACATCGATTGACCCCACAGATTATTCCTACTAGATCTATAGGGTTTTATTGGGCGAGAGTGCGGTACACAGTGGGCCACCAGCCACCACCAATTTCTTCCACACTTTCACAGTTCGACGAAAGAAATTCATAATTTTTCTGTGACGTAAATTGTCAACGAGGGGGTTATGGAGGCGACTCTGCGTTGTGGAGGTCTAATTTGACAGCGGCGTTGCCGGACAGGGGGTGAGCAACTCATCGAACAACACACAAAGTATGAGTATCTAAAGTTTTTAATGCACGAATGTCAGTATTGCTGTTGTTGTACTGTGTGCACGAGATATGATGGAAGATCTTCTCCTCAATACACTTTAATTGGTGCGATTTAATTAGAAACGCTGGACCGGCCGCACTGTGAGCACTCTTGCGATGGAAAACAGTGCGAAAGAGTGTGACATAGTGTCGATTAGATTCTAAACTTCGGTCTCGATCTTGTCTATCTGTTGCTACATGTGATGGGGATAGTGAAATGCGGTAGGTGATCATTGCGGGGGGCGACCGACGCACGGGAGGAGTAGTGTATTTTTTATTGATTTCTAATGTGTGAGACGTGTGGCGCATCTCGCAATTAATCGATAGATACTCTCAATCGCATACACAAACACATACAACACTGAGGAGGTTTTATTCTTTTAATCGATTCTGATTGAATAGAACTAAAAGAGGAGTGAAATTGATTTGAACATAAAGAGCAGTTAATATGGCTGAGTGTTTTATTGGAATTGGAAAGAAGAAAGTCGAAGCGAGCTGATTTGACATTGTTATGCTGGAGAATGTGAGCGATACTTGTTTTAAGTGAAATTCAAGGTTATACAATTTTTGCTTACGCAAGAGGTGTTGGATTGATTGCCAGTTTGATCGCGTAGCAATGGGTAGAGAAACAAGTTTTAGATGAAGGGGTTTTCTTCTTATTTCCGAATTCAATGTCGTGATATAGAAGTATGAAATCGTTTGTTCCTTTGCTAAAACCTTAAGTGATACGTTTCTCCGAATATCTTAAAAAATTGCAAGATATTGCATGATATCTATCATATACATTCTGCTACAGGTGCTGGATTTAAACAACATCTGCTATCTGTGGCTAACGTTGTTTTCTCAGTCTTACTAGAGGGACACATAATATCAACTTAATAGGTTTAAAGGTTTGGCAGAAGAGGTATGTACTGCTTGATGATATATATCATGACATTAAATTAAAAAAAAAATTAAATGGTGAGTGGGCTCAGTAGTTGGTGCTGCCCCACTACGGTACGGAATGAGGGGTCTCAGGTTCAACAACCGAGAAAAAGTGTTTTTTTCTTTTGAGAGCTTTTCATATTCAGAATTTCGGCTTTGGGCTCGGTAAAAATTTAAGGGATTCTTCCAGTCGTGCCAAAAACAAATGGAGCAACGCTGCGGTCCTATATGGACCTATTGTTAACAATAGATAATATTTAATTTTTTGCCTAAACCACTAATGTACTCTATACTTGAGTCAGGACTCAAGAGATTGCTGATATTCAATGGTGACTTCTCCTGTGTTATAATATCTATCATGCTACTGAGATCAGGAATCGAAATATGTTAAATGCGCACACGGCACGGAATTGCTGCATATTTTCTACAAGGATATATTTTACCATATTTCTTATATCAGCTTGAAACATGTTTTACACTTTCTCTCATGACAAAGGTGACAATGCTAATATCTATCGTGACTCATAATTACAGATTCGAAATATTATGTTTCCACAATTACCAGCAGTATCATGCTAAGTGAATTTCTTATGAAAAAAGTCATCCACATCACATACCTACCTAGCTGATATTCAAGTTATTTTCCTCGAAATCTCTCATTATACAAATATATTAACGAACCATTTATTTCTTCCTAATACGTCTGAATCTACATTCCTAGTGCCGGGATTTTCCCGATCTTTAAACATATGGTAACTCTTGTTTCGACTCGCGACTTCTATCATGATACATAGTTAGATGTTGTTTTACAGCATTTACAAATTCATGATATCCTCGTAGTTAGTAGAAAACCATCTTCGCTTACAGTTGATCATAGCAAATGCTTTCCTTTTGAAGGCTCTATTAGAAATCCAGTACTCCAAGACGCAAACAATTGAATCTACTGGCACCGGTATGGGTATCTCCTCGTCGTAAAATTGGAAAAATTTAACCCATCTCCTCCTATCCAAACTAGACACTTTCACTCACAAAACACAGTTAATTGACTTATGTCACCACTCTTCTTTGATAGTCTGAGGTTCCGCAACCAAAATAACAGTCCACCTAAAATCCTCATGCACGGCCCGGCTAATCAAATTTTATTCAACGAAACAGGTTTCCTACCCACGCAGCCGCCACTCAACTAAACATAGACAAAGGATTGTAAAACCAAACTTGTGTTAAAAGAACACATCCCCAAACATCATTACCAGCAAAAACGTTCCGGAAGTTGAATTAGCAACTTCAAAGCTAAGAGTACCTACATCATCAACCATAAAAAAAAAATACCAACATGCAAACTTTTCCATCAACAGACAACCATCCCACCGCATCGATAGATTAATCGACAAAATTATGTTTTATTGTGTTTGCTCCTTGATGTCCTTCCGTGTCCATGTGACCTGTTCCATGTGACTGGATCTAGGGATGCATTTGAAAATTAACTTTTGGTAACATCATTTTCAGTTTTTAATTTCTTTTTTTTACAGCCCCCGAGTCCAGTATGTGCAGGAGATGTGTGGTTGTTTGAATAGAGAACAGAGAGTCCCGGTTAAAAATGGTCCTATTAAAAGAATATTAACTACATTTGCCTGTGAAGTGAACCCCCGCATTTATAAATTAATGTGTGTGCACATTTTTTTTTATTTCGTTATCCAACCCCTGTTTAGGTTTCTCACGAAGCACACATGTATCATTAAAACCAGGACGAGGACACAATGGGACACTTTTTTTTATAAAAAAAAATGTTGGCTGATGGATTTTTTTTACTGTTGTAGGAGCGAAAAAAAGGATCTCGTAATAAGGTAGTAATTTGTGTATTTACCCATGTATGACAAAGAGACACAATTTTTACGCACCAACAAGAGGAGTAGGTATAGTTGACCTGGACATACAACATATCTATAGGGATATAATCAAGAAGCACCTAGGGCTGTAAAAAAAAAATTCCATTTCCGATTTGAATTAACGATCAAAATAGGGGAGAGGGTTAATGTGATCAGCAGCCCTATGCGACCTACTTTGCGTAGTTGTCCCATGTGCATGTGAACTGTTGCAGTTTCTATTTTAACGTTTTTCTCTTTTTTCGTTTGCAACAACAAGCGCGACTCCCTCGATTTTTATTAGACTGCTGGATGGTAGGTGGAAAGTAAGTGATGCGTTCAACAATCCTGGGATTACCTTTAGGGCTGTCTGGTATAATAAGCAACTCAAGTGTGACGTTGGCGAGTAATTTGTGTCGAATCTAGAAGGAGGGTATAGCCACTACAGCTGGTGCCCCCGGGGAAATAGTTACTCAATCGAATGAGTGACACAGTTTATTTACTTAATGTAGAAGATTCCATGCTTAGCAAGTGATCGAGGTCCTACACAACACATCTGAAGCCAAATTACCTCGGTGAGCGAAAGACTGTTTTGAAAGGTTATTTCGATGTGGAGATATTGGACAAACTGAGCCAAGGGTTGTCCGTACACCCTAGGGGCTAGAAGTATGGTTCTATTTTTTAAATATAATTTTTGGCGATAGAAAAGCAGCACTAACAGCACTCTTTTAGTTTTAATAATAACCAAATCATAACAAGGATCAGCTGGGTTGTTCATCATCTGCAGCCATGGGCCTGGAGGGAACGAATCTTCGAAAGAGCTAGCTCGAGGTGGTTCAGAATTATCGCCCAATATTTCTATTGGATACATTGGGAAAGATCTTCGAGAAGATAATCAACAATAGATTACTTGCAAGTCCAGGCGAGAAAGAGACCCTTTCAGACTACCAATTTGGTTTTAGGAAAATGCGATCCACTGTTGAGACCAGTAGTTGATGTTGCAAAAGGCTCAATCGAAGGGAAAAAATGGCTCGACCGGACCAAAGACTATTGTGCAGTCACGCTGGACGTTAAAAAATCACGAACTACTTTCTTAAATGGAAGTTGAAGCAGAAAGGTGGAAAATACTACCAAGTCACTGCCGGAGTTCCTCAGGGATGGGACTTAGGACCTTTACTGTGGAACATCATGTACGAAGGAGTCTTGCGATTGGCGCTGCCTGCGGGAGTGACTAATGGTGTTGCTCGTGTGACAGTATTTGAACACATATTCGTACAGTTGAATACTTAACAAACGAAGCAATTCCCTGAAGGAACGATTATCTAGCAGCCGGCAGTCTAGAACTGGCCGATCATGTCACTAGTCCTGGGGTCGAATCGTGTCGTCCGTGAGCGAATTATATTGATTTACATGTGAAGCAAAGACAAATTCCGTCGCGTAATGCTCGTTCACGGATGACACGATTCAACCTCAGGTTGATAACCAAATAATCAAGTCCAAAGAAACGGTTAAATACCTTGGAGTAATGTTGAACAAATAGACTCCTGTTTAAAACAGAGGTGGATTATTTAGTCAAGAAAGCATCACGAATGCAGGGAGCTCTCTCGCGCGTATTGCCTAACATTGGTGGAACTGGATACGCATGGAGGCTGCTACTTTTCGAAATTGTTACATCAGTTCTGCTGAATTTAGCTCCAGTCTGGGCGCAGGCACTGAGTACTAAGGGGACTAAAAGAAGACTTTTGTCAACACACAGACTCGCGCTATGGACAATCAGCGGCTTTCGAACCATCTCGGATGAAGCCACCTTTGGAAAAGCCGAAATGGTTCCCGTAGAGATTCGTGCAGACGTAATGTTGAGGATTAACAGAAGAGCCTTAAGCAAATTCGATGCCATTTTAATAAAGAGGATTCCAATTGAAGGAAAAGGCAGCATTAATGGTCGCTGGAATGATTCAACGAATGGCAGAAAGACATACGCCGACAGTCCAAGAATGGGTAGAACTTAACCATAATCATGGAGACTGTTACTACAACCTTTGCACAGTTCTTGTCTGGCCACGGTTGTTATCGCAAGTATTTATCTGCATAGTTTTGGGCACGATCAATCGAATGCACAAATGAAGGCGAAGACAAGAAGAACGCAGTACGAATAGTCGAGGAGAATTGTTCGGAAATAAGAAAATGTATAACCATCCTTCAAAATGAGGTACGGAGAATAGCACACGGCTAAGGAAAACGCATAGAAGAAGCTTTAAAGGCCGCAGGTGATAATCACAAATAGTTTGAATGTTAACCACCTTCGATAGAGGTAAAACAAACTGCCACTAGACGGGTGTGGCAACCTCTCTCTTAATACACGATGATGCAAAAGAGGTTCCATCAGTAGAAGAAGTAAAAATTAGGATAAAAAAAAACTTCCCACCGAAAAACGCTTCACTAAAATTCCTCGATACAATTCAACCTCATCCTTGACCCATTTTTAATGCGCCTTATCCCCTCCTACACTCTCCCGAAAAATGGCACCAACTGCCGTGTTGCCGCGCCGCAGTCACAACAACAATAAAAGCAGACTGCTGCTGCTGTAACTATCTAACTAGGTCTATCTCCAGTTGGTCCCCCCCTCGTTCATATACGCACTGGTATAAACGATTGAACCTATCTCAAGGGTTTTTACAACGACACGACTGCGGACTCCTTTCGATATCAAGTGAATTTGATCTCCCTCTCAGAATAAAAGGAATACCCACGATAGTGGTGAGCGGTTGCACCCTCATGCCCAGAAAACGCATTGTAATTAACCCAAGTACTTACAACAGTGTCGCAGTTAACTACTTGTACAGCAGTTTGGCGCTAAACTACCAGAGCACACACACACAAATAGCGCGCCTTTGCCAAAGCACAAATTGCGGATGTCTTGCATGAATGGCCTATTACATAGCCTTGAGAGGGAGGACTGCGCGCTGCTCAAAGTTGCAATGCAATGTAACCGGCCATATGACATTCCAAGTCTATAGGGTTTGACTGGGAATGCATCGGGAACAGGTGTTCGCACACACAAAGTGCATCTCGTCGACCCTTTCCTGCCTTGGAAGTTGTCGCCGCACTTGAGTGCACGTTAGGAGAGTGCGGAGAAATTTGCTCGCTGTCCTTTGTAATGTATCCCACATTACACCGTCGTCGCGTCGTCGTCGTCATTCACTCGTATGTACGAGTACGTACATCATCATCATCATTTGCCGCACTTGTACTGACTGTGGCACGGCTTTTAGCGTTTCCTTCTCGAATAATTTCGAAGGTGGTACTTGGTAAACCGCGCACTGGCAAACATTTTAAAATTCGAGAGTGAGATGCGAATTCGAGATATTGATAGTCCTTAATTCGGGAAATTACAAGGACCACCCTTTTGTGCCACCGCGTTGCATAAATACCATACCAACCCCGAGGTGAGTCAATTCGAGTGCCTTTGGCAAAATGTACATGGTGGTGGTTTTGGAATATGGTTCAATGTCAAAGGGTTGTTTGTTGATGCTTCGGGGGGTGGACGGGGCGCGCGGATCAACGTCTTTATGTTTGCTCACTCCCTCACACGGTGCGCAATTTATTCTCGATTTAAGGCAATTTCCCACTTGAGCTTTTGTTGGCTGTGCACTTTTATTCTCTCTCCTATTTGTGCCTTGGGGGTTCTTTTTATTGCTTAAGGATTTGTAAAAGGTTTCCCGTATAAAGGAAACAGATAAGATGAAGTGAACTCTAAGGTTGTGCAGATCGACAGGATGACATTATGCGATAATCCGTATTATGTTGTGATGTAGTGTTTCCTAACACGATGTGAAGAGCGGGATATGATGTGCGATATTTGTGTACTGCGAGACCACACAAGAAATGAAAGGGTGATAGTTTTTTATAAAAGTTGAGTATGGGGGCGACTTTTGACAAAAATGTTCAATAAAGTGTAGGGTTTGATGATATTTGTTTGATATTTCTCTCATGAGATACATGTGGCCTGAGATATGACTACTAATAGTCCTTAGAGCTCGGTGACATGTGTAATTAGTACAAATATTCAATTTTCCCGGCTATGTTAGAAATCTCTCTCATGATATAAAGCTTGGTATTACCAAAAATGTTTCACTTGGGATCGCTATGGTGTACTGATTGTAATTGCTTATGACTGGTGTTAATAAAATAACATTTAAAAACAAAAATATGAGAAATATCATGCGATATTACGATAAATAATTTCAGACTTGTGATGGCAAGGCTATAGTGGTTGTAGAGTGACTATGACTCGAGCGGCATAACGTCTAGATCCAAAAGCAAAAAAACTCCCAATGACAATAAAACGAATATTATCACAGTAACTATCACAACCACTGCACAAAAAGCCGGAAATTTCTGCATAGTTTAACAATGCACAAGAGTTTGAATAGATACTCCATGATATGGAATCCCCATTCTGACAGTATAGATATGTTTTAACTTGCAAACATGGCTTTGATTGTCGATAGTCAGTTTTCCTTTAATATCTCATGACATAAAGCCGGATGCAATAATATTTAATAGTACCCTTAGATGTTAGGATTCCTGCCCCGAAGCTAACTAAGAAAGTTGGAAAAAAACAGACACAGATTTGTATTACTATCGCCATTGTTAACTGATTTAATTTTTCTGTCATGATACATTGATATGAACCGCAAAATGCTCGAGCTATAAAATCGCGTTTCAAGAAAATGCTTAAAAGAGTTTTGAGGTTTCTAAAGAGATTTCATTTTTTTCTCTCATGACAGAGGCCTTGATATGAATAAATTTTTTTAAATGCTATACGAAAGATCAAATTTTTCTGTTCTTTTTTCTGTCATGATAGTTTGATATATATTGCTAAATACTCGAACAAAAAAATCGCATTTCAGCATAGTTTATTTAATTATTACTTTCTCTCATGATAGAAACCTTGATAGAATTTTTCTAATTAATATGAATATCGAACGTTATCTAGAATCGTTAGAGTTTCCAGGGGCAATCCATAGACGATATTTTAATGGCTTCAATCAAAAACTTAGAGGCTCACAAAAATTTTAAGAAATATGCGGAATTCACTTGCTTTTTTTATTTTATTTGAAAATGGCTTGGTCACATTAAATGCAAACCTGACTCTTATGAGGTAGATGTTTTCCTTAAAACCGGCAGGGTAAGCTCAAAATGAAATGTTTTGACCGAGGACGAAATGTATCCATTTTCCGTATGTAGGCTGTCTTGCTATGTAGGCAACCTATTGAAATAGGATCCCCCGTTGTGGCTCGTAATACGTTACAAAATATTCCAACTTGGCCCCTTTAACCAGTTCTGTGCATGTAATGTTTATTTGCTCCAGATAAGCTCTTAATAGATCTAATAAAATTATTTCCTGGAAATGTGGCATTCTCAGTGCTCTTCATCATGTGGGAATGCGTTTAAAGGCGCCTCCACCACTCGATCACCTTCTTATAGGGTTAACAATCGCTTTATACGTTCATTATGTCAACCGCAAGCTATAACACGTGCGACTTCTCAAAACTGCCAAAAGATGCACATAAAAGCGGGATATCTATAACACGGTAATAAAATTCCGAAAATGTGCACAATATTCATAGATAGATAGCGCGCAACACTGCACCAGCAAACACTGGCGCAGTCTTCGCCAATGGATTGAGATTTGTGTGCAGTTCGCCCGCAATCATAGATAGTTTGCCGCGCATTGTAAGATACTTTACGCTACGCACTGCGTGCCATGGATAGCTGGGCCGGTGCACGCGTGTGTGGTATCCACATGGCGTTTAATAGCCCGTCAACATTTCATGTTTTACTGTGGCGCACAGCACCGCACATCGCACAAGTATATTACACTATGTTTGCGCTGTGCTCACTGTTTGTGTGCCATTAAGTGACATAATGCCGCGTGCCATCATCATCATCATCATCGCGGGTTGGTATAATAGTGACAAAACTCAGATTCTCAGACGACAGCAAACGATCGTAAAATGTCAATACGAATAGAAGAAGATACAGCAGTAAGGTGACAGCATGAGTGTGTGTAGGGAGGATATGCTGTGAGGCAAAGAAATCACGGGATGTTAGCGAAATAGATTTCCTGTCTACACACCGTAGTCGGTCGGTCGGTTGGTCGTGTGTTGTGGGACTTTTGTGTGATTGCACATTGAGATACAAATTGCGTTGCAATTCGTTTGCCAGAACGCTCAATTGCAGTTGCATTGGGTCCGGTGGTGATGGTGCTACCGGCAACCGGCCGCCTTCTCCGCACCTGTTTTATCGCCGTGTCTGTATGACGATGGGAAAAAGGAAAGCGCCTCCGGTGTCTTTTTCTTTTCGTTCTCGTTTTTTTTTTGTAAACGAAAGATACGTTTATCTTTTTATTTGGCCGAACGAACGGTTGGGTGAACGCTGGCTGCGCCCATTGGATTCACATTATCATCTTTGTCATCAACGGCACCAGCGATGTGTTGTCATCGTTATGCTGATCATCAACTGAATGTGGATGGGCTTTTCCGGTAGTATGGAAAGAGAGACGACACACCGCGAGATGGCCAATGAAAAGTGAAAACGAGCATACGGTAGCCGAGGCGGGAAGGGAATGTAAAAATGTGTGACACAATTTAAATTAATGGTTGCCGGCGTGTTGTGTCCTTTTCTCTTTACCTGTATGTTTGTCCTGGTGAATGTCCCTTTCTTGGGTTTTGGTGCAAAGGTGAAAAAGGCGATGATTGATATGGCAGTTGTTGGGTAGAGGTAGCTCGGCAGTCCATATAATTAGGTGTGCAGTGTGCAGCTGGGAGTATGTTTTGAAAAATTATCCTTCACATTTATCTATTCAAGAAAATTTAATCCAAATTTATGACTTTACGGTGCTGGAAGTGGGATAATCCTTCGACTTCCGTGTATTGAATTTGGTTGTTCATTGTATACCGCGCTGGGTCATTAGTGAGCTGAGCAGATGAACGCTGGATGGAATTAAGTGGCAGTTTAGTCGAGATCCGGATCTTATGTCATTCTGTATGGAGTGCATGGGAATTAAATAAAATATAAGGGAAGTAGAATTTGAGTTAAAAATCGTGAAGAAGGTTTTACCAAACTAGATTAGGTACTCTATGTTTTTGATGTTTGTATTACCGCACACTTGGATTTGCGTTTTATTGTTGAAGGTACCTAAATTGTATTTTTTTTTTGCCTGAGCAACGAAGAGCAATGTCATGAGGTCCCTAGCATACGAGAGAGTAACTTAAGATCCAACAAACAAATTTAAGAAACGTGCGAATGAGCAATGTTTCAAGTGCGCACATTAGCGCACATCTTAAAAGAAACCCATTTCATGCTGAAAAAAACGAGTGGAGTCTCAGTTTGGTAGTCAATTTATTGCGCACACTCCTTTTTGATTTTTTACAGGTTAGAAGATACAGTATTTACAATTGTGTGCGCTATACGATAGGTAGATGTGAGATGGTTATTTTTGACAAGTGGCACTCTTTTCTAGAAAGTGAATAATCAGAACACCTGATGATAATGCATGAAAAAACGCCATTTGATGTTGCAAACAAATATTTCGAACTGAAAGCTAATGCATTTGAAAATCAATTAAAATCGCAGAAAATAAGTTAAATTATTAACTGCTCTATATTTTATACTTTGCGCACATTCAATGTGCGTTTGCATTTTATGCAAATAATTTAAGTATATATCATTAAAAATAATATAAGTTACTGCTTTTTATTTTATACTTTGCGCACATTCAATGTGCGTTTGCATTTTGTGCGTAGGTATATCATTAAAAGGAATACAAATTTTAAAAATTATGAACATGCAGGACCTTATGCCTAGCTTCTTAGGGCTTTCATTCATTTGAGTCAGATTTTAATTTCTAAACGATCGGGCACATCCAGTTTTTTGTTTAATCCGAAGAGCCAAATTGAGAAGATTTCTAAGAAAGGCTATATTTTGGTGTATTTTCCCGTTGATCGTTAGCGCAATATATTAGCAATAATTGTACACCTACGTATTTTACTTAGCCATATACAAAACTTTCCCATGTTGCGCACATTCTGTGTGCGTTTGCTTTATTTATAGTAGAAACCATATTCTATACTATTTATTAATGAATCTCCATCTCCAAAACAAACCATCTTCTATTTCTAGCGGGTTTTACACAGTTTTTTTCACCGCGGGGCAAATTAAAAGGTTCAGCAATCCTGAATACACCCAACTTTTTCTTAGGGTAGCGCACTTTTCTTGCGCACCTCGGTTGACAGAATGTTCATTTACACTTTTCAAAACCATCTGAGAAAATAAATTGAAGAGACCGCGTCTTGTGCTTTCAAGAGAAATTTTGCGCACATACCAGTTCGATTCAGAACATTGTAATGTATCATTTTATCTTGTTGTTTTTGAAGTTAAAATGATATTTGCTACCATAAATACATGCATTTTAAAAGCAGAAACAAAATAACTGACTTTGTTGTACCTGCCTACTAGGAAATAAATCGATTGCGCACATTTCGTGTGCTCTTGCACATTTCTATGAATATGTACTTGATTTGGGTAATCAAAAGTGCTAATCTTTTGCAACGTGGTACATTTTCAAAGTGCGTTTGGTGATTTTTGTAAGAATATCGTCGTAGTCATATTTAAAAGGGGAAAAACAAACTCCGAATGACTGAACAAATTGTCATATCTATATGGAAAGTTAATCCTTAACCTTAGGGTAAGATATATAACCGACTCAATGAGATAAACGGAGTGAATCATGTTTCCTTATTTGCTCTCTATTCAGGTTTGACTGACTCATGCTTTGTCATCAATTTGCTAATACACAGTACACATAGAAACTTTTTATAATACAGCTTACCTTCAACAACAAAAAAAATACAGTATCTACTTAAAATATGTTACGCAAAGCCAACCGAACTCGCTAAATCCCTATACCAAATAACGCCACAACTCCATCACATATCTATCTATCTGTCAACACGTTCTGACACCATTCACATGAAATCTAAAATCGTTAATTTATTTTATTCCATATTTCAATTTTCATCCAAATACATATAGGTAGAGATACCCGCCGTTGTCGTCCCCATGTAGATAATACCAAATCGCATTAACCTATTACAATTAATTTCACCGAATCCCCCAAGCCGCCACCGCGCCAACTGTGCTGTGTACCTATAACCACCCAGAAAGCCCTGCCCGTCCTCTATAAACTATAGGCACCTATTCTCTCGGTCTAATCTAATCGCATATAGCTTAAGATATCAACATGCCAATAGCCAATGTTACTAGTGTTGTTGTTGTTAACTAAGCCGTAATAGATATCGAATTTTGTATCTAACAGATACACAAATGTACAATTTGTCTACATGACAAAATGTAGGTTTTTGACCAACAAAAACTTAAAAAAAAAACTAACAAAATAAAATTTTAAATCTACTTAAGTTTGGGGAAAACCGCTCAGAGTTTTGTAAGTTTTACAAAATCTGGAAAAATAAATTTCGTTGTTTTATCATTTCACTAAGTACGGCAAACATTTTGAGGGTCTGCTCTTTTTTTCTCCGTTCATTCGCTTTGGATTGTATTTGTATCTAAAAGCGCGTGTTTTGTGTAAATTAAATAATTTATCTTTATCTTTATTCCGGCTTTACTGCGCACAGTGCGATATGCGTTAGCGTTGCACGGGGGGGACATTGTACAATGTACATTCTACATACAGCAAGCGGACTGAATTTGGCCCGCAGTGGTTATCTGTTAATCCAGTTCCGCTTTTTGTTAGTTTCTTCTATACAGATTTGGGTCTCTGTACTCTGGTTTTTATGGAAAAAAAAAAAAAAACTCCTGCATCTGTATCTGTGCATATCCAAGTGTGAGTAGTTGTGTTTATTCCTTTGAAATGTGATTAAGCGCCTAATGTCAACAGATATTAAGTATACCCCGAGTGATTGTAAATTTTTTATCAGAAATGTTTTGTGTTGAAAGTTCTAGTTTATTTTTGTTTCTCTCCTTTGTTATTGTTGTTGAAATACTTATATTTAGCTTGGAGCTTGGAGCTAGAGTGATTACGATGAGATGGATTTGGCTTATTTTCTTCTCTTTTTTTTTGCTGGGTTTTGTGGTCTTTTCGCAAGCTTTTATCTTTTTCAAATAGACAGTAGAAATCGGTTTGAAAATTGCTAATCTTCGGCACAGTATTAGTATCTATTTATTACGGAAATTGCGGGTGTTGTTGGTGGAATGAGTTCACCGCTGGCTGACGAAATTTAACGAGCAATGCTGTCACAAGTAGAATCTTAGACAAAGTCGCCTCTAAGTTAATCCATTTCCTGGGGCTGTTTTGATTCAAAACAAGCCCATGTTGCATACCATCACAATCATAAGGAACTTTGGAAGGGAATGGCCACCATGATCAACAGGAGAAGGAAGCTCTTTACCATATTTCCAAATAAAATGCTATTGGAGCTTTTCATTTAACATCTTCCAATTTCTGTGCAAAGACCGTGTATCTGAAGTTATATCTTCAAGTAGAGCGTTCATTTCACGTTGATTTTTTTCCTATAATTACCAGGTCGCAATCTTGAAAGCTTTCCATGTTGGAGCTTTTCATTATGCCTCTTCTAATTTCTGTGCATTACCTTCGTCTTGCGAAAGATCGTGTATCAGGAGTAACCTACAAGCGAAGCGTGCATTTCGTGAAGATTTTTGCTCACAGATGGCAGGTCGTAATCTTGAAAGCTTTCCATATTGGAGCTTTTGAAATATACTATATACGTATACGTATAGCTTCGGTAGTGACACGTGCAGTTCCATCGAAAGCACTTTAAATCTTTTGGGAAGAATTATTTCACACCAAAGATTGGAAATGTCTTTGCGTCTTCTAACGTTACTGGTACCGATTTCCCCGTGAAAGATTTTATAATCAACTTTATGGAGCATCTGTTTAGAACGCCAGCTTTAGATGGGAGCGGTAACGTTAATATAGATAGAAAGAACTGCGAAATGAACTCCACCGCAGGAAATGAGCTTTGGCCGTGCATGTTGATATTGAGTTTTCTTCAATTACCACTGCCGATGTCGTTGAAAATTGCTTGTGTTTCGTGACTCTCGATACATAATTTACCCATTTTCGAAGTTATTACCTTTGTTTGTTCTGTTAGCAAACTTGATCGCCTCACCTGAAAGTCGTAAAAATTTGCAAGATGTTAGTTTGTGACATGGATATGGACATAGACTACATTTTATCATGATCAAACTATCCGATCCAATGAAAACGTTCACAAAAATTACAAGAAGAAGTTACATTAGAGAAAAACCTTTTTTTCTTCCTGTAGAAACTCAAAATATTAAGTTATATAGAAAACGCTGTAGAAAATAATCGCTTAGACCCGACGGCACTGACGTGGGGATCCTCCGTTCTCTTTTCTAAAGCTTTCTTCACTACAGCTTGAGTTAGACTCTTCATGGATAGATTTCAAAACCGCGGTAATAAAATCATCTTCTTCAGGACTAATAATACTAGTGCCAAATTTGGACGAATATTCGCTCAAATGTGGTCATAAAAGGTTACGACTTGCAAGGCTTACTAAGTCGCATATTCACATGTTACGCCCATCTGTTTAAGTTATGGTTTATGGATTATCAGCTTTACTGAGTCTTGCTTCTGGCAAAAGAAGATATTTCTGGTATTCCATCCACTATTACGGTGGCGATCAGAACGTCATCAAAGAGCTACCACGATCACCTTACGATCTTGCACTCCCCTCATCCACTAACGACACAAAACCCATAACAACAACTCTAGCCAGATGCAAAGCTTTCTTTTTCGATCACCTCCAGTTCGCGGTAAGACGATTATGCTGAGCTTCCTTCAATCATGAAATTTAACGGATTAAAATTATTCGAAAACATTTTTTTTTGTAATTGAAAAGATTTCCTAATGAGCCACACAGCTATCCACACAAAAAAGATACCGCGACAGTCGACTCAAATAGAAATCCATTTAATTTTTCATTACTAGCCCAATAACGTTGTGCGGCCGCACATTATTGTCCAGTATTTTGCTTAACTACCGATCAATTATCCAAACACTATCGATTTGCTAAAATTTCCCAGAACTGGTAGAGCGATCGGTGAAAGCTCTTTCACCCAAAAGATATTCGTCGGAAACGGAGAGAATAACACGGTTCCATTGCACCCATTCTGTGTGTTACTGCGACGCACCAACATCGTTCCAAAAGCAGGTGATCGGATTATGGCCAACATGTACAAGAATAATGACAATTAATGATCGCCTGTCTATGTGTGCATATAAACACATTACGTTTTATCCGAAATAAAAGAACCGAGTACCTACATGTGTACCGACCGGAAGTGCTGAAGCGACAAAAATTTGTTACTCTATCGCACGCCACCCATGGAAGGAACTTCTTCGCTCGTACCTAAGACAATCCGATCCATTGACTGACATCGATCGTGCCGCTGCGGCCCGCAGAAAGGATTAAAAACGACGACGTGGAAAAGTTCGCACATTAACTATACGATTTGTGCCAAGAGGGTGTGCTGTGCATGGTATATGTGTGTGTGTGTGTGATTTGGAGGGAGTTTAATCCAGGTTTAGTGTATCGCTCCGCGCACTCTGCTGCCGGATGCCCCTCCGGACAGGATCAGATACTTTTCAATCAAATCTGCGTGTATATCTGTATCAGAGAGCCCCAGCCCACCCTTTTGTTTGGGCTAATCTTATCACATGGCCGGGACACGTTGTTGTAAAAAGAGTTGACCAACTGCTGCTCACCGAGGTCTCTTGTATTCGGACCGCGTGTTGCCGATGCTGCGGATGCTAAGACATAAGCCGGATTTAGTTAAGCAGATCAGCGTCGCGTTGGAAGGTTCTCAGTGATTTTACATTATTCGCTTGATTATTACGTTCTTTTTTTTCCACATTTTTTGTGTATAGCGTATCGTATAGAATTTCGGACTTTAGGCTGGCCTCGCTCGGTTTGACTCCTCATTAATGCGCTGGTGTGGCGGTGGCGTTGTCGCTTTGTGGTGGGCAGGCACATACGCATATGAGTGTGTGTTTGTGGAAATTGGCTTATTATTATGAGTAATGGAGTTAATCCGTTTAAATCGAGGTTACACTTTTTAAAAATTCGTTAAGTTGAGTCCAGGTTGTTTGCCTTTTCGGTGCTGCTTTTGCTGGATTTCTTCCTTCTTATAATATGGCGCGTTTGTTGAAGAAAGCAGATGAAGCACCCTTTACCCACATCAGCAAGGTGGTTGAGTGCACCCACTGTATTAATGTTGTCACACATCCCCCTACACCACTGACAGCATATTATAAATATGACAATCGAAATAAATTCCAACAATCCAATCGGATTTGAATAATTAATTACGTCGCTTTGTGTGCGCATTTTTTAAAAACAATAATTTATACAAAAAAAAAACTTAAAAAAACCTGCAAAAAGCAACAAAACCCAATAAAATGTGTTTTATCTATTCGCCGGCAAACAAACGTTGATATGAACTTGTAAAACTTTATCGTTCTCTTAATCGCGCTCTCAATTTGGATTAATTTTTACAACCACCCTTTTCAGATATAGTATATAGATACTCTGTACATTTGCAGTATCTTATTGTGGTGGCTGTGATTTTCTATCACATGATAGCGGAGAGACCTCTTGGGTTGATTAGAAATGCAAAAATGCTGCGATCAGGTGGGAAGAGAAAGGTGAGTGAAATTGTAAAATCAGGTGGCAAGACGAAGGGAGTGTCAACACACATGTGTTACTCTGTATAGACTCTGTTTGACGTGATTCACCATCGCGACGGGAATATATGAACATTTGGAAGCGGAACGAAAATCACTTAATCTGGGATTAAATTTATTTTCGGATTAATATCAGCTTTTTGCATCACTCATACTTATTCATATTTGTTGTGTGTGGTGCGGAGATGTGGGAATTCATTTTTTTTCTCTTGTATTTGTTCTTTAGGGGCTTTGCGGTTTTTTCTGTATATTTTAAGCCGGTGGAGCTGTATAATACCGAAAGATTTGTGGTCGAGTTTCGAATTATTTTATTTAGTATTTCGGACAATAGTGTGACAGTGGAAGTGGGGCGTTTGTCATCGCAGTTGGAAGTTGGAGTTGTGCGCTTTTCTCAGCACTTTAGAAATGCAAAATTCCGTCACTATAATTATCGAGCGTTATGAAACACTGACTTTGCAATAAAAAACTTCAGGGAACTAAAAGGGGTCGCTTTAAAAAGTCAAAAGAAAATTTTCCCCTACTCATAATGTCTGTGGGGTGAAAGAACCCATTACATGGACCACTTTAACATCCTTCCTTTGTTCCTTAGCACGGGCCTAAATCAAAAGCAGACAAACCTTTAACATTAGGAGCCGTCACATAGGCCTATTTATTGAAGAAGAGGTCTTTCTCCGCACTGCGTTGTCCATCTAGGTTGAAGTCGACTGCTCTTTGATGTGCTAGCGCATTAGTTTCCATTTATTTTCCATGTTCTGGGCATTTTCACCGGACCATAAGTCAAACTCTTTGACTCTGTCAAAATTCGTACTTCAAGGCCCGTCAAGGCAAAGGGGACAAGTCAAAGAATTTTGATTCCAAACCACAGAGGATAGACCATCGTCAGTGTCCATGCTACTGCACCTTAAATTACTATCATGAGGGTATTTTATAAAGTCCGCTAAGTGTATCTGCTCGAGGCTTTCCTCGTCACTTTCCTGAATAGGTTAAAGGAAAAGCCATTGGCAAAGATAAGTCTGCCCTTGAATTCTAAGGTGTTGTCATTTTTAGAGTTTATAGCGAGGTCCATGTAGATAAATTCCGTAAATCAACAAATCAGAAAATCAGTCTGTATGGTACACTAGGACCTAGGAGTAGCTTTTGTTTTTGGAGCGAATGGAACTGACCTAAATTTTTTGCTGGGGATCGAACATGAGACATACCGCTCAGTAGTCCAGCACACTTGCTATAGAGAATTGCATAGATGACCTTTTTGTTATTCCACACGTTGGATGAAAGGCTGTTTATGTTTAGGAAAAAAGGAGAGAGTTGTGAGTACCTACTGAACAACAAGATGCTGAATAGCCCAACCAACCAATATCAGTCAAGTTGTTTTGTTGTTGTTTTGTAAGAGAAAACTCTGAAATATTTCGTATTAAAGTTTCTGTTTTAAGACTCTCTTGTATCAGCTTTGGTTTCTTTCTCTATGAATATTAATTTGTAGGTATGTTAAAAAAATTCTGTTTATTAAAAAAATAAAATCTATAGGTATATATAAAAAAAAGTTGAATTGTGTTAGTCGCCAATGTTCTCTGTAATGCATAAACCGATTTTGATTCTGGAAATTTCCCATGAAAGGTGACTTTAGTACCATGGTTTGTAAGTAAACACGGTGTATTGGTTCATGAGTTATAGGGGCGTGGCACCGCACGTACAAAAAATACATTGAAAATCTTATATCTCGAAAACCACCGAATCGATTAAGTTCAAATTTACACACAATCTTAGGTATTGGCCCAGGAGGATTGATCAAAATTAGCCAAAGGACCGTGGCTGATTTAAGTGAATTTGAATTTGATTTTTTTATATTTCTATTTTGCACTACGAAGTGTGCAGGGAGGCCGCTAGTTGTTTATAAAATCAATGTCGTATCTATCTTTTAAATTCACATATCTATCAGGTCCATTTATGAACGGTCAGTTCTCAAATTAAGAACGTGCTTCTTAAATTAAAAATGCCCCGTAATCATAATAAGAAATTTAATTAACATCGAACTTTTGTAATTAAACTAAACAAAAGCGTTTCGAAAAAAATTTAAAAAAAGATTACTGAAATTAAGCACATTTATCGTTATTAACTCAAAAAATTCTAAAAAAGAAAATTCGCTATCAATTTAGGGACAGTCTTAAATTAAGCATGCAAATTCTAAAAGTAAGAATGGCGTATCACCAGTTTTAGACCAACGTGCTTGATTTAGACATATTTTGAAAAGCGATGAATATCAGTTTAAAGTTGATTAATTTAAGGAATAGATGGGGCTGGTCCTCTACACTCGATGCTATAAAGATGACAAAATATGACTTTTTGTAACGTTAAGCGATACGCGATCGGTAAAGTCTCTCGGATTTTTAATAATGCAACTTTTTAACGTTCTGTTGATAAATCGAAACATTTTTGTTGTAGATTTAGTATTAATTAGTATTGATTCACCAACAAAAATTGTGCAAAATAGTGTCCCAATACTCTTAGCAGCGACTGTACTAAGTCATATATCCATCCGGCATTGAACGGATTAACCACGTTCTCGCATATTCCGAATATGTATACATATATGATTCCTCATTTAAGTCGGCTTTGGCTTCCCCTACTGATTTTTTCCACCACCTTTATGCGAACGATTTTTTTTTCTCTTGTTGATTTGCCTTCTTTGTTGGTTTCTCTGATTTGGACTTAACGATTTTTCATTCTTGCCACATACATTTTTTCGCGCTCATCATTTCCTTATGCGATTAGTCGTCCTCCTAAGCCATCATCTCGTCTTTTGATACCGAATTCGGTATTCGGGGCGGAAGGACAAAGTTAATTCCTTTTGTCAAACTGTCATACATCCAGTGAATGGAAATATATGTATTCACACACACACAACGACGTATACCTAATTCAGGAAGCCGACTCCTTAATCGATCAATGATCGTAGAATTTATAATAATTCCTCCTCCACCATTGCCGCCGCCATAATCGATCTGTGATCATAGGTCGTAGATCGAAAGGAGAATACGAAACAAATTAATAACGTTGTTAATAAGGTCTCAGCCACATAGAGAAATCTATCCGGTCCTCTACCGTAGCCGGTAGATCTCTGACTCTGGGTCTATCTCTCTCCCTCTCTCTCTGTGTGTGTGCCTGTGCATGGATGGATTAAAAATAAAGTCTGATTTATGATTAATCGTTGTGTGCTTGTTGTCGCAATGTCATCGTCTGAATTCCAATCGCTTCGTATGCGTCTGCTGTGTGCTGTGTGTTGCCTTCTTCACACCATATTGCGCCTCTGTTTGATGCTCGCTGTTCGTGTGTGCAACAATGACCGACTAATCTTTATCTACGCATAATTTTTTTTGTTCATTTGTCATCTACTTATTAATAATATCTATTATACGATTACAAATTTCACACTATACAGATATTAGATACCGCAGATACACAATCAGGCATAGATGCAATAAATCCCCCAAAGCTCTCAATCTTTGGATGGAAACTTGTATCTCTTACTCTTTTCTTGGGATGAAAATTTCTAGACAAATATATTTCATTTTTGATAATTTCTCCAGATTCATATGCGCGCGCCCACTCATCGCTCGAGAAAAATCGATTCCCAACTCTGATGTCTGATCCGCACCGAACATGGTGTTGGACTTAGGTGAGCTAACACAGGTAGCTGATGTTTGGAGATTTGTTGTGATTCAACAAAACGGATGATTTTTTCAGTGACCGGCGGCCGGTGGCCGGGGGGAAACAACAACAACAAGATTGTTAAATACCATTGATGAAACGTTTGTAATTAGTTCGGCTTACAATCTGTCTTTGATTAGTCTCGATCGGTTGGTTTTGTGCGTGAGCTTTTCGAGGTATGTGTATGCAGGGACTTTCGATGATCTTTTGAACTGAATTCGTGATGGTGATGCCGCAAAAGATACTACATGGAGACTATAATCGTTCTTAATACCGCGAACGCGCACCTACTTTGTTCCAACAATAGACCGGTGGATATCTATTTTTGGGCTCCATACCTATGTGACAATTAGTTTTTTCTGTATCTACTTTAAGCTGCTGGATTACGAAGGGATATTGGGAGGGAGATTTTTTTTCTCTGAATTTCGTAGACACTTTTATGGTTTCAGCTGATAAGAGAGTCGTATAGTCGTTTGCACAAGATGAAAGGGGAAAGAAGATGATTCAAACGGCTTGTTGTGAATAGAAACTAAGCGGAAAGTACACGACTTGAGGAACGGACATAGTTTTGGATATGAATAATGCATGTCGAGAGATAAGAATTGGCGGCTACTCGTCACACCAAGTGTTCCGTTTTGAGTTTTGGTCTTTGCAATCATACAGCTGAAAATTGCATTAGCAGATGTCCGCTTGGAGAAAATCGAATGCGATCTTGTCAAAGTAACTGGTTGTTGGATGCGTAGGCACTAACGTAAGTTCTATTTTTAATCGCACGATTCGAAAATACTTTAGCCCGACTTCAATCACTTACTCTATTCCAGGAAGCCTACAGACACTATACCTACACAGACAAGAAGTTTCCTTGGGCTATCCAGCACAACAATGAACAATTTAAGAGTCTGAGAGACCAGTGGTATTTGAAATGTTTCTATGTTGAGCAGTCTCATGTTCGTGAATCTTCTGCAAACAATACTGTGCTCAACAACTTCCATCGCATGTGATTTTTACTAAACCTGGTGACAATTCTACCAGAATGCTAAACAGATTCAAAGCTCTTATGGCTTTTTCAAAATACCCTGGGATTTATTTCCGTTCATGGACGTTAAATAAGATAGATAACTACCCTGAAAACTTACACAGGACAAACAGGCAGAGGGGTAGGGCAGTCATTTTGAATTTTCTTCAAAAAAAGAAGAAAGTACGTGATTTCTTATAGTATCTCTTTTTAGTAGAGATGAACTTAGTGCCAAATATGTAGCCTACGCAAATCGAAGCCCCATCGGATCTTGATGGAGACTGTGACAGTATAAATCGATATGGACTAGAGGTTCTTGGTCGAAGTTAAGTTGAATGGTTAGAGGGCATTAACAATTTTATCTTTGGCTTGATGGTGAATCTTTTGAATTCGTACTTATACCAAGATTCAGATATCCTGATCTTACGATGTTGCTATTTTTTTAACTTAAGACCTATGGATCTAAAAAGGCCTGGCTTAAATTAAAACAGGCAATGAACTTAATACAAATATCTTTTCTGCTGAGCCGCTTAATCATTATTTGCATTTTTTTTACGATGGCTCGCCTACCTGTTATTTACTACATCTCTCTATCCCTTCATTACTCGTCTGAAATTGTGTACACATAGGTCTAGAGTCCAACATCTCTTACTTAGATACCTCCAACGATTCGCTGTAATTTTCACTCTACATTTGTATAGCTAAACTCCACTTATCCTAGGTTCACTATACCAATTATCCCTAACCCAATGCAAGGCTACACATGTATATACAAGGCATGAGAATACCGTGTCTTTAGAGTCATAATTAAATTATTTAGACACACTCACTGAGCATGACTTGTGATTAGTTATTGTAAAAAGGGAGAGTGTCACATTAACAACAATGTACCCATATGAACAATTCTGCGTATTACCACCATTCAGCAGAATATCTTTAGATATATAATCTTTAAGTAGTTTAAGAAGTATTGCCCCTTTCTGTGCAAAGTTTACAGTACGCGCAAAACAAACGATTTGTGCGTGCATTAATTCTCAGCAAAACTTATGTTAGTTTCTGAGCTTGAACAGATTAGTCAATTTGTAGGGTTTCATTCATGTCGGTGGACAGTAGGGAGTTGGTATCGTATAAGGCGGTATATCATTAGTGAGACAGAGAGATAATTTCTTCAAAGGGATAGGGAGAACTGGAGCGGAGTTTTGTGCTTCCCAACGGAGGGGTAGATAGATGGTGACTACATAAGTGGGCATCTTTTTGTAGCTAGTCTAGTTTGTTGATTATATTTGCCTGGATTTGCGATGGCATTTACCGAAAACTTGTGTGCTTACATTGGAAAAAGTACAAGGATCACACTGTTATAACTCGATAACTCACTTTGGTGGATAACCAACTCAAGCTACAAAGGTGGATATCCCAAATAATTTACATTCCTTTCCGAAGAACAAAACTAGCGCCCAATGTGCGGCTCGATCTGAAAGAACCACTAGTTCTGCTAAGCTTTCAATCGTTCTAGGAACTAAGTACTACCATTGATATTATGGGGACATCGTCCAACCTCTATTTTATATCATACATAACCAGCTTGAGTCATTAAGAATCTCCAAATATCCAACAATGTTCAATCTCTGATATGTCATCATTAAAATGCAAGCACTTGGAAATGAATTGAAAATAAAACAATAAAGTGGCGCCCAACAGGAGTCTCTGACGAAACCATTAATATATAAGACAGGACTAACAAAATATTTCAGTAGGCAAAAATTAAGAGACCGTCTTACTGCCTGCCACTCTTTTGAGCCATTGATGTTCGTCCCGAAATGTTTTTTTCCTCAAAACATGTGTCCCAGGAAGCGACTTTAGATGTTTACTTGTCCAGCAAAAGCAATTTCGTATATAAAAACTATTTTTTCCAAAGTTGCTAAATCATCAGCCTAGTGCTGTTTTGGAGTTCGAGAAAAGTGTCCTTTACGCTATTTTTAATACGTGTAAACGCGCTGTAAAAAAGCACGGATTGACATTGCTTTGAGTTGATGTATGTTGAGTTGAGTATGTATGGCAATTTTTCCCGTTTGGGTAGATTTAAGGTAGGAAAGATGCATGAAACTCTAAATTTCTAATACAATCAGATCGCAGAGGAACTAAATTGTAAAGTACGTAGCTGGTGCTCAACGTGAGGCTTAAAAAAATTCATGTATAAAACGAGTATCATGATAGACGCAATAAGTCACCTCACTTTTAAATCAATTTTAAAAATAAATGAAAATCAATTATGTGCCTATTATAGTAACTGGCGCCCAACGTGAGATTCGAACAAGTTTATATAGGAATGAGTGCATGATTATCAATCGCGTTAGCGTTGACCGGCTTTGAAAGAGGAAATTGAACAGCATGCTCCACCTGGTGAAAAAAAATCGTCTAAGATGGCTAGGAAATCAATAGCGCATGGACACCAAAGCTCCGCCCCGAATAGTCTGCAATTCCAACCCGGAGGGACAACGCTGTAGAGGGGGACCTTGCTATAGGTGGAAGGCGACCTCAACCAACTGCAGGCGATCGCGCTAGCTGAATTGACGTTTTGGTTGAGGCCCAAAAGACCACTGTTGATCGTGGCGTAAGTATGTAGGTAAATAAGTATACCCTGATATTCCCCAAAGCAGGTAGCTTACCTTTCAATCAATTTTCCCCGCAGCCAAAGCAAAGAAAAGCAATTATCTATCAAGGTAAATAACTGGCGCCCAACGTGAGGTTCAAACAAATTTATTTAAAACCACTCAAAGGCAATCTAAAAATCAAGAAACAACATATTTAAACTCTGAATTCCCATTTTGAAAGAGAAAATTTGTGGACTGCTTGTGAGCTCCTTCAACTTAAGTCAATTAGATATTACGCCAAGTTTATTGCTCACATACCCTAAAACGCTTATATGACCTCAAATTCCCCAACAAAAATGCCGAACGAGTGTCTAATCTTTATAATCCCTCAACTCTAGCGCAGTTTTATCCGAACAAAATATAAATCTAATTGCGACATTTGTTACCATACACTTATCGCTTCAATTTCACAACTGAATCGGACCAGACTATTATAAAACGGCCTTTGTTTATCCAGAAAAATGCGCTCGCCCCACCATAGTACGATTTTGCAAGTGCTTATAGCACTTTGCACCAACCTCTCATTCATTAAGATACACGAACTAGATATAAGAACAACAAAATCACCAAAACACAAAGACTCATTCCTCAGCCGTGCCCTGTTGCCCGGCCGCACAGCACAGATTAAGATAATCCTTATCAGTAGAGCATACAGTGTTGGCGATTTTTTTCCTCTTTTTTTTGGCTCTCCTCTTTTTTACTATTTCCTGCGCCGAGTTCGGGTAGGAGTGTATCTGCGATAAGATAATCTCATATAAGGCCTCGAGGAACATTTTATCTAAAAATATAATCCAAAATGATAATGATAATAATTTCTCCATAAACAATTATATTTTTATGTATATCGGTGTATTGCTGCAGGTTTGTTTGGGCTCGTTGTATACCACTGTCCAATATCTATGGATCCCTTTGCGGCGGGCGCTCCGCTCTAGCTCCGTTGGATATGGTGGAAGTGTAGACGCAGTATTCGTGTTGTTTGATCGCGGCCACGTAGGAATGAAGGAGATTTCAAATTAATCCAAGGGGATTATGTGAACGCGCACTAAAGTGACACACATCTCTTTACCTTCGTATGAAGGTAGGTATGTATATACAGCGTGGATTTTATGTCAAAAAAAAACTTTATTGGAGGGGGATTTCAGCAAAATCATCACAGATACAGATATATATACCTAGGTGGTGTTTATCAATAATTTAGCGTCGTCTGTCTGTTTTTTCTTTTTTTTTTTTCCTATTGGTGCTGTGTCTTTGGGCGCGTTTCCCCCTAGAGTATCTTTTAATTCGGTGTTTAAGTAATAAATAAATCGAAAAACATTTAATCGCTGGTGTGGTATTTTGTTTTAATACACACAGCTGGCTGATGTCATGGGGTTGCGTCTAATAGATAAATAGAGAGATAGATACCAACACCATTAATGCAGTGTGACTCTGACTAGCACTAGACTGGTGTGGAAGGAATTTTCGGCGTATTTTTTTTGTTCTTTTGTGTGATTTTACACACCAACAGGTTGGCCAGGAGGGGGTGGTTTATTCATTTATGAGTCTCTTGAGGATTTCGGTCGACGAATGACACTACACACTGGCTGATGTGAATATTTTTTTTTAAAATAGATTTACGCGCCTATATGCGAGTGGTGCTGGTGTTTTCAAAGAAATTGTGATCATAAATCGGATTGAGGAGGATTAAATAAATTTGCTATGGGATGTGCTTAAGAGAGATTTTATTTTTTTTTATTTATAAAAATAAAACTAAATGTTGAAGTAAATCAAATTAGCGCCTGATGTATGGGGTAGTTAAGGCTTTGTTTTACGGCGAGTTGGAATGCTATTTCGTTAGGATTTCAGTACCACGTTTTGTATGCGCGCATATGATGTATGAAATATGCAGGCACATTTGATCTTGAAATGGGCGTGTAATGGAGCGAGATGAAATGTTAATTGCGGGTATCTGAAAATTTAAATCATATCTGTAGAGGTAGACAATTCTTTTTAAATTTTGATTTGAAGATAATGGGGGCAATTTTTTTGAGGTTCCACTGTGTCCTACTATCTATTGGAACCCACTTGAGAGATTGACTCGATTGATCAGCCGAAAGTAGTTCTAAATCCGTAATAGGTGGTGGAATGACGGATTATCTATCAGACAGAAAGACAGTAAGCAGATAAGATTTCAGCGATGATATTCGCCTAGTAGTTCACAAATGTTGTAAGTATGAGTAAAGCACGCAAGTACAATTCAACGAAAAATGTCCAAATCATGGTCATAAAGTCGACCTTTAAGTGGTTTGGGAAGGTTTTCATTTAGATTGACTCGTTCCAATCGCTGAACCTTCACGAGGAAGACTCGTATAATCCCCATCCTACTATACCTACGACGCAGAGGTATGGACAGATGAAAACATGCCCAGTTGCTTCAAGTGAAAAGTTCTGCGTGTGATCTCCAGTCCATAGTTTGTACCGCGGGAGTCTATGGAGGAAAAGTATAACAATGAAGAACAGTACATTGATGCAGATCTATTTGTGATGATTCGAATTGATCGGCTTAGATGGCAGGCACACATTGACCGAATGGACATATCAATTCACCAGTCCGGCCTGAGAATGTTCAACTCTACTTTTAAAATACAACGCCGGAGGGATCGACCTTTCCTTAGCTTGGAAGAGGACATCAACCTGGACTGGCAGCGCCATTTAAGTATGTCTGGGTGTTAAGAGTATGTACAAAAAATAATCCTTTGGCTGTTTTAAGCTTAAATATTCAAAGACTTGGAGTCCCTTGGTTTTAGTCATGCTTTTGACCATGAATGTAACACACATAAGGAGTCTTGACACATATGATGCAAAAGTTGTGCAAATTTTGGTTATCCGATATCCGTAATGCAAAATTCGCTCGCTTCTAAATATAGTGAATCAGAAAATGTGTTAATTCTGGCATAAAATGAGTCAGAAGATGTGAATGTCGTAAATATTTGTTTACACATTGCAAAGCAGTTCTTCAAATGGTGTCCTCATGGAACATCAGCGTGAAAATCCAGACAGATCAGACCGTTGAAGGTGGACATTTTTTGACTCCAGTTTGACAATTTTGACGCAAATAACAAGGTCGACAAGATGAAACTGATTCTAACTGCGGTAGCTGACAAATCTTCACTGGTTTAAGCATTGAAAATGCGGCATTAATTTTCAATTTTAACTACCCCGAAGTGTCAGCTGTCGTTTTATTGCCCTGGCAGCACTTTACCGAAAAAATGGCGCTATATTCAAATTTGACATCAATATCGTGAGACCCTTGCAGAGTGGCTCAAAAATATTATGGTCACATTTGGAACAAACCATTTATTTCGAAAAAAGGCTTTTTGTCTTTCAAAATTTTGCATTCTGATCGTGGATCAAAAAACGCAAAATTTAAATATCTCATCGTAAACTCGCCTGGGTGACATGCTTCCCGGTCAATATAGGCCGAAGGTACAGGTACATATGCACATATAAAAGAGCACTCTTGCAAATTTACAAATATGAGTCGTTCAGTTCAACGCATCCGACTAAAAGAAATTCAGACACGAGCAGTAGAAATTGTATATAATTATATGTTATGTAGGTGGCGCTAAGTCCCTAGATGGCCCTAGACTCCTTCGCACAACCACTGGATTTTTTTGTATATATTATTCGAAGAAGCCTAGAATTTTGTGCAGTCCATTTTTTAAAGTCTTTGAAATGAAACTTAGAATGACGTCCATAAACGATGTTTGATGATTCCTCAAAACTTACATATCAAATTGTATGCATAAACATTTTTCAATTCCAAACTGTAGACACTTATACAACAACAACTATCAGCGATAACGTTGCATATAATCATAGAATTATTTTAAAAGATTTTGTTGTGTACTGGCAAATTGAACTGGCATCTCAGTGTGATTATACTAAGCGGTCTGAATCACTTTCTGTGGTTAACTTTATCTCGAGGATATGGTAAGACGTCAGCGCAAAAAAAAACTATTTGACATACTTTGCATGGCATACCCTATAAACAGATTATGTGTCACAGTTGATAACAATATGAACTGAAGAATAAATCTTTTTTGGACTAAGTGTACGAAATAAGTGTGAGTCAATAATAATAAAAAAATTGATTAGCTCAAAAAAGTACCTACGCAAAACTGTATAACCCTTTGTACTCAAACAGAAGAGTGGTGTAATTTTTGAGAGCGCGTGAGTGAGTAATTTGTGAACTTTTTTCATGAAAAAAAATTCGATACAGCTTCTCTATAAATTGTAAAAAAAATCTTGAAAAATTGTTGTTTTCAAACTTGCTAGTGTTGTATCTAAATACATCAAAAGGCTATATGGCTAGCATTGCTGCGAACGAATGAGGCTGATAATGAAAAATCTCCATATGAGTAAGACAGGCCACATGACTTTGCGTAAGTCACTTTAAACTTCCTATAGCATAAGTAAATAATATAAAGGGTGACGTATTGTCTACTGAGGCTACGCTGGCTTTCAGAATTATGCAAGTAGCAGCCTACTATTTTTTAGATTGTTCTTCTTTTGGAGCGTAGAAAGTGAAAAATTGGACAGTTGTCATACTTTTTGCATACTTTTAGAGGTGAATGAGAGAACGGACGAACAACCACATAAAAATTACTGAAATGTTATTTTTTAACTTACTTACTTTACCTTCGGGACGATTTTGAGACATTTCGACTCATTTTTGACAGTCCGGACTCATCTTTTTGAAAATGTGTGAAATCGGACTTGTTTTTTTTAATGTAAGACGCTTTTTCTGTATAATCATAAACTTCTGAAACCCCTTTAGTTGACTTATTCAGTAAACCCGGGTAAAGTATAAAAAACAACAATAAAATGGGAATGGGACTCTTTTTTTAGACTCCTTCTGTCTCCGTCTTGTATTTAAAAAAATATTCCTCACCTTCAGTTTAAAAAATAAAATAGGGACTTGGGTCCAAGACTTTTGCGCTCTTAAAATTGTTTAAAAATATATTTAATCGCTTACCACTAAAGTCTGTTTGGTACGTTTTTTCGAACAGTTCTAGTTTTGAAAATAAATAGCTGTCCGTCGGTTTATTACTTTTATTTTCATACAGAACCGAAAAGTGTTCGAAAGAAGCTTCAAATTCAATCGACTTTTGCCCTAAAAATAAAATTCATACAAAACGAATGGCTGGCGGAAGGCCTGAGGTCATATATGGAGTCCCATTAATTCTTATTCATTAGCTTAAGAATGTAACAATGTTTATACATGCAATGTCATTTCAACACAACATTTTATTCAAATTTCGTCATAAAATTCAGTTTTAGAATTCATTGCAACGAAATGAAAATTTATACAAATTAATTGCAGAGGTGATGAAATTAATTTCGCTAATAAAAATTAAAGTGGACTCATGCAATTTATGAAGTAAAATATTTTTGTTAAAATAAATTCTATTTGTTTTGATATTAAATTTGAAAATATTGTAGCAAGGGTTGCCATTGGGATAGTAAAACGCTTTTCACTCTGTAAGGTTCTTTATGGCAGTGATGCAATTTATTTTGATTTAGTTAATAACATTAAGTAGATACTTACAACCAACAGAGTGGAAAAAGATCAGCTCGATAAATTGAGGATCAATCCATTTGCTGTTTAAAAGTCAATGACAATACTTTCAAATATATTGCAAATTTTGTTTCACTCAGCGTCACTATTATAGGAAACTTTCTTAGACTTAGAGACCTCCAATATATCAGTTACCACCATCAGCGACAGTGTCAAGCAAAAATAGGAAAAACTTGTGAACACAAGAGAAGGTTTCGTATAATTAAAATATGTTTTTTTGTACAATAAATACTGTTGAATATTTTATAAAAAATCGCTAAGTACAGGATCGAAAGTATGAGAAAAAGGGATCCTGCACGATTGAGTAGACAGAAGTTTTCTTGACGTTCAAACCAAAGAGATAGCCCACTTTTATCATTTTTAATCGTTCTTTAAATGGTTTGAACAGCGTTTTTTGACATATCGTAAATAGACCTAGGTACACACTACACGCAGAAAAAACTCTCCATGCTGTTCAGTTTTATTGTATTTATAGGCCTTCTTTAAATGGGCAGTTCTTTATCGAAAATAAAAGACTATCCTTCGACTTATTTAACCCAGTAAAAGTGCCAACTTTTTCAAAAATAAGCCGGACCCTTGCCTTAAATTACCGGACAATAATTATTGGTGATAAGTTTTTCAGACAAATGGATGAGACTAGTCCGGAAAATATATACGATACATTAAAACTTATGAAACCACGGACTTTTACTAAAATCTGAATTCATAAACAAATCTCTTGAAACCAGTCACCGACATTGTGAGATTTGACGCCACTTATATGACCATTTTACTTGTTACCGGGTTATGGAAAAACGTGGGCGTATGTTGTTAAAACGCGAACTATTTGGGTCTTAGCAGGGAATATTCAGCGCGATATGGATGACTTTCATTCGATTATTCGCAGTTGTTACTGCATTTGTGGAGGCTGAATCTACTGCTCTCAAACTTGTAATTTCAGCACTGAGTTGCTAGTTTTTGTGGTCTATCGTCTGAGTAGTTGCATGGTTAGAACTTTTCTTATGCGAACCTGTGGCTGTTGGTCAAAAATCGTCTTCGACTGTTGGATTATGGGCAAAAGTAGTGGTAAGATTTGACAATAATTGGAAAATGCACTTGCAAACTATGTTACTGAGAAAGGCCATTGATCTCGCAGTACATTTGATTTTGGGGGTCGTGCCGCTTTGCAACCGACTTTTAGAAAATGTTACATAAATTGTTATAACTCAGTGAGTTCTTTCAAAAAAGCGCCATAGAAACTTGCCAAATCGCCATTCAATCAACGGCAGCACCGATCTTCGATTGCAGAACTTGCACCTTTGCTTTACAAATTTTGACAGGTCCTTCGTTTACAGATTGGCTACGCTTTTTAAACATTTTTCGCATATTAAGTGCTGCGGTTTTTTAAATTCCAGTCTAATTTACAATAGGGAACGTTAGATGTCACTAAGCTTAGGATAAGGTAAGCAACCCAGACTGTTACCTGAGCATTGGAAGTGTGTTTGTTAGTTTGTTGGGCTTACATACAGCAACTCATCACTTGACAGTAGTAAAAGTTTGTAAAAGGTTATCTTCTGACAACGTTGTGGATATAGACTAAAATTTATTGCGATCGAATCAGTGTGGCTTATAGGTAAACTCTAGACGTCAGTGTATGGTAGGCGGGCTAAGTTTTTTTATTTGTCTGTGAACGCTGTAGAAATAAAGGGCACTGAAGAAAATTTCTCTCGAGAAGCCCGAATGGATAATTCCGACGCTGATGTTATTTGAGGGATGTAACCAGGCGATCACGTTGGGTATCACGGAAGTTATAAACGACCATGTCGGATAGATTTGGATAAACCCAAACCAATTGGGGAATATAAGCGATAAGGTCAACCGTAAACGATCACTAAGTCATTAACGATTTTACAAGCAACAAAAACGCATTCCAGTACAAAAACATCGCCTAACGTTGCTCGTTCATGGATGAGACAATTATATCCGAAGTTTCATAGAAGGCAACTTTTTTACGTGTCATTTTTGGAAGCAGTAAGCTCTCTTTTGTCAGTTTTAGTGCTCGTCAAGGTTTACTTCCTGACATTAAAAATGTCCTATTCTGTAGATACCTATTTCCATGGGAAGCATGCAGTGAAATTTCCGTTATGCGGACAGTAAGGTGCCAAAATAGAGTAAGGCAGTAATAGAGTAAGGCACGCAAGTCAAGAGAAAAAGGTGATAAACATGTAAAATGTGAATGAAAACATATTTGAAGACAATTTGTCAGTTTAGGGGTGATTCGGTTAAAAAAGCTGTCTCAAATAGAAGATATTACTGTATATGAAGAACTGACTGTCAAATTTCAACTGCTCAACTCTTATGTAGTTTGAAAAAGCTAAAACTCCAACCAAATTGTTGTTGCTCCCTTCAAACTTCTTATGAAATCAAAAGTCGGCCTAAACAGGTACTTCTCGCTTTTACACATTAAAATCTCCGTTGGATCGGTAAAAATCAGAACGCCTTGCTTTGTATAAGTAGGTATTGCAGTAGGCTCTTTTGATTCTGCTATCTTTTGGATCAAAAATTGCTCCTTGGGTGATTACATACAGTAAAATTATGAAATTTCAGTGCCATATGATATTAAGATGCATTTTTGATATAGCTGATACAAGACGCTCTTGAAATCGAAGTTCCTTCAGGGTTTGGAGTCACTTTTTAATGTAGGCAAGTGCTCTCGCATTGTCACTCAATTAAGTGACACAAATTTTGCTCAATATTAATAAAACAAATGAAATACAATGTGATAAAAACGTTTTCATTTATCAGAAGTGAAAACCTAAAATAGATACAAAAGTGGCAAATGCGCATTTACTGGCTAACTTTATTAATCTATCCCGTGTTAGCTACAAAGTGACACCACTTATTCGTGTTAGCAGCGCAATGTTTTAAATTTATCAATGATAAATTAATAATTTTCGGTTTTCTGTATAGGTAATTACTTTTAAAATCGATATGTCATCCGACTGATAAGCATTGAAAATGTTCCCAAATCCCCCGGTATTAAGTTTTAAAATACACAAGAGCTGCTATAGTGTACGCAATCTAGTGAAACCGATTACAGAGATTGTGGAATTTTGTCAAAAAAATACGACCATTGTGCGAGTTATAAAGTTTAACCTTTTTTTTTAGTATCTATCTATTGGCTAACTTATGCGCATATAAATATTTGATCGTAATTGTGTCATATTCTATCCCTTTTAATGATCAAGGATGTATATATGGAAAATCTTATAAGAACTATGGAATTTCCATACAGGACCATTCAAATTGTCAACGGATCTCTGTTTTTTGAAGGCACAGGTGTCTTTGTTACTGAATGACGCAAAATTGGGTCAACGAATTTCGCTTACATTTCGCATGGAGTATCACGCGATTCGTGGGCGAGTTATAGGCCACTTTTGGTACAAAAATATATTACCTACATGCTGCCCAAGGCAAACACAGTTAGGTGTCATAAAAACCTTATTTAAATGCCACCGGAATTTCTCAACCATTCGACATGGCTCCCTCTTATACTCGACTTAATGGGAATTGCAGACTTTTGAAGAGTCTTCAAACCTAGGTTCTTCATAAGTTTCTGACTTGACAACTTTAAAATGGCACAATCAATCAAACAGTAAGTGTAACTCACCTGCTGTCCAGCATTTGCAGCCACCCAGGCCTCGGCAAATGTTTCCATTGCACTTTGAAAATCCATTACCGGGACTTGTTACTAGAGAACCAAACTGTTTACACCTTCCACTGGCCTATATAAGTATATGTATTTAGACACTCGCTTCAAACGATAAAACAAACCGAACACATTTATAGGTAGGTAGTTATATTAATTTTCAGAATACCGCACTTGTTTTGGCATAACACTGTCTGTCACAGATGGAAACATTATTATCGCACTCAGTTATGAAAATTCGATTGAACCGATTTTATTGACATCGGTGTCGGTATTTTTTTCTCATTTGTATCTGAAAGAATGCAATTATTGCAATTCAACTATACTAAGACTATAATCAGCAAGGCGTGTCAAATGATGAAAAACCGTAAAACCAGACTTTAACTGCAACGAATTCGATTACTGTCGCTGGCATCTGCATCTGCAGCAGAGTGCGGCGCGCCAATCTGACGTCTTTCGACAAACCAGCAGGAGAGATGCTTACATAAAGTTTCGATAAGGCGAGATTAGCGTAGCGAATTTGCACTTAAATCGCGAAACGAAACCGGAGCCGAAGCTAAAGCTGAGTGTATAACGAGGTTTTGTGACAACGACAAGTGACACACACGATAATAGGTAGGTATGTCGTTTCTGGCGTGGTGATAGAACGAATTTAGCACGAAGAGTAGGAAATTATAGTTTTTCCATTTATTGACGCACGATAACACTGTGGCACGTTGTTGGGTTTCGACAGGACACTCGGAGACAGGTGCAGCCGTCTAACTGTGCAAATATTTGCTGGGAAACCTTTTATCCTCGCGCGCCAAATTTTATACACACATGCACACACACACACGCACACAATTGCACTGCACTGAGTTATAGTACTATTTGTTGGAAAACAACCCTCGTGGTATTGCAAGTAGGGGGTGAGTTTTTTGTAGAATAAAACGTAAAATCAGAAATCCTTAATCGAACCGGTGTAACGTCTATCCACACCGATAGTTGTCGCACAACTGAGAAGCTACATTTGCACCCTAGTGTTACGTTTACGGTATACACAAAAGTGTTTGCTCTACATGCACGCACACACTCGAATTTGAGCGCCGAGTTGCCATTGTTCGGTGGTTATGTACCCTCCTCCTTTATCCAATACAACTGTCTGTAGAGCGCAGTATCCAAGTTCGGTTTGTAGATATCTTTTGACAAAAAAAAAAGACGACATAATATAACATAAATGGTGTAGATAATTCGCGTGTATCTCTGGTGGATGTTTGTTGTGCCAGTGCCCAGAGTCGGTCCGCTCCGTTTGATGATATCCGAATCGTGCACTTACACTGTGGCAGCAGGTTTCCGACTGGGCATGATGGTGGCGGCTGGCGGCATGGCCCAATGTGCGACGATGGTGAATGGCCAAAGAATAGGTATCTTGTTTACTGACATGTCATGTTGGAATAATTATTGAAAGATGTACGCCGTCATTGACACACGGAGGGATATTACGTATTCGTGTTTTTTGTTTTTTTTTGCTGTGGTTGTTGTTCAATATCCAACTTGCGGTTCCTTAATCAAGTGGTTAATTAATTTAAGATGGAATTAATTAATAACTCCGGCAAAATGAAGAGGTAGGTAGGTATTCATTGAGAATTTTTTAATTTCATTTGGCAAATTAATAGTGCATGATTTTTTTTGTTGGGTAAAATTGAGTTGTTTAGAGCAATTTAAAATAATGATTGCAGCAACAATCGGAAGGTTTAATGTTTTTACTAATGGTGTTTATGTTTTATGACGTTTATGGAATTAGCTGACTATATGGGTGGGTGCCTTCATGAAAGGCATTTGGGCCATCTGACTTATTTCTCTGATCACTGTGGCGCCAGTTAAGCGAAATATTTTTTGGCGCTGCCTCCCAACATTTAGTTGGAAAAAACGTATTTAACATCCAACATCTATAAAGATCAGCGTCTTAAAAATTCAAATAAGGCTAAGGGAACTTTTATTTTCATAAAAGGTACCTGCATATATCTAGGTTAGACGAAGGGTTGAATATTGCTTCCGTTTTGAGCTACAGTATACAGGCTGCAAGTACATTTTTGAGCTCACTTCCTGGGGACATAGGTATGCTCGAAGAGGACTACAATGTTAGTAGGGTCATGTCCCCATTAGTCGAACACTTAGTGGTGGGTCCGAAATTAATCGGTTTTTGTAAATGATGGGTTAAACTTATAACTGTGGTATAAAATTATTATTCAGCGTTGTATCAAAATTATTCAATAACTTTTTGAATCTGGTTTATAACTTTAACAAAATAATTAAGCTTTAATAAAAACTGAAAAAAGGCATAATTCTCCAGAAGTCGAACACTAGTTTCCACTATCCGAACAATGAGTTTCCTGATTTCGAACGTGGATTATTTTAGGTGTTTTTTTTCATACAGAATTAATTAAAACACATAACAAGTAGATACAAATACTCTTATGGCATAATATGTTTTATTTGTAAAATTGTACCTATACTGTTATTTACCTTAATATAGAACAAAAAATCATTATTTTAAGCTTATATCTCAAGTAGGTACGTATATGTAATGCATGCAATCTTGGGTTCTTGGTTAAAAGCTTACCGCCGATAAAAAAAACTTCAAATACAATCAGCGTGCTTTTAAAATAAAAATAACATTAAACAATAAACATTTTATAAATTAATGGATATAAAAAAATCCATATTTAATAAAAAAAAAAAACATTCAGCTTGCTTAATTAACATTGAACAAAAAACTTATTATAAAAAAATGAATAGGTATAAAAAATATAAAAAAAAACGTTTCGGATCTCATCCATCCTGTTTCTGAGCGGCCTATAATCCAATCGTCTGGCATATTGCTTATAAGCTTTGAAGGTGGATTTCGTGTGTAAGGAAACACAATTTTAGGAGGTAATGTCACTCCACTTGCACTAAAAACGAGAAGTACTGTTAAATTGTCTTTTTTGTTTGACATTTTAACGTCATAATGGTTTCGATAGCCCCTGGGACCGATAACCTTTCCGGTTTTGGGAGCCATGCTAAATGAAGTCTCATTGTCTCATCGCCATTAAAAATTCGGGAGGGGTCGTTTAAGATTTCTTTGGCGTTTACTTCAACTAAATATTTTTCTAGGTCCCGAAACCATTTCTTAATGTACTCTTGTGTTACGACAGCCCTCGATTTAGATAGAGATTCGGACACTCGTAAAGTTAACTCCTTATGGCGCTTCAAAAATGAATAATACCACTTTTTACCGGGCCTATCGTCCTTAAAAGGGGTTTTTCGCTGCTCATCACGAACTATTTTTTGCACCACATCCAAGAGTTCGTTAGGCTTTTGGGGGAATCCGCACTTTGCAATTTTTATTAGCCATTCAACAAGCTTAAATTCCTCACTCTCATCAAGGACTGGAGTAGGCCCCATTCTTATAAGCTTGTACCCAACCTTACCATGGGTCCTATCATGAAGGGTGGCGATAGGAATGCCAAACTCAGAACTTGCTTTGCGGAAGCTCATGGTACCGTTACGGATTCCATTTAAAGCAGCCGCCAATGAGGCTTCGTTATACCTTTGGTAGGAACGTTTCATTATGTCTAAACAATTTAAGAAAAGTGGATATACATGGTGAATGGGTAGGTCCAATCGATAAAAATAAAGCCTGTTCGGACTAAGGAACCCACAAATTAAGTGTTGCCTTTATCCGATCACTGAAGAAAAGGGTGTTCGGATACCGGACCCAATGCTGTTATACACATAATTCATACAAAACAGGCCGATGAATTTACTTTTCTACGGTATTGAGTGTGTAATCGGGGAAAAAAATGCAGTTGCCTTAAACCGAACGCAAGTTTTCGAGACGGAAACTTGATAAAATTTAGTTTCCTAAGTCCGAACGGTCAAAAAATAAACGTTAGTCTATTGTTTTAAATAATTTTTTTTATAAAATATGATAGAACTAATATTATCCTACACAAAAAAAGTAAAAAAACTACTTACCAGACTTTTGACGAGACTTTATACACACTTTCCCGGAGCACTTCAACAGTTTCTTTTATTTACAAAACCACACGCGACCGTGGGTACTCCTTCGAAGCACATCAGAAACTACCCTTTTTTGGCATTGAACTTTGATGGTATTATTGAACTTTTACCTTAGGAACAATGCGTGTATGCAGAGGAATAATTTTGCATTTGTAGAAGTTTGAATTTTTGAAAAATAAACAGTTCCAACGACTTTTGGCAAAAAGTGTTCGACTACTGGACGTGTTCGAAGTTAGGCGACCCTACTAGGTACCTACCTATTGTAAATGGAAGACAAACGCTACAATCTGCAATCAACTCTGGACGCTGTTGAGTTGACATAGATACTAACTGCCTTATTATTCACTCCCTTTAATCCGGGATAAAGGTTACACCCGGATTTAAGTGAGTTTAACCGAAAAATTAAACCCAAGTCCATAATATTCGGTCGTTAAACCCAGACGGTCTATAGACCCAGCAGAAAAATATGGATTTCATTGGTGATATTGCCGAACTGCGTCGGAGACTTATATTTTTCGTATACATGTCGCCTGTATCGGCATTGGCCACATCATCGGCACTTTGTTCCGCATGCGAGCTACATTTGTAGGTACCTATTTAATGTTGAACTTTGCTCAAATGCAGAAAAAGATCATTTGCACATAACAAATAAAAACAATTTCAATAAAAATTTGATAAACAACAAAAAGCAACAATATGTGAAATTTGACATTACGTACCTAGGTTTAAAACGGATTAAAAACCCGTTTAAAGTGTTCTAAATCCGCATTTAAATCCATCTTTAATCCATCGGGTTTCTCAGTGAATAATATGAACATAGGTTTAAATTTTCGGATTAAAAAAATTCGGATTAATGGTCGGGTGTAAAATAAACTTAATCTTGAGTTACACCCTGATTGAATAATATGGCCGTAAGTCTTTGCTTTTTATTTTCCCAAAATAAGCAGGTAGGCCTCTGAGCTTGGTAGGTAAATAATGCATTGCTTTGGGAAATTGGTCAGTCCCTGTTGGTCCAACCATTTTGAACCTTACTCTTCCACTGTGCACTTTCATCTTATACCTATGTGCATCGACTTCACGTATAGTCGGGTGTCACACTGCTCTGATCATCTGATTTTTCGTGCATTATTTTCCCACTTTTAACACTAAAGCCACGCAGTGAGTTGCGCGTTCTGCGCTGTCAATCACTGAGAGACTTTCGCCTATCCTGGCTCGATCAAGAGGACAAGGTCGCGTTTTCGTTGACAAGGGTTGGAGAAAGATAATTTACTTCGAACTCTATAAGCTTGCCTTTGCGAAAAGTGCGAGTCCATCGGAAAATAGAACTTCAGTTCGAAAAGTCTGGGAGTACCCACCTATAACCCGAAGGAAGAGAAATTAAACCAAGGTATATAGCGCGTTTCTGATGGAGGAACTTAGTCAAAGTGTTCCTGCTCCTGTCTGCTGTACAACCTAAGTTGGTAGGTATAAGAATCCAATGCCACTGGTTCTGCCCTACGTATATGGTTCAGTTAAAAGCGGTTCTCTTCTCATAACTCCTTGTTTAGAGTCTCTAAGTTTACCATGCAAGTTTCTGTTGTTCAATAAAAAAATAAAAATTGTAATACACCCTTCAGGATATGCAACCTTGATACCCGTGAAAAAATAAGGGGTACCTACGTACGGTTTAAATAATCTTGGTTAACTTTTTGGTGAGTTTCCTTTCTTGAGACCTTTCTAAAGTTCTGATCCCTTGCTAACATTACAACCGGATTTGTTGCAATTAAAAGAGTTATTGAAGACCTCAATCAGAGAAGCTCTAGACTCTATGGGCTTACGTCGTTTTATTTCAGAGTTCTCATTGTCACCTTCCACGGGGTGCCACCTTCTGTCCTTATTATCATCAAAACCGCCTGAATGCCATTTAGGACCAGAACCAAGTAATACCTATCAAATTTAATGTGCAAACAAAATTTCGTGTCTGTGCTGTTAACAGTTGAGGAGGTCAAGGAGGTTAAAAGGAATTGTAGTCCGTCAGTTTTTTTTTGTTTCCTATACTCTTGAAGCTCTTCCTTAAACAGGTTTGGAAAAAATATACACCATCCGCCATCTTGTATGTGAGTTCGAAAAATGTAATCTAGATATTAAAAATTATTATTAGTATCGTGGTAAATGAAGGATTATCAGAGAAAGGTCTCTGCAAATTCTGTGATGAGAGCACTGAAACCCCAGATCACATTCTAGAACACTGTGGGGCACTGACCCACAAGAGGATCAAACATCTGGTCAAGTACCAGATATCAGACAAGGATATATTTACATATACAGACCATGGACCCGCTACTCATTCTCAGATTCTTAAAAGAGACCGGACTAGATGAAGTGCTCTAAAGTCGATATTCTTGCCACGGCTACCACAAGGTCGCAGTGCACTAAACCCTCACCATAATAATAAATAAAAGTATAATCGTGGTTAATGAACAGCTTGGATAGACCTTAAAGAAAATACAACTTCTACTTCTGGAAGGCAATATTTACATTAACATCAGCGGTGGGCTATTGCTTCGCATAAAAAGCGTCTCACAATTTTTTTATCATCAGCACTTGGTTATTGCTACGGTAGGGGCTTACTGCAACGCCTTGCCGAAATTGTAATCTAGGCTTTATAGAAGTTCTAAAACTAAAAAGAAAAATGCTTTTGATTTATAAAGCTACTCGTTAAAATTTACATTTTACATGGGTTGCACTGAGAATCGAACATATGGGTCCTGTTTTGCATGGGTCCGCAACAAACTATCCCCTAGGATAATTCGTCGTATACTGTGGTAAATCTTCATTTCATTTCAGAATTTCGTTAAGACTCGCATTGAGTATTACCTTACTTACAAATGAGCGGAAAGTGTGTTTTTCCTTATAATATTTCTAGAGCTGTGATTCATTCCATACTGCATCGCTTTTTTTAGGCAAATGTTGTAACCTGTAACGTACCGATTTTATCTCTATAAAGCCACCGAAAGCCAGTTAAAAGAAGTAATTGCTACTAGATAATATACAGACAGCTGCTGACTACATGAAATTGTTTCGAAGTACATATTATACCTAATGCCTCCGGTCTTAAGCTCTGAAAAGGCTTCTCGACACCGCTTCGTACCAGAAGCTCTTTCGAAACAAATAACCTTCCACACAACTCCTCATAAATATTCAGAAGTCTAATCGAGATTTTTCCGAAACTTAACTCCATATCTTTCTATGAACCATGTGGATATGCTTTTCAAAGGTCTTGGAGAAGTTATTTTCAAAGCAATTCGAAACTGCTCTATTTCGATGAATAAGTACTTACTGCTTATAGAAACTCTATCGAAGCTGTTGCATTTATAGAGAAATTTCAAATCTGAGCCTTATCCAAGTAAAATTGTTGCTTGGGATTTGGGAATGCCATCTAGAGCGTATCAATTTAAAAACTGATTCTCGTATTGAAAAAGTAGGATAGTAGGTATAAGTAAAACTTCCAATGAACGAAAAAGAACACTAAATATTCAATTTGCTGAAATATGTGTCTCCAAGTTATTAGAAAAATGTACAGCCTTATTTATAAACCCAACGCGAGAATTTGCGTTTAGAGGTTGCGTAGAGCTTACGTAAATATGTTTTAGCTCCAAATGTCACTTGGTCGTGGTCGAATGGTAAACAAAACCAAAAAGTGAGACTGATTTTTGTGTGTACCTATTCATTTCGAATGCTAGTCAATTTGAACAAACGAATTTGGTAACAACAACTTAAAACTACAATAATTTATATGTATAACCAATAAAAATACATCAAATAATTGTGTTTTCTTTTGTTGCTACATATTTAGGTAGTATACCTTTGGCCAGGTACTCGATATTTGTCGGTTAATATTTCACCAGTCCCTACAATTACTTTACGGAATTGTTTGTTTATTTTACTTTTTATTATGTAAAACGATTTTATTTACGTATCTGTCAAGGACATTTGATGTTGGTTTTAGAAGAAAAAGTTTATCGAAATTCTTCTTTATTTCGACACAAACCTCGTTCAGTAAATTTGCCGCGGAAAAATGTTTAGGTATAATTAACAATTTTAGAAAAGTCACGTAGGTATAGAGGCTGCGTAAATTTTTACGTTATGTTTTATTCAACAACATCGTAGAGACGTCGTAAGGGAATCTAATATATACGGCTCTTAATTTGTCGTTGCCTTTTTAATCTCGGTTGCTACTATGGGCTCTATTTGTTTCCAAATATTTAGGTCGTTCACAGGTTTAAATTATCCTAAGACAGGATTTTTACAGGATAAAAAATGTACTTGAATGAATATTTTAAATTAAATAAGAGTCTTCGTCATTGGTATCTGATTCGTTCAGTATCACCGGCTTTAGATGAAATATCTATAATATTTTGACATAAAATCCAGCTGTGATATCGAAATATCAACAAGAACGGGAATATATTCTCACAAAAAATGGAAGCATCTTTATAAAATCTTCTTTTCTCTGGTGCGAAAACGCTCCCGACGATTTTGACATTTCGTTTAGAGCACGTTTTATTTTTAATTTTTCATATACCTACCCACCTACGACAAATCAGCTTCGCACAATCTACCGACTTGAAACTATAATTCGATTTTATTAAGTGAAAACCCCCTCTAGTTTCAATTATTGCAGCTGTGGCGCTATCAAACGTTCAAGTAAAAACATCCACAATTTTTTGACTGGAAAAATCTACACGCGTTGATGTGTTTGAATGATACTGATCAATATCGAAAAAAATTCCTTTGCCGGTTTTCAAAAATAAATCTTTTTGCATCAATTTGGCGTTAAGAACGCTTTTTTAGGATTTGGCATAAATATACACAATAAGACTCGAAATACGAAAGTGCATATAAAAAAAGAATGAATTTGGAGGTAGAGATTGCAAGGTGCTCCCCATACAGGACAATTACAGGGTTTTCCTCAAAAACCCAGAAATCATTTTTCTACAGGATTTTTGTTGAAAATACAGGGGTATACTGTAGAATACAGGATATATGGCATGCTTACTTATACCTTATACCTATATTATATCAAATATCACTTTCTGCACTTTGGAAAGCCTTGAAGTCCATAAGGAAACCAAAAATGCACTCGCCACCAATAAAAAAAGCTAACGGAGAATGGGCGAAAGGAGACAAAGAAAAAGCGGATTTGTTTGCCGAGCATCTAGAAGAAACATTCAGGCCGTTCGATGGACAACCTTTACACGAAGAACCGAATGCTAATACGGGATCCGACAACTATAAAGTAAAAGCCGTATCTCTGTCCGAGCTTCGAATGACAATAAGAAAGTTGAAAAATAACAAAGCTCCAGGATACGATCTAATAACTGGAGAAGTTCTAAAGGAACTACCGAAAAGAGCACTAGTTAAGCTGCTGTACATTATAAATGCTTCTCTGAGACTCTCATACGTTCCAAGACAATGGAAAGTAGCCGAAGTCATTATGGTTCCGAAACCAGGGAAGAATACAAATGATAAGAAATCATATAGACCTATTTCGCTACTGCCGATAATATCTAAGGTTTATGAGAAACTTCTGCTAAAACGATTACAACCAGTAATTGAAGAAAGACGCTTGATACCAGATCATCAATTCGGCTTCCGGGTTCAGCATTCCAAAATCGATCAGGTTTATCGAATAACAAACGAAATTGAGAATGCTCTAGAATGCAAAAAGATTTGCTCTAGCGCTTTCCTCGACGTATCGCAAGCCTTCGACAAGGTATGGCACGAAGGCCTCATGTATAAGCTAAGGACAATCCTACCGGAAAAATTATTCAAAATATTGAAATCCTACCTTGAGAACAGACTCTTTCGTGTTAGACATGAGACTGAATTCTCGGAATTCAAAGAAATCCACGCCGGTGTTCCTCAAGGAAGCGTTCTCGGCCCAATCTTATTCCTGCTCTACACAAGAGATATACCACAGGATGAAGGGACCATCGTAGCAACGTTCGCAGACGATACGGCTATCCTCGCAATCGATGAGTCAGTCGAACCATCAACTGAAAAACTCCAACGGGCTCTTAATAAAGTATGCGAGTGGACAAAGACCTGGCGAATTGCCCTTAATGAGACCAAGTCGACGCATGTCAATTTCACGTACAAAAGGATAAACAACTTACCTGTTTTTATTAACTCGGTACAAATACCGTACGCAAACGAGGCGAAATATCTAGGAATGACCCTAGACGCTAAACTTAAGTGGAAGCCACACGTAAAGAAAAAGCGCGACGAGCTCGCAATCAGAGTTAGAGAAATGTATTGGCTACTCGGAAGATATTCAAAGCTAAGCGTATACAACAAACTGCTCCTGTATAAACAAGTGCTAAAACCTTCTTGGACATACGGTATACAACTTTGGGGTTGTACCAAACCAAGCAATATGGCTATAATACAAACATTCCAAAACAAAACGCTAAGAGCAATCGTGAATGCTCCATGGTATATAAGGAATAGTGATATTCACAGAGATCTAGGAATTGCTACCGTGAGTAACGAAGTAACAAACTTTGCTCGCAAACTTCGTTCTCGTATTCATGGTCACTGCAATAATGAAATAATCCGTACTCTGGACGTGACAAACCTTGAGCGCCGACTACAAAGAACAAGACCGTTCGACCTAGCGCCATAAGGAAAAACCGCATGTAATGACGGTATTAGTAGGTGCGTTCGCTGGAAAGCTACCTACCAAACGCGAAAAACACTATAGAAGCGTAAACTACTTGTTAAGGTAACTTAGTTGCACGCAGTCATCACAAAAATGAAAAAATGAGAGGAACAAATTTCTTACTACTATGAGCTCGCGCGGCCGGATCTCATAGTGCCTCTCTGAGGGGTGAGGTTTAGCCCGTAGGCAGACGAGATATATCTGAATCGGGCATAACCAATGGTACGGGCCATTGGTATCTTTTGAAGATTACTCACCTCCAGGCGCAACCAAAAAAAAAAAAAAAAAACTTTCTGCTCCAATTCATGTAAGAATTTTAACTCTCAGAAAACTCATGGAAAATAATTTACTCAAAGAAATAAGGCAAAGAGTGCCCCTTGACAATTAAGGAGCTAAACTTTGTCAATAAATTGTCCTCATGTAGGTAAGACCTGTAGTAATGTTATCTTTGCACTGATGGTCTATACCTATGTTTGGAGTGGACAGCGGATGAAAATGTCCTTAACTGATGTAAACCCGAAACCATTTCAGCAATCTCGTTTACATTGACGGACTTTGAAGGAGGAGATTTGACAGGCAATTTTAGATGAAGTTAAAAAGTACCTAGGGTAATGGCACCGGGTTTAATTTTAGTATGGGGCTGAGCTTAGGATAATCATAAAAATGATGCCTTATGAGGTCAGACCTCCTCTTAATTATTTAACAAAAAAAATATTTTCAACTTTTAGGCAAGGGAGACATATTTTTCGTTTGGAAGAAAGACTATTGTCATTGACTTTGTATTTCAGAGGCTGACTACTGGCGGCGCTGAACTTAGACGGCATCACTTTTCCTACCCAACAAACCTATGAAATTCAAAGTAAAAGAAGTCAATCAGGCACCCGGTAGGTCACAAAAGGTAGGTAGATAGTAGGTACCTTGATACTTCCCTGCATGCTGCATTCATATTCCCAAACGACTTCGTCAAAATCGAAACCAACTTCTCTACTTCCACATGATAATAAAATGAAAAACCAAAAACAGTGCTCATGTTTCGAAAAGTACTTTTTCACTCCGCAATGCGTAGTGAAAAATAGCCGGCGTGTTTTTCTTACTCTCCCACTGGAGTGTGCGGCTGTGTGCGTTCGCCACTGCCTTGGTGTTGAACCAAAACAAACCCAACACAACTGAACTGAACAGCCCGCGCGGTTGTATTTGTGTAGTCACATTCTCATGCGGTTCTCGCAAAGTTTGCCAAACAAAACCGATTCTCGTTCGCCATCTGAATTGCACTTGTCCGTTGTCCTCTTCCTTTGCGAATCGTTTGTATTTTTATCCTTTCACACTGTTTGTTACATTTCGATTAAAAGATACATTATCCACCCGAACTCGACAGTCGACACAGTGATACAAGATACAACAATTCGTTTCGCTCTCTCTCGAGTAAGAGTGAGATGAACTCCTATATACCAATTGGTTTGAAGAACCATCCCACCGCCAACACCCACGATTGGAGCACCTGTACCTTATGTACGCCACCAGTATATACTACCGAGTGGAGATAAGGCAGTGTGCCGCCCGGATAATGCGCGCGCATTACATGCGATTAGCCGAGCCGCCCGCCGAATCAGGAATATCTTATGTTATATACTTGGGCGTGTTGGTGTCCCTCTCTGGCGTGGGGGCTCGGCTGGATGATCTCTCTTGCGCGCACGCACACCATTCCTACGGTGAAATGAAGAATGAGCGAGCGGTGAGGGAAGATTGCGCCAGAAAATTGGGATAAAACACACACGACCACGCAACGTATGCCCTGGTGTGGGGAGTAAGTTTGATAATCCTTGATCGCCAATCCTGTTAGCCAATCTGAGAGTTTTGAGGATTTTCCCAACACATTGGGGTAGGTGTATATAGACAGCTGCCCTAGTGTGGGTGGGTGGGAGAGGTTTTTCATTTTTTGCAGATACTTTGGTCTCTCTTCCGCTGGCTTATTTGAGTGGGGTTCGGTTTACTTCTCCGATTCAGCAGCAGCAGTTCTAGTGTAAGTGAGCGATTATCAATTAGATACTTTTTCGAATTTCTTTATTATTGGCGTGGTGGTTTTCATCCAGCAGCAGCAGCGTTGGCGGCAAGCTGGTGGAGCGTGTGAGACGGAGAAAGATAATGCGACTTTGGCCACACCTCTGCTGGGCGTTCATTGGGCTAGAGAGATGTTGTTTGGCTACAACGTTTAAGCCACATTGAAGCCGAACGACTTGAGTTGGTTGGTGGTAGTCGAGGGATTTTTTGTTTTGTGTTGCGATTTTTGGTTGTGTTTTTGTTGGTTTTACTTTTCGGTGGATTTATTTCAGTTTTTTTGTGCACTGTTATCCTTATGGTTCTCGTTATGTTTGTGTTATCAAATCTTTTCCTCGTTCGCTACTCCTTGCGTTGTTTTGTAAATAGGTAGGTAGGACATTGAGGTGCGGATGGGGCAGTTGCACGATGCGGGTAGGTACCCACCTATCCAAAAATGATGGAAAAATTATTAATTAAGTAGGTAAGTATCTATACGTATCTAGGAAGCTATACCTACCTACCTACCTATTTAAAGCAGAAACAAGAGTGGTGGGTGGTGTCACTCGCATATAGTTTGGCATAGGACTTACCTAGGGCTTTACAGATGCATATCCTTGGTTTTGGTTCTTTTGATTTGGTGTTTTCCATTCGCAATGCTGCTGGGCTTTTGCATTTAAAAAATAAATGGTTAGGAAGTTATTGCAACAAAAGTTGGAAGGTAGCTAGGTAGATGCTTACCTATCATTTATAAAGTGGAAAGTTGTAGAACTAGCCATTCATTTGACGTTATCCTCTTTTAGCAAGACTTTGAGCTGTGCTAATTGGGAAATTCGCTATTCCATGGGAACTTACCTACAACTTTTGTAAGCAGTAATTTGGATAGGAAGGTACCTACCTACCTAACCTATAAATAGGTAGGTATCTATCTTCCTGCGTAGGTGGACAAAAGGGACATTTGTTTACTTAGTTGATGCTTCTTTTAAGGATTTATAAATTTGACGCCCATCTACTTAATAATAAACTTACCTAGTGAGTTATTTTTCACCTGAGCAGTCCACGAGGAACAACCTGCCTTACCTTAATGTTTCCATACCTACCTAGGTATGTATATGGAAATTTTCGCGATGTTCAAATAAGGTAGGCAGGTTCGACCTATAGGAATAGGTATAGGAATAGGTAAGTAGATATCCAACACGTTTTGTAACATCTATTAGATACCAAATCATAATCAGGATATGAATAGGATATAGGTAGGATAGGTATAGATATTTAGATACCTAGGTACCTACCTACTTCACAAGCTTCATTTTCGCCGGGCTTACATGTTCCATCCAATTTGGTCACTCTTTGTATTGACTAAACGATACTACCGGTTGGTTAGTAGATAGGTAGGTATATAGGTACTTAAAAGAAAATTCTATTTACCGCCAGAAAGTCGAGCTGCTTTAAATACCTACCTTATTGTTTTATATAGGTAGGTAGGTACCTAAGTTAGATACCTAGCTATTTAGATGGTGAAGAACATACCTACACTTTGTTTTACTCTAGTTACCTACAGCAGATCAGCTAGCGAGGTAGAGCTGCACCCTTTATCTGGAAGAGATTTTACTAGATACCACCTTATGAAATTCCCTTAGCTTATAAGAAGAAGATTTGATGTCGTTAGGTATAAATGTATTCCGTTAAAACCTACAATATTCTTGAATCAAACTTATAATTCACAAAAACTCAAAGTAAGATGTTTCACGCATTGATGGGAGTGCCAAATTTTAGCATAGGTACTTTTGGACAAAGATACTTAAGACCTAGGTACGTAAGTAGGTACCAACCAGCCCGACCCGATCTATATACATAAAAGACTAGCTCTGCTTGGAGGTGGGTCGTGGGTGGGTTGAGTATACCGGACACATGGAAAGCATATAATTTTTGTAGATGGATACACACCACAGCCACAACACCAATGCGTTCCGTGTCTCAACAATTGTTTCGTTTAATATTGTTATTGTTACGACTTACGTACGATTACGAACGACTTGAGGTTCCATATTCCATGCCGTATCGGTTTGGGACCTAGGGTTGTATGCTGCAGGCACTGGCATGCGAGTTGCGAATAAGACTGAAATAAATAATAATCACAATCTAGGTACTCCACTTCCATAGCAACCAATGCGTACATGGCTAGGTATTTTCTGTGGGCTGTGGAGGCTGGTGGCCGCAGTAGTGGGTTTGATGTTGGCTAAAGTGGTGAAGGCTGAGTTAGAATGTGCTTATCGTGTCAGTTTCAGTTCAATTTTTGTTCAGTCTCATTTTCATGGCGTATGGATGGATGGATATATATGTAGTGTAGATGTAGGTATAATTTGCGCGATCGCGACCTTATGCAGCACTTATCTGAAGATTTTAAATGGCATATTAAACGACAGGTCGAAAATGGAACCTACCTATTTTACGTCTTTTAGACAAAGTGTACAAACATAAATGCTATTAATATATCTGATTATAAATTTGTTGTACCGGAGAAGTTTTGCATTGCGAACGAGCAATTTAAATCCAAAGAATGATCAAGGGAAAGAGGTGGTCCACAAATCGATTGACACTGTTTGCAATGTAAATGAAGCCGTTAACTACCTACCTATCCGGTAGAGTTTTTTTGCATACAAATTAAATTGAAGCTATAACATTGATCGAGGTTGTTATATTACTGCCTTATATATTATAGGCATCTATATAAGTACCTACCTACATATTTAACTGGTTTTTATAGGTTAGACGCCATCTAACCTACTGTGCAAACATTTTCAACCATTCTGCAAGACAATGGTTGCGAACTCCAAAATAATTAAGGATACCTATAAAAACTTAATTACCATGTTGCCACTAACAAGATTAAGCCACCGAATTAGGGTTGTTCTAAACTTTTAATTAGAGGTATGTAAACCAATCGCAACTAACGACGTTGACACATTGCTTTATTTACTTATGCTACGTTTAGAGTGAGAGACCTTAGGATAAGAGGGTTCCGAGAGGAGCGTAGGTATATATGTCAATGCCTTTTAATGAGTCAAGGTGGCTGACAGGACAGCGGTTCATAGACAAGTGTGGTTACGAGCGGATCTTATTTTAAAGCGCGATTTCCTTCTCAGAGCGACGAAACTCAATTTTTCGGAATATGGGTATTAGCCAACAGGACTCCGAAGACCTACCTAACTAACTAAGATATGCTTATTTCATAAGCTAACAAAGGAGAAAATAAGTGTCTAGAGATTTTTTTTCACTGCCATTATGTTATACCTGCTGTGTGAGTGCCTAAAGTGGGGGCAGCAGCTCAACGGTAAGTGTTCTGAACAGTCGAGCGATGGGTCACAGGTTCGATCGCCGGAAAGAAACAAAACCGCTTCTTAAGGGTTTTTCTACTGCGCCACTTTTCGCGAACGTTTAAAAAAATAAAGTGCACGACTGGATCGCACGAAACTTTCTCGTTCGTATCATCAGTTTGGTTGGTTTATTTTTATTTAATTATTGTTTATAGGCTATAAAACCAGATTTTTCAAATCGGTGATGCTGGTAGATGGCCATGACTCGAAGTAGGGTATGTGATGTAAGAATTCAGAGATTTGTTTTTGATTTTGCACGTGTTTGAGGTTAAATGAAGTGCGGGTTTCTGATAGTGCAGAGTCCAATTGGTTGGAATTATTTTAAGGTTCATGATTAATATGGTTGATCGAGGAAGAAGTGGGAAATATTTTCTGAAAAGGAGCTTCTAGTCTCTAGTTGTAATTGCGTTTTTACTGGTAGTACGGTAATTCTTAAACCACGGCTTTAATTCCATTTTTTAAGAAAAACAAAGTAAGGGGTCCTATTAAGAATACTTATCATATAAATAAAATTGGTGTAGTTCTGTTCGATTTATATTGAATTTGACTGCATGTCTTTGAATGCAAAACTCTTAAAAACTGCTGAATATATTCTGGTGCTTTTTTCACAGGCCTGTAGAGGATACCTAGGCCTACAATATACACTTTGTTTCAACTCTATATCTCTGTAAATTCCAGAGAAAATTAGACAAGAGTAATTTATTTTTTCGTTTTCTTTCGCTTTGTCCTTTGCGACGCTTTGCGTTCGAAAATACTGGGAGCATTTAAATATAGTAAATGCCAGCTTAAACAGGACATCTGCAGGTCCAACATAGGATATCCATTATCTCGATATCTTAAAGGATTTTTAAATAAATTGACAAAATTTGAAACATTTCTACTATTTTCAACTGTGTGAGTGGATATGCACTTCATTTTCAAAACAAACATACTAAACGCGCAATATATTTGGGAACATCTCTTTTAACTTTATTTTACTCCTGTGACAGACAGAGACAGTATTCTGTTTGGTTTGCTAAGCAAAAAAGAAACCTATAAAAGAAATGTCAAATATGTGGAGAGACATGTCTGCTCTCTTGCTCAGTTACTATTTCATTCTTGCATTCATAAATCCTGTGGCGTCCATATAACCCGATTCCCATACACTTCCCATTTTTAATATCCATCATTCATCACTATTTAACAAAAACCGAATATACACGAAAGCCTACCTACCAATAAATTAAATATTCAGAAAATAGTGCACACTCATAACCCATCCATTAAATTTTGTGTGTGTATCCATTTTCATCCATCATCGTCGTCATCACGAGAAAGCAAAAGCAACCCCAAATATGTCGGGTAGCTCTCACTGTCACTGGACAGTTGATTTGGAAGAACATTATTAATATGTATCTATTTTTTCCCCACCTGAGGAGAGTAGAGTATACTGTGTTTGAGACCTCTTTGTTCAACCCGCTTGGTCATGCGCAATCACACACACATACAAAACAGTACAGCGGATGAAGTGCAGGTATTAAATGTGTGGTTGAGGTATGTGTCGTATGTGGACACTTCTGAAACTTTTACACCGTCTTTGTCCTGCTCTTTTGCCAAATTTCTATTTCATTTCATTTTATGCATTCAACTCAGTGATACAAGACTGAGGGATTTTTCCCGTTTTTGGGGATTTTTTGATCCTAAAGGGAAAAAATAACCCAGAAACGGGAAAAATAGTCATGCCAAAAACTTTCACTTTTAATAACAAAACTTCTTTTTACACGTTCAGAAACCGTAAACATTATGATAAATTAAATTAAATAACTTAATGAATGCGCTTCCAACTTAATTTTTTTACTATGCGCTTCCAACTTAATTTTTACACTGGAAACTTCTGCCTCTCACCATGCATATAAATATATTCCCTGTCTATTTCCCTTTGAGTTTGACAGATTTGTAAGATATTATTGTTTTGTTTGATGATTTTTTTTGTTTTGTTATGTTCAAACAACTGTTTTTTCTTTAATTTTTGTGAACAAAAAAAAAGGAATAAAAAAGGGGAAAAATATTTCAATAAAAGGGAAACATAATTTTGGATTAAAAAAAATGGAATCCATATGGCAAAAGTCTGGAAGTGCAAATAATTGGTGAAAATTGACTTTGCTTTATTTAACTATATTTTTCTGTATGTTTTTTAAGATATTTTATGTTTTTTTAATGTTTTTTATTAAAAAATATCTTAATAAAGGTAAATGAATAATGTACTTTAATGTTATTTGAATGTTATATTTTATATTTACACACACATAATGACTCAAGTTTTCTTAAGGTGCCAATGATTGGGTGTTTTACCCTATAAAATATAATGTCAAATATGTAGGAAAGACCTGTCTGCTCTCTTGCTCAGTTGCTATTTCACTCATGCATTCATAAATCCTGTGGTGTCCATATAACCCGATTCCCACCGACTTCCCATTTTTAATTTTCACCATTCAACACTATCTAACAAAAACCAAATATACACGAAAGCCCACCTACCAAATATATTTAATATTCACAAAAAAGTGCACACACGTAACCCATCAACTAAATATTTTGTGTGTATCCATTTTCATCCATCATCATCGTCTTCACGACAAAACAGGTAGGTAGGTAACCCCAAATATGTCGGGTTATTAAAAGCTCTCACTGTCACTGGACAGTTGATTTTGAAAGAACATTTTTTATTTGTAGCTATTTTTTTCTTCCCTGAGGAGAGAAGAGTATACCGTGAGACCTCTTTGTTCAACCCGCTTGGACATGCGCAATCACACACACACGCAAAACAGTACTGTACAGCGGATGCAGTGCAGGTATGGAATGTGAGGTGTTTCGTGTGTGTCGATGCTTCAGACACTTTTATACCGTCTTTGTTTTGCTCTCTTGATGAGTTTCTATTTGATTTAATTTTATTTATCCAAAAATCGCATTTCCTGGATGTGTTTGGTTATGGGTGTTGTGCCGGCCTGGGGGCGTGGGTTTGAGAGACATAGCAGAAAGTAGATACGGTGTGAAAAGTTTACGGGAATGAGAGAGACAGTGATTTAACATTTGAAGCGAATACCTTCTAACATAACGTTAATAAGGAGAAAGACGAATTATTTTATACAGTGGTAACTGGTAAAAAAATCTCCTATTAGCCAACTTAAGCGTTATGAGAAATGTGGATGTGATAGAGTTCGGGAATAGGTAGGTACTACCATTTAACAAAAATTAATACTATTGGTTAGTATTTATACCCATACCTATTGTTTAAAGGCGCTTAATTTGATTTGTTTGATTAATAAAACCATCTAGAGGAGATGTTTTACGAAGTTGAAGTATTATTATTTTTCATAAACACCTACACTTATTCATAAAAAAAATACTAAGCACATTGTAACGAATAATCAAAGACACCACATTTTGCACGGGCGAAGCCGGGCGGGTACAGCTAGTGTAATCATAAAAAGGGGGTTTTGGTCAAAACCGTTATGGCGGTTTTTGGAAAATAATGCGTACAAAATAGTAACAAATATTGCAATGTTGAGTTCGAAAAATTATCTTGCTCAACTATTTAGCGAAAAAATGAGTATAGGGTGTTGTTCAGGATGTTAGTATTATTTCGTTTTTAAAGCTTTATCCAAATCGAAAATCGCGTTTTAGAGATACGGACAGTTTTTTCAAACAGCGTTTACGATGATTCGAATGGAAAATTAAGTACGCAATAATGTTGAAAACGTCAATTTTACTCCAAGTATGCATTTTGGTCAAAATCGCTTTAGCCGTTTTCATGTAGGTAAAACAAAAGAAAACCAAAATCTCCTTTTTTCAAAAATCTATTATAAACAATTTAGAGAAAAACTGAGTTTGCTATCATGTTGGGAATGACAATATTACCTTAAAAATAAATTTTTGTTGTAATCGTATTGACCGTTTTCGAGATAAAGCCACTTTTCAAAAGTACCGTTATTCGACATTTTGCCCAAAAACTGGATATGCAGCCATGTTAACCCCATGCAGCGTAGCGCAAGTATACATTTTGGTTAAAATCGTTAAAACCGTTTTCAAGTAAACCATAATTAAATAAAGTCTTAAAAAACGACAATTTTCCAAAATAGTCCGTTGAACGATAATTTAGGGAAAAACTGAGTTTGCCATCATGTTGGAAATGACCGTATTACGTTAAATATGAATTTTTGTCGAAATTGTTTTGACCGTTTTTGAGATTTGAGCAGTTTTCAAAATTACCGTTATTCGATTTTTCTGCGAAAAAGTGGGTATGCAGCCATGTTAACCACACCTACTGAAGCCCAAATATCAATTTTGGTTGATATCGTTAGAGCCGTTTTCGAGAAACTCAAAATTGCTGAATACCGTTAGAACGGCGCTGTAGAGCTCAGGAAGGACGGACAGACGGACAGACGGAGAGAATTGCGAGACCCACTTTTTCGAGTTCCTCTATCATCGTAATGTCAGTTTTGATTAAAATCTCGAGTTCGATTTTTTGTACGATTACAATACCTTTCTCTTACTACGTAATGCGAGAAAGTTAAAAAGAACTTACATTAAACGAATGGGTGTATCAATACGGGACCTGCTGCTACAACTTTTAATGAGAACATTTGTAGACAGAAACACCTTTAGCTATAGGTATGTATATCTAGAGACATTCAAGTAGTTGTGCCTAGAAAAATTTATTAAAAATCCAAATAAATTCAACGCAACTAACCAAGCCAAAAACGTAGTCTAGTCTCTGTTCTCTTGTGAGAAATACTTAGCAGTTACCGTAGAACTCAGAATGTTGTTAAATATTGAACAAAACAGAAAAGATCTTTGTCTTTATTCATATGACGACTCAACCCTCACAGTTTGACTATTGGTATCCTCATTATGTACTTTGATTGTTTTTATTTCTCAAATCCGAAGTAGATCTACTTCGATCGAAGTAAAGTCCGAAGGCTGATTGGCATATATAAGCTTCTCATATCAAATTGTAACCGGGCTCCTCTCCTCCTCCAAATGCAGCTAGAAACACAAAGCTCGAAAATATTCCAAACACCTTTCGGCAAATTAACGATCCATATACAATCATCCTTCGAATATGCAGCCATGTATAAAAAAAAATATCTCTTCATTCAAGGTGTGTAGAACTTTGAAAAGGAATCCCAATTTACAAAAAACCATTTATTTCGCAGATACGATAGCTAAAGCTCCCGCAGTCGTCGAGTTGCGCTCCCCGCACCCCATAACACCATCCAAGGAATGAGGCAATTATACAACCAAGGAAAGTATCCACTTTGGTGGAATATCTCACCGCAATAAAGTGGAAGAAAATATTTACCCCTCAGTTTTCTTTTTGGAGTGTTTGTGTACTATCAGACAACATCCACTCCATGCGGTAAGGACACTGCTCCCGCATTACACTGCATTCGATGGATAATATGGGGAGCTGTGTTGGAGCTGGAGCTCCATCCTTGTATAGTTTGGCAACAAACAAAAAAATATGAAAAGAAAATATGGCGCTGCTTTTCTGTTTTCCTTGTTGTTTGTGGCTGATGGCTTTCTTTCTGTTTTACTTGTTCGTTTCCCAGTTTTTCCGGGGATATTGTTTGGTGATATTGATTTTTTTAACTGTTTACCGTGGTATACCTATAGCCAGCTAGGTGATGCATTGGATGTGTAGATGGTAAAGGTTGACGGTTTATAGTCTGGGAAATTTGGTTTAATTCAGAGAATAGCACGATGTTGAAAGTTTGCTGTATTGGCTACCTATACCAAATTAAGTTAAGAGCTTAGTTCGGATAAAAGGTAGACAAACTTGTATTTTACTTCTCAATATTAATTGGAAGGGTATAGCGGAATCGGGAAAAATGATTATAGTTGTGGACTAGGACACAAGGCAGCTCCTCGAGTGTTCTCTCAATATATATTATTGCTACCTTGTAAAAAAGATATAAATACATTGTTTAACGGAGTTCACTTAATTTGCATACCTATTTTATTTATCAACTTATCCTGCTTTTTGATGAAACAAAATTTATCGCTGTGCTTTCTGACTTTAGAAATACCGAACTGAACTCTGAGTTAAATTTAAAGTTCGCTTTTTTCGAGGAAAAAAACAGAAAAAAAAACTTTACCTTTACATTCCAATTCACTAAATTTTTAGTTTTCAAATCGTAGGTATGTACTTCAACGTACATATGTACTTAAATTATATTTTTACACACATTTTTTAAAAGTAGAAGATATGTCTTGATTCTTTTTTGACATGAGATCAATCACCTTATCTGAGTAACCTTGCATTCCCCATAACGCTTCGGGACGCTAATGTTCTAATTTTTTTCAAAGTTGAAAAAGTTCTTTCAATACTAGTAGTTGTGGTCACTGGAAGCTTGACTTAAACCGTAGGCAAGAAGTTTATGCCTCTAAACTCTGAAGTAAGTCTTGTCACATAATATCAAGCAATTTAAGAACATCCGTAGAACAATTATTCGACGATATTTTTTCGCGAATGGATATGAGTGCCTTCGAACTACTTTAAAAAGGTTCTTAAAAAAAAAACAGACCTAAACCCCGACTTTCCAATTGTTTAAACAGTGTTTCAGTGGCTCATTATATCACACCTATGTTCCGGTGCTGGGCACAATGAGCAAATTCAATCATTTATTTAAACTAATTAAATATGCTGAATATGTTTATATTTTATTTATAAAAAATCCAAATCTCAAACTTTTGGGAAATTATTTTCTATTCTCTATCTTAATACAGAAAGCCCCTAAGAAGCATTTAAATTTTTTTACATTTACCTTTTGACTACATTCCAAAATTAGTTAAGACGTACTTGATGTTTAAAACAAACAGGCATCAGCGTTATTTGAACTAAAACTACATTTAACATTAAATACTTAACCACGTTGAATTAAAGTAGTAAATACTATGTTCGTAAGAATTCGTTTTTAAATGTATCCACCCTTAGTTTGACTGTCGTGAAAATTCAAATCAAATATAGGTAACTTAATATTTAATGGTTTTAGAAAGCATTAAGAATTAAATATCACGTACTAGCTGACCCGGCAAACGTTATTTTGCCATATGAATTATTTCTAGAGCAGTATCGAAAAGTTGTAAATAAGTAACCATGTTTGACCTAAATTTTATAAACATTTTAAAATAATTTTGAATTTTAGATTACATTTGAAGGAAAACTATGATTAAAACCTTCATTTAATTAGATTTTTATAGGATTTTAAAAGAAAGGAAAACAAAAGTGACAAATAATACTTTATATCTAAAGGAATTGCCAGAGCGGTATAATATTTGTTTAATTAAGTTATAATTAACTTAATTATTCAGTAAATAAATTGAGTGTAATGTGTAGATTAAAAAAATAAATAAATAAAAAAATGAACGAAAACAAAATCGAACAAATATTTAAATTAATAATAAGTTAATTAATTAACATACCTACATTATTAATACAAAAATAAGTAATTGAAACATTATAATATGTCCCTTGTACAAACAATTTGTGAGAATAAAGAATAAGGGAACATTTTTATTGATCTATACGATTTTGTATTAATACATTCTTGGAATGTCTACATCTTGAATTAAATCTTTCGTTGAGAATTTCAATTTTTCTTGCAACTTAGTGTACATCGGTTTGCTCATGTAATAGTTGAGTTGAAAAAAGCCACGGTAGATTTGTCATCATTTTAATAGTTTTGTTTTGTGAAACTTGTATATTTTTAATGTGTGATTTAGCACAAGTTCCCCATACTGGACATGCATACCGCCATTATGGCTTGAAAAATTACTTTACATATTGTAATGTTATTAGATTTACTCAGGCGTGATTTCCTACATATAAGGGGGCATAACATTTTAGTAGTTTGTAATATTATAGATACACCTATACACCTAGATATTTGACAGAGTTAAGAGTTAACCCATGAGACATTACAATTATTTATTCTAAGCTGACCAAGTGGTAAAGCACATGCTTTTCTTTTTCTAGTGAAAATTACGCTTGATTTAAGTTAAGTTTGGTTCATAAAAATTCAAGAAAATAGTTCAGTTTAACAGTTTTCTCAGGACTACTCAAATTCTGCCTTGTTCTTTCAAAAACTATTTAAAAACTTAAATGTCTTGAAGAAACAAACTCTGCAGTTGCAGTTTTTTTTTAATAAAAATAACGACAAGGATGAAAGCATGTGTTTGTGTGTATGCCAAATAACGGATCGTAGGTATTATGAGTGAGATCGTTGGACATTTAAGCTAAATGCGTTTTGACTTTATTGATATAAAAGGAACGACGTGAAAGACAGGAGGTTTTTAATTTAATGTCGTTTTAAATTGTGGATTGAATAAGAAGAAGGTTTCTTGTTTTTTAATTGGAATTTAGAATGAGTGAATCGCCGAGTAAAACACGTTGGAAACCGACATAACAGAGGGTATTTTAAAGGCGCGCATCCAAGGTTTAATTTAAATCCGTTTTTACTATGATGGCAAATGAAGAGTCTACATTTATTTTAATTGATTTAAAAGTTGCATTGAGAACGGCTTGCCACTTTGATTTCAAAAAGTTTTTGCATTTGTCATGATTTTAATCAACATGATTTTTCTTTAATTTTAAATTATTCTCTTTTAAAATATAAATCAGAAATATCAGCTTTAAATTAAAATGGTTTCGCACTTAAAATAAGGTTATTTGCAGCTGGTTTCATTTTTCAAATTTGCCAAACTAGGTATTAATTCAAGTAACTTTTGCATTAATATGATTAGGTACTTTACTTAATTTTCCTATTTAAATCAAATTGATTTATGTTACTATTTTTAAAAAAAATTAAAACACATAAATGTTATAGTGGGATTCTATTAAAATTTACGATGCAGATTTCCTCTGTATTGAATTAGACAAGCTGGGATATAAGTTACTACTCATTTTCGTCCAAATTTTTATATCGGACCTTTCTTTATGAACCTAAAATAATTCAAATGTATTTTTAAGCAAATCTTAGGTCTTTTCCAAAGAATATACCAACTCTACCCACTTCCTCCGACTGAATTACCGTCGGCAAATGGGGAACTTCACCAAAATTATTTCAGCCAATCCAGTGTTTGTTTTGCTTAATATAGGTATAGCCAACTGAGAGCATACACATAATCCTTCGAGACAGTCCTATGAATGAAGTGCAATTAAGAAAGGCGGAGAAACTCTTCAAGGCACTAAATACGTCCTTAAAAGGAACAAATCCAATTAAAGCAGGATCTCTCACACTTCAATGCAAGTAGCTAGGTATCTATCCATATACGACCCGTACAATATCCTGTGAAAGAGCTCCTTAAACTCCCCCACTCTATCTGATTTTTTTTTTTTCATCAAGTACCTAAATAAAAGTCTCCCTATTCACTCGGTGGAAGAAGATATTTCTCCTTAGCTGACGGCTGTATGGAAAACACAACGTCCTTGGCAAAAGTATATAAGAAAATCCACACTTTTACATGCAAACACATAGCCAAAGTGTGGAAGTTGGGAAAGCGCCTGCGTTCGCCTAATGCCTCCCTATACACTGACCCCTATTCCTTTCCAACATCCGAATGTTCCAAACAAAAATCCCAGCTCACTCTGTATATGGAGGAGATTTGTTCATTTGCTTTTGGTTGTTGGTTCCTGGTCTTTTCTTTTTTGCACAGAAATGGCTCTTTTCTGTTTCTCCTTCCCAAGGATCACAGTTTTTGAGATGAGCGCAGCGAAGTAAAACGCTATACTCATCTTTAGCTATATATGTTGCTGGCTTGCTGCTGTTCCCGGGTTTTTATTTCTTCTGTGTTTTTTTGCTACTCCAAGAAGGAGTGTCGTTATCTGCGCGATAAACGCCCCTTTTTTTATGCAACAAAGTATAAGTACCTTCAGCAGAATAATGATCCACAATTTATAAACAAGGATGAGCAGCGAGTGTTGTGTAATGTACAAGTACGAGGCAGCGGAGAGAGGTGGTTAATTGAATTTGACGCCTCGCTTCATTGTTAACGTTGTGTTTTTGTTTCGCGTACAGCGAGATAAGACGCGTATAGCGCGCCACTTCTGGGCCTCACGATGACACACATCTAGTCAGAGGAAAGGAATAACCGCACTCGGATGTAGATGATGACCTCGTCAAGTTCAACATCCGGTATAGGAAGTTGGGAGGACAAGTTCCTATCAGTTTTTCGCTGCGTGTGGTATAATTTTGTCGTCCTTCATTACATGCGCCGTTTTGCGAGCTGTTTAAGGCTTAGTGGGTAATGGCTTTTGACGAAAGCGACTTTGATGTGGATGAAGGTAGCATGAAAGCTTTAAATAGAAAGGTCCACTTGGCTTCAGTTCGTCTTAATTTTGATGGAAGTATAGATAAGTACCTAGGTAGGTAGGATATGAAGGTATCCAGAAAGGACCGATCTATACATTAAGCCGTATGAACCTCTTCTCCCAATCATTGTGGTTGTTGCCTTCCGACGAATGGGGTCTATTCTAGAGAAGCTTTTAGTACCTAGCTATAAACTGACTGCAAGCGATGTAGGTTTTATTAAGTTTTTTAAGGTTTAGCCTTCCTAAAATAAGCAAGAGGCCAGGTACGCATCAGAGAAAACGGGCGATGGACTTATTTTCCCTTTCGCCAACAATTTTTCAGAAGTCATTGATGGGTAGACTGCGTATGGCTTAAGATTTAGTGCCCGGTTATGACATGAACGGCTTTTGAGGTGGTGGTGTCTTTAAAGTATTTAGAACTTCTTTGGATCTGTTTGTGTCAAAGCTCTATAGTTATGGCGAGGGATGCTTTATGTTCTATCTTAGGTTGGCTCTGCCTGTACTGACAATTTTTTAACGTTATGAGGGGCCTGAACAAGCTGCTTTTGGGCGGTTACAGTGGAACCCGGCTAAAGGTAGCTCAGAGTTTGTAATTGTAAGTAGTAGGCCGTGTCAGAAGAGATCTATTGTATTGTAAGAAGTCAGAGGTTAGTCTACTGGACTACTAAGGGATCGATTTCAAGTTCAACTTGTTTGCTTTCCCTACTTTAATAATGATGTCTAGACGATGAATGTGAAGCGCTGTTTATAGTTTTTGTTTGAAAAGGTTTGTAAGGTACCTGAAGAGTAAAGCTTTGGATCATTTTTCAAGCTCGAAAGAAAGGCTTCTATAGCTCGATGCTGCAGATAACTTTTGGTCTACCAAGGCACAGAACCAGAAGCCATTGCATAATAGTTGAAATCTTTTTGGAATCTACCATCTTTTGGCAGGGCTCAATAGACTCGGCTAAAGCTCTCCTAAGATAGAACATTTTCATTATCTATGCTCAGTCAGACTTATTTGTCGCTGTCAACGAACTGGAGTGCAGTTCCAATCATCATCTTCCTAGAAGTAATGAAAGGAAGCCCGATCTCTCTGGTTAAATTTTATTGGGGTTGACCCTAGGACGACAACAACGACCTAGAGGAGCCTAATTTGCGGAGAACGTGTTGGTAAATATGTATATGAGTCTGAGGGTACTTTCCTCAAGCTAGTTCTGCGGCGACGTCCATGTAAGTCAAAAGATTTTCGGAGAATATTGAAAAACTGTTTCTGATCTTTTTAGCTTTTAAAGAGCCATTCAATTCACATTCAATACAAAGTGTGGTCAACAATATCTCATGTCGAGCTTAACATGACGGAATTTGTTTTTTACGAAAGTATGTCAAACGACTTAATTTTTGTGAACCCTGACGGTTTGCGTGTCGAACTTCCTACTCAGATGACGCGCAACAATCAAATTCAATGGTTAGTTCGATGTCTACCTACATCTGAAGGACATATCAACATATATTCCGCAAAATTGTGATTTACACCACACTCCGCACTTTGCTCGCAACGAGTCATTCTTAAGATTGCCAAGAGATCCCTTTAAAAGATTGCATAAGACAAAACATGCCTCTGAATGACGACTAGCAAAAGGACAAATACAGAAACCGCTTTCTCCTCGAAAATAGTTGTCAATACGACACCTAATTGATGTTGAGTTAAAGATGCGTAGCCTTCCCTTCATATAACATCCTCATTGTCATGCATTGGGTAACCTTGGTTATGGAAACCAGAAACCTCTTCCTTGCTCTTATACCTGGGCAGGAGATTTTGCTAATGCTCGTGTAGGTGTAATAGCATCTTCCTGTGTTTTCTTTCTTCTTTTAAGTTGCATGTCCTTTCCTTTTCTTTGAGGGTTATCCTCTCTGACTTTTAACAAAACAGGTAGAGCAACAATTTCTTAAATGAAAAGTCAATCCCTTGGTAATCCGTTTACTGAAACGAGCTGGGAGTGTGAATAACCTATTGTTGAAATAAAACGCAGACAGGACAATTAGCAACAAATGACATTTATCCTGTTGACTCCCATTCCCATTTGAAAGGGATCTCCGTTTTTTGAGGTATAGCGTATAGATATAGGTAAAGCAAAGTTATACCTGCTACTGGCGAAGGGAAATGATTTTGAGTTATCGATATATCTTTTTCATGCAATCATTGTGTTGATCTTTTGATCCGGGCAGATGATCCCTATATGAAATAAGTGATCGATAAATGACAAGGATTTGAGATTCCAGTACGACTACTTTTCTGTGCGACCATAATGTAGGTACAGTGAAAATTAATTGAAATATAAAGTCTTTTAAATTGAATTGGTTCACTAAAGTTAGTTTCATGAGTCTTTGAGCCAAGGGTGCATATCTTATATTTTTTATATATTTTTGTCGAGGTTTTTGAGTAGGTATTGGTTTAAGAGACCCATCAAACCTTAGGTCGATGCTGAAGCTTTACTGTTAGCAGGTGCAAAAGTAGGGGAAGATGGGGTTAACAGTATCAGGGGTAGGTTGTAATATTTAAAAAAACTTAAGGGGGTCCTTAAAAATAATGAGTCGCGTAAAAGAGAAAAATGTCGGCCTTCTTCAAGGCAAGAGACGTGTCTTCCTAAATTTTATATTGATCGTCAGTTGTGAGCGTTTCTGTATAAGGTCGGGTTTGTATTTTTTTTGTACTTTTGGCATTGTTAAATTTCACATGTTACATGGAGTACAGAATGCATCATTTGTCCCAGAGGATGCAAGTGCAAGGCCTTACTCAAAGTCAGGTCTAAGAAAAACAACAGTTTCGAGGAGAGTGAGATTACCAGCTATGTTAATCGATACATACTTGCCAGAGAAACGATCTTTTGTTGAGGAACAAAATAAAAGCATAGCCAGAAAGGCAACCAATACCTAATTGAAAAGCAGGTTAAGGAAAAGATGTAAGTTCATTAAGTGTTTTCAACAAGTGCATGTTAAAAATTGTTTTTTTAATCAATTTTCCTTAACACATGAAACAATTTTCTTTTTTTACATTTTTTTACAACTTACTCGACTTGATTACTCAACTTACAACTTTTGACATCTCTGAGCAGAATTTATTGGACTTTTCTGGTCAATTTGTTTGCTTAAATATTGCTGTTTGTTTTAAAAAGTTTTGGATCAATTATTTGAGACATCTTAGGTGCGCATTAAATTTAGTCGAAAGTGTTGCTTCTAGGTCGGCTCTCCCCTACAAGTCGCATGAGGAACAGATTGATTCTTCCTTCCGTCTCCTTCCTTCGTTGAAATTCGAAAGCCTTTCAATATAAGTAGACACCGATGGTTTAACGCCGATTTGCAGTGACGGACTTCCCTAAAGAATTTGCTACTTGATTGTGGCTCTAGAAGCCGATCAAGATCGCACCGTATGTGGAATCTTTTTTGAACCTTCTAGTTTATGATGTTTTTCAAGTTGCTCTCTTTAGAGGGAACATCTGGCTTTCGTTTATCGTGGGCAATGTAAAAACACGTTACAAAAAACGCAAAAAGTATACAACATCTATCGAATCACACCAAACGACCCTTTGTGGAAGGATTTGACTATCCGTAGGAAAGGCATAATTATTTCTGCAGAAGACAGCTTCTGATAGAAAAAGTTAAGCATAATCCTTCCAGACCTTCGATGTTACTCGACTCCCTTAAAGGCACACTGAAAGGCTTCCACGACTTTTTGTATGAATGCTCTTAATGCAGATAGATCAGCGCCTACGGTCAAAGATGACCCTTATTTTGACAATTGACAGTTTGTCTACATCGAGGTGTAAATACGCGGTATATCGTGTAACGGTTACTTCCTGTATTGTGTCGTATCTGCGCACGGTAAGAGTAAATGCAGCAAAGCGCTTGTGACAGGATTTGTAATACAAGAAAGCGACATGCGTATGTTTTCTCATTTGACTATGGCTCTTATGACGTAGAAGCAAAGCAAACGCTAACCAATTAAAACCATTGTCCCATTTTTTGAACTTTTCTTGAACTTGTTCCTTAAAAAGGAATACATCTCTCAATGGATGTAACTTCTACGAAGCCTCTTTGAATCATTAAGCTCCTGGCATATTTCCAACGCGATAATCTACTCAAACGCAACTGTACCGCGTTCAACTTCTAGAAACTTTACGCTGCTTACGTAAATCGCTTTAAAATTTCACTTCAAGTATGAACAAACAGAAGAATTTTCCAATGCCAATCTATATCTAAGGCTTTGTGTATAGATACGTAACAGCCGTTTCAACTGAACAAAAAGTACGACGACCAAGAAGAGTCAATATTATAACTTGACTTGATTAAAAGCTAAAAACGTTGCTTTTTAACTTGCTAAAGCGACACTTGACTTTGTTTGCCAAACAATTCACGTAGCCTGTTTTTGTTTCGCACATAATACGAGTTACGAGTATACGATATGCGGTGGCATCGCCACTCCACAAACAAACTCGGCATTAATGTCACTGCGGCTATGGCTAGGCTAGTGCTACTGGTTAACGAAGCTAAGCCTGATTCACGCGAAATTATGTCGAAAATTGTGACAAAAATTACATCAAATACCAGGCGGGTCGATAAAAAGTGCGCCAACCTTCCTTTGCATGCGCCCTTGATGGCCTTTTGCGGGCATAGGTTTCGTTTTTGCTGTTGCATTTGTTTGTATTTATCTTAAGCAAATTTGTTTGACCATCATCGTTCTAGAACGTGATTATCTGCGTTAGATAGATAGATAGTGAGCGGCGATGGGTGAATCAAGTGTATGTATGCCGGTCTCAAGTGCAGTTGGTCGCCTTTATCTGGGCATGTTTGGAGTTGAAAAGTTTTCAAGTGGCGGTCCTTTTTGAGCTCGCGGTATGGGCCAAGTAAACTCGATGTGATGACACCGTAGATAGTGGTGGCATAGATAAACCCAAAAGAAAAAGTTAATTAGATTAAAAGGTTGACTTCAATAGGCCACTGAGGTTTGGAGAGACTGTCCTATGTGTGAGTGTGTGTTTGCTTTTCTAATCAAATGAGATGACTATTGACGTGCTAACTGTGGTTGTGATTTTGTTTGCTTTCCTATTTTTGTAAGCGGTAAGATAAGAGGGAGAAGTTGTGAAGGGACATGTCACCTTTTTCGTAGAAGGAATTCTTTGGGCCGTAGAATGTAACGAGGTGTAGGGTGATTCTCCGGAAGTGACAATGGAATATTGTGTTGGGATGGTTGCGTTAGTCTAAGTGAATTGACTGGAATGTGTTGACGTTTCCGGAATGCACATTGTATGGAATTACGGTCTCATTATAAACATATTATTAACATTTTCGTATCAATTATTTAGCATGGCGTTAAGAAGCATTTAGACAGGTAAAACTATAGACAGATATTGTCTGTAAGGTGACGCCGTTTGACATTTCAATCGACGTTTGAAAACTTGATCCATTTTTGGGACTAATTTTCAGCCGCATTTCAGTAACATTTTATGGTACATATATCTCCGAGAGGTATACCTGGTCCAACGCGTTTTTAAGTGAAATAATTCTTAAGGCTCGTTGGGTTGCGATGAGAAAATTAGAGCGCAAATACAAGGGGGCCATGTGTGGGTCAGCTCGGTGACCATGCTAGAAATTTCTACTTTCGAAGAAACGGAAAATCGACGAGGTCGTTGGGCAGTATTTTCGGGCTTCGATGAAACGAAAAAGCGACATATTTTTGCGTAGAAGTTCCTCGGTCTGATATGGCGTAAATGCGACGCATTGTTGGGCAGTTTCCAAGCTCATATGAAACGAAAAAGTGACAAGGCCGTTGGGTAGTAGTAACTAGGCTTGATGTCACTATAGAGTGACGCATTGTACGGCAGTTTTTTAAATCCGATGAAATGGAAAGTCGACAACGTAGTTGGACAGTAGTTTTGAGCTTCGAAATAGTGGCATGTTTTTAGGTAAAAGTTCTGATATAAAGTAAAAGCGACATGTCATGGTCTGTTCATATGAAAAAAAAGCAGTATTTCCAAACACAAATGAAACGAAAAAGTGACAGAAAATGAGAAGGGTACGTGTCATAAGTCGACAATGTTATAAGGAAGTGATAAATACCGTCAAATAGTGTATTTTTGTTTGCAATTTCGACTACTGATTTAAGTGCATTTTATAGAATCCCGCACCCTTTCAAACGCTTTACAACAAAAAATAAGATAATCATATTTAGGGCCCTCAGAGCGAAAATTCACTCTGTTATCAGGCACGCTTCAAACTAAAAATGTAATCTATACGCAAATACAACCAAAGACCGTTTAATTTGCCCCACTCCCCATTTCCACAGGAAATCTACTGAGATATTTATAATTTATCGTTGGCAATAGTTGCGGACAGTTTGCAAATCGAAAGGCCAGATAAAAAAACTACCATAAGCCGATTTGTATTTTATTCCATTTTGTGTATGTAGGTATACAGCGGAGCCAGTCGTTGTCCTCGTAACGTACAAGTCTCCCCAAAGTATACAACAACTTGACCAAGGAGGATAATATTTTCCTCTTCACCGCCTTTTTTTTTTTGCGCTGCTCCCTGCGATAAAAGGACGATATGTGACATTTAGATTTACTTCTTTGCGAATTATAGAAAATAGAGACTCTATTAGTATATGCAACCCACACTGGCTTCGACTTCTTGTGCTCGTGCTTAACTCAGACGATAAGTTACTTTGAATGTCCTTAAAATATTTATATTGACATTAGAGTCACACAGAAAGAGAGATGCTTGATTTGAAAGTCCTTACACAAAGGGATTGGCAAAAAGAAACACTCAACCCACCTACACGTCTGCTTGTTCGTATCTCTGTTGAATGGAAATACGTGTGCGGCGAACATACATCGAGGATAATAAATCAAGGAATAATATATAAATCGAATTTTTATTGATACAAGCCGCTTACAACTATTGCCGGTCAATGGGTTTAAAGAAGAAGCGACCGGAAGAGAAGGACACGACCTACCATTGTCTGTTGTACCTACTATATGTGGGGTGGAAGTGCTCCTTTCTGTACGACAAAATGTATCGCATTAGGGACAAGGGCAATATAGATTTCCAAAAGAGGTACTTTTGCTTTTTGGTATTATTATTTTTAATACCCAGATTGGTCATCGATCGGAAATTGCCTTATGAATATGTTATCAACCCAATTTGGCGCAATAAAAATGTAAAGCCCTCAAAAGGGATTTTCGCTTATCAAGCTCAATTTCATCCCAAAGTTGGCAATCGATTGGGTGTTCTTTGGACAGATGTAGATGGTTGGTGAGTCACGGACACGGGTCCATGTTCATTCAACATAATGAGAGGATTCGCTCATTTTTTGTCTAGTTGGCATTCATCCCGATACCTTATGGCTCTCAAATCGAAAGCATCCCTCTATGCAACCACCCCGGCGTACGACAAATTGGCGTGCGCAATTTCTGTAAAAGCTTTTCTCTGTACCAACCGCAGTTCGTGATTATCGAAAAATCTATTAAAACTGTTCAACTGTTCGAAAATAAAACCAAAACAGTCATCAAGTCGCATACGATATCATGCTGTGAATTTATCAAATTAAAAATATTAACGAGACCTAATTATTGATATCAGCTCGTCGGTCGCGCACAGAACCAACTAGAACCATGTATCGTAAGCGCTGAAAACTATACAACATGACAAACAACAGGAAAGAGAAAAAAAAACCGATGTACCTACAGAACATAAAAATCCACATCTTGCCGCCCTGCCTGAAGGCTGTGTGGATTTGTTTGACAAGTCTTTCTATAGAACCACCCTCAACAGTTTGACGAAACTAAACGAATCTCTTAAGTGCTTTTTCTTATTATACCGGTTATGTTAGTCGACTGTCGTATCGCTGTCTGTCGTTGCCGGAACAGGTATTATTGTCAGCGATAGAAATCAGCGGCGCGTTGTATTGCTTAATGCGGTACAATTCTTGCTCGTGATCGATATATCATATATTTTGTGATGACTCTTAGGTGGTATCTGCTGAGCGAAGCTAAGCGCGGTATCTTTTGTGGGGGTGGTGCTACAATCGAGCGAACATGTGAGGTGACATTTCAATTAGTTGCATATAGTGTACAAATCTTTAAAAGTAATATCTGTGATGGCATTTTCATTGCCATACCGTACAGACTTTGGGGTTATGACTTATGCGATGGCATAAGGCTTATCGGGTGGGTTATGGGTTGTTTGGTTTGTCAGATGTAGTTGGAATAAAGCACTCTAATCATGGAGGGATGTGAGTACACTTGGTGATGCTCGACGGTAGCAGAGAGATGTAGAGAGCGCGAAAGGACCGTCGAGATTGGTCTTTTATCTGTTGGACTGATGGTGGTAACCAATATATCTCCTCACCTAGGTAGATCCAAATCAATACTCACCATGTTTCTTAATCTGACTTCAAGTCTGTCTATATCTATGATAGACGACATCCGTAGGTAGAGTCGAGCGACACAGAGTCATGTTAATTTGCACATGTGCCAAACTCGTCCGCCTGTTGCTTATTAACAAGGAAAACAAGCTTTTCAGCCACTTTAAGGTTTTCATACGAAAAGCTACTCACTGTTTGAGGAATCGGCTTCATATATAGAGGTGGGCCAAAAGAAGTCATCCGATGTTGTTTGGCACTAATTTGTTTCTAAATAAAAAATGTTTATTAGAACCTTTAGAGTTTTATTGGTCAAGTTGAGAAGATGATATCGTCCAAATGGGCGCCGTCACATTTGATTGCCATACGGGCTCCTTTTATGGCATTTTTCATCACTTCGGCGAGAACTTCGGGTCTCGGGCTCGTTCACGTAAACACGGGACTTCAGAAAACTCCACAAAAAAAGGCTGAAACGGTTAAATCGGGCGATCATGCGGGCCAGTGCAAATCGCTAAAACGAGAGATGAGGCGACCCAGGAACGCCGCCTTCAGAATATCGGTTTTGGCTCGCGCAGTGTGTGCCGTAGCTCCGTCCTGTTGGAACCACATGTCCTCCAGTTCTAATTCGTCCAATTGCGGCAGAAAAAACTCGATTAACATGGCGTCTGGTCGATGTTTCCGGCGACAGCTCGAGCTCAACAGCGGCGATATTCTCGGCACAACGGGTGCTCCGGGGCCGGCCACTCTTGGCAACGTCTCGTGTGGTCAGATACTCTTCAAGGTTGGTGGACAAACGGCGCAGTGTTTGCGCTGTCGGTGTCGGATGACCGTGGCGCAATTGTTACGCAAAAAAATAGACACGATTATTCCGCGTTCTTGGGGTGTGCATCGTCCATGGCTTGTTCACTTGTATTCTACATCTGTCTAGTCCACAATTGTCAAAACAGATTTAAATTCGCGGCCATTTGCAAAAATAAATATCTTCCATTAGATTGATCTCTTTTGGCCCACCTTAGTACCTATCCAAGTCCTACCTTAAAATAATCAATTTTTGGACCCCTTTCAAGTAACAGTTTTTAGGTTGGGGTTATTTTTTTTAGATCATTTGTAGGAACGTGTGCTGATAACTAGTAACACGCTTCTCTAGGGCTCTAGAGCTAAGTAGCATTCGATCGGTATATAACTTTTACATTTTGCGAAATTTTTATTTTGTTAAGGTTCACCTTTCTTTAAGGGTCGTAAAACGAATTTTTTACTTTTGGACAGAGAAGCGCAACAAATTGTTTTATTTTATCTCTTAATATATGTGGCTTCTAGTATTTAGAATTCGGATGGGATAATTTTTTTTTTAATTTTGGTTTGTTTCTTACCTTTTTTGGACCATTCAAAAATGAGCCTAAAAACATTTGAGTAAATGGAGTAGTTGCCAAAAAGAATACACGTCTTTTAAGATCTTTGACGTAGTAAAATTCAAACGGGTTCGATTTTTCTAATTTCTTAATAATTTTTTGCTTTTTCCTTGAAAAACAAAAGAGTTTTACTGCGAACTATTTAGCAGTTAAAAAAAAAAAAACATGATATAATTTTGGCCGAACGGCTTGTCCGATTGAAAAAAATGTCATTTCCCCAGAGCGATGTGAAAAAAAAATATTTCAAAAGTGAATGTTGCGGGTCCAGATCTACCGGTAAGCTAAGTCCGCCACAAAATCTACCACTTCAAGAAGAGGGACCAAATCTAGAATAGAGCGATTAAATAACAATTAAATCCGATAAACTTTTTTTGATAATATGTTGCGCATTCCAAGTTGGTTGAAGAATTTTTAACATTAAAATTCCCCAAAAAAAACTGACATTGCACTTTCTGCTCAGTAAGATACGCTTTTCAAAACTACCAATGAGTATGTACCTCACAAATTAAATTATTAAATTAAGCAAAAACCTTATAGCAACTTTCTCACTTAAAATTTGATTTTATGCGACTCAATCTTAGCACAACAAAATTGTAACAGTCCTTTGCTAAACGGCTGATGGCTGATGGCTGTCAAGCGTTTGATCTTCAACTTAAAGGATTCCCCAACTCAATTATCGATAATTCATTCATCTTTTTGTGCTTCTTCGGTAATACACTTTCATTGTCGCCTTCTTCTACATACATCTTGTATTCTTTGTCGTTTGTTGCAAAGTCTTCTAAGTTATATTATCACAGAAGAGAAATTATAAAGAAAGCCCCATCGTCACAGCCATCACCACCCTCCGTCATTGACAACCCTTTCCGTTTCGCAAGTCTGCGATGGCATATATGAAGAGATGCCATGTCATCGACTGAAAGGATAAATCAAATTTTCATAAAATTTTTGAAGGGAGTAAAAAGGATTTTCCATAATTAAGTAAGCTCTGTGCCATCCTTGACTGGGGGATTCATCTTATTATGAAGCTGAATACGTTTGTAACAATGTACTGATTAAATAGAGGTACGCAATGCTAATGGAGGAATTAATACCTTGTCGGGCTGGGATAGATATACTAATGGACTAGGGCTTCTATCGAAGTAGCTATTTGTCGTGGAATTATGTACGAGTATAATACCAGATCGGATTTGTCAGAAATCTGTTCGCTGGCAGTCACTTAAATTGGGAGTGGTATGATTTCCGTGGAATAACCTCATTTGGTTAGTTTATTGCCAGGCATACAGTCGTCTTAGGATGTAGATGGGCCGTGCATGCAATTTAAGGAAGTTGTTATCGATATAATGGAGAAAGGTCGGGATATAGATCTATAAGCAGTGATTTTTTCCCATAAATAAAAAGCTTACTGAGCATGTTTGGCTTTTTAGGCTCAAAACGCTTTCATAAAAAATCTGTGTCTTCCTAGAGATTTTAGTAATGCTCTGCGTGGTCTCAAAATGTCTTAAATGTGTAGGTAAGTACCTACTGTTAATGTAATGTACATTAAACCCGATTTCAACGTTCTCTACCGCTTATATCGACAATCATTGTATGTCGTTTCCTGAAAAGCTAAGGAGGGTTAGGTTATCAAGACACACTCACCTAAAAATTAAAGGTTCACATGAGAGAGAAGAGTATGTCTGGCATGTACGCCATGTCTAAAGTTTCGGTGTTCTTAAAATACACATTCGATTATTTAGGACGACTGCTTGACGACGGATTGACAGTTCGCTGCATTTAAAGGTCGCAAGAGATCTGATTATGGACCGAACAAGCATCATCTCGACCATATTTATAGCTATGAGAGTTCGAAGACCGGTAATGGGAAACTATACGAAAAGAGGTATCAGGGGTATGGAGGAAGACAAGGGGATGATAATTTACTACATATACTTTTTTAAAGATGTTTTCCCATTAACTTTCACCAAAGGACCTCAATGCCGGCGCTCCTTTTAAAAAATGGGATTCAGCATCGAGAACTAATTAAAATACGCACAGCGAGTTAATTGAGCTATGTAGTTTGTTATGTCCGAAAGGCTTAAAACTTCAGTAGTATCTTAGAAAATAAAAAATAAATAAATTTTACCCTTGTTTCTTATCCTTTATTCACATAAAAATTCATCTTCATGAAGTTGCTCAAAATATCACACATTGGATGTATTCAAACAAACAAATATTAGAAGCGAGGGGAAGAAATATAATGACTTCCGGACAACCTAGGAAATATTCCAAGCATCTCGTTGTCCTAGTCCAAAACCGAAAATCCTATATTATCTATTTAAATTCGTCCAATTAAACTTCAGCTTCATTGCAGTCAATTGTCGAGGGAGTAGCGGGAGCTATATAAATATGCTTCACATCGGGCAGATGGACTAGTCCGAAGTCCTTGTTGAACTGTAATGAAAAGCAGTATTAGATAAACTAAAACAAAAATTAACGATAAATAAAGCTCCACCATGCAGAGTTACCGCACTGAGCCACTGCGTCCACTACGTCCACTACGTAGATAAACCCACTCGTTAAATTCACAACCTCTAGCGACCTCAACTCACATGATAACCCTTATTCTCGCAGCATAGATAGAGCTTAATTGCCGATTACGAAAAGCCGCCCAAAGTATGTCATCACAGCCATTCCAAGCACCAAGTAGAGCCATCAAAGATCTTTTCAATTAAGATTCCCGGATAATCGGTCACCGAACACTCCACACTTTGACACCCAAGTGCATGCCATTTTTTTATGGCATCTTATCCCCCCAGTGTGTCAACCAATACATTCTCTAACTCTTATCGAAATATATACAAGTGGAAGTACCTGCACCTCTTGCTGATTGTGGTCCATTCGTCGTCGCTGATGGAATATAATTTTGCGCCCCCCTCGCGCCAGCAGCAGCACCACCGCCGACCGGTCGACCAAAAAGCAATAAAGTTTATCATGCAATTAAGAGCGTATTACACTGCTAATAGAATAATTAATGCAATTTCCCACAACATTACGTACCGAGCACTCACCCCTCGAAAATATAAAACGAACCAGCCGAGACCGAAAATCCTAACCACCACCCAGCACCCATCCCCTTATGCCACATACATTTAGCCGAAGGCAAAAGACTCTTATGCGCATTGTATGGGAAGAAAGTGGCTGATGGTTTCGTTTAAGGAAGACACCCCCTCCACCGTATTGAGCTGGTGGCATCGCAAATAATATTCCAGATTTAGTCTTAGGGTTCGGTGGAATCGTCGTCGTCGTGCAACACTCTTGCTGAACCACAAAAGCACTCAAATTTGTATTTGGACGCCACAAAGCGTAGCATCACACGGTAACGGTATATCTACAGTATACACCTCGCATATGCATATGCGCTCTCAGGAGTTTCGAAATAATTGAAAGGATAGTGATACTTATCTTTGTATGTGAACGAGAGTCCTTTCTTTCAAGGATTTTCCGCATGCTATAGTAGAGAGAAAAGCAAAAAGAGAAATAGATGAAAGCAGCCAGTAAAGCGGGGTTTTTCGTTCGCAAAAACCCAAGTGGGGGGTGGAAAATCTCTATGAGGTTTTCTCTGGTGGAAATTGCATGTCATCCGGAAAGAAGTTGTCAAGATTTTAAGTCCTTTCTGCAAATATGTTGCAATTGCTGCAAATTAAGTTGTGCTCTTATGCTGATGTTGTGGGGGAGGATGTGGGAGAGGGTGAACAGAAGGATATGGTGGGTGGTCTCGATGATGTGATGTGAATGTGTACATGGTCTTGAGGGTGTGGCTCTGACACATGTGTGTCTAAAGTGAGAAATGAAAATAAGCAAGGATATCCGGATGCTTGGGTTAGATAGGAGGAGTTCCTTTCAAGTGGGATTTGTTGAAAGCAGGGGCTCCGATGGACTGATTGCGATGAGTTGTTGCTCTATTTGACCTAGCCTTGGGGTTGCAAAGCAAATGGGGTACTCCTCAGAACAGTACATACATCGCCATTGATCTATGGGGACCTACTTTTTAATTTACATATAAAAAATGATGGCTCTGAGCTGAAAATCTCTAATTTTTGCGTCATGGTACCAATACCTATTAAATTGGTTAATATTGTCAACCCATCTTGTTCGTGGTCTTCCGGTTGATCTTGTCGCTGGTGGTGTCCATTTGATCAGAAGTTTTGTCCATCTAATATCTGTAATTCTTGATATGTGTCCTGCCCAGTTCCATTTAAGTTGTTTCGTCCTTTTTATTACATCTATTATGTCCGTTTGCCTTCTTATTTCTTCGCACCGCGCTCTTTGTATTAGTCTTTTATCGAGTTTCCTCTCCATTTTTGTCTGACAGATCCTTAATTTCTCGGTTAGATTTGCTGTTAAGCCCAATGTTTGAAGTCCATATGTCAGAACTGGTAAAATTGCTGAATCCATTAGATATTTTTTTTTGTGTCTTTATTTAGTTTTGCGTTGAGTATCTCCTTCATATTTCAGAATTGTCGCCATGCGTTTGAAATTCGTCTATCTATCTCCTTTTCTTCTTGATTTTTAAACGATTTTAATTGTCCCAGAAAATACATACGAAGAAAGTAATTGAAATCGTTCGCGTTGATCTGGTGGGTGACCCAAGAGGGGGGCATATCGAAGTCGACCTTCATTTTTGACGACATGATTAAAGTTAAATTAAATCTCCATTAAGGAGACACTGATGACCTACTGACCTACAATGAATAAGGCTGTTTAGGTACAAGAAAGTAGGTAATATACATTTTAAGTTAATTTGAAGCGTAAGACGTCACAGAGACCAGCATGGGCTCTAACGACGGGCCTGGAAACTCGGCATATGGATGTGCAAAATCAGCAAATAATCAACAGGCTCGAAAAACGGCAAAATTACAATAAATTCTTATATAATGTCATCACTGTTTATCTGTTTGAATTAGTTTTTAGCTCTGGCGTAATTTGTGTTAGACCACAGCATTGGAAACGTACAAAAATGAAGTTTGTAAAGCCTGAATGCTGGCTGACTTGACTTGACTTGTGTGGGCTAGATCCGTCACATGAACAGTTTTCTTGGTTGCCGTTTATAAGGATAGCTGAAAGACCTAGTCAAGAATTAAATGACTGAATACTAAGCCGACAGTTCGTACAATCGGCTGATGTAGAAAAAATGGCGTTACCAACAAATCTAGTTTTAGCGTTCAGGGTCTAGTCTTATTCCAGACTAATCAAGAAAACTAGATTTTTGAATATGAAGTAACCATTGCTGCAAGTTGCTGTGGTCAGACACATTCAAGTTGTGCTACTACTACAGTCTACTGCGTGAGTAAACAAGAGTATTACCATTCTAATGAGGTTCACAAAGGTCGGCGCAGTGGCTTAGTGGTAGTGTGTTGGGCTACTAAGCGAGGGGTTCCAGGTTCGAATCCCGAGAGGGCCAAATTACATCTTAAACAAACATCCGAGAGTAAAACTGTCATGAATGAGCTTCTCAATTAGCCGTTTGGACTCGGCGTAAAATTGTAGATCCCTTCCATTCGTCCCAAAAATTGAAAACCCACACAAAACGAATAGTTGTGAGAAGCTAGGCCTTGGGTCCCATAGACCTGTCGCGCCAAAATATTTATTTATTTATTCACAAAGGTTCTTGCTACCGTACTTTAGATCGGTGTTTCATCCCAATGACATAGGGTAAAATAGCCTATTTTTGGCACCCCACCAATGATTGGTACATACGTTTTAAAACAGTTTTAGACATAGTTTTTACAATCTTTTTACTCAAATTCGCATACAATATTTTTCCTTGAACATATTTTGTTAATTTGGCAGCACCATTGTATTTCTTTAAGTTGGTAGTACTAACTTAAATTCATTAAACCAAATGTCATAAATTTTTCCCGCCTTTTTGCCAAAAACGTTAACGATTTCACAAGGGTGGCAGTGAAAAGCAAGTGTTTGTTTTTAGTCTTTAAGTTATCAATTTTAGCTGTGTTTATAAGTTTTATTTTAATTAAAAGGCTGTATTTAAGGTAATGTTGTTTAAAACTTATTAAAATATATTATTTATAACGTTTTTAATGGTGCCAATAATTGGAAATATAATCAACAAATTTCCAAATATTGGCACTGTGCCCATCATTGGTAGTAGTGCCGATTACCCGGTTATGGGCACTGTGCCAATCATTGGGTTGAGCCAATTACTGGCACAAAGTACACTGCCCATCATTGGAAAATTTAATTTTAAAACACTATTTTATCGTTTTTTTTTTATAAATTATTTCTTTAAACTATCTTTAGATGCCTAGTGTTCGGAAAATGCAAAAATATGAAAAGAAATACAATGAAAGCCTGACTCAAACTGCATTACAAGCAATAAAAACAGGTATGCCCAAAAAAACAGCGTCTACAAAAAGTTTTCAAAGGCTAGACCAGGTCCTAATACAATTCTAACCAACGAAGCAGAGCAAGTACATAATTGTAAAATGGATCAAAGAATGCGGCAGAAAAGGGTTTCCACAAAGAAAATTTGGACTGAAGACTAGCGTCCAACAGTTCTTAATCAAAAACAAGAGACCAAATCCTTTTAAGGATAATTTTCCCGGAGAAAAATGGTACTCGTCTTTCATCAAAAGGCATCCAGATGTAGCACTTCGAGTGCCCGAATCTGTAACAAGTGCAAGTGCTAATGTTTCTAAGCATAACATTAAAAGTTGGTTTGAAAAAATAGAAATTTACCTGAAAGATGAAGGGTACTTTGATATACTACAAGATCCAAAAAGAGTTTTTAACGGTGATGAGACCAATTTCCAGTTATGCCCCAAAAACGAAAAGGTCCTTACCGGAAAAGGAAACAAAAATGTTTATGAAACTGACCACGCACAAGCCAAATCTGCAATAACAGTTATGTTTACATTTCCTGCGGCCGGTGAATGTACTCCTCCAATGATAATATATCCCTATAAAAGACTACCAGTGGAAATTCTATCATCTGTTCCAAAAGACTGGGGTGTTGGTAAAACAGAAACAGGTTGGATGAAATCTAAAGTGTTCTACGAATACATCAGTAATGTGTTGTATCCTCATTTAAAAAAACAAAACGTAATGTTTCCTGTAATATTGTTTGTTGATGGTCACTAAAGTCATTTGACTTTTGAAATTAGCGTTTTATGTAATCAGTTGCAGATTATATTAGTAGCTTTGTACCCAAATGCAACCAGAATTATTCAACCAGCAGATGTATCCGCCTTCAAGCCACTAAAAAATGAATGGAGGAAGGCTGTATTGCGTTCGAGACAAAATAGTCCAAACGAGGCTCTGACAAAATTTAATTTCGCCAATGTTCTTAAGGAAGCAGTTGATTCTTTAAAACCAACCGCAATTGCAAATGGTTTTGTAGCATCCGGCTTATATCCCTGGGATAGTGACAGAATAAATTATTCCAAGTGCTTAGGAAAGTGCATGAATGAGGAAATGAATGACGAGCAAACAATGTGTCAAAGTGTTCAAATGGATAATGAGACTTTTGAAAACATGTTAACACCGGATCTAATGCAAAAAGTTAAACAGACTAAAGAGCCTGATGATAGCAGTGAGCTCAAAAGCTTACGAAAGCTTTGGAAATACATGTCTACGAAATCGAGCATAGAAAACTTAGCCTTAAAAGAAGATAACAATAATTCGTACGATAGGGTCTGTTTAGATGTAAAAGCAATGCCAAGAGGAAGTGAAACTATTAATGAATCAAACGAATCTATTATCCAGTCGCCTTTTGATATAGAATCAATGCCTATCATTTTCCAAAGAGAGTTTCCTCTTTCAGAAGAAGTTATTTTAAAACCTATTTCCCAGTGTTTGACATGGCCGAAAACACCCGAAAAGAAAGGAAAAAGGAACGCGAATTCAAATGTTCCCTGCGTTTTAACTTCAAAACCTCGGCAAGATATACAGATAAAGAAAAAGAAGCTGAAAAACTTGAAAGAAAAAGGAGTTGAAGAAGCCGAAACCTAAAAGGAAGAATAATTCTAAAATTCATATTATATCTGATAGTCTTACATCCCCCAATACGAACTTATGAGGAAGACTTAAAAAGTTCAGAAGAAGACGATCTTATGCCATTGACCAGCAAAGGAAGAGATTAAGTTCGTAAGATATACTACAAAAATGATTTAGATATCTTAAAAGATCTCATTTGTAGTGATTCAGACGATTAGAACGTGATAATTAAAGTGATATTTAAATTAAAAAACTAAAATATACCAAAATATATATGTGCCAATAATAGGACTGAGGAATGCCAATGAATGGAAAGAAGTGCCAATAATTGGTGAAAATTGACTTTTATGTTTTTTAAGAAATTCTATGTTTTGTTTATGTTTTTTATTAAAAAATAACCTTAATAAAGAAAATTAATAACTTTAAAGTTATTTGAATGTTTTGTTTTATATTTACACAAACATAAAGACTCAAGTTTTCTTAAGGTGCCAATGATTGGGTGGTTTACCCTATGTTATGCCATTTGATGTGTATGTAATTTTTCGCATATCTATCATATTGGCTTGTCGTTTGAGACTTTCTTACGATAACTTGGAACATTTACATAGACTTTTGATGCTAATACAGTTTGGGGTCAACCTGGGCTCACTTGCAAGATTTATTTGCAGACGCTAATTTTGGATGAAAATTAATTCTTTTGTTATCTATCCATAAGAAAGGTTGCAAACAGGCTACAGATTAACAGAGCTCACCACACCCTCTACAAGTTTAAATCCACTGATAGCTCTTATTTGATTGATGGATTCAAGTCCCCCAGTTGCTAATGTTGTTAATGATTCTAAATAGGTAGAGGTATACTTAAAGAGGGTGCAACAATTTATTGTTCCCTGGACTTCGTCTGCTTATCCCCCATGACAAAGAGGAAAGGAAAAAACAAGATCTCGCATAAATTCCAAAAATAAGTTTATTTTACATCCTTGAGACTGAAAATCCGTGCCCTGTTTTCTATGCTCGCCGCATTATTTTTCCCCTTCATGATCATTATCCTTTTTCATATTTTTAAGAATGTTTTGTTAAACAGGCCGAGTTAAAAAAATAATTCTCAATCGCCGTGGTTTCCAGGACCACAACGAAAGCAGAGACCCACGACCAGATATACATTTAATGAGGGGTGAATGTGAAATATGTAAAGGTCCTTTCCCTCTCCACCAGTGGGTGAGTTCTATTTTTTTTTTGTGAGGAAAAAAATTAACTTCCATTGGTTTCTCGGTGATGATGAGGACCTTTGAATATTTTAATCCTCAGTTCGACTCTCACAAGAGAGGGATTACACTTGTTCGAATGTCAGAAGTGATGAATAAATATTCCGCGATGATGAAGGAAACTTCCGCCACATCCGGCACTAATTCCTTGGCACAGGGATTTTTTTTTTCCTATTTTCTTTTGAGATGTCCACCATTTGTGAAGATGGTCCTGATCTTTCAATGGTCTTAGGATTAAGACTCTTGTAAAAGATTTTTATTTTGTCCTGTAAAAAAATCTTTACTATAATGATTGGCAGGACAGTATGGCACGAAAGTACACAATTTTCAATTAATCACATGCTTTAAGAATGTCAGGTATACCGTGTACTGTACTGTAGTAGATGCGTGAGGTACTTAGCCGACCGAACCTAAAAGGATTACTTCAATTAAGGAGTTTTATTTATTTTTCAAGAGGGATATTTATGATTTTCATTTTTTTCCCCGCTCATTGTTTCATGATGGTTCTCAATTTCAAAACAAATGAAGAAGCAAGAACAACGTTAAAAATTATGTAAATAATCACAAAAAAGGGCATCTGGGGCTGTACACTCAATTTGATGCAGCACGCAGCATTCACCGTCACCCCCTGATGGGATTCGCTGTGGTTAGGTCGGGCGTATATTATTCAACGTTTGGACCATATCTTTCTTATGGAAAACACTTGCTTTGTCTAAGCAATTGTAGAGAAGGGAAAGATGAATGAACAAAAAAAATACAAAATCCTCCAAAAATAATGGAATAATTTTAAAATTTCGTTTTAAGAGGGACCAAAGAAAAATATCTAAGCCCGGGTTAATCCTTCCTATTATAAGCATACCTCTGCCAGTTAATTCCTTTCATTTACGCAGTGAAATTGTGTTGTTTTAGATTTTTTTTTCATCTGATTTCATTTGGTGTATAACTCCTTGTGATTGTGCTGTCACGATTTTGGGTGTATATTTTTCGGGATTTTTAATTTTTCACCCTTAAAAGTGGAGTTGGAAATATACACCAATATCATTGAGTTCTCCAAGGGGCTAATTTAAAAAGCAATTTCAGACATAATTTTTCAGCGATTACAAGGACAAACAGTGAGATGCTTCTCCTTCAGCTGATATCTATACAATTTTTCTTAATTAGAAGGAAGAGTTTGGAATGGCATGTTGAAGGAAGGTATATTTAGCGCTGGTTGGCGTTTGGAAAATGTTGTAATTCAACAAAGGCTGAAGAAGAATTTGCTTTTGATTCTGTATTAAGCTGGGGACTCGCAAATAATTTGCTCAGCTATTTTGTCTTCCTCGAGAAATGTAGTCAGCACTCCGAGGTGATATCGTAAACCTAATAAGTTTTTGGTATCGTGCCTACGTAGATTAGGAATTTTCTTGGCATCGTTGCTGAATGGTTGAAATGTCCTTTTGGCATGTCTTAGGGCAGGGATCTCCTCCCAATATGTGGTACATATCTTGTCTTTCAAGGATCTTCTTAAGGTCAAATTATCCAACTGATTTTTATTTATTTTATTTATTTATTTATTTATTGTATACATGCTTACACAGTAAGAATTCACTTATAAGTCTGTGAAAGATAAACAATTTTTAATTTAATATTCATATATGATTTGAAAGTTAAGTTGGGTTTAGTTTTAAATTAATTTTAATTGAAATTGTGATCGCTTGAAGAGGGATAGGGATGGGGAAAAGGTAGTTGCTATAGTTACTGAGAAAATTTTGAAGTTCGGTTTTAAATCGTCGTGCATTTGTTAGCTCTCGCAAGTTACGTGGGAGTGAATTCCAAAGGCGGATAGCAGCAACAAAAAACTGTCTTTCGGATGTTAGACATGAAAAGCGCGGAAGTACCATACAAGAAGATCTATTAGATACCGGAAACTGAATTTTTTCATAAAGATATGAAGGCTGTCTACTTATGAGTATGTTGAAAAGAAATATGACTGTTCGAAATTTTATATAGTTACAAAAGGACATGTTAACTAGGTGTTTTGCAAGATGTGAAACATGATTATGTCTTTTTAAACAAAACACATATCGAATAGTGAAGTTGAAAGCCACCTGAAGCCGCCTTCTACTCTCGGCATCACATCCATAAAAAATTTCGCATCTGTAGATAAGTACAGGAATAACTAACGTTTTAGCAAGTAGCACTCTCGTTTCAAGAGGAGTAAATTTTTTAGCAATCCTTAGGGTTCGTAGAATACCGTAAGTTTTCCCTACTATAGTATTTATGTGATCATTCCATGTTAAGGTTCTATTGAAGACAAGACCTAGATTTTTTGAAGACTCAAAAAATTCGACTTCAAAGTTGTTTAGCATTAAATGAGGGAAATAAGAAAGATCTAATTTCTTTTTAGATATAACTAAACACTTACACTTCACTGGATTAAGTACTAGACCGTTTTTGGATGACCAATTAGAAATTCGTTCTAGATCCTCATTTAAAACGCTGACGCAATTTTCAATTAGGCCCAAGGAGCAGCTTTGATAAATTTGTATATCATCGGCATAAATATGCTTAGATGAACTTAGTATGACGGAAGCAATATCGTTAATATATATGGAGAACAATAGAGGCCCAAGGATAGAGCCTTGGGGAACTCCTTGCCTTGAGAGAAGACACGGCCTGCCTTCGTTCACTTAGATAGGATGATATTAATTTAACAGCAGTGGGGGAAAGTGAGAAAAAGCGTCTGAATTTGCTGAGAAGAATCGAGTGATTAACCAAATCAAAAGCTTTGGAAAAATCTAAGAGTACCAGAAAAGTAACATTATCCCTATCTAATTTATCTCTTATATCTTCAATGACGTTCAACAAAGCAGTTATACAACTATGCTTAGCTCGGAAACCCGAATGTACTTGTAGCAACAAGTTATTTTGAGTAACATAATAATTAAGCTGCTTATGCATACTTCTTTCACAAATTTTAGATAAATAAGGTAGGATGGAGATTGGTCTGAATTCTTCATTTTAAGAGTATTGGAATTAGTTTTGCTAATTTCCATTCGCTGGGAAATATGCCGGTCATAAAAACAGTATTTATGATATGAGTTATAAACGGTAATAATAATGGCCAGATCGCTATAACAAAAATCGGATTTACTTCATCAACACCTACAGCATTGGATTTGACAGACAGAAAACTTTCTACAACGTCCAATTCATTTACCCTATTAAATACAAACGAAGTAGCAACCGGTAAAGGAACATCCTCGAGTGTATAGTTAGCTGCTGGGTCATTACAAAGTGGGTTTGATAAAAACGTTCGATTAAGTGCATTGGGATCGATTCCAGTAGAACAAGTAGTCTTTTGCTTCCCGATTCCTAATTTTCGAATGTCATTCCATAGTTCCATAATAGTAACTACGCAGAACGGTTCTGGTCCTATAAAGGTGGGCTTATAACCTTTTTCGCCAGATTTTTGGTTTCACACAACACAGTTTGGTGTAATTTCTGGAGTCTGGAGGGTGTTTAAGCAGTACAGGACTGTATGTATTTAAGACATAAATTGCTGAGATAGGTGGGTTAACAGCTGCTTAAATGTCCGTAAACATATGAATGTTCGCTTCTTTAATACTTAAATTGTTGATAAGGTCAGATAAGGTCAGGTCAGATTCCTTTTTAGAAGGCTATCGGTTACCAAAAAGCACAGTATGGTTGAAAGTCCTTCTACCTAAGAGCAGGCCTTTGCGCATTTAATAGTAGGATGATCCATATTTCTTTGGAACAAAGCATTACATTTGGAGTCATATCCAATTTTGTCAAAAATCCCCTCGATGTCAAGAAATGTGAACAGCAGCGTGTTTTAGTTCGTGCGTTATTACGAATCGCACTTTTGTTTGGGTGTCTCTCTAAGGGCTTTTACACTTCTGGTTCATCAGTACGTTGGAGTGTTAGTTCTGGGGGAACGTCCTCCAAGGAAATAAAAAAAAAAAGCAGCAGCATTTCCAATGTTTGATCTTGAATATACTGATTGTAGAAAAAAAAGCAATAACAACTATTGAATTTTATAAATAACATTCAAGAAAATGTTAACAGGACGTTTGCATAACACAAACGTCCTGTTAACATTTTCTTGAAGCACTATGTGGCTTAGTGGTTAGTGTATTGGACTACTAAGCGAGGGGTCCCAGGTTCGAACCCCGGAAAAACTTAAAGTTCGTCTTAAGGTTTTTTCCACTGGCAAACGTCTGCCAAATGGACTCGGCATAAAATGGTAGATTCCTTCTTTTCGTCCCGAAAATGAAAAGTCATACAAAACGAATAGCTGTGAGAAGCTAGACCTTGGGTCCCTTATGGACCTCTGTTGCGCCAGCTATTTAATTTTTTACTATTTAAGTACCCACATGATTTCTATATGAAATATATATTTTAAGGTAAGTATCTACTAAATGCTTTTCTCATTCCACTATTTGTGTTCTATCCTCATAAGGTAGTCCCTTACAAGTCACATCTATATAGAGAAAATTCGCATCACCTCTCAACCAAAAGTGATTTTCGGGGTTTTATCTCAAACCGCCTCGCTCTACCACATCCATTTCCGCTCCTATGTCGGAAATGTTAAAGTTCTCTTTATAGATACCTGTCGTATATACAGATACACCTCTGCGGACAGATAAAAGATCTCTCCTCTATTGTATCTCTTCTAGAGCATATTCCTACCCACGTATAGTGGTAATGAAAAGCCGATACAAATTTTCTGATAAACCATTTGTGTTGAGTGCTTTTCTACACACGAGTACAGATATACGAAACGAAACTCCTACCCGTCGCGTCGCCCCAAATGTACAATCTTGCTCAAACCTTTTAATTAGATCAAGCAAATCGAATATAGAACACACTTTTAAGTGTCTTCCTAAACACAACACTCTCATATACTCACAAATAGACAAACAATTAATTAAATTTAACAAAAAAAATAATAAAAATATTGTCGGCTACTTTCCAAAAGAACTAAACTGCACTCGAACTCAACTTGACTGGTGTATAATGGTTTTCAGGTTTTTCGCTTCGTATTCGTTGTTTTGTTGTCTCTGAATTTAGATTTTCAATTAGTCGGACAAATGTTAGAAAAATGATTTACAAATACGCTATATTGATTTGAAATCGATTTAGGAGATTGATAAAAGGAGAAAATGCTTTGTGCCCCGTTATCAGTGCAAATAGATACAAGGAAATCCACTTTCAGTATATGCACTATGCAGTCTTATGTAATTGGTTTCATTTATAACCTAGAAGTATTTTTGTGTTTTCGACAAAATGAGGATATTTTTTGCATAAGAGTGGAGAGAGAGAGAGAAAGATATCTTTGCAAATTCTTTAAGGTGAAAAACTCGAAGAAATTCGTTGAATTCAGTACAATTTGGTGGAGATTAATATCTGAGTGCAGGGGTTTTCAAACTGGAGTACTCATATTACTATATCTGGGAACTCATATTACCAAAACCGTAAGTCACTCAGATTATTGGACCGAGGTTTGAACTCGGGCAGAACCGGAGACTTTGAATAGCTATTCCATTATTAAAGTCAGTGCAGATTTGACTTAATTTAAAAAGCAATTGAAAATTATATTAACGAATCAAATTTTAATAGAAAAAAAACATGATAAGCGCCATATCCATACATAGTAAAGAGAAAGTCCAAAAAGTTTCGTTGCCGCTAATCTCGAGAACCAATGAACGGATTTTAATGCGGTTTTCACTGTTATGATCCGGCTTTCCCAGAGAAGGTTTACTCATATTAACAATTGCTGTCTCAATTACAAATACAAAAAACGGGGAACGACACTTCCCATACAACAAAATTTAATTCAAAATACCTTCTCTGTATATTTATGACAGCTTAAGCCATGGAATTTGGTAAATAATATAATAGAAAAAGGGCGTTGCAATTCCCTTTAAAAAAATAGCACTCTTCGAAATGTACTTAATACGATAGGCACAAGCAAAGCTGGGTGGGCACAGCTAGTCTATGCTAAAGAATAAAATTCATGACCGCCTCTGAAACATAATATCTATCAATCTTTCTTTACCAACACATCGACTGCAGCTTATTGGCATAGAACTGCGACTTCATGGACCTCACAAGCCCCCAATAATTTTCGTCAGCTCTGCCAGAGATAACTATATTCTCAAATCATTTATGCAGAATGGATATAGTGACGCTTGCTGTATGCCGCGTAGCCATCCCACGTCGTCTTCATCTATATCATTTAAATTGGGCAAATAGCAAGGGGTCCCAAGTTTTATCCCCGGAAAACACATAAATAATGACATTTTCCATTGCGCCACCTCTCGCAAACACCTGAAAAACATTCGAGAGTATAACTGAAAGAAATGGCTTATAAATTAGGAGTTTGAACTCGACATATAATTATTGTAGATCCCTTCGAGTCGTCCTAAACTTGAAAAACTCACACAAAACAAATGGTTGTGAGAAGCAAGGCCTAGGGTTCCACGGACCTATTTATATTGTTCTGACTTCGCCAGTCCAAATTCCACACCAAAATTAAATTCCTAGTATTGCAATTCATCGACGCCTGGGTTGTTAAATAAATATAATTCGGCCAAAATTTGGGTACCAACGCAAAAGTCTCTAAGCTGAAGTCTGTGAAAGGCCGACTTCATGTGCACGACGAAGAATTGACTACCTCGGGTTCTCCTGTAGACTTTTACGGACCGCGCTAATGTCCTCGTGCGATCTGATATTCAACCGCCTCCACCACGTCTGCCGTAAATATTTTGTGCAACGCAAGACTTCAAGCTGTTGAAATGGAAATTGGTGTATTTTTTTTTTAATAAAAATAAACAAGAACAAATTTTAGCTCACCTCGTTTAAAACAAGACACTTGACGCGGATTGGAAAAAAGTTAACTGGCTTCTGGTACGAAAAGTCCAATCCTTGTATGCCTCAATGCAAATGCAATTTTTGGGGCAATCAATGTCCTTAAAACATCACGCAGAGAAAGCAGCGCTGTTTCAAAGTATCTTAAGCTCAATAAGATTTGAATTAAAACGACTTCAGTTTCCTGTTCGCCTTGCGTTTGCGGTTACTATATAGATATAAGGCGCAAGGGCTAACGTTAGGAGTTTGTGCGGTGAAGTTAGAGTATCCAGTTTTCTGACATGGATCCATCGGTTTTGTATATTTACACCGAAAATGGAAAAACGAATAAATATTGACTGCCACAAAGCATTATAAAAACTATTTATAACTGATTTAAATGAATTTGAATTTAATATTTCAATTTTTCTATTTTGCACTACGAAGTGTGCAGCGCGTCCGCTAGTAGTAAAATAAAAAATACCACCCACCCGTACAGTTTCCGAGCTGAAAATAAAATGTTGATTATATTAGAAAAAATTAAAATACTATTGTGCTTTCGAAAACAGATTCAGGTTATTCCCCCTCCTGGGCAGCTATAGTCTGTACCTAAATCTATGTATTATAGGTTTCTTTTATTTCTTGAAACTCGAATATAAATTTTTATTTAAAATTGATACCCAAGAGCACTGGAAACAACTAGCAGTTCGATCTTGGATTTTGCTTTTGTTAGACGTGCTCACATGTGTTTTAATAATCGTTTCCCTATAGTAAATAAACAAAGGTGCACAAGTTGGTTAGGTAGCAGATGACGTCAATTAGTTTACGCAAAATTGACCTTACTACTGTGAAAGTGGAATCAGTTGGTACTTATTTGATACGGAGAATAATGTTTGAAGCCAATTTGGCTTGTTGTCCTTGCAAGCTGTGTCGGAATGTTTGTGTTTATTTTGACACTTTAATTATGTGCACTGTTTACACATAGTTTTCGCGAATCGCAGAAATCAATAAGTGCGGTAAGTTCGGTTGTGTTTGAAATGGGGCTAGCAGTAGCTGATATCGGAGTTTTTCTATTTTTAAGTCAAACCACTGGATGTATGTTGATTTCTACCCACCATACACTTGCTAAGTGCGATGCAATAACATAGCTATGCTATGATGCTACATTGCTGCGATGCTATGCAATCCATAAATCAATCAGAAATGTTTACCGAAAGCGAAATTCGTTGGCAAAAATCGAACGTTTATTTTTAAATTCATTCTCGTGGTGATGAGGTGAACGTAATTTTTTTTGGAGTAGATACATACCTAGGTCCTTACCTATACTTATTGCAACAAAATGAGAAGTCTTGGAGAATTATGTAAGGTGCACTTTCAAATTATGAGTTAGTGGGTAATTCAATTCAATTCAATTTATTATTACCAAAAGATTTTAAATGTACAATATGACTTGGTCTTTTATAGTACAGAGAGGGTTTAAATTAAGTAACAAAGTTCTTAAGCTAAAATTATAACTAAGAATGGTTTTATACTTAATTCTAGGAGAAAAGGAGGAAGATTAAAAAGAGAGAGAAAAAAAATAAAAATAAAAAAAACAATAGAGAGAAAAAGAGAAGAAAAGGAAAAAAGATAGAAATACCTTAATACTGAGCAGCGAAAAAACTTATAACCTCAGATTTAAAGTTACCAGATCTATTAATACCTTTGATATGCAAGGCAACAAATTCCATAGCCTGATTGCATGAATGTAAAAAGCTACTTGGAGTTTATGCATTGATAACGAGTCAGGATTGGGGTAAACAACTTCAGAGTAAGTTATCAAAGGTAGAATGAGGGTGCGAACAAGTTTTTGCCTAGTTTCAGGGGGAGTGAAATCCGCAGTTAGCCAGAGCTTACGAAGACCCGACCAATTACGATGTTAATGTGATTATAACACGAGAGTTTGCGATTCAAAACGAAACCGAGAGAGGACGCAGATTCAACCACTTTAAGTTGGCAATTTGACAGCCAAATATTAGGAACAACATCCAGCTCAAAAAATTTGTTTGAAATGGGTAGAGCCAAACATTTGTTTGGGTTTAGAAGGAGTCCGTTATTTACAGCCCAATCATTAACTGCAACCTAATAAGCTCTGCAATTTTGTTAAAAGGTGAGGAGAGGCGGATCTGAGCATCATCAGCATAAAAATAGATGAAACAGTATTTTCACACTGACGGTAAATAATTTATAAAGATGCTGAACAAAATGGGTCCCAAGATTGATCCCTGTAGTACTCCTTGTTTGAGCGGCTTGGATACCGAGCAACTATCACCAACAATGACCCTTTGAAATCTATTAGATAGGAAATCATACAGTAACTTAACAGCCTTATCACTGAACCTGAAATATTTTTTTAATTTCCAGCAGAGGATGTCATGATTTTCCTTATCAAATGCCTTTGAGAAGTCGAGTAGGCAAAGCAAGGTTACAAATCCTTTATCAAAGTCCATCCGAATGTCATCAAACATATTGACCAGTGCCGTCGAGCAGCTTTGACCAGCTCGAAAACCTGATTGGAGAGGGTACAAAAGGGAATTGTCGGAAAGGTGATCAATGACTTGTTTAGCAAGAACCTTCTCAAAGACTTTTGACAAACATGGCAGAATGCTTATGGGTCGGAAGTCACTGGTAGAGGACGCATTAGTTTTTTTGGCAATAGGGATTACTCTTGCGTATTTCCAGGCCTGAGGAAAAGTTGAAGTTGTGATGCAAAAATTAATTATATGTGTCAGAGGACCTATGATTGCAGGTAAAATCAGACGTATTGCATTCGATTTTATTCAGGTGATGATGGAGAATATGTCATTCTCCGTCACCACCTCAAAATCAACTGGCCTCACCACATTGATGTGAGAATCATCAGGGGAACTATTAGGGTCGAAACTATTTGGCAGCGAATCGCTTTCCAGGAAATAGTTATTTAACTCGTCAGGGTCTAATGAACAGTCGTTATTATTTCTTCTGCTAATGCCAATCTGACGAAGGTTACGCCAAAGTACTTTCGGGGGCAAGAAGGTATTAAGTTTAGCAGAGAAAAAATTGCGTTTTGAAACACGAACGGAGAGCGTAGCGTTGTTACGCGCAACTTTATATGCCTCCCAGTTAGCTGAGGAACGATTTCGTTTCCATTTGCTGTACAGCTTGTTTCTATGTTTAATAGCGTTAAGAACATTCGTGGTGAACCATGGGCAAGCTTTATTGCAAATAGCTACCATTTTTATGGGAACGTATTGATCAAAGAGGTAGCGAAGAGACAGTTGTAAATAATTAAATTTTTCATTAGGATCAGAAAACTGCAGGCAGTATTCCCATGGGACAGAACCGCCTGCAATATGGAGGGCATTTAGATCTATAGAATTGAAGTCCCGAAAAACAAACGAGGTTGGTTCAGCGTCGCGTAGAAAAAGTATATCATAGGTACAGAAGGTGACTTCGTGCTCGGAAACAAAGTCAAATGAAAGTTGATCGAAGAGGAGAACATTTGAGACGTCAGTCACAATGAAAATATCCAGGAGGCTGGGAATTTCATTAGGACGAAAACATGTAGGGCTGGAATTATTTACAATTGAAAGACTATAGGAAGAAACAAAGTCTTTAAATTGTCGTGAGCGCGTGGAGTGACGATGTGCAATATATTGCCACACCCCCACCAACAGTGTTAGTCACACGATCATTACGAAACAGATTGTAGCCATCGATCTTATACATATCATTTACAACTATCGCTCCAGTGGCTGTGCTATTAGACGTTCTGGCTTACACATACCAGAAAGGGAGATAAATCACTGCGCTTCAACTTTTTGGTTGTTTGGTGTATTTTTTTTGAACCATATACGAATCCAATATTGATTATGTACCAAACGGACCTAAGGCTGAGTAACGAGCCACGCGGATTCCCAGTTTTCTCGTTCACTTTGCACGTATTACCATCAATTAAAAATATCATATGTTGTGGTCGTAATCTGTGTCCTTGTAGTCTACAAATACCCGGCAACTATGATGCCCTTCGTCTAGGTACATTGAGATGATAGACTTTCTAAGAGTATTTCAAAGGAAAATTCCTTTCTCCATAAATTATTTCTAACGAATTGCCAATAAAATAAACGAGTTCAAATCCATGCAACAAAAATAAAATACCGCACCAGCACGCACACAAAATTCCACATTGTGCGACCACCCATTTCGATTCAATTGCCGTGGCTGGCATCATATGTTTTCCTCGCAATAATAACCCGAAATCGTAATTTTATGATCTTCGAAATACCATCGAATAAAGCCGTTCATTGATTTAAAGTATGCAAATAAAAATGTTTTTTTCCCCTCTGTCGAATTAAACAAATGCAACCCCATCCCTACCCTACCCAGGCAGCATCACCAGCCAAGTCGTCGTCAAGGATTCAACAAATAACCACAAGCAAACAACACAACCCCTGAGGAAATTCCATACACGTCTAAACATACATATATCTACCAACCGTACTCGTGTGCTCACATGTTAAGTGAGCTCACCACACACGCCGCATTCGGCTCACCCCATAGATCGCTCCGCTAAGAAAACCACACACACACTGTCTATTTTGCTGTTTCGCCGATTACTTATCTATTATACTTTTGGCGGATTTATTTGCATATGCCCACCCGAATGATGACAATAAATAAATTTTCCCATTTCGCATAGCCACCCTTAGAAAAAAAACAACCTTCCAAGCGCCACCGACTTAAGAGCTTATCGAAAGCGAATTTTGCGGCCAACATTTTTATTAGCAACATCTCGCAGCACAACATGTACACATGGGGGGTTCTTCTATATAATGCGGGAGCTGGAAACCTAATTTCACCCCACTGGCACACATATACAGCACACGTATCTGGTACATCTGATGATACATCTGATGGTACATCTGGGAATGAGAAGAATATTATCATGCGAATGCTCTATATTTCCATTTTGGTATATTTTTGTTGGCTTCTTCTGCATAACGCCAAAGGACTCTACCAGCGATGTATATTATGCTGTGAGACTTGAAATTATCTTTCTTTGATTTATGCGCTACCAGCAAGGATTCTTTTTTTGGGTGGCTCTGGAGTCGAATTGTAATAATTCTTAATGATTTGAAAATATCGCGGAAATTTGTTGTTGCGTAGTTTTTTGTTCGTCCACATTTTCCATGTGTGGGGGATGCGAAGAAGCCGACGGAGTTACCCCTAATTAGGGCGTACAGTGTGGATTTCAGTAATGATATGGCATTATAAATTCTCTGCAATGCGTAAGTGTATAAAGTGAGTAATATATTGACTGAGGACAGAACCCACTTACTTTGCTAATATTTACAAGCGCAGAAATGGCAGGACTTCTTCTATTGGTGCTTTAAACTCGAGCGGTAGACAAATTTGCTTAAACCTGGATATTCGTTCTTTAAGTGCTTTACTAAGTTCAAATGACCGGAATGGTCTACATAAGACACCATTTTAAACTTGGAAAAATCTGTAGAAGTAAGGAAAGATTGTCTTGCAGAGTATCTACCCACTGTTAAAAGACTCTTCGGGCCTTGACGAGAATTCAACCCAAGTAAATTTAGTCTTACAACAAGGCCAAGATGTATGTGGGTCAACTCAAGAGACCAAAAGACGAAGGTATATATATTTGGCCTATAAACGTTAAAAAGGCTTTTGTAGATGTAATATGCGAAAGAAGTTCTGTAAAAAATAAGCCAAATGACGATACGTTATTTTTTAAAGGCTTTCGAATAACGGCATTTTAAGAGCGGATCGATTCGATTCAAAAACTTTCTGAAAAATTGGTCATCGGAAAGCCAATTGTCCTTATAACAACAATCTGGATGCCTTAAACGCCGATTTTGCGAAATTAATATGCTCGTTGTCGTCAGCAAAAGTCTAAGTATCTATGTCAAGATTTAAAAAGCAATAAGGCCATGGTAAGGCCATGTTACTCGTCGGAAGGCAGGGCACTGGCTTGGGTGCGTTCTCGAGGTTAAGACGAAATAAAACGATAACCTGCCTTCTTTTACAGAACTTCGTAGCTACCTATATTTTCTGAATGCGTTGACCGATTGCGATATAGTTCTACGTTACGTCTGAACATTTCACAAGGATTGGGGGAATAGTTTTAATGCAAATCCACATGTCAAAAGTTAAACACTGTAATTAGGTATTTATGTAGAGGGTTTAAATGTGGCAATTAGAAGGCTTTATATATCACTGAAAAGAGACTAAAGACTACATATTTGGACTTAATTTCAGAGACTTTTCAAAAACTATTTAAACCGGCAAAGCTTCGATATTTCTTCATTTCAGCGCTTGTATCTTAAAAATAGGTAAATAAGTATTTACATTATAATTGAAACTCAAATTCTATGTTACGATCATCTGATGTTCTTAAATTTTGAAGGAATTTTGAACCACGAACATTAACCAATAACAGAGCAAATTATAACTTTCTGAATAGTTTACATAATTCGGTAGTAGGTATTTAATATTCAGAAGGGCATTTCGTGAAAGTAAATCACGTAGAACGTCCACTGATTTTCTTTATTTAAACCATGCTGTCAGTTATTGCCGTCTTTGGTTGCGCCATCTAGCAGTGAGGCACAAATTAAGTTTGTGTTTCAACCGTCAACCATTTTGTGCCACTTATTAAAACAACAGTCAAATAGTTTGGAAACATTTTTCTTTATATTTTATTTTTACAAACAATTGACGTAGACTTCAAATAAGCAAACTGAGAATATAAAAGTAAAATTTTTTTATAGAGAATTTTTAAGTCGAAAAAAAAAATAGAAAACTGAATTTTATTTCTCCACTCGACAAGAGTCATTTTTTGATGATTTTAAGACGAAGGCTGGTTTTAAAATGGGAGAGTTTTTCTGGGGCTCTGACTTTGCGTCCGTATTAAAAGGAGCCTATTGTGCCTTCCCTCTTTCCTGATGAGTTCCCAGAGCAGTATTTTTACTGTGAATGCAAGGTTCTTTTCCTTAATTCAAATCGCATGACTATGACGTTTGTGATGCGTATTGCCATCGTTAAATGACGTTAGCATTACAAATTCATGTTCTCTTACCTTTCTGATCTGAGGGATATCGCTGGTACCACTTATTCCTATTTTCTACAATTGATGTCAGGTGCCATGAGGGTCTATTCTTGATCCACTACTCAATAATGATATACCGCTTTCAGCCACAATAAATATACCGACTATGCCCAAGTCTGCCTCACAGCAGTCGAAGTGTGGCCTTAGAAAGTCAGAGGTATGACCTTCAAAGCTTTATAAAGCTCAATATTTCTAGGACCAAACCTGGCATGAGTTATTTTCTTGTTGCTCGGCAATTCTGTTGTACAAAGTGTGGACAATATTAAGACTTTCGCCCAAAGATTGAAGTAAATAGTGAGCATACTTAAGTCGAAAGAATTAAATATTGAGTCAGTGCTCGGGTTGATGTGAAAAGTTAGCGCAAAAATGCTGTCTCTTCTGCTGTGATGGTTAGCAACTGGTTGAAGAAGTCTCTCCATAGATATTCAAACATGAACTGTGTGTCCACTACGATTTTCCCAAAATGTTGATGTTCCTTATTTTTCCTAGTAAGCAATAATTCATTTATATGGAGGATGAACAACTGTGATTTAAGAAGCTGAACCACTTCGGAAGCTAGGTATATCTTTTCAGTTCTTCATGAATTAATTTTCTATTATGCTTTTGGGAATTTTGCTGAAAAAATTGGCAAAATTTAGTTCTAGTAAAAAGTTTAATAAACCCATTTAATATGTTCAATGTTCATGTCCGTTGAATAAATTCTTTCAGACATCCTTCCATTTGAAGTAAGTGATTAGTTTAAAAATGAATTTAATTTGAACACGCCTCCGATTCGTTTAAAAACTCAAACACAAAATCTCCAAGTCTACAACTTTCTCAAGCATCAAACATTTATCTCCCGCTCTTGCTCGCGCGAAAACCAGAACATCAAAGAAAAAAACCCCACAAACTTCCTAAATAAACGAAAGATTAAAAAAGACTCACACAAAAATGGTAGAAAAAAAAACCAACTTCCACTTTATAATCTATTCTTTATTCTTCCTCTAAGATTCTTGATGAGCACGCCTCATTAAAAAGGACCAGAGTAAGCAAATAGAAGCGAAATCCTAGTAAACGAAAAAAAAAACACAACCACCCCCTCCCCCACAGAAAGCCTAAAAGGAAGGGAAAATTGTGTTCAACGAAGGACTTAAAATTGTTATTAGAGTACGTGCGACTTACAGAGCCATCATATCTCCTCTTGCAACAAAGTGCCGAGCAAGAAGCACAAAAAAAGGACACCAAATACAATTGGAACCAAACGAAAGAGAATAAAAATTCTCTTCGCGCTCTATTCGATTTATGGACTAATTATTTTCGCAGAGACAAAACAACAAGGACCACTATGTAGCGGATATGCGAAGGGACCACCACAACACACCGTCGAACGCTCTACCCATTCGACAGGAAAAAGGGTATAACCGCCGAGCGCAGAGCATTTATCCGAGGACCGTTTAATTAGAAGATTCTTAATTCCCCAGCAAGGACCGACTGTCTAATGCCAACAAATCGTCGTAAAATTTATTCGCCGAGCGCGAGCGTTCTTTCCATTTCTATATGCCGGCCTCCGCGCAATGCTATGGCGCATAAATCGAAGACGACGACCGACGTCGAGAAGAATTCGTGACGGTCATTTCATTTTGTGTCTTAAGACGGAAAAGGATTATGCACATTTGGCAGTGGATGCTGCCAAAATATCTCGTACACAATTGTGGCGCACAACCCTTACGATATATGTGTACACGGGCGAGGGGGAAGTTCACGGACTCTCAGTTCGGTGAGTAGCGCTATTTTTATTCGACGCTTACAAGGATTCCAATTGTAAATGTATTTGGTATCATTCTCCGGACACTGTATATTGATGAATGGCGACCAATGGGGTGGAGTGAGCTTATAATTGAAATTATTACCGAATCAGATTTGGAAATAACAAGGACATTGCTTTTGGTGGCTTAATTGCGACGGAATTAATGAGGCGACTGTTATGTTGTCTCATTACAGATCCGTGGAGCGGGAGGATTACTTTTATTTTGTAATCCCCGGCGCATATTGAATTTGAGGCGGAGGGCATATTTTTTCCAGTACGTAAATTTGCAATCTAAGTTAAGCGAAGCCATAAAGTGGAGGGGGCTTAGGCAAGTTTAGCGATCGTATCTGAGGGAAGGACAATTTTAGGTTTTGTGTACATGAAAGTTGAAAGTCTTACATTTTAACGTTTATAAGAATGGTTTGAGAAAAAGAAACGACAATCTGGGGGGAGATAATGCCCTATCTCCTAAGAAATCCAGACAAGTGAAACCCCTTCAAACAGCAATTTTTTAGCGCCAACCAACTACACGAGTCAGACCTTTTATTCGAATTTAGTTAGAGACTATGACAAGGTACTCATCCTTTAAAGGTAGGTCCATCGTTCAAAAGACCTTAAAGATGGGATTCAAATTCACAGTCTCCGGCTAGTCTTGGATCCGAACCACCTTTAGCAAATCATACGATACCGTCAGGAATGCGTATAGGGCGCTTAGTTAAAGGGCGTTAAATCTAGACTCCGATATGACACCATTTTAACAGTGCGGATGAAAGTTGAGACTTGATAGCACCTATATTTATATATATTACCTATATTTATAAATACTTCATATTTCCACAAACTTACCCCCCTCCCCCACGTTCAAAATATCGCCAAGATGTTTTCAGATGAAAACAAACTGATATCTAACGATCTAACCCATTCTTTTTAATTTTAATTTTTGAATCGCTAATGAAATTGAAAAAAACAGGCAGCTTTGTGAAAGTTTTGTCAGGTTTGTGAAATAGCCGACTATTACCATATATATATTTTTATTGTGTTGCAGGGTGTAGAAAAGTAGGCATAGTGAATCAGTGGTTGGTATGTTAGACTACAGAGCGAGGCATTTCAAGTTCGATCCCCGGAAAAACGCAAATTATATCTTAAGGGGTTTTCTACTGCGGGACGATAAAAGTCTTGGAAAAGCTTCTTAATTCAGCATTTCTCAAGCAATTTTAGGTCCCTTCAAGTCGTCCCAAAAATAAAAAAAAAACTCACGCAAAATGAAAGAGTATCAAAAGCTATAGATCCAGGATACCTATCAGTTCAGTGGACCTGTTCTGTCCAGGAAATTTTGGTAAGCGTGTAGAAGAGCCCTAGAAATGTGCAACTCAAACTATATCGAACATTTTCAGGCGGCCACTACTTGGAAAATAGTGTCCAGCCACTGAATTTTTGAGTTTGCAGCGCGTGGTGTGGGAATGGTGAACAAGCTTGATGGAAAAGTGGTTCACGTCTGAACAATGGAAAAGGTAGTAAAATTTGGATGTATCCAATTTAACAGTTACACATTGCAATGTTCTCTTCCTAGCGAGGAGCTCTTTGCATGATGCGATAAACACTCAATTGGGCTTTTAGCGATACTGGATACTGGACTTGATAGTTTCAGGTTTCACATTTTAATAACTAAAGCCTGCAAATATTGCCTCGCTTTCTTTTTTATCCCTGGTGGCGATTAAGCAGTCCGGGATGGAACACGGTCTCAGCCAACAAGCCCCTCCACCCAGCTTGGTCCCTACAGCCAGTTAGGACCTTAGTCGTACAACGGTACGTACACAGGATCTAAATTTTAGTGCCCATTTGACAGCAGTGAAAAACTGCTGTGAAAATTGAAATAATTAATAATTTATTTATCACTTCACAGATCGGGAATTGAACCATAGGTAGCTAAAGTCTTTAACTACTTCGAAGTTGTGTCTGTCTATCGTAGCGTTTGCCGAGTCGTCGATGCTGGGACTTCTCGTTGACAACATATTATTTCAAGCAATGCTTTGGAGACGTGGAAATAGACTCTACTTAAATCCGTTGAGATCTCTGAATTTTTACATCGAATATGGGAAAGTAATATCCTATCTCTTTATCGGAACATTTCTCAATGCAAGTGTGAAATCTAGTGCTAACTTCTGACGGCAGTAGTAGAAATCCTTTCCGTTCACATATGTATAAGCCGTTCGTATATGAGCATGAGCAACTATCATTTGTGTAGTTGTAGTTGATGGGTGGTTAGTGTGCTGGACTACTAACCAAGTCTCTCTGTTCTAATCCCCGAACAAAAATGACACCTTTAAGTTACAGCGACTTTTAAGGATAAAAATCACAAAGCTAGGTACTTATTTAAGTCTTACTTATACTTGTTGCGATCTTTGGCCTTCTGCCTCCAGTTGCGTTTGGAATCGACGACACTTTGGTCTCTATTCGCTCTCCATGTCTTACCCATATAAGAAGACTAATGCACGCGTTCCTGACTAGCCCGACGTTGCGGGCAGCTCGTAAAGTTCGCTGTTAAATCACATCTTTCAAAGCCGTGACAAATCATCAAAATTCGTTTTTGACTTCAAAGCAGCTAGCAAGCAGCTGACAAGTTTGGCAGTGATTCCCAAGGCATGGCTTTGTATAAAAGGATTAAAAGGATCAATCTGGACTTCTTGGGTTTTTGATAAAAACTCCCGTCGTGTGAATATTAAGTCGGTTGTGGACTTACCGGGTCCGAAACCACGCTGGTAGGGATCAATCAGCTTGTTGACGAACCGATTCTTTTTTTGTTTCCTCTTCTTCTCTGCAATTTCTGTAGAATTTATTTTTTTGTAAAGATGCCCATCCATGCCATTTAGCCATGTCTCCAATCATACAGTGTCCATTTATTACCCCGACAAGTACTCGGATTTGATTTCTATCAACAGTTGTTAGGATATTTGACCTTTTAGTGTCAATTGTGGGCCACAAGCTACGAGTGATGATGTAATCGTTAGTAAAAGTTAGTAGTATGTCCATTTCAGAGACCCGTCTGCCAACGTGCCCAGGAACTCAAAACAGCAGTATTGAGTGATGGCTTATCACTCTTATTATTTTGTAGGTCACAATAGGTACCTATGCAATTTTATATGGAAAATTTGACCACTGTGATTTTGAAAAATCTAGCCTGGCCGAGGCCATTTTGAGTTTACCGGATTGGAGTTGATCGCTTTAAGTGCTGCTTGGCTATCGACGCAGAGGGTTATTTCTATTGTGGTAGTTCCGTCTGGAAAAACTGCTACAGTGGTTTGCAAAAAGGGTAAGAATGTCTGATACCTAGTTCTTCCAAGAACACTCCTGCTCCAATTCCATTCTCTGACTTGTTGGGTATAACTTTTATGTCCTGCCTGACCGGTATACAGGCTTATAAATTTATTGTAATCCGTAACCCGTGAGTGGCATAAGTCCACTCTCCACTCTGATCATAGACGTCCAGTAATTGAGAGCATACCTTTGGCTGCCTCGTTCTTAGTATAAAGCTCGATTAGTTGTACCATGTAAATTTAGCAGCGTAGAAACTCCTTAGAACCCCTTGGCAAAAGTTAAAAACACAAAGAATATTGGTGTGATGCTTTTCCTATTGCATGGCAAATTTTATTTTACTTTCGAACTGTTTTTTCGCCTTTAAATTTATTTTTAACGCCGTTTCATATCTACTTTTTAAAAATTATATTTTTTTAAAATACATACATATTGAAAATTTATAGTTCCAATTTTTCTGCTACTAAAGCTAGTATTAGACGATATGCTGAATCAGCATACGTATGCTGAAAAATGTGTCCCAATAATAACATATCGTATAATATCAAAATTTCTGTCATCATACGTATGCTAAAAGTTGTTTGTTGGCAAATTTGTTGGCTAGTTAGCATATGTATGTTGCCGACCTGAACATATCGTGTAATACCCCTTTTGGGACCGTATGCTAACATTCGGACACATTTTTGGCGTATGCTGACTCGTATGATGTATGCTGACGAGCTAAAGTAGGCTCATGAGCATACGCCACATTTTTCAGCAAACGGCTTTGATATTTTTGAAGTTTCGATACATTTTGTACGTGTTTTTTTGTGATTTTGTTGTCCTGATTGCTTGTTAAAAACAAAACGGCTGAGTTGTTTAGTTCGCAGCCATCGGCAACAAGACTGTACGGAACGGGAAATTCTCGACCGGGCTGCGGCTCAGGTGGTGGTAAGCCGAACTGATTGGTAAAAATTTACACTCAGCGCCAGTATTAAATATCCCCATTCGACGTCTGGACAACTCGGGACTAGCTCTCGGATCGAAGGATGGATCGAGAAGTAGTGATTTGTTTCTGTTCCCTAAGACTAAATCAACTTTTCAAATGACAATAGACTTATTCAAAAATAAAAATGTAGATATGTGTTTATTTAGGGGCGAGATAACCTTAACACAAAACTGTTGAAGTAAATAAACTACCACACACCCTAAAGTGAAGAGAGGAGAGTATACGTTGATACTGAAGCGTCAGTAAAAGTCGTTCTAATGGTGAAACGCTTTTGTGCATCACCGTGTCTCATAATCAATGTGCGGTATCACCAAGACAAGTAGATGGTCGAATTTTTCAGGTGTCATGTGCACAAACATTCGATACAAATCTGTCTCTTCTTTGCGCAATTCGCGGTACAATTTTGCACAAAATCCTTCTTCGGCGCGCAGCATGACCCAACACCAAAACATATTTTATTATTCAACTAAACAAAAAAAAACGTTAAAACAAATACAGTTTTATCAATAAAACGATATTTACAATAAATACAATGAATTCAACACGTAGTGTAGAATGCAATTCTTCTTCTTTTTTCTTTTTAAATGAATTAAAATCGCGATCTGTCAATTTTTCAGCATATAATCATACGGGTCTTCAAACTTTTCAGCAAACCGAATTCAACATATCGTGTAATAGGGCTTCATATGTCCTAAAAAATGTGATAGCAAACTGTTTGTTAGCATATGCTGTCAACAAACAATTTGCTACTTTGGGACAAATTCAACATAATCGTGTGATAGGGCATCATACGCCAGACGAACATATGCGTGTTTGCTGAGAATTTTCAGCATATGATTGTCAGCATACGTATGTTCATTAAACATATCGTCTAATACTAGCTTAAGCTTCCGTCCCGAGAATATTTTTTGATAACGCCTGAAACTACTCCCTAAAGAAGACAACGCAACAAACCATTCTCCAAATATCGTTGCATACATTTAGGTCCTCTGGCTTTGGATCATTTCAAATATCCAACTGTGATTTCACGCTGCCCAATCAATTATTGTAATGTCGTTTTCCATTGGGCAAAAAGAAGCGTCCGGGAGAGTCCGGAATCGAAAAAATGACTTCTGAAACCGTTCCTTTGGCACAAAAAATACGCTTATGGTGATTCTGAGAAGAGAAATTCGCTTCTGGATTTGAAGTCAGAATCCACTCAAGAAGCACTAACACAATTGCAATCTATGTATTTTATACAAGCCAGCTGACAGCAACCGTAGATTATTTTTTGGCACTTCACCAATACATTTGTGGATTCATCCAGTTCCATTGGTTTTCAGAATGAGTGAATCCCCGAGTGAAACCAATGGAAAACGACATAAATATGCCCCCAGACTTCACCTATTTAGGTAACGGGACCGTTACCGTGTGCTTATAAATAAAATGTATTTGATTAGCTAAGAGAATCCCGCAATTAGATTGCCGCCGCCGAGAGCAACCGACAATAACCCCAATGTGAACTTACTTATACCTAAGCTCATTTCTGTTTTATAAATGATTCAACTCCATATGTCCTCGACCAAGGGTATCAGGAGCATCAGGAGCGGAAAACGCATTCAAGCAGAGCAAACACCACCCAGCAGAGGAATCACCTTTAAACTTCAACCAGACCGAGAACTAAGTTTCTGTTAGATTCTACGCCATCATTCTCCGCCACAAATGGAGCATGAGAACTGACGGCGCGCATTCAATCCTTTTACACATAGCTCGGTTCGGTTGTTCCTTCGAAAGGATAAGGAACCCTTAAATATACTCCACAAGAAGATTATTGACACCATTACCAAATGCATAAGTAAACATCAGACGCGAAGACGACATAACCTCACACTACCAATGCCAACGTGTCGACGACAGGCACTTTGCTCTCATCATTGGCATAAATATAAACCTTCAATGCGTGACATGTGTTTGTCTATCCTCTATCGTATGAGACAAGGAAAAAACCGAAACGAAATCCTTTTGCCGGGCTGTTGGGGTTAATTTACATCTCACTTTCATTAAAACCCCTTATGCACGTACATATATGTAAATCACTTGCGTGGGAAACGCTGTATAGAACATTTTTTGTTCGTCCTTCGGTTTTAATTGCGTACGAGAAGTTTCGTGAAATGGGCTTTCCTTCGATGGGATGGGGGCGGGGCGGGATTTTCTCGAATTGTAAATAGGATTTTCTTATTATTTTTATACCCTCCCGCTGTGTGCGCATTAAATGCGAACGAACTCTTGCACTGTCAGAAAAATTAAGAGGAAAGGATTGTGCGGTCTGAATACACCTTCGTTCCTCCTTGTTTTGCTGTGCTTTTTTTTGTCTGTTAATATTTTTCGCAGGAAAATGGAAGAAAGCTTTGTAATATTATTTTTTGTGTATTTCGTTTAATTTCATTTTAATTTCAATTAAATCCTTTTGGGGAACAACACGTAATCCCTTTTGATTCGTTTGTTTTTTGTTTGGCGGGTATATATATTTTTCTCGTCCTATTCTATTTTGATGATCGGTATTAAGACTTTAACGTTGGGCGGAGATTTTCGAGATGACAGCCATGAACAATCATTTATTCTTGGCCAGGGAAACAACAATGAATGAATTTGAATAAAGGAAAGGGTAAGCAGCGTACACAATTATATGGTTCGTCCAAAAAGAAGAAGGCTTATGCAAAGTGCTGGCGGATTTCTTATTCTACTCAATGGACTGGTGCTGTGTGGGTGCGGGGGCGGTTACTGACTTGGGTAGTCAGCTGAGTGTGGTTTGGGGAAATATTTCATTAATTCTTTAACTGGTATATGAGATGAGGACGTAGCTCGATTAGAAAATAAAATAAAATAATAATGGCAAGGAAAAGTAGCAAGTTACATAAACCTAGCTACATGCCTTGAGTTAGTAGGATTTGCCCCATAACAAACAATTTAGGTACTTCCGACGAGGTATATACCTAAAGCCATGTCTGGTTTTGGCATTCCCGAAAAACTCTGCATAATGACGATGGAGAACTCTCGCTGCTCCGTCGAAGTATACTGACCTCACGGATGTTTTCGATGTCAAAAAAGGATTCCGACAAGGTGATGCGACTTCTTGAACATAATGCTTAAAAATATTGTTACAAAGCCACAAGTCAACTGCAGTGGCACAATTTAATTCAATCCCAGGTTAGCCCCGAACTGTAGCGCCACCTAAGTACACGGAGAGCTCAGCACTTGACGACCATCGCTTTTCAAAAAATCTTTTCGGCTAGGGAACCAGCTCACCTTACGAAACCGGCTTCTTGTAGATATATTTTTATAGTTAATAGCTCACAAAATGTTAGACCTATCATCTTTTTTGAAAAGATATCCCTAGGCTCTGTTAAACGTTTCTAGGTTCGCCTTTCTGGGAGCAGTTCGTTTAGGATTTGGATGAGGTTATTGACAAGTTTTCTAAGAATGTCTGATACAGTCCAAAAAAACTCAAAATAAATAAGTAGGTAGTTGGCGCAACAGTTCTGTAGGGACCCTAGGCCTAGCTTCCCACAACCATTCGTTTGTGTGAGTTTTTAATTTTTGGGACGAATGAAAGGAATCTACAATTTTACGCCGAGTCAAAACGGCTAATTGAGAAGCTCATTCATGACAGTTTTACTCTCGGATGTTTGTCAGACGTTCGCCAGAGGTGGCGCTGTGGAAAAAAAACCTTAGGATGGAATTCGGGTTTTTTTCGGGGATCGAACCTGGGACCCGCGCTTAATAGTTTCACACAATAACTACTAAGCCACTGCGCCTACTCCGACAAACTAGCAGAACTAAATATTATTTACCTACCAGTTTAAGGATCATCAAATACAAAGTTATTCTCTAGACTTCTTCGACAGTCTTTATAACAGAAGGATGCCCTTCCTCGGAAGCTTTGAGTGGGGTAATTTTTTATGTTTTGGCAGTTGGAATGAGGAATCATTTTTGAATAAGCCATTTGTTACAAACCGGTGGTTCGTTAATAGAGGGCGTTGATAGCACAAAAGAGAAATGAAGTGGACGGGAAATGTTTTATTAGATCTTGAAATTAACGGCTTTTTGTGGGAAATTTCGATGTCCGAATAGCCTACCATGGGAAAAAAGAAAAAAAGCAGACATTTTTCTTGAATCTCGGGAATCTGTCAAAAAAAAATAATTTTTTGGGGAAATTTCTTCAAAGAATCTGCATTTCACCATGATTATCAACACAAATGGCCATAGAAATAACTAGTGTAAATCGCCTTTTGTTTCAAAATTCTCTATTGCCAAAGAATAATCATTTTCATACTTAATATTAATTTAATGTGATTTATTTTCCTTATAATACAATTTTTACTAAAAATAGATTTTTTTTTCATAAAAAAGTATTGGGGGAATTTGATGGAAAAATGTGAAAAATTACTTCATTTCGAGGGTAAAATGAAGAGAAAGTCCCAAACACTGGACGGGTCCTAGGATAGAAGCGGATCTAAAAATGGAAAGTAAAATCAAGAGTGGCTGAGCTCGACGAATGGGGGTGGGTCTTATTACCGCTACTCCACGAAACGTAAAACATTATCGCATACAAAACAGTTCGCATATAAGTCAAGACACACTTGGTCTTAACACACTGCGCCCTCAGTGGTTTGGTCAGCGATGGCCTTCTAAGTCGTAGACTCAGTACAACCACCCTGAACCTCTCTCTACGATTTTAAATAATAATCACCTTCTCTCGCTTTGAGTGGAAAATTCTCCACCGGATCATCAGTCCTGTTGGTGCCGAAATGCTTTAGAAAAGACCAACTTTTTGCTGCTGACGCGCCCACACCTATCGTTGAAACCATGCTTTCAGTTCCCTCCCTAAAGTACACATGGAAGCCCACCTTAAACTCAATCCCAATCTCTCCAATCGGTTGTCCATTTATTTACTTCCACTGCTTCAATTAGCGACTGCAATACGCCCAAACAAATTTTTCCTTTTGGCAAAAAAAAATATATAGCAAACTCAGCACATCCAAATCGAAGTTGCTTCCATCAATTTTGCAATTTTAACCCCGAACCAAATTACTCCCCACCCCTGGCGCTCCTGCACTGCTCCAAAGCTACAAACTTCTGGTGAATTTCCTTAATAAAAACTATCGATAAACTTCGTTTGTAAAATGCTCTTAAGAACAATGAAAAGTTTGCTCGCTTAAAAGCCTTTCATTAAACTAATTTCCAAAAAGGATCCGCACCGCTCTATAACGTCCCCGGTGTCTGTCGCTCCAGTAAAGCTTTAACATCTTTGCGGGGCGCCCGTCTAGATGTCAGTTCCGTCTATCTTTCGGTCGTTGCCTTGTCTTTGGACCAAGAGTTAATTTTCGTCCTCCTAATACACGTGCGCTCGGTATGGAGCACACGGTGTGTCATAAATTTGTTATATTGCGCCATCATAAATCTTTCCAGCGCACCAGGACACATTTTGGGTTTGAGGATTCTCTCTCTTTGCATGCAAAAAAAAAACGAAAGAAAACCGAAAAACCTCTTTACATACTGTGCACTTGAACGTTATTGGGCTGGTCGAACTTCTGTCTTCTGTGGCATTGGAAGGACAACTCAAAGAGACAGCGCCAAGCTTTAGACAGAGAGCAATGGGCGAGGAAATAAATTGCACCTAAATCTAAATTAGATTGAAAATCCAATCACCCAGAGTGATGGTGGGGCAATTATGGTATAGCAAAACCTCACATCACCTCTAGTCCACTTAGAATGGACTTAGTTGGTTTTGGGTGGTTGCTTGATGGGCCAACCCCCATGGCGGGTGCAATAACTGGCCGCGATGATGCTCCATTTACTTTGTTAATTTATCAAGAGTTTTATGTTGGCACGTGAGTGGAATATGGAGTCTGCTAATTCCCTCATTATATTGGTACGGAGAATAAAAAGAGAAAAGATCATCACGAGTGCGGCACTGCTAATAAGAAAATAAGATATGCGGGGTGCGGTTTTTGGTTCACGTTTTAGGTTAGTTTTAGAAATGAAAGCTAATTACTTCGATTGCGGGGGGAGAAGTCTCTTACCGTGTGTAAATCCTTTTCATTTTAGAGTGACTGTATTTAAGAGGGCAACGCGTTTAATTGCTTTATCCTTTGGTTTAATATCCTGCGATGGGGCACTCTTTTTGAAATTGGAAACGTATTTTTAAATTATGAAACAATATTTCGAGATCATCACAACGGTAAGCCGTTATTGCTTTTGTTTCATTTAAGAATTTACATAAATATTTGACTGTGGGAATTTATCTACGAAAGTTAGCCTTTCATTTGGTTCATATTTAAAAAAAAATTGTTTTGAAATGACGCTGTAATCGGTACGACAAAAAAAAAACTGCAGCCTCTTGATATATTGATGATGCCACTTAAGTGCACATTTATTTATTTGCAGGACGCTACATATCGAAAATACTTAGGTCGTAAAATATAATTTCAGCTCTTCGATTTCTTAGGCAAGGCAGGATTGAATTTTAGTGACTAATTGTCAGGAACTTTTAAGTTTGTTTCTCCTAGAAACCGCTTGGTCAAGGTGAACGGCACGGAAGTACCAAATTTATGAGATAATTACAGAAAGGTTCAATTATGACCTCTATTTAAAAAAAGCTTTGAAACATTGCAGTATCCCATATGTTACTGATTTGAATAATCAGGAAAAAAATGGGCGGGGTCGGACCAGTGTGAGTGGCACCGCCCATACAAAAAACACGTTGAAAATCTTATATCTTGAAAATTACAGATTCGATTGAGTTAAAATTTACACACATTCTTAGCTAATGGCGCAGGAGTATTCCAGTGAAGATTGGTCAAAATTGGACAAAGAGGCGTGGCACCGCCCATACAAAAAAAACATTAAAAATCTTATATTTCGAAAGCCACCTGTTAAAGCTTTGGAAAAAACAATGAAAGATGTTCGAGATAACTCAGAGTTAGTTGGTGTTGCAATGTTTTTATTGTCAGGCGATTTCAGACAAACATTGCCCGTCATCCCTAGATCGACAACTGCTGATGAAATTAACGATTGCTTAAAGTCTTTATATTTACGAAGATTTGTTATCATGAAAACTTATTATCAACGGTTGTGCTCAGTTGCGGAATCATCCATCTGATAAAAAATCCTCTAAACAATTGCTGAAAATTAGAAATGGTGCGATGCCAGTTGATGAAACTGGATTGATAACATAGCCAAATGATTTTTGCCGTTTTGTACTGTCAAAAGGGGAATTGATTGAAAGTGTTTTCCCTGACATAGCAAAGCAGTATATATGCCATGCGTTGTTGAGTGACAGAGCAATTTTAGCTGCTAAGAACAAAGAAGTCAGAGAATTAAACATGGCTATACAATCCAAGATTCCTGGCGACTTGGTTTCGTACAAGTCTGTGGATACAGTTACTAATGAAGAAGATGTTGTGCATTATCCAACAAAATTTTTGAATTCGTTGGATTAACCAGGATTGCCTCCGCATAATCTCCAATTGAAAGTTAGAGTCACTATTATTATGCTTCGGAATAATAATCAACCCTGTTTGTGTAATGGTACGAGACTTTCTGTTAAAAGAAATAGGTTACCATTAATAAGGCGCAAGGGCAAACGTTAGGAATTTGTGGACTGAATTTATAGTAGGTATTCAGTTTTCTCACATGGACATAAGTTATATGTAGCCTGTTCGGGTGCTGACAAACCACCGGTTTTGTATATTTAAACCGAAAATGAAAAAACCAAAAGTATTGTGTACAAAAGCATTACAATAAAAACTTTAATCACTGATTTAAATCAATTTTAATTTTATTTTTTTACTTTTCTATTTTGCGCTACGAAGTGTGCAAGGGGCCCGCTATGACACATATATTCCCAGGTTTCTTTTAATAATACGATTGCCAGCACGGCCGTAGCCCGGATTTTGTTTCCGGGGGGCTTGCTTCCAAATCTTACGGGGAACTCTTTCAACAAAAAACTATACATAGGTACGTTCCAATTCATTAATTTTTATTAGTTTTTAAATCGTATATACTTAAACGAACATAGGTACTTAAATTATTTTTTTACACACATTTTTTTAAAGCAGAAGACGTCCTATTTTTTTTGACATCAGATCAATAACCATATCTGGATCCACATTAATGTCCGAATGAACAGATATCATAACAAGTGAGCTTAATCTGGCATTCTTCATAACGCTTCAAGACACTGTTTTAATCCTTTTGATAGTTGAAAAGCTTCTTTCAGCACTAGCTGTGGTCAAAACCGACAGCAAAATGTTTATACCACTTAAGTACGTCTTGTCATATATATTAAGCAATTTCAGAACTTCGGTAGAAGGATCACTCCACGATATTTTCTCGCACCAAAGAATGTACTCAGCTTTTATACAGCTGATAACGAAATTACATTATCAAAGTAACATGTTAGCTTTTCCATTTCGTTCACTCGCTCAACTACAGCAAAACCTGGAAGCAGAGCTTGAAACGATGGTAGAACGTCTTCGTTGACCATGAATCTGTCCGTAAGATTTCGTATTAACGAATCTATGCAAGGAATCAGTCTAAAATATTCTTGAGTAGAAGTAGTTTCTGGATTGGAACGCATTGTCTGTTTCAATGAAGTTCTTGGAGCTCTTAATTAAATTTCAAATAGGTCCTCAGCAAGTTGGGATGCGGATTGAAAAGCATCTCTTAAGAAATCGTCGGCATTTTCTCTGATGTTCTTAAGAGAATTCAGAACTTCTTTTGTGCGGTCGATTGCAGAAACGAAGTCTAAAGATTTGTTCTGTAGGAACGCATACAATCAGGCTTACTAGGAAATCACTTTTTTGGACCGGCGCTTTCGAAGACATCGCTCACGTTCTGTTCGTTATTTCTTCAAGACTTATTGAGGATTTGAAGAGCTCTACAAACGATTCAGCCCCCCTGGCTACGTGCCTGATTGCCAGGTTTCTATTTTATTATACACATTGTCGAAATTTGTGTAAACTTAACAACATCAAATTACATAGCAATGAGTTAGAACATCCCGTTTAGGATATTTGAAAAAAACTGAACGCCAACCTTTTGTTGGCCCAACTTGTTCGAAGTTCAATAAAAACGATTTATACCACGTTATAAAATTTTATTCTAATCTACGAATATGCGACTCGACTTGACAATTCAAATTCCAACTTAGAACTAACTTATTCCAAAACTTCTGGCCGTGGATAGCCGTATGTGCCATGCCGAACGTGCTGAGTCGCCAAATCGATGCAGCGCGTGTATCCGGTGTCCAGTGTATGAAGTGAAGTGCAAGTCGTGGGAAAGTGCTAATGCGGTCGAACCTGTTGAATTTGCGCGTGTCGGATCGTGTTAACTCAATGTCTTGGGCATTATGATGTTGTTTTTTTAATTTAAATAAATAAATATAATATTTTTTAATTTGGTTCTTTCGGGATTCGAACCGGGGACTCCTCGCTTAGTAGCCCAACACACTACCACTAAGCCACTGTGCTGACTGTTTTTTAATTTGGGCTTTATGATTTTAGACAATAAGACGCCCCAAAAGGGAGAGGATTATCCCAGGCGGAAAAGGAAGACGAATGAGCTAGAAGTCAAATGTGGTGGTATGCGCTATCAAGATCTTCAGATGCATTTGAAGACTACTCTAATTCCGAGCTCCGATTTTTAGACACAACATTTACTGGGGACAAACACCCAGTGTGAATTTAAATAGTGCCTACTTGAGTCTACCTAATTGTTTCAACTGCATTTCGAACACTCAAGTGCTTGGAAAATATTTATGAAAGCAGTCCTTTTATAAAAATTAACCGAATACATACACCAAACAAAGTGCTAAGTTGGGGGCCACTGCAGATTTTTTCTAAAGTTCTTAAAAAACAAACGTCGTTCAATATCTTTTGAGTTTATTGCTTAGTTAAAATATTTAAATTTCAGATTATAGTAATGAATAAAAATTTAGAAGAAGAATGATTTTCTCGGTTGTTTCGATAGTAGCCCTCTCTGTTAACCTAAAAATTCAATGCTAGCTCTATTTCTACAATAACTAAGATTTTGCCTAAATGTTTAAGTCGTTCTCGTTTGCCAATATAGACGGCACCCCCAAAAAAAATACAAGTGGCGTTAAATTGCAGCCAAAAAACCTCATAAAAGATTGACTGACGTTTTATGGTGTATTTTTCGTTTCGCTGCTTTCTAATAATCCCATATTAAAGTGAACCATTCTTCTTAGCGATTTCTAGGCTTCACATTCAAAGTAAGGAAGACTGCTTGTAGACAATTTGACGACAGTTTACTCTGAATTCATACTTATCGCCGTACACCCCTTACAATTTCGACAGTGTTTGCTTAAAAACATTTTTTCCTATTTTTTTGTTTGGCCACAATTTTTATATGCAGTCAATTATGAATGAATTTGAACTTCCAAAGAATTAGTTCGGCAATCGGAGTATGATAAGCGAATTTTGATTATAAGTTTAGCAGCATGGTGGCATGGTGTCTATGTATTTTGTTCAGTGACACTTAACATTTCATTCAACACGCTATTGACGCGCGGTAAATTATTTGAATCGATGGTATGAGATTTTTAAATAATAACAGAATGTAACAAAGTTGGACTTTGAATATTTTTCTGCGAAGTGATATCAATTTGTCGCGTTTGATGTGAGAAATCGAAGTAAATTGCAAATGTTGTACACTGTTCAATATGAAATCAGTCAGTCCGTGTTGGTCCAAGATATTTCTAGCATAGAAAATCCATACTCATGTGAAGTGCTATACAAATGTCCGATGACATTTTTTAAGAAGTAAAATTCAATCGATGGATTGGTTTATTTACAAAAATGTTTAATCGGTTCATAAATAGAGTTTTTTTTCCTGTGCAAAAGTTAAATTTTAAAAATCACAAGCCTATTACAAACTAGGAGATACAAGAGTTTTGTGTACCTACTGATAAAAAAATTAAAAGAGTGGGCGACTGAGTCGCACGAAACTTTCTTGTGATTTGCAAGTAGGGTTCCCAACTTCACTCAAAACGAAAGGAGGGCGCAATTTCTCCAAATAAAACAAAAATTAATTGATAATGTTCTTTGTTAATTAAAAAAATATAAAAAGCTTAGCAATTAAAAAAATTAATCTTTCGTGTGAAGATTTGTTTTTGAAAAAAAAAATTAATTAAAAATAAACCAAAAAAAATAGGAATTTAATATAAAAGAAATAATGAAAGGAATTTTTCGTCATAAAAAAATTAATATAATGAGTATAATAATATTTACCTTCCCAAACAGAACCAAAGATTAAACGTTGAGAATCAATGAACTAATTTAAAAGTGAGATCTATCTTAATTTGGAATGACAACCGAGTGAACGCGTCCAGTAAAATTAGGTCGTAAACGTGTATTCCATTTGTATGCCATTGAGAAGATGTATGTGCAAAATTGTATTGGTTGCATTTGATCGTAAAGCCAATGGTTCAGTTCCTGGAAAGGAAGAAACAGAATCGAGTTCCCAAAAAGATTATTTACTGATAATTTACTGCAAAAATTTAAATTTCCAAACAATCATTTGAAGGGTTGAAAAAATAGCTCACTGTTTTCAGCAATAAATTCCTTAAAATACAGGCAACATTTCTTTCTTTAAATAAAACTTGAACATACATTCCAAAACACATAAAGATATATAGCTATTTGTGGTTGAATAATAAATCTTAAACTTGACACGAAAACAAATCGGCGACCGAAAATTCATCAATGGGTCACTGTACTTTTTATTGCAAATTGATTTTTGTTATCTCAATAATTACGCACGCTCTTGCCGCAAATTACTTATGAGATTATTTTTCACTTCAGACCTGTGGGTATTTCAAATCGATTTTGTAATTGTAATTAACTGGAAATTCACTCACAGGCTCTAAGCCTGTAAATAGCTCATTACAATAATGTTACCGCATCATTCATTGGAACTTGTAATCTCTAACCTAGTCCCACAAATAAATACCTTAGAACAAGTGGTTTGAGACGATCGCAATCCCCGCTGTCAAACGTGAAATTTGACCAAAAGACTTGCCGTGAGTATTCCAAAAAGAGCCGTACACACACATTTTGTGGAATGTATCTTACAATCCACCGTCTTATAGGTATACTCGTAGGTCGTAGGTAGATATAAATACAGCGACTAACTATCAGCATCATCCATTATCTGTTCTACATTCTATGTTTCCCCTTATGTGGCTACCTACAATCGCACAGACATACCGAGTAATATTATTCTTGAAATCAAATCAAAAGCGGTGGGGGATGCCATAAGAGGGATGTTTGAACTGTATACACTCGCTCAAGTAGACAATCATAATAAAAAAAAATAAACGTATTATCTGACTTTGTCGCTAAATCGTTATAGAATTTTTCTTTGGGTTGACGTTTTATCATCAACATTTTTTTTTTTGGAAGAGTAGCTGTTTTGTGGGTTTTTCTTTTCTTTTCTACTTCCCTTTCAGTTTGCTTTAGTTTTGTTGTGGTCAGGCGAACCGAACATTTTTGTTTTGTTTGTTGCAGGTTAGCGAGACTTAATTAACTTTGTGTTAGCGGAAAGTTTTGATAGGGTTTTAGGCGCAGTATGAGGTTCAAAAGGCGCAAATGTAAGCAAATGGGTGCAATTTACACCCATTTGCAAGCATCTTGGGGAACTTTGAAAGTGTCACAAGTTTGCCTTTTTCTATTTACAACAAAATTAAAGCAGAGACTTTTAAAAATGATCAACTTTGACTTGACCCAAAACTCTAGTAAATTTTATTGGAATTTATTGATAAGTAGACGAGCGTTATTTATGAACAAAACATAAAAGCAGATAAGAGTCTTTTGACGGTCATTTTGTAGGGTAATAGTTCCGTACCTCAAAAAGACTCGTTCTTTTTTCACTTAATTCAAAGCTCGTATGATTGATAGACTCATCTATTTTATACCTACGCTCAAAGTATTTTTTTGCAATAGGCAATCAATCCCCGTTCGAAATACAAGATTTTTTTTTTTATTAAACGATTATCATCCATTTATTTTATTATTTTACTAGTAATAAATCAAAACGTGAATGAGTCAGCAATTTACGTTTACCATTATGTGGACTACATACTCATGTGATATTTTGGAAAATTAAACAACACATGCAATACCGACAGTAACCTCTTTATCAGTGGATTGAAGTTTTTCATCGTAAAACCCTTATCTTAAATCGTCTAGATATAACGCGTTTTTTATGAGAGAAAGTTATTGCTGGCGAAAAAACTTCAAGTTCAAACATCAGTCACGTTTGTTAGGCTCCCATATTCTGTTCACTGATTTGGGGGACCTTGCCATGATTTGTTTTAAACTAGCTGACCCATGCCACATCACAAATTCAAATTCGAACAAGTAGGATGTTAAAGTTTATAGTCTCACAGAAGCCTGACCACTTCCAACCGAACTAAGTTCTTCAATCCAACAACAACTTTAAGATCAGATCTCAAGACAGCGGATAAGAGTAAAACATGTCCTAAATTTGAATGGCTATACATTTAGCAATACAAAAAATATAAAAATAGGAGTCAATTCCGAGCAATAGTTTTTAAAACTATCCCGGACAACCACACAGTTGAAAAAAAAAATTACAACTTAGGTAATTAGTTTCTATTTAACTTACCTAATTAAATGTAGAAATGTTCTCATGCCCCACTGTACAAAATTAAAATTAAACATTAACATGGACTTACGTAGGTATCCAATTAAAATCGTTATGATGGAAAAAGTTTTGGGAGACTCAGCCGTGCACTTTTAAGTTTATTACGGCTTACTATTTTTAATTTTATCTTCTGACATTGACATTTCCATTTTTATGTGTTTGTACAGTGAATGCAATAATTTTTGACATTCCTTATTCACAAATCTTGTTTAATTAACCCACTAGCACAATCTTATAACATAACCTTTGTAGATTATTCGTCTTTGTGCAGATGGGTAGGTTATAAAAATGCAGCTTATCTTTAAATCCGAATGTCAATGACGCAGATACGATAAAAGCGTTTGAGTCCCAAAAGCTATGTACAATGGTAATAAAGAAAAGAGCCTATGTCGCATAAGCGACATCCCTGCAACTGACATTGAAAATTAATGAATGAGCAATAACTTGACATTTATGAATTAAGTTTTGGATTTATTTTGAAGCAGTTATGTTCGGATTGAGATATCTTTAGGCAAATGTCCAGCTTAGTTCCAGTTGAGTAAACATCAAGCTTCCATAACTGAGCTCAAACTTAAGTATTATTTTTATAATAGTTTGATACAATAACGAAATATATTGAATATTTGACAGATCAAAATAAAAATAAGTAAAAAATCAGTAACCGAGAAAACCATTTTTTACACGACTATGTCGTACGAAACTTGGTCGTTCTATGCAAGTTTGACTGGCGTAATCGTTTGAATCGCTTAAATAATTTGTCACAATGTCAATTTTCCTATGTCTTGTGTTCTTATTACCTACAAGTAAAAAATATATTGGTCAAATAGGAATAACCAAACCTGACAAATGCTACTTGTAAATTGTGTGTCACATGGATACTAAAATGCAAATACGGGTAGGACGCCAGACCTATGAAAAAAAATATTGTTTGTGTAAGACCATTCAACTGATTTTCACAGAACTTTTCTACTCTTAAATATTTGTTTGACTCTCGCAATGGTATTATAAAGTTTCTTTCATTAAGCGCTTTCTATCTTTAAAATTAAACAAAACGAAATGTGTTTGGGATATTACCTACATTTTTCAAAATCCACGTCAAACAGTGACTTCTTCGGGATGCATCAGACGCTCTTGGATCTCATGTGGATTGGTATCATCCCAAATTCAACAATTTTGTTTTTCGACGTACCCATTCATCCACAAATGGCCTCAATGTAAAATGGTTGAAGCGCGCGAAACGATGCGCGAATAGAACACCCAATTTTAAAAAAATATTTCGTACTTTGCACGTGTTGTTGAACGCTATGTCCGCACATGTAATTTGACAGAATAGACTGAAAATGACATCCAATTTGAAATATGTAGCTTCAACTATATGGCGCTATCAACTGTCAAAGTTCGGAAGTCCCCATTGGAAGACCCTTTATTAATTGGCTACACGTGTTCTTGTCGTACCGATTGCGACCTTATTTCTAAGCCGATTGCTGTGAAATACAAACCAAATTAATTAATTGCGATAGGTTATTTTCATATATGCGTTGTTTTAAATCCGTCACCTTCTTCCACTAACTACGTTATTAAAATGGAAAAGAAAATGTCCCTCCGTTTACAAACTTCTAAAAAAAAATCTAAATGACTGAGTCAACAAAGAAACCCACAAATCCGCAGATTCTCCACCCCTGGCTTTCTCAAGTGTATGCTGTGCATCTACACGAGTGATAGAATTAGTTCTGAAGGCTCATCTTACAAATTTCACGGATTGAAATGATGCAAATCGTTGTCGCTTAGTTTAGTTAGTCGTGGAATAAGATGCTAGCGAGATATATTTTCTATACCTTCCATATACCTGATTGTGTTCAATTATTCTCCATTCAACATAATCGTTTATATGTAAATAATTAAAAAAAAACACACACACATTTTGTGGTTGAACAAAATTTTGTAAATTTCGCTCAAGTACTTTATGTAACCGAAGTGACGCAAGTGCGCTGCAGTCTCCGGTCGATTGATTGTGGAATAGATATTGTAATCGAATCCTTCCGAAGCTTCACACTCAAATTGTTATATGAAAAAGTGATCCGATTTCCGCGCTGCCAAGTTCTGCCATCATTCATCATCAAGTTGCATTTCGCAGCCCAAAAGTAAATCACTGTGAATAATAATTAAGTGGCTTGTGGCTTGTGTCTTGTGAGCTCAAGTGGCGCTTTCAATGGATAAAACAAGCAAGACTTCTTTCTGCAGTCTGCCACAACCAAGCGGTCTTCTTAAGCAGGAAACTCATTAATGGACACACTACACGCAAACATACCTACACAAAATTGAATTCGCCTCGTAATTAGTGATAAAATAAGTTTCAGTGCTTTTTCGATTTACTAAATGCCAATGAGATGCAGCGCGAATGAAAATATAAAAATTGTGTATTTTGAGGGAATATTGTGTGGCCGACTTTCAACTTATTTACACACCAGCGTCACTTCATTATTGTACGCGCTTACAATTTTTGATTTGAAAATTATATTATTGCTGTCAACGAAACAATTGGACTGACCGTGGATGGTCTACCAGCAGCTATACTCGTAAAGTTTATCAATTTAAGAAAGAGAAACGGAATAATCACGAGATAAGTGAGTTATTGACATTGTCGTTAGGATCTATATATATAAGAGAAAACAATTCAAATTATATTTAAATTGTCGCAGGGGGTGTATTCAACTTTTAAGTAAGTGGGCTTCGGGTTAGTAACTCAAGGTTCAATTGGAACTTCACTTTTGTCTAATGGAACGCGATTGAAGGATCCGTTTTGGTATAAATTTGGACAAGTTCTCACATCTTTTATTGTAAAGTTCACTGCAAGTGTTCTAACCGACCGACGGTAAATATCGCTGGGAAGTCAGAAAAACATCATAAAAGGCACTTTGGAATTTTGAAATTCATTGAATATTTATTTGGTCGGTGAATGAAAAGATTTAATCGTGATATCCAGTCCACGTGGTTCAATAGCCGGCTTGCATTGCTACATTTCTAGTAGAAGAAAATAAAAAAAAATTACTACTTTAGTTCAAGACCTTAAACTGCTTATAAATATATTTTTAGACACTGAATAAATATAGTTAAATTTTCTTAATACATAAAGCCAATGTTCCCTTGTGACTATAGGCTCAAAAACCGATTTCTCTGTAAAGGTACTTAAATGCTTGAACTTATTCTTACCGGCAGTGGCTAGGAAGTATTTTGCATAATCGTAATTTGCGATAATCGGCGTTTTTGCTTTTGCGATCTTCATACAACGATGTCTTATACAACGATGCTGCAAAAACTTCTATCCCAATCCATCTTTTCATTTACTCAAATAGTCCGTCAACTGAAAAAACCTATAAAGGCTTAGTATATCTAGGGTTAACATCTGAATACAATTTAAATATTTCACACTACATTAATAAAAACACACGCCCACTTTTATCTGCCAATTCGAAAATCGTTCCTTATCTATATTGAGTAGAATAAGTCGACCATATACCTATGACGAGTGCCAACACCTAAACTAAGTCTGCCAATCATTACCCCTTATAAAATGTAAAACTTGTAAAATACTTTAAAATTTTGTAGGTATAAATCTCCGAAAAATTCTGATAAAACTTATCGCACGAGATTGTGAACTCTAATTTGTTTTTCTATCTCGTGATGATAGCAAACGTAAAAATACAACTAGAACTGGATGCTGTTGAAATTTTGTAGTTTTTAGAAGGTTTTTTTCTTAAAAAAAAAAAAAAAACACGCTTTTGAATAGAAACAACTTTTTTTGAATCAGGTATTAAAAATTGTATACCTACCACAGTTTAGTTAATATTGGTTTACATTTTTTTTTTGCATTTTTGCTCTTATTAAATGTTAAACCAACTGCCAAGGAAAGATTTTCACTTCAGCCGTTCGGAGTTACCTGTAGATTGATGGAATCAATGAGTATAAGGCTCAGGCATAGAAAAGTTGTGAAAAGTTAGACTTAAAGCTTTAAAGATTTGTCGTTTATTATATATTAGCTGACCCGTGCTCGCCATGCAATATAAAGCAAAAACAAATACAATAAAAATATAATTTTAATTCCTACTAAAAATCTACACAAAAAAGATTTACGCAAAGTTCTGTTATTTCCCTCTTACCCACCTCAAATGTCAACGAAAAAGAAGCAACACGAATGAAACAACTTGGCACACGAATCCCACCAGCCCATTTCCAAACTTATCACAATGAACAACACTCGAAAATGTATTCAACCTGAATGTGTGCGCTGAAAAGAGACGACTGCAAAATAAAAGATCACGTTAGAGCGCGCACATAGTAATCAATCACACACACACTACTGGAACGATACTCACTGGTGCATGATTACTGTCAGTGGTATCAACTGAAGGAAATATGTGGGCTATGTTTTGAATAATTTTTTTGAACATTGCTCGGATGTTTTATACCTTAAATGATTCAGGGTAAAATTAACTAAATTCACCTATTTTTTATTTTTCAATCTGATAAGCCATTATTGAGCTACCTACATCTGTATAAACAGAATTTTTCTCACATATATCCGTTTTTCTGACTATTTTGTAAGAATCACGTTATACTGGCTGGTCAGACATTTTTTATGCTTTACTTTTGTTATAATGTAGAGAAGAGAAGAGATAAATAAATAAAGGCCCAGCTTCTCACAACCATGTTTGGTGTGGGTTTTAAATTTTTTTGACGAATAGAAGGGATTTACAATTTTACGCCGAGTCCAAACGGCTAATTGAGAAGCTCATTCATGACGGTTTTACTCTCGGATGTTTGTCGGACGATCGCGAGAGGTGGCGCAGTGGAAAAAAAACCTTAAGATGTAATTTGGCCCTTTCGGGATTCGAACCTGGAACCCCTCGCTTAGTAGCCCAACACATTACCACTAAGCCACTGCGCCGACGAAGAGATAAATAGGTACTCTAAATTAAATAAAGTGCACGACTGGATCGCACGAAACTTTCTCGTTCGTATCATCAGTTTGGTTGGTTTATTTTTCTTTTATTATTGTTTATAGGCTATAAAACAAGATTTTTAAAATTAGTGATGTTGATAGGTGGCCATGACTCGAAGTAGGGCTTGTGATGAAAGAATTCAGAGGTATGTTCTTGAATTTATCGATGGACGTGTTTAGGGGTTGCAAATGAAGTGCGGGTTTCTGATAGTGTAGACTCCAATTGGTTGGAATTATTTTAATGTTCATGATTAATATGGTTGAAAAAAGAAGAAATGGGAAATATTTGCTAAAAAGGAGTTTCGAGTAGTTGTGATTACATTTTAACTGGTAGTGCGGTTATGTTTAAAAGACGGCATTATTTCCATTTTTCTAAGAAAAACTAAGTGCGGGTGGAAATTTTGAGCTCGAAAAATAATCTTGCTCAACTATGTAGCTAAAAACTGAGTAAAGGGTATTGTTCAGGATGTTAGTATTATTTGGTTTTTAAAGTTTTATCCAAATCCAAAATGGAGATATGAACAGTTTTCGAAATCAGCGTTTCCGGTGGTTAGAATCGAAAATGAAGGACGCAATATTGTTGAAAACGTCAATTTTACTCCAAGTATACATTTTGGTCAAAATCGCTTTAGCCGTTTTCATGTAGGTAAAAAAATAAAAACCAAATTCTCAAAATTTGCCTTTTTTCAAAAATCTATTAAAGACAATTTAGAGAAAAACTGAGTTTGCTATCATGTTAGGAATGACCATATTACATAAGAAATAATTTTTTGTTGCAATCGTATTGACCGTTTTCGAGATAAGGCCACTTTTCAAAAGTACCGTTATTCGACTTTATAGCCAAAAACTGGGTACGCAGTCATGTTAAACCCATATATGGTAGTGCAAGTATACATTTTGGTTAAAATCGTTATAGCCGTTTTCAAGTAAATCATAATTAAATAAAGTCTTAAAAAACGACATTTTTCCAAAATAGTCCGTTGAACGATAATTTAGGGAAAAACTGAGTTTGCCATCATGTTGGTAATGACCGTATTACCTCAAATATGAATTTTTGTCGAAATAGTTTTAACCGTTTTTGAGATATGACCAATTTTCAAAATTACCGTTATTCGATTCGGGTATGCAGCCATGTTAACCACGCCTACTGAAGCTCAAATATCAATTTTGGTTGAAATCGTTAGAGCCGTTTTCGAAAAAATCAAACTTGTTTAAAACCGTTATATGGGAAGTACCGTTAATAATAGGGTTAACGTGCAAAAACTGTAAGCCCACAAACTCTAAATCCGAAGTTTGAATGAAATCCGTCTAGCCGTTTGCGCTGTGGAGCTCAGGAAAGGACGGACAGACGGACAGACGGACAGAATTGCGAGACCCACTTTTTCGAGTTCCTCTATCATCGTAATGTCAGATTTGATTAAAATCTCGAGTTCGATTTTTTGTACGATTACAATACCTTTCTCTTACTACGTAATGCGAGAAAGTTAAAAAAGAATGAATCACACATCATGAAATTTGTGTTTCATCGCAAATGGTATTTTTTCAGTGATTTGTTTTTCGAGTTAGCAATACTCTTTTCAGCGACAACCTTGATGACAGCTGGAAACTTATTTCTGCTCATTTGCGTTTGCTATTTCATCGTCAGTAGACTTAAGTTTACATTTTCAGCGTAAGTGCCCAAAGTCATACCTGAAAAAATCAATGTCACGGTCTTTCACGATTCTTAAGCATCCTAAAAACCAAGAAATTGAAAAACGTGCCTCCTCTCATTAAAAATGCAGTAAATATTTGACTTAAAAATTCATTTCCTGAAACTTTTTCTAAATTTAATATTTTAACAAATTTTGTAAATAGAATTTACGTTTTCAATCTCCATTCAACTTAAACGACTAGCTAGGTACGACAAAATGAAATTACCACGTTATTCTATTTTCGCAAACTAGATAAAGGTTAACAGTTTTATTGGTCAGATTAGTTTGATATATTTCCAAGAAAAGTAAAGCTTGTCGAACTTAAGCTAACTTAACTTAAGCCGTGTACTAATTGACGTTTCTCTTTATTATCAGCGAGGTGGGTTTTACTATTTTTTTTCTCCAAACTTACTATTCATCGTGACTTGCGGTTTTGATAAAAGAAAATCACCTCATGGATAGACTCCGTAAAAGTAACTATTCTCGACTAGTATGAAGTAGATGAGCTATGAACAAAACACCAGTCTAGGTGATACTAGATTTTTGTAGATAGAAATGGTACTAGTACTAGTCGATTTATATAACCGACAGGGACTTTGACGCTTTTTGAATAATTGGTTCAGATTTTGTTTTTCAACTATTGTCTCCAGATAAGGTTAATAAAAGTAAGATAAAGCGTGCAGATGTAAGCTGGTAATACAGGGTGGGTCAGAAAAGGTAGTGGAGTTACAACATTTTTTTAACAATTTTTAAACTTGGTTTTTGTTGGTTTTAATGATTTTTTATTGAAAAGCCTTTCGAAGTCTACATCATTATTTTTGTAAACCTACTCCTTCAACAAATTTGTTTTTATGAGCTTAGCCTGGTGTTGCAAATTTACGAAAAAAATATAAGTGATCTTGATCTAGACTCGTGAACTTTACGCAGTGAGTTTTGACTTCAACTGTTTCTTCGTGGGATGTGTAGCTAGGTTGGGTGCCACCTGAACTTTGTTTTACAAATTTACAAGTTACACCGGAATAATAACAATGATTTTTAGTAGATATACATTATTCAAACTCACAATGAAATAACACCCTAATCGCTACAACAAATGCACGTGGAGCCTATTAAAATAGCGACTTCAATTTTATGAAGGTCTTTAAACAAACTATAAAAACAAACTGACTAAATTATCATCTTAAATTGCTCTTAAAACTGTATGACTTATGACTTTGGAACGTACGTCAAACGCCAAATTGTTATAAAAGTGCCTGTAAATTGCGAGTCATGGATTTGTGGAATAATCCTTTATGTACATTTTTTAAGACTCACTAGAGATACTAAAAACAGGTTTTAAAAGTTGTTCCCTACCCATTTTTAGAAACATTTTAAGGACAACTTTACGACCTACCTTTGCGTGTCCTTCATACCACAGCCCCATTCACCGATCTATCTATTTCAGTTTCTAGTTCGAATCATATCACCATAACCATCCAACATCAGAAGGCATTACGAAATTCTGAACAAGCTTCGCATCTCTACAGCAACTTATGCTGTCTGGCCATGGGTTCATTACGTAAAGTAAAAGTAAAATAATCGCATGCCACCGCGTAATTGTTTTATTAGGCATACTTGACATCATCCCCCGAATGGCACAATTTAAATTAAATATTTTATTCCCTAAAATAAAGTAATTAATCCATTGTTCTTTGCAGGAATACATCAGGCCACGTCCTTATCAATCGACAATATTTACCAGCATAGACAAGTGCGAGATTATTTTATATGATCACCATTCGAGGCAAACACGAGAGCTACCCGCTCTCCCTTCCCATCGAATAATGGCTGTGACTGAGCTCTAGATAAATACCAACATACACCGCTCATCTCCTTCAGGCTGGCACATTTATGTATATACGATACCCAGATAGGTTGCGTCTTTATCGCAATAATAGCTGCCGAGAGTTTTGGACAAACATGTCATTACCAGTATACAAGACGGGTGCGAAAAGTAGAACCTTCCTTGGATGACAATTTAAATTACAAACACAAAGGCGGTTTGCGATTAAAATCGCGATTAACTTGCTGCGATAACTGATGCAGTCATAATAGTGAACGCATCTCGAACTACCTCTAAAGATCAATGTACATCACCGAGAATATGCCATTCGATCGGAGGCATGCAACAGTGAAGCCACTAGCATTAACTTTCACATCCTGAGTGTCGATATCTCCATACAACCAACGGCAAGGATGTACTAGCGCTTAAATAATTATCATTCAAACGGAAGTAAATTTTTATTTTAACAAATTTACATGGAGTGTTAAAATTTGAAGTAAATTATTTATAAAAAAACGAAAAAATTGTGATATATTAAGTCCTGTCGTGAGTGCGGGCGTGTGTGTGTGTGTGTAATTTCTTTGGGAAATAACAAAGAAAATGAGTGAAGGTAACGGCAAGCAGAAAGATAATCGGGATGAAGAGGGTGATGTGGTTGATGTCGAGGCTAAGCTACTAAATAATGGAAGCGCACAAATTGACAACGAAAAGTCTGATCACAAGGAGAAGAATGGCGAAGAAAACGAGGTCAAGATGAGTGATGATATTGATAAGCTGCTGAAGGATATGCCCATCACAGATGACATGACTTGCGGCTTTTGGATCCTTAAAGGGCGGTTTTTTCAGAGGTAAGTTAAACGAAAATCTTCCCACCTATGAAGTTGGTTAAGCTTGTTTTAAAAAAGGAAGAGATTTTTACAGTTGTCTGTAATAATTTAGATTGTGATGATGGAAAAAGTTTCAAGTATATGAGTGTGGTTTGTAAATTAAGGCCTAAGAGGTAATGTCCGATGCAGCCTAAGAACAAATAGTGCTGCCAAAAAATTAAAACGCAAAATGCTAGACCGGAAATAAAAAATAATGAAAGTTCTAAGCTGAAAAAAAAAATAACATCAAAGCTGTTCCAAAAAAAATGAAACTTTATAAATATTGAGAGCCGGAAAAATTTAAAACAGAGAGAAAATCACGTTTACATACGCATTTCGTGTTTTCCTTCGGACCAATGCTGCTTTTTTATAAGAATGTTTTCGAGCAAGGCAAACCGTTCCAGTTCCTTTTTAAATTCCTTTAGAACGGAATTGTTTGAATCTAATTCAAAAAGATTGAGTAGATAAGTTTTAGAATTATATATCTAAAATATAAACTAAGGAAAGTGGAATTCGAATAAATTAAAACTAATTTTTAATAATAATTCATTAAAATTATGGGTATTTTAAACAACAATATAGCAGTCTTTTAGTCTTACACATTCAGTCCTTATATAGTTTATTCCCTATTAATAGTAACCGCAGTAATAATTCATATATAATTCACAAACGATATTAAATTCAATTACCGATAAAATACCACAATAAGACAAACGATTATTATTCTAAAATCTGGGAAAATAAAGTTAAGATTCGTCGTTCCCTGAAATTCATGACCAAAATTTAAATAAAAATAAATAACAACTTAAAGTAAATAAATAATAAAAAACGCCTCGATTTACAAATCGCTTCAATACAATGCATAAGAGTCTGCCGGTATCTGACCTGTTTCATATATCATTTTCCATAATGAATCAATTGGTACCTATCAATACGAATATTAATTACAAGACGTTGATCCGTCTTTCTACTAATGATAACAAGTCTCGATCCAACTTGTGCCCGTTGGTTTGCGTGTAGATTAAATCTATAAATTTAGCATGAAGGTTACGTTTTAAAAGGTAGACATGAAATCATTGAAAGGTTATCATTTAATACGAATTTCTCTTATTAAAAAAAAACACAACACTCTTTTAAATATAGATTTAATATCTTTTCTGAGGACCGAAACAGTTTTAAGTTGTTTTTCCACAAAACATTTATTAAGTTATTTAACAAACGAAAAGATGTAAAATAAATAATAACATTTTAAGGTTTATTGGTCAGGGGTTAGACTTCTGGACTCCTAAGCAAGTGGTCCTATGATCGGTCCCAGGAAAAAAAGAAATTAGTACTTGTGTTTTTTTTTCTACGGCGCCACCCAAATTTCCAACGCCTGCAAACATTCGAGCGTACAACTGTTACGAAAAGCTTTTCAATTCAGCCCTTTGGACCTGGAATAAAATTGTAGGTCACTTGCACTTCCATTTTTTTGAAAAACAAAAAAACTCAACTAGCCTAGGGGCAGGAGGTTCCTAATGCGGACTTATTTTACATATCATGAGATGGAAGTTTTATTTTCGTCTAATTTTAGTTAAGTGATGAAAATCTATATATATAAAAATGGATCTTGGTTTGTTCGGATGCTTAAAACTCGAGAACGGCTCAACCGATTTGAATGATCTTTCTTTTGTTTTGTTTGTCTTACATCAGCGATGGTTTAGAAGAAAAGAAAAGTTGGAAAATTCTCAACAGGTGGCGTTGTAGGTACACATTACATTTTTCATGGGGAAACGCACTTTGAAAAAAAAAAATAAACTGGATAGCAATCGAGTAGTGACACTTCAAATATAGAAAAAAAATATTTTCAAAATCACAGTTTGTTGATCTTTTGTGATAAAAACACTTTACTGATAAGTGCGAGAGAATCAACAGGTGGCGCTGTGGTCGATCTTCAGAGCCGCTCAACCGATTTCAATGAAACTTTGTGAATGCGCATGGTTGATTCCAACTTGAAAGATAGTATAGTTTTGGGCCCTAATGGAAACAAAGTGCAATCAAAAACAATACAAATAGAAAACCTTGGATTAAAAATAAATAAATAAATATTTTGGCGTGACAGGTCTGTGGGACCCAAGGCCTAGCTTCTCACAACCATTCGTTTTGTGTGGGTTTTAAATTTTTGGGACGAATGGAAGGGATCTAGAGCTTTACGCCGAGTCCAAACGGCTCTTTTATGACAGTTTTACTCTCGGATGTTTGTCAGACGTTCGCGAGAGGTGGCGCAGTGGAAAAAACCTTAAGATGTAATTTGGTTCTTTCGTTAACAAAGCCATTTGCAAAAAATAATCGGGATATGGCACTTGCCATATAGGTAACAAAATAATTAAATTACTATAGGTATCTGGACATTTATGAAGCCTTGAATTTTTGTAAATGGTGTTCAACACAATGGGGCAGTAATCAAAAAGGGCGCCGTTGCACCTCCCTTAAAAAACGACTCTGCGAATTGTGGCGGGACTTAATACGAAAGGCACGGGCAGCGCCGTGGGAGTACAGTGCTTTATATTATCTATAGCAATGGCAGTCGCTTGGTAGCTGAATTTGTATTCAAAATTTTTAAATGATTTTATATGTCACAAAAAGCCAATTTAAAATATTGTTTAACAAAATTCTATAGATATATTGAGGCCTTAACCATATTCAGTCAATCGATGGTGTTTTCTCCGTTGAACAACTGTAACAAATAAAAAAATTAGGTTTCGGTCAGGCTGGTTTTTTCCAAACACCTTCCTTAATAAACAAAACAATGCAAAAATTAATTGAACAATTTTAAAATCGTCTTTTTATTTTTAAACAATGGCGTGCGAACTACAACAGTATTTTTATTTAAAAAGGAAAACACCAGTTAATATCATTATAAGTACGATTTTTGCTGAATTCTTGACGTTTTATTTTGACAATTTTAATTGAAATAAAGGACTACAAAATTTGCATTTTTGTTGCAAAAATAGACCACAAGATCGCATAGGTTATTTTGTGACGTATCTCCGCTGGGGAAGACAAAATGCAAAGCGCTGGTGGCGGAATTTTCAACGCAAAGCAGCGACATTGATATATTTTTCCTTTTGGCTGCATTTCTTCTTATGTATAGGCAAAGAGAACATAAACAAATTGATAGTAAATACTGCAAATTTAAATTTTCTTTATTGATGCAGCGGCCAATGCACAGCGATGTTCTGTAGATCTATATGTCAACAGATCGCTAGTAAATTTAACTGCTTTCGGAACGCAGACGTGTTCTTTTTATTAATTGAAAGTGTGAAACCTTGTATCGGTAACTCGAAATCTAGTTTACATATTATAAAACTGTAGGGGGCCCTTCAAAGTCAACACCCCAACGTTTGCCGGCTAAATTATAGACAACCGAATAGGAGACAGGTCAATAATCAGCCATCACACATACGGCCTGTATATAAATTTATTTCTTCATCGACCGGTCCTTATTGAAAAACTTTCTATAACACGATCATTTATAATAAAGGTAATCGCTAAGTGATTTCCACGTTGTTAGGCTAGGTACACTTAGTTGATTTTCGTCGCACGACCAGAGTTTAGAAATTCCAGATCTAGCCTTAGATTATTACAGCCATGCGTTGGTTAGAGGCTTCAGATATGAAATCAGCAAACTGGGTTCTCACAATAGGTATCAATAAAAATAGCGTGCACGACTGGATCGTATGAATCTTTTGCGATCATTTATTGAAAATAACTTAGGAAACTTAATTAAACGAATTGACAGAGTTCTCCATCTTTGTAGTCGTTCTTTCTGATTCACACATTTTCATCCAAGTCTTGGAGCTTTTACAAGGATACTATTGAAAAATATTTAAAAAAAACTGAGTACGAATTTATTGTATTTTTTCTGACAAGCATGTAGACTTTTAAAAGCTGACAACATAATTCGAGCAAGCATACTTATATCAAAGACACTTCTCACTCTTTTTAGGTTCGCAAATCAAACAGCCTATGTGGTCCTTTATGGCCTGGTGGGCTGCGTCTTCTCAATGACATATGCCTACTTCAACGGAACGATAACAACGATAGAGAAACGTTTCAAAATTCCATCCAAAAATACGGGAATCATATCCGTTGGTAATGATATTAGCCAGCTCTTCGTTTCGGCAGCGCTCAGTTACTATGCGGGCAAGGGACATCGACCGCGTTGGATTGGATTTGGTCTTTTAACTATCGTCGCCTTTTGCTTGTTGACCGCATTGCCACATTTCCTCTATGGCCCTGGAGAAGATGCACTCTCTCTGACGGAAGAGTTTGGGGCGATGCCTGATGAAAATGCCACTATGGAAGCGCTGGAAGCTCAACGTTCAAAGTTGCTTTGCAGAAATAGAGGTGCGAGATTCTTTCAACAGTTCGAAGTGAGTTTAGAACATTTCTTTTTATTTAGGAAACGCTCTCGAATGCGAGATGGGCGAGGGCAACCTAGCCCCCCAGGTGGTGCTGTTCATAGCGCAGTTCATTTCCGGAATAGGTGGATCCCTCTACTACACCCTGGGGGTATCCTACATGGATGACAATACCAAAAAGTCTAAAACACCCGCCCTCCTTAGTAAGTATGGGTAGACATTTTTATATAAATTACGTCTAAGCCCACTATTTGCGACGCAACTTTGAGCAAGATTACTTGACTGCAAATCATTGTTTCCGTTTGAAAGCAAACTCAAACAAGCTCAACAGAATTAAACCAGAGACCAGACACATGCATCTACAATCTAAGACAACATACAACCTTCAATCGCCCGTCAACATTTGTGTAAGATAAGCGGGGCTGCTCAGGGCAGAGTGTGTGTACTCTTAGTAATTAGTGGGCTTAGGACCGTATATACAATCTGACGGTAGGTGGAGATTTACGATTTGGTGTCATCTTATCGGTGGGGGATCGTAAATCTTCCACTATCCTAGCGCTTATCTCCGACACCTCCATACGGGCGCCAATTTGAATTGACGTCTTGGCCACGGGGTTGTTAACTAGAGCTAAAGTTTGATTTGGATGTCCTTCAGGTTTGTCGTATTTCCTGCGCATGCTGGGACCAGCCCTGGGATATGCCTTGGCTTCGTTTTGTCTGCGCGTCTATATAGCGCCACATTTGCGGCCTGTGATCGGACAGAAAGATCCGCGCTGGTTGGGTGCCTGGTGGATGGGATGGCTGTTGATTGGTGGCCTACTGGCCGCGTCGGGATTTTTTTTGACCATGTTCCCGAAGCAGTTGCCCAGAGCGGCAGCGAGAAGGATCGTCGAAGCCGAGCGCAGGAAACTGAAGGGCCAGGAGGAGAAAGTCGTAGACACTGAGACGGAGGCATCAATGAAGGACATGGTGAAGACATTCAAGAGGCTGCTTGCGAATCCGACTCTGATGTGCAACAACCTGTCGTCGGTGTTCTATCTGTTTGGCTATACACCCTATTGGATTTTCTCTCCGAAGTACATTGAGATACAGTACAGACAATCGGCCGCCACATCGAGGTTAGTTCAAAGGGTTGTCTCGGAGTGTAAAGATTTTTATTATTTTTCCACTGTTCAGCTTGGTGACGGGTACGATCGCATTGGGCTTCTCCGCTGTTGGAGTGCTGCTGTCCGGCTTTGTGATCTCCAGGTATAAGCCTAGGGCTCGATACATGGCCGCTTGGAACGTTATTGTTGGTTTTCTCACCGTCGCCGGAATGATTACCTACTCGTTTATCGGCTGTCCTGGCAATGAGAACTCCGTAATTGTCAACATTCACGACAGGTTAGATACACTTTCAAATACTGCTTCAGTCTATAAGCTTTTCTTTGTGCCTTCACAGCTCGTCCCTGACACCATCGTGTAACTCCAACTGTCAGTGTGAATATGTGAGATATTCGCCGGTCTGCGGGGAGGATGGTATGACGTATATATCGCCATGCCACGCGGGCTGTAAGGCCGAACACGTCACTTCGAAAGGGGAGAAGGTGAGTTGAGTTTTACACATGGCTGAGGTGACCTTTTTGCCGTCAAAAATCTGGAAATATTATTGATATTGATTTAAATGTGTCAATTAATTGTTTCTCGTTCGCAGACCTATTACAATTGTGGTTGCATACCCGCCAACAACATCACCAACAGATCTCCAGTATTTGAACGTCTTACAGCTCTGAATGACAGCTTTAGCGGTTCACTCTTAGATGATACCAAAGATAGTTTTGCTCTGAGTACGACAACCGAATCGACCCTCCATGAAGACGTAAGTGTAGATGATAAATTTTTTCCGTGCTTAATTTTTGTTTACATTTTCTACTCGGTTGGGCTTAAAAGGGGTATGCGATAGTAGGGTCTCATAAGGCACCAGGGGAGGTTTGTGAAAAAAATAATACGTGGAAAAAAAAACCTCTCTTTTGGTTCAAATTTCATAAAAATCGGATTTGAAATGACGCCGTAATCGGTACGACAAAAAATTGGGTAGCTTATTAATTTACCATAAGGCTGATATAAACGAGCTTTGTATTTTTTGTGCCCTATTTTTTCCTGTCTTTCTTTAAAGAGTGTTTCCAACACCCTGCAATCACTTTTCAAGTGTAGGTACGTATGCAGTTGGCTATTCTGTTGGATCTGTTTGACTGTCTGACTGTTCGAGCTATTCAGTTCCGCCGACAGATGATTTTTAGAACCTAAAGATTTTTCGTTTTCTGTTCGAAATTAACCTTCTTCTGAGACCTGGCATACATGTTCCTCGAAAATCTCGCTGCTGAGATTTTGCTCCAAAAAATTACCGACGGAGTTGACAGTTTGCCATATAGCGGGGATGTCAAACTCTAAAATATAGATACTAAACAAAGAAATAAACGCGGATTTTAGGGCATATAAGATCGATCGCCGAAACAGTGGTTTAGAAATACCTTTTGGCAGCCATTGTTATTTCCTCTGCTCGCAGGACGTCTGTAGCAAATCTGCTTTTAAAACTCATCTAAGCTGTACGGTCTGTCAGTAATTAACATGATATTTAAAAAGATACCAGTTAAAATGCGAGCAAGCTATTTTTGAAAGCATATTTCAATAGCTATTTTCCAGAACTTATCCCAAGCCTCATTTACTATCAGTGGTGGGTGAATTAAGACTCCTAGAATTATGCAACAGCTTATATTATACAACAGCTTCGGAACATCTATTCGGAATATTTCTCCGACATTTTGTAACGCATATCGGCAAATTACGTTGAAGTGCAATGAAGTGCATTTTTTGCTTCTCCGATATCCAGAAATTGGTTGCGAATTTTGTTTACGATTTGGATTTGAGTCTCCGACAGAGTATGCGTTGCGGAGAATTTTCTGTTCCGACGGATACCTCGGTAGGGCCGATTAAAAGGCTTAAAAGTTTATTTTCCAAAGATCCCATAGTCTTCTTCAGGTGATGCCGGCTTGATATGTTCACCTATTTTGGGAACATAGACCAACGAACCTTGAATCTTATGGTTCGTTGAGGCACAGGTTCGTTCTGAATGCAGCGGCACAATTGCTAACTTTGTTTTTTTTTTTTTTAAATAGAATGCACATATTTTTCCAGGGAAGTTTCATGATCGGTAAACGACAGACAAACTTGTAAAGCCTAAAATAAAACTTACAATTTTTTTTGAAAGCGTGTTGAGCTTAGTTAACTTAGCCTTCGGTCTTTGGTTTCTACTTTGCACAACAACTTTTGAAAAATAAAAGAAACTCTTTCTAAATTTCTTGATAATTTTTGGCAAAAAGGGAAAACAGCGGCTCCATCTGGTGCCAATTTCTGCTTAACGTACTGTACATAAGTGTGGGTAATTTCAACATGCTAATTAGTTGGTAATAAATATTCACCGGGACCGGAAACAAATTTAGTCACCTTTTGTTTCGTTTTGTTGCGTGCGGAATTTCAAGAAAAAAAAAACTGTGGATGGCTTTTGGCTTCACAAATTTTAAGGCGGGATTTGAATGGCGCGTAATAAGAGGCAGAAAAACTCCAAGTTACAAAAAATAGCTGTGTGTCAAAATCTCCAAATCGAAAAAGAAAACGCCTCGAGTATTTTTCTAAAAATAAGCAAACTTATTATAACCTCCCTCTCTCCTTTGCAGGTATTCCTTGGCGGTCAAGCCATTCCGGGCGCATGCCCAGTAAATTGCTACAGCTACTTCGTCACATTCATAGCGGTAATGTGTTGCCTGAAATTTATTGGCGCCACGGGACGGGCAACAAACTTCCTCGTCTCGGTGCGATGTGTCCCGGAGAAGGACAAAACAGCAGCCATGGGCTTCGGGCTGATGCTCATGAGTCTGTTCGCCTTCATTCCAAGCCCGATTTTCTTCGGCTGGGTAATAGACAAACTGTGCCTAGTATGGGGTAAGACATGTACAAACAAGGGCAACTGTTGGCTCTATGATCCAGAATCACTTAGGTATGGTGCCACCTTACCAACAAATAACTACCAATAACAGCTATCTCATTCCCATAGGTATATACTGAACATGCTCGCATCTATATTTGTAACTCTGGGCTCGATCTTCGATGTCGGCGTCTGGTACTATGTAAAAGATTTAAAAATATTCGACGAAGAAGTGAAAGACATAGAGCTGAAAGTAGTGCAGCACGAGGAGGACGCCACCGCTGAAAAGAAAACGGAAATTTAATTTCAATTCAATGTAACCATCATCCATCATCAAACCAGCAGCACGTACTAGTAGTGGTGACAGTTGTTTTATTTTATTTTTTTTTATTTTTACCTGTCTCACTACTTAAGGGGGTGATTGTATTTTTAGTTGCAAAGGCAAAGAAATGATTGAAAGGAGTTCCTTTGCTCTCAACTGAGTTCGATTCGATTAGATGTATTATGAATATCACCATTCACCAGCAAGGAGTGCATGCACAAATTATAATTCTATTCGCACTCAGTTGTTGTTCGAATCGAGTTATCCCTTCCATCTACTTCACTATAGGGAATCTCAGTATGTTGGTCAATGAAAAGCTTTTCGCACTCACACCGCATGATTGGTGGAAGAAAATGCATTTTCTTGCGTCTAATTAGAACCGGTCACTAGCAAAAGTTTATGAATTTATTTGTTTAAAATTTTATTTTTAAGATTTAACTTCGTATTAAGATTAGCTGTAAATATTGTCTAGTGAATGGGGTGAACTTTAACTCTGTTTGGAAATCTCCTTACATTTTTATGTCTTATTTGTAAATGTCATTCCAATTATTTTGATTTTGTTGTAATATTGTAAATAAAGAAAATTATCAAAGGAAAAATGCGAATAGTTTTTAATGTTAAGGGAAATAAATAATAAATAACGAAATAAAGAAAACCCTAAATTTAAAATATTGGTAAGGTTTTTGATTTATGGAATGCGGTATATCTTACACTTGTTACAACCGTACTTTACCGGGTGGTAGGTTTATTTTTAAATTACATCCCTGGATATATAGTATTTTATTTTATTGCTTAAAAAAAATTTCAGATTTTGGAAAATTGTTGGACAGGATTTTAACAATTTTACAACTATCCAAATATATATAAAGCGACGCGATGCTCACCATTATGGTATGTTGACAATTTTTTTTGCAAATGTGCAAAGAGAAACCAAAGAAAAACGCCAACCATGTGCTTTTTACATCAAAAATCTGGAAGGATGAGTACTAGGGTGCAGCACGGGTGTATGAAAGATTGCCTTATGTTAAGAGAAAAATAAATTTAGTTTTTTCGATTAATTTGGTTAAGATCTTCTGCCTCCGCACTGACTTCAAAAATCAAAATTTTATACAAGATTTTACTAAACTGATAGTTATGGCAGAAAATAATATAAAAGTAAATAGATAATTAAAAGTGAGCAAAATATACTACTGATGGTTAGAAATTTAATATAAACAAAAAATAAATTCATCCTCGTAACAATAAACATGATATATTTTATAATTAAAAAGCTTAAAAATCCTATTTTGTCTCAAATTTAGGCATTTCCTTCCGTGATTTTATTTTTGTCTTTATTGCGCCTAGTCATGACTTTTTTGTCTACTGAGAAGTGGCAGCTTCCGTGTTTATCTTCACTTTCACCACCGGATTTCACGATGATTTGAATTTCTTGGTTGCACAAGTTTTGCATAATCGGTGGTTCAGAAGCCTTTTCTTGAATCCATATTATTTATTATTTATTAAATCGATATACGTTGATGCATTGAAGTTAATAAACGCCACTTCAAACAGCCTGGGTGTTGAAGACCGAGACATACTACACGCTTTTTATGTGCGCCGATCTGCCAGTTCTCTAATGTGTTTATTGTTATCTGTTATCATAGCAAAAATAATGTTTTCAGGATGCGCAAAATAGTCATTCCGCTGAATCACAGGATCGATTACGTTCTTAAGTTCTTTTGGAGGATATCTGGAGGCCAAAACTATGTTAAAAAGACGATAGTTTATTTTTGACGGAGAACCCAGATAGCGCTTAGACCTTAAAAACAAACGTGGCCAAAGTCATCAAATTTCCTGAAGGTGTCTCTGTAGTTTATATAAACGCATTATACGGTTGGCCCGTGAAATAATCTTGTGCAAGTACTGTGGATCTGTGGTCCAGTGTAAGACTCAAGTCCCGAAGTACATCCATCAAGATGATGAAATAAGTGTTTTAAAGGCAACTCGTTCATATGTAGTAAATATATTATTATCCATTGAAGTGGTTTTTGAGGTTCTGTCTCAAGTAGTCTTATAACACCGCCGTACTTTCCCGTATTTACATTTGTACCGTCACAACCGCTAGCCATAAGACGATCTTAAGGAAACTCTTCATCTGATAGAAAACTTCTTATTGCAATCTGTACTCTTTTGGTCGAACTAGTCTAAGGAACTACATATCCCATGTATATGGATCCTGGCTCTTGCAGCAAAGACACGTGTTCTTCAACAATTGTAGTAGCCATATATTTTCTATTTTGGTTGTTACTATAGCTGCTACTTCTGTAATGGTGGGCTCTTTTGTTTGCAGTTTCCAATTCGAATTTAAGTTGGTGTCTCCACCATTCATAGTATAGTTATTGCATCTTCATAAGTAGGCATAACGATTTTTTTATATGACAAGAATCACCAAATATAAGAATTTTAAATATACTGCTGCTTGCAAGTTCTTTTTTTTAATAGTTTAATATTTGTAAAAGAGACTGATGCACACGGAAAACGATAGTGAACTGATCTGATATGAAACAAAAAGAGTGACTAACTAGATTTTCGAAAAAATTATCACCGTCTCACTTGATTACGAAAAGGTAAATTTTTGGCTTAATTTTACAATATTTTTTTTAGTCCTGCGATAATTTGGAAAAAACTAAATAAAATATGAAAAAGGGTATATTGTGTTAAGGAATTTAAAACGAATATTCGGAATAAGAAGTTTTATAATGCTTTTCCCAATTAAGTCATAAATTTAGTCCTATTTTTAAAACCCAAGTTGTTAATAAAAGTTTCAGTGTGCCTGCGCGGGCAGTTATCGTTATCCAAATCGAATAATATTTCGCATTTATATATTAAAGCCTATAAGGCACATTTTTTCCTTTTTTCCACTATTAGATACCAATAAACAAAAAAAAGTTTTTTCGCTCCACCCCAATGAATACCACTTGACCAAGACCATTTGCCTTAAGATTTAAGCTTTGAACATTTAAGGAAGACTGCAGACAGACGTTTTGTAGGTCCCAAGTTACTAGTCTAGATTGCACTGCAGAACTATATTAGTAGAATCGAGAGGGCGCTGTTAATAGACTAGTTGCACCAACTCTTTTTTGACAACACAGAGTTTAGTTTTAGTGGAATAGGACGTTGATGGAAAAAGTAAATAACAACCCTAGACCAAGATGCTTTCGTTAAAATATGTTGAAACAGAAACGTTTTAGACGCTAACACTGAAAGCCATTTTATTCATGCTTCAAAATGAGTCAGGATTCAGGTATTGGTCCTTTTCGTCATGGTCGCTTTTATCTCTAAAATACGATTGAAAAAAGGTATTGGTCGGACTTATTGTGTTTTTTGGGCACACTGCACGTGCGACGTGCTCATACTATACATATAGGTACTTTAAGTGGAGTCACTTAAAAGGAACAACTTTCGAAAATAATAAAAAAAGGCTAAGTAGATACGTACCTACTTTAAAATAATAAAAAAAAATTTATAAATAAAATAATAAAACCTATACGGATTGCATTTATAATAAAAAGTTGTTTAACAGCGCAGTCTTAGTTGAGATACGTACCTAGCTTACATAGGAAATTTTAAGAGAACATTTGGATACATTTTCGAGGTTTTCTTTTACTTTAAAAAAACATTTTCAGAATTTTTACGAATGTTATGTACCTATCTATCTGTCAAATATCAGCTTAAAAAAGTTCTGCATACCATTCTTGAGGTCTGATAAAAATTCGAATATACCATTCTCAGCCTGAGACCCCCAACTCGGATACCTCTTGCCGTTGGCCTCCCCAATTCTTTTAAAAAATTCCGGCCTGAGCGGATTTCGGTACGAACGTTTCCCTTGAACTCGTCATTGGTCTGATGCTTTCTGGCGTACACTTTGCTTTTCAAATAACCAACAAGACTCTCTCCACAACCAGTTCATTGAAACGTCTTCGACGCTAAATGATGAATAGGGTTGTCAGACGGTTCTTTTTGAGCACGATATTTTTTAAATACAGATCCTGCATATTTAGATATGTTAGCACTCTCTCTTCATTTTGCCCAAAAAGCGTAGTCATATTTTCCTATTCACCGAACTCAAATTCACTTTTTATTTAAAAAGTCTAACTTTTTCAATTAACATTTGATTACCTTTTAAGTATCCTGCTCGTGCTAAATTTTTAAGTTGCGGAGCTGGTGGAGGACCGATCAGCAATATAGAACAGGACAAATCACACTGCATTCGTTATTTTTCTTAACTTTAAATGGTCTTACATCTTTTGCAAATCGGCCTTCATTTTTTGGCAAAGGGACGAAAATTATTTCATCTGCTGCAGGAATGATAACTACTTATTCAGTTTCACTGTTTTGAAGAAATTCAAATATTGCCATGTCCTTGAAGTTTGAAATTCGAAAATTTTAACTATATGCGCATATAATTAAAATTTTATTTACTTACATCGCTCATGAACCACCACGACAATTTATCATTGGTGTGGACAAATAAAGTGGAGAATAGGGACCCTAACTAGAAAAGTTTGCTGTGAAACGATGTACAGGAGCTCTTTTAATAGACAAAAGTAAATACCTAAGTTTTGATGGCATTCTGTCAGATTCTGGAAATTCTTGCAACTTTGCTGCTTTTCTCCTTTTCCCCACAGAAGGCTTTTCTAAAATCACTGTCGCTTGCCTTTAAACATCACTGACATTGAACTTAGTTTTGTTCGAATATATTTTCTTATGATTCGAATTTTGAATGTCACTCTAATCTACGTATTGTCATTTGTTTGAGGGTGCAATATAACTAACAATTCGACTCTCGGGATTCCTTGCCATTCCTTCAACTATGCATCAACTAATGTGCATATTTTCTTATAAATGGTTTTAAAATAAGAAGTGTTATTTTGAATAGCACGCTATTTCGGTAGCTGTAACTTTTCAAGCTGTTTTTTTTTTGGCATTTGACAAGTAGGAACTACGCCATTACTAAAAATAGAACGAAACAAAACTTCAAATTATTGAAATTATAAAAATTCACTACAAAAGTGGTGAAAATTTTGCAGTCACAGTTCGCAAAACTAAAGCAATTTTGGGTCGTCGTGAAGCACCTTGTCGGACCGCAACCCAGGTTTGTCAATTCCTCGTCGTTCTTTGGAATTGGGCATTCCAAGTGATCTGGTAAACTTTTACTTTCAACAAGACGGCGCTACGTGCCACACAAGCAACGAAACCATTGGTCTTTTACGGGAAAACTTTCCGGACCGTGTTATCTCTCGAAGAGGTGATCACAATTGGGCACCGAGATCTTGTGATTTAACACCTTGCGACTTCTTCCTTTGGAGCCACGTGAAAGATAAGGTCAACGCCAACAGCCCAGTGTCAATTCAAGACCTCAAAGATGTAATTCGTGAGTCTATCGAGGACAGAGGGCAACCACTTTGCGATTTTGTTACGGAAAATATCATGAAAAGGATATATGGTCCTGTAAGCGTGGTCTTGGTGGCCATTTGGCTGATGTTGTTTTTCATTATTAACGGCATACCTTCCTCTTTATTATGAAATAAATATCCGATCATTTATCTAAAAAATGTAATTTTTCTTTGAATATCAAAATAATACCTCTTATTGGAAATCCCTTTATATAAAAGTGTTTGTCCTTATATGTGATCAACGCACAGCACCAACGGTAAGAGCTAGGAAGTTGAAATTTTGAAGAAAACTTCCTTTTATTAAATTCCTCGTATACGTAGTAAGAGAAAGGTATTGTATTCGTACAAAAAATCTAACTCGAGATTTTAATAACTTCTGACATTACGATGATAGAGGAACTCGAAAAAGTAGGTCTTACAATTTTGTCCGTCTGTCCGTCCTTTCCTGAACTCCACAGCGCAAACGGCTGTTTGATTTTTTCGAAAACGGCTCTAACGATTTTAACCAAAAATGATATTTAGGCTGAAACAGGCAAGGTTTACATGGCTGCATACCCAGTTTTTCGCTGAAAAAAATCTAATACGGTAATTTTGAAAATTGGACATAATATCTTAAAAACGGTCAAAACTATTTCGACAAAAATTCATATTTAAGGTAATATGGTCATTCCCAACATGATGGCAAGCTCAGTTTTTCCCTAAACTATCGTTCAACGGACTTTTTTGGAAAAATGTCGTTTTTTAAGACTTCATTTAATTATGGCTTACTTGAAAACGGCTTTAACGGTTTTGACCAAAATGTATACCTGCACTATGATACATGGGGTTAACATGGCTGCATATCCAGTTTTTGGCTATAAAGTCGAATAACGGTACTTTTGAAAAGTGGCCTTATCTCAAAAACGGTCAATACGATTGCAACAAAAATTAATTTTGTATGTAATATGGTCATTCCTAACATGATAGCAAACTCAGTTTTTCTCTTAACTGTCTATGATGGATTTTTGAAAAAAGGCATATTTTGAGAATATGATTTTCTTTTTTTTACCTACATGAAAACGGCTAAATCGATTTTGACCAAAATGCATACTTGGAGTAAGATTGACGATTTCAACATTATTGCGTCCTTCATTTTCGATTATAACCTCCGGAAACGCTGATTTTGAAAACTGCTGAAATCTCGAAAACGCGACTTTGGATTGGGATAAAACTTTAAAAACCACGTAATACTAACATCCTGAACAATACCCTTTACTCAGTTTTTAGTTATATAGTAGAGCAAGATTATTTTTCGAACTCAACATTGAAAAATTTGTTACGCATTATTTTCCAAAATCAGCTTTAAAGATTTTGACTAAAATGCTTTTTTACGATACCTAACATAAGTATTCTTAATAAAATCCTGTACTTAGTTTTTCTTAGAAAAATGCAAATAGGTAATGCCGTCTTTTAAACATTACCGCACTACCAGTTAAAATATAATCACAACTACTAGAAATTCATTTTTAGCAAATATTCCCCACTTCTTCTTTTTTCAACCATATTAATCATGAACCTTAAAATAATTGCAACCAATTGGAGTCTACACTATCAGAAACCCGCACTTCATTTGCAACCCCCAAACACGTGTAAATTCAAAAACAAATCTCTGAATTCTTACATCACAAACCCTACTTCGAGTCATGGCCACCTACCAGCATCACCAATTTGAAAAATCTGATTTTATAGCCTATAAACAATAATAAAATAAAAATAAACCAACCAAACTGATGATATGAACGAGAAAGTTTCGTGCGATCCAGTCGTGCACTTTATTTAGTTTTGATCACAAATAATTTTCCTTTACTGAGGCAGAATTATTATGAACACGTTTTCCACCTACAAACTACAATCCAAAGAGGGTTCAATATGCGGCTAATATTTTTTCTGTCTCTGTTATCACCAAACATTTTTATTGCAATATAAAAGCAAGGAGGCTTGTTTTTATAAATTTGTTATTTTTAGCTAAGTCAATTTTAGGCATGTGCTGCAGATACGGTTGTCAAAGACGCAATAAATGCCACAGTCTATCTGCAGAGCTCCTCAATGGAAGCAAACGAAAATTACTGCAATTATTTTTTGTTAGATTGATGTACACCCAGAACTTACGTACCTGCCAATCTTTAAGCGATGGCGTTATTGTCAGGCGTTATTAGTTAATCTCTTTATCAATAACAATAGATAAAGAGATATACTTTGGGGGATGTTCGCACAAGTAATAGATTTTATTTCCTATTTTGTTTTATGCAGCAACAAATTAAGAAACATTTTTGGCATCAACGAATGACAATCCCACAACCGCTTGAAAATTTACAACCGATATTTTTAACCGTGGGTAAAAAATGAAGTGCCATAGATAATACAACAATGTCAATGACGGTTGATTCATGTTTACATTAAATAAAAGAATTAAGTTGTTTATGCAACTCATATTTGAGTACGCAAATATGAAAAGAAAAAATTCACAGAAAGTCTATAAATCGTTACACAAAATGTTGTTATTTCTGTAAATAGTAGTAGGTATGCAAGATAAAATGAACGCACGATCTTCAGTTTTGAATGAATACACCCGAACGTTTTATTCATAAAGGGGTTAAGATATACCTACTTCGCGCGACCATAGATACATATTTGAGGTAATCAAATATCAGCAGCCTCTATAATATCTTTGGCGACAGAAGTTTATACTGCTTTCTGATTTATTTTAAAATGCTTATTTAAGAATAGCCTATGATAAAAGATTCAAAGATTTTTCGCTGTGTGCGCTGTAATTCACTTTCTTCTACTCTGGCAGCAGCAAGTCTCCTGGCATTATTATTGTTAAACTTTCCTGGCATGGTTCTTCAAAATACTGGAAAAATAAAAAAATTAACGAATGGCGTCTAAGTGGATATTAAGCCCAGTTTGGTTTGCCAAAATAGATCGGTTCTTTTCCCCTAAATCGAAGGACGAATATCGTGCTTTACAAAACTACGCTCTTGTCATTCCTACTGCGTGTCAGCTGATACTGGGCTCTTTCGAAAGAAAAATCTATCGGCGAAGTTTTGGTCCTGCTTGTTAGGAGGAGAAGAAATAACATCTTCTTCTAAGAGCTGTTCGCAGAAGGTCTTTGAACACCATCAGCTGCAGGTTTGCGGGCACAATAAATCATAAATTTAAATTGTCAATGTCAGGATACCCATACCATACCATTCGTGGTTATATCGGAGACTTTTACACCCTTAAATTGAGGTAGATTAAAAGCAAGCCTGTGATGACTAGGTCCATATCCGGACTCACACACAAAATGACGGAATTACATAAATGGACTAAAAATATTGGACCCTTATTACGAAATAGTTAGGTTATTTTCGTTAATCTCAAGCCACCGTCACGCCAGTAAGCCGCCCAATAAACCGTCTACACACTGCTTTGGTAACAACACCCCTATAAAGAGGCGACGTTTCCAAACGTTTTATTTCGTGAAATAAACAAAAAAAAAATAGTAAACACATCAGCTCACGTCCATATCCTTATCAACGGCAATATTTACTGATATAGGCAAGGCAATTGGTGCGGGGTGGCTTAAATTTTCATTATTACCCTCAGAAGCAAAGTCGAGTTTTATAGCTGTATACAGCTGTCTCTGTTGTTTCCATGGTGAGGAACGCTATCTATCCATCCGTCAGATAGACTGCAAGAACAACCCAAACAAACATGCTGCGGGCATGAAAAGTACGCTCGTCATCGGCATAAAATTTAAATAAATAAACGAAAGCATGTTAAAAGACTGCAATAAACTTGTTGCGCAGCTATAACCGTGAACGCATCTTGAACAGCCTCTAAAGATCGCTGTATATCAGCGAGAGTGGGCCATTTGATCAGAGCCAGACAAACAGCGAACAGCGTCAAGTTTGACACGGTAGTATTAAATGGCAGCGTAGGGCGATTTTTAAATTGAAATTTTGTAAAAAGCTTCAAAATGAGCCAAGTCAACGGAAGGAACAGAGATAACCGCGATGTGGAGGAAGACGATGTTGAGGCTAAGCTCCTGTACGAGGGAGCCGAGCATAATGCTAAGGAAAAGTCGGATTACAAGGAGAAAAACGGAGACGAAAACGAAGCCAACATGACCGACGACATCGATAAGGTGTTGAGGGACATGCCTCTCAATGAGGACATAACCTGCGGATTCTGGATCTTCAAGGCGCGATTCCTTCAGAGGTAAGTTGACAAGTTCACCAATTCGCGAGTGTTATTGAAAGTTTGTCCCGCGCCAAGGTTTGCCAATCAGTTCGTCTATGTGGGCCTGTATGGCATTGTTGGGTGTATCTTTGCCATGACGTATGCCTACTTCAACGGGACGATAACAACGATTGAAAAGCGTTTCAAAATTCCGTCAAGAAACACTGGCATCATATCGGTGGGAAATGACATCAGTCAGCTGTTTGTTTCGGCGGCGCTGAGCTATTATGCCGGCAAGGGACACCGACCCAGGTGGATGGGGTTTGGTCTTCTAACGATTGTTGTCTTTTGTCTGTTGAATGCGCTGCCGCATTTCCTCTACGGTCCGGGTGAAGATGCCCTACTGTTGACCGAAGAGTTTGGTGCTATGCCCGATGAAAACGCCACCATAGATGCACTTGAAGAACAACGCTCCAAGGTGCTCTGCAGGAATAGAGGTAAGGAGGTCTTTGGTCGGTCTTGAAGCGGTCTTTAATACGTTTTTGACAACTCGACAGGAGACGGTCTGCAATGCGATATGAGCGAGGGAAACCTAGCCCCCCAGGTGGTGCTGTTTCTGGCACAACTGATCTCCGGTATTGGTGGCTCTTTGTACTTCACCCTCGGAGTGTCCTACATGGATGACAACACGAAAAAGGCCAAAACCCCAGCCCTCCTAAGTAAGTAGTAAGAAGTTTGTGTCATCTAAGGTATTTCATTCTCAAACTCAGGTATTTCATACTTCCTGCGCATGCTGGGACCTGCACTGGGCTACGCGTTGGCTTCGTTTTGCCTGCGAGTGTATATAGCTCCATCTCTGAACCCCGTGATCGGGGAAAAAGACCCTCGATGGTTGGGTGCCTGGTGGGTGGGGTGGCTGCTTATTGCTGGACTGCTGACAGTGTCGGGATTCTTAATCACCTTGTTCCCAAAAGAACTGCCCAGAGCTGCAGCCAGACGGATAGTCGAATCTGAGCGCAAGAGGCTCAAAGGCGCGGACGAAAAAGTCGAAGAGCCCGAAAAAGCTTCGATGAGGGACATGATGAAGACGTTCAAGAGCATGATCCGCAATCCGACCCTCATGTGCAATAATCTGTCGTCGGTGTTCTATCTGTTTGGCTATACACCCTATTGGATATTCTCCCCGAAGTATATCGAAATCCAGTACAGACAATCGGCGGCGACTTCGAGGTTAGTTTGGCCAGCTCATTCTGAGGAGGGTGCCGTATTTTTCTGATTTTTTATTGTCCGCAGTTTGGTGACGGGAACAATTGCTTTGGCCTTCTCGGCATTGGGCGTGCTGGTGTCTGGATTCGTGATCTCCAAGTATAAGCCGAAGGCGCGTTACATGGCCGGTTGGAACGTTGCGGTTGGTTTTCTAACTGTCGCTGGGATAATTACTTACTCGTTTATCGGATGTCCTGGCAATGAGAACTCGGTCATTGTCAACATTCACGATAGGTAAGACGCAGTTGGGGGTGTCATCTTCATTGAATATTGAAATTGAAATCCTTTCGTTGTAGCGCGTCGCTGACTCCGTCGTGTAATTCCAACTGTCAGTGCGATTTCGTGCGATACTCACCAGTGTGTGCGGAAGATGCTATGACTTATATTTCACCATGTCACGCGGGCTGTAAGAAGGAGCACATCTCTTCCAAAGGAAAAAAGGTAGGTTGCTGAAAATTGGATTTAAGTATTGTCTCTTTCTGAGTGTCTCGCGAATGTATTGTTAAGAAAAAGACCTACGAAAACTCACCTTTCATGTGGTTTCTGTTTTATGAAAATCTGTTTTGAAATACCACCGCGATCGGTACAAAAAAGCCAGACGTTTTCTCTGATGATTTCTCCTTATTTAGATTTGAGATTCCCCACTTAAGATAATTTTTTGCATAATTCTTGCAGATCTTCTACGACTGTGGTTGTATATCGACAAACAATTCCGCCACCGGCTTGCCAGTATTTGAACGTCTCACTGCTCTAAATGGCAGCACTGACAGCATATTTCTGGATGCCACCAATGACAGTTTCGCCCTTAGCTCAACGAGCACCAGCTATCCCGATGTAAGTAGATAGTATGTTTAAAAAAAAATGCATCCACGAAAAACTCCACTTTCAGATCTTCCTTGGAGGTCAAGCCATTCCCGGTTCCTGCCCAGTGGATTGCTTCAAGTACTTCGCCACATTCATAGCTGTCATGTGTTGTATGAAATTCATCGGTGCTTCAGGACGAACAACCAACTTCCTCGTCTCAGTGCGATGTGTCCCGGAGAAGGACAAAACAGCAGCCATGGGCTTCGACCTCATGCTCGTGAGTATGTTCGCCTTCATACCGAGTCCGATTTTCTTCGGCTGGCTGATAGACAAACTGTGTCTGGTATGGGGCAAGACATGTTCCAACAAGGGCAACTGTTGGCTCTATGATCCAGAATCTCTAAGGTATGGTATCAAATAGCAGTCGCCGAAATACTTACCTGGCTGTAACTACTCTCATCCAAAAGGTATACCATGAACATGACCGCGTCAATATTTGTGATAATTGGCTCGCTCTTCGATGTCGGCGTCTGGTACTATGTGAAAGACTTGAAAATATTCGAGGAGGAGGTGAAAGATGTAGAACTGGAGGTTGTGCAACACGAGGAGGATGCTCACCCTGAAAGAAAGGCGGAAACTTAATTTTAAATCAAAGTTCCATAAGCCCAGCAGGAACGAGGACATTTTTTCATATATAGTGACGATTGAATTCCTTTGATTCATTTGTCCGGCTCCCAGCGCTGTACTCAAAGGAGTTCGATTTCGATTCTCTCTAGGGGGGAATTTTTAATTACACTCAGTTTTAATTTCTTTTTTTTTATTTTTATAAAGTTTTCAATCTTTTCCATCGTCTGATGCACAAAGAATTTTTGTTTTGTTGTTCAATGGCAAAGTTCTGACAGTCATCATCCTGAAAGGAAATGCAGTTCGCTACATCATTAGTGGAAGTTTGATAAACTTTATTTTTTTATTATTCTTTTTTTTCTTATGTACCTAAATATTCTGTAAGGAGCCGAGGATGTTTTATTTGTATAAGAATAATTGTTTAGAGCTAGGTACTTGTATAAGAAGCTAGGTACATATTATTATTTCATTGTTAAAGTTATTAATAAAGAACAAAAATTTAAATCATCCGCAGGCTTTTAAAATGAGCTTAATGAACCTGGGATAGGTAGGTACATGTCGTGTTTCAGGGATGAAAAACGCGCTACAATCTTTTCTTTTAAGTAACATTTGGCTAAAATAAGTTGCACTGTACTATTTTATTGATTTAAATTATGTAATCATTTGTATTACTTTTAAGTTCCTATATGTTATAGCATTTTTTCAATAATGTTTTTTAAGACCTCATCGAATCTTCATATTGCTAAAATGTACATAAATGTAAACCTAAATTCTCCTTAAAAAATCAATGCAAAGGATTCTTGATAAATACGAGATATGCGATATGCAGTGAGCAGGCCTAAAAAAAACCAGTGTCATGGACTACGTCACTGGCCTGGATAACTTTGACATCAGCGCAATAAAAAGATTTATTTCCATAAGAGAAGAAAAACTGTTCACTATCCTTAGCACTCTAAATCAACGAATAGCTGAATATTTATAGATTAAGTTGAGCCGATCATCATTGCAGAAAGTTACACAAATTAATGTTTAAAAGTATAAGCAAACAGAGAATAACCGACGAATTTTATGCGAACCAATGGATTAAGCTACGATTACATTGCCCAAGTCGTAAAGTACCACGAAAAAGGCTACATCGTTATATTTATATCAACCTACTGGTTTGACCGATGGCAGCTTGCTTAAGGTCAATCATTTCTAAAGGTTCACAAAATAAAATCGAACAGACACAAGTAAAATCAAACAGACCTGTTATCGACTTCAGCTGTTCACGCAAAAACAAACTGTCAAAAAATAAAAACTAAAAATGCAGATAGTAATTGTTTATATCATTTTTGGATTTATTCTGAAAGATATAAATTATATCCAAAGCATTTGGAACCACAATTGCAAAATGGTAGCACTTTCAATATTATTTGAAAGATTTTTCAAAACCCTTTCTGTAGATTTTAGCAAATTATTTAAATCACCCACAGAAATTTTATTTTCAACTTTCATAAAACGACGCAATAATAATTACAGTGGAATGGAGTGGTGATTGCAAAACATCTTGTTGTCTTTCTTATTTTGTTTCGGTGTCGATACGGTAGGCACTTCTTTCAATACTATCGAAAATCATAAGAAAATATATTGGTAAGTGTTGTACGTTAACATTTCCTACACACTTGCAATTATTGTTAAACAATTAAATAAAACAAACAGCATTTTTCTTATATCTAAACCCCTCTTACTGCCAATTGCGCCATCTATTGGGCATAAACCGCTACAACCTACCTGAATTAGCGTATACACAATCCACTTACTGTTTGGTATTTTCCGTGCCTGTTATAATGAATATTTAACGAAAGGGATTGTGTACTGAGTGCAAGTCGCTTCTCCCCCTACTGTGTGATAGAAGGATTACGGTTTTCTTTCCGTTGTTACAATGAGTTCTCACAGATGGGGCGGTTCTGTATTCAAATTTTAAATAAAATCGGTAGAAATCAAAAAATATTGGGGGATGGTTCGGATTTTATAAGAAACAGTCTTTTTTAAATAATTTTATTTGGTGTTTTACCTTCTTAATCACTCACTTAACGAGAATGGCAATAAAAACAGGGGTCGAATTACCGCATCCGTGATCGAGCTATACGTGACTGAATTTGTTATTGTTTTGCATGTAAAATCAACAAAATTCAGTGACATATCGCTCGCTCACGAGTGTGGTAATTCGACCCCAGGTGACCGAATTTCATTTGGATGAGTGTCTCATAAGTATGGGAGCTCAAATATCCGAGCTTCATCTATACATGCCGTTTTCCAGTCCTGTCATTATAAGGCAAGATTTGTTTCGTTCATAACCTTTCATTTTTTATAGGACAATTAATATTGAGTCGTATGCTGAACACTATGAGGAACAAATTCAGCAAACACGAACAAATGAAAATCACCTGCTTGAGTTGATAAAAAATCAGACTTCAGTGGCAGAAGCAACAAGTAACATATTGCAGAAAAATACAGAAACAATTACTGCACAACTACAAGCATTTCAAACCGACCTAGAGAACCTTAAGGGTAGGTATGGAAGCAAAATCAATTAATCAGAACGAGGAAAAACAGACATTTTTAGCACTGGCAACGTATGCAACGTTAGCAATGCCAAATTATCAGGAAACGTCTCTTCTGAATATTCCGATAGATCTTCATCATGGCAAAATTGAACTCTAGAGATAACCCCGGACCAGATTAGATCCCAACTGATGTTGATAAGGAGCCACTTATCTCCACAATTGTCGGTAGCAAGCAACAGCATCCGATGTTCAACCGCCAGTCCAATGTCAGCAGGTGCGAAATGGATCTACTGACGCATGCGAAGTAACTGTCGTCTCACTGAAACTTGCGCAGCATCAGACCGTGCGTCGCCCATATGGATCCAGCTAAACAACGGAAACAGCTGGATTTACGTCTTGGACAGAATGTATACCTTCAACGTTATTTGTGCCAGACAGATCAAGGAGATATCACAGCAAAATGATGGAATACTGACACAACAGTCAAATTGTATCCTCAAGCACGATTCAATGACCATCACTTCATACAGCAGTAGTTCTAGTAGTATCACTATCAACGCAGCATTTGTTCCGCTGGCAAACTTGACGGAGCTGTTATCTGAAAGTCCTAGGAACACCACCAAGCCGCTAGTCATTCCACACGTGATACTCAAATCGAACAATGAAGACATTAAGGTACTAAGCAAATGGATAACGTCCATCAAAAATGAGGATCACCTACCTAAGACGGAAACTGTACATCCAATTCATCATGGAATAACCTACAGTCTAATCACTTTACTCTTCCAGGCCCAAGAACTGCCACCGATACCTACAAACAGACGCAGACGATTCACCGACACCGACTTTGGCTTAGCATAAAATATGGGCCCCAGCATATCATGGTGACACCACCAGACACCTGTTTTTTTTTATCTGAAATTTGTAATGTTCAATTTGTTTCCCAGCACAGTCAGCATAATTAAAATTCTATACAAAATCATCGTTGCTGATTGTGCTGGGAGTGTTTGTAATTTAATATGTATATATTATATTTTGTAGCATAAGCAATATTTTTGTATTTAAGTGATTGAATAAAAATTGCGAATTTCATTCGTAAAAAAGAAGCCAACGTATATCTAATTATTTAGCCTTACCCCCACCAGCGATAAAGGGTCTATGGTTATTCTTTACACGTCATAAATTTGGTTTATTTATATTTTAAAAATGAAGATAAAGTAGATGTAAACCCCTGGGTACAATAAAAATTATGAAATTAGGAACTAACCTAACATTTGCTCATGACGACGGCAATGCATGTCGAATAAGAGCATTGGTTCTATATAACCAAATCCATTAGATGGCTTTATACTGAACACTCACATCGTTCTATTAGTTTAATGGACTGAAATTATTGTCGTTGTCCTTACGTCAAGTGGTGTTTATGTTCACTGTCTATACGGCCAACTCCATGCACTATGATGATATTAGACAATTAGCCTATTATCGTCACGAAACCGCAAACACAACATGAAGGTAGCTAACTAAAAATAAATACGGGATTATATTTGAGAAAACATGGTGACCTGTAATTACTTTGCGGCGCTGTTTTTTTTTAAACTGTTTATGTTTTATTTGAGACCGCGAGGTTAAGTTGTGAAGGCGGGTGATCAATTTTCTGAATAATTTTCTGAAATCGCCAATGACAGATAAGTGACAATCATGACCAAAAACGTGAATTGAACCTTGCACCTGAGGATGGATCATGTAGGATTGTAAATTAGGATATCTACAGGCCTAACGCAGTAGCAAGGTGGCAATGCAGAGCTAAGGTATAGAAACGACACACTTAATAAACATAAGGTACACTAGAATGTGTTAACAATCACCCAAGTGTGGTAAAGAGCCGTTAATTCTACCTACCCGAAAGCCTAACCTTAGCAAGCTGCGTGCGCCAACAACAAAGTGGCCATCTTTTGAAAGGATTTAAGGAAACTATCGGAAATTCCCTGACCGCCGCTCTAAAATCGGCTGAAGGAAATTGGGTTCCACCAGGAGAGTCAAAAGCTATAGAAATCTGGGAACTAGAAGTGGAAATGTAACCACGGACGAAAAAAACCTGAGTTTCGAATATTCAACTCTTTTGGTACTTATATAAATTTTACTCAGCTTTATAACTCTCTCTATCAACTCTATTTAAGGAACCTAAGTCATTTTTCCAATTCGTAAGCTATAAAAAAAATCCGACGGCTAGGTACACTCCTTCGTTCTCTTATAAAATTGTATCAACCATTGCCAACCGATTACTCTACCAACATACCTAGCTTCAGTCCATTTCTCTCTCAACATTTTTTCTTTAGAAGTGTTCCTCCGTCTTTTTCTCTCAAAAGAAGAACTTCCCGAGATTTGGAAAACCTTATTCATAACCCCGATACACAAAAGTGTATCTAAAAATTTATTTGCTATATTAATTACTGCCCAGTTGCTAATCTCTCTCATATGCCCACCCCTTTTTTACACAGTGTCTTAAGCAACATGGAAAGATAGATCCACTACTGCAAATCTTGTCGAATTTCTTTGCTTTTACAACCTTAAAGAGTCCGAGTGGCAACGAAGGCAACGTGACACGTCATTGCAACTGACTTCAGTATGGCCTTTGATTTTAGGTATACCTAATCATGCCATATATTTTTTAAGAAAAACCAGGAAAAATCCAAGGTATTTCTTCATTTCACAGGTTTTAATTATCCTAAAACAGGATTTTTACAGGATAAATGTAATTGAATGAATATTTTGTATTTTAAATTAAATTAGAGTCGTCGTCATTGGTATTTGATTTGTCTATTGCCATTCGGCTTCAGATGAAATATCTATAATATTTTGACATAAACTCCAGCTGTGCTATCGAAATATCAACTAGAACGGGGAATATCTCCACAGAGAAATGCGGAAGCAACTTTTTTAAAAGGACAGATATCTACGCATAGACGAATCTTCTTTGACGATTCTTCTTTTCTCTGGTGCGAAAACGCTCACGATGATTTTGACATTTGACCTACGAAAAATCTGCGTGGCACAATCTGCAGATTTGAAATTATAATTCGATTTTATAATGTGAAAACCCCCTCTAGTTTCAATTATTGCAGCTTTGGCGCTATCAAACGTTTAAGTAAAAACATCCACAATTTTTTGACTATAAAAATCTACATGCGTTGATGTGTTTGAACGATTCTGAGTCTATCGAAAAAACTTCCTTACACAAAAAACATCACATTAATGCCGGTTTTCAAAAACAAATATTTTTGGATCAATTTGGCGTTAAGAACGTTTTTTTAGGACTTGGCATAAATCTACACAATAAGACTCGAAATACGAAAGCGCATGCAAAAAAAGAATGAATTCGGAGGTTGGGAGTGTAAGTTGCTACCCAAACAGGATAATTACAGGGTTTTTCTCAAAAACCCAGGATTAATTTTTCTACAGGATTTTTGTTGAAAATACAGGGGTATCCTGTAGAATACAGGATATATGGCATGCTTAGGTATACCTCATCAGTGAATGCTCTTCAAATTATCTGCCCTTGTCTTTGAATAACCTATATTGATAAAGTAAATGTCTTCCAACCTTGAATACCTGTATTACAGCGTTCGCTTAAGGTCCTTTCTTTCGTCCTCCTTTTAAGCAACATCTGGTGTCCAACAAGGCAGCCTTTCGACACTCGTCTCTCTTTCTCCTCTATCTCTCTCTCTTTTTCTCTCTATCTACTAATTCTTCAAAATGTAACGTCACCTCAAGACTCGTGTCTCCTTTAACAAGAACCTGATCGTTTTTCGATCTGGTGCCTCAAAAATTACTTAGAGGCCAACATTACCAATTGCCAATATATTACCCCATCACGCAAGCGCAACAAGTCCCCTCGCCGTCTTTACCTTCTCCACGGTCAACCAATCTCTCTTATTCAATAACTTCGTGATCTTGTCATATTTTAAGACAGGGAGATACATTTTCACCAACTCATCACTGGACTTTGTTACTCGATTGTCGAAAAAATTCTCCAACCCAACTTGTTCACCCCTCCTCGAGTACCTACTCTAGTCACTCACTGGTCTAGCGTCTAGTGGGCTCTCCCTTTCATCAAGATCATGTGATTAGAATTGAGAAGAAAGTCGCTTTCTTTGAGTTGCTCTTAGAGGTCTGCCTTGACGTTGACATGACTATCTTGCCACCATACATAGGACCGGATCCACCTCATTAACCTGAATACCATTAAGGAACGCAAAGATGCTGGAGAGACATTCTGTTTCGTTTATCGTCTTCTTTATAACTTTATTTACTTTAACTTCGTAATTTACGTTGCCTTCGTATAGCATACCCATCAATCCATTCTACCTCATATGACTCTAATAACAAATCTCCCATAATGCTGCGAAAAGTAAATTCAATAAACCTTTCAGTTTTTGACCTTAAACTCGATCTTCCCACCATTCTCCCTACCTCTAAGTCTTAGGAGTCTTATTTGAAGATGCTTCTCTAAGTGCTGGTTTGAGCTTGTATCAACTAATGGGTCCACCAAAATTCAGCTACTTCTCGGCATTAGGAATTGACTCCATATTTAAAGAGTGGGACAGTAAGGTACAAACAGAATTTGTCTTGTAAAATCTGATTTTTTCTTCAACAACGAATATCAGCGGTTGCCTAACGATACCCAAATTCGAGTCCTAAACATTCCCCCCTACCATCCAATCACAAGCTCAGTTGCAAACCCAAAAAACACCACCAAAATGATATCCCAAATAATAAGCAAAAGCGTCCACCAATAATCGCCTCCCACCCTTAATGGGAGGGTAATATTGATTTTCAATAAACCTGTTCAATTCGGCGGCTCTGAATGGTGCCTCCAGCTGAATGTAGGCTCGCGCCCTCACACCCCAAAACGATGACCGCGAGCATTGGGAACAATTCCAAGATGGACCAACACACGACAATGAAGGATAATTACAATTTCGCAGCCCTTGCCCCGAGACCCCGATATATATTTTACCCGAAAGGCACCAACAAACAACTGGAGGCTTTGTCGATGGCATGCGATGGCTGTTCGGTGTTCAGCTATCGACCGGATATGAAGTGTTGTAAATGCACTCGAGAATTGTGTTTTTGGGGCCAAAATTGTACATTTGCCAAAATAGTGTTAACATACCCATTGACCCAAATTGCAACAGTCGAACACAGCTGGGCATTGTGTTTGGCTGGTGGTTGCATTTTGCGGCCCTCTCACGTGCCACATGTAGATAGTTTGCTCATCTCGGTAGTAGGCGTTTTTGGGTCGTCTGCCATCCTGTAGAGTTCACATGAAATCGAAAATTTGTCAGGGTCAGTATCAGTACGAGTGTTGGGCGCAATAGTATCTATCTATGTACGGTTAGTAATCGATAAGAGTGTCCAGGGAGAAACAGGGCAACCAGAAGGATACATAGTTTGCATGATTATGCCATTGATCATTTTATGGCATTTTCGCGGTTATGCAATTTTGTAGTTACTGCCGTTAATCTTGCATTGGGGACTGGAGTGTAAGTCGTGGCCAGCGGATCAATAATAAATGTGGCACAGAGGACTGATAAAATGTGCAGATGATGTCGTCGGTATAATTGACATATGGTCCGCATAAAGGCTCACCATTGCTTATAGGATTCAGTTATGAAAATCGATAAGGCTATAGGGCTAAATTTGTGGCTTATTCATCTGATATGGCAGTACATATCTAATAACAATGTGAGTTTTTGTTTAAGTTTAAGCACTAGTCTATGGCGCCTAATGCACTATTTATAACAAGCTTTTACACTTTACAAGATTTTTGAGTACAAGGACACTCTTATGAGGAGTTTATATTTTATGATCTTTTGGGACAGGTTTTTATTTTTGGCTAGAAAAGATTAGTGGCGCTGATCCTAGGTGTCTATGATGTCTTAAATTCAAGGATTTGTTTCTAAATTTGGATGTGTTGGGCCGCAAATAAATGTGAAAGCTCCAACTTGGTGCAATTATTAGATATTTAAAGTTTCATAGGTAATATGGTTGAAAAATTAAGAAATTGACTAATTTTTGCTTAAAAAAAGTTTTTTCGTAAGTTCAGTCTTATTTGAAGCGGGTCCTTGAGATCTTCAAAAATATACCGAAGCTATATGAAAAGTGATTAGGATTTGGGTAGTCATTTTTGAGAAATATTTTAAATACGGCTGTGTTTGAATTTTCTGAGCATAACTATGTAGGTACGGGCTCTAATTTTGTATAATTATATCGTCTTAAAAATATTTCGATAAAAATTTCTACAGCGGTTTTCGAAAGATTATGCATACAACATTTTTAGTAACAAATTTTACAATGTTTAGTTCGAGAAATACCTAGCAACCATTTGACAAGCAATTTTGACAAAAATCGCAAATTCAATCGCTTAGGTCAAATTGTATTCAAGTTGAGTTTCCATCAAAAATCACAAAAATTTGTAGGGCCAGAGTTGCAAATTTTTCGAAAAATTTGAAAAATTTTAAATTTTTTATTTCGACATAAAGTGTTGTCAAACGGCTTGTAGCAACCATTTGACAAGCAATTTGGACAAAAATCGCAATTGCAATCGCTTAAAATCAAATTGTATTCAAGTTTAGTTTCGGTCAAAAATCACAAAAATGTACAGGGTCAGAGTTGTCAATTTTTCGAAAAATTTCAAAATTTTAAATTTTTTATTTCGACATAAAGTGTTGTCAAACGACTTGTAGCAACTAGGTACCTACTTGATCTTGTTTTGACAAGTTCCAGGATCTTTTTATGTTTATAATGCTACCTAAATTGTACCATTATGGCCGCTGTTTTCTTTAAAAAATAAGCCTTGCAGTAAAATCCGCAGGATCACTTCCAATGCGCTTGTTGGTGTTGTACGTATTTCACCTGTAACTCCAATACATGCTAAGCGTTGGACCCTATCCAGATGCTTCCTCACAGTTCCGTTCCGATTCGAAAGTAATTAATTCTGAAATTCCAGATTGTTCTTCTTTCTATTGAAGATTATTAGATCGGTTTTCTCCGCATTAATGAATAGTCCTTGTTCGAAACACCACCAGTCAACAATTGCATTCCTCATGATATCTCTGCGGTGACGTCTATGAACTTGCTTTTAATGGTGGTTCGTCGTCATATCCCACTGAGTGAACGCGAGTCGCCTTAAGTCTATCGAGAAGAGATTCCGCAGTGATATTCCCGCAGTAAAGGTGAAAGAGCACCTCCCGCTCCCTGTGGGGAACTCCTAACCCTTCCTCTGAGTTTTGAGGTTGCCGTCTGAATATTTATCGCCATTGTATTCAACACATTGTCCAATGCCAACCCGACATTGGGATAAGTTGGCTCCAATTCGTTAGCCCAAACATGTAGAGAAAAAACACAACAGAACATGCTCCTGTTGAGGTCCTGTCAAACAGATCGGCTACCTAGTGAGTTAATTTTCGGATATTCAAACGAGGACTATGAGACAGATCCCAGAGGTACCTACTATCAGGGTCATGCATCGATAAAATATAGGATTAAGATACCTATAGATGGCATGTAGATGAATTATAGCACATAAGCGACCTACAAAATCAAATTCAATCAAACTCGGTTAAAATTATTCCTGCAATAATTCACGTTACCCGCTTGACGAACACAAATATTTCAACGTAATGCCGAGGTCCCTACTATTCCCAAAATATTCATAATTCACTGTAGGTAGGTTCCGGTTGCGGTTGACACACAAATAAAAATATTAATTTCAACCCCACTTATTCCGATTACAATCGGTAAAATTCCCAAGAAATACCGCTCGACGAACGAGCATTTAAATATTATACGATTCGTTGAGTTTATCTCTTTATCAGAAAATATGCAACAAATTCCAGCGACCTACTACCTACCTACTCTGCGCTGGGGGTAGCGGTGGGTGCCGTTCTGCATGTGTGTAGGTATATCCTGCTCACGGAATTTCTAGGAAAAACTCGACCCAGTAATTGCAGCATAACCCGGCCAAAAGTATAAGTTACACGTGCAGTACAGTGCTGCAGTGTAATTATATGTTCGCGATTAACTTTTGCCACTGTTTCATGCGGAAATGAAAATGTTTACATACTTTCGAGGTAAATTTAACCGATATTTCATGTGTTCGACAGGTCGGCGAGGAGGGGAGGGGAGCAGCATTTTTTTTTTTTGACAGCCACTGCTGGACTTTGTGACGCCTGGGTAAAGGAACAATTTATTTTATTTATACTCTCCCATATGTATATTTGTTTGTTTGATTGTGTGTTGGTTCTTTTTTATGCGCGCAAAACGGGCAAAAAAAAACCAAATAACGAACAAGAAGAAGGCCACTTTGGTGAAACACTATATTGACGTATGGTATACATTCGGGCAGCAGGCACTGGCATTGGCATGGATTGCCTTTGAAAGCATTCTGACGGTGGGGCGACGACGGCCGATAGCCGCGACTCCTTGTTGTCCTTTTCATGGTGAGTATAGAGACTGGCGATAGCAGGGGCGAGGCATTTATTTGATGTGCATGTATGTTACATTATCCCGTCGCCGTACTGGTGCATCACGTATTCGCCATCGGATTGCGTGCTAAAGTGCATGTTAAACGCGTTTCGTGTAATCAGCAAAATTACGGGTAAAATTGTCGATTGCTTTGTTTATCTGGTCAATAAAACAATCCAACGGTATTTTAATCCTTCAATTATCCCTGTGCATGAAAACGCTTTATTGTCTTGTTCGTCACTGTGACACGCAGCAAGTGTTTGAAATTGGATTACTTAATTGGAAGTCTGACGCCTGAGTCATGGACGCATTAGCACAATATTATATTTATTGGAAAACTATCGGGTAAATGGGTGGGGTGTACGTGTACCTACCTACTGTCACAAATGTCTGACAACCGTGTTAACTGACAATTTTGTTCAAAAAATGTTTGCGAAAACCTTATTGTCAGGTAATTGGCAGACCGTCTGAACACCGTCCGAGACCATTGCCAGACGTTTAGGACATTTGCAGACCCCAAGACTATTTTCGTCATCGTCAAATTTGTCATTGTCAGACTTTTTTTTCATATTTGAACGAGCAAAACGAGGTTTCAGTGTTACTCTCTTTTCATGTTTCTGTATACCTAGGTATTACTGAAAAATAAGTGAATTAAATACTTTCGGAAGAAGAAAACGATTCAACAACGAAAAGGATAGGAATACCTAGAATATAGGAACGTTTATATGTGCCAAGCCCTTTTAGGTATAAGGATGCAGTTATAACGACACAGATAACCAAACCCTAAAAATTGTCTTTTTCTTTTTTTAACCACTTAAACTTAATTGTTGAACTCAATTTTGGTCTTAAAATGTTGCTTAGGAATTATAAAGTTGTTTTATCAAAACAAAAAAAAGTAAGTAGATTATCTTCAATTTTTCTACAAAAAGAATTCAATTATTTTTCTGAAGGAAAAAAAAATACGTACCTACAGAAAAATTAATAAATGTGTTTTTTCGAATATTTAAATATAATTTGCTTTTTTTTGATAAACTAACTAGAGGTGTTATTTTGATATTCAAATAAAATGCCATTTTTGAGATAAATGATCGGATATTTATTTCATAATAAAAAGGAAGGTATGCCGTTAATAATGAAAAACAACATCAGCCAAATGGCCACCACGACCACGCTTACAGGATCATATGAAAAAGAACTCACTCAGCTCAACCTTAAACGCATTGGCTGAGCAGATGCAAAGCACTGGAGCACTTGAGCATGTGCAGACCAAATCCATCCGACTACAGTTCCGATATCCGATTCTGATATGCGATTCTGAGTATTCTGAGTAAAAAAAACCCTCCCGCTCTCTCAAAAAATCCGAATATACCTTGAAAGAAAACTAATAAAGAAACCACCACTGAGATCGATTTGAAAATCTTGGTCAATTAACAAATCGATGAAAAAGGAATTTCGCAAAGAATTTGTTAATATTGCTCAGCTGATATAACAAATAGAAACTTAGTTTTGGACTTAAAAGATGGGCGTTTTAGGTATCTAAAAAATGGAATTAATTTCATTCAAATAGACGAAGGAGAAGTTCACTTTTTTTGTGTTCAAAGTCTAATAATTGAATTTCTTCGACTTTCACAATCAAAATCAAATATTTTTAAATGCACGAACTTGCTCCTCATAAAAACCTAATAAATACAAAAAAATTGTCAAAATCCGTTCACCCGTTTGTTCTGTAGCTTCCGACGAAAAAATATTCACTTTGTTTTATATTATTAGGGATAGCGAGGTACATCTACGGCGTAAGAAGGTTTGACCACATTTCTCAATTTTCTAAATCAATTTTTGGCGTTGCTCTTGGAAATCTTTTTAAGTTAACAACTTTAACATTACTAAACATTACTAATTTATTGCAATCGCGTCAACCACCTTACCTTTTTAATAAAATCTGCCAGTCGCGTTCTCTTAGATCAATTAAAATTATACCAATAGTTACGCGTCATTAATATCCGAGCGCCAATTTTTTTTATAAATGCGATACGCCAGTGGAATTCTCTTCCTTCACAGCTAAGGATGATAAGCTATACTGCTTTTTACGGTAAAAGACTGAGGGAGTACTTGGAGGCATCAATATAATGATGATTTGTCTTTTATTTATTTTTTGTCTCCATCCTATTTCTTTTCTTTTTAATAATTTTCTTTATCCTTTTCTATCAATGTTAATCTTTTATTACTTTCTTTTTTTTCTATTATTGAATTCAAAAATAATATCTACAAAATGTGTTAACTTATTTTTTCAATTGTTGTAACTTTGTAACACATTACATACATATCTATTTAAAGAAATATTTAAACAATAGCTGACCCGCCGGTTTTTATAAATATGTTCCCTCCCTTGGACCTTTCTAAAAGCAATATAAAGCAAAAAAAAAAGACAATAAAAACATATTTTTAATTCCTACTAAAAAGTCTACACAAAAAAGATTTATTTTTTGTTACCTCTAACCCACCTCAAGTGTCGGCGAAAAAAAGCAACACGATTGAAACAACTTGACATTGACACACGAACCCCACCCCAGCCCATTTCCAAACTTTTCCCAATGAACAGCACCTGAAAACGTGTTCAACCTGAATGTATGCGCTGAAAAGAAACGACTGCCCATTGAACCGCAAAACATAATTTCATATTATGATCACGTTAGAGCGCGCACATAATAATCACACACACACTCAGTTTTATATTTTTACGAAATCTGCATTTTTTGACTTAAAAATCGTCAAAAAAATCGTCATTGGCATAAAAACAATAATAATTCTCGATTAGCGCCATTAACTGAAATCACGGGCAGTTGTAACAAGTGAGGCTGTTGCTATAACCAAGTCAAGCACACAGAAATGATTGTACTAAATAACTACAAGTTCATTGCAAACATTGTTTTTTTCCAAGTAGGTACATATTAGAATTGTACCTACGTCTTTAAAAAGTTGTGTGTCGTCCTCTTTTTAAGTAGGTAGGCATTGCGAAAAAGCATGATTTTCAGTGATTGATAGAAAAAAAATTCTCTTATAATTTGTACATAAGTTGGGAAGACTTAGAGCGCCAAAAATTAATTTAATAATTATAAAAGCGGAAATGCATGATTGATCACAACACAACACTTGAATTTGCTTAAGACCTAAAAATCTGCAAATGGCTGTCCAAAATCGGCAAATCGCCATTGAGGCTGAAAATCGGCAAAATAATGATAAATCTGCAAATATGGCACCTCTGCACACACTACTGCAACGATACTCACTGCTGCATGACTACTGACAATGGTATCCAATGAAAGAAAATTGTGGGCGATGTTTTGAATAATTGTTTTGAATATTGCTCAGCTTCAGGACAACGCAGGTGGATGTTTTATATCTGTTTAGGGAAAAATTTACTAAATTTGTTTTATTTTTCAATCCGATAAGCTTTTTCTGAGCTAGGTCTGTATAAATAGAATTTTCCCTACATATATCCGGTTTTTTAACTATTTTGTAAGAACCACTTTATATTCCGGGATAAAAAATATCCTAAGTCCCGACCTAGAACATAAGCAATCAAAATGCCAAGTTTCATCAAAATTCCTTCCAGTAGTTTCTGCGTGATGCGTGGTCAGGCATTTTTTATTCTACAGTTTTATTATATGTAGAGAAGATATCAATTAAGTTTATGCTGTCTAAAAAGTTCTTGAACCTATCTACTTATTGTATAAGTCTATACTATACCAATAAATAAATTATGAAATTATGAAATTATTAAAATGAAGTGTAGCACCCAGCGAATTTCCCTTCTTTCAGGGGTGGGAAAATGCTAATATAACCAAACAAGTTACCTAGTAGTTTAATATATTTGTCTACTACTCGAATAGCATTTAATTTGGTACTCTTTTATTCATTTTAAGCAATATTAAGTAAAAATAAAAAGAATGTCATAAACAAATTTTGAGTTTTTCTAACTGATTATGGAGTTCATAATTTTGACTGCCCGGTCAATGCTTCTTACATGAACCGTTTGGTTTTGGAGCGTTTAAATAGTTAGGTAGGTATTGACATTTTCAATGCATTTAAACTCTACGTAGCGTAACGTACTACATACAAACGCATTTTTCGATGTATTTTAATTGATAGCAGATGAAGTTACGCCTCCTAAAGAGAAAAAACGAGCCTCGAAGGCGATACAAAAATGTACCTACCTATCCTCCTAAAACAAATCTATTGATAAAATTTAAAGAAAAGAACAATCAACAAGAAAAGCTACAAATATTATTAATATATTATTAATCAACACAATAAAACTGTTGACCCTCTTAACTATTCTCACCGACTGCCCCTGATTAGCTTAAGCCCTGGTTACTGTCAGTGAGCGAGGTTTTTATATCAGAATTCTGTCAAAAATCTATTTGGACAATGCCAGGAAATTTTTTTTATTTGTTTGATATTTTAATTTTCTTCGTAAAATGTGGCTCCCAGGGTCTTAGGAAAAAAAAAAGCGACTTTAACATTAAAGGCTTTAAAAAATTGTGAGGTTTTAAAGTCCAAATTTTGCCAAATTAAAATTATAATTTAGAATTAAAAATCTGATAAATCAATAATAGAAATGAGCCTTTTAAGGGTCTGCAGAATTGGTCTTTCTATATCGTCAACACCAAAACTTTGACTCTTTGAACAGGCGCCACTCGTCTTATTTTGATTCCGCTTTAAAAGGCCGATGTTCTTCCTCACAATTTGCTTTAGAGCATTCGCCTTGATTTTTCACAGTGTTTTCCTGAATGCTGAATAATAGAAATTGAGAATTTGAGTTCCCACTCGTGCTGCAGTGAAATAACACATCCCTATGTGGTTATGAGAAGAGTTCTTCATTTCGGGGAATTGATTTGGTGATATCTTCCTCCAATAGTAATCCTAATATCGGGCACCTTGGCGCTACGTGAAGAAGTGCTATACCTACAACTGTTGTTGCTGAATCCTTGTGAGACACAGCCCGCTCCAGTCTATAGTCTAAGACCTAGCTTTCCGCAGTTGACAGACTTTTGCAAATTCAAATAATGTAAATGAGTGGAAAACAACCTCACTAAAGAGACACAAAATTTGTTCCTTTCAAGGAAAAATAACCCATATTCTCTCTCTCTCTCTCTTTCTCTCGAGGGAATTTCGAAAATATGTGTGTCAATTTTATGACTACAAAGTCCTTACAGTCTTTTCCTATTTGCACATTTTCAACACCCGCAAGTATACTCATCGACACTACGTCCTTAGAGTCCCAAAGTGCTGCTGTGTACCTATACATATACCTTTGAAATTAAAAATTCATCCATTACCGCACGCAAACTGCCTCACAACATCCATCAACGTAACCATCAACTTCAATATCTCCTAACTCAATAACATGCAAAAACATCTCGTAAACACGGCCATTAAAGGTGAAACTGATTCAATAAAAACCGTCACATATAATAATTTCCATCAAAATCCGTACGACATCCATTTACATGAATCCACACACACACTCAGAGTGAGCGCGCCTGAAAAACACTTACGCCAAATATCGCGACATCCAGCCTCACCCCCAACAGCCCTCATGCGATAATGGGCTTCCCGATTCCCGAATACACACGACACCCGCACCCACCCCCACCAACTGTCGTCGTTTACTAACCTCGGGCCAAATCTCATCAACACAAACATCATTCACCGTTTTTATATGCGAAACTTTAATGGATTTTAACGTCAGGAAATTAAACGACTAAATCAATAAATCCTTTGTCCAAGTGCTTTAGCATGATGAATTTTAGTGAGTTGGTCTATAGGGGTGCGGTGTGCGGAGCGGACTGTCGAGAGGTGCCAGCCGGCAGCCGCTGATGGCAGCGACGTTGTAAAGTGTCCCGCGTCACTGGGGAACCTGGGCATAAATCTGAAATTGGATTAAATCTTGATAATTTAATATTTTTAATGGAGCTCCCGAGTAGCGTCAACCTGCTATGGCAGTTTTATTACGCACACACACACCCACACACAGTCTAAACACACTGCCGCACAATAAATTTGTAATGGCGGCAACGGTTATGGCGGCTGTGAACATCAGTTTTGGGTTACATTCTAAAAGCCCACTGCCAAAAATGTTAGCTAAACTCATTTACTGCGGCTCGGCGCTATAATGATTAACGCGGAGGAGGCAGGAGGCTGGATGGAGTGGTCGGCGGAGGCATCGCGGCGGCCAACATCAAATTTGGTCTAATTTTGAAAATTGGACGATAATGAGTTTTGTGCGGCCCGCCTAATCGCTTAACTCCACGGATGCAATTATCGTCCATGTTGTTGCGTGTGTATCTGTGTGTTAAGTGCATTTTACGACGATCTTCCAATGGGAATGTGTGTCAGTCGTGTTAGGACCGGACTCTACTTGGGGGAGATTTGTAACGTTACACTCTTCTGCCGAAGTTTCCGTGCAGAGATTTAATTGAATGTTAAAAGTTTCAAGTGCTTTTAAGTGGCCGAACTTGGGGGGGTGACTGTGTGGTTTTTTGAAAACTTCGCATGAAGGGAGGTTCGAAGTTTTTACTGATGTTTTCTTATTGAATTAGGTCATCTTGATAAGTGTATGGGTACAGCTGGAGATGGCCTTGCCAATGGCCGGCCGTCCTGTTATCGAAGTTTGTCAACTTTTGCTGTACTTTGATCCAATATTGGAAAGGGATTGTAGGAGGGGAGGTTATTGGGAGATGGACACTTGCCTCACTTATAATTTTAGAAAATTATCGAACTTCTTTTTTTGTTTAAGCTTCTGACACGACAGGTTGATGAAAAAGCACTTCGAGCTTGTGCAGGTTGTCAGAAAATAGCATTTAGGTTAGCAGAATGCCTACTTCCCTAAAGTAGCTGATGATGTTTTCAGCAGAGGATTTTCGCAGTTCTCATCGGCTTAATATTTCCCGGAAGAAGAATTTCTTTCTTATTTTAGATAGAGCTGGGCATTCTCACAAGATGTGCTCAGATGTGCTCTTTGAGACAAATGTGGTATCGAAACCCGTGGTGACCCGTGAGGTAGCTTGCGAGGTTTATGATATCGTGCCTTCGTAGATTTAGAATTTTGTTGGCATTGTTCTTATATGACAGGATTGGCCTTTTGGTCTGTCAGGGATATCTTCCCAATGTGTGATACACATGTTGTGTTCCCATCCCTTTTGATGGCCAACTTGAAAGCTGATTTAGTGACAGCACAAAAAGGAGCCTGGTCCTATAAAAGGAGTTTTTGAACCCTTTCTGGCAAGTCCGTCTTTTTAATACCGTTGTGCCCGAAAACTCACCATATTTTGGTTTTGCTTTTGGATCCGAGAGTCTGGAGGGCGTTGAAGCAGTGCACGACCGATTTTGAGACAATGATTGGTAAGCTAAGGTCGTTTATAGCTCCTTGACTGTCTGTGAATCTATGTTTGCGCCGTCGGACTTAGGTAAATGTCTGGAAGGTGTAAAAAGCTCAGTGCTAAACTAGGTTTGTTTTAAAATGGGTGTAGGTCCTTAGTGTCTCTCTTAAGCGATGAAGCTTACTTTTACCTTAATGAATAGGAACCTGATAAAATTCTTCCTGATGTTGATGATTAAGATAATTCCATTTCGGATGGATTCATTAAGCCAACTGTGATATTAGACTATAATAGAACTTAAGGCGGATTAGACAGAGCTGACAAACTTATAAAATAACAGAATATTTTTGTGAAAGACCAACAAGTCACTGATTTTTTTATGAATTATGAGAAGAATCCCCAAATACAAGCTTCGAACTCTGCACGAAGGAACATTTCTATATATATAAAAATGGTGTGAAAAATGTATAGTGAATCATCAATTAAGAACGGCTGGGCCGATTTGGCTCAAATTTCTTTTCAGTTCTTCGTAATTACCAGGAGCATATTGTTACGAAAGAAAAATTTGGGAAAACCCTCCAGAAATTGGAAAAATCAAAATTTGATTTTTTGTATGGAATTTTTTATGCAATTGTTCCGGAATGGCTTTTCGAATGGAAAAATAAAATATTCTTAGTGGAAAATTTGGAAAATTCCGGAAAAACACAAAAAATTTAAATATTTTTTTTGGCAAAATTTTGCATTTTATCGCATAGTTCGATGCACGATTCATTCAAGCGCGAATTGCAAAGGGGGGGAAGACTATGATCGGTATGAGCTGGCCGAAAGAGTCCAAACAAATGTGCCGCTTTTGAATGCCGAGCAGTTCTTCTGCTGTACGTAGTACGTGTACGTTGATAAGGGTTGTTGTTGTGCTCCCGATGGGACAGGCAATACATCCGTCATTTCGTTGATTCTGGCAACAATTCGGTCAAGATCTCAAATTACGTTGGCTGTAGCATCCTCTGACATTGCTGCCACACTGTTGGAAGGCGGTCGAATATTCTCACGGTTGACAAGCCAATGTGCACACTGACCATGAATTCAGCGACATGCGAGAATCCAAAATCATCATTTGGGATGAATGCACGATGGCGCATAAATGAGCTTTGGAGGCAGTTGGCTATGATATTGCTCTCCGGAGATTATCGTCAAAGGCTTTCCGTCATCCCGAAATCTACTGCTGCCGATGAACTCAATGCATGCCTGAAATCAACCACGAACATGAGATTCGCATTGCAGAACGACCAATCGGCTTCGATTCAATTCAAATAAATTACATTGCAATTTTAACTATGTGTTTTATTATCTGAAGGCGGGACGAAGTTCGCTGGGTCCGCTAGTTTTTTATATATCCCTTGGACAAAAATTAAATGAATCAAATAATAGGCCAAGTCTTTAAGAGTCAAGAAAATTCCACATATGAGGCGTACAACAGCGGCTTGTTGTATTGAAGTTCAGCTTTTGTGCCCACGTAATCGGGACAGAAAACTTAAAGTCGAGTGCACCTTATGTTACAATTTCATTTTACATGAACACAGAAAGATGGAAAGTGATGAATAATCGTTATTTCATTCAACTCTATTTATTTCTATTTTATTTTTATAAAGTTTTTTTCTTTATTTTAATGTCAATTGAATTGTAATTTTGAATTTGAAGAAATTTATTTATTAAAAACAAACAAAACATGAAAACCCGAACATAACTTTATCAGAGAATTTGAATAAAAACAAAATTTGAAAATTTCAATTGTTTATGTATTTCGGCTGTAACCACTACCTACTAAAAAAAACTTTAAAACAGTTAAATCCTAAATTGGGTGTCAAAACTTACTCGAAATTCTAAGCGTTAAGGAAATAAGCGGTGTTTTCTATTTAATTCAAGTCTTGCGTAATTTCTGAACCCCATTTAGGTAGACTTGTCACAACTTTGTGTCCTTTTTTTAATTTAGCAATTTTTGATGTGAAATAAACTCTGCTCATGGTCTTCTTCACCTGTAACAAAATGACAACTATTTTTAATAGCAGGTCTGATCACTTTATATACTTCAAATGTGACATTTGTCGATGCACATCTTATCTATTAAATGTCCACCAGTCAAACGCACATTGGCTGTAAGCCGAATTTCCTAAATTCCACTCCACTTAGTGGAATGCAACTCAGTGGATGCAACTGGCGCATCTAGAAATGCCCTTCGGATACCATCGTCAAAAGAAAAACAAGTATACCCTCTGCCTCGCCGTTCTCGTTAAGGATTTCACTTTTCCGCACGATGACAGGACACAACAACAAGCAAACCCGCACTCTGGTCAAAAGCAACTTAAATGCCAACCTCCGCACCAAAATCAACTGTGATGCAAGTGAACAGCGCTACAGAAAAGCTGATACTCCGTCTCACCTCAGTGGCATTGCAGCAGCGAACGATGCGATGGTCGGCTTTGGCAGCCACAATGCCAGCAGCAGCAAAGTACCAAAAATCATGGTTTCTGGCCACATGCAATATTTTCTGAGCACTTTTTCCAACCGAACCGAACAGCAGCAACCTCTCCGCAGAGAAGACAAAAATCTCTTTAAATAATCTCTTAGGAAAGTGTTCTCGACATTTTGCCTGCCAGCCAAACCGAGCCGGGTCCAGGCCACTGACAACAAAAAGGGTATGGCTGCCTGCCAGCCAGGCGATTCTTCTCCACTCCCTATGCCTGAAACCGCAACACTGAAATGTTGTTTTATCTCTGGAAAATGTTGAGACATTTTCCCTGGGAAGCAATTAGCACTTTGGTTACAAAATTCACCATACAGTGTGGGCCGGCAGGGGGGGAGGGCTGGGGACATCAATTGCTTTTCTTTTTGTTGGCCTGGGAAAAAAATCCGACAAAAAGAAAACAACAACAGCAGAGAGGACAGCACGAGGTTGAGATAGGTTGGAGAGTTGGCCACATCGCCTGGAGTATAACTCAACCTTTGACATAATTGTATTAGTGGGAAGATGGCCAAGTGAAACATTTACTTGGACTACCAGTTGAAGAGTAGAGGTATACCTATGGCTATGGCTCACCATTTGGACCGAACAACATATTTTTGTTGTTCCAGGTTGTTGTTTGTTCGAGTTTGTCGTTCTGTTCTTAGTACCTACACAAAGTTTGGTTCAGTTTTGAGTTTATTTTTGTGTTGGGTAGAAAGGAAGCAGTGCAACAGAATTACGCTACGTATGGCGGCTTGTGTCCTTGGGAGTAGGTACTGTACAAATGTACAAGTGGCGAGGTGGTATAGTTTTTTTTCCTTCTCTCATCTAATTTGTTTTGTTTTTACTGGTAGCAAGGACATTTTGTTCCTGATTTCATGTCTTGGTGGGTATTTTATGTTCCTCGGTTGTGCGACATAACTTATTCATGTTGCGGCTTTTACGAGTTCAACTAAAGGTACCGCTGTGTCCCGCTGCTGTTGAATTTTATATTCACCATAATCCTTGAGCCCAATATGGGGCATGGTCTAAAAGATTCTAAAATAATTTGAAAGTTGCTGTACGGTCGTTGAGCGAATATCAACTTGGGCAAAATAACAGGGAAATTGGCGGGCATCACTACGAGTTAGGACCTAAATGTGGCTTTCTTATGAAGGCACTGTATGTGATAAAATTACAAAATAAGACTAGGTAGGTATACCTGTAACCCTGTTACTATAACGAAAAGCCACTGGAATGGCACTGAAAAGTGATCTGATATTATTCATCGCTTTTCTTTAGTCTTTCAGAGTAGAGCGTTAAGCAGAGCTTGAGTACGTCGTACGTCCTTAGAGGGATATGTGCACAGTGTTTGTTGTATAGGGTGTCCCAAAACTCCCTAAATTGAACCAAATATAAAACACAGTTTTTTTCAGTTGTATTTTAATTTTTTTTTAAATTTAAACTTAAATTAAATTAAAAATTTATATTTAAAATTTAAAAGTAGAAAGGATAGAATAACATACTGGCAAATGACCTCTACGTTTTGCTTCACGTTCTGACGTTTAATAACCCAGCAAATTCAAATCTTGCGTGAATTTGAGGAAACCTTTTATACTTATACTATAAACTCAGAAAACACCAAAACTATTGACCTAAAATCTGCAACAATTCTAACGAGCACCTACTCAACGTACACTTCAGGGAGAACTCACTTTCGCATGCCTCGTCAGAGCACACTTTTCGTAACACATTCACAATTTCACTCCCTATGGCCAGCGCAACTTAAAATAAAAATATTTCAAATGATCAGAGCTAAAGTTGTTAAATTTGGAACACCCATTTTAATTGTCCGAAAAAAGCGCTTGGTCAAATGTTGGGCGGGACAAAATTCGATTGAATGTCTAATCGCGATTTTTCTTTTTTATAAAAGATCAAGGAGAATCCCAGTTCTGTAAAGTATTGTTCGATAGAAGTAACGAGCGACGAAAAGAAGTAGCAAGTAGCAACCAAAATCAAATGATCAGTGCAAATGTAAAATTGTAACTATTCATTTATATGTACATATTTCATTCCTCTATTACAATGGATAGTTTTTCAAACTCAAAAATGCAAAAAAGACGGCCAACGTTAAGAATATGGCCCCAAATTCAAATAAAAATATAAAACAAGTACAACAACCAGTATGAAACATTAGAGATGATACAATAATTCATGAAAAAACCGATAACAATTTTGTTTCATTTATTTTTCGATAACGTTCCCCAATAGTCATCCAATTTAGATTAAGATGATAATGATAAACAAGAACGAACATTTGTGATGTGCTTTTTCTCAGGCCAAGGTTTTGCTCGCCGGATCCAGGGTTTACCCAAAGAAACACATAAAACTATGGTTTGGTACTATTTATTTGCAGTACTTAACTTAGGCTAATTACAATTCTTGTCATATAATATACACAAACTACGATATATCTTAACAGTAGTTCAATATGGTAAGCTACATCTAAACTACGTGGTCCTACGACGGCGTGGTTCCTTAGCGGCCCAACGACACAGTGGTTCCTGTGGCCCTACGACGGCGTGGTTTCTTAGCGGCCCAACGACATCGTGGTTCCTGTGGCCCTACGACGGCGTGGTTTCTTTGCGGCCCATAGACTTCGTGGTTCCAGTGGTCCTACGACGGCGTGGTTCCGTTTCCGTATAGGCCCAACGACAGCGTGGTTCCTGGGAAAAGGGGGGGAGAGGCCCAACGCACGGCGCCGTGGTTCCTTAACGTCCCAACGAAAACGTGGTTCCTATGATAGGGATGGAGGCAAGCCAGCTGGGATTGCTGACACTGCTTAATACAAGGCCGCAGAGGGAATTCAGCCGCCAAAAATTCAGAAAACAAAGACCGAAGCCTCTTTGCTCTTTTCCAAGCAGAAGTCTTATCTGGTACACCAGATTGGTACGAATCACACTTCGACAAGTCTCCCCGAATGGTACTTCCCTCATGCTTTTCCCTCCAATACGCCAGTGTGAATTCTACTGACCAATATAAATTCTGAATGTTGCACTAACCTCCAGTGGAATGTTTGTGGCTGGCTGTGCTCGGTGACAGTGGCGGACATAAAAAGTGTGACGAACAGGCACGTTTCGTTACACATTTTTAAGCAAAAAAGCTTGTGAAATGTTAAAATAAATTAAACTTGCCTACCTATGAAATATCTATATTAAGATTTTGACTCAAAAAAATGACAATAAAAATCCCCAAAATCACACTTTTTAGGGTACCTTATTATATCACCAAATAAATAAATAAATATTTTGGCGCGACAGGTCTATGGGACCCAAGGCCTAGCTTCTCGCAACCATTCGCTTTGTGTGGGTTTTCAATTTTTAGGACGAATGGAAGGGATCTACAATTTTACGCCGAGTCCAAACGGCTAATTGAGAAGCTCATTCATGACAGTTTTACTCTCGGATGTTTGTCAGACGTTCGCGAGAGGTGGCGCAGTGGAAAAAAACCTTAAGATGTAATTTGGCCCTCTCGGGATTCGAACCTGAGCCCCTCGCTTAGTTGCCCAACACACTACCACTAAGCCACTGCGCCGACCATCACCAAACGCTAGTTAAAATCGTCCGTTTGACGATAAGTCGCCACATTTCGCAAGCTTGTCCACAATAATATTATTTAATAAAATCGAGTACAGAAATGTCAACCAATAACACCGCTAATTCAGCATCAGAGTCCTTTATATAAATGTCGGCTCTGTGATAATTAAAATGATCTAACAATGACTGAAAGGAGTACCTATGACGATAAAAAATTATGACTCCAGTCAGCAGTGGACATTGACTGTAGTGTGTTACCAACCGTTTCATCTTTTGTCCCTTGAATGCAACACAAAATATGACCAACGCCAAGGACATGCTACAACTACAACCTTCACATTGACAATGTATGAATTTTTATTTCGTAAGAACCCATATTTCAATAACAAAGCAGCGAGCACTTTCGCCAAAAGTCACACACAATACAAAACCTATTCCCCATCAAATGGATGTAAACCATAATCCAGGCTGGCCAAAATAGCAACATAAACTGACCCTTATTTTTTTCAGGGTCACACCCCCGAAAAAAAAAACAGAAACCACCTCCGTCTATTATTATCCTTTTAGCTCCCGATTTGTGTGTCCATTTCCATTCGAACCACCCCACCTTATGGTCGAATTTAATGATGCGAGAATTATCTTAACAGCCCCGACATCGTACGGACAGGATCATAAGGACATATTACAAGCATATAAAAAAATGTATCCACACAGAGAGGGAGAGCGCACAAAAACCGAACGTGTGTGTGTAGGTCAGCTGCGCTAGCATTATATTCCCGAGAGTTGAAAGTTTATTTTCACTTATAGAAGGATTTATGGCCAAAGAGGAGATTTATAGGGAACTTTTTCACTTCGTCCTTTTTTGATTAATTGTGCGTTTTCCATCATTTTGCCTCTGTCCATATCCTACATCCGCACACAATGCCGAACCAATGGACTGCGGAATCCGAGGCAAAGAAAGGAAAAACCTGTTCGAACATCAACTCTTGTCGTCGTCCTTATATCTAGGTTGAACACCATTAAATTAGAAAGCTTCAACAAGGATGATCGCCAACGATGTCTGAACGTCGTCCGATGGTGCGGAAATATATTATTATAGGCAAAGGGGCCGGACCAGCCTGCCCAGCCGGATTGATAACTTTATGAAGAAACATTCAGGTTTTTTTTTTTCGTGCCGCCTCTATGTGCAGGACTTCTTAGTGTTATTAGCTATTTACTGATTATTTTCTTTTGAATAAAATTTATAGCCATAGAGCATAAAATTATGATTAATCGAGCGGAAGCAAAAGTTAAATACGAGCTAATTTTTAATGCGCTTTCGTTAAATGTCTGTCTGACTTAGTGCGGTGGCGGTGGCCGCATTCACGACTGGTACGATAATTTTTTTTTCTTTTTGAAGCGCGAGGATGCGATGCTGAGTCTGAGTCATAAGGTCAATATTTATTGTGGAAGTGATTTGTTAGTGTAATTGTTTCCTCTTCTGCAACTTTGCCATTAGGCGGGGATGAGGTTCTTTTGATTCGATTCGGAAAAGTTTGACTCATTATTCATGAGAGGCTCTCCACACGCACACAATATACGCAGACAATATGTTATATGGGTTGGAGCATGCGAAAATAGCCCAATAAAATGATTGTGAACCATCAAATGAAATTTATTGATTTGGAGATTTATCGAATGTCTAAGGGGAGTCCTCACTAATGGGATGGCAATTTCGTATGTCATCATTTTATCAAGTTTTGATATATTCCTGGCCTGTGCTCGGATGCATATGAGGTATGAGTAGCTGGAAATAAATTGCTATATAGAGGCTTCGCCAAACAGAATGCGTTTTTAACGCCGCGGTGAGATTGATTTACGCGGCGGTATGATTATTTTGACGCTGCGTTCTAACCGCCGCGTTAAAGGACATCAAACAGAAAGCTGTCATTAGTGTAGTGTTTTCATTTTCTAACAAAATGTCAAGCAGCTCGGAGAAAGAATTATTGCTGTTATTTGCCGTGTTATGTAATTTTCCCGAAAAAGAAAAAGAATTTGGGTGCACGATAAATTCTTTTGCTATTGCCTTCCAAACCTCAGCCTTTAAAACTGCATTTTTATACAATTCATCATACATAACGTACTAATATGGGTAAATTCAAACACATTCAATCAATTACTTATTATTTTTTCCGTTTTTTAGGGTATAAAGTCATGAAAAATTATTTCAAACGTGCCGCGTCATGAAATAATCTGTAATTTTTTACAGCCCCGCGTTTCGCCGCCGCGTTCCAACGCCGCGGATAATTCAACGCAGCATTGAAAACCTGCTCCGTGTGACGGGGGATATGTTTTGCAGTATATTACAACGCGGCGGTATAACGCAGCGGTAAAACGCGACGTTAAAACGCGCTCTGTTGATGCCTAAAGGAGATGTGTTTTGAGGTCAATCTTGAAAATGTAACTCTTTAATGTCAATAAACCGTGTTTGAGTGGTTTATTCACGCAAATCACTTGGGCTTTCTCTAGACATCAGGATCACTATAAGAAAGTAATATGCCTCCTACTTGCCATTATTGACGGCGCACTTGGGACGCAGGAAAAAGTACAAAAACGCTACTATCACCGGCATGATGTTTAGAACGGTACTAGAAAGTTCGTAGATATATACCTATTGTACCTTTCAAGGGGTTGGTGTTCGTGGGCTTGTTTGCGTAGACCTTTGATTTAAAAAAAAAACCAAAGAAACAATTTCAATGGCGTTAAATCGCAAGATATGGATGGCCAATTGTGATCGCAAAAGCCGCCGATTAAAGCATTAGGATAATGACACATGCAGTATGAATTGTTTCTCTGGCTGTATGGCATGTAGCAGTGGCACTGTCTTCTTGAAACCACATGTTGATCACATCCATATACATATGGGATCACCCTATGCCCACACATAATTTCACCAGTCAGCACAACCAACCAACGAATGTCAACTGTCAACCGACAGAAAAAAGCGACGACCGACGAGAGAAGAAAGACAAAGTTGAATTAATTTTTTGTTAAACGCATTTGTTCAATCTTTTTTCAGACTTTTTCTTTTATTTAAATAAACTTAGTACAATTGTTCGCGTACGCTTTTTAATCCCACATATTAATGGTAATTAAGGTTCTAAAAACTGGGTTATCATGTCACCATAACGAACACCGTTATTGCTTACTGCCTGACCAGCCGCATTTTCAAATGAGAATGGTCCGATAATGCCTCAAGCCCAAAATCCGATCCAAACAGTCACACGTTGTGGATGGATTTGTTTTTCAATAATTACTGATAGCATTTCTGAACCCCAAAATCTCTCCACAGTTGATGGTTTTAAATCACTTTGACGGACATATTTTGTACGAAAATTGCATACTGTACTAATGCGAATGTATGTATCACATAATGTGAAATAATGCCGAATTTTGGAATTCGTCGTTAATTCGCTCGGCGATATTTAACGCACCTGAACCTACCTTCATTATTTTTAAAATATTACCCAACAATAACAAATGCGCTGTTCTTTCATAAGCGATTCATTTTTACTAACCCCGAACTGTCAGCTGTCCGTTGCCACTCTGTTATTTTTTTTCGCGTTGTCATCACTGTACTATTAAATGGCGCAAAATTCAAATTTTGCATTAAATAATGGAGCACCCTTTATAAGTCATTAAACATCATATTATTTGTTTGTTGGCCTCTTATCTAACATCAATACATTTTCAATGTCCATAGATAGTCCAGTAGGTACATTAAATGCACTCATTAAATAGATACCTACTGTCCCTCTACTGTTGCTAACGCGTTACATTGTTATATACAGAGATACTCTGCACTTTTTGTTGTCTCCCGTCTAATTAATGCATAAAACCCAGCACGGAATCAAACCATCGCATCATTAAAATTGCCTCATATTCAGTTCTTTGCCAGAAAGCCTTTGCGTACTGAAAATGACAGTAGTGCAGAAAAAAACGCCAAGCAGAGAATTTTAATCTGACCATAATGATGGTTGCCAGTCATCCAAGCCACTAGCCCCAAATGACCCACATAAACTGCCATTCAATTGGCACATCCAACATCATTTTCACTGCGCAATAAAATTGCAGAAATTGCACGCGTTGCATTCAAGCAAACAACCTGTATGTGTGTATATCCTCTGTGGCTTTGCTAGAGGATAATGCACGGACGAACAGGGAACAGCGCGGTGTGTTATTATTGATGTGACGATGACTTTTATGCTTTCTACTCAATTTGAGGGAAAACTTTTGCAATGAAATCGAAACACACTGCACGACGATGATTGATTTATGATTGGCGATTACATTCGCATGATGAAGCGGTTTGGCACAGATCTATCTATATATTATGTCAGCTGCTGGAAATTTCAAGTTTTAAATGGATAAGCGCTGATGAGGCGGTTTAACCGGCGCGGAACAATAGGCACTTGAACTAGTTACACAGTTATCTGTGCTGTTTTTGTGCTCAATTGAACATTTGTGTATACGTGTAAGTTGTAAATACCCTGTGGGATTGAGGTAGGAATCAGTGCGCTCAATTTGCAAAGGTGGCCTGGAAATACTGTAGTCAAAAAAGGCTGGTGGTCGGTAGGGCCACTGTGAAGCGACAGAATCTACTGAGATCAAAAACTACCCGTCGAAATTAGTACGCATCCTATAGAGGGGCCAAACAAATTTATTTATTTCTCTAACTACTGAATAGTTAAGTCATATAGTTAATCAATTAAAAATAATTAAAAGCGTTGTTATTTTAACATAATAAATATGATTTACATTACCTACCTACCTTTCAATATATATATATTTTTAAATTGGTTGAACTTATAAAAATCCTTCGTCAGGTCATTGATGGGGCCAAATTGCTTCCATATCCTTCACAAAATTCTACGTCGCCAATGGTGATCCAACAAAATTTGCAGGACCGAATCATTCGGTAACTCGTGCATATTTGAATTCTTTGATCAGATTGGTTTTATGCCACTCACGGACCGCAAGAAACCAAAGTTTGACTTTGACTAGAAATTCAAAGTGTGTATACCGGACAGGCAGGATTGGCTCTCCCCGGGTACTGTCATAAAAGGTACAGATGGCTCAAAAACAGAAAATTGGCAGGCATATATCTACGCGGTTTAGAAAGCGGCTCAGACTGTCCTAGGCTGCAGTTATAGCGATACGTAAAATACAACCGAAAAAGGTGGAACAGTATAAAAATGATTTTTTTTTCGTTTAGGCGGTCAGAGTAAATAGGATAAAAAAAAGTCTTACAGAAAAAATGATTGTCACTATGTTGTTAGTACAAACAAATCGACAACCACTGATTACATTAAATCAGGAAAAAAATGTCCTGATAGATGGAACAGTGAAGAAATGACACTTAGGAGATGTGGAATGATTTGGTTTTTTGTGTGAAATCAACTGAGAATTTGATCAGGAAAAATGTTTCGAGTACACTCTTTGTCTAGAAAATTTAAACGTAATTCACTTTTTTTTTGATAAGCTTACTTTATAATTCATAGGCAACATTTTAAGACCAAGATTGAGTTCAAGCATCAACTTTAAGTTGTCAAAAAAGTAATAGAAAATTTTTCGCTCTAACTGGGGCCTTATCGAGGAAGTTACCAGCAATATAAATTTCCCCTTTGCGTGGACACCCAAGGAGCGCTTAAAGCGATTAACTCCAATATGGTAAACTCAAGATCTGTAAGTCAGCGCCTTTCGGCATTAAGAACGATAAACCATCACTTAATACTGCGATGCTGGGTTCCTCGATGCATTGGTGTGGAAGGGAACGAGGCAGCGAATAAACTGGTCAGACGGGGCTCTACCATTAACTGACTACCAATTTTTAACGAGCTTCATTAATAACGCCACTCAAAATTTGGCAAAAGTACAACACTTAAGGACTATTCTAGCAAGCTGCGAACAGATCAATTTAACTGTATTTATGAACCGAAAATTGATATTTGTTTTAGTATTATATTTAATTAATCTAATATCTTATCTAAAAAAAAACTGAATCTTAATTAAATAAAATAGTAAAATTTAAAATGTCAGAAATTTTGAAAAATTCTTGCCGCGAACTGTCACTTTATTCGCAATCCACATATAGGTACCTACTACATTCGCTACTCTTGTAATCACAATGCAAACTGCCCCTCTAACCTTAATTCACCAATAGTCCAGGAATGTACAAAATTGTCAAAAAATCATGCGATAATTTACCAACGGACATTTACCTTTCATTTGATCCATATCCTTAAAAAATCGGTTTTGAAATAACGCCGCAATCGCTACGACAAAAAAAAAACACGAAACATAGTCGCTTGCTTATACGCAACGACAAGGACTCAACTTCCAATTTGGAGCCCAACTTAGTGAACTATCAGTAACTCATCATCCTCGTTAAATCGCCCTAATCCATCAAACAACACAAAAACATATTCAGAGCCGCACATCCTTCCGTTTTCCGCAAAACTTTTCATCTGCGATATTCGAATGTGTAATACTTTGTGATACCATATTAAACATGAATATTCAAGCATTTTATGATTTCATTTGACGCGATTATTATCGCATCTAACAAATGTCAGACCTTTATCAAGAAAACATTATCCATTAGTTCCGTAAAGGGTGCGCTCAGCACATTGCTGTTCACCCTCAAACATACTTTATGATGCCATAACAATACAAAAGCCAGCTACCGAACTTATCGTTTTTTACGAATGTTATAGACTGTAAAATGCTTTATTCATGTAGCAGATACAAAACATCGATAGTCGTTCGATAATTCGCTTATCAGAGTCGTAAAACTTCGATTACTGACATCATGCCCGCCCCCTCCAAATGCATTTATCAGCAAAAGCAGTCCTTATCCCGCCCCGCACTCTGACTGGATAAGGTTAAATGTCAAATTTGTTCTCGCATAGCTGCAATGACCTCATCAGTTCTATTGAATTTGAAAGAAATCTCTCGTAATCCCCCGCACAGGGATGTGCTCACGTTCGGCTGAAACCACCCTCACAACTATTATACACAACACTGACTGGGCAAGTACAGTGGCTTACATGACGGAAAATTGCTCATCTCTATAAAGCAATTGCAGTATATATACCGAACAGAGGAGATAAATCGCTTTCGAGGGGTTGCAGCCCATTAATGATTGATAAGGGTGCTGCTGCTGGTATATACAGAGTGTGGCCGTGCGATTAGATTCAAAGTCATTTTTTAGCTCCGAAGGTGATGCATTTGGGGATGCCACCTCTCTGTATTATGTATCGGGGCCGGATGGTTATCTCAAGGTATACAGCTAATAGAAATCGCCAATGGAAGGAGACGGCGGGCGCACAGTTTAGTGGTGTAATCGGTGTTACAGGAGACGACTTGTGTGTCAGGAGGTTTTCCGCCTTATTTACGGTAAATGCGATGGGAAATGCTTTCAATTAATCAATTGTCAAGAGCTGGTAATGTCGAGGAGTTGTGCTGGATAATGATCAGGAAATGAGGCAGCAAAGTCGTCTGCATCTACATATATGGGCGCAAAGGGGGCGTTTATATGTGGGCCACGTGCTGACGGTTCGATGGTTAAGTAGGGTGTAGGAAGCAAGTCGATTTGTGAGTTGATCGAAGCCAGGCGATAAATAACACAAGAGTAACACTGACATTGGGCAAATGAAGCCGACCGGTGTTGATAAATCAATTTTCAGTACATATGCATATACAAATCGATTCCAAGGCAATTAACGAATTTTTGAGTCTTTTGAAATCTTTGCCATTAGTACAAAAAATAAAAATAAAATAAAAATCAGTGACTGTTCTTATGGTTTGTAGTCGCTCTTCTCCACCCTTTTGTTCCGATGTATTTCTTGTGACTGAACCAGGAAGTCGAAATGTCTGAATAAAACAAGCCTTACCAGTTACCACACTTCAGCTTCTAGACGGTGCAGATGGATGACTCGCGTCCCAGCCCAAATAAGTCGTCGAAGAATTCGCTAGGAGCTGGTTAAAGCAGGGATAAGTTGGGGAGAGGCTTATCCGTTTTGGGCAGTGAAGATATAATGTTAACTGAGAGAATCGTATAGTTAAACAATGGTTTTCAAATCGTAAATGGCTCCGACAGAGCGACATTCATACCAGTGATACCAGTTCTTTGCTTTTTTACTTTCCTCATATCAAGATTATAAAAGAGGACCTACAACGTAATTTTCTCTTATTACTTCGTTTTGATTCTTAAAATTGTCTTAGCCATCGAAGGTAGAGATACAATTTCTAAATAAAAGTTATAACATCGTAGGCTTGTGCTAGCACAGACATTTTTGTAATTGATTTCAATCCCATGCGTAATTTACATCAACAGTGATTTTTTAAAGCTAGGTTCAGAAATGGTTTTAACCAACAACTATACTGTCACCTCTGACTACACGTCTCTCCACATGGACTTTGATATACCATTCTCCTGCTATTTTCCCAGCAGAGACGAATGGGACACAGATGAACCCACAAAAAGGAAATCAATTTCAATCTACACGGATAGATCGAAGATGGACTGTGGAACCGGTGCCGGAATTTTATGTGAGGAATTGAACATACGCCGATCAATAAGATTGCTATGGTGTCAATGTTGGCAATACCAAAGGACGATATTACCATATTCATTGACAGTCAGGCGGCCATAAAAGCAGTTTCTGCTATTGAAATAAAGTCAAAGCTAGTTCGCCGTTGCCGCGAAGAGCTTAAGATTCTCTGCTGGGTACCTGGACACAGGGAAAAAACCGGCAACGAATTGGCTGATGAACTGGCCTGAAATGGATCTGAAATGGATCAAGAGCGGGCGCTTTAGTCGATTAAACCACCCCTCTGCAATCTCCGAGAGAGAGTGGAAAATAAGACCCGCATGAAAGCCAACAATAGGTGAACAAAATTAACTACCTGCGAAATTTCAAGAAAGCTATGGCCAGAATATAATATGAGTAGGAACAAAAAGCTAATGCAGTTTGATAGAACGGCAACATACAAACTGGTAGGGGCCCTAACAGGTCACAATTTTCTTAGGAATCATATAATGTAACTAAATCTCATAGATGACGATATATGTAGGGGTTGCGGAGACGAGGATGCTCAGGAGAACACACCTCACTTCCTCTGTCTATGCCCTAACCAATCTTAACAGGTTCATAAACACATCGGGATAGCTGGACAACGTCGAGTAGCTGCAAAAAGGGACGATCCTCCAACAAGGGCATCACAATGGGTCTTCATGGACCTAAGTGGGGTACTACAGGGCTAGCTCTGTTGTACCCACCCATTAACCTAACCTAACCTTACCAACAACTACATATTACAATTTCTTCAATTGTTTTACTTAACTTTGAAAATATTGGTGTTGCCAAGTTATTAAGCTGTTGCTGGTAGAATGTGTCCTCCTCTTAACAGATTCTGCTTCTTATATATGTTTAAGATATTTAGCAGACTCATTGTACAAATCATTCCGTTTTCGTTCGTCTCGGATTCGCCCAAAAATACAAGGTGCTATAGGTACTATGTACGTTTAATAAAAAATTACGGACTCAGAGGCCAATGTCGATTAGAAACAAGGAAGAACAAAATGCGAGCATATACGACTATCAACAAGTAAAGTGCACGACTGGATCGCACGAAACTTTCTCGTTCATATAATCAGTTTGGTTGGTTTATTTTTCTTTTATCATTGTTTATAGGCTATAAAACCAGATTTTTCAAATTGGTGATGCTGGTAGGTGGCTATGACTCGAAGTAAGGTTTGTGACGTAAGAATTCAGAGATTTGTTTTTGAATTTGCACGTGTTTGGGGGTAAATGAAGTGCGGGTTTCTGATAGTGTAGACCCAATTGGTTGGAATTATTTTAAGGTTCATGATTAATATGGTTGAAAAAAGAGGAAGTGGGAAATATTTGCTAAAAAGGAGTTTCTAGTAGTTGTGATTACATTTTAACTGGTAGTGCGGTAATGTTTATAAGACGGCATTATTTGCATTTGTCTAAGAAAAACTAAGTACAGGATTTTATTAAGAATATTTATGTTATCGTAAATAAGCATTTTAGTCAATCAAAATCTTTAGAGCTGATTTTGGAAAATAATGCGTACAAAATAGTAACAAATATTGCAATGTTTAGTTCAAAAATTAATTTGGCTCAAATATTTAGCTAAAAACTGAGTATGTGGTATTTCTCAGGATGTTAGTATTAAATACTTGTTTTTTTTAAGTTTTATCCAAATCGGAAATGGCGTTTTCGAGATTTGAACAGTTTTCAAAATCAGAGTTCCCGGTGATTCGAATGGAAAATCAAGGACGCAATAATGTTGAAAACGTCAATTTTACGCCAAGTATGCATTTTGGTCAAAATCGCTTTAGCCGTTTTCATGTAGGTAAAACAAAAGAAAACCAAATTCTCAAAATAAGCATTTTTTCCAAAAATCCATTATAAACAATTTAGCGAAAATCTAAGTTTACTATCGTGTTGGTTAGTCCATACCACCTTAAAAATGAGTTTTTGTTGCAATCGTATTGATCGTTTTCGAGATAAGGTAAATTTTGGAAAGTACCTACCTACCGTAATTCGCCTTTTTAGCGAAAAACTGGGTATATGGTAGTGCAAGTATATATTTTGGTTAAAATCGTTAAAGCCGTTTTCAAGTCTTAAAAAACGACATTTTACCAAAATAGTCCGTTGAACGATAATTTAGGGAAAAACTGAGTTTGCCATCATGTTGAGAACGACCGCATTACCTTAAATATGCATTTTTGTCAAAATAGTTTTGACCGTTTTTAAGATATTATGTCAAATTTTCAAAATTACCGTATTAGATTTTGGTTAAAATCGTCAGAGCCGTTTTCGAAAAAATCAAACAGCCGTTTGCGCTGTGGAGCTCAGGAAAGGACGGACAGACGTACAGAATTGCGAGACCCACTTTTTCGAGTTCCTCTATCATCGTAATGTTAGATTTGATTAAAATCTCGGGTTCGATTTTTTTTACGAATACAATACCTTTCTCTTACTATTACTACGTATACGAGAAAGTTAAAAAGAGAGCATAGCACTTAATCATCATAATTCGAAAAGTAACTTAAATGTTGAAATCAAATTATTTTTTCCATGTTATTTATTTATTTCTTTATTTTATAAATTTTTTTATTTACTAACTTCTTTATTCACATATTTATTTATTAATTTATTTATTTATTTATTGATTTCTTCTTTTATATTTATTTGTTTGCTTTGTTTTTATGTGTTATTTGTTTATTTTATTTTCTTTATCTATTTATAACAATAAAATTTAATTAATTTATAAAATCTATGCAAAATGTTTCAGCTGAAACATATAAACGTGCAGTGGATAGCCTTTCTAAATTGTTTGTAGCGTAAAAAAATCACAAGCGCAGAAAAAGGAGGACTTATTAAATAAACACAAACCACTAGAGAAAATTCCTTTTAACTAAATTTGCCGATTTCTTACGTTCATACGTATTTTATAAGTCACCCTTCAACAAAATTTTGTTTAAATCCATTTAATTATATAGAAACAAAAGAACTTAATGAATATTTACACACGTGTCCTTGTGTACCTACATGCATATCGAGCGTTAACAAAGTCCCTGTTTACACTCGAGTACGTGTCAATTGAACGTGCAGATATGCAAAGCTTATGAACTGTAGAATCGATACTGTAACCCAGTTATGTAGCGCAACTCTCGTCAAAAATTCATTCTGACTTATCGTCCTTGCACGTGTCGTTGATGTTAACCCCCTTCCCCCCATACAGCAACCAAGTGCCGTCATTTAGAACATCCTCAGATTGTCGTTCTCTGCACTGACAAGAACTAATGCCATACCTAACAATGTTGCCAACTCGCACACTGATAAGACGAAGTTCATACATCTCTACCCCTGCTTCGGTCATATCTTTCCATTGAGTCTGTAAACAGTTTTCGCGTGCTTCCTCATCTAATCACTGCCAGCAATCACATACTGACAATGCCGCCGATTCGTGTTTTTGTTCAAAAGGATTAAATAATTTCATTTCAACTACTTTGTGTCGACAATAGCGCCCGCCCTAGTGAGAGCGTTTCTTGGACGAACCGGGTTAATCCAACCGAAGCCGAAAAGGGGTTGTTTTGCTATTTACTTCAACCCCCCAACCCCAAAATCCATCTGTGCTGACAAAATAATCATTTTGTGATTCACCCCTAACACTTAGATCCTTTAGCAACACTTAGCTTCACATGTTGTCATTGCCGTTGTCGTCGTCGTCGTCATCGTTGCTGTTGAAAGGGTGAAGCTTGAAGCAGTCGCATTTGCAGAGCTGCCATGGAAGTGTATGGCTTCTATTTACACTTTAATCGTTCTGAGATTTTCCAAGACGAGAATGTGTACTTTGGGGATGGCGGCGAATCTCGGAAGCTGAAGTTGACACTATACCTACCATCTGTTCACGCGGAGGTACACTTCTTGCCCTATAGACAAAGGCAAAACATATTCGAGTTCGCTGCGAAGGGCGCGAGGCGGCGCGCTGTTACACGTGTCATAAAATCCAAATGAGGGACATTTGCGAGGCGAAACATTCCTCCGTGCTAAGCGGAACAAAACGTGAACTTGAATTTATTAGAATTTCATTCAAATGGAGTGGAATGGTATGGAAAGTAGGGCAATTGCCCGCAGAGAGATACAATAATTGTGGACACGGCTGGGGCCAAGCCTTTTCCTCCAAGTGGCAATGATAAGGACCGTTAGAAAGGAAATGGGAGGAAAGTGTTGTCGGGGATTTGGGTGAAGGAGAAAATTAGTCAATTGTGGATTTGAACCTTTGAATGACTGATTCGGCACGTGTTAAGGCCGGCAAAGTGTTTTGGCATGGTCTCTCTATGGTATATTGGTATGGTGCATATATGGTATGCGAGCTGTCTCTATCGGCGTCATACAAAGACGGATCAATTTGGCAGTTATGAGGAAAGGAGACTCTTCTCCATTAGGGATATTGTTTTGTGTTATAAAGCTGAAAACAAAACGATTCTTTTTGCGGTAAAAACAGGACAATCACGATCAGTTGCAGCCGCCGCTACGCCGATGGGTTGAAAGTCGCTAATAACGTATGGGGAGATACATGTCAAATGCCAACTCGCCGGTGATCTATGGTGGGGGAATGTGCAAGACGTAGCCGGTAGGTTTTTGTCTGATAACAAAATGTTCATTCTTTGTCAGAAAAGTTCAATCTCTATGCTTACAAATAACCCATATGCAAACATTGCGTACATTGCACACAATACATATAGACACAAGACCTTAAGTACAGCCAGCACAACCTCCAATCTAAGCCCCATTCATCTGCGTTAAAGGTTATTACTTATGCTCGTTAGGAGTTACCCTTTTAACCCAAAATGAACTAATAAAATCAAAATATTAATTAAATTTTGAAAGGCACTCAACGAAAATGATTTCAAGTTTGGTAGTAAAAAGTACCACCCACCTACCCCATAATCTCTGCCAGCAGTCCTCAATAGAATCTACATCATCTCGAAACAGCCATAGTCTATCCCGGAAGCCATTCGGCACCCCCATAAATGACAAAATTTTCTCAACATCCTATAGGCAAACACAGTACATAGGCAAGGCACGCATCTATGGTAAAATAATTATTAATACAGCAGAGGACTTCGATATACACACACACACACCCACACGAGATAAAGGGTTAAATGACAAATATAATTATATCCTTTTGCCATTAAATGGTTAATATGCATAGTTTTAGCCTCCCGCATCCTTAACTTGCAGCATGATTAATTGAATTGGTATTTACATTCTGATCCGATCACATGATATTGTTCTAAGGAGGTGGTAATGAAACGGTCCTTTGCCGAAATTGGACATAAACAACGGTAGTTAATGAGCATCAAATGTGAACATCGACAGGAGTTGATAATATTATGATGAATTGTACTGGTAAAGTTTTGGGCGATGATGCAGAAAGATGGATGTGAATATGAATAGAGCTGTACAGCTGTACGCAAAGTGATGGTAGGGGATGGAGTTCTTGGCATAGGACTTATATACATGTATAAATTTTAGCTTCACAGTTCATTGTAAAGCAAGAGCTCATCTTCTTATAAATAAAAAATGGATAGTATCCTAGGCTACGGACAAAAACTTCCGTGAGTATAACTCCTGGGAAAACTTCTAAATGCACTCGACATAAAATTGTAGGTGCGCCCGCCTATGGTAACCTATATGGACCGGTCCTTAGCCAACTGCATCTAGTTGTGCCTTGCGGCCTTGCGGAAAATGATATCGGCTAATTGGCCGCTGTCAGAATTGATGACCATTCGGGCCCGTCTTATGGCATTTTTAATAACTCTTGTCACAAATTCCGGCGATAGGTCCTCGCATTCTTGACGTATAAATTGTCTTTCAAAGCTTTAAGGGTCTGAAGCTTGTTAACATAGACTTGTAACTTCAAAAAAAACCCCATATTTTTCAGCCCCAATGCATCCAATCGAGGAAGAGGAAAGTCGTTGAGCATGGTCCCATAGAGCTCATCATCCGATAAATCTGCACACATTTCCAAAAAATTATTTCGCAAAAAATTCGAGACAATTATTCTGCGGTCTTTGCGAGTAAAGCCCATTGATGACTTATTGATGTATATTTTGTATCTGTTTACTTCACAAATGTCAAATTCCGACATTGGAAACAAATTTGGCATCTTCCGATATTAGGGTGATGATTTTCTTCATCTTGTACATCTGTTCCGGATCGGTAACGACTTTAAGCCGATAATATCGCATGATACTTCGTAGGACGAAACGTTTGTTTTACGGAACCTTCACTTTAACACTTCTGCTCTATAGCCTCAAGTTAGTGCTGGATGCTAAGCTGGCATGGTTAAGCTTATACAAGGTTCCTCTGAAAAAAAATCTTAAAAATATTTTAAAGCTTGGAACCCAGCCGTCGCGGATCCCACACTCCACGTGATCTGGAACAAGAACAACGCTGACAATTGAAAGCTGCAGTGGATAAGTCGGACTCTTTTGGGTGGTCAATATTATACTTACTTACTTACTTAAGGTGGCGCTACAGTCCGGGGTGGACCTGGGCCTCAACCAACAAGCGTCTCCAGCCAGCGCGATCTTTAGCTAGTTGTCTCCAGTTTCGCACGCTAGGTTGGTTAAGGTCCCCTTCCACTTGCGTGCGCCACCTGAGTCGCGGTCTTCCTCTACTGCGCCTTCCCCGAGAGTTACCTCATCCGCTTTTGATAGCGTCCATGCCTCTGCGCCATATAGCAGAACTGGGATGATAAGGGTCTTATAAAGGGTCACTCTAGTTGTTCGGGAGAGGGCTTTGCTACTCAATTGCCTTCTTAGAGTAATTCTACGTTTAACCTCAGCGCTGGTGTCGTTGTCTGAGTTCATAGCGGAGCCTAGGTAGACAAAGTCCTTAACCACCTCAAAGTTATATCTGTCTATTGCGACGTTCTGTCCGAGCCGTCGGTGTTGGGTGTCCTTTTTTGTTGACAGCATATACTTCGTCTTGCCTTCATTAACCGCCAAACCCATCTTCGCCGCCTCAGTCTCAATACTCACAAACGCGCCATTAACATCACGCTGCGTTCTGCCAATTATGTCAATGTCATCGGCGTATGCGAGTAATTGGACGGACTTTTGAAAGATAGTGCCTCTGGTGTTGGCGTTTGAGTTTTGCACTATTCTTTCAAGAACGATGTTGAAGAAGTCACATGACAGCGCATCGCCTTGTCTAAATCCTTTTTTGACATCGAAGGTCTCGGTAAGTTCTTTACCCTATAAATGCTGTCATAGGCGGCCTTAAAGTCGATGAAAAGGTGGTGGGTATCGATTTGAAGTTCCTGGGTTTTCTCCAAGATCTGCCGCAGTGTGAATATTTGGTCTATGGTGGACTTTCCTTGCCTGAAGCCACACTGATATGGACCAATCAGGTTGTTTACGAATATACCTATATAATTTTCTCAATTTTGACGCGTTGTGCAGGTAGGTTTCCAGACCTTGAAGACTTGCTGTGAAGAAGAAAAGCTTTCCTTAACCGGTTCAGTCGTGTAGATATAAAAACGCCCTTTGCTATCCATTCTTCTTTTCTTGTAAGCCCGCATTATCCCTGCGAAGCTTTTGCTGTTGGTGCAAACCAGCTTATAAGTCTCACTGTTATAAAGCGAATATGCTTTTACGGTACTACTTGTTTGAAAGATCCGATGAGCTCCCCATGTCCTCTATAATGTTGTCTAATCCACTGATTAAGCTGACTAAAGGTTGATCTGAGCGTATGATTCTATCAACTTTTACAGATCACCTCTTAAAAGTGTAAATGAAGCTTAAAAACGTTCGGGTCTGTTTCACAAGTTGAAAATGTAGGAGGTGGTCGCCTTTTAACGTTTTTACATGATTAAAATTGTAAAAACTTTTTATATTTTTAGCTTATGAAATAAGTTTGAAATTGTCGATATTTTTCCCTTCTGGCTAGAAAAAGTTTGAAGCTCTTGAAGTAGAATATTACTCCATCGTCCATTTGATTTGAATTCATTTCTGTGTTACTCGGTTTTGACTCAGTCCCGGTCTTATAATTTTTGCTTCAAACAGTCCCACTGTCTTGTGGATTCCAGAGTTTATGCCAATTGAAGTTTGCAAATGTAAAGCTTGAACAGATAAGACTATAAAAATAGTCACTCTGTGCGATATCAATGCTTAAAATTAATTCGTGGGAGAAAGTAACGGACCAAAGCACTGCGCCCTGAGGCACCTGACCTTATATTTCTCCGACATTGCTTCCAGCGACGATAAAGTTGGACTTTCACCCATTGTTTGCTTGGAGTTAGTCGGTATTCTCTGATCCGTTGACTCTTTCTTGGTAATTAACACCGGTTTTAGCTTTCCTGACCAAATATGTTAAAAACCCTCTTTACCTGGGCGATGGTCCACTTAGCTAGTGATACTCATCTCATTTTAGGTCTTATAATTCAGTCACGCGTTTGGAATTCAATCAAGTTTGCTATTCAAAGCAAAACTGCTTTTCTTTACCCTTAGCAAACAATCAGTTAGTATTTCCAATTAGATGTCAAATATATATAAAACACGAAACCAAATAAAATACTCTCATGTTATACTCCTCTCCGCACCACAAGTCATTAATTATGTAGAAGAATAATTAAACGGACTACCGCATGTCCTGAAATGTAAACACAAATCAAGTCGTTTAACATAGGTGAGTCCTGAGCGCATATTTACCTTACACAAAAACGTTGGTAAACCTTCATAAATCACTGTCTTCGCATCTGAAACCTAATTAATTGAGGTTTGGCTCTTAAAATTCCCTCTGTGCGACCAGTTAAACTTTCAAATCATCGTCTCATTGGGAAAATATTTGCGTAGGCAATATTTACATGAAAACTTTTCGCTGTTCCATACCTCATCCGTGCACACTGCACAGTGTACAGCCGGGCGCCTCACATCATCAGCGTTTACGTGACGGAAAGTGCTTTTCAGCTCACGTTCGTTGTTCACTTAATTTCTTTCTGTTTTTTTCTGTTCGATATTTTTCCATTCTCCCTTAAAACGGTCCCATCAGTTCCCATTTTGTTCTCTAATCGCTGATGATTGTTTACAAAAATCGAGAAGATACCTGACCGCACCCTCCACCTTTTTGGCCGGTGTTTGATGTTCATCCCCTTCAATTTTCATTCCATCACGCTTGATGGTTTGATAATGAAAACCGAATACCGTTCTTGTACACGTGTTTTGTTTGAAGATTTTTTGTTGTGTACCCTCCCCTGGTGCTCAAGGATAATTTCAAAAAGTCTAATAAAAGGCAATTAATGGTTGAAACTTTTTTGCCATTGAATGACAGGTTCTTGTGTTTCTGACGGAGCCCGGGAAATCCATTAAAAATGGGACGTACGGACTGGGTAGGGTATAGCTTATTCTTTATTTATGTGGTTGCGTTTTCGTCAAATCAACGACAATATGTGAAAGAATTCATATTTTTGACAGTGGCAAATGTCGCGATGAAATTCAATTCATGGGCTGCAAACATTTTATACGATTTTGGGGCGGTCGTAAAATTTCAAATGGAAATTCAATTTGAACGGCCGTGCCGAAGTTTCTTTGATTTCTCGTTGTGAAATCCTTTGACGGTAAAATTTGATACATTGTGCGAGAATGACAGATGCGATAAATATGACGGATGGCGGTGATTGTGCGCGCGATGACATCAAATTTGATTGACTATTGGAATTGAGTGGCGTTTGACGGGCTGGCGCGGATTGCGGATATGCTGTCAGTAATTGGGGAAGCCGCATATTGTATTAACTGTGAAATGTTTTTACGGGTGACATCTGTCATGGGCGCACTTTACTGACCTGTCATTGTGTGGCGCGGTGATTGGCTGTGGAAGAAAAGAGCTGCTGAGCTGAGCTTTTTGGATTTTATAAATGTTCATTGCACTAGTGGGATAATGAGGTAGAAAGGACCGATGGGATTTGGAGACTTAGCAGCAAATTGGCTGGGAAACGGGTTGGTGAGCCAAGTTAAACTCAAATCAATAACAAAAAGGATACATTTAAGTGGAATACAACATCGATAGCAATAAAGAGAGCATTCTCGGCGACTAAGGAAAGATTTCTATCGAAGTTTGTATCAAAGCAACGTTTCTTCTTATAGTTTAGAGATTTTGGTAATGACCAACATAACAAGACCGCGGGTCCGTGCTGCTTAAATGAGATTATTTTGTTGTATTGCTAGGGAGTTTTGCTGAAAAATGGAACACCAGGACATTTCTCGAGGCTGATTGGTCCATATGCTTGGTGGTGTGGTCAAGTTAGACAAATGTCTGAGACTGTGATTTCAAGACTTGCTATGGAATCCGTACCATAAGGCACGCGTCTTTTAGGTCTGGGAGATGGTATTTATTACGGCGACTGCTATCAGCAACAAAAACAGCGCGGATTCGTCTTTGGCGCCAGACTTAGGCAAGAAGTCTTAAGTTTCAACTATGTGAACGAGCGCCTCACGACATTCCGCATCAAGGCTAAATTCGGCAACATTAGCCTAATATGCGCGCACGCCCCCACGGAGGAGAAAGACGACGACACCAAAGAAAGGTATACGAGCTCTTGGACAACACTTACGAATAATGCCCTAGCTATGACATTAAAATTTTTTAGGCGATTTTAACGCTCAGCTAGGAAGAGATGACATCTTTGGTAGCACTGTCGAAAAGTACAGCCTACACGACCTCCGAACGTTGTCCAGCATCTGTCGGCATAATACTCCTGTTGGTGGGAGGAGAAATGCTTTATGCAACATAAGGATGTCTTTTCGGCATTGACCATCATCGTGTGTCCGACCTTGTGTAAGGCATATGCACCTAACTGAAACTCCTCCTGATCCTTCGCTTTCTGACGCACCCTCTCATTATCTGTTTGCATTACCCAGGGGGGCTGTTGTAATACAACCTTTCGGGCTCATTCTATCTAGTGCGGATTGTTCTTCTTCTCTTTCTTCTGAAAATATGTTGGGCGTAGGTGTAGATTTGGTTCCAAATCTGCTCACTGGCCAGCACGCTCTTCTCTTTCGGTTTTCCATCTGCTTCGGGCGAAGAAGGTATGGTGTGCGTCTTTATCCCCGTCGTGTCTAGATGAACTGATAAATTTTATGCCGATCTTGTGTGGACCGTGTTTCCGGAACTGACACGTTCCTGGTTACCCCCGCTGTTTAATTCTGACTATTTTGACTTTCAATGAATATAAGGCGATATTTTTAAAATGTCATTGGTGAGTTCAGAAGACAAAATCTTAGCTCAAACACCACGCAATCTTCATCCTTCTCAGTCAAATCCTTAAGCTTGAAAAAAACCTATTTATCTCACTTCAAATATCCTTTGGAAGCCCACATCAAAGTGAAGGAAATTGTTACGAAACTCATACAGGAAGATAATTTGCAAAAACATCCTGGATTGCCAAGAAAATCTCGTACCGGACAACCCGCCCAAAATTTATATCTCAGACAATCCCCCTTAATCTATGTTTGCCATTCGCAATAATTATTATCCCTCGCCATAAAATTATTAATTAACCATAAACAGAACCTAATCGAAAATGAGGCCTTAGCCGGTCATCCTGCAATCCCAGCGGACCTCTGTTGCCAACAGGAAATGTATTATGGAATCCCCTTTAACCCTTCATAATGAGGGAGGGATTTTTCGCTTTGCTTTTCCATTTATTCGGAGATTTCATCCCCTAATCACTGCCGAACGCTACAGGCTACCGGTAGAATGTCCTTCGTACCTTTTATTTCTGTACACAGTTACCTACTTTCTGGTGCCGCATCTATTTCCATTTTTATCGTGTTCGAATCTCGCAAAACAATGACATTAAAACGTACAAATTATTTGAAAGCTTTCAGATTCCAACAGAAGGTATCCGGTGGGTGGCCAACACATTTCGGAGGCGATTTCCATTTGCGCCCTATACAGAAGCATCCAGTCAGGCTGACGAAATTTATCTAAGACGAAGTGCGAGTCGGGATACTTTTGCTTTGAAAAGGACTCTTTTCGGTTTGTCTCCATGTGTACACGGGAGTGCAGGCAGGCACCTTAATCATCTGACATGGAATGAAGATTTATGTTCTCCGACCAAGGTGCCATGTCCCGTCCATGGCATGGGCTACCACTGTATACGATCTTCTGCCGGCTAAAACATTGCCACATTACCAGATTGGATTCGGTAAGGGTGACACACGCTGAGATATGCATTGCTGAGAAGGAGAACGCATTATATGGGGTGGTTTCAATGGATACGGATACGGACTCGATGGGTGTGTGAAATTTTGATTTTATTGCTGCAGGGAATGCAGGATGAAGGCACTTGAAATAAGCGCTGCCACAACAGAGATGGGTCTGCTCTATAATTGTGTGCCTTACGTTTCCGTGTGTTAATGGAACAATTAATTATTAAGGGTCATAAAGTTGGAGGCATTTTCTGGCTGCTCATTTGCCATTGCTCACCGGGAGGACAACCGATGTCGGGTGAGATTTATTTATCCGACCGATGAAGAAGACGTCTGAGTGTACGAGTATATATTTGTCAGAAATGCGGTCGCAGACAGGTTCGAGTTATGAGCGGAAGTCGAATTTGTGGTTTGATTTTGTCGTTGGGTCTTCTTTTGAGACAAGGATGGTCTTCCGCCTAAAAAATGGATAAATGCATTTAACGTCGACGTAATAATAATTTCTGCCAAACAAAGCCCCTAATGGCGGCGGATTTTCTTAACGTCAACTATGGCTTATACGAAACTTTTCGACAACTTTAAGTAATCTCAAAAGATACCACCTACCACCGGTCGGAGAGGCAGGGCGCACGCCAAAAGAAAAATGTTAATTTTAAAAACGGTTTGTGTCTCGAAAAATGGATAAAATGGGAAAAAGTGTAAAAAAGTGGGAAAAAGTGAGCGCGCCCAACTTTTCTATTTAAGTTTTTGTCTCCCCTTCCGTTGTCGTCGAAATCCTTTGACAAAATAGGCAAGATGAAGACCCACAAAAGGCAGCGCACAAAAACTCAGCTGAGAGGCAAATTATAAGGCCAATATTTTGTTATCATCCCATGGAAGCAAGCGCCTCACACCCTCGCAATATATAAAACCCTTTGTATCCTTTTAAAACCAACAAAGTTCGAGGTTGTTTTTTTTTTACTGATTTTGGGACAAGACAGCAAGACAGATACGCGGCGTGACAAGAAAAAAAAAGATTACAACAGCAACTTCTCAACGGTGAAAGGCAACCAAGAGATAAAAGGTAGGAAGGCAACAAAAACTTTCATCGCAGGATATAGCAGGAAAGTTTTCAGTTTCAATAAAAAAAATTGTGAAGACGGCAGATATATGTTGCCGGCTTGAATGTCAGTTAGGTCCATGGCCATAGACAAAAGGCATTCAACCAGTACGTCCGTCTAGTCATGCAATGATTGTCAAAGTTTTGTGCCGAAAAAAAAAACCTCTCTCTCAATTCGTCAGTTTTAGAGAGAGGCGATTCCGAATCCCATAAGTGAAATGTCACAGCAAACTTTGAGGACATTAATTTGAGAGTCTCGGGTCTGATTCGGAGAAGTTGAACTTCGATCACATGCGGGAGCAGTACTAGGTATGCATATTCCATACCCAAGGGAGTTTCGTACAGGCTTTCGTAGCCCCACACCGCTGTTATAATTGGGGATCGAGTTTTTCAATTTACGAGGAATATATTAGGTTAAAGTATGGAAAGATATTTACGTTCCTTCCGAGTTGTATTGTGTTCTAAGGCGACATACGGTTCACACTTTTGCTGGCATCATTCCGATAACTACGTTGTCGATGTCTTTCGATAAATCCCTTGTGATTTGGAAAGGAATTTATTTTTTTTTTATTTGTATCCTTGTATCTTTTTGTTGTCGGAGCGCGCTCAGTAGTCATGTGTTTGGAGCCGATAAAATAATGGCGTAAAGTGTATAGCCTGGCAGGCGAGAAGACAAACTTCCTGTTGATATGTTGTGCTCGAGGACGACGCGACCGGAGGATGGGGTGTGTTTCGAATGTGTATTCTTATTGCGGAATTGAATTCATTGGCTTGTGCCAGACAAAATCCCTTAATCCCTGATGTAATTTTTTTTGTTCTTCTCCGACACCCTTCCTCCTGCTCAGCTCGTCACTCACTCTTTCTGACGCTGTATTGCAGATAATATTTCATTAGTTGAATGGCGGGTATGGCTCGTTTTGGATTTGTTTCAAAAGCGTTTTTTTTTGTCGGAATATTTATGGCGCAGCATATTTTTTTCTTACCCCTTGTAATGTATAAATATACAAAAAAGGACTCTAATGTGATTCCTTTGGATAACCTTTATAAATTATATTGAACTTATTGCTTTTTAGTGTTTAGACTGGAGTCGTGGAAAACATTGGATTACTTTAATGGGTTGTGCTTGGGTGGGTCATTGCTCATTGGTCATGGAGATATGGTAAGGTCATGGCAAGTTTTTTGTTCGTTCCTAAATCTGTTTCAGGGAGAAGTATTGATTTTTTAGTCCAAAAGAAGGAGGTCACCGATGGAGTTAACATTTCGGAGAGCAGTAGAGTGTTGCAGGTACGATTCAACTTGAAGTATTTCCCTTAGTCAGGTTACTTTGAGTTATTCGAAGAGAGATAGAACTACTGCGGTTGTAGAACGTACCTGAATCTGGCATATTTGAATGAGGTGAGGATTCATAAAGCTATTAGGGGAAGATTTCAATAGGAAATAGTGATTGATCATTATCTCAAGGGGTTTCGAATGGGTTGGATCGATGGAGGCAGCCTATGATAAATCACCCTCAGCAACGAGGCGCTTTTTTGGATAAATGGCTATCGTAAGCGTAACAAGCAAAATTATTATTCTTATGATATTAGCACAAAAAAAGGAAGAAGTTCTTCCTAAAATTCAAAAGATTATTTATTTATTTTTCTAATAAAATTTAAACATGCAGTTTATACTGGCAGGAGATTTCAATATTGACTGGATGGATACATCAAATATTTATACAGACGAAATAAAAAATATTATAGAAGTTGTAAATATGTGTCAACAAATCGTACAAGAACCAACTAGAATTACAAACACAACACGAACATTAATTGACTACGTAATTAATGACTAAACACCGGTGACAGCTAAAACTGACATGGATCTAAAAATTGGTGACCACGAAACGCTTATCATTGACTACGAAATGAAACGAAACATTAAAGTAATGCACAACGAAAATAAAATCAAAGTTCTTCAATATGACAAAACAGCATTTATAAATGAACTAAGAAGGAGTGAAATGGTTTTCAGCAATTGCGATCCGCAGGAGAGTAGTAAAATACTAAGTGATGAGTTGACAAGAGTAACAAGCAGCATGGTAGTTTCTAAAGATGTTTCCAAAACATATAATAGATGGTTTAATAACACCTTGGCCCAGTTAAAACGCGAAAAAATTAAGAGATACCAAGAGTTTATACAGCACAATAATAATGAAAATTGGAACAGATACCGAGAGTGCAGGAACATATACAAAGCTGAAATAGTCAAATCAAAAAATATAAATATCAAACATCAAATTGAGAACGCAACTAACCAAAAAACAATGTGGAGAGCAATCAAGTCACACGTCCTGAATGAAAAAAGACAGTGCATCAAACATGTCTATTTTAACAACGTAAACATAACAAATAACAAAGAGATAGCTGAAAAATTTAATGAATACTTTGTCAGGAGCGTTTCTGAAATCAACGAGTCAATACCGCATGTCCAGTTCATTCAACGTAGTAATTTTGCCAATGCAACGTTTAAATTTAAACACGTCTTAGTAACAGAAATAAAAGGTATTTTAAAGTCACTGAACAACAAAAGAGATTATAATTTCCTGAAAGCGAAAATGCTGATTGATGCAATAGACACAACAGGACCAATAATTTGAAAAGTCATAAACCAATCAATGCTAACAGGATGCTTTCCTGAAACATGGAAAGAATCAATTGTCACCCCGATCGAAAAAATAAAGGGAACAGACAAATGTGAGAACTTTCGTCCTATCAACGCTCTTCCGGTCTACGAAAAGGTGGTTGAAAAAATAGTGCATACACAACTCGAAGATTACTTTGAAGCTAATAATCTTTTCATTGAAAACCAGTCTGGATTTCGGAAAAAACACTCTTGCGAGTCAGCGCTAAATAATGTTCTTATAAGCTGGAAAGAGGAAGTAACAGAAAAAAAGTTTGTGTTTGCCGTTTTTCTTGATTTCAAAAGAGCCTTTGAGACAATAGATCGGAAAATATTATTGACAAAGCTGAGTAGTTATGGTGTAAAAGGGAAGGAACAAGACTGGTTTGCGTCCTATCTATCAAATAGAACACAAAAAACATCAGTTAATGGTGTTATGTCGCAGAGCATCGAAACAAAACACGGAGTTCCTCAGGGATCGATTCTGGGGGCACTGCTATTTATCATCTACATCAATGACATTAAAGAAGTTCTTCGACAGTCTCAAATTGTGCTTTTTGCCGACGATGCACTTATTTTTATATCTGGAAAGAATGCTGACGAATGTGAGAAATTTTTACAAGAAGACCTAAACAGAGTTAACGAGTGGTTGAAAGCGAACAAACTAAAACTGAATATAACAAAATCAAAATGTATGGCCCTAAAACAAAACATCAGCCTTAACCTGGAGATCGATAGGGAACAAATAGAACAAGTTAATATAATAAAATATCTAGGTATAGTTGTAGATGACAAACTAAAGTTTGATATTCATGTTAATAATTTAGTCAAAAAAATTTCAAAAAATAATGGATTCTTTAACAGAATAAGAAGCAAGTTATCTGTATTGTGCGCTATTTATGTCTATAATGTTATGATAAAACCCCACTTCGAGTATTGTTCTTCAATTTTGTACCTTTGTCCTGATACTATTTTGTTAAAATTGCAACGCTTACAAAATAAATCCATGCGTATTATACTTAAAAGCAATCGCCTTACACCAATAAGAACAATGCTTAATATGCTTCAATGGTTAAGCGTAAGGCAAAGAATCTATGTTAATGTATTATGTTTTATTTTTAAAATTAAAAATAATCTTTTGCCTAAATATTTAAGTAAATATTTGAGATATGTTGGTGAATCCCAGCCATATAACCTAAGAAGTAGAGAAGATTTCAGGCTACCTAATTATATTGGAAATGTTACACAAAACAGTATTTTGTATAAGGGATGTAAGTTATTTAACACACTTCCTCACAGAGCAAAAAGCGAAACAAATTTAATAACATTTAAAAGATATGAAAATGAATTCATAAAATGTAATTATCCTCCATAAACTTATAGAATTAGAAAAATGTATATACCTTATTTTTTAAGTTGAATTGTTAAAACCGAATTTAAATAGCAGAGTTCTGCTAAATAAACATATTAAACTAAAAACTAACATTTGTAACAGGCAAAAGTTTGTTTTCAATTTTTTGCAGTCGTTTTTTTTTTGGAAATGTTTTTTTTGACTTTGCACTGAGGGTGCAACCAATGCCATCGCTCAAGTTCAGCCGAATCTCTGAGGGACAGTCATTAAAAATTGGATCACTTGGGTTCGTCCCAAGTAACAATTTGACCTCGGTAAGGCGCTACCGACGCTATTTCCCCTTCCGCAATATTGACTGCATAAGGCCTTATACAAACAAATTTGGCAGAGATAATATTGTTTAATTTATTTTTATTTATTTAATTTTTTTAATTTATTTAATTTATTTAATTTAATTTATTTATTTAATTTAATTCATCTACAGCATAGCTTATAGATTACAAAAAAGAAAAGATTAAATACGTAATACTAAAAATAATAAAAATATGAAAACTATATATATATAACATTTCATTCTCTCTTAACATATAGAAAATAAGAAAAACGATAACCAGAGATCAGTAACTTAGTGAACCAAACAAGACGTTTTTAAAGCGGTTTCTAGAACTATGAAAATCTATATCTATATGCGCACTTATTTCATTGAAAGACGCAAGAGCTCTTGAGATTGGCAAGTTACTAACATAGTTTGTTCTATGTCTCAATTGAAAAAAAAACATTTTGAGACCTAAGACGTCTTTCTGGTGCATAAAAGGTTTCGATAAACTTTACCGAAAGATGCCTTACCGAAACTGTAATACAAGCTTTATATAAACTGAAATAGAAATAGAAATATTAACTATTAGTGTTTTATTCAATTGAATTGGAGCACGACCTGTAGAAGATCCTTATACGTAATATTTGGACAATTTTTACTGAAACTAAGAAAATTCCAATCTTTTACTCTTTTATTTGGTTATTTTATTCTATTAAATAATTATTATTCAATGCCGCGATTTCCCATACGGGAATGCAGTCGCCAAAAATGTAAAACAGAGACTGGGATTGGGAAGTCCCTTTCTATGCGGGAGACTTATCTGGTGCACAAGATTGGTGCGAAAAACACGTAGAAAAGCCAAGGATTTACGCTTACGCTTTAATCGTATGTCGTGATCCATAAAATTAGGTGGGGGTAGACCCTATAAACTTACCTAATTCCAGTGGAGGTGTGAGCAGATAGCAAACCCTGCCGAAGAAGGAAAGGCTGGGGATAAAACCAGCCGCGTATGAGCTCCCTCAGACGCCACGGCGAGGGTCTGTTGCAGTGTGTTCCAGGCAGAGGTTCTAGCCATACTTAAAGCTGCGGAGGCACTTGAGATAAGATCGATATCTAATGAGAATATCGCCAGCTTTATCGATAGTCGGTCTACACTTAAAGCACAAGAAACACAAACCACCAATAAGTCTGAGTTAATCAGGAATTGTCGCACAGTACTCAAGGCATTATGCTCGCAGAACCGTGTCAGACTGTGTTGGGTACCTGGGCATTGAGATATTTACGAAAGGAAGGGCAGAAGTTCTGGCAAAAGAAGGAGCTGAGCTCCCACTTCACACAGCGATTGAGGGAATAAGATCACCTATGGCCGTGGCCAGAAGGATAGACATTGAAAAAGTCCTTAATAAAGTGACAACAAGATGGTCTCAATTAGAAGGGCGTAAGGTTTCAAAGGCACTATGGCCTATTTTAAATCCGAAGAAGACTGAACAACTAATCAATTTCAGCAGAACTGAGAACAACGATAGGAATACTCTCCGGGCACTGCCTTCTTAGGAAGCATGCCATGAGACTAGGCCTAGCTAATACGGATACATGCATGTGCTGTGAGGACCTACAGGTCGCGGAAGACAACACACACCTTCTTTGTGAATATCAAGCAATTGCTAGGAGTAGAAGAAAGTACCTCGGCATGTACTTCTTTAATAACTTGGAAGAGGTTGGTTAATCAAATAGTATTAAGGCAATACTTAAATTGTGTAGGGAAATCGAATGCTTCGATGAATTGGTTTAGGTCCGTAATGGTTTTAACCTCAGTGGTTATAGTGCCTGGTCTATTGTGACGAACTCACAACCTAACCATTAACCTAACTTAACCTCTTCTACTGAAAACGATTGTAGATTTAAATGCGTTGGACTTTCTGACAGCTTTCTACATTATTTCGAATTAAAATTCAAAAAAAATTCAAACCTACAAAAATTGACAACTGCGCAACAAAAAATTGCGAACATTTTAATAATTTGATTGCTAAAATAAAAACAAACTCTGTATAACTTGCTGTTTAATACACAAAAATACAATTTGCTTTTAAATTTGACTGCTGCGTGGTGTAGAATTTACAGTGAAGATTTTTTTTGATGATGGAATTGGTAAACTTTGGCAGCTCTAATACCCGCCAGTGTGCAGGTCCTCTTTACGCCCGTATTGCCGATATAAATATGTATAAGTGTATGGAATTTATGTAGCTTGGTTCTTCTTTCCTAATGAAACTTTCTCTCGCTTCCTTCACTAACACAACGATAAACTCTACAAAACAATAGATCCTTGCCATGTTTTTAGAAATTTTTAAATTTGATTCTTACCCAAAAACACACGTCCAAACTGCTGACAATTTTAAATTTAACAGCTCATTACACACGAAATACGACTATATACCTAGCATATTGCTCTCTATATCGGGTTTACAAATTATCCCAGTTCGGCCGTTAATGTCACTTCCATACATCATCCGTCGCCGTAGCGCAATTTCCTTCCTCAAATGAACCAACACTTGTCATAGCCGATATTAGTATGTGTACTGTGTACTGTGTATAGTGTTCAGTGTTCACCTTGTGCGTCTTTGTCGTCTTTCGTCTAGTGCGTATAATAATAGCTCCCCTTCCGTATGCACATCCGCAACCTGAGCAACATCTCTCTCACTCTATTTGCCGTGTGTTCTATGTGAGACGGCAGGAAAGGACTATTAAACCTCCGGCTCTCGCTCGAAATGACAAATTCCTTCATAATTCTTCCCTGAAATGAGCAATTTGCCGACGAAAAATGATTCCCATTTGACGTTTCGTACTTTTTAATGTCAATTTATGTTCCCGGTGGCAGATTTTTTAATGGACTCGCATTTTTTGTCGCCTCCCCCAACTGCATACCTTGCTGGAAGTTGCTGCCGCAGCGGCTAAATAATAAACCGCTGCAATTATAATGGAAATGCGAGAATAAATTTGATTAATATTTGCCCACGAATGAGATGCCATCAATTTAAGGAAGATGCTCCGCCAGATCACTCATAGTCCCATTAATTGGTGTGGCGGCACATTCCTACCCCAGATATAAAATAATTTTCCTGCTCTGACATCGCGCATTTAAATGAGAATTGCTCGTATCCCTTTGCGATAATAAAAATATCCTGAAGTTAATTTATCCCGACATTTGTCTCGTCCTCAGAGGAGGGCTGGGCGGGCACCCAGCTATATAGCAAGACGTCAGCCGCATTGCATTGGCCTGGCCCGTCAACAGTAATTACCATTACCATTACATAAACACGATATAATTTTTCACAAACTCATTTCCCCCGGCAGGATTTCGCTTCCTTAAGCGCTCCATTCGTCCGTCCGGCGGTACATCAGGAAAAGGGTTGCTGTTACTATATACCACTCCATCGGAGAAACTTCAGGATTTATTAGAATCAAGATTATCGCATGGTGCGAATGGAAGACACACGAAACCCCATGCTTATCGTCATCCGGGCGGTCTTTCGGCACATACCACAGCGCGGAGCCATGTTAATAACTAACTGGCTAAAGACGGAGGGTGACACGAGGCGGTGGTGTAAGTGAAAAAGTTGGCCAGGATCGGGAGAGAAGGGTTAAACGTAAGCCAATTAACATTTTGAAAGTTTTTTTTCTGTTTTGTTCGCAAGCACGCCCCCACTGAGCGCTGCGCTCGGCCAAATGCACTTGAATGTCCTCGTAATTGAATTTGTCGGCCCGCTCTGCGAGGGGCTGGGGTGCATTATAGTTGGATAAAGTGTTAAAGGGGCGCTCGGGATCCAGGATGATGTCCATCACGCAAAGGAAGTCGCCGGCAAATGTAGTGCTGGTAGTCCGATTAAGTTTTGACAAATTAGATAGATTAGCATCACGCGAATTTATTAATTTCACTTTTCTTGGTTTTCATTTGTCAAGGGACAGAGTTTTTATTGTTGGACGCCGGCAGAGGGATTAACCATTGGGAATGAGATTCAGTTGCAAAGGACTCTAATTTGTAGAATTCCGGCCTACGTACTCCGAGTTTGTTTAGGTCTCAATGTACATCTTTACAACCCTAAAGTGGATCTACCAAAAGTCGGTATCAAGTCAGTCTGAAACCTCACCGTGGAGGATATGAAATACAAATCAATACCGGACAATTGGCTTTATACATGTCGCTGTCCTTCAGTCCTTCTTATTTATTTATTTATTTAACTACTAACATTTAAGCCACAGTTACTCAATTAACAAAATTATTTTTGAAAAAAGGTAGTTATTTCACAATTCACTCAATATTTTTTTTAAACTGAATTTTGTTAGGTTACAATCAATCAGATGGTTGAACTTATTAAAATCCTTGGTCAGCTTATTGATGGGGCCATTACTTCCATAGTTTCATCGAGATGTCCTTTGATATAAAAAAAACTGGATTTCTTGTTGTCCTCGGTCTGGTACTGATGTTAATAGAACTTAGAATATAAAAAAAATAAATATTTTGGCGCGACAGGTCTATGGGACCCAAGGCCTAGCTTCTCACAGCCATTCGTTTTGTGTGGGTTTTCAATTTTTGGGACGAATGGAAGGGATCTACAATTTTACGCCGAATACAAACGGCTAATTGAGAAGCTCATTCATGACAGTTTTACTCTCGGATGTTTGTCAGACGTTCGCGAGAGGTGGCGCAGTGGAAAAAAACCTTAAGATGTAATTTGGCCCTCTCGGGATTCGAACCTGTACCTGAGCCCCTCGCTTAGTAGCCCAACACACTACCACTAAGCCACTGCGCCGAGAACTTAGAATATAGGTGGAGTTTATGTTGCCGGTCAGGACGCCAAACAGAAATAAAGCATTTGATATTTGTCTTCAGCAACTTTAATCGATTTATGTAGGGGGGAAGATGTCTTTCGGGGTCCCAATTTAAATCGCGTAAAGCAAAAAGAAGAAATTTCTTTTGAATACTTTCAATTCTTGAAATTCCAGATTCGTAATTCGGACACCAAACCGGACTACAATATTCCAAGACTGTTCGTACTAGAGAACAGTATAGAAGTTTGGTGATATAAGGGTCTTTAAATTCTTCTAAAAAACGCTTTATAAGTCCCAATCGGCTTCTTGCCTTACTGAAAATGGAATCCAGATGGAGGTTGAAGTTGAGCTTCTTGTCAAAAATGACTCCAAGATCATCACAAATTCAATAACTTCATCATCGATGAAATAAATCGGTATAGTTGGATTTTGACGTCTCGTGAAGGAAATACATTTACATTTTTTTAGGTTAAGCTGCATATAGTTCTCCCTACAAAACATATCTCCATCTCTGAATATATAGATATAGAATATATAGAAGTCATCCTTGACCCTACACTTAACTGGAAGTTTCACAGATAACTCCAAAATATACTGTGATCGTGGAGTGGGAGCGGGCGTTTTCTCATCTGAGCTAGATATTTCTCAATCTTTTCGCCTTCCGAACGCAGCCAGCGTCTATCAAGAAGAAGAACCTAAGAAGACTAGTATACACTAGTAATGAACCCAGAGACACCCAGAAAAAATAATAGGTATCGCCTTCCACAGTCAGGCCGCGATCAAGGCTATCGATTCAACCAGGTCTACGCCTAAACTTGTTGTTGACTGTAGGGAGAAACGAGCTAGGGCGAGTTATCGATTTGAAATCACTTTTGGGGCTTCCGGCCATATTCACATAGAGGGGAATGAGAAAGCCGATGACTTTGCCAGAGGTAGCTCCGCTCAGTGCGTATCCGGCGAAGGATGTTTTCCCTGACTCTATCGTTCTGAAGAGATGTTCTTCCACGTTGTCAAAACCATTGCGTAAGCTTTTTCATCTCTCCTATTCTTCTGGACTCTTCCCGAGGAGGTGAAAAATAGCATTTGTCTGGCCCGTCCCTAAAAAAGGCGAATCTTATGAAATATCTTGAATCACAAAAACTACTTAATGAACGGCAGTACGGTTTCTTAATTCACCGTCGATTTGATGGCTTTTCTCACCGAAAAGTGAAATAAATCTCTCCATCACTCCGGTGAAACGAAGATTGTTGCGCTTAGTATTTCAAAGGCATTTAAAAGAGTTTGGTATCAAACTCAATGGATAAGAAACTATTTACATTTCTGGCCGTTCAATTCAAGTTGTCTTGCATGTTTTCAAGTCTGAAATTCACCATTTAAAATCTGAAGTTCCCTAGGGCTCCGTTTTGTCTCCGACTCTCTTTCTCATTTTTATAAATGATCTATTGTCTATAACTTCTTATCCAATTCACTCTTTCGTTGATGACAGCAGACAGCACCCTCAGCTTCTTATATTCATTTCAGGACACGTGTCCCTGCTATTCGGCCATAGAACTGGAACGACAGCGTATGTTAAGCTCATTAAATTCCGACCTTGACAACATTATAAATTGAAGTTCAACCAACTAACAACTAACTAATTTAATGCTTCCAAAAGACAATGCTGTCTGCTGTCTCTAAAGCGAAACCCGAACTTTCAGCCATTATCCATGAATGGCACTTGCATCACCGAAACCGAAAGACTTTCCATTCTCGGTATGTGTGTTCATAACAACCTTCGTTGGAACGACCATATACACGAAGTCGGCAAGAACGCTGCGAAATATTTAGGTTTCCCCAAACGGTTCAAGAAATAGTTTACCCCTTCTGATCTGGCTAATAAGGCGTTCATTCGCCCCCAAACTTGAGTACAATTTTTATATCTGGTCTGGTGTGCCAAAAACGGCACTGCACCTACTGGAAAGGATCCAAAATCAGGCGAGAAATTCGCTTGAACATCGCAAACATGTAACATGTCACAGTTTTATCGCTTCTTCAACAAACAGTGCTCAACCGAAATCGCCAACTGCATTCGGCCCCTTCGACAATTCAACCACAATACTCGTCATGCTAGGAATGCCCATCAGTTTACCATTCAGGCTATTTTCGGTCGAACTATGGAATATAGAGATTCTTTCATAAGACATACAACACCAAAAATCTAAAAGGTAGGTACCGCTTAAGCTTCAAACTATACAGAACTCAGCAATAGAAGAGATAATAATTTTTCTGGTCGGATTTTTGGTTTAATGTACAAGAAGAGCGAATGGAGAAGAAGATACAACCGCGAACTGTACAAAAGATGTGACATTTGTGATAAGGTCTTCTAAAGAAATTTTGGTCGCTTTACACAGACCGATCCTTAGCCGGCCAGATGATGGCTTAGAAAACAAATTGGGCTTCAAGAAATATTCAGATATATTTCAGATATTCTAGTGGCGGAATATAGTTCAGCCGAATCTTCATACCACGCAGGTATTCAGAAGAAATTGTTAATTGAATCCGCCATACACAACAATAGTTCTGGTCTTGGCGGTACATCCTACGTAAACATTTTGAAGCGAGCATCGGCTTAATGCCATTGTGACCTGATGGAACACAGATAATTGAGAGAGTTATTGTACTGGTGCAGTTTCTTTGAGGGGCCTAAGGCGAGTTTGGTATAGAATCGTTGCCTCTCCACCCATACACCGCAAAATGTGTAGAAAACCGTATTTAGGGCATTATAAAGTTTAACTTGAAATACCGACGCATATTTACCTAATGAAATTAAAGTGTGACGGCGTTCACCTCCATAAATTTTTGTAAACAAAATAGTCCTCACTTCTCTAGCAGCTATAGGTACATAAAATAAATATGTAAAGGTTATCCCTCTGTATGTGGATTTGTGCCCGTATCATGCTAAAACTTGTGATCAAATCCGCATGCATTTGTCATCGCAAGCAGTCAACTCCTTCTGATTTACTCAATTCTTACAGTTTCAAATCTTAGCTCATAGATGTCACTCATTGGGAAATGAGTCGATGTTTGAAGTTGCTAAGAGGGAAATAATACAAAATCCAACATCGGTGCATATTTCCCTTAATTAAAGGTTCAACTTCGGATGCTAGTTCAATGCCAACCGCAATAAATATTATTTGACATTTCTTAGACGAGTTTCCTTAGTCCCAAAGAAATTGGAAAAAAACACCCGTCCATTGTATTTGGCTGTGTTGTACTCCAGTCAGACAGACAGAAAACAAAACCATTCCCGCATCCGGCGGTAGATAGGAATTTCTTTTGGGCGAGACTTGGTCTTATGCATTTTTAAAAATTTTCATTCCCGTGAGGGTCACAAAAGGACGTGTTACCTGGCGACAGCGACTCATTTCATCACTACTCCCCAGACAATTTGCGGGCTTTCCAATTTCTTATCCTCTTATAATGTACAACTTGTTGGCTGGGTCCTCTCCTTACTCCTTAGTGGGTATAGGAATAGGAGTGCTAGCTCGTACTTTTCTTCGTTAATATTTGATGAAGAACTGCTTTTATGTTCGCAAAACAACAACAACAGCAGCAGGGTGGAACAGCCCTCAAATTACGCAATTTTGTGTGTGTTTCTGCCCGGTTTGGTATTAAACGACTTTTGTGGCCAGCCAAATAGACTTCCCTTGTTAATTCAGCCAACCCGAACCGGGAGCGGGAGCCTTGTGGGACTTGCGCTTACACTCACGGGTAACAACGAACCCATTTCATATCGCACTTTGTTTTTTTTTTTTGCAACCCTTAGCTGACTCTGACTTGAACTTGACTATGCAGCATCGCCCAGAATGACGGAAGGTGCGAACAAATATGTATCCCGAACTAGAGATTTTTAATAGAAGTCATCATGAATCATTTAGTGAGTGAGCTCAGTAGATGGTGTATTGTCTCTATGGTTCGTTGGAGTGCAGCGCTCAGGATGGGTCATTATTTCGTTGAAGATTTATAGCGGTTGGAAAAGTTTTTTTTTTTCTGGGGGTGGTGTATGGTGTTACTGCAACGCAACTCTGTCTCACTCTCTCTCTCTCTGGGGACGAATGAATTTTTCATTGTAAAAGCAAAAGGACTAACGAGGAATCGCAAGTTTGAGCGAAAGACACACACAAAGGAGGGCGCTAAATAATGCATTGCGTATATTAAATGCAATTTTTGGATAAAGATGTATCCCTTGAGATGTGACGGCTGTTGGGTTGGGAACGCGGAAAGATGTTTACAGAATTTATGACACGTCAGGAATTCAATAGAGAGGCGAGTTTTGGGTGAACGTTTTGTCTAGCGGTTGGCCCCAGGGGTGTAACTTATATTGTTTGCTTTGTTTTCTTTGGTGGGTAATCTAATGAAATAGAAAGGAGAAAGGATGGCTATTTTCTGGGCTATATAGTGATGGTTATTGGTGAACTATACTGAAAGGGGGATATACCTTGTCAATACGTACTTTTTTTTTAAACGTTTTAAAAACATCCAAAACGTTTAAAAAAACAACTTTGGAGTAAGAGACATACTTTCAGATGAAACCATGCTTCCAGCAACAATATAAGTGAAAAGTGCCATCCATCTGCGAGCTAATAGTTTAACAAGTTTTTCCTTAAAATACAAAACAATCAACGGAACTTACGAAGGCAAAGCTGTAGGAACATAAGCCGATCTGAGTGTTTTTTAACTCATTTTCCGTCCATTTTTTGCAATTTCTTCGACTAGTATTTGGACGTGTTTTTCGGAGCTTTTTTAAACACGTTTTTTGGCAAGTGTTTTAGCGCAATTCGACTCGTTATTCGAATCGTTTTTGATGCGTTACTTAATTTTTTATTTGTCTTGTTTGTCGACTCATTTTTGTGTACGAAAATGGACCGCCTTTTTGGCTCGTTTTTGCACGCTTTTTTTGACAAATTTTGAGGTCATTTCTTTTTTCGGCTTGTTTATCTACGTTTTCCGTACTACTACTACTTTTTGACGGGCTTTCCGCTTGTTTAACAATTTTTTGATGGATTTTTGAATCCGTTTTTTCGTCGCGCTTTCGAACGTTTATTACGCATATTCCGTGTGATTTTTTTACTCGGGTTAAACAAGTCTCCATCCACATCTCTGCCATTTGAAAACTGACCAATCAATCTGAATTTTAAAATCTTATACGTGCCGTGTTTAGGCCATTCGATGAATAAAATATTTGAATTTAGTATACTCCGAGCAGCCCTTAAATTTTCTTTAAATAGTTAACGACACCTAGACCCGCTTGTTTTTTTTTTACTTTTATTAAAACTTTACAAACCCATTTCATCAGTCTATGCCCCATTGGGTGGCGGCGGGACTAGAAGGAAAATTCTTACCACATCATTTCAATCGGAATGATTTCGCATAAACCTACGTAAAATGGCCAAAGAAGGGAAATTTAACTTTGCAACAACTACCCCCGACCGGATAATAAAATAAACTACATCCGAGCGGTCCGTGTGGCACACATGGGCAATTTGAAAATCCTGACTCAGCGATTGTGGATATATCAATCCGAGAGAGTGACTGTGCACACGCTATCCGCCGCCCCATATATATATAAGATGTGTTTTTGTATGTGAGTGTGTTACCCGAAAACACTTATGCTAATAGATATTCTTTCGCAGGAGTAGTCCCTAGTCCGATGCCACATTTCATCCCGAGCGCTGTTGGGGAGAATCCCAGAATTTCCATGCAAACGTTATGTTACTAGCTCGCCTTCGGAAACCCATTCAGGTAGCCAAGTTGTTGGGGGTGCCACCGCCGGCCGCCTAGCTTAATGTACATGTTTTGGTGAATGCTTTTATTTTTCTCGTGTGGAATTTTATTCTTTCCTCAGTCAGTTGGGTCGCGCGCTGGGTAACCAACATGGGCATGGGCCTGGTCATACCACCCGGATGTGTTTATGTTGGTTTGGGGATTCCTTTTTATTCCACGGGATCTGCAGAGAAATGTATGAAATCGTATGTGTCCATATTGCAGGGGGAATGTTTTATAAAACTACATATTTATGGTCAGATGCTGGACAGGGTAAGGTATCTTAATGTTAGGGTTTTTTTTATTAACTCTAGTACTGTTCGGAGCTATGCGACGGAATGGAATAATTTTTAAATTCCTTTATATATATTTGAGGCTATGCTAATGCTAGATACCTGATGGTGTGCGATGAAGGGAGCTCTGTTTTCCTCTTCCTTGTGAAGTGGTTGATCAAAATGAACAAAATTAATCAGGTCAAGGGTTGTAGGCTTGTAGGTACGTGTTTCGGTTATAAGGATACCTTATTTTGGCACGAACTTAGATTTGATTATCGGTCAGAAATTCTTCGAAAACATTTTAAAAACTTTTTAGGTCAAAGGACAAGCAAACTTTGGAGTAAGACACATAACTTTAAGTTATTACATGCTTCCTGCAACAATTTAAGTCCAAAAAATACCACCCATATGCGAGCTTATAGTTTAAAAAGCTTTTCTTTGTGATACAAAAAATCTTCGGAACGTACGGAGGCAAAGCTTTAGCGACATAGACCTATCTGAGTGTTTTTAACGCATTTTCCGTACATTTTTTTAACTTATTTTTCGGGGCTTCTTCGACTCGTATTTGAAGAGTTTTTCGGATCGCTTCTTAGAGATTTGTTCACGCGTTTTTAAACACACATTAAAGCACATTTTGGCATGTTTTTCGAGGCGTTTTTTCAGGGCTTACTTTATTTTTCTTTTGTCTTGTTTTGGTAGCGTTTTGACTGATTTTTAAATCTGAAAATGGACCACTTTTTTGACGCGTTTTTTTAGACACTTTTTTAATAGCATTTCTTGGCGCGATTTTTTCGTTTTTTTTTTCTTAATGTTTTTCTCTCATTTTAGCGCATTTCGACATGTTTTTCGAAGCGTTTTTTGAGGGCTTACTTTATTTGTATTTTGTCTTGTTTTAATCGCGTTTTAACTGATTTTTGAATCTGAAAATGGACCACTTTTTCGACACGTTGCTTAGACACTTTTTTAATAGCATTTTTTCATTTTTTCTGGATTTTTTTCAGTCCGATTTGACGAGTTTCCTGATGGACCGCTTTCTTGACTCGTTTTTGTACGCTATTTTAGACTCGTTTTTAAGGGCATTTATCGGCGCGGTTTTCTCGTTTTTGAATTTTTTTCTGGACATTTTTCCTCCGTTTTTGACGACGCTTTAAAATGTTTACACAAGTTTTTGATGGGTGTAATTTTCGGCCCGCTTTGAACGTTTTTCTAACACGTTTTCTGTGTGTTTTTAAATATTTTTCAACCAGTTCCTTCGACCCATTTTTCGCATGTTATTGTATTGTATTAGTTTATAAGATATTGTATCTTAAAATGCAAGCATGCGAATTAAAATAAATAAATAAATTGACACAATTTTCTTGCTGCATTTTGGACGCATTTTTAGGCTTGTTTTCTGTGTGTTATTGTCGAATTTTACTTTTGGATGTGGTTTTTAACTTGTAACAACCTATCCGGACATTAAAAATAAGCCAACCACAAAATTTCAAAGGTCGCCTAGAAATAATATTTTCACATAAGATTTTTAGCCCCAAAATTTGCCACTCAAAATTCGACCCAGAATGCAAAAGAAGAGATAGATCAAAATACGCACTTAGTGTAATTGCTGTTGGCAGTTGATACTATATATGTAGGCAGAGCCACCTTCAGTCTGGCTATTGTGTGCCAGTTTGTGTTTTAGTCAAAACTTTTGTGAAAGCGGAAATGCGGAAAAAATACAACTAACTTTCTGCGGCAACAAAAAAAAAAAACAAAAAACAAGTAAATAAGGACCCCACCGTCGCGTCGGTCGACCCAATGGACTAAGTATCTTTTTTCCATTTATCCGCAAGAGAATCTGTCGACCATAAATTTGAATTAAACTCTCCAACATCACCCTTGGACTTTCAACTCTGTGCAATACATATACATACTCAAACTCATACCCATCACACAAAGTGGAAGACGACGGCAACGACATAATCATAAATTTAAATATGGAGCTTAGCATTTTTTCGTAGTTTCGTCCTTTTGGAACAACCGGCTTATTCCATTTTTTTTTCAAAGTCTGTGCCTGTATTTTAATATTTTTTTTCTTCTTCTTTTTTATCCCTTTGCCCATGGTGACATCCCATATGTCTCAGTCGCAGCTCAGGACATGGCCATCATCATAACTCAATCTATAACCCATGTTGGATTATAACAAAAACTATATGCAAAGTTTCTCAACACATTGTCTATGTGTGCGTGTGTGTTGTATGAAAAGTGAAAACAACAATGTTATGACCACTCAAAAACTTTCGCAATTTGCATGGACCTACATGAATCCCAGACAAAACCAGGACATCACAATAGTATATAGTTGGCCGCATCAATTTTCCCCCCATTGGACAGTTAAAATTTTACTGCGTGACGACATACGTCTAGAAGATGACCTAATCCTTTTCACAGCTCTTTTGCTTCATCCTCTCAGTCTCAGTATATCCTAAATCAACGGTCCACTTGCAATCTGACAAGAGGTAGTAGATACATATAGCGTGTTTCCAAGGGGACAGCATATGTAAACGGATTTCAATAAATGTTTGCACAACATTGTCAAATCCGGAACTAAAGGACACACATACTCAACGTAGATACGCATTGATTTTTAACCCTTTGGGTTCAATCCTTTGATACTTTTATGCAGGATGAGATTTTGTTTGATTTTTATTTCTTGCATGGTCAGGAGTTCTGCTTAAGGAGACACTTATGGCAGGGTATTCATCGGGGAGCCATTGAAATATCGAGCGAAGGTATTTATGATTTTCACTTTCACTTGAAGTAGTCATGCACACATTTTACATATTTAATATGTCTTATGGGGGAAGATCTGTAGTTTTTTGTATGCCCAAGTGATAAATTTGAGGAGACGCATTATAAATTTATTTTATTTCTTATTTACTTAAGTGGGTTTCGAAATTTAGCAGGCAGTTCTTTTGAATGGGAAATCTATCCCCTTGCGATAACCATTTTCGAATCGGATTGTGTGAATCCTTTTGCATAACAAATGTTAGTGTAATGTCTGTCTTGGGTTGGTACACGACTGTAAGGTCTCTTAGATGTTAAATCGAGTTTAAGGGTCGCCCTATGGAAAGTTGTTATAATTAAAAATGTAAAAGAATGCTTCTATACTCATTTTTTGTAGAGTCAGCCGGAGAAGAAGTGTACTCAAGGTGGGATTTTGGGGCCAAGCAATTTTTTGGCGTACCGGTTACTGAGTTATTTCAAAAACGTTTTTTATAAAATATGTACCAAATGAGAGGTGGAGTTTCATAGAAAGGAAGAATGTTACTTTTTCAAACTTTTGTCAGAAAAAAAACACAAAGTCGTTGATTTACATTTATAAGAAAACTAGCGGACCCGGCGAACTTCGTCTCGCCCCAATTTTACGCCTTCAGATAAACTTCAGATGGATAATAAAACACAGATAGTTAAAATTTCAATGTAATTTATTTGAATTGAATCGAAATCAGCAGAGACGGATATGATAAACAATGTTTTTCGATTTGTTTTCTGGGCAAAAACAAACAACGAAGATGGTTTGCCATAAAGGCGAACAGGCAACGTACAGCTGACCATCCGAAAGCAGGGAAATTCGAGATTAATCCCACAGACTTGCAACGATTGGCCTTGCGACTTATTGATTGTTAACGCAAAACCCAATCGAGCGGGAAACTCAATCCGCTTGAACTGGAATGGATGATCAGTTGGAATAATCGGAATTATTGGGATAAGGACTTCCTCTCCTTTGAATTTGTCCTTGGTGATCGTCGCTTGAATCACATTCATCAGTTTCTTGACGGACAACCGCGTACCGTTGCACAATTTCGAATGATTTCAGCTGTAAATTATGCGGCGGAGTTCCTGATGGTACATCAAGCGAGTTTAAAAATTCCATCGGATAGTTCGTCGCTCTATCCTCGTCGGTCACGCGGTCAACGGATTTGTACGAATACAATTCTCCATCGATTTCACTTTGAATAATCAAATTCAAGCTACCGACGACGTCCCCATTCTTCGCTGATAGTATTGCCCTTTCACTAATCCAATCGAGATTTTTATAATTTTGTGCAATGCCGGGGATGAGTTTGGTGATGAGTTCCTCCTTCGATGATGTGAACTCGCAAAAAATTGCAGGGAACGATGTCAATTCAGTCGAAACATGAACAGGAATTTGGCCATTGCCAAGTGCCAGCAGTTGTCTCGAGAATTCAGCAGCCGATTGGTCGTTCTGCAATTAAAACCTCATGTTCGTGGTCAATTTCAACTTCTTGATATGCCTCCACAAAAAAGAAGACGGGAAGCGTTTGACGAAAATTCCGGAACAATATCATAGCCAACTGACTCCAAAGCTCGTTTATGCGCCATCGTGCATTCATCCACAATGATGATTTTGCATTCTCGCATGTCGCTGAATTCATGGTCAGTGTGCACATTGGCTTGTCAACCGTGAGAATATTCGACCGCCTTCCAACAGTGTGGCAGCAATGTCAGAGAATGCTACAGCCAACGTAATTTGAGATCTTGACCGAATTGTTGCCAGAATCAACGAAATGACGGATGTATTGCCTGTCCCATCGGGAGCACAACAACAACCCTTATCAACGTACACGTACTACGTACAGCAGAAGAACTGCTCGGCATTCAAAAGCGGCACATTTGTTTGGACTCTTTCGGCCAGCTCATACCGATCATAGTCTTCCCCCCGTTGCAATTCGCGCTTGAATGAATCGTGCGATAAAATGCAAAATTTCGCCAAAAAAAATATTTAAATTTTTTGTGTTTTTCCGGAATTTTCCAAATTTTCCACTAAGAATATTTTATTTTTCCATTCGAAAAGGCATTCCGAAACAATTGCATAACAAATTCCATACAAAAAATCAAATTTTGATTTTTCCAATTTCCCGACTTTTCTGGAGGGTTTTCCCAAATTTTTCTTTCGTAACAATATGCTCCTGGTAATTACGAAGAACTGAAAAAAAATGTCAGCCAAATCGGCCCAGCCGTTCTCAATTGATGATTCACTATACATTTTTCACACCATTTTTATATATATAGGTTCCGGTAGCATGGCAATAGGCTTATGAGCTCCATAGCGTTAATATTAGATTAAGGTCCTCCAGTCTCCTCTCGTCGGCAGGCAGATCTGCTCGGGTGGGGAAGATGGCTTTACTATTAGAGGATCGATAATAATTCATCCAGGAAAGTGTGTTTTAAGTAAGAGTTGTAGAGTAGGTATCTTTTGAAACGAAAAAGGATTAGGAAATAATACTTCTGTAGCAGAAATGTCGATGCAATCCGGACGATGGTATTGAAAACTTCAGTCCGTCTCAGTTTCTTAACATAAGTTGAACTCGAAATGACTTGATAAGAGCATGCACTTACTTATCTAAAAAATTTTTTGACAAGAGGATGACGGATGAGTTGAATCACAGCTTTGTTAGGTAAAATAAACCCCCTTACTCTGCTGATTGTAATTTCCTAATTAAAATATCAGCCAGGGTCTCGCAGCGATTGAGGCACGTCCCCAATCTCACTTAATCAATTGCATGAATATTTAACAGACGGCATTTTCGATTATCATATATGACTCGGCAAGAGGAGCAACAACAGACAAGGAACAAAAAAAAAAAGAAAGAAAGACATCTCTCACTACCAACACCACACACAACATCGGATATGCATGATCACCAGGATTAAATTTAATTAGCTTTCAATGTATCACGTGCGCCTGGTATATGGCAATGGAGACCAACCGGCCTCCGCACCCCACCAATTGACGGAATACAAAGAATTTCCACATCACCTGTAATAGCAACGAAAAACGCTCGCCATTGCTCGACAGGAGGGGGGTGCGGACGGGCAGACGAGCACCATCAGGAGAACCATCGGATCGGACGGACACGTTTTCAGCATAACAAAAGGAAAAGTAATGGAAATTGAAATAAAATTCCCTCGTAATCGTCGGATGGCCGATGGAGCTACACAGCTCCTTGAATACCTGCAAAGATATCATTTGCCCGAACATGATATGGCACACGGTGGGTCCGGCTGAGACAACCAACACATACCAGCACATCGTACGAGCATAAATTCTCAAATGATATAGCATTATCCTGATGATATCCACCTTCACCTCGAATCGTTTAAGATATCGTTTATAATTCCACTGACTTCCGGGATGGCACATGGGATGCTTCGCACATCTCATCAGAGATTGGCCGTGTGTGTGTGTATGTGTGCGAGGGTATTGTTTCATCCCCTGCAATTTGCAATGTGGTATACTACCCTGCTGCGATGGATATACCCATGCCCGGGTGTAATTTCGATTCCATTTTGCTGCTGTTAGTAGTCGTGTCCTTGGGGGTAGTAGTACAACATTACAGGAGCAAATCCTCCAGGTATGTAATTCATTCCGATTCCGATGTGCAAGAGATGAGCAAATTGCTCTTGTGCGGTCTTTTCTTTTCGATGGGCCTGCCACTTTGGGGGCCTGCCAAGGCACAGCATAACGTCCAACCTCTGTTTGGGACGGGACGGGACGAAAGGATGAACAAATAAAAAGTGATATACGCACGACAGCGAATGAATATTAAGTCGACGAAATGGGTGGGTATGTACGTATGATTTTGATTTTTCATTGCAATAAAATATTTATTTGGGAGGAAGACCGACACTGAACCTATCATTACGGCAAATGATTGCGGACAAATTGTTCGATTATTGTGGTGCAAATATGTGTGGATATGAATTCGACCAAATTGTCAATTTGGTACAAGCCATTCAGGTTTTTTTTTTCGCATCAGGCACACACAGGACGATGGGATGACGATATTCAATGATATTTCATTAGATTGCTGTTTACTGGTGGCTGGAGCAATAATGTGGCTACCGTTACAGCATTTGATTATGACGTTCGAAGTTATGGAATGACTGAGTGATTGTGAAACAAAGTTTCATGGTTGGCGGTGAAACTCGTGAGTGGTCCTCAATTTGGTTATCAATAAGTGTGTGCTATCTGAGTGATGAAAAATGCTTCCTTAAAACTATGTGCACTTCCATTGCACTTTATACTAGGTCACATTTTCACTGTCATCTTCCCAACCATATGGAGAATTTCTTTTACAGTTCCAATGTTTAAATCCGGTAGGAAGAATAGTATTGAAAACTATAGAGGGATCTGTAAGCAATCGTCCATCTTTGAACTGTTTGACGCATTGATAAATGATAAGTTAAATTTTCTTTGTAAGAACTTGATTTACATTAACCAACATGGTTTTGTAAAAAAAACAGGGTCCGAGTTACCGCACCCGTGAGCGAGCACAACGTCATTGAATTTTGTGGATTTTACATGCAAAACAATAACAAATTCAGTCACGTAATACTCGATCACGGATGCGGTAATTCAACCCCAGATCCACGGTTACAAACCTTCTTTTACTTACAAACTTTGTTATTACTGAAATATTTAAGGGTCGATGCCATTTATTCTGATTTCAGCAAAGCTTTTGGCAAAATGGACCACGAAAGTATAGGGTTTCCTACAGATTTTCTTAGATGGCTATCATCCTATTAAACAAGCAGATACCAATTTGTAAAGTTTCGAGGCAACATATCCCAAGAAATCGTGGTAACATCGGTTGTTCCACAGGGAAGCCACATTGGTCCTCTTTTGTTTATTTTATTCGCTGATATTGTCAAATTTGTTACTCATTATAATATACTGATGTTTGCCGATGAATTTAAAATCTTCTCCATATGCAGTGATTCGTTAAGTTTTCATCGATTAAGTGCTTATCTTCAAAAGTTTGTTGTGCTCAAAAAATTACTTGACTCTTGCGGCCATATTTTTCACTACGGGTGTAACTCGGGTTTAAGTTAATTTCACACCCGTAATCCTCATTTTTTTAAATCCGATAATTTAAACTTATGTCCATATTATTCACTTAAAAACATGCATCTGATCTCTGATGACGTAGACATCAACAGTTCGTCAATGTCACAAATGAAATCCATTTGTTTTCAGCGTCTTGATAGGAACTTTTTTATTTTATTTATCTTTTTTATTTCCTGCCTCCTGCGAGCAAAGAAATGTCAAAAATGTGGCCTAAACAAAACAGTGAATATTATGAAATGTAGTTTCAACTGGAGTTAAAGTAAGTACTTAAACTGGTCACCGGAGTGAGGTTTATATTTAATCGGATTAAACTGGGTTTATGTTTGTGTTAACTATCGAATATTATAGACTTGGGTTTAGTTTTTGGGTTAAATCCACTTAAATCTGGGTGTAACCTTTAACCCGGATTAAAAAGAGTGAATTATATGGCCGTTAATGTTAGTTAATGTTCTGTGATTACTTTTTCCCGTCGTAGGTCCTTTAGTTTGTATTCATTCCTTATTTTCCTTAGATTGCAGTTATATTCCTCGTGTTTCTTTGAAAATATATCTAGGTGTTATGCTGAGTTGTAAATTATCCTTCAATTACCGTGTAGAATACATTACCAATAAAGCTAAAGCGGTTTTATACTTTTTGTTTTGTTTTTAATTTTAACATCCAAACGTCTTAGAAAGGCTATGTACTTTGTTGTCTGTGATTACTAAGCTTTGACAAGCTCGAAGGCACCGCGTTCTATAGACTGCTAGACAGGCAAAACACATAGGCCATATCACTAATAATATTATTGTATAAAGTGATGCCAGCTTCCACGGTTATATGTGACCCCCAAGTCATTAAACAATTTAAGAAGTTTTTGAGAGGTAAACTACCAACAATAATTCCCTAACGGCTGCAAATCTCTAGCCACCTCTGAGTTTGATAATATGTTATTTTAAATACGGATTTATAATATAAAACAATTGAACACGTTATTAAGAAGATGTCCCCTTTGAGGGGGGCAATCACTACGCCTTAGTTGCGTGTGATAGAAAATATATTTTTTTCCAAACTGACTTCAACATTTTAATAGTATACTCAATAATAACGTGGCTTAGCGTCCAGCTCCCAGGGGCCCAAGTAGTGCAAGACCAAGGGTAGTATTTTTATAGTTTTGGGGCTATATTGATTTATAAGTCTGTAGCTCCGGACGAAGCAGAAAGCTGATTAAATGGCTTTCTTTCTATTCGTGGAAGGACTCTACTATTATTCGCATCCACGAAAAAGTTATATACCCATACTAGTGGACCCGACAGACGTTGTCCTGCATGCTTTTTCAAGCCACGTATGATTAATATAATTAGCTTGTAAATCGGGAAATATGCTTTCAATCAAAGCATCTTTCGTATTTACCAAGTTGCAGAAGTTGTCCGGCAACTTGAAGCATTGTGTGTCTCCATGCAATGGTATTGCTCCAATTCCAATGGTGAGCAATTGCTCGAAGAATGATAGTGCCAATGGATCGTTTTGTAGTTGAACTCTTACATTTGTGTTAAGACGTAATGTACAAACATTTCGCCATAGATTATTGTTTTATACATGCGTTAATTTCGTCCGCATATGTAGCGCGTGGAATGACCGGCAATGTCTGTCTCTAAAATCACCGGACAGCAGCAGTAAAACACCATCGAAAAGCCTGGTGCTATTATTTAAATTTTTCATCATTCTATCTTCAATTGAATGCTTGTGTGCCATTGTGCATTCATCCCAGATAATATTTTGGCATTTTTACAAAAAAAAAAAAAAGGTTCTAAAATACCCACAATTTGTCGCTCCTCCATCTGCTCGATTTGGTTGTACTGGCAGCGTGCGTTTATTTGCTGTTCCTCATCACCCATGAAGTAAATTTGGAGAAATTTTGAATCGGTATTAGGCATCGGCATTAAAGAACCAATTTGATGATACACTTGGCCCTGAATCTTAAAAGTTGATTGAAAATTGCGACCATCCGCGTTCTGAACGATTTTTGTTGCTCCAAATGAGGTCATTTGAAATTGAATTTGCGAATTTTACGCAAAAACAATTTGGATTGTGATGTAGCTCCAGCCAATAGTGCTTTCAATGGTTCTGGCGGCGAATTCAATGGTGGCAATACAAATTTTCCAGACGCGCAGCAGAAACCGGCCGATTCACCTTTGTATTTGAGTGCATGACAGTATTGGCATTGTTTGTTCATAGAACCGATTACAATTTGTGAATATGACGAATAGTCGATGTCCGACTCATATTCAAACGCAAGGTGAAGAAGTGATGCACGTGTCAATGCGCGATACACTTGCAAACGCTGTTGTTCACGTGTTCTAAATGTATCGGTGACTCTTTGACGGGCCAGTCTTTGTCTTAATGCATTGGCTCGAAGACGTTCGTTGCGTTGCTCTTGATTTTCATTTACACGTTTGATTACAGCCTGGTTTCCTAAATTTTCATTGGCCGTCAATTTATCTTCTGCCGATCTATTTAACCGACGGTTCTGGACTATTTGTGAATTCGGAGTACGTCGACCAATATTTCCTCCTCGTTCACGAAGACGTGGCATTGTTGTATGTATATGTGAATATAATACACTAAATATTTACTGAAATGCGACACCGGAAATATCAAAAGGCTCCGTACAAAAAGGCGGTTTTTTACAATTTTGTTTTTTAATAATACATCGATTTTTGGGGCACTGTGTTTGTATGTTCCGTATGAACAGTGGAGTGTGATATTGCTACAACTTTTTTTGACTTATATATTCCAAATAAATCAATTTTGTATTTTACTTAATAACTCGCAGTCACGATTCGGTTGCTTTTGAAATACGTATAAGATTTTGAATGTAATTTTTGTATGGGCGGTGACACGCCCCTTTGCCCAATTTTGACCAATCTTCACAGGAATACTCCTTGGTTAATACCTAAGATTATGTGTAAATTTGAACTCGATCGATTTGGTGGTTTTCGAGATATAAGATTTTGAATGTATTTTTTGTATGGGCGGTTCTACGCCCCTTTGTCCAATTTTGACCAATCTTCACAGAAATACTCCTGGGCCAATACCTAAGATCATGTGTAAATTTGAACTCGATCGATTCGGTGGTTTTCAAGATATAAGATTTTGAATGCTATATTTGTATGGGCGATACCACGCCCCTTTGTCCAATTTTGACCAATCGGCTTCTAAACCATCCAGGGCGCTACCCAAACGCATACAAAAAAAATTATTCAAATCGGTCCAGCCGTTTAGGAGGAGTTCAGTGACATACACACGTACAGTAGAATTATATATATAAAGAAGATATGCACTGTTCTTCCTTTCCAAATCAATTCTCTCCCCAAACTTTACGGATTTTGTCTCTAACACATAAAGTGCCATGGAAAGTGGATGTTATAGCCACCGATCTCAGCAAAGCGTTCGACAAAATCTCTTACAATGTCATACTCTTCAAATTTAAAGCGATCCATTTTTAAGCCAAAGAGTCCTCTGGTGTGCCACAGTGTAGTCGTTTTGGACCCTTGATCTTTAATTTGACAATATATGATATTGTTCGTGCCGTTTTGCTCTGTGAGCTCTGACCCGGAGAAATGCGCAGAAGATATGAAATTCTCTAAACGGATATCTTACACTGCTGACACCTTCTCACTACAAACTGACCTTAACCACTTTTACTATTAATTTTTCTACTGACTTAAGTAACTTATTGCATTTACAACGAGTCTGTCTTCACTGTTTCATTAATTCGTGATTTGGGCATTTTTTGCGACGCTCATCTTAACTTTCGTCTTCACATTAACATCAGTTTACCTCCCCTTGAAGCTGCTCAATTTACAAGCTTGCGTGGCTTCGGGTTGTAGCTCATGGATTGCTTGAATGATATCGGCCTTAAGTGCTGGAATCATTTCCGTATTGTTCGCTTAAACTCCGCAGTCCACACCAAACTGTCACTCCCTGTGGATGCACTGGCTTCTCGACAATAACGTGCGATTTTTTTGAGCCCCAAATGCAACAATTTCGTTTGTTAACATATAGGTACCTACCTAGCCGCCGAGATGAAAACGATTTTCAAAAAACGCACTGTTTGAACTCGGCTACACAGCACTCACTTTGGAAATAAGTTTTCAATATTTCCCAACGTTGTTCAAGCGTAAGAAAAGCTCCGCAACAACAATGTCACATAACACCTATTAAAACCGGTGCGGTGCGGCAGCTAACGTTTAAACCGCCACCCGTTTCAATATTACCAAACTGCATCATTTAGCTTAATTCCACTTACTACTTTATTGTGATTCATTTAAATATACCCGGTCCGTCTGCCGTTTGCGTATCCTTTTAACTGCTGTCACAGCTGTACAATGTTTCCTTATCCGTTGCGCTCCGCCTCCGTTCTCCGAGCAAAAAAATAAAAACAACAACTCCAAGAAGGAGAAAATATGACAGACATCAGACAAAATTGCAGATTATGTCAGTGGAACTAAAAATTCATGAAGTCTCACTGCTGCGCATCAGTCGCCAAAACTTTAGCTACCGTGTCCTTCCCCCGTCCTTACACTACGCCCCCGCAAGTGAGTGAATCTATAACTGAAATTATTTCACTGTTTTGTATCCACGTTTTTACAGATGCAATTCATTTTGTGGCATGTCAGGCTGTGAATCCTTTTCATAAAAACGAAACACCATCTCCTTCAACAAATGTCCTCTCATATTTACACATTTTGCAAGTGCAGCAGGCAACTACCAAAATGCATAGTGTCCTCGCCTCGTCCTTGCCTGCCACCGAGTTGCCGTTAAGAGACAACTAACTGTATACTACAACTCATTATTCAACAACACAAAGTTCCTTTTCGTTTGCTTTGTTTTTTTTTTTTTTTTGGTAACACGTCTGCTAGTTGTCTGCAGCAAGCGAGGAGCATTGGCCATAAGGGGGTGGTGGATGATGGTTTGCCAGCGATATGCTCCACATCAAGTACACTGTACACAGGTTTTTCACTCCCGCCCTGGAAGTTACGCGTCGCGATAATGGTGACACAAGTTATCCTCTGCTCGAGGTTTTTTCTTTTCCTTTTTTGTGCCCAAAGAAGGAGTAAAACTCGTTCGTAATGATGATGACTGTGCAATGTGCATTCACAAGGTATAGCTAGCTGAGCTGGTGGCGGTGGGTTCAGCTCGTCTGTGAATTATGCCAAACGTTAGCCGGGGTAATGTGAGTGAAATTGCATTAAAAACTTTTCCACTGGAAATCTTTTTTCACTCTTCTCCACCGTTAGTGTGTTGGTAGTAAGTATATAGTTTTTCTTTCCTATGTAGGTATTTTTCCTTTTGTTGCCTTGTTTACAAAATTGAAACACATTTTGTTAAATTTTAACTCGCTTATGGTGTTTGAGTTTAGCGCAGCAGCATCAGACGGCAGGGAGCACTTAAATGGTTGCGCGAATTTGTTACCACTGAACACTTTATGTATGGTATATATTATAAGGAGATGTGCTCCTTTTTTTGTGCCAAGGAATAGGGAAACTATTGTTTATAGTCGCTCTCGACTAAATTTATGCTGAATTAAGCTGCATTGTATTCAAATTAGGTGAGCTTAATTAAAATTATTTAATTTTGCTTATGGCTACTAGTTAAAAATGTATGCGCAAGGACTTGTGTTTTTGTTGATAATGGGTCATTGAGGTAAGTGCTGTGAATTTGCATTTTTCCGCCCCACTTGTTCCTACCTGTTTTCCAGTTCCAGACGGAATTTATTTCATTTCATCAAAGGTACTTTTCATCCAAACAGTCAAATCGGTATCAGAGCCTGGGCTAGACATCTAAGACCCGTCAGGTACAAGTCTATCTTAGATACATGCAGAAATGCCTGTGATTATTAGCACTGTCATCTAAAACCTACTTTCTAGCACTGTTTGAGTTTACACTCCACTGAGGTGCACTCCCCATCGTCCCATCTTTTGTGGTGATGTCTGCGGCGAGCCATGTCTTAGCACCCGTTAACACAACAGCTTAAGTCAAACATTTTGCATTCTACTTCGTACTACGGCTTCGGTAGGGTATTAGTTTCACACCTCACTTGATTGAGCAAGGGGTTCGACTCCTTCGTTCTCTTTGTTCTCTCTCCTGCTGTCTGTGTCGTTTTTTGATTGTCAAACAAGACTTAAGCTGGAACAATTCGTTTTATTCATCAACATTTGACGTCAAATATAGAATTTCAATGAAGTTTTCGTTTTTCTTTTCAATAGAACACCGAAATTACCACAAGTTGTTGTGAGTGAGTTTCCCCCTTCTGTATGGTCTCAAATTTATTCCAGGAACTCAACTTAACACCTCAAGTAAGTCTGCCATGCATTATATTGTTCCCTGCAACATTGTTGGACAATCAAAGCACAGCTGCCCGATTGGGTCACTTTCCATTTTGCAACCGTGTTTTGGTTCGCATAAATTGAATGGGATCAATGATCCTTATCGCTCTAGAAAAACACGACAAAAAAACTCCCACGAATAATGAAGATATCCTTTTCACCCTTTCCAGTCGACTTTTATGACACCCACGAGAGAGTTCCTTCTAGACGACGACATCCAAAATCCGGATAAGAATCGCTTTTCGCACGGAACAAATCACAGAGTTGTATACCTACCTTGGTGTGTGTGTGTGCGTACCACTTGGCCTGTGTGTCTGGGAGCGTAGAATTATCCAAGCGTGATGGTAGAAAAATCCTTTCGATTAAAAGTGATGTGTTATTTTTTCAGACCAAGACATTTCTGAATGGAGCTGAAAGTGCAGCGTCAACAAAGCGATAACCCTTTTCGCCGTATATGGGTATCCTTGTGTGTGATGATGGCGGTAGCGTCGTCGCTCGTCGGCATTGGGATTCCATTTCAGTGAAGCGGAAACTTGAAACCAAAACCACCTACAACTGCGCTGAGGTGTGAAAATATTGTGTGTGTACGCCAACACGTCTGGATCTGACACCTGTATGCACTGTCGTCGAGGGACAATGACTCAATTTCATGGCAATCTAATGGAAGGGTTTAGTTGTGTTTACTATAATGAAAGCGGGATTTATAGCTAAGTTTCGGGGGCTTTATTTGGCTTTTCTACAAAACGGCTTACAAGTCAGGCTCGGAATCGTAGGAAATGCTGCTGTAGCTGTTGGCTTGTTTCTTTTCTGTCGCTTAACTCTGTTGGCACATACCTATTGCCTGTGCAAATTTAGTTAGTATAATACTAGCTTAAGTCATTTACTTCTTTTGGACTTTACTTACCTAGTTGAACGTGGTTTGTTTAAAAAATATAAACACCATACCCCGACGGCTGCCGATGAGAGCATAAAAAAAATTAAAAAAAATATTCCTTAGCGACTTACTCAAGCAACTCTAAGAAGGAAATTTAAGTCTGTCTCGAAACTTTGCTAAAGAGAAAATAACAGTATTTTGGGCTGCAAATCAAAGAAGAAATAAAATTAAATAAAATGGAAAAGTGGATAGAGGGAAATTTAGATAAAAACACATATATTATTCAAAACAGATTTAGGTTTAAGTTTTTATTTGTGGTAAAAAAGACAGAAAGGGGGGGGGAAACTGTAATGCATAACAGGATACAATTTTGACGAAAAGCTGAATCTATTTAGTCACGTTATGGGAGCAAGATCTGACAGAGGTTTTCAAATAAGAAAAAGAAGACTTTAAAAAGTATATATATTTTTATATTTGCTTCAATTTTTAAAGTTTGGTATTCCATATAATTTAATTAAAACTCGTCTTGTACCGATCATTATAAATGAATATTTTTTTTAAGTTAACGAACAACAAGATACAAAATGATGATGATTTTTTGCAGTACTATTAAAAAGAAGCATTTCGCCTGTGAATTGTTTTGTTTCAAACGCCATTTTTGTCGTTTTTGAGTTAAGCCTATTATCCTGCTCGCGCTAAATTTTAGCGTCCCTAGTCTCCACTTTGTTTCTCCACACCAAAGATAAATGGTCGCTAAATAATCAAAAGGTTATTTTTTTTGGTTTAGCGTTTTCTTTTATAGTCACGCACATGTTCTCTGCAGTTTCCTTGAAAAAAATCCATAGTAAACAAAACAAAAACTTTTTTCTCCGTTTTTTTATATCAAAATTTATCTTCGATTTAATGTTCCGGACATTTATTTCGCGAGCTAAATGAGTGGAGACTTTTTATCGGCCCATCTATTTGAATAGGTACTGCTTTGCTAAACTGCCTCGCTAAATTTTATCTATGTAGGCATTTTTGTATGGGAGATAAAATTTAGCGCGAGCAGGATACTAGACTTTAGGAAAGGATTTTGTATGCTCTTTTCAATTCTGCGATCCGATTTGCTCCATGTCTTTCCAAGATCCGAGATGTCAATCCCGAGATATCCAGTATCGACTTTGTCCCAAATCCACCAAAATCAATAGTTTGTAGAATTTTTTGTGTCATAAACTATTTTTTTACGTTTGGGACAAATTTTCCATATAATTTTTCTCAATTTTTTTTCCGAGAATTGTTTTGCTCCACGTGCGTATCACTGCGACAAGAGATAGACAAAATAAAAGGTTTTCCAATAAGAGTTGCTATTTTGAGATAAATGATCGCATATTTATTTCATAATAAAGAGGAATGTATGCCGTTAATAACAAAAAACAAAATCAGCCAAATGGCCACCACGACCACGCTTACAGGACCATATCCTTTTCATGAAATTTTCGAAAAAAAAAAAACGCAAAGTGGCTGCCCTATGTCCTCGATAGACTCACGAATTCCAAATGCTTTAGTTTTGCGAACTGTGACTGCAAAATTTTCACCATTATTTTAGTGAATTTTTATAATTTCAATGCGTTGTTGAAGCGTGTGTCGTTTCTACTTGTCAAATGTCAAAAAAATAACAGCTTCAAAAGTGACAGCTACCGAAATAGTGGACTATTCAAAATTTCTTCGAGAAACATGTTTGAGAAGAATCTCATTAAGACTATGTATGAAGTTAAGTCATCGGTAGTTAACATGTGCGACGGATTCTATGGGACTGCTCGCTCCGTCGAATACGTCAATATTGCCGGATCCGTCGGCGCAACGGATGCGACGGATTCTATGGGTTGGACCCTTTAGTCCTCACTCCTCACTAATCAGTCGTGGCTTGCAAAGCAAAAAATCGATCATTTTATGGAGTGATTCGTGTGTTCCGCAGAGTAGGGATAAAATAAAAAAAATGTTCTTAAAACATAATGATATAGATATAATGGTTGTCCAAAGATATTCTGAGCCGGGACATTCCTTAAATACAGGAAGTCGCTTGCATTCATGCGACAGTTGATAGGTATTTGAAAAACGTAGAGATACATAGTCCACTTCACCTAGTCAAACTTTTAGCAAGCATGAGTATCTACCGAGGGTGGCAATGGTGTAGTGGGTAGAGTCATTGCTTGTGACCCGGTCGGCTCAGGTTCGAGGCCCACCGGGGGACAGCAGTACTCGGCCACCCAAACATATAAGAGAAACGAATAATATCAGAGTTTCTCCCCCACTACACAAAAATAAAGAAAAGAGAGACGAAAAGAGACCCGACATTGGTGGTCTGATTCGAATATCTCTCTCTTCTTCTTTATTTATCTACCGAGAAAGATGAACTTAAAATCGCATTCAAATGCTTCCTGAAGATTTAAAGCCGTATTCCAAATCTGCTAACAAAATGAACTTCAGCAAAGTACCTTTTACCAAAGTAAAAATATTACTTAATGAAATAAATTTCAAGTTTGAAATGAAATATGAAAACTCGGCCAAGGAAAATAGTTCAAAACGGTCAGTTTATTTATTACAGCCGCCAAGGGTACACTACAAACACCCAAATTATTAGCTTTGTGCAAAATTAACAAATACATTTAAGACACCGATATTAAAGGAAAAGAAAGAATATTTAAAAGACTTGCTTCCGTTTCTGATTGGATGTCGATAAGCAATATTTTAAAACGTTGCTTAATCTTAAGATTCTTAACTTATTGTGATAGCAATATTTTATTTTGTTGTTTGCCTTTTTATTAAGAAGAATGTTTTTACTAAAGAAATTGAATAATTTTCTTAATTAATTGCATTTTTTGGAATTAAAACTTTGTTTGTCAAAAAGACGAAATCACTTTTTATTTTTGAATTTTAGTATCCAACTCCTGACGCAGTGGCTTAGTGGTAGTGTGTTGGGCTACTAAGCGAGGGATCCCAGGTTCGAATGCCGAAAGGGCCAAATTACATCTTAAGGTTTTTTTCCACTGCGCCACCTATCGCGAACGTCTGACAAACATCCGAGAATAAAACTGTCATGAATGAGCTTCTCAATCAGCCGTTTGGACTCGGCGTAAAATTGTAGATCCCTTCCATTCGTCCCAAAACTGAAAACCCACACAAAACGAATGGTTGTGAGAAGCTAGGCCTTGGGTCTCATAGACCTGTCGCGCCAAAATATTTATGTATCCAACTCCATGCTTTCTTGCCTTTCAGATATTTAAGATGAGAAGTTTCAAAATATAGGAGGTGGGACACAAGTCAAAAAGTCTACTTTTACGTAAATAAATTAACGGTTTGTCAAACCACTTTGAAAGGTAAACTCTTTAAAAGACTTACATCAACTTAAAAAAATTAAAAAAATCCTATCACACGGTTTCGAACTAGCAAGTACGCAAACCTTTAAATGCGTTTTTTTGGGATGACGTATGGAACGAAACAATTCTCAGGCGCCGAGTCAGTTGCCATATCCGTCAATCTAGGTCGTGTAAAATGCTGCTGTATAAAAATACGGACGCCCTTCCGTTTTCAATAGTGACTCCCGAAGCGGAAGGTTACAGAAAGAAATAAGAATTTCATCTTTCTTGATGTTCCCGGTTGGTATTTTGTGTACGTATGATTTCTTTGATTTTGTGTTTCTGGTCAGCGAAAGTATAGGTACCTACATCTCCCGGAAAACGATTGCAATTAGTTCGTATTTTCTTCTTCTTATGGCCGGAATTTCATCAAAGTCAATATTTGTAAACCTTATAAGATCTGCTAGTAAATGAATCAGATTATGTAGTAGTTGCATGTAACTTTCTTTGGTTTTTGAAATGCGAAAGCGAATTTTGTTTTTTCCTCACAACCTAACGTCAAGGCCATTTGTATTTGTAGAGGTTATTGCGATTTAAAAAAAGTAAGCAACGGTTAAGTTTAATACCACAATCAAAACCGGGAGAATGAGATCACTTTCGCATTTCAAAAAAAAGATACGTGAACAAAAATTGTCCTGAATAAAACTCCCTTTGTTTTTATATTCATGTTCAGAAACAGTCTAATTTCAAGTGGATTTACCTTTAGAGAAATTTTACAGCTAAAAGAATTACACGTTATCTCGTCCTGATTTGTCTCTACATTAAAACATAAATTTATTTTACAGAAATCCTTTAATTTTGTATTGAAAGAAAGCACTTAAAATTGACGCGCTTTGTTTTCACCGCAAGTGGGAGATTCTGTAAAAAAAAAACGAAACGTTTTACGAAAACGAAACGGTTTTCGAAATGAAACGTTCTTTAGAAAGCGACATCGGACATCACAAAACTTAAAGATGTTGTCAAATAGCTTTTAAAAAATGAAACGCTTTTCAAAAAACGACATAAGATATCATCTATCATGTGGACTCTTAGACCTGGTTTATATAACTACCATTTTTTATGCTTTTCCTACAACATCCCTCATGTGCTTGCACTAAAAACACATCTAGATCGCAGCTTAAACGTCATAAAGTCTTCAAAACGTATCAAACATTTAAAAGAATTTAAATACCGACCTCCTTGGCGTTCTCCACAAAGTTAAGCGAAAACTCAACCCTTTTCGAGCCTCCACTGCCTTTTATTTATATTGCCCACATCTCCCCAACAATACAGGAACATCAAAGAACATCACGATGCCATCGCTGAGCTTGTTAAACTAGCGGCCTAAGTTTAAGGTCTAACACGACCCTTTCGAACCGTATTAGTATTTATTTATTCAAATATTCCGAGGGTGGATTTGAACAGCCTGTGGCGAAAACAATTTCATGTCCTTGTAGCTTGTAGGAATAAATTCATATTTTTCTGTCGCCGTTATTCACAACGCGCTCAGGCTATGTCATCGCACACAATATGAATATAATACCCCTATGTGTCATATATTAGTTTCCATCTTTGTTCCAATACCCCACCTTGCCAATGTCAGGAAACAAGAAAGCGCTGTCTGGTATTTTCCCGGTTGAAGGGTTGTACAAAAAAAAAAAAAAAACGAATTACCTTCCCCCTAGAAAACAATAAATGCAGTCACAAAGAAGAGCGACAGTCTCCGAGGAATTCGTCCTTTTAGAATTTAAAATTGTTTTCTGCTTCTTCTTTTTTTTTGCGGAATCGCAACATGTGGTAAATTTTCTAATATACCTACATATCGCAATGTCATTGAAGTGCCGTTGTTTACTATTCATTTAAGTTAATTTGTTGGAAGGAAAATTATGAAAACAGAACGTCGAACAGATTTTCGTTTTCGGTCGGTTAGGGGTTGGCTGACTTTTCTCGACACGCCTGTCTTCGCCAGTGACAGGAGCTACCTACGCACTTTATAGAGTTCAAAGTGAAAACATTTTCCAGCTACTGTCCCAGTGCGCCCGAGGGCAGGTGGGCAACTTTATTTCACTTCGGTGAAAAAGGATATTCCCATATTATGATGACTATTATTATTACTATTGTCGGGGCGGGTGTTCCCTGTTCCATCTTTATAGTGGTGGTTGTATTGGTGGCAATCGCAATTCCACCCGAAGGGCTCTCGAATATCCTGGATCAAGCGACGGGTGCTCTGAAATCTGAGAGTGAATTTCAAAAGCAAATAATTTTTCAATTAGGCCAAAGTGGAATGGTAATAATTTCAATTGAGATATACTTTTCTCTAGCTTTGGGGTATGTGACGCAATTTTTGTCTAGGCACTGGGCTGAGTTGAGCTATTATACGAGTTTGCTCCTGTTCGGGCGGCAAACACAGAGTCAATGGAAGTCTGATTCGGTGGGCGGCGGTGGGCGGATGAGGCGTTTAATTGGATTTTAAAAGATTTTCATTTCAGATGAATGTCGGTGGGGGAAAATTTTGACAGATGTGATATTTAAGAGCTGAAACGGGCGTGTTGAATATCTTCAAATTGTGAAAGTTTCCTGAGGCATATCGCATTTCTTTCTAAGCTGAAACCCGCCTTTGTTTGAAAGTTTAACAACCAAGAACAAAAATTGAATTCACATGCGAAAAAGTGTTGAAATTAATGGCACATTTAACTTTTTCCCACAAACTTTTGTGCCTCGAGATGGAACTTTGAACGGGACGAAGAATGTATTTTGAAATTGAATTCGCGCGTAATGGTTTTTGCGATTGGACGGTATTCGTTCCATGCCATTTAGATTTACAAGTTCCCATCGAATATGGACTAGCTCATTGAGTTAGAAGTAACCACATTTTTTTTAAGCAACAATACTGATTTATTTATAGCGAATTCCCTCCCAAAATTTACAGCCTCCATTGGTCGAGCAGTTTAAAAGCCACCCGAAGAACAAAGTCCACGTCGACCTTGTTATGCCTCATCGTATTGACAAGTCCGGACAACTGTTCAGCATTCTTTAAGAAAAGGAGTAAATTCCGTCATCACTAGAACTCAAAAGCAAACAAAACAAACTCACCCTTGCCCTGTCAACCAAAACCTTAAACTGCGGGTCCATTACCTTCGAGTAGAGTCTACTCAACTCGCTGTTAGAAGCCAGCTTCTTGCGAAGCAAATTCCTAATATCATCGTGTGGTAAAACGTTGACAATGTCGTCGATGAAGCTGCTAAATGATCTATCCATAGCGATGCCGTCTGCTGCTTCAAGAAGCTGATCAAGACTTCTGAGATTTTTTTGCACAAGGCTCATATCAATAGGGCTGTTACTTATCCCCAAATAGTTTACGATGTCCTGAACTTGTGGTACCTTCGCTAGCTTTTGCATTTCATCGCTCTTCAGGTTGATAGACTTCAAGTAACCGTAGGCAGTATTAAAGTCGCCATCGAAGAGATGATGCTTAGCAAAGATAAATCCCATGCGGACCTTTGGAAGGATATCGTAAAAATCTTGCAGTTCCCTTTTTAGGTTAACTGATCCGACAGCAGCTGCTGCGAATAGAACGACGCAAACGAAGTATGCCAAGCGCATGATGAAAAGTGCCACAAACGAGAGACTAGTCTGTCAAATGACTGCCCTTGGTCTAGAAAGTCTGCCGCATTTATAGGTGGCGCGGTCTTGAAAAGAATAATGGGTCAATTGGACAACCACTTGAGGGTAAGTTCCGGCTAGTAATTAATTTGCAAAGTGCCGCGACAAAGTAATTTCAATCTTGCAAAAGTAATTGACAGTTAATTGACTGATAAGCTCGAGTGGTATTGAGATCGAGTGGGTGAATTGATTTAGAAGTCACTTTCCCCATCCCCATGTAGCCATTCAAATCGAATAAGCACTGCACTTTCAATTTGCCTAAAAGAAAAGTTTGCCCAAACAACCCTCGAAGGTATAACTTTCGGCAAATTTCCCAATATTTTCACCCAAATTTAATGGTCACATTTAAAAGCAAAAAAACCGAATCTCCTTCTTTATTGGTTAAATGGAAAAAGTCCATTTGCGAAACTTTTCGTTAGTTATTACCACCGACTTTGGCCAAATTTGGAATAGAAATGGCAGCAAACCACAGACGAAATTTATGCCCTCAACTGGAAAGTGTAAATCTGTTCTAGTTTTTTTTTTTTGCTTCCTACCATCTCTCTCAATGGGGTGGATAAATTCCATATCCTCAAGGGTGAACCTTTGAATGGAAGTGATAAAGCTCGTAGAGTGTCGATTTTTATTTTTCATACCAAATTCCTTTGGTGCGGAGAGTTTACGAATCAAGATGACTTCTGAGACAAAATGTCCCACTTTCCACATACACGAACACAAACACCGAGTACTCGATGTCAGTATAGGTATATCTTGGGAAAGAATCTCTGAAGGAGCAGGGGGGAATGGAAAATATTCTTTATGTATGCCGACTTGAATGAGATTTTTAAATGCACAGCTTTTTCGCTAGGTGGGCTTTGACATTTTTATGTTGAAGTTATTTAAGCGAAAGGTGGACCGATAGATGGGATTTCAATGCGCGCAGATATAGGCAGCACCTGGTGTTGCAGATTTTTTAGAAGTGTCTTTATTTCACGACCCATTATAATTCAATTTATTAATAACAGTATTGCTTACAATTTAAAACAACAAGCATCTTTCAAAGTTTGCAAACAAATGAATACAGTAAACAAGTATATTTAAATAAAAGGAAAGAAATTTACAGCTTAAGACAAAATTTAAAACAATAGACTTAAACAAATTGAAAAGGGTCTTAACAATACAAAATTAAATGTTCATGACAGATATTTTAACAGAGTGAATTTAAAATTATTCGTGCTTCTAATCTTTCTATTGTGTATGGGCAGAGAGTTCCACAATCTTACAGAGCTAATAAAAAACTGACGTTCAGAAATTAGACAGGCATAACTACTTTGTATGAGCATACACGATCTACTCGACTGATGAAAAGAAGCTTATTTTACAGATATTCCGGCTGTCTTCTTTGTGAGTAGACCGTCGAAAGTACAACCGCCTATTTGTTTTGCATACACCGAAACATTGTCATATCTCTTTAAATTAAATACCAATCGGGTAATAGAAGATTTTTCGACATAAGGAGTTTTGTTGGTGTTGGTGATCGCGTAGTCCGCCGTACACTTTCCCAATAGTGGCATTAAGGGTGCAATTGTAGCGACACGAAAAATGCAAACGAAAAAAATTTCTTTCGGTTTTTTTAACCACTTAAACTTAATTGTTGAACTCAATCTTGGTCTTCAAATGTTGCTTAGCAATTGTAAAGTTAGTTTATTAAAAAAAAAGTAAGTAAATTATCTTCAACTAGCGGACCCGGCGAACTTCGTCTCACCCCAATTTAACGCCTTCAGATAAACTCCAGAGTGATAATAAAACACGTACCGGTGCACAATTTCGGATGATTTAGATTTCGCAACATGATTATAATCGATTCCACCTTCAGCTGTAAATTATGCGGCGGAGTTCCTGTCACATCAACCGAATTCAAAAATTTTGTCGAATAGTTGGTTGCTTCATCATCGTCGGTCACGCGGTCAACGGATTTGTACGAATGCGATTCGACTTTGAATAATCAAATTCAAGCTACCGACGACGTCCCAATTCTTAGCTGCTAGCACCTCGTAAATCCTTCATTGTTCGGGCAAGTGCCTCCAAAGCTCGTTTATGCGCCATTGTGCATTTATCCCAAATGATATTTTTGCATTCTCGCATCAATTTCGCTTTCGCTGAATTCTTGGTCATTTTGTACGTTGGCTTATTTACCGTGAGAAGATTCATCGCCAGCTTCAAAGCGGAATGTGCAGTTCAACCACCTTCCAACAGTATGGCAGCAATGCCAGAGGAAACAACAGCCAACACAATTTGAGATTTTGACCGAATTGTTGCCAGAATCAACGAAATGACGAATGTCTTGCCTATCCCCCCGGGAGGATCGAGGAAGTATATGCCTTCCGTCAACAACCCTTATCAACGAATCGTACACGTACAGCAGAAGAACTGCTCGGCATTCCAAAGTGCCATATCATAGTCTTCCCCCGTTGCAATTGGCGCTGGAATGCATCGTGCAACGAACTTTTTGGCGTTGGCATTCCCAATTTCGACAGCAGACTGCCGCACATGAGTACGCATATGTCTTCGATCAGAACTAACGCTTCGTTGCCATAGAATCCGTCGCGTCCGTTGCGGCAACGATTTCGACTGACAGGTTGATAGAATACACAGCAGCTTAAGGAAAGTGAAGTGACCCATAGGCATCGCACGTGCCGGATGCGACGGATAAAGCAGGTTTTACTTTCTACTTTTCTGTGTGCGGCATGCGTTGACAGTTGGCACAGCGGGGGAGGAAGCTCTTACATTGGTGGAAATATTGAGAGTAAGAGAAACTGTCATGGTCGTTTGGAAAAATTCAAAATAAAAATATTTTGTTGCGGTCAAATAACTATTTTAAAGAACTCATGTGAGTATATTGTGTTTTCAATGCAATTCGTACCCAAATTTCTTCGAGAAACATGTCTGAGGAGCGTTTCATTGAGACGATGTATGAAGTGAAGTCCTTAATTTCAAGATGGAAATTCGAAGTTATCGTGCGAAATCTGTGCAAAATGTCGTCAGCCACGTCGCGGTCGGGTTCAAGGGATGAAATAAAGCTATGATGATCGTAAACAATGTAGATACCAATTTGATTCACTGGCGTAGAAAAAATTAAATCGGCGAGCGTTGAGTTCCAAATTCCAATGTGTATCGTTTTCGAGCAAATTCAAACATTGGTAAACCTCCTGGAAAGTGGCGCACAGCACACCATCTCCAGTACGCAAGGAATCGAAGGTTGAAGGGCCCATAATGTTCACAAAAAGCTATAAATCATCAAATCATGCGATAAAATGCAAAAATGTGCCGAAAAAAAATTAAAATTTTTCGTGTTTTTCCGGAATTTTTCAAATTTCCCACTAAGAATTTCGAAAAGCCATTCCGGAACAATTGCACAAAAAATTCCATACAAAAAATCAAATTTCAATTTTTCCAATTTCCCGACTTTTCTGGAGGGTTTTTCCAAAATTTCGTAACAATATGCTCCTGGTAATTACGAAGGACTGAAAAGATATTTGAGCCAAATCGGTCCAGCCGTTCTCAATCGATGATTCACTATACATTTTTCACACCATTTTTATATATATAGATTTTTCTAGAAAAAGAATTCATTTATTTTTCTGAACGAAAAAAATTTTACGTACAGAAAAATTAATAAATGTTCTTTTGTTTCGAAAATTTTAAATAATTTGCTTATTTTTTTTTTTTTTTTGATAAACTAACTTTAAAATTCATAAGCAACATTTTAAGACCAAGTTTAAGTGGTTAAAAAAAGCAAAAGAATTTTTTTTCGTTTTCATTTATCGTGTCGCGATAACTGGCTCCTAACATGGGTGGTCCACGTAAGTGTCCGGATGAAAATCACACCTAGGCAGAATCAACATACTCTATTTGGCGCCCTGCTAGTTGAATAGGTGGAAAACCGGAAATGTCTATTTTTCTTTTGCAGATCACAACTCACAAGTGCTTTCGACTTAAGAGGGTTAAGGAATAATTCATTTTTGGTTGACCAGTTGAGTATAGATTGAAGATCTGCATTTATTAGCGTTGTAACCTCGATGACCTGTTGTGGTGAAAAACTAAGGTAAATCTGCGCATCATCAGCAAACATGTGCATTGAGCAATGCTTAACTGACTATCTTAGGCAGTTCATTTACATAGAGGGAGAAAAGCAGTGGTCCCAGAATTGAGCCTTGAGGCACCCCACACCTTACTGGCAGAAACCTTGAGAAACGCTCACCCACTGACACTCTTCGCTGCCTCCCGTGTAGATAGGAGAAACCGAGTTTCATTGAAGAGAGTGAAAACTTGAACTCTTTCCTAAGTTTGGAGCACAGGATTAAGTGGATGACGGTATCGAAGGCCTTCGAAAAATCGAGTAGGGAAAGAATAGTAGCATGATTTTTATCGACAGCTTTTCTGATATCATCGATTACCAATAATAAAGCGGTCCTATACAGACTGATTTTCACTTAGCAGATTTTTACTTAAGAGATATTTCTGCATTTGTGCAAGTATAATTTGTTCGAAGACCTTAAACAGAAAGGGAGTATTGAAATGTTTCGGTATTCCACTGAATTTCCGCTCGTTTTCTTTCGGATAGGAATAACCTTAGCTTCCTTTTAATGTGAAGGCAAAAATTACGTTGTTAAGATGGTGTTAAAAATATACGTTATAAAGGCCAGTATATAAGAAAGCAAAAGTTTAACAAATTTAGGATTGATTTCGTCAAATCCCATGGCGCTAGATTTGAATACTAATATAGCATGGGTAACATCTTCTTGGCGAACCTTACAAAAATTGAAGAAAAGAGTATTGCTATCATTAGGCGACATGTCAAAAGCGAATGCGCTTATTGAATTTGTACTTCATGTTGTTAGGAAATCCGAGTTCAGTTGGTCACAAATCGACAGTTTATGGAGTTTTTGACTTCTCTTTCCTTGGCCCAATTTCTCGAAAATGTTGCCATTTCTCTTTGCTAGACGAACAAGTAGGTACCAAATTTTCTGTTGTAGAAAGTACGCTTTGCATTTCTGATTTTGATTGTAGTCTTATTTCGAAACGATCGATATTACCTTCGGGACGCTTTTTGGCAGCCCGGACTCCGGACTCATCTTTTTGAAAATGAGTGAAATCGGACTCTTTTTTTTTAAATTTTGGACGCTTTTTCTGTAATTTAATCATAAACTCCTGAAACCGCTTAAATTGACTTAATCAGTCAAAATCATTCGCCTACACCTACTACAATTGACATAATTTATGCGCTTTGTCAATCAATTTGTGAAAACCTATACCTATTCTGCGACTGTGTGAAGTTGCAATAGCAAATTGGAAATGAAAATGAAAAATGAACTGGAAACTACTATATTAAATGGATTTTTTCTGTGTTTTGTTGGTGCCCGGCTGGGTTTTTGTCGGTTTTGGGTTCGGTAATAAGTAGTGAAGTATAAAAAAAACTATGACAGGGATGGGACTCCTTTTTTCAGCTGGGACTCTTTTTTTGGACTCCTTCTGAAAAATTTCAGAGGTAACGCTGTATAGAACATAAAACTCCGTAATCTTAATATTACTTCCAGCTTTTAAAAGCATCGTCACTTTTTTTTTTAGGAGCTGGAGAATATTTGGAGTCCGCCACTGAATTGAAGTTGAAGCTGATTTTTCAATTTTAGTTTTTAAAGGCAGGTGTTCGTTAAATATAAGACTATTTCCTGTAGGAGAAAAATAGTGTACTTGATCATTAACCAGGGGCATAAATAATATCCCAATTTTTGCTACCAACGTCATATTGCAATTAGGCGTAATTTTTGTTCCGGAAATCTCTAAACATGACTTGGTCTTAGCATACTTGTTTTCAACGTGATAGGTTAGAAACAACAAGTCATGATTTGAGAACCCTGGTGCTAAAGTATTATTGTACAGTCAACTCGGTACAATAATACTTTACTTTTATTTGAAACAATCGATAAGGTTTTGTTGTGCGGATGTAAAGTGAGTAGGAGTGGACATGTTGACTGGACTTAAGTCATACGATATCATTTGCTCCAAGAAGTCCATTGAAGGGGGAGTGTTCAGCAGGTTACAGTTTATATCGCCAATTATAACTAGGTATGTCTGTAGCACTGCAAGATTTTTCCTCAATTACCTACGGCGTAAATTGGAGCAAAATGTATTAAAATAATATGGCCTATAAATATAGGTTTCTGGAAGTTATAAGATGAATAATCATTCCTTAAACCTCAAAGCTTAACGAAATCCAAGGCAGAATGGAATCTCCCTCCCTGTGTCGAATAGCACTGTCAAAATTGAAAAGGTATAGTTTTTGCAACAAGTTTTACGCAAAAAGTTGCAATTTAACGCAATTAACGCTGTATGTACTTCTTTGACAAAATGTCAATAAAAATATGCCAAGTATTGAAAGTGGTCTTATGAAATTCGATTCCATTGGGCGATCGGATCAAAAGCGGTCCGCAACAGCGCATCCCCTTGACTCAGAAGGATAATCTTCTTTAAAATCCCCAAAAAACACAAAACGTCCCCATGTTGCATACCTACATTATCTTCGTTGTTTACTTCATACTAAAACCTTCCGAAAGCTATAACTTTCCTGAAATTATGGCTCGCCATATCCACACCTCCACCACTGACTGACAACACGTGGCGGCAAGGTGCCGTATCACATTAAAATAAACATGCAGTCTCGTATAATATTCCCCTCCTCAAGTTCGCTTGCGTTATTTTCTTTCGTCCTTTGTGTTTGGTTGTATATTTTTTAAGCAATTGCGTCTTCCTGCAATTATGCTCAGGTGTTGGAACTGCCAACTCCATTGTCACGGTATTGTGAAATTGTGAAAATGAAAATTTTCCCCAATTGTAGTAAATTTCCATCAACACCTACTTTGCACCCTCGCTGCCGAGCGTCGCGCCAAAAACCCAAAGAAACCATCAGCTGAAGAAGAAACAGAGGAAAAAAAAAGAAAACATTTTTGTTCCCGGAAACATGCAACTGCGACACGATGACAACAATGAAATTTTTGTATTATTCAAAGACTGGTGCGGCACTGTATAGAAAACGCGCCGGAAATACCCTTGGAGCGCGTGCTTGCAACGCTACCTCTCGTCCTCAAGTGCATTTCGCATTCACACCAAGGACATCCACTCTGCCACTGCCAGTCATGTATATACACACTAAGCAGAGCTCACACTTGTTATATGCTTTTTAGATGTTCCTCACTGCTAGTCCTAAGCTGTTTGGATATTTCCATGACATTCAATACACTCGTACGTGCGAATGGTGTAACATGATCCTTTATTTCCCACAAAATTGCCGTTTTAATTTGTCAGCGACTCTTATGGTGTCCGTGGCCATGGTTCGGGAACGACATTTCTGGCTATATGGCTTAACAAGGACACACCGGGAGTTATGTGTGGCTTTTGATGGTGAGAGCAGCACAATTTGAAGGACAATGCCAACGATGCGGATGAGGTGTTTGGTGTTTGTTCTACGTGCCCTCCTTAAGGGGACGAAGTGCGAAAAATTATTATGAAAACAATAAGGATACCCACCATAGGTGCTGCGTCGCGATGAAATGGAGCCATTGCTCGTGCCGGTAGGTGTTGGTAATTAGAATATTTATATGCAAAGGATGTGTTTTATTTTTTTGTATTTGTGTAAGAAGTGTTTGCTTTGTCTTGACATCTTGTTGCACGATGCTATGAGAGGTGAGACTTGTGCTTGCACAATTTAATGAAAGCGGGTTTATTTGGAGATGGGGTGACTGAGATGTTTGTCAATATGTGCTCAGTTGGATGTAGAGCTGCTCTCAAGAACTTTGTCTGGTCTATGAAAATGTGTAGGTGCACTTTAAGGAGATTCATATGCGTTATAAACGCACTGTGGGTATAGACGTACTTTCGGATAGCTTGGTGCAAAAAGAAGGCAAGCTCAGCCAGTAGACTGGAAATATTATGAGAGATGGATCTATATCCAACACACAGTCTGTTTTGTTCGTTGGGCATCCCAACATCGATATGCCTTCCGTCCTCGACCATAAATATTTTTTATTTTTTTTTGTGTTGGGAATTCGCTGGAAGTAAAAAATCATCGAAAGACATTGCAGAGCTATACGCGAGGGATGCTTCTGCAATAGTGATGGACTTTAACTCATCTAAAAAAACTCCCGGGGGACTGACATTAGCCATCCCGAATAAGATTGCACCTAGTCGTACGACTAATCAGCAATGTATATTTTGAATTATTTAATAAATTTGAAGAGATAAATCCGCCGTTTGTCGGATTCTTAAACTTGTTTTGTTTTAAATTAATACCTAATTTCTTAGCCCTAGCAAAATCTTACAGATCAAGAGGTTTTATCCGTCTCAGTCTCCTGATTACATTGTCATCATTTAAAAGTTCTGTTATTTCTGTGTTTACGTGGTTGAGAAGCCGATTTCTATGCCTCCGAGCAACCTTCTTAACCTCATCTTCAACCATTTCAACATTTAGATCTCTATGCAGATCGGCGTTGCGTATGTACCAAGGTGCATTAACTATGTTCCTTAGTACTTTATTTTGGAAAACCTGAATTTTTTGTAAGTTTGTTTGGCATGTACATGCCCACAATTGGAGCCCGTAGGTCCATACTGGTTTTAGAATTTTCTCGTATAGCAATAACTTATTGTAGTTGGACAGGGATGAGTATTTCCCAATAAGCCAATACATTTTACTGTATCGCATGTTCAACTCATCTTTTTTTTTCTTAACGTGCGCTTTCCAACGCAGTTTAGCGTCTAGAGTCATGCCTAGATTTTTAGTTGTGTTAGAAAATTCTATTACATTGCTGTTAATGTAGACTGGAATGTAGGGTACGTTTTTATACGTAAAATTTATATGAATTGACCTAAGGTCATTTAATCTAATCTGCCATTTCTTAGTCCATTCTGAAATATTGTTTATTATCGTCTGAAGCTTTTTTGTTGCTATTTCGACAGTTGCTCCCACAGCAAGGACGGCTGTGTCATCTGCGAAAGTAGCTATGGTGGTTTCTCCACTTTCAGGCAAATCGCTAGTGGAGAGAAGGTATAAAACTGGACCTAACACACTGCGTTGCGGTACACCAGCTTTAATCTCTCTTAATGTTGAGCACTCTGTATCTTGTTTAATTCTGAAGAATCGATCTGATATATAAGACTCCAAAATGGTCGAATACTGCTTCGGCAGTTGCTTTTGTAGTTTGTGTATCTGCCCTTTGTGCCAGACTTTATCGAAAGCTTGTGCTATATCAAGAAATACTGAAGAGTACACATTTTTCTCTTCAAATGTTTTTTCGATTTTATCTGTGATTCTATGCACCTGATCAATTGTAGAGTGCTTGTTTCTAAACCCAAATTGATGATTTGGAAGTAGCGATTTTTCATCAATAATTTTTTGTAGACGTTTTGCCAGCATTTTTTCGAATAGCTTGGACAACATTGGTAGTATCGATATTGGGCGATATGAGGTTACTTCGCTAGTGGTTTACCTGGTTTTGGTATCATTATTACCTCCGCGACCTTCCACATGCTTGGCACATATCTTAATTTAAATGCAGCATTTATAATCTGCGCTAGTTTTTTTAAACCTTTTCGAGGAAATTGTTTTAAAATTTTTATGTTTATGCCTTCTTTGATTTCTTTGGCAAGTTCTTTAGCTGTTACCGGCCGAATAGGTCTGTCTTCTTCGCACGTTTCTTCGTTTCCTTGATAATCTTTATCTTCATAAGGTTTGAAGACGTTCTCAAGGTACTCTGCAAAAGTATTTGCTTTTTCTTGACTGCTTTTTGCCCAATTACCTTCTCTTTTTACTGGCGGAGTGTAAGCTATTGGCCTGTTCATTTTCTTTGTTGCCTTCCAGAGCGAGTAGTCGGTACTAGCATCATTTCAAAGACTGGTAAGATACGATTTTAAAGACTCGTTATTAAATTCTCTTATAGATTTTCTGAGCTTATTATTTAAGTTGTTCAGTGTGGTTTTGTCGCTTGGCGCCCTTGTCTGTTGCCAGCGTTTTCTAGCTTTCCTCTTTTCTGTAATAATTTCACATATTTCACGAGGATAAGAGTTTTGTTTAATCTTGTTTGTTCTTTGGGGAGTTGCAGCCCATGCAGCTTTTTGTATATCCAGTGTTAATATTTGCACTGCTTCTTCTAGTTGATCTTCTGTTTGAATAGCTGACGATAGTTGGATAGATACATTCTTCCAACTTCTGCCTAAAGTGGTTCCAATCAGTCAGTCTATTAACTAGTTTATACCATAAATATAAGTAAATATTTTGGCGCGACAGGTCTGTGGGATCTAGCTTCTCACAACCATTCGTTTTGAGTGAGTTTTCAATTTTTAGGACGAATGGAAGGCCAATTTTACGCCGAGTCCAAACGGCTAATTGAGAAGCTCTTTCATGACAGTTTTACTCTCGGATGTTTGTTAGACGTTCGCAAGAGTGAAAAAAAACCTTACGATGTAATTTGGTTCTTTCGGGACTTGAACCGGGAACCCCTCGCTTAGTAGACCAACACACTTACTCTAAGGCACTGCGCCACTACCCCCCGACCATAGCAGTGGTTTTTAAGGGCAAATCAGGGCACAGTGACGAGAGCGGCCCGTGAGTCTGCGATACATACCTCCGGAATGTATCATCTTCTTTATTGACAGCAAGGCAGCTATAAAAGCTTTAACTGCTCCAGTAATAAAATCGAAGCTAGTGAAGGGCTTTCGCGAAGAGCTCAAATTTCTTTCCCTTGACGCGTATCACAATGGGTCAACACTGAGTGGCGCAGACTACTCCTCGCCAGCCCACTAACCTTCCTACGTGGAAGCTTGTCCTTCCTTTTATCTATAGAGCTCGTAAAATCACTTGGTACATATTGATGCCAAAAAAGAAGTGTAGGACCATCTCTTTTCCTTCAAGAGCGCTTTGAATAATTTTTAGTAAGCTAGGGCAGTCTTTCTGGACAGTTTTACTAATAAACTACCAACTAAAGCTGAAAAATGAGGTGGCAATGGTGTAGTGGGTAGAGTCATGGCTTGTGACCCGGTCGGCGCAGGTTCGAGCCCCACCGGGGGACAGCAACAGCACCCACACATATAAAGAAACGAATAATATCAGAGTTTCTCCCCACTACACCAAAAACGGGGTTTCTGCTTGGAGTACAATGGACGAGGATCATTTGGTCTAAGTGCTCCAGGATTTGGAGCTCTTAAAACGGTATTGCAGCACCAGGCCCGAGAATGCGTTCAGGCAATCCATTGCCCACAATGTCACGCACCATATCGTGACAAAAGGGCCCCCAATCGCGAGTAAACCCAGAAGACTTTCACCGGAAAAACTGGCAATAGCTAAGCAAGAGTTTCAATTCCTCCTTGACTCTGGTATCTGCAGACCCTCAAAAAGTAGTTGGGCTTCGCCCCTTCACATGGTGCCCAAGAAAAACGGGGACATCAGAGCTTGTGGTGATTATCGCCGACTAAATGCTGTGTCAGAACCTGATCGTTACCCAATACCTCACATTCAAGATTTCAGCCACGATCTTAACGGTTGCAAAATATTCACCACGCTGGATTTGGTCCGTGCCTATCACCAAATTCCTGTTGAGTCACAAGATATTCCAAAGACTGCTATTTGGAAAATAGTTATGTATCTTTTTCGTAGGTATATAGCCCTTTACTTGTAGCCTCCCTGCCCTAATTAGCCCTAGCTTATAGTTGCTGGCAACTTCCTTTGAATTCAGCCACAATATGACTTAACCCCCATCGCCTGATAACATCTGTCATACCAGACCTTCTAGGGAATCTACAACGCAAAATCTTCCATAAGCAAAAAAACACACCGGCTCTACTGGCATCATCTATCAACTTCAACCGCGCCTTGTCAAACTTTTATCCCAGCTCAACACCTCTTATGCGGTGAAAAGTAAAAGCTGGCATAGTCAAAGGGTCAATAGACACAGTCTGGAGTGGATATACCTACAGTCGGCTTCCAGAAAGTCCATTCAACCTACAACAATTGCATGTGCACTTACTTCCCCGTCGGTCTTCCGTTTCGCCACTTTGTTATGTCGCAGATTGTGAGAAGTACCCGCAAGCAAATGCGAGCCATGCTGCCGCACCATACATAACCCGTAGCTGATGGCCACAACCCATCCCCACTGCGAGGGGTTCTGCTTCTTCTGCTACTGCAGAAGACACGAAAATGAAGCAGTAGAAACGGCTGAAAAATAATAAATGCCGCGCTACTCATGCAAAAGGAAGCGAAAATTCCTCAAGACACATCTTCCACCCAACAGCCTCCTTATAGATACATAAGACTAGTACATCAACTGCAGGCTGCAGGAGGTAGTGCGTTCACTTGTTTCCACTCTCCGTCTGTCTTCTTTGTCATCTTCTTCAAGAACAATCGTCCAACTATGAACTCGACGTTCGAAAATTGTTGCGTTCCCCAACAAACACGGGTGAGACGGACCCGGAGCGTTGATCGGGGAAAAAACCGGTGCAGCAAGTATTTTGAATGAACAGCACAGAGGAACGCGAAAAAGATACAAACAAACAGCAAAAGAGCATAAATGAGACGAAGCCAAAGCCAACCTGCGCACAACAAAGAACAAACTCTTCCCATCCGCTCAGCAAAGTGTTCCCAGTTTTCGTCCACTCTTTTTAGTACACCAGCTCCGATTCACCCCCGCGCAGCGTAAAAACTTACCACTGCAGAGTGCAGACCACGAACGATGAAGTCTGTCTGTAGGTACAGCAGACAGTTAGCACGGTAACTGCACGTCGAACGGGTCGTTTGCGCGTGAAATCACTAAAGTTCCACCAAAGCGTGTATCTTTCGAGTCGTAAACCTACCTATCTCAGTGATTAGTGAAGAGTGCTTAGATGAAAATGCTGATCAAATTCAAATTGAATTGATACAAAAGTGAATCGGTTATAGTGAAAAGATTAATAGCAACAACAAATAAATACTGATTTGGTTAATTATTGTATCCGTGAGGAGCATCTGGCAGCAGCATCATTACGGCGGAGTCTTCCTCCATTCAAAGCGAACAACTGGTGCGTGGATAATCGAATTCATTTTTTTATGTTTATTTTTCGTTCTCCCAATTCGCCATCATTGTGCTGCATAGTTCCCCGATTACTTCAACAAGTATCCGCGGGTAGATATGTTCAAATGATGCAGATGTTGGGACAGTGGGAGCAATGCACTCGAGCACTTAAAATTTGTTAACTCAGGAATCTCGTCGATTCTCCTGTAGCTATAGTTGGGTCTGAAACAACCGGAAAATTACCGGTTTTCGATATTTTTTTTTGGTTTACCTATACACTTGGTTGAATTGCATATCCTATCAGTGTAGGTATGTTGTGCAATTATTTTGAAAATAACGACCACTACTTTGGGCACACAATGTTCGGTCTTGGCTTTTGATTGTTGCTGTTGGTGATTGTTGTTAGTTGCCGCCGAAAGCCGGTTCCAAGGGAGAGTGAAGGGCATGTGCAAACAAAGCCAGTTTGTTTGTTGCTGTTTCTTCTATTGAATTACTTATTTTCATTCATTAGACAAGGTACTGGGTACAAATGCTATGGTATGATGTGAGGGATTTAATGTTCAAAAAATATATTTAACTTGGATGTCTGCGGTAACAACTTAACCCGCCAATGGTAACCTACTGGTCTGTGAGACCTGAGACCGGGTTTTATTATTCGTTATTGTTTTTCGCTGCAATTTTGAGTAGCTGCCGCATTTCAAGACCCCAATCAGTTCACGTCGAAACTGCTTAGTGAGGATACGTTGGGTATTTTTTTCCTAACCCGATGCGTAAGACCGTATCACCGTGTATCCAAGTAAAGTAAGTCGGAGATTTTATGTACAGATTATGTACTTGGACATCGGGTCCTTCAAGAATTGGCCGGTGCTATGAGAGTGTAAAAGTTCCTAATGCCTATAGACTAAAAAACGTTATTTGTCGTTATAAATATGTGATTTTCTATTTTATTTTCTAGATTTAAAAAAATGTGTTACTTAAAGCGTTGTTATTTTAAATGCGTTAATTAAAAAATTTGTAAACTGGAATATTGAAATAATAGAGCTCAAATTCATTAAATATCTTTGCTTTATTGTCAAAGAGCATAAATTAAAAAAAGAAACATGAATTATTAGGAACACGTTTCGAAAATCTTCAGTTGAAAACCCCGTCACGATTGATCGGGTTACCATTGGCTGGTTAATACAAATAGTTGGCCTGATGCATCGTGTATAGAAACAGGGCAAAAACTCCTTAATAAACAATCGTTCAATTATTTTTGCAGTGTCAGGAGTGCCCAAAAAAATTACAGAATACCCAAAAATTAATAAAAATTCGCCCAACGTATCAAAATGTATTTGTTTTTTTATTTACGAAATGAGTACCTAATTCGCGCATTTTTTTGCATTTGTTTTCCCAAATTCGCTGAAGCTAAAAGTGAATTTATTTTTGAAACTTGAGACGATTAAAATAAAGAACTTACGATTTGCCAAAATAATAGTTTTGGTTAATTTCCATTTTCAACATTTTGGGCGACTATTAATGTATTGTGTAAAAATCGTCAACATTTTAAAATTCTTAAAGTCATCCATGGGGTCAGGGTCTAAAGTTAAATGAATCATCGCCCACAATAGCTTATAATGCGATTTTGTGGGCGATTTTCCACTTAGGATTTTAAGGCGATTGATCCTTGGCGATGATTCACGGCCCCCTACCTATTTTCGCTGTCGTTCGAGCTTAACTGAATGTTTCTAAGCATTTATTGATTTCCATAATTATTTGTTAATTGAAACCCACTCTACTTCAGGGTTAATTATTCTATGTTTACAAAATCGACTATTTGCAATTTCTGACATGGCTAAAGGTACACATTTGTGATTTGAATTCTTAAGGATGTAGGCATACACAACTATTAAGCTGACAAAAGAATATTATATGCGTATGAGAAATGGTCGATACAAACCCATCTTGGTGGAGTAGGCTTTAAAGGTGGGCTTATAAAATTGTTTTTCAAGCTGTGTGCGAGCCAATAATAGGTAGATAACCGATTTGAAGAGTCAATATTTTTAATTATTAAAAATTACTGAAAGGTTTTGAAAAATTATGTGAACTGTTATTAAAAATTCGTTTCTGAGCTTTTCATGATTCAAAATATATATTTTTTTAATTTGGCATGGTGATCATTAATATCATAATCTAGTAACGTCATTTAAAATGCGAAAGTGAGGGGTTAAAGTGAAGCATTGGATCACATCAGTCTAGATCATAATATCTAGCACGGTAATTTTCAGGACGACTGCAAAATTATGTAAGATTTAACATAATTTTAGAGCGTACATTCGCAAATTCGAACTTTGGTCGTGTATGTATTTAAATAATTCCATACTTTATAGAGCCAATACAATGGAAAGATTTTACTTAGTAAGCTAGATATTTATTTCTTAAAAAAATACCTACCTACCTATTATTCAACTCTGACATCAAAATTAGCTGTGGGCTAAGCTTTCCGGTTATTAAAAAAAATTAAAAAATCTGAAAAAATAAAATCTTCTGGGAAAGTTTCGTGCGATCGAGTCATGCATTTTTTTTTTGAAAGTTAATTTTCTTTGAAATATTTGTTCGCAGAAATGAGTTTGTACTACTGGTTGTGCCAGTTTAATACACTGAGTCAAAACGCAGTCATAATAAAAAGGTCAATATGATCTCTAGTTATTGTTTTAGGTTTCAAAATCGCAAAAGATTACCGAAACACAGCGGCGCTCTTTCTACCTTTTCATGGCTCTTTCTTTTAAGGAAATGGGTTTACGCTTTCCTTTTCTATGAAACAAACTTAATAGACATCGTAAACCGAAAGAAAAACATTCCAAACCTCTTATCCTATAATAAGAATTATTAGTTCGTGTTTTGGTAGTCCTAGTTAGAAAATTCATTATGGGGTAGGTAATAAATGCAAGCTTTTAAAAGGTATACTAGGTTTTAAAATTAAGATCCCAATCAGTTTTCCATAAGACTTACCTGTACCTGTGTTTTAAATTTCAGACTTCTATGACTTGCATGTCAAGTATTTGGGAGTGTTGGTTTCTTGGATATTATTACAGTGATTTTTTGACATATTTTATTTAGAGTTTTTAAACTTCATAAAGAGTGATTGATTGTAGGTTCTCACACCAAATTGAGTGTTTCCGAATATTTTGTAATCCTTTCTTTGTGCATATGGAATCGTCTGAAAGCCGGAAATTGTTTAACATTTCATTGGTTAGTCCTACAGCCTAAGTCAAATAAATGTTGAATGATGTGTCGCTTGAGGCGCAACTTGTTGCAAATTTGAAAATTACTAAAATTTTGTGAAATCTTTTTTTAAATAACTCTTAATAAAGAAATAATTGGGATAAGACTCCAAACTATTTATTCAATTTTTGGCATCTTTGACTAGTTAGTAAAGTCGAACCCTGCCAAATTCTTGTTGTCTGGCACATACCTAACAATTGTTCAGGTATATTCTAATTATTGACAACTCGTTATATTTGAAGCCTCCTAAATACAGCAGTAGGTGCATTTAACATTCTTACAATGAGATAAAAAATAATGCGAAAAATTCACTGAATAAAGTTTTTTTTAAAATGTTTTGGCTTTATTATCATCACCTTTAAAAGTTTTGTACCTCGAAAAATTGTAGCCATTCGATAAAATTAGAAATAGCTTTGGACTTTTTAGGGAGGACCGCTTGGGAATTATGCTTTTCCAGTTCAAGTGATTTGGAACGATCTTTTTGTTAGAGCTAATTCAAGTTTGAAATATGAATTTTTTAAGCACCTTAAAAATAAACCTAATCCTTTTTTCGATTTCCGAATGCGAAATATCTTTAAAAATTCCTTGACCCATTTTATTTAGAAACTTTAAACAGTGAAACCATACTTTGCACAAAAAAAAATGCATATCGGTGTTGTTTGTTTTAACAATGATTTTTGTAAATGTCCGAATGACGGAAAAGTTTTTTTTTCACGATCTTAGGCGTTGAAACAATATCTACCCTTGAAAGTTGACTTCACGTAGATTTCTGACTAATATCATCTAATGAAGATTACAATGACGATATATTTTTAATCGGAGCTCGAAATGTTGCCTTTCGTCACGTTAATGTAGTTGTATATAAAAGTCACGTTGGATTTTCTACTGACGTTAACAGCGGCCGTAGGTACACCTTTTTGTGCTACGCATATAACTCTAATAAATAAGGTTTTCAACTCCTTCCAGAGTTATTTGAACATCCTTGTACACAGCAACTGCATTGTTTAACTTTTGCTGATTTTTTGTTAGCGCAAATTGTGATGCTAAAAGTCAGCAAAAATTATTTAATACACATCCAGTCTACGGGGATATATCAATTTGTTAAATAATGTTGAATTAAAAATTCATATACCCTGCTAAAAGTATGAACAAAATAACCGTAATGATGTTGGACGTCACTTAGCACTAAAATATCAGGCAAAGATGTCACTCTAACCGCAGTTACCATCGCTGGGATTCAGATTCTTTGTTTATTACATTTATTAGAAACGTAAATTGAAACTCGTAAAAAATTGACGGTATTTTCTTTCATGAAAATTTATAGATACTCCATTTATCTTCGAATTACCCAAATAACAGCTCAAGAAGATAAAATGCAATTTCCCATCCACTGTACGCGTACACAAAGCCACAGAAACAAAAAACTGAAACAGAAACAGATACACTATTCACTGCACTTAAAAGCAAATAAAATACGCGTACGTACGTATTTTATCGATTCTTATCTAAATGCAAATAAAATGCCATCGCCGCAGCGTCCTTTTCGTTTCTCTTTCATCATCAACTAGATCGAATGGTTTTGATAACGAATAACGAATAAAATAAAAACACCAGCTACGGCGAGTCGCTGTGCATCGGTATTCACATTTATATTCGCAGACACTGCGAGCCGTGGCTGGTGGCTTTGTTCGCAAATTCAATGAGTCACATCGCAGCAGTGGCGCAAGTATTCGACGATCTGTGAGTCATCCGCTCGCATGGAATTCCAATCAAATTGGTTAGTTTTAAGCGAACAGAGAAACTGTTTACTCTGTCAATGCAAACCTATTTTAATATCCTGCAACAAGCTGGGCGTGGGAAACCCCACCTCGGTAGCCATGTTTTTGTTAAAACTCATTAATAATGTCTCTCCGTGACATCGCTCACACTCCAACTCCTATGCCGAAAGGACAATTATTGTGGCTTGCGTTTAATAGAAGGACCAAAGACCTCTCCGATTCTGTGTGACAAGTTAAACAAAACATTTAGATAGGACACATATCACTAACGCCATCGTTTGTTATGTTTCCCTCAGGGCGCATGATGTCAAAGTCATACCACACAAACTAATCCTTTTTGGGTAGAAACAAAAAATAAATAAGACAACACAATTAGGTAGAATAGCATCCTTAAGGATATGAAATTAGCACACTATAATAACGTGCAGATGAAACAACAACCTCCTCAAGAGCGACGAATCTGAGTTTAAATTTCTGAGAACACCACCATCAGACGGGGAGTGAGGATGCGAATCTGCTTTTGATGTGGCTTTCAAAAGTTGTTGTTTCTCTCCTGCTGTGTTTTGTTTTCCTATTTGGTTTTGTCTAGACACATGGATATCGGGCAGAGCTGAAAGTCAAAGATGACTTCGGGTGATGAGTTTCATGTAAAATTTATAAGTACAAACATAAGTTGCTTTGAGCTCGTAGCTACTTCTTACAACTTTGCCGAAGGTCAAGGCCTTGGTTAATCATTTTTACTCACACACAACAGCAGCGCGATAACCCAGAGAACATGGTCTTAATTAGTCCTTTCGGAATCGAGGCAAAAAGCGGTTTTACATTTTTTCTCGCCGTAGGTCAACGTTAAAGTGATGTTGGGCGGGATTTCATTCGAAAAAAAGCGGAGGGTATTTATATTATTTCGTCGGCGCAGTGGCTTAGTGGTAGTGTGTTGGGCTACTAAGCGAGGGGTCTCAGGTTCGAATCCCGAAAGGGCCAAATTACATCTTAAGGTTTTTTTCCACTGCGCCACCTCTCGCGAACGTCTGACAAACATCCGAGAATAAAACTGTCATGAATAAGCTTCTCAATCAGCCGTTTGGACTCGGCGTAAAATTGTAGATCCCTTCCATTCGTCCCAAAAATTGAAAACCCACACAAAACGAATGGTTGTGCGAAGCTAGGCCTTGGGTCCCATAGACCTGTCGCGCCAAAATATTTATTTATTTATTTATATTATTTGTGCATTGGCTACAATTTAAGATAAAGTGGAGATTCTGAGATTGAAACTAAATATTGTCGCTCAACTGGGCTTGAAAGATAGTGGGATGGGGATAATTGCTTGGTCGTTGTCACTGTTAAGGGAGAGAGACAAATTCAATTCGGAAGTGCAAGTAGAAGTTAATCACTTTTTTTTTTTAAATAAGTATATGTCTACAGAAAATTGAGTTTAGATGTAGTATAGCTCAACAGGAAGTGACAATTTTTGTGCTCAGGTTCAGGTTTTTCTGTTCAGAGACTTTTGGTCGATCAAGTCGTGTTCTTCAGTACTTTCTTTTCAGTGTATGCATTATTAAAAAGCTTAAAACCAAAAACTTATAGGGTTATGCGGATATTGATGGTAACACATTTTTCACTGGTTGTTCGTCCAAAAGAGAAAAGATCTTGTCTTTATTTCACACGCAGAGACAAAATCTCTTCTCTATCTCTATCTCTATCTCTTCTCTACATATAATAAAACTGTAGAATACAAAATTCCTGACCACGCATCACGCAGAAACTACTAGACGGATTTTGATGAAACTTGGCATAGTGGTTGCTTATGTTCTGGGTCGGGACTTAGGATACTTTTCATCCCGAAATATTATATCGTGGTTCTTACAAAATAGTCGAAAAACCGGATATATGTAAGGAAAATGCTATTTATACAGACCGGGCTCAGTAATGGCTTATGGGATTAAAAAATAAAAAATAGGTGAACTTAGTAAATTTTCCCCTGAATCATTTAAGATATAAAACATCCCCCTGCGTTGTCTTGAAGCTGAGCAATGTTCAAAACATTCTTTAGTGGATACTACTGCCAGAGTGCCAGGAGTCATGCAGGTCTAACGGATTATAATGTTTCGCACTTCAATGGGCAGTTGTCTCTTCTCAGGTTGAACATATTTTCAGGTGTTGTTCATTGGGAAAAGTTTGGAAATGGGCTGGTGGGATTCGTGTGTCACGTAGTTTCATTCGGTTGTTTCCTTTTCGTCGACATTTGAGGTGGGTAAGAGGGAATAACAGAATCTTGCGTAAGTGGTTTTTGTGCAGACTTTTTAGTAGGAATTAAAATTAGTGTCAGTGTTGAACATAATGCTTATTGAAATTGTAAGTTTCCGCTCGAAAATGTTTGTTATTAACTTTCAGTGACTACACTAACTTTTTTTAGCGGTCGTTGTCGGTCGTCATCCGCACATAAAATTAAGGCGGGTGAAGCACGGGTCAGCTAGTAAACAATAAAGGAAAACAAAAGAAAGAATGCGTTGCCGGTATAAATATTGTTTGCAAATATTTTAGTAAACCACACAGAGTCGTGCAATACATAATATGTGCAGAAGTAAAGAATAGGAGACAGTGTGCGTGAATAAATTAATTTCACGAATTGGTGTGTTATCCTACCAAAAGCCTTTGGAAGGTGTTAAGTTATAAACAATGCTGTAGATATTAAGTATGTGAAAGTGTGGAAGACTTTCAAATTTTTGTTGTTCTATTTCACTACCGTTAAAGTTAGGTATAAAAAAATTCGATTTTGTTGGAACACTTCACCCAAAGCAATTAATTTCCTTACAAAATTTGAATATATCCACTTAGTTGATAGGTCGTATTTTCTTCTACATTTCTAAAGTTTGTTTGTCATTTTTAGTCTAAGAATTTCCTAAGGATATATAAAGACTGTTGTACTTGCCTATCTTTAGCTTGCTGGTTTTTCCATGTTTCCTAAAATAATTTTCTTAAAAGTAGATAGGTAGGTACTCAAAGGATGATTAACTTCAGTTTGCTGATTCCTCTTTATTTCTCGATTTTTTGTCAATATTTTAGAAAGTTTCCTTCTATGTTGCGTGATCTAAAGCCGATCATAATGCTGACATAATTTTGTATGCAAAATGTCTTAAGCAATGTGGGATAATCCTGGAAAATGTTTTGCTTGTCAACCTTACAGTTTTAACCACGGTGAGTTTGGATCATTATAAACACAAGCTGCGGGATAATGAAGTTTTTAGCCAGTGGTATCTAAGAAGGCTCAAAAATGCTGTATTAAATTCTTGGAAGTGTGGAGAGCCTTCTAATATTTTTTTTTGGGTTTCATCAATTAACTCTTTTAGAAGTGGAAAGTTAATGGTAGTGAAGTCTTAAAAAAATTTTGTTTTCTGGGAACACTTCACCAAATTTACATCTGTCAAAAACTTCGTTATTATTCCCAAAATGTATGTAAATATTGGTGAACAATGCAACTTTTCTACGTGGGTGGAATGGAAACTGACACACTAAATACACGAAACTAAAAGTTGTATTTTTTCTTATAAAAATTGTCCTTCGCTAGCCTTTTCTGCTGGAGTATCCTAGAAGCATTTCGACTCTTTCTTATCACCATTAAAAATGTTCGCTCATGCTTATTGATCTCCTATAATCAGTTTTGTGCCAGTTATTGCTATAGAGTTTCTGTTCCATCCTATACCAAGCTCTTATGAGTAGTTTCTTCTTTCACTGCTAATAATGGCTTAATAACATAGTTTGTCTCTAAAGGAAAAGGTCGCCACAGGTCGCTATAAGAGGCATATGTTGGCAGACAACTCATCACGTCCAATCGGATAGTCAGACCATGCATTGTGGGTCTTCTGTTGAGTGGGGTTAGAACAAGTTGGAACAAACCAAAAACCCATCACGTAACTGGTCAACTTGGGCGGCAATTGGTGCTTCTAAAGAGGTTTAAGAGATTTGAAGTATAAAAGTCTGGACTTCAAACACACTACCTACCTACTATTTTCTGCTTAACTAAAAGATTTCGGTATTTGCCAGTGTCTTTGAGTAAAAATGTGCTCCCAAAGCTATCTCCATTTTTAAGCCATCCGTAGGGATTTTGATAAATTTGTCGTTATCTGTATTATCGGACTCTTGCATTCAGGATTGGGACATCAAGATTGAAGTTGGGTTCGTTTTATTTTTAGATTCACGAAAAGACACCTCTAATCCATGTCGTCGGTATACTAAAGCGCTTAATTGGAAAGCTCGTATGGGTGAGGCAAGACAGTGCACAGCAATTCTGACATTGAAATACAGTCGAATCCCTCTCAGACGAATTTTCACGGGAGATAAAAATTAGTTTGAGTAAGAGGGATTTCTGGAAAATTTAGAGTTGGAGGGATTTAGCATCATTTTTTTAAGCGAATTTATTTAAGGTAGGTAAAAAAATAGGAAAGTAGGTACATTTTGACAAATTCTTAGATGATGACTTTTCTATGCAAAATTGAAGGGAATGCAAAAATTGGGTCGAAAAATTCGAGTTAGACGGATATTCGAGTTAAAGGAGGTTCGACTTAGAAGGATTCGACTGTATAACCTATTTTTGATATTAATTGTTTTTGGAATTTTAACTTGAAAAGAAAAATGTGAGTTTAGCAACTTAACTTTAGCCCGAGAGGGATACTCGACTAAAAATAAAACCTTTGTCACGGAGCGTTAAAATGCCTCGATATCTAGGTACATGCAAACCCCAAAACTCACTTAAAAATATTTACTACTAAACCGTAAATCCGGTTACATGACATTCAGCTCCCTATACCGTCACTTTTACTGATCTAATCGAAAATAGTGGCAAAGTGCATATCCATCTAAACGAATAAATCAAATTGACTATATACTCATCCAGAATTAGCCACGAAATTTTATTGTTAACATCTCAATTAAGCCCACGTCGATGACAGAATTTCGATTAACAACAAACGATAACTTCTTTGTTCTTGTTTTCGGTTGATTTTTTTTAATCAACTCATTAAGTCTGTCCATGGTTCCTCAATCCCCATCAAAAAACCACAAAATTCAACAAAATCAAAAAAAAAAAACAAATAAAACAAATTTAAAAGAGAGGGAAAGATCCACTTTATTTAAACCTATACAACCGGAAGATATATTAACATTTTCGAAAAGCCGTCTGTTTTAAGCTCTTTATACGAGATGCCGGTGAATAATAAATCAATATTCCCTCGTCTTCTTGGCATTTTGCTATCCTACCCGTGGTCGTGTGGTGTCGGTGTTGTGTCGTGTCGTCCCACGCCTCACATTGCTATTCGGCGAACAAAAAGCAAAAAAAAAAGCAGAAGAAGACGAAAAAAATACAGCTGAAGAAGAGAAACCGAAACCAGACCTGGAGTGAGAACCGTAGGCTCTTTTGCTGCTTCTCCAAAGCTAACTCCACTCGAAGCGAGTTGGTAAAGTGGTAACTGGTAATGGTAACCAAACCACCGTCGTTTCCTCTGCCGCCGCGCCGCCCGTCATCATTCTCCTCCTCTTTCTCTCTCACTCTCACCTTTTAATGACTTCATCGATGTGGTTATCGGGTATCACGTCCATCTGATTGCAATGTGATGGCAAGCGGGCTCAAATACACACGCACATACAAACATACAGCCATCGGCAGAGGCAGACACCTCTGTTGGGATAATGCGATGGTAACCTAATGGAGTTGGATGGAGTTGATGTTGGCGTTCTGGTGGAGCGTCGGTGATGGTGATGGCGATGCCAATGGCACTGATGCAGTAAATTCAACTGAATGTTAACGGCCTCGTTTGTTCATTTCATGATGCATAGGTTCAAGTGTACATGTATCTTTAAAAGAATTTAAGTATCTTTTCAGTGCGCCGCATGGACGTACGTCTTGCATTTTATTAGGTACTTCTATTATCTGCGCTCGCCTTTGCCGTATCTTTCGCCATCTACTGCTCAAGTTTATCATATCGAAATGCACAAATAGCCCAAGTTGATGGCTTTAAGAGACACCCACTCTGTTGCTGTGGCCAGGAAAGGAGTTATCATCGCACACTTCTTTGTCTGGTGGGATATGCTGATTCGCAGTTGCCTTTCAAATCTAATGAAGATTAATGGGATAGCTTTTATCAGCGCTCTAGATAAACACACTTGGGGACTTTCTTGAGGACCGATACACTTGCAACTTAAATCCTATAATTTGTGGTAAATTGAAGTGTCCGCACACACACACACACACACACTGAGGGATGCAATTTTTTGTTGGATGCATCCTCCGCATATACACTATACAAATACGTGAGGAAATAGGATACAATGACAGCTTTCAAATGCAGCATCAACGAAAGTGCACGTTCCTAACCTATCCGTTGTCATATACGCTCGGTCTCGCTGCCAAGCACACATGACCCGGAAGAGCTAGTCACAGCTTCAGTTTGAGTTCTCATATTTTTTTTTTATACCAACGAAATTTTACTGGGGATGCCTCTTTGTATCCTTATATCGAGGGTTTTTTTTTCTCCTTTTCATTTTTAGTTATCCTCATGTCAAATAAAAGCAATTTCGGATTGGATTTCTGGTGAAATATTTTGAACTCGGTGTATCCATCAATGGCTCTATAGGTATTTCAGAATTCTCTTTGGGTCCAAACTAAAATGTCCTGTCTTTGATTTTCCTGTGAAGTGGTTGGGATTTTATTTTTTTCCCTTCTGGTCTTTTTTTTTTGTTTGGTTAGTTGGCTTAGGTTTCATTCTCTGTAGATAGTTCATCGCTTGAGGGGAACAAAAAAAAAAGGGAAGTATCTGAAACTTTTCTATTTTATGTGAGCGGAATAATTAAACGTAGTGGATTAGTTTGTTATTTTGCAGCGCTCTTTGGATATATGTCGGATAAAAAGAAAGTAGATAGGCGAGCCTAGGGAGTGCTTCAAAGTTTTATACTCGTGTATTTTTCTTTATCGTCGATAGAGCGTTTTGCTATTGTATGCGAATAGGACTCACTATGGCTGATTGAGGAGGTGTGCTTGTGAATGTTGTGCTGAAAAATGGTAGTGGACTTTGAGAAAATTCCTTAATTGGAACATGAATTGGTCTAGGGGTATACCTTCATTTAGAGCAAATTTAATAACGAAGCATAAGCGAAACGGTTTCGTGGTTTTGCGCTAGTTATCCATCAAAGGGTTTATTAATTTTCATTAATTTGTTCGAAAAGGCCGCAAGTTGTTGCAGAGGTATGCGCTGCTGGTGAAAAAATGAAGTTTGGAGTGAAATGCGCAATGTTGCTATGGAAATTTTGGTAACTTTATTGTACATGCGGTTTTATATGTGATCTACTTTGGTATGTACCTATATCTATAGTTGTTTCAAGATATAGTATTTTATGAATCTACATATCTGGGAGGTGCATCAGAGAACACTTTGAATCAGTCCGGTTTATCATATCGGGCATAGGAAGTAGGAACACATCTTACCCAAGGCAACTGAAAGAAGATCTCTATAGTCAATTTTTAAAAAAATTAAAGAACGCCATAGGTTAGGAGCTAACCGGTTTTCGAATTGCTCATAATGCAATCGACACTAAAGAGTCCTGATCCGAAAGCTAATTGTTCAAAATCGAGTGCTCTTTCCAAATATTACCTTATCCGGTATAAACCCGAAATCAGATTTTCTCTTAGTAACTTTCTTGACAAAACACTCCAATTTTTCTATCTGTTTGTTAAGATATCTCTCTACAAGTTGGCATTCGTCAAAGAGGTACCCGTCTCATTTTTATCGTTCTTATTTTTTATTTTTGATTGTGGTACTGATCGCACCTTCTTTTCAGCACAAGTGCATATTGAAATTACCTACGATCACGGTATTCCCCTTTCCATAGCACTAAAAATAAATATCTACGTTTCCATTTCAGTTCATTCAGAGGAAATTTTGTAAGTCATATTGACCTGCCCTATGTCCAAAGAAAGTAGTAAACTTGACAATCATTATATTAATACGTTAACACAAAAGTTTCCGTGCACTTTTTAAGTATTTATCATGAAACGAGGAGAATGAAACTTATATCATTTGAAAGGTACTGTGCCATAGATGTGCACAAACAAAAAATCGTAGGTACATAAGTCGCCATTAAGACTGGTAAAATGAAATTAAGAATTTCCCATACAAAATGCTTAGCAGTTAATCGAAAGAATGTTTTTGTTGAAAAAAAATCGTTTTCAGTTCACATCTGTCCACATAACTAGATCTTAAAATTTTGTCTTTCTTTATGTGGATGTGTTCACGAATGACATTTAAACTACTCACCCAAACTAAATAAATTTTCCAGAAACATATTATGCCTAATACATGAATTTAAAGTTTTCTGAAAGAGGTTTGATGTTGAGAGTTTTTTTTTAAATGAAAGAGGTTATCAAATTTCGATTACGTGGACCTGGGTATGAGGGAGTTTGCTTAAGCGGCAAAGGACATTTTTTAAATCACTGCTTAATGTTGTTTTGCCTAGGTATATTGTGTCGCTTGAAAAGGTCCACAAGCAGGTATTGTCAATTCCAAATTATGTTCGACCAAATCTCATAATGTACGTTGGAACAGACTGCATTATAATATTTGCTGGAGGCTTGCTGAGCCGTTCTCTCTCGCTTCGGCAACATCTAAAAATTAAAAACACAAAAAGTAACATTTTGCCAACAAACCCTTTGTGACACCATGGAATTATCTCCACTGGTCGTTGATAGAATGCAAGGATACAGCTTCAATCGAAGTGTGTTTTTTTTTCATTGTTATTATACCGTTTTTAATTTATTTTTTAACTTCAGGATACTGAATGATCTTATAGTCATAATAATTAAACTTTATTTAAAAAAAATGTTCATTCCAAATGGCCAAGAAATACCAAAGCTGGAAAGCTGACAAGCTTAGATATCTACTTCTGGATAGCGGATTGCAATAAAATATATTCTATAACTATATAACATTTTGCTATGCAACTTTGAAAACCTGAATCACCTTGAAACCTTGCAGCCAAAAAAAGTTATAGTTTTGTTACAGTAAGATTGACATTTGCAATTTCTATCGGATAGTCAAATAATATCTGAACTACCTTAGTGGCTGAAATAAACCACTCTTTGTCATAAGTCTGTGTACGGTCACTTTTCTCCACAAGCCATTATTATCGTTGGGGTTTAAAAAAATGCGTTTCCTTTCAAACGTCTGCTCTTTTGTTCAGACCTACCTTCATCTAAAAAAAAAATAGGTTTCCAGGTACCTTTTGTATGAGTCTCAAGAGCTTTGCAACCACTCACCCAATTGATGTCCAAATTTGGCTTGGCCACAAATTAAATTTGTTAATTTTTTACTACTTTTCACATCATTCTAATTTTAAGAAATCGAATTGTTATTTAATTTATGTCGGCATTTAGAGCATTAATCATTTCGCCGTCCATGTCATTATTTAAGGACCCTTTTCTAAAAGAGTTTGGTCCGCATAATGCGTAAGCTTTTAAATCAAAAACAGTTATGCTCAACAACTTCCTGATTATCATTATTCTCTCCTCGTTTCTTGTAGAAAAGATATACCTAAAAAATGTGGATAGGTGGGCTCAGTAGTGAACTATCCACCAAATGCCATATTTGCCTATAGACTCACTCTTTACTCGATGTTGACCGAGACTTTTAAAGCTACTGAGAACTATAACCTAAACGCATTCTTGACGAATTTCCGATTGAGAATTATGCTAATAATTTAATAATTGAGTAAGCCCCTTGAAAAAATCATCCACCCACTGCAACGTGCAGTAAATCGTGCAGCCTTTTGGTGAGACACAATTTTAGAACATACAACCGTAGGAAATCCAGCACTTTTCATTCAAATAGTGATAATCGCTGGCAAACGTCTGTTAAATGTGGCCACAATAAGGATTACTCTATTAGAAATAATCACCTCGTATTACATTTTCACCCCTAATACTGGTTTGGTTAAAATTTGGCTCTTCACCAACCACTTGCCATGGCATAAGCGCTTTAGTAATAAACATACACACAGTGGAACAATCCAAGTCTGCACTTGAACCCTTAATTCATCAAACGATTGTATACCTTGCGCTCGCAGACTCATTTACTTTTAAAGTTGAACAAGAAAATCCGACAAAACCGCCCCAGCGAATATCGTGTGTCAGCAGCAGTCAAGCGATAATCCTTTCTTTAAAAATAAAGCCAACCTAAGCGCAAGGACACAGTCATTACCGCACCCTCCTGGAATTCGTTGAATTAACTTGTTTTCCATATGCACAGGGATACCGCACTACCAACCCCTTTGCCAACAACTGCACAGTGCACATACGCTGATGGTTTAACATAAGCCCATTTATTTCGGACTAACACTCAATTTCTTTCCTCCCTCGAAACAGAGCAAGTACTTCCAACACAACGCATCAATGGCAACAGGATTTTTTTTTCCTCTCGAGACCATCGAAGTGAGAATCCTAAAACAACTGCGGATGCAATTCTGTCCAATTCAACGATTCGCCCTTAATTTCAAATAATTCTCAAAAAAAAACCCAATCTGTCTACATAGGGAATAAAAATACATGGGACTAGGAAAAAAATGAAAGAAAAAAAACATTTAATGGTTGTTTGTTTACCCAGAGGATAAACCGGCGACTGGTTGTGGAAATTAAACCATTCTCGCCCATCGCATAGAGAACACAAACCGAACCACCCTTTCTCTATACCAGCCCAATGCAATCAACTCTCTCGTCTCTAGCGCCGATGCTCATTTCATGGTGATAGGTGTAACGTTATGGCATTATCCGTGGGGTGAGGTGGCATTGCCAACCCCTGACTAGTTGTTGTTTTAACGAACTACATCCATCTCAAAAATTAGACACGAGTGCATTATGTTCCCCTTTTTGCATTCAAGTCCTCCCCGTTAACACTGTGATACCTTCTTTCATCCGCCTCTTGACATTGAAGTTCACCATAAAATCCCTTGGCCTGTTCGGATGAAGATGCCAGCAACAAAAAAGAAATGTACAAAAAAAGCACATCCAGTACATCTCTGCTGCAAATAAGGAAACACGTAAATGTAGCTTAAAACACTTTGCAACAGACAGCGACCGGATATCGTCCTTTTTATGCAGGCGCATACAACAACAAGCGCTCGGAGATGAAATGTGTGTTCACAACACTGCCTCGCAGTAGGTAGGTTTGGTAGATATTGGGCAATGTCTATCTATAAACCAGGATTGGCGTGGTAGCCCAATGTTACCAAAGCATCCAACCGAATCCACTTCCTTCGCTCCGCAAAATCATGCTCATCATCCAGATACCAGATAGCAGATATTTCTATGTATGCAGGGAGCGAAATGAATCCTTCTTGGGTTTGGGTCATGCTGCTTCTTTTGCGGCGCTGGCTGTCCGGTTCTTCGGAACATCTCTAATGAAAAGAGCTTCACCCGAGTTGTTTGTATATATACTGAGCTGTGTTAGGTTCTCCTGTGTTGACTTGGCCGGTCGGAGGTCGGTTGGCAGGTCAGTACAAAATAAGGATTCACTTTGTTAGCTACGGGATGATGTTTCTGTTGTTGATGATGCGTAGCGCCCTCTAATGGAGTTCTCTTTGTTTTTTTGTAATTCAACTTCTAAATGGATTCTAATTTTGGGATGCTACAGTGCAGTGCGCACCTGTGTCCTTTTTTTTCGTACCTGATTGCATAATCTGCACTGTTCCTTGTTGCTGTTGTGGTACTAGGATGGAATGGGAAATTTAATTTGTGAAGGAATTTTTGTTAGGGCTCTGATTAAATGAATATTTCCTTGAAGGGCATTCCTGGGCCACAAATTTTACGAGTTAATTGGTCTTTGTTCGGTATGAATACGGAATAGGAAGCTTTTCATTAAATTCCCATTGAAGGATATATAAATTCCGACCCCTTATGAGTGAACTTATGCTATTTGAAAGGCCTGCTCAACGTTCAAGGCTGAATTTGGAGTTGGGAAATACTTCTCCGATTGATGAGCCTCAAATGCAATATCTATATCCTTTGAAATATCAATGAAATGGCAATGGCGTCTGTAGAACTTTATGTTTATCTACCACATTCCAGGTTATTTCAACTACAAATAAACTCCGTTCATTAAACTTTTCCATCTTCGAGCCTTTTTCAATTCTGCATTTCAAATGTGTCCATAAACAAGAAGCTTAATGTCCCCTAAAATTCTTTGGGCAGAGGGAAACTTGTTGAATTTTTCGACGAGTAGCAGATCCGAATCCATTTCCTGTCCTTTAGACAGTTCTAATGTACCTAGTGACTTGTTGAGTTAAAGTAAAATTAAAAATTAAATCAATAATACGTCTGTCGGAAACTTACAGCTGGCTTTAAATCTTAGAATTATCAGTGAAATAAATTTTGTTTACAAAAACAACAAGCACTGCGCTAAACGTTTGCACAACGCTTCTTCCCAATCCTAGCTTCCCATGATAGCAATATGGCAATACCTATTTACGCTTAAGCTTTAAACAATTTCGAAACCTATACATCGCACTAAAAGGACGCACACAAAATTAGAAAAAAATGCATTCACTGCTGCAGAATTTCCTCCTACAATTAACACGCTTTTTCTTTAAAACTGTGAAGCTTAATGTGGGCAAACATGTTAAGTTTGGTTAAGCGATTTAATAGCTTGGCGAATACAACGGACATTTCTTGACCCAAAAGCTTTTCTTTTCGTGACAAAATGTCCCTTATTCGTGAAAACAAAAAATAAAGCTAATATTTTACAGTCAGACACCTGAAGAAAATATGTAAAGGGTGTCCAAAAATGCACTTCATATTTGAATTAAATAAAAAATCTGTTTGCTTTTTTTAATATTATATTTTGTTTTTAAGGAGGTAACCCTATAATACCTCCTTAGGTTTTAATGTACGTGGGTATGGAAGAACCTATCTGGCAAATGACCTCCATAATTTTGGCAAAAACACCAAAAACTAAAAATTAAAATTCGCCAGAAATTAGGCCATGTTTTTGGAAAAATATTTAAAAAGGAGAATGGAAATTACGCCTGAAAAAGTTTATTCCAAATTTGATTTGGAAATAAAATATAAAAGCTGTTTTATTTCTGGCATAATTTCCAGAATTAAAAAAAATGTTTTGCCGTATTTTCCTTTTTAATTTTGAAAAAAGACCAAAAACTTTTCTGCAGACTTTTCTAAAAAAATTGTTTGCTTTTTTCCATTTTAGTTTTTGGGTGTAATTTCCTTGGGCGTTATTTCAGGGAGCCCCATTTTCTTCGGCAAATCAGCATCTATTTTTTATGTTCTATGATTCATTTAACTTCAGCTTCTGTGTCAATCTTTCCTACGGCCGACGCATCACCTAACCGGATTTCGAATGACCGGTGTACTAAGCATCCCCAATCGGCTCATTATCCCTGAATTTTCAATAACTCTCTTCACAGTTGACGGAGCTAAATCTGTCAAAGGAGCGACTATGTTTTGTACAAAATTTGCGAACTGTTGCAGCCAAACTTCGATAAATTTCAATGGCATCCTTAAACGGTCCCCAAACGGACGTTAAATTTCCTTCCTTCCCGAAGTATGTTTTAGAAATAATGGAGACAAAATTCACTGCCTATAACCAAGTCACAGCTTAGGCTTGTGATTCTAAAATTTGAATAAAATATAATAGACAAAATACCCATGCGTTTGGTAAGTAGTTTCCAAACCAAACCATCTCCCAATTTTTTTCATGAATAGTGTCGATGGTACGAAACGAGTCACATCACTCTTGTAAATAAAACGTCTAATTCTGCAGAACGACTTGCCATTGCCATCTATATTTTGACAATACCAACTGTGCGGAATAATGAGCCGTTGATAATTTGTTACAAAAAGTCATGCTTCACTCCCTAAACTGTCGCTGAAATGCAACTGCAACAGATTCGTGTCCTGGCTTGGGACTGCGCCGAACGTGAATAGTAAGGAATTATATCAAAGCATCTGAGCAAGTTCACATAGGAAGGCGTAAAGGGATCCAAGATTGTAGCTTGCTTCAAACACTTAAAAATATTCGACTGTGCTAGGCCTACATAAATTTTTTGACGTACTCCATTTTTATGAAGTATAGACCAAAAAGAAGGTAAATTTCCATAGGTCTTAAGGCACAAACAAACACTTTAGTTGGAGTTACAGTTACTTCTCATCTTTCTCATTAAGCGGACCTTACCCCTATCTCAATTTAACTATCTTCAACTACATAGAATAAGCTTTTGACTAAAGCTCTTTACTCGCAATCCACAAGACTGAGGACCTGCGTCAAGGATTTACTGACTTTTTCCATGTATACTTTGTTAAAAACTGATTGGATATTAGTGGCAGGGTACTTTCAGCCATTTTTATGAATAAATATACAAGTCTTTGAAAAAAAGGTTTTATAGAGAATAGTTCCAGGACCTTTGTGTCGAAGAACCAACTTTCTGGACCTGACAACTCCTCTTGGACCCAGAAAACTTAGAAAAAAATGTCCGATAGCCACTTTTTTAATTTTTCCACAAAGCAAAATGATAGATAGGGTACCAATAAAATCCTAAACGACCTACCCGAAAACTGTCTCCACATTTGTAGGTACCATACTCGAATTTCGATAACATTCAGGTATACTTTCATTTGCTGACTGCCTTGCAAGAACAATATTATCAGATCAGACCTCATCCCATATTGAGTGTTCTGCATAGTAAAATACTTTACGAGACAGAATCCTTACTCAGCCCCTTAGGACAGTAGTTATCAACGCACACAATAATCACGCTTCAACTTATTTTTCAATTTGCATCCCTCCTGGGTCCTGGTGGGTATGGAATATTGTAAAAAAAAAGAGCCGCCGCGCTTTTGCTCATCCTTTGCGGCATTCTAAATACCTACATATTCATATTTTTTTGTACATTCATCTTTTGTATTTTTTTCCAGGATGCACCCTTGAAAATTTATTTTATACTTCCTTCCAATGCAATTACGCTGTGCGCACACTCTCTCCAAATGGAATGCCTTCCACCAACTAACACAAACTTTATATGTTCTTCTCATTTCAGAATGCCGGAGCGGAGGAGTTCTGAATTCCAGTTTCCAAGATTCTAGCAGTTCTCATTTTCACCTGTTCAGAGTCAGAGGCTGAGTCCACCAGACAACCATTACGGAGCGAGAGAAACCGAGCGTGCGCATTCAAATACTGCTGAGTTAACAGTCCATAATGTCCTTTTCGAATCTGCATCGGAAGGAACATTGAAGGTGTTTAATAACAAACGTCTGTGCGAGAATTTACTCAGTTCGATTGCGAATACGGAAGTGCAAGGATATTTACGGACAAAAATTTCACCAAACACCCTCACTGTGAATCGATGTTGTCGCCGTCCTTAATTTTGTTCAGTCCTGACAGTGCAATCTTCATGTTGTCTGTTAAGGGTTTTTGATTTGTCTTACAAGTTTTATGCGGTTTTTTTTATTTTTGGTTTCCGTTTTCGAAAAAGGAACTTTGGAATCGAATTTCCACAAAATAAAAGTCGTGTCTGCCTTTTTTGTTTTGTTTTTCTTTTTTCAATGTTGACTGCGAAGAGTTCGGCTAAAAAAATGTAAATGTCTCTGGATCCCCGTCGAAGGATTTTGATTTTTATTTCTATTTGTTTTATGGTGTGATAAAAATCAAAACTAAAACCGCAGTGTTTCTAAATGTGAGTGCTTAAACCTATACTGCGTTGCTGTAAGAGGTGAAAAGATAAAAAAGAAATATATATATATCAATATTTTATATACAACAAAAGGAATAAAATATAAGAAAGGCAAAGAGAAGGAAAAATAAAAAAAAGTTATCCTGTGAAAATGTGTAAATACGTGATCAATTTGTGTGCACTCCTTGTGGTAACATTTGTGGATAACGTTTATTCGGATTACGAAAATACATGGAACCTGTACTATGAGCAGCCGTGCTGTGGAGCCTCCAGTGGCCATCATATCAGGCACCACAGAGGTAAGTGTAAACTATAGTAGGAATGGCCTCTGTGCTCGTGTGATGTCCTTGTGGCTTTTCGTCAAGTTTCCTCTTGTTTTTCTTTTTCTGGTCAGAGTTTCCATCTTACTGTCGGATTGGCCTTTTTTTTGCTGCTGACAGACACGGGATGAGATGGTTTTCTTTTTTTTTGATTTCGTTTGGTTGTCGTCGGTTCCGTTTGTTCGTTTTGTCTTCATTCTGTGACTTTGTGGTCCATGGTCCATGGTCCCACTTGGCGACAATGATAATAATAAAACGGTTTTGCACTTTAACTGGACACAAAGGAGCAACTTAGGAGAAGATTAAGGGATGTATATAGAGGAAGAGGGATAGGGCTTATTTATTATTGCGATGGGAGGGGGGATTCTGATGTGATACAATTTGTTAGGGGTAATAATTTCTAAAGAAGGATTTCTTAGAGAGGGTTTTAATTGTGTCAGTGTGATTGGGAGGTCAGCGATTGTTGTGTCGGATAAATTGTGTTTAAATTGCAATCTCAAAAGGTTATATTTAGGAATGACAATTTAAGCAGATTTAGGTACTTGACACAGGTGGGTCTTCAATTGGCACGCGGTTACAAAAATAATTTTCTTTATAAATAGATATCGATCGTAAATGGTTACGAGATTAGATTCAATGTGGACGTGTCTGTGATGGAGGGCAGCACTTAAGTGGGGATCTCTGGGAGGTAGATTTGTTTGCAAATGGTGTAAATTTAGATTGTCGATTGGAAAGGAAGACGTCTCGAATGAGGTGTAGGTAATTTATTAAATTGTTTACATAGTTTACTTTTGTGAGAAGATGGAAAAGATTACCTTATATGTCTTCTTGCTATTTTTAACTTTCTCGCATTACGTAGTAAGAGAAAGGTATTGTAATCGTACAAAAAATCGAACTCGAGATTTTAATCAAATCTGACATTACGATGATAGAGGAACTCGAAAAAGTGGGTCTCGCAATTCTGTCCGTCTGTCCGTCTGTCCGTCTGTCCGTCTGTCCGTCTGTCCGTCTGTCCGTCTGTCCGTCCTTTCCTGAGCTCCACAGCGCAAACGGCTGGACGGATTTCTTTCAAACTTCGGATTTGGAGTTGGTGGGCTTACAGTTCGGGGCCATTTTTAACTTTCTCGTATACGTAGTAAGAGAAAGGTATTGTAATCGTACAAAAAATCGAACTCGAGATTTTAATCAAATCTAACATTACGATGATAGAGGAACTCGAAAAAGTGGGTCTCGCAATTCTGTCCGTCTGTCCGTCTGTCCGTCTGTCCGTCTGTCCGTCTGTCCGTCTGTCCGTCTGTCCGTCTGTCCGTCTGTCCGTCTGTCCGTCCTTCCTGAGCTCTACAGCGCAAACGGCTGGACGGATTTCTTTCAAACTTCGGATTTGGAGTTGGTGGGCTTACAGTTCGGGGCCACTTTTTTTTTTGCACGTTAAGTGTTGCCGTTCTAACGGTATTCACCAATTTTGAGTTTTTCGAAAACGGCTCTAACGATTTCAACCAAAATTGATATTTGTGCTTAAGTAGGTGTAGGTAACTAAGATGGCTGCATACCCAGTTTTTCGCAGAAAAATCGAATAACGGTAATTTTGAAAATTGGTCATATCTCAAAAACGGTTAAAACTATTTCGACAAAAATTCATATTTAAGGTAATACGATTATTCCCAACATGATGGCAAACTCAGTTTTTTCCTAAATTATCGTTCAACGGACTTTTTTCGAAAAATGTCGTTTTTTAAGACTTTATTTAATTATGGTTTACTTGAAAGCGGCTTTAACGATTTTAACCAAAATGTATACCTGCACTACCATATATGGGGTTAACATGGCTGCATACCCAGTTTTTGGCTAAAAAGTCGAATAACGGTACTTTTGAAAAGTGGCCTTATCTCGAAAACCGTCAATACGATTGCAACAAAAATTAATTTTGTATGTAATATGGTCATTCCTAACATGATAGAAAACTCAGTTTTTCTCTAAATTGTCTATAATAGATTTTTGAAAAAAGGCATATTTTGAGAATTTGGTTTTCTTTTGTTTTACCTACATGAAAACGGGTTAAACGATTTTGACCAAAATGCATACTTGGAGTAAAATTGACGTTTTGAACAATATTGTGTCCTTCGTTTTCGATTCTAACCACCGGAAACGCTGATTTTGAAAACTGTTCATATCTCGAAAACGCCATTTTTGATTTGGATAAAACTTTAAAAACCAAGTAATACTAACATCCTGAGGAATACCCTATACTCAGTTTTTAGCTACATAGTTGAGCAAGATTATTTTTCGAGCTCAACATTGCAATATTTGTTACTATTTTGAACGCATTATTTTCCAAAAACCGCCATAACGGTTTTGCCCAAAACCCCCTTTTAATGATAACATAAGTATTCTTAATAGGACCCATTACTTAGTTTTTCTTAAAAAATGGAATTAAAGCCGTGTTTTAAGAATTACCGTACTACCAGTAAAAATGCAATTACTAGGTACTAGAAATTCATTTTTAGCAAATATTTCCCACTTCTTCCTTTTCCAACCATATTAATCTTGAACCTTAAAATAATTGCAACCAATTGGAGTCTTCATTTACCCCCAAACACGTGCAAATTCAAAAACAAATCTCTGAATTCTTACATCACAAACCCTACTTCAAGTCATAGCCACCTACCAGCATCACCAATTTGAAAAATCTGGTTTTATAGCCTATAAACAATAATAAAAGAAAAATAAACCATCCAAATTGATGATATGAACGAGAAAGTTTCGTGCGATCCAGTCGTGCACTTTATTTTTTTTTGCATGCTAACCCTATTATTAACGGTACTTCCCATATAACGGTTTTAAACAAGTTTGATTTTTTCAAAAACGGCTCTAACGATTTCAACCAAAATTGATATTTGGGCTTACGTAGGTGCGGTTAACATGGCTGCATACCCAGTTTTTCGCAGAAAAATCGAATAACGGTAATTTTGAAAATTGGTCATATCTCAAAAACGGTTAAAAGTATTTCGACAAAAATTCATATCTAAGGTAATACGGTCATTCCCAACATGATGGCAAACTCAGTTTTTTCCTAAATTATCGTTCGAAGGACTTTTTTCGAAAAATGTCGTTTTTTAAGACTTTATTTAATTATGGCTTACTTGAAAACGGCTTTAACGATTTTAACCAAAATGTCTACTTGCTCTACACTACATGGGGTAAACATGGCTGCATACCCAGTTTTTGGCTAAAAAGTCGAATAACGGTACTTTTGAAAAGTGGCCTTCTTGAAAACGGTCAATACGATTCCAACTGTTGGAGACTACGACGTCTCCAAAGCAAAGGACTGGAGGCAGCCGACCAGTTATGGATTCAAAGAGCACTGTATGCAGCCTTCAACAATGCCCAAACGTCAAAAACGTCAAAACGTCAAAACGTCAAAAGTCATGAAATTGCTAATTGACAAATAAAAGAATTTATTCTGTTTTATAACGTAATCGAAGTTGGTTTTATTCTGCCGTTCTTCTAACGTAATCCAATCCAGTTGGCCGTTGTCTAGAAGTTTTTTCTTTGTCCGCGAACTAAATTGCTTTTTGCTTCAGTCCATCAGCCGAACATTTTTTGGTTCTTTGTCCGCGAGCTAAATTGCCTTTTGCTTCAGTTCATCAGCCGAACACCAACAAAAAATAATTTTTAAGGTAATATGGTCAATCCTAACACGATAGAAAACTCAGTTTTTCTCTAAATTGTCTATAATAGATTTTTGAAAAAAGGCATATTTTGAGAATTTGGTTTTTTATTTTTTTACCTACATGAAAACGGCTAAAACGATTTTGACCAAAATGCATACTTGGAGTAAAATTGACGTTTTCAACATTATTACGTCCTTCATTTTCGATTCTAACCACCGGAAACGCTGATTTGGAAAACTGCTCAAATCTTGAAAACACGATTTTCGATTTGGATAAAACTTAAAAAACGAAGTAATACTTACATCCCGAACAATACCCTATACTTAGTTTTTAGCTAAATAGTTGAGCAAAATAATTTTTCGAACTCAAAATTGCAATATTTTTTACTATTTTGTACGCATTATTTTCCAAAAACCGCCATAACGTTTTTGCCCAAAACCCCCTTTTTATGATAACATAAGTATTCTTAATAGGACCCCTTACTTAGTTTTTCTTAAAAATGGAATTAAAGCCGTGTTTTAAGAATTACCGTACTACCAGTAAAAATGTAATTACTAGGTACTAGAAATTCATTTTTAGAAAATATTTCCCACTTCTTCCTTTTTCAACCATATTAATCATGAACCTTAAAATAATTGCAACCAATTGGAGTCTTCATTTACCCCCAAACATGTGCAAATTCAAAAACAAATCTCTGAATTCTTACATCACAAACCCTACTTAGAGTCATGGCCACCAACCAGCATCACCAATTTGAAAAATCGGGTTTTATAGCCTATAAACATTAATAAAAGAAAAATAAACCAACCAAACTAATGATATGAACGAGAAAGTTTCGTGCGATCCAGTCGTGCACTTTATTGTTTTGGTATAAATGATTTTTAAAAATTTTAAAGCAATTAATTTTAGGGTGTGCGCCATTATTTTGAGGACTTGTTTCTATTGAGCTTGCACCTTCCTGGATAAACAGTGATGATATACATTTTTCAGTACTCCTTGCAAATGATTTATTTTTTTAGCGTTTATAAATTTAAATATGTAAATACAGGTACCATTATTTCATATGACAGGTCCAACTTAATATGTTTAGTTATCAAAAAAGGCACTCAAAATATTTGTTTCCAGTTTTTGTTACCTTCGCCTCCGTTTTAACTTCTGTATTTTTATTCAATATGACATAAAAAGTTAGGAATTTTGTATATTTAGGTATAAGAACAAAAAAATATCATATTTAATTATATTATAATAGTTATTTACTATGACTTAAGTTACTGTAACTTTTTTAAATAAAAAGATTAAATTTTTGGGGATGATTCCTTTCGGAATTATTTAAGCTTGGTTTTTAAATAAGCTTTTTTTAGTTTAAATATGTATGTTCAAAAATCAGTACATAGAAAACATAGAATCAAAGGAGTTAAAGAAATCTCTGGAAGCAAAATCCTTTTTTAAAATTTAATTTAACATAAATAATAAAAAAATAACACAGTTTTCAAAATTTCAGTGAAAGTTTAGGAAGGTTAGGAGACAATATTTGAAAACGTGTTCCAGCTAACGTGTTTCCAGAAAGCAAGCGGTGTTTCATGCAATGTCTAGTTTATGTCTTCCCCAAATATTTTGAATCTTTTATACAGACATTTGAAATTTAAAAAATAATTGCTTGATTGCAACTGCGTAAACATGAACCATAGACTTAGAAGACTGTTTTCAACCTTTAAAAAACCCACAAGTCAAGCTTTCCCTAGTTGTTTATTTATAATATTTCAATTTACAACCAAAGACATTATTTTCTTAATTTTCAGTTTTTGAATAAAAAGAAGATAAAACATATACCGCCTCTCGTTTAATTTTAATCAATATCTACATTTTTTGACTATCCATTTTGACATCTATTTTCAAACAATACAAACAATGATGCAAAACCCATTAACTCTTTACAAAGTAACAGAACTCATAAGAAATGCTCTAACAACAAAAAAAAAATGAAATTTATAACCTTTAACCGATGTAGAAAATTGTATTAATCTAAAGATATTTTGAAATTGATGCACAAAAATTTGCTAGCTGAATAAAGCATGAAGAAAAAATCCAGAATTTTTTTGAATTGAAATTGGTTAGGTTGATCTCTTATATTACATACTTCTAAGCTCAATTTAAATTACTTATTAAAATTCAATTCTAACAACTTCTCTTTCAAGATAGGAAAAATAAATCAAAATTTTAGATCGACCGTTTTTTTTTACACACAGTAAATTTGTTAGATTTTATTTTTTAATCTGTCGCACTTACTTTAATTTTGTTATAAAGTTTGTGTTAAATTTTCTAGGTCTTATTTGTATATGCTTTACTTTCCATTTCTTAGTCTCACTTAGACTTAAGTCCATCTTTTCAGTTTAAAATTCAAGAAATGTTGTTTTTTAAGAGTTAAAACGTTTTGTTAATATTTTACTTAATATAAGCTTTGAATTCTAAAATGTACCTAATTATATTTAATGTATTAAAATATTTTTAGTATTTATTGTATATATATCTTTATTTAAGAAATGAACTATAATTATTTATATTATTTTCTTAAAAATAGTAAATTGGTTCTATACCTAAGACAGTTTGTTAAAATCTATTTTTAAGCACTGTGTGCATTTATAGTAAGATCAGATCTTTTCGTACATATATGAACTGCCTTGAGAACATCTTTAAAATACAAAACATAATATGGTGTGATTCGTATATAAATAAAACCGAAAAGTACTCAATTTCGCCAGCTACTTTTCTAAACGCAATGCTGCAGAGGTTTGGTTATGTTAATCGCATGTCTCAAACTTCAATTGCAAGACTTGCAATAAACTCCATGCCATCGGGCAGGCTTCCTCTAGTTAGGCTCATCAGATACCATGGTTAGATCAAATCCGAGACACCTCCTCTACCCTTTGATGGTTGAGAATGAGTTTTTGACGGAAAATCGAGTGTTAAGGAGGGCTTACATGACAGTCCTACACCTGCGGCCCCTTTACTTACATCCAGCTTCCCTTCTCCTTAAGTCTGCACCTTAACAGTCTCAACCGCTTTTTCAATTTTTGTGCGACTCCTTCTCAACTTCGTCATATAAACCGATTACTTTTCCATTTTTTGGTAGAGTTCCATTACGACATGACTGATTATTTTACCAGGTCGAAGTCGCTGTACAGCTCGTTTAATGTGCTCCTTCAAAGCTTATCAACGGGACTGAACATTTAACGAAGAATCTTCATCTCGAAGTGACCGAGAATACTTTCATTTACACAAGACGATGTTCAAGGTTAAGCGTCATAAACAGGACTGGAAATTTCAGTATCTTATGCCGAATTTTCTTAGTTATTTGTGATAGGGATCTAAATATCCTTTTTCAATTGATGAAAAGGTAGTTATGTACCGATTTGGACTTATTGCTTTTTTTCCTATGTAGTCTATCTATGTAGTCGACTGTCGACATCGACTTGTTGATTTTTTAGTGACCAATTACCAAAAGTACCTATTGCACAAATATCGCACCTGGTCCAAGAGTTTCAGTCTCATCCATTCGATAATTCAGAAAAAATATCCTCCAAAGCATACGTTTTCCTTTGCCCTTAAAAAGTGGTCTAAAAAGCACTTGTATCGAAAAAGATCTATTTCCGCATATTCAGTCCATTTGCGACCCAGCTTGACTCCATTTCATAATTTCTTGACATTCCCCACTGTACTGCTATGAAAATTGGTACTACGTGACTTAACCCGTTCCAAGGCGCTTGTCAGTTCCCTTGTACCATATTTTTTTTGCTCCCCACCGCCAAACAAACTCTTAACCCCTATTATTTGTACTTCAAAGGGTGTCTCGCCTCTTTGTTCTTCTTTCTGTTTCGGCAGTGCCATTGCATTTTTTTTTGTTAGGTATAACAAAAAGTTTGCCCCCTCCCTCCGCACGAAAAAAAAAATGACAGAGGGGGAGCCAAAATAAATACACGGGCTCAGCGTTTTATTCAGAGCCGTAAAAAACTCTTAAATGCCATAAAGCAAAAAACGAATTCTAAATACCGACTTTGGATCATACTGTGGGCAAAGGCAAAAGGGGAGAGATGGGGAGAGCAGAACGTTCTGCAGAAATACAGGACATGCGGAATCCTGCTGATAAGCGGCACTTGGGTGAAAAGTTTTCTGTTAATTTGACTCCCTATCCTTTGGTTGGTTTTTCTCTATATAGCATGGGGTCAGAAGCTCCTGCATCTTTAAAAGACGACGAAAAAAAAAATAAAGAAAGAAGAAACAAACGCAAGGAAAGGAAAACTTTGTGCGGTAAGTTGTTTTAACGATGTTCTCGATTCCCGTTGCCATTTTCGTGGGTATGGCGGCGACACACAGACCTCTAGCCCTAGACCCATTCACAACGCAATTACCCCCTTAAATCGTTGGTTAATTACTTTTGTTGTTTGTTGCTGGTTTTGTTGCTGTTGTTGTTGCTGTTGCTCTTGTTTTTCCACCATAATACTGTGCGTTGGTTTGTTTGGTTTTTTTTTCTATAATTTTCTTTGTACACAGGTAGTGGAATTGGTTCGTTATTATCTACAAACTAAAATGAAAAGTTTTACAACAACTCTTGCTCCCTGAAGGATGAATAGTGGTTCGGTTGATGATATGGCGGTGTACATTTTAAATGCTGGTACACGAGAGTGCGATACCCCGGCGCAATTTTTGCACTCTGCTCCCGTCGATTGCTTTTCTTTAATTAACTGGGTAAACATGGTTTTTATTGCATTTTTGTTTTACACTTGTGGCTGGGAAATTTCGAACCGCACTTTGGGGGATGGTATACCTATATAGATAAAGAAATCTACTAACACTTTCTTGGTAAATTTTTCGTGTGCTAAGTTTTAAGGATGTTTACCCTATTCATTTGGAAAGATTTTGATTGAGCGCAAACGAGTTGGCGGATACAGCATTTAAGGGGAAGGTCGGTGGATATGAATACGAAGTTGCTCGCGGGGTAGAAGTTTCTTATTTGTTTAAGGGAAAATCAGGGGTGAGTTTGTGTTGTTGTTTGTATGGGGGGGATCCTCTGGTATATCGGCAAATGGAGAATGGGTTGTTTTGGGGTTTAGTAAGGTCCCAAGATATAACTTGTGATTTTTGTTTGATACGGAACCTAGCTTTACTCAATGAGTTCTGCGACGCTCTAAAGAAAGGATTACTAATTTCTTCGCAGTACCTCTTTTCGCATGAGTAGTATCTGCCTCAACCCGATGCCGAATCGGCAAATCCGTAAACGTTCACGAAATTAAGTCGATTTTTCATTCTTCACGTGTTCACGGATATTGCAATGGGACCGGCAGTTATTCTGATGGGTATCTTCTTTTGAGCCATCTGAGGAGGAGACGGTGCTAAAGCTGCCAAAATTCTCCTAAAAATGGTTCATAAAGGGTTTTTCGACAGGGACGCTACAAAAGTAGAGCGACAGGGACAGCAAATGACGCCGAATTTCTTGCCGCTCTTTTAATATTTCTCTTAAGTAAGGTTTGCCATTTCATGATTTCCAACACGGCGGCGCCACAAGCCACACAGCGAATGTCACAATCAATTTTTTGGAAACCAAGTTTGGAGTACGTGTTATCTCACGAAATGGTCTAGTCACTTGGCCGCCTCGGTCGTGCGATTTGACGCCGTTAGACTATTTCCTGTGCGGCTACGTCAAGTCTATGGTCTATGCCAACAAGCCAACGACGATTGATGAACTTCGTACGAATATCGAACGTGAAATTGCTGCAGTATCGGCCGATTTAAGCTTGAAAAACGTCGAAAATTTGGTTCAGGGTCTGGACTTCTGCAAGAGTGACCGTGGTGGCCATGCAAAAGAAATCGAGTTCCATACATAATGGCATCGAACGTACTTGCACGGGAATAACGAATTTTATTGATATCCAAAACCGTTTTTGTTTTATTTAAAAAAAAACTTTTGTAGCGCTCTTATTGAAAAACCATTGATAATCAAAGGAGTGGTATTGAAGCCTTATCAAATACCTTATATATTGACTATCCCCCAGTGACCTGCGATTGCGTCTTAAGGAAGAAGGCATAGAATGTTCAGTCCTGAACTGTGTGGTATAAGAAGAAAGATGTTCTTGCAGGTTCAGGAAGAAGTCATTCTAGAATAAATAAAAGAATCCTCCGTTGGTAGCAAAGCCTTACAAGGAGTAAAAGAATCTACGAGCTTAAATATTTTCTGACCTTTGGCGTAGTAGATCCTAATGTCGATAAACCCTTCATCGCCATTTACCCATTAAGCATTCATGCTGAAAACGTTCTCTCCCTTGGAGGGTTCGACGATCTTGGTCAGGTCCATAGCATGAAGATCTCGTTCTACTTCTGTAGCCGGGACATACATTCATCAATATGTCGATTACCAGTCTGCGTACATCAGGGAATGATGTTTTAGTTAGAACCTTTACAATTTTGTTGGTGCTAGACTTTTAACAACCTTTTAGTTAAATTTTGTATAACTGGAACAAATTTTCTTCATAATGGGACTTTTACTCTGAGAAAGAACACTTCGCATCAGATCAGGTACCTACCTATTTTTCGAACTGCAACAATGGGTTGCTAGCAAGCAGTACAGCCTTTGGTGTGAGCCAAAAAGAATGCCCCCACAGCATTGTAATATTTTATTGCTGCGCCATCTCCCTGTCAGAGTGATGCTGTTGATGATGACTTACTTAAATTTGTAAGTTTTGCTAGTTTGTCCTACTGGAACACCTTGTAACGTAATTAAGGCACATGGTTACTTTGTGATAATGAGAAGGACATAGGACATACAATTCTCTGTTCTTTATGCCAGCCAACCAATTCCCTGAAAGCGGAACTTTTTTCCTTGGCTCTCTGGATATTTAAGTTAAACATAAGAAAGAGTGGGCGCTGAGAAAAATCTTGTTTATGGTGCCCGAGCGACTTAGGCCGACAGCAGTTGCTCGAAAAAGTCTAATGCTTGTAAACACGAAAATACTTTGAACTGCGCGAACTCGTGAGCGCCCTTGACAGTCAGATACGAATTGCGATCTTAACTCAATACGCTTGACTCACTTGACGAGCTGCATTGTGCAGTCCTACATTAACACTTTAAGCAGGAAGGCGAAGGACTTCGCTGCTCAATGAAGCTGTACCCGTTTAACAGGGTAACATGCTTGACGTTTTCAAACCTATAGGTAAAAAAGGCGGGAGTTTTGGGTACCCGTGGTGGTGTTCGGTGCTTGTATGGAAAACACGCTCCTGGTGCTTTTTTTATATCATTTTCTCCTCACAACTGACAACTGACTGTGTCATACATCTCTGGCGTCAAATTATATTATCAAGACTCGTTGCTTAGCCACATATCACACATGGACATGAACAAGGATATTGAAGGTCGTTTTTACACACAATTTTTCTTAATTTTCTTAAAATTCCAAAACACCATTATATGCATTTTTTCCTGTTAATATACACAGTAATTAAAATGACAGGTTTTCCAAAATTAAGTCCAAACCTAAGCTGTCAAAGGTGTAAGGAAAAAAGGTTTTTTTTAATGTCTCCAAGCACCTTACGATCAAAGGCCAAAGTGCTTACCACTTACATCAGACTTACAAGTAGCCAGTTATTCAAAAAGGTTCGTGACTTAAGTAAATAATAAATACGAAGATCGGCAAAGGGTCACTTTCGGAATGTCATTCCATTTCCAGTCTATTTTTTCCCAACGTATTTTGATGTTGAGCTCGAAAATAATAGCTTCGCAAATGGGAAAATGCTGTTTTTTCAATAATTTTTGTTGAATGTTAACACTTCTTCAAGACTTCCCAATTGAGTGGCTTTTATACGCCAAAAAAGCATAAATTCGTCGGCGCAGTCGCTCATTGGTAAGTGTGCTGAAGAGAGATCCCGGGTCCGATCCCCGGAAAACTCCAAATCACACCTCAATTTTGTGTCCATTGCGCCACCCCTATCGCACACCTGACAAACATCCGAGAGAAAACCTATCACAGATTACGTTCGGAAATCGTTAATCATTCTGCTCTATTCGTCCCCAAAATTTGTTTTAAGAAGCTCGGCCTAGTGTGTTATGTTTGACGGCACAACCCTTCCCTACAAATAGCTTGCTCTGTATTTTTCGCCCTGTCAACCTCAAAAAACGTTTTATACCTTTAGTGTCATAGGTATACCTTGAATAAATGACAATAGTTCTCCCTCCTCTAGCCTTGGCGAAAAATTGCATGTTCTATCATTTACACAGGTAAGTATCTTTTACCTACGCCATGGGCCGTGACTGTCTCATGCAATCGCCCTCTAAATAATTGATTTCCGCCGTCAATAAACTTCCTTCGATAAAATTCAAAACAATAATTTACTCATCGGCACCGTCCTCGTTGTCACAAATGAATAATTTCCCCCGGTAATTAAATTTAATGACAAAATTCTTCAATTTTTAATTACGCCCATTGACCTAAAGAAGCATTTTCAATTAATTAAAGAAGAAAAATAAGTGCGGTACGGAAGGTGCCTCTCTCAGCAGTTCCATCGCACGCACATGCACTATGCCGTTGATAAATAAACCACCACCAGCCGCCGCCACGACAAATTGTTCAACGCAAAGTAACTTACCACACAGCCGATTTACCATACCGTTTCCACCAACTTTTCCTGGTAATTATCCTAAGACCCAACCTCGCTCCAATCCACCCATTCATATTCCCATTAATATTCCTCCGTGTAGTGTCTTCCATTTAAGGACTCTTTTCGAAAAAAAAAACACTGAAGACCTCTCTACCCACAGTTGGTAAAAGGAAACGAAAGCAATTAATCTCCTACTGAAAAAAAACACAACAGGACCAAACTCTGCTACTTGTGTGTATATCTTTGTAGTGGAGCCGTACCGAACCAACTTTAAAATATTAATCGCACCCGGCTGTTTCACTTTTACAATCGTAAATCACACAATGCACAGACGAGGATACGACCGTACGTACATTTGCGTGCAGCGATACCTCCCAACTCATGAACATCGCCAGCTGACACGCGTTTTGTACCTAGTTAAAAGAAATAACTACACAAAGGTCTCTAGTCCTTTTCACTAACTATACAACTAACAAACTTCTATATTCTTTCTGCAGTCATAAAAAAGGTTAGCTTCTATGCGAAGTAAAATGGGTCACACAACAGCAGTAGCAGCAGCTCCTCCTTTGCGAAAAGCACTCCTTATTCTCATGCAAATATAAACCTAATTATGCCGCGTGCTCCACTCCGCATTCAGAACGACTAAAGAGTATACCAAAGCAACAATTAAAGCGAGTTTACTACCACGAGGACGTTTTGTGTTTTACGACACTTTCAACAGATCATACAACAACTCATGTTCTCCTCGCCAACGCAACGTAGCGTTGTGTAACTACTCGCATTTAATTCGTTTTTATTATTATACAGTATAAAGAAGAAAAGAATTACAAGGATAATGAATTTTTATTATGAAAGGAACCAAAACCTACGAAGGTCATGGCATCCCCGAAACCTATTCACACAGAAAATGTATATCAACAATACCCCGCTCCGCACATAAAGGATACGAGGCGACAAATTCGTGACAAAACGCAACTCATTGAGGCTAACAAAAGCCGAGAATTTATTTACACCTAGATCTCTGTGTGTAACAGACGGTGTAAGCTGGCATTTGTAGTCGTTTGGCACGCACCTCTGGCAAAAAAAAATATGTAACCCTGGTCCTTCACACTCATCGGCGCTGATAGGCACCCCGACGAGAGCGAAAGAAAAGAAATTCGCTCACTCGCACTGCGGATAACTTATCAAGCCATGCTAACGAAAATTGCGTGTTTTCACAGCTTAAACGAATGTTTACTGTCAACACGAAATTCCCCGATACCGAGCGCGGTATTCATCACGATGCGGACGCACAGAAAGGATTTTCGCATGTTATCGGGCGGTGTGTTACCATTTATACACTCTGAGTGTAGTAGTCCTCATGAAAATAAGAGGAACAACTACGAACAAAAAAAAAACAGAAGATATCCTTCCCGAAAATTGCTTTTTATTATTATGGCACACACACACACAGCGTATGCTCTCGCTCTGTCTCACCCGGCGCGGACCTTTCAAAAGGGTGTGTGTATGTTAGATAATATTTCATCAAGTTTATGTGCCGAATTCACGTAAGAAGTCACGATTTATTGAAACGTTGCTGTTGCTTTGTTTTTAAACGATAAAACTACCCTTAAAGCAAAGTGTAAAAATTTAGTGGGTGCAAAGGAAGAAAATCCGCTTCGAGTTCGGCTGCATAAATTAGCCGTAAGAGGTCATGAATGTGTCGCGAGGACACTTCTTGCTTTGCTATATTATGCCGTATCCTGTGCCATCGTCGAGAGGAGTTTTAATGCATTATATCTCATTTTTATACCCCCCTTAAAGGCAGTTTGCAACTTGGAGAGGTTTTTCTTTTTTATTTGATTTGATGGAGGGAAATGAATTTTATTACTTTCACCCCCGTGCGCCCGCAATTACCCGAGTTGTTTTAGTCGATTTTTGGCATATGCGGCTTATGCTTATTGATGTATTTTAATGTATAACCCTCCCTCTCGGTAGCAAAATTAGTGACATTTTTCCATACTCCTCAGTCCTTAGAGGGGTGATAAAACTTTGTGGGTTTGTTTTGCTCGACTAATACACTCTCCGGCATGTGATTATAAAGACGCCAATCCGCCATTCACTGTGTAACCGCACATAGCTGAGTATAGGTTCGTAAGTAACTTGATCTGAGTAGAGGACTATCAAATTTCAACGAGGAATACTTTCTTGCATCTTAAATGAAGGTTTGTGGTCGTTAAGTTTAACTGTTGCTCATACTCATATCATTTTGATTATGTAGAGAAAATTGTGCGTACTTGTGAACAAAGCAAATGCCTGTGGTTATAACCGGCTTCATTTGAATTTGCCGGAATTTTTTGTTTATTGATTTTTATTTTTGGAAACATTTTTATTATTTAAATTACCTAGTTACGAGGGTGCACAGGAAAGGTGTATAGGTATACGACTAACAGTAATTGAATGAGATTAAACAAGGTATTTCCATAAATAGCAAGAAAGTTTTAATTGAAATGAAGTTTTAAATTGAGCTTGACGATGGTTTGATTTTCGAATGAACCAACCTACGGGCGTTCAATATTAGGCCTATTCTTAGTCTAGCAGCTTAGCTTCACACAACCGATTGAATTTTAATATTTTTGGGATGCCAATAAGAGTGAAAAGAATGCGTTCTACGAACTGTTCGAGAAGACGAATGTTACATTCCCAACGTACAATTGCAAGACTGTGCTTGCACACTCCTACGCCGGGATCAGAAGGAAGGGCATCTTTGGCTGACAATAAACTCAGGCTAATGAAGTTTGACTATTGGCGGAATATCTGCCGCACTTAATTCCAACACCTCAATAAACATAGAGAACTTGGCAGCCTTGAGATAATACGACATTAAATCAAGTTGACGCTTGGCAGGCCGAATGTTCCAACACAGACTCGGAGCCAACACCATGAAACAACACCCACCGGTAGCTGTTAAAAGATGTGACGTCGCAAGGCTAGCTCGAACTCTTAAACCTCTCAACCTCTTGTTAACGTGCTTTAAGAAGGCCTGCCAGCAATATGCTTGGTTTCACTAGACAACTTCTAGTTCGCTGAATGTCCCAGCAAAGAACACAGCCTGTCCATCAATGCCGAAGACAAAAACCTGCGCTGCTCTGTGGGCCAAATCTATTGATAGATGCTGCTGCAGAAATAATTCGAGAAAGAATATCTTCCCAAAGATCTAAGGTTCGAAAATATTCACTAGTTCTGCCAATGATTTGAGGAAAGCTGTGAAGATAGCCTGGTAGTATGATCCCTTCAATCTGGGCGATGGTACCTAGACAACATTTTCTTCTAATTTGGCGGTTGGCGATATCCAACTGGGGGGGACTTTTGAAAGCAGCTAAGGATATTCACATTATCGGGAGAAGCTGGCAGTGGCCCGTTTTGCATAGGTATTGAAACACAGGACGCGAACTGGGACACAATAAAGTGCAAGGTGTTTTAATCAAATCGAAATTAGATTTTTTGTATGTAATTTTTTATTTTTATTATGCTTGGGATGAGCTGGCCGAAAGAGTCCAAACAGAAGTGCAGCTTTTGAAAGCCGAGCAGAGTGTACGATTCGCTGATGAGGTTTGTTGACGATGTTGACGGGAGGCATTTACTTTCTCGATGCTCCCGGTGGGACAAGTAAGACAGCTAATTCATTTAGTTGATTCTGACAACAATTCACTTAAGATCTTAAATTGCGTTGGCTGTTGCATTCTCTGGTGTTGCTGCCACACTGTTGGAAGGCGGTTGAACTGCACCGCTTTGAAGCTGATGATGAATCTTCTCACGGTTGATAACGTGCACAATGACCGGGAATTCAGCGACAGCGAAATTGATGCGAGAATGCTAAATTATCATTTTTGATGAATACAGTTGACCAAGTAATGAAGAATTTACGAGTTGATTCGAGACGATCTGGTGGGGCTATGATATTGCTTTTCTAAAGTTTTCGTCAAACGCTTCCTTTCATCCCGAAATCTACTGCTGCCGATAAATTCAATGCATGCCTGAAATCGTCTCTTTTGTGGAGGCTTGATATGCCTTGTTGAAATTGAGCACGAGCATGAGAGTGACATTGCAATCGACTGCTGAATCGACTGCTAAATTCTTGAAACAACTGCTGGCACTTGGCAATGTCCAAATTCCTGTTGATGTTTCGACTGGGTTGATATCGTTCCCTGCAAGTCTTTGCGAATTCACATCATCGTGGGAGGAACTCGACACCAAATGTGCATTGCACAAAATTATAAAAATCTCAATTGGATTAGTGAAGAATAAGGACATCGATAGCTTGAACCGCGTGACCGACTAGGATGAAGCGACCAACTATCAGACGGAATTTTTGAACTCGATTGATGTGCCAGGAACTCTGCCGCATAATTTACAGCTGAAGGTGGGATCGATTATAATTATGTTGCGGAATCTAAATAATCCAAAATTCAAATCAAGAAACTGAAGAACAACTTGATTCAAGCGACAGTCATCAAGGGCAAATTCAAGGAGAGGAAGTCCTTATCCCACGAATTCCGATTATTCTAACTGATCTTCCATTCCAGTTCAAGCGGAATCAGTTTCCCGATCGATTCGCTTTTGGATGACAATCAATAAATCGTAAGACTTATCGTTGGAAGTCCATATTTTTCGCACGGTCAGGTATACGCTGCCTGTTTTTACGCGAAAAATATCGAAAAACATTGTTTTTCATATTGCTCTCTACAGATTTCGATTCCATTGAAGTAAATCAAATTGAAAGTAAAACTATCTGTGTTGTATAATTACTCATTAGAGTTTATCTGAAGGCGAGACGAAGTCGCCGGGTCCGCTAGTATTTTATGAACAAGGTGTTTATTAACTTTTTCTAAAAGTACACAATTCGGGGATTTATTTCAAAAATATAGTATCATCCAAACCGTTGCTGTCGTGCCACTCGTTTAGTGGGAAAGGTGCAGATAGTCAAAACGAGACCGATTAACACTCGCCACGCTATTAACCGTTCTTAATGATCTTATACTGGTCTTCCAGATATTCCAGACCAGTGTAATACTGGTTTCTTCAAACCTTTTGACACATTTTCGAATAAGATATCTTTGGTGCATTGTTTAAGTGGCAGAAACCTTAATTCTTCTACGCGCTGCAGTCGCAGAATCACCAGTTTTACAGCTTCTGATAGCTGCTTAATTACTTATAGCCAGGCAACTGATTGCCATACACAGCGTCGTTGCATACACTTAACAATTTAGACTTCCTTTTGAGACATCGAGGTATAGCTATCCTGCACTGGACGCAGGTAAAATGTCACAACGAACAGATATAACCTGGAACTACTTTCTGAAAGTCCATTTTCATTACTTCGGTTAATAAATCAAGAAGAATCGCAGTCGGGCTCTCTGTATCTTAGTGGAGTTCCATTGAAATAAGAGGAGAATTTAAGTACTCCGGGGTTTTACTTACGACCAACATTGAGCTTTCCTGTACAATTAGTCAGACTGCGTTAATTTTGGGAAAGTTAATTCATCTATTATCAGAAGAGTGATGCATTCCGTTTCTTTCTCATCTATGCGTTGAAAGTTCGCACTTTGGGACAAAATTAAACCCAAAACAACTGATTTCCACTAAATTCGTCGTTTATCTATTTAAGCTATGAAACATCCCTTGCCACACCCACAGCTACGGTTGAACAATTCCAAAAACATTCTCCATTACCTCAACTTTTTTGGAAATTTTTACCCCACCATGACCACACCGCACCGAGTCCAATTTTAAACAGAAGCGCTTCCTAAATTTCTGTTCTGTTTTTTTTTTCAGTACATATGCCGTGTTTATATCTATCTCTTATTTGACCTACATTGTATAGAACTCATTTCGATTGACAGTCGCCACGAGAAAGTTTCGCAAAAAAAAACAGGGACTCCTGTCAACCTGTCAATTAAACATTGCTCAACTGTAATTAACTTGCCAATTACATAATTGAATTTTTGCTAAATTGCAAGCCGCAAACTAAATTCACCCAATTCCTTTGGCCTCCGAAAACAATCAAGTCCCCCCGCTCCCACACCTTACGTAGTATTTTAACCTGCCCACCAGATCCGTGTACTGATGGACGAAAACCCTCACCCAATATTGTATAGATGTTTGTACGTATGCCTAGTCCATCGAGAGGTTGAGAACACTCACTATTAAATTACCGCCATTGTTTTCGAACGTCAATTGTACAAAACATGTCATTATCGTGCCGCAGAAATAATCCGGAAAATTTAATGCCCACACGCGCGCAGCATACACCAACCAACCGACCGCGCCAGCAACCAACGGTAGAGGGCAGGTTGATTATCGTTGCGGTGCGGTGGTCTAGTGTTGTTGCCGGGTAAAAGAGCAATTAGTTCCATTCAAATAGAAAATAATCAACCCCCTAACCCGCCGTGATCTAATATCGAACATATTTTCATGTGGCCGCTGGATAACCCCAGTTGCACCTTCTTTTTTTGTTTTCCTCCTTGCTTTAGTGGTGGCATAGCGCATTCGCCCTATACCCTTGCGTTATCCTTTTTTGTGCTATCGAGGGTGGGTGTTGTATGTCCGGTAACACATAATAAAATATCGACTGGTAATTGAATTACAAGGGATGGCTGCGATACGAATAAAAGTAAAAACAAATTAAGCACGGACCGAAAAGTGGACAGCCATACACACACCCGACATGCAGCATATAGGTACGCGTAAACGAGTATTGAACGAACTAATCCCCTTTGGAACGCACAGGCAACTTGGCGCAGAAGAAAACGAAAGGACGAGTTCGAGTAAATCCATCTCATCCGTTTCGCACACATAACATGAGCGATATCGATTGACCCGATTGCAGGAAACAATACGAAACGAACAAGAAGGACTCTTGCATGGTTATTAATTATTTTTATTGCAAAGGAAGCAAGGGGGAGGTCGTAAGATCACCGCACGCAAGGACTGTAACAGCGCACTATCACTATCAGTGGTGCAAATGAACATGGTCTTCTTTTAATGAAATATTATTAAAGTCAATATCGGGTCTTCATTTATTCGTTTCTGATTAGAAGTATATACGCTTCGGGTGGGGGTTTGGGGAATGCCGAATGCAGCATAAACAATAATTTGCCGCCCCACAATATGGACAGGGATAGGGTTCAGTCTCTGGCATGTTTGTGGAATTTGTGTCGGAATTTCATATTTGCCAACAGCAGCATATCGATAGCAAATTGGAAATGGTGTTGTTTTTGGGGGGTGGGTGGTGGTTTGGTCCCGTTGATGATTATTATGATGTTGCAGGTTATTTATACAAAATTTATTCCGCTTGCCGGTATATATCTAGTTTATGTAGGTGTTGGTAGGAGTTATAGTATTATAGGCCAACGGATAGTGGACCGGCATATAGACAGAGACACAGGATAATGTGGGTGCGAGACAGTGGAGATTATTTGTATCTGAATGTGGTGTTGGGAGTCAATGACTTGAATGGTTGAGTTCGTGTTCAATGGAACATGAACCGGTGACCTGCACGAGGGGCATTGTGCATGTCATTTGAAGGGTATCGGGATGTTTTGATGTGGCCATATCGCAATATTATCGCCCCCTTTTTGGGTGATGGAAGCGAACAGGGTGTGAATATTGATCTAGCAGGACATGACAGTCCAGATTAAAGTTGGCTGGTGGGAGCTGCTTTAATGTGGTTTTATTGGAAAAAATACTTCAATGAAAGTCTTGTTAAATGCTCTTCGGGTCCGACTTGTTAAATGCTCTTTGGGTCTAGTAAATCACTGGCTCATGGACTACGATATACGGATCGTTGAGGGATTGGGAAAGTTCTGTGCCGCATTTCATATACATCTCCATAAATCATCGAAGTTTACAAAATTTCCTTACTTACCTTTGAATTAAGATCTTTGTCCGGAGTACGTTTCAAAAGTTTTGCTCGAAATTATTGACTCCAGTTTTCACAGTTGTAGGTATAGTAAAATGTCGCAATTAAGAGGTCGGCTATGTTTTTTCACTTTCCGGGTTCCATCTGCGCATATTTAGACTGGGACCTTAGCAGAGAATATTTCACATGTACTTTTTAGTTTGAAATTCCTTTTTCTGATTGGAAAAAAGGTTAAAAGTTATAAACTTATAAAGCAATGTCTCCACAAAGTTAGTGCCAAAGTTTGTTTAACCTCTAGTCGAGTTCAAAGGGTAAATTGCACCTTTTTGAGGTGAAAATTTGCTTCATCATCGATTTTTTTTTCAAAACTTATTTCATTTTGTGTCCCTTTTTCAACATGTAGCAGATATGAAACTTTTTAGAATACCCAGCGCGCAGTGGTTAGTGTTTGGATATCTGAGCGAGGGTCTGCGGTTCTTATCCTAGAAAGACGCAAATTTAACCTTAATTTTTTGTTTCTCCCCCTACCTCTAGCGCAAGTAGAAACCTTTTGTTATATGTATTTGCTTTGGTGGCATTTGTTTCTATTATTGTCAGTCCTCTTTTGTAGTAGGCAAGGTATCTTTAGTTACTTGGTAAGTGCCTGCCAAATTTCAACTAAAAACAACTCTCAAACAAAAAAACCATTCTCAACTGCATTATAATTAGATTTTATGGACTGTTCTAAGATTGATTGGCCTGTTGCTTGAACATGTAAAACTGTCACTTAACATATGGTAAACACATTTCATGACTGCAAGATTGCGAACCACGCCAGCTCCCGATCACGCACCTATTATCAACCATATAAAGAGTGTTGAAATTCATAGCATCCCCCCATACCGTCACCAATATCATCCATTATAATCCACCCCAACCGTATTGAGAAATGTGATCGCTCAGTGGCCTCCCTCAGTCGCACAAAAATACACACACACACACAAACAGACCACAGGGTGCACGACCAGAATGATACATTAGTTTCGTCTAGACACCTTCAATCGTTCAGATTGAAGTCAAATGCTCTTATCCACTCTCAACCAGTTTTCAAGGAAACCAAAATCACATCTTTGAGTTATGAACCTCTTTGAAAGGATACTCGTATGCAGCCATCTCCAACCCCCATGGCCAGGACTGTGTGTAATTATCCACCCAAGGGAGGGCACAAGCAGCAAGCGAACTTGAAGAGTATCCGTTACCATCACAATTCAAACGTTCATCCTTTTTAACCCCAAAGAAGCTCACAGAGAAAAGCCAAAAAATAAAAAAATTCACCAAAAATAGAAAAATATACCGAAAAGGAGTTAAAAAATGCAGACACACAGAGAATAGCATAAAAATTCCAGAAATGCTCTTCCACTCTTCACTTGGGTCTTTTTTTTCCTCTATAACATTTGCCCGAGGGAGCAAAGCAACCGGCCACCATACCCAACGAACGTGGTCTGTGGGCTCGACCCACGAATGCTCTAGCTCTAGCATGTGCCTGCCACCGCACCACATTATGTTGGGGAAGGGGTGAACTTTTCCGGAATAAAATCTAAAATTCCAAACGATAGCGGAACATATAATTTTCCAAAGCGCACATCAGCCAGCTCCTGCATCACTCCATTGGGACGCAATTTGCTTCTTTGCATGACTGCCGTGGTAGTCTATAAAAATGGCTTCTTCGCAGTGGTTCCGTGAGCGCCGAGGCAGTATGTGCGGGGATGGATGGCCCCCTCGAAGCCCGTTCAAGTTTGAACGGTTTCTTATGCATTTTTTGTGAACTCTCTAGCTTATTTTTTTTTCTCTCACATCATATCTAGACGAAAGGGACTTTAGATCCCTTCTTCGAAGGCTGATGTCATAATTTGACGCAGCAGCAGGAACGAAATATGTGTGTCAACACACACACACACACACGTACAATGAGTACGTAGAGATGGTATCACAACGACGTGACATTGACAGGGTGGAAAAATTAAATTTTCCATTTTGTCTCCTCTACTCGTTGGAGTTCAGTAGGATCCTTGAATCCTTAAGGAGGATTTTCCTCGCTTGAGGTAAATAAAATGTCATGGGTGCGACGTGCTGATGGATGTTTTGGGGGCAACATTTTTCCAGATAAACATCTTTCAACAGCAGCAACGCACTTTTTTTTTATTTTCTTCTGTACTTTGCGTAGGTTTATCAGAATGTGTACGTCTATGATGAAATGAAAATAAAGGACAACAGAAATGATGAAGAAAGCGACAAAAAAAAGAGAAGAAAATTCTTCAATTTACCACAACGTGTCCCACTGATAAATTCATTTCGAAGCGTAATTCACTGACGCAGAAAAAGCAGAAGAAGAGAAAATATCTTGCAGATGATAGATGAGTCTGGAGATTGCTTTTGCCAGACCAAACAATTGAACTGGGGCATTCCGGGAAGTTACTTTAGGGCATTTTCCATTCAGTGATTATTGCATGACTTCTAATTGAATTAATATTATATTTTTGAGCATGCGAGTGTAGTGGGAAATTGGATATTGGGTATTTTTGAAGGCTAAAGTATGAGTCCTGCATTGTGGTAATTGAGTCGATGGCAGTTCTTTAACATGGCAAGGTCACTGGAGAAGAAAACTCACAGCTCTTCTGAGGAGTGTTGTAGGACATTTTTTTTTTGTGGGATGTTTTAAATGGTGTGATTTTTGTGAGCTTTAAGGAATGGCGCCCAGCGTGAGCCCGTAGGATCGATCATACATGCTTCGCAAAACAGATCTAAATCAGATTCAGATTACAGAAGTGATGTGGAGGTGGTCATTATGCGAGGCTTATTTTTTATTTTAGGTATAATTCAAAGTTATCTTTATCTACTAACGACGGGGGACCAGATGACAACTGAGTTTGTGATGTGCTTTTTTTCAAGGGCTGAGGTTTAGCTCGTCGGATATTCCTAAAGAAACACGAACTTCAGGTCTATAGGAGTTTTCTTTATTAACCTTCTTGTCTTATTTCTAATTTACACGGTATAATTCAACTTTATTATCGTTTACTTTTAACAATTCAAAGATCTTTTACAATTATGATTATAATTTACAAGTGTTACTATACTCTGTTCAACAAAAATTGTCAGTACAGGCCTTATGGAGGAGCTTTTTTTCTACCAATGGTGCCTGTTGTAGATGCTCTCACGGCACTCAAACACAAGACTTGCCACTGAAATAAAAACCAAACCACTGTCATACCAAGGAATTGTTGTTGTCATTTTCCTAAAATTTGGCAAGAAGCTCACTGCAACCATTCTGCCACACAACTGCAGGCAGAATGAATGAATGATCGCTTGTGTTCGCTTGCTTGTGTGACTTGTGACTGAAGCACATCAGAAGAGTGTTAAGAGTTAAGAGTGTACAATGAAAGGATATCATCAAGGGTTTTTCTATGGATTTTGTCAAAGAACTTTCGGTTTTCGTGCTTTTGAGAACGAATTTTTATGTGGGGTGTTACCATTCGGTTTTAATTTGTTATGATTTATTCGTTAAGTGTTATAATGCATTCATTTCATTCACGCGACAAGTGATCGTAAGTGCGTTGTAGTGATATTGTTTTTTTTTGCGATATCGTATTAAATATTTTTCCTACATATTTTCAGCCCTAGTCGTGAGGGCAAATTTTTGCATAGTTGGGTATAAATGAGCACTGGGGTAGAGCACACATTTTTGGCATGTTTTAGCATTTTTGTTATATTTTAGCATATTCGTCATCAAATAGTTTTCGCACTGAAATATCAAAATGACCAAGCAGGTAAACCTATACTACGTATTGTCGATCGTTGGGTTTTACCAAAACAAACTAAAGTGATTAGGCTTACCGGGAATACCATAGAAAAACCCTCACGGGAAAAGGAAAATGATAAACTGAATTTATTTTGTTCAGCAATATCTTTATTTTAAATTGGAGGGTGGTAGCCCTCTCACACTTCTCTCTGAGTTATGGTGAATTTTCATACAAACTATGGCAACCCTGCGAGAGCTTTAAAGAGGGACAGATTTATGTAAGTCATTGCAACCAGACTGAGAGACAAACATCCTATCTTTCCTGTACTGACAATTTTTGTTGGACAGAGTATAGTTACTGTTCAACGGGTGGTTCGGTCCTTGGGGAGGGCGTATGTGGGGGCCATGGCGGTCTACGGGTTCGTCTTTCTACAGTCCCGGCGGTCTACGGGTTCGTCTTTCGACGGTCCGGGCGGTTTTCAGGTTCGTCTTGCGATAGTCGCGGCAATCTTCAGGTTTGTCTTACGACAGTCCCGGCAATCGTCAGGTCCGTCTTGCGACAGTCCCGGCAGTCTTCAGGTCCGTCTTGCGACAGTTCCGGCGGTCTTCAAGTCTTCCTTACTCGGCAATTCGCTAGTTACCCGTAAGCCTACTAGCACCAAACATTTCAACCGGTTTGGACAACTGCCTGAGGATCAAATCAGTGGTACACGAAATTGGTACTGGTCAACTCTGATGTTTTCTCGATTTGTTTGTGATCTCACTGGTGGTCTAATAGAATTCCAGACACCAAGCGGGTGTGAATTCTATTGGAAGAGGTATTAGGAAGGCGGTTCGTTGCCCTTTCCCCTTATTTTATGAAAAATAGCTGACTCACATCCAAGTTGTTCCATCAAGATGAAGGACACTGTATCTATATAATCGCGGAAAAAATACTCAAGTTCAAGGAAGGCTAGTGATTAAGTCGGTCCTAAAAATCGATTCCGTCTATTTCAGCTTGTCCTCTATTTCTATATTGCTTCCAAAAACCTAAATTCAATACAAAAGAATTGCTTATTCGAATTCAGTGTATATATTCGTTTTTTGAATATGTTACACAATTTTCTATCCTTAAAATATTTATAAAATACATATCAAATGGAAGGTGAACTTCTGTAGGTCAATAATTCCCGCATTTGTTTTTGTCGTACTGATTGCTGCGTTATTTCAAATATGGAAATGGACCAAATGAAAGGTGACGCTTCGTAGAAGAAAGGAATGTAAATTTTGTGTTATAATTTTTACAGCAGATATTATTAAAATTAACAAAAAGACCTTTGGCGGGACTTTCCTAACTCTTTTAAATCCACTTAAGTCCTCCTAATGTGCTGGTTTATGGATAGAACAAGAAATAATCCAGACTGGCATAAACGAGACCCTTGCAATATAAGAATATAATCGATTGTTCGTCTAATAGATAATTGATTATCCTTAACCACTTATCCAGGTACCTTATTGATACGTCAAAATTTACTGACAATTTCTACCGTATAATCTTCATGATTGTGTCGCATGATTAGTTTGCAAAGCAATTTAAACCTCATTAGTCGGCAAACTTTCCCGCTATACTTTCAAACAGTTTCTCGACAGTTTCCAACTATAACCAGTCTCAAAGTTGGAAGTTTATTGAACCTCCCGCACACATACCTCCCTCTCGTAGTCGACTAATTTAATCCAACACTTATGTATCCAAAACATAACATTCGACTGTATTTACACACAATTTATACGCCAAGAGATATTATCGTGTCATCGCGTATTTCGGGTGGCCCATATAACACTGTGACAATCAATAACATAAATGCTCACAACATTAAACCTCCCCTACACTTTTTCCTTTCTCTCTGTTTGGCCACATTTGCACCGGCGGCGGCGGCGGCAGCGGCCTCCGCTCATCGTTAATAAGTGAAGTAAGTCAATTGACTAAATGGGCTGCCTTCTCCAACGTCCATCGGCCAGACAATGAGACAATTTCATAAACTCGTATATTCTCACCGATGCGTCGTCGTCGTAAGTAGCACTAAATGGAGTCACCTTTCCTAACTGCCAGGATTAAGAAAAAAAAGAAACAGAAGGAAGCAAAAACCTGTGTTGTATGAAAGGACAGCCAAGCACATGGACGACATGGTCAACCGCAACTTAAATTTACGGGCCATTCACATCGAAAGTTGAGTGTGTGAATATGTTTTGTTGGTTGCCGAAGGATCGTCGGCTGCTTCAAGTGAAAATCGATTGTTATAGCTACCTACATTTACGCATATGTGTGGAGAATAGGGCAGGAAAAGTCGGTATACCTACGGCATATATGGATGGCGAATGATATTGCTCCACTTAAGACATCATAAATTGACTGTTTGTATCCATTTTAGCTTGGCGTTGATGTGTTTGGTCACCTTCAGCAGCTAGAAGAGGGAATTCTTTTGAACGTCCCGATTGTAGTTAACTTTTGTAAGTGTCGCTCGCACATAAACAATTATAGGTACTTCCCTATACAGTGTGTAGCGCCTTACTGTGGGTTAACCGGGCTATGTTTGGGTTGTGTTAACATGGGTCTTAAGTTTGATTGGAAGAGGTATAGCCGTATGGGTGTATGGACGACATTAATGGGTTTTTAATGGCGCTGGAAGGTAAGTTACTTATTTTGAAAAAATTAACATTATAAGAGGTGTGGCGGTACAGTTTTGGAAATAATGACTTCGCAACGTCTTTCAAAAGTTGCCAAAATTATTCAACTTTACTTAGGCTTGGCAATCAATCAATCATGTGAATGGAGTAGGTCGATATTTCCGTGCTTGAGAAATCTTCAAATGGTTTGGCTTTCTGATTTTTTTAGGAAATATTCAAATACTCGCTTCCTCTGCGTAGAGTACTTACTTTTAGCTTATTTTTAACTTTCTCGCATTACGTAGTAAGAGAAAGGTATTGTAATCGTACAAAAAATCGAACTCGAGATTTTAATCAAATCTGACATTACGATGATAGAGGAACTCGAAAAAGTGGGTCTCGCAATTCTGTCCGTCTGTCCGTCTGTCCGTCTGTCCGTCTGTCCGTCTGTCCGTCCTTCCGGAGCTCTACAGCGCAAACGGCTGGACGGATTTCTTTCAAACTTCGGATTTGGAGTTGGTGGGCTTACAGTTCGGGGCCACTTTTTTTTTGCACGTTAAGTGTTGCCGTTCTAACGGTATTCAGCAATTTTGAGTTTTTCGAAAACGGCTCTAACGATTTCAACCAAAATTGTTATTTGGGCTTAAGTAGGTGTAACTTAGATGGCTGCATACTCAGTTTTTCGCAGAAAAATCGAATAACGGTAATTTTGAAAATTGGCCATATCTCAAAAACGGTCAAAACTATTTCGACAAAAATTCATATTTAAGGTAATACGGTCATTCCCAACATGATGGCAAACTCAGTTTTTCCCTAAATTATCGTTCAACGGACTATTTTGGAAAATTTTTGTTTTTTAGGGCTTTATTTGATTATTTTTTAATTGAAAGCGGCTTTAACGATTTTAACCAAAATATATACTTGCACTACCATATATGGGGTTAACATGGCTGCATACCCAGTTTTTGGCTAAAAAGTCGAATAAGGATACGTTTGAAAAGTGGCCTTATCTCGAAAACGGTCAATACGATTGCAACAAAAATTTATTTTGTATGTAATATGGTCATTTCTAACATGACAGAAAACTCAGTTTTTCTCTAAATTGTCTATAATAGATTTTTGAAAAATGGCATATTTTGAGAATTTGGTTTTTTATTTTTTTACCTTATTTTGACCAAAATGCATACTTGGAGTAAAATTGACGTTCTCAACAGTATTGCGTACTTAGTTTTCCAATCGAATCATCATAAACGCAGTTTTAGAAAACTGTCCGTATCTCGAAAACTCCATTTTCGATTTGGATAAAACTTTAAAAACCACGTAATACTAACATTCTGAACAATACCCTATACTCAATTTTAAGCTATATAGCAGAGCCAAATTATTTTTCGAACTAAACTTTGAAATATTTGTTACTATTTTGTACGCATTATTTTCCAAAATCAGCTTTAAATATTTTGACGAAAATGCTTATTTACGATAACATAAGTATTCTTAACAAAACCCTATACTTAGTCTTATAACCATCACCGCACTACCAGTTAGAATCACAACTAGTACTTGAAACTACTTTTTAGCAAATATTTCCCACTTCTTCTTTTTTCAACCAAATTAATCACGAACCTTAAAATAATTCCAACCAATTGGAGTCTACATATATCAGAAACCCGCACTTCATTTACCCCCAAACACGTGCAAATTCAAAAACAAATCTCTGAATTCTTACATCACAAACCCTACTTCGAGTCATAGCCACCTACCAGCATCACCAATTTGAAAAATTTTGTTTTATAGCCTATAAACAATAACAAAAGAAAAATAAACCAACAAAACTGATGATATGAACGAGAAAGTTTCGTGCGATCCAGTCGTGCACTTTATTTCTTTAAAATTTCATTCACAAAAACTAACTGTCCAATTGTTTTGTCTTAAAACAAATTAAAAAAAAAACAAATGAGTGAGTGGTAATTATTTAAATCGTTAAAAACTTAATTTAAGAAATTTTTATAACCTACCTACGTTTGCTGTTTTTCCATCCTTTGCTAAAAGAAGATTTTGTGGACTTGGTACTTTCAGTGGTTGTCCTTGAGCTTTGTTTATTGTCATCGTGAATGCTTCTTTCAGGGGAAACTGAACTCTTTAAAACTTGAACAGCAAATCGAGCGGTATTTTTGGAATACGAGGAATTTGGACATCTTCTCTCTTTGATGTTCCTGCAATAGTAACTGCTCGTACAATATTGTGACCAAGATTCATAATTTTTAACCGTATCCCTGACAATTCTAAAGAGTTAATAAACTGTACAGGGTACGATATGTCAAGATCACTGTGGTAGAAAGCTCCCAACTGAATTACAGAGAATGTGTAGAACAGTTTCTTCCATCTCCTCGACCAAACACCTTCTGCAAAAATCGCTTACTGTGTCCTGTGATAAGACCAAATTCCAAGAGCAATTCAGATCCAGCTTTGGTCGGTTCCATTTTGTCGTATCGTGCCGGATATCCACCTAAGATTTGTTCTTTCGATAGCATCCATCTTTTACTGGAAGGCTAAGAGGTGGAGTTCCGTATTGGCTATTAATCAGCCTTGCAGTTTCCTGGTAAGTCTCTATGCCCGTGCACCAAACAAATGGTGTATATTGAACTGCTCGGCCATCTCTCTGAGAGACGAACGACTGTCGCGGGCTATTATTGCTCTTCAAGAGACTGGTCACTACTTTAGCTTTTTTTAAAGATCTCTATAAAAATTGAAAAAGAAACTCGGGTTTATGCACAAGGTTACGATGCCGATATTTTGGATGAAGAAGATGACCAAATATACAAATTTAATAAGATGACACTTTACTTTGTTGTTTTTTTTTTATTTAATTTTATGTTTCCAAATTTCATTTATGAATTAATCTGAAAAAAACTTAATTTTAACACGTACCAAAAAGACAAATGCCTTATGGAGATAAGTCTTCAGAAAATATGAAAAACACACTTATTTTCTTGACAACAGTTTAATGTTTTTATACGAAGATGACAGTTTTAGTGCTTGTTTTGTATCATTAATTTTCCGAAAGAAGAATTGAATCTTTAATCTCATTTTGCGATAAACTTTTTTTTTTGTTCCCAAAAAAGCTTTCATCCCCTATTTCATCTCTTTCAATATTTATTTTTGTGACAAAAAGTAACCTATGTCCTTCTCCACTGCCTCATCTATTTCCATATCAAAATTTATAAAAATGTTTTCAGAGGGTTTAGGCGTGAAAAGGTAACAAACAAAGTTACTTTCAGTACTACCTGGTTTTATAAAGCCACTAAACAAGCATTCCATCATACGGGTTGGTTGAACTGCTGCCAGCTCTAGAGCTTCTCTACATAACCCCTCGGTATCATTAAAAATTCCCTAAGACTCACACGGAAATTGAAAACCCATTTCCATTGAGCCATCTGAATAACAACCCACTCAACTCAAAGGCCAACAGCCTCGAAAGCTCTATTTAATCCCGAAATTCAAAGTAGATCCTACACCGCCGCCATTCAACCCTATACGACCCGTTTAAAGACTATAAATGAGTAACCAAAAATAAACCCCTCAAAGCCCTTTAATTATTAAAGCCAACCCCAAAACAACCGACCATCTTCCAAAGGTATTACTTTCTTTCTGTCAAAAAATTTACTGCACACAAAAAATATGGCCGCCTCGAAAAAAAGTATCCCATACACACCTACATGTTCACTTGTACCTATGTCACAAGTTCCAGGTGCTTCCTAAATCTTTTGCCACATGAAATAGTGCAGCGCCATAAATATTGCATGAGGACTCTGCCGTACATATACCATTTTGCGCGGCGCGCTGATGGTAAAAGAGAGGGGTGCAGGAACACAAAAAAAAAATAGCAAAAACCTCTACAAGGACCAACGAGGCAGCTAAACCTTCCAGAGAAATAAAAACCAAACCTTTCCTCATAGGAGTAACCCAGCCGCTTAAAGAAGCAATGTGTAAAACGACCATGAATACCAGTCATCCTGCCTGCCGGTTGTTCCTTTGCGCTGCATCCTTTGTTGGCAAGAAAAAAAAAAAAACAGCCAAACTTCCAAGCTACCTACAGGCATGAACAACACACATGCCCACTCGTAGTAGGGCGAAGAGAAGAAAAAAAAAATCCTTTTTTAGTGTCGCGTTTCTATTCTGAACATTTATACATGCTCGCGTTGCTCCGCTGATGTCCTAAGTTGCTTTTTGGCTGCGCTCTAGCGAATTGAACCATTTGTCTTTGCCATATGTGAATCGTATAATAGTAAATCGATATTATGCCAACATTAAGGCGGCAGCAAAGGATGAATGAGGCATCTTACCGCGGGCCAGATATCCACCCCCTTACACCCCACAGCCATAGGTATAGGTATATAATACACACGCTACAAAGGAGAACCGCACACATGAATGGCAGTTGCCTAGGATTTTGTAAGAGGTACGAGTATGCTTCGTACATCTTCTTGCCATGATACGACATGACTTGAAATGAAGATAGTCAAGTGGGTGGAACACGGGCAATAGTCCCATACAAAGCGATTCGGAAGGTAACACAAGCGGCATGGATAAAGGAAGAAAAATCCACCCCTCCCTCGTCTTGAAGGCGTACAAAACACAAACAACACGACGAAAAATAGGAAAAGAAGAAAACGAAAAATATAGGACCAAAGGCAAAGTAAACCTCTTGAGCTTTATCCAATTTTGGGATAATTCTTACTACCAAGGGTTTTTTTTTGTTTTTTTTTTGTCTGCCTTCGTTTGGGATCTAAGGGAAGCTTAGTCTCTACCACTTCTCATCTTATTTAACTGCTCCACTGCGAACCCCTTTTACATGGTACCGCACCGCGCGCCGGCCGTCGGCGTCGTCGCCACCTAACACAGGCAGCAGCAGTCTTCCTGAAATACGTTTATGCATGGTACATAATGTGTACATGTACACATTCCATTCTCTAAGGATGTGACGTCAAGTTGGATGAAATTGATGTTGTGTGGCAAATCCTGGCAACGTGCTTCCCTGCCTAAAGTCTCTACTTAAATCTATGAATTTTTCAAAGCCGAATAGAATACAGTATATCTCGCTTGAGCGTAGCATGATTTTGCTCCTCTGTGTGCTGTCGCACTGAGCGGTGTATATAAATATTGTGAGTGTAGTTCTGGTGGCAGATGGAATTGCCATATTGTCTAAGGAGTTGTGTTTGGTCTATTTGGTGAAACTTGCGACAGGTATAATGTATACAGAGCCCACTTGATGCTTAATACATATACACAGAGTATCTGCTATGTAGGTGTGCCATTGTTTTGTAAATAAAACATAGCCTGGGTGGTGTGCATACGAAGTACTCACCTGTAGTGGAGTCACACATAAACAAAGTGAAAGGACGTCAAACTTATGTAGATATGTACGATGAGTTTGAAGTTTTGCGTTGAAAAAAACTTTGCAGACAGTCCCTTCGTCTGGTATCGTAAACTGGGGATTAATTACTCCACTAAAGTTTAAGACATACGTCCATTCATCCAACATAAGACCCAATTACAAGGATTGAGTAATTTCGCATTTCAATTGCTGGCTCGTTGTTATGACTACGAGTATTATTGTGTGGCGAAAGACTTCTACTGAGAGGCCAATTTAACTCAAGCCACGAACCCCTGATTTGGCATTTTTGGTTGCCGTGTAGGTAGGTAGAAATGGTGGCTTAAAAAACCCAAGTTCTACTATGTTCCGTTCATCAGACCGGGTTGTCTAAGATTGTCAAATGGAGTCGTAGAAGGCTTTACCTAGAGATCCCTGTCTTGTCATGGCTAATTCTGGACAGGCGCATGAGGCCTTTTTTCGACTGCATCCACCTCAGCTGCTCTCCAGTGTTGTATGTCAATGAGATGGTTTTTCCCTCGGATAGCTTATTTTTTTTCCCATTCGGACTTAGTCAAAATTCCCAAAAAATATCCCACTTGGTTAATCTAAAAAAGAAAACAGTTAATTTTTAATAAATCGTCTGATATACGAATTCCTCTACTTATAGCCAGGAATCCTCAAGAGTTTTTCCCCTATTTTATTTTTGGACATCTGAAACAACACATTTTTTCATTCTAGCGACAATAATTAAAATTAAAATTCAAGCGCAGCTCAGTTGAAAACATAAGCAATGAAAATACCGGTGGAAGGATCAGTTCAAAATCAGGGTAACCAGGTCTTGAACTAGTTCGATAGCCCAATTTAAACATTTTTGTTGCCCAAAATCGGAGCCACAAAAAGTAGCCCAAAATCACAATTTTTATTTTGTTATCATATAAATAAAATTGGTGTAGTTCTGTTCGACTTAGATTCAATTTGACTGCATGTCGTTGAATGCAAAAATCTTAAAAACTGCTGAATTTATGCTGATGAATTTTTTACGGGCCTATAGAGGATACCTAGGCCTACAATCTCCACTTTGTTTCAACTCTATATCTCTATAAATTTCTGAGAACATTAGACAAGAGTAATTTATTTTTTCGTTTTGTTTCGCTTTTGCCTTTGCAACGCTTTGCGTTCGAAAATACTGGGAGAATTTAAATATAGTAAATGCCAACTTAAGGAGGACATCTGCAGGTCCAACATAGGATATCCATTTACTCGATATCTTAAAAGGTTTTTAAATAAATAGACAAAATTTGAAACATTTCTACTATTTTCAAATAGGCAAGTGGATATGCACTTCATTCTCAAATCAAACATACTAAACGCGCAATATATTTGGGTACCTACATCTCTTTTAACTTTATTTTACTCCTGTGACAGACAGAGTCACAAAAAAGTGCACAAGCTTAACCCACCAACTAAATATTGTGTGTATCCATTTTCATCCATTATCGTCGTCTTCACGACAAAGCAAAGGTAACCCCAAATATGTCGGGTTATTAAAAGCTCTCACTGTCACTGGACAGTTGATTTTGAAAGAACATTTTTTATTTGTATCTATTTTTTCTTCTCTGAGGAGAGAAGAGTATACCGTGAGACCTCTTTGTTCACACACACAAAACAGTACTGTACAGCGGATGCAGTGCAGATATGGAATGTGAGGTGTTTCGTGTGTGTCGATTCTTAAGACACTTTTATACCGTCTTTGTTCTGCTCTCTTGATGAGTTTCTATTTGATTTAATTTTATTTATTAAAAAATCGCTTTCCTGGATGTGTTTGGTTATGGGTGTTGTGCCGGCCTGGGGGCGTGGGCTTGAGAGACATAGCAGAAAGCAGATACGGTGTGAAAAGTTTACGGGATTGAGAGAGACAGTGATTTAACATTTGAAGCGAATACCTTCTAACATAACGTTAATAAGGAGGAAGACGAATTATTTTATACAGTGGTAACTGGTAAAAAAATCTTCTATTAGCCAACTTAAGCGTTATGAGAAATGTGGATGTGATAGAGTTCGGGAATAGGTAGGTACTACCATTTAACAAAAATGAATACTATTGGTTAGTATTTATACCCATACCTATTGTTAAAAGGCGCTTAATTTGATTTGTTTGATTAATAAAACCATCTAGAGGAGATGTTTTACGAAGTTGAAGTATTATTATTTTTCATAAACACCTACACTTATTCATAAAAAAAATACTAAGCACATTGTAACGAATAATCAAAGAAACCACATTTTGCACGGGCGAAGCCGGGCGGGTACAGCTAGTCCCTAATAATATAAAACAAAGTGAATATTTTTTTGTGTGAAGCTACAGAACAAACGGGTGAACGGATTTTGACAATTTTTTTTTTATTTATTAGGTTTCTATGAGGAGCAAGTTCGTGCATTTAAAAATATTTGATTTTGATTGTGGAAGTCGAAGAAATTCAATAATTAGACTTTAAACACAAAAAAAGTGAACTTCTCCTTCGTCTATTTGAATGAAATTAATTCCATTTTTTAGATACTTAAAACGCCCATCTTTTAAGTCCAAAACTAAGTTTCTATTTGTTATATCAGCTGAGCAATATTAACAAATCCTTTGCGAAATTCCTTTTTTTATCAATTTGTTAATTGACCAAGATTTTCAAATCGATCTCAGTGGTGGTTTCTTTTTTAGTTTTCTTTCAAGGTATATTCGTATTTTTTGAGAGAGCGGGAGAGTTTTTTTGCATATAAATACTCAGAATCGGAACTGTAGTTGTAGTCGGATGGATTTGGTCTGCTCATGCTCAAGTGCTCAAGTGCTTTGCATCTGCTCAGCTAATGCGTTTAAGGTTGAGGTGAGTGAGTTCTTTTTTAGTTGGGTAGATATAGAGTATGTATATGAATTTGGCGAATGGCGAGTGTGTGTGTGCATCCATTTGAGTGGGACGGAGGATGGGATCGAGATCGAGAATCGAGATTGAGTGTGATAACAGATAAGATGATGTGACATTGTGAAGTGTATGGGATTTCGAGCAACGTTGCCAGACTTTTAAAAATGAAAATGCTAAATCATATAAATAAAATTCGTGTAATTCTGTTCGAATAAAATTGAATTTGACTGCACATCTTTTTATGCAAAAACCTTGGAAACTGCTGAATATTTTTTCGGTACATTTTTCACAGGCAATCCCAACTTTATTTCAACTCCTTATCTCTATAAATTCGGGAAAAAAATGGACAAGAGTAATTTATTTTTTCGTAATTACTGGTAGAATTAAAAAAGAGTAAATACCAGCTTACAGACGAGATCTGCAGGTACCACTTAGGATAACTATTAACTCGATATCTTTTAAGGTTTTTAAATAAATAGGCAAAATTTGAAACATTTCTACGATTTTCATCTGAATAAGTGGATACTGGATAATGCTTTTCATTCTCAAATCAAACAAACCAACATCATCATCATGACATCCCTTTTAACCTTATTTTTCTCCTGTGACACAAAGGGAGATAGACATAGGCAGTATACTGTTTGGTTTGCTAAGAAAAAAGGAAACCTATAAAAGAAATGCCAAATTTATAGGAAAGGTGTGGTGTGTCTGCTCTCTTGCTGAACTTCTATTTCATTCAACCTGGAAGTGGCGTGGCGTCCATATAAACCTAACCCGATTCCTACCGACTTCCCTTTTTAAATTTTCACCAGTCAACACTGTCTATCAAAAACCAAATTAATATGCATGAAAGCAACCAAATGAATTTAATATTTAGAAAATGGGGCACACGTAAGCGATGAACTAAATATTGTGTGTATGTATCCATTTTGATCATTCATCGTCACAGCAAAGCGAAGGTCGGATATCGGGTTATTAAAGCTCTCGCTCTCAGTGGATGGATAGTTGACTTTCAGAGAACATTTCTTTTTATCCCGTTTTTTCTCTTTTTCGCCAGCCAAGCACAGGCCAAATCAAGAGTTATGAGAAATGTGGATGTGATAGAGTTCGGGAATACTACCTTTAAATAATAATGAATGCTATTGGTTAGTAGGTATTTAGATATTGTTAAAAGGCGCTTAATTTGATTTTTCTGATTAATAAAACTGGCTACAAGAGAGGTTTTACAAATTTCGATATCATTAACACCGATTGAATGTGTACATTTTTCCTAAATAACTGGAGAAAATTGGCTCAAAATGTTATTATTTTATTGTTTTAAACTGTTCTAAAACCACATTTTGCACGGGCAAAGCCGGGCGGGTACAGCTAGTAACTTTATAAGAATTTATTCTTATTATAAAAACTGCAAAAAAATGGAAAAATTGTTGTTAATTTGAAATTTCAAAAGCGATAAGTGAAATCAGTACTAAATAAAAATTGTAGAATTTCTAATGGTATGTTTAGGGGAGAAAAGCGCTATAAAAAAAAGTCGCCCAAGATATTTTTTTTTCTCAGATTTTTACAGCTTTATTAGAATTATTGGGCCATGATACTAAATTTGATGTCCTAAATTTAGGAACAAGGTTGCCCAATTTCTGAAAAACATCTCATCTAGACTTATTTTCTTGGACATATTTTTATGTGCTTAAATATTTTAGCAATTTATGTATATGAAAGTTGATGAGCATAGCCCTAACCTATGGGGCAGTGGCTCAGTGCTTGGTCTGCTGGACTACTTGGCGGGGGGTCGCAGTCTCTACGGACCTATTGCCCCAACTGTTTTTTCTATACGTTTAGGTAGGGTTTGAAAGTTTTAATGTAATATTCCATAGTGATAATTTAAATCAATATTTATTTGCTTATTTTATACTTGCTCACCGAGAGGAAGTATGTAACATACTTTTAAAGATGTGGTTCTTTATTTTGAGTAAAATTCTAGACTCTTTGCGGCTAAATGGACGAAATACGGCCTACGAAAAATACTAAGCACTGAAGCCCTCGCAAGAATTGTAGGCAAAAAAATTCACTGCAGGTCTATTCGTGGATATAACGAAGGCTAGAAGTTGCCGGAGTTCGTGGCTTTATGCTCGATTGGTTAGAATTCTATCTTTCAAATATATCTCAACGAGTTAAGAACGCTGAAATAAGGAGTTGTCTTCTGTTTTTGAAATTGGGCGTACCTCAAGGCTCTGTATTGGGAACTATTTTGTTCCTTATTTACATTAATTCACTCTTTGAGCTTGATTTTAAAGGTTCACTTACTGCTTTCGCAGATGATGTTGGATGTTCCTACGGTTCAGATAGTGCTTTGAACTTGGCTGCGGATATCAACTGGAATCTGAGCTAATTAAGGATTTGGTTCGCCAAATATAGATTGAGAATTAGTTCTTAAATTAGAGTTATATTTTTTCATCTATCGACTTGTACTGGCCCTTATGCGGAATTTTACTTCCATTCTACGAATTGTCAAAAATTCAAATTATTTGACAGCCCAGATGTCTCAGTGTCATCTTGTCCCACTTTTAGTGACACGCAACATTGCAGTGATGAGTGTTTTTTAGTCGAGAATGTGGACGGGTTTAACTACTTGGGTCTATCTCTTAACTCTAAAATAACCTTTGCAAACCATAAATACAGTCATTAAAAAATATTTTCGTTGCACTCTTCGATTTTTTTTTTATCTAAAAAATGTTTATTCTGACAAACTGCTTAGAATCATTTATCATGGAATTTTTCACTCGAAACTCCCATATTGCATTGCCTGCTTGGAAGGGGCATATCGGGATAAAATTAACCCCTTTTAATTCTGCCAAAATAATGTTTTAAGGAAAATTTGCCGAAAACACCGTCGACATCCTAGTTTTCCATTTTTATATTTTTATCTGATTTTTATATTAATATCTGATTAAAATTAACGCAGTAATTATTCGAACGTTGTATCTGTGCCGTTTTGGTTTCGCCATGCAGCCCATTTAATAAACTACCCCTATCAATCAGATCATTATCCGTTCCTGTTAGTTTTGAGAAATCTGTTAAAGATAGTATAAAAAATACAAAATGTCACTAAATTATTCCTTGTATATTAGAATTGAAATAATGCATAATTTTTTTAATTTTCTAATGTATTTAAAATAAATAAAATAAAATAAAATAAGAAAAGTTTTATTTCATTGTTACAAATATTAAATTAAAAGTTAAAAGTCCTTCTGAAGGGGATTCGAGAAAGAAAATAATAGGCCCGTTAGTTGCTGTCAACACTACCTACCTACTTATAGTTTGCAAGTCACAGACCCAAAATTTTACAGGGACCAAAAAAGAATCCTATCCTCCTCTGAGTCAAACCATGCATCGACTTCGACAGATGAATAATATGGTTTCTTATTTCCATTTTTCGTAAGGCCAATTTTCTGTTTTATTAGAGGAAAAAAAAAATGTGAATGAACATTGTTCTTAAAGCCTTTTATGCGGTTGTTACATATAGGACATTTACTGCCGTTTTTTTTCGTTTCTCATCACTGCAAGTCTTAATCTTGCCAAAACTACCCCCACATCGTTTATGCAACGCCGAGCAACTCCTTGTGAAAATTTAAAATACCTTAATTGATATACGTGAACGGCGATGAGTAACAGCTTTCAACCGCAGAAGGCTGAACGCAGAACCCATTAAACAATTTCTCCTTTATCCAATTGCCAATGGTAACCCTGAGTACAGTGCAGTCAGAAGCTCCTCCGCTATACCTATATTACCTTGCTAAAAACAATATGCAGGAGTTTTCCATGACCCAATTTGTATTAATCGAACACCGTGCCTAAAAGAAAGAGAACAAACAATTCCACTGCCTCCATGGCGGATTGTCTACTTTCGGAAGGAAAAACGACCGAAGGCACTAAAACAAAAGCCATTTAACTTTATCCACAGTAAAATTTACGGTTATGGTCAATTAAAACCGACAAAAAAAGAAGAAAACCCAACAACTTGGAAGGAAAAAGCGCCAACAAATATACTTATTTTCCAAAAGCCACCCAATAAACCACTGTTTTCGTTCGATCCCAACAAAACGCACACACTCACAATGATAGCCAGGTGCAAAAAAAGAGAACAACAAAAAAATCGCCTCCAATTTAAATAATTATTCGGAGGGAGCCAAGAGCCAACAGCCAACTCTGATGGGGCAGGGAGAGGAACCATTAAATGAAATTGATTTTAATCCCCTTCGACGTAAAAGGAACTGCGGTTGCGAGTCCTGTGAATGAACTTATAGGCGCGTCGCGTCGTGCATGCAACCTCACGATAAGGAAGTAAATTTTACTTATGCATATGAAGTGCTATACCCGAATGTACACATAATCCGCAAGGACCATAAGTAGAGAACAAAACAAATGGTGCATATTATCTCGTGTGTTTGTGTATTTCTCCTTAAATGATTATACGGACGATACGAAGGAAGAATGTCTAAACATACGTAATATCCATCAACCACATCAAATCTTGTACTAAGCAGCCATCACTAAGGCCTCTAATAGGATCTGCTTTAAATCTATATATGCAAATGGAGGTGAACAAATCACCTGTGTTATCCTTGCCACGCATATGAATGAAGCAAAACCAAGGGGAAAAAAGGAAAAACAATAACACATTCACTTGATAAGAGCAGGGAAGGATGAAACAAAAACAATTCCACGGCTGAAGAGGTGAATCCTTGTATCCACTTAAACTCTGTGTGTAGGAAACACAACAGACGCATCCTGACTTCTTCCGCAATATGACCGAGAGGTTGTCCCCACCCCCTAAATACACACAGTCCATGCCCATGCCATCTAACCTAACTGCTGAATTGTGTTCCTTGCAGATAAATGGAGCAGGTAATGGTAAAGCAAGCTTTCTATCTACTCCTCTTTCGTTAAATTTTTTGCTATACATTTTTGTTTCCTAAAAGAAAAAGGACGACAGACACCAGAAGCACTACCTACCTTCAGCAGATGAAAAATATCCTGGATTTATTTATTCTTAAAAGCCCAAAACAATTTATTTTCTCTTCTTTCGTGTATTCGTTCGTATCTCGGTTGGGACAAAGCACACTGACATCGACCAGGTGGAACAACGAGAAGAAGGATGTAGCGTAGAGTTACCATGGACCATAGGAATAGAAGAGGATACCTTGGTTGTGTGTAGTATAGGTTATCATCGGATGAGGATAACTCTTGGCTTTATCCCGAAAAATGGATGTCCGAAATTTAAGGATCACTCTTACCTTAATGTTACTATAATGCTGCATAGCACGGGAGAGCTGTGCACACAAGCTGCGGAGGAGATGTGAAAAGCTAAGGTAAAGTGCACAGGATAAGCAAAGTGAGTTGTACCGTGAGATTTGTCAGTGTTGTACACAGTGAGGCGATGGGGTGGTTGTTTAGAAATGATAAAAAAAGTAAGCAGTATGCAACACAATGATAAATTGGTTGCAGATATATAGTAACGGTGGATTTAGGTCAGAAGTGGGGACTTTTTTGACACTGGCGGGAGGTAACACCGGGTGAAATTTTTTAGGCCGCTTTAAAAAAAAACATAAGAGTGGACAAAAGATGAGGAAGGGTGCGTATTTATTGATTGATGACACACCACAATAGTGAAATGTGTCGAATTTGGTTAACCTAGTTAGGCATAGGGCAGATGGAAAGTGAAGAAAAATTCCTGGCAAATCGCGCCTCCTTTACTAGAACTAGAAATTTGGGTCTATAGTCTTTGAATTAAGACATAGATGGGCTAAACGGCGACGCTGAATGTTCCAAAGTCGAAAAGCTTAAAATGTTGAGGGTTGATGTATGTGAAACATCTTATGGCGCGACTTGGGAGTAAAATCGATTCTTCTAAGACGGAAATGACCAAGCGGAAGTGTGTGACGGAAATTGGCCTGTCGCCATCACTATTCCGCAGCCTAAAACTCCTTAACCACTCAACCGATTTTAATGAAATTTTGTAGGTGGGTATGGTTGGTTGTAACTTGATGGATAGGATAGTTTTGGACCCGATAGATGGCGCTGTTGTTGATCTTCTTTACCACTCAACCGATTTCAATGAAATTTTGAGGGTTAGTATGGTTATATGGAAAGATATATTTTTTGAATTTGGTCAACTTAATTCTCAAAATGAATACGTGTATGGGAACGCTAGAGTGAACTAAAGAAGCTAGATTTTACACAGACATTAGACTACTGAATCAGTTGAAGATATGAAAATAAAAACTCTCGAAGTAGAAATTGAAAACTTTGGATTGGATTGTGTTTTCAAAACTTTTTAAATTAATGAACATATTTATCTACTGCGCTGTATTAAGATAACAATATTATAAAGATTTGGTTTTTAAATTAAATTTCTTAATGAAATTCAACTACATACAACACAGTTCAATTTAACATCCACATTTAGCGAGAGAAGTTTCACATCTGGCGTGTGGTCACAAGCAAGCTCTCTGTTTTTTTTAAGAGGGTACAGAATTAAAAACTGAAATAAATCACGAAGTAAAATGGAAAGAATAAGAATTAACTTTGAAAGAAAGACAATTTTATTAGCAATATTTTTTTTAATTAATACAAATCATTACAGAAATCCCCTAATAATAAATTTAATATTTTTTATTATTTATTACGTATTCTTAAATAAATGTCTTCAATAATTAAAAAAATTATATGTATAACAAAATCTAAATAATTTTATTAAACATATTTTAAAAAAAAATATTATAAAAACCTTAACATAATGAGTGCCGTGGCTGGGTCGAAAAAGCGTAGGTTCCTAGTCTGAGCTTTGAGCAGTGAGTCTGCATTCATGAAAAAATGGCCAAAATAAGTTTACTTACGTCTGAATTTTCAAACTATAGGAAGCTAAAATTAGCTTTTATCTGTAAAATTTGTTGTTACTGAAAAAAGTGTTGCCAATTTAAAAAAAAAAAATACATAATTCTATAGAAATAAAAAGCACTTAATACAAGTCAATGTAGTTTCTCATTTTCGAGCATCGTAAGCTAATACTCACTGTGAAATGACAATCTATTTCTATTTAATAGTAAATGTCAATAGTTAGCTGTCGAAATAAAAAGTGCTGCCAATTTGGAAAACAAACTTAAAAGAAAATACGATTTTGGAGATTATCCAACTTTTGCCAAAAGAACCACTTCTTTTTTTTCTTGAACAAAGATCTGTTTGGATAAAGCCACTCAGTGATGTGCTCAGTCAATCTAGAGAAGAGGTCATTTTAGTCCGGAAGAAGTGCAGCGTCTTCACTTTCAAATTGCAGATTTCCATTTGCCAGATAAACCTCAATACGCATCTGTGATTTAAGCCTGACCGTTCTTTAAAATTTTGCTCATGAACTGGCAATTCGGAAGCCGTTCGCCTCTTTTTGTACCAGCTCCAAAAAGCTGTGTCGGCCAGATTAATCCTCGGTTAAAATGAGTCCTTTTTTTTCTTGTTGAAGAAATTTCAAATGTTGGCGCCTTAATCTAAGCACTTTTTGAATAACTACCATCAAGGCAAAACATTCATCGCTTAAATTCACAAGCATTCCCGGAAAGGTCAGTTTTATATAAACCAGAGTGGAAAGTTTAATTTTTGTGGGCCCACAGCTGCAAGGGAGCCAACTTAAAACATAAATTGATCTCGCTTAAAGCAATATATTGCGGTTGAGGTTTAAAAAATCTCCTCAACCATTGATGCCAAGCTACATAGAGCTCTGTTGTTAAGACCTTTACTAATAACAAATACCACGATGATGTAGGGCTATAAATATTTAGATATCGTGTTTTAACTGCTTTGGATATTAATGGGCAACTACATTTTTCCGAGCTTAGCAATCTTCTTCTCGAAATAATCGACTGAAACGACTGTTTCGGATAGCAAACTCCAGCTAGACAAATTGTATTCGCCACAGCGTTCTTACAGTAAAACTCTGATCCTAATTGAACCCAACGCCCCTGTCAGCCCCTTGAGCAATAGGTAGGTTGATATGACACATATCGATTTGCGAAGCCATAATCACATTTCAAACCCCTTCCCCTCTTTATCCCTGTCACAAGCCGCATTAAAATCCACAAGAAAATATTAGTGTTAATCTATTACGGCTCTTTCCAAAACCCATTTGCATGAGACCACAATACCCTTATCAAATTCAAATTGAATTTATACCCCCACGTCTTAGTCCCAACATATTTATATCCCAACATAAAAACATCCTTTTCACACTCGCATACAAAAAATAAGTAAACGTAATTCATTCATAAACATATTCAAGAACTAACAGGCAACATGCGCCACTTAAGGGACAACTGACAGCTGTCAAAATGTTTACAGAAAAAAAAAAATAAAAACCAAAATACTCTTAACACGATCTAAATTCAAAGCCATACATACATAACATAAGCCATATGCAAATGAATCAAACAACTATATGCCACTTGGCATAATGTATCTATCCACCCGCCGCCGTCAATGTCTATCCCTGGTAACAAAAAAAAAATCCCATCATCAGCACTGACATCAATCAAATCTCGCAACAAGGCAGCAACACTGATTTCCATTTTGTGAGAGTCCTATCACAGAAAAATAATAAAAAAAAACTGAGAAAAAGTGTTGCTTGCCACGTTTGCATACATACACACAACCGAAACACCCCTGTCAGTCAGTGCGCCGTGCTACTCTGTTCTGTTGTAGTCAGATCCATAGGCGAAGTCAATAAAGGAGCATCACACTATACGCCATGACTCCTCCATCATCATCATCAACATCAGTAGCATAAAACATTTTGTAACATATTATTTGATCGTATAATTTAACGGCTTTTCAAATTCCGTTCCACGAAAATGTGTTTTGCAAAAATTCCCAAACTCAACTGGGGGTGATATGAAAAGTGACACCATCCCTTCGTCATCTGCAGAAAGGAAACTCGAACGAAGGATGCCAAAGATTGTGTGCTTTTTTTTTGTTGCTGTTTATTTTCGTTTCCATTGTTCGATGACATTATTTTCCAGGCACGACGTGCTTGGGGCTGCAGAAAAGAGAAAAAAAAACACCGAAAATAAAAACAAACTAAGAATTTCAGATGCTCTTAAGTTGACTTAAGCTAATTTGCATAAAGGTCAATATTTAACCAGGACACACAGCAGGACAAATATTCATTTTCATGCAAATCACAAGGATTTTCTTCTTTTATTGTTCGCCTATTTCTTGCGTTCTGGTTTCTACCCTATTAACGCCGCTCGTAACTCTATGCACTCTGACAAAAGCGTCACGATTTCGACCGACTTCCCGAGGACAATGGACATCCTCCGCACTCATTGGCAGAAGTCAGAGGAATTATTTGCGGTAGAGCGGCTACTAATGATAATGGTGTTGACATATTTTTTAATGCGTGTCACAGACGAACCATAGACACACACACACATACACACACAGAGGCACAGATGAAGAGGGCAGAAATTGACAAATTTTCAATGAAAGCTTTGAGGCTTAGGTAGGTACCTACAGCGGGACGTTGCCATGGGACCGTAATTAGCGTAAGGATTTCAGACTGCGAGTACCATGGAAATCCTTTTTAATTTCGTGTTTTATTGTTTGTCATTGTGTTGGAGGTGTTTATTGTTGCGATAGACGACTTTTAATGTCAATAAAATTTAGCTCTGATGTGGAGCAACTCAGTTTCTGAGAATACCAATGCCGCAATGCGTTGGCGGTCATCATGAATATTAATGAGATGAAAGATGGACTGCTAAGTGAGTCGCGTAGGCTATAAAGAGTGGCGCGTTAATTGACTTGCCCAGGGCATTTAGTCCATTTGTCAATTTCATTGGCGTCGACGTTTAATAGCTTTTGATCTGAGAGGACTGACGGCGAAGTTAAATATTTGAGTAGGCTTAGCTGGTTATAGATAGGCGCGAAAAAAGTGTGCTTGAAGGCTTATAGGCTTTAAAAATGTCTTATTGAACGGGGGAATGGAAAAATTGACTTTGTGTTGAACCGGTGACCCCTCGGTTAGTAGTCCAACACAATAACCACTAAGCCACAGTGACTTCAAGTGGACTTTTATTGTCTATGCAAATTAAGGACTCTGATTAAAATGTGTATCGCCTGTATGAGCTACAAAAAAAGCAAAGTCTTTTTGGAAGATGTCACAAATGAGGTCATTCAAAATTGAGCCTCACAAAAATTAAAGAGCTGTAGAAGGTGAATCGACAAAGTACCTACCTTCCATCTCTGCGTGCGTATCCAAAATGCACGTTTTTTGAAAATCAAAATTAATCACAACCCTTTCGGTGCTGCTCAGAGGTAGGTCCTTTTTACGGGTTTCAATTTCATTTAAAATTGTCTGTTAACTCTTCAGGACCAATCTAAAAATCCACACATTTAGCGGAAATTTATTTTCGTCGCAATGGTAAGGGTTATCAAAAAGCCTTAGTGGTAATGCTTAAACAATATGATTTATTCAGGAATTTAAGCAAATAAAATATTTACACTCTAATCCTGAAATTGTTTCCTGGAGTTTAGCCTGCAACATCCGATACTGTGTGAGTTATTTTTTTTTTAAAGTTGATGAAAGTTCATGCTTGTTCAACTCTCCTTTTTTTTGGCCACACTCGAAAAGATAGATGAAACCGGGGTAAGTGACAAATGCACCTGGATATACGTGCACCCTCCCAGGGAAAACTTGAAAACAAAGCGCAAGGTTGTAACTTAGACAAAAGAGAATAAAATCAAATGCCAGTGAAAGCATGCCAACAAAAAAAAAGGAAGAAACAGAATATAAAGACAAATGGTGAGAAAAACCAGGAAAGAGGGACAGCAACAAAAAAAAAGAGAAGAAAAAACTTTAAACTGACACTGATGATGAAGACAGAGGACCCCTGAATCAAGTTTATTAAGACAAATGGCTGTTGATGGCTGTGTAAATGTAAGGTGCTGGTCTCTCCTCTGTCGCTGCTACACTATACAATATACAGCAGCCTTTAACCATTTGGGAAATTGTTCACTTGACTGTGGCACATCCGTGCGGCAAAGGGTATAGCAACCAAAGGTTACGACTTACGGCTCCTAATTTATACAGGAAATCAGAGTCGGGGCCAGATCTGTTTCGGCTTTAATTTACTTCAACCGAATTGAACCTATGTCAGTTCCCTCTCGTACAAATTAGTTTTGCTTATTTTTTTTCCTTTTGAATTTGAACGACGACATCGCTAGCAGCTTTCGCACGAGAGACAGACGTACGAGAGCTTCCCATTTGGAGGAAGGATTCGTGACAGTTGACAAACGACAGTCATTAGGAATGATTCACGTTTTATCTTTAAATTAACTTTAAAATTTGATTTAGCCCCAAGTAAATTGGACTTGACGCGAGAGAGAGTAGTCCTGGTATTATAGACAGAGAAAGGTAGAGGGAGCAGGACGTAAGTAATTTTAAGCTGACATTTATCCGGACGGACTTGTTGGCGAACTGAATGTATCAACTGATTAGGGGTTGGGTAATAAATGAGACCCGGTAGAGACGTATTTGTGTAAATGAGGGCCTAATGAGATCTCGGAGTTGAATGGCTTCGTGCTAATTTAAAGCCTATTGAGCAATTTATTAGCAAACAAAATTGCTGTGAAAAAAGAAACATTATTAAATCGAGGCCCAAACCTAGGCTGTCAAAATAATGCTTCAAGTTCAATTGATAGAGTTTTTAAAAATAAGAATGCAAAAACAAATTCAGAAAGACATTTACCTACCACTAGGACAGGCTTTGGCTGACTTGAACGGAGTCTATAGACAAATTAAAATATACAGACAACATCCATCCCCAGGATTCATTGTAGCTTCTTGGATTCACAGTCCATTCGGGATTGTCATTACAGGACCACCTTCTCCATTGTTCCAAGATCGGCTTCGTCAAAGTTAAGCTGCATATATTTGTTTCAGCCCCAAAACATTCACCTAACCCACTTAGAGACGAGCCGATCTACCGAAGGGTTTTTCAATTGGGACGGGTCGATGTTGGCAGCTTGCGCCGGCTATGTTCTTTTAGCGTTGTTGGCATTCGAATTATAAAAATGTAATAATGCTTACATAATTCATAGTGATAGTGAGAAATATAATAAATAATTGCTCAAATGTGCGTCTTCTAAAAATTAATGCGACCCACTTATTCAACGAACTGAAGCATCCATTCCATACATGCTACAACGATAGCTTTCTCCGTCGCATCCAAATCCTTCACATTAAATGGCCGTTTACCGGTTTTCTTTAATAAAAGTTGATTTTTCGTCAGCTTCTTCTTTACACTGTACTTTCGAAATGACCAAACCTATTCCGGGTTAAAAATGTATACTCACTATTTGTTTGTGGACCATTCGTATTCAGGGATGATGCGGGTTTTTCCTAATGGTGCTTTTGGCTGGCCTTCCCAAGACTCGAAAGCTAATTGTGAGATTTTGCACGGACCGGATTCCTTTAAATAAAATTGTTTATTTGCTTGACCCCTTAACAAATTTACAATTTATTGCCAAACTTATAAAAATACAGCCATATTTATTAGATTCTGTTACGACGCCTCTACGATGTTATTTAGTAAAACAGCCTCTACGTGGTGTTTCTGAAATTTTTATCTATTAACATTTTTCTGAATACGAAAGAATATGGATAAACTATTACAAAAACACCGAAATCTATTACTTTATGCTCTGAAATCGACATCAGATGATAAGCTGCATTAAATATTATCATTTTACAATACCTAAACTAAAATAAACTAACAATTCTGAAATTTTTGTGTGTTAAAATATCGAATATAGAAGCCCCGACCACAGGTAAAATTCGTTATTTACACAGCATTCGAAATGTATACACACACAAAAATCAGTCTCAATTTTTAGTTTCGTTCTCAAATTTCTAATTTACCCCGAAAAAGTATAATCAAAATGACATTTCAAAAACGAAAAAAAAAATGTAAGCCTTAAGCAACCTCTAAACGCAAATTTTTGCGTTCAAAGTTACGCAGGCTTTAAGCTAAGTGCTTTTTGTTTATAAATCATGTTTTTCCGCGTAAGTGCATTGTGGGTTTATAAATAAGGCTGTGGTTTAGTGGCTTAGTGGTAAGTCTGTTGGACTACTAAGCGAGGGGTCCCCGGTTCGAATCCCGAAAGAACCAAATTACATCTTAAGGTTTTTTTTCCACTGCGCCACCTGTTACGAACGTCTGACAAACATCCGAGAGTAAAACTGTCATGAAAAAGCTTCTCAATTAGCCGATTGGACTCGGCGTAAAATTGTAGATCCTTTCCATTCGTCCCAAAAATTGAATGGTTGTGAGAAGCACACAGATCTGTTGCGCCAAAATATTTATTTAATTTTTTTATTTACTTACTTTTTTTTAATAATTTTAAATGCATTTTTCTACAAAATATTCCCACGAAACACAACTTTATTTTAAAACGTTGAGACTTGCTATATTAATGACAGCTAATAACAAGACAATATTCAGAAAAGGCGATTTGATGCCAACCTTTTATAGTTTTTTTGCGATCAACTTACATAGTAGAAGAACGATTTGACCGTCGCTTTTGACTATCACAAAAGTGACTATTAGCAGACTCCACCACTGCATTTTATAATGAATTTCATTGCGTAAAATGACCGAAAGAAATAACCTTTAAGCAAAATTTTCTAGTGCTAAAAAAATAATTATACCTAAATTATGATTATGATAACAAACTGCAATTTTTGAATGTGATTTTATTTCCGTATACATAACACAAATTTGAAAAAAAAATTTAAAGGGAATTTGTATTCGGTAAAAAGCGGAAAAAAGGAAAAACAACTACATTTCGTGGGAAAAATGAAGAGAGTTCTAACAAAACTGCTGTATGATTTTTACTTGGCTTCCCGTAGGTATGTGGAATTGGATACATTTTTAAAACTGTGAAATACCAGTCATAGTGGAGAGGAGCTAGAGGGTTTCAAGTAATATTTTGAGTATAAACTCGTTTTGAATTACCTTTCCGGGAACAATATGATCCAAAGAGGAGCAAACAAAATACGACGTTCTATTTACTAGAAAAGTTACACTTTTATTTATTTTATTGAAACTTGACACTTTAAGGCAGCTATAATCAACCTCCGGCCAGCCAAGCTTTTAAAACTGGCCCACCTGACACAGTTAAATAATTTCCCTTGTTAAACATTTTAAACTTCGCTTGTTGAAAACCCCTGACATCTGGAAACAACGACCCGCTCACAACTGGCTTCACTTTTAAATTGTAATTACGCAAAATTGTTCGATGAGTTCATCGACTTTAAAAACGACACAAACCTTGAAGTTATGTTTAAAGAAAAAAGGGAATGTGTTTAGTTTTGGAGCATTGTCCCTCAAAAATATGAAACCGTTCAAAGAGGTGCTCAAATCATATTAACATTGTTTTAAAAACCAAGATTTTTTTAATAACAATAAATAAACCATGGATTTTTTTTTTATAAAAAACTGAGAGTAGGTAAATATATTTATGTTACGTTGCGGACACAGCTAAAACACCTTTGTGGCCCCTATCGGAAAAAGGTTGAGTATTGCTGCTTTAAGGGCTCTATTCGTTTCAATTTTCTTTTATTCAGTTCTTGAATATGTTTCTTTGATCGGAGTGATTATTGACAAACTTTTTTTTTTGGTAATGAATGAAAAATATGAGACAGATGAATGCTGAAAAATCCGGACAAACGGAAAAACCCTGACAGACGGCAACGCTAAGCTAGGTACCCCAAAATCTATCTCCAATCGTACACCTTTCATATTTTCAACTACTAAATTATCCACTCTGACCAGAACTTACTGCCTCTTGTTATAAGCCTCCTTCGTTTTTAGTTGAATTGCACAACTGATGTATTCCTTGAAACTAACACATAATTATCTCTTGTTCATTTCAGATCACGTGAGAGACTTCAGTTGCGGTCTGCTTTACTACAAGACTTTCCACTTTGACGAGGCCAGCAATGCCCTCTACGTTGGCGCTATGTAAGTACTTAACACCCTTTGGAACAAATCATAATTAGATCGCGCCATTCCAAAAGAGCTACACACAAAAGGAATCTAGTATGCGTATTTATTTAATAACCACCCATTGTGCAGTGCACAGAGAAAACCACCAACCACCATCACCACAGGGCGATGACGACCTTCCTTTGGGCGCACTCTTTGTTTGCGCTATGCTGCGAAAAACGTTTTTCAAGAAACCAACCCACAGAACAATACAAATGTCCGCCAACTTGAAATGTTGCTGCTCGTAATTATGAATTAGTGTGTAGGAAGTTACTCCCCAGCTAAAGAGCATCACGAATGAAGATTAATGACGGCAATTTAAGGTTGCCATGGCTGGGTCCCGCTCTCATAAATGAATTTTAAAACGCCACACTGCATCAGCATACACATACAAGACCGCACCGCACCGACAGTCAGCTTTTTCCTTCCTTCCGAGAGAAGGACGAGAATCATAATTAGCCAACGAGTTGGAAAGTTATGAATCGACTCTTGTGACCGACCTTATAGCCCCGGCTGAGTTAATAGATCCCTTCGAGTGTATATTATATGCGACGGTATACAGTATACACCCCTCTGCACTGGGCCAGGATGATTGATTCAAATTTAACTGGAGGCTTTTAATTTCGTACAATTATTATTGTAATTTCGAAAACATTTGGTTCATTTTTCAAAATTTGACAGCTCAAGTCGTTTGTTTGTTGCCTTCAATCTATGAGTGTGAGGAAAAGTTTCGCCAGGGGAAACTGACAGCCGGAAGGAGATGCGGTGCGTGGTGTCTCTTCGAGGAAATGACTCATAGTCGGGAGGGTGGTGGGATGTGCATTCATCCAGCAGGTGGGTGATTAGACTGTCAGAAAGTTCAAAGTATAGGGGAATAAAGTTCAATGAAAAATGATTTTCATTTTTCAATCAGTCGTCGGCTGCTGGCTCGCCGCGCCGTTGGAATGCCATTAGGCTGAGCTGGAGTCTTGCCGCGTCTTGGCGTTTGGCAAATCCTATCGCAGGCGACGATTATTTCCTGTGGGTGAACTGTAAGCGCCCCATGTCACTTCTGACAGGTTTTCCATTTGAAAAATTACAGTTGTACATGTTCAATGAGGTTTTCGAACGGATTTCGAAGTGATTAACGAATGGCAGTAGGTACAGGATTTGAAGGGTAGAACAGGGATTTTCCTATCCAGTTGGCTAGACATTCAGTAGGATAATCTGAGTGAATATAGTTAAAGGTCTCATCGCCTTTTTATTGACAATTGATGGAAATAAATTTTGACAGGTATAGGAATGATGTGGCAAATCGATTTGTGACGATGTTTTTGAATGACTACTGGAGTAGGAGAATTTAAAGGGTGTCAAAATCCCTTAATATTACATTTTTACCTAAAGTTTAGAGGTCATAATTTCCACTAAGTTACGCTTAAACCACACCAAAGTCTGCATTTTTAAAATCGAAAGGACTAATGTATTTCTCAGCTTTCAATGGAAAAACAATCGTTAAAGTGGGACGCCAGGCAAAAGCCAAGTATTTCCACGAACCAATGGGCGTTGAAACTGATTTACGTAAAGGGACGGATGATTACTCATCAACCACTCCCTTTAATCACTGAGTAACAATGAAATATACCAATTGGCCAAATGACAAAAGGTTAAACTCCTCCATATTCTCATCTGATGACGCACTTTCTTTGCTGACGCATTTTTCCAAACAATTCGAACTGAGGAATAAACCCAGTTCTTTCCCAAATGTGTCTTATTTTTTTTTTGTAAATTATAAAACGTGTTTCAATCAAGATGTAGTACAAGATGAATTTCTTTTTGAAAAGAGAAATACAAAAAATTCCCTGGAAAAGATTAAAAAAGTCCCTCTTTTAAAAGGTTTATTCAGAAATTCAACCATTCATTGTTGTTTAGAGAAAGTGTTGGCGGTCCCAGTTTTTATGACGATTTTATTAATTTTATCGTGGAAATAATTAGAGACAATTTGCTCTATTACTGTTAATATCGGATCAGGCACGTTGCCAGGGGTGGGGGCTCGAGGGGCAGAAAATGCCGACGATTTCTTCAGAGATGCTTTACAATCCGCATCCCAACTTGCCGAGGACCTATTTGAGGTTCAATTAAGAGCTACAAGAATTTCATTGAAACAGACAATGCGTTCCGAAACAGAAACCTCTTCTACTGAAGACTATTTAAGAGTGTCTATACTGATTTCTTGCATAGTTTCGTTAATACGAAATTCTACGGACAGGTTCATCGTCAACGAAGACGTTCTAACATCGTTTCAAGCTCTGCTCCCAGGATTTGCTGTAGTTGAGCGAGTGAACGAAATGGAAAAGCCTTCATGTTTCTTTGATAATGTAATTTATATGTGAGCTGTAAATGCTGAGTACATTCTTTGGTGCGAAAAAATATCGTCGAGTAATCCCTCTACCGAAGTTTTGAAAATGCTTGATATATGTGACAAGATGTACTTTAGAGGTATAAACTTTTTGCTGTCGGTTTTGGCCACGCTTCCAGTGACCACAGCTAGTGTTGAGAGAAGCTTTTCAACTATGAAAAGGATTAAAACAGTGTCCCGAAGCGTTATGAAGAATGCCAGATTTAGCTTACTTGCTATAATATCTGTTCATTCGGCCATTAATGTGGATCCAGATAAGGTGATTGATCTCATCCCAAAAGAAAATTAAGATGTCTTCTGCTTTAAAAAAATGTGGTAAAAAAATAATTAAAGTAGGTACCTGTGTTTGTTTAAAAACCAATAAAAATCAATGAATTGGAATGAACCTATGTATATTAGGTTAGGTTACTGGGTGGGTACAGCAGAGCGAGCCCTGTCGTACCCCACTTAGGTCCATGTGGACCCATTGTGATGCCCTTGGTGGGGGATCGTCCGGTGTTGTTGGCGATGAAAAACTCTTCCCTTGTTTGCAGCTACTCGACCTTGTCCAGCCATCCCGATGTATTTATGAACCTGTAAAGATTGGTTAGTGAGACATCAGAGAGCTTCTCTATATCATGGAAGTAGTAACTTCCAAGTGTTCTATTCCTCAAGTGACAGAGACTAGGGCACAGACAGAGGAAGTGAGGTGTGTCCTCATGAGCATCCTCGTCTCCGCAACCCCTGCATATATCGTCATCTATGAGATTTAGTTTCATTGTATGGTTCCTAAGAAAATTGTGACCTGTTAGGGCCCCTACCAGTTTGTATATCGCCGTTCTATCAAACTGCATTAGCGTTTTGGTCCGACTCATACTATATACTGGCCATAGCTTTCTTGTGATTTCGCAGGTAGTTAACTCTTTCCACCTATTGTTGGCTTTCATACGGGTCTTATTTTCCACTCTCTCTCGGAGATTGCAGAGGGGTGGTTTTATCGACTGAAGCGCCCGCTCTTGATCCATTGCAGATCCATTTCTGGCCAGTTCATCAGCCATCTCGTTGCCGGTTTTGTTCCTGTGTCCAGGGACCCAACAGAGATGCGTAGTATGCTGCGAGCAGAGAACCTTGAGCTCTTCGCGGCAGCGGTGAACTAGCTTTGACTTTATTTCAATAGCAGAAACTGCTTTTATAGCTGCCTGACTGTCAATGAATATGGTAATATCGTCCCTTGGTATTGCCAACATTGACACCATATGGGCGGCTTCGGCAATTGCCAGAACTTCTGCTTGGAAGATACTGCTATGATCCGGCAATCTTATTGATCTGCGTATGTTTAATTCCTCACAGAAAATTCCGGCACCGGTTCCACAGTCCATCTTCTATGTATATTAGTTTTTTGTTTAAAAAACTCCTCGTAAGATTTGAAAGCCTATAACTCCTCGGAAACAGTGGTGTGAATGTCACTTATATTTGCATGTGGCTATTTACATAAGTATGCCTTTTCAAATATTCAAATGTCCATAAATGGTCGTTGATGACATAATGATGTATCCGAATTAGTTTCACAGCCAATAAATCAAACATTAGCCGAATCACATAAAGTTGATCGAAAACGCTACCATTATGCTATTGGTCCGTTTAAATGCCTGCTCTCATCGCGTAAGACGTTGATCATCTGACGACGTCGGTCGTTTCGAAGATTGTATTACTTCGTGTAACACTAAAATGGTTGAATCGTCTGGACGACGTCGTTAGAAACGATTGAACTTATTGAACTTTCAAATACCGACGATTTTACTATTGCTATTTTGCATTCGTTTGATCGTTTTTGGTGCACTTTTTCAGTTTGATTCGGTCTGAGAAAAGTATTAACAAATATTTAAAGAAAACATTCACTTATGTTCTCCTTGGAGAGGACTCACTTTTATCAGAGTGGTAAGAAATGCATTTTTGCAAAAATAAGTATTGTGACACAATTTTTTTTAGAATTTCAAATGAATTTTGTTTCATAGTGGTATACCTACAGTTATCCAATCAGAAACGATATGAAGTTATAAAACTGCATTCATTGAATCCTTTTTTACAACTCGAAAGGGAACAATGGACGATTCGACTGAACGATGAGACGATGATGTTACGTGAAGCAAACTAAAAACGACGTCGTTCTGTTCAATCGTTTTGACGACGATCGTGTTATGAATTACGAGCCGAGGTGAATCTTCCTCTGGGAATTAAAAGTTTTAGATTACTAACTTGTAACATGTAAAATGATTGACGTCGCCTCATCGTATTGTACTAAATGCAGATAGAAGAATCGCCGGCGATTCGCCGAAACGTTTGCGGAAGAACAAAATGCGAACATCTTGAGGAAGCTTATACAAATTAAGAAACGAAAACGATTAATTATTTTACGGGGTTTAATGTAGTGGTGGAAATATATTAGAAATATTAAGTTTAAGTTTTTGAAACGCCATCGGAAAGAAAGACTTGCCTATCCAGTGTCTAACGTCATAACTATTTAGCGAAGCGGGTTGCTCAACTGGTATAAGCAAAGACTTCTTGTTCTCCCTTTCATTTTGAATGTCAAAGATTTCGATCGGTCGGCATGGCGCCACTATAGACCATTTTTAAAAATATTTTCCACACAAACTTACTTTTAAAATAAACTAATTCCATAACAATTTCTCATCAACAGGGATCGAGTCTTCCGACTCAATCTGCAGAACATCAGCCAGTCGATATGTGAGGTAAGTTACCAGCCGTAGTCTTCAAACTTTTCACATTCACCATACAGTCACAGTCTTATTTGTATCGATTTAAGTGTCCTTACTAATATAATAGTAGTGTGAAGAGAAAAAAACTTTTCCCATATTTTACGGTCGCCCAAGTTCCTCCGTTCAATTTAGTGCCCACAATCTGATGGCAGACCTCATTAAGAAAATATCCCTATCAGCCCATTTGATAGCTCTTAGCCATTATTTCATTACACCACATTACGGACACCGCAGTCCTCCACCCCACTGATCCCCATAAGTATCCTTTAATGGAATCGTATTTTTTTTTGCTGTCCCTCCGCAAATCACAAACCACCCACCTCTATAACTTTAACCGCACTTTGTGCTGGCCTTTGGGGAATTCTTGTCGTACAAAACCAAATTGAAAACGAAAAACCTCCTGCTTGGGATGGCGGCCTGTCGTTATGTGAACTTAAGGCAAATAAAAGTCACACAACACCACCCACGCCTAATAATATCCTCACATGCATTTAACATCTATGTACACGATTCACACAAATCGTTCACAAAACGAAAGCGCAAAAAGGAGCACAACAAACCGAGGAGAAAAGTGTCCAAGAAGTCCAAAGCTGAGGGTGGACGGACCGGACAGATATCCTGTGTGAAAACTTTTTCCAAGGAATAGCTAAACAAACTTTAACTCGAATTGCAAACATATGCGGGCTCTCGCTACTCAGTGTGTGTATTTGCGAGAATGGATAAATATCCCGTTCCCGTGTTGGGGTGTACGACGCCGACGGTACATGGGAATCTTTTAACTTAGAGGATAAGGTGAGTGTGCGAAATGAACTCTTTTCGAGACGGATATTTGAAAAGTTTCCCATGCACTTTGTGTCCGGGGATATCGAACTCCTATATGACTCATGCGAAGTCCAGTGTACCTACAGTGAGCGTCTCGATCTCGAGAGTGGAAATCAATTCGAGTTTGAAATTCAAACAACGGTGGAGTAGGGAGCGCCTCCCGGAAATCTGTTTCCGGTGCTATTTGCAAAAGTTTTAACAGGTGCAAACACCCATAGCATTAGAGGTGTTTGTTGTTCTTTGAGAAGCAAACTCCTTTCAGGGATTCCATCGGATTCTGGTTCTGTTATCTTAAGGTATCCAACAACCGAGTCTTTGTCCTTACCCCATAATCAACTTCTCGGTGTAAATATTTATTTCTTTTCAAGATTTCTATTCGCCCAGGGGAGACGGTATTTAAAGGACAAAAATGCCACTTCCTTTTTTGTTCGTTTTTTTTTTTTGCCGATCACGTGCCACGAATAAAAATTATTTCGATTCATTTATGCCGAGGGGTGGTGTCGACTGTCGACTGTGAAAAAACTCCAAAGAAAAATTGGTTAAGGCGCTTTAGACTATTCTATTTGCTGGCGCTGGGAGAACAGGACAAAAAAGAACTACAAGCTGCATGCACACGAAACGAGCGTTTAAAGTTGTACAATGTCGCGAACGCGCTTCCTTAAAAGTCCTGTGTGCCTGTATGAAGGAGAAAATTCCCAATCGATTACGAAACAGGCTCAAGGACTGGTGGAGTATACGCGCCTGGAATGGTACGGAATGGTGCACAAAACCCATGTACAAGTTGTTTTATTTAAATCGTGATAAAATGTTTATTGAATCTGTCGGCATCGGTATGACGCTGACGGGGATGATGGTGGAGCTCTAGGGCAGCTCCTCAAGTGGCTTTTGGAACGGCTCCAGCTTCATTCCGCAGTTCGCTCACGATTTGAATTTGTTTATTTAATTCGATTTCTCTGTTGCTTTGGTGCGGAACGGGAGGAGGAGCACGATGGGCGTATGGTAGTGCTGCTGACAGTAGTCGCATGGTTTGGGCAATCGTTTGATGATGCAAATGCTCAATGGAGCGGATAAGAACAAGTCACGAATTTGTGGATTTTTTTTCGCTTGTCGCCGTCGACGCTTCTTTTTTTTACAATTAATAGATTTTTGTCGGATGAAAAGGAGGAATTCACACGATTCATGGTGAAATATTGGGATTCGATTGATTTCGGTTTGGAGTAAGCGCACGATGGAGCTGATTGGATGGTGGTATGTGCCGGCGGTGGAGAGTGATTTCAGAGTGAAACGTGAGGACGTTTATTAGACTCATTAATTTATATATTTGCGCGGTGCGGGGAGTTTGTTTTTGCGCTGATCCACTTTTGAGTTAGTAAGTTGGGTGGGAAGGGAAACGGAAGTGTTGTGATTGGGTATTAATGAGTGGGATTCGGTGAATATTTGTGTCGTGAGTTGAGGCATCAATAGCGGGTTGCATGCCACTTGCCTATGAAGGGTGCCCAATGTTTGGGTATCTACTTACAGATTTTTAATTTCACTAGAAAGTTCTTGGACAATTTTAGAAGAGTTCCGGCAGCTCCATGAGAACATTGTCATTCAACGTTGAGCGCACAAATAATTTCTAAATTTGAAGCTTAACAATGTGGATGAAAAAAATAAGTGATCTTCTTCTTATCCAATAGCTAAGCTGCAAGCAAGTGCATGGAATCGGTTGTCTCTCTGGAAGATCTCAGAACAATTCAATATTCAGCATTCTAGGCACCGGGACATAGGTAGAGACATCCAAGGAAATTGTAGCTTGGCCAACACGGAGCCATGTATTCCCATTAAGCAAGATAAAGATTGCTCGATCGCTACTTGTAAACTCATGCTAAAGCTCGATTTTATCGAAAGAACAAAATTTAGTTGGACAAGTGGTTCTATATAACTCTAGTGAAAGAACAGAAAGAAAAGGTCCAAGCTAGACCTGCAACGTTCTTAGTGTTTGATCTCTCTCTCTCTCTCTCTCTCTCTCTCTCTCAGCGCTACAATAGGTGTCATTGGTAATTATTGTTTTACTGATAAGCCAGGCTTATCGAATTTTGAAAGTACTTTTACAGATGCTTAACGGAAAGGAAGTAAAAGGAGACTATTCTCTACCTTGTCATTACTTTAGGGACTTTTTTCAAACCCGAAAAGACTATCTAGAAGCGTTCATCTACAACGATCTAATCAATCTTATAAAGAAGACCATTCAAGGTCTCTTTCGCTTCAACCTGGTTCAACGAGATGGGAAAGAAAACCTCGAAAATTCATGAAGTATCACTTAAAACAGTCTAGGTATGTGCATCGGCTTCAGTTCTACAACAATTTCCACCGAACTTAACTTATCCTGGCAGATACATCTTCAGATTAGAAGAATACTCTGTTGGTCTTTGCCCTGTACAGCTTGGCGTACGCCTTTCCTACTCTAACTACACCAGCACGTTGTTCCGCTATCGAACTTTTGAAATTGGTTATGGCATGGCTCGGTCTACGACTTGAAAACTCGATCATAAGGGGGTCCACCTCGTGGGTTTCTGCCGTTTACAGTCAGCAACTGATGGCGAAATGCTCAATTTTTTTGCAGGTGTGTGCGCTAACATAGCGCTAAAATATCTTAACCTAAGGTGTAGGATACTCAAGTGGACCTTTGATAACCCTCGATCTTTCAGTACCGCGATATGACGGACTTGATGCAATTATTTCCATCCTGCGTAAACATAGAGAGGGACTATACCTAATTTCATATGACCTGTGATCTTAGGACTTATTTAGGAGCTATTTGAAAGACACTCAAGAACTGAACTAGTTATGATAAGGCAGGGTCTTTTCTATTCCCCCAAGTCGGAAAAAGATCCCAACCTACACAGCCATTATCAATCTCGCTTTGTTTGTGCGAATTTTTTTAATAACCAAGTAGGTACTTTGAATGCTGTTCTTTTTTTTGAAATGCTTCTTTCGAAAAGGACGAAACCATTCTACATATCACTTTGCAATCATCAGAAATATACTCTGAATGGCTTCCACAAAATTTTTTGGGTGTAATCTCATTTACGTTCATTTTGAAGTCTCTCCTTTGCCCATATAAAGACTGTCCTAAAGAGTAGGTAGTTGAGTGGCGAAAGATAAACGTTTTACTTAAGTTTCCTTCAGGCTGCTCTCAAGTTCGTATTAGAAAGACCGAATCGTCTTTAAGTCTCCAGTAGAGACATATTCAGAGATAAATACGGTTTTCTGGATTTCCAATCATTATATTAAAAGACAACGCACGTAGTTTTTGTCGTACCGATTACTCCGTTATTTTAAAACCGATTTGTATGAAACTTGGACCGGATAAAAGGTGATTTTCGGTAGTTCTATTCCCGTGTTTTTTCTTTATCACAACCTATCCATAGAATGCGCATAAATTGGATTTCAAGATTGGTTTCCCTTGTGCCTATCAATTATTCAATTCATCCAGAATTGCACTTTCGACTTACATTGGGTGAAACATCTGCATACCTATACCCGGAGTCACCGTAACGCCTTACCATTACAAATCGATATCGAAGCCGACAGCATCCAGTCCATCTGGTTGACCTTCATCCCAACAACTCAATCAGATTCGACTACATAAAATCAAACAATCCCGGTGACCATTTCAGTTTCCTTGACTCAATTTTAATGTATTTTCCCTTATCCTTACATAGAAAAAATGTCTAGAAATGTCATGTCCTCATGTTTTCAGTGCAAACAGAAGAACGAAAAAAACGCAAAACGTTTCCCCTTGACCTGCAATTATTTGAACTGCACTTTCCACGCGCAAAATGCAATTACTTGCTTCATTCACGATGTCCGCCACTCGTGCACTTTAATAAAAATCCCATTGCAAGTGGGGAGCGGGCTGATTGGATGCCCACTTCTTTTTTCTCTGCCCTTCCTATCAAAGCACATACAATCAGAGTTCTTGGGTTGAAGCGGTCACATTCACTCAATTTGATGGCAAAAGGATTAATAGGAAACGTCGTCGTGGCAGCAGAAGAAAATAAAGACTACCAAGGAAAAAAAAAAATTAAAAGAAAATCCAAAGGAATTGCAATTCGAACGAGAAAGACGACAACGACGACGACAACTACTCCGACCAAGTCGATCGATGTGCCGATGATTTTACTTCCATCAATAAGACAATTGTCGAAGAAGTGTGCTATGCCATTTGCACACACAGCGAAGAGTGGTGTTTTTTTTATTCCCCTCTTTTGTCATAGTTTTTTCTAGTTTTTCTAATGTGGACATAGTTTAAGAAAAACGATGAATTCGGTGTACGTATAGGTATATAGCGCGTGAAAGAAAAATAAAAGAAACGCAAAGAAATCAATATCCTGCAGGAATTTCTGAGTTTTCTCATTTTCTTTCATATGGACGGTTTATTTTATTTTATTTTTCTGTTTTGCAATTTTAATTTTTTTTGCCTTCTTCATTGAAAATGTTAAATGTTATGCGCTCCAGTTGATCTTTGTTGGCTTCTTTGCGGACTCGAGTGTTTGTTTGGAGTTTGTCCTTAAATTTGGTAACGTCCTTGTTGTAGATTTTTTTTTTCTAAAAGAAGGCTATCGCTCAAGTGGTTCTTAAGATTAGACTGGCTTTTGTTGTTATTGTTTTTGTTGGATTATTTTTATATTCCGTTGCTGGGAATTTTCGGATGAATATCTTGGAGGAGGTACCTGCAAAGTGGTAGCTTAAATTATAGCATTTAAAGATGAAAATTGACTCCTTTTTTTAGGGAAAGTTGAATAAAAGTCTATTTTTGAGGTGCTTGGTTGGGATCCATGGATCATAACAATCGGGTTTTTCAATAATGCCTCAATCGGTACGATACACAAATAATGTAGAGCCTAGTTTTAAAATGATTTGTGGCAGAACAGAATCGGCGGCAGAAGACCTAAGAAAATGCACCTTTCATTTGGTATTTATTTTACAAAAATCGGTTTCGAAATAACTCCGCAATCGGTACGACAAAAATGATTTGTGATGAAACAGTGGATTCGGGGATGCAGCTGGGGAGATTTAACTTGAATTTGGTCCACGTTTCATGAAAATCGGTTTCGAAATAACGACTTAGTTGGTACGACTTAGAAAGCTCATCAGTTCGAAGTGAACCGACCGACGCCTTAACTTAAAAAAGATATTCACCTAAACCCATTAAGTCCCGAAATATTTGTATTAATTGAAAATCTTCCATATTCATAGACATGGCTTAGAAATAAATAAATTACTTAATTTTGCTAAAATTTTAATTTTTCGATAAGGGGTCTTAGTCTTATAAGCTGATCTGGCTGGGACAATAAACACAACAAACAAACAAAAATGTCTGTCTTTCAATTTATTTTATTTTACACATTATGAAAAGTTTTAAAACAAGAAATGCATAATGTTACATCACATTTCGCACAAAATGTTCTTCCAGTGCATCCATCTAACTGGCAATGTCGCTGGTTACACCTTTTCTCTAAAATATGGTTCTTTCCATCATATCTTATTCCGGGTAAAACCTTCGAACGCGAAGATGATGGTGTTGATGTTGGGCGACCGCGAGCAACTCTCAAATCTTTTCCTAACTTCAGATAAGTCCTGGCTATTTCTCTCCTTACTGATTTTATGGAAACTGTGTTGTCCTCGTTCATCCTTTTGTATAAAGTAAACGTGTTCACTACAGCCATATCAATCATTCTTGTAAAAAGGCACCAATACCATTTCTTGACACGAATAGCAATTGTGGGTTTTTCCAAGAGCCAATCGTGATGATCTACACCTCCCATATATGTTTTGTAAATGTAAATTACACTCGGTTGACCAACATTGATTTTTTCTTTACTAGTTGGACACCATCGCTTTACTTGTGACAAGGGAAGCACATTGCCGAAGTTTGTGGCCACAAAAAAACACTTGTTATCCTTCCATTTTACTACCAAAATTTGGTTTTTGTTGTCAAACTTGCTGTCGCAGTACCCCCTTTTCTTTTTTTGCATATCTTTGTCAGATATCAAGGGACACTTTTTAGTTCGGATTTCTCTTATGGTACCAGTTGCTCTGAAACCTTTGCTTTTCAAAGCAATGAGTAGTTTATGCCCCGTAACAAATTTGTCAAAAAAAACTCGGTGTTTAGAGGGATCTTCAACACATTGCAGCATTTCCAAAACTACCCTTGATCCAAGAGGAGTGTTCTGTTGACCACTAGATGACTTTCCGCAGTAAAGTGAAAAATTGTAGCAGTAGGTAACTATCTTCACCACACATGGCCCAAAGCTTGTATCCAAACCTTATTGTTTTTGCCCGGATTAATTGTTTGATTGGGTAGTGCCCGTAATACCTAACTATCATTTCATCAATTGACAAGTTCTGATGAAAAACGCTCCACTTTGGAAAATTTCTACATATCAAATCCATCAAGGGTCTTATTTTAAAACTCCTATCATGTTTACTTACACCTGCTAAGGCATTGTTTTGAAAATGAAGTGCACTTTTTATAGATAAGAACTGGTTTCTGCTCATAGCGTCTTTCACAATTTGAACTCCTAGATCGTCTTCTTCGGACCAATAGTCTTTTTGACTTGGCAAAGTATGGTATCCAGAAAATATCAAAAATCCAATAAACACTTTTATAATATTATCCTTAGTGATTGTGAACGACATGTTGTTTTTTATCTGATGAGCATAACGAAGAGTTTCATTTACGATGAGTTCCAAAACAGAATCATCAAAGAACTCTTCAAAGAGTTCTACAACGCTTTTGCCACGTAAAGATGTTTTTACACTTTCACAATCAAATGTATCAGTTGTATTTGAAAAGCTAGGGTCATTCGAAGACCAATTTACTGGCGTAGTCTTCAATTTCTTAGCACTACTCGGTTGAAACTTCTCAACTTCATTATCTGGTACATAAACCTCTAAAGTACCTGGAATATCTACTACAATTGGGACTTCCAGGTTTTCATCATCAACATTCTCTTCATCTGTAAGCTCGTCCACATAGGGTGGCAAAGCCAAAATATCAGCCTTTATTCTCTCCGACTGCAAGTAGACTACAGCTTCTTCCATATTTCTGAATGCACAATAAGACATTTTGTAGATTGAACTTGAAAAAGTAAAACAGAAATTACACAGCAGAACCCAGCGGTATCAATCGAGATCAGTAATGTTTACATATATATATTTTAGCCAATGGTATATATATTATCTCGTTTCTTTCACAACATCATTGATAAGATATTTGAAGATTAATATGTTAAAAAAAATTGCTTCTTACCTAATATTTCCTTTATTATAAAAATAAATACAAAAATCGTTTTAGCACGCACTGAGTACCTCGAATTCAAAACCGATTCACAAGAGAAGTGATACCCATATACTATTTCAATGGCCCTAATTTAGTGGAATATAAGCTAAATAAATATATTGTCCTAACGGTTTCATTCCAGACACTATAAAAAAAAAATTGTTTGCACCAATCTCAAACGAGATCGCTGGGTCGTAATAATACAATGATGCTTAAATATTTAAAGGTTAAACAAATTGACAAACTTTTTAATCAGTTCCAACATTTTTTGGTTAGACCAGAAGTCTCATTGGTTTAATTAAAATAGGCGGTTCTTTTGTATTTTTTAAATTTTTTTTTGCCTTCCTTGGCAGTTGCTTTCTGCTTCACTTCTGGTTAAGTTTTGACAGAGGTCCGAGAGAAAACTTACTCTGTGAAAACTTTTAAAGAATGCTGTACTGCCATTGTAGGTCCCAAAAATGTTTGTGAGAAGCTAGGCCGAAGTTCCTATAGATATGGACTTTTTGCGAATAATTGCTATTTTTTAAAACCTTGGAAAGTTGCACCCTATTCTGCCTGCATTTCTGAGATATCCAAATGTAACTAAGTTGATAGAGAAATCCTTAAAAATGTTAACTTTTTTTCTATCTTCTTCCATTTGACATATGAATGGGTCGGGCAGTAAATTTTCACAACCTAAATTCCCATATACTCGTTCCTCGTTCCTTAGTTTCCAAACTTCGTTACGTAAAATAGTCTAGGAAGGATGCTTTCCCACTCTGTATTGAGTTTAAGAGTGGCAGTCAATGCCTACCTCTTTGGCAATTGTAGTCAAAGAGTCTATTTTGTGGTTAGGTCGATTTATAATTCAGAGGTTCCATGTAAATTAAGTCCAATTTCTATTTCTATAGAACTAGGACATGTGAATAATTAAAATTAAGACCTCACACAAATTCCTCTTGTAAATTCCAGCAATTGTAATGAGTATTTGAATTTATTTTCCTTCAACAGAAAGACGTTATTATCCTGAAGCCAACTGGATCCGATATCCTTAGCTGTGTATCGAGAGGCAAACGAGAGGTAGGTTTAAATAATATATCCGATTTCCATCTTCATATATGACATCTTTTCTATACTCAAACACGTGTTCTCATCTATACCCTTGTTCGTCCCTTTCTAACAGAATTTCGAATGTCAAAACCATATACGTGTAATTCAGCCGATGGACTCGGGTAATCGTTTATACATTTGTGGTACAAATGCTCACAATCCCAAGGACTATGTGATATTTGTAAGTTTTTTTTTGTCCCATCTCCGGATGTCCTTGCATGTTTTTTTTTTCTTGTTCGCCTCTAACAAGTAGTGCGCTTCTATTTTGTTTTTCATTGTGTTGCTGTCATGGTGTGCTGCTGGAAAATCCTTCAGGCGAATTTAACACATTTACCCAGATCTGAATACGTGCCGGGAATTGGTTTAGGCATTGGTAAATGTCCCTACGATCCATTGGACAATTCGACAGCCGTTTATGTGGAAAAAGGCAATCCCCACGATTTGCCAGCTTTGGTAAGTGCGAGATCCCAACCCATGTCCCAAGTAAAATTGTTCGCAATGAAAATGAGGGAAGGAGAATTAAGGCAGAATTTAAAAAAAAAATATCTAACGCGTGGTGGACTCACAGTTCCATCGGTTCCATTGGAAAAGAAAGTCCAAAAAGGGACACAAAATTAAATTACCAATCAAAGGATATTGACGCGATGTCAATTTTCATCATTTCTCCTTCTCCTTTCTTTTTGCGCTCTCTGATTTTGGGTAAACATTTTTTTTAATCCATTTTCATGCTTACAGTACTCCGGCACGAATGCGGAATTCACAAAAGCGGATTCGGTAATATTCAGATCGGACTTGTACAACTTGACTTCTGGCCGAAAGGAGCATAATTTCAAGAGGACACTCAAATACGACTCGAAATGGCTTGACAGTAAGTTTTGGATTTTCCTCTGTTTGTTTTTTTTTCACTTTTCCTCTGTCGATGAATGAAAGGGATGAATGGCAGATTACAGATTCGAAGAGCACTAAAATGCCATATTCAAGGATTTAATTTTTAAGTCGTTCATTGGGTGGAAAATAATTTTCCTCTGCTTCTCCCATCGCTGGTGAGTGACAATAAACGGGATCATAACGCAATTTCACATGAAAAGGTCGCATGGATTTGTGCGCCTTTTGTTCGGGTGCGCTTATGTGGTTAAAAATATTATACCGCTATTGGTATATATTTTTATTATTATTTAACTGGGGGCTCTTGAGAAGGCGAAGACGAGTGAGTATGTATTTTTTTTCCTCTTCAATCGGAATCAATTTAATAAAATATTTAATAAAATACCCATCAAAATGAAAGCCAAGCAAATATCCATCAAGGATTCGATGACCAGAGAATGGGTTTGTAGGGCGGGATTAATTGAAACGAACATGGATGAGGGTGGATTTGTTTTTTCGTTTTATGTGAGCAGTTGGAAAAAATTATATACATAAAAAAATTGTCGTTATCGTTGTTCGACCGGAAGCAATTTTCAAAAACGGATATGAAATGGAAGTATTCCTGATTTTAAGTGATTTTTTTTTATCGTCGAACATTTTCATCATCATCATCGGGGGTATTCGGTTTTTTGAGATGTTAAACAAATATGTTATAAAAAATGTTTAATTTTATTGATTTTTTTCTTTGATGAAATGTTTGCAATTTATTTGCTTTTATAACTGACCTAGTTTTTTGAGGACTGAAGCAGCGGGATAAACGTTAATTTGAAAGCGGTACACTCTGGAGTGGCTTGACATGGTTTCTCGAAATGTCCATTTTGGCCATAAGTACCTACCAATCTGAGAGTGAAAGTGGTTGGTTGGTTGTGCCATGCAATGCAAAAAAAAACATTCTGGTCGTCCGACAATCTTTCACAATTAAAACCCCCGCAGCGCATTTGAGGAAACCTTCGCATTTATACTTCTTAAAAACGCCATGTGTTTAGTTTTCAGTTCACCTAATTGACATAACGAAGACATGAGGCTTTAACTGGACCAACGGCCTTGAAGGCTTTTGGTCGCATTTCAATACTTGGACTGATTTGAAAAGTTTTTGGCCGGTTGATCGCCAAAGTGGTAGTCTTTAACGTGAGACTGTTTTTTTGCCCTCCTCAGACCGATGGGACTGTCATCCTGAGTTCCCTGTTCTAGATTAAGCAACAAACCATACGTTACATATCATTTTCATCAGCATTACCATCTTTCTCTGTGAGTTCTTTATGAAATACAACTTTCTCCCACTCAAACGGCTCGGTTGATGGTCTGCTAGATCGCTTTCTTAGCAGATCTCATACTTCGGGTCCTTCTTTTTTTTCAGACAATTCTTAAAATTGCTTCGTGTATCGATTTCAGGAAGCCGAGTCTCCCAAGTAGATCCACGCACATTTTTCGAATTCTTCTTTCTCTGGAACTGAAAACAGTATTGTCAACTGACTTTGTTTTGAGAGTGCTTACAAATGACTTTCATCGCCTATGTAGGTTCCTTCTGTTTTAGCCTATGTAAAAGTATTTTCAGCCTTCGCCTCAAGATGTCCGAAATGATGTAGCACTCAGGGAAAAAAAACCTGTTAAATCAACCAGAAATTAACCAATTACCATGTTGTTATTTTTCAACACGAATGGCCGTGTTAAAACCTACATTCGTAAGAATAAAATTTAAAAGTGTTATGCTAACGTGAACAATCATTTTAAATTTACACGAAAAATCCGATGAATTTACATGACCGTTGTTTATAATTCCTGAGTCATGACCCTTTGTCAAATCAACATTATTTATCATGTCAATTTTATATGGAAATCCCAAAGAATAAGCATGGTTTACTTTAAGTATATAAATGCTTACCTGTATAATATGCACAACCCTTTGTAAAATTTTTATTTTAAGTCGTTTTGCTACAGATGGAAAATTAATGAAACAAATTTTTAATTTAATTTTTTTTAATACGTAATTTTTATTTTATTAAAACTTATACAAAAGTTTACAAACTTAGATTTTTTTATTTAAAAAAAAAGGAAAAAAATATTTCTACCTATAACATTGGAGATGAGAATCAAAATAGCTAAGTTTTATGTTCAAAACATGTAAAGAAATGTTAAGTTTATACATTAAATAAAGCGATTTTTATCGATCAGTTTTTAAAATATTACATAGTATATGGATACGAATAGGTGGTAATATAAACTCATTAATACTTAGATGAATAAGCTCATTTGAAAGTTCTCCTTAAACATAGACTTTGGAGAAGAGCATAAAAATAAGTAATTTTTTGTGGATAAAGAAAAGCTCTTGATTCGAATTTACTACAATGTCAACGATTTCAAATAAAGAAATATCACCTCTTTTGGCAATTAAAAAAAATCTTTCTTATTTTCTGCACCTTTAAATGTTACTTTTTTATAATATAAGTTATAATTATTATTTGAATAGATTTTTAAGTTCGGTAACACTTTCATTCGAAACTATATATTCTAATAAAATCTCATCTGTAAGTTCCGATTACATTTTTAAATTGTTTAAAACAAACACTACAAACGACGCGACTATAATTCACTGGAACTTTCCTCTTTAAATTGTTTAATTATTTAGTTTTAAGAATAAACAAGAACTGATTTCATTTAAAGGCCCAACGATGATCTGTTTAATTGTATTGAAGTGAGCTGATGTAGTGTCATTTAAACACTGGATGAACAGAAAACTTAATATAATGTTAAAATAACAGGATTTACTTTAAAATCAACTAAACCCGCTGTCAAATATGTAACAAGTATAAAGATGTTAATTTAACATTGCACATCTTGTAAGCTGAATCATGTTAACTTCTTAATTTTGGTTAAATTTGTATAGGAACAGCCATCACGGAAATTTAACATGAGTATTTTCAGCTTTTTACCTGACGTTTTTCTCTGAGTGTATAACTACTTTTCCCCCACTTTAATTTTATTTATAAGTTTCAAATACTTTTACGGCAACACCGATTTTTACACAAGGTATTGCTTAATTTCTTTATTTTAATGGAGTGAACAAATGACCAAGTCGGGTTACCTCTACCTGTCAACAAATTTTGGTCGCCTTCAGTTGATTTGAAAGTTTTTTTTGGGACCTTTGGTACCGGTTTTGAGAAGTAAAATACGCCATGTGTTTTCACACATCGTGCTAGCTGCTGGACTTGAGTATAAATTTAAACTTCTTTCCTTTTATACGTAGGATATTTCACACCGCCTATAGCAGTAGAATTTAGGTGGTCTTCGCTTTTGGACTTTCTACCGAAGTAGCTTTTTTCCATAGCACGGATATGTGAATGTTTCTGTGTCAAACTATTTTTTAGCTCTTAGTGAAACTTGTTAATATTGTGTCTGGGGTACGAACTCCATATGCCCTCGATATCGAACCTCTTATATTGTTCTTTCCTTCGAAAGGTCTTCTTCCCTTTTTTGAGGCCCTTCAAATCGATCTTCCGCATTCGGTATTGCCTTGCTCCGATGAAATAAAACATTAGGAAGCTACTAAAGAGGTTGAAGGATACTCAGAGGGTATATGACCTCCAACTCACAATTATTAAATAACTCCCCAACGTCCTGCTAACTTACCTTGCAGTTCCTCCACTTTCATTCATCGACCTCACTAAAAACTGTTTTCTTTGTGCATCCATAACGATAATAACAACTGACATTTATTTTGTATTTTATTGCAGAACCCAACTTCGTGGGAGCCTTCGATGTCGGCGAATACGTGTACTTCTTCTTTCGGGAGCATGCCGTCGAATACATCAATTGCGGCAAAGCAATCTACTCACGAATCGCTCGAGTATGTAAAAACGATCGAGGTGGCAAGTACATGATCAGCCAAAATTGGGCCACTTACCTGAAGGCGCGCATCAATTGCAGCATCTCAAGTGAATTCCCCTTCTATTTCAACGAAATCCAATCTGTCTATAAGATGGCTCACGATGATACCAAGTTTTATGCCACCTTCACGACGAACACTCACGGCATCGTCGGATCAGCAATTTGCAGCTATGACATTAAGGATATCAATTCCGCATTCGAAGGTGAGTATACGAGTGTGTTGGGGTTTGCATTGTAGGAGACGACAACGACTTTCTGCATCGCATAGTCAGCAGTCAGCACAAAACTGCGCTCACACGTTCCACCTATTCAGGAGCACACGACTGAAGAGCGTCGTTCTCGGTGTTTACTATACAGAAACGATATGCAGTCAAGAGAAGGTGTATCTGTGGAGTGTAGACAAATGTCACCCTGTGAGACGGCAGGCGGCTTCTCCTTCAGGAATGCAGCCAACAACTTGAAAGCTCGTTGAATTTCCATACCAATTGGTGTGGTTTTATTTTTCCTCCACGCCATATCCTTTTTGCAGTTTTTGCTTGCATTCGGTTGATTTGTGAAGTAGTTTGACACATCACTAGACCAAGATGTAACCAAAGGAGGGTACTTGTATCTCAGCCCACTTGGGATCGGGATGGAGATAGTGTCATCTAGCATATGGCTCCGGCTCGGTCTGATTTTACTGGTGATGCACTGCGGAAGCAGAAATTCAAGTGACACTTTTTCGTGGTTTTTGCACCTTTTTTCCACGCTTTTACGTTGGAAAAATTATCCCTTGGGATTTTGCCAGCATAGGGAGGAAGACCGTACGTGTAACTACAATTTGCTATATTTTTTTTCATGTTCTGTATAGTGAATGACACCTGGTAATAACAGCAGCAGCCGAATACGTTGCGTGTGCATGGAATATCAAGGATTTCACACCTCAGAAGGTGTTTCGTGTAGTTTTTTTTACCCCTGATTGCTGGATAGGGATGCTGGATGTGTGACATTCATTTGTAATGCTTGCACGCATTTTACTGCCACTACACGACGACCGGGATGCTATAGGAAGTGAACGTAAAGTTTTATGTTCGTTTTTAGCGGAAATGGAAAAAATTCCCTGGAATAAGGATATTGTTAGATTTGTGCAAGATTTTTGTATATGTAGACATGGGAGTATATTTTCTGCTGTCTGGGATTTTTTTTGCATTTTATTTTTTTTGGAAAATGTTTCCTTTGTCGTGAATAAGTCAGTTTGTAGGTATGTAGTGTGGAAACTATTGTAAGGAGGGCTCTTTGCAGGATATGTTGGAGCTACTTGGTGTTGTTTGATGTCAAATGTGTTAGATTGCATATGGAGTAGTTGTATAAATTGCAATGGTAGTCCTCCTTAAAACTTACCGTATTGTTTGCATAGAGTTGTATGCTACTATCCGGAAACGATTAAAAGACGGAGGTAGTTGCTTGTTATTGGAAAATCCTAATGAAATCTGTTCTGCACAGAGCTATAGAGGCGCCAGGAGGCGATTGTTTCCCTTAGATATCTAGTATTTCTAAAAAAAAAATTTGCGATGTTAATGTAATAGTGAGTCCAGATCCATAAGGACAATATTTATGAACTAGCTGACCCGTACTCGCCTTGCTTCACCCGCCTTAATTTTTTGTGCGGATGACGACCGAAAACGACCATTAAAAGAAGTTAGTGTAGTCACTCAAAGTTAAATTTCCCTCTTACCCACCTCAAATGTCGACGAAAAGGGAGCAACACAAATGAAACAACTTGACACACAAATCCCACCAGCCCATTTTCAAACTTTTCCCAACGAAAAACACCTGAAAATGTGTGCGCTGAAAAGAGACGACTGCCCATTGATGTGCAAAACATATATCTTTGGCAACAAGGAATAACGACATAAGTCAGTTTTTGCAACTTTTCAGGAGAGCCATTTAAATCTTTGAAGAAAAGAGAAGAGAAGAGAAGAGAAGAGAAGAGAAGGAGTAATTAATAGTTTCGAGCAACCATTAAAAATAGTTCACCTCTCTTTAGATTCTTGCGTTCTATTTCTGTTTTCTGCTGGTCGGAATCGGAACTTGCTTCGTCTCGATAAATAGTAACACCCAACGATGTTGTTGCAGGAAGCTTTTAATCCATAAATTCTTGCTGGGAAATTCCAAAATATACGGTTGAAAATGATTACTAAAACGACTTGATGTTCTCGCGATGACGTTTTGATGTCAACTCTGTACGCTTCTACTATAAAAATTCATTTTATGGAACTTGCTTCAATTAATTGTCGCAGTCGCAACTGAAGGACTATTCAAATAAGAGCGATTTGCGAACTACGTACAAGCGAATATTTGCTGATTCTGACATTCTGATAAATAAATAAATATTTTGGCGCAACAGGTCTGTGGGACCCAAGGCCTAGCTTCTCACAACCACTCGTTTTGTGTGAGTTTTCAATTTTTGGGACGAATCGAAGGGATCTACAATTTTACGCCGAGCTCAAACGGCTAATTGAGAAGCTCTTTCATGACACTAGTTGGACCCCTCGCTTAGTAGTCCAACGCACTAACTCTAAGCCACTGCGCCGATAAGAGCCGAAAAATTCTTTAGGTATGTCTTTATGTGTTTAGGCAAATCTTTCAGAAGGTTGCTTTTCAACTCTGTCGGTCCGCTCTCTTGGAAAACGGAGGCGGACGATGACGATGATCTTGATCGTGCTTTTCCGTAATTGTTACGATTTTGAGTGTTTTTTGTTCGGTTTTAACCTAATTTCTACGATTTGCTGAATTTTAATCGCCCTTCATTATTGTGGGTATACCTATATTTTATAAATGCAATGCCGTTCGGTTTGAAAGCTTGTACGACCGCCACACACATGTGATTTTAAATGAAGTTCTGCTTTCCATAGTACTTACACATTTTTAAAACACAAATTCGGTACGTACCACTTAAGTCTCTAGGCGTGAATTATGCAAAACGTGAATTACGTAAACATGCTATTTTTCGGGAATCTTTAAGCCCAATTGATTAAATTTTTAAAGCTTTACCTTGGCTTATGACTTGATTGTTCCCAAAAAATAGATTCGTTAAAAAAAACATACTTTTTTGTCATAATCTATTATGAAGCATTGCAACCGTGAAATAAGTCGTAAAACTTCATAAATTAAGTGTTGGTACAAGTAGATACCAAAGTAACGATTTTCGCAAAATGTTCATAACACTATGAGCGCTAGACAGTTTTACAGAGAAAAGAGACGGATCTGCTAACAGCTGACTTGACTTGTCTCAGTTTCGATTTAGGGGTTAACCAGTTGTAGTTAAGTGACGAAAATATTTCTGGTTTCGATATAAAGAAGATAGTCTGTTTATTTAGCTTTATTTTCCTTTTTTAAAAACCTCCCTTAATTTTTTTGAACAGCGTATTTCACGACTGTTCGATTTTTGTAAAAACTTTAGTATTCAGTATAACGCGTTTTGAGACTTGCTAAGCGCCGCCGCCGCCCGCAACGCTTGTTCAGATGTGAAAAGGAACGAATTATACCTTGTGTTTCAGAGATTTTAGAGTTGAAACTCAGCCGCGACGCAAATTGAAGCTACATATTCTGACCTGAATCACCGCCTGATCCTAATTCTTATCTCGTCTCGACAATACTTTTTCGCTCAATTTTCATCCTACAGTTTATCTCTTGCACTCGAACCCGCCAAAACTTCAACAAAACCATTAAGTGCTTCCTTCTGTCGCCTCCTTTGCCAACATACACACATTCCGAATAAATTAGTGCTAAAACCAAGAATAACAATAACGAACGAATAAAAATAAATAAAAACTCTTGTTTACTTTCAGGAAAATTCAAAGAGCAAGCCACATCGAATTCCGCTTGGTTGCCTGTGTTGAACTCAAAAGTGCCAGATCCACGTCCTGGCACATGCATCAACGACACTTCTACCCTTCCGGACTCGGTGCTAAACTTCATACGAAAGCATCCGTTAATGGATAAAGCTGTGGATCATGAGTTTGCCAATCCAGTGTTCTTCAAACGTGATATTATCCTTACCAAATTGGTGGTCGACAAGTAAGTTATGACTTGGCACCGGACCGCCATCCCAAGTGCTTTATTATTTTTCATTTTGTGTTTGCCTTCTCCTCGCCTTAGAAGACAGCCGTCTTGTGACGTGTGTGTGTGTGCTGCAACTGATGTTGCACACGCCAAATAAGCGTTTTTCACCGCACAAAGGAACCTATCTAACAAAAAAAAAAAAATTCATTTTCTTTCTCATAACACAGGATCCGAATAGAGAAGTTGAACCAGGAGTATTTGGTATATTTCGCTGGCACCAACACGGGCAGCATTTATAAAATCGTCCAATTCATTAAGTACGGACAACGCCATTCCAATTTGCTCGATATCCTGGAGATAGCGAAAAATGAGCCCATTAGAGAGATGGATCTAAGCCAAAAGACCGGCTCACTGTATATAGCGACAGCGCACAGTGTGAAACAAATCGACTTGGCAATGTGCAATCGACGGTATGACAGTTGCTTCCGTTGCATCACGGATCCGTATTGCGGCTGGGACAAGGATGTGGGTGCTTGTCGACCCTATCAGCTTGGATTGCTTCAGGTGCGTTGTATATGTGTATAAAAATGTACTATAGAAACATGCACTCCTATGTAGGTGCATCCTTTGAGCGGGCGTTTTGAAGTTTGTCGATTTGTCATGACCGCTAAATGTTGACTAAACGATTGGAATGTGTTTTTTTTAACCTCCTTCTTTCTATTATTTTCACTGCAGGATGTGGGCAATGAGACATCGGGTATTTGTGATACCAGTGTGCTGAAGAAACGGATAACAGCCTCGTACGGACAGACATTGCATTTGTCGTGTTTCGTTCGTTTGCCGGAAGTTTTGCGACAGAAAACGATACGATGGTATCACCATTCAACGGAGAAGGGGAGGTAAGTGATAGATAAGTGGACTCCGTCCTGTTTGCCGGAAATGGTGGTTGGGGGGTTATTTTTTGGCTGACATCCTTTTTCCCAGCTCTCTATACCTACATATATATATGGGAAAGGACAATCTAATTTAGAATTTTTCAGACATACGACATGGTATAGGGCAGGAGAAAGAGAAATAGACATTAGAACATTTTGGGGAAACAGGGTAGATTTAATGATGTTATATCTATTGTCCTGAAATGTCTTGGAAATGTCTTTAAAATTACGAATACTGAATTTTGGGTCAATTCGATATAGTGACTTGAGTTTAATTGAATTGGAAATACAGGACTGTTGTGCATTTCAATGCAGTTGAACATTAATATTGTGGAGAGACTGCCATTTGTGGAGCACATCGGTTGTAGGTAATTCGAATAAGTACACAAGTGGAACGGTTTGCGAGGTTTGTGACTTGTGAAGCAGTTATAGTTTGAAATCATACAGTAAGTGCAGTGGATCATTGGTAACTTTGCTGGACGGGACGCGACGGGTCTCAGGTTCCAACTCCGGGAGAATATAAAAACTACATCGTACGGATTTTTGCCACTGCGCCACTTCCGCGAAAGCCCGACACGCATCTGAGAGTATAGCTTTCAGTCGTTCGGATTCGGACTCGGTTTAAAATTTTAGGTAGAAATGTGGACAAACTTTTTCTTTATTTTATAAGCAGTCAACACATTTTTCTGTCGTACCTAGTCACAAATGATATCTAACTGCAGTAGCCAGGAAATTGTCGAGTCAAAAAGAAGTCCTCTAAGCGATTACAAAAAGGCGACGGTTTACCTGGACAAGCTTTTATACATAAGTAAGAGAAAGATGCTGTAGTAGTGGCCGTTGGGCTACTAAGCGAGGGGTACCCGGTTCGAATCCCGAAAGAACCAAACTACATCTTAAGGTTTTTTTCCACTGCGCCACCTCTCGCGCAGCTAGGTGAGAAGCTAGGCCTTGGGTCCCACAGACCTGTCGCGGCAAAATATTCATTTATGAGAAAGACATTGTATTCATACAAAATTTCTAACTCGAGACTTTAATCTATTCTGGCATTACTAGAGGAACTCAAAAAAGTTTGTCTCGCAAATTTGTCTAACTGTCCGTCGGTTCCTGAGGTCAACAACCTAAACGGCTGGATGGATTTGTTTCCAACTTCGGATTATTAGGTTTTTGGGCTTACAGTTCGGGCCCACTCCTTTTTTAAACGTAAGCCCTCTTACTCATTGTACTTCCCATGGTTTTTAAAAAGTTTGATTTTTTCGTAAACCGCTATAACCATTTTAAGAAAAATTGATATTAAATATCAATTTAAAACTTTATTTTAAGCTTAAGTAAATGGGACTAACTTTGGTGCATTCCCAGTTTATCGCTCCTAAATCTAATAACAGTACTTACTTCGTTAACAGTCAATACGATTGTATCAAAAATGCTCATTTATAAATTTAAAGTAAACTCAGTTTTTGTCTAAATTACTTAGGTAATTTTCCATTCGTATCACCGAAAGCGCTACTTTTTAAATCTGCTTCCATCTCGAAAACCTCATCTTCGATAACACTTTAAAAACCAAGCATGCTTTGTACGTCACATATTCTGTTTTTATCTAAATACTAATATTATTTTTCGAACAAAACTTTAAAATATATTTCGAAAAATCTCTTCAACGATTTTGACCAAAATACATTATTAGGGATAACAAACGTTTTCTAAATAAATATATCGTTCTTAGTTTCCTTAAAAATTAAAACTATTTTTATAGTAAATTTTTTTGAAAAATTACAACAACACAAATCACATCGCTTATCTACTGTGTACTTTTGTAAAGAAAAAAAAAATAGAAATGCTACGCAAATTTCCATATTTTACTGCCGCCACCTGAAATGAATATGTTCAAGCCAAAAATGCTAAATCTTATGTTTTGTGTACGTTTTACTTTATCTAGTATCGCTTCTGAGATTTTTAGCTAACCTAAAATTATAAAAGCAACGAGAAACTTATATTTAAATTTTCAGTGTGGTTATTGAAAGTTGAATTGAACCTACGGCGAGCAGCTTTCAATAAAAACAGCTCAATAAGTTTAGGCCACCCTCAGCTCCAAGGCAGTGGGTGTTTTGAATTCTACCGCACGAAAGACTTAACTTTATCGGACCTTAAACATATTTATACTCTGTTCATGGTTATTAAGGTGACAGTTCCTGCAAGTAGTTTTTTCGTATTCATTTTGGGGTACCCGATATTTTAGATTTTTAATGACTTTCCCCTTTTCATCCGTCAAGAAGCGTAAACGCGCATTAATGTTCACCCCAAGGTACTTAAAAAGCGGTTGAGATACCACTGCTGCTACTCCATATGTTAACGTTTCTAAATTATTTATTATATTCTGTTATGAGCTTAAGGTACCATTTTTTTTTTAATTTCATCCCTAGTTAAAAACTGATATCTTCTGTTCTGGTCATCATAATGACATTACCTCTATCGCGTCAGTTCTTGCAGAGCACGGAAATGTTAAATTAAGTTAGTTGTGTAAAGAGGTATCAACTTAGAGCAACCAAACTTGCAATAAACAAGAAAGTTTCGTGCGACCCAGTCATGCAAATAATTTTATTCCAATATTTTAAACCATACACAAAATGATTGCCTCACCCCACTTCCAATGTCCTCTACTTCAACAGCAGAGATCCTTAAGCATTGCACAATATGTGCTTTCAATTTTAAAATGTTAAAAATCACCCCTAGTTAATATACGAGCTATAGTGAAATCTCAACTCCACAAGATGATACTCAACAAAGATATAAGCAATTTCATGTCACTCAAGTACACCCTCTGTATGCACTCTGACAACTCCATATAGCACTCCATTATATGAACAAGACTGCTACAGTGCTACCCCCTTTTCAAAATTAAAATAAATCTTTCTAAAACATCTGTTGTCTCCATTGAATCGGTGTGAGTGTGCCTGCGCTAGAGAACTTAATAAAAACCACTCACACCCGGCAACAGTCATCCTTCGAACCCCCCTAGTCCTCTATTATACGATGTGCCAAACTTTTTCCATCATCAACACGAGTGGTACACTTTGAGGTGTAAAATTGAACGTATAGATATGTGCGCTGTAAAAAACTTCACCCTGTTTCCGTATTTAGATGAATATTAGTGGTAGTAACCCCTGTTTCTATATGTGTCTTCTGCCCCCAAACCACCCTCAAGGTCGACGTCTAAAAACTAATTAAAATCCAATGTTTGTTTATTTGTTTTCCTCGTTTTTGCTTATAATTCACTTTTACTTATTTTAGATACGAAATCACTTACACCCCATCAAAGTATATCGAAACATCAGAGGGTGGTCTTGTGCTTATTTCGATAAACGAGGGCGACAGCGGTCGTTATGACAGCTATTTGGATGGCACGCTCCTCTGCAGCTACAGTGTGAATGTCGATGCGCACAGGTGAGTGCTTTCTTTTTTTTTGGTAACTGACACATCTATCTATCTATCTGTCTATTTTTTTGTGTCTGTAAGGGAGAACTTTTCCATTTTGCCTGGGCAATTGAGATAATTTGAAAATTCGTTTCTACTTTTTTTTTGTATTTGACTGTAACTCGACTTTGGAAGAGATTAGGGGTCGTTACGTTATCCTAGCACAGGATCGGCCCTTAAAATTGTCAAACTGTCGCTTTTTTCAATTAAATCGAATGACTATGGTGATTAAATTAATTGCCAGCTCTAACGTTGCGTATGTGTGCTGGGCTGTAATTAAATTCCATTTTTCGTCTCGTTAGCTTGAAGACAGGTGCTTTATTTATTTTTATTTTTTGGACCGGTTCCGTTTTGTTCGATTTTTTAATTAAATCTACAATGGTGGACATTTTTTTGTAATTTTTGTTTAGATGTACGCCACCATCGAAGAAGAACGATTACCAGAAGATTTACTCACACTGGTGCAACGAGTTTGAGAAGTACAAGTCGGCGATGAAGCAGTGGCAGGCGACGCAGGAGGTTAGTATGAATAATATCTACTTAAAGACAAATAATCGATTTTACATAGTGATTCGTAGTATTAACAAAACATGTCCTTTCTTATTGTGTACTTGCAGCAATGCAACGCGAAGGAGAAAAAGAACAGCAAACACATAAATGATGTTCTCAGTGATGAGGCAACAGTCTGACCTCTTGGTAAGTTATTGAACCGATTTTTAACTACTTTGGGATACAAAATGTGGCACCAATTTTGAGATATTAAATTTTTAAAGTCAAAACTGAATTTGAGCGTCGAAAGGGCCTTGGGACATTAAAATTCTTCTAGACCGGTTGTTCACAGAACTTGATCTTTTTGTGCTTATTTGTGCCTACTTCAAACTTGAGTCTTGAATTATCCTGTCCAATCAACAAAATTTTTTTTAAATTCATTGTCTTCTTTTCCCCTCCAACCCCGGGTGTGATAAGTGACTTCCACGTGGTCTTGCTGATGAAACTATTTTCGAAGGCATTAGCCATTATATTTGTCGCACTTTTTATTAAACTGATCCTGTCAATAGTTTGCTCTTTTCAAAGCTTTAGAGCTGTTTTACTCTGGGATCTTCCTTTAACTCGTCTGTACTTTTGATGTGCCGACGTGACTCGTCCTAAAAACATGAACTCATTTAAACGACCGATATGGACTTATTTTACCTAGTACCTATTACATTTTTGTTCTTTTGAAGCTTGAGTCAGCAAAAATATATGGTAAAAAAAACACTTAAAAATATACCATTCTCACGGATGAATGAGATTGATTGTTTTTGGCAATATTAATAGAGTTACTGCTACGGGCTACTAGATAGTTCACAACGCAAACGCAGATGACCTTGGCCAGCTGGTAGGGTTTCCAAAAGGGGATAATTTTTGGGAGTTATAAGAAGAAACCCAAATAGGGTAACTTCGGGCATTATGGCGCAGGGGTCATTATGGTGAACCTCGTAAATATCACATATCCGATTCGCTCATAATAAATTAAACTATGAGAAAACTTTAGACTTCGTCAATCATGCGCCGTGTCAGGTTCCTGGGTTTACTCGATTTTGTATGTGCAAGTAAAAAAAAAAATTGAGAAAAATGTTCTATTTTCTCACCCCGTTATATTTTTGCATATTTCTCAATTGTGTGTTATGGCAGGGATGCGCCATAATGCCCTTATGAAGTTTACATGTAAAGTCCGCCATATTGCCCCCATTGAAAATCTTTTAAGTACAGCAATATTTCACAGTCAACTACCAATATTTTATATCTTTTTTCCATAGAAAAGGGCGGATCGAAAACAAAGAAAAATAAAAAGCCCGACCTTAATTCTTCGATTTCTGATGATGAGAACATCGAAATCCAAATAGCCGACGAGTCCGATGGGCCCGAAGATTTAAAAGAAAATATTTGTGCAGGTTGTGGGGAAGACTGCAATAAAACAACAAAAAGTATGAATAGGTGCATTATAGGTAGTTTTTAGTCCCATGACTCCTGCACTCAATTTAACAACGCTGTGGCAAATCCAACCGCAAGTAAATCATCGCGCCATATTGCCCACTAGGGTTCGCCATATTGCCCCATGCATAGGGCATTATGGTTTTTAATAGAGCCTTTTTAACTTATTTTTTTATTTCTTATATCCATGAATTTGTAGTTTTATTTAATTTGTTTTGGTTCTATGTTTCCTATAATTAATAAATCGTTTTGTTTGCTGATAAAAAAATGTTCGTGTTAAAATTATTTGGGAAAGAAGAAAAGTGCGCCATAATGCCCGAAGTTACCCTAATTAGTTTTTAGTTCTGGTGCCGTGAACCTGAAAATCTTTTATATTGTTTATCCCACAGAAAATCAGACCATCATCCTTTTAAAGTCAAATGAAGAATTTGAGTCCTTTGCAAATACGCCTCAAGGCTCCTGAACGTACGCGTCCATTTCTTTATTCATCGGTATCAGGTTGATATTGATTTTGAATTTTGACGCGGTACCTATCCAGGCAAGACACTGAGTTCTGAATCCTGGACGGGGGGACCATAGTTTAGTTTTCTAAATAAATATCGGTTTATGGTCTTTAGTGTCGACAAAAACTTATATGATGTCAGTAGAGGATAGTGAAATTTCTTGACTCCGCAGTCAATGACAGTAATTCTTATGCCTCAATATGCTAGTAATTATCTTATTTCGTATACAACTTTCTTGTGTACTGTATGCCAATCTCATTATGATGACAAATCGCCGAACAAAGCCATTCTGAGCTTCTCATTCTTTTTGATCAGAACTAGGTACCTCATCCGAAAGCACTCCCTTGAGGGTCCTTATTAATAGGCTGCATAATTTTTTTTCGTACCAATTTCTGCGTTATCTTTAAACAGATTTTTTTAAGAAATCTATGCAAATTTTGGTGTGAATTTTGGTAGGAAATTCCCGGGTGCGTTTTTGTCGAACCGATTGCGGAGTTAGTTTAATAGTGATTTTATTTTAAATATGGATCAAATGAAAGGAGAATTTTTGTAGGTCTTGCCTAACATAAGTTGTTTTATCCGCGTGATTTTAATAGCTGCAGTTATGGTTCAGTAAGTTTACATTATTCATAACCTATGTTATGTTATGTAAAGTCAGAATTAACCTACTTAACATAAAAAAAATGCATTTGGGCTATGTTGTCAGCTCAGAAGGGCAAAGAAACAGCATCATTAAACGAGTTCGACTTGCAGCCCCCTGTCTACTTAAAAAACCAACGTAGTAAATAATTTTCATTAACATCTCGATCTCGAAGCACAATCTTACGCCTTATCTAAATCAATCTTCATACATGTCCTACATGCAGACTAATCTAAATGAAACAATTTCTTTGTTCCTTTCTTTTGCAGGCAGTATTACAACAAACAAAAGACTGACATTTTAGCTTTTGAGAGACAATATTTCAATTTTATTTTCGAAACAAAATAATTAACGACGAAAGCAGTATAAACTATCTTTAAAATCACTATACCACTCAAACTCTATACACAATAAGACACACACACACACACACACATAATGCACACACCAAACAACTCAATAACCGAAAGAAAATGAATCAATTCCTGCCAATATTTCTCTATACTTCGATATAAAATGGATTATTTTGCCAACTTGCCTACAGCCTGCTATTATAAACCGAAACGGAAAGCACCACCTTAAAACAAACAACAACAACAACTACAACAGAAAATAAAACTATAAAATTCAACAGCAACAAAAAATGTCAAACTACAAAGAAAAACGAAGAAAAAAATGCGAAAGAAAATAAAATACGAAAAAGCTGCAAAAACATTCATCCAACATTATATACGCGGAGACGACCCTGTAGCATCTCTTTATAGAAAACCATGAAAATGAAAAGAATTTATTTTTCAAATTACCCTGTAAGTATAATTAAATAAGTTTTTTATTTAGATATTTTTGCAAAAACAAAATTTAATGGAGAAAATGTAAAAAAAAATATAAACTATATGAAAGGACCTAACAAACCACGAGCTGTCAGAGAGATAGTTGATTTTAAATTGCAAATTTGTTATAAAAGTGAAGCAAAAAAATAAATTAGAATCTGTGTAAATAGGAATAATTTTTTTTTCAATAGGAACTTAAACATAGCTATTAATTATAATTAATAAAAAAAATATTTACTTATTGCGTTCCTTAGTTTATATATTTTTATTTTTATTTTGGCTGTACAGATTTAAATGCAAACGCGCAATAAAAATTTTGAATTGAATAGGAAAATGAAACTACAACAAAACAATGATGAGGAAAATGAAGTGAGAAAAAAAAATCTATATTCTATATGTATATGTATACAAGCGTAAAAATATTTTTGTGAATTAATTTGTAATGTTATCTCGTTCACGTACAATTGCTGGCAAATGATTATTCAAAACTTTGTAGGAGGTAAACAAAAAGAAAAAAACTTATACACAAATCCAGGATGAAATTTTGCTCATTTTTACAAAAATTAAAAAAATATAAAAAAATCGGATACGAACGGGAGACTTCTAACAAAGTGGCGGATGATTTCTTTGCACATGGCAGTGTAATGTTTATGATAAGCAATAATAAAATAAATAAAATTTACTGAAGCTTTTATGAGTATAAATATAAAAATGTAAGGTGTAATATAAAAATTTTTCAAAATAGTTAGTAGCAACAACCTGTTATTGTAAATTTGCCAAAAACAATAGATACGTTTGTAGCGATTTGAGTGGCAGTTGGTTGCGTTGTTGGAGGGGGGATTGCAAGAGGGTTTTAATAATGAAAATTTTTTTTATTGTATGTGTTGTAGGACGTGACTTTCTCTATTGAAGCTTTGATGGATCGAGAAAGTCCAACTTAAGTATGGTAAAGACTTAAAGGAGACATCACTGGTTATCGATTTATTTATCCACACATTATCCGTGATGAAGTAAAAATTGGGCTTTGTCTTTTTGACAGAATGGAGTCCAAAGTGTTGGCTACATGCTATTAGTTTAAGACACTTCTTTAGTTGTTCTTTCAAAATTTTCTCTGAAAGTCTAATTTAAAAAAAAAGTACCCAAACACATTCCGCATTACCGAACCGAATTAAATTTCCTGTTTGATTGTCTCTCAAAAACCAAGACCACTCGTTAGATTGGTCGTTAATTTGTCAAAGATGATCAGGAGTATGTTCATCGTTAGTTGATAGTAGTCCACCCTACGGAGTTACATGTGTAGGTATACATTTTTTTCTCAAAATTTAAAAAAATCCATTGGCCTAACCTTCAGTCAACCATCAAACTTGATAACATTGATGAAACCCCCTCTAATATCTAGAAAAGATTGTCAAAATCCCCCTTACTCAATGCTAAAAAATACAGCCTCCATTCCGACTACATAACCACCACCACTAAACCCCACAATTTTCGATACACACTCATTCATTAAAAAAAAAAAAACTAGAAATCCGTACTAGAACTAAATAACCTAAATTTTAAAACAAAACACAGAAAAAGAAAACAATTTTTGTACTTAAAATATAAATAAAATACAGAAAAACTCTCTTATAATAAAAACTTAGCATATAACAAAAACATATATATATATAAATGTAATTCTAAGTATTTTTCAGAAAAAATCCAAACAAGATGTTTACTTTTTTTTTTAGGCGCTAAATGTGTATAAACAAAAATATATTACTAAACAAAAAGAATACATACAATTTTTGAAAAATTTTAACAAACTAAAAACCAACTGCTAAATATGTTTAGTTTTACTCTGTGGTGTGCATGAATGAGGTCATTGAAAATTTATGTAAGTAAGAAATAAAAACAATTTTAAAATAAATAAAATGTTGTGACCGGCCTTTGAATGAGTGTAGCAAATGAAAGAACAAAAGTATATATATATATATATATGAGAATATATGTAATTGTAATATATTAAATCTAATGTGAAATGTTTTGTATGACAATCACATGGCGGAAGTTTTCTAAGAAAAAAATAAATAAAATAATTAAAATAAAAATAAAAGTGAAAAAAAAAACGATAACAAAAATACAAAATAGTTGAAACAGAGTAATTTTAAACTATTGCTGTAAAACCGAACAGACACATACATACACACTAACACACACGTTACAAAACCGAGAAAGTTTCATTAAAACGGGGTAAAAACAAATTTTAAAAAGAAATTATAATATGTAATGAATGGGATGGAATAGAATGTAGAACACAAAATCAAATGAAAAAAAAACACTTTTAACTAAAAAAATGTCAATAAATGTGATAAGATTCCTTGAAAAAATTAATGCGTTTATTTTGTTCAACGTTAGTAATGAGGAGTATGGAATTTGGATTCAACTGAAAGGTTTGTATTAGAAAGGCTTGTGACTATTTCAGAAGTTTAACGAGTCTCGTATTCTTACAGCTAATTCTTACCAGACCAGAGCTATTTAAAAAAATGTTAACAAAATGTTAAGTAAGTATATCTATGGATCAACTGGGTGCAACGACTCAATTAGGACCATGAGTAGAGCCCCTTTCTTCTATGATTTTCATTTTTGGAAGAAATGGATGGAACTTGTAAAGGTCTTTCTTGAAGGTCTTTCTTGTAAAAAAATCTTCTCGAGGACAGTGAGCGAAAGGACCCTGAAAAAACCATCGGTTTAAATCTGTTTTTCGAGAGGTTCGACACTATACCCCTTAAGTATACAATATTAGTTTTTGAATTTTACGAAAACCGCTTTAAACTTTTTTTAATTTAAAAATTTTCAGCTGATAGGATCTCAACAAAGCAAGGACCTTATTGTTAAAAATTGCATCTAACTACACTTGACCTCTTTTGGCATTTCAATTAATGGAAAAAACGTCAAAACCAAGAAAACTATTACGTATAAGCATTTTCTAAATAGTTATACATCATCGGCGGAAAAACGTCGCCTTTTCTGTATAAATATTTCGTAACCAAAGTGAAGGCATAATGCCAAGATCCTTTAAATTTATATACAGGAAACACAGCTTTTAAATTACTTTGAATCGATTTCCAGTGAGAAACGTAGTGTTTTCTATGATCATATTAATAGGCTACTTCCATTTTTTGTCGTACCAAGTGTGAGGTATTAAATATGGACCAAACGAAAAGTTATGTTTCGTATTTAAATTCCCAAATGTAACGATAAAAATGTAAAAACAAACGCAAAACTATTCACTTGCGTGTCTTCATATTAGCAGAAAACAAAACAGAGACACTGCATAAGGCCGTCACGCCAAATTCTGTACAAGATATTACTGAGAATATTCACAAATTACAATACGTAGTTGGTGTCCATTAGAGCTTAATGGATCTGGACATATACCTTTTCTTTGACCTCCCTAATTGTTATAATGCGTTTATGATAAAAAATCAGTATCGCAGAAAGCTATGGTAATATACATCGGCAGCCAGACAGTAATCCCATTTTTTAAATTCAGCTAAATAAAGTCCAACGGTGTGGAGGAATTGCTAAACTGTTTAACATCACACTTTGCTTGGTTGCAAAACATGACGGTTTGGGTAGACGAGGTTCATTATAAAAGTGTATAAACAGAGCAAACGTATTTAACGTTGTGACGCCAATGCTTAAATGAATTCGGTGAAACTAACGTAGCTTTAATTGAAAAGTGTCTGTACTTCTACAGTAAAACCCGGATAACTACCTCTTCACTATTTCTGCTTTCTTTGGTTACTTAAGCGGGTGAGGCAGTTATACGAACCCGCTTAAGCGCCCAAAGGAGGCAGAAATCCGAATCCTGTATCCTGTAAAACAATTAAGTTGTTCTAAAGATTTGGTGGGTTTGTTTTCTTTTTTTGACATAGAACGAGAATGAGAAGGAGAGAAAATGCCATTTTTGGCAATTAACACGAAGTTTGCTGCGATGAAATTGTGTGCGTTTTGATTGACATAGGTACTTAAACGAGTGTAACCTGAGCAAATTAGCAAATAAAATTTTCAAATAGAGGGCGTTAAACCGAATAAGGTACTTAAGCGGGAGGTACTTATCCGCTAAATTTACACAGAAATGTGTAAAAATGTATAGATTTGAGATTTGTGAGCCCTTAAGCGTGTTGGGTACTTAAGCGTGAAGTACCAAGTACTTATCCGGGTTTTACTGTATACGTATTTTTTATTATAAAACTGTAGCCGTTTTCTATGTTCGCGGTTGGCGTGAAAACCACTGCACAGATTTCGCTGAAACTTTTTTTGAAATGTTAGTTAAGATTCTGAGAAGAACATAGGCTATTCGTTTTATAACCATGCCTATTTTTTGTGCGTTTTTAACCAAAATGAGCTTTTTCTGACTTTATTGTCTTTAGCTCGCCATTACTCAATCAATTCTCAATCAATGCCAGCAAAACAAAATGCTTAAGGAAGCCAACACTAAAATAATTATTTTAAACCATCAATCAGCTTTCTGTGTCATCTACAAGCTGAGCTACAACCCAAAATCTAACATGAAAAACTAAATTTATTTCCTCCAATCGATATTATCAGCAACTGGAACTAATTCGGATACATCATTATGTCATCAACGAGCATTTGAATATTTGAAAGACGAATGCAGTAAAAGGCATATGTACTTATGTAAATAGCCACATGGAAATATAAGTGACATTCACACCACTGTTTCCGAGGAGTTATAGACTCAGAGTCATATAGGTAAACCGTGTTGCCCCCAATATTTTTAACTTTCTCGTATACGTAGTAAGAGAAAGGTATTGTAATCGTACAAAAAATCGAACTCGAGATTTTAATCAAATCTAACATTACGATGATAGAGGAACTCGAAAAAGTGGGTCTCGCAATTCTGTCCGTCTGTCCGTCTGTCTGTCTGTCCGTCTGTCCGTCTGTCCGTCTGTCCGTCCTTCCCGAGCTCTACAGCGCAAACGGCTGGACGGATTTCTTTCAAACTTCGGATTTGGAGTTGGTGGGCTTACAGTTCGGGGCCACTTTTTTTTTTGCACGTTAAGTGTTGCCGTTCTAACGGTATTCACCAATTTTGAGTTTTTCGAAAACGGCTCTAACGATTTCAACCAAAATTGATATTTGTGCTTAAGTAGGTGTAGGTAACTAAGATGGCTGCATACTCAGTTTTTCGCAGAAAAATCGAATAACGGTAATTTTGAAAATTGGCCATATCTCAAAAACGGTCAAAACTATTTCGACAAAAATTCATATTTAAGGTTATACGGTCATTCCCAACATAATGGCAAACTCAGTTTTTCCCTAAATTATCGTTCAACGAACTATTTTGGAAAATTTCTGTTTTTTAAGGCTTTATTTAATTATGGTTTACTTGAAAACGGCTTTAACGATTTTAACCAAATTGTATACTTGCACTACCATATATAGGGTTAACATGGCTGCATACCCAGTTTTTGGCTAAAAAGTCGAATAACGGTACTTTTGAAAAGTGGCCTTATCTCGAAAACGGTCAATACGATTGCAACAAAAGCTAATTTTGTATGTAATGTGGTCATTCCTAACATGATAGAAAACTCAGTTTTTCTCTAAATTGTCTATAATAGATTTTTGAAAAAAGGAATATTTTGAGAATTTGTTTTTTTATTTTTTTACCTACATGAAAATGGCTAAAGCGATTTTGACCAAAATGCATACTTGGAGTAAAATTGACGTTTTCAACATTATTGCGTCCTTCATTTTCGATTCTAGCCACCGGAAACGCTGATTTTGAAAACTTCTCAAATCTCGAAAACGCGATTTGAGATTTGAACAAAACTTTAAAAACGAAGTAATACTAACATCCTGAAGTATACCTTATACTCAGTTTTTAGCTAAATAGTTGAGCAAGATCATTTTTCGAACTCAACATTGCAATATTTGTTACTATTTTGAACGCATTATTTTCAAAAATCAGCTCTAAAGATTTTGACTAAAATGTTTATTTACGATAACATAAGTAGTATTCTTAATAAAACCCTGTACTTAGTCTTATCACCATTACCGCACTACCAGTTAGAATCACAACTAGTACTAGAAACTTCTTTTTAGCACGATTTCTTCTTTTTTCAACCATATTGACCATGAACATTAAAATAATTCCAACCAATTGGAGTCTACACTATCAGAAACCCGCACTTCATTTACCCCCAAACGCGTGCAAATTCAAAAAAACAAATCTCTGAATTCTTACATCACAAACCCTATTTCGAGTCATGGCCACCTACCAGCATCACCAATTTGAAAAATCTGGTTTTATAGCCTATTAACAATAATAAAAGAAAAATAAACCAATCAAACTGATGATATGAGCGAGAAAGTTTCGTGCGATCCCGTCGTGCACTTTATTTTTTATACATTCCAATTCATTGATTTAAAGAAAAACAGGTACCTTCTTAAATCATTTGTTTACACACATTTTTTTATAGCAGAAGACATTTCAATTTTTTTTGATATGAGATCAATCACCTTATCTGGATCCACATTAATGTCCGAATAAACAGATATCATAGCAAGTGAGCTAAATCTGGCATTCTTCATAACGCTTCGGGACACTGTTTTTATCCTTTTCATAGTTGAAAGGCTTCTCTCAACACTAGCTGTGGTCACTGGAAGCGTGGCCAAAACCGACAGCAAAAAGTTTATAACTCTAAAGTACGTCTTGTCACATCAAGCATTTTCAAAACTTCGGTAGAGGGATTACTCGACGATATTTTTTCGCACCAAAGAATGTACTCAGCATTTACAGCTCATAACGAAATTACATTATCAAAGTAACATGTAAGCTTTTCCATTTCGTTCACTCGCTCAACTACAGCAAATCGTGGGAGCAGAGCTTGAAACGATGTTAGAACGTCTTCGTTGACGATGAACCTGTCCGTAGAATTTCGTATTAACGAATCTATGCAAGAAATCAGTATGAGTATTGCAGAGCGAACTTATTAAAACTATTACAAGTTTAGGTACACAATTTTGTTTCCATCAATGAAGGCAATGCACAATAAATATCCCACTGCAAAACACCCACTTTTAAGGTCCATGCACAACATCTTTAGCTAGGTGCAAACATCTAAAATTAGTACCTTAAAATTGAATCCTCGCAAAAAAACAACAACCTAGAAATCGTTTAATTATCTACTTTTGATTGCAGTTGGCTAATTAGTCACGTAAACAAAAAGAAGTCCTGCCCGCTGAGATTTGTTTTCAGTTTTGGCAGCCTTAATGAGAGGCAGTTAAAAAGTTTTCCTCACTTCCTAATTTTTTTTTTTTTTTTTTGGGATTTATTTGTTGAAGGAAACAAGTTGAATGGGCTTTTAGCTCGACGACTATCAACAAATCCAATTACTCATAATTATTTTGGTACACAAACTGAGGCAGTAAGCCAAGCAGCTTACTCTTCTCTGGCTGATGCTGCAATGTGAACAGTTAGTACTAGGTACCTATACACTGGATCACTGTTTCCGGAAGCTATTTGTGTGTGTCATTAGTGAGTGAAATGACTTTAAAGGAGGTCAGTTGAGGTTATTCCTTTTTTGCTCCGTTTTGATTTGTGGCAAAGTTTCTGGCAACAAATTAATTGGACAACATTTGTTGGCAATTTGTGCGAATATGGATAGGCCCAAAAGGGGACCTAGACAATTGAACGTCATTCAATTAAAGTTGGAGCAAGGGATGAGGTCGGTAAATTGAAATCGAGAGGGTAGTTAGAAAGCAATCAAAATTTTGTGAAAATGCATCAGGATTTCCAGATGACTTATCGATATCTACTCCACTTCAATTTGAATAAAGTGCTGTCCCTGTTTGAGTTCGCAAATAGCCCACTTGCAAGACAATATTATTTCACTTTGAATTCCCCTCACATTCTGCTCCTCATAGGGAGAGAACAGGAGTTAGAAGCAAAATAAAAACCAAACAACAACATTCAATTTACCACAGTGTACGTTACGTGCATATTTTACTGATGACAGTGTCGCCAACTATTGCTACGTAGCGTCAACTGGCATTCACAGGTTGATGCTGTTTTCCTTTGCCAAAACCGCCCACCTAATACAAGAATTCAATTTGCAACAGTTTGTTTGCTTGCACAGGATGATTTGAGGAGTGCGCTCCTAATCTCTGTACTGGCTGGCAGGGAGGCAGGCAACAAAAAAAAACAATCCCTCCAGCGATGTGCTTGCACACAATTTTTTGTGTGTTTCTTGATTTTCTTTCCGGATTTCTTATGATTTTTCTTTTTTTCCGTCCTGTGTTTGTGCTCCTCGAGGAAATGGAGAGGGAAATTAAAATCTCAAGAATAAATACTAAAGGAGGGGACAAAAAAATACCGAAGCAATAAACGCTTCTTTCTATGTTTTTATGATTAGGAAATGAAAATTGAATTGGGTCGCATGAAAGCGATATTAACAAGATGCTGTGTAAGCAGCTTATGGTATATGGAACACAAGCTTAAGCTGATTGTTAGTACTGAATTTGTGTTTGTTTAGCTCTAATTGACATTATTCGGAATGGTATTATATAAATCACGTTTTGCCTTGATTGGTGTTGAAAATGTGAATGTCTCTCTCTTGAAGTTGGGTTATATTTTAGATTTTGTAAGGCTGAAGTTGAGAAAATTGAATCTAATTTGGTTATTTTGTAACGCAAAGTGGAATATATTAGGACAAATCAAAATTACTTCTCAGATTTTTAAATAACAAAAGTTCTTAAAAAATTAGAAGGATACTTCCACAGTCAGGGAATACAAAATGTTGGCCTAAAAAATCCAGCGCAATGATAAATGTTCGTTAATTTACAAGAAAATACGAAATAAGCGAAAATAGTACGTATACGCCATCGAGTATACGAGATTTCGAATTTTACACTCTGGGACGTAACAATGGTGTTAGGTGGTGGCCATGGTGAAGTTTTCTTCTACCAGAGCTACCGACCTTTAAGCGAAACGAATAGTGTCAATGTGTCTCTACACTGCAAGAGAAAAATAATAATTTTTGGTGGAAAGTTCGAGTAATGCATAAATTGTTGAATGATCACAATACGAGGGCGTTGTTTAGGAATTATTTTTAGTGGCATTAAAGTGCAAGGAATCCTCGATCCAGATAAAGAAGTCTGGCTAGTTAGCCGGCTTTTCTTTAGGTGACTTTACTTTATGTTTTTTTATTGTTTTTGGAAAATGTGAGACATTTTATTATGATCATTTAAATTTTTGTTTATTTGTTTTGTAAACAAAAAAAAAAAAAAAAACGCTGGTGCCATCAATTCAGGAGATCTTGGAGGCCAACGGAAATCTGTTTATTTGGAAATTTTCGCTTCAACTTCGACATTGCAACTTGATGAAACTGCACACCACTGTCATTGATTATCTCTGGATTAGTGTAAGAGTTAACCAACCTCATAAAAAAATGAAACCTATTAATATTACACTAGAAAAAATGTATAACGTTTCATCAGCTTGCCTGTAGATAAACGGATAGCTCGCTCATAGTGAGCTCGGATAAAGGAGTTAATAGCCGGATAGGCATCATAACACCATACATCCCAAAGAGGTAAAGTCGCTGACGCGTTTGACATATCAATAATGACTTTGTATAGCGGTCTTACAAGAGCTTCGTCATTACAGTACTTTTATTTACGTCTCTTTCAAAATTACAAAACACCCCATTGGACCTCCTAAGCATTTAAATTGTTTGTGTGCTAACCAGATTGACTTTTCAAATACTTACTCTGAGATCCTATCATTCGGTCAGGTAAGATTAGGTTGAAGTGGCTGTCGGCTAGTCGACACACTTAGACCATAAAAGGTCCCTTGTGATACCGCATAAATTTAAAATTTAATTCTTCCTACTCGTTGAACCAATTGGAACTTCTGATGAAGCGTAGGAGATTTCGATTGTCAATGTTATTTAGATCATACTTATCACTGTCATAGAATTGTACGGAATGGCTCTTGAGAGAGCCGTACAAGTACATAGGAGATGGAGAAAAGTTTCATCCTCCTCTTCGTCAAGACAGCTTCTGCAAAAATCGTTTGAAAATACGCCAAGACAGTATCCTGTTATTGCACCTATTGCAGCCGGTTGTCTACCTTAAATTTGTTCTATTGATGGCATCCAGCTTTATAATTAGTTTACAAGTAGCGATTGGAATACCTAGCGAGCCTTACCTGGAAGCACAGGTAGTGTAGTTCCGTGTTTGGTGAGTTCATCTGCCTTACAGTTACCTGGGATGTCCCTATGCCCCGGCACTCAACAGCCGTGAAAATTGAACTGCTTAGCCATCTCTCTGAGAGACGAGCGACAGTTTTGGGCTGTTAGAGATTTGTAAGATTCCTGGAAGGTTATTAAAATCGTTCAGGATAACGGCATGACCAGTTGTTTTGTTGATCAATTGTGAAGTAGCTTTGAGGCGTACGACTGCAGAAGCTGCCGTTTGCCTGCTAAAGATGTCAATGGGTATCAGATGAAACAGGATGTCAAGTACAGCGGAGGATGTGGTATAAAGAGCCCCACCGATGCACAGGCAAGCTGTTCTTTGGATTTTGCTTATCTTATCGCGATTAATCGCTTTGTCCAAAGCATTCCACCAGACAACCACACCGTATGTGAGTATCGGTCTTATAACAGAGACGTATAGCCAGTGAGTGATACGAGACTGTAAGCCCCATTTGTTTCCTATGGCTTTTTTTGCAAGAGAAAAGTGCCACAGTGGCTTTTTTAACTCTTTCTTGGATGTTAGGCTTCCAACTTAACTTCCTATCAAAAATAAGACCCAAGTATTTAGCTTCATCAGAGAATGTCAAACTTATGCCATTCATAGATGGAGGGTCAATGTGTGGAATCTTGTATTTCCTAGAAAAGAGGACAAGTTCAGTTTGCCAATTTTGCACGATTTTTTTTATCGTGTAAAAGTACTTTCCTGACACGGCAATAGCAACGTTGATAATTCGGCTATTGAGCATCAAATTCCAAGTAAGGTATCTACGTTCGGAGCTGCCAGTGCACCAGCGATCACAGATGAGTCAACGTTGTTAAAAGCGCCTCCTATGTCTAGGAATGCAACCATTGTATACTCCTTATGGCGGAGGGAATCTTCTATGGAGCGCGGTAGAGTGTGTGGAGCCTATCTTTCGGTCTGTAATAGATTGAGAAGGCTTTATAAAATCTGGACCACAGAGACTCCAATTCATACAGCTGTCGAATTCAAAGACACGAGGTAGGAAGTGCCCACCATAATGGAAAACTATGCTTCAGAATGATTTGTCGATGAGAATTTTTACAAGCCAACATTTATTTTATTGGAATGCGCCTGGAAGACGCTCTGGTCTGCTATCTTGAAGAAGCAAAAAGGTGGGAGAGACCTACCTCAAATAACACACTTCCAAAAACACCAATCTCATCATTGATTCGACTTTTTCAGTAGCTTAAATAAAATATAAATATTTTGGCGCGACAGGTCTATGGGACCCAAAGCCTAGCTTCTCACAACCATTCGTTTTGTGTGGGTTTTAAATTTTTGGGACAAATGGAAGGGATCTACAATTTTACGCCGAGTCCAAACGGCTAATTGTGAAGCTCATTCATGATAGTTTTACTCTCGGATGTTTGTCAGACGTTCGCGAGAGGTGGCGCAGTGGAAAAAAACCTTAAGATGTAATTTGTCCCACTGCGCCGACATTAGCTTAATTATCGGTACAGCCTCGCTCTAAGAAGCCCGACTTTAAAACTCCCATCGTCTATTTACACAATCTCTCTAAAGCTTTAACCTCGTGTAAAAGTATTGCTTTAATAGCTAAGAGTAGGGCGTGACTATCCACTACTTTTGGGTGTCTAGCAAGCAACTGTCATACGAAACTACCTAATTTAAAGCTTGAATTGAGGCTTGCTATATAGCCTTCGAATTTTCCCCTAAAATGCCGAAGGAAATCTTTATCTAACTTTAAAATAAATAAGGTCTTATAGAGATTCTCACCAGTAGGAGATGTCCCCCGTGGCCTCTTTAACCCAAAGCAACGATCATTGACAATAGACATACGTAACTAGAGTTCTGCTAACGTTTTATATTAAGATCGAGCGAAGGTAACACAGACCCTTACAACTTCAAAGCTACAGCTGGCTTTCGGGCAAGTCATCGATGTGTGGTTAGGTTACCCTTCATAAGAAATTTTAGACTTCTCTAGTGTTTTACTGGATCCGTCTAAATCTATATCAAATTTCTATCAAGAGGACATTTTGTTGCACTCTCGCTTAATTCGATATGATTCTTGATGAAATAAGATGCCGAAAAGAATTATAAAGAACCGAGTAAAATGAAAACGCCAAGTTAACCTCTTTATGTAGCCACGTTTTATTCTTCATTTGACAGCAGGAAACTGTCAGACTAACAATTAGTTCTTGGCTGTGTTCACGGGTATGCAACAATATTATGTGATGACGATCAGAGACGTCAACGCTTCTAAAATTTATACTGTCATATCTCAAATAATCTGATTGCAATACTGACTTTCTAAATACCACCAGTTCAGCTAGAAGCTAAAACCGCTATAATCAGTAACTACATCAGTCAGCACTTCCATTGTACGTATTTATTTAAATAATTAACGTATCTTGTTAAAACGTCACAACCACTCGCTACCATCATTGAACCCACGATGTTCGGGGAAACAAATTAAATGCATTTACTCCTACATCCTCGAGGGGTTACATCATTAACACAAAGCCTTGTTTGAACTAATCACATTCATCAACAATAGATCCTTTACAATTGCAAAATGCCCCCGAGACAAAATCAGTTCACATTCAAATTACGCACACAACGAAACACACACAAATTAACACGCTCGCAGTAAATACGTTTGTTGTCGCACTTGCTCGCGCTAAAGGATCTATTTCTAAACCAATCACACAGAGTTTTCAATAAAACCCGAGTGCAAATTACCAACGTTATGCCAGACAATTATCTACGCTGAGAACTACTCTGCTAGCCTTCGGCAGGATTTCTCTATGTCGTCATTATCATCGCAACATTATCATCATCATCATCATCATCATCGTCGTCCTTTGAAAACAGAACTAATCGAGGCAACACAACTACTTTGCAAAAAATAGAGAAGAAGAGAAAAACGGATGGTAAAAGGATTTTAACCTGACAAGGAAGACTTAATTATCAGTACAAAAGGACAAAGTTGTATACCGCTGCTGACACCTAAACCAACTGATGTAACTTAGATGGCTGCTCTCATGTAACCACGCTGAGATGGGCGCAATAGAAATTCTCTATATTTCACAAGATCCTTAGTGACAATATAACCGCGCTGTGAACGCCCCCAAGGCAACACCATATACCATAGGACTTTATGGGATCCTCCGCACAACTTGGCGATACTTTTTTTGCTCCCTCACTTTGTTAAGCGATTTTTCTCTCTTCGTCGCATTATTACGTTTCACGTTTGTGTCGCCGCCTAGTAAAATGAAATGAAAGGACTTTTAACGCAATTATCACGGCTGAATATAGACTCTTAAATGTCCGGAGGTGATTCGTTTATTCAACTGAGTGTTGTTATGGGACAACTTTTATAGATTTCAACACTTGTCTTCGCGAACCCTTCCGCCCATAATAGGACGGAAGGTATTATTTTTGTGCGAGGCACAAAAAAAGCAAACTCTCCTTGGAAACAGTATTTTTCTTTTAATCTTTAAGACTTTTGCGTTATTGTGTTGCTGCATTAAGATGATGTCAAATAGCAAAAGGATCGCTATTTACATGAGTGACTTCGGAGTGAAAGAAAAACGGAAAAGATTTACTCAAGTCCTTGTAAGTTGTGTGTATTTACATCTTACAATTGGAAACCTATTCGAATGTTAATGGAATTTTGTTCGCTTCACTCGGTGTAATCGGAAATTCGTTAAAACGAAATCGATGGAAGGGGGAACGCGCCAGTCAAGGACGTGTCTCTGTCTATCTTCTTTTCGACGACGAAAATTGTCCTCCTTCGTATTTACCAATATATCTCTGATTTATTTAAGTGCAAGGAAGTGCTTTTTATTTTTGCAACCTTTCCTTGATTATCGCTTCAAAAAGAACCGATAGAAAGTTTGGGCAAAATACGGAAGAAGGTCCTTAAATTCGCGTGCTATTTGTCAAATAACAACATCAAATCAAAGTACGTGATAAATAATCCACGGAGAGATAGAAATTAGGAATTTATCCCATCATATTCAAAACGGTCTACCATTACCAATACCAACTCGCTTCAGTCGATGGCTCTGCTGCATGAGGGGAAAAAATAACAAATCCTTTTGAACTTTCTCGCTCCTGTCGCCCGCGCGCCGTCCCCGGCTCATGTTTATTTTACCAGTTAGACAGGACTGATTTGGTTCTGACAATAATTTTGTTAGCGTAACTCAAACGGTGATGGCGGCGATGACGATGATGATAGAGAAAAAGGACAACGGGAAGGATTGAGTGAATTATTTTGATATTATCCTACAAGACAAGTTTCGAGTTTTAATTTATGTTCAGTGTGTAAATATTCATTTTGATTCATGACAATGATGCGACATTTGAGATTTTATTGTTATTTGAACAGTAAACGGATTCGAAAAGGATTCGCTTCACTTTAAAAAGGATCGGCGGGGGGACGCACAGACGGATGGCAGCGAGCAAGTTTTAAGTGGGATTTCATCGGGAGTGAGATAGTTTTGTTGACATTTCCACGAATTGACTTGATGGAAGGACTTTTGTCCTTTAAATAAATACGAAATTGTGGATCTGTGTTTGACAGTTCAGGGAGATTCTTGTTGGAGCTGTCTGACTATTGATTTTGTAAAATTTCAAGTTGGAAGTTGGTGACTCTTTGCTGCTTCAGTTCTTTCTGCTCAAGGGCATATGATGGTGGGGTGGTATACGTTCAAGGGTTGCAATGTTCGGGGTGTGGGTTGTAATTACAGGGGTTCGAATATACCTACTCTGGATTTTAATTTCGAGCAGTTTAAGATAAGCACAGGCGTGGAATTCGAAAGTCGCTACAAATTTTCACCCTTGTGATCTTTGGTCCATTTTAAACAAGGATTTTTTACAAATAAGATTCAAATAAGATTCAAAACCAACATGACTGACAGTCTTTAGACGTATTACTTTTTCACTGTTCCAAATTGCGATCGGTTATGGCAATATGTGTGTCTCTTTTGATCGCATTATTAGTGATAAAAAGTGTTGTGTCGCGAATTTTGAGGATCAATATCCGCACTTCATAGAGTTTCTAGAATTGGGAATTAAAAGTCGTGAATTATTACATCCTCAGCTACGGTGCGAGACTGCACAAACTTTTCGTGATTTTGTAATATTTTTCTAGATTTTATCCTAAAATACTTTCTATGACCATAATTTTGTTTAGGACTTCTCGTATGTCTTCTTCAGTAGCCCATAAAAGCTTTATTAAGCTCAATATATGAAATTGGCTAAAAAAATCAGGTGAATAGGTTTTAACGGAAACTGCTTATTGCCGAAAATTTGTTTTTAAAGGATTTTCAGCTGCTTTCGACATGCAAGACATAAACTTTTACTAGAACTGCATTTAGGAATAAAAGCAGAATAGTGAACCATCGTTCTTTTTAAGGCCAAAGGTACGAAGTGCCATCACAAAAAATCAGAGACTTATGTAGGGCAGGGTGTCAAATTGTCAAATGTGAAAGTGCAATCGTCGGCATATTTTTTTGACATGATAAGAATTTGCATTTTTTCTAAATTGTAGTAAGAACAACTGCAAAAAAAATTAAATGCATGATTTGTTTACTCAAGTAAGAGGCGAACATTTTTAATTTTTTATCCTTAAAAATACATATTTATTTAAAATCAATAAAATTAATAAAATTAATTTATTTTGGAACAATTATTTAGAGTTTTACTTAAAAAAAAATAATGTGACTTGAAATTTAAGAAGAAACAAAATTAAATAATTTAATAAATAACTGCTTGTAATCGTTGTGGAACCGATTCCATGAATTTTTGTAGTATTCAGTCAAAGAAACGGTTTTTTTTTAACTTACCTTTCATACATACAATTCTACATTTTCAATTCTATTAAATCTAGGCTTTTGAATGGCAAGTTGTGTGTTCCTGGTTTATTTTCCCGCAGAATTTTAACACCATTCGACTTTTGTGACTAGGAACGTTATCCTATTGGAAAATCTGGCTATAGCCAGATTGGGATGTGTGATTGTTTAAAGTTTGACCTGGGGATGAATTACAGCATCCGTGACCGAGTGCCACGTGATTGAATTTGTTTTTGTTTTGCGTGTAAAATCACCAAAATTCCGTGATGTACTGCCCGCTCACGGGTACGGTAATTCGACCCCTGGTTCATTGTTCCATATAGGTATTGAAACCAAGGCTCTTGGATGAGATATAACCTTAGAGTCTGTAATACTCTACAACCATGCCTACTGAACTGAACGACTGATGCTTTTGGCATTTTACAAAATCTTTTTTATGATCATCCATGAAACTCAAGTGGACTCTCGTCTGTCCGAAAAACTGGGTTGCAGAAGCTTATAGGTTTACTTTAACACTTTGGGGCGAGTGTGGCCTCTTAATTTTGTTTTCGGGAGTTATACACTATAATTTCCTTACAGAATATGTCCCAAATTCAAATTCAGCCAAGCTCCACAGAATTGCCCTTTTACTACGGACGGTTTTAACATATTTTTATCATTTCCAGCTCAATATTTTTAGGGTTAAACCTTGCTTCTAAATATACCCGCTCAAAGTACGTCTATCTTTTAGTGTTATTCTCTCGCTTTTTACCCGTGCGAGGTATAGTTTACATGGTATTTGTTATGACGTACCATATGCAATGACTGAGCAAAAACTGATAAGGGTAAGCCCGTAGCCGGTAGAAGTAATTCGCCTTGAAGAGCGACTGCTTTTTAAAAGAGCTCGTCTCTGTGGTCGCCAAAATATAAAGCATCGATCATGTGGGTAAGGTTTTGTTGGACTTAAGTTTTTTTTTTCGTATTTTACCATTTAGAATTTAACGCACTTTAAGTTAGAAACTTTGTTTTTAGGTCATGTTCAGCACAAGTATGATTATTTCTGTTAAAAGAACTATTTTTCAAGCAAGATTGAAATACAATCCTTCCATATACTTCTTGATACAGAAAAAGCAAGAAAACACGTGCTTCTAATCAGCTTTTGGGGAAGGCTTGCAACCCGCCATCTATGGCAATTTACTTAATTTCCCTACAATCTTGAATCCTATCAATCTAGCAGGAAATTCTTTCAAATCAAAACACATGTGTCCTTTGTTCGGATTTTCCACGCCTGACACAACAAGAAACAAGACACACATGTATAACTCCCACCCTTCCCTCAATCAGTTTTCCAATAACGATGCCGGTGCGGAAAAAAAGTTCCATTCCTAATTACACAAATCAACAGCGCATTGCTTCCACCACTCGACGTTGTTTATTATTCTATGAAAAATGGAACTGATTTTTATTTAGTCACAGAGCCAGCTATACGCTTCGTGCGAGCTAGAAGACCCTGCGCCCGCACCTAATAATTACGCTCCATGTGCCAATTACCAGCGACGATAAACTGCCAAATGACTTGTACCACACCAACCATGCCTCATCCATATATATATATACACATGTCCTTTGTCACATCGATTGTACGTAATCACGACAATGTCCTTTTAAATAACTTCCATCGAACGTAATCAAATATTTTCCTTCCACAGGTATCATTTGTCCGGGTTGTGAGTAATTTTTTCCTTCGTCCTACCAAACCATTCGTAGGTAGGAGGTCCTATCTTCCATTTCATTGTTCAGCGGGATTTTCAGAAGTTTTCTCTCATTCAACTGCACGGGGCGGACTCACCAAATGAACTCATTAATTGTACGTTATTATGCTCGTATCCCGGAATCATACATTTCCCCGCGCTGCAGTGCGGAATAACAGCAAGTAAAAAATGCGAAGGCTGCGAATTGAACACGAAAAATATTGGGGTACCTACACACACACACAACAAAAAAATGGAAATTCTAAAAATGGAATGTACCTTGCGTGTGATAAGAGTTCTACATCAGCTACATGTTGAAGTTAATTTTTGTATATAGCTACATAAGTTTTCCCTTTCGTTGAACATATCCTTTCGGTGACGCAGTTCTTCGGCTGATGATTGTCGGGCATTGTTTGGCTGGATGGAGTCGATGTGTGGGTACGCTTGATGTATACGATTTCTCAATTAAAATGTAATTATACTCTATCAATGGCTGCCAGTTCCAAATGCCGAAATTGGAAAGTTGTTCATGAATTATTGGAATGTTTTTTTCACATAGTATGCGTCTTGGTATGTAAGGCATAGGGAAAGGAAATTATGTCGCTGTTGATAAAAACTTCGTTATTGGGAGGATGGGTCTTTGTAATATTTCAATCAGACAATGCGATAATTGGTGGGAACCTTTTTATTACGTTTTTTTTTTTACTTTACCACGTGATAATAGGGGGAGTGCTATTTTTCTGAGGGTGTATGCTCTTTTTCGGAAACAGGTTATTAAAATTTGTAACTAATTTGTCTCCGTATAGATGTATCATGTGTGGGTAGGTACTTGTCTTTAACCCCGTCGGAGGGTGTTTCGAACGGCGTTATTAAAAATTCAAATGAGGGTAGTCACGATATTGGTCTAGAAAAATTGAGAAAGGTGTGGGGGGTTGGAGGGTGTGATTTTGTAGTTGAATTGTTTCATTAGTAAGTGAGATGATTTATGGGGAAAGTCCTGATTGAACATCATATCGTTCGGATGTTTGTCGTCCATATATTCGAAGAAATAATCACTGATCGTTGTTTGGTAATTTTTACGTAACCCGAGGACCCGATATATATTTTTTTTAAATTAGAAGATGATGCCACCAGTAGGAACTGGTGGAACCGAGCTTTTGGAAGGAGAAATTGAGTTCGTTCTTCCTACAGAAATGCCGATTCCGTTTTTTTTTTAATTTGAAGGAAGTTTAGTTAAATGGTGCTGATCGTTAAGGAAGAATGATTGAAAAATTAGTTCTTTTTTAAAGTTCGGTTTAAAAAAAAAGTCGGCTTGACAACAATGTGATCTCAACCGCGCAGCATGCCTATATAAAAGGCAAAGGGGTAGAAAGCGCACTGCATGAGGTCATCAGTACCATAGAAAAATCCCTAAAAGAGAAAGAATACACACTTGCTGCTTTCCTAGACATTGAAGGAGCATTCAACAATGTCAAGACGTGTGCAGTTAAAAGAGCTCTTACAAATTCCAAGGTTGACCAAGCACTTATCAACGTGATAGAAAGCTTGCTTAACGAAAGGAACATAAATGCCAAGCTGGGTGACAGTGATCTTAGAGTGATGGCCTCAAGGGGCACACCACAAGGTGGAGTAATATCCCCCTTACTCTGGGTCCTTGTCATTAACGAAATACTTGTAAAATCCGGAAATAAGGGAGTCAAAGTAACTGCCTATGCAGATGATGTGCTACAGGCAAGTTCCTACCGACCATAAGCGAACTACTAGGGAACGCATTACGAACACGAACACTTAACACGTGGACCAAACAATGCGGGCTAGGAGTCAACCCACAGAAAACTGAACTAGTTCTGTTTAGTAAGAAAAGGAAAATTCCAAGCTCCGAGCCTCCAAATATTGAGGGTACCCCCCTAAAAATTACACTAAGTGCTAAGTACCTGGGGACTATACTTGACAGGAAGATCAATTGGAAACTAAATGTTAATGAACGGGTTAAGAAGGCAGCTAATGCTTTTTACGTATGCAACCGAGTCTTCGGAAAAAGATGGGGCCCAAAACCCAAAATTATTCTGTGGATGTATACGGCTGTTGTGCGACCTATACTGACATATGGCAGCTTGGTTTGGTGGCAAGCCACGAACAAGTCATCCAATCTTAAGCTTATGACAAAAATACAAAGGATGGCATGTATAGGAACAACCAGCGCGATAAGGACAACACCTACTGCTGGACTAGAGGCAATCCTCAACCTACTACCTATAGACCTATTCATGCAAGAATCTGCAGCCAAATGTGCCCTAAGAATCAGCCAAACCAAGAGCTGGAAACCCTACAGACCGGGACACGCGCAGATTCTGGATATTTACGTGGCGAATACTGTCACCTCTGACTACACGTCCCCCCACATGGACTTTGATATACCATTCTCTTGCTATTTCCCCAGCAGAGACGAATGGGACACAGATGAACCCACAAAAAGGAAATCAATTTCCATCTACACGAATGGATCGAAGATGGACTGTGGAACCGGTGCCGGAATTTTCTGTGAGGAATTAAACATACGCAGATGAATAAGATTGCCGGATCATATCAGTGTCTTCCAAGCAGAAGTTCTGGCAATTGCCGAAGCTGCCCATATGGTGTCAATGTTGGCAATACCAAAGGAAGAGTTTTTATCGCCAACAACATCGGACGATCCCCCACCAAGGGCATCACAATGGGTCCACATGGACCTAAGTGGGGTACGACAGGGCCCGCTCTGCTGTACCCACCCAGTAACCTAACCTAAAGTTCGGTTTAAAAAGAGAAATGCCCCTTGTACACTTGATTTACTTATGTCTAGGCTTTATAGAAGTTTTAATGCAAACATAGGATAAAAATCAGCAGTCTACTTTATGTACCAAAAAAGCCCGCGCCCATTTTCTATGACCTACCACTTTTTCAACTTAAGATTTATAGACCAAACAGGCTTTAGAAAGATAAGTGCCTTTGATTTTCTTTCAACGTAGCTTTTCTTAATCGGAAGTGATGGTTGAATAGAGCACATGCACCAAGCTATCAGCAAAGTAAGGGTGGAAAAAAACATGTAGCTACCGCGACTCCACTCTTGGCTCTATATATCTATCAAAGGGCGATCTTCCGAGACATGTTCCTCCTTAGAGTTGCATACAAACCAATCTCTAAAGTACTTGTAAAAAACATCTTAAATTTTTACTTGAAAATCCTACTACTTCTCCATCGAATTCCGATCGACAGTCATGGTCCAGAGCTCTACATGGCGATGGTTGAGTTCGGGGTACCGTCAAATATGTCTAACTTTCTTGAACCTTAGAGTTTTGAACCATCGAATTTCACTCCAAAACTTCAGTTCTATCTTTACAGGATTTGTCATCCCGGTAGAGGAGTAAATGTTAAGTGAGTAACCAAAGAAAATAACCAACAAATATTTGTAGGCAATGGATAGCTGGAAGTGTAATCAACAACTGCCAGCCCCAACACTAGAACAAATAAAATTGTCTACAAATTGACACGAGCACATAATCATTCCTTAACAAGGTGCATGCAAACAGAAAATAAAAGAACTCAGAATCATTAAAAACTAATTACCTTTATATATACGAAGCAAATTACAATGTAATTGTAAAGTAAGGTTCAATATGTTTAATGATTCAAACATGAACCCCGCTTGCTAACAAGGGTTAATTAAAAACAGGGGGGACAGTATGACTTTGGAGTCTCTTTTGATGTCCTCTGTAGTAAGCCTTGGTGCTTGGTGAATGAATAGAATTCTAAAAAAAGTCAAACTATGTTTCAAAAGTTAAAAAGTTAAATCAGGTTAACTCACTTGAAAGTCTCACTTGAAGAAAACTATAGGCAAGGCCAGAATTTCTCTGCGGGCAAGCAGAACTTGGATTCGCAAGAGTTGAAGTATATAAACTAGAAAATATTGGGTCTCTATACCAACCATCATAACCAGGACAATCGTATGCAGCACCAGCAAAAAACGAGACAAGACTCAACATAAACCTTCAATGACTAGCTTATGTATGCATTACGAGGGCAATGAGAACAACTCCCACTGCAGCGCTGGAAGTGGCCCTAAACATTTCACCCCCATCATCAGATACAGAAAGATGCCAGAAGACGCCTTAATGCTTGTATCTGAAAATACCGACAATTCCAAAGTAATCCATCCAGACATCGATATGGAATTCAACATTGAACAAAGACGAGCCAAAACCGACAGCCACTTCTTTAATTGGACATGGACATTCCCGAATTGCCAGAACTGGCAACAGATTAAACCCATATTAACCAGCGATTTTCAGATGAAGGAGTTGGGGCTGGGGCCATCGTCCATATACCCAACCTTTTTCTAAAAAAAATATAATAATAAATAAACAATACACTAGTCTGCAAATTATATTTTTTACAAGTTGGTAATTTTTTTTTAAATTAAAAATATTTCAAATTAGATACACGACTTGTTTACTTAATTAACAGATGAACCTACATTTTTAATTTTGTATTTTTTTAAACATGTTATTTAAATTCATTAAAATAAATAAAGTTAACTTTTAACTTTGGCGTAATTATTTTGACAAATAAGTATGAAAAAAGGTAATGTGAAATTTATTATTATTAAAATATTATTTTCATTATATTATTATTAAAATATTTCCGCTTAAGCCTCAATATGTTTCTGTAATCGTCTTGGAACCGTTTCGAAGTGTTTTTAAAGCATTTCTGCAGTTACGTCATCCTAGAGCTTTTTTTATTAAAAATGGTATCCACTGAGCCAGAGAAAAATTTATTTTTATTTTATTATAAACTCATACATTTCGACTTACATTATATCTGGGCTTCGGAGTTGCTTGTTTCTAGCTCTAGGTATATCCCGCAAAAGTTGCATCACCGTTCGGCTTTAGTGACAAGGAGCGCTACCCTGTTGGAGAATAATTGACTAAGCGATTTGCCTATCGGCAGATGGAAATTATTGATTGTTTAAAGTTTTTGTTGGATCGGTTTTAACCATTCTACACAAATGCTGGGCGATAAACAACGCCAGAACATTACAGACCCGCCACCATACTTACCTACTGGACTGAACGACTGGACGGTATTTTTTCCGCGTTATTTTTGGCATCTCAACAATGGCGTTTAAACGCGTATTGAAATCACTTGACAGAAAAGTGAAAGATCTGCTCCTAGACTCGATATGTTCTGTAGGCGTAATGATTTTATTGTCTGAAAAGTATGTGGCGCTATGAAGAAAATTCGGTCTTACTATCAATCTGCTCAAGATTTCTCCAAGTAATTGCTGACTATCGGTAATGGTCGTGTTCCTGCCGACGAATGAAGCGAATTGATTTTATTTTCTCGCAATTTTTGTAAGACGAGCTCATCAACAAAGTATTCCCGAATATCATTACTTACTTACTTAGGCGGCGCTACAGCGCGATCTTTTACTAACTGCCTCCAGTTGCGCACTCCAAGTTGGTTGTGGTCCCCTTCCACTTGTGCGTGCCATCTAAGGCGAGGTCTTCCTCTACTGCGTTGTCCCTCCGGGTTGGAATCGAAGACTCTTCGGGCCGGAGCGTTGGTGTCCATTCGCTCTACATGTCCCAGCCATCTTAGACGACTGATGCGTACTTTTTTGACCAGGTCGGTGTCGTTGTACAGCTCGTAGAGTTCGCTGTTAAATCTTTTCCTCCAAAAACCGTCAACGCAAACGGGACCAGAAATCACTCCAAGAATCTTGCGCTCGAAACGGCCAAGAAGATCTTCATCCGCCTTTGCAGGCGTCCATGCTTCTGCGCCATATCAAGACCAAGCAAGACTGGAATGATGAGGGTCTTATATAGAGTATCCTTAGTGTTACTCGACAAGGCCTTATTGATCAATTGTCTTCTAAGGCCGAAGTAACAGCGGTTGGCAAGTGTGATTCTTCGTTTCTGAGGTGATATCATTTTCAGAATTGATTGCGGAGCCGAGGTAGACAAAGTCCCTAGCTACCTCAAAATTATAGCTGTCTATTGTGACGTTCTGTCCGATTCGTCGATGTAATGTGTCCCTTCTTGTTGACAGCATATATTTTGTTTTGCCCTCATTCACCACTAAACCCATTCTTGCCGCTTCCGTACTAATACTTGCAAACGCGCCAGTGACAGCTCGTTGTGTTCTGCCAATAATGTCAATATCGTCCGCGTATGCAAGCAGTTGCACAGACTTATGGAAAATTGTGCCTCTGGTGTTGGCTTGTGAGTTGCGCACAATTTTCTAAAGAATGATGTTAAAGAAGTCACATGACAGCGCATCACCTTGTCTAAATCCTTTTCTGACATCAAAGGTCTCGGTGAAATTGTTTCCGACCTTAATGGAGCAGCGAGCTTTCTCCATCGTCATTCTGCACAATCTGACGAGTTTGGCAGGGATGCCAAAACTAGACATGGCTCTGTATAGCTCGTCTCTATAAATGCTGTCATATGCGGCCTTAAAATCGATGAACAGATTGTGGGTATCGATTTGGACTTCTTGGGTTTTCTCCAGGATCTGCCGTAGTGTGAAAATTTGGTCGGTTGTGGACTTTCCGGGCCTAAAACCGCACTGATAGGGACCTATCAGATCGTTGACGAATGGTTTAAGGCGTTCACACAGTATAGCAGATATGATCTTATATGCTGTGTTAAGGAGACTGATGTCTCTATAGTTGGCGCAATTTAGAGGGTCTCCTTTCTTGTGGATCGGGCAAACGATGCTGAGGTTCCATTCATCAGGCATACTTTCTTCTGACCAAATCTTGGAAACGAGTTGGTGTATGCTCTCCACCAAGCCATTTCCCGCTGCCTTAAAAAGCTCGGCAGTTAAGCCGTCCGGTCCAGCAGCCTTGTTGGACTTTAGCTTAGATATTGCTATCCTCACTTCACTTTGGTCAGGTGGACGGAAGTCTTGGCTGTCATCGTCCAGGTTGAATGGTTCATTCTGCCTGACAGCGGAATTTGTGTCGTTTTCGCCGTTTAACAGTCTGCAGAAATGGTTTTTCCATATCCTCAGCACCGACTGTGATTCTACTACAAGGTTTCCTTCTTCCTCTCTACAGGCTTCTGTTCGGGTTTTGTTGCCCTGACACGTTATTTTTACCTTTTGGTAAAACTTCCGAACATTATTCCTGGAGTAGCACCTCTCTATATCCTCGATCGCGTGCGCTTCTCATGCTCTCTCTTCTTTCTTTTCTTCCCTCCTCTTTTGCTCGTAGAGCTCACGAGCTGCTCCAGTCCTTCTGTGCAGCGCCACTTCAAAGGCACTTTGTTTTGCTGCATGCGCTTGCCGGCATTCTTCGTCAAACCAGGGGTTACAAGGGGGTGGACTGGTGAAACAGAGCACATTAGTTGCGGCATTTTTGATGGCTTCTTGGCATCGGCGCCACTGGTCTTCGGTCCTATGCTGGCAGCATAGGACTTCTCGATACGCGATCGTCAAAGGCTCTGGCAGTTTGTTGCGCTTGTAGCCGTTCATTGTTAAATCTTCTCACAGTATTATCTCGTTGTTTTGGCGTTTGGGCTACAACCAGGTAATGGTTCGAGTCAATGTTGGCCGCTCGGAAAGTTCGGACATCTAGATTAGGTACTAGAGGGATGCCTTGCGTCCATAAATAATAATAGCTGGTACTAAGTTCGCTTGGTCAGTTAGTTATTGTTGTTTTTTTAGTTTTGACACAGATGGCGATGGGATTTTGAACATTTCGTGTATCTGAAATGAACAAAGGGTCAGCTCCTCTTTAACAGAGTACAAATTTACATCCACCAATAGGTATATACGTGAGTTCATATGTTTAAACTTAAGTTCATGCTGCATTTGATGCATTGCATGTCATGCAAAGACACCAATGACCCTGAATGAATAACTCAATCCCCAAAAACCATCATAAGAGTTAGAAAATCCTAACGCCCATAAATCATATACCAAAAGGAAATAAATCACAGCGGAGAGCAAGTTGTTACATCTCTGGAACACATGTTCCCTACATGTCCACAAAACTGTGTCAAATATTCGAAGACTGTTTCCTGAATGCATCTCTCAGCATTGATTTGACACTATAACCGAACATGTACAATACACCATACCTATCACAGTTAGAGACAAGTCGCATTCTCCCCCATACTAAGACCGTACGCCCACAATGATTTATCATCTGATAATAGAGCTTGATATGTCGCAAACTTGATGGATGCGATGCAATGTTTTAAGGAAGTGATAAGTTAAAGGATTCCCATAAAAATATTCGCATCTACAAAATAGACACCCAGTCAGGTTTCCGGTGGTAATTTATCGATGTCCTCTGTTAGATATATTGCACTCCTGGGAGCAGGCCGCCAACAAAATGCCATAGGTATATACCTACCCACCAAACCAGCGCAAGCACATTGCGAAAACTAGCACGCATGAGGAATTGCAAAATTTACAACCCACCGGTAAATTCGAGAGGGACCTATATCTACCATCTCCGTACTCCACCGTCTAAAGTCTCTAACTCTAACCCCTTGATGTGCCAAGAAAGGGCAGAGACAGAGTCAGAGCCAGAGACGCTACCTTTGCCATTTTCTTTTGTTTCCCCGCACACACACAAACCCACGCAGCCTGAGAAGGCAAATCGAAAGTTCCTTTGATTTGCTTAAGAGCGTCCCGCGGGAGCAGTTTTAAAAGTGTTTGGGGCTCATAAATTGAGTTCCTTCTGCGAAATTACGGAATAATCTCTCCCAAAATACCAGCTGCTATATGATACCCTGTGTGAGTCTGGTGCATTCGTGTTTGTGCGTGTGTGCTGCGAGGAAGTTCAAACTAATTGTAGTGAGAAATAATCGAAGATTTATGATCGGAAGACCGTGATGGGATGGAGATTTGTTTCCAATTAAATGGAAATGCATGGCTGAAGGAATCGGATATTCAGCCAAGTGTTAGGTGTTTGGATTATGGGATTAACAATCCGTATTATGATATATGCGCTTGGTGTTGTATCCTTGGAAGTTGTTGTGCTTCAATAACGGCATTCGAGTGGAGCTAAGCCGATTAAATACGCAAATAGCCCTTGAATAGGCAGTAAAGGAAATTATAATGCGGAACACGAAATTACAGTTTGAAGATTTTCAGTTCCATGTATATAGATTGGATCCTTTTTATATGTACCAGGTGGGGGTCTACATGACATTAATGGCAATTTGTTTGGTATTTTTTCAAATTGCCATTTCGAAAAAGGGGAACATTGGTTGAAATTAGTTTATCCTTTGTAGGCGGCCCAAAGTGGGTATCAATTTTAGGCAAAATATCAAGTTGGTATCGTAGAGGATACCTATTTTATTACAGCTTTTATGATGTAGCATGAATGATTCCTCTAATTTGCATGGACAATGGACATATGGATACAGGAGGTGAGTGAGATAGGTTTCATTTGACATCGCAAAGCAAGTTTGTTTTACTTTTCCTAACAGGACGTGTGTATATTTTACTCGCGAAAAATGATAGTATTGAGGTACATTTCAGTAGGACGATTAAGGGCTTTAGCGTTCCATTAGAGCCGTGTGGGGCAGTAGGAGTCTGTACGGCAGAACTTGGGTTTTTTTTATTTTTGTTTTGCGATGGAAGGTGGAAATCTTACATGAGACACCAATGGTCCGACGTCCATTGATAGTGCCGGATTCCTACCGGCTAAAACCACCTCCCTTCCCGAACAGACCGATTAGTTTCCCCCGCGGAACCGCCGAACTTGGGGAACTAATTCCCAGAATGATGCACTGTCTATAAACCATGATGGTAAGGCACTTTATTTCGTACGCGGCAATCTACTGGTGGCCGAAAGTACTTGAAAGAACAACGGCAAATAAGCTTCAGAAGCTTCAACGTATTGCCTGTCTCCGCATCACAGGTGCAATGCGCACTTGCCCTGCAACAGCCATTAGAGCTGCTAGACGCGCCATTAAACAGCAGTTAGAATATAAGTTTAAGCCAGTTGAACATGTGGAAAACTTGAAAAAAAGAACTTAACTTATCTTATCCCAAACAGGGACGTCTTTTGCTCCCTCCCTGACACAATGGTTAGCGAATACAGTTTTGGGAAATTATTCGATACTAGATCCTGCAAGATGGGCCAATGGTGTTCGACTTTCGACACTGGACCCAAAATGTATAGTCTGGTACACCGACGGATCAAAAATTGAGTCCGGTGTTTGAGCTGGTATTTTAAGAACCAGCACAAAAGTCACAAAGTTTTTCAAGCGGAAATCCATGCTATCGAAATCGCCGCCGATTTTAACTCTAGAAAAAGGCGCCATCATTCAAAATTTCTCCCAAAGTCAAGCAGTTTAACAAGCTCTAGCGTTCAATACAATGGACTCTAAAACAGTAAAAAGAACTCTTAAACACACCTAGTTTAAACTTTGTTGAGCAGCATAGGTCATCAGGGTATTCTAGGCAACGAACATGCTTACAATTTTAGCTAATTACTTCGAAAAACTACTGAATCCCCCGCAAAATCCAACCCAGATGCATTTTGCGCTACCTCACTTCGAAGTAAATACGGTAGACCGACCTATAACCTTCCAGGATGTCACAAGAGTTACACATAGATGTGGGTTAAATAAAGCTCCTGGGGAAGATCGTATTCCTTACGAATTTTTTAACAATGCGACATTTATGCCTTTCTACAGAAGCTCACGGAGACATATGAATTAATTTTCTGTACTGGCGAGGTGCCACCCTCATTCAAAAAAAATTTAACATTCCCGATATTCAAGAAAGGAGACCCAAACGACCAACCAACTACAGAGGTATATCATATCTCTTTTAAATGCGGTCACCAAAATCTTTACAGGAATTATCTTGGAACGCCTTACAAATTGGATACAAGATAATGACCTACTGAGCGAGTTTCAGGCTGGTTTCCGCAAAGATTATTCCACAGTCCGCAAATTTTCTCTTTAACAAGCATCGCTCGAATGTTTTTCGATAAGGGTAAAAAACTACATGCCATCTTCGTAGATTTTAAAGCGGCTTTCGATTGTATCGACAGAAGAGTTCTATTCTTTAAATTGAGCAACCTGGGTGTTTCGACAAAAGTACTAAGAGTGATACAAAAAATATACCAAAATAACACCGCAGCGGCCTGGGATGGAAACCTGCTATCAAGTTGGTTTTCTTCCAACTCTGGGGTAAAGCAAGGATGCCTACTGAGCCCTCTTCTATTCTCAATCTTCCTGGACGATCTTGTCGCATATCTCCCAGATGAAATATTACTCGATGGATTACGTATAAACCTCTTGCTTTATGCTGACGATATTGTTATACTCGCGGAAACACCAAAAAGTTTAAATCCCGCCTAGGGTAAAATTTGAAGCAGTCATAAGATCAATCATGTGCTATGCAGGACAAGTGTGGGGGATCGGGCAGTTCGAGGAAGTTGAAAGACTACACTGCGATACTTCTTGAAGAAAATTTTCCGACTGCCTGAAAACACGCCAAATTACATGTTGTACCTGGAAACTGGATTACCACCGCTGTATGTGTTTACGCTTAGGTTACACTTCCTACATGTTCTGAAAATGTTATCGCTACCAAGCCATCGTCTTCCCTACAAAATTGCAATGCACCTTAAAAATAGGAATCTCTTTTTTTTTGCGCAATGGACTAGGCTGGGACGTGAGCATAATGTACGTCTACACGAAGTACACGCAAACCAGACAGATCTAGGAAAAGCACTGCAGGAACTTTTAATTAAGATCGAAGGATCTACGCGGGAGTTTTTTGAGAGGCAAACCGAACAAAGCCAAGTAAGGAACATAATATAAAATCTTAAACCATGACCTTGGGAAACATATCTATTTTCATGATCGGAATAGTGTAGAGGTCATCTCAACTGTATTTAAAGCCAGAGGCGAGTTTTTTCCACTAAATTAAATGCCACACAGAACTGATGTCGGAAGTGATGAATGTACAATATGCAACCATCGGACAAGAGAAGACGGTCTTCACTTCATTTGAACCTGCCCAATGCTGATCTCAATCAGGAGATCCTTTTATGGAAAAAACATTCTCTCTTCGGATGAAGTATTTCGTATTCTTAACGGAGAAAATTGGACTGCTCTATTTAAATTTGTAAAATCTGCTCTAAATTACCGGCTGCAAATTATAAACCAAGCATTTTATAAATGTACATAAAACTGAGATACGTTCCTACATTTATTTAAAAACTCTCTTTCTCGGCAAAAGCCAACGCTTATTGTAACTATTGTAACAACTACTGAATCTTTTATGAACTAATAAAGTTACTACTACATGCTGACAAACTGGCTAGGGTGGTTCCGAATCCATACTCTTGGACTGCAACCCTACTGCAGAGCTATTTTCGCTACTGCACTTACCTAGGTTGTTAACGAATGGGAGCAACATTTTCGTCTTAATCACTTCGAAAATGTTCCTGGTTTCTTTGAACAATCCAAAATGTTAATTAAGCCTTATTATCACAGGGAAATCCTTAGGCTTAGTAAGGATATAGTAGAAGTAAGCTGGTGGGCTTCCTCACAGGCTATTGTGGCTTCAGATTCTACCTGTGCCGGGAGACAGAATATACGCTCTGTCTGGAAGATGTCGAGTCCTCTGAACATATCTTCTGGGACTGACCGGCTTCAATGGTTAAGAAAACGCGTCACTAACGGAGAGACTCGTACACCAGCAGATCTAAAGAACTCTTCTCTAAGGACTTATGAGCATTCATTTGGGGAGGTCACACGTCTCTAAGACTAACATCTCACCATTGATATAATAGATCTTTTAGGTCCAAGTCTCTGCCAAACATGGCATGGGATTTTGAAAGGGTAGGCTTGCTCCAGTCTTTATATGGGGGTTTGTAGAGTAACACTTGAAATTTTGAACAACTTTATAAATTTGTAATAGTCACTATTTTTGGTCCCTTGTTGTGTTTTACATAAGCGCCGGCTTATTAATAAGCACAAAAGAGCAAGCAAGTTCCATGCAATCCTGTCGTGAGAATTTTCTTCTTTCTTGAGGACACGTTGCTATACCAATGACCGATGGCGGTCCTTAAAACATAAAAACGGGTTGAAGTATTAAAACTTTCGAATTGTTAAGTGATCCCGTGGTGATAACGAGCGCAAGGTACGCACAAACTTCGTCACTGGGAGGGAGCTAGAAACAAATCTGAAAATCTAAGTCGTGCTAAGCTGCGGGCATCCCCCATAATATACCCACTTTCGTAGCTGTGCCAACACTTAACAAGAGTGAATTCTTTTCTTTCCAACTTATCCGCCGAAAATGTTCTCCCTTCCATTTCTTGGAATGAAGTCTTATAGCAAAACTTTGATATCGTAATAAGGACCGCCACCGCCTTGGAGGTCATAAGCCTCTTCGGTCTAGACACCTGACATTTAAGGGACTTGCTTTGAAGCGGATCACATCTATAGGATAACCTATCGACGTTAGGTAGGCATTTCTCTGAACTTCCTTCTGACCAACACATTGCTACTTACCAATGCTCGTAACATTCAAAGAGCCAGCCAAGTCCGTGATTTCGAAGCATAACCAGACCATATTCTGATTGCACTTACCTCATAAAATGGCTACTCTGGTCTGACACCAGCACGACTATTAGAATCGTAAAACTCCATTCAAAACACAACACATTTATGCAGCCATAACTTTCACAAGGTATGGGAAAAGCCATAAACACTACCATACACACTGTACTAATGGTGATACCTTTCAGAGCGTGTGTGCGATTGCTGATGTGTGGTTTGGGTACCTTGTTAAGTCGTCCGCTTGTTTGCTCTTTTAAATGTCATATCCTTGTCACCTTCTGGTTAACTGCAAATACCCCGTGAATGCGATTTCATCGGATATCGTTTGCAGTTCATTAACTTTTATCCCCCACCCCCCAAGCAGACCAGGACATTCCGCTTAGTACGAATGGCTCGCCATTGAATAAATAAAATATTCACCGATGTCGCTGTTCGTTTCGTCGCGCCTAAAACTATGCAGTTATCGTTTTATTACACATAATTGACAGTTGCAAAGCGTTCGTTCGCCCTTTGTTCCACCAACCACCACCCGCCCCGCACCATGCATCACATCTAACATCAGATAGAGTCATAAAGAGGCACATTGTATATCCATTGTAGTCTAGCTGCATGTCCTTATACAGCGCAGCGACTCTAATAAATGAATCGCATGCAGCTAATTATCGGTGTACCTGTAACAAAAGTGCCAGCTTGTAGCTCTTTCAACTTTTCCATTCGAAGGAAAAGTAGTTGCGCTCACGAGTAATTGTATGGCCATACTGGTGCCAGGTCGGCAGTACCTATACCTAAATAGAACTGGGCTAAGGTGAAACTGCCAATTTGTGGAATTCTCCTTGGGCGAGCCATTACACAAGGAGGCAAACAAAACATCAAACTTCCTAAAACGCTCGTCGATTGCCATTGCATGCGATCTCAGTGATTGACTTGGGATTGAGAAGAGTCCTTTTCTCCATTTCTATTTCTATTTCAATTGTGTAATGCACTCTGAGTGGGCACGAGACTGCAACTTGCAAGGATGAGATGGAGTGCACCTATTCACAGTATTTTGTGTGTGGGTGTACGGGATGACATGCAATTTTTGGCCACTGAAAACAATGCCAACTGACGATCGTGCACTTATGGCATGGTGTTTAGGTAAATTATCGACCATAATTTAATGACAGCATGTCGATTTCAATTCGTGGTAATCGCATGAGCGATATCGGTTTGCAATTAGAGAACGAAGAGAGCACCTTTGTGCGAGGAAATGTTTTGCTCGAATGGAAGCCATGAATAATTTCCCCTGTAAATAATTACAGCGTCTGAGGTGATTAGAGAGTCGTAGACGCTTTCTTCTTGGGTGGGGTTGTAGGTTCGAGGTAGTTTCTTGAAAGCAGTTGGTTGTTATTAGTTGATGGAACCTTCTGTAGGGAGAACAAAAAATAAAGAGACCATAGTGAACGTGTGAAGGTTTTTCCGATCGTCAACCTCGGGACCTCCAGTTGACCTTCAAGTAAGGGTATCCTGGTTGTTGAGTTCGACCAACTTGTCAAACGGATGCGAATGTGCGAATTTGCGACAAAGGAAAAGCGACAGCAAAGGGTATTAAACGAATAATGTGGCGAATTAGAAAAGTTGAAAAAATATGTTGAATGGTATAATTTAAGCGCCAGATTCAAACAAATTCAATTATACAATTGCAATAAATTCGAAACTAGGATGGTGATGTTGTGGATGATGACACTGTTCTGTTCCAACAACCAGTGAAATTCAGCAATCGAAAGCTGTATTTAAAGTCAATCTGATACTACCTATATTTAAGACCCTAAGATATCGGATTTACAGAGTTACAGTGTGGTACAAAAATTATACGACAGCTCTGTAAAAATTACCTTCACTTCAAACCTAGACTGCAGCCATCAGGACATTTTTATAAAGACCATTTATGCATGGATATCAACAATTTTAATAAAATTTGTTTAGTCTTTTGATCTCTTGAAATTAATTGTCATTATAAAGGAATGTTGTAAAGACTGAATGAAACAATAGTTTTTGTTTTAGATCCCTTTTATTCGTAAGAAACTAGGCAAGAGTTTTATATGGACTTGTTGCACCAACCATTTAAATTATTTATAGTACACTAGCGGACCCGACAGACGTTGTCCTGCATGCTTTTTGAAGCCACGTATGATTAATATTATTAGCTTGTAAATCAGGAAATATGCTTTCAATCAAAGCATCTTTCGTATTTTCCATGTTGCAGAAGTTGTCCGGCAATTTGATGCATTGTGTGTCTCCATGCATTGGTATTGCTCCATTTCCAATGTTGAGCAATTGCTCGGAGAATGATAGTGCCAATGGATCGTTTTGTAGTTGAACTCTTACATTTATGTTAAGACGTAATGTACAGACATTTCGCCATAGATGATTGTTTTATACATGCGTTAATTTTGTCCGCATATGTAGCGCGTGGAATGACCGGCAATGTCTCTCTAAAATCACCGGACAGCAGCAGTAAAGCACCACCAAAAAGTCTGGTGTTATTATTTAGATCTTTCATCATTCTATCGAGAGCTTCAAGTGAATGCTTGTGTGCCATAGTGCATTCATCCTAGATAATAATTTTGCATTTTTGCAAAAAAAAAACGGTTCTAAAATACCCACAATTTGTCTCTTCTCCATCTGCTCGATATGGTTGTACTGGCAGCGTGCGTTTATTTGCTGTTCCTCATCACCCATGAAGTAAATTTGGAGAAATTTTGAATCGGTATTAGGCATCGGCATTAAAGAACCAATTTGATGATACACTTGGCCCTGAATCTTAAAAGTTGATTGAAAATTGCGTTCTGAACGATTTTTGTTGCTCCAAATGAGGTCATTTGAAATTGAATTTGCGAATTTTACGCAAAAACAATTTGGATTGTGATAAAGCTCCAGCCAATAGTGCTTTCAATGGTTCTAGCGGCGAATTCAATGGTGGCAATATAAATTTTCCAGACGCGCAGCAAAAACCGTCCGATTAACCTTTGTATTTGAGTGCATGGCAGTATTGGCATTGTTTGTTCATAGAACCGATTACAATTTGTGAATATGACGAATAGTCGATGTCCGACTCATATTCAAACGCAAGGTGGAGAAGTGATGCACATGTCAATGCGCGATACACTTGCAAACGCTGTTGTTCACGTGTTCTAAATGTATCGGTGACTCTTTAATGGACCAGTCTTTGTCTTAATGCATTGGCTCGAAAACGTTCGTTGCTTTGCTCTTGATTTTCATTTACACGTTTGATTACAGCCTGGTTTCTTAAATTTGCATTGTCCGTCAATTTATCTTCTGCCGATCTATTTAGCCGACCTTTCTGGACTACTTGTGAATTCGGAGTACGTCGACCAATATTTCCTCCTCGTTCACGAAGACGTGGCATTGTTGTAGGTATAATACACTTAATATTCATTGAAATGCGACACCGAAAATATCAAAAGGCTCCGTACAAAAAGGGTTTTTTTTTTAGAATTTTGTTTTTTAATAATACATCGATTTTTGGGGCACTGTGTTTGTATGTTCCGTATGAACAGTGGAGTGTGATATTGTTACAACTTTTTTTGTCTTATATATTCCAAATAAATAAATTTTGTATTTTACTTAATAACTCGCAGTCACGATTCGGTTGCTTTTGAAATGCGTATAAGATTTTGAATGTAATTTTTGTATGGGCAGTGCCACGCCCCTTTGTCCAATTTTGACCAATCTTCACAGGAATACTCCTTGGTTAATACCTAAGATTATGTGTAAATTTGAACTCGATCGATTCGGTGGTTTTCAAGATATAAGATTTTGAATGTTATTTTTGTATGGGCACTACCACGCCCATTTGTCCAATTTTGACCAATCTTCACAGGAATACTCTTTGGTTAATACCTAAGATTATGTGTACATTTGAACTCGATCGATTCGGTGGTTTTCGAGATATAAGATTTTGAATGTGTTTTTTGTATGGGCGGTTCCACGCCCCTTTGTCCAATTTTGACCAATCTTCACAGAAATACTCTTGGGCCAATACCTAAGATTATGTGTAAATTTGAACTCGATCGATTCGGTGGTTTTCAAGATATAAGATTTTGAATGTTATTTTTGTATGGGCGATACCACGCCCCTTTGTCCAATTTTGACCAATCGGCTTCTAAACCATCCAGGGCGCTACCCAAATGCAAACAAAAAAAATTATTCAAATCGGTCCAGCCGTTTAGGAGGAGTTCAGTGACATACACACGTACAGTAGAATTATATATATAAAGATATAATATTTTTAGCTTATTCGACATCCAAATTTATAGTCGATTTTGTTTTCAACATTTTTTACTACATTACATTCATTTATGTAAATGTTTTTGACTTCGAAAAAGAGTTTTAAATATTAATATCTATTGTTTTTTAAACTCAAGTTGTTAAAATGCCCCAAATATTTAGGTACATGGTGTTCCAAATATTTATAATAGACTAGCGGACCCGGCGAACTTCGTCTCGCCCCAATTTAACCCCTTCAGATAAACTCCAGAGTGATAATAAAACACAGATAGTTAAAATTTCAATTTAGCGATATAAAAAACAATGTTTTTTGATATGTTTTCCTGGGCAAAAACAAACGACGAAGACAGTTTGCCAATACGCGAATAGACAACGTACAGCTGACCATGCGAAAAACAGGGAAATTCTTCCAACTTCCAACAATTGGCCTTGCGATTTGTTGATTGTCATCGCAAAAGCCAATCAAATGGGAATCCGCTTGAACTGGAATTATGGATCAGTTGGAATAATCGGAATTCCTGGGATAAGGACTTCCTCTCCTTTGAATTTGATCGTCGCTTGAATCAAATTGTGCATCAGTTTCTTGACAGACAACCGCGTACCGTTGCACAAAATCGGATGATTTAGATTTCGCAACATGATTATAATCGATCCCACCTTCAGCTGTAAATTATGCGCCGGAGTTCCTGGCACATCAACCGAATTCAAAAATCTGTCGAATAGTTGGTCGCTCCATCCTCGTCGGCCACGCGGTCAACGGATTTGTACGAATGCAATTCTTCAGCGATTTGACTTTGAATAATCAAATTCAAGCTACCGACGACGTCCCTATTCTTTGCTGCTAGTATTGCCCGTTCACTAATCCAATCGAGATTTTTATAATTATGTTAAATACCGGGGATGAGTTTGGTGATGAGTTCCTCCTTCGATAATGTGAACTCGCAAAAATTTGCAGGAAACGATATCAATCCAGTCGAAACATCAACAGCAATTTGGCCATTGTCAAGTGCCAGCAGTTGCCTCGAGAATTTAGCAGCCGATTGGTCGTTCTGCAATGCGAATCTCATGTTCGTGGTCAATTTCAACTTCTTGATATGCTTCCACAAAAAAGACGATTTCAGGCATGCATTGAGTTCATCGGAAGCAGTAGATTTCGGGATGACGGGAAGCGTTTTGACGAAAATCTCCGGAGAGCAATATCATAGCCAACTGCCTCCAAAGCTCGTTTATGCGCCATCGTGCATTCATCCCAAATGATGATTTTGCATTTCCGCATCAGTTTCGCTGTCGCTGAAATCTTGGTCTGTGTGCACGTTGGCTTGTCAACCGTGAGAGTATTCATCGGCAGCTTCGAAGCGGAATGCGCAGTTCGACCACCTTCTAACAGTGTGGCAGCAATGCCAGAGGATGCAACAGTCAACGCAATTTGTCCCATCGGGAGCATCGAGAAAGTAAATGCCTCCCGTCAACAACCCTTATCAAGGAATCGTACACGTACAAAAAAACTGCTCGGCATTCAAAAGCGGCACATTTGTTTGGACTCTTTCGGCTAGCTCATACCGATCATAGTCTTCCCCCAGTTGCAATTCGCTATTGAATGCATCGTGCATCGAACGATTTGGCGTTGGCATTCCCAATTTCGACAGCAGACTGCCGCACATGAGTACGCACATGTCTTAGATCAGAACTAACGTTTCATTGCGCATCTCGTCGTTGATTTCAAGATCGAAATTCGAAGTTGTCGTGCGAACTCTGTGCAAAATGTCGTCAGCCACGTCGCGGTCGGGTTCAAGGGATGAAATATCGCCATAATGATCGCAAACAATGTACCAATTTGATTTACTGGCGAAGAAAAAGTTGCATCGGCGAGCGTTGAGTTCCAATGTGTATCGTTTTCGAGCAAATTTAAACATTGGTAAAACTCCTGAAAAGTGGCGCACAGCACACCATCTCCAGTACGCAAGAAATCGAAAGTTATACGGCCTATAATGTTCACAAAAAGCTATAAATCGTCAAATCATGCGATAAAATACTAAAATCTCTCTCTCTACTCCAATTTTTCGTGTTTTTCCGGAATTTTCCAAATTTTCCACTAAGAATTTTTGATTTTTCCATTCGAAAAGCCATTTCGGAACAATTGCACAAAAAATTCCATACAAAAACTCAAATTTCGATTTTTCCAATTTCCCGACTTTTCTGGAGGGTTTTCTCAAAATTTTCTTTCGTAACAATATGCTCCTGGTAATTATGAAGAACTGAAAAGAAATTTGAGCCAAATCGGCCCAGCCGTTCTCAATTGATGATTCACTATACATTTTTCACACCATTTTTATATATATAGATAGTCGAAATAAATCTGGGCCACTTTTTTACGTTAGCATTGTTATTAACGGTACTACCCAAACAACGGTTTGAACGGAACAACGTAATGCGAGAAAGTTAAAAATACCATTTACAATTTGGATACAACTAATAAAAAAATATGTAGGTATTGATTACATCCTGTGCAAAACCCCATACTCAAAGCATTGATATGATTTATTGTGCGTATTTTCTTTCTACAAAAAAGATAAGTAAATCATTAAAAAACTGAACAAGCTTATAAATTGAAGTGCAAAATCAAAATTATAAAATTAAAATAATAATTATAAAGTTAAATAACATAAATTACATAAGTAATAAATAAATAAATAAAGATAAGACACAATGTAACTAGGGACAAAGGATAGGTGGAATAGGAATTCCATTAAAATTAAAATTTACTTGCAAAATGTTGAAAAACTTCTTTTTTGAACGTATATTTACATTGTTTGTACACTTAATATTGTGGGGCAAACTATTTCAAGGGTGAAAAAAAATTGACGTGTGGTGACCAGAAACTTGTGTCTTGTAGTAATTATTTGTTGAGTTCTTAGGGTTCTCAGGAATTTAATTTTTTTTAAAAAGATAATCTGGTTTTGTTTTGACGATGATTTTATGTAGTGATAGCAAGGTTCTATATTTAAGTAGGGCTGATAAGGAACAGCCAGTAATTAAATTAGTATACACTGAAATATGTTCGCGTCTGCTTATACCGAATATATATCTCGCACAACTATTAAACGCGATATCCAGCTTCCTTTTTGATTCATGGTCCATGTCGGCGAATATTTCACAGCCATAGAGGAGGATAGGTTATATTAATGGCCAAACAAACTGTAATTTCACATTTTTTGGGAGGTAACTGGATGTTGGACTAAGACCCCGTAGAGCGCCGTAGATTTTAGAAACAATACTTTTTACATGTATATCCCAGCTAAAATTGTGACTAAAAATGATTTCGAGGTTCTTTATACTATCTAGGTAATCAAATCGCGAATACGTATAGGTAGTATAATTTTCAAAAAACCGTTCTAACGGTTTGACCAAAACACAGACTTATGGTAACATAAGTAACTATATACCACACTGCCAATAAAAATCCAATTACAACTAAAAACTTATTTTATAGAAATGGAACACACTTTTTTTTATTTCAATGATATTAAACATGCATCTTAAAATAATTGAAACTACTTTGAGATTAGGTACAGCTTAGTTCATTTACACTCATGTCCAATCGACAGATTCAGCTTATATCAGCGAATGCAAATGGTTGCCAAATGGTTGTTTGACATGTACTGCCGTATAAAATCAATTTTAGCACTGGGGGCAACGTAGAAGTTGTGGGCAGACTGTTGCAAATGATCCCTCTGTTTCAACTCGTCGTCGTTCGGGCCATTTGGCTCTTTACTTTTTTCCTTTGGAATTCGTAAAGAATAAAGGAAAAGTCTCCTTCAAAGATAGAGAACCCGATTTTTTTTTTAACATTTCGGCATTCTCTGAACAGGTCTTTGATGGAGCAACCAATTTGTTAATATCACGACAGCTCCTGATTAGCTGTACTTTTTTTGCAACTATGTCCAGATCTTTGGTTGACTCCATTCAAGTGTCGGCCTCCTATAAGCTTGACACCAAGTCTGTCTACATCCCATAAAACTCAAACTTCACTACATAGCACTTTACGTGTGCAAACACTCGCTGATCTCGCAAATAGTAGTGGCTCCAAAGTGTTTCAATGTACGAGTCGTAAAATTTGTCCACCCCTGCAAAAGTGATTCCTTGGGGGTGCACGACGCACCATGCATATGCTGTTTATCGTCATTCATGCTTCCCGATAAGATATGATTTACACACATTTAACCCGTGAATAATTAATTTTATCCGCCAACATTATCGCTGCTTGCAATGTGTGTGTACAGTAGCTGCAAGCGCTATTCACACAGCAACAACACACCAAAGGAACACATTAAGAGATTCCTCTAAGAAGAAGCTCCAACGACAGTCTTTCAGTCCTGCACCGCTGTCTGACTACGAGAAGAGTAGATTTTGCATCACCCCAATGCAAAAGTGTTGTAAAATGCTGCGTGCTCCACCAAGGACTTTTAAGTATTTCGGGTGGGTGGTAGGTGTACATCTCCTTTGTGTGCGAACCCTTTTCTCATTGGGCACCCTAATCATACGCGCGTTCTTGTGTCAATAGAGGGGGTGGAGAATGACGAGGAGTATGGTTGCAAAACAATTGCATACATAAATTACGTGATAATGAAGGAAGGTTCGAGGCAAGTTCCATAAATCTCTTGCATTGATAATGTCGCCCGGGCGGCCGGCGGTGTAAGAGGGATTGGGGAAACGAACCGAGGGAATAAAAATCCGTTTACGTGCCTTTTTAGTATTTTCGAGATGACACTAAAAGTTTGCGAGTTTATGAGTTGAGATGCGTTTTACGATGACATTGTTACACTTATATATCCTGCTCACTGAGTCTGTTGTATAAGGACTTTAAATATTATCGTATGCATGAGTGTTGAAAATTCCACTCCAAGATATGGGCCAATATTTAAGAAGATAATATTTTGAGAAATAATTTAGTTTTTCATCAGTTGAATTTGCACTTTATATCAGTGTAGCCGGTTTCAATTAATTTAATTTAATATTTAACTTATTTAAAAAATTAAATTTAAAATTTAACAATCTTTATAGTCAGACTTGGTCTTTAATAGAACAAAGATGGTTTAAATGGGGAAGCAGAATTTTTAAAACTAAATAATTCTTAAAAAAATAACAATTTAAAATTTAAAATGGAGAGAAAGATGGGAAAGGAGAAGAGATAGAGAGAAATACCTACCTTTAGATAGTAATGATAGTGTTGATAGCTATTTATTTTTGGTGTTTGGTAAATAAGCTCCACTTTTTTGCTGAAATTCTTGACCTCATGTTCAAACTATTCCAATCTATACATATAATAAAACTGTAGCCGTTCTCTATGTTCGTGGTTGGCGTGAAAACTACTGCACAAATTTCAATTAAACTTTTTTTAAAATTTTAGTTAAGATCCTGAGAAGGACATAGGCTATTTCTTTTGTTACCATGCTTATTTTTTAGGAGCGTTTTTAACCAAAATGTGTTTTTTTTCTGACTATACTGCCTTTAGCTGGCCATTACTCAATCAATTCTTAATCACTGCAAGCAAAACAAAATACTTAAGAAAGCCAACACTTCCATAGTTATTTTAATCCATTAATCAGCTTTCTGTGTCATCTAAAAGCTGAGGTACAATACAACCCAAAATCTAACATGAAAAACTAAACTTATTTCCTCAAATCGAAAATTATCAGCAACTGTTGTTCTTTATCGTTGTTCTGCTTTGGAGTGGTGGGCTGACGCACATCGTACAAGCACAACAACGAAAACTGCGTCGTCAAGTTTTCTCCGATTAATTATTGAAACGAAAGAGAAGTAGACGAGGTGAACAATGTTTTCCTGAGGAAATGCGCAGTTGACTGATGTTGTTTTAAATATAGATTGAGTTGTAACCCTTGTAAGTTTCCTTGAAGGAGTATCGTTGCAGTTGTATATGTGTGAGTATGTGCGCGCTCTAACGTGATCATATGTTTTGCACTTCATTGGGCAGTCGTCTCTTTTCAGCGCACACATTCAGGTTGAACATATTTTCAAGTGTTGTTCATTGGGAAAAGTTTGGAAATGGGCTGGTGGGATTCGTGTGTCAAGTTGTTTCATTCGTGTTGCTTCCTTTTCGTAGATATTTGAGGTTGGTAAGAGGGAAATAACAGAAATTTCCGTAAATCTTTTTTGTATAGACATTTTAGTAGGAATTTAAATTATGTTTTTATTGTCATTATTTTTGCTTTATATTTCTTTAAAGGTCCAAGGGAAGCAACATTTTTATAAAAATCTACTAAAATACGTTTTGTCTTAAAAGTAACAGGCGGGTGAAGCAAGACGAGCACGTTTTTTTCTTTTCTTGAGTCGGTCGAATATGCTGGTTTGGTTACTAGTTAATATGCCACCTATCAATATTTTATACTCCTACGTTGATATTGGCAATGCTGACGATGCAATTCGCTCAGTTCCGACAAGTTGACTTGGCAGAGAGATGCGCAAGTTATTAGGCTATTTGTTTTGGCAAATTTTCCATGAATTATAAATCCAAGTGTCTTTTTGTTAAATGATGTGATTTGAAATTTATTTTTTTGGGGTTTTTCAATACAATATTGGAAGGTTTCTTCAAAAAAGGTAAGATTCTTTTGGTATACGTAATGTTCCTCTGTGTCTAGACGTGATAAGTTCCGTCCATTTTTGTTCAGGGATGTTTTTATATTTTCTGACGTTTTGGGGTAAAATGCCACATTTCTTCTACACCAACTGGCATTTTACCCATCATTTGTGACTGTACTTTTAAGACAAATGTGACTGGGTCCAATGCTGCACGAGGATTGCTTGGAAAAAGGAAGCTGCCCGAAATGTCCCATCGGTGAAAATTAAGTACCATGTTTGCTGGCATATTACCCTCACGTGTGGATAAAATGTCACTTTTTTAGGGCTTTAAAAAAAAAAATGTTTAATATTATTTATAAGGGTTTTTTTTATGTTGTACTTTGTTTATTTATGAAATAAAATAATACTCAAATGAAATTGAGAAAATCTTGTACTAAACTTGTCATTTACCATTTCGTTTTATTTGTTTACTGTTAATTGTATCATATTACAACGACTCACCCTATATTGTTTTGACAGATTTATATTTATTAAATGTTGTCAAACTTATTAGATTAGACACGCTTTCTTATTGGTAAACAAAGCGCACTTCTTTAACATCAAATTGAACTCTCTTGTTGAGCCTCTTTTTTTTAAACTTGCGCCTAAGAAAAGGCAACATTTTTCGAAAGACTAAATATTGTGCTGCAAGTTTCCTATGGTTTTTGGTTTAGATAGAAGCTACTCAGTTGATAAATAGGATAAAGAAGTTTACTATATCAGCATTTTTTGCCTCCACAGAGTTTTTTTTTTGTTGATATTTGGTCATAATTTAAAGATGTAAGTTAGGCCCTACAACCTACCTAAGGAAAGGAGATGCGAGAAAGGAGAAGCTTCTACTCACCCCGCACTTAGATCAATGTAATCCCTTGTGATGCCATAATCCCCCACTAACAATTCGACAAGCCATCTCTATGCTCATATACTAAGTTTCTGACATTTTTATCAGATTTATATAAAACATTTATATAAAACAAAGTGACAAAATGCGTATGTTTCCCTCTACCGCCCGTAAATTTCAACAAATTTATTTATTTTTTCCTTTCAAATGTAGATAATTATGGTGTAGAAGGGATGGGTAAAAAAAATTGGGTATTTTTTTAATGTTTGCCGTGATTTAAGCTAATATCTTCTTGAAATTTCAAAAAAAGCCAATACGTGCCTTAAATCGCATAGCTCGGAAACCGCAGACCTTCTACAGTTTACTGAAAAGAGGAAACAAAAGTAGGATGAGATCGATAGGCACCTCTTAATCAGAGCGCACAGCATTTTTTAGCCAGAAACTTTCAGAGAATATTTTCAAAACTTATCCCCATCTTCACAAAAAGCGAAGAAGCATAAAAAGTAGCAGTGCAGTCTGACGAGAAATAAAAAAAAATACCACTCCACTCGTCAATCTCATTACTTCGCCTTCAAACTTAAACTTTTGCAACTGCATTAACGCTTTTGACATTCCTAATTAAATTAAACGTACTCGCGCACCCACTCCAACTCTGCTCAATGGCCATCTTTAAGATCTGAAAGTTTTCACCTTACATACTTAGTCAACCGTGGCGGGCGCTGATAAACTAATGCTACCGCCCAAATCCCATACCAGATTTCCTACGAAACATATTCCACAACATCACCTTGCCAAAGTAAAATACGAGCTTAGACTGCTTTCATTTTAATCCCCGACCAGTAGTAGTATAGGTAGCCCGAAAACTCGAAGCCAACCCACCAACGGCGATAGTGGTTTTTCCAAACCAAGAGAGTGGGAGCTTCCAAAAAACTTTTCCTCAAGAACGCTTGCCGATAAATTACAACGAAAGTCTACCGCACGCAGGGCATTACGAACTCCGTCTTCAGTTGGTAGTCCTGGTGTTTGGGTGGACATAATTTATGGTGAACTAAAGTTTTGCTAATTTGCGGTAATGTTGTGCCTTCCGAAAAAAAAGCCCTGCATCTAGCTCGATATACCTTGATGCAAAAAAAAAAACACAACCACGACAACAATTCACACTCCTTGGCGGAGTTTTACGTACTTCCTTTCCTTTCCGCCTCTCAACTATGTCATAGTCCAAGTGAACCTTAGAAATTCATTTTCGAAAAGGGTTAACAGACCCGCGTCAATCCCCTACAGCAACAGCAGCAACAACAAATCGACTAAATAGATGCGAAACAGATGCACGGATGCTGGCACGGCAAAAATAATGGCACAAGTTTGTGTTGTAGATGTCCTTTGTGTAGTTACGGGGCACAGGTGCAATCGCAACTTTGGCTGGATCATAATTTAATTACTTGCCAGAATGTGTACGATAAAATACGCATAAATTTCGTCCGAATAAGGCGCTGTCTAGGGACATTCCAGTTTCCAGAGATGATGCTTCAAAGGCACCTATCCGCTTTAATTATTGTTTTGTCGTATTTTCCATGCGGCTTATGTCGCAGAGTCCTTCCCAGCTCGGCTGTTATCCCCCCCACCACCAATGTGCGCGCTATTAAAACATTTTTTGTGTAGTTATTCGAGTTGAGAAGAGAGAAGACCCAATCAAAAATTCATAGCACCCTTTTGCTGAAAGAAGATACTTTCAAAAACAAAAAGAGAAAGAGAGAGAGAGAAAGAGAGAGAAGACTTTTATTCTTTTTTATTTATCATAAAAATATTTTTCTTATTTTATTTGCCGCTCACTGCTTCTGGTGCGGAAGTTGCGAGGGGCAAAATCGTAAAAAGGATTTAAAGGAGGACACGTTTCGTCCCAGCTATATTATAGCAACCACTGCAGCTATACTGTGTTGATGGTGTCCGCTCTTTTGTGTGTGGGGAGGGGGTATTGGGAGCCTATTTAGAATGTTCCAAGGAAAAAGTACGCCTTCAGCGAATCGAGAATCCTTGTGATATAAATACCATTATTATGCAGAGTGTAGACTAAGTTTCGGAGCGCAATCGAATTCTGAAAAGAAGCAAGAAATGAATTATTAAAATATAAATACACAAAAGGATTGAAAGTTTTTCTATTCGATACTGTATAAGGTATGGAATGGTATAAAGGTTCCTGTTGGCTCCTGTGGGGATTGGGACTAAATAGCATGAGGATTTGTACCCTTTTCGCCTATTGAAGGTGAGGTGCAAACTGTTATAAGTGGAGAGATTTATCCTGAGTTTACTGAAGAAGAGGTTTATAAATTTGTATTGTCAAGTACTGGGTTTGTTATTTGGATTGTTGAACCGCTTTATCTAAATGGAACTAAAAACACTCCAATTTAATCCGATAAAGTCTTAAAAAATTGTCTGAAAATAAGATTTCTGTCTTAATTTGCAATTCGGGGATATGTATTTAATCTTTTGATATTTAAGGATAATAAAAATAATGATTGTTGAGTGAAACAAAATCTGAAGGGTTTTCCAATAAGATGTGTTATTTTGAATAGCCCGCTATTTCGGTAGCTGTCACTTTTGAAGCTGTTATTTTTTGACATTTGACAAGTGGAAACTACGCCATTACTAAAAATGGAACGCTACACGCTTCAACAACGCATTGAAATTATAAAAATTCATTACAAAAATGGTGAAAATTTTTTGAGTCGTCGGTCGTGAAGCACCTTGTCGGACCGCAATACAGAAATTGGTGGAAAAATTCGAGCTATTGGGACAAGTTAGTGATGTGAAGACTAAAACACGTCGTGCCCAGGTTTGTCCATTCCTCGTGGTTCTTTTGAATTGGGCCGGAATTTTGGAATTTATGGCCGGATTTGGATGATATTGATCTGGACAACGTTTACTTGCAACAAGACGGCGCTACGTGTCACACAAGCAACGAAACCATTGATCTTTTACGGGAAAAGTTTTCGGACCGTGTTATCTCTCTAAGAGGTGATCACAATTGGCCACCGAGATCTTGTGATTTTACACCTTGCGACTTCTTCCTTTGGGGCCACGTGAAAGATAAGGTCTACGCCAAAAGCCCAGCATCGATTCCTTAAAGATGGAATTCGTGAGTCTATCGAGGACATAGGGCAGCCACTTTGCGATTTTGTTATGGAAAATTTCATGAAAAGGATATGATCCTGTAAGCGTGTTCGTGGTGGCCATTTTGTTGATGTTGTTTTTCATTATTAACGGCATACCTTCCTCTTTATTATGAAATAAATATCCGATCATTTATCTCAAAAAATTACATTTTCCTTCGAATATCAAAATAACAAATTTGGATAATTTTACTTAGAAACTTTACTATTCGAAAGAGGGAATACACGCCGCGAGTATTCCCTCTTTCGAATAGTAAAGTTTCTAAGTCGTGCTGTGAGCCAGTTTCCTTTTTAAGAGATAGGCTAGCAGCCCCCCTTCAAACTTCGGACAGTTCATCCCCAATTATGGAAAGGAGTTAATTTTTCAGCTGTCTTGCATGCAGTATAAGAACGACTTTTGTTTCTGTCAAAATTCGAAATTGCTGAAGTTTTACGTGACTCAGTAGTGCACATTATTTATTAATTCTTGATGTTGGAATGGTCATGGCAAATGGCGGCTAGTTTTAATTGCTTCACATGCACTAAGGTAATAGGATTATCTAGCAAATTAAGAAACAGATGAATCTTGAATCTTCATCGGACTTGGAGCATTCTCTATAATAACGCAACAAACCTTAAAAAATTAATGTTTTGGCGGGACAAGTCTGTGGGATTCAAGGCCTAGCTTCTCACAAACATTCGTTTTGTGTGAGTTTTCAATATTTGGGACGAATGGAAGGGATATACAATTTTACGCCGAGTCCAAACGGCTAATTGAGAAGCTCTTTCATGACAGTTTTACTCACTGATGTTTGTCAGACGTTCGCGAGAAGTTGTGCAGTGGAAAAAAACCTTAAGATGTAATTTGGTTCTTTCGGGATTCGAACCGGGGTCCCTTCGCTTAGTAGTTTAACACACCTTACGCTAAAAAAAATTCAAAGTCAAGACCGGCAAAGACTGTTTACATGCATTTTGAGAAACCGGGCGACTGAAAAAGAACTAAATCACGTCTATATTATTCTGGTTGGTTGAAGCATTGAAGGCTCGTGAAAAATTGGTAGGCATATCAGAATAGGCACTCTGTATAGTCCGATATCACCCGACACATTGAAAGTTGTATAAGTAGGGGACAAAACATACCTACTATAAGGTGGCGGATTTTTGCAATCTTAAGCCTTTCGGTTGTCCCGCAGGTTTTCAGTGTTTTCAGTCAAATAACACTGTATGTGGGATGGAGTTCATGTGCGAGAGTCCCTCACTGGTGGTTACAGAGTGTACGTCTGTTTATCAATTGTTATCAGTAATAATTCTGCAAGCCAAAAATTGCATGACTTAGGCAAGCGCCCACATGCCTTTTTCATCGTAAGATAATTTTCGTGGTGATGGTCTAAAAAAGGCTATCTCTATAGGAAGTAAAAATGACAACGGATCTCATAAAAAGGTTCAGAATTTCAACGAAAGTTTCAATAAGGCAAGGTAAGTATACCCTGCTGAAATAGGAACTCACAAAAGCTAATTTTCAATCGGCTTACCTAATTCAAAGCTCTTAAAGAAGTTTGGGAAAATGGTTACACGTGCTGTAGTTAGTGGGATAAATAAACTTAAATTACTGAACCTAATGGGGACAAGAGCAACATCTGGCATCTCCAATTTTAAAATGAAATCACAAGTGTTGCCATAGTGGCGGAACTTTCAAATTCTATAAACGTGTGACACAAATCCCAGTAAGAAGCATAGAAAATTACGCCCCAACCGTCCTCATTTTGATTTTAATAGTAAACTATAGTGACATACTCCTACACCTACAACTGCGGTGGACATGGTGAGGTGGTAAGTGCGTTTGCTTCTGATTTTGAAAATATCCAGTCGTCACAAAATATTTGAGTACAAAAATCCTGTCCTCAAAAATATGGTCGTGACTATAATAAACTTAAATTAGGACAGTTAACATTTTTACTTTTTCCTTTAAATAATTTTAAATGCCTAATCCAATATCCGTCACAAAAGCACTCCCCCATTATAAAAAGGCCCACTCTTGTTCATACCTGCATTCTTTGCAATATCCTCTCAAATTCCGGCCTGCCAATATTCTCGACCAATTTTGAAAAGTTCTCGCTCGTCTCAAGTTTATCAAAGAACAGAGATAGAATTTGATCCTGCGGCAGTATATCGAGTATACTATCCACCAGTCCATGCAGTCCACCGGACATTGTTGAATTTGCATTTTTATCTAAAACGAAAAGAACACAACGACACCAGTTATCCTCTTTCATTGTCGAAAATAATAAAGGTTTATCCTTTTTTTTTTCTTCTCCCGACTGCTATTTATTCCGCTATCACCTTTCACACAGAAATAAAAGAGGATTAAAAATGCGCAAAATTAAATATTGAAAATGGTCGTGAAACAAAGGCCTCCCATTTGTATCCAAGGACTTGTGATATGACCCCTTGACGAAGGCGTGAACATTCCCAACTAAGATTGGAATAAAAAATCAGTTCTACAAACAAAGGACACCTCACCGCTTTGAGACTTTTCATTGACTCGAGGGAGTACACAAAAAAAAAAAAAATACCCACCTTTGAATGATTTTAATATTTATGACGTGTGGTTGCTGCTCAGCCCAAGTCCGACATCGACGACGAAAGAAATTCAAATTCTAAAAGTTTTTAATAAAAAGAAAAGGATATCCATCGTGTCCACCTTTTTGAGTGTAAATACAGGCATGATGAAGATGGCCCATGGCAACGGCATGAGGACTTAACGCACAAACGATCCGAGATCCATTGTGCACGCGGACAGCATAAGCAAAAAATTGCCAGACACTCATTTCCATTTCATTAGCAAGGACATGGGACTGCTTTAGCACGTCGCCAGATAGATTACGAGCTCAGTAGAGGCTTCCCCGCGTCCCAAATATCTCAGAGGGATTTTTTATGTATGTGTGATGAGGACTTGCTGATGGCGAATGGAATTTTTATTTTTCCAGGATGTGGATTATATAGGTATACATGTCCTTGTCCATGTAGTTGGTTCCATTTTTTTTCTACCGCTGATGGGTGGAGAGATTATACAATATTACCAAAGGTGACCAAACGATGTAATCCTGTGTAGAGATATCGCTCCGACACGGACAATCGGGATTGTGAGATATACCCACTGTATATGGGTTTCGGTCGACAATAAAGAAAGTATCCTTCGGTTTTATTATATGTGTTGGGCCGAGCAACAATTAGGATTATATTGAGGACTTAGGAAATTCAATGAAGTCGAAATGGGGCTTTCGAAATTGTTTATGTAGGTGTGTGCAGCAAAGCGTGTAAGGAATGCTCAAGCTTCGAGCGCATTTAAGGTAAGTGCCTAGGGTAGGAACAAAATAACTTTGACACGACCAACCTTGATACTTCTTAAAAGGTATACCCAATGGCATTTCAATTTAAATTTTCATTGTCTGGCCAAGGCATCATTATCAATTTGACCGTGACCATAACTCCACTTATACACGACAAAAACCGCTACAACTCACCGTCACCGACTTGGATGGGGTAATCCTCAGGCGTCCCCGTCAGGTTGGTCAGAGCATAAATGAAACGAATCACATCCAGTCCACTTCGGTTGAAGTAACTCAAGAAGTTGTCCATTTCGGGATTCTCGATAATCTTCTTCTTGAGACTGTTGAAATCCTCGCTGCGCAGGTACGCATAGCCTCGTTGCACCTCCATGTCGTTGTGATAGTATCTCGCCACGATAGCTTTGACCTCCTCCGATGGTATCAATTTTACAAAATCACTCATGTCAATGCGATGAAAAGTGGACACATATTTGCCATCTACCACTTTAACAATTTCATCGCCGGGAAACTCCCACTGCACAAAGTCTCGCCGATCGACTGGTTTGGTCTCGACGAAAATCAACTCATCTGACTTAAGGTCCCTGCTGAGGTTGTCGTGAACAGCAACTGTCGCATTGTGCGCCCCGTAGTGCATTATGTCGTCGATAATACCAAGACTGCCCGACAAATGGGCCAGATTGCGGCACTGAACATTCGAAATAATTAACACCACCGAAAGGAGACAGACTGCGAAACGGCCGAAGGATATTATCGACATGGTTGAGGATTTCACAAAGCACATCGCCTTCAAGAATGAAAAACCACACCACTACGACCGTTATGCGACCGAATGCGATCCCAACACCCAACTAATTGAATTAAGGCATCGAATGTGGTCAATTTGTTCCGCGGGCCATTCGACTTGGGCTTGGGCAGTAGGCACCCAGCACCCACATTCATGAGAGATCTGTGATTAAATTCACGCCGCGACCGTGTGTCGTGTATGTGCTTCTGAGTGGTGCTCGCTCTCACTTTCTCTTCGAAGCTTCTGTTATCTATAGAGTGAGGAATCGGACGACTTGTTTATGCGGCAGTTGGATCAAATTAACTAATCTAACATAAGTATGTTTCTGATGGACGCGCAAACAGTGGGGGGTTGGATTCACTTTAATCAAATCTCATCTGGGGAATGAAATTTATATTAGGGAAGTCTAGCTGTGTGGGAGTCATAAAACATATAGATACCGATGACCCCCAATTTCCACAGGGTGCGAAATAATAATTGAGAATGCGTATGTGCAGTAGGCACGGGCAGACGTTGTTATTGTTATACCGCAGGAAGTAGAGTTTTGACTCTGAATTTGTGGAAATTGCTTTCAACTGTGGGCATGGGGTATAATCGTATATCGTATATATGGCTTTGAAGCATAAACAACTTTGACGGTGTAATATACCGCCCGTGGGCTAATATTGAACATCTTCTGCGACATAATGCAATTGGAGCCGAACGCCGTCGGTGGAAAGTTGCGGGAACTTATAGCTACGTTTGTTTAGTGCTCTAATATCAGAGAAAATAAATGAGAAAAAGGATGCGCAGCTTTAAAGTGACTGGTCGTAGAATAATCATTTAACGCTTTTAAAGAAAAATGCGAACGTTTTGGATCATTGGGGTAGTAAGTACTGAAAAGTACCTGGTGGACCAAAAATTGCTACTTTTCCGACTGTAGTGTATTTGTCCGAATTGAATTATGTAATTTAAAAACTACTGCACGAATTTTAATCCGGTGTTCAAATCTGCTTTGCCAAATGTCGCAATTTAAATATAGGACATGTTTTATTGTTATTAGTTTTTCAAAAGTTGAGATCTAGGCTGATATCTGTACGGGGAGTATTTCTACCTTCTATAGCTTTTTTAAAGTTTAATTATGTTTAAGGCCTTTAAAATGAAAATCATCTTCGTCCTGCAGTTAAATTGAAGTCAGACTTTGAAAATAATAGTAATTAGATTTTTGTCTTGAAAAGTGTAAAACTGGGGGAGCGAGGGCAGCACGGGTCAGTTAGTAACAAGTGTGAAAGGAAGTTATCTATCCGTGTTTTCGAAATTTATGAATTTAAGACCACTAAATGGAACTTAATATTAAGTTTAAGGGCTGCAAAAATGTCTGGGAATTATTTTCGTAAGCTCTTCAGACAACCACAAACAAAGAGGGCTGGACCTATTAAGTCTTGAGAGCGATTTGAGCTCCTTTTTTTCTCCGCAATCCAAAAACGCATGTTTTGTGGACTATTTTAGTCTATACATTTTTTTTAAAGAGAGGTTGCAGTATTTGAACTAAAAATATAAGACTTGTGAAGTGTCTTTTCAAAAGTTGGTAACCAAGAGTTTTTGAATGGAAAACAAAATCGAGTCTTTGTAAGTTCGAGAGCGGGATTATGAGCGAGGATAAGCGCTGCCTATGATCTGTTTCAGGAGTGTTTTTCAAGAGTTACGAGACTTTTGATGCAGTTTTTCTTACGATTGGCCCTCTTGTCAAAAATGAGGTAGGTACAAGACGAGCAGGGACATTAAAGATGCACACTTTTTACCTAAAAGTGACTAAAACGTTTTTGCTGCATCCTTTTAATGAGTTGTGAAAAATTAAAAAACCGCTATTTTAATTTAGAACTTTAATATCTAGTCACACTTACACATTTTAAAAACCCAATCAATTGTACATTTATCTCGCAGGCTATAATTTTGGATAACAGAAACGTGTGAAAATAAAGTACGACATCACAATTTTGAGTAGGTACTTTTTTCTACTATTTTTATTTTTAAAATGGTTTCTTTTATATCTTTCAAATCGAACATATAGGTGTCAGTTTATTTTACGCAGATTCAATAAAATTTACGTTTTTTTTTTCAAAATATTTATTTATAATTTATATCTAAAGCAAAATTCAGTGCTAAACTTTTGTTAAATGAATCGCTTTCCCTTGCGCGAACGTTTTTCTTCATTGAACTTTAAAAACGAAAGAAATTTTCGTTTTCTTAAAATGAAAGCTATTTCAATCTTTGCTTTACATGGAGCTCTAACTTGTATGACATTTCTGTTTTGTTGGAAAACCCCAGTGTAGCTTTTTATATCAGAGTGATCTTGCTGCATAAAGCATAAATGCAATGCAAACAGAGTTCGATCACAGACATGTACCTTCCATTTGGTTCTTATTTCATGAAAATCGGTTTTGTATTAAAGCCGAAATCAGTACGACAAGGCTGGTGGTATATAAAAACATCCCTAAAGGTATCAGTAAGCTAGAGAACACTTGGTTAACAGTCACGACCATTGTTAGTAGAATACCTAAAAGCTAGAAGGCAGTTGCCGTGTCCTTCCCACACGCGCTAAATATAGTTCATAAAACATTAAAAATGTGACAACAAGCGTGGTTCTGTGAGCAATTTCTGTCGCCGATACTAAAGGTTAACAGAGATCACGACTGCGACAAGGTCGACGTATCTAAAAGTAGCCTACAAACAAACTGCCAATGGTTTCGCATCCCCCATATATACGAATAAAGCCAAAACACAAGTCCAAAAACGGTCCAAACAAAAAGCGCCTAATGAAAAACACGTCAATCAAGTGCCATGTCTAATTCCTTAATTTCCAACCTTGCGAAAGTTTCCCCATACCTTCCTGTGTCACTGTCACACTGGCAATCCCTAATGTCTAAGGCAACAACCGCCACGAAGATGCGTCGAAACAAAACTCTCTAAAACAATGTCACAGATCACAGCCAATCAACCCCACGCACACCTTGGCGGCCATCAACTTATAAACGACAACTTTTTCCATGCGAAAAGCATAGTACAAAAAAAACAACCTGCCCACCACAGTACAACCATCTTCAACCCCCACTTTTGCAAGTTGCCGTTGAGTTTTTGACACGTTCCGTAAATATTTGAACACGTTCCCGGTTCAAGTTGACCATTTCCGCGGTTCAAGTTTCCTGATTGCCTGTTAATAATCAAGAGGTTGTTGGGTGCTGTACTTGGTTCGCGGCGAAGCCATTTTCATCAATGGCCTGCTGTATCCGTTTCACCTTTCCGGCATGCAGTGATGCAAGAAATCCACAAATCCACAAAGTAAGTTGAAATGTTTGCACTGCCGGAGACGTTGTATCCTCGCGTAGCTGCACCTGCAGGATGTGATTCTTTCGCTTGGGTTGATGGTTTGTTTTATTGGACAAGCGGTTCAGATTCTAATAATATCTTTCGAGGTGTTGCCATGCTACTTTATTAATCTCTGGCTGCATCTAGATTAATATCGAATTTCAAAGTGGAAGGACTTAAATTATCCTCAGAATGTACTGCAATTTGCCTTCTCAAACCGGTACTCGTTGTCGCCTGTTTTAGTCCGCCTATTTGGTTGGAACTTCACCACACACACAGGTTGCAACTGCAACCAAGAGATGACAAATGACAAAACTTAATCATCCAAGAAATAGCTATGTGCGGTAGTTAAGGATAAATTTGCCGTTAGATCAAACGCCATTCTGATGTAGGTACAGGTGGTGGGCCTCGAGTTCTCAACAACCCCACCCGCACATGCCGCACACTTAACATCGAACTGCAACGAGAGAAGGCGACGACGACGACGACGACGACGACGATGACGATGAAGACTTTCACAAGAACTTACAAACAGAACCGCACATGCAACCCGGTACCGGAAGTGTCTGAGAAGTTTTTGCCTTAATTTAAGGATGTGCATGTGCAAACTTACAAGAAAAAGGAGACGCAAACTGCAAAAAATAGTACGCAATCCACATAAGAAAATCCAGGTGGAAATGGCAGACATTAGTCGTCGTCGTCGTCGTCGTACGAGTCCACCCAAAATCCAACCCAGTTCGACCATGCTAACGCAGCACATAAATTATCATAGTTTGAATAATGTTGATCGTAAAATGGATGAAAGTGAAATACGCAAGGATATTTGCCGTCCACATACACATGCACACTCGTATGAGAGTGAGCCAACAACATTCGCAGTGCAATGGACGGTGACCAGACCGGCTGGGCGGCTACCGCCCGATACTTATGGAGATTAGGGAAGACGAATAGGCCTAGTTCATAGCTAATGGGACGGAAATATCAACCTGGACAGCAGCAGTAGCAGTTGAATCAGCAACTACTAGAATGTGACCTTAAGTGAAGATAGATAAGATTATATTTTCGGTGTGAGTTTGAAGGATTATTCCTTGGGGACAAACAACACCTATTTCATGCATAGTTGCGGAGAACGATAGACCGGCCATCCGGGGGGGAAAGGCAGGGCCCTATAACGAATTGGATGTGATTTGTGTATGAGAACTTCTCAGGTGGATGCCACAATGATGGAGATGGGGCGAATGGAGCGAAAGTACAATGTTGTTCAGTGGGGGCTTCGTTTTAAAGGGGTCGTGTGTGGGTGGCATATGAACCACTGCTTGACTGACACTTTTAAGGGCAATTACATTTAGTGGATTGTTTATTGATTTGTTTATCATTGTGCTGTCACGTACTTACGAATTTATTCAACTGCGAGAAGACGACAGATGTGGGTTCACTTTAAGGGGTTTATATGCGTACATAAGAATGTCGAGGGGGTGCACCCAGCGCATATGTGGGGCGAAAGGGTTTTTATCTGTAGATTTATGATTAGTGGTTCCAGTTCCGCGCATAGGTAGATTGTTTTAAATTGTCTGATCGCATAGAATACCTCAAATGGCCTTAGGTACCTCAAATCAAACACTAATGTCGACGATTAGTTAGCTTGCAGCTTCAGTCAAAACATTTATAGCAATATTTGAAACGGTACCACTAAACAATTGGGTCTTCACACTTTTGTACAATTCATTATCTGCATTTGCTGTGATCTCAGTATTCAATTTTCAAAATTGTTTTCGATGTAAAAAGGTTACTCTCATAACGAGGGTTTTTTTGTTAAAAAAAATAAATAGGTAAATAAATTGCAATTAAATTCGAAAAAAAATTAAAAAAAAAACAAATTAGGAAATGACCAAAACATCAGCCGATTTGCCAAATTTCATACGCAAATCAGTAGTGCTTCGATCAAATGTTGGTAATACGTCTTTATTTGTTTTTAATACTTTACTACATACCCATTGACTTAGGTGCATTTGTGAATTTTAAATTCAAGCACTAATGCAGACATTTTGTATAGGGGTATAATTTCAAAACTCTTCTTTTCCTCTTTTTTCCAAAATTAGTTAAAGATAAGAAAGTATTCTTTGGCCCTCATCTAAGTATCTACTTAAAATTAATCAAAACTTGTTATTTCTTATACTTTTAAGCACTGTTGTGCCACTAACATGCGCGACCCTATTTCCAGACATTGTATATCACGGAATAATACTATCGTGCTAATATACACAATCAGCAGAATCGACATTGTGCGAAAATATATAAAAATCCCACGATGCGACTGCTGTTTGAATCGGATACGGCACTGCATTGAACTTCACTCATTTTTGGACAGTGAGTCTGAGTCTTAATTTAGAATCCAAACAGAACAGTCGTGTCTTTGCAATTTAAACTATTTTATTATTGCAGAGTTATCTGCGAGGTGTTACTATGGTAAGAAATATTTATGTTTTACCCTTTTCCATTCTTTTTTCATAGCGGAAAGGTATATGAATAAAGATTCAGCAAATAAATAAATTAAAATAAATAATAAATCAATTATGTAAAAAACAAGTTTGCTTTCGTTACTTTATCTACAGACAAAATTGGTCGAATTTCGACCTCGGGCGGTACAAGTCAGTGTTAATAGCCCTAATTATTTTTTCGTAAAGAACCTCCACAGATTCATCATAAAAATACATTGCTGTGACGGTTTTTTTTAAGTTTTTTTTTATAATTAATAAAACTTTTCTGTGATCCAGTTTTTAAGACTGTTGAAATTTTATGTTTTCAGTCTTTTTGTATATAAATTTTCTATTAAATAAAACAAATTTAATTAATTTGATAAAAAAAGTTTTTTTTTTTATTTAAACCTATTTCTTTATATACATAGGTTAAATCAAAAGTCAACTATTCCAGTTGTTATTTTCATAATTCTTCTTTTACAAATCAAATTGATTTTTTATAATTTCTAGGTTCACCTTATAGGTCAACAATTTAGCCTTCAAATTTTTCAAAAAAATTGTTTTGAAATTCTACCTCCCTTTATATCTACATTGTTCGCGAGGTCAACCTTTTCATACCAATAATTGTTTCATTAGATACTCCCTTCTTGTGTTTGTAGTGGGTTTGCTAAAATCTTCATGCTTGTGCTGAGAATTGTTGGCAAAAGTAGGTATTCGGGTATGAGCCATCCAAACTAATTTGAACAGATATTTGCTTTACGACGTGCATTCTTGGAGTAAAATTAATGTTTTCAAAATTATTGCGTTGTTTATTTTAAAATCGAATCATCGAAAACGCTATTTTACAAAACTACTCGTATCTTAAAACCAATTTCGATTTGAATAAAACTTGAAAAAAAACAAGAAATGCTTACAGCCTGAACCTTCTACTCACTTCTTAGGACAATAGGTGAGCAAGAGTATTTTTCGAAAAAATAAATGAAAAATATAATGTTAATATTTTGTTTTCTAAAAACTACTCTAACGACTATTACCATAATAAATATTTAGGAATTCACAAATGCTCTATATGAAATCCCGTACTTAGTTTTTTTTTACTTACTTTACTTACTTATCGGGCTCCCGACCCGTGAAGAGTCTCTGCCTGCGACACTGCAGCCTTCCATCCTCTACGATCCCGGGCACGTTGCTTCCAGTTGTCCAGACCAAGCGCTCTGGCATCCGTGATGGCTTGGTCTTTGAAACGGAGGTTCGGTCTTCCTTTTCTTCACGAACCTGGGGGCTGGGATTCGAAGATCCTCTTAGCCGGAGCATTATTGTCCATTCGCTCGATGTGGCCGAGCCAATGTAGTCGACGTGTTTTGGCTTTTTGGTCTACATCCACATCTTGGTACAGCTCATAGAGTTCGCGGTTGTATCTTCTCCTCCATTCGCCCTCCTCGCACACAGGACCAAAAATCCGCCGAAGAATTTTTCTTTCGAAGGAGCCCAGTATTAGCTCTCCCTTCTTGCCTATGGTCCAGCACTCGGCGCCATAAAGCACAACTGGCAAGATAAGGGTCTTGTAGAGCATACATTTCGTCCTTCGAGTTAGGAGTTTTGAACCAAGTTATTTGGCCAAAAAGAAGTAGCAACGATTTCCTAGGGTAATTCTTCGCCGGATCTCCACTATGGTGTCATTCGTGGAGTTTATGTTTACTCCGAGGTAGGTAAACTCCCTAACTACCTCGAAATTTTTGCTATCAACAGTGACGTTTTGTCCTAGGCGGTGGACAGTTGTTTGTTTGTTTGTTGATAGCATGTACTTGGTCTTGTCCTCATTTACTTCAAGGCCAACGGATTTCGCCTGTTCTTCAATCGCCGTGAACGCTTCTATCACGGCACGCTGGGAGCGACCGATGATGTCAATATCGTCCGCATACCCCAGTAGCTGTACGGATCTGTTGAAGATAGTGCCTTCCGTGTTGACAGCTGCCCTGCGCACTATCTGCTCCAGTACGAGATTGAAGAAGTCGCATGATAGCGCATCTCCTTGCCGAAATCCGGTGCATGTTTGAAATAGTTCGGAGGAGCTACTTCCAAACTGCATGCTGCAGCGCGTGTTTTCCAGCGTCACGCGACACAGCTGAATCAGTTTTGCCGGGATTCCGAATTCGGCCATCGCCATATAGAGCTCCTGACGATGTATGCTATCATACGCGGCTTTCAAGTCGATGAATAGGTGGTGAGTTTCGACTTGAAATTCGTTGGTCTTTTCCAGGATTTGCCTCAGTGTGAAGATTTGGTCTATAGTCGATCTGCCGGGCCGGAAGCCACACTGGTACGTGCCGATTAGTGTGTTGCAGAACGGTTTTAGACGTTCACACAGTACGTTGGATAGGATCTTGTATGCGACAAGCAGGGATATGCCTCGATAGTTCTTGCAAGACATAGTTTTAGTTTTTTTTAGGGAGATGCAAATAAAGGTGAGTTGGAGTTATTAGAATTCCTGAAAAATGACTACCCAAATCCTAACCTATGCTCACACACAGCGTATTTTTGTAAAACTCCACCGGTCAATTTCGGCCGCTTGATTTTTCTAGTTTTGATTATGATATTGTGTACCTACCAAAATTGTCTATTTATTTGTAAACTACAAACCTTACCCATGAATCAGTATTTATTTTATTTAATTTTCAGCGTATATACTCACGGAACCTTGTCCCTAGACTACACGCTTAGTTGTAGAGCTGCAGTGATAGAAAAAACGTTAAGAGAGAGGTACTCTCTGGTGTGTTTTACGCACAATTGACGCAACTTATTCACATTCTCATCCAGGACACACACACACCAATCTACCAGCCACTCCCGGATATTTTTCCCTTAATCGATAGCGAAACCCACAATTTATTCCTCGCATACAAAATATTTTATGGCAGTCTTAACCACCACTAAGCTGTTCCATGAATCCCCTTCATTATCGGTCTACGTGTACTGAATGCAAAGATCTCTATGCCCATTCACATCCACACGAAAAAAAAAATCACACACAAAAATCATTTATTTTAAACAAACACGAGAGGATGGATACATAAAACAATTTCCACAGTGATTTTCATATGCAAATGTTGGTGCAACCGTAGTTTTTTTTTCTGCCAGCTTCACCAACCCTTAACGGTGGGTAGGTAGCCCACCATCGCACAAAAGAATGCGGTGCGACATTAAAAATTGTCACAGGTGTAAGAAAATCCCCACATAACGACACTCGCTGAGCCCCAAAACTATATCGCCCACAAAGCGTAACCTTTCATGCCAGGGGTAGCCATAGCTATAGCCATAACTATATTCCATGGGATATTTTATCGCCAGCAAGTTCGGTGTGCGGTTTTATTTTAAGGAACTTGCCATAGTCACAAGCAACTCACATCGTGTACACCGGCATCGGGAACAACAAACGCTGGTGCTGGTGCTGGCATGGGACAACGTTAACATCTCTCCGCTTTCAATTTGCTCAATTTGCATCGGAAATTATGTAAATATCACAAGCAAGTGGAGACCTGAGCATAGTTAAAGCCATTCCGACACCACTCCTGTGACACTACATCCGTACGAAACAACCACTCACCCATAGTAACAGCCCTCCTCAGAAATAACTACGCCGGGTATTAGCATTAGCAAAACAAACTTTTCCATTTTGCCTGCGAAAATTTACATGTAGATAGTGGTGAGCGGTGGCAGTGGTGGTGTTCTTGCAGAGGCCGTCTTATAAAGTAGGATCGTCCTTCCCGTGTGTTTCCCTCCAGCTGAGATCTCCGCCGCGCTGATGGGTGGCGTAGAAAAGGACAAATTTGTATGGCGAATGTGTGGTGTGAATGTCTTATTTAGTTTCTCATATTTCTTTCTACATCCAACGGAATTGTTATTAGGATAACCCGCTAGGTGACTGGGGTCTAGTAGATGTTATTTTGTTTAACGAAAAATGGAACTCGCACTATGTGTACCAGGATAGTTTTGTAGTCGTGACACATGTGGCTACATGTGTTGGATTATGCGTGTGCGAGTATCCATAGGACGGTGACAGGGATGACGATTATGGAATGAAATCAATTTTCAATACATCGCCCCGGGGCTTTTGAAGAGTTTCGATTGCACCCTGAGGAATCGTCTGACAAATCACACAGTGCGGTCAGTCGGGAAATTGTGGGGTTTGTCGAAAGTTCAGGCGGGCAATGATTTTAAGTGCTGTCTATGTAAACAAGACATCGTTGAATCTATTTTAAGGACCAATAATGGTATTCCTAACTTCAAGTGGTTCTCAATACTGCTGTGAAGTTACAGTTTAAAAAGATATGATGACGTTACACATCTTGCAAAACACGTAGTAAACATGCCCTTTTGTAACTATACAAAATTTCGAAAAGTCATACTTCTTTTCAACATTATACTCTTAAGTAGACAACCTTTAAATCTTTATGAAAAAATTAAAAGATTTTATTGTCAGGTACTTCTGCGTTTTTCATGCCAAACATCCGAAAGAGATTTTTTTTGTCGTTGTTATCTCCTTTCGAATTGAAGGTGCCAGCGTAAGAATCGGACAACTCTACTTTTTCAAAATGTTGGGAAAACTGACTGAAAATTCGAAAAAAAGTATTTTGACAAAACAAAAATTTATTTGACATAAAAACAAAATAAACGTATTTTTCAGTATGAAAACATTTTAAAAAATTTTTATTTTAAAGTACAAAAAAAACATATTTAAGTTTTGGAGTTGTCACGTTTTTGCACCGTTTTTGGTAAAAAAATAATTAGTAAAAATCTTCCAACTCGGAGTCTTCAGCTTCTCAAACGACATCTTGAGACCTCAAATCACTGTAAAAGGCCATATCGGCTTGAGGAACATATTTTTGCGCCAAAACCATCACGTGTCGTCGTACTTTTTGGAGTTCAATGGAAGACTGTTAGAGTATAGCAGGTCAGGCCTGAAAGGATCACCTTGAAAATTTCTCCAAATCCAAAAATCGAAGCAGATAGTTTTGCTAGATTTCCTTCTTTGTCATACTTAAATCGTCGGTATTTGGAAATCGTCCATTTAACTTTATCTTTGTTGGTAACAGTATTTTTTGTAAAATGGAGCAAAGCTGCTCTTAAAGTCAATTATCGCTTGATTAGTCACCGGCACAAAGTGAAATCTGCTGGAGCACTTGTCCACTAAATTTCTCCAATCTTTTGGTAAATAAAAAGTTCACATTGTTTTACCTTTTTAAACAGGTAATGTATCGCTACTTGTAGTGTCATCATTTCCGCTGGAAATTTCGTCCACATATTCAGAACCCGATGCAGAAAAATCTATCTCAGAGTTACTTCCATTCATTTTTGCTGTTTATCTTAACTTTCCCCTTGCTTTTTAATGCAAAATAATACGTTTGCAAAAAGCAACTTACACTAAGCCTAAAAACATCAAAAGATACCAATGTGCGATTACATGTACCGTTACCTTCATGACAGGACAGGACAGGACAGGTTTTAGTGTGTGCACTTCAATAATGCTTTTGCCCATATTTTCTACGACTCTGCCATGTCTGCATGAGTTAAATCATTAGGCACACATACTCAGAAAACAAAAACATTTTGCCATTACCATTACGTAGAATCAGCACCAAACGATGCGGAATTTTTTTATTAACAATTTTGCATTTAAAAACATATTTTGAGGAAAAGTGTTACGCTGGCACCTTCAATTCACACCCACGCCCACGTAACTTACGAGAGCTAACTGATGAAGCACAATTTAAAAACAAAGTTAAAAATGTTCTTAAATTTTTTCCTACTAGGTACAAACGATTTTAATTTCAATAATTAAAATCAAATATAAACATAAATCCAAAGTAAATATAGGAACAAATCTTTTATTAATATAAAACCAATCTAACCTAAAAAAATAAATAAATAATTGATTAAATAAATTAATTAATTAATAAATAAATAAATAAATAAAAATTCTGAAAGATCCCTTTCTCCGATGGCCAAGTTTAATGGGCTTAAATAAAAGCCTATTTGAAGCCAGCACGGCGCGACATCCTGCATAAACCAGAGGTCGTTCAAATCCAATTTTGCTTTTAACATACCCATCACCGAGATGAAAATGCGTCTCGTCAGAAAAGTTAATTTTTCACCCAAAATAGCACAGCACTCACTTTGGAAATAGGTTTTCAATGTTTGCCAACATTGTTCCAACGCAAAGCGACTCATTTCGTTTCGCGGAGGTATGATACTGACTTTCTGTTAAGATTTCGAGCGGAAACAGCTGTTTCCTATGGTTTAAAATGAAACCACATGTCCATATGGTTTTTCCTGTGGCTTTACTTTGCACAGGCACAATTTGTCCATTGCAACAACAGCAATACGGTACGGCCGGCGTCTAAGTGTTAAATCGAAATTACGTAAGCTCAGACGGCGGCGTTTCAGTCTTATTCTATCAGTAGGTAAATGTTACATTATTTGGTTTTGAATTAGAGAATTTTTAGACTATAAAGGCGTCCAGCGGGGGACAACAAGGGTTCAATATTACAAATTTCGCCTTTTTATTACAATAGTTGCGGGGTATAATGGATTCAAAATCATCACGGCAACATATACCGCAATATCTCATCCGTGGCCTTCCAAGGGGAAGCGTCTATAATTATATCAAACTAGCGGACCCGGCGAACTTCGTCTCGCTCCAGTTTAACGCCTTAACTACAGGGTAATATTAAAACACAGATAGTTAAAATTCCAATGTAATTTATTTGAATCGAAGTCAGTAGAGAGCGATATTATGAACAATGTTCTTTGATTTGTTTTCCGCGGCAAAAACGAACAACGAAGACGGTTTACAAACACGCGAACAGGCAACGTACAGCTGACCATTTGAAAAACAGGGAAATTCGAGATTAATCCCACAGACTTCCAACGATTGGCCTTGCGATTTGTTGATTGTCATCGCAAAAGCCAATCAAACGGGAATCCGCTTGAACTGGAATGGTGGATCAGTTGGAATAATCGGAATTCTTGGGATAAGGACTTCCTCTCCTTTGAATTTGGCCTTGATGATCGTCGCTTGAATCAAATTGTGCATCAGTTTCTTGACAGACAACCGCATGCCGTTGCACAATTTCGGATGATTTAGATTTCGCAACATGATTATAATCGATCCCACATTCAGCTGTAAATTATGCGGCGGAGTTCCTGGCACATCAACCGAATTCAAAAATTTGTCGAATAATTGGTCGCTCCATCCTCGTCGGTCACGCGGTCAACGGATTTGTACGAATGCAATTCTTCAGCGATTTCACTTTGAATAATCAAATTCAAGCTACCGACGACGTCCCTATTCTTCGATGCTAGTATTGCCCGTTCACTAATCCAATCGAGATTTTTATAATTATGTCCAATACCGGGGATGAGTTTAATGATGTGTTCCTCCTTCGATGATGTGAACTCGCAAAAATTTGCAGGAAACGATATCAATCCAGTCGAAACATCAACAGGAATTTGGGCATTGCCAAGTGCCAGCAGTTGTCTCGAGAATTTAGCAGCCGATTGGTCGTTCTGCAATGCGAATCTCATGTTCTGGGTCAATTTAAACTTCTTGATATGCCTCCACAAAAAAGACGATTTCAGGCATGCATAGTTTATCGGCAGCAGTAGATTTCGGGATGACGGGAAGCGTTTGACGATAATCTCCGGAGAGCAATATCATAGCCAACTGCCTCCAAAGCTCGTTTATGCGCCATCGTGCATTCATCCCAAATGATGATTTTGCATCTTCGCTGAATTCTTGGTCAGTGTGCACGTTGGCTTGTCAACCGTGAGAATATTCATCGACAGCTTCGAAGCGGAATGTGCAGTTCGGCTGCCTATTGCCTGTCCCATCGGGAGCATCGAGAAAGTAAATGCCTCCCGTCAACAACCCTTATCAAGGAATCGTACACGTACAGCAGAAGAACTGCTCGGCATTCAAAAGCGGCACATTTGTTTGGACTCTTTCGGTCAGCTCATACCGATCATAGTCTTCCCCCCGTTGCAATTCGCGCTTGAATGCATTGTGCATTGAACTATTTGGCGTTGGCATTCCCAATTTCGACAGCAGACTGCCGCACATAAGTACGCATATGTCTTCGTTCAGAACTAACGCTTCGTAGCGCATCCCGTCGTTAATTTCAAGATCGAAATTCGAAGTTATCGTGCGAACTCTGTGCAAAATGTCGTCAGCCACGTCGCGGTCGGGTTCAAGGGATGAAATATCGCTATGATGATCGCAAACAATGTACCAATTTGATTCACTGGCGTAGAAAAAGTTGGCCAGCGTTGAGTTCCTATGTGTATCTTTTTTGAGCAAATTTAAACATTGGTAAACATCCTGAAAAGTGGCGCACAGCACACCATCTGCAGTACGCAGGGAATCGAAGGGTGTAGGGCCTATAATGCTCACAAAAAGCTATAAATTATCAAATCAGGCGAAAGTGCAAAAAATCGCCGAAAAACAAATTCAAATTTTCGTGTTTTTCCGGAATTTTCCAAATTTTCCAATAAGAATTTTGGATTTTTCCATTCGAAAAGCCATTCCGGAACAATTCCACAAAAAATTCCATACAAAAACTCAAATTTCGATTTTTCCAGTTTCCCGACTTTTCCGGAGGGTTTTCCCAAAATTTTCTTTCATAACAATATTCTCCTGCCATAAACGAACAACAGAAAAAAAATTTGAGCCAAATCGGCCCAGCCGTTCTCAATTGATGATTCACTATACATTTTTCACACCATTTTGATATACATATATAGATACTTGAAGAGCTTAAAAAGAATGATGTGATGACCAGCCAGATAGAATTGATCAATTTAGTCGAGGAGTTTCTTTAAGCCTCTTTGTGAAGGTAGGTACTTTTAATGGCACTCTTACTGTTTGTCGTCTCATTGTTAAAGCTAGAAAAGACACCACTGTGCAAAATGTCCAAGTCCAGGTATACGACACACATAGTTTGTTATAATATCGTCCTTTTAGCATCAAAAACATTTGATAGTCATTTTTCTGTTCTGTTTTTTTTTGCTGGGGACAAGTATAACTTCCAATTCACCTTTGGGATAGTCGCATTCAAAAGAGGCAATTTATATTCTGATGGATACGCCACGAACTCGCATAAAAATACTGGTCGGGGGAATGGGAAAAGTTTTGCGATTTCATTTTATTTCAGAAAAGCGTCGACCCCTTCCGGAGATGGTGTCCGAAAGCAACATCACTTGTCGCAGAGTTGGTAGCAAACAACAAAACACCCGCACCAAACAGAGACTATATTTTGGGACCAAAAATCCAACCAAATACCTGGTCGGAGGAATGAGAATCGGAATTGAATTGACAACGGCTGGGGCGGGGGGGGGAAGTAAGTGTGAATGTAGATTAGCTCGTGGAAAAATGGTGATTTTAGTATGCAAATGGACAGCGATTGGATTGCGCTCCCCCTTTCTTTTTCAATATCGGTTTTTTTTGCTCTCCTGATGACGATGGGATTGGAAAAAGTCCAGTGGATGAATACAATAGGAGGTGTAGTATAGCAGTCCCGTGTGGGCATATTTCTAATTTGCATTTTTCCAATTGACACTTGAGTTGGGGTGAGAGTGAAGAAGCGGTTTAGCTCTGAGGACACACGAAAAGGTAAAAACAAATCATTAAGGGTTTTTTTTGTCGATTTGCCCCGAAGGGGTGTTTGTATTTTTTTTATTTTAGTTACCATGCAAACTGTTATTGATTTCCATTTCGCAGAGTGACCGTTACGGTGATGGTAAATATTTACGGTACCTTTTGTGAAATTCTAATTCGGAAGGTTGCTGCCAAGGGCTGTATAGGTACAGTGGGCCCCTAATACGGAAGGGACAAGTTTTCGAATAAACGTCAAATATTTGTAATGGTCCTTGGGATTTATTTTCTATTATTGTTCGAATGCAGTATAGAAAGATAATAACTTAAGATCGGAATGGGATATGATGTTTGTTTTGGATAAGTGGACGCCAGCGAAAAAGGAAATTGTTTCAGGTAGATCGGAGGATGCATTTGCAATGTAAATTGTTGTAAAAGTCGTTTTTTCGTCGTAGGCATATTATATTTCAATGGTTTCTTAAGAATTTTATACCTGCCCAAGCAAAGAGATTTTAAATCTATGCTTTCTTGATTAAAGGCTTTTTAAAGTATGGGATTCGAGTCATTGCCATCCTTGATGCAGCAGCCAGCTTTTGCCACAATTGTTCTATTTTCGACGCTGTGCGACGTGAGATCTTGGTATACATAGAGCATCTCACACCCATATGTTTTGTGTGAGTTATCATTTTGGGTACGAATGGAAGGATGCCGTCCTTCGCGAGAGATGGCGCAGTGAAAATACCCCAATACTCTGCTACCACTGCTTCTCTGAACCGTTTTTGACATTTCTGACAGAGTTAATGTTATTAGTCTATGATAATTCACAGCGAATTGATTTCGGATAGAGAGGAGTTCAAGAGCGAACGAATAAAACTGACAGACCGCTTATAAAGGGTTTTTCAACAGGAACGCTACAAAAGTAGAGCGACAGGGACAGCAAACGACGCCGAATTTCTTTTGACATTTCTCATAATTTCGTTTGCCATTTCATGATGGAAAGATATACGAGCCAACAACGAGTCGAAATTATTACAATTTACTACCGAAATTCGGAGTCAGTGGCCTCAACGTTAAGAGCGCTACGTCCAATTTATGGTCGTCATAATCGTCCTAGCAGATCAACAATTGAGCGTCTAGTGGAAAAATTTGAATCCAAGCGTTATGCATCTCTGTGACGTCGTTGTGGCGAATTTTGCGAAAAGATCTAGCCCTTCAAGATTAAATTGACGCAAGAACAGAAGCCGTTTGACCACCAGAAGCGTCGTATGTTCGTGAATTGGGCTGAGCAACAACTTGAAAATGATTCGGATTTTCATCGAAAAATCATCTTCAGCGATGAGGCTCATTTCTGGCTGAATGGCTTCGTCAATAAACAAAGTATGGGCTATTGGTCAGGCAGCAATCCACACGTACTCCAGGAGTCATCATTGCATCCCGAAAAAATTACGGTTTGGTGTGGTTTATGGGCCGGCGGCGTCATTGGGCCGTACTTCTTCCGTGGTGATCAAGACCGGCACGTTACTGTGAATGGGAATCGCTACCGTTCAATGATAACCTAATATTTTTGGCCCCAATTGTATGATATGGCCTTGTAGGACATGTGGTTTTAACAGGACGGTGCCACAAGCCACATAGCGAATGTCACAATCAATTTTTTGGAAACCAAGTTTGGAGAAAGTCTTATCTCACAAAATGGTCCAGTCGCTTGGCCGCCTCGGTCGTGCGATTTGACGCCGTTAGACTATTTCCTGTGGGGCTACGTCAAGTCTATGGTCTACCTATGCCAACAAGCCAGCGACGATTGATGAACTTCGTACGAATATCGAACGTGAAATTGCAGCAGTATCGGCCGATTTATGCTTGAAAACCGTCGAAAATTGGGTTCAGCGTCTGGACTTCTGCAAGCGTGCCCGTGGTGGCCATGCAAAAGAAATCGAGTTCCATACATAATGGCATCGAACGTACTCTCACGGGAATAAAGAATTTCATTGATATCCAAAACCGTTTTTGTTTTATTTAAAAAAAACGCTCTTATTGAAAAACCCTTTACATATTTCCATTGACGTAAATGTTTGTATGTAGCTAGTTGATTCATATTCCTACCATGGCACAGCGAAAATTAATTATACAAGTACTCCATTTTTATGTGAGTACACTTACTGGCAGCTAATAATGAAATTGCTATTTCGAAAAACAATACACCACATCAGTCCGGTCTTCGGGCATTTTTTTCAGTCATACACTCTCACTGATAAGTTGTAGTTCAATAGCCGTCCACTGGTCAACGACTTAAAAATGGACACCCCCTCAAAAAGAGTTTGTTTTAACCTCCACTTAAAAGCGCTGTTTAAAATTTTGCAATGTACCGGCTTCTTGCATTTTCGTCTCGATACGCAGAACGGCAAACTCAAGGACTCTAACTGGGAATATCGCACCCTAACCACGGCAGTGTACACTTTGATCATTTTTCGAAATGCCATGTTTCTGGGCGTCGAACTAAATTTCATCCTCAAATTGTACTACCTAAGGGTGGACAAAATTCACCTAAGAGACCCTCAGTCCGTTGATGCACAGAACCTAGTGCTGGAAAACGGAATTGATTTCTCCACAGCGATCAGTGAATTCATATACGCGGGCAATTATCTGCAGCGCTGGCCAATTCTGCTGCTTACCACAAATGAGCTCATAACGATCTTCAATTTATTGAAGGAAAAAACCGATTCAACTATTTACTATCCGGCAGATTTCCGATGGAATATTGTTTTAAAATATTTTCTATTCATATTGTGTTCCATAATAAATTTGTATCCACTAGCATTCAAAATGAAACACTCGGCCAATCTCAGATTGCTGGTCAGCTTTTGGTCTGACCTGTTAAGCGAGTTGACCTGCTGGAGTTATATTTACGTGCAAATGGTTTTCGTATGTTTCTATTTGAAAATTAACGAAATTATAAACAACTGCTGGCAGGCTGAAGACAAGGAATGCTGTTGTGTTATAAGTGAGCTTGTAGCACTTTCCTACCGAATTCACCGGGCTAAACTGAACATGGACAAGTTCTTCTCGATGTTTTTCATCAGCAAGTATATTAAGCTGTGCAAAGATATATACAGCTTGTATATGATATTAATGGACTTTCATGCAATGACGCGGATGGACCTTTTCGTGACTGTCATAATGATGCCGTATGCGATTTCGAATTTGTATGATGTCTTCTTGGTTGGGAGACTGTCGTCTCTGTTGAGTAAGACCGAGAGTATGTGTCAAGAGAATTTGCTGCTTCTCAACAGCAACCGGAGCGAGTTACTGAAGGACCGTCTTCTTCAAAGGGAGGTAAGTTGGAAAGTGTAAACTTGTCGTCCATAAGTGTATATGTAATTTATTTTGCAGATCGATATGCTTTTGATGTACAGCACTGTGCATGATCTAAGAACATTGGCCTTCAACAAAATCGACACAAATCAGCACTTTTGGTTCAACGACTGTTTCAGTGTGGTCATCATGAATGTTATTGTGTGCTTGCAGTACTACATCGACCAAAAGTGAGGGGACTCATTTAATTAAAGGGGCAATGTACCTTTCCAATTAATGTAATTGTACGCGTATAACACTTGCAACACTGTGATGACGCAGCGTGTAGCTTTTAAATAAACAATCAGATATCAGACTGTCAGTCTATGTCTATGACTTTTGGACTGATAACTGGTTTTATTTCAGAAGACTTATGCATGGCGCACAAGTGCATTAAAGACAAAAGTCATGAGGGGCAATACAAATTTAATACAAAAAGTTAAATGAAAATTAGGAGGAGGACATCTATATATAAGGATTGCAAAAAAAAACGCATTGGAGGAGAGAAAAATTCGGAATATGGTTGTGCAATAAATACAGCAATCCTTAAAGTGGTACAAACAAATTCTTAAATGGATTTACGCTGAAATTAGTTTTCAATCTGTTGGTAGAGCGTTTTAAGGAGATTTTCCTAAAAATAATCTAGTCGCATCAAAAGAGGCGAAAAGGAGTAAAACGGGGTTTCTGGAATTTAAAACAGAAATCGTGGATGCCGAAAAACATGCAGAATATTTAAAAAAAACACCGTCCTTTCTAGGGATGCCAGATTAAAAAATACGAAAAGGGGGACAACGTGAGTTTTCTAGGGGGGACAAGTGTTCAAAAAAGGGGAACAAATATTTTTTTTTTATTATTGAACACCAAAATCAAAAATATATGAAATAAATGATGCCAGTAGGTACAAAACAAAAACGTACGGGAGAACAACTTTAGCACGTGAAAGTTTTCTTGCACTTCAAATGGATGTGTTCACAAAGAATCTTGTTAAAAATATTAAAACAAAGTGTTTTCAAAATGTTCAAGTGAATGTTTTCTTTTACTGAATTTTGACTTATTAGGGGGACAGTAGTTTGTGTTAGGGGGGACAAACAGCATTTTTGTATGAAAAACGGGAACTGTCCCCCCTAAAGGGGGACGTCTGGCATCCCTAGTCCTTTCTACGGTTCACTAATCCACAGGTTTTTATTAAGTGCCACCCTTTAAAATCCCTCCCTTCTTTTAGACTATTTTTGTTACACGTTGCATACCTTTGGTATTCGCGTATACCGTATAGAGAAGCGATTTAGATAAGCGTGCCGAGTGTGTTCAAATACAGATGGGATGCCCAACCAGTGATGCTTGATTAATTTTACGAAGGTAGCAACACAATGCTACGCCTTCATCAACTGTTTTTGGAATCGCAACAAAAGCGCAGATGACCAACTTCATAAACTTATTTATTTGTTAAAGTTAGACATGTTTAACGACTAAAAATAAATAAAATAAACTATTGGCTCAACAGGTCCGTATAGCTAGCCTAGACCTAGCTTCTAGAAACAATTTGATTTGTGCTAGTTCTTATTACAGTTTAATGCCGTGTCGTGTAAACTGTTGGAGAAAATAATTCGTTGATAACTTGGGCTCTATATAACGGGCATTCGTCTAACTTTTTCAATGTTTTCTACTTTTGTGAGCATACCGATTCTTAGTAGTGATATTATTTGAAAATCGTTTAGACGGGTTCCTGAATTTTGGCAAACACTTTCCTTCGGTGGGTATAAAATTTCCCAGCACGAGGTACCTATAGTGTAAAGTCTTCTTTACAATTTTTGTTTGTACATACAAAATATTATTAGGTATGAACGATCTTGCCCGTCGACCCAAGTCTAAAGCTTTGTATTTCTTTGGGGCAAACCTTGACAGTTACCTATGCCCTAAGAGAAACACACTAATGGTAGAAGCATTTGATTTCGGCTCTGACTTGTTGGCTCATCAAATTTCCTTTTTCTACTAGTTCAATATGGTAGCCTTGTGGATATCCAACTACTACTGAATGGCAATAGCACCACTCATTTGCTCGTCAGACTCCCTTGCGTTTTTTAAACTCCTCTATGGGGTTCAGAATTTTTCCTATACTGATCCGTATTTTTAACTTCCTTGTATAGGTACGTAGTAAGAGAAAGGAACTCGAGATTTTAATCAAATCTGACATTACGATGATAGGGGAACTCGAAAAAGTGGGTCTCGCAATTCTGTCCGTATGTACTTCCTTTCCTGAGCTCCACAGCGCAAACGGCTGGACGGATTTTTTTCAAACTTCAGATTTGGAGTTTGTGGGCTTACAGTTCGGGACCATTTTTTTTACATGCTTACCCTATTATTAACGGTACTTCCCATATAACGGTTTTAAACAAGTTTGATTATTTCAAAAAAGGCTCTAACGATTTCAACCAAAATTGATATTTGGGCTTATGTAGGTGCGGTTAACATGGCTGCATACCCAGTTTTTGGCTAAAAAGTCGAATAACGGTACTTTTGAAAAGTGACCTTATCTCGAAAACGGTCAATATGATTGCAACAAAAATCAATTTTTAAGGTAATATGGTCATTCTTAACATGATAGCAAACTCAGTTTTTCCCTAAATAATTGTCTATAATGGATTTTTAAAAAAGGCATATTTTGAGAATTTGTTGTTTTTTGGTTTACCCACGGCTAAAGCGGTTTTGACCAAAATGCATACCTGGATTAAAATTTACGTTTTCAAAATTACTGCGTCCTTCATTTGATTTTGAAAACTGTTCAAATCTCGAAAACGCCATTTTCGATTTGGATAAAACTTTAAAAACCACGTAATACTAACATCCTGAACAATACCCTATACTCAGTTTTTAGCTAAATAGTTGAGCAAGATAATTTTTTGCACTCAAAATTTTCATATTTGTTACTATTTTGTACGCATTATTTTCCAAAATCAGCTTTAAAGATTTTGACTAAAATGTTTATTTACGATAACATAAGTATTGTAAATAAAACCCCGTACTTAATTTTTCTTAGGAAAATGCAAATGCCGTCTTATAAACATTACCGCAATAACAGTTGAAATGTAATCACAACTACAAGAAACTCCTTTTTTGCAAATATTTCCCACTTCTTCTTTTTCAACCATATTAATCATGAACCTTAAAATAATTCCAACCAATTAAAGTCTACACTAACAGAAACCCGCACTTCATTTACCCCCAAACACGTGCAAATTCAAAAACAAATCTCTGAATTCTTACATCACAAGCCCTACTTTGAGTCATGGCCACCTACCAGCATCACCAATTTGAAAAATTTGGTTTTATAGCCTATAAACAATAACAAAAGAAAAATAAACCAACCAAACTGATGATATGAACGAGAAAGTTTCGTGCGATCCAGTCGTGCACTTTATCTACTAGGTTTGATCTGAATAATTATATTTTGTGTCCAGGCTAGATTTTACGAACTCACAAAAATTAAGAAATTTGCCATTATAAAATTACCCACTGTGATCTGCAAAATATTTAGTTTTAAGTGGGAAGGCTTAAAATGATTATTAAGTAAAGCTCTATGTGTGACGTTGTCCGATTAAATTACACAACATTTACCTAGGTCAAGGGGCTTTGCTATTCTATGCAAGTAAATTCACCACTGTATTGGTTGGTAATGTTTAATCAGTATTTTTAAAAATATTTATGCGCAGTAGATCTGCTAAGTGAAGCCTTGGGAATCTTTGAGCTGCCATTTTGGACATAAAAAAGTATTCTTCAGGCCTTTCTTGATAAAGAAGAATCCCTCGACCGTATCTGATTGATTTGTGAGGTGTTATTTTATATAGCACGCTATTTCGGTAGCTGTCACTTTTTAAGCTGTTATTCTTTGACATTTGACAAGTAAAAACTACGCCATTACTAAAAATGGAACGATACACGCTTCAACAATGCATTGAAATTTTAAATTATAAAGATTCGCTACAAAAATGGTCATACAGTTTGCAAAACTAAAGCATTTTTGGGTCGTCGTGAAGCACCTTGTCGGATCGCAATACAGAAATTGGTGGAAAAAATTCGAGCTGTTGGGACAAGTTAGGGATGTGAAGAATAAAAGCCGTGCACGTTGCTCAAGAACAACTAAGAATATTGCTGCTGTAGGCCAAAGTGTTGAAGAAAGCCCAGGTTTATCCATTCCTCGTCGTTCTTTGGAATTGGGCATTCAACAAACGTCATTACACCGTATTTTGCATAAAGACTTGGGTCAAGGCTTATAAAGTTCAGTAACCATTGATGTTTTACGGGAAAAATTTCCGGACCTTGTTATCTCTCAATTTGCCACCGAGATCTTGTGATTTAACACCTTGCGACTTCTTCCTTTAGGGCCATGTGAAAGATAAGGTATACGGCAACAGCCCAACGTCGATTCCTCAAAGATGGAATTCGTGAGTCTATCGAGGACATAGGGCAGCCACTTTGTGATTTTGTTATGGAAAATTTCATGAAAAGGATATGGTCCTGTAAGCGTGGTCGTGGTGGCCATTTGGCTGATGTTGTTTTTCATTATCAAAGGCATACCTTCCTCTTTATTATGAAATAAATATGAATACCAAAATAAAATCTCTTATTGGAAAACCCTTTTTAACGTCAATAAATCCTTCACGTGTTTAATTGAACAACGTAATCGCAATAGTACAGTAAAACCCGGATAAGTGGCTCCTAATTTCTGAGGACTTTTTTCATATAAAACACATTTTATACGTATATATTTCGCTTAACTGCCTTTCCCGCTTAATTGCGTTTTATTTTGTAAGCTTTTATTAAAATTTACGTGAAAAAATGCTTTTAAGTAGGTACCTACACTTTTTTGAAATGCAATCCAGTAAAAAGTTTTCCTTTTAAATTAAATTAAATATTTTTTTTTTGTTATAAACAAAAAATTTTTTTTATTTTTTTTATAAATTTAGAGATATTATGCGCTTAATCGATTTTTTGTTTAACCGCCTAACCCGCATAAGTGCCTATCAAAACGGGGCATTTAAAGTGAGCCACTTATTGCATTGAAGGACAAAGTTTCGTGCGATTCCGTCGTGCACTTTATTCGCATCTAAAAGCACTCCATTTATGGCTTTCAAGTTAAATGAGAGAATCACCACAATATCGCAAAAATATCAGTCCTTCAAAGTGTATGTATGAGATTCGTTGGGTATAACACTTCCTTTGAATAAGATCAAAAACACACGGCTTTAGCTCCAACACGGTATGTCTCCACTTCCAAAAAAGACTCAACTAAAAAGAGCCAACGAGTACAATCGCAGTGCCTTTCGATAAAAGCAATTCAACCCCACCATTCTACGTCTCGAAAGCAAAAGCAATTATTTTCAAAACATGCGTCCATAGGTGTGTATAACGCACAACCGCACCACACCTTTGCCAGTCCGAGACATTAGCCACAATTGAAACATTGATCCTACTATGATACTTTATCATCAAAGTGAGCTTCCCTTCGGCTACTGCTGACCATTCGTCTAGAAGTGCTATCCTCTAATCTAAATCACATCGCAAATCATTAATTTCCCAGCAACCCCTTGCCGTATAGGTATAGTCGAACAAAAACAACACACACATGAGCGAACATGCGGACAGCCTCCCCCGCACCCACACACCCAGAGGGGTGAATAATAATTCACTTATTACATTAAACAACACAATAAATTGTAGAAAAGCAGGGAATAAAAGTATCCTTAACCTAATCGCATGTATCCGGCGAATGACTTCTTGGATTCGTTATTTGCACCGAGAGCGAGGGCTATAGTAAATGTATATGTTGGTAAAGGAGCACGCACATTAACACACGAAACCAAAGTGGCAGCATTGTGTCTAAAACTCACTGGTAATAAGCATAATTCACCCACGCTTATGTGTTGGGTAGGGGTTTCCCAACACCGCACACAAAGTGCGGCTGGGGGAGCCGAGAGCCGACAGCCGAGTTTATTTTATGATGCAGCCCATTAACGTCTCCGCGCGCTGCCAATACAGGTTTTCATTTGGCCATCGTGTGTTTGGTAAACGTTGCGTTGGCATGCAAGGATAGACGCGCTATAAATCCAAACGAATGGCTTTCCAAAGGAGGGTTGGAAGTTGTTGCTCAGTGTAAAATGTGCGCCGCACATTGAAATCATTTGTTTTAATTAAATTAAGTCTCCAAATGAAATAAAGGAAATGTGTCATATCACGAGCGCTGCTTTGATGATTTACTTCTATTTACCGGGCGTTGAACAATCGCTCAACATTCGCGGTTTAGATCAGGAACAACTGACGCGCTGACAGAAAACTGAGGAAGCTGCCTTTCTATTTCACATATTCCAAACAGGATACCTACAAGCGAACGCGTTTTCAGTCTACATAGTCCAATTCAATTAAACGCACAACCCGCTGCGGCAAAAATCAGATCAAGGATGTCCCAGCTGATGCTGGCTCGGAGCCGCCACCAACCCCCCGCACTATGCAAATTTAATCAGAAATAATTTTCCAACTGATTCTCCACGTACTCATGCATCCTGGTTGTTATATGTTTGGTCCATAATTCACAGCATGGACATTGGCAATGTTGCAATAAACGTTTCCATGCATTTATGATGCAGACCGAACTCAAATGAATTGGACTGCTCCAGCTGCTTATCGCCCCGGAGATTGCCATTGCTGTCCAACTTTTGTGTGTGCTTTACTGATTTTTTGTTTATGCGAGCAGGAGTGGATGCAGGCCGCAGCAAACAGGTGTCACATACTCTCTTTCTCTTCTAAAGTATCTGTATGGCACTATGCGAATAGCGGTCATCGCGAATACATCTGGGGCTTCGCAGCTATTTTCACATGGAGTTAATGTAATTTTGAGTTCGGATGATGTTCGCAATATAGGTAGGTGCCACTTGCCAGGCCGGGTCCTGCGACGATGACGCTTCTGCAATTCCAATTAAAAATGCAAATGAGAACTGCGCTGAATGGGACAGATACTGGTCTTTCTCTAGCTGAGTGCATACCAGAACAATGAGCAGCACTGTAAGCGGTTTGTGGGGTCGACGTTGATGGCCGAAAACAATGGCGCGCAGCGATTGCACGCTCTCCAAATGTATAATGTTTGTTGAAATTGTTTTATTATTATTTGATATCGCGCCGGGACTATGAATATTAATTCGTCAAAAATTACACATTACGGTTACTTTGTTGTGTATCCTTTTTGGCTATCGCACGGAACTGATTATGGCGCTAGAGGTGAGATTAATAAGCAATTTAACCCCTTGTTAATTTTTATGATGGGACAGTGCAATTGCATTTATCAAAATGTTTTGTTTATTTTTTTTTTCATTTTGTTGCAGTCGTTATAAGTAGTTGAAGAATTTTTGGATTCAGAGGGTCCGACCTGATAATATTTTGTTTGATCTGAAAGCAGCGATGTTCGATGCAAGAATGTCAGAGAATCGTGGAGGCCTGTCAATATCATTGCTTTTTAACATTTTTGGTCCTTTAAAAATTATGCATCGTAGTAGGACTAGGTATCTCTTTAGGACAACATTTTCCTATAATAAACTTCAAAATGGAACAATTTATTTTGGCGCACTGTAGAAAAAAGTGTTTCAAAACATCACATGCGCGAATTCGGCCACCGAAAATTACCATTCATTTGGTACTTGAATGTATGTATGTTAAAGTGGCTCTCGGTGAGAGAAGCACTTAGGCCGTAAGTCGGCCCATTGTGCATACAACTGGTGTGGGGGTTCCTTAACCGGTTACTCATGTAAACCATTTGCTACCCTCGATAAAGCTAAGAATATTAGCAGCGCTGATGGAGCTTAGATCACTTAGATCATTGAGGAAGTAGTTACCTAAGTAAGCCCTCCTTAAACTGGATAGGGCGTGGTAGCTGCAGAGGAGGTGGGTGACAGAATTATCTTCCTCCTCATCCATGCAACTTCTGCAAAAGTCATTGTATGGCAGACCGAGTCTACACGCGTGTCTGCCCAGAATACAATGCCCGGTAATGACATTAGCGACTAGCGAGATACTAGATCTGTTGAGTCGCAGAAGCGCCTTGGTTTTTTTGATGTCCAGGGTTGGCCAAGTAAGCCTAGCAACGTCGCAGTATCCTAGATGTTTCCATCTATGACTTGCTTTACCTGTTGCGGCCGCGTGAATGAGTTGTTTAGCGTAGGACAGCGGAGCATGCACGTTGTGCAGACTGATAATATCAACGCGGAAAGAGCCTTTTCTTGCCAATTCGTCAGCTGCACAGTTCCCCGGGATTTCACTGTGTCCCGGATGTGATGTTGTTCTGTTTAGCTATCTCGTTGAGTGATATGCGGCAGTCTTCCACCGCCTTAGATTTTAATACGCTGGATACTAAGGATCTAATGGCAGCCTGGCTGTCTATGTGTATAACTATATCCCTATGTGATACTGCATTAATCGACAGCCACGCTGTGGCTTGACGAATGGCTGTGATTTCGGCTTGAAAGACACTACAGTGCTTTGGAAGGGAGAAAGAGAGGCACCGGTTAAGTTCTTCTGAGAAGACCCTGGCTCCGACTCCCTCTGCTGTTTTGGAACCGTCCATGAATATTGACAGTGCTCCTTCGTGTAAGACATTCAGAGAGTCCCATTGGGATCTGTCCGGTATTTCAATTGTGAAGCCTTTTTCGAAGTCTATCTTCGTAGGCAAGTAATCAGTAGTGAGAGGTAAGGGGTTAATCGACCGGATGATGCTGCCATGACCAGTTGTTGTTCTCTCTAGTGCCACCCTTCCCTTAGTCTGATTGCCGCACCTGCGGCGTATTCCTTACTAACGATGTCTAGAGGAAGAAGGTTGAGAATTGTTTGTAGAGCAGCGGTGGGAGAGGTCCACAAGCCAAGCGTTGAGTCTTCTCGATGATCTTCAGATTGGAGCTCTTCTCCAAGGCCGGCCACCATGCCACTATGCTGTATAGGATAATCGGTCTGTTTGGTTGGAGGCCCCATCTCGAGCCTACAGCCCTTCTACAGGAGTACAGAGCCACCAGGGATTTTCTAGCTCGTTCGGCAATGTTATCTCGCCTAAACTAAAATCAGCCCCAAGTATTTGGCGCTTTTTGAGAACACGAGTGGAGTGCCGGTGAGATTAGGAGGGGTTACTTCAGGTGTCTTAACCCTTCTGGTGAATAAAACTAGCTCCGTTTTCGTCGGAAAACGCTTAGACCGCAGCTTTTGGTCCAGGAGACATGTTTGCGTAAAGCGAATTGCAGTATATCGGAAAGTGTCTGACGTCGTCCGCACAGGCCACAACTTTGCAACCGGAAAGCTCCATTGAGATCAATAGCTCATTAAGAACTAAGTTCCACAGTAATGGAGATAGCACTCCCCCTTGGAGGGTACCTCGGTGCACAAGTTTTTCGACAGCGCTGCTGCCGAAGGTAGCTGTCACCCTTCTGCGGGTGAGAATGTGGCCGATTAAGCGGCATATTCGCCCTTCAATGTTCTGCTTTTTTAGTGCTTGCATTTGGTACTTGCTGTCAATAGGTTTTGAAATATAGCCGTAACGGGTGTGACAGCTTCCTACGATTGCTGTGATCTGGTCAAATATTATCTAAACCGAAATGACGATCAAACAAAATCGTGCTGAACCAATAAAAACAGAAGGTCCTTGGCTCTGCTTTATTATTATACGTGCAGGTAGAGATAATAACAGGTGGCGCAAAAATCATCGCCCTATCGGAAGATGCTATAATTTTTTGCAAATGTTGAGAATATCGAAGCTGTGGCTGAAGATGTCGCAGAGGATCCCTAGGGGACGACTTTTGTGACGGTGATCTCTACAGAACCACGCTGAATGAGTTTATCCCTCCTCGATTGGATGAATTCTGACTTGAGAAGAAGTGATGGAGCAACGGTGCATACATCCAAATTCTGAGGGCTGCATTTTTGGGTACCTCGTTTTGACGATTTGCAGTGGCAGCCAAAACCGCCTAATTTAACCATTCCAGTCTTCTATTTATGGGATTTTTTGAAGTCACAAACAAAGTTTACAAAACCTTACCCTTGAAGATCTGAAAGAGTATATACGTCAAAAATGCGAGGACCTATCGCTGGAAGTTCTGGCAATAGTGATGCAAAATTCCATAAATCGGGTCCGATTCGACTTAATGGAAACAAATTTAATACATCGGATAAACATAATCCAAAGGCAGAACCAAAGTTTTTCATTCAGAAAAAAAATGTTGTGCCACCTTGTTTATATTGAGACCACCAACTCGCAATTTTCGCTGGTGTCCTCAGGAACTCCACCCAGGATAAGCACTCGGTCATTCAAAGGAACACACCTTGAGCCAAGCTTCTACCAGTGAGTGCAGTCACATTTAGAAAGGGAGTTTTTTTTGCATAGAAACTCCTTACCGGAGTCTTTCGGTTCTCTAGCTCCTTTATTCTCTCGGGACTGTTTATCCTGTATAAAGCTATGAATGACAAATCGGAAAATACCCACTGTCAGTTTTAACAGCCCACTGTCGGCTAGTCTAAGACGTTTGTCTGACTGAATACACATCAACTTGATTCAACTTATAGCCCATTGTGTCGGCGGCAAACACAAATCGATTTAACTCCTTTAATGTCTTTAAAACATCACAATTGAACAAGCAACCTATAACCTCAAAATCAATCAAATCTGACATTAAACAACCAACCACTTGATCAACGCGAAACGTAATATTAATCATCCTTTCGATCAAATCTGTCAGTTTCATAGTCCTTTTAACCTTCTGAAAAACTAAAAAAAAAATACAAAGCAAGCAATCCCCTGACTGCATTATGTTGAACAAACCGCCTCCAAGCTAACAACAAAAATAAAATCTGTACATGACAGTGCTACAAAAGGACCACACAAAAACAGTTGAAACAGCTTCATCGTCCTCCTTCCTTAACCATATACGAATTTCCTACTCGCAAGCCCTTCTCCTTCTGCTTCCTATACTCCTACCACATCCCTCTGTGTGTCTCCACAGATAAATCGGTCGTTGATGACTGTTGTATCTGAGGGCGAAATCCTTTTATTTCGCCATTTTGTACCACACAATGTTTGCATTTTCTGTTAATGCAATTGCTGCAAAATTATGCAAATTTGTCAAAAGGGAACAGCGGCAACCACCCAACCGAATGGGGGTGCGTCGTGGGAGAGCTTGACGATTTGCACCATTCCATGGCGACATCATCTGCAAGGTAAATATTTGCCCACAGCAAATATCCAAAGGGTTGTGACAGGACTCCCTTTCTCCGCAGGTTTTTTTTTTTTCGTCGCCATTTTGCTTCTGTTTCGTCAAATCGCGTATACTTCTCGGCGAGGTCCATTTGCTTGTTAGTTGTGTGTGTCCCAGTCTCTGGACGTTGCTCGTCCTGTTTTGTTTTTCTACAAATTTGAATTTTTTCCACCTGGATTGTCCCCTTTGACTGCACAACAACTTTTTATTATTACTGCTGATCTTCGATTTGAAAAGCAGTTGGGATGGGGGTTACTTTTCGTCGACTTCTTATTTTATTCTTTCAGCCGAGGTGCTTTGTATATCCTCGGATGGCCAAACTGAGTGCAAACAGACGGATTGCTCCCGCATCCTTTTGATGTTACCCAGCGTGGTTGGTTGGTGTGGTGCGGGTGTATTTGGCCGCATACACCCCATTCCCGTTGTGTTTACTGTAGGTTGCAAATCAAGTCTATTTGTACCTGCAAATCAACCGAATGTTGACAATTTGTCTGGATGGTGTTTGCTGTTGTTGTTGCTTTTTTTAATGATTTTTTGTCCTGCCCTTTATCGCATGTTTACCAGTTTACCTTTGAGTTGGTTGGTAATTGGGTAAATTGTTCGGGTACCCGGGATTAGGTCTTTGCTGACTTTTGGTTACTAATGAGACGGATGTCGCTGGCGCAATGAAGCGCTTTCCTTGGGAATTGAATTTATTTGCGGGTGGTAAAGCCCTCTGTGCTGAATGTTGCGGTGTCTCTGATTAGTTGGCTGGCATATGAGTTTGACTGAGGTTCGACTTTGATTAAATGTGGTAAAAGGAACGGAGGGAAATCAAGCTAACCCCCGGTACATTGAAAAGACTAATTTAATCAATTGTTGGAAGTTGCATCGAGGTGGTGCGGTGTGCGAGAATTTTCTATTTGCATACTACTTCATAGTGGCACATATAATTTGAGAGTTTGTTGTGTTTAGAGAGTATTTAGATACAAAACTCTCTAAATGAAGTCTTACTTCAGAAACGTGGCCTGACCAGCAAACGATTAATATGATTTTTAAGATTTTTGATTGAAAGAATGTCTTGTTCCTGGTCGACTTTTGTGTTTAAGGTACTGATTTCAAAGACGACTTCCTTCTGAAATTAAGCTTAGAACCCAGAGCAGTCAACTGAAAGTGCAGCTCTAAGGCGTTATATTCAACATTTTTTTTTAAATTAAATTTATGCTTCAAAGTTAAATAAAATAAAGCAAATAACTTGAAACTTTTTTTATGATGATGAAGATTCTAGCTTTCCAAATGAGCTGCAAAAAAATATTTCAGTTTTTCTATTTAAGGGAAATCTCGCCACAGTGCTGTCCAAACGCACAAATAATTTACTATGAATATTTAAATACAGTAGGAGCAACCCCCTTCCCTATTGGCGAAATGCAGACTTGGAGTCCAACAATTTTTGTTATAACTTAGAAAAAGCATACCTTCGGGAAACACTTCTGGTTCTGGCTGATTAATAATTTATTTCATTTGTGCAGAACAACTGTCAGCGGCCAAATACCCAGGTCCCTAAGCGAAAAATGCCAAAAAGTCGTTAAGAAAGTTTTTTTCGGTTCCTACCTACTATACAGAGGTAAAGAGGCAATGCGCACACACAACAACAAGTCGGCGAAATCATCAGAATGAATAATTAAAATTAAGCTCCAGATAAATGCCTGAAAAGTTTATCTGAACTTATTTACCTGCCCGAGCTAAATATTTAATTCTTCAGAGGGGTAGTTGGAAGAGAATTTAATTTTATCTCACCCCTGGGCAGCCTTTATAGACTTTGGTGTATTTGAGGCAAAGTCGAAGCATCTAAATGCAACTAAACGGCTTTCAAAAATTATTGAATAACATCATGCGGACGACTTGTGTGCAAGATAGTCGTCCTATCTGACTCGTTTTTATATGAAACTTGTTCAGCTTCAGGGTCATACAAAAATCTCCCACTCCCTATTTGTATTTCTCTATACAGTCCATCGTGTCCAGCTGGTCCATAAAGACCGTGCCTTAACAAAGTCTGAACAATATACGACTTTTAATCGAGAGCACATTCTTTCCACCAATTGCCAAAATTCCTAAGCCTAAGCAAGAGTTTTTTTTTTTAAAGAAATATGCCACCCTTTGGACATCTATCCATTTCCGCAAAAGAATTTCGCCAACAATTTTGTGATATAGCCTACGCCGCGCAGTGACCTTTGTTACTGCCGCTCGTCCCCTTTGTGGTGGTCACGATAACACTGTATAAAAATAAAACAATTGCCTTGGACAAAAAAAAAATCCCGAAATCCTCGCACCAACCCCTCTCAAACTACAATGGGTGACTTTTATGCCAATCGTAAATTACAACAATTAAACACTATACCTACCTACAAGAGTGGTAGTCCTGTTGACCCTCGGGCGCTGTTGTTGGAAATTTATATCGCCGCATATTTTCAATTTTCCTTGCAGGACGCGATGAAAAACACGAACAAGAACACAAAGCATTAAAACCCTTTTCGCCCTGATGCAGACAATTTTTCCGGTGACAAAGGATACATTCCTTTCCTGCAAAAAGAACCGACAAGGCTGTGGGACGTTTTGGCAACAATTTTCGGCCAAATAATGTACACAGCCAACGAAAGGAGACGAAAAAAAAACATTTTGTGTGGCAACACAGGACCCGACGGGGTGAAAGAACACGTCAACTGAATATGTCTCGTGAAAATGCGCGCGCGAGAAACTTAGAATTAAGAGAAATTCCCTATTTGACATTCCGATCGTTGTTTTGCTAATATCAGTGAATTTTTCATTTCCTCACCAATGGAATTGGTCTCGGTCTGGCTCTGGACTTGTCTCTCCATTCACTAACGAACGGTTATGGGAAAAGTTTGGCCATTCGAAATTCCGCACGGCGGCGGCGGCGGCTTTAGAAAGTGAGGAGTTGGCCCATCACCATCACCACTGCCAACTAGCGCAGTGCCGATTACTTTTAGTGGATAATTTCTCTGGTATAGATTTGTATGTAGAGGTTTTCCTTTTCACATGAAATCCAACCCTCCAACAAATTCCGATGGCCGACTAAAAGCTCTGGCACCAGGGGCACTCAATAAAATACTAAAATAATAATAATTTGGTGGAAATTAGAAAAGTTATTGGTGATTGTGAACTGGTCATTAACTGCAGCAATTGAGGTTGTAAATTTTCAATTTTTGCTTAAGCCAAACTTTTTACGCGCGCTCCTCGCAATTATTTTGCATGTTACTACGGCAATATTTGTACTAAAGGGGGTGGAGCGGCCGGCCGTTGCGAGTGGGGAGCGGATACAGTCCGAAAAGTTTTCTGCTTCAATGAAATTGGGTTGATTTTGTTTTTAGGAAAAGTAATAGTTTTGTAATGACTTTACTTCATTTAGGGTGAAGAAGGGGCAGATGGTCGGTGTTTCCAATCTAAGAAATTGACTTTGCACTTAAAACTATTTTTAACTTTCTTGTATAACTACGTAGTAAGGAAAAGGTTTTGTAATCGTACAGAAAATCGAACTCGAGATTTTAATCAAATCTGACATTAAGATGATAAAGGAACTCAAAAAAGTGGGTCTCGCAATTCCGTCTGTCCGTCTTTCCTGAGCTCCACAGCGCAAACGGCTGGACGGATTTCTTTCAAACTTCGGACATGGAGTTTTTGGGCTTTTTAAAGTTTTATCCAAATCGAAAATCGCGTTTTCGAGATTTAATCAGTTTTCAAAAACAGCGTTTCCGGTGGTTAGAATCGAAAATGAAAGACGCAGTAATGTTGAAAACGCACAATTTAATCCAATTATGCATTTTGGTCAAAATCGCCTTAGCCGTTTTCATGTAGGTAAAGTAAAGAAAGCCAAATTCTCAAAATATGCATTTTTTCAAAAATCCATTATAGACAATTTAGAGAAAAACTGAGTTTACTATCATGTTAGGAATAATAATATTTAACCGTTTTTGAGATATGTGCTATTTTCAAAATTACCGTTATTCGATTTTTCTGCGAAAAACTGGGTAGATATGCAGCCATCTTAGTTACACCTACTTAAGCCCAAATATCAATTTTGGTTGAAATCGTTAGAGCCGTTTTCGAAGAAATCAAAATTGTTTAAAATCGTTTAATAGGAAGTACCTACCGTTAATAATAGGGCAAACGTGCAAACAAAAAAGTGGCCCCGAACTGTAAGCCCAAAAAATCCAAATCCGAAGTTTGAAAGAAATCCGTCCAGCCGTTTGCGCTGTGGAGCTCAGGAAAGACGGACAGACGGACAGAATTGTGAGACCCACTTTTTCGAGTTCCTCTATCATCGTAATGTCAGATTTGATTAAAATCTCGAGTTTGATTTTTTGTACGATTACAATACCTATTTCTTACTACGTATACGACAAAGTTAAAAAGGTTGGACCCTCTGAATAAACTAAAACTTATGCTCCCGAAAGGTGGAGTTTATATAAATGAATCGCCAACTGTTGTCTTGCACAAAAAAAAGTGTAAAATCAGTCAAAAATAAGCGTCAAAACGCAAGAAAAAAACTTGTAAAAAAAAGTCAAAAAATCAAAACGCTTTAAAAAAAACCGTCACAAAACTCGTTAGAGTATTTACTCGTGAAAAAAGTAAAATAATAAGTCAAAAACGCTTTAAACAACTCGTCAAAAAAACGCGTGAAAAAATCGTCAAAAAAGCTGCAAAAAACGTATGAAAAAAACCCATTAAAAATCGCGTCTAAATTGCGGTAAAAAACACATCTAAAAATGCGTCAAACAACGCATAGAAAAACTTTTCAAGACCTTGTGCGTAAAACACTCCTTTCACTCTTCAATTATTAAGAATCAAATAAGCGGGCTGCGTGTCGTAAACTTTTGCCTTGGAAACTCTTTTTTCATCTGCGTAGCTTTTGTTTAGAAGACGTGCAGTAATTTTAAATGAACCCATGTGTCATACTCACGCACACATCCGTCCCAGAAGATGGAAACACTCTAAAGTGTTCCAAGTAAAAAAAACATGTCCATCCCCAAAAAACTTTCACTGTTCCTCGCCAAAAGATGGATTTTAAAAGGAAGAACATGTTCTTTCTTTACGATAATGGAGCAGGTAAAAATCCATCCGACCCACCACCTCCATTAGCCGCACAAACAACAACACCAACAAAGGTGCCTCTTTAACATTGTATTGGCCATAAGATCGCATATGCAAAATGTTATAAAAGAAATTGCTAACCAACCCCGCATGGTATAGGCTCAAGGTTCGTCATCGCCATCGCCATCATCCACGTCGTCATATTCGTATATGCTAATCCGTGTGATGAAAGCCGCTTTCATACTAAGGGATAAACACACCCGCCCTGGTTGCGGGGTCCCTGCCTAAAGCCCCATTATACAAAAGGACGATCTTCCACCCTCAGTATTAGTTGGCAATCATAATTTCGTGAACATATTTATTGTGATAGTGAAATGCATGTAAATGCCAGCAAGGAGGACAAAGGACGACGGCAATGGATCTTTTTCTTCCAAAACCTGTAACGTGAGAAAAAAAGAAGAAAGAAAGAATTTAAATAAAATAAATTTATTTAAATTCTTTCAAAAAAAAAAAAAATATATATAATTATTTTTTTTTTTCAAAATTTTTTTTTTTTTTTTAAAGCTAAACATAAAAATCCCGGGGGTGCAAAACTGTGCCCCGCGCGGCTCGTCCGACGAATAAAGTACACGTCGGGTCCTCCACGGGGCGTCATCCTGTAACCCAGGATCCATATGTATAGCTTCTCCTACTACTCCCAAGCTCATCCTTATCCTAGGAAGAAAACACCTTTTTCCTCGGGCTCGATTCACCACTATGTGTCCATGACAAACCTCCAACTGGACAACCATATATAATGCCCCAACCAGAACATAACACTAGAGTGGTGGAACCCTCACAAAAAGGAAGACACAGGAAAAAGGATAACCACTTCTTGTACGGCCTGTTACAGCCGTGTTAACCGAGTATGTAGGGCCGTGTATGTAACTAACCATTTTTATTTACACGGATTATAAGTTCTAAATACCTTCAACTACTAAGGCAACCCCTAGGACTATAACACTACAGGCAATCTCAAAGATCCAATAGGGCTACCGGGTGAAGGGTGTTCGGGCATTCAGCAGCGGCAGGCATGCTAGCGGGGCTCCGTCCTATGCTCGTCGGAATGGGGGGGATCTTGCTACCTACTAGCCGAACTGTGTTACATTCTAATACATGCCTGTCTCGAAGGTGTAACTTGAGAAGAAACGTTTAAAAAGAGAGGAGCCCGAAATTGTCCGATGATTTGTCACGTTGTTGCCCAATGACAACCGCGATGAAATACGCCATTTGTAGTTGGAAATACACCCTGTATGCGCGGGAGAAAGAGAGCAAGGTGATCTAGCTCTCGGAAGTGTAAACCCACCCCTATGGTGACCTGGAATTAGGATCCTTAGCCAACCACCGTTGGTAACTAAGCCACTTCCAAATAATTCCCATAGTTACCCCTCAAAAAAGAAGAGGCCTTAGCCTCCTTTAGACCAAACCTACTTCGTCGTGTCCTAGACGATCAACACATCCAATCTGAGATATTATTACTCACTATTCATTTTGGGGAATACCCAACTTCCATGCTATAAGAACCAGAAAAGAAACTTCAAGCTCCGAAATAATACCAAGGTGATGTAATATTATACAAAATCCATTAAATTTTATTTACTCCAGAAAATCAACTGTCTAAATTAATTATGTCTAAAATTCAAGACCTCAAACTTCAGAAGGAAGTTATAAGCCATTCTATACGAATTAATTCCTCAACAGGAAGTCTTAATAACTACTTAATGAATATCGAAGAGGGGGGATCAATAAATAAACATTCCAGCGACTCCGCTAATATTTTAGTGAAATTGTTAATATGTAGGGAATACCCAAAATTACTTCAAAATGATTCAATTACTACTTAGATTCGAAATAATTACGATAGTAATTTACGTTAATTATTTAAATGCCGGAGGGGCCAGTGAATGAATACAATAAGGCTCACAATCTGTGCCACAAAATACAAAAAAAAATCACAAGAATAATCAATAGGACAAGTGTCAAAATATATATACTTTTCAAAAAACTTACCCCTAGAAACTATAATTTTCCCTTACTTTGTAGGGACACGACATGTAGACTGCAGGGGGGATGGTGTGCACAGCATCTCCTGAGTGTAGTACCGAAAACGCTAAGGGGAAGAAAAGAAATCTACAAAATATGCCGTCAAGTGCGGCAAAAATACAATTGATTATCCTTGTTAATCTTACAAGAACTAGAGATACACAGATAAAGTAACTAATTCGTAGAATTATCTACTTCATTCTTTTATTGACTCAATTAATACCTAACGGCAAATTAATTTCATTATATTTTTTTTTTCTTCTTTATTTTTATTTAATTTTTATTAAGATTTTTACTTAATTTTTATTTTATTTTTATTTTTGGGGTAAACGAGAGAATGTTTTAAAGATATAAATTTAAATTTAATGTCCTACCACGGAGGCTGTAAATTAAATTACGTTAGGGGATGGGAAAGGGGGAGGGTGAAAATTCGGAATAGTTTGACGACTCTGCTAGGCTGCATGCTGAGGATCCTGGTGATGATGGGCTGCTGAGTTTGACCACTCTTTCCTTGACTACTTCCTGGTGATGGTTTTCGAATCTATCGCATGGATTTATTACGGTATATAACCGGGAAACCGTGCCACTTTGGTATATTTTTTTTTTCTTTTATGTTAACCGCACTATATGACCGAGATATGGATGGTCGGCGGGGTCTGAAGATACCAATTTCACAAGGGGGGAATTCGGCGGTTCACTTAAGGCACCAGATTCAAAAACCGGACTCAGGGTAGGGAGAGTCTTAAGTACACGTCCCTTTTTCCAAATCACGTGGGTATGACACTGGTGAGTTGATGGAGAAAAACAAAATCACTGGGGGTGGCTGAGTAAGTCAGGGGGGAATTAATGTGACGCGGCACCACTACGAAATTATTATCACGTGGATGAATTTGGGGATTCGACTGAGTTTTGAGTTTAAGTTTTTATTTATATTTTAATCACGATTGCACATGGTGTGTCCGTAGGGATTTGATTTATTTAGCTCCCACGACAAGGAATTTATTGGTGTTGAACCATTTTATTAATCGCGACAAGTAATTTACTTTGTACAACGTATGAAATAAAACTCGCCCAACCGCACGCGCACAACCCCGAACAAAAGCACACCCACCCAAAGGTCACGTCCGACCAGCTCCACTGCCAACTATCCACCTCTCTACTTGGCTTTCAAAAAAAAACTACCTCGTCAGCAACCGAATGCCTCACAACCAATCGGACGACGCGCAAAAACAACTCAAACTTTCCATGGAAAAGTACTGAGTGCGTCCCCACGCCACTTTTCCATAGACATCGTATGACTCCAGACAAAGGGAATACAAAAAAAAAACTACCGCTCAACCCATGTATGTCGCCAATGCAGCTGCGCATACATCATGTACGATACCTCTTTCTTTGGTATTTTTGCTAATGCGGTTTGACTGCTTTGCTACCTACTGTACGAGTACATTCCTTGTGCCACACCAAAAAAAAACTACCACGCCATCAATTATCAATGACCTGGTGTGTATGTGTTATCGCAAATTCCTTTTCTTGTTTTTACTCTCTCTCTCGTTTCTCTTACTTATCCTATGCCACTACTACTTTAGCCAAAATACCATCAACGCCCTCTATGGGCGGATAGGGTAACACATATCCCGTACACACTGAGGATAGAAATGGATCGTATCCTGTACACAAACCTTTATTGTAGTTTGTATGGGATATTATATTATTGAATAATTTTGGATATCCGAATATGGTTTGGGTTCGGGGATCGATTATTTCACTTACAAAAGGGTAGAATAATTTCCTATGGAAACGATTCCTACAAAACTTATCACTTTTGCGAGTGCAAAGGAGCACAAGGGATAAGAGAAGAAACGCTTGAGTGAAAGTATTATTTTACGAGCTCTCATGCACAGACTGAGCCAGCCGGGCAAAAGCGAGATTATTTCTTCAGGAACGAATGTCTTTTATATGGAAAACTCCTATGGGTCTTCCATTCATATCCTGTAGGTCATACAAATTTGAACCTACAATTTTTCGGACTTGCATTTTCAAAAACTTGGGACAAAGTTTCGCATTAAGTTTCTTTGATGCGTCGCTGAGGATGAAATTGCGTTTATAAACGATGTCTCCTACTTTAAACGATCTGTTCGTACTCCGAAGGTTATATACTTTCTCATATTTGTTATGGGCATCAGCCAATGACTTTTTGAGGTGCACATGCAAAATATTCATCTTATCTGGTTTGGCAAGAACTTTTAGATCGGAACTGTTCAGAACGTCGAGAGTGCGTAGCAGTTCATAGGAGGTGCCATGTTCCATCATGGTATACCCGAACAGGGCTTCATAAGGAGAAACTCCAATGGCTGTATGAACTGCTGAACGCAAAGCACAACCTATGGAGGGAAGTTGTTCATCCCATCTAGTCTGATCCGTCGCGAGATAAGAGCGTATAGCTGCTAAGAGTGAGCGGTTTACGCGTTCACTCGCGTTGGATTGCGGGGCGTAAGCTGCTGTCTTAACATGACGTATACCAAAACTGGTCAAAAATTTGTTAAATTCACGACTGGTGAACTGTTTGCCATTGTCGGACATGAGGGTTTCAGGGACTCCAAAGAGTAAAAAGATTTGATCGCGCAAAAATCGAGTGGTGTTGTCTGTGGTTGCTTTCTTCAGTGGCTGCAAGAGCACAAATTTGGTTAATTGGTCCAACACTATAAGAATGTGGGTATTACCACTTTTTGAGCGGGGATATGGACCTAAGAAGTCGATGAGCAGATGTTGAAATGGCCGGTCAACTTCGAAAGCCTTTCCCATGGGTGATCGTAAAATCGAATTTGGGGCTTTGGAGGCCTTACATTCTTCGCACTTACCAATAAATGTCTTGACCTGGGAGGCCATGTTGGGCCAATAAAATTGTTCGCGCAACCGGTGTAGGGTTTTTGCTATGCCGCCATGCGAAGCGCGAGGGGGGCAATGAGCTAATGATATAAGACTTTCTGTCAACTGCGATGGTATCCAAAGCTTCCAGACCAATTCATCTTGTAACGGGTGTCCTGAACAGTGTTTGACTCGTTTGTAGACAAACTGATTGGAGACTATTAGGTCTGGTAAACTAGATTGGTTACGCTGGATGTTATCCATTAAACTCATATACTCCTCCGATTTAAAATTTGGGTCGGAAAGATTGACTCTCAGCACATCTGAAAAATTATAATTTGAAGAGTCCGGATTTATAGAGTCCAGACTGTAAACACGGGATAAGGCATCTGGCACAACATTAAGAGAGCCTTTTCGATGCTCAATATCGAAAACAAAACTTTGTAGCTTCAGGCTCCACCTGGCCAATCTTCCATCCAAATCCTTTTTATTCATAAGCCATTTCAGGCTTGCGTGGTCGGTTATGATTTTAAACTTATGGCCTTCCACATAAGCTCTGAATTTTTGCACACCCATCACCGCTGCAAGGCATTCACGTTCAGTGACGCTGTAGTTGCGTTGGGCCGTGTTAAGTTTATGGGAATAATAGAAGATTGGACGCTCCGAGCCGTTCTCATCACATTGGCACAAAACACAACCGATACCAGTAGCGGATGCATCACAGACGATTACGAATTCTCTATCGTAATTCGGATTAACTAGGATTGGGGCTGTCGTCAACATGTTCTTAAGTTGAGTGAAGGCGGCGAGCGCTTCGCTGCCAAAGCAAAACTTTACACCCTTCTTGAGAGTATTCGTAATGGGCGTAGCTATAGAAGCAAAGTCTTTTACGAAACGCCGGTACCATCCCGCCATACCGAGGAATCGGCGAACCTGACGTGGTGATGTGGGTACCGGGAAATCATGGATCGCTGCTACCTTCTCGGGATCAGTTTTGAGACAACCTTCTCCTACAATAAACCCTAGGTATTTCAATTGGCGGAAACAAAAATTGGACTTTTGCAGATTGATGGTTAATCCTGCCTCTCTAAGTCTACTTGCTACGCGTGACAACATTTTCAAATGCTCCTCGAACGTTCTTGAAACTATTAACAAGTCATCCAAGTAGACAAACACGTTTTCTCTCAATTCGTGAGGTACCACTTTGTCCATTAATCTGCACATGCGCTGTGGCGCATTGCAGAGGCCAAAGGGCATGACTCGGAATTGGTAAAGTGGTCTACCGGGGACGGTGAAAGCAGTCTTCTCCCTGGACCTTTGCTCCAACGGTATCTGCCAGAAGGCATCCTTCAAATCCACACTCGAAATAAAGTGTGTATCCGAAAGACGCCCCAGCAGCCCCTCAATATGAGGAAGTGGATACGCATCCTTTCTTGTGACTTGGTTCACTTTTCGAAAGTCCAAGCACAGGCGATTCTTACCAGGTTTTCGTACCAATACGACTGGTGAACTCCATGCGCTTGAACTCTCCTCAATGATCCCCATGTCCAGCATGCGATCCAACTCCTCATACAGCAGAGTTTGTACCGCTGGAGAAACGGGATAATGCCGCTGTTTGACGGGTTCAGCGTCACCGGTATCTATCAGATGTTCCTCTAAAGTTGTTTTTCCTAGGCCAACAGTGGCAAAGGAGGGGAACAACTTCATGGTTTGGTTTAATCTACTGGACTCCTCGGGTGATAGCTTACAAAAATGTTCATTACTGGGACTAACTGGTCGATCGAACGATAGTTCGGATATAAGGTGTGGCGCTATCTGAAACGACTTCCAGAAGTCAACCCCCAAGTATAAGGGTTGCTTCAGGGAGGGAACTAGAAAGAGGGTGATCGGCTTGACCGAGCCTTTGTACGAAATGTCGATGGTAACTTGTCCTATAACGGACTGGGTCTGTCCGTCAGCAGTTTTCACTAGCGAGCGAAAACTTTTGAAGGGGATATTATTTAATTCGAGCAGCTTGCATCCCTCGTGTCCGAGGCAACTTATAGCGGCTCCGCTATCTAAAAGTCCTAATATACTGTGTCCGGAGATGCTCACTAAGGCATAAGGACGTGGATCATGCTCGGGACTACAGAGAGATGTGGCTGCTAGAGAACGATAAGTTTGTCTTTTCTGTTTAAACTTGTTTCGAAGTCGGAGTATTTTATTCGACACACCGAAGGGAGTGTTATTGAATATCCTACGTCGGGTTGCATAGTAATTCTGCAATCGATCATGCCAGGATTTACCTGACGTGTTCCGGTTTTGAACAGGCTGAGGAAGAGATGTTACTTCACGTCTGAGGATCTTAATTGAATTCGAACAGTCTGGGGAAGGTGAAGTTGTGAAAGTGGTACTGTTACGTGAAGTTAATTGCGAGCCGGGTTTCTGTCCTGTGAACAACTCACCCCGGTGGATGACCTGTTCTGCCGCGAGTTTTCCGAACATCGCGTGCATCTGGGTGTAGTTGTATTTTCCCTACCACACTTATAACAGAATACATTTCTTTGGGGGCTATCGCACTCATAAAAAGTGTGCCCAATAACCTTGCAGTTCCAGCACGCCAATGCGTTTTGGTTTCTGCGACTTTCGATTGCGTCGACATGAGGGTCAACGCCACTAAAAGAGGGTTCTTCTTCACTAACTCCTAACTCATTAACATGCCGTCGAAAGGCGGGAGCTGGCATAGCTCGAGCTCTAGGGGGCTCATGATCACTGAGATACTTTTCAATGGTGCGACATACATACACCAGTTCGGGTAGGCTGCTGGTATTGAAGGTGATTAAGAGCTCACCCATACGCTTGCCTACGTTTTGTTTAATAATTTCGATTATTTCTCTGTCTGGTTTTGGGTTTCTCAAACGGCTATTCAATTGCAAAATATCGTTATATAGATCATCGAAAGGTTCCGCAGGACCTTGACGACGATCGGTCATTCTTCGAGACAACTCGGAATCTGTTTCCAGGCTTCTAAATTGTTCTATCAGGGAATTCTTAAGACCGGGCCAAGTGACATTTGGATTGGACTTTAAGTAAACCCAAAACCAATTTTCAACTGGGCCGGTGACAAACTGGTGAAAGTTCAACACTACCTCATGCCATGAAGCTCCATAACCTTCTTTGACTCGCTCCAAACGGAAAAGGAAGTCATCGACTGACATCTTTTGGTTATCAAATTTAATGCCCCACTTATGAAAATGGTGGGCCTTAGAAATGGTCGACGCGGGAGTTTGCACTCTACCGCCAGTAGTGGGAGTCAAGGGCTGGTTAAGGTTCAAATTGTTGAGTTGGTTAAGAAAATTATCCACGTTCTCACTTCGAACGTTGGGAGGGGGAACCGTCATATCCGGTAATCTCATAGGAAATGCTGGTGGTTGCTCAGGCTGGGGTGGTACGGCTGCACTAGTATTACGTGGAATTCGTGTCGGAGTCCGAGAGTTTAATAGGTCTTGAAAAAGCAGAGTTATATCGTTTTTGGTAGTGACTCGGTTCCTTTCTAACTCTTCTCTGATCACACGTAAATCTTCGGTGCGGCTCAGGCCAACCGTGGCCGTTACGATCTCCTGTACATACTGTGCCAAACTATTATCTCTTATGGTATTGTCCGCATCAACTTCCACATCCGATTCCGCGCGTATATTTACGTGCTCAACAATCGGTTGCGAGTCACCGGACCGGGTGTCATTGAGAGAAGCAAGTGCTTCCCGTGAAGTGGACGGAACGGGTTCGTCGTTAAGAGTACGGGGTTTCGACCGAGAGATTTTTGGGCCTAAAGACAAACGAGTGTCCTTGGCCTTTTTGTCTTTCTTGGGACGTAAAAGCCTCTCAGAGGCTACGTTTGGAAGCGACATATTTTGACTAGGGTCGTTGATAAAAATACCAGAGGTAGCAACTTTCAATATGGAAACTAATAAAAAATTATGTTTGGTCAATCATTGACAAAACTAACTTACAAATAATCAGACTAATACTACTAAGAAATTCACCAATTTCAAATTGGGGTAATTAATTACGTTTATAAATACTTCATAAAAGATTTGGATGTGTTGACGTCATATCGGACAAAGACTAGCAGAACGGTTTAAAAAAAAATTCTCTGTACATATATATACATAAAAATATAAATATATATATACGCACATACAAAATGAATATAGTATGACGACAAATCGTTCCTCAACGGATTTGCGAAGACGGGTTAGAAATGGATCAGTCATAGACCGGGTCATGAGGACCTAGCGACACAGCAACAGACGTAAGTCTAGACATCGTGTCCTAACCTACCGGACAGTGCGCTTTCCACTTCTCGTAACCGAGATGATGAAATAAAGAATCAGCTATCTCAACCGATAGCGATTGACTAAAGTTATGCAAATATTACTAAAAATCTTGTTTTCTTTCTTTGAGCAGCTTGATCATCACATTAGAGCACCCTACAATCAGGGATGATTAGCGTGGTTAGCAACTGACATAGATCGGGAATATAGTCACCAATCTACCGGACAAAGCTACAAAATCATCTATGAGATAAAGCACTACGAAGCGATGACATATATGGATCGGTGTACAAGACAAGGCCAATTGCCAATTGCAATTGTACACACGAACTACAGGTGAATAAATTCGAATACCTTAAAGGCAGCAAAACGTTAGTCTGGGCAAAACGCCACGAACTAAACGGACAACCAAAAGGTGACTCACAAGATTCTGAGATGAATCTCAAGAACAGAAGTGAGTGATAGCTGAACTTCTTGAGAGCAAGCTCAATCAAGAGTACCAAAAAAAAAAAAAAAAAAAACACAGATATTTGTGTGAAGAGTAGAAGAAAATTCGTCTGCAACCTATAATAAGATTACCCAACTAACAAATGGGTATAAAAGAACTAGATTTCGGAATCAATTTCGGGCCCCACGTTGGGCGCCATCCTGTAACGTGAGAAAAAAAGAAGAAAGAAAGAATTTAAATAAAATAAATTTATTTAAATTCTTTCAAAAAAAAAAAAAATATATATAATTATTTTTTTTTTTCAAAATTTTTTTTTTTTTTTTTAAAGCTAAACATAAAAATCCCGGGGGTGCAAAACTGTGCCCCGCGCGGCTCGTCCGACGAATAAAGTACACGTCGGGTCCTCCACGGGGCGTCATCCTGTAACCCAGGATCCATATGTATAGCTTCTCCTACTACTCCCAAGCTCATCCTTATCCTAGGAAGAAAACACCTTTTTCCTCGGGCTCGATTCACCACTATGTGTCCATGACAAACCTCCAACTGGACAACCATATATAATGCCCCAACCAGAACATAACACTAGAGTGGTGGAACCCTCACAAAAAGGAAGACACAGGAAAAAGGATAACCACTTCTTGTACGGCCTGTTACAGCCGTGTTAACCGAGTATGTAGGGCCGTGTATGTAACTAACCATTTTTATTTACACGGATTATAAGTTCTAAATACCTTCAACTACTAAGGCAACCCCTAGGACTATAACACTACAGGCAATCTCAAAGATCCAATAGGGCTACCGGGTGAAGGGTGTTCGGGCATTCAGCAGCGGCAGGCATGCTAGCGGGGCTCCGTCCTATGCTCGTCGGAATGGGGGGGATCTTGCTACCTACTAGCCGAACTGTGTTACATTCTAATACATGCCTGTCTCGAAGGTGTAACTTGAGAAGAAACGTTTAAAAAGAGAGGAGCCCGAAATTGTCCGATGATTTGTCACGTTGTTGCCCAATGACAACCGCGATGAAATACGCCATTTGTAGTTGGAAATACACCCTGTATGCGCGGGAGAAAGAGAGCAAGGTGATCTAGCTCTCGGAAGTGTAAACCCACCCCTATGGTGACCTGGAATTAGGATCCTTAGCCAACCACCGTTGGTAACTAAGCCACTTCCAAATAATTCCCATAGTTACCCCTCAAAAAAGAAGAGGCCTTAGCCTCCTTTAGACCAAACCTACTTCGTCGTGTCCTAGACGATCAACACATCCAATCTGAGATATTATTACTCACTATTCATTTTGGGGAATACCCAACTTCCATGCTATAAGAACCAGAAAAGAAACTTCAAGCTCCGAAATAATACCAAGGTGATGTAATATTATACAAAATCCATTAAATTTTATTTACTCCAGAAAATCAACTGTCTAAATTAATTATGTCTAAAATTCAAGACCTCAAACTTCAGAAGGAAGTTATAAGCCATTCTATACGAATTAATTCCTCAACAGGAAGTCTTAATAACTACTTAATGAATATCGAAGAGGGGGGATCAATAAATAAACATTCCAGCGACTCCGCTAATATTTTAGTGAAATTGTTAATATGTAGGGAATACCCAAAATTACTTCAAAATGATTCAATTACTACTTAGATTCGAAATAATTACGATAGTAATTTACGTTAATTATTTAAATGCCGGAGGGGCCAGTGAATGAATACAATAAGGCTCACAATCTGTGCCACAAAATACAAAAAAAAATCACAAGAATAATCAATAGGACAAGTGTCAAAATATATATACTTTTCAAAAAACTTACCCCTAGAAACTATAATTTTCCCTTACTTTGTAGGGACACGACATGTAGACTGCAGGGGGGATGGTGTGCACAGCATCTCCTGAGTGTAGTACCGAAAACGCTAAGGGGAAGAAAAGAAATCTACAAAATATGCCGTCAAGTGCGGCAAAAATACAATTGATTATCCTTGTTAATCTTACAAGAACTAGAGATACACAGATAAAGTAACTAATTCGTAGAATTATCTACTTCATTCTTTTATTGACTCAATTAATACCTAACGGCAAATTAATTTCATTATATTTTTTTTTTCTTCTTTATTTTTATTTAATTTTTATTAAGATTTTTACTTAATTTTTATTTTATTTTTATTTTTGGGGTAAACGAGAGAATGTTTTAAAGATATAAATTTAAATTTAATGTCCTACCACGGAGGCTGTAAATTAAATTACGTTAGGGGATGGGAAAGGGGGAGGGTGAAAATTCGGAATAGTTTGACGACTCTGCTAGGCTGCATGCTGAGGATCCTGGTGATGATGGGCTGCTGAGTTTGACCACTCTTTCCTTGACTACTTCCTGGTGATGGTTTTCGAATCTATCGCATGGATTTATTACGGTATATAACCGGGAAACCGTGCCACTTTGGTATATTTTTTTTTTCTTTTATGTTAACCGCACTATATGACCGAGATATGGATGGTCGGCGGGGTCTGAAGATACCAATTTCACAAGGGGGGAATTCGGCGGTTCACTTAAGGCACCAGATTCAAAAACCGGACTCAGGGTAGGGAGAGTCTTAAGTACACGTCCCTTTTTCCAAATCACGTGGGTATGACACTGGTGAGTTGATGGAGAAAAACAAAATCACTGGGGGTGGCTGAGTAAGTCAGGGGGGAATTAATGTGACGCGGCACCACTACGAAATTATTATCACGTGGATGAATTTGGGGATTCGACTGAGTTTTGAGTTTAAGTTTTTATTTATATTTTAATCACGATTGCACATGGTGTGTCCGTAGGGATTTGATTTATTTAGCTCCCACGACAAGGAATTTATTGGTGTTGAACCATTTTATTAATCGCGACAAGTAATTTACTTTGTACAACGTATGAAATAAAACTCGCCCAACCGCACGCGCACAACCCCGAACAAAAGCACACCCACCCAAAGGTCACGTCCGACCAGCTCCACTGCCAACTATCCACCTCTCTACTTGGCTTTCAAAAAAAAACTACCTCGTCAGCAACCGAATGCCTCACAACCAATCGGACGACGCGCAAAAACAACTCAAACTTTCCATGGAAAAGTACTGAGTGCGTCCCCACGCCACTTTTCCATAGACATCGTATGACTCCAGACAAAGGGAATACAAAAAAAAACTACCGCTCAACCCATGTATGTCGCCAATGCAGCTGCGCATACATCATGTACGATACCTCTTTCTTTGGTATTTTTGCTAATGCGGTTTGACTGCTTTGCTACCTACTGTACGAGTACATTCCTTGTGCCACACCAAAAAAAAACTACCACGCCATCAATTATCAATGACCTGGTGTGTATGTGTTATCGCAAATTCCTTTTCTTGTTTTTACTCTCTCTCTCGTTTCTCTTACTTATCCTATGCCACTACTACTTTAGCCAAAATACCATCAACGCCCTCTATGGGCGGATAGGGTAACACATATCCCGTACACACTGAGGATAGAAATGGATCGTATCCTGTACACAAACCTTTATTGTAGTTTGTATGGGATATTATATTATTGAATAATTTTGGATATCCGAATATGGTTTGGGTTCGGGGATCGATTATTTCACTTACAAAAGGGTAGAATAATTTCCTATGGAAACGATTCCTACAAACCCCTCGTTGAAATTCCCTGTGAAATATTATGCAAATTTCATAACACATGCCATGGTTGCGGGCGGGTGTGGTATATCCTTTTTCGCTTTTCTTATGTGTCACAGTACTGTACAGTATACAGTAGAGTACATCATGCAAATGCGGATGCTAAAAAATGTGCTCCTTCATTTGTTCATCCGAACATCGGATCAGTGTCAATGTTTGTTGCTGTCTGTAGATGAAATGTGAGAGTGCTGGGTGGGATGAAGTGGGCCCACAAAAAAAGGATTAAATTTCAAAATCCCAACCAAAAAAAAAAAACAGTTCCTTACTGTGTCAATATAATGTTAAGAAAAAGTCGTAGATGTAAACGATGTAGTAGTTGAATACAGGAATAGGACGCCACCATTATACACTGGTAGAGGGATTAGTTTGATGATGTTAAGGATTTGCATTTGCATTTCTGATGATGGGGATGTCCTCTCCCCTTGCACACAATGGTAATCGAATAAACTCTCGCTCTTGCTCTTTGGATGGCGGTTACCATTTATCAATGAGACGGTGTGCTTTGGTGTTTTCTTACGAGGGTCTAAGTTGCTGTTTTCGCATTTGCATAAGTAGAATGCAATTTAATTATCGGATTAGAATAACACCACCATCCGTTGGTGTGAAGTGTGATTTTTCTTCATCTCCCCTTTTTGAATGGGAGAGTAAGAGCGGGAATGCAAATTAAGGGTAGATTTGCGGACACGGTTCGGTTCGGTTCTGATTGTTATGCAATATCTGGCGAAGGAAATTCGTTCAACAAGAAGATGCTCGGTTGGAAGGTGTGTCCGCATGGAAGTTTAGTACGTATTTTTGATGTGATAGAGAATCCTTTTAACCGCACAGTTAATACTACCAAAAAGTAGATGTATGCAGAGAGGAAAGTGAGGTAGATAGAACTATATCGAATAAGAGAAAGTGCTTGGGCCAGCATCGTATTCAAAATATTTTTTTAAATCAATCACAGGGACATACCCTCGATCCCTTAGAATTTAGAGGCATCAGCATGACAGTTGAACTTTCGGATATTTGTTAAAACTCCTAGTAGAAAAAGGAACGTAAAAAGTATTTTGATTGAATCAAGAACGGTTGATAAGTTGTATACTACTAAAAAACAGCTCTCACTTTTGATCCTCTGAAAAACACACCCCTTGCAAACGGCTTCTGAAATCAAACAAAACTTCAATACGGTCTGCCTCGATGTCACTCTTAGTTTCTTAACTGCCTGTGTCTTCCTGCCAAGTCAACTCCAGTAAAATGCCCCCAGCTTAAATCCACACTTTCCGCTATGGGTCCCCAAACTCACGTTTCGAACAATGCACTGCATCTGGACAGGTCCGCGAGATCACTATCGCCCAACAGATTAACATGTTTCCATTGCAGCATCTAAATCCAATGTCCAAACATCATCAATGTCAGCTTCCAAATCAATTGATTGACTCTCCCATATACACCGACAAATAACAACTGTAATCCACAGGGATAACATCATCCCTGCGACCATCAGCATCACTGCTGCCATGCAATTCGTTCTAAACAACAAACAAACAGCGCCATCTCACCACAATGACATGACTCACTCATTCTCGGCTGTCACAGGCTAACCAGCCGCCGCAGCACCCTAGCCGAAAAATTGTTGTTCCAAGTTGTGTGGACAAAAATTAGAAAAAAAAATTATTACGTCAATGATGTATAAAACTATTAGCCAAAGCCAAATGCCAGACCATAAAACCTGTCAGACTGCTGTCGCCCATATGGTGATTTGCTGCCACACACACCGTCACCAGTCGAGGCAAAGAAAAAAAAATCAATTTTCGTCCACCCTCCGACATATTGACTGACCATCCGCCCGGCAAAAATGCGAACGCAAAAAATATATGTGTCCTCTAAGTGCCACCCCCTGATGTTGTCGGCCGATGGTCGTCGAATGCTACTGAACATCGTACCGCCATTAATCAATTACACCGCGTGCTCCCCTGGGAGGCGCAATTGCATCGAGACTCAGAGATTTTGACTTTCCTGTCTTTCGTCCTCCTCCTCCCGCCCAATATCGGTCTCTAATTTATGAGCTTAATATCCTTCACATCCTTCGGTGCGTTTTCTGGCAGTCCCTCATGTAAACAGTCACTCGCACGGTCACGACCAACGACCAACAACCAACGACAACGACAACCACGATGATGATGATGTAGATGTTGATATTGGTCCACCCAAAACCGAAGGTGTGTGACTTTGTAAAATCTCCCGCTACCTAGGGGTGCTGCACCCCAGGCCTTGGGAATTATTATGAACAAAAAAAATCTATTTCAAGCAGAAAACCACTATGGCCACTATTACCACCGGAAAACTAGAGCCACCCCATCAGTTCCAGCGTGTGTGTGTCTATGGAAAATCTCTGGAGGACGTCAAAAACATAAAACAAAATTAGGTTATGATTTATAAGTTCAGAGTTTGTGGACCGTGTAGACCATGCATTGGTTTTAAACTCTATTCCCGCACACAAGTTGCAGTTGTCATCCACCATCCTGCAGCTTGTGTTTTTATGGGCCTGGGACTGGAGCTGAAATCTGTATATGCGGTATGGCAAGTTTTCTTATGGTCGCCTTTTTTGTTGAGGGGGTTCGGTGGTACTGTGCATTTGAGTAATGCATGCGGACTAGGGACAATTGGGTTCTTGTAACACACCACCCTCTGGTGTCTCTGTGTGTCATAGCAGCCCAAAACAGTGGTCACCAATGTGCACAAAAAGGACCTTACCGACTAAAAAGTGCAAAAGCTTTATATAGGTGGGTGTTAAAAAGTTAATTTAATTTTTGTTTTGAACCAGAGTGTCCGTAAATAACTTCAACAAAGTTGCATCCTTTGGAAGTACATAGTTGCTTTCTCTCTTTTTGCCATACGCATCACATTTCTTTAATCAACATCAATGGGTGTGTGCGTGTAAATCCCCTTGGGGGCTGCGTAACATAGATTACTCAAAGGAATCAGGATATTGAATTTTCTACGAAATGGAGAGGCTGACGATGCATTTGATGCTCCAATTATTTTCTTTCTGAGAATGAGAACGAAAATAATGTACATCCATCCATTGAGCCCCAAGTCGGATTGCAATTTCTCAAGGACCTCTGACTGTGTTTTGCAGTAGCAATCAGCAATTGAAAAACCCGAATGCACCACATACATTATGTTGCAAGAGTGAGTGTATCATCGTTGGATGCGGACGAGTCCAAGTAATTAACTGTAGTGCTCCCTTTCCGTGCATGTGTATAATTGAAACATCTGGTTCTCTTGTGTCCATTTGCATAGGTATATGGAGCTGGTTTACTTACACCTGCAAGACACCCGTTGAGCATGATTAGAGATGTCTCTGTTTTTTGGAATTGTGGGTGGACTGGCTAAAGCACTCAATTCAAGTGTGTTTTCTTGTAACTGAATGTCGATACGGCTATACAGTGTAGGTATGCTGACGACGATGTTTCAATGTGGTTTTAGAAAAGGATTCACAGAGTGTGTGCAGCGATCATTCATTCGAAGTTAACGAAGCGACTTTAAGCAAATTTTCCTATTTACCTATGCTAGTTAAAGAGTGAAATGAATGTTCTTCGACATTCGAAATGGAAAGTAATCTGATTGCAGACAAATTTGAACTTAGATTACTACATTTCGCTCTTATTAAAATAGCGTACAAGAAGGACACCTGTCCTTTGAATACTGTCCATTATCTACATCTCTACAGATATGGGGCCTAAAAACCAAATAAGCCGCGAACGATAAGAGTAAATAGATTTTTTTTATGAATTTTAATTAAAAGTTGCGTCATCTATACATATAATAAAATTGTAGCCGTTTTCTATGTTCGCGGTTGGCGTAAAAACTACTGAACAGATTTCGATGAAACTTGTTTTGAAATGTTAGTTTAGATTCTGAGACGGACATAGGCTATTCCTTTTATTACCAAGCTTATTTTTTGGCAGCGTTTTTAACCAAAATGTGTTTTTTTACTCAATCAATTTTTAATCAATGCAAACAAAACGAAAAAGTAAAGAAAGCCAACACTTCCATAATTATTTTAAGGCATCAATCAGCTTTCTGTGTTATCTAGAAGCTGAGCTACAACAGCGCCACTTATCGGATGGGTGGCGCACATCGCACAAGCACATGCATTGCAACAACAAAAAACTGCGTCGTCAAGTTTTCTCCGAAGTGAAACGAAAGAGAAGTAGGCGAGGTCGATCTTCTTAACCACTCAACCGATTTCAATGAAATTTTGTGGATAGGATAGTTTTGGACCCGATAGGTGGCGCTGTTGTCGATCGTCTTAACCACTCAATAAATTTCAATGAAATTTTGTTGGTTTGTATGGTTGCTGGAAAAATATATTTTTTTAATTTTTTCAACTGAATTATCAATGTGAATGTAGGTATAAAAAAACTCTCGAAATAGAAAACTTTAGATTGGATTGCCTTATGAAAACTTTTTAAATTAATGAATACAATTATCTACTGCACTGTATTAAGATTATCTCTTCTCTACATATAATAAAACTGTAGAATAAAAAATGCCTGACCGCGCATCACGCAAAAACTGCTGAGCGGATTTTGATGAAACTTGGCATAGTGACTGCTTATATTCTGGGTCGGGCTTTAGGATACTTTTTAACCCGGAATATAACTTAGTTTTAACAAAATAGTAAAAAAAGACGGAAATATGTAAGGAAAATTCTGTTTACCTAGCTCAGTAATGGCTTATCGGATTCAAAAATAAGAAAAGTGAATTTATTAACTTTTCTCCTGAATCATTTAAGATATAAAACATAATTCTGCGTTGTCCTGAAGCTGAGCAATGTTCAAAAGAATTCTTTAAAACATCGCCCACAATTTTCATTCAGTATATACCACTGTCAGTAGTCATGCAGTAGTGAGTATCGTTGCAGTAGTGTGTGTGCGATTATTATTAGATTCTGAGCGCGCTCTAACGTGATCATATTTGCACTTCAATGGGCAGTCGTCTCTTTTCAGCGCATACATTCAGGTTGAACACGTTTTCAGGTGCTGTTCATTGGGAAAAGTTTGGAAATGGGCTGCGGTGGGGTTCGTGTGTCAATGTCAAGTTGTTTCATTCGTGTTGCTTCTTTTCGCCGACATTTGAGGTGGGTAAGAGGAAACAAATAACAGAACTTTGCGTAAATCTTTTTTGTGTAGACTTTTTAGTAGGAATTAAAATTATGTTTTTATTGTCTTTGTTTTTACTCTAAAAGCAATTAGAAAGGTCCAAGGAAGGGAACATATTTATAAAAAAAAAACGGCCGGTGAAGCAAGGCGGGCACGGGTCAGCTAGTCATTACAATAAAAGGGTATATCCTTTTTGTCGTACGGATGATGGACTAAATGAAAGACGGATTTCCGTACACTCAGAAAAAAATACTATAATATCAATAAGAAAAGTAATTGAATCAAAGCTTTTATACTATTAAAATTGGTCAATGGTGTTCATCCAATTGAAATAATAATTTCAAAACTATAACAATAATGGTACGATTTTCCATGTGTATTAATGTTGTCACCCCTTTGATTCAATATTTTGTCTTATTAATTAATAATAGTATGTACTTTTGTTTGCGATAGTTTTTAATAGGAAATACAATTAATTATCAAAAGTAAATACCATGAAAAGGAATAGAAAATATGATAAAAACAATAACACCATACTATTATGTCAATAGTATTTAACTTATTAATTTAATAGTATTTACTATTACTATAATAGGACTGTACTGTTAACACAATAACACAATACCATTGCTTCAATCAGCCTCCTTTAAGTTTTAATGGTGTACCCTATCATAATTAATAGTATATACTATTGCAATAATAGGACCGTATGGCTGGAAAAATAACCGAATACCTTTTAAAATCAATAGTACAATACAATATATTTTTATATAGGTATCACCTTTTTTATTAATAAAAATGCAAAAAAAATATGGTTTACAAGCATATCGGCAAACTTAATTCCAGCATTAAATGCAAGGGTGCAGAAACATTGGTCCTTGAAGTCATAGCTTTTGAAGCCTGCAATAAAAGAGTTATTTATTTTATTAATTCCATAGAAATAATGAGATGAATAATGCTTCGACTTACCAGTGTGTGGCCATTTTGTGAGGATATTTAAGGCTTCAGTTTTGATATCATAGTGCCATAGTCCGAACTTCACTCATCGCTCAATGTTATGTGCAAGCCATATATAGTTGCTTCATACGTCGGTGGATCAGAGACGGTAGTTTCTACAATTACTCAACAGAAATTTAAAATCGATTAACTACATCAAAAATGAAACAAACTTAAATATATTAAAAGCCTTATTAAAACCTGTATTAAAAAATAATAATGTAAAAAACACTTTTAGTAATAATTATCAACGGATGTTAAGAGTATTAAACAAATAAAATGTACAATACAAAATACCTTCGTCCTTGTTTTCACTTATCAGTTGTGTTGTCTTTTCAAACCTTTTATTTTGATTCTGGCATTATCAGCCTAGTCGTGCAGCTTTCCAGTTGGGTTGAGACTACTTCCTCTCGTATGCAAATAGTATTCCTACAAATATTAAATAAAACTGAATGCAAGCAAATATTTCATTAAGACATCAAACCGAAAAATGTATTTACTCGAACAAAATATTTAATTTACCACAGTTAGGACAAAAACAAAACACTACAATGACCAAAGAAAATTATTTTGCACGTGATAATACAATATTAAATGTATAAAATACAAATTTAAGAGCATTTTATACACCTTTCTTCTGTTTTATCCTTTCTGGATCTATCTAATGACGCGCATATAAATGCACTTCCAAAATTATTAAAAAAAAAAGTAGTTTAATATAGTCACAAAACACTATTATAATGAAATAAAATGCATTAAATTATACCTGAGTTGCACTCGCTTTTCAATTAAAAAATGTTGATTTAATAGAGGAAGTATATTTTGCAATGAACTGCACTTTGTCACGACAACGATAGTAATGGCAAACTTTGACGAGTCTAAGTAAAACAAACCTTGTAATATACCTACATACCTACTGTTCTTACTAATGGGATATACTATTAATATAATTAAAGTTATAAGATATACTATTAGCATTTTGAAAAACTATGCTTTTTAATGTGATATACCATTACTTTAAATATGAATCCCTTTAAAGTAATAGGTTTTATACTATTAAAATCACTTTTAAAGAATTTTGTACAGTTACTCTAACGGAACTTTTATTGAATGACGCGGATATTAAAGGGATATGCTATTAACTTTAAAAATGTATCACATTGAAACAAATCAACTATTTTAAAGCGACAACAAATAATAATTTGTTTTCTTTAATTTTTCATATTATACAATTTTGATATAAGTTCCATATTATGATAAGCAATTATAGTATGGATGTTATATCAAAATTGCTTTCAAACCATATATCTGAAGCTAGACCAAACAGTTACAAGATTGCTTTTATTTGCAGCATACATACATTATGTGTTTAACTATGCTACAACAAATTTCGTAAACTAAAACTTAATAAAAAAAGTTAAAAATACTTACCTATATTTGTTTCTTTTTTCACTTCATTTTACTTTTTTCACAATCACACACTACTTTGGAATTGCTCGTTTCGAATGTCACATTCGTATTAAAAAATAAACAATGTTATCTCCCACTTTAATTTCTTACAGCGCAGAAAGTTATAGATTAGATTTTAGATTTTGATCTGAGATTTCTATTTAGACTTCTTATGCCTGACTTTTTATTATTATTTTGATATTATGACATATTTTTCTCAAAAACATTATTTTGGGACTTGAATTATAAGTGGATATACAAGTTAATAGATAATTTCTTTTAGACCTGTATTACTGTATTACACTTTGATTTTTAGTAAATTCAAGCTTTGCAATGTTATTGAAAATTAAATATTTTGGGATACCCGTTTTATTAATATTAAGGAAGGATTTCTTGTAAAATTAATGGTATTTTTAATTCGATTAATGGTGCGTTTGAAAAAGTAGTACTACAATTTATTTTATTAAATACCCTTTACGTTGATTTTATGGGATGCGATATTAAATATATATTGTTTTTTAGTATTCAATATATTTAACTACATGGAACTATTATAACAATAGTTCATGTTATTAATATTCAAAATATGAAATCCTATTAAATCAATGGTTTTATCTATTGCTGGGTGCCTAATTAAAAAAATGGTATCAGTGTTGTCAAAATAAAAATAAAAACTTTTAAATTAATAGTCCTCCCATTGAAATAATAAGACGGCAATATTAATATGAAGATTTTTCAATGGTATTCCATCTATTAATAAATAATAGTATTTATTAATGGGACAATAGTATACGTTAAAAAATATTAATGGTAAAAGACTATTAAATAAATAGTGTTTCCCATTATATTTATAACGTATACCCCATTAATAGCAATAATTTCAATACCATTGTATTAATAACACGAAAACCTTTAATTTTATTAGAAAACTATTGTTTTAATAGGAAAATCTTATTAAAACGCGTTTTGTAAATCCAATGGTCGTACCATTGACAATTTAATGGGACGTTTTTCTCTGAGTGTAGGTGAATTCCCGCCAGCAGTGTTTGTCACAAATGGTTAAAACTTGAAAAGCACGGAGCTGTTCATTAAGTGTATTAATGTTCGCAGTCGCTTGTTGTAAAATTGACAGCGCGTTGTTAATTTTTGTTGTTCAATGTACAGATACGAATTGGCCAAAGCAGATACCTACATATGAAATGTATTTGTACCTACAACTTAATGCATTCAAAAATAAAAAGAAATCAATTAAAACCACATTGAACTGTGAATATGCTTTTTATTATTTTATTTATTATTTATTTTAATTTATTTATATGCTAAATCTAAATTCATATACCTTTCCGCTATGAAAAAAAATGGAAAAGGCAAAACATGAATGTTTGTGTCCATAGTAACACCTCGCAGCAATGCCCTGAAATAAGACTTTATGATTGCTTACTTTTAGAGGTAATTAAATTGCATACCTTTATGGGTTAATGAGACTCTCAAACTGGTTCTAATCTAAGATGATTAAATACGTTACTATGGAAACATGACGGCGACAAATTGAATGTCAACAAAATGATTTCGATTAACTGCTAAGCAATTTGTATGCGAAATTCTTAACTTCATTTTACCAGTGTTAATGGCGACATATACCTACGATTTTTTGTTTGTGCACATCTCTGGCACAGTAACTTTCGAATGATATAAGTTTCATTCTCCTCGTTTCATGATAAATACTTAAAAAGTGCACGAAAACTTTAAATGTTAACGTATTAATATAATGATATAATTTAGCAAATTATTTGATGCATTTTTTTTTTAATTTTCGGGCAATGATTTCACAAAAAGAGATGTAAAAATGAGGACAAAGGTTGGGGTATAAGTACCTACAAAATCTTAATTCTAGATTTGACTATTGAAAATGCATTTTGACCGCAAAGTGTTGTGAATAATTCACCCAAAATCTGTAATTTATACAAAAAAATGTTGTGTAAAGTTCTGTTGTATATTCGAGTCGTGAAATCCACAACAATTGCCATAATTTTCATAATTCGGCTTCGTCAATCTCAATCATAAATGTTAAATTGAGAGAATTGCATGTCGAATCGATTATAACAAATAATGCAGTCAATTTATAAGCGGTTTTCAACATCTTATTTACAAAAAATTTCTTTGAGTGAAGAAAAATGTGTCGACTTCCAACAGAGACCCTTTATGACAACCAAAGGTCTTTGAGAAGCAAAAGATTTCTTCCAACTTAATCCCGCCAAGGCCTTAACTTAACTTCTGCTGATGGGAAAGGTACATTTTCTAAGATTCGCAGAATTCCCCGTAACTTCCCTTCTGCAAGTCCAAAATCGATAAATAAAATACAAATCGAATTTCAAAAGTCTGATTTCATGTGAATTCCAAGGTAAGGTCACTTCTGCCCACTCGAGCAGGAAAAAAAAAACCGAGCTGACAATAGAACTCAAATAAGTACAACAGCAAGGGACAGAGCATATCTGTGAGTGTTTCCGCTGCTTTACATCGCTTTTGCTGGGACATATGAAAATCCAATTTTCCAATTGAAAAGTAGGTGGTACTTGAATTTTCTGCCTAAACACACTCACAGTCGACAGACACTTGAGTCGTATTCAATTGTTAATCACAAGGGTAGACCTCGCACCTGCCATTGGCACTGACCGGAGTCGAGTCCATCCAAAACTCAAGGTTCCACTTTAAATTTTCAGTCCAATCGTATCAAAGAATGTTAATTCCATTGGTAATGACATCGCACTCGTAGGTCGTAGCATACGAGTACAGTGGGGCCTGGGTCGCCCGCACCTTCTTCGTTTAACAACAGCTCTGGTCATTACAATAGGTATCTATATATGCAGGCAGAGTTAGTATACCAACTGAGGAGGGATGTATTTTGTAGACTTCGAGGACCTTCTCCGCGAGATGGATGAATGTTGTCTGCACTCATATTTCCATAAATTATTTATGTATGCAAAAATCAAAACTGCAGACGGTACCACTTATAATGGTGAGAGAAGTGTGTGTATGTGCCGTTGTATTGTGTACCGCTATTATTATGCTGTAAATTTTCTATTTGACAAACGCAAATTTATACGCGTCATCGTGCTTGTTCTGTTGTCGATGGAGACGTAGTAGGTGGTAAAGTCCGTTGTTGTCACATATGCTGTTGACAGGCAAGGGTCGTCGTCCATATTGATTTGGCGGCAGTGGGAGGTTTAAATAATAATGTCCAATGCGCATATAGGGGGACTGTTCGTTAATGCTTCCATTGTTAATATCTAATCATTTTAAATCAATTTACTTACATCTATCCTTTTGAAGCCATCTCCGGCGAGGGGTGGCAAATTTGAACACTTTGAAGGACTCAATCCGAACGTTGACTGATCTGTTTTTAAAAGCGCGAATTATGACTTTGCAATGGAGAGATTTCAGGGGTTCAGTTCGGCTTGGGGATAGCACATTTCCTTGACGGCACACGAAACGTGTTTTGATTTATTTCGAAGGATATAATGGTAGAATAATTACCGCTGAAACTAAATTAACTGCGTAGACGGTCCCTGTTTTGGGTGATTTATCGTGGCGAAATTTGGGCCATGTGCTACTGGGCTTATTCACAATAAAATTCGCAACTCACTGGCGACAAATTGCGTTTTGATTATGAGAATAAATTTACAGCCCAAGATGTTGTCCTTTGGTGTCAACAAAGAGTTGGCCGCAAAAAAATTCGTAGATCTTTCCTAACACTTAAAATATGCTAACAAGGGAAAATGGGCTACCGAGGGAACATCGGTTACCACCAAGTGTCAACTGAGATTCACACAAATTATGCTTATGTCATTTGACAAGTAAATACATGGAGGAAGGCAGATGCGCGCTTGTTGTCGAAATCGGGAAAAAGGTTGAGTCTTTCAGCGTAACATCATTGCTAAGAAGAGTGCACTCAAAGTGGTTGATTTTTGGTGTCTGAAAGAGGGGCTCTCCATCACGGGTGCAAACAGATCTAGCGATCCAAGCTAAGAGGAAAAACCCAAATAACCCTTTTTGAATTAGAATTACCAATGACCAACAAATTGACTGACTTGGGACTACAATGTTGAAGAAAAGATCCGGAGCGATCATAAGTGCAAAAGTTGACGTGGAAGAAACTGGACATAACAGAAAGTGATGGTAGAGGCAAACATCACAACATCATTATCGCTTGAATGTGTATTTAAGCTGAATAAGTTAGTCTTCATAAATTCATTCATTCATAAATTTAGGGTGCGAGGATCGACGTCAACAACTGTTTAGTTGCTGGACCGCAACCACCGCCTTTAATTTGTAAGGAATAATCAGATTGTAAATGGATCAAGGCGGAATAGCTAAGAAGGTGCGGTAAAACAATGCAGACAGGCTAAGAGGGCCCAAGTGGCCGACCTGCTGTACTCAAAAACAGTTTTAAGCATGAACCAAATAACACAAATAATTGCCGGGTTATCCACATGGTAATTTTGGGTATCACCTAAAGAAGATAAACCTTTTAGAAGATCACACTTGTAAACTATGCCTGGAGGAAGCTAAGGCAGCAGAACATATGCTGTGTCAATGCCCGTCACTTGGGAAAAGTGACGATCTTGAGACATGACTGTGTTGAAACTCAGTATACAAAACATAAGTCCTTTAAACAGTTGCTGGCATAGATACTTGGGGCCGAATCTAGGGAGGAACTGTGCAAAAATGCAGAGAGTTTCTCTTGGTAAGATGGTTGATGGCAGATAGACAAAAGGGGACCCGGTATGATGGTCTGATTCCGAAAAAAAAACATCGCAACATTTTTAATTACATAGCAGCAATTGTGTTTGAGGTTAAGCGGATCTGCTTAGTTTAAGACCTTTTGATATCCTTTTGATGTTCCAAAAATAGTTATTCTACAATTGTTTTGATATTTTGTTATATTTCCCAGTAAAAATAATTTAATGTTATTTCTATATATTTTTAATATCTTTATATATATAATTCTACGGTACGTGTGTATGTCACTGAACTCCTTCTAAATGGCTGGACCGATTTGAATAAATTTTTTTGTATGCGTTTGGGTGGCGCCCTGGATGGTTTAGAGGCCGATTGGTCAAAATTGGACGAAGGGGCGTGGTATCGCCCTATAAAAGTTACATTCAAAATCTTATATCTCGAAAACCACCGAATCGATCGAGTTCAAATTTACACATAATCTTAGGTATTATCCCAGGAGTATTTCTGTGAAGATTGGTCAAAATTGGATAAAGGGGCGTGGAACCGCCCATACGAAAAATACATTCAAAATCTTATATCTCGAAAACCACCGAATCGATCGAGTTCAAATTTACACATAATCTTAGGTATTATCCCAGGAGTATTTCTGTGAAGATTGGTCAAAATTGGATAAAGGGGCGTGGAACCGCCTATACGAAAAATACATTCAAAATCTTATATCTCGAAAACCACCGAATCGATCGAGTTCAAATTTACACATAATCTTAGGTATTATCCCAGGAGTATTTCTGTGAAGATTGGTCAAAATTGGATAAAGGGGCGTGGAACCGCCCATACGAAAAATACATTCAAAATCTTATATCTCGAAAACCACCGATCGATCGAGTTCAAATTTACACATAATCTTTGGTATTGGCCCAGGAGTATTTCTGTGAAGATTGGTCAAAATTGGACAAAGGGGCGTGGAACCGCCCATACGAAAAATACATTCAAAATCTTATATCTCGAAAACCACCGAATCGATCGAGTTCAAATTTACACATAATCTTTGGTATTGGCCCAGGAGTATTCCTGTAAAGATTGGTCAAAATTGGAGAAAGGGGCGTGGCACCGCCCATACAAAAATTACAATTCAAAAAAAGTTGTAACAATATCACACTTCACTGTTCATACGGAACATACAAACACAGTTTAAGATTCAGGGCCAAGTGTATCATCAAATTGGTTCTTTAATGCCGATGCCTAATACCGATTCAAAATTTCTCCAAATTTACTTCATGGGTGATGAGGAACAGCAAATAAACGCACGCTGCCAGTACAACCAAATCGAGCAGATGGAGGAGCGACAAATTGTGGGTATTTTAGAACGGTTTTTTTTTTTACAAAAATGCGAAATTATTATCTGGGATGAATGCACTATGGCACACAAGCATTCACTTGAAGCTCTCGATAGAATGATGAAAGATCTAAATAATAGCACCAGGCTTTCCGGTGGTGCTTTACTGCTGCTGTCCGCTGATTTTAGACAGACATTGCCGGTCATTCCACGCGCTACATATGCGGACGAAATTAGCGCATGTATAAAACAATCATATCTATGGCGAAATGTCTGTACATTACGTCTTAACACAATTATAAGAGTTCAACTGCAAAACGATCCACTGGCACTATCACTCTCCGAGCAATTGCTCAACATTGGAAATGGAGCAATACCATTGCATGGAGACACACAATGCATCAAATTGCCGGACAACTTCTGCAACATGGTAAATACGAAAGATGCTTTGATTGAAAGCATATTTCCCGATTTACAAGCTAATTATATTAATCATACGTGGCTTGAAAAAGCATGCAGGACAACGTCTGTCGGGTCCGCTAGTATGCTTATATATATTTCATTTACTAATAAACCTAATTTATATAACAGAGGTATGGTATGGCAGATTTTGCATCGCTGAAAGTGACATTAAAAATCAAACCCATCGCTGAATCGTTGACCTTAAAAGTCACTCCAGCATTTTCAAGAAACGATAAAACGACGCCATACACATGGCAGGTAGGCATCAGGCTGTCTACAAACCTCCACACACTTTGACGACTTCATTATATCATCATTGTAGTCTTACTTTATGGTCCAGCACCATTAACGAAGACGGATGGAGATGTCCTTTGTCGCTAAGTTCGTCGAGTGGTTTCCTCTAATGTTTGCGTTCACGGATTTCAAAGAAGGAGATAATACAGTGAATTCTACGAACAACATTGACATTGACTTTTCCAGAAAAGTGTCAATCCAGCGCCAGCCTGGACCGTCAACAGAAAGGCAAGTGGAAGAATACCTTATTCAACTAGACTGACACTCTATGATTTGCACCAACTCACTCCAGTTTATTTAACCGACTACCTATATGGTAGTCAAAACCACTTCCTATATATGAACGGTCAATGTTTATATCCGGCAACGGCATGCATCCCAAATGGATTGTATCAGTTAAGGAGTTCAACTGTTTTGCGGTCAAATTAATTTACCCTGCGTGTTCGTGGAAAGGAGCAAAATCCCAATTCTCATTTTCCTTATCCTTTGTAGGATAATTGCATTTCGTGGACAATTAATTTCTCTTCCATTGCCCATTTCGTAGTAATTAAATTGCAAATGACTTCCTTTTGGCCACCAGTTAAAGTAGAGTTTTACAATTCACATTTTTTTTGCTGCCATCCCCACATCCCTTCTCTGTTTTAACAGTATATTTTTCTTTTATCGGGCAATTCTATCTTGTTCGTTTTTTGGTGCGAGCAAGTTGATGCTGAATGAGGCTGTGCCTGAAGAGACAATTGGAGGACATTTTGTCCACGGCGGCTATCAAGCGGTGCATAGCACGGCGCTGACGTCATTGCAATACAAGTAGCGCAATTACAAATCTGCGAGAAATAAGTTTTCCGCTTTTTAATTAAGTTTCTCTTTGGACTATTCTTTAAAAAAAAATGTCTTCTACTCTCTGAGTCTCTGTGTGTTTGGAATTGTGTGCCTCATTATGTGAGGTATTCACTGGCTGGTGGACTTTTTTATTTGTTCAGTAAATTTCTCAATTATTTTTTTTTAATGTATCACAAGAAAAGGCAACAATCTTGAATTACCAGATCCGACCAGAGAGTTAGGTATCCATCTGTCACCAGTGGAACTAAACAGAAATTATGCTGCAGAATGTTTAAAAGTGCCCCTTCGGTCTTAGTTTTAAGGGAAACTTCTTGTCAAACCTATCTGCGGCTGCGGTCCGCCTCTCACAATAAACTAGAGTGGTGCAACACACCATCGCCGACAGAAAGCTTTCAATTACCACCGCCTAAGACACATCTTAGAATAATGGAAACACCACCGCCATCAACATCAGCCAGAGTGAAAATTGAAAAGTAATACAGATGAGTCCTTGAACTTTAATCCCACATCATCTTGCCACCGCCGCACCAAACCCATCAGAATGACAAAAGACAAACAGAAATGGAACAAAAAAAAAAACGAAGACGAGAAGTGGAGAAATACTGGACCTCTTAAATGTGCAATGAATAAAAGAAAATGTAAATCCATTAATGTCCTTTGCCTTGAGCTGATTTTAATGTCCTTTCGTTTACCTTAAGATTGGATTGCATTCAACGAGATGAACGATGGCAACGACGACGGTGGACCTTTGCCTGCCGAAAAGCGAACAGTGAGAAGCTCCCTCCTCACTTGCCATTAATTCCCATTTTTGGAAGCAGAAGAATAAGACTGAGGTGATGCTAGGACAACTGAAAAAACAAAGACGAAACCAGACTAAAAAAAAGAATGTTTCCGAAGTTTCACCTGGGATCTTATTTTCGTTTTCGCTTCTCCCTTCCGTGGATATAGATTGTTGGCTCACTCTGATTAGCCCCAAAGTAAACAGGAGGAGGTTGGGGGATTATCGCTGGATACAACTAGACTTTTCGAAAAAAAAATCGCTATTGGGACGGAGTGGAATTAAAATGAGATTCGTCTCTTATGTCAGTCGTATCGTAAGTCAGGTGTTTTTGTCTTCCAAATTCCGTTCGGACGTTCAGCCACTTAAGGGAACAAAAAAGAAATTCACCAAAGCATGTGCTGAAGTTTATGTAGATTGCTGGAAAATTAATGTAATTGCTATTTACAATTTTAATTATTTTGTTGGCTCTAAACAAGTGCGGGGGACTTTTTTTTTTAAGTGCCACCCGAGGTAGAAAAATGTAGATTACATTGTCTGAAGAGATTTAGGTGATCGTTGGAATTAAATTTTTTGCTCTTGATTACCCAAATTACCCATAATATTGGCGTTTCCTATTTTTGTGATGGAAAAGGGTTAACTGGGTATGCTACCAATATTTTACAATAGTTAACATTTTTGTTCGATTCGATTTCGATTTTTGTTCGATTTTTAATGATTGCAATTGCGATTTTTGTCAAAATTGCATGTCAAATGATTGCTACAAGTAGTTTGATAACGCTTTATGTCGAAATAAAAAATTTAATATTTTTCGAAATATTGACGATCTTGGCCCTGTTTCAACTTTAAGCGATAGCAATTGCGATTTCTGGCAAAATTGCATATCAAATGATCGCTACAAGTTGTTTACAAAACAAAGTGGACTCGTTTTTTGTCGTACCGATTACTGCGTTATTTCAATGCCGATTTTAATGAAATAAGGAGCTCAGTGGAGGTGGATTTGCGAAGGTGAATTCCAATGCCCATCTACTATTTTAGATTGGGACAGTTTTTTGGTTTTCTGCATATTTTTTAATATATTAAGCCACAGCGGGAGCGTATCGGAATCCCGCTTTTAAAAAATTTTATTATTTAAGATTGTTGTATTTATAACTTACAAATTTATTTTGATGTTATTTATTTCTTATTTTGTTACTTTCATTAAAAATGATAAATGTTAAAATAAACCGCATTTCAAAAAAACACTCATTGATTAATTTATTTTCATTTTCTTATTATCCCGCATTTTTTAAAATGTGCAACTACTTTTGATTGTAAAGGCGGGATAATAAGAAGCGGGACTATAAAAAAAGGGATTATAAGAGGCGGAATTTTAAAAAGCGGGATTTTAAAAAAGCGGGATTATAAAAAGCGAGCTTATAAAAAGCGGGTTTTTAAGAATCGGGATTATAAAAAGCGGGATATCGAACCCAACCCAGCCACAGCAAGTTATAAAAATGTTTGTTTGATCGTTGTTGAAGAAAAACTGTTTTTTACTACAGCCATTCACTTTTCGATTTCGAGAGTAAAGCTACATAAATAGCAATACATTTTAGATGAAAATTTGATTTCATTATAAAGTGTAGACTTTGCCTTTGTGAAAAACAATATCCATCAAATATTCCCGGCCGCTTCGGGAAGTTTCGCAGCATGCGATTCTAATCTCGGCTCTAACTTGAGTAATTTTGGCTTTAAATACGTCTAGAGTTCGGGGATTATTCGTGTGAACACGGTCTTTCGCTCCGTATTGATTGTAACCGTATGCCAAACAGATGCACATGCACAGGCTTTACAACTCAGTAACGCTTCCACTCTATTCAGACCTGATTCCATACCTCCATCTAGTTCCATACCACTACACTACAACAATTGATTTTGAAACTAGAGAATTCCACTCTCTTTAGGTATTGAAGCCTCTTAGCATTTCAAATATTTCCACAATTTATTCAAAGACTATTTCCAGCTCCCCATTTTGCAAAACAACAATAAAACAATCCAACGAAGATATAATTCCTTAAACCAACACACCATACTCGAAATGGAAAGTGCCTTTCAGCCCTATGTCTAAATATATATATATGTACGATATACCCTTCAGTGCAGGGAATCCCTTTCTGAAATCACAATTAACAACCCAACAAATGGGGAATTTTCAAAAGTATTACTCCAAATTGCACAAATCTCATCAGTGCCATTGATTTTTATGTCTCACAAAAGGATACTCGGGCCGCCATCGCCATCCGATATACACCGAGTGTATGATAGAACCCTTTTCACTGTTAATTGCATCAAAATCGCTTAATGGAAAAATTCTTTGAAGTTGTTCGTCCATCGTCGTGTCCAATCGAAAACGAAACACATTCACAATTATTCACTAATCTTTTGCATGCCACATGCTGAGTGAGAAGGCGGGTGTAGTAACATTCTTCGTTATACTCGGCAGCCCCCCCTCTCAATACGAGTAGGTATGTCCTCTTAATTCCCTCTCAAAGTAATTACACAACAAACAGAGCGGGAAAGCTATGAAACTGCCATTGACACCAAATTCAATTTCCAATTATCCTGTGCTTCTATAGTAGTGTTGGGGTGGCTGTATGTCGGATTTTTTTTTATAAGCTAGAAACACGAGGTTTTTGTGTGCACTCATTTGCTCTCTTGATAGAACTTGAAAGAGAATTTGGAGCACATCCTTGAAGCAATACTCCCTCTGGGGGTGCAGCACATTCAGCACATATAGACAACGAGTCGAAATATGCAAGCGTTTTCATTTTCATTAACCCTTTTCGCCTGCCGCTATGGTCCTTCGTGCGTATCCCAGAATACGCGCTACACACATTCCATTGCAATACCACACGTGCGGCTGCACGCTATTCCCCGAATTCAATCCGAAACATAAAGGTTAATCGAAACGTCGATAACTGGTCGGCAAAGGACTTTTGGGGCTCTCGCCTGGACTCGATAGGTCAAACTGTAACGAACCTCGGTATACAGAATACAGTTAAAGTTGGACGGCGGCTATGGGGCAGAACGAACAAAAAAAAAATCCATCGTTCGTGTGGTACCTATGTTCTTTTGTGTAATTAACGTGGTCTGATCGGAAAATAAAAGAGGTAGGTATTTCGTATTTTAGGTTGGCCCTTTAGTTGTGTCGTGCGACATTTTTTTTGCCCCATCTATATTATAGAGGTACATGCCTTACGTGTATCCATGGTAGCCGCATGGAGGTGGTCATTAACTAATTCTTCCATCGTTGCGTTTGCGGATGTGACAGGAAGTTAATTACTAATTGGTGTTTTGTTGTACAGATATATGTATATTTGACTTGGGGCATTCACTGTCACATGGAATTTCTAAACGGCTTTACAACTTTTCCTCTGTGCAGTATTTCATTTGGCATTTGTGCGGACGACGAACGAATGCTGCCGGCCGAATGGGGAATGCAAAACTCAATTGGAATCTGGTATGTTTTGGGTGCATTTTCTTTTTGATGTTTCAATCTGTATACGTACAAGAGAAGTAATTTAAAAGGAATTTGTGCGATTAATCGCCATTTGTCGGAGGAGGTTCTGCATTGGTCCTTGGTTGACATCGATTGGTGTAATCACATTACACCTGTTATCTATCCACTGATGGTATTGAGTGCCTGCTGGGGATTTTTAGTTCGAGTTGAGGCTTCTGTGATATAGAGTTTGTTGATAGAATGCAAACGGTGATGCTGATATAATCTCAAGCGAACAACAAAGACATAGGTACTCCAAATATATAAACCAGTTTGTGACACTTTACCGGAAAATATGTTCAATAAAACAAAACCAAAACAAATAAATCAGTCATCATTTTTGGTTTTATTCTCAAAAAAGCACATTGACATATATTTAGATAACGATAGTAACCTTATTATATAAAATCTTAAGACATTCGTATGAATCCCACAGGAACCAATTAAAATACTTTACCACCGTAAAAATGCCACTCAACGACCGTTGATGATAATTAAACTGAGAAATCAAAAATGAAATAATCATTAATCAAAAATTTAAGCATAAGCACAATCTCATGCACTCAAGTGAGTAAGAAAATTCCATTTCCATTTGAATGGTCTTTCTTTTGAATACACTCGTTAGCAGCCAACAGGAAAGGCCTAATTAATGGCATGACTAGCGGCAGCGTTGACCACCTACAAGCACCGCAACTACCTAGTAGCACCCCCTACTATCATAGTTGTGGTTCGTGGACAGCAATACAAAGTGCATTATTCACTGACTGAAAACATTGGCTCTTCTGCGAATGCAATTAAAGGTATCTTTGATGAAATTCACCACGAAGTGATTCAACACATAGAACCAAAATTTAGAAAATTTTCAAAATTTCGACAGGGTAGTGTCTTTAGAAATGTCAAATATTTTCATTTTCGTTAATAGAAAAATAGAAATACATATAGAAATAAAAAAAAGTAAATTTTGGTCTTCTAAATGTTGTCCCTGCAGACTGTTAAACGGCGAAGACGACACAAATTCCGCTGTCAGGCAGAATGAACCATTCAACCTGGACGATGACAGCCAAGACTTCCGTCCACCTGACCAAAGTGAAGTGAGGATAGCAATATCTAAGCTTAAGTCCAACAAGGCTGCTGGACCGGACGGCTTAACTGCCGAGCTTTTTAAGGCAGCGGGAGATGGCTTGGTGGAGAGCATACACCAACTCGTTTCCAAGATTTGGTCAGAAGAAAGTATGCCTGATGAATGGAACCTCAGCATCGTTTGCCCGATCCACAAGAAAGGAGACCCTCTAAACTGCGCCAACTATAGAGGCATCAGTCTCCTTAACACTGCGTATAAGATCATATCTGCTATACTGTGTGAACGCCTTAAACCATTCGTCAACGATCTGATAGGTCCATATCAGTGCGGTTTTAGGCCCGGAAAGTCCACAACCGACCAAATTTTCACACTACGGCAGATCCTGGAGAAAACCCAAGAAGTCCAAATCGATACCCACCATCTGTTCATCGATTTTAAGGCCGCATATGACAGCATTTATAGAGACGAGCTATACAGAGCCATGTCTAGTTTTGGCATCCCTGCCAAACTCGTCAGATTGTGCAGAATGACAATGGAGAATTCTCGCTGCTCCATTAAGGTCGGAAACAATCTCACCGAGACCTTTGATGTCAAAAAAGGATTTAGATAAGGTGATGCGCTGTCATGTGACTTCTTTAACATCATTCTTGAGAAAATTGTGCGCAACTCAATAATGTGCCAATACCAGAGGCACAATTTTCCATAAGTCTGTGCAACTGCTTGCATACGCGGACGATATTGACATTATTGGCAGAACACAGCGAGCTGTCACTGGCGCGTTTGCAAGTATTAGTACGGAAGCGGCAAGAATGGGTTTAGTGGTGAATGAGGGCAAGACAAAATATATGCTGTCAACAAGAAGGGACGCACAACATCGACGAATCGGACAGAACGTCACGATAGACGGCTATAACTTTGAGGTAGCTAGGGACTTTGTCTACCTCGGCTCCGCTATCAATTCTGAAAATAATATCACCTCAGAAACGAAGAATCACACTTGCCAACCGCTGTTACTTCGGCCTAAGAAGACAATTGATTAACAAGGCCTTGTCGAAAAACACTAAGGATACTATATATAAGACCCTCATCATTCCAGTCTTGCTTGGTCTTGATATGGCGCAGAAGCATGGACGCGGTCAAAGGCGGATGAAGATCTTCTTGACCGTTTCGAACGCAAGATTCTTCGAGTGATTTTTGGCCCCGTTTGCGTTGACGGGTTTGGGAGGAGGAGATTTAACAGCGAACTCTACCAGCTGTACAGCGACATCGCCCTGGTCAAAAAAGTACGCATCAGTCGTCTAAGATGGCTGGGACATGTAGAGCGAATGGACACCAACGCTCCGGCCCGAAGAGTCTTCGATTCCAACCCGGAGGGACAACGCAGTAGAGGAAGACCTCGCCTTAGGTGGCGCGCACAAGTGGAAGGGGACATCAACCAACTTGGAGTGCGCAAATGGAGGCAGTTAGCAAAAGATCGCGCTAACTGGAGAGGCGTATTGGTTGAGGCCCAGGTCCACCCCGGACTGTAGCGCCACCTTAAGTAAGTAAGTAAGTAAGTAAATGTTGTCCCTGGTACTATAGTTTAAGCCTTATGTGGGAATTGGCTTACAAAAACAATAGAATAGAATAACATTCTAATTCAATTTACAAAGCATAAACTTTTTATTGCATCTTACACTATAGACATTTTTAACTTTCTCGTATAGGTGGATCTCGCAATTCTGTCCGTCTATCCGTCCTTTCCTGAGCTCCACAGCGCAAACGGCTGGACGGATTTCTTTTATTTTAAGACTTTATTTAATTATGGTTTACTTGAAAACGGCTTTAACGATTTTAACCAAAATGTATACTTGCGCTACGCTACATGGGGTAAGCATGGCTGCATATCCAGTTTTTGGATAAAAATGGTACTTTTGAAAAGTGGCCTTATCTCGAAAACGGTCAATACGATTGCAACAAAAATTAATTTTGTATGTAATATGGTCATTCCTAACCTGATAGCAAACTCAGTTTTTCTCTTAATTGTCTATAATGGATTTTTGAAAAAAGACATATTTTGAGAAATTGCTTTTCTTTTATTTTACCTACATGAAAACGGGTAAAACGATTTTGACCAAAATGCATACTTGGATTAAAATTGACGTTATCAACATTATAGCGTACATAATTTTCCATTCGAATCGTTTTGTACGCATTATTTTCCAAAAACCGGGATTACGGTTTTAACCAAAACCCCCTTTTATGATAGCATAGGTAGATATTCTTAATAGGACTACTTACTTAGTTTTTCTTTAAAAAATGGAATTAAAGCCGTGTTTTACGAATAACCGTACTACCAGTAAAAATGCAATTACAACTAGGTTCTAGAAGCTCCTTTTTAGCAAATAGTACCCAACACACTTTAACTTTTTTAACCATATTAATTATATCCCTTTAAATAATACCAATCAATTGGAGTTTACACTATCAGAAACCCGCACTTTATTTGCAACCCCCAAACGCGTCCATCGATAAATTCATAAACAAACCTCTGAATTCTTACATAATAAATCTATGTCAATATATCGGTCTATCACAAACCCTACATCGGTCACCACCTACCATCATCTCCAATTTCAAAAATCTTGTTTTAAATAACCTAAAAACAACAATAAAATAAAAATAAACCAACCAAACTGATGATATGAACGAGAAGTTTCGTGCAATCCAGTCGTGCACTTAATTTTAAATCATTCACACAAAATTAAGGTACGACTGAATTAAGTATATTTTGTTGTCGGTTTTCTTCTCAACTAAAAAAATTCTTGATGCAACTTAGATTAGGTAAGGTTAGGTTAGATGGCTCGCTTCATGTGAGCAAAACGCGTTTAGACTGCAAATCACATTATTCACTTTATTTAAGACCAAATATCTTCTTCAGCAACATCACTTTCTTAATTTCAGAATACATTTCTTATTGTAAGAATAAACATTTTAAACGACTTATCTTAGTTTCTTAAAACAGAAGCAACTTAGACTTTTTCTTCTTCTGGGATTGTGCCAAGAAAATGATGAAAATAAGAAATATGCAATTAGTTTTGCTAAATACAAGTTCTGTTGTTCTTTTCTAAGATTTTTGTTTGCACAATGTCCTGATATACAAAAGATTTCTTACTCAACATTAACAAAAACTAATTCGTACCTACAGAAATTGCGACCTCAGGTCATCAGATGTGTACCGGTTATTTGCTTCTTGTTAATTATGCCAATATCGTCGTGTATATGAGAAAACCGCACAACTGACATTTTTTCAAAAATCCACTTTTTGCTTTCAACGTCATCTACTAGTCAAAATCCATATTTAAAAATTTTATTTACGGTGGTGACATCTATTTTTCAGTGAAAAAATGGATTTTGAAATACCACACAAATGCACCCATATCACTTTTTTTTGGAAATTTGACACATCTGACGTGTGTTTTGTTTTACTTGAAATTTGAAATTCTTAGGCAGAAAACAGTTTTTGGCTTCTCCTGAACAATTTATAAAATGTCAGTTGTGCGGTTTTCTCATATACACGACGATATCATCAAATAGTTGAAAATGGTGATATGATATGAGTAAAAGAGCGCAATACTAAAATTAGGTCCAGCAGGAAACACATTTTGTGGCACTGTGCGTCGCACAATTACAACACATATACCTTTGCACACTAATTAATTACAGTAACCACAGCATGCATTCGTCTACATATACATGTCCTGTCCATAGTCCGTAGCCACATACCCCATCCTTACTGAGGTCATCAATTTCGCATGCATTGCGAACTTTGCTCATTTCCACAGCTACTTCACACTCAATACCAATTAGAAATTGAAGACGATATCTGCACACATAGACTAGTCACCATCATTCTTCAAATCAACCGTCAGACGTAACGTTATTATTTATCTCAAAACTCCGAGTAATCTACACTGGGTTTTGTATTTTTCAAGGCTTAATGTCTCCTTGATATCTGTCATAGTTACCGACCAATGAACGCAGCCTCCTTAATTATGCAATGCAAAGCATCTCTATATAGGTGTGTGGTGACTCCAACTCTAGGCAGCTTAAAGGATTTTATTCTCTGACGATGATGTCAATGTCAATGCCATCGATATCCTTGAAGTCGTAGTCGAAAATCTTCTCGCAACGATGCGTAATGTCTATTAGTTGCAAACGGGTGGCTGTGACAGCGTCCCTAAACACCCTATTCCGTTGGATCCTTGATGTTAGTTTCGATGGTGACAAGTGAACATGGAAATTCACTTGGTCTGCCAGTCAGTTGTGATGGGTAGTGGTGGTGTGACACGTCCTGTTGGGAATTAATACTTTTCCGAAAATTGTTTATCCTTTGAAGGGAATATTCCTGAGCATCGCTGCGCAAATTTAAATCCGTCTGGAAATAATTACTTTAATGGAATGGTATGGTTCCAGGTGGATAGGCATTGGTATCCATTACGATTTGGTTTGGGTATCTAAGACGAAAGTATAAGTCGCCTGCAGTGAAGTCTAGGGAGCATCTTCCGAAATCACACTTTGATAGTACACGACCTATTAGATCATTTGAAAAATTTACTTATTATTCAGCTCCATAAGGTAATTTGCAGTAGCAAGATCTAAGATCACCATCAACAAGATTTTCAACAGTTTCCGATAAAGGAAATTCTTCGAGTAGGTATAAAAATGTGCCTTGATTTTTGCAATAAAAGGAGTCGGCGAATTTTCTTATACCCCGCACTTTGTTGATGTTCCGAAAAATCGTGACATATTAAAGACGTAAACTGTAAAACATTACTTATGTAAATTTCTGATAAAGTCAAGGACATCTCAATAAGAAAAGGAAACCGTTTACAAAATAAAACCCTGGTTGGAAGTGTTACCAACCAAGCAACCAGCTTTGAATATCGGTGAACAGCCACCATTATCCGCAAACTACAACCACCGACTAATTTACAACACTTTAAGAGTAGGTATTAATTAATTAATACAACATGTCATTGGGGATTGCAATTTGTGGCTGATTGGATGTGAAATTCATAATCATTAAATGGAAATTGAATTTTTCATTAGTGCTTTATAACAGTGTGGACATATTTTTTTAATGAATGCATGTTTATTTCATGAATGTTATTACAAATGTGGTCGGCTTCATTAGCGGCTATTTAATTATTACCAAGCCGCCGCAGAAGACCCCAAGCTACCACAAATAAAATATAAAATCCGCTTTGCTATTATTTAAACAAAAAAAAACGTACCCAACCATTAACAGAATTCATTAGTTTTCTTTAACCTCGCAGTCAATGTGGTGCCAGGCAAATGGTCATTGAATTCGTTTTGCCAATAGCACCCATTAAGTACCTACCACACACATAGACAGATTCAGATACACAGTCGAAGAGTCCATTCACAGAAAAACTTTTCACCATCTTGCCGAGGATGCAATTAATCCGAAAAGAAACCATAAATAAGTGGGACAAGTGAATATACTCGAACTTAAAAGCCATTCGACCATTCACAGTCAAAGAAGGCAAGCCAGAGCATAGAACCACATCGAGCAGCTGCACTTGTTTGGGTTTATGGAATCCCTCACTATGCAGAAAGCATAGTCCTTTCATGGGTCAGATTGATAGCCCCGCACCATACCCTACACCCATAATAGTCACCAGCAGATTCTTTGTAGCACGCAGAAAAAAATACACATTCGACCAGAACGAAAAATTGGTAAAGGATTAAAAGTATCTAGCGACGAAATAGAAGTTTCCGATCTCGAAAGTTTTTTTTTGCGTTTCGAAAGAAAAATTAGAAAAGTTTTTAATTTATTTTCCAACTTCCCATGGAAAGGAGCGAAAAACCAAATAATCCTCGTCGACTATCTTTTAGCTCAAACGATTTCGAGGGAGGACTGCTCTTTTTTTTTATTGTTAAGATTCCTGGTAACAGTTAGAGTCATTAAAATGTTTACATTTTTCCTAGGCATAGCTCAGTTTTTCTTTCTTTGGTTTTTTGCCGCCCCTCTTTGACAATAATGACCGATAAATATTTTGCAGGCAACCCTAATGATTTTCGAAATGTGAACGCTTCAACAATCTTATGCTGTGCACCGCCCCATAATACCAACCCTTGTGACATCTACACATTATGGCGACAGTAAGCACTGTTGGAAAAGTTTTCGGGTAACATTTTTGGGGTTTTGCTAAGTGCTTTCGGTGTCGAAAGTAATTTTTGTGATGATACTGTGACACTGTTAACCGAATACTTTGTGCATACTTTTCCCAGGAGACGCCAGTCTTTCTTTTTTAGATTTTCGCAGGCGGGCTTCTTAAAATCGAGAGCTTTGAACCCATTATGTAATTAAGTTATTGAGATGGAAATTTGACTTGACGAGAACATTTCGAAAGTATAAAGTTTCGTTTGAGGTGAAGATTGTTTTAAATTTTTGGATGAAATTACGGTGAAAAAAGTGCTGTTGAAATGCGACGAAGCTGGCTTCGAAGGGTTTTGTTAGAATGTGAGGTCTGACAAACAGAAGCTGTGGGTCGTGTTTTTAGTCTCTATCACTGCTTTCGACAGAGCTTTAGATGCCCAAGATGTTTATGTTCACAGTGCTATTAATCTTTGATGACCGTTCGCATATCTATTTCCAGCTGGTTATTATAGAAATCTGTTTTTAACAGGCTTAGAGTTTAAACAATGTTTTAAAGAGAGCTTGCCCTAAATGAAGGTGATTTTTCTAACTTTACTTTGACTCATAAATTGCAGTTTTCAAACATTTTCTTCCCTAATATTTTAATTACATTTGTTACGTGATTTGTTAACAGTCTAACAGTCGAAACCCGCCAAACAAATCTAAATTTAGACATAAAATACCCAGCTGTTTTCCTAACTTTTACTATTTCGGGGAGTTGAGCAAGTTCAAAGTTGACCAATTTCGGGTTTTCTTAACTTTCGACTTTTAGTAAATAAAAGCAATTTCTCATATTGAACTTTGAGTGAATAAAATCGGCCTTTTTTCCGTCTTTCAGATGCTTAGAAAGTTTTTTTTAAATGATTGATAATAATGTCCTACAAAATGTATTGATAAGTGAATATTAAAGGAATTATTTAGAAAATTCTAATCCAAGAAGCGCATCTTTTAAAAAAGCAGTATTTTAAGAGCTAGTGCAGTACAGCTGTACAACCGTACAGAAAGGTGTACAAATACTACTTTTGCAGTACAACGACAGCCCTGAAATGGAGCTACTAATTTTTTTACAGAGCTTCAAGATAAATGCTCATCAGGGGCTTCAAGCCTTAACCTTGTAGCTTTGTTTTTCAACTTGCGAGGTTCGGGTTGAGAACTGAAAAGAAAAATACAAAAGCATGCGTACCAAACCCAAAGTTTTGTTTGCTGACTCAGAGCTAAGCCAGCCCAGATTTATGGATAACCAAATGCAAATCACAAACGGACCTATGGTAAATAACGCAGTTGGGCACCGTAGGTCTCTAAAGAATCGTGACGCTCTGATTTCGTCCAGGAAGAGCTATTTTTATTTTTAAACCAGGGAAACATGTGCAATAAAATTAAAAGTATTTTTTATTTGACCAACATTTATTGAATTTCTGTGAACCTTAAAAGATGTGTATTTCTTTGCAAATAATATTTCTAATACGATATCTATCATTTAAGTGGATACCGATGCAATTTTTGGATTTTAAGTTTTTTATACTCGGACAGTTTTACTCTGAAATTAATATGGCCTCCATGAATCCTTAGGCCATAACAGCTTTTAGACTTATTTTGATATTAAAAAATTGGTTTCAAATAAGCTTAACGGCAGCTTTTAATGTGAACTCCAGAATGCTCTGAATTGTTGTGCTAGTATACCTAAGGGTTTAAAAAAATGTATAAAGGGCTTTGGATAAAAAGCTACTTACAGGTGAATGTGACTTATCTACATAAAATCTTATATCTGCGGTTTGTGCTTGAATTCAAACATTTGACATCATTTTTCTAACGACAAACGCTGATTTTGTCAAACAGACGTCAAACACGATTGTAAAGTATCTACATGACATAAACTTGATCGGTTGTCGCCAATTTGGTCTATGATCTTTCCATACAACAATTCAATACAGCTCCATGTGGTGGTTTTTATTTTTTTTGTGTACCGATTGCAGCCTTGCTGAAAAACCAATTCCTATGAAATAAAATAAAATCTGATTTTCAGTAGCAAATAATTTTGTTTGTCAAATGCGATATATTAATATATTAATATATAATAATTTCTCAAAAGCGAATTATAATGTCTTAAATAATTTTTTATACTCGGTTGATTGGTCGATTATTCTTTCTGGTCTGGATCTCAAAGAAGTCTATGATACATTTTTAAGTATATTAAACTATGGATTTACTCTGTTTGTGCCTCTTATAAGAAAAAGACAAGTCTTTAAATTACCTTGGCATAACAAAAAACTAAATAATTTGAAGAATGCTATAAAAACAAAGCATTTAAATTATTTAAAAAATCGAAATCGGATTTGGACAAGAAACGCATTTGTCAATTGCGTCGTGAATATGAATTCTTGAATAAATTTTTGTATAAACAATATGTATTGAATACTGAATCTCAAGTTTCAAAAAATTCTAAAGGTTTTTGGAAATTTTTAAATAGTAAGAGAAAGTTATATGGTATTCAGCAAAGTAGGAATTCGAAGGTTCCGTCTCTTGCAGCATTGATTCAACTTCTGAGCTTTTTGCAAAATTTTTTGAGTCAGTTTTTGTTGATCACACGAATTTTAGTCCGTTACTTGACAATAATACAAGTGATTGTAATGCATGTTTTGAGTTACTCCAAATTTCGATTGAAGATGTTTTGGAAGGCATACAATCTATAGACTCTTCTTAAAGTGCTGGCCCTGATCGTTTTCCCTTTGAAGTTCTTAAACAATGTAACGTATCCTTGTCCTCTCCTTTAAAAATCATCTTTAATTTATCCTTAGCTTCTGGTGTGTTTCAAGATGAATGGAAAAATTCATTTATAACTCCCATATTCAAAGCTGGATCCAGAAAAAAAGTTAAAAATTATCGTGGGATATCTAAGCTCTCAGCTATTTCAAAACTGTTTGAGTCCATTGTTATCAAAAAACTTTTTTTTACAATCAAGGAACAAATATCTTTGCAACAACATGGATTTGTTTTCAGGGGCCAGTCTTTCTCGAAAAACCGAAATTAAAGACCTTGGTGTGATTTTTGACACAAAACTTGCTTTTTCGTTTCACAATGATTATGTTGTTGCCAAAGCAAATTCTATGCTTGGATTTCTTAATCGAACATGTGCTGAATTTTCGAACCCATATGCTCTTAAGTCTGTTTATATGTCCCTAATACGACCTTTCATTGAATATTGTTCTATAATCTGGTGTCCTATGTATGCAAATTCCAAGTTACGTCTAGAAAGAGTACAAAAGTCATTCACAAGATTTGTTTTAAGGCAATTGAAATGGAACCTTGATAAAATGCCACCTTATTTGACAAGGTGCGCTTTAATAGGACAAGAAACCTTAGAAAAAAGGCGAAGTGTTCATTGTATGTTGTTTATAGTTAAGCTCGGTAGATGAATAAAGAATAATAGCTAAATTTTAAACAATTATGCGTCGTCGTACTACCATTTAAAAAAATTAAAGTCAAAGCTACACTGCTTGATTTGTCCGGTATATTTTATTGTTAGTCGATTTGACAATACATTTTCAGCTCATAATTTAAGAAGTCAAAATACTTTTTATAAATGATTAAAGAATCCACTATTGGTTCTTCTGAAAAAATAATAATTGCTATTTGACCCCGTAAATAAGCTCCTACTTATACTCTAAGAAACAGCTAAAAATCTCTCATAGTGATTAAACAGAGGCATCTGAAACTTCTCAGTACCATAGACAGCTACATATCATATACGCACAAGCACTTGGCCTAGCCGCTAGCCCTGATCTGTCCCTAAAATCACATTTTTGGCTCTGAGTCCCATTTTAAAGTTGGTATTATATGTCCTAAGACTGTAACGATTTAACAATTTAATTTTTGTAGTAGGTACCTTGTAAATAGATCTTCTTTTCTTGTAGATTTGTCAAATGTATGATAAACCTAACCTATCCCTAACCTTGCATGGCCCTTGCTATGAAGCCGAAGCTGAAGGTTCCTTCGACATCTATAAGGGCATACGGGGACATATATTTTACAGCGCTGGGCGTTCGGTGGATCTTCTGTGAATAAGTGATTGCCATGCAATCAATGATAGCTTAACTCTTTTAAGCGTGGTGATTTTATTTTAACTTGATCTCCCTAAGCAGTAAACTTTTAACTCAAATAGTGCAAAATACTTCTGCCAATTCATTTTCAAATCGTATTTGCCAACAGACGGCTTTCGAATCTTAATTGAATCATTTCGTCCTCAAACCTTATACCCTCTGTCTATTCAAATTCATAATTAGTTTTACGAAAGATAATAACTGTTTGAGTTCTTCACTTTCGCTTATAAATATACAGATACACCCAAACAAGCTATGCCACTTCATTACTCCAACGAGCTTTTTAATTGTGGCTCTGATTTAGTCGATGTTGTCTCCATTTAAATAAATTTCATTGTGCTACATCATCCTTGTTATCAACGATTAGTTCAGCACAAAGCGTAATGAAATTTATAAAACCATTCACCTCGGGGTACAACGTACCATACGCAAAGACATCTATCTATATTACAATACCCCTCCCTGAAAAGTTCAAGCAGTTTGTGCAAATGAAATGCGATTTGATAAGACAATTTAGAATCTCTCCTAATGGCACTCATTACAACGAACAATAGTGCCCTTAATTTCAAATATTCACCTCGGCATATCCCCAACTGAAGGTAGGTAGGTAGGTGTGTTTTGCCATTCAGAGGATCACAGTCGTCACAGGCACATGCACACGGATGAGCAGGAGGCAAGGACTCTGCTGTTAAACAAAAGAAAACAATTTACAAAGATTAAATGTTGAATAAACACTTTCAGTTTGCCTTATACATACACCTACACCCACACCATATACTAGAGGACGGTAGAGAGGAACAACTTCATTAGTAACGCAACAGTGGAGAGCCCCATACCTAACCACCAAGCCAGAACTACAGGTATTCAACTTGACTGTTGCCAATATACACACTACACAGTGAACATGACCTCCCTTTGATTAAAACACAAAAGGGTTGTACAAGACACTGACTTGCTCAAATAGAAGGACGATCTTCGACATCCCTCTTCTCGAGTAGGCTCGGTTATTAAGTCATTCAAATAAAATTGAAGACTTGTCTTGTAATGCTGTCAGACGTAAAGTCAATTTTCAATGATAATAGACGATAGGCATCAAGTTCAAATTTTGCTGACGCTTACACAATATACACAGACACTCTCCGACCGGCAGGAGTCCCCATATAGATTGGTGAATTAATTACAAGTGGCCTTGTGTTTGCATTGTTCGTTCCACAAAATTGCTAATTCCGCGAAAAGTTTTCTTTGCCAAATACAGACACACACACAGAGGGGTGGGGGAGAAATCACCCCCGCCCCAACCGGCAAGGACAAAGACACCACAAACTTATATTATTTGACTAAGAGAGTGATGAGGTAAGGTTAGTATATGGGAGTTATGTATTATAATGGCTGAGCGGATCATTAGCGAGTGAATTAAGGACGCAAATTGAATTAATTCTGAACGAATTCGTTAATTAAGAAACTTTAAATAGGCTCATATCACATTGGCATTAGCACCTCCGTGTCTGTCGTCGGATTTGCTTTTTTTTTCGCAAACAATGGAATGATGCGCGGGTGGTGAAAATGCCAAGGACTCTGATGATGCGAAAACAGACGAAATAATGAAAGAAGTTTAATTACATTTTGGCAAGGACTTGGCTTGTTGTGCTTTATATATGGTGTAGTTGGTTTACTTATTGTGATGAAAATGAAATGTTGTTCAGATTTGGCAGAGTGATTCTGACAGATGGAATGGAATATCCGAACCAATGCCTGACTTGCAGAAAGTAATTATTCAGTAAGCAAATTACTGCCGTATACCTACTTGCGTACTTTTAATTAGCTTGTTATAATGTCTCAACAATGCGTTCTAAATAAAATGTGTCGAGAATAATCTAATGAATGAGTCCGTTCGTTCTTAATTCTTTCATATATTATTTTTAGATCTATTTATTTTAGGACTATTTTTTTGGGCATACACATACACACGTTAACGCTTAAGTACGTCGCAGTCCGCAAAAATTATCCTTGGCTGCGGATGAATGTTTTTAAGCGGGTTGGGGTCGAAATTCTGGCGAGGTCTAAATTCTTTTTTAAAAATTCTGCTTTCAAAATTGTCTGTCAGAATTTTAAAAAGCAGAATTTTGTAACACAGAACAGAAAAAACTGAGTTTTGAGAAGCAGAATTTTTTTCAAAAAAAAAGTCAGAATTTTGCAAAGCAGAATTTCGACCCACTCCCTTTTTAAGCACTAGCTGTGTTCTTAACACCTTTATGTCATACCGTTGAAATGTGCGCCGAAATTGACTTTAACAAACTTACAAGTCAAATTTATTACTTCACTCTTACATACCTAAGACTGCGACAAGAAGGTAGCAAACAAAACCTTAGACACGATTAATACTAAAAGTTTATATCCAAACATTTTTTTAAGAAAGACGTCATGTAAACCTAGAAAGCTTGCGTTGCAAATGTACCATAGACGATCGACAATAGCATCAGACGCTCTTTTATAAGATGTTTTATATTTTCTAATTGAGTTGGCCGATTGCAATGAAATAAAATCCTTATTTTGGTCCTTGTTTATTTCTGTTATGTCTGAGAATTTCTTGTTAATTTCTTACAATTGTTAGAAAAATGGTGGGTGCGAAGAAACGAAAATCGCTGACCTACTATCCGACAGCTTGGGCTGATTTGATCGCTTTGTAAGGATCCTTTCCCTGGGTATCGTATTGCATTGAAACTAATGATTCCACCGAAAGTGCGCCTACGCGATTCGTCCGTGGAGCAAATTCTTCCCTTACTATTTTCACAATAAAGCGGATTGTCCGTTTATCAAATCTATTAATAGTTTCAATAAACTGTTTGCCGAATACTACACAGACACACCACCATTAACAAACAAACCTAAAGTGGCAAAAGAACTCTCGTTTGTCATATTTGTTATCCTTTGAGAGGTTGCCGATTCTTTAACAATATCTTCGTCTCGACTTGAATTCATTTTCAATCTGTTCCCTTACTTTTTGGGCCGATTTCGGCAAAATGTTAGATATCAAGGAGTGGGGATAAAAAGAGAATATAACCAAAAAGTACAGGAACGAAAGTTTGGCATGACGTTTGTTAAAAACATATGCGAAAATAAACGTCAGTGGGTTTAAAAAAATACCAGTTTGCAGACGTTGAAAAACATTCGAATTCAGTTTAATATTTACTTTTTTTGTGGATTTTTCCATTTTTTAAAACAAATTTCAGCACTTAACAAAATAAACCTAAACAGCTACATTCAGTTAAAACAAACTAGCCCAAAGAAATTTGTTGGGCTATTATTTGCAGGTTTTTTATCAAGGGGAAATGTTTTGTTCTCTCTTCGTGGCTCTCTTCGGCCCAACTTTTGCGTAAAGGAACGAAGTTTGACTAAATTTGACTAATGTGTTCGAATGCATTATCGTTAGGGAACAGACCTTTTATTAAATTTTTTGAAAAACAAAACTTACTGCATGAAAACAAAAACATATGATTTGCCATCTGATGACTGACAAAGATTGACAGCAAATTTGTAATAGATTCAAAAGAAAGTCTTCTTACTGGTAAAGGTGGAGGTTAAATTGTTTATTGGTACCATTTCAAAAATGCTGTACATTTTAATTAAAACTGGCAGTCAACTAATAGCCGACATAAGTGTTTGATTATTAGTAAGGCCGAATAAAATTAGACCTCGAGTTTCATCGCTAGCAATGGCAATACGACTCTAAAAAATATTGCCTCACTGTAGAACCTATTGGCACAACCTTCCCGTAGAGGACCCTATGCCTTATGACAACCATTCGTTTGAGTGAGTTTACATTTTTTCAGCGAATGGAACAATTTTATGCCGAGCCTAATGTTTCTTAAACAATCGCTAAAAGTGACATAGCTGAAAAAGACGTCTAAAAGAACTGGAAAAAAGCTTTAAAACGAGTCTGTGCCCTTAAGGGAATCGAACCTTATGACACTCTTCTAAGTCACAGTGCCGACCCCTTTAATTCAGTGAAAGGTATGCCATTATTGTGCTGTCTTTAACGGATGTAAAGATGGAACTATATTCGAGTAGGGTACCATGAGTAGGTGTCCATTTATGTATGAAGTAACTCTGCGCCTACTAATTAAATGAGGAACGTCAATTATAGGCTCTGCGATCTAGTTTAAAGGTGACAGTTCGCTGAAGAATTACCCTAGGAAACCGTTGCTACTTCGGTTTGGCAAAACAACTGGGTTCAAAATTCCTAACTCGGAGGAAAAAATGTGTGCTCAACAATTTTTTCAGGCAACAACTTTAAAGCCAAAATTAAACGATTTGCCAAAGAATCGCTTTAGCAACAAACAACCCCTTCGCAGGAAGAAGATTTTAACATTTCTGCCCAAATGGTTGAACAACATCATTCAATTACCCCATTTCGCTTAGTGGATTAGTTACCAAGATTAGCCCTTGAAAGCAAACACCCAATCATGTCCCCCTACCTACTTCGAAGGTCATCTCAAGCAGAACAAAAAATAAAGAGCTCAAATATTGAATGTATTGATTTGTTCTCCAATGGGCGCCTGTACGTACGCCCAAAACTCACCCTAAGTGCTTGGATCAGCATCTAAGGCCGATTACCTTCGCATTTTCATCCACTTTACCGACAAAGATAAAGGCTTCGCCGAAACACAGCATGTCTCAATTTTTAATAAGGTAAACAGTCCATTGTATCAGGGGCGGAAAAAAAATAACGAAAATCTCCTTTACCACTTGTTCGTTTAAGGATAACAAAACAGAACGTGCTTACCGATTAGGCCAAACAAAGTATGTACTTTATTCGTACTACTACATAAGTCTACCTGATGGTACACCCTTCCGAGCCGACCCGAATCCGAACCCTTTCCCGCATAAGGCCTCAATGGGTGTATACCTTACCCCACCCGCACTGTGTTTGCTTTGTTCCCTTACCCAGTTTTGTTTATATACAAAAAGGGGGCAGGGGGGCTTTGCGCAAAAAGTGATTTTTTACGCTTGAATAGCAATAATTTTAAAAATCCTTTGCGATTCAATAAAATTTTATTTAACCCAACCACCGACTGAATTTTATGCGCACGAGAGGCCAGGCGATGTGACTTTCAAGTGGATAAAGGATTTTCAAGGATTTCACTGGCATCGCTGCCACGCACAACGAAATGGCGAGTAACTCCATCGAGTTACTTATATTTTACTGCACACGCTTTTATTGTTCGTTTGTGGCTTTTAATCGAAGTTGGGAGTGTGTGCCAAAAAAGGAGGATGCGTCTCTAGGATTTTCCCCTCCAAATGTAGGTTCTATGTTTGTAATAGAAATGGAAATTCATCGATCTGCAAGCGAGTATTACTTTTAAAAGCGGAAGTACACACCGTGGGATGTCGGCAATGTGGTGGAAAAATTATTATAAACGGGGATTTCTTGACTTTCTTGTTGGGCCCGCAAATTTCACTTCCGACTTTATTAGCGTGAAATTTATTTCGTATTGGTCTTTGGAATATTGTATCGGCTGTAGGAGCTAGGGACATAAAAAGGGAAAACTTTCTGGCAACGCTTTTAAGCGATTTGAAACTTTGTTTGAGGCGAAAAGGTTTTCGGTCCAAAGCGCACCGCACCAAGTTTTTTTTTTGTTGAATTTTTGTTGGCGGGTGTTGGGCAAAGATTTCATCGGTTTTAAGAGTTCCGCGTTCGACGAAATGGCACAGGAGGGGCTGAAACTTTTTTATGCGCCCCAACGAAATATGTTTATGTGGCCCTAACATTGTTTCTAAATTATTCTTCTTACCGAAGACAGGGTAATGAAATTCGACATTTTATGAGTTTTTCGGTCTTTTTTTCTCTCGTACGTTTTTTTTTTTGTTGCGGCCCTCAATATTCATTTCCTGGGGGTTATACAAATTATTTTTCTGCGTGAGGAAGCGCTTTGAAATGAGTTTTCATCATCATGTGGGTGTTGGTTGCGTGGAATTGATTTGCTTCGGCTGATGGTTGGCAAAAGGGATATTAACTTGTAATGGTGGGTTTTTTTTTTCATTCCTTTGCCGGTACCTACTTAGTGAACTTTCACATTTGTACACTTTTGCCAAAGCATTTTTGATGGCCTGGTTATGGATGATTGAGTTTATTTTATTTGCCAGGCAATAAGGTAGTACTTAGGTGCAGTAAAGCTGCTTATGTTGGGTATCTGTAGCGTGAGGCACCTGACTAAGTGCTTAGAACGAATTTTTATGGTGATTTGGTTTAATAGCAGTAGGGGTTTAGATGGAGATGTATAAATATGGGATTGAAATGAAATGAAATTCGAACTTTGTAGGTAAATAATGAAATTTAACACTCGCATCAGCATTCGGAATATCCTCCAGATCGCCAGAGAAGTCCAAGTTATTTTCACTAAAAAGAAAATATACATTCATTTCCGACTTCCGGAAGGTGAAGCTTCTTCCAAGCTTACGTTTTTCAAAACATTATTTTCGACAGAAAGAAAAACCTTAGATATCCGAAAGGCCTACTAAAAACATATTTGTTCGATGGTCGCCATTGGTATGGCAGTGAAGAAAGTAGGAAATTGTTAATTTTCCAGAGGTTAGTGTCCTTACTTAATGGTCCGCGTAATAAACTCATTAAACGCACTGATTCAGTCACAGGCTCAACATTGCGTTGCTGAAACTTACTTACTGATAACTGATTGTAAAAGGTGCCATCCACACCAAGTCACTTGCCTTGTAAAAAGCGCAGCACTATCAAATAAAACCGATCCAAAAATACGCTTAATTCGCATCCCAATATTGTGTTCCAAATCATCCCCCAAGAACAGCCACCCCCTCCACCTCTCCATGCAATTGTTTCATTTAATACCGGATTGAAATTGGAAAATAGTAATAAAACGAAAATATCCTCCAGGCTAAGCACATACAGACGGCGACAACCATACCCATGCAGCCAGATGCCATCAGAACGAACTTCTTATTACCGCACTTGCAGACGCACACTCATAAAATCGAATAAATCAACCTAAGCAAATGTAGCGCTCGCTATACATTGTGGCCATGACAGTAAACGGCAAATGCAAAGAAATGTCATAATACTTCCGCTTAAAAGCAATATTCAGGGTCATATTGTTGTGTGTGTTTGTCTGGCGGGAGGACACCGAATGTAAACATCAAAAAGGACCCCTTGCCACATACAGAATGCGAATGCGAAAGCGAAGCGACCTCTGCAAACACGAGCAATAACAAAAACAAACAAACCTATTAATAAGTCGATTGTACTATGAGACGCGGCTGCCACCCACCACACCTACCCCGCCCTTGGCAACGAATATAGATTACCCGCAATTCCTTGGAATCGGTTACCTATAATAAAATGGTTTCCCATTCAGTTTGCCATTGCTGAGACAATGCCGGGTTCCGTTTATCATGGAATGCCATCAAAGCGCGGTATGGCGTGTCGTCGTTGGCATTACTGCCATGCCATGCAGCTGGGGTGCAGTGAATGGGGTGCAGGAATTCCATCCCCTCCCAGTCACCCAGGCAGCGCGAGGCTTAGTCATGCAAACCACCATACCATAGGACCTACTATACTGCTTTCATTTTCCTCCACTCGAGTCGAGACGGAATGCTGCCGCTAAACGGTGGCCGTGCCTCGTAAAAGCGCCGTATTTACCAGAGGGCTTCACAAGCTCTGTAAAAAGTTTCCCTTTCGTTCTTAAGGGCGAGTATTTGATTTGAAATTTCCTTCGCCGATCCGAGTGGAGACGTTCGCAGGCACATTAAGTTCGTGCGTGCCGGCATGCAACCCCCCGTTTTGTGGCATTGTTGCTCAAAGGATAATTCAATTCACTTTAAATGTCTGTCCGCATATGTTTTTGATTCTTTTCTCTCATTTTTGTGCATGATTTCCCTTCAAGCATTTTGATTTGGTTTTGTTTATGCTCGCAAGGGGTTGAAGAAGTGAGTTTTCAAGTCTCCCCTTCAAGTTGGGTGTAGTGTTTGTTTTGCCTATTGTTGGCCAGAAAGTGGGTGAAGTATGGGTGCATGCGCTCGCCAGCAGGACCACAGGATATACACACATCATGTAGTCGGTAGTCGGTGGCATGGTGAGCTCATTCATTACAATGTTCCGATGTTTTGATTAAATGAAATCGAAACGGAAACTAATCGAACGGAATGAATTATTCATGTGAACTCTGGAGTGGACGAAGCCTGCTCGAGTGGCAAGATGTAAAAACAAAGCTCTGCCTGGTGTACCGTGTATGGCTATGGACATTGCTTCGAGTGCATTGTGGAAGTTTATTCTTCGTACATATATGCATTGTAAGGAGTTTTTGAAATATTAATTTCCTGTGACAGTGATTAGTGGTGGGGGTCGGGTGGTGTTAGTCAATTGGACTTCGTTTAAGAATCAAATGTGGGTTTCACATAAATAAGAGCTGCTCGATGGGACTTTTGTTATTTAACTGCAACTAGAGAGCAGTGGTTATATGGGTCATGCCTAGTCATGCATATCATTACCATCCTGCATTTTGTATTATGATACATAAATTTTAGGCAGAACAGCATGGTCTTTGAATTGGGAGAGGGGCCTGCATGCAGTTGAGTGGGTGTATTTTCATACTAAACTCTTTTTAGTAAATAAACACATAAATAAATATTTTGGCGCAACAGGTCTGTGGGACCCAAGGCCTATAGCTTCTCACAGCCATTCGTTTTGTGTGGGTTTTCAATTTTTGGGACGAATGGAGGGAATCTACAATTTTACGCCGAGTCCAAACGGCTAATTGAGAAGCTCTTTCATGACAGTTTCACTCTCGGATGTTTGTCAGACAACACACTACCACTGTTGCTGTTCAGGTTAAGACCTATGTTTTTTTTAGAGACCTATACAGACTTGGGAAGTAGTTCAGTCTTCAGTGATGCATTGATGTAAAGGGTTTTCCAATAAGAGGTGTTATTTTAAAATACCACGCTATTTCGGTAGCTGTCACTTTTGAAGCTGTTATTTTTTGACATTTGACAAGTAGAATCTACGCCATTACTAAAAATGGAACGATAAACGCCTCAACAACGCACTGAAATTATAAAAATTCACTACAAAAATGGTGAAAATTTTGCAGTCAGAGTTCGCAAAACTAAAGCATTTTTGGGTCGTCGTGAAGCACCTTGTCGGACCGCAATGCAGAAATTGGTGAAAAATTTGAGCTGAGAATATTGCTGCTGTAGCCCAAAGTGTTAAAGAAAACCTAGGTTTGTCCATTCCTCGTCGTTCTTTGGAATTGGGCATTTCACAAACGTTATTACACCGTATTTTGCATAAAGACTTGGGTCAAGGCCTATAAAGTTCATTTAACACAAGAACTCAAGCCGAAGCAACGAAACCATTGATATTTTACCGGAAAAGTTTCCGGGCCGTGTTATCTCTCGAGGAGGTGATCACAATTGGCCACCGAGATCTTGTGATTTAACACCTTGCGACTTCTTCTTTTGGAGCCACGTGAAAGATAAGGTCTACGCCCATAGCCCAGCGTCGATTCAAGAGCTCAAAGGTGGAATTCGTGAGTCTTTGCGATTTTGTTATGGAAAATTTCATGAAAATGATATGGTCCTGTAAGCGTGGTCCTGGTGACCAAAGTGTTTTGGTTACAAACTGAATTGAAATTGATTGCGTAGGTAGGCACATAGAATGGTTTAAATCATCTCACTATTAGCCCCAAACAACGGCGACTGCTATTGTGTAGTCAATACAGCGATTTCTGGCGACTGCAGCTTCATGGGTTCGCTCTATGCCAGGGACAGTAAGACACTCCCATTGAATAGGTTCTAACTTGTTTACTATAAGTTTACAATTTTGAAAGTTCAAGACCTCAAAAATTCAAAACATTAAAAGTTCAAGAGTTCAGAAGTTCGAAAGTTCAAATGTTCAAATTATTTTGAACTTTTGAACCATTGAACTTTCAAACTTTTAAACTTTTGAACTTTTGAACCGTAGATCCTTTGAACCTTTGAACCTCTGAACCTTTGAACCTTTGAACCTTTGATCCTTCGAACGTTTGAACCTTAGAACTTTTGAACTTTTAAACTTTTTAACCTTTGTAGTTTGCGTTCGGACAGTAAAATTTATAAAAATAAGCAAAAATCAAATCACTGGATTTGATTGAGTTAGAAATAAAATTCAATTCTGTTGGGGACATTTGATTAGTGCTACAACACGCAAAAATTATATTAAACGCTTACTATATTATTTTGATCATTCAGAACATGCACTTTGTAGTTATCATGGGTAGTAAACAGCTTTCAGCACAATTCAAATTCAGGAGATGGAGTCCCTCTTCGGTTCATAAAAATGTTGTTGCCAAATATTTTAAGCCATGTGGATGTGGTGACGCACGTGATAAATTCATGTGTCATGACTTCAACATTTGCCTTGGCCTGGAAACTTGCTAAAGTTATACCAATAGCAAAGAAGCCTAATGCAGAAATGGCCAATGAATATCGGCCGATCAGTATTCTACCCTGTTTGTCTAAGGTCTTGGAAAGAGTTTTGGAGAGTCAAATACGAAACCATCTGTCTGTGAATTCCCTGCTTAGCCCACTACAATCGGGGTTTAGAGTTGGTTTGTCTATTTATCAATGACCTACCCTCAATCTGCAGCAAAGCATCAATTCACCTATATGCTGATGATCTTCAACTTTATTACTCAAAACCCCCTTGTAGATTGGATGAACCCGCTTCATGCTGAAAAAAAGATTTATCCTCAGTTGAAAAATGGGTTTTGGTAAATGGATTAGCCCTAAATCCAACTAAATGCCAAGTCATTACAATCTCAAGCAGGATTCAGGAGCCTTCTTCTATGCCTGATATCTTATTATCTGGTACGAAGATGAAGTTTATCGAAGTCGCTATACTACCCTCGGTTTTGTAATAAACCGTAGCCTATCATGATACAATCACATCAACGTGGTAATAGGAAGAATATACGGTTGCCTGAGGAAGTTATGGATTTCAGCTAGTTTTACACCGCTTGATACACGACGTCGACTAGTACTAACGCTTATTTTGCCCATAATTGACTACTCTGAAGTCGTTTGTAGTAATCTCGACTCACTCTCATACCACAAACTACAAGTGGCTTTTAATGATGCTGTGAGATACATTTAACAGATACGCAGGCACCACAGAATATCTCTGTACGTGAAGAGCGTCTTAGATTGTACTATACAGCAGCGCGGAAATATTAGAAACTGTATGTTTCTCCACAAAATTGTCAGAACACCGTCTTACCTCTACTTTAAGCTCCAATTCACCCAATCAATATTGTAACCTATAGATACAACTATTTAAATTCATCTCGGATATTTTTTATCCATGCAAATCAGCTATGGAATTCCTTGCCTTCACACATTAAACGTTTACTTAATACTAACAACTTTAAAAATTCACTTTTAAATTACTACGCATTGCAATAATAGTTACCTTGTTTCTTTTCCTCTTCCTCTTTCTCTTTTTAATTTTCTCTCTCTCTCTTTTTTTCTTTGTTTGTTTTTTTTTTCTTCTTTTTTTTTTTAAATGTGAACTCTATCCTATAATAGTTTTCTTTACTTTTTGGGGAATATTATTTGTTATTATTATTTTATTATTACTTATTAACTTGAATTACTATTTTTTGCAATACATACCTACATAGTTCTTTCCACTAAAACTGAACTATAAAAGACTGAGTCTTATTGTATACCTTGTTTTTTTTATAAATAAACTAAACTAAACTTGGTGAGGAAGGTGTTCATAAAAACAGGTGATGGATTTAGAAATGTCAATTTTCCTTGTGGAATTGTTAGCAAATCACGTGAGTTCAAGATGTGGATAATGACACATTCGTCTTTGTTTATTACAGTGTCGATGGCTTTAGACGCTGTCCCTTCATCTGGTACTGGGTGTCGAATGTTGAAGAGATGACATTGACCGCGTAGTCTGTCACTGCTACAGCATGTGCAATTGTACATTGTGCACTAAGACTCTGCCGATTTTAAAAGTTCTGCTCAATATGCTAAAAGCGTTTTAGGCTCTGGTCTCAATGATTTTACAAATGTTTGTTGATATCGATTGCCATTTCCCTAGATAATTCTTCTATTTAATTTCACTGATTTTACTCTATGACGCCGCGCCTCGTTTTGAATAGCGCCTACATTTTGTGAAGTTCCTGGTATTTAAATATTTCAATGATCCAAAATTCGACATCCTTAACTGGCATATTTATAAAACTTAAAGGGCTTTATATTTTTTTTTAGAAGTGACTGTCACGCTTCCTTTTCAATTAGGTAACGCCCATATTTTGGAAACTCCTTTTTAACAAATTTGTTGCTTTTTAAAAACTAGATAATTTTACAGAAAGATATTTTACCACATTGAGATGTATTCTGACAGTATGGGTCAGGCTTTGTTATGACTAAGCATTGTCATATTCAAAAATTTGTTCAGCAAAAACAAATGCAAAATAAATAAACTCACAGGCGTTCTTAGGCTTTTTGCAACCTCGAGATAAAATCCTCTTAGAATTTCAATTCCTCTCGGATCTCATTAATTTGTAATTTAAATTCCTATTTCCAATTTTCTAAAAAGAAAAATTGCAAACAACACACCGACTTCCATAAACAACAACATATTTGCAATTCCAATTAAAAGAAAACAGATTACCGAATCAAAGCTAAATTCAAAAGAGTCCTTCCTGTGCTCAACGCCTACACTTTCCATTTAGAATAAGTAGATGAAAATTAAAAACCAAAAATTAAAAAAGTCCTTTTAATGAAGACTGTGATCAAATGGCAAAAGGGAGGCGGAAAAAAAATACCCATCATCATCTCCCGCGAAAGTGATTAAGCTACTCAAAATATTTGGTCAAAAAGTTGGCTAACACGTTGTCCATCCCATCGAGGTGGGAAGGATGAGAGATACAGCTTAGGCTCTCTGCCACTTAAAGATGAGACATGTTACCACCCGCCCCGGGAAGCGTTTTTTCTTGTCTCATACGATGCGCGGCACAATGTAGGAAAATCCATAAAAATTAATCTGTGGAAAATTCTTTGGAAAATTATATTCAAGTTTCGGTTGTTTTTTTTTTTTATTTCCATTTTATGTGCGGAATGTTATGAACCATAAGGCGACCAAACTTAGTGGGAGTCACTTTGTGAGGGGGGACCCACCACAGCAAAGGCATACCAAAGTCACAGGCGTGGTGGCTAAAATGGGGGTGAGGGGAAAATAAAAACGAACGGGAAAATGTGTATATATTCATTTTAATTTTCCACTTGGATGATTGCAAAATTAACCTATTGTTCGTGGCGCGCATAGAGGGTGATGATACCGTTCGTTGTTCCCTGAACATAACGACGCGCGACAACATTATGTACACAAATGAAGACCTGGGTATTTTATAATCACACTGGAACCAACAAGAAAGATGTCCTGCATGGGAGGGTTTAGGTTGACATGTGAGCAATAAAAAAGGAAATGGAAAAATATGACAAAGTGGGTGAAACAACAATAGGGGATCTTGGGCAATCGGAAAGTCTTACCCAAGTTTCTGTGCCACCATGTTATTTGGAATTGGTGATCAATTATTGGGTTACGACTAGCACATGAAGCTGTTCAATGAATAGGTTTCGACATGAGAAGAACGTGTAAAAATCTGGAACGCAAAGTGGCAAAATCACTGTCATTACTGTCGATTCTGATCATTTAAAACAGAGGGTCAAACATATCTTACGGCAAGTAGCATCATCTTTCAATAAGAATATTTCTACCCCACACTCGCTGTAAGGTCAATGTACCCGAACTTGGGGTTCTAGCCTTCAAGCTTATGCCTCCAGAGGAACTCATCAGATCTGTGTAACATATTTCCTAAATGCTTTCGGTTATTGTTTTTGTCAATCATTGATCAGGTAGCTCTTTTTATTACTGAAACACATTTTACGTTGCAGATTTTAGGGGGCACCAAAAGGCATTTATATGGTCAGGAAAATCAGGTCGAATCCATATAGCTTTGCAGCAAACCTCTGGAAAATACTCAGGATATTACAGAGTATAACGTCATAGACCTTGCCCGTTTTATATGATTTTCCCTATATCTACTGTTGTCAAATGCAAGTGTGAATTCCAAGTTAAATATAAAATTCCCCAGGTTATTCGAAAATGTATTTAAATTAGAGAATACATTCACTCGAGCGACATAAATAGCTTTTACTAATTAAGTTACTGCACGGCAGGACACTACTGAAGAGTGGCTGAAACTACTTTGCGTATTTGCATAAAGCTGACCTGTTCTCCAGACTGTACTCCGCCCCATAAAAAGTTGCTACAATGTGTCTCTATCGGACCATCGACCGGCACAAAGTTGAGTTATAAAAAATATTCTTTTAATAACCAAAGACGTGTGCGCTTCCTTCGGACTGCCAGGCATTGCCATATTTTATTGGTTAATTGAATAAATGTGTTCCACGCGGTGGAAGAGTTTGTGATTCCACTATTTTCTTTGTCCTTTAAACGAGGTGTGCAGCATTAGCTGGCAATGACAGGCAACCGCATTCAGCTATTAACCCTAATTTTATTGCGACAGAACGGAATTTAAATTGTGACATTTTGAGTCCTGTTGTTAATTTGTTTTTTCATGCCTAAAAGCGATTGCATGTTAATAGTGCCGCATGTTATTATCCAGTGGGCTAATCAGGACATGTAGAAAGCGGTTTTCGGGGGAAATATATGTACAAAAAAAAAATATTTAGTTGCTCTTGCTGGTTTAAGTGTTTGCGTGTTGCAGAGGAATGCATTCTCTTCTGTTGCACTGCGGTATTATGAGTCGTTCGTCCTGATGTAGGGAATTTCACATGGCTATCATGTTGTAGCGAAATTATATAGGGAATTTATTTTTATTATCTCCCTGACACCTTTTCGCAAAAGCAGGAATGCAACAAATTTCCCAAAACGATTTAGCTGCACGTAACTGAGGGCGAAATGGATCTCGATGCACTCGGGATAAGAAGGAAGTCTTAGCGTTGAACTTGAATCAAGTACCTAAGTGCGTATCATATGCAAGGACTTCCTGAAATCGTTATTAAACTGTTTACTCGACATGAAGTTGGCGATCTGCAATCGCATTAAAGTGCAATAAATAAACGAGCGAGTACATTTACCAGAGCATTAAAACACCTATTTCCTTTCGCAATAAAATTCCATTTACGTTTCCTTTAGTTGAATGTATTCTTTTTTTGCGTTGCGTGTATCCCGAGAGCAAATTGCCTCCGAAAAAGTCAGCCAGACCCAAATGAACATTAAAAAGCCGCATAATGTCGACATCAAATGCGATTTAAATGTGACCAAGTGTGACATCTGTGAACGTGAAACGTTGGTTTAATGTCATCCACATTCTTTTTTTTATAGTAGTATAAGCTATTACGAGGAAGCCTCCCTGAGCCTCGCGCAGTGACTGCAGAGCTGGAGGTAACTGCTCCTGGAGGTGGAGGTACTTATTTTCCAATTGGTAAGGACGAGCAAAAAAATTTATTTATACAGGGAGCCCTCATTACTTTGTACTATTTTTTTTTTTGGTTTCTCCTGCATGAGGCATGGTGCCATACTCGAATTGGAAGAGTGATTTACAAGCCCCTGCTAGCCCCGACATAGCGCTGTAAAATTTGCATTTTTAATATTATTCTTTTTTTGGTTCTCTGTAGATCTGCATGCATTTGTACGTACGTAGACTGGGGGAGAATGAAGATGGAAATTCAATTCCGCTTTTGGTTATAGGTATCCGTATCATTAAAGGATATTAAAATTGCCGTCAGGTTTCGTGTTGCAATTTTGAATGGTTTCCTTCCATTTTGTATTTTGGGATGGCAACAAATTATTCCGCGTGCTCATCAGAGTTTGATTGTTTGCAGCGAGAAGAGTTTTGGATAAAAGAATTTTAAAAGAATGTAAAATATGATTTTCGAATTTTAAAATGTAAAGGAGAAGTAAAATTTAAACAGCAGGTACACCCACTTTGTTTCAAACTAAAGGCTTGGCCAGAGTGCAATATACTGCAATACATCATATCCCCTATCACACAGCCGCGATATTGTAGGGGCCGTGATATGGAAATTTTAATTGAATGTTAAGAAATTATTGATTTCATATACGATATGGGTGATGGAATTTATAAAAATGTATTTGTAAAGTCAGATTTATGGGAGACATTTTTAAAAGAATTTAATAAAACCGAAATAGCTATAGTGGCGCCACTAAAATTTGGAGCAAGTGCAGTACGTTGGCTAAAAGAACGTCTTTTTTTTAATTATAATAAATTAGTAAAATTGATTAGTAAATATTTATTTTACATTTAATAAATATTTTTCATCATAAGTTTCATAAGTTGAAATGTCATAACAAAAATCGCAGCAATTCATCTGTTAGCTCTGAAATTTATTGTAAGCAAAAATGCATCAGTATGTAGGCGGTTAAATTTTGAAAAATTTAATTGCATCATTCCAACCTTAATTTTTTGAGGTCAATATTTATTTATTTATTTAATATTTAAAAATTATTGAAAGCCCTAATCACACAACGCATTTAGAAGTTCTAAATTTGCGTTCCTACAGAAGGACTCCTTAAACAAATTATAAAATAATGGGTTCGCTTTTAGTTAAATCAAATAGTATTTGACCGGAAAGCATACCTAAACATTTTTTTTTTGTATTCGAATCTACTATTATTTGAATTTCCATACTAATTTATTTTTACTTATTTACTTTTACATTGTTAAAGTAAAATATAAATTAGGAGAAGGTTGGAATATGGAACCCCATTTGGTTTTTAAAATTTTTTGTTCATACCCGTTATCTTAAGACATTAAAAATTGTTTAATTATATTATGTATATATTCTTACATGATATATAAGAAAAAAAAACATATTCTGAATACTTTTTGTATTGAATTTTGTACTTTATTCAAAGAAAGTCATTTTTACATTTTTCATTTTTATGTTCTGTTTCGTTCCAATTCCGTCTGTGCCTTTTCGCGCAGTTCTGTCTGTTGCACTTCGTCAATGCAATAGGCGATCGTTACATTTCAACTAGTTTTATTTATTTATGTATGTATTTGATTATATGTTTATTTATTTATTCCCTTTTATGTATGGTATTTATTATATTGTTTATGTTATGTGTGACAGAGGTAAAGTCTGATTAGACGAATTGGATAAAAAGAAAGACAGACGAGACACAACATTCTCTTAAGCGCGAATTGTACTCACTCTCTCAAGATGATGAGGGGAAACAGGAACAGTAATTAGGACGCACACATAAAAACAACAATATTAAAAGAAAACAATAGATGATAATAGAGAAAGTAAGCAATTAGGAGGTACGGATAAAACAAAGATAGAGCTAGAAAAGGCATAGAAACAAAGGGAGGGGAAATATTCGTAACAGAGGTTTCGTTTCCTTTTGTTTGACGAGCCCACTATCAGCCATATGATCAGAGTGATCGGTCAATGCCCTAAAGTCGATTAAGTTGGCAAAATAGCGCACAGTCACGTACAGAAAAAAATATCCCCGCGTGTGGTGATCCATATAATTATCAATAGACAGGTAAAAATCAATTATATTCCTTGCGGAAGCAAGCAATAATAGCCAAACTAATTTATATAGGTAAAAACAGAAAAAGCCTAGATTTTGAAAGGGGTGGAATTGCAGAAATACTGGGAGTTACGCCCGAGGTAGGTGAAATATATCCTTTTGGTGTGTGCATAACGTCAAACAGTGCTTCCTCACAGAAAGAGAGTTCGAGTTTTAACGTCCCCAAGGACGAGGCTGGCGTTCAGCTCCCGTTGCTCGGCTTGGACATTAAAAGTCCCAAGCCAGACGGAACCAAACGAGCATTTTTAAGAGCTAGCGGTCTCCTAGCGGTCTCCTCGTCCACAACCGGTCCGATACAGATACCGGAACCCCAGGGCATCGGCCAAAAATCGTTTCGGGAAAGCATTCCCTTCAACAGAACGACCAACGAAAACCGGAACCCCCCCCCAACAACAAAAAGAATTGTGACTTGATAAATTCAAAGGCAAAAAGTGCACAGTGTCGCTTGTAAGCGGAAACCACAAGTGCCCCAGCATCGAAAGCAGCAGTTTTGTGAAGTGCCAATTTTTTTTGTGTTTCCTAGCATTGAAGTAGATTTGCGAATTTTTGAATTTGATTTTGAATTGTAATTAGAGTAAGGTTAGGGAATAAGGTTAGGCATAGTTAATTTTAGTTTTAGTATTTCTGCCTTTAGCATTTTGTGTTTTGTTCGCGATAGTTTTAAGCCATATTTGGAAATTTCAACGTTTCTTCTTGTGCTGCCGGCAGAACAACGGGGGACGAATTTTAAAACCGTGAGTACATGTTTTTATATATTTTTTTTTGAATTTTAGTAGATATTAGTTAGTGTTAAGAGCAGAACCATTTTTTTTTGTAGATTTAAGTTTTGAATTCATTTTTTTTTCTTTTTCTTTGCTTTTGTTGATTTGCGTTAGTTTTTTTTTACAATAGGATATCAATAAATTGGCACTATTTTTATCTGTAGTGGTCATAGTATTTTTTTTCTGTTGGTAATTAGATAGGCCAACATGAGCATTTAAATTTTTGGTGCATTCGGTGTGTGGAGTAATGGGAAGGCCGTCCTTCTATGGTTTAACGATGACGTAACGTGACTCTCACTAACTGCGACGACATGACGTGACGACTAACTTTCCCCTTCCTAGGTTTAGGTTGTGACTGGCGGAGACTTTAAGGGGCTATCACTCACAACATCGGCCTGAGTGATAGCAATTGGATTATGTCGCTGAACATAAGGGTGGGCTGGCCATTCCGTGCCATCAACATCGGCAAGTCTCGGGTCCATGATGAACCTTCACCCTCGAGGGACAATGGAAAAGGAAGTAGCGTTTAGGGTTAGTTAAGCCTAGTTTTAAGTTATTGTAGTGGTAGTATAGGGCTTAGCTTAAGAGTTAGCTTAGACTAGGTTTAGTTTAGCATAGATAGGATTAGTTTCGCGTGTCTTTCCCGTCCTCCCTCAGGGGTGTTGGCATTAGTCTTCGAGGCATTTTTTTTTCTCTTTCTCTCTTCTCTTCTGTTCTATCCTTTGAAGTCCGTCCGAGGTCTAAGTAGAGTAGCTTTCTTTCTTCTTTCTTTTTTTTTTTGGCATGAAACTTTAATGTTTGCATCGCTCATCTTCGGATGCTCCATTAGGACCATCCAAGATCTTAGGGAGGAAGCTAGGAGAGCAGAACGACACTTGACGACTAAGGACCAGAGATTCAGACGAACTGTTTCGGAAGTTGATGATTTCCTTGGGAATAATCCCTATCACGACCAGCAAGAGGACAAAGAGGACGATGAAGAGGGGATTGCGGCTCTCCAACCAACCAGGACCAACAGACCGACAACTCATAATCGAACGGACAAGACACACCGAGTAGACCAACACAAGGCTACGAGAGCAGACACATCAAGAGTGCCATCGGCAATTCCACCTACGTGCCCGTCAAATTTTCATGCCCTGACCTGCTTTAGTTGTGGTCAGGGTAACATAAGTTTTCAATGCGAGAAATGTCAGGGAAACCCGAAGATCAGCGGAACTTCCGGGAGCAATCCGCTGATGGGACCATCTCTCCCGGAGAATTGAGATCTCCCCAAAGGATTCAGATCTTAAAAAGACATCCAGCGTTATGCGAATCCCCCAGCATAAAAGATCTCCCACAAAAGAAGAGTCTCCATGAAAGACTACTATCATATAACGAAGCTAGAAAGCGGATTTTTGGAGAGGAAGTGACGCGGCCAAGAGAAATGACTAGGAATTATAGAAAAATCAAGAGACTTAGGGAACATAGTGCAACTAATAGACGACGAATGAAAAATATTATATCTTCGGTAATTACACTAACGGACGACAATAGGCCCTACGCAAAGGTTAAGGTAGAGGACGAAGAGCTCCTGGGCCTATTGGATAGCGGAGCTTCAATAAGTTGTCTTGGAAAAGGAGCCTTAGAATTCATTTCCAAACATAACATAAAGATTAAAAACATGACAATAGACATTAAAACAGCTGACGGAAACCATCAAAGAATACTAGGACGATACAAGACTCTAGTCTCATGGGGGGGTAAGTCGCACCAATTAGAATTATATGTGGTGCCCAGTCTACAGCAGGTTTTGTACTTAGGCGTAGATTTTTGGAGAACATTTAAGGTCGCTCCAAACATTATAGACGAACTGGACGTCCCATCGCCAACGGAAGAACGAACACCGGTCCAGGCACTCTCACCAGCACAACAACATCAACTTGAGCAAATCAAGCAATTGTTTCCCTCATTCGCGATGATGGGATTGGGTAAAACCAACCTCGAAGAGCATATCATTGAGGTGGAAGACGAAAAGATTCCCATTAAACAAAGGCACTACCCAATCTCACCAGCGATTCAGAAGCTCTTATATGACGAGTTAGATCGGATGATTTCACTAGGAGTCATCGAGGAGAGCAATAGCGCTTGGAGCTCACCGGTGGTGCTGGTGAGAAAACCCGGCAAAAATAGACTGTGTCTGGACTCAAGAAAAGTCAACGCGGTAACAAAAAAAGATGCATATCCCCTTCCGCACATTGAGGGACTTTTGAGTAGGCTGCAGGACACCAGATATATTTCAGGCATAGATCTCAAAGACGCGTTCTGGCAAATTCCTCTGGAGCGCAAGTCAAGGGAGAAGACAGCCTTCACAGTCCCTGGGCGGCCTTTGTATCAGTTCACGGTGATGCCGTTCGGCCTGTGCAATGCTGCTCAGAGGATGTGTCGGCTAATGGACAATGTCATACCCGCTCGTTTGAGAGAGTATGTCTTTGTCTATCTCGATGACCTCTTGGTTTGCTCTCCGGATTTTGAATCACATGCCAGAGCGCTAGTCGAAGTAGCAAGCTGTCTTAGAAATGCGGGGCTAACTATTAATGTAGAGAAGAGCAAGTTTTGTTACCGCGAAATTAAATATCTAGGGTATATCGTGGGCGATGGGTGTTTACGAACTGACCCGGACAAGGTATCGGCGGTCGAGGACTTTCCGGTCCCCAAGACTCCCAAACAGCTCCGGCGGTTTCTGGGAATGACAGGTTGGTACAGGCGATTTATACCAAACTTCTCAGGCCTATCAGCACCAATGACCGACTGCCTTAAAAAAGGACTGACCTTCAAAATGACCGAGGAAGCGCTTAACGCGTTCGAAAAGCTTAAGGCGACTTTGGTTTCAGCACCCATTCTAACAAATCCTGATTTCATGAAGCGCTTTTACATACAATGCGACGCGTCGACAATGGGAGTAGGGAGCGTGTTGTTCCAATTGGATGCGGAGAATAGCGAACGACCCATAGCATTCATGTCCCAGAAGCTGAATTCCGCCCAGCGAAATTACAGCGTAACGGAACTTGAGTGCTATGCGGCAGTTTTGTCCGTCAAAAAGTTCAGGGCCTACGTTGAAGGACTACCATTTACGATCATTACGGACCATGCCAGTTTAAAGTGGCTTATGACGCAGAAGGATCTGTCTGGCCGTCTGGCCAGATGGAGCCTGAAGCTTCAAGGTTTCGACTTTGATATCGAGCATCGGAAGGGTGTCCAGAACGTTGTCCCTGACACACTCTCCCGCGTCCATATGGAGGAACTCAATCCCGAAACCGACATACTGCAGGTTGACCTCGGTTCACCGTTCTTTTCTTCGGAAGAGTATGATGAGCTAAGGAAAATCGTGACCGACAGACAAGACGAACTCCCCGACATTTGTGTTTCGGATGGATTTGTATATAAACGAACAGACATACGAACAGGCGACGCTATACAAGAAGATAGAGCCTGGAAACTCTGGATTCCAAAGGAGTTGCGTGGGAGCCTTGTGGAATCCGCACACAATTCGCCTTCTGCAGGACATGGAGGCATCCACAAAACTTTAGCCAAATTGAGGCAATTTTATTTCTGGCCAGGCATGGCTACTGATGTGCAAAATTGGGTAAAAATCTGTGATATTTGTAAGTGCAATAAGCCTCTCAACGTGATATCTCGACCGCCGATGGGACAACAGATTATCACGGAGCGACCTTTTCAGCGGTTATATATAGATTTTTTAGGACCCTACCCTCGGACAAGAAACGGACATACCCACATTTTTATAGTACTTGACCACTTTAGCAAATTTGTATTTCTAAGACCTATTAGGAAAGCAACGGCAGCTGAGGTAGTTAAATACTTAGAAGAAAATGTGTTCCATGTCTTTGGTGTACCAGAATTCATCCATTCAGACAATGGCAAACAATTCATCTCAGAACTGTTCGCCAGCTTTTTAGAGAAATAACAGGTCGGTCTTAGCCAAGATCAGGTCGTATCTGAAAGATGACCAAAAGAACTGGGACCGACATGTTAGCGACGCAGCGTTTTCCTTGAGGAGTGTGGTGCATGATGCGATCATGTTTGAACCCTATTATGCGGTGTTCGGCACCCATATGATTCAGCACGCAAGTGCCTATGACATTCTTCGACGACTGGATAACATTAAGGACATGAACACAGGCATAGTAAGTAAGAATGACAAACTTCAACTGATAAGGGATAAAATATTCGAGAACTTAGGAATAGCTCATGAGAAAGCCACAAAAGCTTATAATACTCGAAGTAGGGAAGTGCAATATAAAGTCGGTCAAATTATTTACCGACGAAACTTTAAACAAAGTAATCAAGTGGATAACTATAATGCGAAATTAGGACCAAAATTTATTCGAGGAATTATTCTTAAAACAATAGGCAATTCACTTTATGAAGTAGGTAATGTAAATGGAGAAAAGGCAGGCGTTTACCATGCCAAAGATTTACATTCGTAGGGAAAAATCTTGACGCACTCAAGTCTGCCGTTGCCTACTAGATTAGCTGTGATATTTACACTTTGTTATGTTTTTTTGTTATGTATTTATTTAGTTATTAAGCAGAGTTTATTTATTTATCAGAGTTTATTTATATATTTAATTATCATAGCCTATTTATTTATATTTATTTACCATTTAGCATATGTATTTATTTATCACGTTATCAATTATTGTCTTTACATTAGTGTATCACACATTGCGTCACTCTTCGCCCCATATATATATCTGTGATAAACACACTGCACCCTATCCCTCAAATACACAATTAATTGATTCACAAGTAATCGTAAACACCCTTTATTATAAAAAAAGATACACCGATACGATTCAAATACGCAGGTACTTGCCAATCCAAATGCGGCAGCGTCAACACTGATTGTTTCAGGGTCGTGAGCCCTTACCCCACGTTGATAGTTCAGCCAGGGTCGCGTGAATCACATTGGTAATGGACTTAAGAATTCCTTTCAGCAACCTCCGAAGGCAAAACAGACCCCTATTTTTACGAGGCCGTTTGCCTCACGACCACTCGGCAAACTTCATCGAGCCTGTTACGGGGCCATACGTTTGTACCTGGAAAAAGAAAAAAAAAGAGAAAGAAAAACATTAGGTTCACAAATGTAAACAAAAAAAAAAAAAACTTTACATTGGAGTTGCCCGCGGAAATTTACGGGAAATACACACCCTGACAGGCAAACTCCAATATAAAAACACTCCACGTACCTGATTGATTGTTTATCACACCCACCTGAAATGAAAAATCGAATAATATTCGGTAATTAGTGAAACAAAGTTCCTTACCAGAAATTAGTCCATCCAAACCCGACATGCTTTTGCGTTCCTTTTGTTTTGACGTTTTGTACTCGCAAAGTTTGTCAAGTTTTGTTTCTCCTTTTGGTGGCTGTTTCGTTCCAATTCCGTCTGTGCCTTTTCGCGCAGTTCTGTCTGTTGCACTTCGTCAATGCAATAGGCGATCGTTACATTTCAACTAGTTTTATTTATTTATGTATGTATTTGATTATATGTTTATTTATTTATTCCCTTTTATGTATGGTATTTATTATATTGTTTATGTTATGTGTGACAGAGGTAAAGTCTGATTAGACGAATTGGATAAAAAGAAAGACAGACGAGACACAACATTCTCTTAAGCGCGAATTGTACTCACTCTCTCAAGATGATGAGGGGAAACAGGAACAGTAATTAGGACGCACACATAAAAACAACAATATTAAAAGAAAACAATAGATGATAATAGAGAAAGTAAGCAATTAGGAGGTACGGATAAAACAAAGATAGAGCTAGAAAAGGCATAGAAACAAAGGGAGGGGAAATATTCGTAACAGAGGTTTCGTTTCCTTTTGTTTGACGAGCCCACTATCAGCCATATGATCAGAGTGATCGGTCAATGCCCTAAAGTCGATTAAGTTGGCAAAATAGCGCACAGTCACGTACAGAAAAAAATATCCCCGCGTGTGGTGATCCATATAATTATCAATAGACAGGTAAAAATCAATTATATTCCTTGCGGAAGCAAGCAATAATAGCCAAACTAATTTATATAGGTAAAAACAGAAAAAGCCTAGATTTTGAAAGGGGTGGAATTGCAGAAATACTGGGAGTTACGCCCGAGGTAGGTGAAATATATCCTTTTGGTGTGTGCATAACGTCAAACAGTGCTTCCTCACAGAAAGAGAGTTCGAGTTTTAACGTCCCCAAGGACGAGGCTGGCGTTCAGCTCCCGTTGCTCGGCTTGGACATTAAAAGTCCCAAGCCAGACGGAACCAAACGAGCATTTTTAAGAGCTAGCGGTCTCCTAGCGGTCTCCTCGTCCACAACCGGTCCGATACAGATACCGGAACCCCAGGGCATCGGCCAAAAATCGTTTCGGGAAAGCATTCCCTTCAACAGAACGACCAACGAAAACCGGAACCCCCCCCCAACAACAAAAAGAATTGTGACTTGATAAATTCAAAGGCAAAAAGTGCACAGTGTCGCTTGTAAGCGGAAACCACAAGTGCCCCAGCATCGAAAGCAGCAGTTTTGTGAAGTGCCAATTTTTTTTGTGTTTCCTAGCATTGAAGTAGATTTGCGAATTTTTGAATTTGATTTTGAATTGTAATTAGAGTAAGGTTAGGGAATAAGGTTAGGCATAGTTAATTTTAGTTTTAGTATTTCTGCCTTTAGCATTTTGTGTTTTGTTCGCGATAGTTTTAAGCCATATTTGGAAATTTCAACGTTTCTTCTTGTGCTGCCGGCAGAACAACGGGGGACGAATTTTAAAACCGTGAGTACATGTTTTTATATATTTTTTTTTGAATTTTAGTAGATATTAGTTAGTGTTAAGAGCAGAACCATTTTTTTTTGTAGATTTAAGTTTTGAATTCATTTTTTTTTCTTTTTCTTTGCTTTTGTTGATTTGCGTTAGTTTTTTTTTACAATAGGATATCAATAAATTGGCACTATTTTTATCTGTAGTGGTCATAGTATTTTTTTTCTGTTGGTAATTAGATAGGCCAACATGAGCATTTAAATTTTTGGTGCATTCGGTGTGTGGAGTAATGGGAAGGCCGTCCTTCTATGGTTTAACGATGACGTAACGTGACTCTCACTAACTGCGACGACATGACGTGACGACTAACTTTCCCCTTCCTAGGTTTAGGTTGTGACTGGCGGAGACTTTAAGGGGCTATCACTCACAACATCGGCCTGAGTGATAGCAATTGGATTATGTCGCTGAACATAAGGGTGGGCTGGCCATTCCGTGCCATCAACATCGGCAAGTCTCGGGTCCATGATGAACCTTCACCCTCGAGGGACAATGGAAAAGGAAGTAGCGTTTAGGGTTAGTTAAGCCTAGTTTTAAGTTATTGTAGTGGTAGTATAGGGCTTAGCTTAAGAGTTAGCTTAGACTAGGTTTAGTTTAGCATAGATAGGATTAGTTTCGCGTGTCTTTCCCGTCCTCCCTCAGGGGTGTTGGCATTAGTCTTTGAGGCATTTTTTTTTCTCTTTCTCTCTTCTCTTCTGTTCTATCCTTTGAAGTCCGTCCGAGGTCTAAGTAGAGTAGCTTTCTTTCTTCTTTCTTTTTTTTTTTGGCATGAAACTTTAATGTTTGCTGAGCAGGTGGTATGTGGCGAGTTGGCAAGAACACCCCCGTCCGACGAGCTTTAGCCGAGCAACCACTAGCATGCCATGCCTTCCTTGCCTATACCGAAGTTGCCCCTGTGGCTCGACCCTGGCTCACAACAGTTCCTTATATGGAACCCCGGTTTCCATATTAAATGTATGTAAAAATAACAATTTACATTTGTGTGCAAAAATCGCAAACATAGTAATCATGATCGCATCCTGCGCAATCATTGTGTGCCCATAGGTTGCAGGATTGACATAGAACCCAAACCTCACCACGATGATCGTCTGAATACATTTGAGAGCAGAACATGCAACTGACATCATTGTCTTCTTCTGTTGGAGTATGTCCACTGCCGCTTTCGGAAAAACGGAATCACCAGACGATATTTCTCTATCGGATTCAGATGATGATTCTAATTGATGACCACGTCTTTTCCTAGTATTCACACCACGCCCACCACGTCTACCACGGCCACCGCGTGCACCACGTCCACCACCCCTGGTATTTCTTCCACCACATCGGCCTCTTCCCCTTCCTCTTTTGCTTATATTTAATATTGACTGTTTAAGATCGGCTTTGTATGGGGACCCTGTCAAAAGCGCAGAAGATGAGGCCTTACGTCCTCTGTTTGAAGTTTTCTTCTTAAGCTTTGGTATGGGGATCACTTCTCCGGGTAAGACCATAGCTAAGGAGGATTCACTTGTAGATGGTTGACAATGGTTTGCTATGCCACTGACATCAGGAACAAGAACAGCTGGTTGTTGGCTTGTAGATCGTTGACAGTCTTCAGCTATGTCACTGACATCAGCGACGACAAAAGCCGGATGTTGTTGACTTGTAGAAGAATGACATATTGCGGGAGTTTGATCAAAAATAGTTGAAACCTCTAACAGTTCAGTTGATGGTTGTTTCAATGGTTGAGGTTCTTGACTTTCTTCTTCAATAAAATCAGTCTCAGAAAAGACATTTCTGTTAAACGGATATATGCCTGTGACCTTAAACCCGTTTACTGCAGTAGATGCCATTTGACACCTCAGATAAGCTCTTCCGAACAACTCGGCAATATCATACCTACATATTCATCTGCTTCTCGGAATGTAGATACCACTGCCGGATCTCTTCACTGTAATAGGTTTTCAAAGGTCCCATAAATGTCCTGTCCAGTGGCTGCATTTTATGCGTCGTGTGAGGGGGCAAGCTTATGATAGATACATGACTCTTCCGTGCCTTTTCAAGAACATCTAAATTTCTTGTGTGTGTGTTATGGCCATCAAGAATCAAAAGAACTGACGAAGTTTCAGATGGTCTAGTTTTTTCAATAAAATGTTCAAACCATTCGGTAAACAGGTTCATTTGTATCCATCCGGAAGGATGACACCTGCCAATGGAACCTGGTGGAGCACCTTTCATCAAAAGGTCGGTCATATTTTTCCGTGGAAAAATCAGCATAGGTGGTATGTAAATTCCGCTAGCACTCATGGCGCACACAATTGTAATTAATGAGCCCCGCTCTGCAGCAGTTAGGGCACCTACTTGCTTCTTTCCTCGTGAAGCAATGATCTGTGGTATTTTGCTTTGAACCACAGAAATACCACTTTCATCAACATTGAAAACTCTGTCTGGAAGAAAGTTGTTCTTCGTATATTCTTCTTCCAAAATGTTATAAAAGCTTTCGACTGCTTTTCTTGTAAAACCTTGAGCTCGGGCGTTAGAGGTCCCAGTTGGTTTTCGGAGGGATAATTTATTTGAATGTCGCAGCAAAAAATGGTCCAACCAAGCTCGCCCAGCAATTTCATTTTTGAATGGATGTTGAATTCCATTTCTGGCAGCTAATTGAAACGCCATTTTCCTCACATCTCTTCGAGTAAACCCGAAGTATTTTTTTTTCCATTGTCAAAAGATATAATGGTCGCTATGGCTATTAAAGAAAATATCTACATAGACCAATAACAATGAACTAGTAAAGTAGTAGAAGTAGTAAAGTGCAGCAAAATAAGACAGATTTTGTATGCTATATTAAAAATATTAAAAATATTTAAAACAGTCACATTTAAACTGTGAGAACAACACAATGCAGTCACCCAAGAACACCCAAATTTCATACGAAAATTGTTCCGCTTTTTTTTCTACAACTCACAATAACATACACTTAAATTTTTTACATTTAATACTTCTGAAACATATACATATGTATTTTCGATATACCTAATGGATTGCTGAGTTATTTTAAGATAGGTGTCAATAACGAAAAAAAATTTCAAGAACTCCAGTACTTAATGATTGTCAATCAAAAAACATTTTCTTTGTGTCATTAGAAGTTTTGACTTCTTTTGATTTAAACTCAAACGAATTCCATATCCGTTTCTCCATCCTTAAACTATATAAACGTGAGAAAAGGACCTAGCAGCAGCTAGCAGCCCCTATATTAAAAACTACCCCAATTGTTGCCATCACACGAACTCATAAGATCTATACCCGCGTTCGTTAAACGTTACAAATATACACCACTCCCGGGAAATCATTTAACTTCATAATACACATCTCCTCTAATTCGGAGGAGGTTAGACTTTGTTTTCTCAAGACAAACTACCCGTGTTTCTTTTCGGCAAACTATTAAACGAACCCCAAAAAATTCGAAAAGCACAAATAGATTCCCGAACAAATACAACCTCTTGATTGTGTAACCTGCCCTTAGCTTTGGCGCAATTAGCAAAAAATTGTTGTAAACTTATTTTTCTTATTTTTTTTGTTTTATTGTTATCTAAAGTCAAATAGACAACAGTAAAATTGATTTGGTATCCACTCCACTGTGAATTTCATCCTTCGATCGTTTTAATTCCAAAGTAAACATAACCCCAACCAAAAATAATTGAGGAAAAAAAAAATCACCCTTTCTGTGCAAAAAAAAAACGCCAACAAAAAACACAACTTACAAGAGATAATTTAATAGACTAACAAGAATCTCCTCTGGCACTTTTGCTATCCATCTACTACTTCGCATCTATTACAAAGTATTCTGTCGAATGTATGTGCGCGCGGAATGGGAAAGCAAGAAAAACCAATAGCCAAGGAAAATGCTCCGAAGGAGGAAGAATACAACAACAACAAAAGAAAAAAAAACAATTTTCCATTTTCAACTCATTCTCATCCAGCATTCTTTTAGTCGTCTCGTAAAGCGCCTCAAAAAATAGTAACGGATTCTTTGTTTGAGCAAACTGCTTCCTTGTTAAAGTACGACTAGTTTTCCTCCTTTCACAGGGAAGCAAATGACTATGGTTGTACTCTCATTTAGTATTCCACAAGTGTATCTCCTCAGTTGGAAAGTGATCGTGTTTTCAATTTGAATTAAACTTCAGCCCAAAAGAAGAAGCGAATGGTGCTCTGTGCTGCAGTAGCAACACTGACGATGGCGAGCAAAAGCTGAAAGGATATCAACTAATGTGAGGAGGATTCAAAGGGATACAGTTTCTGACGTACCACTCAATTCGGGTTCTTTTCTCATCTCGGGTTTTTTTCTGGTTATCTTCCTTTTTGTTCGCTCTACCCACCGTAGGGTAACATCTTTACTTAATAACATGATAGGGTTGCATGTGGTGGAAGGATGCTATGATACGAACCAAGGACTATGTGATGTGTGAATTGAGTGAACAGACACTGAACCGGGAAAATATTATTAATTGATTAAAATGATGCTGCGCGCAGCCTGCGGAGTGGCAGTGAAATTGCTTCGACTTGAGGAGACTGGCAAAAGGCTGGCTGCCAAGATTGTATGCACAAGTTTTTCTACCACACATGCCTTCATTTGAAAAGGTTACTCTGTGATTGCCTGTGTAAACACGACGTTGAATAAATTTTATTTAAAATGAGAATATGAATTTTCTTAATGATAAATCTGAATGGGAAAGGATGCCTGGATGAATGTGAGTGCATCCACTTGGGTTTTTGTTTTTTCAGAATAAGGGGGTTTTATTTCTGCCAGTAACTTATCGGATGGGGTGTTTGAACTGAAGAGTGGAATTCGTTTCTTAGCCTTTGGACTGTTTAGTTTTGCGCGCTGACTCATAGTGCCGATGTAAGTGTGTGCCATTTAGGTATTCTTACATCATAAATTTATATTCGCTTCAATCTCAACTAATAAAAACATGAAGGAAATGTGGTTGGCTCTGGGCATATCTACCATAGTAATAATATGCGAGTGCGAGGTTTATGTTTCTGCTCATTTTTTACTCATTTTAGCGGTTGTAACGCGTTAGGCAATAAAATCTGATTTAAATTCGGTAGATGTGTACCCATATGTTGCATATTTAAGTTCTCATCACTTAACCACTTTTAAATTGAGATCGAAACATTCCCTAAAAGAGGCTGAAGTTACTTTTCTTACTTTACTTTACTTTTGGTGACGCTTACAGTCCGGGGTGGACCACGGCCTCAAGTAACCAGCCCCTCCAGCCAGCTCGGTCCCTTGCTAGCTACCTCCAGTTACGCACACCAAGTTGGTTGAGGTCGTTCTCCAATTGTGCGCGCCACCTAAGGTGGGATCTTCCTCTGCTGCGTTGTCCCTCAGGGGTGGATTCGAAGACTCGTCGGGCTGGTGCATTGTTGTCTATACGCTCCACGTGCCCCAGCCATCTCAGCCGTTGAATTTTCAGCTTTTTGACTAGGTCAGCGCCGCTGTATAACCCGTATAGTTCGTCGTTCAATCTTCTTTTCCATAGTCACAAACTGGACCGAATATCACTCGAAGAATCTTTCTCTCAAAGCATCCCAGATGGCTTTCATCTGCTTTTGACAAGTTCCATGCTTCTGCACCATACAGCAGAACCGGGACAATTAAGGTCTTATATAGTACCTACCTCCTTGATTCTATGAGAGAGGGCTTCCCTTCTTAGATGCCTTCTTAGCACTAAGAAACATAATTTTGCGAAGTGATAGTGGAGCCCAGGTATACAAAATCTTTAACTACTTCGAAGTTGTATCTGTCCATCGTGACGTTTTGTCCGAGTCGCCGATGTTGAGAGTCCTTTCTCGTTGACAGCATATACTTCGTTTTGTTCTCATTAAAATCCAGACCCATCTTCGCCGCCTCCGGCGGCTTGCAAATGCGCCACTGATTCGACCGCTCGCTTCTCGTGCTCTTCCTTTTTCCTTCTGAAAAATCGTTGTTCCTCCCGTCTTTTTTGCCCGTAGAGCTCGCGGGCAGCAGGCCTCGTGGCTGTATGTGCCTGGCGGCATTCCTCGTCGAACCAAGGGTTTCGTTGTGATCGCCTAGTGAAACCCACCACTTCGGTGGTGGCGCTCCTGATGGCACGCTGGCAGTGTTGCTGCTGGTCCTCTGTGCTTGATGCTGGTGAAGCCGAGGATGAGCTTGCTGAGAGGTTAAGGGAGACGCGGTCGGCAAAGGTCCTGACTCTGCTCTCTGCGGCACTCGCCGTAGAAGATGCCACAGTTTTTCATCCTTCTTGTGCCTTCTTCATCCCATCGCACTTCCTGGATGGCTGTGATGTCGGCTTTGTACCTATCCAGGGTCTACACAAGTTGTTCGGCTGAAGTTAGGTTGTGTTTGTGGGATGGAGAAGAGTATTCCATTCCAAAACCAGTTCAATACTAGCCATTTAGATAGCCCTTAAAGAGGATTAAATATTTATGAATAAAACCAAAGTGTCTAACGATATAGTTACAAAACCGAAACCTCTTTTATAAGGCTGATTAACATACCCAAACAACAAACAACCGAAAAACCGACACAGTTTCTCCTCCAAGACTTCCTTAGAATCGTAGTAAAAATGATCCATTTAAAAGCTCTGCAACACCATTTTTAATTTTAATAAAATATCAAGCTGTTGATTGATATCTTGAAGCACATTACAATAAATTAATAGGGAATTTGTTACAGGTTGACGTGAAAACTGTTGGACAGATTTCAATGGAAATTTTTTAAGGTACTCCTCAAAACTCTGAGAAGGATATATGGTTTATAATTTTTGGCTTAACCTAAAAAATTAATGGAAAATAGTAAATAGCTTGCTTAATAAATCTTCATCTTCGTAGGAACCTACTACTTTACGTGTTGATATCGAGGATGCTTCCGACAATCATGCAATTGCAAATTCATTTAATTGTTATTTCGCAAATATAGCCACTAGTGTACAACGATGTCCGCAGTTATATTGCCTTGCAACTCCTTTTCATCCATTTCTCGCTCTGCTGAACATGTGCAAAGAAACAGCTTTGTTTATCAGCGCATAACTTCTATTGAGATACCTATTAAAAGTTATTGGCACTCTAAATAAGTCCAACTCGTGTGGACCAGATGATATCTAAAATCTGTTTTTAAAAAGAGTTGCTTGTTTCCTTGTGGATGTCTTGACGGATATTTTTAATCGTTCTATTTTTGAGGGGGTCTTTCCAGAAGCACTAAAATGCGCAGATATTGTAAAATTGTTTAAAAAGGGTTCTGATACAGTAATGTGTAACTACAGGCCCATATCACTTCTTTCTGTTTTTAGTGAAATCTTCGAAAAACTTGTTTAAAATAGAATTGTAAATTTTCTTAACAGAACAGAGTTTTTTTTAACCCAAATCAATTTGGATTTCAGAAAGGTAGATCGACGAAAGTTACAGTTTTGTGCTCAAATAATGGCAAATCTAGACGGAAAAAAATGTACGGCTAGTTTATTTATCGACATCACCAATTTGGGTGTACCCCAAGGATCTGTTTTGTGGACCAATTTTATTTCTAATTTATATTAGTTCACTTCTTGCACTTAATTTTAAAGGTGCACCTATTGCTTTTGCGGATGATATAGGGTTTTCTTATGGTGTAAACAGTCCTTTGGACCAAGCCTCTGACATTAATTGGGATCTGCACTTATTGAGAAACTGGTTTGCTGAACACAATTCAAATATTCAAAATAATGTTTTTCAACCTGTCATCCCTCAATAAATTGGGTAGGTACGAATGTTTTTATCACTCACATGAGTGCCTAAATTACAAATTTTCTAATTGTAATTGCACGTATTCTTCCTCGTTTTGTGATAACTTAAGTTGCAGCGACAATTGTTTATTCAGGCAGTTAATGAATATAAATATTTGGGGCTTAAAAACAATTTATTACGCAATATTTCATTCTAAACTGCAATATGGAATTGTTTGTTGGGGAGTTGTTTATGTGAATAAAATCCGACCATTCTTGATTCTGCAGAAATATTCTACGGAAAATATGCCGGACACCTAGACAGTGATGCCATTCTGGCATTTTTAATGCTAGATCTAGCATTTTTGCAAATTTGAAAGCATTTTTTTAAAAAATAAAAATGCTAAATGCTTTTTAGCATTTTTTTGAATTTGTTCTCATTTTCCATTCTTACTCTCTTTTGCTGGAACTTTGGTCATAAATTTACTTCCTTTCATTGCAGATGTTTCCCATCACTTTCCACCGCATTGAATGAAATGTGAGATGTCTACGGTCCAAGAGTGTGCGATAAATCTATAGTGTATCATTTTATAAACGTGTATGGAAAAATATTTTTCTTTGGTTGAGCTTTTATATTAACTGATCTGTGTTTTGTTTTTCAGATGTTGTGTTATTTTCGTCATTGTGCAGTGATTTAAGTTTTTTTTTAATCCTGGATAAAATAAGTTTTTAAGTTAGCATTTTTTGATTTTGGCTTCATACATTTTAGCATTTTTTTAAATGTGATTTAGCATTTTGATTTTTAAAATTCTGGCAACACTGACCTAGAAGACATCCGAGTTAAAGATTTTTTTTTTTTGAAGTCTGGAAGTCGCAATTATCGATTAATTTCTAATTATAATTTACAGGTAAACTTTTCGGATCTTGTATCAGTACCAAACTATTGTACCACTGCGTATAGTAATTTTTATTCAGTTTCATCATGTCGTTTATTTAATAATCTTCCGTACTCTATCAGAACTGCATCAATGTCTGGAATGTTTTTAAAACATGTTAAACATTGGCTTTTTAATTAGAATTACGGTGAATTAGAATCCATTCTTTCTAATATTATGGTTTAATCTTCATATTGTGTGTTTAAGTAAATATAATTTTAATGAGTAAATTATTTATTATTTTTAACTTTTTTCTGAAATAAATAATTTTTTGATAATGCAAATTCTGTTATAGCGGCACCCAACTCAAAACTATTATTGAATTTTGTTTAAGCCCATTAAAGTGGCATTCAACACTATTTTTAATACTTAGTATATAAAAATACAGAATGTCGCTAATATTTTGTATGTGCAATACTTTTATTAATAATGCAATTTTACGTTTTATGAATTTGTAATGCACTTATAAGAAATAAATTAATTATCTAATCTTTTCTAAATTCGACTATGGATTTATTATCTATGAATACCTTTAAATGCATAAAAATGTACCGCTTTGGAAACATTCTTTGCCTTGATTGAGTTCCGCAAAGCATGCATCAATAAATTTGTTAACGCAAACATTGCACAAGATTATTTTGCAGACGTTAGTTACGTTTATTTACCTAAATCTATAAAAATGTCCTTTGTTTCCTACCATTTTTCATATAAAATCTAATTAATGAGAGCTGCCAATCGATTTCATTACATTCTATACAATTCAATTATTTCGCCACACGTCTCCAGCTATTGGTTTCCTTTTTCCCAAATGTCTAATTGGATGTTCCACTCATTTTTATTTTCCCCCATTAAGCCAACTACCCAGTTGACTATAAAGTTCAACGATACACCTCCCCTACATATATTTTTCCATTAGTAAAGTTAATAAAACTGGTAATCTCGCAAAAATAACATATGCTACCGTTCGAGTTTATTCCCAACCATTTAACCCTGTCAGCGCACTGTAATTTGTGCACTATGTGATTTTGTTTTACAGTTTTCTTTTCTTCTTCTTGTGCTCTTAATTGACAGTTACCTGTACATGTCCTTCGAGACTTGATAATTAAATGATTGGTATTAGTTATCGATGTTCTGCACGAACGTTTTTGCTGACATCTTGCTGGTCGTTCTATAAAACGAACACATTAAGGCTGAGAGAATAACAGCTTTTTTTTGCAGAGTTGTGGGAAAATAATTGTTGCAGCAATTAAAGAGGTGAGTACGTACTTTCTTTTAACTTTGCTGCATTTTTTTTATTATAACCAATGAAATGGAACTGGCTGTGTGAACAGCACGTGGTTGTGCCATTTCCGTGGTAATATTGTGCGAACAGATAACTCATATAACATAAATTAGATAATCTTCCTTAAGTCCATTAGTCTCTTGCAAAACTATTGCAAATCCAGGAAGCTACATAGATCCTTGCTTCATCCAACAATTTGAATCCGAAACACTGAATGAGCTAATTAGTCACTAAAATGAATCCGCAAAATTCAATGAGCAGAGCTCTGATGTTGTACCATGTGGTTGTGTGGTTAAAAATTCATTACGCGCACAACAAGTCTGGTTAATGGTACTTAAATTGTCCAATATTGGTGTGGTGGTAATACGAAATACATTATTGCATTCGGATACTTAAAGGTCCAAATTATATTCATGTGACCGGGCGGCATGCGTTGGTTGACCATTTCGGCTACTGCTCTGTAAATTGGTTGACAATCTCTAAAATTGCAATTAAAAAGACGAAAGGCGCGTTGCCACTGCAGCAGCCAGCTGTCCCATTCATTATGGCATCGGCCGCACCTGAGGTAGATCTGTCCAGTGCACTCTTAATATTGGCGCAAATTTTCCAACCAACCATGCTAAGTGGTAAATTTATTCGCATTTTGTTGCTCGATTAATGTAATGTGAATTAAAACTGAATGTTTTGTCACTCGGACTCGATGATGAGCAGACAGTCGGGGTGGCAAGAAATGGACTCAAATGGAAGAACAAATGAAATGTAAAGATTTCGGAACAGATACCACAGTAAGTAAAACCTGTATGGAGAATTCTTTTCAATCAGGAGGGAAGTCGGCCTGAAAGTATGCAAGTGCTTTTAATAAAATTGTATAAATGGAACAGAAATATCGCTCGGATCCTCGCTAAAAGGTTAGGCCCCTCCATTGGTCAAAAAAATAAGAAATTTTGTAAGCGACAGTCGTTTTCGAAATGTCAAGTAAAGTTCTAAGCTTCTAAGTTTACCTTTAAGCCCTTAATTTGGCTTATCTCAACCACATGCCGTCACCCCGCGACAAATCCTATTATTTCAAATGAAATGGTACGTTCCATTGACGAATATCTCCGTGCTTGTCCGACCTACTATGTCCGGCTCTCTCGAAAAGTAATTGCAATTCTACAGCTTTCGCTTTCCAAAGTGGCGGGTCACTCATACGCCCGAGTGAACACCACACACGTTGGGACACTTTATGAAATATTCAAAAGTGACTGCATACACACTCTTATGGTATTGATGCATGCAAATTGAATACAGGGCGGCACTTTAGCTTTTTAATCCTCAAAGGCTTGAAATTGTCAATTTGTTTCTAGGCATGCCACAGCGAATTAATTTTACATAAATTATTTTAACCCTTCCCGACCCGACAGGCACTTACCTGTAGCCATAACAGTTTCAAGCCGAATATAATGACCACCATGATGATTGGTTACATGCGGTTTGTGTGTGCCTGTGCAGTAAACCATGTTTTTGTGGCCGTAATAAGAATTTAAGAGGCTGGGTAAATGACGAATCAATTTTGAAAAAAAAAACTAGTCTCTTGCGACAATTGTAAACCGGAAAAAAATCCAAAAAACTGTGTGTGCCTGTTTTAAATATCTACACAGGTGTTAGGGTGATGTGTGAAAGCAAACTTACAACCTAATTGCCATAAACTATGCGATACCCTAAGGGCGATTTTGACTTGCAATAGGGACAAAACAATTCTTGGAAACGGAACCGCGAATCGAAAGGAGCAATACAACTGCAAATAAACATTGCTTTTTCACCAATAACTTTGTTCAAATTTTGGTAAAGGTTGTACGTTTTTCTGCATAGATGGATACATATCACAATTTACTTTTCAGCGCTTGGAATCTAAAAATGCATTCTATATTTTTGCATTTAATCGGTCGCTTGAAGGACACATGGGGCTTTAAAAAGAGCGCTTGTTTGGTAAAGTGTGCAATTGTTGACGCCATGCCTAACCTTTAAGAAACTCTTCCCCAAATAAGTCGACTCCTATACTAACTAACTATTCTGCGTCATGAATTTCTCGACTTGATTTTTAAAAATAAATAGAAAGATAAGTACAAAAATTATCAACTTTTTCAAAGTTTTTTAAACTAACTTTTTGAAAATTTTTCAGCTCAAAATGTAAGCCGAAAAGCTTCAACCTTTTCGAATGCATGAATGATTTGCTCTTTGCTATGGAGGGAATTCGTTTGTGTACACGAAAATGTTGAAAAGTGTTTGCCTAACAAAATTTCGACCCAGAATTTTTCATACGTTTTTGACATAACTTCAGGGGAGGATTTGAAAAAAACATTATTTGCAGCAATTTTTGAATCATTTTCTAGAGGGCCGATTTTGAAAGTTATTTTTAATATAGATTAAACCTTTTGTAACACGCTTTTTAGTAAATAAGCCTGGCGGTAGCATTTTCGAATGCGCCCATGCTTTTGCAGCGATTTCTGATTTTGAATCTTATTTTTTAACGAATTATTGATGCCGGACAGTCCGTTGCAATTAAGTACTCACAAATTGGCGAACTTTGTTATACTTTTAAGAGGACAATTCGATTTTGGACAATGCCAGAAGTCTACATTTTGGTTTTGGACTTACATATTTCCATTGGAGTTCATTTTGTGGCACCCAATCTTTAGGCTCATATGATTTTAGGTAGAGTCGAAAAATGTCCAAAATAAGCCTAAATGAAACTAATAGATTGCCTGGAAATTCGGGCTGTTCTAAAAAATATTTATTTTTGTATTTAGTTTAATTGCGATTAAAATTGTTGACGTATTTTTATAAAAACAAAAAATGTTTTATGTTTTCTTATAAAATTATTAGGTTAAGGTGATTTTGAAACGCCGATGAATATGTGATGTTAGTGCGGTTTTAAGTCGCTTTTAATTTTATTTTGGAAAAAAGTTGGCTAAAGTTCACAAATTCGGGCAAAAGTCTTGCACCTCTTTCTTATCCTTTTTTCGAAATTTCGCATGCTAAGTTTGAGATAGATATTCGCAAAAATTTTCAAAAATTTTAAACGATTTGCAGTAGTTTAATATTTTATTTTAAAACAATTTCAGGCATTGAATTTGGTTCTGTCAACCAATTTTAGCATCAAATTTTCATGGATTGTATATTTAACAGCAAAATCGAAGAGCTGTGGGCGGACGTGAACCCTTCTGTGGAGTTAATGGAGTCTGGCTTAAAACTCCTGGGCATACTAAAAATAAAATACTAGGTAAAATTGACAAAATTCTCTTGTAAACTTTCAACAAAAATAGTTTTGTTGAATTGAAAAAAAATTTTGTAATGATAAATGAAATTTATCAATAGTGGGAAAAGCCATATTCGGGCAGGGGTCTAGGAATTCCAACAGTCGAATCTGAAACTAGAGGCTTCGCGAGAAAACATAGAACCGAGTAATCGGACATATCAACAATACAGTCCGACAAATTTTGGATGAGAGCAATTTATTGCGCCGACTACAAAGAACGAAACCGTTCGACTTGGCGAGATAGGATTAACCGCGTCTAAATTGCGGAACATGCAGGATCTTTCATTGGGAAGTAACCTGCCGAAAGTTATTATTTAGTGATAGAAAAATTGCTTGATAAGTTTAATCTTAGTTGCAGTATCTAACATTCTATCGAAGGGTGGTGCTTTTTAGTCAGTAAAAATTTGTTGATTCGACAAAACTGCCATGTTGAATCGACAAAACTCTTTTGTAAAATTAACAAAGCTATGATTATTTCAACAAATTATTTTTGTACTCACAAGAAACCATTTTTATTAAAACAACAATATTTTTTGTTATCACATCAAACGTTTTAGGTCAAGATAAAACTTACAAAAATGTTGTCAATCCGATAGAAACATTTTGTTGGACGTATATTGACAAAAAAATTGTTGAATCTAGCCTCATTTTTATCAAATACAACAAGGTTTTATTTTTAGTGCAGAGCTGCACCAGACAATTTTTCCGCAAATTCTACTTCCTGATCAACTAAGACAGCAATGAATAGCATGAGAATATTAACAGAAATAATCAGTTGCCAAAGCCTCGTGAAAAAACATCTTCACCGCATACGAGTATCTCCGAATCCAATATGCAGACTTCACAATCTAGTCTTATCTAATTTCGTCTTACTTGACGATGTGACGATCAAAATGTCCACTAAATTTCATACATAAATTTGCACCGAATCAATTACAGACTAGTTAACGAGTTAGACTTGAAACTCCAAGTTCTCCGGCCTAATTGAGTTTCTGCCTAAGGCTTAACCAAAATGTAGATTTCAATAAATTTCTTCACAAAACCAGTACATTCCACTTGAGGACCAAGTAAATAGTGCTTGAACATTTACTCCTTGTAATTAGAAGGGCAACTTTCTGTGAAACATACACGATGAACTCTCTCAATCCCTTTGATCGATGGTGTGAGTAAACGCAAACAACCGCACTTCATATATTTATTAAAAAACCACTTATATTCGGAATGTGTATACTGAAAGGTATTTGCTTGGCTCTTAAAATCAGCTTACGGGTCATAAACTCTTCCATCGTCAAAAATGCTCAAATAAAATGTTTCCGACATTAAAATCAAACTCGAAGTATGGCAGAACTTTCCCAAAGCCGGATTCTGTTAATAACAGCAGGCAGAAAATGAAAAAAAAACAACTTTTCTCCTTACTCACAGAGCGCACTCCCTCGGGATATCATTACAAGGCTAATTAAATTATATGATTTGTACGGATGACGCAAGTCTGATCCCTTTTATTTTTTCTGCGCCTGAATGCCTTCACGATTTTTCTATTTTTAAAACGTTGCGTCGCGTCGGTCGTATCCATGTCACATCTTTTAAACAGCCTGCCAAAACATCATCTTTTCTTAGGAATGAACTTTCCTCACCATGCAGCAAATGAAACGCTGAGGGTAGGTACCTTACCGAAAAACTTTCTCGACGCACAAACTTTCTACGGCTTGACATACTCGACAGTTACTTCTCATATGCCGCACCGTTCGGTTGAAGAGATTTTAATTTTAATTTTCACAAAGCATTAATGCAAATTAGATCCTTCGGGGTTGGAATAATATTGCCTTGAAGTATTTTGAAAGGTTGAACGTGCACGACATAATATACGCCCGCGATATTGTCCCACCGAAGGATGCTTCAAGGTGCTAGTTGAATATTTTACTTGTGTGCCATCATCGTCACCATCATCGTCGTCATCATCACCATCACTGTCGTCAATGTCTAGCATAATGTGTATTTGGCTCTGTAGACTTGTTAAAGTAGGAAATACTTTGGATAGCGCAATATTAATGTCAATCAACTTGCATCCTTTCAAATGTAATGAAAGCGCAAAGGAATGGAACGCAAGGATCTGCGCAGGAAGTGAACGAAGTTTTTAATCAAATTAATTTTCATAATGAAATGTTCTGTTTCTGGGGTTTCCAATAGGACGGATGGGATGTGATTACCTGGTATGTGACGGTATCTTCTGAAGTACTGGAATGACATGAACTTTGCGGGAAATGCACCTCGAATTTATTTGTCTCAGGACTTTATTTGAAAAATATACAAAGGTTCATTCGGTTTCAGCTTTTCAACAAAGGAAATTCTATTCAAATCCGCAAATGAATTCTAAGGCTAAAAGGTTTCACTGAAGTACTCTCGTCCTAAAAATTATTTCAGAACTCTGCTTCTGGATAGCCGATACTGATGAAAACTATCCTATCTATCAATCTCTATGATTAACAGTGAAAACCGGAACCATTTTTGTGTAGAAGTTTTTAAATCTATCCCGGACAAACACCTTTAGTACAGTCATTTTTAGTCTTTCGGAAATCGGTTGTAAAAGGGAACTCTTCTCCTCGACCTTTACTAGCCTTAAACATGAGTTATTTCAACTAGTACGTGGTTAAAGTAATAAACATTTTCGACAAAATGGTAAGCATCTTTATTGATAAGACCCTAAAAGTGTTAAAAACTGACTAAGGAAGTCAAAAAGGGTATAAAACCGTGCGCTGTGCAAAAGACCAACGAAACAACAAACAAAACAAAGAGAAGTGCAAAGCTTACAAAAATATGTTCTTGGGCTTTGTAGGCGAAATGTTTCAACATATTATACAAATTTGTGAGGCATTACCTCACAACACACAACACAATGCTTTAACATGCCCGAACTCACTTCAAATTTCCAGATTTTCCTTTACTAGCTCTTAGATAGGATATATGAGATGTAGCTCAATCCTCCTATAGGGAATCTTAATTCAAACAATCGAAATAAGAAAGATATCTGAAAGGCTATTGAAAATAGCCTCCAACTGTAGCTGATAGCTATATCTTACAAAAGGAATTTTTTCGTCAGTATGGTACCATGTACCACTTATCGGCTAAGCTACTGCTGTCAAACTGAGTACTCCCCTTTTCTCTAGGCTATTTATATTTATATAACTTAGGGATAATAGGGATTGCCGTGATCAAAATATACAAACCCCGCCCAGCAAGCTCTGTTATTAGCTATCTGACTAGGTCTTCCTCTGTCCCTCATGGTTTGACTCAAAGTATTGTCAGGTTTTAACAATTAACACCATCTTAGCTTGTATGTAAAGCATTTTAAAGGAGTCTTCGTCGCTGTATATCTCGTAAAGCTTCTCATACACTCTATCTAATAGCAATTGTAAGCCCTCTTTAGAAAAACAAAACAAGTTTTCGTTTGTAGTTATTCCCCTTATCCGTTGAACCAGTTGAGCATTTTAGATCCAGCTTTAGCCAGATCTGCTTTGTCGCTAGACAAGTCGGCACGTAGGTTGTAATTCGTAAGCATTTCTTAGAAAGCCATAGGGCTTGACATTGACCAACATTATACATATACATATATAAAAAACGTGCATTATTTAGGTGGATGATATTCAAACCCCGGGTTGAGACTTGAAAAAAGTCATTCACTTCTAGGGTGGTCTTTCGTTTGCAAGCCTTTAACTTTTTTTCGGTGGCGTATGAGTAATCTTCTTGTTTTCTTTTTAATATGATAATTTTACCCTCGTCCGTCAGTTCTGACAAGGTGTACAACGATTGACCTGCAGCATATCTCAGTGGGATATGTATGTGAATAAAAAAAAATGAATACATCTTCATTAAGATGAAAATCGGGTTTGCAAATTTTTTTCCATCCACCCTTTAAACTTCTTCAAGCCTAAAACTCCCATCCGGTTGGTATAATCCAATGCAACCCCACGCACATAGCGTATTAGCGGCACTCACCTTTAAACAAAGCTCGGCATCCGCTCGGATGTCATAAATTTATTTAATGAGCCAACGCATCGCATTCTACTTCGACTCGAAATGGACATTTTCGAGGTTAGCTTTTACGCCGTCGGTGGTCGGTCGTTGTCGTCGTCGTCGTCATTCGGTGGTTGCCACGACTTCTGCATGCGAAAGGACCGTCATGCTTTCCGTTTGATTATGTTTCCTGTAAAGCAGCCGGAAGTGTACACCGATATGAAACAATAACGCAATGATACCTCTCTGTCGCTCCCTCGCAAAATTCCATATAATACTATCATGGTTTATACATATGGATGTCCTTTGTTGCGTCCATGCTCATTGAACAGTCTGTAATACCACATGAATGTGCTTAAGCAATTTCAAAGGTTGCCCTGGCGAAGGGTGGGCGCGCGATTTCGCTTATCTGTGAAAAGGGTTAACCTGTGCACACAAATGGTCGTGTTATTATCCGATGTCCATGCTAGACCGCTAAATTTTATAATGCTTCCGCATTGTGCGGGTGGAAACTATTATATGCGGTTTTTGTGTGTCCCATAATGGCTATTGAGAAGGCATCGGTGATTAGTTTAAACATTTTCGGTCAGCGGGGTGTTTATGCACATCGGATGGCAAATAAAATGTTGAGGGGTGAGCTTTTCGATTTGACCTGGAAGTGGGTGCATCGGAATGCGGAGCTGCTATGTATTTTGTTTGTGTAGCTGTATGTGTCACGATTGGAAATCTAAAGCGACTTCGTTTATATAGACTTCGGCGGAGGACTCCATAATACATGCAAAAGTTTTGGGAAAGATAAAGAAATGTAGACTGGAATCATAGAAGCTTTGGAGCTGTTTTTTTTTCTGCAAATTCCTGGTTCAGTTTCCACCTATTTCCAAACCCGGAACTTTGCTAGCAGACGTAATAACCAAAGTCATTCCGCAGCCTACACCCACCTCTTTCAAACACCCGACACCGGTCACGTGCGGATCCTATCTCGACCCTCGAACTGAAGCACCCAATATCTGCACTTGCATCGAGTGTTTTCTGCGAAGAAGTGTGGCGCGTTTCAGACCCTTGCCGTAATCTCAAGTTGTCTGAATTTGTGTAATAATTGTATTGACAAATCACTTGAGACCCTGTGCATGCGGTAATTTCAAAATCACAACCCCCGGCCAGTATATAAGACCCAACATCCCCAATGCGAATCAGTTTGTGTTTTGCAATTCCATGCAAGTTTTCTTTACTAAAATGCGTTCCGCCTGCTTTGTCCTACTCATCTCGGCAGTAGTTATTTCTGCCGATGTCCAAATGGGCGTGTATCCCAAGCTCCGGCCAGCTCTCTACGCCGACGAGGAGTCCCAGGCAGTTGAAGTGCCTCAAAAACTGAGTGAAACCGAGGAATTCCAAAATGTTGTCGACTATTTGAACGAAAATGCATCCGGCAATGACATCTATGAAATCATCGAATGCCTCAGTGATGCTTTGGATGACATGAGTCCCGAGGAACGTTCCATGAGCAGCATGGTGCAGGAGATTTTCCACGAAATTCCATGGGCCAAAATTAACCAATACGTTCAGGGCAAATTGGCTGGCAATTCGAAGTTCGCAAAGATCTACTCGATGGTGAACGATCCCAAGTTCAGGAATCTGCTCAACAAGGCTGTGGTAAGGAGATCGTTAAGTGATTTACTGAATTTTAAATAATATTGGTTGGTGCGTGGTTTTTTTATTTTGAAATAGAACTCCAAGGCTTTGAGGGACTACACCAAGTCAGTGGAGGCTAATGGCTTCACCTGGTCCGGATTCGTAACATTCGCATTCAAGGCGCTCTGCGACACAGCCATTGTGTCTCATCACGATGTCTACTCGGAGGGAGTCTGCAAGGCTTTGAAAGATTTGTAAATATTTTGGAAATAAAGTTGAATCACTGACGGGCAATAGTGCTGCAGAGTCGTTCTGAGAATAATTTTGTTGTCTGAATTTGTATCAAGTTAAACTGCCCTAAAAAATGCGCACATCCAACTTCAAAGGCAGGGAGTCTTCTCAACACCAGTTTCAAGGTTGGGAATGGTCTCATGATGGCCTATAAAGCTGAAGGATCTCTCTGGTTAAATGATTTTTGGTCGTCTTAATTTTTGGATATTTGGAATAGCGAAGTTGTTTTGAATTTAAGCTCTTGCAGTTTTGTAAGATTTTAGTAAAGATTTCTGGGACTATGATCTATCCGCATCGGTGTTGAATTTGTCGCACTACCCGACCAATGGGGATCCTGGTCGATACAATCCTACAACTGAAGGATTCTGCAGAAGTGGTTCGTCAAAATGGTTGATCTAAAAGGTTTTATTGTTTTGCCGCGCCGCTACACGCTTTGGTTACGGTTTTTTTTTTTCAAATGATGGTACAACTTTAATGATTCATTCCTGAAGCTACAGCGATCTATAGACTCAAGCGAGCTCCGTCTTTATTTTTCGGAGAAATTTTTACTATTCTTTGCCCCTCAGCCTAAAGGTGTATGACAACGTTTTACTTAACTCTGCCTATATTGAAGTTATCACTATAGACTTACAACTCAGGTCTAAATGTGCCTTCCTTTCAAGACAGCCACGTAAAATAACCTACCCTTATCTCGCATATCTGTAAGAGCTAACCGGCATTCACCGCGTAACCTCTTCTTTTTCTTAGTTTTATAACTCTTGGCATATTTTTACCAATTGAAACTGGAAGCACGGGTATATATATTATTGAGAAGTTTTGGGATACGCAGAGCAAAGATTTTAGTATTATCCCTTGAGGTAATACAAATTGATATCTGATATTAAGATATCTGAGACTTGAAACAAAGTTTAACTTTAACTGAAATAAATTTAATTCACTTTATAACGAAACGTCCCCGTTCGTCACACTTTTGATGTCCGCCACTGTCACCGTGCACAGCCAGCCACAAACATTCCACTGGCGGTTATTGCAACATTCAGAATTTACATTGGTCAGTAGAATTCGCACTGTCTTATTGGAGAGAAAAGCATGAGTACCCGAATATAAGGACCATTCGGGAAGACTTGTCTAAGTGATTAACACCCGAACTTGAACACCCTGAGGTTAACCCTGACAACGATGCTTACAACAAGTATGAATCTGAGAACACATTAACAATTTATTAATTAATTGATTTAGGAAAACAAATAACATTGTAAACCGTTGGGCCCCTGTTGTTGAGCCAACACTTTTAAATATTAATTATTCACCATCATTTATGTTACCTAGCATTAGGTCAAATTGTATATTCAAAAGTTTAATAAAAACAAATGTAATATAACTTGTCTTAGTGGGATTTAACCAAGTAGAACTGCTAAGTCCAAACAAGTGATGTAGGTAAATTTAACCCTTTTAGTTGTTTAAATACTACCAAGTTGGCTAATTTCAACCAATTGAGATGGTTAAATTCAACCAGAAAGGTAAGCTAATATCAACCAAGTGAATATGTTAAATTCAACCTATTTGGTTAAATGCACCCAAGAAGGTTGGCAAATAACAACAGACTAAATAGGTTAATAACAACAGACTAGAAAGGTTAAATTCTACCAAGTTGGATGACTAATTTTAAAATAAGTTGGTCAAATTCTACCAAGTGAGTCGGCCAATAATAACAGATTAAATAGCTTAAACTCTACCAAGTTGGTTAGCTAATAATAACAAAGACAGTTGGTTAAATACAACAGAGTAAGGTGGTTAAATTCTTTTGGAGGGGAAATTGATAAATGGGTTATGTTCAACCAATTTACCTTAAACAAGTTGACTCAGTTATTAACAATCAATTAACTCTTTAAGAGCTATATTAACAGTTTTGCTTAGTTGTTTTTAACCGAAAATCGGTTTGTCCTTTTTCCTCGCATCGTCGAATGATGGTTTCATTAGACGGCTATCATTCATACCGCATCGCTTCACTCTACACTACTCAATGCTGTAATGTAACATACAAAATTAATTTTAACCTCTATAAACTCTCCAAAAATAATTTAGAAGGAAGATAGTGCTTCCAATCACAAGCTGTTGACTGCGTAAAAATGCATTGCGTCTATAATGCCAGTAGCATTATCGAATCAAACAACTTTCCACACATATACTCCCACATTTTCATATGTCTAATAGAGATTTAACGAGACATATTGCCCTCCTAAAACCTGTGGATATGCTTCTCAAAGGTCTTCGTTTAACATGTAAAGCTCTATATCGGAGCTGCCGCCAATTATAAATTTAAACCTTACAGAAGTCAAATTGGTACTTGACCTCCAATATTTTCGACCTCCTATATATCGATTTCGAGATATATTCGAATCAGGCCAGTGTTATCTGTTTTTGGGATATCTCTTTCATCGACTGGGTCTCGACCCAATGATGATCAAAGATCCTCATTCTTCTGCCAGCCAACGCCGGACATTGGCACAATATATGCGCCAGGTATCATCTTCTCTAAGGCCCATCTTCCTTAAGTGATACCCGAAATTATCATGTCCTTTAGATAAAGCCACCACCCATTTCAGAGTTCGTCGACTCATGCTTAGGTTCTGCTGTGATCCATTTGTGAATCAGCTGTTCTATCTTACTTTCCAGTTGATCCCTGTTTTGCAAGGAAGTCCGCCTTTTCGATGCCTTCGATCCCTATGTGTCCTCGTACCCAGGTCACTGTAACCTCATTTTTAGATGAACACTTATTGAGCTTGAGTACACATTCCAGTGCTAATGATGTTGTGATGTTTGTCTGATCCATGCGTCTGATCACCGCCTGATTGTGCAGTGCTATAAGGATATTTCTTTCGATACAAAAAGTGTTAATGGATGAAATTCCAAATTTTTCCTGTTCCTAGTGAAAACTATAAGATCATTTTGCCCTTGTTCCAGACACCACCGCTCCACCACTTTGAGTGCATTTCTCATAATATCCGCAGGTACGTCTATGAATTTGCCTCTAGCCATTATTGCTATATCGTCGGCATATCCCACTGTGTGAGTGCCAGTCGCCTCAAATCTATCGAGAAGATCGCCCACAGTGATATTCCACAGTGTAGGTGAGAGCACAGCTCCTTGTGGGTAACCTCTGCTAACCCTTCCTCTGAGTTTTGAGGTTCCCGTCTGTATATTTATCGCCCTTGTATTCAACATATATTGTCCACCCATCTTACCACCAGTGGATTAACCCTACGTTTTTCCAGGGCTTTTTTATGACTTTCAAAGCACATCTTCTCGAAGGCAACTTCCCTGTATGGTGGTCATTGCAATACCCCCTGAATTTAGCTCTTTCTCCGCAACGCGTACTACTTGATGTAGCGCTGTTTCTGTAGACATGCCGGCCCTGTTGGCATGCTGTCTACTATTTAAATGATACATCTTTAACGCAGTACTCTCCGTATAGTCCACCACCAGACTTTCCATTGTTTTTAACAGAAAGGATGTTAGGCTGACCACATCCATCCAGGCACTTAAATCTTCAACCTTCCGAATTTTTTCTCTGTCTGAGCGGCTGGTCAAATCTTAGAAAATTCAATCTCGATACGCATTGCCACTTTGCCTGCATGTCAAAAGCTCAGCAATTTTATAGACAAACACTTCAACCGCTTCGTATTTTTAAAATATTACGCAGACTTGTAATAGGTAATTACAATTTGTAAGCCCCTCCATTCAAGGTCTCATTATCCGAGGCAACTGCTTATGCTTTCTTGAAAAATGTATCCGCCAACAATGTCTTCAGCAGACCACCAGACTAATTAAAACCGACCCAAAAAGGAATTATATTCTTCTTCTTTTTTTTAGAATTTCCGCCTTACTGATTACAGAAACCCTTTTCCTTACCGCCAATTACTGCATCTTCCGTCGTCTTTGTCTAATCACAACATCCATAAGAATCATCCCCTAAAGTCATTGTAAATTTGCAAAGCAAATTGATTAATACGCGACAATAATCAGCTTTGTTACACCAACTGGGTTGCCATGGGATCGTTTGTAGGGAACCTTCTCGCTTCACAACTCCAATCCAAGCCCTATTATCCTTTTTGCTTTTTTTAGTATATTGCACACCTCAGCTATGCCTTGGCTTTGCAGTCTTCCACGCAATTTTGTTGTCTGGGCAAAATATAAAACACAACACAAGGCAGGACACGAAAAGAAAACATGAACTAACAACTCACAAGATGCGCGATGTCCTTTTGTTCACCGGCATACAAGAGCGAAACGACAGCGTAGTTGAGATATTAATTAGAAGTTTCAATTTCTTTTGCACTCCCCTAACCCCTAACAGTGATGACATCGACGATGGTACTTGCCAGGATATAAGGATGAACAACGGATGAAAAAAAAAATCATTAACCACCACAGCATGCGGAAAGGAATATCACAAAAAATGGCAACATAAAGCGAAACTTTACCAATTAATATTCCAGAAAGATTTTTCCAGCTCCATAGCAACAAATTTTGTTTTCTTTTGCCACAAGTTCTAAAAGGACCTGTGAGTTGTATATCCTTTTGGTTTTAAGGTGGGTAAGGGTTCTGTTTGCCATTTTTGGTGGACTTACGATACAATTTTCCATTGACTTTGTGTGTAGATGGATCTGAATATCAATCTCAAATAAGGACTATGGAGTGGGACTCCATACTCACAGACGTGCTTGTGGTTGATTATTTTAGAGTCTTTAGACATTTGTTTTATATTGATCAATGTTACTGGCCATTTCTAACTTCATGAAGCAACACTTCACACTCAACACACACTCACGCCGTCAAAGAAAGTTTATGAATGCTCCCAACCAGCTAGAGGCTTTTTAAAATATTGAAATAAAGACTACAGTGCGCCATGGCGACGCGCCGGCTGCCATCCTTGCAATATGTAACATAGATGAATATCAAACACTTTGACACCACTTCAAAATTGCTCTCCAGACTAGAATAATGATGATTTTCATGAATACCTAACGGCTAAAACAATCAACTCAAACCTCTGCCTATCTTCGCCAGACAAACCACAAATTTACATCTTTCAAATCAGGGCGATGGAACTGGCAGGGAGACAAACAAAGACAAACAAAAAATATGAAGGAAACTACTGGAACTTTGACCATTCTTCAGTTATGAATGCAGAAAAAGGACGAACTCTCATGTAGTCGGGTTAAAATATCAGGATAATCGTTAGTAAATTATTTTTAATCGATTGCTGGATAAACACTTAACTCGTCCATTCAACTGGAAGGGCAATCCTCTTCATAGTCTTTTCGATGGGATATCCTTTTATTCGTAGTCTGATTCTGTATGTATAGGGATAAAGGTGTTGATGGAAAAAGGGGAAACTTTCCTAAAAGCATTTCCGGATAATCGTCTGTTCTGGGGAATTATTGAATTTGATTTGTCGGGAAGGAGTGGAGTATATTTAGAGAAGGCTGTCACTTACTCTATCACAATCCTATGGGAATGGGAGGGCATATTTCGCTTTGCTTTGGGAGGCAGCAAACAATTTGAATTATTATTGGAAATCGGAGGTCTTGCAAACATATTTTCAATTCAGCCGTTTGTAAAGGACACATAGCTGTAGGTTCCATTGATGAAAATTAGCTGTAAGAAGGTCCAAAATGGGTTTATAAATAACCATAGAACTCCGCTTCTGTATATTGAATGCCGATAAAGATCTATCTACAAAAATCAATCACAAAATTTGGAAGACCTACAGCCAAAGACTGCGCTAACTAAAGGTCTGTAATTATTGTGATCCAATTCTAATACAGACTGTAGGAAATTTCAAAAGGATCATCGAAAGTTATGTGCTGTTTTAAGACACATTCGAAATTCAACAGAATAGCAGGCGGAATTCAGAAAAAAACAATGCATACTTTCGGGCTTAGATACATTTTCACCTTTTTTTGGAAACTTAGATTATTTCTGATAGAAAGAGTAATATTTCAACAATTACAGATTACAGGCAATTTTTGTGAAGAATTTGTTTTGGAAAGATTTAGTTTTTTAGGGAATTTCTTTGCACTTTTAAGGGAAAGCGTAGTTCCAAGTACGTTTTTTAATGATGTGAAATAAATTTCAAAACAACGATCCATCTACTTTACTTGAAGGCGTGTAAATCAACAACTCTGTCTTTTGGTAATTCTAAAATTTTGTACAATTACAACATAGGCGGAAATTCACAAATGAAAATTCACCTGTCCCTATTTCATAAGAATTAGTTTTAAAAAGTCACTGTAATCGGTAAGAAAGGAAGAACGTATAGCGATAGACCATCAAAAATACAACGTGAAGACTCTTTAATGGACATACAGCCTGACACTGGCATCCGCGATGTCTTTGCCTTTAAAACGCAGGTTCGGTATTACTTGTCGTCTCGAACCAGAGATCTAGAATTCGAATTTTCTAAGATCGTCTTAGCTAGAGCCATTGTAGTCGAAGCGTTTTTCGCTTTTTGTACTACATCCACATCTTGGTACAGGTCAAAGAGTTCGTAGTTGTATCTAATCCCCATTCCCCCACCTCGCACAGATTAACACTCCTTTCCGTTACTCCGTTTTGTGACTTTCAACTCGATGAAAAGATGGTGAGTTTCGACTCGTAGTTCATATTATGGGGCGCAAAAATTTAAAAAGTTACAGGCAATATTTAAGTTAATAGAAGTTGCTACGGGTGACATTATGGAAGCATCATTTCTAAACCAAGACCGAATTTTTGTTATCCAATTCCGCTTCAGCTCATCAGCACTAATAATAATTCTTTGATTTTATAGTTGAACAGATTTGGTATTAACCATAACACATGAAGGTTTAAAACTTACCCAACTACCTTCCACCTTCGATGCGAATAAATGCAGCTCATGCCGCATTTATAAAAGCAGCAAATCAATTAATACCTACCTTGTACCCTAAAGGTAGCACCCCAATAATCATTGACGACCATTTTCCATTACTTGAAGACTAGGAGTCCTGAAAAAAGCTTTAACTTATTTTTTCTTCTCATTTTGAGTTGTGACGTTATTATTCTTAACATGCGATAGCTATCGAAAAAAAGTTCAAGCAATTGTCGTGCGTCATGCTCTGATACCGATTACAACACCTTATGTAATAGACGTTTATGCAAGTGCTTCATTTTTTTTGCGCAACGCCATCAAGCTATCGATAAAGGGTATTGACATTTATCTGACAATTATCTAAATGCATTGTGCAGACAAAGAGCTGATAACGTTTGAAAGCAACGTCTGAACGTACCTTCTCGTACGATGTAAACAAACCACTTGATAATATTTACGTCTTTGATGTTCAATGGCGGGGACATATTATTTAAAACTTTGTATGCGGCTTGATTTGACGCGTGCAGTCATGAAAAAGCAAACTTATGAAGAGAGACTATTCGCTTTAAGGCTGCAGTTATAGCGATATGTAAAAATGCAACCGAAATAGTTGGAACAGTATGAAAATTAGTTTTTTTTTTTTCGTTTAGGCAGTCACAGCAAAAAGAAAAAAAGTCTTTCAGAAAAACTGATTGTCACTGTGTTGTCAGTACACACAAATCAACCACTACTGATTAGGTTCTGCCTGAAAGAAATTTCTGTCAGATGGAACAATAAAGAAATGACACATTTCAGTGGACTGATTTGGTTTTTTTTGTGTGTGTGGAATTAACTGAGAAGTTGATCAGAATAAGTGTTTCGTACAGTAAAAGAGTTAATTTAAAAATCCAAAGAAATTTCCACTGTAAATTTTACAACATGTGGCAGTCAAATTTACAATAAGTTGTCGGCGCAGAGGCTTAGTGGTAGTGTGTTGGGCTACTAAGCGAGGGGATCCAGGTTCGAAAGGGCCAAATTACATCTTAATTTTTTTTTCCACTGCGCCACCTCTAGCGAACGTCTGACAAACATCCGAGAGTAAAACTGTCATGAATGAGCTTCTCAATTAGCCGTTTGGACTCGGCGTAAAATTGTAGGTCCCTTCCATTCGTCCCAAAAATTTAAAACCCACACAAAACGAATAGTTGTGAGAAGCTAGGCCTTGGATCACACAGACCTTTCGCGCTAAAATATTTATTTTATTTTACATGAAAGCTGATGCAAACTTTTTTTTAAAGTTTAATGTTTCTGAAAGTATAGTGTAGTACAAAGGACTCCATTTATGTACACAGCCAGTTTAATGATGTAAGTTCACCCACCTTCAGGAACTCATCCTTTGTTTGGTCCATATTTCCGGTCAGTTGAACCACGTTGCTTATAAATAAATGGAATATGTTCGTAAGCTCTCCAGGACGCACAGAAATATTAAAAAAAATTTACGGGCCGAACTTTATATTTAATTTTCAAAACCCCAAAAAATACAGGTTTTTTTTTGGTAAACAGTCTCTTTCATCCCTGATACCTACCAGACAATCAAAATTCATGCTAAGCACTTTGTTGCCAATTTCATCTCAAGCATACCTACCTATCTCACCTCTGGCTTAATTTATTTATTTGATCACGGTCCATGGCTTAGATTAATGCTGCTTACAAGAACCTGGTAAAGGGCACCCATACTTATTCGTTCGATTCCATATAATTGACAATAGATTTTGCTCCAAGGAAACAAACATACACCACACATACGCACGCAAGTTGGCAATCCAGCCACGACCCTCTGCTTCCGAGCAACCCTCCAGATTTCGTAATTAACGAATTTATGCGATTTTATCCGTTCAATTGTTCCATGGAGACCAACTGGCCCAGTCTTCAGAGTGCAATAATTATTTCTGCCTTTCTGCGGTACCTATCTATATATACAGGCGTACAACACGCGCACATCCACTTCAGCCTGACAGCCAACTGCACATTTATATTTTTTCCTGAAACAATACGAAAAATCGCCACGAAAAAAAAGTCAATTTATTAATTAAATCAATTTTGCCTTACCCCTTGGGGTAGGAATAAAACTGATAACATTTCCATTCAGCGGAGCGTTCTTTTTTTGTTCACTGACCAACTAGGCCCAACAAAGGAGCTAGTGTCCCCCATTCCCTAATTTCAATTTGAATGGCCGTAACACGTTATCGAGAGAACATGACATGGTCCTGCTGAGTTGATTGCTTCTCCTGTATTCACCCCATTAAAGGATAACTAACCAGCGATGGTGGTCTATTTGCGTCGGTGGATGGCGTTTGCTGGAAAATATCCCAAAGCGATATTTACTCACTCATTTTGGGGGTGGTCGTCGTCGAAATGCATATTTATAGTGCAAGTGTAGGCATGTGTGCCTGTTGGGTGGTTTATATGAATCTATCATGTCCACCATCAGTGTAGAACATACACCACTGACTGTACACGGCTGCATCCGTGTGCACTTTGGCTTTTGGTAAACACCGTGTGGTGGTGGCAAACGGTGTCAGTGTAGTTGACGGTGGCTAAATCAGCCCCCCTCATGTTGACCCGCGCGGAGAATTTGTTTCACATAGGGCAGCAAATATGGTTTATCGTTAGGAAGGTTGTTGCAACAAAATACAATACCACCTGCAGCTGGCTGCAGCCGCATGGAGAGTGTTGGTCCTTTGAAGCCGTTGCGTACACACAACGTACTAAATTAATCTCATATACAGGCAAAAGCAGGCGGTTTGCTCTTCGGCTCTCCCAAGGGGGCAGTTTATGCAATTTAAGTTACGTGTACACAACTATATGCAGCATGAGATGCATTTTGCCATCCTGGAAGGCATATATTCGTATAATCTGTAACAAAAAAAGAAAAACAAATGAAAAGTACATATCAGGAAAGGGTATTCAAAATCAGTTCCGAACTGATATTATAGTGACTTACTGTGGTGATTAGGCGCAAAGGGAAGTAGATGTGCTGTTCAGACATGGACTCGAGCGGGATAATTAATGTAGAACGTAGGTAAATGATTCTAAAGAGGGTAATCTCACACACTCTAAATGGGTTCCAGCATTGGAGCAAGTGGCCATGCAAGTTTTGTCTATGCATACAAAATGGGGTTAAATGTCCAGTTACCAGTTGGAATCGAAATATTTCTTAAAACTCCCAGAAAGCTATAAGAGATGTCTTGTTCCTTGCCTCGCCTACTTTCTTTTATTTGGTTAGAATTTTTTTTCCTGCCTGGCCTGTCTTTTACCTGCTATTACTTAACTGAAATATTCCCGCAATATTTTAAGCTATCAAGTAATTTCCTAAAACCGGAAAGGTATTAGCCACGATTGTTCCTTGGGGTGGTGGACACACATCTAAAGCCTTGCGTGTCGTTTTCTCTGTTGGAGCGGAACGCAAGAGAAGAATTCGATTTTTGTGGGGAGGCGATCTTTCATATGAACTTCTATAATATTCAAGTAGAGGTATTCGGTAATGGTGGTTGGTATAGGTAAAGTAGATTATATCCAGTGCTGGGTCAGAACAAGTCATTCATGTCTATTAAAAACCCAGACCCAGTAGTTCACCTGTACAAAATTCAACTTAGCAGTTCGGCTGTTCCATCATTCTCCACGTCTTGGTACGTATGCAAAAAAAAATTTAATTTCAAATTTACATTTTTGTCATATCAACTTCAATTTCCTGCGAAAATTTCAAATTTCATTTTTATATACATTACATGTTAAAAACTATGATTTAATGTATTTTTAATATTGACAAAATGTACCGTTTATATGAGTCATGTAAAAAATAAGCCGTAGCCCAAAACACCGGTACCTAAAGGCGTAATTTTTGATATTAACTACATATTAAATTTATATAAATAATGTAAAATAACGAAAGTCTGAAACTGCAATTTGAGTTACGCGTAGTGATCGGTTCATTCGTAGAGTGTTTTCCGTATTAAATTTTATTTTATTCTATTTATGTAAAAAAACAGTGAAAATAAAAAAACAAATGTGAACTTTCGTGAATAATTTGGGATGATGATATCTGAAACACTCAAAGTTTTCGGAATTCTTTGGAGGTTGAATCCGTGGAATCCCTTTCGGAACAGTCATACAATCTCTGGAAATACTATGCCAAATATGTATATAAAAGATAAAAGATGGTGCAAAAACCCACAATACAGAATGCAATTGACAGCAGCATTGTCCACATTTACACAATAAATGACTTAGGACTTGAAAGGAAGGGAAACTAAAAAGTTTAAATCATAAAATTTATAGATCACTATGAGTCATGCTCTGTAAGTAGGTCCTAGAAAATAATAGCTGTTGCTGACTTTACAAGTCCTCCAATTCATGTATACTATATTCCATAATGGATCATGTTTAATAACAAATAAAATAGGTATTTTAAAAGAAATTGTAATTATTAATTGTTTTATTACTGAAGAAAAAGTACAAACACGTCTAAATCTATTTTAGGATTATCAAAAAAGACACAAAATCTAAATTCAAAATAAGTCAACTTAAATGTTGATGTTAAAATAAGTAAGTAAAAATAAATATTGAATTTGCATTTCTAATATAAAATTGATTAGGTACCTACATGTATTTCATATAAATTTAACATGTTTAATATAAAAATTTTTATTATCTATTCTTATCAGAAATAAATGAAATCAATATTAATTTTACGTTTCTATCATATCGATAACACAAAAACTAGCTAAAACTAAAACTAGCTGACCCGTGCTCGCTCTGCTTCACCTGCCTGCCACTATTAAGACAAACATTTTTATAAATATGTGCCTACCCTTAGACCTTTCTGAAAGCAATTAAAATCAAAAGCAAGGACAATCAAAACATAATTTTAATTCTTACTAAAAATTCTACACAAAAAAGATTCACGCAAAGTTCTGTTATATCCCTCATACCCACCTCAAATGTCGACGAAAAGGAAGCAACCGAATGAAACAACATGACACACGAACCCCACCCCAGCCCATTTCCAAATTTTTCCCAATAAACAGCACCTGAAAACGTGTTCCACCTAAATGTATGCGCTGAAAAGAGACGACTGCCCATTGAAGTGCGAAACATATGATCACACACACACTACTGCAACGATACTCACTGCTGCATGACTACTGACAGTGGTATTCATTGAAAGAAAATTGTGGGCGATGTTTTGAATAATTGTTTTGCACATTGCTCAGCTTCAGGGCAACGCAGGAGGATGTTTTATATCTTAAATGATTCAGGAGAACATTTGCTAAATTTACCTATTTTTGATTTTTCAATCCGATAAGCCATTACTGGGCTAGGTCTGTATAAACAGAATTTTCCTCACATATATCCGGTTTTTTTTGACTATTTTGTAAAAACCAAGTTATATTCCGTGTTAAAAAGTATCCTAAAGCCTGACCCATAACTTAAGCCATCACTATCCCAAGTTTCATCAAAATCCGTCCATTAGTTTCTGCGTGATGCGCGGTCAGGCATTTTTTATTCTACAGTTTTATTATATGTAGAGAAGAGATTCTAATATCAATTCCACGTGAATTCATTGTTAAAATTACATTTAAAACGTATCAAATTGATATTGTAGTTATATCAAAATTGATATTTTCAATATCAGCTGAATTTTGTCAATGAAAAATATCAATGTTACGCCTGTTTTTTACATATTTTTTTTCGGCGTGATAATGAGCTGACTTCCAAACCTACTTTTAGCTTAAACCTAGGACTTACTAAAATCAATCACGAAAGCTAAAAACCAGCAACTGATAGGCAACATCAAATCCAAAAATAATTACGATAACGATAGCGACAAGTGCTTCCAAGTGACTGTATTATTGACAAAGAACTTCAAGACTTGAATAGCTTCAATTTAATTAATTTTACAAACAGATTTCAGCTATATAAGCTGAATGCGCCGTCTTCAAACGCAATTTAGTTTCAATACATCACTGTAGAAAACCAAGCCTTTCATGATGCGTTTTGCCTACCTTGTCGTGCTGGTGTCAGCGCTGGCCATTTCTGTTAAATCAGACATGGACCTCCGATACCGACCAACTCTGAACTTGCATCCATTGGGACCTAAGGTCAAAGTTATAGCTCAGGACTCAAAGGAATTCCAAGAAATTGTCAACTACTTGGAGTACAATCTGTCGCCTAGTGACATTCATGAAATTTTGGACGCCCTGCCAGACGTGTTGGTCGGTTTGGGCGAAGCGGATGAGGAATCTGATGCAATGCCACGATCCGCCGGAACGATCGTTGGTAATGTGTTCGATCGCATTCCATGGGGCAAGATCACCAGCACCTTGCAGAACATGGCCAAGAGTAACTCAAAATTTCAAAAGGTCTTGAATTTGGTTAACGATCCGAAGTTCCGTGAACTCGTCAAGAAGGCTGTGGTAAGTGTGAAGGACTTTAGCAAAATATTTTACTGATATTTGTGAATGGCATTGCAGAACTCACATACTTTGGCTGAATTTGTGAAAGGAGTTGCTGAACATGGTTTCAGCTGGACCGAATTTTTGCACTTGTTGCTGCACGCGCTGTGCTCAACCGCTACAACAATACAACACGACAAGTACAGCGTTGGCGTTTGCCAAATCCTGCAGAATTTGTAAAAGGCTATTTATGAATATATCGACTTAATCTTGAAGATGGTCTTTTTACTGGATCGAATTAAGGGGTGCTTGACTGTCAACGAAGATAGTTATATCTGACTGTCTTCTGACTTGTCGGTGGGGTTTTGGCCGCGTTTTTTGTTGATGCATTTCTAACGCGCGACCCATTACTTAACAATTTTTTAAAGAGTTTCTTGATTCGTATTGGACGTTTTTTTCTTTTACATGCTTTTCGATTTTTTTGGACATAATTTTCGACGCATTTTTGAGGAGTTATTGGACACGGGTTTTTAACCTGTTTTTTAAACAGGTTTTTGGGTCGATTTCCGATGATTGTCTTGATGTGCTATTTTCACTTTTTGCCCCATATTTTCACTCGTTTCTGACAACTTCTGGATGATTTCTGGACCGTTTATTGATGCATTTCTTACGCTTTCATTGGGCCTTTGAATTTTTAAATAGTACTGACTCGTTTTTGGACGATTTTAAACGCATTTTTGGACCAATTTTTGAAAAAAAATTTGAACAATTTTTGGGCTCATTTTCAATGCAATCTTGACTCGTTTTTTAGACCATTTTATTGACTCGTTTTCGGGCACGTTTTTGGACTCGTTATATTTGATCTGTTTTGTAATCCTTTACATTATTTATCTATCTTTTTGGTCGCGTTTTTCAACGCATTTTTTTATCCGTTTTTAAGGAGTTTTTGACTCTCTTCTTGCAAAGTTTCTCTGTGGGCATTTTTTTCATGCATTTCTGACGCGTTTATCGACCAATCATTGAAGGGATTTTAAGCCCGTTTTTGGATTTATGTTTCGTGTTTTTACGTCTTTTTCGACTCATTTTTGGAAATATTTTTGACCGGTTTTGATATCGTCTTTCAGTGCGTTTTTGATGCATTTTTGACATGTCTATAAACACGTTGATTAAAGTATTATTGACTTGTTTATATATGCATTTTTGGACGTAGATATGTATATTTGGGAGTTTCTCTGTACAAATTTGTTGACGGTTTCTTTGTCGCGCTTTTGGACTTGTTTTTCGACTCGTTTTCTGGTGAGTTTTTTGACCCAAATAAACTAAAAATGTTTGCAGCTATTTCCAATAAAATCCCCTTCCCTTCCACCAAAACTTAGGTCGCCTCACAGTGACGATTAAGGCAAAACTATGAACAAACACCGTTCTACTCGTCGTCGGCGGCATCGATTTCACCCACAATTGCATGTGGTCATTCCAATTCAATCTCACTACACACCACGCGTAGACACAAACACTTGCCGCCTGCAATTAACATAATTACGTTAATTTATTAACATTAAACGGGAATTGTTTTCGCGTGTACATACAATCAGATCACCCCGCCGAATCTGCTTATGTTCGCGCGATTATTTTTCATGCGAGGATTTCGATACGACGTGTTTGACTGTCCGGCCTGTGCCCGATGGGATTAAAATTGATTTACGCTCGCACCTACACACCGTTTGCCACATCATCAGTACTGTGTTGTTATAGGACGCAATTATACCGTTATTGTTGTCACATTATTCTTATCGCAGTGTCTGGGGTGCGATTATCGCATGTTGCAACAAAGTTGTTTGCGATATGAGAAGCGCGACACACGTCGCATGACATTAGAACGTCAATCTTCTTCACCGGTGATTGCCGAAAGTTTTTCGATTAACTTTGCCATATAGCCCATGGTACGCAGTCTTCGAGCCTGCGACGGGTAATTGCAGCACAATGATTTGGCCAGAATACGGGAATGGTATACAGCTTTGAAGGGGAGCCGAGCCACTTCGCTTGTCAATTGAAATTTCATCAATCATCCCCGACACCCACCGGTCATACCGGTCGAGAAATTAACCATGAAATGGGAATGAATACATACGCAAAAGGTTTCTTCTGCCATAGGAAACAGCCTATTAGTTTGCCAAGACAAGCTGTGTCATCCCCGGAGGCGGTTGGGCTATTCGCTGGTAGCTTGCTGTGGCGGGGGTAATGACTTTGGGGAGATTGCTTTGGCCTCTCAAGTTCCAAGGGTGAATTTGGGTGATTCCTTTGGACTTTGGTTGAGATTACTCGATCTGACAAGACATGACAGAGCGGTGGCTGTCATAAATCATGTGCGTCTATCCCCACGCAACATGTGAGCTCGCTGTTGTCTTTCGGTGTACCGTGGCAAGCCGATGAAAGCCACTCAAGTGCGACGCCCAAATTAGACCGTTGACATAATGTGTCGATTGTTACAGCTTGTCCTCTTTTTTTGAGTTTGTCATTGAATAAGTTTCACTGTCAAACCGTTGGCAGGCAGGAAAACAATTAGACAATTCCGACAAAGTAAGCCCTCCACTCAACTGCCAAGGAAGCTAAGTGAATTGCTTTCGATTGAACCCTTGAAATCCGGTTTGGCCCCCGACGATTAAGTCCTTCCTCCACCAGCTCCGCAGCTAGCACCTTAATGTAATTACATGTAAATGAGTGCTGCTGCTCGAAGGATGCGGATGAGGAAGTACCCTGCTGCAATTAATTAGTAGATTGTTTCATTCCATTCCGCCAGACCAGAATGCACATCTGCAAGTGTATACCCACTGACATATAGACAACAGCTAGGGTCTGGATATAATTATTTGGAGTTTGGCATGCACGTCTTCTTTGTTCATAGAAGGTGGCGCACTCGAGTACAATTTAAGCACCGGCACCGGTTATAATCGTAATGCTACGAAATCCATCCGGCATAACTTACAGTCGTGTATGGATTACAGAAAGGTAACCGGATTTGGTAGAAGCAAGAGATACCTAATAACAAGGGAGAGAGCACATCTCATTATAAAGATCATCATGAGCAGAGTGTGTCGGTATAGCAGTGGAGTTAGAAACCATCAAATTAGCATCAGGCTAATGCACTAACAAGGATTTAGGATTCCTTTGCAATATTCCTGTTTTCATACATTTTTGTTATCACGGCGAAGGGGGGTGTTTTAAGGAGCTTTGTGGAATTGTAGAGTAAATAGCTTGATGGCGAGGTTTACTCTATCCGGGATTATGAGATTGTGGTGGTGGGTGAATTTTTACAAGGATAATGGGTGAAGTATGGAATGGAAATACCAGCCTCAAGATATTCACAATGAAGTTCACCGAAGGTTTTAAATTAAATCGTCACCGATCGGGGCTATATGATCGCTCTCAGTCGAAAGAAAACTTTCAAACGTTTCTTTCAGCTGCTTAAACTGACACTTTTTATGGTGAAAACTTTGGCTTATAATCGCAACTCCAAAACTTGGCTACCAAAGTAAGTAAAACACTGTAGAAGGGAGATTTATTTAAAGGCTCAAAAGTATGGTAGTGTCAGTGTGGGACTTGACTGCTCGTATTGAGTTAGGATCTCAGTTACCTGACTATCAAGGGCGCTTCGCGAGTTCACACAGCGCAAAATATCTAATATCGTTTTTATACGATGTGATGAGCCTTCAACAACAGGGCGACCTATGTTCCGAAAGTCTCATTTTGATCTAATGGACAATTTGTTTCAGAATATAAACGAGCTGTCACAGGTGGCAGATAGTAGGACTATATTTTGGTCCTTGGACTCGCTCCTTAGGATTGAAACGTAAGTTTGTCTGTGAAAGTGGGCAAAAATAAAATCTGCAATCAAGATGGGACATACAATTGGACCGCTTAAGCTTGGAACTTTGCCTTATTCATAAAGGATTTATCATCCAGACTTGCACAGGCTAAACAACAGGTTTAAAATAATTTTACACCATAACCCTATCTTCAAAAAATAAATAAATAAATAAATAGTTGGCGCAACAGGACCGTGAGACCCTAGGCCTAGCTTCTCACAACCATTCGTTTTGTGTGGGTTTTCAATTTTTGGGACGAATGGAAGGTATCTACAATTTTACGCCAAGTCCAAACGGCTAACTGAGAACCTCATTCATGACAGTTTTACTCTCGGATGTTTGTCAGACGTTCGCGAGAAGTGGCGTAGTGTAAAAAAACCTTAAGAAGTAATTTGGTTCTTTCGGGAATCGAACCGGGGACCCCTCACTTAATAGCCCAACACACTTCTTCACTTACCTGTAATCTAGATCGTAAGAAACTTCTGATATTGATGGAAATTCTCTGGGTTTGTAGTTGTAGCCCAAGATGACAATCTAGCATTACTCGTGAAGGTATCCCCAATCAGCTCCTGATACTTTTCGTATACCATCCAGCTGGACCTAGAGCTGTAGTATTATCATCTTCCTGGCCAAAAGATAAAGCTATACATTCCGATACTGATCTCTAGGCGCAGGAACATAAGTCACAATGGGTAACAAATCGAATTTGCGACTTTTGTCCTACAACATAAGTTCAAAAAAAGGTCCTACAGGCATAAGTCTCAAGTTTTCCGAAATCGGCAATCGGCAATCGACAATGTGAACTCGGTATTAAAGGTGGCGTTTTATGAGTCATTAAACGCCATTAAACGTCAGAAGTAGTTTTAGTTCATGTGGAACTTAATTTCTTGTTCGACAACGGTTTCGTCGATATTCTAACAGGCGCATTAGTCTCACAAAACGACATTGATTGGCGTTGGGAAATTTGTAAACGACAAGCAATAAAATCGACTTAAAATGTGAGTTTTGATCAATTTTCAACTCATTTAGCTCAAATGAAACGCCTGGTGGAGTTGATGGAAAAGTATCCTCCTCTGGCAACGAATCTTAAAAGAGGTGTGAACTTAAAACTGGTTTGAAATACGTTGCCTTCACCTTTTTGGTAACCTTCTTCAGCTACAAATCTTTATGTTGGTTTATGAACTTGTTCTTTGAAGAAGTTTGTATTCAACTTGGTTTAGCATATAAACGAAAGCGTCCTTGTTCAGTCTAATGTACATTTGAAACCTAAAAATTATGTTTTTTTATTCTTACGAGTATATTCCATCTCCATGCTGAAACTTACTTGTCATTTGGGAGATCCAATGGATTGGATTTTAATATCGTGGATCTCCTCATTGCTCATTCTCGTGAAAACCTTTTTGTTAGGTTTACTCTCATCTTCGCTACGATAGAAATATCGCAATATTGTCCATATTTTGTGTTAATTAGTTTTATTTATTCAACATTAATTTAACAGCATAAAATAAATCAACAACAAATTTGAATGCAGCGATTAATTCAATAAAAATGTTCTTGCAATAACAGCTGTTGTTGAAGAATCTATGTGAAATGTAATGAAAATGACATTCACGGCGTTTAAGTCGCGGAATACCGATTACCGATAACAAATCGACTGTTAAGTAACACGACTCCTGAAATAAGGCTGAATATTTAGCAGAATATTGTGGGTTTCCATTTTTCCACTATACCTGCAGTTGTTCTTAATAACTCAGTAAAATAAACGAACATTTATTTATACATAGTATTTTATATACAAAAACTGGGCAAACAAAACATTTTAATACATGTAATTAAAACAAGTGGGTTAAAATAAAAAAAAATCACATATTTTTTAATTGTGCCTATTTTTTTAAATTCTCCAAAACTGAAATTTTACAAGTTCTTTTTTCTTGACAGTTTGAGAAAAAGAAATTTAAAATATTCCTCTGTTCCAGAAAAGAAACTTATAAAATAAGTTTTTTAGATTTAAAAATAAATAAAACTTAAAAAAAAATTGTGCGATTTTTGTTACTCCTCTGCAAATCGATGACGAAATTCAAATACTACATATAAAGATTAAGCCTGTTGAGAGAACCACTAACAAAAATGGCTTCTTCGTCCCAACAGTAAAATTCAATTTTATTTCTAAAGAGGAACATGTTATAAATATAAGAAGTAATAAACTAAACTTTGACTTACGAATTTGGTCATTAATTTCAACTTGGAACTTTCCCAAATGCAGGGTTCAACTAGAATAAACATTGATAAACGCAAGCTAAACCTAGATTCTAAACAAAATTAATATCGCAAATACAAATTTAGAATATAAAAATTTACTTAATAAATCCGACTAGGAAAAAACCCCTGCGCACAAAATATATAAGCTAAAGGTGAAAAGGGCGTAGTTAATATTTAAATTCAAGAATACTCTCGTTTATTTCTAACGCTCATTAAAACGGGACGAACAATAAAACTGCCAATCAACGCTATTACAAGTGATACCAAGGTTACAAAAAAAAAATACCAAATTCGAGTTACTAAATTTTTAATCAAGTCTTATTAAGAATTAGGGACAATACTACTATGAATATGGCTCGATGACAATTTTGTGTATGCCCAAACCGATGTCGTACCAAAAAAAAACGATTTTTATGGAATATGGACCAACCGAAAGGTGAATACCATCAGTAAGTCCATTCCCGCATCTTCTGTCTTTCGCTTCTGATCTATCCCTAACCCTGTTGTCAACTAATGTACTACCATTAGTGGTCTACTTCAATTGTATATCTTTCGTTGCATAAGAACATTTTCGACTCCATTGTCTCTATTTAAAGGAAATTTCCTCTAGTGTCTAAAAGCTTTAACGCCTATAGCCCAACTACATCCCAACGCTTAGGTAAAACTTTCTGCACATAGGTCCTTCTATGTCTTTGCCCAAATGGAATGGCGGACAATCTTGTCAGCATCACTCCACCCACAGTTTCATCTTCCACCCTCATATCGCCAGCAAGTTCACTTCTATTACACCTCAAGGAGGGCAATATTCTACATATTCTATAAAATGAAAAAACCACCCAGAAACTCCAGAATTCAATTTACCAGTCCACTCTCCCGTGTCGCTAATGCGCTGTTGCAACTCTTAAGCTGATTCTAATCTATTTTCGTCACTTTGAAGATGTATAGACCGAAATGGGGTACCCTAACAACCCTCACCACAGTTATCTTTATTTTCATAGAAAGTTACCTCCGCACTTACGAGAGATGGCAAAATATGACAAAGGACCCAGCACACATACTGCTCCCATTCCACCGGTGAAAACAAATTATAGTGTCAGTTGGGAATGGAGACGAGAACGCACCGCTGAAAGAAAAACCTTGTTTCCTTTAGCGCCCGTCCATCTTTCACTCTCTTCTAGCCCATGGAAAGTGTCGTCAACGAACAAATCGATTGTTGTAACGTTACTGTGTAGATCTAGATCCTCCTGGCCGGATGAGGAATGCCCCAGAAAATGCGTACACTTATCCTGCACAAAAGTGAAACTTTTCCCCCCCAAAGTAGATTAAGGACTTTACACACTAAAATGCTAAAATAAAGAATAGGTATCTCTAGGAAATACTCCGAGCACTCCAAACAATAAAGTTGCAGTGCTTTTTCCCATACAACTGCTGCTCGTGCCAGTGTTACTATTTGGTTAGTATTGTCAGCTCGTTCGGTTGGCATTTTAAGATTTTTTTTCTCTTCCCTATTTTGGAATAAGAAACTTTTGATGTCGCGCTTGAGTGTTATTCTATGATGCTTTGATGATTTTTTGTTTGTAAGGATGGATGAGTGGTGTGGGGCGAGGTAGAAAAGGCAACACAAAAAAAATGAAAAGAAAACGAAAGTAGGTCTCGAGTGATGGATTTTTGACACTACACCAGAGAAATAGTAAAACATTGGAGGCGAGAGAGGGTATATGGCGTTTGTTTGTTCTCCCCCAAGTGTGAGTTATATTTCAAGTGAAATGAGATTGGAATAAGCTTTATCCTTCCTTCCTTCCGTTGTTGGAGGCGGCGGCGGCGGCGTGTCGGCCGTAGTCATAGTCGTCTTTCAAGTTGATTTCTTCTCTGATGATTTTCAAATCTCAGCAAACGAGATTGACACGTCCTCGCATTCACATTGGATGAGTTTATGTTTTGAAAGAATTTTTGCCGAGTTTTTTTTTTTGCTGGTCCTTTGAAAAGAAATCTTTGGGAGATTTAATTTTTACTTTCACTTTCAGTAGGGTTTCTTTTTGAAATGGATTAGTGAGTGAGATGTGAGAATTGCATGGAGGACATTTAACATGTTTTCATTTTCAATTTAGTTTGGTAATTGGATTTGTAGTTAGGTGAGGTGTGGAGGCAGTTTGATGGGCCGATGTGTTTTATTTCTTGTTTGTTTGCATTTCTTATTTGCTTTAATTACGTTTGATGACAGTTTACTAGAGTTAGGGGTGTGCCACAGGACGCCTAACTGCTCAGAGGTATATCTGAAAATTCCTCAACATCGTGACATCTTTTTAGGCAGAAATTAAGCCAAGAACGACTCTTGCCAACTGCTGTTTCTTTGAACTTAAAAAACAGTTGAGTAAGAGTGTGTATACGACCTTTGATATTCCAGTCTTCTTTTATGTTGCTGAGGCTTGTAATCTATCTAACGCTTATAATGATGTACTCAATGGTTAAATAGAAAGATTATTCGTGCAGCTTTCGGACGAGGAACTTTGTGATATTGAATGACGAACTTTAAGAGCAACGACATCGATCAGCCAAAAAATGTTCAGTCATCTTAGATGGCTTAGTGGACACAAATGATCAGGCAAGTAGAGTCTTCGAGTCTTACAAAGACGGACAGCACTTTAGAAGGGGGACCTGAACCGACACTGGGCTTATAGCTGGAGGCAGTTTGCTAAGAAGTAAAGACCCAGTTTCACAAAAACTGTAGCCCCACTCGAGACAAAGAAGGTTCATTACTATTTATACGCTCTACCAATTCGGAGGTCGGAGTCGCAGCAAAGCTTTATGTTAAAACTACGCTTCCATGAACCGTCGATGCGGTGAGACTGTATTTGCTCTCGTAAATTTTCAGTCCGCTCTCATCACACTTTGATGTAGCACAATATGATTTTGCAGCATAGAACAGGGAACTCATATATACAGCAGTGGAGAGTGAGGAAGATTAGAAGGTTTGCGCATTGGTGGATAGTAGGAAGTAGGAACCTGCGAGAATCGTAAACAGACGTCGTGGGCCACAGAAGACTTACAAATTCGGACTTAAAAACTGCTTCAACTTGGTGTAATGGAGAGAGGGATGCAAGGGTAGTTTTGAGGCCATAAATGGGTTGAGTTTAGTCCGTGAGGGTCGAAAACGCCGTAACCAGCCTGCCGTTTGACGGTACATTCCCTATTCCAGAAAAAAAATGTTTTTGGATAGGTAATGTTGGGTGGCAGGCCACAGCACATGTATCCACACTTAGGCCAGATTATATGGGCCAATTTTAATGCCACAGGATCTTAGACGAATGTACGTGGTGTTGGACTGAACCCGGCGAATCATATATATCACATGCTTTTGCAGAATCTATATCAAATAATTTTAAGCTTGGTTGCAAGTTTTGCCGAATATTCCCATCTGAAATTGTAAGGAATTTGCACTCTTGCCTTTGCTGATGAGGGGTGAAAGTCTAAATATTCTGGCAGTCCCTAACATCGGCCTCATCATTAATTCGATTGGTAGTTTGACCAGGTGACTTTCTAGTTGCCGCTTTATAAACGTTTTCGAAGGTCGTGCATGTCTTCTGATGGTCTTATCAAAGGAGTCCTCGATTCGAAACTGCGTTTAAGATAAAAGGGCATCGTAACCCACTAGTCCTTGATTGGGTTAAGTACTTTCTCTGTAGATCAACTCGGCACAAACTATGAATCTACTGCCGTGGGCTTCAAGTTATCGCTTTTGATTAATTGTGTACCTTCGACTCTCTCTTATAAAAGCTTAAAGGCTACTTGGGGTCAAGAAGCAGGGATTTTTTTCCACTCCACTTCCTCAGAAAATGTGTCCAAGTCAGCCCAATGAATTCTTAAACCGAATCTCCCCAACTAATTTTGATATTCCCCTTATGGCCAAATAAATTTCCCATAAAAGACCCGTCAACCATCAGCCATCAGCCATCAGCCATAACCCTTTTGCCAGTTAAAATGCCAAGTAAACCAAAAAAAAAATAAAGTTCCCGCGACAAATGTCCAGACCTATAGAATATTCCAGCACACCATCCGCCCGCCGCGCCGTCCGGCAACATCTCTTAGTGCACCGATTAAGTGCCGCACCATGACGCAATTGGATTAAATTGAAAAATTCCTGTTGTTGGTGTAGGTATACACTGCCAAGTCCGCATCTGCCATACTCGTATATCGCTGGACGATGACGATGATTTCAAATCGAAACAGGACTAAAACTAATTGCATTACATCACTTATATCCTGCGCCCTTAAAATCGGCAATCAAAAAAGGGTTGCTGTGCGGGGTTGGGGTTCGAGCCATATATCCGTCTACATGCCGTTTCGGCCATTTGTCATACCGTCAAATGGCAAGCTCTAACCGGGGTCGACATTCCACGATACAAGCGGCCTTTGACTCCTTGTCCCGGCACCGGCAATTTCCAATAAACGACCGATGGATGATGAATTTTATCATTTTGCTGGTATATATATAGCTTCACCCCCATGACTGGCTTTATCACACATCACGTATCATGGCCACGTCAATATGGTGCATTATGTTGTCAACTATTTCTTAGAGAGTTGCACACATACACAATGAATTTTATTGGCCAGCCATATCCTCCGCTGCTGTTGCTGCTTACAATGTGTTTCCTGCTTAATGTTGCATTTTATTATAGCATATTGATTGGTCGGGTTGTAAATATGCAATAAGAATCGAAAGACCAGACGAAACTTAAAAATCCACTAACTAAAATTGAAACGGCTCCATTGCGAGTGGACATTTATGATCGACGAGCTGAATTTGCAGGGTCCTGCCGATCGGGGATAATAATTTTCTTAGTCGCATTGAAAATTTCCTTTTATATTGTCCACAGTGGGTTGTGTTTGTATGGCGGGTGGCTTTTGATTGAGTGGAAGTGGGTTTGCGAAATCGAGCGTAAATTTTAGACCATCTGGCCCGACTCCAAGGTGTAATAAATTTCGCAGCAATTTAGCTTCTAATGTGAGTTTTAATGTGAGTTGATTGCGAATGTAATTGGGCAGTTTGTGGGCGGCATTTATCGTGGCAATTAAAATTTAGAGCTTACGGCCGAGGGGATGGTCTGAGGTCAAGTGAATTGGATTTTGAGGGTGGCCTAAGTGAAATTATAGATGTGCGGGTACAAGCTCATTAAATTAAGTCGCAATTGTTATCGATGCCAATGGATGGGTTGCGCTAGTCCTGCGGTCATAAATTTTAGCAAAATATTTTGTTTTGGAACAGGAAATAAAATCCATTAAAATGTTCGGGGGTGCTTTCTTTCATTCTTGGGGACAGTTTCGGTTCACGACAAGTCTACATTTGGTGTTTTTTTTTTAGAAGAAGGACCTTAAAACAAGGAAATGTAAGATTGCGACGTTTGGTTAAATTTTCTTGAAAGTTCTACTTGCATACAGACATAGACAAAAGAGGAAACGTGTGCATGGCGCTGACTTGTAGTAAACATTCCGCCACTAGTGATGTCCATTTCCTCTTACTTCGTGCAGATACGTCACAATATAACTTTCTATATAAAAATGGTTGTCGACAAGCTGCCAGTTTTTACAAAACAAACGAAGAGTCATGCAAATCTTATTTCTGAGGACGTATATCTAAATGAATTCACTTAAGCCTTAAGCGAGCTACACCAACATTTTCTAGCTTTGAGTCAGTACGATAATTTTTGACGACTAGTGGTGAAAAGCTCTTTATGTACCAACGCAGGTCTAACCTTCTCAAATAAAGTCACTGGTGCTGATTTATTATCCAGCTCGCTGTAATAAGGTCAAAGCAGGAGCCTGTCGCCCAAAGTTATGGACTCTGCATGCGGTTAGGTTGTTTACCCCAGCTTTCTTTAACCAGTTACAGAGCTTATGATTAGATGTTCTACATTGCTCTTTCCGTAGGTATAAAGAGCTCCTTTTTCTCAGAGAGTTTTACTTTCGTACTGTACTTTAATTGAAATTAGCTAGGTATTAAGATCAACAAAGTAATCAAGCTACACTAGGCGATTCGACGCTCAGATATTCAAGTTGAATTTTCCAACCCCAACTGCCTATTGCAACTTATATCTGCCTATAGTCTTCTCTGCACCAACGGTTGAAGGCTTAATGTAAGTGAAAGATATCCTACTAGTCGAACTTCTTGTCTTGTAGCACAAATAGGTAAATACTGTGAGTTCGAACTCCATACATAAGAACGCGATCTGTTCTAACCTATGGAAAAGTCGCTTAATGGAACTTTACTTTGAAGCATCTGATCTTCTTACAGTGGCAGTTCTGCAGATCCTCAAAATGACTGTAACCTCAAGACGATGCACGGATTCCTTTGGATGTAAGGGTTGTTAGTCTATTTTGACTAATAGTTCAGTCGATGTAGTTTTCTTCGAAAATGTTGCAAACTGTGTTTCCGTTCAATATCTACAACTAAGTCTTGTTTTACCCACTTCAAGTTGTTACTATTTTTGTAAATAGGTCCTTGTTGGTCTTTTAGGTATTTGACATAGTCTAGTCTCTAGTGGCTCCTTTGAAAGGTAGCTTTATTGCATTTATGTGATTTTATAAATCGTAATCGTTTACGATTTTGAGGTTGAGGTTCAGGTTTATCCCAATTTCTATGATTTGCTGATATTTAACGACTTACGATTTTAAAAGAATTGTAATACGATAAATAAAATATTCTACGATTCGTTAGAAATAAAAATTCTAAAACCTGGACGTAAAACGAATGTGAGTTAGAATAAGTATTTGTACCAACCAGTCAAACCAAGGCCTAACTTTCGCAAAATTAATGTTAAGGATGAATAGTTTTTTTTTGTCAGCTGTCGATGAGTTTTTGCAAGAGTGAGAACCTTTACTAAGACATACAATAAATGCTGTATTTAAACTGATGCCCGCTAGCTAACTCTTAAACATCGTAACCTTGTCTGCACCTCACAGTAAGAACTGATTTTTTTTAAGGGTAGTTGAAATTGCTTTCTTTAGTATCGATTTCGTTAAAAAGTTCGATAACTGGCACTTTTCTCTCTCGGCGTAAAATTAGACGACCGGCCACTTGCCATGCCTTGATTTCTTTGTCGGGGCTATTGAAAATTACAGAGTAGCTCATTATCATAACGTTATTGAAAAAGTTGAGTATTTTGATTCCGTATCCGGAACACCGACGACTCAGACAGAAAGTCCCAATAGACAGATATAACTTTGAAGTGATTAAGGACTTTGTCTACCTAGGCTCCGCTTTGAACTCAGACAGTGACACCAACGCTGAGACTAAATTTAAAATAACTCTTGCCAATTGCTATTTCTTTAGGCTAAGAAGGTAATTGAGTAGCAAAGCCTTCTCTATAACAACTAATGAGGCCCTATAATCATCCCAGTCCTGCTATATGCCGCAGGGTCATGGATTCTATCAAAACCGGATGAGGTAACTCTAGGGCTGTATGGGCTGTACATCAATATCGACCTAGTCACAAGAGTGAAGGTCCAACGACTGAGGTGGCTGAGTCATGTAGGGCGAATGGCCATGAATGCTCCGGCCCGGAAGATCTTCGAATACACACCCGAGAGACGGCGCAGTAGAGGAAGGCCGCTACTCAGGTGGCGCACCCAAGTGGGAGTCAGTGATGCCAGATCGTGGGTAATTACCCGTTTTATGGGTATTTTGCATCTCAAAATAAGCTAAAAGGGCGAAAAGGCATTTTTGTACCTCTCTGAACAAAAAAAGGGCATTTTAAAAACTCTTATAAAACTGCCAATTGATGAAATGTAGCATGAAATTCGTCATCTAACTAGTTTCAATGACGAAGTATTATTTCTGAATCTGCAAAATGTTCTTCAAATAGCATTGAGTTTACCTCACTCAAATGCAGAGGCAAAGCGAATTTTTTCAGTGATTACCGACGTAAAATGTAAAAAACAAACCGGCTGGGAAAAAATATGATTAACAGCATTTGCATAATAAGAACTTTTTCAATCGAAAGCAATAACTTGTTTCAGTTTTAGTGTAAATGAGAATTATCTATCTTACATTGTGCTATTAACGTGTATTCTGCAATTTAATAACTTTTATTTCTGCATTGTGTCTACTTTATTAATTAATATAAAATATTATATTGAATTGAATAAAAAAAATTAATTGTAAAGAATTGAAATAATAGACCTTATACGTTTTTAAATTTAATTTATTTTCATATAACATATAATCAATAGATACTTAAAAAAAGTGATATTTAAAAAAGCTATACAATTAACTGAGAAGACCGTTTTGTTTTTTTTTTTTGTGGCGTGGGTGAACAGGGTACTTTTGATAATCGTCGTGGGCAAATCAGTCCAAGAAATCTGGCATCACTGGTGGAAGTTTACCTTAATCAACCTACACACTGATGACAAGGATTTTCATTCTTTTTCGGGAGTAAATTGAATCGGAAAAACACTTCAAGCCTTTTAATTAAACGATGATTGCGAGTGCATTTATCTAAGTTTCGTTTTACATCGATCGGAATGCATTAGTGACTTAGTGTCCTGGATTACTGACCGAGGGATCTCAAGTTCAATCACCTGAAAAAAAGTCTTTCAGTGCGCCACGTCACGCGAACGTCTAACCAACATTTAAAAAGTATAGTGTCATGAATGGGCTTATCAATTCGGATTCGGCATACGTTTATAGGTGCCCAACTCACGCTAAACGAATGATTGTGTGAAGCTACGCCTGAACCTATACACGGACCTGTGGCGGCAACTAATTATTATATTTATTTTCTTAGGTTTGCATTTGTTTTTTAAAGCACCAAATGATACCTAAAGCGCTTTCTTATGTGACTTCTTCTTTTAGCAGTAAATCTATCTGCAAAAATGTACTAGACACATTCCAAAGCAGATAAAAACCATGCCCAGGTGGTTCCTTGATCATTAATGCAAAGTCTACAAATTTTCAACCAGACTGTGTACCGTCACAAAATCGATTGCCATAAGAACCAAAACCCAACTTACTTGTTTATGTTTAAAGATTTCTTAAGAAAATAATTCCACTTAGTAAAAAGCCTCTTACCCACACTTAAATCTTTTGCCCATTGTCTTGGCGGACTGTTTGATTGCAGGAACCCTTTTACGTTTTCCCACTCACGTTTGTTTCTCTCGTTGGTCCTAAAAATACAACAATCCCATGGCGCACACCTTTATAGCCCCATCTTCCTATATATTCGTATATAGGCAGACGTTGAAGTAGGTTCATTTCAAAGTCGTTCGCCGGTTCTTTTCTGTCAATTTTGCCTTTTTTATGGTTCGCACACACACAAATTCCACCATAGACGACAAGGGTTTGGCATTATCCAAAAGGATAATGATGAATATTTCATTTGTCATTAGACGCAACTCATTCGGCTCTCGGCCGTTATGTATATTGTGTCCACAGCACAGCGCCTGGAAATAAACCTTAAGACGGCATTAAAAAATAACCAGCGACAAGATCCCAACTGAGCGCGGGACGACACGGTGTTAGTTGGAATTTAATGCCAGAAATTACATAATTAGCCGTCAACTGATGTGGGTACTGGTGAGGGGACAACAAACACCGACTATAAATGTCACCGGATAAAAGGGTTTCAGTTTTCAATTAGCTGGCTGATGTCAAAAGAAGAACCCGTTTCGCTTTTGTGCGTTAGGGTTGTGTTATTGGTGTTTTTGGTTTTACGGCCGCCGCCAGTGGAGCTTTAGACGTTTACAGCTGAACATGCCATTAGTGGGGGTTCGTTATTTATTCGGCGAGGGATTAAAAATGCACAGAGGCGCAAAATACCTGCGTCCAACTGGTTGATGGGAAACCACTTTTCCTTTCACGCTTAGGTGAAAGTGAAACTGCAACTTTCTAACCTTTGAGAGACGACCCATTTCCCGCATTGAGGACGGACTAGCTTGTTTTAATCGTGTAATTGCAGTCTGGCGCCATGGGAAACTGCATCGGGATAATAAACATAAATTTATTGCACACAGCTAAAAAAAAGGACACCCGCTTAACGTTCGCGAAATAAAAACAAATGTCTGTCGCCTTCGACTTCTGTATGTATGGTATGCATGCGAGCCCGTTACATGCATTGTGGAATGAAAATAATCAATTATCGCCATGAGTATATATAGTATCCTGCGGCACGAAACCATGCTGGCGGACTATGTCTGTTCAGCCAGCCAGAGCGATTCGTTTTCAATGGGACGACGGATATCCTCTGCCAAGGATATTGCTGCATGCATAACATGCGCGCGTACAGATATGAGACTCTAATTAACAAAAGAGATGATGGAAATGACAGCAATAATTGCTTTACAAAAGCCGAAAATAAATGCAACAATCAGATATGTCCGATGGAGGCGGTCTGCTGCAAGCGATGGGTGGTCGACGCGACGGCCATCGGCCGAGTGCAGCAGCTATTATGGCAGAAGGGAAATAGTGCTGCCGGAATATTGGCGGTTGCATTTTTTTGTTGTGTTGTTGTTGCTGATGTTTTGTTTCAGTTCTTCGAATGTTTTATTTGATTAATGCGTCTGGATTGCATATACAAGTGGCGCGTGGCCCCCATCGGACTGCGGCGGGGGGTGAATTCAAAAATTGAAAATCGTTATAATCAGACTGTTGTGTATAATTGTTTATTTCGTATGCGGGTGGCGGCGCAACTGAATTTAATCAGATACAGTTTCAATTTTTGGTTTTAATTAATTTATTGTTGAAAACTGTAAAAGAAGTATGAATGGCAACAGAAGCTTAACATTTATTAAACCTAGTTAGTTGGCACCAGTTGTGGATGGGGAAGCGCTCATGCGATTCACTAATAACAGCAATGTAATCGCGGTAAGATATTTACAATTCCATTTAACGACTGAACAAAAAAACAGCGACCATCACTGCAAATTGGGACTTAGGCTAGGTAGCAAAAAAACAGCCCTTATCGGATGAGAACAAAAATTAAACTATTGACGCTGGGACCAAAAAGAAGCAGATAAAATAGAAAAATTAAAACGTCATGAAGTGGGCCAGTAAAAGACGCAGGAACGTTTTCTTCGACTAGGGCGTAAAATCAACGAAACAAAAGGATTGGAAACAAAATTCCAATGGATAGGGCAACTGTCCGAACTCCGAAGGAGAGTGATCCCAGATTAAGGGGAAAAGCGCCAATTTTATCACTTTTATAATGAAAATAGGGAAAAAGAGGGATAAGCTTGAAAAAACGGGAAACAATCGAAAAGCTTCGTGAAACTTTAATTGATTTCCATGCGTCAAAATAAATAAATTATTTTTCTAGAAAATTTTAAGATATTTTGCTATTTTTTATTTTTTTTTTTAAACTAAATATATAAATCATAGAGTAAGTGCGGCAAATATGACCCACCTCTATAATTATATCCTTAAGTAGAAAGCACAGGTAGATAGATAGATAATCAGAAATAAATGCTTCTATATTATTATGATTCAATTTTAAAAGCCAAGGTTTTAGAAGTTTTAAGGCCATTCCAGGCATTGTTATTGTCCTGATCGATTGAGGAAGTTTATTAAATAAACGACATGATGAAACTGTATAAAAATTACGAAATGCAGTAGTGCGAAATTTTGGTACAGATACTAAGTAAAAAAAGTTTCCACGTTAATTATACTTTGAAATTAATCGATAGTTGCGATTACCAGACATCATAAAGAAGGTCTTTAAAACTTTAAAACAGTACAGATGTCGGACTGGCAGAATTTTCAGGTCGCAGAACAATGGAAAACTCGGATGTCTACTAGGTTTGCGACATATTTTTCGTAAAGTATATTTCTGCAGAACTAAAAGAGATTGAATTGTGTTCACATAATCGCCTCCCCAACAAACAATTCCATATTGTTTTGGAATGGAAGATTCCGTAATAAATCGTTTTTAAGAGCATTGTCGAGCATATATTTCGCAAATAGGAAAAAATGTCTAAGCGTGCAACGAAAAGCTTATTCTAGAATCAATTGTAAGCCCTAAGTATTTAAATTCAGTTACCTTCTCAATCAAAAAACACGTATCACTGCAACTTAAACTGTCATTGAATGTGGGAGAAGACGTACAATAGCAATCAGAAAGCTTGTATCTTAGGCAGTCAGGTGAATGATAAAAAACATTCGCTTCAAAATTATTTAGTGACGAGAAACTGAAAAACATAATTTTAGTTTTGTTGCTTATAATCAAATTGAGCTCAGCAAACCAGCTTCTCAATAAATGTAAATCCCAATTAATGTCAGAGACTAGATCCAAAGGAGAGTTCAACCCATAAGAAAAACCAATATCATCCGCAAAAGCAGTAGGTGAACCTTTAAAATTAAGTTCAAGAAGTGAATTGATATAAATGAGAAATAGAATTGGTCCCAAAACAGAGCCTTGGGGTACTCCCAAATTGAAGAATTTAATTTCGCTTCTAATATCATCTAACTTCACTCTTTGCGACCTATCTTTTAAGTAAGACCTAAACCAATCTAGTAGATACCAACTTATTCATAACAACCAAGCTCAGACTAGTTTTGTCTCATTTAATCAAGGAAGGCATGGCTCGAACGATCTGGAAGATTTTCCATATATTTTCATATTGAATTTTCCTTAAATTTGATAATCTTTTTCTAAGTCTGAATAGCGTTAAGGCTTTTCATATTTCTTGTGTTATCAAAATTTAAAAACAGTTTTAGACGTGTATGAAAAATAAAATTCAGTAAAAAAACGAGAGTGTGGCCCACACAATTTGTGTGCATTTGACTCAGTAGGCCATATTTGACACACAATAGAATCGATTCGTTCTCTAAGAAAAACAAAGAAAAGACGACCAAAATGGCCTAAGAAAGACATAATGCGAGCAATCATTGCAGTTAATATTAAAAAACAAGGGCTGAGCATATTTAACACCAGGCCATATTAGCCAAACTTATTTAAGTATAACATTTTAAGACCCAGATTGAGTTTAACCATTAAGTATATGAAGTAGATATTTTTTTCGGTTTCGATTTACATATTAAATTTATTGTAGATTTTTTAATAACATTTTAAATTTTCTTTTGAGGGTGCAGTTTTAAGATTCTCAAACAAATATATAAGCTCTCCGGGACCTTTTTATAAATACTTTTTTTAAATATATGAATGAACTCGATCGCGAATATCTCTATAACTTTGAAATTAAAATTTAAAAGATGTTTACTTCGAATATATAGGTATTTAGAAATTTTTGAAAAATGTTTTAAAATAAAAAAGAAATACATTTCTTTTGTGTTTTGTCTTTATTATAGTGGAGCTGTGTATAAAAAATGTTTTAGAAATCAGCTTATTTAATCCCACATTAAGTAAAATACTTTACACAAAAGATTTTTTTATTGTAGCTTTTAATATGAATTATTCAATCGTTACTTGATAAAAAGGGATTTTTTATGCTTTCATTTTATTTTAAGCTATTTAATAAGAGCTGTAACCAAACAACTTACATTTTTATTTATATGAAAATAAATGCAAATTCAACTTAGGGCAAAGAAAGGGGAATTTCTTTTTAATTTAGGGGAAAACAAATAGGAAAATAGTCTTGAAAGTCTGGGGACACTCTTCGAAGTCATGAGTTTAAATCCCACCTAAATGTCGGGATCAAAAAGCAGTAGTATTGGCTTATGACTTCAACGAAAAGGCCAGAGACAAAACCGAATTTTGGATACATATGCAAATAAAGTATAAAGCATAAACAAATTGTTTACAAATAAATAACTGGACCAGTCACTGAAAGTGCCGAAAACTTGCGAGACTGGACTAGGGTTCCCATATTGGAAAACGAGAGGGAGGACAATTTCTATACATTGTGAGGAACAAAATTTTAACGAAAATCAAAAGGCTGTTGATTTCAGTTTCAGATTTAAAAAAATTAAAATATCAAAATATTTTCAAAGATTTTATTTAATAAATTCGTAAAATGGATGTATTCAGTTGTGACAGTTTGCATAGTATTTCGTATATATTTGTTCACTGATGCTTCGCAAATCAAAACATTGAAAGAGAAGAAAATAGGGTAAGTGGAAGCGTTTTTAACTTTCTTGTATACGTAGTAAGAGGACCAGCATTTGAACAAAAATTCGAACTCAAGATTTTAATCAAATATTACATTACGATGAGACAGGAAATTAAAAAAAGTTGGTCTCGCAATTCTGTCCGCCTGTCTGTCCGTTCCTGAGGCCCACAGCGCAAACAGCTGGACGGATTTCTTTCAAACGTCGGATTTCGAGTTTGTGGGCTTACAGTTTGGGGCCACTTTTTTGCAAGTTTTTTAAGTCTCTCTGGTAGCCTCCGATTGACCACTAGTTATACTTTAATTGTATTTACATTCCTTAAGTTCTTCCTTACAGAATAGTTCACGAAAGTTGTTTTTTTATTGTTTTACCGTGACCGTTGGGTCACCTACTTTCCTCCCAATCTTGATATTCCCGGATCCCGGCTACCAGCAAGAGGCGAAGCAGCGTCAGCGTTATGCTGACGTATCCAAAAACGATTAAAACGATTCACAGGCATTATAACAATTTCGTGAGCAGCTTTGGCCAGATTTGTCGGAACGGAACATGAGACCTGTTTCCGACAAAGTATATCTAAAAATTATGTAAAGAGTTAACATTGCGCATTGTCCTTAGGAGCCTTCATATTGTAGCGTTAGACCCAACATACCTTTCCTCCATTGCAACATATGCACATTTGTTAGTAATTATTAAATGCGTCAATCCGAATGGCAATTATAATCTCGGCAATCGTCAGAATTAGGCAGCAAATGGAGAACACATGTTCCTACCGTACCACACGTCAGCAATGACAGGCAACCAAGTACACACACTCAGCCCTCTAAATACATTATACGCAATGTATGCCCCCAGCATGCTGTTATAGTACCTCCCAAGTGTGCAGTTTTGCCAAAGGCGGAACAAACACCTCTTTCCCATTTCTCCTGTACCTGGTGTACATTCAACAATAGAATTCCCACATCATATATGAACGGAAACACGTTCAATATACCGTTAAGTTGAAAATCGGATTTTCTTTCAAGCAAGCAGCTTAAGTGAAAATAATTTTCCTGGCTCGGTCGGCAGCAATTCTCCATTTTCGAGACGTGTTTCATTAACTTTTGTTGAAGGATTTTCCGTTTTCTTTTTCTTTTGCTCCACTAAAAGGGCGCCCAATTCATTCACGACAAGTACCTACCTATACCGTTCCGCTTAAGGAGTTTATGATTTTCTTTTCGTTTATTTTTTTTTTTATCCTGACAGTGCACTTATTGTTTTCACCAATTGCCAATTGTGAGCAAAGCGATAGAAAGCGAGTGCCAATAAAGAGGCAGTATACAATAAAAGCGAATTTCTCAGGTCTTGTGTTAAGAAAAGGGAGAAATACAAAATCAATTCAATTCGTATCCTTGTTCGTTTTGAAGAAAAAAAAAATGCATGTGCCATTGAGTTTGTTGAGAGTTTTCAGCATTGTTCAGGAAAGGATTGTGTTTCGCAGTGGACGTCGGAGAAAAAGTGGACTTCCCACTCAGCGCAGTATCCTTAAAAATGAAACAAATAATTAAATTTAATGAGGTATGAAGTAAAGGGATCGACGGAAGTGATTGCTGATCGTAGAGTTGCAGTAAGTCTGTGATGGAGTTCGAAAAAAATAGAAATGTGGGGAGGAAATCAAATATTTATTCAATAAAGGAGCTTAAGAGGCACTTCCTTGCACAGTGCATAAATCCCTATTGCAGTTATGTATGGACCTACTGTGAGAAACTTTCAAAAGAGGTTTTGCAAGAGTAAGATTAGATTAGATTGCATTGCGGGAGAGCCCTCACGGGGGCTCTGGCACTGCGGCCTTTTTTAAGATGCCAATTGTGCCTTCCCTGGTAAGGTCCTAGAGCCATCTTTTCACTCCGGAGGCAGTCATGAAGAAAAGAATCTGCTCTGGGTGTATATCAGCGAGAGTTGCTGAAGTGACGATTTCCTCGTCAAGTATTTTTTTCCTAATGTTGAGAAGAGCCGGAAATGCCATGAGTATCACGAAGAGACGATTCATCACTCTCAAGACATAGTCTGCATGTTGGATCCGGAGAGACTTATATTCTTAGGTTATTTATTTTTGTCTAAGTTGATCAGGAAGTAGGATTTCCTGGGAGAGTATTTGGGGAAAAATTTACTGGTGCAGTTCTGCCCAGTAGTTTTAAGCCAGACTTCATTGAATTCAATATATGATATCTTTTTGATGAATCCCTTGAAATGGTTTTTGATGACACCACAGAAGGGTCCAGGTCCGATAAGCGGAACTGTAACGCCGATTTTGGCCAGTGAATCCGCTTCTTCGTTACCAGCAAAAACCTTATGGGCTGGAATCCAGTGGAGAATGACTAGGTTTTTCTTGGAAAGTTCATAATTGGCTGTGAAAGTTTCTAAGACAAGTTTCGATTTTATTACAGATGAGGCCAGAGCTTTGAGAGCTGCTTGGTTGTCTGAGAAGATGAATATAGTTTTTCCACGAGTGTTAGAACTTAGGTTTGTTCTAACACAGTGGTTGATTGTAAGGACTTCAGCTTGGAATATAGATATGTTATTTCCAAGGCTGACAAGTTTAATATCGGTGACGCTTCATATACGCCAGATCCAGTCCCTGACTCCATCTTAGAACCATCTGTATACCACACGAGGTCAAGACTTTATGGATTCGGTTTGAGTTTTTCCCAGTCTTCCCTAGGAGGGATAACTATGAGGACGTTTTTATTGAAGCCGTATTCCGGAAGCATGTCATGAAAAAAGGGATTTTGCCAGAGTTGGAACTGCGGTCAAGTTAAAAATATTATAAATCAATTTCTGCCACAAGAGATATTTTTATTTTTTGATTAGCTCTTACAGGTTTCAGGAACTATTCTACCCTTGGAAGGAACAATTTTATTCAATGCAGCCAACGTATTTGATCCGGTTGGACGTCGCTGCCCAACGCGTTTTTCAACAAGTGTAAGGCTTCGTCCTATAAGTGATACCTAAGTGTTTCTGTTTCATAATATTCTTTGCAAATCTCGCTTTGTGTTACATACGTACTAATTACATATTTTTGTGAATAATGTTATTTATTACGAAATACTATTGTGAATTAATGAATTAGGTTGGCTGTCATATTTGACATGCATAAAATAAATTACACTTTTGAGACGGCGACCAACAGCGTGGTTTCTCTTCCTACTCTCACTTTTGGGGTTAGGCAAAAATCTATCACTTTGCGCTAGAAAATGTTTGCTTTGCGCTTTCCTGCAAATTGAGTGTGTAAAGTGTTCCAGAAAGCATTTAATTATCTTTTCAATCCGTCACATCACCTTGCATTGCTAAATAATAATTGAAAAAAAAACTTGCCGTGTTACATTTGTTAAGAAAAAAAATATTTTATTTGCTATTTTTCAAAAAAATAAAGTAAGTTTTTTTTTTTTTTATTATCGTAAATATTTTTAAAATATTAAGTTTACATTTCATTTTGAAGGTTAATAAATTAGATGAATAGGTTGCCTGGGAGAAAGTTTTGAGAAAAACCCGATTACGTCATCGGGCCTCTGCACGATGATGTTTTGAAACAAAACGTCTACTATAACTACGACAACTCTATGGATGGTTCTGCAAACTGTTATTGGCAACCATTTCCGAGCCAATGCAAGCACAGAAGCAGTTGATTTTTAGCCGACAAAGCATGATAATTTTTCTTCAATTTTATTTAAACAGAAATCAACTTGAATTTAATTTAAACGAAAACACTCTTTGAAATTTAACTTTTGTAGTCCGGAAAAATTAATTCTGTCTCTATAATTTCTTGTTACAACCGCGTATTCACTATCGTCGAACAAAAACTCACGGCTTAAAATTTCGAAAGAGTCACTATAGTTATAACAATATGAATTTGTAGAGCGATCATTGCCTTGCAAACTTTTGAAAAACTTATCAAAATTCGCTTTGCAAAAATAGAGTTTACAGTTTTTGTGAAACGAAACAGCAAAATTATTTGCAAAGTATTTGCAGATTACACTTTTCCATAATAACTTTTCACTTTGCACACACGTGGAACAGAAATTGCAAAGAGAATATAAAAATTGCAAAAAATTTGCAAATTACTCTATTCATTTCAACTTTGCACTTATCAAATTTTATAGTTCTGAGGAACATAAAGTTATTTAAAATGACGAAACATTTTTCAGTGCAAAGTGAAAAGTTTATAAGTTGTTTTGTGGAATAGGGCCCCAGTCTTCATAAACATCTCCGCCCGACTAGTCGATAAAGGCTAATTCCTAAAGTGAAAGAGGCGTGGAGATGGGGTGGCAAAAATGGCTTCTGGAAATTCATATTTATCTACTAAGGAAGAACCTTTATAAAAAAAACACCCTTTAAATGGAATTTATAAATATCTACCAATATAGATACTAGAAGACGGCAGTAACGTTTGATTACGTTACATTTTACATGGTCAACAGTTTGATTTGAATCGACCCAAAAAAGCGTCGGTCGGACAAAGTTGTTCCGTCATAGTACCCTCCCCTTCAAGTATAATGAAAAACTTGTATGATTTTCAGCCAGATCTCAACACAAACATGTGCAACCGTGCTGTCTCACCGTCTAACAGCGTTTGTGTTTTAAGGACACACTATAGGATTATTAGTGTTCGATATTTTGATCGTCCGATGCAGCGAACATCGTTCATTGCTCGTTTACGCAGCGGCTGCGAAATAAGATGTAGACTACGGGTAGTGCAGGAGCTAGTGTTTCTCGTTGAACATGGTTGTACCATTGTACGTTGCGTTGGGCGCCAATTTTTAAATAATCTCCTGCACTTTTTTTTCAGTCCGTTGCACTATTTCTTGTATTTTTTACTGGCTTGATCTGGTACGTATAAGTCAGACAATTGTGGTCTTCTGATGCATTTTAAATATGTTTGTTATCTCAGTGAATGGTTGGTTTTTTTCAACATTCAGACAATCGAATGATTGTGAGAAGCTAAGCCTAGGATTGTACTCTAACCTGTTGGCGTCAACTGCTATTATTTTATTTATTTAGACGGAGTTAAAAATTAAATAATCAAATTTATTACTGCGTCTCTTCAAAAGCTGCCCTTAAAGGCCACAATAACTTGAATGGAATTGAAAATCTCTACATTACAACAGTGAAATATCTTTATAAGGCAAGGGGGGTCAGCGACTGCCCTGACATTCGAAGATTCTGCTACAGAATGAACCCGATACCAGGAGGTACTCAGTCACGAAACTCTTGACTCGGCTAACCCTCCATAGATGTCAACTGCAAGAACTGCTCTTGTGACTGATCAAGTCCAAATCAAAACTGAGGCACATCAAGTCAGCCCACTGTCAGATTTACTTGACTAGATATTTAACATCTAAAAAAATGGGTCTTATACAACTTTTTTTTTAAATAAAAAGCAAACAAGATTAACAAGAAAGCAGTTAATAATAAGTAGGTACTAGCCAGGTAGCAAAAACTCACAAACTGGATTCCTTTTGAGACTTAACTATTTCAAAGAAAAAGGAATCTATCTAAATAAATAGATAACAATATCAGTGACCATAGCATTTTTTCTAAGAATGTAGGATAATGTTAAAGTTCTCTTCTAGAACCTCTGCAATACAAAATTATTAATCCATAAACCACCTCAAGTGTATGAAGCCTTCTATTAGTTCTTGCAGCAATAACAAAAACACTCAACAATTTATTTGGAAAAGTAAGTACTTGAATAAATTGCAGAAAGTCTTTCCAAGTAGGTAGCTATGCACGACGTTAGTTATTAGTGGCATCGCATCCTTAAAACAGATAGAATAGAGGAACCCTCCACCGGCATTTACAATTTTAAAACTAATTTATTTCCTGATCCTCTTAGAATGTACGTACATCCTAACTTCAATAAGAATTCTAACAAAGCTACATTCAAACATGCATAGTACAATGTACATACAGTGTACACTCCATGCCAGTCAATTGGTTCAATTAGCACTTGTGAACGTAATGTGTTGCTCCATAGATAATCCTTCACTAATGATGTACCTACAGACACAATGTCTTGTTTTTGTTGCTCCTCTGTGTGATGCTGTTGCTGCCAAGAACAATCCTTCATTCTGCTTCGTTAATGAATTAACGTGATTTTGTGAAAAGAAGAATGGCGCAAGGATTTTGCAGACGAATCCTTTGTTCTTTATCTGTTCACTTGAGTTGCATTGGTGAGAATTAGTCTTCTTCGAAAATCTCGTGTGAAAAAGTGATCATGACAGGTTTGCGGGTACTCGTATTCTCCATATGCCAGGACGAATTATCAAAATTGACATTGAAACTTAATTTTTAATTTAATTTTATAAGAGTTGGATGGAGTTCGCTTGGGAAGATTGATGTAGGCTTTGATTGTCTTATTAGCACTTGATGTCAGATACACATTCCATGCCAAGTGGATTTAATCAGTGAAAAGCATCTGAAGGCAGGTACTTCAGTTGGGATTGAGCTGTTAAATTCCTCTGATAATCTGACAATCCTGTTTATTCATTAACAGCGGCAACAAAGATGTCGTATTAGATGTGAGTCATTACTGGATGGGTATCTGTGGGGTGTATGGAAAAGTCCTAGTTGCTAATTGAAATAATTACCCACCCCTATAATAAAGCTAATCCTTAGATTTCAGCACGTTTGAGTGTAGGTATTTTTAGATTTAATTTATGTTAGTGGATTCACTCCGACCTCCTTCCATTTAACCTGAAATTCACTTGAAAACAAAAGCAGCAATGTACCTATACCAGCTCATAAAATATTGAATCGAGTTGATCAACTAATTGTGGGAAGCTATTTCATCATTGGATTGGATTCAGCTGACCAGTTACTTCTTCAAAATTGTTTATCGACCGAATACGTTGATCAAATGTTTGACAATTTTGAATTGAAATGACTGCTCGTTAAAAGTTATTCAACTGAGTTTATTTCATAATCGATTGGCGAGTTGTTCGACGCAAACAACGTGAGTTTTTGACCTTATGTCCTACAAAAATCGATTGATTCAGATTGAAAGCTGCATTGAATCAATTGCGCACGATGTGTACCACCGGCTTAAGTGAGTTTCCCCATTTTTATTGCACAATCTCGTCGGCCTCATGTTGGGCGCCACCTCTATGAAACTTTTTAGGCTCCACTGCTAGCCTCCATCCCTTACAACTTTCATCCATTATTCATATATTCATTTCCTTCACGCCGCAACTTTCTTCCGGCTGTCAAATTTCCTCTGCCTTATTCAAAAGAAAATGGAAATTCCTTTCCATTTGTCGATTTATCCGTTCTTGCATTGGAACCCTGTTAAAATGCAATCATATGCACAGTAAATACTCACAGTGTGTATGTGTATGTTGGGACACAAATATGCAATGTTCAATATTTTCGCATTAGGTTGCACTGTACCGTTATGGTTCCTTTAACATTTCATGGTTAAGTAAATTGTATGCAATAAAAATATTGAATTGCATGCATGACAGCATTGAATAAAGTGCATGCACTCACACACAGAATCAAACAGCATCAGCAACCAAAGCCCCTCCTGAGATGGAACAACATCCGACTTTTGTTGAAACCAAATAAATACGAGACAAAGTGCAGAATTGCATGAAAGTATTTTCCAATGGCGGCGACAATAAGACACAGCCAACGGGGGGTGCGACGGTGAAGATGTTCAGCGTCAGGATTTTCGGTCCTGGCCCTATGTTACCGAACAACGCACAGAGTGCAAAAGAACTCGCAGCAACAAAAAAATGTATAAAGTATCTCGCAGTTAGAGGAAAGACTCAAATCCAAGTTATGAGAATGTTACCGGAGCGGATACAAGTCGAATGCAAAAGTGTGTGCAATATTTCCTCGCCATCGTCGTCACTCACTCAAGAGATGCATGCTAAGGAATTTCCGCTTCGCATTTTCTTCGGATTTTTCCTGCATCCTCGTTCAACATTTTTTTTTTTCTTTTATATATTATTCCGTCCGTATTTTCGTACGTGATTTGATTCAGTGAAGCGTTTCTGATTCGAAGTTGATAGGGAAAGAGAGCGCCACCGGAAACCAACGGAAGAGATTTTCGCTTTCTTGTTAACGAGAATGCAGTTTTTCCCCCCATTTGTTGTTGTTGTGTTGGGTGCGTTGTCAGAGCGATGTATTGCTGATGTTGTTGTTGTTATGGCAAAGAGCCACCACCACCACCGGCACTATGAGGTGGAAAAGTGCAATGTAAATAATATTGGAAAATATTTTCCATTTCGATGTTTTCTTCATGAATTAATGCGTCGGCGGTAGGAGGTAGCCTCAACCCACTCTCACGACTCAATAAAACGATGCGGAGTTGTAGGTAATATTATATGGATGGTAAAGAGGAAATTGACAATAAGGGGCGATGGAATTTGGTCTGTGATTTTGATTTTATTCGCCTTTGAGACGAAATATGGAGAGCCATGTTAGTTGAAGGAAACTGCTTAAAAGCAAATAGTTCCGCCATTGACAAGCAAATATCAGGCGAAGCGTAAATAGTGGATCAATTTTTCCAGTGGGTGGGTTGTACTGTACCATGGCAACATCTGGTCGAAGGACAGTGATCAGGTAAATACAATCAACTCAGGAAACAAGTTGCACGCCCGACTGGAGTTCTATCAGTTCGCTGTTGTGAACTCAAACATGGAGGAGCTTTGTGTGGAGGGTGATCTAGAGCTGACAAGAACTGGGGGCGGACCATCTGCTTGCTGTAGAGATAAGTTGGCATTACAGTGTGAAAGTATCGTGTATTTTGTGGCAAATATAATATCCCAATGTTTTTCTGCATCAGTTTTTTTTTTTTTATAAATTGAGAAGAATGTGAAGGAATCATCTGAAGGCGTCCGCTGTGCTTTTTGGACGGAATGCTATGCGACCCACGCTAAGGCCTAAATATTGTGAGGGGAATGCATAAGCTACTGCGAGATCAAAAACGAGCTTCAACATTTAAAAAAAAAACAAAATTTTTTAGTGTGGCGCTCCACATCATCTGTAAAAACGACACCAGCAAACGAGCCAGAATTATACAGCTCCTCGTGAAAAATTTAAACACTCTTCTGCTGAGGAAATCATGGTGATTTATACAGGATGTGCCCACTTTTATATTCATTAAATTAAATAAAAAATAAATAAATAGTTGGCACAACGGGTCTGTGGGACCCTAGGCCTAGCTTCTTACAACCATTCTTTTTGATTCATTTTTGGAACGAATGGATAGGATCTACAATTTTTGGACGAGTCCAAACGGCTGATTGAGAAGCTCTTTCATGACAGTAATACCCTCGGGTGTTTGTCAGACGTCCGGGAGAGGTATCACAGTGGAAAAATACCTTAAAGGGCCGGTTAAAGCGATACGTAAAATGCAACCGAAAAAAAAAATCGTTTGTTTTTTTTAACCACTTTATCCTAATTGTTGAACTCAATCTTGGTCTATAAATGTAGCTTATAAATTTTAAAGTTAATTTATCAAAAAAAATAAGGAAATTATATTAAATTTTCGAAAAAAAAAATAACATTTATTAAAAATTGTTTTTCGTACAGAAAAAATAATGAATTATTTTTCTAGAAACATGGCAGACAATTTACTTACTTTTTTTTATGAACTAACTTAACAATTCCTAAGCAACATTTTAAGACCAAGATTAAGTTCAACAATTAAATTTAATTTAATTTTTCTGTTGCACTTTTCATGTCGCTATAATTCCACCCTAAGATGTAATTTGGCTGTTTTGGGGAATCGAACCGGGGACCCCTCGCTTAGTAGTCCATCGCACCAACCACTAAGCCACTGCGCCTATGTACTATATTGAAAATCTTTATAAAAAAAAAGATTACCAAATTTATATAAGGTACTTTTATTTAATTTGGTACGTTTGTCTATTTGAACTAGGCTTTGAATACACTAGCAATCAAGTGGCCGCCTCTATTGGTATTGACCAAAGCAAGATGTGCCCTTCCTGCGTGTGTAATTGTTCAAATAACCGCTTAGAAAGAAGTCCTGGGCACACGGCCAGGGAATTTTCATTGTAGATCACTCTCTTTTAACCCTTCAACAAGTTCATTGCTGAATTGAATTGATGTACTGAATTGATGTCTCAAAAACCTGTCTACTCAAGTCAATCAATTGATTTAATGTCAAAGTTTTGAATAACTTGTAGTGACATACCTACCGATATAAAAGATGGCTCACCCGCTGTAAGTGGAAACAGCAACTAGGTAGTATCTCTTACTGTTTAGGCTGAATTCCATAGGTATGTATATCAAATTTTTAGAATTCCCCATCATAGTGTGGAATTTGGTATTTCTACCGGGAACGATAGCAATTACGAATTCAGAAAATCAGTGGATAATAAAAACGGGGGCTACATTATCATGTGGCAACTCAAAAGCAAGCTGAGCGAAGGAGTGAGTTGGGTTAGAAACTGAATTCAGAAAACCATTTACGAAAATGAGAAAGTTAGTTGATGACAACAAGGAACAACAACAGTCTCAGACTTACAGCCATCCAAAGCAACTTCAAATGAATTAAACTGCCAGAAAGGTAGTTTGTAACCCTTCGATCCCATAAGCACGGAATGCAAATGCCACTGCAATAACAACCGCAACCATCTTCGAATCTTCGATTCGCCGACAACTGCTGTTGTGGCCAAGATGAAGGTGCTACCAATGGCAATACTGATAACACAAAAACAAAAGCGTTAGCTCATCAGAAATATCTGGCTATACAAGTGTCAGCATTATGGCGACGCATCACTCCATGTGCAAGTAACTCAGACATGCGAATACAGGTCGCGGTGGAGTATAAGGTTCACATCATAGAAAAATCTCACGCAATGTTATTTCATTAGCAATCCGAAAACTTAGTTTGGAAAACCAATAAGTTGAAGAAATATGGATGAAGCCTCGCCGTTGAGTTCAGGAACAGTAAGAAGAGTTGTAGTTTTAGATAAAATGTAAACGGTGATGTTATATTGTGAGCTTGCGTAGGTCGTAGATTGCCAGCGGCTTTAAAAGTATAAGTTGACCTTTTACGAATGTCAAACGTTACACTCGAGAGTATAACTTGCCTCAGAAGTTTCATTTCGTGAGTGGTAGCGCTGAGTCGACTGAGAATTGCGAATATAAAATAAAACAGTTTTTTTTTTCTCAGCTGGCAACAATTCGAGCATTTTACCACCATAAAGGGAGATTCATTGGGTGCAGTTTAGCTTAAGTCAATGTGCGAAAAAATTAAATTTATATAAGCATGTCTTAATCATAATAACATTGTTGGTTCATTTAAAGTTGATACAACTTTAGTATATGATAGGATGACACTAGCTTAAGCCACCATAATTGATGGTTGACACTTGCAGGTTGAACGGTAGCCAGGGATAAAATTGTACTTTAAGTATCTTCGGAGCTATTAATTGCTGTTACAGGTTTATGCCGATTAGTTTTGTGTCGTCAAATTTTCGTACGAAAGACCCAAATGAAGTAGATAGCGCAACCGCAAGCGCAAGTGGCGGAAAGTGAAACTCAAATGTAAGTCATAAATATCGAACAAAAGCCCTGTTTTATTAAAACGCCTATCTCAGCTAAGTTAAGCAAAGGAAAGTAGGCGAATGCTTAACAAAACAGTTTGCAGAAAGGTGTAAGTCACATGTCAAGTGAAGTTGTGGAACAACGTGCTGAAGATTCTATGTTCTTTACTTTGCTTGGCTGAGAAATGTGTTCAATAAAACACGCCTTATAAACAAACACCTGTGGTAGTTCCGCCTTAGTTGCTACTGGAATTTTCTTTAGAGAAAAAACTAATTTTGCATATCATTTTAAACGTCAAAAAAATTAATATCAAAATCCAACATAAGCGGCGCAGGGACATAAGTCCCCGAGACATAAGTCGTGAATTGATTTTCCAGGACTTATGTCCCACTAAACATATTTTAGTAAATATACGCCTAAAGAGAAACGAAGAAGACCTTCCCAACTGCTACAGCAAATAGTCAAACCGGTTTCGTTATCTCGAAACTGTTTTTTAGTATTATTACTTAAAAAAAAAATATATAGTTAGCTAGGTACGAGCAGTTGCGGGGATAATGCAAGTCATGCAATTTTATTTTATTTGTTAATCGAGTTTGCATCCCGCGATTTTCATCATCATCAAATTCTCGAAAACATCGATTAAATACCATTTCTGAGTTCTTAATTCTACTTCTGAAATCGATGTTTTTGCAAATTTGATCAAATAAAAATAATAAAATCACGCTGTCTGTGTTTTGAGAATCCTCAAAACATACTTTTAGAGCCTGGTAGTCATTGTAAAACGTGTAGTTATAGTTTTTGGAAGCTGAACGAAGAAGCAATTGCACTAAAAAATTAATTTTGTGTGTCCTTTCTGTCGACAAATTATTAATTAAAAAAAAAAAAGGGGTTATTTATTTGTAAAAAGACCAAGTTTTGGCGGTTTGCTTAATTTGTATTGATTTTTTTAATTGTCAATCAAATTTACCGTATTAACTTATGAAGATTAATAAAATACAAAATATTTCCAATTGTTCAATTTCTCTAGGGACTTGCGTCCCATTTTCAACGATAAAAATTCGGGACTAAACTTAAGTAAGACATAAGTCCCGAACTCAATTCAGGACTTATTTCCCACTAAATCGGGACACAAGTCCCGTAAAATAAATTTGGACTTATGTATCGGGGCCAGTCGGCGCAGTGGCTTAGTGGTAGTGTGTTGGGCTACTAAGCGAGGGGCTCAGGTTCGAATCCCGAGAGGGCCAAATTACATCTTAAGGTTTTTTTCCACTGCGCCACCTCTCGCGAACGTCTGACAAACATCCGAGAGTAAAACTGTCATGAATGAGCTTCTCAATTAGCCGTTTGGACTCGGCGTAAAATTGTAGATCCCTTCCATTCGTCCCAAAAATTGAAAACCCACACAAAGCGAATGGTTGCGAGAAGCTAGGCCTTGGGTCCCATAGACCTGTCGCGCCAAAATATTTATTTATATTTATCGGGGCCAACATAAGCCCCATACCTCTTACAATAATTTTATGTTTGATTGAGTCCATCAAATAGCAATCGCATTTCATCAATTTAGATTTCACACAAAATAGAGCTTCATATCCCTTTCAACTCAATCAAAAGCGACCATCAACTCTGGCTGAGCACTCCAGCTCAAAGTGGCATCAGCGTTCCTTAGAAGAGTGAGCTCCCAATGTAATTGTGCTACCAAATTTTTGTGTACATTTATTTAACTTATTTTGAAAGCTACGTCTGCATTCATTTATTGTTTTGTTGCCCCCATTCCCTTGCGCATTGCTTAGCTCCATTGTTTTCCACCAAAAAAAATAAAAATAAAAGGGGAAAAACACACACACAAAAAAAACGACGAGCTGCCTGCTTTTGTGTGTCGATGGCGGATTCTCTTTTCTCCACAGGGGGTTGGGGAGAGACGGGAATCTGCACCAATTAAATCCATGTTTGATTGCCAAAAGCAAATACTCAAATCGGATTAAAAGCTTTGTCTTTCTTAAATTGGCTCCGTAAACTGTACGAAAATTCTCAATTGAAATTTGAGCGCCCAAAAGGATGTGAAAGACGATGTAGTAGATCTGTGTGCCACCACCAACCACCACTCTCAGCATTTTGGTGCAGATGAGCATGAGAGATGGAGTTATGGTTGAATTGTGGGGTGCCACAGTGGGTTCAGTTCGCCGTATACCTTGCCACGTTGAAAGTTTTACCAGCTGCTAATACTGCTCTTGGTTTGGCGTTCTTTTGTTTCGACAACGCCTTAAGATGTTCTTGTGCAATATTAAGAAATGAAATACAATGAAGATTTCCGTATTTTCTAATATCCTTATTATGTTTATCCTCTTTGGGTAAACAATAAATTATTGTGGAGCTCTCCTCCAGCTCCAGCGGGTTTAAAAATTCAGCTCTTGAGTTAGTCGATTTTGTATTCCAAGGATGTTGGACGAGGGCAGTGTTATCGATTCTTCGAAATGAAAATCAAATAATTTGCAGATTTTCAAAACTTCTTGTCACATAAAATTTAAGACCTTAATATCCTCTGCCACTCGGAGGTATGCCTGTTTTTTACGTTTGCTTTGTAATTTTTTGTAACGTTAGTGAAAGCATTTTGCCGGCCACGGAAGATTAAGGGCATCGCCACTGCTTCAGATCCAATAGGTATAGTATCGAATGGAATCACAATTATTGTTAAACTATGGAGCATCAAAGTTTTAAATTGGTCAAAGCCTAAAGTCTGGCATAAGTATAGCTTTGTACAAGCACGAAAGAATCGAGCCTATAGGCTGGGTAAGCATTTTTAGAAAAAGACGGAGATTTGAGAGGATGCTGGGACGATCAAACCTATTTTTTTAATTGACGACAAGAAGAATACCCAAAAAAATTCGCGAAAAATTCCCCCAAAAACAAATTATGAAGAAAGTTAATTTTCCCATATATTTTGTACTAGCAGCCCCGTGCTCGCCTTGCTTCACCCGCCTGTCATTTATAAGACACAAAGTATTTTCATCGAACTACATCGAGCAGTTTTTTTTATAAATATTTTCCTTTCCTTTGACATTTCTGTTATTTCCTTCTTACCCAACTGAAATGTCGACTAAAGGAAAGCAAAACGAATGAAAAAACTTGACACACGAACCCCACCCCAGCCCATTTCCAAACTTTTCCCAATGAGCAACACCTGAAAATATGTTCAACCTGAATGTTTGCGCTGAAAAGAGAAAACTTCCATTGAAGTTGAAAAATATATGATCACGTTAAAGCGCTCTCATAATAATCAAACACACACTTCTGCAACGATACTCACTGCTGCATGACTACTGGCAGTGGTATCCACTGAAGGAAAATTATCGGCGATGTTTTGAATAATTGTTTTAAACACTGCTCAGTTTCAGGACAACGCAGTGGGATGTTTTATATCTTAAATGATTCAGGGGAAAATTTACTAAATTCACCTATTTTCTTATTTTTCAATCCGATAAGCCATTACTGAGCTAGGTCTGTATAAATAGAATTTTCCTTACAAATATCCGGTTTTTTTGACTATTTTGTAAAAACCAAGCTATATTCCAGGTTAAAAAGTATCCTAAAGCCCGACCAAGAACATAAGCAATCACTATGCCAAGTTTCATCAAAATCCGTCCATTAGTTTCTGCGTGATTCGCGGTCAGGCATTTTTTATTCTACAGTTTTATTATTATGTAGAGTGTAGAGTGTAGAGTGTAGAGAGTAGAGATGTACAGAGTAGAGATGTAGAGATGTAGAGATAGAGATGTAGAGAAGAGAAGAGAAGAGATGACTAGCGGGTTAAAGTTGAGCATTTTTTGACTGGCTTTATGGGAGGTTCCTAGTGCACCAGTGATAGATGATGGTCCAGTGATAGATAGGGTGATATTAATACCTTGTGCATATTATTCTGAAGGCTCCACTTTAAGTAAAGCACGGTCTTGCAGGAGTATAAAGCAAACTTCTGCATATCCTGGTAGTACCTTCGAAACTTTTTCTCAAGTTGAATTGACATTTAGGAAACGGATTGGAGATGAGTTGTGGTTCTTCTTATTGTAGAGTACCAGTTCCTGGGCAAAAATACTAGCAAACAATTTGTTGGGTTAGGTTGGGCTGAGTTGAGTGGGGCTTGACAGATCGTCACGAAAGTCCTGGTCAATTTGCCAAGTATATTGTTGCTGGTTGCTTATTGGTAGGACTCTTTTTGTCTTCTGTTCGTGGCAGATTGGTCACATTTTCCTGGTTATGACACAGGTATGGACACCACCCTTATCTGTATGAAGAGGTAGCTAATTATGACCTTGGCTCAGCATTTAAGAAGTGCCCCTAGGTTTGAAAAGGTCTTAAAAGGGAAGTAAAGTGTAGGTTCTTCTTACCCTTTCGATAGTCATGTTGTGATGTATTTATATAGACATGACTGGCAATGAGAACACTGTATTTCAGGCTTGACTTGTACAGCATAGACGGTCACACTCACAACTATGAAATCACCACCCGAGGATATGTGGTTGCGAAGAGCAATTATTGCAGCAATCACCCATCATCCAACGCAGGACGACTACTAGCAGATTGCTGCCTATCATCATTTGCCTCATTCATTCGACTTTTACCTGCGCTGCCAGCTCTAGGTCTTGCTCACTTCTGGACGAGAACCTATTGTTATCCAGTTAAATGGATCCGCTCACCTACTCACCTCAGAAAATGGCAACTCTTTTCCTGCAGCTCCGCAATACCTATCATCTTACGGCAGTAATACCAGAAGCCATACCCATATCCTTAAAGGGAAAATTTATTAACACAATCTAATCCGCTGGTTAACCAACCCCAATAAATATCCAACACTATACCATTCTATATTCAAATGCCAAACTTCATACCCAAAAGAATCGCCCGTCGTGACCATAGGAGCCGACAAATGACTTTGAATTTATTTCCCGCCCCAATAAATAGCATTTCCTCAATAAATTGAAAACCGTTGAATTTACATTTAATTAAATCACCATAAAAACAAACTAGCTACACAACCAAAGGATATACCTAAAACACAACAACAGGAGGGAGAAAAAAGAAAAATCCTTCGCTTAGCCCCAAAAATTTAATTTAATCCCGTCGACCACTACTAACATCATGTTAAGCCGTAAACGCTTGCCATATAACAAATGAGCCTGATTAAGCAGCAACCGACTTTAAGTACATTCCCAGTGAGTTCGGAGTAGAGTTGAGCTCTGAGCGGATACAAGGCCAACATGGTGTTGTGTCCAAATGAGTTTAACAGCGCGAATGTCCCTAATCTCATCACTTAGTTTAATTGTTTCGGGATCAGCCATTGCAAATTGCCAACCGTCATTAATAAGGACCTGCTCTGCAGAGCTGGTTGGTCTCAGTGAAAAATTTCACAATTCCTTCAAGATATAGAACTACTACTCGTATATACAGTGCATCATCCCCCCCTGCCTTGAAGACAGTGTTCCAGGATCCTCTCTATATATATATACCGATAACAAATGTTCAAAATAATTGCCTCTGTCAGATGAATGCCAGGTAATTATTCACCTTCAATGGGATTATTTTCCATTTTTCAGGTGTATTCCCATAAGTAATCGTGGGTGGGTGTGGGTAGGTGTGTATGTCTGTTTAGGAATTCCGAATGGGGGATGGGGTCGCAGGCAACTCACTTCGTTTACTTTGAATTTTCGATTCGATTTCCTTGATGGTTTCATAAAAGATTTACACAAAGATGCTCTGTGAGCGTGTGGGGGTTGGTGTTGCTTTCGAAGGGGGGGATGATACTCGGTGTGTGGCGGCACATTGGTATCCATTAGTTTAATGCTCTCGAAACGGAATTAAGATAAATTGATTAAAATTAGGCGCATAACAGCCAGAGCATTGTTCGTAATTTTGGATATCGAAAATCGGAGGAGAGGATTGAATGGGAATGCCTCAGCCACGGGAAGCCGAAAAGTTTGTGGTTCTGATGGGGTGTAGTGCTTGAACTTTCATTTGTTTGCATTACTTTGTGTGAAAAATTATCCTTTGGATGGAAAGCCATTTAGGGAAGTAGTTTTGAATGAGAATAGATAGATCTGGGAAGTGGTGGAAATAGAAAAGGCTTATGTCGGCTGTTTGGTTAACTGTATGTTGTATATCACTGAGCGTGGGAGGTTGCTGTATTTAGTTGAAAAATCAACATAAGGGAGCTTTTCGATAGAGGTCGGAAGTGGAATTGGAAATGTATAACATTTTCACATGGAATCATTTGATATGAGTATTGGGTTGCAAAGATTTGATGATAAAATGATATAGCACAATGCATACGCCTATAAACTGTGTACCCAATTGTGTTGAGTGACAACAGTTTATAAATTCCAGCAATTATGTGTCTAACTTGCGTTTCTTGAGGAACAGTTGCTTTAAGATAGTGATCGGATACTAAGGCAGATCTGAACAAAAGACAGATGTTTGGGGAAGAGACTTTTTGCCAACTTCGAGCTCTTTGGACTCACGATGGCCTAGACAGTATCTAAAGTCCACCCTTATGTTAAACGGATTATAGGGAGTGCCAAAATACACAAACCTTGAAGGGAATAGACAAATTAGAACATATTAAGGTTAGCCTTGTACCATTAGTTTGATGTAACAATATGTGTGGTTACCATTAGGTCAAGCTTGATCCCATGCAGTATCAATTATTCGCATATCCCAAATTTTTTCATAACATATGTGCAAAAAAATACCCCTGCCATTCAGTTGGGTTATAGTGTACCATTTGCCCCTGCCGCTTTGGATCTACTTAGTCTTTCGATACTTCACCGTTTTAGTCCTTTGACCTCACCATACAAATTTGGGGCTTAGCAGACTTTCTCTTCACAGTGCAGTGCAAAAGTTATAGTCTTTTTTTAGAGCATTCTGGGGGATAAAACCTATAATATAATCGGTCCTAGCGAGGTATCCGTCGAAACGGAAAATTCTCCGATTTTATACGATTCGGAGAATTTTTGCTTCGATTTTTGATTCTTCGGAACATCTATTCGGAATATTTCTCCGACATTTTGTAACGCATATCGGCGAATTACGTTGAAGTGCGATGAAGTGCTTTTTTTTCTTAAAAAAAGGTTAGGTTCCGATATCCTCCGACAGAAATTGGTTGCGGAATTTGTTTACGATTTGGATTCGAGCATCCGACAGAGTATGCGTTGCGGAGAATTTTCCGTTCCGATGGATACCTCGTTAGGGCCGAATATAGTGTCAAAACTTGTGGGGTGTTCTTGACAAATTGGTAAATGCAGTAGTTTAGTTTAAACAGCAGTGAATCAGTTGGGGAACCAACATGGATCTTGTTGTTTTATCCCAGATTGACACGATGGTACGTATGGTACTTATTGTCCACTTTTATATTTTTAATTTTATAAGCCGGCAAGCCGGCACCATCTTGAGATCAACGGAAACGGCCTGTTGCTGAAATATGTAGTTCGGAGCTGCTTCTCAAACGAAAGCTTCCTTTTGGTTTCCTTGGAACTGTAGGTGCGACTTTTATATCAAAGAAACGCATGGAGATAATGGCTTTAACACTGTACATGGTTCGAGCCTCCGATATTTGGGTCCCTTTGTTAAAAATCTGTTGTCGGGCAAAGAAAAAATAGAGGAACAAGTCCAATATCAGATTCTAAGTCGAGATAGAAACGCAACATCGCATTGTTCGTTCAAGGATAACCACGATTCGGCACATGAGGATTTAGTTACCGGAAAAGTATTTAGGTACATACAGGTTGAGTGGTTGTTAGACCTTTAGACTTTGACTATGATAAGTTGTAGGTATATTCCATAGTCTTTCATATGCTTACTAGGACAGTCTTGATTCATTGGTCAGCTAGTTCTTTCCTTTTCGACTATAGGTTTTAGACTTCTGAAGCCTGCTTAAACTGTGGGTGACTGTTTTCTGTAGATGAAAACGGTAACCACTGCAATCTTCAACAGCGTTGAGCAAGGATATTATTTTCCAGATATTATATTCCAGAGTAAAGGTCTAAAGACTGATTGTGGATGGTACCTGAAACTGAACATGGTGGATCCATTCTACACATATTTCTCCTAATGCATAGTCAATTTCCCTAGTTTATTACATTTGTAATGTCAAGCTTTACAACAGACCAGTGTTTCGTTGGGCGCCAATCGCTGTAGGTAATATCACCCCATAGTGGACGTCTGACAAATCCTTTTTACCTAGCTTAGCATTAAACTTGTAACACAACTTACAACTGCCTAGCACCGAACTACAATTTTAAGTGCTTTGAAAAGTTGTGTGATAAAAATTTCAAGTAATAATAACGCCGTACTACCTGCTGAATATAGTAGCAAACTACCTTACTGACAGGAAGTTAAGGTACCATACTGACGATGGCGTTAAGTACTACAACATCACCGCGGGAGTACCACAGGGGTCGGTTCTTGGACCCCTCCTGTGGAACATAATGTACGACGGGGTTCTCCGATTAACGCTGCCACAAGGAGTTAAGGTTATAGGCTTTGCTGACGATATCGCTGTGGTTACTGTGGCCAAACATATCCACGAGATAGAGTCCGCTACGGATGAAGCAGTAGCCAGAATCAAGAATTGGCTAGAGTCTGCAGGGCTAGAACTAGCTGACCACAAGACCGAGGCTGTGTTGATAACCAGCAGAAAGACTGTGGAATATGCATCTTTCCATGTTGGAAACCAGCTAATTAGATCAAAGGAGTCACTAATGTACCTAGGAGTAATGCTCGACAACAAGTTAAGCTTTAAAACGCACATCCAGTACGCCAGCAAAAGGGCGTCACAGATGCAAGCAGCTCTTTCCCGGATTATGCCAAACATCGGTGGCCCTGGATACGCCAGAAGGATTCTGTTATCCAGGGTGGTCAGCTCAATACTGATATACGCTGCACCGGTCTGGGCAGGGGCTCTTACAACGAAGGAAACAAGAAGGAAGCTCTCGTCAGCATACAGGCTCTGCGCAATAAGAACAATAAGCGGATTCCGAACAATTTCGGACGAAGCAGCCTGCGTTATTGCGGGAATGATTCCCATCGATATTCTCGCCAACGAAATGCAAAGGATCTACCTTAGGCTAACTGTCAACAGGCAAGAGTCCATCATAAAGAAAAGGATAAAGGAAGAAGAAAGGGCAACATCTCTAGCACTGTGGCAAGTCCGGTGGGATAACTCGGCAAAAGGCAGATGGACCCACAAACTGATCCAAAACATCGAGGTCTGGACAAGAAGAAAAAGCGGGACTGCAACTATCACCTCACGCAGTTCCTGTCTGGGCACGGCGGCTATCGAAGTTATCTTCACAGATTCGGCCACGATAGCTCGCCTCTGTGCCCCGAATGCCCAGATGAAGAAGAGGATACGGAACACGTAATGTTCCACTGCAGAAGATTTTCAAGAGGAAGAGTGAACTTACCTATTCCACAGCTTCTCATAGAGCGTATGATGAGCTCAGAAGACGACTGGCTGGAAATATGTTCATACATAACGAGCGTACAAAACGAACTAAGAAGAGCCGAAAGACAAAGAAGGGTCGAAGTGGCAGACGTTGATGATTTAGCATGAGTTGCTAACCAGCCCCACGAAGTAATACCTAACGGCAGTCCTGCGGGGAGAGTGGTAGAAGAGTACATGGGTGTGGTTTAGTACGTAAGGCGCGAGGCACTGGAGAAACATATCCCGCGAATCGTGCATGCTAGTAGCACGGGCAACTAGTATCTTTTGAAGATTTCACATCCTTTGGACGCAACCAAAAAAAAAGTTCAATAAGAAGTTATGTAAAGATTAGACTTACAGTAACCTCCCACATAAGCAATGCAGTCATTCAATGGACCACCTGTTCTTTAAAGACTATTACCATTATTGTAGTCCAAAGAGCCACGACTGTTAATATGAAGAAAAAATTAATTTGTTCAGCGTTAGAATCAGACTTTCTGCCTATCATTTTCAAAACTCAAAACTCTTTAACTGGCGCCCAACAATGCCTCCTACAAGTGTAAAACAAAATCGTCAAATGGAACATGATTTCCTCATGGAGTCTGGCATCATAGCACAGTCTAAAAATACGAAAACAAAAGTAACCACTGGTCCACTGCGCCCACAGATAAACTATAGAGGGCCTATAAATTGCATTGTATTTTGTTTTGTATTTTTGCAGTTCGAAATTTAAAACAAGCTTTGCCGAATAGCAATTTAGATTGGCTAAAATGAAACAACTAATTTCTCAATTAAATTCATATAATGAATGTAGGTAGGTAGCTAAATAAATAAATAAATTCATGATTGCCTATAAATATTTTACCATATAACCAATCATTGTATCAATCCAAGTCCTTTGAAGTATCTACACATACACCCCTAAAGCACGTCATACATCTCATTGGAAATGTCGTTCTCACCCCATTTCAAACATACTTCGCTTACTTAAAAGGGAAAATTAAATTAAGCTCATTAATTATAGAAAACGCAAAAATATCTCACCTAACCACAGAAGACGAGTTTCACACCACAAATCCCCTAAAAGCGAGTAATACCACTAAAGAGATATCTCTTTGAGTTTTGGCCTGTTAACAAAAAGAACACGGCTATACGGTGAAAAAAAAACCTGCCGCAATTCACGGCACGCACGCACGAGCCTCCCGCACATGGCATCACTGAAAACGAACACACATACCTTCTGCCACTGAAACCAGCGGAAACTAAATGGAGAACTGCCAAAGCAATTTGCCTTACGACTTTCACACATCATCCTATGCCTCTCCGTTGTGGGCTGCGTTTGATGCCGCCGCAGCCGAGCTCTAGTATATATCTCCAGAGTTGAGTAGTCAAACTCAAAGTGAAAACGATGCAAGAATTTTAAGTAGCAATTATTTACTTAATTCCAAAAAGTAGCAACGTGAGTTATACACACACACACACACACACTAACATACGGTCTCTCTCACTCTCTATCGCTCGTTCACTCTGTTGAATCCTTTATTTGTCGAGTGCGTTTCAATATGTGACTGACGGCAAGGAATGTGCTATCGCATAGCTAAAAAGAACGCTCCTCCGTTCATGTTGGAGTTTTTCTTAAACTCTATTATGTTTAATTTGATTTTCTGTTTTTTTTTTTTTGCTGCTGCTGTTTTGGAATTTCTCTCCTTGACACTGTATATCATGTCAAAGCAACAACTGGTTGGTATAAGGATTAACTTTAACTAACTGGAAACAGTGGGCAGCGACAGCCCGGGTTGTGCAACCATCGGTTTTTTGTGTGCATATATATGTACGTGACACTCCATTTGATGATGATCTCACAAAGCTGTCACTCACATGTGTTTTTTGGAAGGAGGAGAGTTGCTCCTTCGGCTCCAATTGCAGGGAGATACTTTTGTTTTGGTACTTTTTAGAGGTTGGTATGGTTTGTGCCAGATCTCTTGACGTGAGGCTCCATAAGGAAATCAGGTTGCGTTTGGCAGTTTTGTTTTAAGTTGTTTTGGAACGGACTACACTAGATGGATGCAATGTTTTGGGAGATATTGTTGGGCGCCAGTTAATGAGTTTTAAAATTTGGACGGAGAAGGTCTGATACTTATGCTGAACAAATTTAGTTTATCTTCGTATAGAGCGGTGGTACTCAAAAGGTACCTACATCTTCTAAGACTTCATTTAAACTGGTTATTTATACAGCTGGTTGATTGACAAAACAAAATTACAATAGCCGTGTCAGTTTTTTACGTAAATATTTTTTTTTAAATGATAAAAATCAAACAGTGAGACAGATTCAAAAACATGTCTCAATGTTCGGCCTAAATGATTTTTTGTTATTTAATTTTATAAATAATTAATTAATTAATTAATTAATAATAATATTTTCTTTAGAAGAAAAGTTTAAGACAAGTTTTTATTAGAATTATTGTACTGTCTCACTCTTTGCCCTACGTTGTCTCACTTTTCGGACCACCGTCAAACAGTGAGACAGTTCGATCTTCTTCAACAATTCAACTCATGGTGAGGTAGTTTTTAATTTATTCTCTAAATTTTTTATTCCAAAATTCAGCAGAAATATGTCTTAAGATATTATACAAAATTATGATATCTATAACCGTTTGAAAAAAAGGGTATGGGTGGCATTAGTTGTGTGGAACGTAGCGAAGTCCTGTTGAAACCACATGTTGTTGGTATCCATATTATCCAATTAAGGCCAAAAATAAAGTTGGTGATCATCGATCATAGCGCTTATTGTTAACGAAGTTGGGCTGGTCAACGTACTTCTGAAAGAAATATGGACCGATAAAGCTGCCAGCAAACATTCACGCCAAACAGTGATTTTTTCCGGATGCATTGGACGCTCTTGGATTGGTATCCTCGGAAATTTAACAATTTTATTTGTTGACTTACCCATTCATCCAGAAATAAGCCTCTCGTAAAATGGGCATAGCGCACGAAACGCTGACCCGAACAGAACATCCATTTTGATAAAACAATTTAAATATTTGCACGTGTAGATGAACGCTATGTCCGTCCATGGTGATTTGGCAAAACAGACTAATTAAATGACAGCTAATTTGACAGATATGTAGCTTCAACAATATGGCTGCTATTAAATGTCAAAGTTCGAAACTTCCTTTTAGAAGACCTTGCACTTGACTCGGGTTTCAGCATTTATATAACGAAATCGAGAGATTAGAAAATAGAATATTTTGTTTTTCGAGTCTCTGAGGCGAAAACTAGAGAATCTTTGAATTTAAACCTTTAACAACAATAATCCGCGGAAGAAAATAATTGAAACTAGCAAAAAAGCCTACTCGGAGTTTCAGTGAAATATTTTAAGTCTTCACTAATCCAACACAATAATTAGAATCTTCTTGAAATAATTGTTCTTCCTGCTTAAGCCGTCAATGTTCCGAATACTCTGAATACTAGAACCAATTTTCTGTCATCGAAAAGAATGCACATCCAACACCTCCGTAAAACAAAGAAAATTCCTCAATCCTCACCAGTTGGATGTGGCACATGGCTGCCAGTAAGCCAGCTCTTTCGGATGGTAATCGCCAGTTATTTCGAAACCATTTAAGGCTCAAACCAATTAGTTAACTAAAACAGGTAAGCACATGCGGATTTAAATTAACCCTCCGAATGTTCCACATACCATAGGTATGTCACCACAAAACACCCACACCCAAATGCGGAACCTAAACAGGAACCCCGACCCCGACAGTTGCAGCATTTCTTCTGTCATTCCAATAGGGTAGGTAGGTATACAAAACGACAACTGACGCTGACGCCTCGCCTAGAGATAAACTTGAAAATAAAAGTAAAAGCGTTTTGTTTGCCATTTTTCCACCCCTCAAACAAATTGTAACCCCCGACGAAGTCAACTAACCACCGCACCAGCAGCACCACACAACCAACAGATAAATAAATAGTCAGACATGCGGGACTCAAAGCGAGTCACCCAGACAGATCAAGAGGCATGCAAGAGAGCTCCACTAAAGCAGTAGAATACCCCATGCGGACAGACAAAGCTCATCCATCCGTATGTACAAAAGTGAAATCCATAAACTGCGCGTTCTATCATGGCAACACAACATCAACGACAAACCCGTACCACGTACATACGTATATACATGAGTGTTGTGCGTGCGGGTGGATGTACTCTATTATACCTAGTGTATGTTTCTAATCCGAGCTCCCCGCCAGGATTCCATTCAAATCGCATAAAGCGGGATGAAAACGAAATTACCGGCATTCTACCACCCAGGTACAATGTCGAGACGACAGAACAATTTTTTTTCATTCCACTTTTTTCTGTTGCTTTTTTGTGATTTTCTTCTTTTTTCGTTGTTGTTGTTGTTGTTGTTGTATTTTCTCCTATTAACTTTAGCCCTAATAGGGGGTGGGAGGTGGCAGGTGGGTGGTCGGGTGGAGATTGATTCAAGTGAGGAATGGCTGACTGGCTTGATGGTGTCGGATAATAGGCTGGCTAAGGTATTTTAACAGCTGAATGATGATGCAAATGGTAAAAGCACTCATCGTTTTGCAGACTTTCACTCTTAGTCGATGCATGCAGAAGAGACGAATATTGATACAACCAAGGACATGCGCAGTGGCGTGGACTGCTCCCACTATTGTAACCTTTAAGTTTTAGTACTTCACAGAGGGCGGTAGAAATTCCGAGAAAGCGTATTTGTTTATTTATTTGGCGTCCATATGCTAGGAGTGATTATCATCTGTAAGTCTTACATTTGACAGGTGTCATCAGCTTGGAGGAAGATCAAAATGGGAATAGTGGGTTTCTATTAATACATTGAGAGACTGTGCGCTGTGGCTGAGTTCATTTACAAAGTGAATGGGTCCGTAATTGGGTCTCCAAACAGATCGGGGTTACTAGTCCAACAATTGAGTAGGGCTAGCAATATAAAATTTTAGTGTCAGTTTTGCAGAGTAAATCCTAGAAGGCATTTGGGGTTTTGGAATGTAAAAAGACATATGGGAAGTAGTCATCAACAGCTGAAAGCTGACTGCAAGCTGTATGGCAACACCCACCAAGGAAACGGGTGAAGAAAGTTGGAAAAAATAAAGTCTTTTCAAGATTTGACTTTTATAAGAAATACGTTTTCTATATAGCCTCGCTCTTTTGAGACTTATACTGAAAAAATTGTACACTTACATCATCAAAACAAATGGTCCTGTAAAAGCATGATATGAAAATACTATGACAAAGTTTTTGCTTTTGTAGCGTCTTGTGTTTAAAAATGATTTTATTTGAAATGAAACGTATGGCACGAAGGCCTAAGGGATAAGCTAAGGACAATCCTACCGGAAAAATCTTACAAAATACTGAAATCCTACATTGAGAACAGACTCTTTTGTGTTAGACATGAACTGAATTCTCGGAATTCAAAGAAATTCATGCAGGTGTTCCGCAAGGAAGCGTTCTCGGCCCAATTTTTTTCCTGCTCTACACGAGAGATATACCACAAGATGAAGGGACCATCGCAGCAACGTTCGCAGACGATACGGCTATCCTCGCAATGGATGAGTCAGTCGAATCATCAACGGGAAAACTCCAACGGGCTCTTAAATTGCCCTTAACGAGACCAAGTCGACGCATGTCAATTTCACGTTCAAAAGGATAAAGAGCTTACCTGTTTTCACTAACTCGGTAAAAATACCAACGCAAACGAGGCGAAATATCTAGGAATGACCCTAGATGCAAAACTTAAGTGGAAGCCACACGTTAAGAAAAAGCTCGCAATCAGATTTAGAGAAATGTATTGGCTACCCCGAAGATATTCGAAGCTAAGCGTATACAACAAGCTGCTCCCGTATAAGCAAGTAAAATCCGCATGTAATGATGGTATTCGCTTGAAAGCTACCTACCAAAAGCGATTAACACTACAGAAGCGTAAACTACTTATTAAGTTAACTTAGTCGTAGTCATCACAAAAAAATTAAGAAATGAGAGGAACAAATTTCATACTACTATGAGCGCTCGCGGCCGGATCTCATAATGCCTCTCTGAGGCATGAGGTTTAGCCCGTAGGCAGACTAGATGTGTCTGAATCGGGCATAACCAATGGTACGGGCCATTGATATCTATTGAAGATTACTCACCTCCATGCGCGACCGAAAAAAAAAAATTGAAATGAAAGCTAGTTCACTGACTTTCGCTGGGCGCCAGTTAAGAAATTACGATTTGCATTGATAATTCGATCCGATTGATTTTATTTGCGGTATTCGTAGAAGTGTTGTGCCTTTGATGTTCCGCTAAGTTGAAATGGAATGGCTGGAAGATGGTAAGGCACTCATCAAACATCCTTAATATCTTCACATAAAAGGTGACAATCGTCTGCTTATCATCACTTTCTTGTTGCGGCCACATTTCGACCTCGAGAGGAAGCTGCGAATCGTCTAAAAGAAGAAATTCGATGTCTTAGATACCTTAGTTACCTTATCTAGAGTAAGTAAAATTTTTCGAAGGGCAGCTGAGCAAAAAGCTTTTCGCTGTCCAGTGTTTCATATAGGGGTGGTCCTCGACATAGTTCACTTAGACAAAAATCGGTCCATTGTGTTACCACTAGGAGCTACAGATGGGTCACACTGTCCAATATTCTTCATATTGTGCTAATGACCCAGAATTTGTTTCATCTTTGCAGCTATTGAAAATATTGTTGTAGGGCATGCCCAAACACTGCACAATTGCACAGTGCCAAGTAAAAGTGGCAGTGGAACCTCTCTTGTGTCTAAGAAGTCCGCTGGACCTTTCTAAATTTGTCTATATTAGCATGGAGGCGTTGTGCGCAGTGACTCAATCGCGAACTTGTAAAAACATTCCAGAGCTTTTCAATTATATTTTTACATTGGAGGATGTTGCTTCTTGCATTGATTCGGGCTTCCTTCTAAATTTTGACATTATAAGAGTATTAGAGGGGGTAGGGCATTTTGTAAACGACATTAGCGCTGCATCTGAAGAGCTCAACGATACCCAGGGACATGGAACCCAACAAGGTGATGTGCCCCAATCTTGCATTGCCTTTTATTTTATTGTACTGCATATGAGGGAGTTGAAAGCTGCCTGACTGTCGATATATAAAACGATTTCTTTCTGCAATACCGTGTGCCGTGTCTACCTCCTAACAGTAAGCGGTTTGTCCAATGTCGACGAATTTGGACTAAAAGCAGCTTCAATAGTTCGGGAGTTCGAAGTAGAGGCAGATGGACAGGTTTTCTAAGATGAAGCCAGCACCGATTTGATCTTGTATTTTTTACCCATCGTTGAATATTGACAGCGGTCCGTTGTATGAGGCATTGCTTTGCTTCCACTCTGAACTCATCAGAAGCATTTTGTATTTAACACCTTTGTTTGGGAAGATGTATAGCACGATCAGTGTTTTATTTTATCCTTTTCGAGAGTCTCTCAGCAACGGACCTTAGTTGGCAGCTAATTGTCTGCCTGCAAACGTTATTTAAAGAATATGAAGCATGGTTTGAAGCGCCGCTGGTTGAACTCACCGGACTTTATAAGTTCTAAAGGAAATGCCATCACCAATGAAGTGAAGCCATTTTAGGTTACCGGCTATACCTACCTCGGTGAAAAATCCAGTAATAATGATGACGAAGATGAATGTGCGAATGCAGGACAAAGGCAGCCCGCAAGATTTTTGAAGTTAAAAATGGGGTTAAGAAGTGGATAGTAAAAAAGTTTCCGTTGATTCGACCATAACCGCAATTTTATGCGTTGTAACAATTTCCAAAATATTATAAGAACCCCGGCAACTGCCTGCTGGATTTAAGACAGAATCGCAGCCTCCAAAAAAGATGGAGGCTAACTTTACTAGTGAATTAAATCCGATTTGGTATAGCTTTTTGAACGGTAGGACGAGTTGTGTTGCAAAAAGAAATGAAGAAACAGCTCTATACCGCCTAGAGATAGGCTTTAGCTATGAGCTCCTCAAAACGAGCAGAGGCCCTCCAGTAACAAGAGCAATCAGGATGAAGATATTCTGCCAAATCTAAGCCGCCCACCAATCACATTCCATCCAACTTATTACCATAAGTCCATATACGACAATACGACATCCTCTACGATCCCGGGCACGCTACTTCCAGTTTTCCAGACCAAGTGTTCTGGCACTGGCATCCGCGATGGCTTGGTCTTTGAAACGGAGGTTCGGCCTTCCCTGTCTTCTCAAACCTGAAAGCTGGGATACGAAGATCGTCTTAGCTGGAGCATTATTGTCCATTCGCTAGATGTCGCCGAGCCAATGTTGGGTTGACGTGTTTTGGCTTTTCGGACTACATCCATATCTTGGTAAAGCTCATAGAGTTCGCGGCTGTATCTTCTCTTCCATTTGCCTCTCCGCGCACAGGACCAAAAATCCGTCGAAGTATTTTTCTTTCAAATTAGCCCAGTATCAGCGCTCCCTTTGCTTATCGTCCAGCACTCGGCGCCATAAAGCAGAACTGGCAGGATAAGAGTTTTATAGAGCACACATTTCGTCCTTCCAGTTAGGAGTTTCGAACCCAGTTACTTTGTCAAATCGAAGTAGCAACGGTTTCCCAAGGTAATTCTTCGACAATGATTCGCTCTATCAAAAATAAGGTTAACGTACTCGTACTAGAGGCAAAAAACAAACGCAAAAAAACCGCCATCCAGAGTGAGTTGAGAAATAAACCACTATACCAACAACCAACACCTACTTCATCATTTTGTGGTCGTCCTTTATCAGAAATTATAAACTTGAAAATTTATATCGCACCCCATAATAATGACAGTGACAGGCGACTTTAGTACTAAGAAATCTTCCCCACAGCGCCGAAATTCCTCCTGCTGCCGCACACATGTCCTGTTGTCTTCCATATTCGATAAATTGTGTGTAAAGCATTCATACATCGTCATACTTGTGTGCCGTCCTCCATGGCAACAATGTTCGTTGGGATTGGGAGCCACTAAAACTTTCATACCTTTTTGATGTGACATAATTATTATTGTTTTTCATCTTTGTTCAGACTTCAGACTTCAGAGAATGTGCGTGTAAAGACGTATTGGTGGGGATCCCCATAACTCCGGCTCTCATTGTTTGTGCGGTTTTTGGTGTTCGCATTTGTTATAGCATTCGCCCACTGACGTTACATTCTCTAATTACCAAAATTAAGGCGTCAATTACAGGCACTCTCCTGTACATCACATAAGTCATCGTCATTGTGAGCTGCCCATCGTTTTCGAGTCTCGTCTCGAGTGCTTTAATGACATTATCCCAATCGCACTTCCATTTCTTATATGTACCTATTTTCAGTTTTGCTTCTATATTTTGGGAATTTGTATGAAAATATCCTTGCTGGCAAAACTGTTACAATTAGGTGCCTTGCATGTGACTTGAATTGCCGCCGCATGTGTTGTGCCTTGTGTCTCGTTTTGTGACAAAGTGAAGTCTTCACTCAATGGCACTTCGAGAAGGGATCTAACTTAATTACGAACAGTACGAGTACATAGTGTGGATTTGAAAGCACACACAACTGGAAAGACTCAAAACAATGAGGACTCCTCGTCGAGCGAGAGCTGATTTTGACTTAATGACGCTCATTAATTATGAGCGTGTTGTTTGTACCTATATGCTCAGCTCGAGCATTATGAAAGCGAGGATTTTTTTTTGCGGCGCGTTTGCTCCTTTATTAAGAGACCCGGTAGGTGGATATGTGTTGTGTAGGCCCGAAAGTGATTTAGGGATAATCATTTGTAATACAATACCAACAGAAAATAATTACTCCCAATGGTGTGCTTTATTAAGAGCGGGCGGGTTTTTTTTTTTGTTGCCGCGTAATTTATTGCAGATTTGAAAATGAATGAGCAGCTTGTGTCTAGGAATGACGGATGGGTGCGCTGAGAACGATCAGACTAAACCGGCGAGGTGTTGCATGGGTATTAACTTTTTTCTGCTGGTTTTTATTGCCTATATCTAGGGTGTAATTGCATTATAAACAAAAAAGTGCGTGCGCTTCAAGCGGATGAAATAAATAATTATAATCCCATGTGGTTGCGAGAGTGTGAAAAGAGTTGTTTGTATTTATGGGAGGTGTATAGGAGTAGGGACAGTGTAAATATTTATCACCCAAATAGTTAAACGTCCGTGGGGATTGTTTTAGAAAAAAGTGGTCTAAAGGAATGGTTTTTTGTGAGTGAAAGCTTGGAGTCTTTTAAGCACTTTTGTTTTTTTTTTCAAAAATGTGCCGAATTGATAACAAAACTTAGGCGATGGCAAACGCAATAATGCCTTCGGTGGTAGATGTTTATGGAAATCCAGTGTCGCCAAGTGAGGTATAACCTTGACAAAGATCATCAGATGGACCAAGCTAACAGGGATGGGAACAAGAAGGCATTTATCTTTCACCAACTATGCGTGATGCCCCTAACAGCATATTAAAGAACCTTGATAGCCAGGTTTTCAACGAACACCAGTATGAAGCTTAAAATGTTAAAGTGATATATTTTTGTGTAAGTCACGACAAGATGTATTTCTATTATTTATTTAGTTTAGTGTAGGTAGTAAGTATTCAAAGTGCATTTAAGTTATTTCGAAGTGTTGCTTTTGTGATATTTTTTTTAAAGAATTTTTGGAGGATTCGCTAACAGTGAGACAATGCACATCGACAAACAGTGAGACAGTGATTTTTACATCCGAATGTGGCCGATAGATCATTTGTTGGTTTAAATGACATCGAAATTGAAATGCTCTTTCCTATTCTATGTGGCCATACAAGTAGGCAATAAGGGAGTATACAGATTGGCATTCATTTTTTTTAATTATTATTTTTGTAGTCTGAGTTTTGTTTTTGTGTAGGATTTTGAGAAATGTTTGAATTTAAGTCACTAAAGACTGTTTTATTTATTTTTATATTTAAAACTTAATAAAAAAAACTTAATTCATGCGAAATTTTTTATTTATTTAAAGTTTTAGCTAAGAAAAATAACATTTAAGGCACATGTCCCACTGTTGGGCATCAGCTGTCTCACTGTATTTATAATGCTCGTACCCCAACAGTGAGACAAAAGAGTTTTGCAGACTTTTTAAATAACATATTTTAATCCAAAAACACAAACATTAAACTCAATAGTCAAAAATGATAGCAAAACTTGACACAAACGAACAAATATTTAAATTTCAAAATATTTTCAAAACTTTGCAAATTATAGTAACTTAAAAAAAAGTGTCTCACTGTTGGGGGGCCCCCCCCCCCCCCCCTACGTAAAATGTTTGTTCGTTGTATAAAAGTTCGGCCCAAAAATCGAAGAATGGTGGTTTGGGTGTTGAAGGTTCAAAAAGTGGTCTACTCAGTTGTTAACTTATTTAATGCTGTTGATGTCTTGGCTATGGTCTATACTTGTTTTATCCGACAATGTGCAGTCCGTCCGAATGGTTCCGATTTCCTAACGAAGTCGCAATTTGAAGTGAGGAGGAGGAATTTGAGTGGTTTGACACACCAAAAACTTAACAATTTACCACCCAATAAGCCCAGCTATATTGATTTAAACATGCTTTACATCAAAAGCGCTGTCTGTTTTTCAATAAGTCAAGGAAGCTGATGAGAGGATTGACTTATAAAGAGTTTTCAATCTACGCGACGCCTTTTTTTTTTTTTTTTTTTTTTTTTTTTTTGTTATTGAAGGTGAAAATCTCGAAAGACACAATGGGGCTAGAAACCCAGAGTAGTGTGGGACTCTAACCGCACTAAAAACACCTCCTTAATCATGACCAATCAAAGAAAGATCGACAAATGATTTTACTTTCAACGTTAAGTTGCGTTTGAGAAGGTATTACAATTTGAATACGGGTTCTCATATTTTTTAGATAATAAGTTCGTGAGGCTTAGTTCTTCTTAATCTACGAATATTATATCGTACATTTAAGACGTCTATTATTTCAGGATTAATATGCATCTGCAGACGGTCATTGTGACGAATTGCGTACTTTTTAATTACTTCCGTTACGGGATCAATCTGCAAATCACGATGCAAGTCATTATTTCTAATATACCACGGGGCATTTACTATTCCCCGAAGGACTTTATTTTGGAATGTTTGTATTATTTGTACATTTGTTTTCTTTGTGCAACCCCATAATTGGATACCATACGTCCAAACAGGTTTTAGTATCTGATTATATATTAAAATTTTATTTTCAGTGGACATTTCAGAGTTATGTCCTAGCAACCAATACAGTTTTCTATACCTAATATTTAACTCTTCTACTTTCTTTTTCACATGTTCCTTCCATTTCAGTTTAGCATCTAGATTCATACCCAGATACTTAGCTGTGTTAGAATAAGGAACTACTTGGTTATTAATAACGACAGGAGCGTTCGTTATTTTTTTATTTGTAAAATTGATATGAGTGGACTTTGACTCATTAAGTCTAATTCGCCATCGTTGGGCCCAATCACATATCTCGTTAACAGAATTTTGTAGTTTTTCTGTGGATTTAATCACGCATCTATCAGTTGATAGAAGAGCAGTGTCATCTGCGAATGTAGCTATCATCACATCGTTTGTATGTGGTATATCACTTGTATACAATAAGTACAGGGTCGGTCCCAGAACACTTCCCTGTGGAACTCCTGCTTGTAATTCTTTGAGTTCAGAATACGCTGAACCATAGCGAACTCTAAAGAATCTATTTGAAATATAAGATTTAAGTATCTCATAGTACTGTCTTGGTAGAACCCTATGAAGTTTATACTCTAAGCCCTTATGCCAAACCTTATCAAAAGCCTGAGCAACGTCTAAAAATAGTGTAGAGCAAACTTGCTTTTCTTCTAATGATTTTTCTATAATATTTGTTATACGATGTACTTGATCTATTGTCGAGTGTTTATTTCTAAACCCAAACTGGTGGGTGGGAATAAGCCTTCTTTGTTCTATTATTCTGTCTAGTCTTTTAAGAAGCAGTTTCTCAAAAAGTTTTGATAATACAGGTAAAAGTGAGATTGGCCTGTATGAGGTGACTTCAGATGGAGGTTTACCTTGTTTAGGTATAACTATAATTTCTGCTATCTTCCAATGATATGGAACATATCTTAGCTTAAAACAAGCATTAATTAAAAGCTTAAGTTTAACCAATGCTATGAAGGGTAGTTCCTTCAGAATTTGGGCAGTTATAAGATCATAACCTGGCGATTTTTTATTAGAGAGCTTATGAATACATGTGCTGATCTCTTTAAGTGAAACGTAAGTGATTACGTCTTCATCTATCCTATCAAAGAATTCAAGGGGTTCGTTTGCCACACTAGGTGGAAAAGGTTTAAAAACATTTGAAAAATGTTCCGAAAATAGTTTGACCTTTTCTTTTGGGTCGCCGATCCATTTCCCGTCAGATGTTTTTAACGGGGGATCTTGCGTTTGAGGTCTTTTTAAATATTTGGCAGCCTTCCAAAGGGAGTAGTCTGTGACTTTGTCAGCAGTTAAATTGCAAAGATATTTAGTAAGAGTTCTATTTTTAAACTCACTGATACTTTTTTTAAGTTTATTGTTAAGTCTATTGAATAAAGTTTTATCGCCGGGATATCTTGTCATTTGCCATTTTCTCCGGGCTCTTCTCTTTTCTAATATTAGTTCCCTAATTTCTGTGGGGTATTTTACCGAAGCTTGCTTACGTTGTTGAATAGTTGGTGTACTATCTTCTGCCGCCTGTTGTATATCGGCTATGAATTGTTCCACTTCGATGTCAATATGCCTTGTTGTGGCCAGTGGAGCTCTAAGGTTTATAAAACCTTCGAGAATTTTTTTAAAATTACACCAGTTTGTTCTTTTGCTGGTAAGTCTTTCATTGCTAACCTGCTCTACTGCCATGCCATTGACCGTTAGGATTACAGGTGTATGATCCGACGACAGATCATCACTGTTTTCAACCCTTACTTCTTTTCTATTGATTCCTTTCGTTATAAAGAAGTCAATAAGGTCTGGTATTTTTGCTGGGTCGGATGGCCAATAAGTAGGCGATCCAGTCGAAATAAAGTTACAATTAAAATTTCGCCCTGCTTTGTAAAGCTTCCTACCTTTCGTCGTTACTAATCTGGACCCCCAATAGGTGTGTTTTGCATTGAAGTCACCTCCAATGATAAAGTTAGTACCTAGAGCTCGAAAAAGGTCGTTAAGATCTTCCTCTGTAGGCGAGTGTCTAGGTGGACAGTATATAGCAGCTATGTTAAATTGCTTGCTTTTAGTCGTAATGTTTATTATCGCTACTTGCATGGTTTGTTTTCCTATTTTGGGTAATTCATAGGGTTTTAAAATACTTTTTACAATTACAGCACTACCTCCCCTGGCACTGTCAGAAGGATGGGGAGAGTGGTAACAGAGGTACCCAGGAATTCTAATTGTTGTTCCCTGTTTAAAGTGGGTTTCAGAAATCAGGCAGACGTCAATGTCTTCATTGCGTAGAAAAACCTGAAATTCAGAGATATGTTGGTGTAAACCATTTGCATTCCAGGTTGCGACTTTTAGGTTTTCAATCATTGTTATTTTGTTGATTTTTTCCTTTGGAAATTTCTTTGCTCAGTAGCTTAATAACTTTATCTTGATTATCCAATCTTTGGATAATAGTAGAAAGCATTTCCTTTACTGATATTTCTTCTTCTTTTCGTGTATTTTTCACAATTTGGGAATATGACTTGTTATTCACAACTGGTGTGTTTGTTTTTGTCACAATTGGTATTTTGTCGACTTTGCTGTTTTCGACATTTACCGGTTTCTTGTTTGTATTTTTAAGAGGGGTCTGTTGGTGTTTGGCAGTACCTCTCTTTTTCTTTTCTTTATATTCTTTTGCTGCCGGACAGCCCCTATAATTAGCTGGGTGGTTTCCATGACAGTTTATGCATTTTACTTTCTCATTTTCGCCTTTTAATAAATAATATACTGAAAGGTAACATGAGTCCCAAAAAACTTTTCCCATTCATCTTCCCATCACGCAATTGGTCTTAAACTTGTTGAGATTTGAATTGGAGGAACCTTGCAAGGCCAATGTATGGGATCTTTTTATAATTTTAAACTTCCATTTTAAAGCAGCGGAGAAAACTGATCTACTACTTTCTGGGCCGCCCTGGTTTTTGTTGATCTATCAGAATCACTCTTTACCTACAGTAGTGCTAGGTGACAGGGCTGAACAACCGGACTGGGCTTTTCAATGCGTCGTCAGGGCTACCATTGAAGAATTTTCAAAGGTCACAAGAAAAAGGGCGGACGACGGAAAACTTAAAGCCTTGTTTACGAAGCCACTCGCCAGTCTGCAAGTCTATAATTTGAGCACAAAATTTGCAGTGCTGAAAAAATGTTATTTCATTGCTCTGTTACTCTATGCTATATGGTTGCAGAATATTAAGCTACTGAGCCAATTTTTATAAGATATTTTCAAAGTCTTTGCAAAACAATTTCTGGAAGGTTATGTCATAGCCATAAACAAAGCTCAACGCGACTTTTATATCTTAAAGGACATCTTATACACATTTATGTCAAAAGCATCCTTCGTTACATTAAAAATTATTTCAGATGTGGCTGGCGCTAGGCGTAGGTTAAGAGTTCAACCTAAGCTTTTCAGCCGGTCTTTATGTGGACTATCGGCCCTTCCATCCTTCTGTCTTCTCAATGGATAGTGGTTTCGATGGGCATTGTTTGTTTTTTGAACTTCCCGTAGGCCTAATTCTTTGTTTCATCTTTATCTTTGGGTTCATCATCTTTAGTTGGCACATTTTATTGCTTTGACAATCTGTGTAGGTAGGCTGAAATAAAATCCACATCCTCTAACAGCGATCGACTATTGAACGCTGAAATTAATTCAAACGACAGCCTGGAAGTGCTCACCTGTTCCTCTCTATCAAATTTAAATCTGAAGTATAGTGTCTGAGGAGGAAATTGTACTTCAGTTCAGTTCTCGATATTTATCATATATTTCCCTCCAGCGAAGAACCACACATTTCCACCACCCGCACCATACAGCATAAGGAGTACAAAAATATCCACATCCCGAAGGAAATGTACGAACAAATTTATGAATTTTCTATTTTGCAATCTTCGTTTGACAGGCCAACTGTCATTCCGTTTAACCAAAAGTAATAGAGTTTGCATAGGGTTCACGTCCTTGCTTGTCCACAATCTCACATTCATAATATGAAACATGTTGTTCCTGCTGTTGCAGACGGGGCGGGTAAGTAAAGGACGAATAGAGAAGGACGAAAAAAAAACGAACTATAAATATACTTTTCTTGGCATCATCTTAAGACATTTGAAATTATTTCAAGCATAAAACCGGGATTCATGGAACCCACTCCCAGCCACCCATATTTCATCTGTAGTACATACATGCAAGGTGCGGCAGTATGTATAGGTAGAGTATCGTGTCTTGGCCTGGCGCGCAATAAGGGATTCCCATAGATCCCTTTAGCATCCGTAAGTCCCAATTCGTATTTGCGCTTAGTCAACGAAGCAGAACGGAACGGTGGGCAAACATGACGGAAGAAAGTTTCCTCGGTGGAATGTGTTTATCTTTCTCTTGTCAGACGACATCAGCCAAAAGGAGAGAAACTTTCAAATAGGGGTCTTGACGTTTGGCGTCCTCAAAGGCGATTGCTAAAAACACAAAATGAAAAAGATCATCGGATTTATTTTTTTCTTTCGGTCCCTAGTTTTGTGCTCAAAATACGAGTCTTCGATGTGGAATGAGCTGGATGGTAAAATGGAATGTAAATATTTTACAGGACATGGTAAATCACAATTATGCAAAAATTTATCATTCTCTTAATAAAGGCATAGGAATGCGATGCAATTTTGTCAAACGGAATACATATTACGTGTTGAGGAAGTCCTTTTGATTAAACTTGCAGACCTAAGAGTGTATTACAGGAAAAATACCATACACAGGCTTTGTAAATATGTGTATCTTCCTTCAAAAGTGAAGACTTGGAAGCAATGGAATTTAAAAAATTGTGCACGACAGGGTTGGTTACTGTCTTCTAAAGTTTTTCTTTGGTTTAGAGATGTCAAACACAAATAAGGTGCCTTTCAAGCTGTTTTCTATAGACCTGAAAGAAAATAACTTTAGCTTTGGTTAGGAAAGGAAGCAGTGGAGGGTCCAGATTATATGTAGCGACTATGGGGCAATATGTGGAATTACGCCTAAGCGAGGTAGGTATCTATTGAAACGGAAAGTTATCCGCAAGGCATACTCCCTCGGAGGCCCAAATTACAATTGAGGTATCCGCTTTCGCTTTCCGCAACCAATTTCTGCAGGAGGATCAGAACCTAGCTGTCAAAAATGAACTTTATCGCACTTTAATAATTCGCCGATATGCGTTAAAAAATTTCGAAAAGATGTTCCGAATAGCCGTTCGGAGGAATACCTCGGAGCCAAAATCCTCCAAATTGTATAAAATCGGAGAATTTTTCTTTCCGACGGATACTTTGCTAAACTGACGTCGACGGAAATCTATACATATAATAAAACTGTAGCCGTTTTCTATGTTCGCAGTTAGCGTGAAAACTACTGCACTGATTTCGATGAAACTTTTTTTAAAATGTTAGTTAAGGTTCTGAGACGGTAATAGGCTATTTCTTTTATTACCATGCTTATTTTTTGGCAGCGTTTTTAGTCAAAATGTGTTTTTTTTCTGACTTTACTGCCTTTAGCTCGCCATTACTCAATCAATTCTTAATCAATGTAAACCAAACAAAAAAATAAAGAAAGCCAACACTTCCATAATTATTTTAAGCCATCAATCAGCTTTCTGTGTCATCTAGAAGCTGAGCTACAACCCAAAATCTAACATTAAAAAACTTAATTTATTTCCTCAAATCGAAAATTTTCCACAACCGTTGTTCCTGAACGTTGTTCTGCTTGGGGGTGGTGGGTGGCGCACATCGCACAAGCACATACATTGCAACAACAACAGCGTCATCAAGTTTTCTCCGAAGTGAAACGAAAGAGAAGTAGGCGAGGTCGATCTTCCTGACCCGACCCGATAGGTGGCGCTGTTGTCGATCTTCTTAACCACTCAACCGATTCGAATGAAATTTTGTAGGTGGGTATGGTTGGTTGTGACTTGATGGATAGGATAGTTTTGGACCCGATAGGTGGCGCTGTTGGCGATCCGCTTAACCACTCAACCAATTTCAATGATCTTTTTTTTGGTTTGTATGGTTATATGGAAAGATATGTTTTTTGAATTTTTTCAACTAAACTCTCATTAAAGTTAACACCTAGAAAACTTTGGATTGGATAAATTAATGAATACAATTATCAACTGCGCTGTATAATATTAGGTATAACGATTTGGTTTTTTAATTAAATTTGTTAATGAAATTCAACATACAACACAGTTCAATTTAACATCCACATTTAGCGAGAGAAGTTTCACATCTGGCGTGTGGTCACAAGCACACTCTGTTTTTTTTTTTGTATATGTGTAATAAACGACAGCAATGTGCATGCAGATCTTCAAATTTTTTTGTTTTTTTTTTTTTATTTCTAGACCACTATTGGCACTATTGCTTTAGTTAGAATAAGAATTTATTGAAATTCAGTTGAACTAATTTTGTATCCGTTTTAATAAGTAATGCAGAAAAGGACAAAGGGTTCCTTAAGTGTACTTGAAGTGATTGACAAAATCGGCATTAATCGGCGAGCGAAGCCGCGGGCAACAACTAGTATGTAATAAAACCATTCAGCGGAAACCAAGCTTTTGGCAAATTTAAAGGCATGGGTATGGATTTTCAACCAACGGCGCCGACGCGACGCGACGCACGTGAGGAAAGACGGTACTTTTCTTCATTCGTGGGTAAATTTCTAAAATAAAGTCTGGTATCACTCCCACTCGTAGTCCATATATCAACGCAAGAAGACAACAATGAAGGTTGGCTGTACTATTAGCTTAAGTGCTGACCTAAGCCTTCGGTAAGGTAAATTTTTCTTTTCATATATGCAGTTGTAGAGCTCTCATTTGTTTAACATTTCGCAGTGTAACTAAAGTTGGTGTCAAAATGTATTTATAATCGACCCTAATTTATTAATTCAAGTTATTCAAAAAGCTTTTTTTCGAAATTAAATTTTGTAAGGTTAATATCAATCAATTGATTTAGGTTATTTAAATCCTGCATTAGGCTTTGCTTCCATATAATTAAATGGAGACGTCCCTTGATACAAAAAATCACTTTTCCTTGGTGTATTATTCATGTTTATAACTGAAAATTTAAATACGTTGAGTTGATGTTACCAACCAGTCCGATAGACATTATAAAATCTCATCCAACACAAAGTGTACGTTCATTTAAAAATTTAATGAAGGATTAATAATAGATAATACACAAAGACGAAACAAAAAACACAGCACGACTGCAGATTCAGAAACTTTTGGGAGTAAATCACATAATCCAAAAAGAAGAGATCGCATTTAAATGCTTTCCAAACTTCATAATCGCCGCCTCGTACGGCTGCCCACAAAATCTCTTAATGGCTATCCGATTCTAATCTCGTAACATTAATTTCCACCATCAGGTCAGTCCTAATTCTTAATCTAATCCAAACTCACGCCATGCGCCCCAGACTTATTAGCTCCGAGAACATCGCCGAACTTGGCTTCATAAATTACATTCCCAACTAGGGCGATGTACATCCTCATCCATACACTCAGTGTGTACCCAAAAAAAAGCTATCAGACAACGCACACATACGAGCGGTGTCTCATGCGCCCATAACCCCACCCACCAGAGTATAGGAACGCAGGAAACGCTGAGCCTTTTAAAACAGGAAATTTAATTTCCCCTACGCATAAATTTGAAAATACTTTTTTTTTTCCTTCACCCCATATTGGCCCTGTTAGCTGTTCTAGTCCTAGCTCGTATGTGTCGGGTAAAAAACACACAGCTCCAGCTCCAGTGCGTTAGTCAACGTGTCGGTTTCGAACGTGTGTTTCTGTATACATGTATATGGCGATGATAGGTCATTTGTTATTCTAAACAGAGTCTCCACCTGGCAAGCTAGCTATCACCAGTCGATTCCCTTTAGAGGATGAGACTCTGACGCCGACTTTAGTGTCAGACTGTGCGGTGGCCGCAGATAGACGGAGAGCATCCGCATCCGGATGCGTGTACATTTTTCACGACGACCCCAAAACACAGCTTGTTGAAGGGTACTTTGGAAATGCTGGTTGACTATAGGGCGGCTGGTGCGCAGATAAGCGATCTCATTATCGGGTTTTCGAGATAAAAAACAACCAACTGAGGTAATCGTAAAAAGCGACCTTTTTCCAGGATCCCGCCTAGCAAATCCCAAATCTGTCCGTATCTATGTTGGGGACTTTGTTGCCTAGTGGAATATGCTGCTCGCTTTTGAATCGTCGCGTCGTCGTTGGTTGTTATTAATACTTTCTGTGGAATATACTTTCAAATGGCATTGGGTGTGTTCGTGTTGTTATCCTGGCAATTAAACAGTCGTTAAACGGGGGAATTTTAATTGGATATTACATCCGTTGTGGTGTGCGGAAGTGCGAGCGCGGTGCGTTCTTTTCGGCTTGGTAATGATGATTTTCGCAGTCCTTATCGCGATGAATTATGGGATTATAGCTGAAAGATTTTCCGTTTTTCATGGCGGGCAGCTCTGATCCCAATGAAAAAGCTGTTTATTGAAAAATTATAATTAGGAGTCATTTGAAAAAGAGGTTCTTTTCATGGCTTTGACTAAGCGGATCTTGGTGGGTTTATAACTTGGCATCAAAGAGTAGTAACTCTGTACTTGTTGAGCAGGAGGATGGTTACCTTTAAATCTCTTGCTTTGTATTTTTGTGCCAAATATTCCACTTTAGACAGAGATAAGAAAGAGTACGAAAGGAATATGGTACAGGTACATCACAGGGAGTTCCTTTCAAGTGAGAGCTGTAATAAAAGGAAGTCTTTCTTAGGGTTTTTTTCTTTTTTTGTTGGAACTGGCAGCACTTTTTCAAGGAATGTGACAGTGACAGCTGGTTTGTGCTACTTTTGCGTTGCCATTTCAATATTTGACACATGACTAGAGATATATATATATTTTTCAATTAATGATAACTAGGGGAACCCAGCTGTCAAAATTTTACCAAATTCTAGGGAAAAGCTGTGAAAAATAAAATATGCGAAAAGACCTCAGAAAATCCGTCTTTCATTTAGTACAAGTTTCATAAAAATTGGTTTCTAAATAAATTTGTAATCGGTACGACAAAAACATCTAAAATGAATTGACTTTTGTGACGGTCTCTAAACGAGATGGGTTTAGTTTGTAAAATTCCATGAATGTATGCAGAATTGTCATTATTCGTGGGTTCTTACAATTTTTCTGTGTAGTTGTTAGAGACCATGTAAAATTTTCACTGTAGATTGCAACTTGTTGTTTCGTGAAGCAGGGCCCACGATAGTAAACGTGTAGCTTTTTATTATCATTTTAGAGGATAGGATGTCCCTTCTTTCTATTATTACTTACTTACTTACTTAGTCAAGTGCGCTACTGATTTTACTAAACGATTTTCCCCAACTTGTGCAGTTCCTTCCCAGAATTTTCTTCAAGACCTCTTCCTTGTGCTTGGCAGAAGTTCACCTTCGTATGGTGTATCCATGTCCAATCTCCAATGCCATCTTGGAAGGTTCTTTACTGATGAGGTTATACTGTTCGATAATTATGCGGGATTGTGATTTGTGATTGAGATTTTTGAAAATTTCGCTTGAGAAGTTTACTTACTTTGAGATGTTAAACGACGGTCTAGAGATTAGATTTTATCTTTCAGGCATAAATGAGCTGATTTCCTCTTCTTTTCTTAAGTGGCACTGCAGGTGAGACTTTGGAGATAGACGGCTTCCAATTAAGTCGAGGTCTGCATGTGCTGCGTTGAAAAAGAAACGTTGGTTCTCATGCAGAATCTTTTCTCCCAACAATTTAAAAAATCTTTCCTACTACAATAAAAGTGTAACTTTTACCCACTGTACGGTGTTTGTCCGCGTTACATTCAAAAAGTACTGCACGAATTTGACTGCGATTTTCACCCTTACATTGCAAAATGTTGCTATAGAAATATAAGATATATTTTCTTATTATCCGGGTCTAAAAAGCGGGGATCTAACCTGATTTCTAAGCAGAGAGTATTTAAAAAAATAGCTTACAGTAACAGTTTGACTTCGGTAAGGTTCAGATCTGTAATTTCTGTAGGCAAAAACTTCGATAGAGCTTGTATTGTATTTGTTAACCGAAGTAGAGCAATTTCGAAGTAATTGCTTCAAAAAATAACTTCTTGCAGACCTTTGCGAAGTATATTCACAGGCCTTATAGAGGAATATGGAAATAAGTTTCGATAAGATCTCTATTAGACCTGTGAAAATGTGTGGAAAGTCAGCTGTTTCGATAAAGCTTGTGGTTGGAAGCGCTTTCGAGGAGTTTCTTTAGAGCTTACGACCGCAGGCATTATACCAGAAGCAATGAACTGTTTGCATACGTCTCTTAGGAGTCACACTCGCTTAGTGACCGCAAAACCATGGATACCCGAATGAGAGTGTCATTCGGTGAGACTTGTCTACTTACGTTTTGTACATTGTGCCAATCGCGTGTACCAGATAAGTCTCCCGCATAGAAAGGGACTTCCCTGTTCTAAATTTTTGGCGGCTGCATTCCCGTATGGGAACTCGGCATTAAATAATAATTACTCATTAATGGAATAAGATGAAATTGGAAATTTTGGTTTAATTTTTCAGTTTCTATAAATTTTCCGTAAGGCCTTACAGCAAGCATCTTATAGAAAAAGTTGCTTCTTTTGCGAAACAATAACCGGTTGTCATATTTAAACAAATACCTCTTAAGACTCATCATTGTAATGATAAAATTTTATTAAAAAAAAATTTACACAAATTTCAGCCAGTTTTACAATGAAACTTGGTCAGGAAACTGCTCGAGAAATTGTACATGTAGGTAAAATGTCCCATCCGTAAATGGTCACTCGTCCATCCGTTTGGTCGCTGACCTAAAAACGGTTTACAATGTTTTTGAATGGCCAGCTTATGCGATTACATATTTATTTTTATTTGCGAATCGAGAATGAGACACGAAAATCGCCCCGAAGGCGACTATTTTACACAGCACGTATTGAAAACATTTATAAATCTGATATGCATCAGCCAACTACAGGAAACCTATGTTGTAGATACAGATTTTTTTGTTTGCATTTGTATTTTTTTTTTTATTTAATCCGCCTCATTGAATCGACAACGTAATTTGTCATTCCATCCGATAGTGTCGTCGAACGCATCCGGGAATATTTCGCATCTGCATTCACATTAAGGACATCATTAAACAGATTCTTCAACCAATGCCAATCTGTCATTCAGTGAGAAAAAAAAAATCCCTCCCTCTCACATCACAAGCGACCTGTTAACGCATCCGCCATCCAAAAGAGCCGTGATTTCCCTCACTTCCATACAATTAAAGATGCAAATCGGAGCAATTTTTCCATTCAACGGTGCAGCAATTTAAATCTGTTGAATAATAGCTACTAATTGGATACATACAGAGCAACATTCACCGACGAGTGCGCCATCCACCTACAGAGCTACTCATAAGGCGTAAAATTGACATGTGTGAATAGGAGAGTGTATTTTGCTGGCAAATATTAACATTTTTTTGCACCACACACCGTCAGGATTAGTGGCTTAATCTTGTTTCTAACGTATTCTGCCGCATTCATTATGCTCGTGCTGTTAAAATTTCCATTTGGCTAAGGGTAATTGAGGCCATTTGGATCAGTGCGCTCTCGCACCCACTACACCATCCACGAGGACATCGTGTTAATCATGCAAAAATTGTTAAATTGGTCTCGATCTCTTTTCCTCACACTGAATTATAGGTGATGACGCAGGGTTGGGGCGGGTGTTGATTTGGTGTAAGGATGAGGAGTTCTAGAATCATGTATGTCCCTATTGCCGGCACACGGTTGGCCATGGAATCGAGCACTCGCTCTGTAGCACAGATTTTCAAATTGACTGCTCAAAATTAGATTTCCGACAACTAACGATTTCAATTTGTGCGGTGTCAATTGCAGGACGATTTTCGTTTTTTTTTATCGTGTGCACCCAACTTGTATATGGAGTTATCCTATTTGAATTGCGAATTGCTTTCAATTTAGTGAATTAATGGAGTTGTGTACGTGGGAAGGGGGTGGTAGGGTGGTGCAACTCCATATAATACTATATGATAGCCGGATGGAAAGGATATTAAAAAAAAAATGTAAGTATATATATGTCCAACAGATGCATGGGACTGTAATTGAATCGAAATTTAAACGAAAGCGAGTATTGTGTCTCTAAAGTGATTCGTGCATTTTTGTTGAGAATTTATTTCATTTAGCCTGTTCAAATTGGCAGAGACTTTTGCGAGACTGCTCAATTTGTAGGCCGAAATCTAGTTAAGTGTTTAAAGGGGTGTGAGTGGAAAGTTAGTAACACATCAGCTTGTTGAATAATGCATGAAATATGGTTGCCTGCATTAATAGCTATTGATCAAACTGTTAAATAGTTACAAAATAAATAAGAGTCCCCCGCAATATAGGTCGACATTTAAACTTTTAAATTTTTAGTTTTTCACGAAATACATTTTTTTAGACATTCCTGCTTTTTAAGGAAGTAAAGAGAGCAGCGAGTCAGTCATTAGTGTGTTGGATCAGCGTTGCCACAATGATACAAGTGTAACAAAAGTATAACACTTTTTAATTACATATTTTATAATTTTGTTACAATGTTACTTTTTTTCGCTTTGTTACTTTTTTCCAATTCAAATCGTTTTTGTTTTCCTCGTTTAAAAATATTGAAAAGTTCAACTTTTGAACTTTCGAGCAAACTTCTACCAACTTCTGTCAATGGATTTGTTTGTTTACACAGAGCAAAACTTGTGAAAAAATTTGTTACAATTTAAAAAAAAAATTGGACTAGGGTAAAATAGCCTATTGTTGGCACCCCTCCATTGATTGGCACATGAACTTTAAAACAGTGTTTCACATAGTTTTAAAAGATTTTTTCCTCAAATTCGCATATAATATTATTTCTTGAATATATTTTGTTGATCTGGCAGCACCATTGTATTTCTTTATGTAAGTAGTACTAACATAAATACATTTAACCAACAGTCATAAATCTTTCCCGCCTTTTTGCTATAAACGTTAACGATTTCACAAGGGTGACAGTGAAGTAAAAGTGTCTTTTTTTCTTCTTGAAGTGACAATTTTAGCTGTTTTTATAAGTTTTCCCTTAATTCAAAGACTATATTTAAGGTATTGTTGTTTAAAACTTATTGAAATATATTATTTATAACGTTTTTAATGGTGCCAATTATTGGAAATATAATCAACAAATTTCCAAATATTGGCACTGTGTCCATCATTGGTTGCAGTGCCGATTACCCGGTTATGGGCACTGTGCCAATCATTGGGTTGTGCCAATTAATGGCGCAAAGTACACTGCCCATCATTGGAAAATTGAGAATTGAGACACTGTTTGCCGGTTTTTTTTATTTTTTTGTTATTTTATACCACAATATATTGGTGCCAATAATTGGACTGAGAAATGCCAATGAATGGAACGAAGTGCCGATAATTGGTGAGAATTGACTTTGCTTTGTTTTACTGTGTTTTTGTTTATGTTTTTTAAGAAATTTTATGTTTTGTTTTTGTTCTTTATTTAAAAATACCTTAATAAAGGTAAATGAATTACTTTAAAGTTATTTGAATATTTTATTTTATATTTACACACATATAAAGACTCAAGTTTTCTTAATGTGCCAATGATCGGGTGTTTTACCCTACGCGTCTCAGATTCGATACCTGCAATAAATTATTCGTTATGCATGAGCTGCACTCAAAATTGGAGGTGCCTAAAACAGATGTTCTAAGTGCTACTAATTTCGGCGCATGGACATAACTCCAGGTGACATAAATCCATTATGGACTTATGTCCCATTTGTTATGTCCAAAATTGTGTTATGGACTTATGTGCCACTTTGGTGGGACACGAGTCCATAACTTAATTTATGGATTTGTGTCCCTTCTGACATGTTTTGTTGGTTCTGCGAAAAAAGGGCCCAATGAAATAACTAAAATCTGAAATAATACAGGAAAATTTGGGGTGTTATTTTCTTTTTTGGGCGTTTATTTCCTAGTGAAAATTTGGGTCATTTCATCGCGCGATTTTTTGTACCAAATTTTCACTATTTCTTAATGTTATAGATAGTTTATTTTATTAAAAATCCAAATTTACAAATTTGTTTTTAAATATTTCTGTTAATTAAAGACACTGTATAAAAAAATATGTATTAACGGTTTTACATATTTTTCTTAAGTTATTTAAATTATTTGCAGGGCTGCCAGACTCTTTGACGTCCAACATAGGTACTTAAGTACCTACCTATTTTGGGTTTTTTTTTATTACGCTGTTTTTATGTTTTTTTGTTTCGTTGAAATAAACAATTGTTAAAGATGACCCTACTGTGTTATAAATTTTATTTATGATGCTTTATAAAAGCAATTACTCAAAATTGTGCGTTTTGGACTTTATTTTTGTGTATGAGGTAATTTGTTGGGAGCCAATTGAATTATTATGGATTTTTAATAATGGAGGTATTGCTTGTCTTGAAAGCCCATAGGCAATGAATACCGTTCAAGACGTTATAGGCAACAGCGCTTAAATGAAAGTAGGAGAGCTGCGTAAGGATTTAAGGCTTTATTGTGTAATTTGAAATTAATTTCCGCCTGTTAAATGTTGGGCGAAAAAAATTCTATACTGCATTTCATGTTTGATTTAAGATGCAGGTCCTACATTGGGCGCCAAATTCACAATATGAACTATTGACCTCCTAAAAGCATTCCCTACAAGATAATGTTAGACTATACTTTTATTTAAGTCCAAATACCTTAAAAATACCATCACATATATCTTATGTTTCATATCAGAGGCAGAGGATACGTTGAGTGCCAATTTAATAATATTTTGGAGAATTATTTTTTTAGACTTTTATCCCTTTAAAAACAATAATCAAAGTTAAATTATAATAAAAGAAAGCGGCAGTGCTGCCTGTTTAGTGTTTAGTGATTTAATAAGGTTTAGGGGAAATTTAATTTACCTAATTTAATAGCTTGAAGTATCTTAAAAATCCCCGCGGCAGTATGTTTGCCTATTGATATTAAACTTTGACATAGCTTCATCTGAAACCCCGGTTAGAAATTTTGTTATAGAAGGCGCATTAAAAATAAAAGTGTTTTGCACTTAGGTAACCAATAAATTCTGCGAACTCACAGTGGGTCTTTTCTCCATAAAAAAATTTCTATTGAAATCTACAAATATTTTTAAATAAAGGCTCAATGCACTATACTAATATTAATTTTAAGTTTCCATGCTATGTTTTACAAACTCACAATAGTGATAGTTTTTGCATAAAATTACCCATTGTGACCTACAAAAGATTTAGTGGGAACACTGGGAATGATTATTAGTGAGGCCCAATGCTAGTAATCCGATAGTAAGTTAAAGCTTGCATTGGCCCTAAACCCTTAGGGTGATTGGCAAACTTCCAGTCCATCGTGTTGCTTGGTATAATGGTATCTGCAAAGATTGGAGTCTTGATCTTTTCTAAATATTGCTTAATGCGTTTTTTTCTTTCCAAAATACACCCATTTTCAAGCGGAAGTTGTATCTCCTGGTTCATTACTTACATTATATATTTTTAAGGTCACAATAGATAGTTTTGCTCAAACAACTTCTCCATCGAAAGGATTTACCAGTCGTTAATGTGTCCAGGTATACTAAAGCAAACATTTACATACTTCCCATCATTGTGAATACTAACAACTCCAATGCAAAATACGACGATTTTCGCTTTATCGTGCATCTACACCACGGCACACACTTTTGTGGTTTGTTCCAAAGTTCCGAGCATAAACGGTCACCCATCCAATTAGCTGCGATGTAATTTACATGCCGAATGGCTATATCCAACTCATTTCAAACCCATACTGCGGTCTCTTTGTCAATAAGACGCATCCAGCTATCGTGTTCAAGTGCCCCATTATGCACATACTCCAAAAACAACCCTACCAAATAAGCCTATTGCACTATAAGTAGACTTCAAATACCTGGCTGTGGATGGGGTCCACTTTCACACCCGGATGCAGCCCCATACCCAAACCTATCACTTGTACGAACGAAGAACAAAACCGAAACCATTCACTGAACAATATACCCAAGTGTCATACCGTACCCTAAACTGCAACTCATCCGCCCATTATATAGAGTTTACGAACGCACCCCTACTCCAGCAGCGCTCAGGAGTCTGTTCTCGCAGAAATATTACATAGTTGAGCATTCCAAAAATGTTACCCATCGTCCATAGAAAATGTCAAAATACCACAAACACTGTGTTGGACATGCCTTAATTGTGGTCCTGATCATGATGGCCCCAGTCGTCTGATGCGGCCGACTGACCACCCGACCGCCCTTAATATTTCCACAGCCATCAATGTAACATTGCTTCACGCTATGTAAATAAAATTCCCCTTTGGCACCGGCATGCACCAGGCACTCTAAGGTTGTATGCAATTAGCTGCAGTTGTTAGTGACGGAGGGTGGGCGGTGTGCCAAACACAGTTGCAAGCCTGGCAGTCCTTTTTCGCGGGAATTTAAATTAAAATTTTCAATGACATGTACACTCAAACTCAGTTCATTTCTATGGTATATTGTTAGTCAACTAATTAAAATTGTATAGAATTATGATAGGGCGATGGCATTGCACGCATTTGTTGCATCATTTTGGCATTTGGTTTGTTATTGCGTTTTCTGTTTGGCGAAATAGACTCGGGGGGCACGGTTGTGTCAAAGAAATGATTGAGCGATGACGCAGATTTGCAAAGCATATAACCCCCAAGCATCCGACAGCAACCAGTTTAAATGCGATTTTCCACGAAGCCTGAAACTGTTTTGTATAATTCGCACACACAGGAAAAAATCCCTCTCTGGAAGCACGTCATGCAAGGATATGCGCTTAGGGCGTTGCTGATGTTAGATCGATTTAATTGACAAAGTGTGTAGAGGTCGATGCGTGGGCATATGTTGAAGGCAACGAGTTTCTATTCCAAGGACATTCCAGAGACGAGTCGAAAGAGCTAAACAAAACAACAAAAAAAAACGCCACGTGTGACTTATTCCATCCGCCCTTTGACTTAATAAATGGCACAAGTCAAGAGCGATGAATAATTGACACACAAGTGCCACTGACGTAGAGTGTCCTTTGGATTGTAAAGAATCCAGCTCCCCATTTCCATTTTTTTTTTTTAATAAAGTTAATCAAACTACTCTCCCCTTGTACAACTAAATGGATTGAAATTTATAACGCTGTCATTGGTGATATATTTCCTCTCGTCAACGTAACACAATCCTCATACCCTCTGGAGAGTGATGCGGTGCATCCCCTCGTTTCATAGAGTGACAGCCAGCCCGCACCACTTTAAAGTTTCCCTGGACAAATTCATAATTTCCTTTCCCATTTCGCAGGAGATATTTGTCAAAACACTTTTATTCTAAATGTTTTCGTTTTCATAACGAAACCAGACAGTGGGGTGCTGGCCTCGCATAAATTAGTCTCGACATAGTAGTATTGAGTTTTGGTGTATAATGTCCTTGCACAGATGCAATACGCATTAAAGGAGCCCAACAGCATGAACATCCCTTCCAATTGGCTTTGAGTGGCTCCCTTTATTTTTGTTGATCCTTTTTGTTGCTTCCTCTGTTCCCGTTTGGTTATTACAATTTCTATATTGTACTAGATAGAACAAGTTTGAGGGCGACAACGAAAAAAAAAAATGAACAAAGACACTTTGGCTGATACTCACTTTGCGATGCCACTCCAAGGAGAAGTATGGAAACAGAACTCTCTGACAGCGCGAGGGTTGATTCCTTTAGCATAATGAGAATGAAATGATGGAATTATTTTTCCATTTCTGACGAATGATTCATGTAGCCTTTGTTGTCCTCATAAATGGAGTAAGAAATGATTCTCTATTTTTTTTTCACAACCCCATAGAGTTTGACAAATAGTTCGCCAGCGATATGGTGGGGGTAAGTAGTAAGGTATCATAAAAAGCCAGTCTGAGTGGGTCAGATTAATTCGAGCTCCTTGCAATTAGAATGCATTTGCAAGGACAATTTGTAACAATTAGCGGCACTAATGCAAATAAATTCACACAAATTGCCATCTCACTGAGCGTAGACTGCAAACTGCAAAGGCAACTACCTTTAAAAGATACGAAATTGGTCAATATTTTCAATCTTTAAAAATTTTCTTCATTTGGTCTTGAATTGTGATAGTAATGATCCCCAGGATCTCTGCATCAAGGAAGGTGGATGGCAAAGGCAATATATGCACTTAAAATTGCCCTCTTCACTAAACAGATGGAATGTTCCTTTACCAGAACTGAAAGGAATGAAACAGGTCGTATTTTTAGTCAGCGTCATATATATGTTAGCTTTTGGCACAAGGACGATTAGAAAAGGCACTTGAAAATCATATCTATAGAAAAATGAAACACCTAAAAGGCTACTCTTTTTTTTTGTCGTACCGATTGTGGAGTCGTTTCGAAACCAATTCTTATAAATATTGAAGAAAATTAAAGGCAACTTTTCGTGGGTGAATTCCCGCATTTAAATAATTGTAAGATCACACTTTTAGTGCTGTCAAAATGTGGGCGCTTTGCTATCCTAGTTGTTATTATTATTTAAGACTGGGGAAAGTTCGACCGTCTGTCATATCGTACTATATAGTACTCAAAGGCAAGATAAAAGAGGTATGTAACACCAATTTGTGGGGTACTAGTACTAGCTCTTGGCGAAATGTATCATTTTTAAGGACTGCCTGCAGTGACTGATATATTTCGTGATCTGCCAACAAGATCCCACCTCAAGTTCCGCGGTGGTACAGAATCTGCGGAAAGCTTCCTGAGGTGCTGCCTAAAACTGTCTTGTGAAACGAAGCCCATTTGGTTAGGAAGGTTATTTTTGAGGCATGCTTGGAATCTTTTCGGTTATGTTGCCCCAGTTTCCAGAGGTCTGTAGCCTTGTGAGTTCTTCTTTGAATATGCGCAATACAAATAGGTTCAGGGCCTAAAAACATAAAAGCTGATGCTCGCCCTCTCTAGGGGTATTGGCCATCTCATTATCTTTTATCTCCACATAGCCACATGGGTATCAAACAGTGGGCCACCTTTTTCTTGCTTATTCAGTCAATTAGGTTGTCGTAGTTGGACAGGTCTGCTCATTGATTTACAATATTTGGTCCTGTTCTAGGTACGAAAATTCCCACTCCAGTTCCCTGATAAGCTCTTGAACGCTTTGTGTACCCATAACCACTTTATTGTGGACTAGCTGACCCGTGCTCGACTTGCTTCACCCGCCGTTTTTTTTTATAAATATGTTCCCTCCCTTGGACCTTTCTAAAAGCAATATAAAGACAATAGAAACATAATTTTAATTCCTACTAAAAAGTCTACACAAAAAAGATTTACCTACGCAAAGTTCTGTTATTTGTTCCCTCTTACCTACCTCAAATGTCGGCGAAAAGAAGCAACACGAATGAAACAACTTGACATTGACACACAAACCCCACCCCAGCCCATTTCAAAACGACGACTGCCCATTGAAGTGCGAAACATATGATCACACACACACTACTGCAACGGTACTCACTGCTGCACGACTACTGATAGTGGTATCCACTGAAAGGAAATTGTGGGCGATGTTTTGAATAACTGTTTTGAACATTGCTCAGCTTCAGGACAACGCAGGAGGATGTTTTTTATCTTAAATGATTCAGGAGAAAATTTACTAAATTCACCTGTTTTTTTATTTTTCAATCCGATTAGCCATTACTGAGCTAGGTCTGTATAAACAGATTTTTCCTTACATATATCCGTTGTTTTTTTTGGACTATTTTGTAAAAACCAAGCTATATTTTGGGTTAAAAAGTATCCTAAAGTCTGACCCAGAACATAAGTAATCACTATGCCAAGTTTCATCAAAATCCGTCCAGTAGTTTCTGCGTGATGCGCGGTCAGGCATTTTTTATTCAACAGTTTTATTATATGTACAGAAGAGAAGAGAAGAGAAGAGATAGAGATTCTTTGCTTCAATTCTTCTTGTTGCTAAGCCAAGTAACAATCCTCGTTGTTAAATAAATTTCCCAATAGTATCGTCTCTAGGAAGTTCCAAGAGTGGCTGTTTTTTGAATAAAATAAACTCTCCTCTTCCTGTTTCTTCATTGCCCATTCTTTGCGTCGCTTTACTGTCATATTCCTCAAGCAAAAGTTGTAAAGATGTCAGATCAAGTAGCACCTCCATGACTGCAGTTGGACAGTTTCACATAGCTCCTGAAATAGGAATGCGGCATGCCAGTCGTTACACTTTATTGTGTGAATGCTGAAAGGATTAATGACTTTTGCTTATGCAATTGCTTCATCTGTTAATTGGGCTCACAATATGCAATGTACATCCATCTGAGGATGGTGCTCCCCCCCTACACCGAAAAAATTGGGTACAGTGGACCGAGATTGGTCTGAGTGCTCCAGGATTTCGAATCAAGATGTACCGAGAGCCTTATTGGACTCAGTCGTTCAAGTTTTATTTTCCATCAAAATGGTATTACTTCTGTCTTTGTTGGATTTAGGCTTAGTCCAGCCTTTAAGCACAATTCCCAAGTCCCCTTTGTATAATATATCACTGAGGGTTTCATCATCAACATTTACCTTAAGCTTAAATATCGGTTAAAAGATCGCTCATGAGTACGAAATGCTGTTGGTGTCATGACTGGTCACTGCTCCATAGGCTGATGTGCCAAAAAGTTGAATCTTTCTTTAGACGACTTCTGAAGAGGCTTTATGGATGACGCGACAATTATTCATTATTACTACCCTGGCCAATATCAAACAGAAAAGCTTCACCTTGCATCTTTAGCTTTGGAAATTTTGACAACTCGCCAATGAAAAACCAATAAAGTCTTAATCTATGTTTAAGGTATAAGTGCCGACTTGTTATTAAAAATGAAACAACGTTAGTCCTATAACCATGTAGCTTGTGGTCCACAATCGATACTGAAATACCCAAAAAACCAACATATTTTGATAGAAACCAATTTCTGGCGCTCGTAGCGGTGACAGCGACTCAACTGCATCATTGGAAGCACGGGTTAAATCTAATATACGGTTCAAAAGACGTCCCATGTCTTCTCCACTCTGTTTTAATCAGAGCAAACTTTAACTTTAATTGGACAAAACTTTTTAATTCGCTCTGAGACCAGTTAGCTACGACGAAAATCCTCTAAAATGCAAATATCTCCCAGCAAAATCCTTTAAAACCAAAAAAAAAACGGTAACTCCCCAACTGACAATGCAATCAAACGGATTTTCCCCAAGACTGGACATTTGCTACCAAAGCTACACACTAACTAACTGACCAACAGCTCTGTAGACCGTATAGGTTAGGTAGCTATCTGTGCCGATGCTGACGTTACCACCATTTGGTTGGCTATATGTATAGACTTGAGTGTTTCATGCCGGTGACATTCGCGCGTATTTACAAAACGCAATGATACTAGGCCGTTTGCGAAATTCGTTAAAATTGCCAACGGAATGACTGATTCAGAGGTTTCTGTGCACGTCACCGTCACCGCTGCTGCGTTGCAGCGTTGAAAATCGTTCCCGGATGTGCGTGAAAAGTTTTCGGTTTTTTTTTTATCCGATTTGATCCTTGTCTGATGCAGAATTTTGCGGTTACCCCCGGCCGCATGTTAAAGAACATTTATACGCAAACAGATTCGCAATTATGGACTTTCCTTTCTGCCAGCGCCGACCGGTCGGTGGTAGTAAATGGATCGCCACTCGCTGTGTCTGGGTGTTGTAATATTGGTCCACCAAAAAAGGACACTGCATCCTACGGCGAAATTGTGGCGTTAACGGGCGCGCAGTAGGCAGATGGTCATCTATCAAGCGGTCCAGCCACTAGTGTGCAATTTACTAAGCTGTGCGTCGGCTGTAAACAGCATATGCGGACCACTTGAGTATTGCCCATTTTATTGCTCAGTCCTTTGACGGACGCGTAAGCGCACAAACATTTTTCAATGGAATAATTCGTTTCGAATGAGTAACAGATTGTGGTGGGATGTGGAATGTGAAATTGGACAACGGACTTGAATTTATATCGCACGAACGACGTGCTTGCGAAGTAATAAAGAAATCTATCACTCAAGTCCGTTGGGGTGCATTAAGAGCGCGCACATGAATTAAATTTGTGTTCTATGGGCAATTTTAAACGTTGGGGTTGAAGTCGTAAATAGTTTAGGGAAGTACTGTGGATGTAAATGAGGGCGGGTTCTTGCATTTCTTTACTTTTCAGTTGGCACATTTCAAGCTCGGCAATAGCTTTTCTAATTGACATTTGCTTGAGTCTTCAAAAAGTAAAATACTAGGAGAAAGTTAAATGACATTTTCGGTTTGTTATGCAGTCGAATTTTCATTTAGAGCGGACTTTCAGAAGGCAGCAACCACCTCCAGTAGTCAACAAGTCATGGCCATGCCCACAATCCGACAACCACAAACTCTTACCGGTAATCTATTCCGCATCTTTGGCTAAATTGTCATGTAGATGTCATAATTTGTAAATCCAATTCCAGAACTCTCTCAACAACCTGTCTAATGAATAAATTTGAAATGCAAAAGAATTACCCCATGAATATTAAATGCAATAGCAGTTGCATGTCAATTGATTGCATGCACATTGTCTCTGAATGTGTGTCTCCTATCTATAGGTATATGCCTGCCGTCCAACAGACAAACAACAAGTGCGCACTGCACATCATCAATCTACCATTCAGCATTCAAATTATGTCCCAACACCAGATGAAACTTCACTTAAATTCATTTGAAACTTTACTGTAACAAGATTTGCCTTAATCCTTAATCGTCCATCCTTTCGTTGCCGTTGGCGCATATATTTATATATATATAGTGTCATTTGGAAAATCAATCGCAAGTCATAGCAAGGATTTCCGTCGAAAATTGTCAACTTTCAAACTGCTGCCCAGAGAGGACACCCTAACGCCAATCCTGTCCAACAAAACCAATTATTCAATTTTGAAACTCACAGCCTCTGTATGTGTGTGTATGTATAAATGCACATTGCACAGATGCTGAGAGCAATTGGCAACAGGAGCAAGTTGTTCCTTTTGTCTCCTCTAATGATGATTCCGCATGATGACTTCTTACCTCGGTGCAGTAAATAAGTGGCATTCACCACAAGGACCGCTACCGAACTTCCTCAATTCTAATACCACACCACCGACCGGCAGTGGTCCTTATCACCTGATATACCGTAATGCAGACATCTTTGAATTTGTTACTCCACATCATAGCCGAATTCATTGCAGAATGCATTTGTGTCGATGCAAATGTCAGGAGCTTCTGCTCCTTCCTTCCCAATCCGCACTTAAGCTGCCGAGAGATATGAAATGGAATAGAGCGTAGGAAGGTGGACGTATGGAAGGTTTATCGGCTTGGCATACAGACTGTGGGGGAGTGTTTGTATATAGGTTCGTGGGAGAGATCTCTTGCGGTATAGTCGGACTTGGACAGCAGCATCGCTCTCTAACCGGTCTGTCGGTTTGCTAAGGGCAAAATGTGTGTGTGTATTTGTCGGAGAATATTGCATTCAAAATGCGAATTGGTTTTGCATATTCAATCAAAAGTTTTCGGTACAAATGCAAATATGGATGTGGAAACAGTTAGCTTTAATGCATCGCTCTACTGGCATAACCACTTTACTGGGCGACCTCCATCCATCAGCCATTGAAATTCCATTAGTTCCATTGAGATGGGGTGTGGATCTGAACCGCCGAACCGCCTCACCATCCATTACCACACGATATCGTATCGTATCGCATCGTCGTCGTCGTCCACCAAATGCCCTCCCACCCTTCGCCGACGAGCAAGGTGTTTGCATTATTGTTTCACACTTTGGAATAGTTTTGGGTTTTTCGAAATCGATTTTCGTGCAATCAAAAAAGAGCGATTTGCGCTTGACTTCCGCACTTCTGGAAAGAGCAGCTTCGAAGGGTCAAAATAGTTTCTTTTCTTTTGTTTTAAGTGTTTTAAACTAAAATCTCGGGTTCGAATCAAGTTCCTATACGTTAACGCATTGATAATGTAATCTTTAGATTGTCCCAATTACTGAGTACATCGTTTAATAATTTAACTACCTCATCTTCTAATAAGTATCTTTTTTCAAAGTATTTGTGTTCAAAGTATTTGTGTCGGAATTCTTAAAGCATAGGACATCTTCTTATGAAATTCTGTATATTTTCAGTTTCTTGACCTGTTTGCTTTAAAAGTAGTTGCATTTAATTAAATTAAATCACATCGAGCTTCAGTATTGATAAAGTACTTAGGACCCGTTTCAAAATCTAAGTTTCTATAAAAGCTTTCAGTTTCCTTCGCTCTTTTCAAATGGTAACCTGACTTTAATTTGGTTAACAATTATTCTTTTTGCATCAGTTTTACGGTAAGCTGATGCGGCAGCCGATTGCTTCCGTACTCGAAAAGTGTCCTTCCTATGTACCTTTTTCTTCCATTCCGGCTTTCAACATAAGTGCGTGAAAATGGGCAACCGCATAATCCTTTTCACAAAATACCTTTGGAGTTTATCTAAACTTCTTCAAAATTCGTGTGACCCCAAACTTGCGCTCCATTTATGATTGTACCGCATTGTCAATTTGTTTTGTGAAGGTCATTTTTGAAGTCAATTTCATCCCTGTACAACAGTAATTTTTTGTAACTTTTATTTCCTCTCCATTAAAGCACCACTGCTCTCGAATAGCTGTTCTGCCCCCATTTTTGAAAATCATGATTTCCGATTTAGTCATGGTCACTTCTAGATTCCATTTATTGCGGTATTTTTCTAATTTTTTTAATCATCCCTTGCAGAGCTGATATGCTATCTGCCAGAATTACAATGTCCTCTGCATAGCCAATTTTGGCGCTTTTTGAATGAAAAAGGGGAAAACGTCTGGGATCACTGTAAGTATCTATGAATAAGCCACCTTCCAAGCATTCATGCAAATAATTTTTGTAAAGTGAGAATAGAAACCTTGTTTAATTCCAGATATTGTATGTCCATACTGCTGATTTAGTGCTTTATAATGTTCTCTAGTAGTCTCACAATTTTGGTTAATACTCTCATTTCATATAATTTGTATATATTAAAAGCTTACGTAAGACTTTATTGAATAAAAAAATAAATAAATATTTTGGCGCGACAGGTCTATGGGACCCAAGGCCTAGCTTCTCGCAACCATTCGCTTTGTGTGGGTTTTCAATTTTTGGGACGAATGGAAGGGATCTACAATTTTACGCCGAGTCCAAACGGCTAATTGAGAAGCTCATTCATGACAGTTTTACTCTCGGATGTTTGTCAGACGTTCGCGAGAGGTGGCGCAGCGGAAAAAAACCTTAAGATGTAATTTGGCCCTCTCGGGATTCGAACCTGAGCCCCTCGCTTAGTAGCCCAACACACTACCACTAAGCCACTGCGCCGACTTTATTGAATGCCGCTTTAAAATCTACGAAAAATGCGTTAACCTTCTGCTTTCTACAGAACTTCTTTTAAACCGGCTTGGTATTCTGTAAAAAAAAATTCTCCCTCGCATGTGGCACGTGCGCTGCTTATAGGTTATCTTCTACAAGCTTCAATGTGTTTTGTCAACTTATCAGTCGAATACGGTTCCGCGAAAAGAACTTGGTTATCATGTCGCATTATCGACCAGTAGACCAACACATTTTAGAAAAAAAATATGGTCCAATGACATCTCCAAAATCCGCACCAAATAGTGACACATTGTGAATGCCTTTACTTTTAGACAGTCACATGTCGCCGTCGGTTCTCTAAACCACAAATACAGCACTTTTAAGTGGTAGCCAAACTTTCATTATTTTTGAAATATTGTTAATCGAATAAAAAACATTGGTCCATATTTCATTAAAATCGGTTGCGAAACAACGCTGCAATCGGTACGACAAAAAAACGTGTAGCCTGTTAATATTATAACGATTTTAATTTGCGACGATTTTTTAACGAGCAAACTCGACTATATTTTCCAGTTTAAAATATGAATTTTATTTTGCCAACCAAACACTTTCTGGCACTTCGATATTTCGATCAGAGAGCGAGTGTGAATTGTAGATACTGATTAATACATAACACATTTGCTTGACAAATTTAACGGGTGGTTTCCAGTACATCTAATATATGTTGGGGTTTTGAAGTACCCGCTAAATACTGTATGCAGTTGAGGGGATATGAGGGGAATGAATGAGGAGATAGCTCAAATCAGTGCTGATACCTTCAGGCAAACTTTGATTCGCTTTAATTTAACCCGTCTCAGAAAAGAAACTTAAACCACTTTCTAAACAGCTCCAACTGTGGCCTGAGCGGCATTAGAAAGACAGTAAATATTTCTGAATACAAACATTGCAAGGATACCACGAATACACATGACAGAGGGGACCGGTCAAACCATTGGTCATATATCACTTCAAACCTATCAGCGTTGGTGTGCAAAGTCCTATTCAAATGTGAATAAGGCCCCGAACTTGAACATAGAACTAAAGCCAACATTTCCCTTTCCATAAGACGAGGTGTCATGCCGATAAATATTGTTGTTAACATTTCATTTAGCCAAATTCAATCCTTATACTGATTTACTCATGATTTTACAGCACTTATGTCTTTTAAGTCAAAAAAAAATAGAAGATTCACCCTCGCGTCGTTAAACGACGTCCTTAAGTACATGTTTATCGCCTTATAACTGACTCACAACCTACTTCTCGACTAGTGCCAGATTTGACTTCTTCTCTTTTGCTTGTGCACACTTTCATTCTATCTTATCGATGACAGGAGCTTACGTAGCAATTTCACACCCCATTCAACTCCCCCGCCAGACACATCGACTAAGTTAAGAATCACCAAACAAAAAAGGATCTACAGCAAGTTTTTCCCGTCCGCCTTTCATCGACTCGATTTCCGTAGACACAGTCGCTCTTATCAATTTGTTGAAATCAGAGTCATACTTGAAGCGTCTTAAAAATCCATAAAGGAAATCGCTTTCGCTATATACCTACACATATTTATGGCATGCGACACTGACACACCTCAACGTTTTTCTTACACTCGAGTATGATAGCCCCGGCCCCAGTTCACTGCTCCTCCTGGCCGAAATGACCCGCTTCCTCCGCCCACCAACAAAAACATTCACATTTATGTACCTAAGTGGATATGAATACGAAAAAAAAAAAATGAAAATAACCCCGGCGACATGCAACAGAGAGCAATGAATAGCAAACAGAAATAGAGCAAGAAGAAGGACACCCAACTTGATGATAAAAAATGTGATTTTTATTCCGAGTGTTCAATGCGCGATGACAATTTCAGATATGAGATTTCTATCTTCCGTTTACAGGACTCAGCCGCTGCTGCTATACATCTGCAAAAAGAAGGACTGAGGGGTGGGGGTCCTTTGAGCGGTATTATGCATTATACACATATCCATAATACTATCGTAAAGAATCAACTAGAGAGGAGCCCGGTTAGTCTAGAAACAAATAAACAACACCGACTGGGGAGGGTGGTATGCAAACGGGTGTTGAAACGCTCCACTCCGAGGGATGGTGAAAATTATGCGATAAAAAATGGCACACAATTTTCCTAATGGAGGAGCACAAGATGTTCCCGCGTGAATAGGGCAGGGTGTCACTAATATTTATTAACCCATTTTTATTTTGCTCCTTTATTTCCTCGTTAATTTTGTTTGTTTATCCTTTGCATATAAATATTGTGTTACATGTGACATGGAGCATTGAAACTGTGACGCCATGTTACATGTCGTACAAGACAGTGTGTCTAGGCGATATGGTGCTATTTTCTTGTGTAGTCTTTTCATGGCAACTTTACATGATTGTTGATTGGATCGGAGCTAGACTTAGGCGGGTTTTAGACTTCTAAATGTAGCAATTCAAATGAGTTAAATAAGGGCGTTTTCGGGATACTCGCGCTATCTGTTTTAGCCGGCATGATTTAATAATCGATGTTCATCTAAAATGTGAAAACAAATTCAGATGATCTAGATCCTGCGGGCGGGAACTTACCTACGGAAACCCACCTTTCATTTGGTCCATGTTTCATAAAAATCGGTTTTGAAATAACGCCGTTATCGGTACGACAAAAGAGCGTGTAATATAATTTCTTATCGCAACGCTTAAAATATTTGTTTACTTCATTGTGGCTGCACCAAGCATTGCCCCTACTTCGTGTGCATTGCCAAGGAAGGCCCCTCCTCTTCAAGGACCAACCATTTCAGTAACAGTTTCCAAAACAATAATACTTCATGAATTACGAACTGCTAACAAGCAACATCAGCGGGACAAAAAAAAAAAAACTCTCCCCCTCCAGTCACTGTCAGTTGCACTTTGGCACATCCTCAAAATTTCATTCTTAAGGACCAGCTAAAAGATAAAAAATAAATACTATACCAAGGCACCACACAACATTGCCCAGTCCCTTGGAAGTTCGAAACCTATAAATACCAGAGCGTATGTCTTCACGTCGTTAACTGTGAAAGCTATACTGTGTTAAGCAGCGCGCCTTCACAAAGCTCTTTCCGCTCAAACATCGTATCGGATATCTTTTTGCATCCGTTTCTATTTTTTCGGCCAAAAATGCGCGCAAAACAAATAAAACCACACTCGAAAGAATGCAAAATGCACACATGCCATTGCAGCAGTACGTGCAAATCGGCAAGGATGTGCCAAAACAAAACACACAGACGCACAGAATATCCAGATACACTCCGGCCTATATGATTGCTTCCCTGTGAATACTTTTGTTTAAAAGGAAGGTGCTGCCTTTTTGGCATCATATTCGTATACCAAGATCAAACTGTAGCCATTGAACGGAAACACATACATATGTAAGTACTTGGAGTGCATATCGTCCTACGAGTACGTATCGTATGTTGGGCATGAGTTTATCGACGCTTCAGGTCTCGTTTTGGGAATCCAAGTCCAATAAAAAACAATAGAAGGAACAAAAATGATTCGGAAATTATTATGAATTCCGAAGGATGGTATATTTGGCAAATTGTATGCTTAGAATATGTTTAGGGGCGTCGAAGGATGATACAGATGCTATATGTACATATGGGGAGTCGTCATTTTATTGCAATTTGATAGTTTTATTAACATCCCTTGTAGATGGAAATGGCTCTTATTTCGTATATGTTCCGAAAAACAATGGAAGTCGATAGAGACTCGTAGCATCCGACAAAGCATATACGTATGGGTACGAGTACGTCAAGTAATAAATATTTGATTTAAGGGCTACAGAGATTAATAAGTTCATATTTTTTGGTTAGGAATGTAGGGAAGGCACAGACCAACATGATTGACTTTACAATTAACTTTACAAAATTGGAGAGTTTTTCTTGTTGAATAATTGCAATATTGGAATGCAGTACTGTCGAAGTTTTTGACTAAATAAATACATTGGGAACGTTCAAGTATCTAGTTTAGTAAGTCTGACAGCTGACTGGCTTGATGTATCTCAGTTTTGATTTGCCTAGATCGGTCACATGGCAGCTGTGTCAATTGACGTTTATGGAGGGGTATAAGACGAGTCTAGTCAAGAAATTCGTGACTGAGCACTAAGTTGACAGTTCGCATATGAGGCTGACGTAGAAAAAGTGACATTTCCGACTAATCTCGCTTTTGCGTTCAGGTTACATCTATTCCAAACCAATCAAGATAACTAAGTTTTTAAATGTGCCCATTTCCTTGCCAAATAATAACGCACAAAAAATGTTAAAAGATTACGGAATAAGTTGGAACTCATTGGCAGAAATCTCAACTTGACAAACAAAATTGACAATTTGATCGCGTTCAGGGATTTAAAGCGATGGCGACGTTCATAAAGTTCATAATGTGTTAAAAGATCAAACGCTAAATGTTAAAAAAAAAAGTTAAGGCTTCGTCAAACAGAACGCGTTTTTAACGCCGCGGTGAGATTAATTTACGCGGCCGGCGGTAAAATTTTGACGCAACGTTCGAACCGCGCGCCGCGTGATGTTTGCCGTGATATGTAATTCCCTAAAAAGAAAAAGGATTTAAGTGCAAGAAATCTACAAAAAGAGAAATTCTTTTGATGTTGCCCTCCATATCTCAGCCTTTAAAACTGCATTTGTATACGATTCATCACACATATACGTACAAATATGGGTAATTTCAAACACATTCGATTAATTTTTCCGTTTTTTAGAATATAAAATCATGAAAAATTATTTCAAACGCCCCGCGTCATAAAATAATCTGTAATTTTTCACAACACCGCGTTTCACCACCGCGTTCAAATGCCGTGGTGATTTCAACGCAGCGTTGAAAACGCGCTCTGTTTGACGAGGCCTTTAAGTGGCCAATTGGGTGCCGTGAAATAACGCTGAAGTCCAAAATTTGCCATTATTTCACTTTGTGAAAGAGAAAAAAAGCCGAGCCGGCCTTATTTCGCTTTGAGTTACATTCAGATAATATGCAGAAATATAGCTACCCTTTTTAGGTACTATTATATATTCGCCCTAATTTTGAGCTATTTTTTCTCAAATTCTCAGTTGATCTTGAGCGACGTGCACGGGTTTTATTCTTTACATCACTAACATGTCCCAACAGCTCGAATTTTTCCACCAATTTCTGTATTGCGGTCCGCCAAGGTGCTACACGACGACCCAAAAATGCTTTAGTTTTGCGAACTGTGCCTGCAAAATTTCCACCATTTTTGTTGTGAGTATCGTTCAATTTTTAGTAATGGCGAAGTTTCTACTTGTCAAATGTAAAAAAATAACAGCTTAAAAAGTGACAGCTACCGAAATAGCGGGCTATTCAAAATAACACCTCTTATTGGAAAACCCTTTATAACTGGGGCCTTAGTAGGGAGATTTCCAGGCGATCATCGAAGCAGATGTCCTGACCTTTCATTTGCATAATATTGGACCTTCTTTTTTAATAACAGAGACCTCCTTATAATCTGTTTTTATTCATTTTTAAAAGAAACTGTGAATAATATCCATAACTACTTTCAACCTGACGTCTGTCAAAATCATTTTTAAAGATTTTTTTAAATATTGGGGACGTTCGGATACTTAGAAGTTGATAAGATTAGTAAGTCTACGAAAGTGTCAACTTGATTGTTGATTGGTTGAAATAATTGTTCACTTAGGTACTTCGGAAACTGTGGCATCTATTTAGTCGACTAATGTACCGTAAATGAGAACGCTTAAACAAATAAATGAGTAGTTAGCCGAACAGTTTCGTGTATCTATTCTAAGCGTTACTCCTTATAACCATTAGTTTTGTGTGAGTTTTTAATTTTTGGGGCGAATGAAAGGAACATACAATTTTATGCCGAGTTCGAAAGGCTTTAGAAGCTATTTCATGACAGTTATACTCTCGGATGGTTGTCAGACGTTCACGAGAGGTGGCTAAGTGGAAAATGCATTTTTCCGGTGATCGAACCTGAGACACCTCGCTCAGTAGATAATCCAGCATAATATGGAGTACGGGTACGGTTATAAGTGTTTAAAAAATAAAAGTAAAGCAAATCAAAAGCGTTGTTAGGTTTTAAAATACAAGTTGTTTTCAGCGGTTAGCTAGCAGCCTTGAGCAAATCGGATCCAATTTGATTTGAAACGGTTGCGGTAGAGACCTCGTAAGTAAGTGAAATACATTCAAGAAACCGACTTAGTCTTCTTAATTCTATTTCAACACCTATATTTCAATAATTGCAAAATGAATTTCAAATATTTACCCTCAATTGTTGAACCACTGCTTACACTCGATATGGACTTTACCCAACTATCGGTTAATATCCTTAAAATCGGCAAAGAAAAATATAAAATCCAATCCTATCCATCACAGAAAAACAACAATGGCACCCCGAAAAACCAGAAGGATTCACCACATCTATATCCCGACGACAGTTCCTCCCTTCCGCATTTGCCGCCCCACGCCTGTGCGGAGAGTTTTTCGAAAAGTTCGTCGTAAGAGCTCGACCGCCCATAAATAAAGTCCTGGCATCGGTAATTTATGTTCATACACGACGAACAGGACTAATTGCAGTAGTCAGTGGAAAACTTTTCTGCATGCCTGTACGGATATGCATTATATTTTGTGTATGTGTGAGTGTATCCCACCCTTCAGACGAAATGGTAAAACTTTTCCGTTGTGGACTGCGGTCCTGCAAGAGTTAACTTCCCGGTCGTCGTGGGTCCTCAATAATTAATAAGGAGAAGAAAGAAAAACCTCAATGGATTAAGTCATACACTCGTTGAGTGAGTGTGTGCTTTATAATAAAAATTCAATTCACATATGAAATACTGCCTCGAGGATAATAAACAGTTATACACAGCACAAAACAACATGTTTCGCATTCCATTAAGGATAAGAAGTAATGCCTTCATCTTAATTAGTCCTTAAAATGAAACTAAAACTAAAAGTACGAATATGTGTACCTTTAGGACATGGAATGGTAATGGCAAACTAGCGAATGGCGTTCTTTGTTATGTTGTGGCTGTATATCTTTCCGTTTAGTCCTTGTTGGAATCTAATTAGGAATTTAACGAATGTGGTTTCGACACGCTTAATAGCGCAGCAAGGGAATGGGTGTTTTTTTCTTATAATTTCGTCACGTACCGACTTTGGTATTTGTTGCTTTTCCTGTTGGCACGAATAAGCGACCGACCGAATGTTATATTTGAAGGTGACATTCTGTAGCGAGTGATAAAAAGTCCTTATGCGACGATAAATCGTTTGGGCAACTAAATCTTTCAATGAAGCCGCAATCAAAAGGACCGATTATTGGACAATCATAGTGCATAACGATTATGTTCGTCGCCTTTTACAGCCCACACTCTGTGCTAAGCAAAGGAAGGATATTTCAATTGAATGGCAAAAGGACAAATATTGGCTTCTTTTGCTCGAAGATTGCAGGCTGTATTGCAAACGACTGCCAACTGCGCGACGAAGGCATAAACGACTAAGGAGGAGCGAAATGCAACAATAATGGCAGGACGATTTGTAGCAGCTTTCATCGGGATGATTGCTGTACTTTTTGTCCTCAGGCTTGAGGCGGATAGTCATAATTTGTTTTTTTTTCTTCTCCTCGTCTCTTGTTGGCGTAGTGAGCAAATCCATGTTTCTAGAAGCCATCTTTGCATTTTATTTATTTTTATATTGTTGTTAGTTGCAGTGGAAGAGAATTTTGAGTTAGGGAGTCTGGAGTCTGGACTGTTTGAGAATGAAAGGCTCTGAAAGTGATTTCACAATTTAATGGGTTTTGGCAGCAGTTGAATTGGAACCGAGAACCTCTTGCAGGAAACGGCTTCACTTGAAATAAATCTAGGACCAAATACAGGCGCCCTCTATGAATTAATATGTATTTACACACAATGGAGTTGTAATGAATGGTAGCTGTACTAAATAAATGTCATCGGGGGAAAGTGGTTCTAAATTTACATGGCATCACGAGTATCTGTTCAATAAAATGACAGTCCGGTGACTTGGTGCTAAAAACACAATAGTTTTGATCACTCTTGAATTTTACGAATTTTTTTAAATTGTTATGAATTTTTGTAAATTTTTATGAATTTTTATTCAATGCCAATCCGTATTCCGTAACTCGAAAAAATCGTAAAAGAGAGCGGCTTCGAGAGAGAATTTTACTAGTTTTTAGTAAGAATTCATTGGAAAAGATGTCAGTCACCTGACAATTGACAGATGATTTTCAATTATTTGTTGTCCTATTTGACGTACGCTTGCATTTTTTTTTTTGATTTCCTGTCACTTTTTCTTCGTCTAGAATGCTTGTAGGTCAGCGGTCAATCAGTACTAATTCTTTCTCATTAAAAAGAAGTTCGAATAATTCCGAACAACTTTCATCCCTATTCGCTAAATGAATGAACTAATATTGTTAATAAAAGAGCAAATTTTCCGTGTCCATCAGACCACTCTCATATTGTGACAGATGTCAGAAAAATTGCCTCCAAAAAGTGACACTGACACGTCTCGCAGTACTTGCTAATCCATTTATCGGTTCCATTTTTTTTTTGCTCAGACTTAGGTCAGGCTGGACGCAGGGTAGTGAGGCCAATTATTTAGCCCTTCGATTAGCACTTACCTACTCTACGAACTTTAAAAACCTTCCCTTGGTCTTTAGGCCCTGACTCTTTCATGTTTCAAATGAAGTTGCTTCCCGGAACTTTATTCCATGGGAAGGCACAGTATATGTGTGTTAAAATTGGTGGATTCGTCCTTCCCAAGAAGAATTCTATAGATGGGCTCTTTAGTTTAGGGATTTCTTTAGTTCGCCTTAGGTATAGGTTAGGTATTTCTTTCAACAAAGTCTTATTTGGAGGATGTATAGTTGTTTTTGAGCAGGCGACTTGGAAGCGATCGATGAGTGGTGGGTCAAATCAGTAGGTATGAGGCTATAATGACCTAGCGAAAGAAAATATGTGGAATTAATCCTTGATAGCATCCATTTTTGTTATAAATACAAGGTGGGCCAAAAGAAATCATCTTTTGTTGTTTGGCTCTCATTTTTTTTTCAAATGAAAAACTTCGATTCTGATTTTTTATTTTTTTATTTGAACCTTTAGAATTTCATTGGTCAAGTCGAGAAGATGATGTCGGCCAAATGGGCGCCGAAAATGGGCTCGTTTTATGGCATTTTTCATCACTTCGGCGAGAACTTCGGGCGACAGATTCTCGCACTCGTGTCGAATGTTGTCCTTGAGGGCTTCTAGGGTCTCGGGCTTGTTCACGTAAGCACGGGACTTAAAAAAAAAAAACACAAAAAAAATCTTTAAAGGTTAAATCGGGCGATCTTGCAGGCCAGTGCAAATCGCTAAAACGAGAGAATATCGGCTGTGGCTCGCGCAGTGTGTGCCGTAGCTCCGTCCTGAACCACATGTCCTCCAGTTCTAATTCGTTCAATTGCGGCAGAAAAAACTAGGTTAACATAGCCCTATAGAGCGCACCGTCCACTGGCCCATGCACCATGCAGTACCTAATTTTGAGCGCGTGTATTGGCTCCTCGTGCATTACTCGTGGATTTTCGGTGCCCAGAAGCGATAGTTTTGCTTGTTCACGTACCCAGTGATGTGAAAATGAGCCTCATTATAATTTTGGTCGAAAAATCGTCCTCGAGATTAAGGATGGCTTGGGCGTAGGTTACACGCGTTTGGCGGTCGACAGGCAGCAGCTGATGCACGGACTTTTTACAAGAACATACGCAAGTCTTTGACCAAAATTCGCCTTAGGGATGACCGGCTGATGGCTAATTGCGAGGCACGGTGTCTGGTCGATGTTTCCGGCGACAGCTCGCAGTCGGTGTCGGACGGCCGTGAATCTACAGACGAGCTGTAACGCAAAAAATAGACACGATTATTCCGAGTTCTTGGGGAGTGTATCGCTCCGTGGCTTGTTCACTTGTATTCTACATCTGTCTAGCCCACAAATGTCAAAACAGATTTGACATCGGCGGCCATTTGGAAAACAAGAGCTTCTTCCAATAGGATGATCACTTTTGGCCCACCTTGTACAAATCATCTTGCGTCAAAAGTTTCAAAAGCGAAAAACCGTCTTTCGTACTGCTGAATTTGGTTAAACAAGAAAAACTTTCCGGACAGTATAAACTAGGTAATCGATTCCTGTCCATTAAACTTGAATCCTCTTTAACAGTCCCACATTTTGTTAATGCCCTATATATTTATTTGTAACATCCCTGCACAAACATTTGCACGTCCAATTTGCGTTCCAAGCCAAATGCTTGTAAGCAAGTTTTACCTACCTATCCAACATATAAACTGACCTACATGCCTGGGCAGTAAATTCCCATCATGATCCCAAAAAGCTTAAAACTAAAACGTACGCTCCGAAATGCAATTAAAAAGTCAATAAAAGTATATTGTGCTCCATAAAACTCCCGAAAACACCTCATGAAAAACTTTGCAAAGTCAAAATTGCCATGGTACCTCTACGCTCTACCCCTCTCACTTCATATATACCTAGACCTACGACCCTGACCTAACTCTCTATCTACAAAGCAGAGATATTCCACTGCTGTTACTCACAGAAAAAAAAAAGAAGGAGAAAAAAGTCAAATACAAGAACTAAAACATCAAAATAAATCTTTCACAGTTTTATCTGGCAGCAGTAAATATTAAACAAAACTAACAGTACACACACTCTTTATGACTTGTGTCGCTTGTTGTCGGCAGCAATTACAACTTCCACCTGCAATTAAATATTCCATTATCACAAATCGCACGTAGTCGCTATAGTACACAGGGCCATTTTCCATAAAAGCAGGAGATCTCACTTTTGGGTCCTGTCCCAGAACCGACCGGTGCTCCATTATCTTCCCACTTGCGATAAATCCCAATGGGCCATGTTTAATTAGTCATTTAATGGGCTCGCAGTCACATGCCATGCGTACAATCCATTCATTAATTTTCAACTAATCATCACAACTTGAAAAGTTAACAAATTAGCTAGCTTTTCGCGAATTTGTTCATTTTATGGGCTTGCGTATGGGTCGTATTTTTGTCCCAAATCCATTAAAAGGAATATTCTGGCACGCATTTGGGCACCTCGGGTGATAAATCCTCGGCCAAGTTCAAATCAAACACTATCGCTCAAAGAAATAGAACAAAATAACTTTTATCTCATCTCGAGAACAAGCTCATTAAGAAGTCGCACATAGGTAGCTATATCCTTGTGGAATACGGACTTGAAACGAAGTGAGTACCTAGCATGGTTTAGGGATATGCGGAGCCAAACAGCTTCATGTTCTGCGGCGGGGGTATGGTAAGTGCGCTAATTATTTGCCGGCCATAATACACAGAGAGCCGCAATTAAAGTACACCAAACAACGCAACGTATAAATATTTTGATTTAAGCAAGGATATTGGCAGCGCTTTATGTTGACGCATAAATTAAACATAACTACTGTCATTAAAACATTGGTTCTCGTTATATTGTTTTCTATTTTTTGCGTAGTAGGTAAATGTTGTAATTGCATTGTGATGTGTATGAAGGTAGGTACATCGAGCGACTTGGAAATGCGCCACTTAACTGAGAGGAGAGTGACTACCTATGAAACAACGAATATTTACTAATGTTGACAGTCCATTTACATGTTACATTTTATTTGGTCGCAGGTGCACAAACAAATTACAGTGCCATTTAGAGGTTAAACTCGAACGAGTTTTGTTTTCGCTGGTTTGTTGACGGTGTTTTACTGGATTGTGAATAAACTGTGAATTTTTGGCGGCAAAGAGTTTGGAATAATTAGGTCTGTTTCTTTACTTTTAAATCTTACGAATTTTTACGAATTCTTACGCATTTTACTCAATTGACGTTCCTCAATTCGAAAAATTCGTAAAAGAGAGCGACTTCGAGAGAGAAAGATATTTCTACTCTTACTAGTTTTTACTCAACAAATTTCTTTGCGTAAGAATTGAAACATCTGTCAGTTGCCTGAAAATTTACAACTGATTTGAATTTGTTGTTCTATTTAGCATTTGGGTGGAATATTCGCAACTGTCATTTTTCACAGGTTACTACAAAAGCGTTCCTTAACTTTTGCGTAAGTTTCCCTTTTTGAGAGAGAATTCATCCCCTCCACAGGCATTTTGACAGTCTTTTCCATTTTTACTACAAAAGTAAAGGAACAGACCTATTAAGTTTCCGTCAAACATCCGTCAAACAACTGTAAGTCTGACAGCTGACTGACATTATGTATCTTGGCCTAGATCGGTCACATGGGCAGCTGTGTCAGTTGACGTTTATGGAGGGGTAGCCGACGAATCTAGTCAAGAAATTCGTGACTGAGTACAAAGTTGACAGTTCGCATATGTGACTGACGTAGGAAAAGTGACGTTCCCGACCAATCGAGTTTTTGCGTTCAGGTTACATCTAGTCCAGACCAATCTAGTCGACTTAAGTCAACTAAGTTTTTGAATGTGCACAATCAGAACTTCACGTACGTATTCGTACGACTTATGTATGCGAATGCCCAAATGACATGTGCAGAATTTCTGGTCGCAAGCGCAATGACGCGTGCAGTGCAGCAAGCAATAAACGCGACCAGAACTTTTTTTAAACCTACATAATTGCAGTGAGGTTTGTCATACAATAACTCAAAGTCTTTCTTTTGTTTACATCTTTGGTGTTAAGTGAAATTTCTTCAAATTTTTTTACTTTACGAATTGTATTGATGGTTCCTCAATTTCGTCCGTTAAATGTTAGTTGTACGCAAAACATTTGAATTTTAAATAAACGTCAAACGCAACGATGAAATTTGTACAACAACTGCATAGGATTCATAAAAACACTCAATGGGTCGTATGAATAAAACGTAGCAATTGCTTTTACTCAAGAGAAATGTCAAAATCGAAGCATTTGCTACGTTTCGTATGAATAAAAACCAATTTGAGTTAGTTCCAATTTTTGACATGTTCGAAAAGCGGCGGCACTGACCTTTTACTGAGATCGTGATCGGTATGAATAAAACCTATAAGTCAAAGCAAATGCTATGCAAATTCTGAGTCTGCTATTTGGTTGACTCAGACCTTTTGCTAAACATTTTGTACACAACTTTTTAACATAAAACAATTTAAGAATCTTCACCCTTTGCTTTAAATTTGCAACTTTTTTTAACAATTTTGTCTGGCGTGTGCAAAATTGAGCACCTAGATAATAAAAAATCACACATTTTAAGCGCAGCGGTTTTTTTAATGTCTTGATATTTGGAGTTTGAGATGTCCTTAGCAAAATCTTCCCTACAGCTTCTATGGCCTGAACAAACACCAACTCATTTTGGTCACTCTTGGGAGTGGACGAGGTAGATGGAAGTTCCCATCATCTGCTAAAATTCAGAAGAGTCGTTCAGCATATTTTTTTCTTGTTTTTCTTTTGAATTTTTTTGACTTTTGATAATTTTCAAAAAAAAATTTGAAAATAAATTCAGAATAAAGAAATCACCGGGCAGTTGTCACTTGACAAGTTTGACTGAAATTACAAGGCAAGTAGATACACGTACAGCGAAGTAAAGCTATTTTCGAATTTTCGAACTTAATTTAGCAAACGACGTTTTTATTCATACCGATTCAAAGCATTTGCTAGGGGCTTTTACTTTGCTAAAACCTTTTGCTTAAAGCAAATGCTAGTTTTTATTCATACGACCCAATATTGGTAGTTGCCTGACACCTAGCCATTGACCAATGACCATTGCATTAAATTTTTCTATATTTCCCGATGTTGCGGTCACTTGGTTTGTACGTTCCACGGACCGATTTGGTCTATTAAAATGAATGCTAAAATTTGTGGCGTTTTTCTTGAAAAAACTAAAAAAGCTTTAACCTTCTGCTATTCGTTAGTCTTATTTTCAGAAAATTACCTACCTACTTCCTAAATACTAAAATGGCGGCATCAGTGGACATTAAATACCAACTGACTATATAACAAAGACCAACATTGTATTACACCCTTGGCAAGGCGCCGACAAAAACCCACACTCCATACATCATCTGACAAAACTATACGTGAACATAAATTCCAACTCGATAGCGCGTCCACAAAGCCTAGAGGAGCAAAACGCCGAGCGGTCAACAGTTGCTCGCACGAAACCTCTTGTTTTTTTTTTCTTCTTTTACTACGTATTTCCATTCCAGTGAGTCCTGAACCTGATGGTATCACGTACACCGACTGCTGACTAGTTAACTCATAATAATGGCATAACAAGGTATTTAGGCTCCTTAACTAGCCCGCACACAAATAACCACTATACCTACCTACGTAGAGTATGGCCAGGCCTAGTGGGCCCTTCGTCCTTCTCTCTATCTGAAACGAAAATAAAAGTGGACTCGTTGTATTTTGCTAATTTTTAACATTTTGCGATAAAAACACACAACGAGCATAATAAACACGAAATATACGTGATAACTGATAACAGTTAGCAAGTGAGGTGGAGGCGCCCGGCCCCCACCACAAGAACCTTCACAATAGAAAGGAGTATAACATTAGCGCTAATTTCCAAGCACAGTGTGCTTAAGGACATATATATTTATGCTTTGTGAATCTTCGCGTTTGTTAGTTGAGTGTTGAGTCTCCTTGTTAATCAGGTCACCGCCATTAATGAACGAGTCCGCCGCATACCCCTCTGGCCCACGACACAGATTTGAAGGAAGGCGCTAATCAGAATAAAGATGGTGGTGTTACCAATTCGTGAATATGTAATTTTAAGAGCTATGGCTTTACGACGGCAGTTCAGTTTGGTGTAATGGCAATAAATTGCTGGTATTTATCAGAAATCGTAAATCATGTGTGTTGACGGGTTTCTATTTTATGAACCCTTTTTTTGTTGGGGGGGGGGAAGCTTACGTGAGCACTCCTCCCAGCCGAGGAGCCACATTATACGTTTCTCATTAGAATATTAATTGAATATAAAATTTGACTTTATTGCGCGCCATTTGCTTATTGTTCGCTGGGTTGTACAGCAGATGCGATTAGTGTTAGATATTTATGGGTGCGTAGTAAAATGGTAATGCATGGAGATGGTGTAGGTAAGGCCGGTTGACTAGGGTAGGTTTAGCTTAATCGTGTCAAGGTGAAGACATCGTAAGGAGGACTAAGCTTTGCATAAAAGATCTATTGGTTACCAATCTGTTTTATGATTTAACTAGCGGAGGGTGTTTTGTAGCGTTCAAACGCTAAAAGTGAATGGCGCTGAAAATAGTTAATCTCTTCTCTATCTTCTCTTCATATAATAAAAAATGCCTGACCGCGCATCACGCAGAAACTACTGGACGGATTTTGATGAAGCTTGGCATAGTGATTGCTTATATTCTGAGTCGGACTTTAGGATACTTTTTATCCCTATTTTTTTACAAAATAGTCAAAAAAAAACGATATATGTAAGGAAAATTCTGTTTATACAGACCTAGCTCAGTAATGGCTTATCGGATTGAAAAATAAAAAACAGGTGAATTTAGTAAATTGTCTCCTGAATCGTTTAAGATAAAAAACATCCTCCTGCGTTGTCCTGAAGCTGAGCAATGTTCAAAACAGTTATTCAAAACATCGCCCACAATTTCCTTTCAGTGGATACCACTATCAGTAGTCATGCAGCAGTGAGTATCGTTGCAGTAGTGAATCTGTGCGCTCTAACGTGATCATATGTTTTGCACTTCAATGGGCAGTCGTCTCTTTTCAGCGCATACATTCAGGTTGAACGCGTTTCCAGGTGCTGTTCATTGGGAAAAGTTTGGAAATGGGCTGGGGTGGGGTTCGTGTGTCAATGTCAAGTTGTTCAATTCGTGTTGCTTCTTTTCGCCGACATTTGAGGTGGGTAAGAGAGAACAAATAACAGAACTTTGCTGTGTAGGCTTTATATTACTTTTAGAAAGGTCCAAGGGAGAGAACATATTTATAAATAAAGTGCACGACTGGATCGCACGAAACTTTCTCGTTCATATCATCAGTTTGGTTGATTTATTTTTCTTTTATTATTGTTCATAGGCTATGAACAAGATTTTTCAAATTGGTGATGCTGGTAGCTGGCTAATGACTCGAAGAATGGTTAGTGATGTAAGAATTCAGAGATTTGTTTTTGAATTTGCACGTGTTTGGGGGTAAATGAAGTGCGGGTTTCTGATAGTGCAGACTCCAATTGGTTGGAATTATTTTAACGTTCATGATTAATATGGTTGAAAATAGAAGAAGTGGGAAATATTTGCTAAAAAGGAGTTTCTAGTAGTTGTGATTGCATCTTTACTGGTAGTGCTGTAATGTTTATAAGACGGCATTATTTGCATTTTTCTAAGAACAACTAAGTACGGGGTTTTATTAGGAATGCTTTTGTTGTCGTAAATAAGCATTTAAGTCAAAATTTTAAAAGCTGATTTTGGAAAATAATGCGTACAAAATAGTAACAAATATTGCAATGTTTAGTTCGAAAAATAATCTTGCTCAACTTTTAAGCTAAAAACTGAGTATAGGGTATTGTTCAGGATGTTAGTATTACTTGGTTCTTAAAGTTTTATCCAAATCGAAAATGGCGTTTTCGAGATATGAACAGTTTTCAAAATCAGCGTTTCCGGTGGTTAGAATCGAAAATAAAGCACTCAATAATGTTGAAAACGTCAATTTTACTCCAAGTATGCATTTTGATCAAAATCGCTTTAGCCATTTTCATGTAGGTAAAAAAATAAAAAAACAAATTCTCAAAATATGCCTTTTTTCAAAAATCTCTTATAGACAATTTAGAGAAAAACTGAGTTTGCTATCATGTTAGGAATGGCCATATTACATACAAAATTTATTTTTGTTGCAATCGTATTGACCGTTTTCAAGATAAGGCCACTTTTCAAAAGTACCGTTATTCGACCCTTTAGCCAAAAACTGGGTATGCAGCCATGTTAACCCCATATATGGTAGTGCAAGTATACATTTTGGTTAAAATCATTAAAGCCGTTTTCAAGTAAACCATAATTAAATAAAGCCTTAAAAAACTAAAATTTTCCAAAATAGTCCGTTGAACGATAATTTAGGGAAAAACTGAGTTTGCCATCATGTTGGGAATGACCGTATTACCTTAAATATACATTTTTGTCGAAATAGTTTTGACCGTTTTTGGGATATGACCAATTTTCAATATTACCGTTATTCGATTTTTCTGCGAAAAACTGGGTATGCAGCCATCTTAGTTACACCTACTTAAGCCCAAATATCAATTTTGGTTGAAATCGTTAGAGCCGTTTTCGAAAAACTCAAAATTGCTGAATACCGTTAGAACGGCAACACTTAACGTGCAAAAAAAAAAGTGGCCCCGAACTGTAAGCCCACCAACTCCAAATCCGAAGTTTGAAAGAAATCCGTCCAGCCGTTTGCGCTGTAGAGCTCAGGAAGGACGGACAGACGGACAGACGGACAGACGGACAGAATTGCGAGACCCACTTTTTCGAGTTCCTCTATCATCGTAATCTCAGATTTGATTAAAATCTCGAGTTCGATTTTTTGTACGATTACAATACCTTTCTCTTACTACGTAATGCGAGAAAGTTAAAAAACGGCGGGTGAAGCAAGGCGAGCACGGGTCAGCTAGTAAATAAATAAATAAATAGATGGATACGTTGAAGTATCTAGTTAACGGAGTCTGACAGCTGAAAGTGACGTTTATGTAGGGGAAGCCGTCAAATCTAGTCCAGGAAATCCTGCCTGTATACTCAGTTGACAGTTTGAAGTGTCAAAATTCAAAAATAAACCACAAGTTTTCAACAAAAACTCAACACATTGCCACAGTGTGAGAATTCGCTCATCTAGCGGAATTAAATTAATAGCACTTCCAAGTTAAGCATTTGATAATTTTTTTTGTAGGATTGAAAATAAATATCTAAAGTATGAAATCAAACTACAATATTTTAAATATTTTGCCAAATTTTTGATGAACAGAGTTCTGAAAGTAGGTTCATGTTTTGTACAAAAGTGGACCCATAGAAAAAAATTTATAACGCTCGCAGAGAAAAGCTTTTAGTTAATATTTGCTAACATTAATCAAAAATAATCATAAAATACATACATTAAATAAAGAATCATTTTATATTTTTGCGTAAAACAGACTCTAAAAGACCTTTCGATTTTCGGTTGGTACATTTAAAAGTTTCAGGACTTCATGTTCAATAACACCTTTTTTCCTGTTCGGAATGCTTAGAGACTTGCTTAGAAAGGGTTTGAAGTTATCAACAGTCTATGAAGAAGATCTGTCATTGTGTCCAACCGCGAATTTTTCTTGTAAATAAAATTTTTATTTTTTATTATGTATCTTTATTTTTAGCCTCTTGCGCTCCTCCAAAAATTGACCAATTTGAAGAATACAAGAAGCAACCACTTGTTTGCCAAGAATAACTAATTTATGGGCGATTACTGGCATCTAATACCACCCATAGTTCACAAGATACAAATCCCGAGTCCTTGTCGCACATATGTCTGAAGCATCTAAATTAATCGGAAACCCAGACGCCAGGGCTTCTAAAATAATATGGAACATTTTTTATAAGCTCTATATCAATACCAGTTATCTCAGGAAAAACCGCTTTGCCGTTCGTATTCCCAGCTTATTGGGTTGGCATTTCAGCCAGTTTCCTTCCTAAATCTGTCTTGGATAAGTTTTTTCCTGGTCAAGGTGCTTACCACTCTTGGCATACAAAATATAAGTAACAAAATCACAACACATTGGATGAAACTTAGTACGACTGTTACTTAGTGTAGGTAACACTTTTGTTTCATAGCCAAGTCGAAAGTGAAAAAAAAATGTATGGGTGTCGCAGCTATGCGTAGCAACTTAAAGCGCTAAATAATAGAAGAGATATCAGGCTTTAAAAAGCATATAGTCTCCCATCCGAACAACACTGAACAGGAACACATAAGTTTTTCTCTCATAAATGCAAAAATTGGCAAAAAAAAAACATTTTTTTTTTAATTTAACAAAAAAAAAATAATATGAATAGCCTATGAAATGTAGTTTTTTTTTACTTTCTAGTTTCTTGATATTGTTTTTTTATAAAATCCAAACTAAATTTTCAAAAAATAACACCTTAAGCCCTAGTAAAAAAATAAAATCAAAACTACCTTTACAAGCCAATTTTCACTGAAATTATAAGCAACTGCAACTTCAAGACCAATTATTTTTGTTATACATGACTCCCACATAACAGTACTTTTATAATCGCTTAGTAGAAGGTTTAAGCTGCAGGCACAACCGGTTTTTACATCAATCTGTGCAAGTCATTTTTTGAATTAAATTCCGCTAGATGAGCGAATTCTCACACTGTGCGCCGTGGACTAGCAAAATGTGAATTTCATCCCCACCCCAAAGTGAAATAATATTCATTCATATTCCTTTCAACCCACCAGCAGCAGCAACCCTTTCGGCGTACGATCAGGAATCAGGATGCGAATGAGGTGAGATGGCATAGCACTTAAAATAAAAAGCAAAACCAATCTATCCTTCTCAATTGAGGTGTGGTGTGTTCTGTTTTCACCTTCCATTTGTTGGACAATCGTTGTTTGACGATCTCAAAACGTATCCACACTTTTCTCTATGGACGTGAGACATCTGTATATTATTTGTCTGTGCCTAATCCAGAAAAATCTAGTTGACGTTTTACGTAAACGAATTCTACAATTTTTATTCACTCGTTGATTTTGATATTTTATATTTTTTGTATAAGAATGTGTGTACCTATTTTCTATTTTTAACATAAATATAAAACTTAAGTAAATGATTTTATGCTACTTTTTTTGCTACGGGCCAGAAATACTCAAACGATAAACGAATTGTATTTTAAATTGATACTTTTTTAGGTAGGTACAATAGAGCTACGATTATTAAAACTGTAGGTATATCAGACTATTTATGACCAAAATTACCAATATGGTCATATTTGCCTTGATGGTCATTTAAGGCATTTGTTATTTATAACCAAATGTTGTAGTAGGGTAATGCTGTAAAGAAAAAACAAAGCAAAAGAAGGGATCCGATGTGTACGACATCGTAAAGTCCGGGTCGGATTTCGACAGCCGAAATCAATTTGCGGATGAGATCGTCTGACCATTCGCTTTTAATCTGCTTTGTCGGTTTCTTCCTCGCCCTGTCAGCTATTGTTTCCTAAATAATCCTGGCATCGCTAGCCGCCTCGATTGTCCCATTACACTATATGCTATTTTGGCATTTTTATCTGTCAAAATCAGCCTGGTCATATGTGGCGTTTAGGTCATTAGGGCATATGAGATGTGCCCATTACATTGTAGTTCTGTTCCTTTGTAGTAAAAATGGAAAAGACTGTCAAAATGCCTGTGGAGGGGATGAATTCTCTCTCAAAAAGGGAAACTTACGCAAAAGTTAAGGAACGCTTTTGTACTAATCTGTGCAAAACACAAATGCGAATATTCCACCCAAATGCTAAATAGAACAACAAATTCAAATCAGTTGTAAATTTTCAGGCAACTGACAGATGTTTCAATTCTTTCGCAAAGAAATTTGTTGAGTAAAAACTAGTAAGAGGGGAAATATCTTGCTCTCTCGAAGCCGCTCTCTTTTACGAATTTTTCGCGTTAGGGAACGACAATTGAGTAAAATGAGTAAGAATTCGTAAAAATTCGTAGATTTAAAAGTTAGGAAACAGACCTTGTATGACCATATTTTGACAAGATAATTGTCAGAATTTGGCATACCGTCTAATCTAACCATTAGATACGAAAAGTGTGATCTGAAAAGGCGGACGGAAGTAGTTGAACATCGTATCCGCATGTAATGTGAAAAGAAGGTTGATGCTATGACTGCACGAAATAGTCCCACTATCCAAGCTCCAAAGAATATGCAACGAAAATATGTCCACTTGGATTGACACAGCCAATAAGCTTTGCGTACCTTTTTACCGAGAGCTGTTTTACTTCTTGTTCTGGACTCTGGTGTATTGTCATAAGCACATATTTCAATCAGCACTCTTGTAGATCTTAATATAAAGATATCAATATTCCTACGCATTTTATTATGACCAGCTGCAGATCTTGCCCCAAGATTCCCCTATTTATGTACCTAAATATGTCTATGGATCTATAGATATAGCTGTTTTGTGGATCTTGTTCGCCTGTCAAACTTTTCGGATAAGATTTTGTTTTCAGTACAGTGATCAAGTTTATGGTGCTTATTTTTTGTATTTGTTAAGAAATTTGACATATTACATGATTATTGTTGTAGGTTTTTGCATCGTTAGCCACTGCCAAAGCATGACCTTGATATGGACTCACTAACAGAATCAATTCCATTGATCATAAAAACCGAACAACCATCGAGTGACTATGCGGATGAAAAGACTACCACTGAGAGGCTACCAACAATTGTAAAAATCGAATCACTAGCAGTTTCAGCTCAGTACGACGGGTACACAACAGAAAACATTGAAAGAGTTCCACTGATAATAAAAGCAGAGCCATTATCAGATGACTGCGCAGAAGAGAAAACCGCCCCACCAACAAGTGACAATCACGAGTATTCCAATGACAGGGTATATGTAAAACCTGAACCAGAGCAACTACCTTACGACATACGTATTAAACGTATTCACTCCATCGATGTACCTCGTCCCGGCTTCAACTTTCAATATACCGAAAAGCGCTTAAAGCGAAAGACATTCACTAATCCCAAATACTTGCCAAAGCAAACCATCATCAAGCACATCGAATCAAGACACTGGAATTTCTTTAAGCTCCTGCAACATTGTAAACCCAACATTGAGGAACTACTTACCCATGCCTTAGTAGTGGATGGACAACTCGAATACAACCTTTACATGAATCTGTCATTCAATATAAGGAAACAGTTTGTCTTCAGTTCCAAGTTCATTATCTTGGCGCATCCTTCAGAAATCGATGTCACCATCGAAGTTCTAATGGAACTGTTGAAACTGGAAATATCGCTACACGAAGAACCCTTTTGGTTCAGCAAAGAAATCCAAATTCACGAACTCGTAGTGAACACAAGGAAGCGGCCCAAACGCAGTGGCGGATATTTGATCATACCCATGGACGTTTGTAACTTAGAAGTTGTCCTCAACATTCATAACTACGATGACTTTTGCTTCAAATGGGCCATAGTGTGCGCTACCCGAAACCAATCCTACTGGGATGTACATGACAAAGTTGATATAGTGATTGCATTCGCTTTAGTGGACAAGTTTTGGATTTTTCTGGTCTGCAGTTTCCACTCGAAGTGCGAGAATGCCAGATATTCGAGCGGAACAATCACCATATAAGCGTTAATGTGTTCGGCTTGGATGGTTCAGATGGCGACAGCAGTAAAATTTATGGGCCGCTGTATCGAACGCGAAAGGAAAAGAGACTACACGTGAATCTGTTGTACGTTGAAGATTCCCTCCGTAATAAATCGCACTACGCTTGGATTCGTCAGCTACGTGAATTGTTGCACAAATTTGGATTCCCGCCGTCGAAGTATATGTGCAACACTTGTCTTCGGCATTTTCTGGTGGCGCGCAACTTCTTTCGGCACAAGTCGAAGAAGAGGAATTGCGAGAAACCCTTATCGATTTATCCCCAATAAAACGAGAAGTGGTATTTTTCTCAAACATTTTGTAATGTAGATAGTATAAGCAGACCACACTAACAAAAATCATTTGTAAATAGTTAAGCGGAGAACTACAATAAAGGCAGGTTACCTATCTTGTTTTTAAATTTGACAGTTTGGTAATGAGGGTAGTATAGTAATGGAGTTTCAGAAGGGAGTATTCATATGTCGGCCTGCCTGTTTCTCAGCGAGGCAGTCGAACAAATGCCAAGGGTGCCAAATGGAGTCTATTTGGACATCGTTCCCCACCCTTTTAAAGCAAATAGTAAACTTAGATTCGTGTTCTCGCAGAGGAGATGAGCCTCTATTGAAATCGAACCTGAAATCAATTCATTTAAGCCTGAGGATGTGTTAAGCAGATCGAGGAATTGTTTCCACTCTTAAAGAATGCTGCTTTTAAGTGAGAATAATGCTGCGTATTGGACACCAATGTTCGAATTGAGCTCGTAATAGTATTCTATATATGAGAAGATGTACGACAGGTGTTCTAATGGTGGGTACTAACGTTGATTCACTTGGTGAGTTTTTTGGGTGGGTTTAGTGGATGACACTTCGTAGTGAATATTTAATTTGTTTGTTATTCGTGCTATTTCACAAAACGAACTTTTTTTTTTTATTTGATTACTTAACTTGATAATAATTAAAACTTTACAATAGATTATTAAAGTAGGAACGTAGGTAGCCAGTAGTGTTATTTCCTAAACAAAATGAAAACAATTCGGATAAACAAAACAGCTGCCAATGACAGATTTGCGCAGAATCGCGAAATGACATGTCAGTCGGAAGTCTGTGGAACTCATTGGAATCTATTTTGCAATTGAATGGAATACAATGGGGTGCAAAAGAAGGGATATACGAGATAATAAAAGTTACACAAATAACAATTATTACGGAAAAGAAGCTAATGAAAAGGAAAACTCATAGGTAATGCTTTGTATGTATTTCAACTTTTATTTTTCCAGGCTACTATTTACTTTGTGCGTTTGACACTTTTTATAAATCTAGATTACTTTTCCTCTGAATCTCGAAATTGTTTTTAGATATCCTTGAGGTTTACCTACGAATATTTGTGTTTTGCAGCTAGTAGATTTTATTTACATGTTAAAGGCTTCGTCAAATAGAACGCGTTTTTAACGTCGCGGTGAAATTAATTTACGTGGCGATAAGATTATTTTGACGCAACGTTAAAACCGCCGCGTTAGAGGACGTCAAACAGAAAGGTCTCATTAACGTCCATGACTCTTGGTTTTCATTGTCTAAACAAATGTCAAGCAGCTCGGAGGAAGAACTCTACTGCTTTTTTTTGCCGTGATATGTAATTCCCTAAAAAGAAAAAGGATTTAGGTGCGCACGAAATTTACAAAAAGAGAAATTCTTTTGATATGTATTGCCTCCAATATCTCAGCCTTTAAAACTGCATTTGTATACGATTCATCACACATAACGTACAAATAAGGATAATTTCAAACACATTCGATTAATTTTTCACAACCCCGCGTTTCACCGCCGCCTTCCAACGCAGCGGTGAAATCGCGCTCTAGGTATGTGACGGGGGATATGTATTGCAGAACATTTTAGGTTTTTACGTCTGATTGGACACGCCAGAATGAAATCAACAACAAATGAGCTCTTATTAGGATACCTAAATCCTTTCTTGTTAACACGAATGTGTTTGTAGTTGCAAGGAAATCATAAATCTTGCGAACGCGCAAGAGGTATATCGCAGCGCCTACCAACAACCGCCATGTTGCTGTGGATAGTACGTTCCTCAAGGCGTTTCTGAGTGTAAACAAACAACTTTTTAAACTGAATTTGGTGCTAAGCGACGTCACACAGAGTAGTTAACTTCTCTCATACATTTGGGTTATGGCAGTACCGGCATTTCTTCCTGTCAATTTGGTCGCTTTGACAATTCAACTGGATGTAGTTTTGTGTTAAATCATTGCATGAGTGTTTGTTTTGTTTACAATAGTGCGTAAAACGTTACAATTATCTACAAAACAATTGATTCTATATATTGCTAGCATGTGCTCAACGCGCAGCAGGAGCTCATCTTGTCCAGAAGATTCATCAGTGGAAATCCAATCGGAATCTGATCCGGCAACAATGCTGCTTCCGGTTATTGAAATTTCCGAAGATTCCAGTTCGTCTAACGATGACTTTGTAACTGATATCACCATGCACGACGACCCACTTGATTTCGATAAAACCGCAATAAGAATGGAATGCATTACAACTTACCTAGTTAATAACAACAATCCAAGAGAACGGGATGTCCCGCGCTTCCTACACGATTCAAAATGCTCTTTAGTGAAAATTCTAACAAACGAAGGACTGCAGCGCACTCCTTTTCTATTCAACCTAAGTATGTATGTATGTTTCTGCCAAATTGAACGCCTAATTGTTCCCGTTATATCTGAATTCATGACGGTGAATTGTGCATCAGTAATTGAAGACGCGATAGATGTTCTCACTGAACTTCTAGCGCTCAAGGCCAAGGAATCCAATAAATCGGTAACACGAATTATGCACATGGAAGTTAAGGTAAAATGTATACCATTGCGACATGGAGCATTTATACCGCTGCCAAAGGTAATTGCCAAAACTAAATCGGTTGAAAATGTTCACTGCGATGATAACTACAGTTTCAAGCATGCTGTACTTATGTCTGTCGCGTATTCTTTTAAAAAACGTCTTACCCATCGGGACAAAGTTGACTTTTACAGTGAAAAAATCACTTGCCACGGTATACAATTTGATTTCACTGGTTTGTCTTTCCCCGTAGAGGTGCATGATGTTGGAATATTCGAAGACCACAATCCAGACTTAAGTGTCAATGTGTTTGGGGTTGAACGCATTAACAACAACGTGAAACTTACAGGACCACTGTATCGGACGCGCAAAGAGACAACGAGACACATAAACCTGCTGTTCATGGAGGACATGAATGAGAACAGCATCCATTATGCGTGTATCAAGACGACGTCGCTACTAGTTCGATTTCTAACGACAAAGAGGGTACGCACATATTTGTGTAATACATGTCTGAAGCACTTTACCGTTAAAAAAAAGTACAATGACCACCACAAACGAAAGGGGAGAAACGGATGTCGAAAGTTGAGGTCGTTGCTTTAAGAAAATGTGTATCACTGGCTTGCCATGATAATACTAATCGCTAATTGTATTCTAAACAATTGCTCCTTTAACTCGAATCGATGTTGTGCGAACTTAATGTCTGAATACTTCCAAAAGAATCAATAAACTTAAACTTAGGTGTAGTCATTTCGTTGTTTGAATGTGTTCGGAAAGAGTTGTAGAGTCTAAGGACTTGGGACCCTGCGAAGGTGCACTACTTTCAGCGAATGGTAGGTACAAGTTTGAGTTGAACGGTCGGGATGGGCTAAGTGCCATCAGTCTGGTGTCCTTCTGATTTGATTACAAAGCGCAATCGCCTAGGGACTTAAGATCGCTTACCCACCACTTTCCAATCAACTGCATGTTCTAGTGAGGTATGGGAGATCCGTGTTCGTTGCAAATATCTGTCAAACAAGAAATGGTTCCGATTATACTTACCATTTACAGTTTGAACAAAATACAAAATTACTCAAAGGATTTGAATGTATAAGACTTCGTTTCGATTGCATTTATTTCGACTCCTTGATCAACAGCACAATTTGATTAAACTCTAAACAGGTATCTACAACTATAATTGATATCACCGGTTGGCGTAGACTCAGTCAAAGCTTATGGGGTGTTCACAGTTCCTTCTATCCGACTTGTGTTTGTCCAACATGTAGTCGCCCACAAATTGCCGAAGGCATGTATTGCACACACACAAACTCGCATAGGCATCGCAATCCTCGACATTTAGGTTGTCTTTTGGCAGCAGTCTCGCCAAATTTCTAATATAAACAAAGTGAGATCTGTTCAAATCAACGTCCTCTAGGAAGAGCAAATTTATATGCAAGTCTTGCTCACAACGGGTTCGGTACAGAGGTCCAACAACTCGGTATTTCGCATGCGATTCTGATCGTTCCAAACCAAATATATTAACACTGATCAGGCGATTCCGTTTTTCAAACTCCAAACAATGCCGCACTTCACATGGAAACGAAAGTCCAGTAAAATCCAAATCAACTCCAGCGCCGTGAATTTTACTGTCGGCAATATTATCTATAAAGTATGTAGATCAAACTTTATTATCTGTTTGCTCCAAACTGCCGTATAAGTTGGCCGCTGCACACAAGATCGCCCACTTGAAGGAATATTGGTCATAGTTCCTCGTATTTATAAGTACTACGTCGCTTGGCAGATCCCTTGGTAATGACATGTAAGATGTCGTCCGCGAGAAAATTTTTGTAATATCTACTTCAATGTTCTTCATTGGCGATCCACTTGTAGCCAGGTCATTTGGCAGTGGGATAAATGATCCAGTATGCGGATGAAATCTTTTAGTATTCAACTCAACCTTCTCAACCTGGATTTGGTTAAGTCGCTTGTGAAACTGCTGTACTCGTAAAGTTAGCAGTTGGAGCAGTATGTCGATGGTGTCTTCAATATCCACAAAATCATACACTGTGATATAATTGGAACTCAAAGATGTGACTACGCGCGTGGATATTTTCTGAACCGAGATGGTAAGACAAATGTTGTATGCCATGTGCTGGTGATTAATCAGGGCATTCCTCAGAGACTTGTTATGCAGCGACTTAAATTTGTTCACGAATTGGGGATAGTAGACTATTTTTGGTGCTGGTGGATTGTGTGCAGTATTATTATGGTAAAGACACTGATGAATTTTGAGATAGTTCAACTTAAATCGCTTTATACAGCCATCTATGTTACACGGAAAAAGCGCCTCTTTGCAAATAGCAGTATGGTCAGCCAGCAACGCACGAGAGAGGAACTTTTTCTTGCAACTTGGACATTTGTACTTTCGGCATGATTGTTTAATTTGTTCATCACTCATCACGACATGAATATGATTTTGTTAAATCTTTGTTTTCAAAGGCAAGAGAACACAAATTTCACTTCACAGACAATAGAAAATGACACTAGATGCCAGAATTCATCAGAAGTTGATTTGACAACCGAAGCAGCAACTGCGCGTACTCACACATTGAAAGAGTGTTTATGTTTTTGATGTGTGGAATCCATTCGATGGAAGCGAAAGCGATCAGTCTACGTAAGGCTGCGGTTATACTTTTGAAATTCGTATTAGGAATCTGCCATTTAAAACATTTGTAGTTAATTAGGGACTATTCATCCGAGAACGAATTGTAAACTGCTGATGCCATTAAAAAATTGTATGGATTTCTTTATTGGTCTTTATTGGACCTGAAATAGCTAGGTATTTTGAGGTTGAGGAATCACAGATTTTTAATTTGTGGGTTTGTTAATCGTGATTAAATTTTTTGGATTGCAAATAAAGTCTGACATTAGACGGGGAAAATATTTCATTTGACGGGAGTGTTATAAAGGCTGGTACGCTTTTCGAGTGAAGTGAAATTTACACATCTTTCCAAAAAGTGCTGTGAAATTGAAAGTGAAATTTTTACGCCGAAATGTCAAAAATTTAATGCGACGGACAATAAAAACCAATTGCAATAGCAAGTAACGCCCTCTACATATCACTTTTTGAACTTTTGAACTATTTTTCACTTGAACAGCGTATTGCTGGAATCTTCACGTGGAATTCATTTTGACATTTGTATGAAAAAATGGATTACACGTGAACTGCGTACCAGCTTCAGTAATTGTCTTAAATTTCGTAAAATGGCGTTTTTCATTGAAGATCCCAGAGAATTGCCCCGAAATTTGGAATTGCTCTTTCCAATGAAATTCGTTGGCGCACTTTTGCAATAGTGGTAGACACCATACCTATGCACATCATATGTGAGATTTTGTTTTCTGTTGCTTTCTTCATTAAATGGGTGAATATTTCAAAATATTAATATTCTGCGGTCCGGCATTTATAGGCTAAAAAAACATATATTTTTTAATATTCGACTAAGAAAAGCTTCTACAGAAATCTTTTAACATGTGCACAAATAAAAGAACAAATATAAATTTTTATTAACGTCGAAATTTTAACTTAAACCTCAAAAATGTCATTACCATGGCATGGTCCAGCTGTACCTTCCTTCAAAAAATGCATTTTATTTGTAAAATGTAAGTCGGCTTGCAAATTTTATTGATGAAGTCTTAAAGAGGAAAGAACAATGGGGAGTGTGGCCCACTCAAATCATTTTTAGAGAATATACAAAATTATGTGGAACGTAGGTATTTAGCGAGTGTCCCCAACAAAATTATCATTTTCGTGACAAAAAATATTTCTTTAAACAAATTTATTTTAACGGCCGCAGAATAGGCAGCGGATTTCGCATTAATAACGAGACCTGTTGATTGTTTTCGGAACATTTTTCAAGAAGCCCATAAATATACATCAGTTGGTACCAGTAGTAAACTTTATATCATGTTGTGAAGGTGGTTTAGGTTTTCGTTACCCGAATTTGTCATTACCGTGCTTTTGATTGTAATAAGTTAATAACTAAATCTAATATATTTTGCACTGCATGCCTTTTTAAACTTAATTAATAAGATGAGTTTTAAAAAAAATATTCAGTAAAGTTCAGTTTTATTTAATTGAAATACCTTTCGATGTCATTTCCATGTTTCCGGTGGCATACATGGTAGGTAATGACAGTTCGGACACGGAAATGACATAGTCAAGCAAATTACAATTTTTTTTTTAAATATTTTTACTTTTATTTTAAATTTATATAAAAGCGCACCTGTGTTTATAATGGCAACCCGCAAAATGTAAAGAAAAATGCTAAAAACGATAAAAAATAAACTACGCGAGGAAAAGGAACGTGAACGTCACAAACACGGAACTAATATACCTTTGCTTCCAATTAAGGTATCGCTACTTGTAAACTCATAATAAAGAACAAATCTTTAAATCCGGCTAGAATTGTCTAGCGACAAAGCAGATCTGGCCAAAGCTGGATCTAAAACGTTACAGATATTAAATCTGACTCAACAGGAAGCATATCAGCGCTACAATAGGTGTCATCACAGGACACTGTCTCATAGATAGGCATGCAATAAGACTTGGCGTACTTTTAAACGACTTTTGCAGAAGCTGTCTTGACGAGAAGGAAGAAGAGACCATTCTCCATCTGTACTTGTCTTGCTGTATCACAAAGGCGTAAACTCTACCTGGGAGCTTTCTACTAAAGCGATCTGAACGATCTAAAAAGCACTGATATTCGATATCTCCAACGCTTCATCTGAAGTTCCACTTGGTTCAACGAGTAGGAAGAATAAGGACGTGGATTCATGTGTTATCACAAGGGACCTTATAATGGTCTAAGTATGTCGGCTAGCCGACAGCCACTTTAACCTAACCTAACCTATTCGAAAGAAGGAAAAAAGGAATAATAAATATGTTAAATATATAACAAAATCCACACAAAATTAATGTTTTCTAAACCTATACTGAAGTACAAAATATAAAATAATATAATTTACATAACATAACTTTTTTTATTTTAACAATACAAGTCTGAAATTCCTAAAAACTTACTTCAGTAGTGTTTTAATGAGGTTAGGTTCATGCTGTTTCGTTATACCATGATTGGAATTTGTCATTTCCATGTTAGTTCTGTCATTCCCGTGGAAAATAAAATCGTTTAAAAAATAACTAAATTGGGTGGCCCATTGGCTTAAAATGTTTAATAACGTTTCTTAAATACAGAGTAACCGAAAAATCATTAAATTTGTTTATATTAGTTAAGGTCCATTTCGAGATGCAAAATATTAATATTTTGAAATATTGACCCAAATATTAATGTTTAAATGAGCCAAATCAATATATTTCAATTAACATTTACATTTGCACTCAATTCTTTAAAAATATTAAAAATATTGACATGGAAGTAGATAGCTAGCTAGTACCAATGCTTCCAGTACCATAAAAAATTGTTTTTTTCCCTAACCAACTAGCTACAAAAAAAAAAGGAAACTTAAGAATTCTAAAACAAACTTAGCCAGCGATTGCGATGTCCTTGCATTAAAAAAATCGAAGAAGATATGGAGAGTATGCAAAAGCGAATCCGAATCACACCATCAACTCCGTTCATTAGTATTTCACTGTGGATTTTGCCTATAGATGTTCGTTATCCTACCAACGGTTTCACCACCCTGCGGCTATACCAAACCGAAAAGCATTTTCATCCTTTTAGCAAAAAAAGAGCAGAGGAATAAAAAAGTAAAACAACAATCGTTGAAAACATTTTATACTGCAGGCTCGTTTACAATTCATCCCGATGCCCCAGAAATTTAAATAATCCCGAAGAAATACTTAAACGCTAGTAGGGATAGTGGCACTCTAAATCGCCCCTAAACCGAATGCTGTTGGTGGTGGTGGTGCTGTGTTGGGTTCTGGGTGGCATTTGAAAGACCAACAGCAAAAAAAACAACACTGTAGATATCTACGACTACGAACTACTCGAATCATTGTCCTGGTATTCGGCTTCGTCGAATCGAACATGGAAAGGAATAATGGAGATGGATTTTTAGAAATGCGATACTGTTTCTTGTGGGATTTTTATAGTCGATGGATTGGAGTGAAATGGTTGAAGTTTTGTGCTACTTTTTTCTATAGGTACATAAATACCTATATTCATTTTTGTTATTGTATTCTTTAGACGATTGATTTACTTGGCGTTACTTTTTTTGTCGTACCATTAACGGCGTTATTTCAAAACAAAATTTTATAAAATATATACAAAATGAAAAACCAAATTCCATAGATGGATTGCCGTATAGGTGGATTGTTTTGTCACTGAATGGTTCCTTTCATGACGGACAACAGAAAATAACCTTAAGACTGACTACACTCTCGCCAAGACTTTCAGACCCATAAGTCTGTCTTCCTTCCTGCTGAAAAGTTTGGAAAGACTGGTTGATCCTCTTTCTGAGATGCAACATGCCGGAAAATCCTGTGAAACTGCGCTTTAGAACCTTGTTGGTAGAATTGAAAGTGCTCTTGATCGGATTGTGAAAAATGCGTCATGACAGGGGTAAACATCAGGGGCTGCCCTCAGGGTGGTGTTCTGTCTCCCCTTTTATGGTGTATGGTAGTAGACTCTCTGCTAACGGTTCTCAATCTTCCTGGAACCTACACACAAGCCTACGCGGACGATGTTGCCGTTCTATCTGTCGGTTCAAACCTAAGGACTGTCTGCTCTCTGGCTCAGAGATCCTTGGGATTGATCGATGATTGGTGCACAAGAAATGGCCTTTCAGTGAATCCTCTTAAAACTACGGTTGTTCTCTTCACGAGAAGAAGAAAGGTTGCTGGTCTTACTCAACTTGTGCTTAAAGGTGTCACTATCCCTCACTATCCCGATCTCCGATGAAGTCAAATATTTGGGAGTAATCCTCGATAGAAAACTTCTTTGGTCCAAGCATGTCGAAGCGAAAACTGATAAAGCGCTGTCCACTTTCTGGCAGTGCAAAGGTGCTTTTGGCAAGACATGGGGCTTATCTCTTAAAAGGTTTCTTTGGATCTATTCGGCAATGGTAAGACCTCTCCTCTCGTATGCGTCGGTTGTATGGTGAAACAGGCTTTCGCGGAAACGTGTTACTACCAAACTTCAAAGAACGGTTTGTCTCGGCTGCACAGGGGCTTTCCCCATTACTCCGGGCTCTGCTGTAGATGCTATGATGAACCTCCCCCCCTTGATATTTTTATCATGAGGTGTACACTGAAATCCATCTCTCGGTTAAAGAGAGGTGGCTTTTGATGAACTTGTGCGAGAATTATCCTTTAATCCCTGTCTTATGGATATGCCGTCTGACGCAATGACACCAGAAATCCTACTGCGACAAAACTGCCAGACTCTGAGCCAGGGAAAGAATGCTATCGTATATTCGCGGATGGCTCCAGAACCGGACAGCGGTCAGGTTCGGGAGTTTTCGTGGAAAGCGAGAACATTAGACTAAACTTACCCTTAGGGAACCATGCGTCTGTCTTCCAAGCGGAGATTTTCGCTATGCTTATGCTATGCACTATATTGTGACAAACAGGTGGAGAGCTAGAAGCATTTGCGTTTGCAGTGATAGCCAAGCTGCACTAAAAGCGCTGCTCAACCCTCTTACCTCGTCCAAGTTAGTGCTTGAACTCAAGCTTTCTCTGAACCTGGTCGGTAGGCTAAACACCAGTGAAACTTGTCTGGGTCCCAGGTCACACTGGTATCCAGGGAAAAAAGATCGCTGATGAGCTTGCCAGGCTGGGTTCCGAAGAAGCTCTCTCAGGGCCTGAACCTGCGTTGGGTCTGCCGGCATCTGTGGTTAGGTCATTGATACTTGGGTTACTCGTGAACACGACTGTCGGTGGCGTGACTGTGCTGGATGTAGACAGACCAAACGACTGCGTCCGAACATCTGCAAAGGGTTGGCAGTACAATGGACCAGTAGTTGTGTCTGAGTGCTCCACGGATAGAAGCAACCTCCAAAAAAAAAAAAAAAAAAACCGCCTGCAATTCGAAAAAGATCTTGAACAGGTAGGTACACAAATTTTACAGCAGAAGTTTGTTGTGTAGCTTAAAGCACCATCGAAGAGAAACGTAAACCAAATAAAAAGACCCCTCGAGCCCCGATTCCTGATGGCAGCTACCGATTTCCAATCTACTTCCCTTCAATCATTAATACTGTCTTAATAAACCCAACAAGCCACATGGAAGAAGTCCTTTCTTATATCTGATTATTTCGTATCCACTTTCATCAGCACTTTTCTGCACAAATAAATAAATTGCCAAATGTATGTATATTTTTACCCTCGTCCTGCGTCTTGTATTATACGTATGCAGGAGGCAAAGACGAAGTTAATTATTTCGTTCTTATCGACCTTTTGATTGACGCACAAATAGAGGAGAACCACCAACGAACACACGACACACAGTGTGATGAGTCTGTAGTCGGTGGGTTGGGTGCCCCCACCATACAAGGGACACCCAGCATTCAACCAAGGGAAAGATAAATGTGATTTCAAGCGGCTGCAACTAAATCAAACCCAACCACCACCCCATAACCATACCCATCAGGCCATCACCACAAAACAGAGTGTGAGGTAGGATTGGCATTGCGGGGGTATTACAAAAAAAAGACTAAAACTTCAGGTATGCGATGTGCTCTCTCGAGTGCGAACACAGGTTTCCCTATTCAGTGAGGCGGCTGGGGTTACTTCCTTGTTCATTTTCCCGTAGCACAACGCAATCATAGCGTCTGGCGGCGGCGGCGGGTATGCCAGAATATGTAAGTTTTCCCAACTATATTGTGTGCAGGATACACACAACCAAACACATCTGTGTATACTCGTACGCACCACGACGCTATAAGGGAAATTTGCATATTATTTCACACTTTGATTGAATATGTAAATCCTTGTAAATGAATTCAATTTTACGATCTAAGAGATAAGGCCACGTACTGGATGACTGAATGGATGACTGACTGGATAGATGGATGGTTGAATGAATGGCTGAATGGATGGATGGGTTGGATATAGAAAGGATCATTGGGATAGATGTCCCTCGAATGGCTGGATGTGAAATATAATGTTTGGCATCGATGGGTGTAGATATGGTATGGTAATCTTTCGTGCCGATGCCAAAAGAAAAGCGAAAGGACAACGACGACGACGCTGACTATGAAATCACGAGATAAACACAATGGAGAGAGTTTAATTCAAGTCTGTTTATTGAATCGAAAGGAAAGGATCCATTGGTACCTATACGCCGAAAGACAAACTTGTATTTATTGTTCCAATCTATGCATGTCATACGGTCTGTATTTGTTGGCAAAAGAAACAAGCAACAAAACCCTAAGGAAAACCCACCAGCTAACAAAAGTATTTCCATCTACAGATAGAGCGCTTTCCATCTGTAGTTTGTCAAAATATTTCTTTATACCTATGAGCCCGCACACGCCACAACTGGGCAAAGGACCACAAATCAAATGTGAAAGTAAAACTGTTTATTGCTTTGAGGGTACCTACCTACCTATCTACATAAATGGCATGTTTATGCGTATTAGGCTTGTCCGAAAGCGCTAAAAACGGTTTCGAATTTTTGATTTAATGATCCAGTCATTCGGAAATGCAGTGCCAGGCCTGCTAACTTTAAAAATAACTTCGGACAAATATATTGAAGGACTGGAAAGGGGAAATCACCGTTGGGACAATGAAAACAAAACAATAACACATCGAAAAAACAATTTAAAAAGCATTAAAAAAACTCAAAATTTAAGCAGCTTTGATTAAAGATGATTCTTTAGTGTTACTAAGAAAATATTCAATTTCGTCCTAAATACAAAGCTCTGCCTTTCTTAATGAGGTTTTTCCAAGCTGCCTGTGTTATAAAAAATGAAGCGCTGACAGGGATGCTCGGCTTTTTCTAAAAGCTTATTATCTAGCTACACTATGTACGTCTATTTATTTTACTGGAGTTACGAGTTTTTTGTCATTCTACCCTTGGAGTTATGAGGTTTGCTGCTGCACAATACTAAGAAGGTATAACCTTCTTTATAAATTTTATCGAAAACTTGTAGTAGTTTAGTGGCTTGTAGGTATAAAGGTAAGGTTAAATTCATGTGGTAGGCCCCGCATACAAGTGCAGCGACACTTAGGCCAGAGTTGGCACATTGTAAAACCACTAATAGGTGCTCAAAGTAAAGCGGCGGAGGCGATTGATATTAATAATAGCCCGTTGTCCTGATGCCTAGATTGTCAAAGAAGTACTCTCCAAGATGTAATCTTCTTCGAGTAGAGAGAGCTGGACATATGCACGGTTTCTCCCTCCTCCTCCTCATCCATGCAGCTTCTGCAGAAGTCATTAGAGGGAAGCCCCGGCCTAAAAACATGTCTTCCTATTATGCAGTGTCCCGTAATGATACCATCTAGTGTGCTTATGAAGGATCTGTTTAATCTTATAAGACTGCTGGAGCACTTGAGATCAATCGTGGGCCAAAATTGTTTCGTGATGGAGCAAGTGGTGCAGTCTGGACCTGGAACACGCTACAATGATAAGGAAGTCGGAAGGATACCTTACAATTATTTATACCTTGGGAGAATACACCACCCCTCACTCCCGTTCTCGTGAGTACCTGTGTGTAAAAGCAGATGGATTCCCTTCGAGAACCTGCAACACTCTCCCAGTCAGCTCTGGAAGCTATACAGGTTTCAATATTTTTGTTGAACTGAAGTTGAGGTAGGATGTAATCAGTGTCTTTTGGTATGCATCCAACTTTATTCAGGACTAGCGGACCCCCTGCACACTTCGTAGCGCAAAATAGAAAATTAAAAAAATCAAATTCAAATTCATTTAAATCAGTGATAAATACTTTTCTTCTAATGGCTTGTAGCACACAATAGTTTTAATATACAAAGCCGATGGTTTGCCATAGTCCTACTAATAGCCACAGAAAAATCTTGGCCCACATCTCTCTGAAAGGACCCAGTTGCAAAAGCAATGTAATGCAGCGCACAGACCCCAATCGGGATTGGAATAAATGTATTCCTTTGCCCTTTGCACAAATGTGGACTTAGCTCGTTAATAAGTATCCAAGCTGAACCACGGGAAAAACGATACAACTCCCGAAATCTTGCTTCCGGCATTTCAAAAGGGTTTGTGCTATCTCTTAGTACACGCCTTTGAGTCCGTAATTTGTTACGCCAATCGTATTCTTCACCAAAAATTAGTGCAAAGCTAAACATTTTTTAAAACAACGCTGTAGCTCCACTGAAAAATGCTTGTAAAATCAAATTGAATAAATTTGTATTGTTTTGTTTTCCAGCATTTTGACAGCTTGAGGAAATCTTTCCATAATTCCCATGAAATGAAGAGTTACTACAGAATACTTTTCGCATAGAGTTAAAGAACAAACGGGGTAGATTAATATTCCGAAGCATAATAATAGTGACTCCAACTTTCAATTGGAAATTATGCGAAGGCAATCCTGGTTAATCCAACGATTAAAGATATAAGATTTTAAATGTATTTTTGTATGGGCGGTGCCTAGCCCCTTTGTCCAATTTTGACCAAACTCCACAGAAATACTCCTGCACCAATACCTAAGATTGTGTGTAAATTTTAACTCAATCGTTTCGGTAACTTTCGAAATATAAGATTTTGAATGCATTTTTGTATGGGAGGTGCTACGCCCCTATAATTCATCAACCGAAACACCTACGAAGACCGTATATCCTTACAAACCATGGTATGAACGTCACCTTTTATTGGAAATTTTCAGAATCAAAATCGGTTCACGCATTACAGAGAACATTGGCGACAAACACAATTCAACTTAATTTTATATATATAGATAGATAGAAGATGGACAAGTGGCTAGTTTGTCTGCTGGTCCACAGATGAATTGCCTTCAAGCGTACAAGTACAAGTACAAGAATTTTATTAGTTCTAATGGAATATGTTGTCGTTAAACTCTTAAAAATCCTTGAGTTTGCTGTTCAGTAATTTGTCTGAGTTACAAGGTTTTTCAGGAACTTTAACTACATTGGAGTTACGTGATATAAACAAAATGATTTTTATGAGATTTGTAATTATTAAGGAGCTACGAGGTTTTCCATAACCTCCTACCAAGTTTCGCTAAGATAGCATCAAAAAGTAATTTTTGCCAAAAATAGAGTAACGAGGTTTTCTTATTTAGCCGACGTAGTAAGTTTTAATGGGGAATTGTAATTGAGTTTTCGTTCCCTTGTATTTAAACATGACGTTTGCGGCGCAGGGTCATAAGTCCACAAGCCAAAAGTCCATAATGGACATTTGACCCACCAGTGTGGAATTTCGTGTGGATTTTTAGCCCATTTGAGTGGGTTATAAGTTCACAACTGATTTGTGAGCTTATAACCCACTCAAATGGGCTAAAAATCCACACGAAATTCTTGTGGACTTTTGACTCATCTGTTGTGGTGTTTTGGCTCACTATCGTAGAATTTCTTTAGTACCTGTGAAACAGTGTTTCTTTTCAGTCAGCCGTGTATGCCGGCAAACTTAATATAAACTCAATATTAACTGATAACGTGTGTAACAAAGCAAGTGTTTTTAGCATACTTAAGAAAAATTTTAATAAAACTTTTTAACAAAAACTTCGAGTTTCTTTCGGGTTTGGAGAGAAATAGTGTTGTGCTTTACACATGATTCTCAAAAACTACATACTATGTAGTATATCTTAAAAACTTGCTTCCTTATATAAATATTTAAACTTAGTTGTTGAAAATGATAAAATTATTTTGAAAAATTCGAGCGAATTGTTCAAAATAACTTTAGAATTTTTCTTAAAAACTAAAATAAATGCAATTTAGTTTCTAAGAAAGAAGTTTTTCTTAGAAACTATATTTAAATATTGATATAAGGAAGCAAGTTTTTAAGATATACTACATAGTATGTAGTTTTTGAGAATCATGTGTAAAGCACAACACTATTTCTCTCCAAACCCGAAAGAAACTCGAAGTTTTTGTTAAAAAGTTTTATTAAAATTTGTCTTAAGTATGCTTCAAACACTTGCTTTGTTACACTCGTTATCAGTAAATATTGAGTTGAAAGAAACGGATATACGTGCCAGATTAATCAATTAATATGTACTTATGTATACTTAACCACACAATTAAATTGACAAACATTTTCGTATTTTTCACTTCGTTTTAATACATATTATAAGTCAAACGAAGAAAGGTGGACTTATGGCCCACTTCATTTTTAGAATTGTGAGATTATGACCCGAAATATTGTGGACTTTTGACCGACTTGAGTGGGTTATAAGTTCACAATTTATTTGTGGACTTAAAACCCACTCAGGTGAGTCAAAACTCCATTATGGACTTTTGGCATGTGGACTTATGACCCTGCGCCGACGTTTGCATGCACGTATAGCTTCGAGAAGAAAAATTTGTTCTTAAAACACGGTGGCATTTTTTGCATGACAGTATTTGCTTTTGAGCCGAAAACGAGGACCTAGTAAAACTACAAATAGATTTGTCTGGACTAGGTATTCAAACGCGTTAACTTGACACTTCAAAATTTTAACTGAGCGTGAGCATACAGGCAGGTTAGTAAGTCATACAGCTGACTGACTTGATATCTCAATTTTGATTGGCCTAGATCGGTCACATGGGCAGCTGTGTCAGTTGACGTTTATGGAGGTGTAGCCGATGAATCTAGTCAAGAAATTCGTGACTGAGCACTAAATTGACAGTTCGCATATGAAACTGATGTAGGAAAAATTACATTCCCGACCAGTCTATGTAGTTCTTGCGTTAAGGTTACATATTCTATTCCAGACCAATCTAGTCGACATAAGATAACTAACTTTCTGAATGTGTCCATTTTCTTGAATTGATTTGTCGGCTATCCGTCCATAAACGTGAACTACAAAAACTAATCACGTGACCAATCTGGGCCAATAAAATCTCAAACACATCTAGTCAGTCAGTTGTCAGACTTACTAAACTAGAAATCCGATCGTCCTCAATGTTATCTTCAGTGCGAATTTTCATAGACATTTTTGTAAAGGTAGTTTAGTATAGATAGTTTTATGAGTTCATTCGCATTCCCAGGGTAAAGGTACGTTCGCAATGTACTGCACTGGAGCAAGTGATGAAAGACCTTGGGAGCAGAAAAATTAACACAGTCAGATATTCGGCCCTAGCGAGGTATCCGTCGTAACGGAAAATTCTCCGATTATATACGATTTGGAGGTTTTTTGCTTCTAGGTATTCTTCGGAACATCTATTCGGAATTTTTCTCCGGCATTTTGTAACGCATATCGGCAAATTACGTTGAAGTGCATTTTTTTCTTCAATTTTTGACAGCTAGGTTCCGATATCCTTCGACAGAAATTGGTTGTGGAATTTGTTTACGATTTGTATTTGAGTCTCTGACAGAGTATGCGTTGCGGAGAATTTTCCATTCCGACGGATACCTCGGTAGGGCCGATTAAGAATTACTCTTTTCTAAACATGAAAATATTTTATTTCATCGTAGGTTGACTAAATTATTTAATTAAGAAACTACAAACTAGGAACAAAAATTGACAAAAAAATAAAAGCCATTTTTTGTACTATAAGGTTTGAAAAATCCCTTTGACCCTTATATTATTTTGAGTAAGAAATTCCCACAAAAAGCAATAGATCTTCCGATTTTGCATCACTTGAGAAAAACTGTCAAAACGATGTAGGTTATAAACATAAAGCCTGGTACGCTGTTCGAGTGAAATTTTTCATACAAATTTTTCACTGCGAAATGTCAAAATGAACTTATCAAGTGAAAATTTCACCAGGCAGTACGCTGTTGAAGTGAAAAAAACGTACAGGAACGAAAGTTTGGCATGACGTTTGTTGAAAACATATGCGAGAAATTCAAAAATAAACGTCAGTGGGTTTAAACAAAATAAACACTTTGCAGACGTTGAAAAACATTCGAATTCAGTTTAATATTTATTTATTTTTGCGAATTTATATATTTTTAATAACAAATTTCAGCACTTAACAAAGCAAAGCGAAATAAACTGCCTATTCAAATTGACTTTTGAGAGATTTGACAGCTAAAGTCAGTTATAACAAACTAGCCCAAAGAAATTTGTTGGGCTATTATTTGCAGGTTTTTTATGAAGGGGAAATGTTTTGTTCTCTCTTTGTGGCTCTCTTCTGCCCAACTTTTGCGTAAAGGAACGAAGTTTGACTAAATTTGGCTAATGTGTTCGAATGCATTATCGTTAGGGAACAGACCTATTATTAAACTGAATCCGAATGTTTTTTAACGTCTGTAAACTGGTAATTTTTTGTATGCCCACTGACGTTTATTTTTGAATTTCTCACATATGTTTTCAAAGAACGTCATGCCAAACTTTCGTTCCTGTACTTTTTGGTTATGTCGTTTTCCATTGGGCAAAAAGAAGCGTCCGGGAGAGTCCGGTATCGAAAAAAGCACTTCTGAAACCGTTCCTTTGGCACAAAAAATACTCTTCTAAAGTCAGAATCCACTCAAGAAGCACTCACACAAGTGTAATTTATGTAGTTTATACAAGCCAGCTGACAGCAGCCGTAGATTATTTTTTTGGCATTTCACCAATACATTTCTGGATTCAACCAGAAGCAGTTTTCTTGTTCCATTGGCTTTCAGAATGAGTGAATCCCCGAGTGAAACCAATGGAAAACGACATTATATTCTCTTTTTCTGAGAGAATATATCCCCACTGCTTGATATTTGACATTTTGCCGAAATTGGCCCAAAAAGTAAGGGAACAAGCATATTATTTGTTTTTGCTACGCATTTTTTTTTTGTAATCTTTACTGTTTGGACTTTTGAAAATAGGAACAATCTTCGCATTTCTGCATTGAAAAGAATAGGCACCGGACAAGTGAATTATAGAAAGAATGATTTTAACATATTCTATCCAAACCAACTGCGTTTAACAACAAGTTGGCAACAACATCTGTACTTGCAGCACAAGAAAATTTGAAAGTGTTTAATAATGCGCTGGGAAAAACGAATGGACTTGAAGGAACTACAGGGCAAGAAAGTGGAAGAGGGTTTAAATCTAAATTATCTTTATTTTTTCCCTTCCTATTGCGCCATGATTTTTCCAAAGGCAAACAAAGGACTCAACTTGGTCTTGCAAAGTTTATTCTTAGCAGACCTTATTTTACTAGCTACATTTTTGCGGCGCTGCAATAAAGGCAGAGATAAAAGTCTAATCTGGGTCGCTTTCACTTGTTAAACGCCAGATTCGAAGGTTTCAAAGATCCTACACTGGCAATTCTGATTGAGATTTACTTTTAATGGAACATCCCGGCTCCCTGAAATTACGCCAAAAGAAATTACGCCAAAAAATGTTTTGGAAAAAAGACCAAAATAATTGGGGCGTAATAATTTTGGCAAAAACGCCAAAAACTAAAATGGAAAATTTGCCAGAATGACAGGAAATTAGGCCATGTTTTTGGAAAAACTGCCCAAAAAATAAAATGGAAATAACGCCAGAAAAAGTTTATTGTTTTGGCATAATTTCCAAATTTGATTTGGAAATAAGACCAAAAAAGCTGTTTTATTTCTGGCATAATTTCCAGAATTTATTGTGGAAATTAGGCCCAAAACTCGCTGTGTCCATAGTTCTTCTCAAATAAAAGATGCGTGAGGAAACGCGGGTGGGGGGGGGCTTTTCCGTCGCGTTGCGGCCATCGCGCGGTCGCGTTGTTCCGCGTTGCGTCAGGCCGTTCCGCGCCGCCGCGGCCACCAAGGCCTTTGCAATTTGAAACCTGAAACATTTATAATAAAACATGTACTATAATCACTTTTTTATTTTTTTATTTGTGAATACAATTGAACTGTTAGTTATATAAACACCTGAAGGATATCTGCGACAATTTCACGACAACAAGGACATTTATAATGGTCTTCTTCATCAGCCACTGACTGGGCTTGTACTTTAATGTTACACTCGGAACATACCTTCATGTGTTTGCATGGCAACATTACAATATTTGGCTGAAGCGCTTGACGCACTACACATAAAATAACGTTTTCAAGCTCTGACCTTTTTGCCTGTTTTCTTGCCACTAACTTATATACTGATCACGCGTGATCGCACGTGTTACATCAATGCTCTTGAAATTTAACGGCTAAATAATATAAAAAGTAAGCCAAAGAGTGCAACTTTATGGCGGTTTTTTCTAAAAAAAAAATTGTTGCCGTATTTTCCTTTTTAATTTGGAAAAAAGACCAAACACTTTTCTGGTGTTTTTTCCAAAATATTTTTTTGGGCTTTTTTCTATTTTTCTTTAATGGAAAAAATGCCAAAAACATTTATGGAAAAAAGGACAAAATCCGCGGCATTTGAGCCAAAATATTTGGGCGTTTTTTCCTAGGAAAAACCACCACAACTTTGTATGGAGATTTTTGGGCTTTTTTTCCATTTTCATTTTTTGGCGTAATTTCCTTTGGCGTAATTTCAGGGAGCCGAACATCCCATATTAAATATGTATATGTAGAGTAAGTGCGGCAAATATGGCCAACCCTTAACATATTTTGAAATAAAACCGTGAATTTAAGTCGAATTCATTTAAATTTTTGTAATATAGTCGTAGAAACTATTTCTTCTTCGTTCTTTTATAATTTGAATAAAAAAATCAAACTTAATAAAAAGATAGAAACAATAACTTAAGGAAACTCAATTTTTCTCTTTTTAAAAAAGTGCTGCTAATATGGCCCACCTGATGTTAAATATGAACAATCCTTGCTTGTTTCTATTAAATGCAATAATTGCTCGCATCATGTCTTTCTAAGCCAATTTCGATCGTTTTTTCTGTGTTTTTCCTAGAGAACGAATTAATTCTATCACGTGTCAAATATGGCCTACTGAGTCAAATGCCCACAAATCGGGTGGTCCATATTACACTCACTGTGGTTTTTTCACTGAATTTCATTTTTCATACATGTCTAAAACTGTTTTTAAATTCTGATAGCACAAAAAATAAAAAAAGTCTTAACGCTATTCAGACTTAGAAAAAGATTATCAAATTTAAGGAAAATTCAATATGAAAACAATTAACAAAAGTTATCAAAAAACTATATGGGAAACGAAAAAAAGCGATTACTATCAATATCTTCCACATTCTTCGAGCCATGCCTACCTCGATTGAATGAGACAAAACTATTCTGAACTTGGTTGGAATGAATTAGTTTGTATCTTCCTGCGCTTTCTACTTAAGGATATATAGTGGTGGGCCATATTACCAACGTGGGCCATATTTGCCGCACTTACTCTAATGTAAAAATGTTGTAATTAAGGAACTGAATTTAAACAAACAGGAAGGATAGAATTTAATATGTAGGTTAAAGGACTTGTAGGTAGATATCTTTTGACCCCACCTAAACTCCGGGAATAATGACTTTGAATGAGGCGTGTTGCATTGAACATACCTTAGCCAATTCCTTTTGGTGACTAAACTTCCTTCAAAATCAACAACTTTGTCCTGGAGTAATAAAAATCCATCATTAAACGTGCGATCAAAAGTTAATTAGGCAAGTTTCACTTTGACTTTCCATTCAAATAAGTACATGCAAATTATCTATCCCGTCAGTGGAAAAACATCAACTTAACCGGTCCTTTGAAACCCCATCGAATTTCCCCGTCAATCTTCACATAATCACTTTACACTTACAATACCCGGATGGGAAAAGGTAAACCATCGCTCCACCTCTTATGCTAATCAAAATCCAGATTTTCCCACTCCAGGGTGTGTATTAAAACTGAATCTACAAAGTAAACTTTGCGAGCGCGCGCGAAATCCCTTTGAAGTCGAAAACACTGTGAACAACCATAAACTGTCAATCCATCTTGGATCAGCGGGAAAACTCTCGACTATTTCATCATCCCTGCCGCCAAACGAAGAAAAGAACTCTTCACCTTGTCACACGAATCGATTAAGAGATAAACGCCCGATAAAGGCATGAAGTCCTTTTTAAAATACATATACACAATATAAAGCAGTATCATGTTTTTGTAGGTATGCGAATAATATGCAACAGTGTAGCCGTTGTGCCATGAGATATGTATTTATATGGCGACAACAGTTGATTGAATTTGAATTTTCAAACCCCCGACGAAAGGAGACGATATGTATGTATGAACCGCCAAAGGTAACTCGGTAAATCCCTTCCCGGAGATGACAACGACAACGATGTGTCGACGTTCAGCGTCCTTTTTGTGTAGCGAAAATTTACATAATTATTCAATCAATTGTTTTCACTGTTAAACATTGAGGGATTGCGAAAGGAATATGTATAAAGGACGACACGGTACCTATACCGAAATTGTTAATGGAAAATGTTTGCCATGTTTAGAGGTGTTAATCACGGTCGGCCTGGATATTGAAGAACTGCTGGCCGTCGTTGTTGGGTGGAATAAGTACAAAATTAGGTTACGCACAGCAAATACCTTTTTGATATTCCCACAGTGAGGGCAGGATTAGAACAAAACAACTTTCTCAAGAGACTTTCATTAAGATTCGAAATTACCTTTTCGTGTACACAGTATACACTCGTACTCCTGCGATAGTGGTGGCTTATATGGCGTAGTTTGGAGGTGTTGCGTGTGTGTAGGCATATGAAAGCCCGTTCCGGAATAAGCTAAGTTTCCTAATTAAATTCCAAAACTCCTTGTGATTTTCATGTGTGACGTACCCGCACATATACCTCAGTTGGTATTGTACATTCGTTATGGCTCTTTGTTATTAGTATACGCATCGGCGGGCGGCTATACCCCCTCAGGGCACATCCGTACACATCCTCGCATCCTCGCATCCACACATCCTGTGTGAATGTTGGAAGTAAAATGGAGAAACAAATCCTCGATATAATTGAAAACGAAAACCCGAAAAAGTTTGCACTTTGCTGAAGCAAGTTCAAAAGGAACACTGAATGACACAGGCACCAAACCGAACCGTGTACGGTGTACCTACACTCCCTTCGCCAGTGCGCCGAGAGATATAGAAAGACAGAATCCAACCAAATTGAAAACTTTGCACTTGCAAAAAACAAAGTTTTCTTAATTAATTCTTGATAACTCGACAGACACCCGACGACGCACACCCAGACACTCCCATGCATCCATTCACTGCTTGGTTTGTGTATTTATTAAGGCTTGGGGTCGTTCTTTTTCTCACATCGCACATCAGACACATCGCCTGACTGTAGGTGGGTTGTATTTTGTTAGACCCTTTCTCAATGTTTTATGTATACATGATTTCCCGGCCCTATGTCTCTGGCTAGAGGAATTGTGTGGTTATGTGCGAATGTTGAATAATCAAATTTTAAGGCTTTGAGTGATGCGGACAAGTGCAACTTTTTCTTGGTTTGCTTTTCGAAATTCAATTTCAAATGATAACTGTTTGGGTGTCGGTGGACCTGTAGTGGGATTTTTAGGCAACCATTTATGGTGGAAAATATTTCCGAAGGCTTTGGATGGGTAAGGGTTTTGACAAGGTTATGAAAATGTTTACAGCAGCTACTACAGTTTTTCTAATACAGACTTGCAGACAACGATTGGGATGTACCATTGTCATCAGCAGACACAGTTTTGAATCTGTCGTGAGCTTGTAACCATTCAAAACAATTGTTTGACGAAATTAGAAGCGAACCAATAACCCAATTTGTATCAAAGAGGTTGGAGCCGGGAGGCCCTATGCATCAGCTAAATGGTTCCGACAAGAAGAGAACACAAGTCCAGTCAATAAAGAACCTGTTCTACCACCCAGTACAGAAGAAGTTGGCTTAGCTATACAAAAGCTAAAGAACAACAAGACCACAGGCTTTGATGGTTTACCAACTATGATGTCTCGATTCGAGTCGTTAATGGTAGTAAGGTTATGTACTGGAGTGTACGTTATAGTAAGGCGCTTTCTGTATAGACTCAATACCGTTCATCCACTTATGCGATGAATGAGATTTTTTTTACTTTTCGCACTTGAGAAGAGCTTTACGATTTTTAAATTATTGAAGTTGTTGGGGAGTGTTTCAGACTTTTTTAAATTCTTTCGCGGACAACTGAGATGACAATTACCGTCCAAAACTTCCACCACCTCTTGTCCATGGTCCCAATCTAACTATTTGATGATAGTTGTGGGTTTGGTTGTTTTTTTCGTCGCAGCTTGGTAAAAACGTGGTTCTTACCAGCTGTCAAAAAAGGCACAGCGAGATCTCAGAGTGCGGACAGATGCCTAAGACTGACCAATTATTCTAACCAGACTTTTGTGATTATTGTCTCATACCTACATTGTAAAGGGTTTTCCAATAAAAGGTATTATTTTGAATGGCCCGCTATTTCAGTAGCTGTCACTTTTGAAGCTGTTATTTTTTGACATTTGACAAGTAGAAACTACGCCATTACTAAAAATGGAACGATACACGCTTCAGCAACGCATTGAAATTATAAAAATTCACTACAAAAATGGTGAAAATTTTGCAGTCACAGTCCGCAAAATTAAAGCATTTTTGGGTCGTCGTGAAGCACCTTGTGGGACCGCAATATAGAAATTGGTGGAAAAATTCGAGCTGTTGGGACACGTTAGTGATGTGTGTAAAGAATAAAACCCTGCACGTCGCTCAAGAACAACTGAGAATATTGCTGCCGTACGTAGCCCTAAGTGTTGAAGAAAACCCAGGTTTGTCCATTCCTCGTCGTTCTTTGGAATTGGGCACGATTAATGATTTTTTATGGCCGGAGTTGGATGGTATTGATCTGGACAACGTTCACTTTCAACAAGACGGCGCTACGTGCCACACAAGCAACGAAACCATTGATCTCTTACGGGAAAAGTTTCCGGACCGTGTTATCTCTCAAAGAGGTGATCACAATTGGCCAACGAGATCTTGTGATTTAACACCTTGCGACTTCTTCCTTTGGGGCCATGTGAAAGATAAGGTCTACGCCAACAGTCCAGCGTCGATTCAAGACCTCAAAGATGGAATTCGTGATGTCTGTCGAGGACATAGGGCAGCCACTTTGCGATTTTTATATGGAAAATTTCATGAAAAGGATATGGTCCTGTAAGCGTGGTCGTGGTGGCCATTTGGCTGATGTTGTTTTTCATTATTAACGGCACACCTTCCTCTTTATTATGAAATAAATATCCGATCATTTATCTAAAAAAAAGGAATTTTTCTTTAAATATCAAAGTAACGCCTCTTATTGGAAAACCCTTTACCACCTAGACGAACAAGTTGTTGTTTTTATAAAATTCCCTCAGACGGACAAAAATCTCTTTTGTTAGACAGCCTGACACAACAGGTCTTTTTCCCCTGTTTTTTTCCCCTTGGGCAGCTATAACTTAGACTTAAAAATAATATGTCACCATCCTTATACGCCTTTAGAGGGGAAATGAAGCATCAGTAGGTATATACTGACGGCTCCAAAACCAGCAAAGGCCCGGGGTCAGGTACATACTCCAGCGAGTTCGACCTACAAATTTCCCTGAGAGGTTCTGGCCGTACTTATAGCTGCGGAGGTACTTGAGATGAGATCTATATCCAATAAGAATATTGCCACAGACCACCAAGTCTGATCTAGTCATCAGGAATTATCGACTGTGCTGGGTACATGGGGCATTGTGATAGTGATGGTAACGAAAGGGCAGACGTTCTGGCCAAGGAAGGAGCTAGGTTTGGGTAATACGGACACAACATGTAGATACTGTGAGAACCTGAAGGTCGCGGAAGACATCGCACACCTTTTCTGTGAATGTCAAGCAATTGATCGGAGTAGAAGAAACCACCTCGGCATGTACTTCTTTAATAACTTGGAAGAGGTTGGTTCCTTAAATAGTATTGAGACCAAACTCAAATTCTGTAGGGAAATTGAATGCTTGGGCGAATTGGTTAAGGTTTTTTAACTGTAATAGTTCCCTGGGAATGGCGATAGGCACGATATGGTGCCTGGTCTATTGTGACAATCTCACAACCCCCATCAACTTAACCTAACCTAACCTTATCCGCCTAGGAGCTAGGAGGGCTATGTCTACACTCCCTTCAAGTCTCGACACAATAAAATATGTAGGGCTGGTTTTCGCTTGGGCTTGAACTTTTAAGTCGTTATTTACTTAATCAAACAAAGAGCGTACGTAAAAAGAAGTTCTAATACACAACACCTGTGAAAAACAAACTATACAAAATTTGACTAAGTTGTGTGTTCTGTTTACGTCAAAGCTTAGCCTCAAAAGCTTGAGCAAATAACCTATTGCTACCCCCAAATGCTCCTTAGATGCATAGAGACCCATCTAAAGAAATGTAATGCAAAAAAAGGAATACCACTGTCTCAGTCAACCTTCAACAATAGGTAAGGTTCTTTAATTCTTTCGAAGAGCCAAGTTCCAAACCAAAAAATTAAGTTTTTAAATAGAAGGTACGTACCCTATATGACTTTAATATGTGGGCACCATGACTTCACGCACTCTTATCATGACAGTATGAAACTTTTATAGTACGAATAACTCGGCGCTCCGCCGATTTTATCCCTTATTCGTCTGGGTACGCGTACGCGGTTGTAAAACGTACATTTAAACGTAAGTTTTTTTTTAAATAATTCAACCCTTCCAGCCACGATTTGAATTGAAAATCCATCTAGACATAGTATCCCTTCCGTACAAGGTAGTACAACCCTTTAAAACCCCTCATCCCTAATCATAAAGCACACCAGCTTTGATGCATTTAATCAATTTCGTACGCCACAGTGAGCCACTTTCCTTGCGATTCGCATTAGGGTGTGAATCAAAACAACCCTAACCTTCCCCCTCCCTCTGAGAAGAAGAAAGAAAAACAGTTATTCAAATCCTAATTTCAGGTAAGGAATCTAGACTAGGTCCTAAAAAGGATATAACAACAATTGCCATTGAAAAAAAAACTCTACGTCAAAAGAAAACGCACACCAAGGACATGCGCACAGTACGAAAATAGTTTCGCAGGCAGCTGACAACAACACAGCAGCGCCTTGTCGGTTGTCGTCCTTCGCCATATGGAAATGGAATAGGAGAGAAACACCACTGAAGTGAAATTTCATGAATGACATGTACATCCTTTTTGTTTTTGAAATTTAATGAAAATAAAATGCCTGCCAGGTGTTGACTCAATACCGAAATTAAGGACACTCTTCCGATATTCAATTTCATTAAGGATACGTCGCATTTATTTCATTTTTCACCATTCCCTGCCATTAACAGGGGTGGCTCGTGGCCATCACAAAAACACCCTTGCGTTCCACATTCCATGTCGTTGCACTCTCTCTCTAGGCTCGTCAGTTAAAATTTGTTTGTCGGTTCGGTTTTCGCGATTCCCTGTAAGTTGTGCAAATTTTCGCCCAAAACAATCGTTTATTGTGAGTTTTTCAATTAAAAACTAGGATCAGATGAATCTCTAAAGGATTCTCTATCCGATTTGTGAATTTTCTTATCGAAAATCGTCCTTATTGTGTGGCTATTTTGTAAATTTTCCTCCAATATCAAACACACACATTTTCGTCGTCGAAAGGACTCTCCCGGGTTTTTGTGTGCTGTGTATTTTCGCTTTTGTCCATCATCGATTCGATGCCTGTGTTAGTGTATGAGTGCGCGATGTAAAATTGTGTCTTTAGGGTTTGTGTATATTTACAAGCGCTGAATTAAAAGAAAGAAAATAACAACAATTTGAACGGACGGATTTGTGCCATCGCAATACCACCGAAATCGGTGTATTTTTCTATTGGAATATCCGCCTAATAACGAGTGCTCAAAGAGGACTGTGAAATTTTCTGTATCCATGTCCCAATTGTTGACACTTCATCTTTCGGGTGTGCACGAGAAAATTGCGATCTTACACGAATAATCCAGGTAACTATGTCAAGGAACTGGAGTAAACTCTGGCGGTGAATTGCACTGTGTGTCGAACTCCGTTTCAAGTTGGAGTCCCATTTCGAACGAAATCCTCTGTTGACAGTTTGCATAACCTCACTTCCTGTTAGCTGTCAAAAGGCGACCCTTTTCGTATATTTTTTGTTTCGTTTTTCCCATTTCCCCCCATACGTTTCGAACTAGCATATGTTGGATGGAGTAGAGTGGGTCCTTGCCAGGATGGATGTTTATTTATTGATTTCAGGATGGCTAACTGAAATTATTGCCTTACATTTAGAGGGGAGTTTTAGTATTCAAAAGCACGGGTGAGCTTATTGTTCGCGATTAGTTTGGAAGAGGGCATTGGCAGCACGCAAGAAAATGTGTCAAGTGTCATTGGTATACCTACGTTTCGATGGCTTCATGTGGGCAAGTCATTTATTTGCTAGACAGACGTCGGCCTAGGTGCGTTACGATGAACTGTCTGGAGTGTCACGATTTATTTAGCGAAACAAATGTTATGACATCGATGGCAAGGGTTCTGGGATAATGGATTAAAGACCTTTGAGAGCCATTGAGTGTTCGATTTATAAGTTTTTGACCGCTTATAGAGAGATATGGACTGTGCCTCCAAATCGGGATGTGTAGCATTTCATTTCTGAACCTTCGGATCGGTTGCTTTAAGACGGCTAAAAGAAAAAACCAATGAAAAAAAAATGCGAAAATGAGAAAAAGTTCTCAGTCATCCACGTTGGGTTGATCTCTTAAACGGACATTTAGTCTTCTTTGTCATTTCGAAGCTTTAAAGACCCTTTTTGGCTGCAACACGATGAGATTGAGCCAATTTAGCGACATGTTTGTGGACTTCCTGGACTATGTCTACATTTTTGTACAACTTATTTAAACTTTGTATTTGTATCTTAAATATAAGTCGCATTAAATATGTCGTTTCGTTTGGTGCTAGGCCTGTGATAAGTCTTCCCCTCGTTTTTCTTCAAGGCCAACCAATTTTGCCCATTCTTCAATCACACTTTCTGACGATGAACACTATCTCATAGGATTAAGTCGATGAAAAGGTACGTCCTGACTTGAAATTCGTCGGCTTTTTACAGGATTTGGTTTCTAAGCTTCGATTTGATTGAGTTTAGAGGAAGAATTTGCTGGAAATCTTTTTTCTATGCAAGATTCACAACTTGTGCCTTATTCTGCTCTAGAACTTCTAGAACTAGGTACCTTGGAAGACTTTGGATACTCAAGGTTTTCTAACATGTTTAAAGTTTAATTTATTTTTAGGGCGGTTCGCGGTTTCTTCGTGTTAGGAAGCCGACATCTGATTCCAAGCCGCAATAAGAAACGGTCATAACCGAGGTCAAAGACAACGTTTGCTCCTTTGTGATACCTTGAATACGTTATTTGATTTTATTGAGGGTTTCGTTTTCTGATGGAAGACAGGCTGCTCTGTAAATGCTTTTGCTTGAACGCCCTCTGCTACTTTTCACAGCTTTATGAGCTATTTCAGTTAGCTGGTAGCGATTGTCTATTAGGCACTGTCATTTCGTGGTTTCTGTAATAATCATTGCCCGCCAAAAAAGTTATAACTTCCTATTTCAGACTGGAAGACCCCGAGCACAACTTTGACATTTTACTTCTGGTTAGGATATTGGCATCTGATGTTGATGTATACGTATTCACGATGACTTGTCCCGAAAAGTCCTATCTAAATCTTAGCTCCAAAATATTCCAAAGAAGATCACATAAATAAGGATCCCGTCGATTGACAGCACCATTGATTAAATTTGAAGTTCGTCTTCTTTCTTAAGAAGGCTAATGAACGACACCTGAGAGCATTTTATTTGTAATTTTTTTTTACTCGCACTTTTAAGTTTGTCAAGTCGAATCGGGATGACAAGACCATCAGTACCCAGTGGCTACCACGGTGAGGTTAAATAAGATATGAGTCAGTTACGACCAGGTTGATACAATTCGAAGGTTGCCGCATTCAAACAAGACCCAGCCGCACATGATACCTTATACTACCAAAGTCTTCATATTGAAGTTTACTTGCATACGCAAACAGCCTAAAAATGCGTTCGCTAGATCTTTAAAACCTAAAGAAAGCTTAGCTGGAGCTTAAATAAGTAAAAACCCGATGAAAATTATTTATTGGTTGTTATGTTCGTCCCGTTTTCAATTTCAAAACAGTACATTTCGATATCGATAAATATTGATGGCGTAGGCAAACAACTCGCATCCTCTAGGGGCTCGACTATTTACATAGAGCTCCAATTGCCAATAAGCTTATAAACAAAAGCACCACCAATCCCTTCCTCATCATCGCATAACAAAAAGCAAACATAAACGGTTTTTATTACATTCCCATTACCATGGATAGTTATACATAGATACGAATGTAACAAAAAAAAAAAACAAATTCACATAGCCAAACACAGTTAATGTCAAACACATTTTGATTAATCAAAAAAGCCTCGTCGCACAACAACTCATTAAACCATATATAACAAATCGTTTACAGAAAAAAAAATCCCAGCGACTACGCGACGACGGATAAACAACGCTTGTTGACAACAGGAAAGAAATCCTTTCAACTCGTACATGGTACATCCGCAAGTTAACAGTCGACAGGGATTTTTCGAGGGCAGTGCATATTAGCACATCGTAAAATATTAATGCTCCTTAATTAGTGTACTTTGAGCATTAACGAAATTGGGGGGAAATTAATTTTCCACCGAAACTCCCCAAACGGGTTGGCCATGGCCATACCGAATTCGACAATAAAATTGAGTAATAAAATTTGAATATGTGGGCGATTTTGAGGCGAAGCATTCAATATTCGAATATTGTCCTTTGTTTGAGTAGGCAATAATAAAAAAATTACTTTCCCATTATTAGATTGAAAATGCTGTGCTGTGTTATGAGTATCCACCTATAATTGTGTCCTGTGAATTTGGAAGCAAAAATTAATAATACGCTTCCGAGGTGAGAAATGAGCATAATGGCTAGTTATTACGTTTTGATTAATGTTCTAGGCGATTTCCCAAATTGCATATAAATTAAGGAATATCCAAACGAGAATGTTAATTAAGAGTTGTACCGGCCAAAGGAGGAGATTTGCATTCAACGTTTCAATTTTTTAAGACAGTTTTCGAAAAATAGAAAAAAAAAACTGCGCAAGAAACCCATTCGGTATCAATGACAACTTTGATAGCCAGAGCGCATTTTGCAGAGCCACTGTATAGATTCACGCACCGTTCTTTAAATTATATTGATCTCTGGAACTATATAAATTGGTCGGGAACGTCACTTTTCCTACGTCAGCCATTTATGCGAACTTACAACTTAGTACTCAATAACAAATTTCTTGACTAGATTCGTCGGCTAACCTTCCATAAACGTCAACTGACACAGCTGCCCATGTGACCAATCTAGGCCAATCAAAACCGAAATACATCAAGTCAGTCAGCTGTCAGACATACTAAACTAGATATAATAATATACTTGAACGTCCCCATTATATTAAACTCCAAAACTGACATTTCCATTTTATACATTCATTTTACACAAAACTCTGCTGAAAAGGTAAACTATCTTAAGTCGATTTAAGTGAATTTTTAGCAGTTTACTGCAAAAGATTCCCCTATTCAATACGCATAGTTGTACCAAAACCTCGTCCTTGTATCTGAATTGTATACCGAGTTAAAGAAAATCAAAATCATCTTAAGTTGATAAAAATGCGTATTAACGTTTAATAAATTATCTTAAATACCCATAAGATGATATAGTACTTGTAAAAAAAACGTCTTATTTCAGTTAAGATATTTTGTTCAAAATATACTTGGCATTTCCTGAAAAGCTAAAACATCTTATGTCAATATAAGATTGTTTGCTCTGTGTAAGTTACTAAAATCGATACTCCACAAAATCTGCTAAAGTATCTTATCTCAACTTAAGATTTCTTAATGAGCAAACACGCTAAAGGTAAATCATCTTAAATTGCATTTTGTCTAATATCCCGCTGATTTTTAAAAATATTGTTTTGAAACCTGGCAAGAAGACAAAATTTCCCTTCTAAAAAGCCCTTGCCTAAGAGTTAAAAGTTGGAGGTTTTTTTTTAAATTAGGTTTTCTGATGTTTTTTTGCTCTCCTGAAAAACTATGAAAATTGACTTAAGATAGTTTACCTTTTCAGCAGAGAATAATAACTCCAAATAAAATGGCGACTTTCATGTCAGTACCTATAACTATGTCTGACAGCTGGCTGACTTGATGTGTCTCAGTTCTGATTGGCCTAGACCAGTGAAATGAAGACTTTTATCAGTTGACGTTTATAAATGTGCTTTCGATTTGGCAATGAATAAAATAATTTCCATAAACAATGCTGCCAAACCAATTTGAAATAGATTCAAGTTAAAAAAGTATTAAGAACCAAATACAATATGCAATTGCAATAAAATAGCAAACATTTTAATCGAGAACAGCCACTGGTTTCAAATGGCTTAAGGCACATCATGATAGCAACATCGATGTTTATGTTACGTCTACATCCTTAATGGCTGTGAAAATAATACTCACTCTACATACGGTGACCAGTTTACTTATCTCAACTTTCATATGCTGACATATTGGTGTGGCAGCGTTACCAGAGCTTTAGTAGTTTTAAAAATACAGTGGAATCCGTTTAATACGACTTCGTTTATAACTGTCAACAGTTCTTAGCGACGTAGACACAACAACTTGTTAGGTTTGCTGTTGTAGAACGACTTAATCTCGCCGGGGTTTTGACTGTCGCTTTTTCGGATTCTACTGTATTAAGTTTTTAGCAAAATGAATACAAGATCAGAATATGGGACCACTTCCTTGTGATTTCGAGTGTTTTAACATTTTACAGGTTGTCATAAATAAATCCGCTTGATTATCATCATAACATTAATAGGCTACACGTTGTTTGTCATACCGATTGCGGCATTATTTCAAAACCAATTTTACAAAATATGAACCAGATATGAAATATGAAAAAGATGAAATTTTGGAGAATGTTGGACAGCATTTTTCTTTTATAAATTTTGTTTCGAGCCAATGGAAAGTTGCGGAGGTCATAATGGTTTTAAAACCAGGAAAACCGCCAAATGAAGTAAAATCGTACAGACCAATTTCCCTTCTTCCGGTCATATCCAAAGTGTTCGAGAGAATATTGCTAAGGCGCCTACAACCGGTTATAGAAGACAATAATTTTATCCCTGATCACCAGTTTGGGTTCAGAACCAAGCATTCGACGATTGACCAAGTGCATAGAATCACTGACGTAATCGAGAAGACATTTGAAGAAAAAAATATATGCTCAAGCGTATTCCTTGACGTCTCACAAGCCTTTGATAAGGTGTGGCATGACGGTTTAAAATTTAAATTACGACAAATTCTAACCGTGCGCATGTATTATATTTTAGAATCATATCTCGGGAATAGAATCTTCCATGTTAGAAATGGAAACGAATATTCGGAACAAAGAGATTTCGTCTATCTGTTATATACTCGCGATATACCAAGAGAAGATGGCACTACCCTTGCTACGTTCGCCGACGACACCGCTATCCTATCAGTGGGTACTACAATCGAAGAAACGACTTCGAAACTGCAAATCGCACTGAATAAGGTAAACGCATGGACGAGGGACTGGCGGATTGCCCTCAACGAAACTAAATCTATCCACGTGAATTTCACGTATAAGAAAACGAATGACTTGCCAATTTTTCTAAACTTGGCCCGAATACCCTTTGCAAACGAGGCCAAATACCTGGGAATGACACTCGACGCAAAGCTGAAATGGAATTCGCACGTGAAAATGAAACGTAAAGAACTAGATATCAAATATAGAGAAATGTACTGGTTACTCGGAAAACATTCCCAGCTCAGTACCGAGAACAAACTGCTTCTATTCAAGCAAGTGCTAAAGCCGGTGTGGACCTACGGTATACAACTTTGCGGTTGTACCGAGAAAACGCCGCGTCTAAATTGCGGCACATGAAGGATCTTTCATTGGAAAGTAACCTGCCAAAAGTTGTTATTTCGTGATAGAAAAATTGCTTGATAAGTTATATCTTAGTTGCAGTATCTAACATTCTATCGAAGGGTGGTGTTTTTAGTCAGTAAAAATCTGACACTAGATTTTCACCTAACCTCGGAAATTAAAAAAAAAAATAAATCAATTTTGTCACAAGGTGTAACACGTAGAGTTGCTGAATTTCTCTAATGCTCTAATAAACCTACATTCCCTTGATTTTATAACGAAAGGCCTACTCTTGAGATGCGTTCTACATGCCTGAACCGCAGCTACAACGGACGGCCCAGGAACAGGAACTAGGCTATGTTGGAGTCACAAAACCATGTTTGCCATTCGGACAATTTTTACGTATCCAAAGTTAGCTTTAGATGAATATCTATTTCATCAAGGTCGCCAACTTTTGGTGCCACTCATACTGGATGTCACTGCATGTGATTTTAATTTTCGTTTGCCCAAGCTTCAAACTTGTCTCAGCCCGGGTCTGACCCTGGCTTTGGACATGGTAGGGTTCAAGTGCCCCGCACAATTTTTGACTTTATTTCTTATGTAGTGATTTAAATATGAGCTGGGCTCCAAGCTAAAGTCTTATTAAAATAGGATCATTATTAAAAGGCTAGAATAAAGACTTTTAAGTCTTGCTTTGGGTTTGTCGAAAGCTTTTGCAAGGGCTTTAAATGAGGATTGGGCTCGATCTCATTGAAACCAAAAGCGTATCCTTGAATTGATAAATGTATTGGGTTTTTTTAGGGATACAAAAGTCGGGCTTCCAATAACTCCCAAAGCTCAAAATCTTTTTCAATGTCCCTTACCTTCTTGATGCCATACCTTAACTTATCTTTCTTGCTGAACAGATCCCGTTCAAGTTCGCCACATATCCAGGAACTTTCTGTTACAACAAAATAAAACAAAATTGTTCTCAAAAGCCCTCTCAGAAGTCCTCTCAGAAGTCCTCTCAAAAGATTGCCAACAGTTTCTTTTCTAAAAACAAAGTCACCATATAGCCATAGCCACACTTAACTACTTCATTCCGCATCCCTTCGTAACAGATAAATTTACGTGCCTACTTAAACCGAAGGATCTCCACTTATACCCAATTTCATTGGACTCCTTGCTGGCAGCGCAAAAATTGTATATATCCTCCCCATCGAACAAGGTAACCGTTTTTCGCATTAAAATTCCAAATGCCTAGATGGAATAAAACGAACAAATATTCTAATTGCCTTCAAGGATAATACGGTTACAGTTCCAGCACGGAGATGGTTTGAATTTTAATAGCCTCTAAACTGTGTGTATTTTCCTATTTCTTTCGTCCAAATCATGTACCAATACCAACTCCATCGATTTCATCCTCTCATCCTCGATGCATATACATAATTTTGTTGTCTTTCGTTTTGCGACGATGGATGCGGGGGTGTCCTTTCGTTTGAAATCGAAGATTCTCTCAGTCTCAGCATAGATTGTATGGGACGCGGACGGTCATAAAAGTTTCCCATTTCTAAGTGGGAAATAAAAGGAAAATTCCTCCATCCTATTTAAGGAGTCAATTCGATTTGCTTTTTTCCCCCTGTATTTTAATTAAATTTTATCAATTTAATTTCCCAGGCCTGTGTAACATAATTTCGCGATTTTAATTCGCTAAATCGTTAAAGGGGTGAATCTAATTCCGATCGTCGTTTTAATCTATTTATGTGAGTGTAGAAGAGTCCTTGCTTATAACCTGTAGCGAAGCAGTGAATCTTTCATAAGAAGTTTATTGGAAATTTCATTTAATTACGCAAACGCTAGTAAATCACCACTGCGCTAGTTCCGTTCGAGTGACGACCGGCCGGCGCGTTAAAAGAAAGGAAAGGTAAATCCTTCATTATCGTAAGGGATTTTATGGGTTCGCTCCGGCCGGCATATAAGTCCTGATGGGAAAAACATGTTTTGGATGCCCACGTGAATTTGCATTTAGCGGTAATAATGAAATGGATTCTGCCTTTGGCAATATTATGGGCGTTTTGCTAGAGGTCGCATAGGTCAAATTGAATTTGCAGCCCATTTTTATGGACCGTAGCTGGCTTGTTCATTGGGATTTATGTGTATAGCCAAGGATATAAAACATATCTCTGTGTCGGGTGGATACCTGTGGTTCCTTTTATGTTATTTAGGTCATTAAATCATGGTACATGGTACAAATATTTGTGTTCGGCATAGGTATATGAGAGAAAAGTCATTCTGGTTTTGACGAAATGTGTCCGTGTTTGAATGCAGTGAGGTCGAGAAGCCACATGGAGGTAGGCAGCAAAAGGCTTTCGTAAATGTTTTCGTTTGGTTTATAGTGCAGTTATTTTTGCGCTTCAATGGTCGGATTATCATAATCTACTGGATTATCATAATCAACTGAACTAGGATATCAGTTTATTAATTAAGTAGAAGACATGGCCATTGGATAGGGTTCAGAAGTCTGTAAGACGGGGTGAGTTAGTAGAGGGTGCGCTATAAAAAGGAACAGGTACACTGATGGGAGATATTTTACTGCCTTTCTGGTGGAAACAAAAATATCACAGTTTGATGACATATATTAAGAGGATATTCCCTATACATGCCTGAGGGCTTTTCAGCTCTTTTTCTGGTGAAAAGGCAAGTACAATGATAGGACTTGGTACATTTGGGTTTGGGGATTGCCATAAAACCAAGTTCAAGTAGGCTTTACACTGCTTGTGTGACTGGGTTGTGTGGTAAAACACTATTTCTTTCCTCTTATAGTTACTTCCGTCCTTTCATGAAAAGACGCCGAACAAAACATGTAATTTCTAAGAGATGTAAGTTCAAAAAGTGCAAAAAGCAGAATCAATCATCCTGGACAGACGGTGCAGATAGACGGCAAATTTTAGCTTAATGACAATCGGAGTGCATAGTAATGAGGCTCCAATATTGCTAGACATGGTTAGGGTTTAAAGTGGTATTGACAACGTACCTAAAAGAATTGTAGAAATTATATATTTAACAACGTACGGAATTCGATAGCCCACTAGGTGAGTTCCTGAAAGTACGGCTAGTATTCTTATTTCGTTGATGCAGGTCTTCTGGGAAAAATGAAACTTAACCCAATATTTGGAACGAAGTAGTTACGTTTATGAAGGGGAAGGCATTGTGACCTGTAAAGTCCAGTATGTCTCTAACTCTTTCGAAGTAAAACATGGAGTTGTTTACGGTTAATACTCTTTCTTTAGTAAAGGCGATGTGGCCCTTCGTATCTTATATGTAGTTTGGAATCCTAGTTAAAACCCCTCTAAAAAGTTAAGACTCTTCGAATCCATATTTTGGACCGATGCCATCCTTCATAGTTATTGCTGCAAGACTTGGGATATTTGCTACAGTTGGGATTTTTAAATTTCTTGCTTCCAATTCTCTGCACTTTATATAAAATAAAGTGCACGACTGGATCGCACGAAACTTTCTCGTTCGTATCATCAGTTTGTTTTATTATTGTTTATAGGCTATAAAACAAGATTTTTCAAATTGGTGATGCTGGTAGGTGGCCATGACTCGAAGGCGGGTTTGTGATGAAAGAATTCAGAGGTTTGTTTTTGAATATATCGATGGACGTGTTTGGGGGTTGCAAATGAAGTGCGGGTTTCTTAGAGTGTAGACTCCAATTGGTTGGAATTATTTAAGGTATATTAAGGTAAAAAAGAAGAAGTGGGAAATATTTGCTAAAAAGGAGTTTCTAGTACTAGTTGTGATTCTAACTGGTAGTGCGGTAATGTTTATAAGACTAAGTACAGGGTTGTATTAAGAATACTTATGTTATCGTAAATAAACATTTTAGTCAAAATCTTTAGAGGTGATTTTGGAAAATAATGCGTAAAAAATAGTTACAAATATTGCAATGTTGAGCTTGAAAAATAATCTTGCTCAACTATGTTATTATTACTTGGTTTTTAAAGTTTTATCCAAATCGAAAATGGCGTTTTCGAGATATGAACAGTTTTCAAAATCAGGGTTTCCGGTGGTTAGAATCGAAAATGAAGGACGCAATAATGTTGAATTATGGTCAAAAACGCTTTAGCCGTTTTCATGTAGGTAAAAAAATAAAAACACAAATTCTCAAAATATGCCTTTTTTCAAAAATCTATTATAGACAATTTAGAGAAAAACTAAGTTTTCTATCATGTTAGGAATGACCACATTATATACAAAATTAATTTTTGTTGCAATCGTATTGACCGTTTTCGAGATAAGGCCACTTTTCAAAAGTATCGTTAATCGATTCCATGTTAACCCCATATCTAAGCTAAGCTAAATCTAAGCTAAAGTCCAACAAGGCTGCTGGACCGGACGGCTTAACTGCCGAGCTTTTTAAGGCAGCGGGAGATGGCTTGGTGGAGAGCATACACCAACTCGTTTCCAAGATTTGGTCAGAAGAAAGTATGCCTGATGAATGGAACCTCAGCATCGTTTGCCCGATCCACAAGAAATGAGACCCTCTAAACTGCGCAAACTATAGAGTCTCCTTAACACTGCGTATAAGATCATATCTGCTATACTGTGTGAACGCCTTAAACCATTCGTCAACGATCTGATAGGTCCCTATCAGTGCGGTTTTAGGCCCGGAAAGTCCACAACCGACCAAATTTTCACACTACGGCAGATCATGGAGAAAACCCAAGAAGTCCAAATCGATACCCACCATCTGTTTATCGATTTTAAGGCCGCATATGACAGCATTTATAGAGACGAGCTATACAGAGCCATGTCTAGTAGAATGACGATGGAGAACGCTCGCTGCTCCATAAAGGTCGGAAACAATCTCACCGAGACCTTTGATGTCAGAAAAGGATTTAGACAAGGTGATGCGCTGTCATGTGACTTCTTTAACATCATTCTTGAGAAAATTGTGCGCAACTCACAAGCCAACACCAGAGGCACAATTTTCCATAAGTCTGTGCAACTGCTTGCATACGCGGACGATATTGACATTATTGGCAGAACACAGCGAGCTGTCACTGGCGCGTTTGCAAGTATTAGTACGGAAGCGGCAAGAATGGGTTTAGTGGTGAATGAGGGCAAGACAAAATATATGCTGTCAACAAGAAGGGACACACAACATCGACGAATCGGACAGAACGTCACGATAGACAGCTATAATTTTGAGGTAGTTAGGGACTTTGTCTACCTCGGCTCCGCTATAAACTCTGATAATGACACCACAGCAGAAATCAAACGAAGAATTACACTTGCCAATCGCTGTTTCTTTGGTCTAAGACGGCAATTGACTAGTAAGGCCTTGTCAAGAAACACTAAGTCTATTCTATATAAGACCCTCATCATCCCAGTCCTGCTCTATGGCGCAGAAGCATGGACCCTAACAAAGGCGGATGAAGATCTTCTTGGCCGTTTCGAACGCAAGATTCTTCGAGTGATTTTTGGTCCCGTTTGCGTTGACGGGCTTTGGAGGAGAAGATTTAACAGCGAACTCTACGAGCTGTACAACGACACCGACCTGGTCAGAAAAATACGCATCTGTCGTCTAAGATGGCTAGGACATGTAGAGCGAATGGACACCAACGCTCCGGCCCGAAGAGTCTTCGATTCCAACCCGGAGGGACAACGCAGTAGAGGAGTGCGCAACTGGAGGCAGTTAACAAAAGATCGCGCTAACTGGAGAGGCGTATTGGTTGAGGCCCAGGTCCACCCCGGACTGTAGCGCCACCTTAAGTAAGTAAGTAAGTTAACCCCATATATGGTAGTACGAGTATACATTTTGGTTAAAATCGTTAAAGCCGTTTTCAAGTAAACCATAGTTAAATAAAGTCTTAAAAAACAAAATTTTTCCAAAATAGTCCGTTGAACGATAATTTAGGGAAAAATTGAGTTAGCCATCATGTTGGGAATTACCGTATTACCTTAAATATGAATTTTTGTCAAAATAGTTTTTACCGTTTTTGAGATATGACCAATTTTCAAAATTACCGTTATTTTCTGCGGAAAACTGAGTATGCAGCCATGTTAACTACACCTACTTAAGCCCAAATATCAATTTTGAATTTGAATTTGAAAAAAATCAAACTTGTTTAAAACCGTTATATGGGAAGTACCGTTAATAATAGGTTTAGCATGCAAAAAAAAAAATGGCCCCGAACTGTAAGCCCATAGACTCCAAATCCGAAGTTTGAAAGAAATCCGTAAGGCCGTTTGCGCTGTGGAGCTCAGGAAAGGACGGACAGACGGACAGACGGGCAGAATTGCGAGACCCACTTTTTCGAGTTCCTTTATCATCGTAATGTCAGATTTGATTAAAATCTCGAGTTCGGTTTTTTGTACGATAACAATACCTTTCTCTTACTATACGTATACGAGATAGTTAAAAATGGGACTTTCCGACGACGACTCCTGTCGACTCTGTGAAGAAGAGGAGGAGACAACGGAACACATACTCTTTGAATGCCCTGCTGTGGCAAGGGGCAGAGCGATCCATATGCAAAGGGCGTTTTTAAGTCCTACAGATATAGGAAAAATGGCACCAGAAAGGGTACTGAGGTTTATAAAGAGCCTCACTAGCTCATTGGGTTAAATATTAAAGGCCAACACAATAGATCTCTTCTGGTCGCAGTGTATAGGGCCTAATAACTAACAATAATATTAAAAAAAGCCATGGAACAGCAGATATGTGTTCTTATCAGAATAAATGAAATGTCGAAAACGTATTTTTATATGAAGTTGCCAACGACCGACACAAAAAACATGTAGGTAGGTACCTAACACAAAAAAGCGCTGTATTAACTGTTTTTATCCTTAATCTTCAATGAATTAAAACGGGTGCTGAAGCTAATAGGGAGATTTGTCTAGACTTTCGATGTACCCTGAAAGGAAAATCTACAAATTTTTTTCAACGTAAAATTGCATCTTACAGACTCACTGAGTTATTCCCTCTAAGGTCGGACTGCAAGACTTACTTTATTTAGTAACTGGAATGAAGCCCTTTCTCACTGCAAAGATAAGAAGAGTTTACTCCAGGTTTGCTTTCTGATGAGAAGTCGATCTCAGATGTAATAACAGCGCCAAAATAGACAAAGTCCTTCACCTCCAAGTTGCTTCAGCTGATTAGTCATGAGAAGTAAACGTGAAAGTTTGTGTAGCCAAGTCCAAAATCACTCCAAATCCTTTTCTAAAACGAACGAACGATCCCCCTCTAAATTATACGCAAATAAAATTCACAACATATCGAAATCGAAGCATAAAAATACAAACACTTACTAAATGTATACTTGAATACTCTCGTATCCTTTGCGACACTCATCCATTTTTTTCATTGTTCAATAAATCCGCATATAACACAAAACACACTGTCTATAAAAATTGAAAGACAGTAAAAAGCAGAACAACACATCACAACACCGAAAGTTATATCCGACGCAAAATACGAGTGGAGTGGTGTATATATGTATGATGCACTCGATGATGATTATTATGTTGATTATGGTGAAGATGAAACGTAAACACAAACTTTCGGTTGAGTTCCGAAAGGGAAAACTACAGATTTTCAAGAACAACAGAGACTCCAACTTTCAGCACTACTTAAGTGCGCAAACGGATATGTTTTTTTTACTGTTCGTTTGAGTGCAGCAAGATTTTGGTGTTCAACTTTCTCTTCAATTCAAACGGAGAGGGTCAATATGGAATCTATCATAATAACTCATCGAACAACATCCTTAAGAGGGTTGTGTTCCTTGTTGAGTGCTTTTAATGCGAAAATATGATTTTTTTTTTGTTTTGTTGAGTGGTTGGGAGGATATAGTTTTGGATATTGGGAGGGTGTACATCAAACACTAATGCAAATCGAGAACTTGTTGTATGGAGCGTTTCTATTGGTAGGCGGTATAGGTACCAATGGAACCAATTTCTTTAACTCCGGCGAAACAAAGATTGTTGCGTTTGATATTTCAAAGGCATTTGACAGAGTTTGGCATCATACGCTCTTATTAAAAGGATAAGAAACTACCTTTCTGGCTGACCTACCTTTCAAGTCTGAAACTTACTATAAATGCTTGCGCTACAGGTCCTGTCTCAAGACAGTACAGACACTCAGCTTTTCCTACTTGTTTCGGGAATCACGTCATTGCTCTCCGACCGTAAAACTGGAACAGCAGATTTTACTATTCATACTTTCAAAATACAATGCTTTCTCTATCAACAGCGATTATCCTTATCCGTGGATGTCACTTGCATCACCGATTTAAGTTAAATTTTACCAAAAAATCTGGTAGTTGATAAAACACTAACCCCCGTATTAATAAAGGCTGCGTAAAAGTTATCAACTGGTTACACAGCAGTTACGTCAAATTTTTGTACACTAACTGACGTCTGCTAGCAAACTAACTTGTGCACATTTGTTTATTAATATGGGGGTAAATATTTAATATTCAATTATCTAAATTGTACAAGTGAGAACTTTGTCGAACTTATGTCGTTTCCCATTGAAATTTTCAGACTCTGCTCTCAGATTTCAGATTTTTGTGCCCAATGTTACGCAAAATAAGATGGATATTTTTGCATTTGTTTCCAAAATTCCATACGTTTTTGTTAATATTCATTAAGGGTATTCACTTTAACGCGTAAAACCCTCATAAACTCGTAAATGAACTGTCAGATTTTATATGGAGAATAGTTCACGCAGTCCTCATAATTTTCCGCGGTCAAATTGACTCGGAAATCGACCGCGGAAAATGACTCAAATTTTCAAATGTCAAACTGTGTTGCTCATGGCGTGCAAAATCAATAAAACTATGTCAATCGGATACTATGAAATCACACTTGATGGAAACATGTATTTAAATCTGTTTTCTCTAAAAACTTCCAATATAAGTAACTCATTTACAGCCAATTTCTTTAAAAATGAATTTAGTTGTTTCTTTTCACTTACTTTCGGCGTATCGATAATTTTGGGAAGTCTAAGAACAGCTGAGTTTGACAAGAGACTTGACAGTCGATTTACGTGAAATACGCAATACATTTCCGAGAAGTGTTCACTTGAAGCACAGCAGAAACTTATGATTTTACGAGCTGCATAAAATTATAAGATTAAGTGAATACCCTTATCGCACCGGAAATTATAAATGTTATCCCTATTTCTCAGAAACTCGTCCTCTAAAAATGTTAATAATACCACACTTAAAAGTTTGACAGTGCCTGTCCCAATAGAAAGCGACATAACTTAAAAAGAAGAAAATGGATTTCAATAATTTATTGAATAATTCAAGTCTATAATAAAAGGTTTGGCATGTGCAATGCATTCACTAAGAAACAGTAAGGAAGCATTTTCATGAGGTGATATCGAGATCGCATATTTTGTGCTCTTGTTCAAAAATTTACCAATACTAGATAAAAATTACGGCGCAGAGGCTTAGTGGTAGTGTGTTGGGCTACTAAGCTAGGGATCCCAGGTTCGAATCCCGAAAGGGCCAAATTACATCTTAAGGTCTTTTTTCCACTGCTCCACCTCTCGCGAACGTCTGACAAACATCCGAGAGTAAAACTGTCATGAATGAGCTTCTCAATAAGCTTGGACTCGGCGTAAAATTGTAGATCCCTTCCATTCGTCCCAAAAATTTAAAACCCACACAAAACGAATGGTTGTGAGAAGCTAGGCCTTGGGTCCCATAGACCTGTCGCGCCAAAATATTTATTTATTTAAATAAAAATTACCAAAAAAAAAAACAAATTAGGTGAAATATTACAAAAGTGGCAACCGTGGCGACAGAAAGAATACTCAGCAGGTTATGTAAGGGAGGTGTAGGTGACCTGTAAGCCATAAGCATAAGCGGCGCATAATACGACGAATAATAAAGAAGCACTTTCATTGGTGGAAATATTAAGAGAATGAGAGACACTGTCCTCGGCTTCCACCAATGTTAAACAATCGTCGGATCTTTCTTCCTTTCGATGTCCGAAAAGACTTGCGCGTCTAAGGGGTCTAAGAAAACATTTAAACTAAAAATTTTTGTTGAAGTTTTATCAACACACAAAATGTCCATAAAAAATTTAAATTGCATATTGACAACATTTTCTAGTACCAAAATGTGATTTTATTTTCGTATCATATCTCTTCTCTACATATAATAAAACAGTAGAATAAAAATTCCCTGACCGCGCATCACGCAGAAACTACTGGACGGGTTTTAATGAAACTTGGCATAGTATTGCTTATGTTCTGGGTCGAGCTTTAGGATACTTTTTAACCCGGAATATAACTCGGTTTTTACAAAATAGTCAAAAAACGGATATATGTAAGGAATTCTGTTTAGACAGACCTAGCTCAGTAATGGCTTATCGGATTAAAAATAAAAAAATTGGTGAATTTTGTAAATTTCCCCCTGAATCATTCAAGATATAAAACATCCTCCTTCGTTTTTCTGAAGCTGAGAAATGTTCAAAAAAATTATTCAAGACATAGCCCACAATTTTCCTTCAGTGGATACTACTGCCAGTAGTCATGCAGCAGCGAGTATTTGCAGTAGTGTGTGTGTGATCATTTATATGTTTTGCACTTCAATGGGAATGTCTCTTTCTACCAACTTGTTGAACACATTTTCATGTGTTGTTCATTGGGAAAAGTTTGGAAATGGGCTGGTGGGATTCGTGTGTCAAGTTGTTTCATTCGTGGTGCTTCCTTTACGTCAATATTTGAGGTGGGTAAGAGGGAGATAACAGAACTTTGTGTAGACTTTTTACTAGGAATTCAAATTATGTTTTTATTTTCAAAAACGTTTAAGGGAAGGAACATATTTATAAAAAACTGTTCGATGTAGTTCGATGTAAATACGTTTTGTTTTGTTTTAAAAGTAACAGGCGGGTGAAGCAAGGCGAGTACGGGTCAGCTAGTATACATTTTAAATTTAAAAGATTGATTTTTTATAACAATTTTGTTGTTTCAAGAATTTGCGTTCGGTTGAACGGGAAAAATTATTACGTTTTGTCGGAAAAATTACTGCTTTTCCGTTAAATACCTACGTCAATTTTGAAGGATTAGTTGACGCCATGGGCTGGGCACTTAACGTCCACATCCGCTGCACTTATAAAAACGTTCAAAGGGTTGCACCGCCAAAAAAGTAATTGCGAAGAATGGATTTCTAACTCTTGTACACAAGAGGCTCTAAACAAACCTTTCAAACCAGTCACATGAACCCTTTTCTTATACCTACAAAAAATTTGTACCGCAATTTCCAACACCAATTCCCTGTTGTTCCTATGTCGTCATAGTATAAACATCTATTGATTTCCCGTCAAAGGATTTGAACTAAACGAAAAAACCCCACTCTCGCCCTATACAAAATGTAAACATATCAAATTTAAACTGAAAGTAATATGAAATTCACCCACCAGATGATTTGACTTTCTCAAAGTCACCGAGACGTCTAAACAAATTTTTATCAAAAAAAAATAAATGGAAAAAGAAATACGACCTAACAACCATCCATTACGAAATGGAAACCCAATCCTAGCACTCTTCTACAGAGCGCGCGAATATACATCCCTTCCCCACCCATTGGTCGTAGAAAGAGTTTCAACTCCCCGCTGTCGTTTTTAACTGCAGAAAACAAGCGGGGCCAAGCATCCTTAATCATCGGTAATATGAACCCGTGTCAAGAACATCCATCACCGTCAGTGCCCGATTGTTCACAATTTCACATACCAATTATTATCAATTGAGTTTTAAATTGAAAGTAATTTTTCATTCCTTCGCCATCGTCCTTTTTACGTTCGTCTGTCTGACATTGTCGCCCCTTTGGCGGGCGCACCGAATACTACTTGTACTTCTTGTACTGTACTGTACTCAACAAAAAAAAATATGCGTGTGTACACCGAAAACCGTTAAATTGCAACTGAGCAACACACAAAATCATTTGTCGTCGTAATGACGGAATGAAAAACTGCTAAACAATGACTGTGCTTTATAAATGAAAAGTGTGTGTATGGAGGAGAAGGATTATATGCTGGAAAAAAACAGGGCGAAACCAACAAAATTTAATATCAGCCAATACATCAAAGTGAGGTATTGGGATATCACTGTCCTCATGTTGAGCGTGCACATTTAGTGCTATCCCTTTATGGTGAAGAGCGAAAGGGATGTGTGGCCATCAACATATAGACCATATGTCATTGGGAATCGTTGAACGTTTTCCCGTTTTCAGAATTTTAACGCAAAACGTGTGCAATTTTTCATGTCAATTTGAAATGGAATCTGATACCGCTGATCGCGTTGGTGGGGCGAAGCCTTTTTAAATGCTTGTGACTGGCATTTTCGTTGCAGGTTTTCAAACTAACATAAGTCAGATGGAAGAGCAACTGGATGAAGGTGTGACAACTTTATTGCAGATATTGAGCTGTCTTTGGCAGTATCTTTTTCATGTCGCCGGCCCCTGCGGGACGATGACAGTGATGGTTGCAGGTTGAATGTGGAAATAGAAGTAACGTTTTGTACCTAGATTGGGGTTTAAAAAAAGGAAGTAGGGTGTGATGTTGTTGCGGGTATTTGGCATTTGAAGTTTATCGAATGGACTTTATGGAACTACCTAGAAATCTTCACCAGAAAGTACAATTTACCGCATTTCAGGGTTCCGAATTTGAAAGGAGTGGAACTGAAACAAAACTGCAATGTCGGGGAAAGAGTTTCTAAAGACGGCTCGAAAGCATAGGAAGGCACTGGTTCTGGCCATCTCCATCGTTAGTCAGGATACACTCAAGGCACTGGAATGCGTTACCATTACCTCCGAAATAGTCAGGGGCTGTCGCACAAGGCATTATGATTTATTGGCATTATGAGCCAAGTGAGACTATTTGGTTGCCAGGACATTGCTGTATAATTGGAAATGAACAAGCTGATGAGCTAGCGAGGAAAGGTGGGCAGTAGTCCTCCATGCATAGTTAAGGAACTATTAAAAATCAAATAATAACGAAGGCCGAACTGAGGTGGTCAAATATCACCGGGCAATTGGCCGCAATTCGAAAGCAAGTAATTTATCGAAATTCTCAAACCAGGTAGGGAACAACTCAGGATACTGGTAGGAATACTGCCAGGGCACCGCCTTCGAAGAAAATATGGAAAAAGACTTAGCCCCGCAGATACAGAAACTTGTGTGATACAAACATGTGTGAATGCGAAGCAATATTTCGCAAGCGGAGGACTTTTCTGCGTGTCTTCTAATATCTAGAGGAGATGGACAAAACTAACTACAAAGGGCTACTAGGTTTTTGAAGGGAAAATAATCGTTTCTCAAGGAAAAATGTTTAGGTTTGTGTTTTTTCCATTGCTGTTTAATGTAATCGGTTTCCCAGAAATCGCTATGTGTCCTTATGGTGCTTTGTACCGTTTGAGACCTCCCTAATTTATTGAACCTTGTAACGATGTGGTACACTTTGATTGTATGTTTAGTATACTGAACTTGTTTTCTCATCAAGTGTAACGAATGATTTGGAGCTATAGTATAGAACTAAAGCCATGCCTACCACTAACTAGACTAAACCAAACCAATGCGTGTCTTGGATTAGTTAATCTAGTTTACTCGTAAGAACCTGCTTTTCAACTATCTAGTTCGTGACCTATAAAATATGGTAAGGGAAGGTAAATATTGACGTAGTTGAGTGATTGCAAATTCTAATACAAAATCAGTGAGAAGATGATTTTTGAAGTTCAATTAGTTCAGAAAATCATTTTAGTTCGGTAAATTCCCTACCTATTACGTTTCACATTTACGTTTTTAGGTTTGTTAATGAAATTTTGATTCTCGAAGAACGTCAAAGTAAGTGCCGAAAAGCAACGAGTTTTGGCTTCAATTGAAAAGCAGACGCTGCAAGAATCAAGCCAAATTTGCATTTGACGTGTTGTAAGGAGAGAGTAAAAGCTTACTAAGTTCAGTTAAAACGTTAGCTATTTTAAACTGAACTATCTACTAATCCATCATCTGTCACCTTTAAGTGATTTTTTGAACAAACGATTTTCGACAGTCAGTTCTCCGAAAAAACATACTGACATATTCCTATTGGAACTAATTTTACAAACACGTTCATTTGATCATAGGCAAACCACCCATATCCTTCACAACTATTCAGATTTTATGCTCGGTTAATGCATTTGTCTAAATTAATGGCCTATTCGTCTTTGAGGCATGGCTCTTTTCAAATTGTGGTGGAATACTTCAATAACTGGTCGGCAGATGAACCAATTCTTAAAATGGCTGTCAAGTGTCAACCCTGGAACAATATAGAAATGGCAATTAAGTGGCCGACCTACTCCACTCTGAAAAATGTTCTTAGCATAAGTCGAAAATAATTGCAATTGGATGCAGCTCTATCTGTGGTGGAAAACTAATTAGAAACAATGAAAATAATAAACATATTTTTTTTCTAATCTTTGTTTACACACTTCCCACACGAGGTATATGCACCGGTAAATTGCCGTTTTCTTGCAGCTTTCATTGCGCTTTGTTTTTTTCTTACTTCGATCACTGAAATGTATTTACAAAAGAATATTTCGCAAAAGAAACGGTTGTCGTCAAGATCAAAGCTGGAATTTTGTGGAAAATTAATTAGAAACAGTGGAAAAATATTGAAGAAGTACAGTTATTTTACGGTAATCCTTTAGAGCTTCATATTTTTGATCTGTTTAAATATCTTAGCTTTAATATTTAGTTTCACAAAATGGGAAAAAATAAAAGCTGCACACCAGAGTTAAGAAAGCTAATCATCCACAAGTACTGCCAGGAGAAGACTTCTATGGATACAATCGCCAAGGATCTGCTGTGCTCCAAAAAGATGGTATATGGTGCGATCAAAGTGTATAGGGACACAGGCAGTACAGAAAACCCCATAGAAACAACGGGCGAAAAAAACAACTGCCAAAGAGGACAGGCTGATTTGCCGACTGAGTAAGGCAAATCCTTTTTTTACCAGCAAGGACATTCACTCAAATGTGTCGTGTCAGCTAAACGCACAAGTTACACCTAGGACCATTAGGAACAGACTGCTAGAAGTAGGTTTGCGGGGGTGCATTGCACGCAAAAAGCCACACGTGTCGAAAAAAAAATTTAAAACGTCGAATGGAATTTGCCAGGGAGCATGCAGAAAACCCCTTTGCATTTTGTAAAAAAATATTCTGGAGCGATGAATCCAAGTTCAACATGTTTGGATCTGATGGGAAAAAGTACGTAAGGAGACCAATAAATAAAGAACTAGATCCCAAGTACACCATCAAAGTCATCAAGCATGGTGGTGGAAACGTGATGGTTTGGGGAGCCTTTTCCTGGAACGGTGTTGGTCCTATTGTGCGCATCCATGGCCGAATGGATCAGCATATGTATAAAGATATATTGAGGAATGAAATGGAGCCATACGCTTTTGACCATTTGCCAGTAAGCTATATTTTTCAGCAGGACAACGATCCTAAGCACACTTCACGCCTAGTGAAGTGTTGGTTTGAGGAGGAAAAAATAAGCGTTTTGAGCTGGCCAGCGCAAAGTCCTGATCTCAATCCCATTGCGAACTTGTGGGCTGATGTTGAGAGAAGTTTGGGCTCAAAAACCTCAAAAAATTCGACTGAACTATTCCAAAACATCGAAGAAGCTTGGAAGAACATCCCCCTTAAACGATGTCAGGACTTGGTAGCTAGTATGCCAAAACGCTGTTTAGCTGTTATTGCTAACAAGGGGTACCCAACAAAATATTAGTTTTTGTTTGTTCAAAAATTATATCTGAAATGTAAAATCAAATTTTCTTTTATTTTATTTTAAATTATTATTATTTTTTCATTTCCTGTTTCTAATTATAATTCCTTCCAAGAATGGATTAAACTTGTTCTTTTTCGAATTTATTTCGTTTTATGGTATAATTCTTTTTTTCTTTTTCTTTTAATGCAAATGGAAGTATGTTTGCGTTGACATTTGGTAATGATGTTTGTTTTATTTGTTTATTTTAACTAAGGTACCCAACTTTCCGTAAAAAACTTTGTGTTTCTAATTATTTTTCCACCACTGTATATATGTAAACATTCGACAGTACTAGGGGACAGAACAGATAAAATTTTGGAAGAGTGACTAAAAGGTTGGTCTGATTTGATGTTCGATAAACAGATTTAGTCTACGTTACAAATTAGTGTCTTTTGGTCTTTTATGAGATAAATTGGGACCACTCACTCTTATTTTAACTTATAAAACTGACACATTTTTTTTATAGGCCTGACTATAAAAAGGAGAGATGCGTAGAGCTATCTGATGTTAATGTAGTCTAAAGTGGTCTGAATACAAGTCTGGCAATAGAAGGTAATTGGAAAATTCCAGAAAATTCTAATTTCCATATCAGCTTTCAAACCAGCATTCGTTCGCTAAGTGTACGAGTTCATGGAATCTTGATTCAAAAATCTTTAAATGTAAAGGAATGGGTTGAGTAAGTATGACAGAAGCCAGCTTAAAATGCCTGTAATGAAGATTCTGAAAAACAAAAGATTGGAACTTGATTAATTTTTGATGGCTCGCTTCGCTCCCTATGCAAAAGCTTTAAACTCATGCCTGTATCATTTTCGAAAATTATCTCTTATTGCCTTTTGGTCAACTTATATGTAAGCTGCTTTGGTGAAGTACATTTTCAGACTTTGTTACTAGTTTCGTACGGTACAGCGATGAGCCACGCACCTTTTGAAAGAAAGAAAAATAGATTAAACAGCGATAAAATTGATTCTTTGTAATCGGTAAATCCAACCCCCATACCTACCCAACGTATTGCTTACAAAAGAGTTTCCATTCAGTTTTATTGTCAATTTAAAATACCCAAGACAACTTAGTAACATCTTGTTGTGACATCAAATACAGCCGACAGGATAAAGTCGTAAATTGTAATCCCCCCGACACAATACACACGTTTATGCAAGAATTCTTCTTCTGATGCATTAGCCGGTATCATCCCCAAAGGTGATGCACTTCGAGAGAATCCCTCCATTTCCAGAAAGCTCCTAACAGTCTGTCAACCGTCTGTGATTCTTCCCTCTCGTTCGGTGTCCTCTGCTCGACTATGGGAAACGAAACAATTTTGTAAATCTAGTAAAGTGAGTTGTCTACCGTCCCTTCTATTCACACAATGTAAATCTTATACCCCTTTTAAGGATTAACGAAAGAAAGCAAAGATACACATTTAAAAGGATATTCTCTCTCTTTTCTTTTCTATTTGATTTTCAGGAAACTGTCAGCTGGAATATACTCTGCCTGTTGTGTACATGTGCAATAGTGCATGTGTAGTATTTGAAGTGCAATCTCGGACAGCAACTCTCAACGATATACAAAAATAAAATTACCAAAAAGGATTCGTTGTTCGGAGGCACCATTCACTTTAGCAACCACAACAGTACTGCAATTGCGCCAAACCCAAGTGGCCAAGAATCAAAGAAAAACCCTCGCCTCTGCTTTCAACTAACTAAATAACAAAACAAAGTGACAAGACAAGGCAACTTGTCTGAATAAGTCGTCCTTGTCTACACGCCCATATATACACAACATCGTCCTTGTTGAAAAAGAAAATTAAAACACTTGCTTTACATGACAGTAGTGGATACAATGGCAACAGCAACAACACCACAAGTTGTGAATACAAAAGGCGGCGCAATGCCGTTTGCCCTTAGCTACGGCAGCAACATCATCATCATTGTCCTGCTAGCGATGATGTCCTCCATTCAAGCGATTACCGAGGAATTGTCACCAGGTAAGTGTGTGTTCCACTTTTGTAACCTTTATAATAGATTTTTTCATTTTCATTTTATTTCTCCGGCCTTGAAGGATATTTTTTATCTTTATATATATAATTCTACTGTACGTGTGTATGTCACTGAACTCCTCCTAAGCGGCTGGACCGATTTGAATAATTTTTTTTGTATGCGTTTGGGTGGCGCCCTGGATGGTTTAGAAGCCGATTGGTCAACATTGGACAAAGGGGCGTGGTACCGCCCATACAAAAATTACATTCAAAATCTTATATCTTGAAAACAACCGAATCGATTGCGTTCAAATTTACACATAATCTTAGGTATTGGCCCAGGAGTATTCCTGTGAAGATTGGTCAAAATTGGACAAAGGGGCGTGGAACCGCCCATACAAAAAATACATTAAAAATCTTATATCTCGAAAACCACCGAATCGATCGAGTTCAAATTTACACATAATCTTAGGTATTAGCCCAGGAGTATTCCTGTGAAGATTGGTCAACATTGGACAAAGGGGCGTGGTACCGCCCATACAAAAATTACATTCAAAATCTTATATCTTGAAAACGACCGAATCGATCGAGTTAAAATTTACACGTAGTCTTAGGTATTGGCCCAGGAGTATTCCTGTGAAGATTGGTCAACATTGGACAATGAGGCGTGGTACCGCCACTACAAAAATTACATACAAAATCTTATATCTTGAAAACAACCGAATCGATCGAGTTCAAATTTAAACATAGTCTTAGGTATTGCCCCAGGAGTATTCCTGTGAAGATTGGTCAACATTGGACAAAGGGGCGTGGTACCGCCCATACAAAAATTACATTCAAAATCTTATATCTTGAAAACCACCGAATCGATCGAGTTCAAATTTACAAATAGTCTTAGGTATTAGCCCAGGAGTATTCCTGTGAAGATTGGTCAACATTGGACAAAGGGGCGTGGTACCGCCCATACAAAAATTACATTCAAAATCTTATATCTTGAAAACGACCGAATCGATCGAGTTAAAATTTACACGTAGTCTTAGGTATTGGCCCAGGAGTATTCCTGTGAAGATTGGTCAACATTGGACAAAGGGGCGTGGTACCGCCCATACAAAAATTACATTCAAAATCTTATATCTTGAAAACGACCGAATCGATCGAGTTAAAATTTACACGTAGTCTTAGGTATTGGCCCAGGAGTATTCCTGTGAGGATTGGTCAACATTGGACAAAGGGGCGTGGTACCGCCACTACAAAAATTACATACAAAATCTTATATCTTGAAAACCACCGAATCGATCGAGTTCAAATTTACACATAGTCTTAGGTATTGCCCCAGGAGTATTCCTGTGAAGATTGGTCAACATTGGACAAAGGGGCGTGGTACCGCCCATACAAAAATTACATTCAAAATCTTATATCTTGAAAACCACCGAATCGATCGAGTTCAAATTTACAAATAGTCTTAGGTATTAGCCCAGGAGTATTCCTGTGAAGATTGGTCAACATTGGACAAAGGGGCGTGGTACCGCCCATACAAAAATTACATTCAAAATCTTATATCTTGAAAACGACCGAATCGATCGAGTTAAAATTTACACGTAGTCTTAGGTATTGGCCCAGGAGTATTCCTGTGAAGATTGGTCAACATTGGACAATGAGGCGTGGTACCGCCACTACAAAAATTACATACAAAATCTTATATCTTGAAAACAACCGAATCGATCGAGTTCAAATTTAAACATAGTCTTAGGTATTGCCCCAGGAGTATTCCTGTGAAGATTGGTCAACATTGGACAAAGGGGCGTGGTACCGCCCATACAAAAATTACATTCAAAATCTTATATCTTGAAAACCACCGAATCGATCGAGTTCAAATTTACAAATAGTCTTAGGTATTAGCCCAGGAGTATTCCTGTGAAGATTGGTCAACATTGGACAAAGGGGCGTGGTACCGCCCATACAAAAATTACATTCAAAATCTTATATCTTGAAAACGACCGAATCGATCGAGTTAAAATTTACACGTAGTCTTAGGTATTGGCCCAGGAGTATTCCTGTGAGGATTGGTCAACATTGGACAAAGGGGCGTGGTACCGCCCATACAAAAATTACATTCAAAATCTTATATGTATTTCAAAAGCAACCGAATCGTGACTGCGAGTTATTAAGTAAAATACAAAATTGATATATTTATTTGGAATATATAAGACAAAAAAAGTTGAAACAATATCACACTCCACTGTTCATACGGAACATACAAACACAGTGCCCCAAAAATCGATGTATTATTAGAAAACAAAGTTGTAAAAAAACGCCTTTTTGTACGGAGCCTTTTGATATTTCCGGTGTCGCATTTCAGTGAATATTAAGTGTATTATATTCACATATACATACAACAATGCAACGTTTTCGTGAACGAGGAGGAAATATTGGTCGACGTACTCCGAATTCACAAATAGTCCAGAACCGTCGTTTAAATACATCGACAGAAGATAAATTGACGGACAATGAAAATTTAAGAAACCAGGCCAACATTGTCATGCACTTAAATACAAAGGTGAATCGGCCGGTTTCTAATGCGCGTCTGGAAAAGTTGTAGTATTGCCACCATTTAATTCGCCGCCAGAACCATTGAAAGCACTATTGGCTGGAGCTACATCACAATCCAAATTGTTTTTGCGTAAAATTCGCAAATTCAATTTCAGATGACCTCATTTGGAGCAACAAAAATCGTTCAGAACGCGGATGGTCGCAATTTTCAATCAACTTTTAAGATTCAGGGACAAGTGTATCATCAAATTGGTTCTTTAATGCCGATGCCTAATACCGATTCAAAATTTCTCCAAATTTACTTCATGGGTGATGAGGAACAGCAAATTAACGCACGCTGCCAGTACAACCATATCGAGCAGATGGAGAAGAGACAAATTGTGGGTATTTTAGAACCGTTTTTTTTTTGCAAAAATGCAAAATTATTATCTGGGATGAATGCACTATGGCACACAAGCATTCACTTGAAGCTCTCGATAGAATGATGAAAGATCTAAATAATAACACCAGGCTTGGTGGTGCTTTACTGCTGCTGTCCGGTGATTTTAGAGAGACATTGCCGGCCATTCCACGCGCTACATATGCGGACGAAATTAACGCATGTATAAAACAATCATCTATGGCGAAATGTCTGTACATTACGTCTTAACACAAATGTAAAGTTCAACTACAAAACGATCCATTAGCACTATCATTCTCCGAGCAATTGCTCAACATTGGAAATGGAGCAATACCATTGCATGGAGACACACAATGCATCAAATTGCCGGACAACTTCTGCAACATGGAAAATACGAAAGATGCTTTGATTGAAAGCATATTTCCCGATTTACAAGCTAATTATATTAATCATACGTGGCTTCAAAAAGCATGCAGGACAACGTCTGTCGGGTCCGCTAGTTTCTATATAAAGTTTGAATGACTTTTGATAGAGTTTTTAAGGATATGGTATTATGTGCGATTGTAGGTGTCCTGTATTCGATGAATTTCTACTGCAAAATACTTTTACGTCGATAAATTATTCATACGCTGTGCAGTATGTGTGTTAGAGCAGTGCCAAGAAGGAGGTGCTCATCTTAAGTGTCCTTCTAGTCGTATAATTTGATTTTGCATCTGACATGGATTTGACTTTACGCTGATGCGGATATCTGCACGAGCATAGTATAAAGAAGGTCCGCGATTGATGTCGGTATAGTTTGGTAGAGGATCATGTGATTTAAATAATTTATGACTTCGCCTTGCAGCGGATAGGATTTACATGAAACTTTTGAGCGTACACTTCCTGGGCGCGTACGCTCTGCAATTATTCAGCATTAAAGAAGAGTGTGGAATTGGATATATAACCTTGTACTGTTTGTCGTTACTCGCACACGGAGTTTGGGTCAAGTGAGTACTTTTACTGAGGTTATAAGTAACGTTAAAGCGTATGGGTTAAAAATTGCGTGCGATAAGTTTGCAGATTGCTTTGATGGCAATGGAACCTTGGTCCACATACTTTTTAATACAAAAAGCATGAATAGATGTACGTGTACTCAGCTTGCGTGACCTTGCTTTAAAAGCAAAAAGAGGAAATCCAACTTGGGGTACTTCTGACACTAAAGGGTATTAGAATTTACTACAATATTAGTATTTTAGAAGTACAATTCTACAATCTGTATAACGCTTGAGTTGGCTTAGCGAGTGGGATGTGGCGCCCAACGTGGGGACACCTGTAAACATAATGAAAGCTTATTTCGCTAGAATAGTACTCAATTGCGCATTCGATAAAAACTCACCGAAAGGTGAATAAAATCAAACACTTGACCTATTCCCACCTTAAGGACCTGCTGAGCCAGTCCACTTGCATTCATTTGCACTGCAATTTGCGACATTCCACTTTAAAAGTGACCGCACGATCTCGCCACCTACTTTCACATTCCTCTTACTAAGTACATAAATCACTTGATTCCACTTCAAAGCTTATAGAACTCCATCTAACAGATGCTGCAGGACCTCTGTGTAACCTTACAGTTAAAATGATGTAAAAGGTAAGAAAAAAGAAAACGAAAAACCTGCATCCCAATCAGGATCTCGGTCTCTCGCAATGGACACAATGATTTGATTGTCTACAACGATAGTGCGAACTACCCAGTGTCAGTGAATAAATTCAATCGGCCGTAAATCCAATTTAAGAAATGATGGTGGTGTTGCCTTCCTATACACTGAGAGAACTCTTACCGCCTGCCACAATGTGCAATGACACAAAAGAAAACTATCATCTGGCAGTGAAATTTATTGCCAACAACGATGCACACTGCAACCATACCCTCGCACTTGTATACATCACAATAAAGCCCCAAGAATGTTGCCCCCCCCCTAACCGCCACACCAAGATCCAATACAACAAACCTTAAAGAAAGGACAAGCGTGGAAAAATTCTTTTCGCTGAATATTTACCGCCTGAAACCATAATTTATAGAGCAAGTGCCACTGCAAGCTATATCGTTGTGTGTTCATGTTCAGAGCAAACGATTGTCGAGACCGAGGGTCCTCGCCTCCTCGCTGTGTGCAAAATTAAATCGAGCAAAGATTTCGCTTCCAAAAGAGAAGGGAAAACTATTCTTTTTCGCCGATTTATTTCGGGATTTCGTCCTTTTTAGTGGGTTTTTGTAATTTTTATCGATTCGTCGCATCGTTCGCCTGGCAGCAGCAGCGGCAGGACCAAACTGCATAGTTTCGTTTATTACTGTAGAGTGCAAAATTGTGAATGCGCTACCGAATGAATGAGTTATGTGTAACAGTAACTAAGGCATTGCCTTCAGGTACACGCGATTTGAAGAAACATAAAATTGTTTCTTCCCCATCCAACTTGCAGGTATTTTTGGAAATTCTTTGCGCGCATTGAAATCGCTGGAGCGAGCAAAAGGTGATAAACAGTTCCAATTGGCAATAAATTTTATTCCCGAAGACGAAAGAATTTATATGTATACTGCCGAGGTATAATGCCATTGACGACAGTTGTTGGTTGAACTGAAACTGGACTGGTGCAAGGAGTAGTTTTTTTTCCCAATTTCAAGCTTGGAAATCATCAAATTCGATATTGCCTCGAGAGGTGGTTTTAGTGGCGCGCAGTTTATTGAATAGTCGGGTGTGGACAATTGTGCGAGTGATATGAAAAGTTTATGAGCCAGGGAAATGAAAAATGAGACCAATTTGAAGGTATTTGTGGCGTGGCGAGAGCTAGGAGGTTTTTCAGGATTCGTTTTGGTGCGGCAATTTGTTTGGTCACCAATTGATTTATGTACATGATGACAATAACTCTTATAGTTACAGTGCACTAAATTCGGTTGTTCTGTAATTTATTGTTGGTCCGGGATGTTGCAATATGTAGGTGAATGGGTATGTGGGTATATCATATCCTTGCACGAATCCAGTTGTTAATGGGCTTTTTACTCGGTACAGTCTTTGATGTGTTTCTGCAGCCTCCTTAAGGAATTATAATTGGGATTGTATATTAAATGCTCCTCCACAAGTATTGAGCGGGACCTGAATGATGCGGCGAAGTATTAAGACAGTGAACGTATGATTAGAAATGCTTGCATTTTCTAAAAGAAATACTTAAGATAAGTGTGGTAACCCTTGGACGCAGTTAATGCATCTAAGATGTTAGCCTGCTTAAAATACGGCAGCTATAAACTAATGGAAATAAAACATTCCAAACCCGAATTTTTAAACTTATTTTTCAAGTTCTCGAAAGCTTAAATAAAAACTTATTTGAGAAACTGTGTTTAATTTTAGACTTTGAGAAAGTAAAGGGTTTTCCAATAAGAGGTGTTAAATATCATTTTTTTTAGATAAATAATCGGATATTTATTTAATAATAAAGAGGAACGGATGCCGTTAATAATGAAAAACAACATCAACCAAATGGCCACCACGACCACGCTTACAGGACCATATCCTTTTCATGAAATTTTCTATAACAAAATCCCAAAGTGGCTGCCCTATGTCCTCGATAGACTCACGAATTCCATCTTTGAGGTCTTTAATCGACCCTGGGCTGTTCGCGTAGACCTTATATTTCACGTGGCCCCAAAGGAAGAAGTCGCAAGGTGTTAAATCACAAGATCGCGGTGGCTATTTGTGATCACCTCTTCGAGAGATAACACGGTCCGGAAACTTTTCCCGTAAAAGATCAAAGACGCGACGTTGTTGATGATCGGCCGGCTTGAATTCTTGTGTTAACTGAACTTTATATGCCTTAAGACCCAAGTCTTTATGCAAAATACGGTGTTAGAAGTTTGTGGCATGACCAATTCCAAAGAACGACGAGGAATGGACAAACCTGGGTTTTCTTCAACACTTTGGGCTACAACAGCAATATTCTTAGTTGTTCTTGACCGACGTGCAATGGTTTTATTCTTCACATCATTAACTTGTCCCAACAGCTCGAATTTTTCCACCAACTGCTGTAATTTCTGTATTACGTTCCGACAAGGTGCTTCACGACGACCCAAAAATGCTTTAGTTTTGCGAACTCTGACTGCAAAATTTTCACCATTTTTGTAGTGAATTTTTATAATTTCAATGCGTTGTTGAAGCGTGTTTAGTTCCATTTTTAGTAATGACGTAGTTTCTATTTGTCAAATGTCAAAAAAAAAAACAAGTTTCAATAGCGACAGCTACCGAAATAGCGGGGCTATTCAAAATAACACCTTTTAAAAAACCCTTTATACTGAAAAAAGTACGCCAAGTTTTGTTTTCAATACTTTCCGAATTTTTGGGTCACATTTTTGCAAAAAAAAAATTAAAAGCTGTCATAAACGTCAAGGGCTATAGTGCTTTCAATAATTTCGTTGTATGGGAAATGTCACTCCCCTTCTTTCTATCCCGCCTATTTTTAAAAAAAGTGCTTTCTTTAGACAATGTACATCAAAATTCAAAATTTTACAACGCAAGTTGTTGAGAAATAGCGATTTGAAGGTTTTTCTGTTTTTTTTTTTTTGCTTGGGAGGTGCCACACCCATCTGTTCGATTTGGACCAAACTTCGCAGGAAGACGCCGCGCCGGTGCCAAAACCGAATTGTATATGCGAAAGCACGCGGATTAAATTTATGCAACAATTCTTTTCAAACATCAACAACAAAATTAACCAACAAATACAAAATTATGAAAACAGCGCCACCTACTAGAATTTAACATAACTATCAACATTGCAATTACCTTAGCTAACGTATAACGTATTCTGATACAATATAACGGAGAAAGGAGTTTTTCGTAAATTATGTCGACTTCACGGCCACTTTTCGGGTTCAAACTTTTTGTTTATTTGAAAAATTTGTATTCTGAGTTTGAGCCAAATCGTACCAAAAATACGATAAATGTAAGTATCATCAAATACATCGCCATTTGTCAAGAGGAACTTCCCTGTGACTAAACTATCCTATTGTCCAAGCTTGGTGTCAATCGACGCAGCGGCTCTCGTGTCAAAATGTGAAGCCACGAAAAATAGATTCTGGAAAAAGGACCTTGATATGCAATTTACTGGCAAACGTTCTTAAAAAAGTTCAGGAAATTTCTTTACAAATGGTTCAAATAGTCACAGCCATTTGAAAGGAAACGTTGCGTTACACTTCAGCAATACAATTTGTTTCGTTACCAATTTCTCGGTAACAATCGAAGGCATTCAGTGTGAAAAAAGAACGTCGCTTCTTCACAGCCTCTGGTCACAATCAATTTATATTTCTTAAAAAAAAGTCTTCCAATGATTTCATAGAACTTAAATAGGAATACAACAAACCCTCCCCTTATGAGCAGATTTCTTTGGTGTAATGCCTGCCTCAGATTTAACGAGTGACCAACTCTAGCTAGCATTTCTCGAATTTTCATTCTCCATCAGCTATGGAAATGTTGAAAAATAAAACATACCCATCTAGGACCTGCCCTACAATTCCTATATTGACCCAATACCCCCTCTTGGTGATTGCAAAACGGACGCTTATACACAATATTCATTTGGTATACTGCAATACTACAGAATATTTCATTATACCACTGCATGACTTTATTTATTCAAAGCAAGGCAACACATACAATATCAACAAAACACCAGCACCACACCTCCATTTCCATATACCGACTGTTCGGATTCATGTGTACACATGCACACTGTAGTTCTTGCCGGCAAAGTCATCAAATATTCAAATTAAGAGTCGAATTGGTCAGCGGCGCAATTGGAAGCTTTTCAGCTGCACTCGAGTTGCCTAAGAGCGAGAGGATGATGCTGTTTTTGCAACAGGAGAGTGCCAGTCCCAGGATATCCACCCGGAATCGTCGATGTCAGAAAAACATTTCTCCGTACCCTCAATTTTCGCCGAAAAAATAAACAAGCGAACTAAAATAACACAAATATGAAACTTTATAAGGATTCAAGGCGAAAGGGTTGGTGAGAGGGGTGTACGCGCCTGATAGGGACCAAATGAGTACCTTTTGTTTATGAACGTTATTCGTTCATATATGTACGGCTGTGGCGGCTACGAATTTATTGCATTAAAACTGCAATCCTTGCATGGTTTCCAAATGCATGGCAAATACAAATACATACTTTCATTACTCTTTTACGGTCTTGAACATTTTCGTATGAGGACCTGTCTTGGAGGGTAATGCGCAGAGAGTCCTACTTGCGGATATGATGTTGCATTTTGTTCTGAAGTGGATTTTTTTTCGCCGACTACTGTTTGTTCGACAAAAGTTATAAATCTCGAATAGGCACTATTTTATCATTGTAAGTCTTCTCTATAAAACGTCTGAATCAAAATAGTAACTTACCAAGCTTATTATTTATTTTTTTATGTGTTTCGTCAAAACTGTTAAATTCTGCAAAATAGCAAGGAACCTATTTTCTTAATTAACTTTAGTTTGTGAAAATAGCCATCTCGGTTTTCCGGTGGATGATAGTGCGGCCGATTTTTCAGATTTGAAAAGTGCTGACTTTTTTTTTTCAAAAAGCGCTATTAAATTCGAAAGTGGCTTAAATGATCTTACTTACTTACTTAAGGTGGCGCTACAGTTCGGGGTGGACCTGGGCCTCAACCAATACGCCTCTCCAGTTAGCGCGATCTTTTGCTAACTGCCTCCAGTTGCGAACTCCAAGTTGGTTGAGGTCCCCTTCCACTTGTGCGCGCCACCTAAGGCGAGGTCTTCCTCTACTGCGTTGTCCCTCCGGGTTGGAATCGAAGACTCTTCGGGCCGGAGCGTTGGTGTCCATTCGCTCTACATGTCCTAGCCATCTTAGACGACTGATGCGTATTTTTTTGACCAGGGCGATGTCGCTGTACAGCTCGTAGTGTTAAATCTCCTCCTCCAAAACCCGTCAACGCAAACGGGACCGAAAATTACTCGAAGAATTTTGAGTTCAAAGCGAACATAGAAAATAACTGGGAAGATGAGGGTCTTATATAGAGCTTTACTTATCAATTGCCTTCCTAGGCCGAAGTTACAGCGGTGTGCAAAGTGCAAGTGTGATTTTCCCTTGAATTCTGGGGTGATGTCATTTTCAGAGTTAATAACAGAGCCCATTTTGTACTGATACATTCAAATACACCAGTGACAGCTCGCTCTTTGGCATCTGCGTATGCAATTAGTTGCACAGACTTTTTGAAAATTGTGTTGGCTTGAGAGTTTCGCACAATAGAATGGAAAACATTATCTAAGCTGCTAAAAACCTTAAAAACAAGAAATCTTAATTACATGATGTTTAAAGAAAAATATAATTTTTTTCTAACGTAGCCTGATTTTTGTGTCGCTCACTGTTTTTGGTTATTAGGTATTATGAGTTTTAAGGGTATTTTTTTTTTATTTTAATTCTTGAAACTGTTTAAAACTAAAGGTTGGATAGGTCTCTTCCTTCGATAAATTAATTTTTCCCTTCGGCTTGACTTTTAGATTAATTGTATATTTTTTGCATATGCATCCCCATCTGCATTTGTAAATTCATTCAACACGAATGCATATTTAAAGCGCAAAGTTGTTGGCAGGAACCGTGCATACATTAAGGATGTTGTGGCATGTGATAGTTCGACTGTCGAGAGAGCAATCGAACAATGGTAAGTCGGCCAAGGAAATAAACAAAAAAGAAGTGCATGCGTGTGTGTCTCCCTGAATGCAAAGTTATCGCATTTTTACACAAAAGGGATATTGTAAAGGATTTCCCATGAATAATCCCAAGTGCCATCCGGAATCCGGACAGAGTGATTTCTTATTGTAAAGCACGTCAACGACATTTGAATGTGCGACGAAGAAAAATGTAATGTCCTTCCGATAGCGGTGCAGTCGCAAATATGAACATTCGAAGACAGGATGTCACTTTTTTATCTCGTTCATATTGTTATTCAATTGTGGGGAATTTGGTTTTGAAAGGACATCGTTGTGGTGCACCGAGGAAGTCTTTGTGCAATCGCATTTGCTTTACGCTTAAAGTGGTCAATACTGCAAATCAATAATCTGTCTTGTGTTGCTTGAAAATAACCGTGGCAACGATTTTCTCTTATTTTTTGTTAAAGCGACCCGTTTAAAAATAATAATCATTTCCCCCCATCATCACCAAAGTCAACCTGTGGCCTTTAATCACAGTCATCCTAATTGTACGCAAATAAACCGACGCGAAATATCCATCCACCTTCAAAGCGAAGGACGAAACAACGAACTAATCGCCTTAAGGCCATCTTAATTTAAATTCAGAATACACAAGTAATACAGTAAATCGCATTTTTAAAGGCAGATTTCCGCTTTATTTTACTCGCACTCATACCACTCTGATGTTATTAATATTCCCACGGATTGTGTTGCCTCAAGGATGCAAAATTAAGACCATATCCAGACTCATGTTCTTGTTTGTTATTATGGATCCTTTGCAAGTAGATTTTTGTATACCCGCCAACGAAAAAAAAAATAAAATAAACTAACAAGCGAAGCCCGATTTTTTTCTGTATGCTCATCAGACCATTAAATAAGACACAAATGTCCCTTGGGGGATACTGAATTGAAAATGTCTCATAATTAAATCGACGGCACACAAAATTCCACGTCATGCCAAAGTGGGTGGTCGCAGTTTTTTTGTATTTAAAACTCTCGTTAAAATAAGGAAAAAAAACAGCAACAAACAACGACCGCTGTTCATGATTTTTGGGGGATGGAGGGGGAGAACCACGGAACACTCTTTTTGACATGGCACATCACACGAAATTCAAAGGACGTCCTTCTTCTTCGTTTTTAATTTTTTTTTTATTTCATGTAAACGATTTTTTGGTGGTTGGGATAATTTGGATGCTTTACGTTTGCGTTAACCAAGATACGCTCTAATTTTCTGGTCATTATTTACATAAAGATTTTACGACAGACAGGACATTTTAATTACTATACTGATGGCAGTCCTGCGCGTGGTGTTTTTCTTGTGTTTTTTTTTCTCTGGTTATTTTGGGATTTAATTTTCCATTTTTTAATTGGAATTCTGATGTTAACTAAGGTGTAGGAGGAGGAGTAGAAGTTTGCAGCGCATGGATTGAACAATTGTTATTCGGTCCAGAAACCCCTTTTTGGTGTTGGCCACTAGGGCAAGTTTAAATTCATAAAATTTCCATCAAAGGAAATCTACTCTCCGGTCATATGAAAAATACGCACTTAAAGTTAAATAAATGTTGTTTAGTTTCGGCAATATTTTTTTCGAATATCCTGAAACTCATGAAAAAAGCTGGAAGTTCTAATTTTGCTTGAAATGTGCGGGAATACACTAAATTTTAAAAGAGTTCTGGAGTTTTTGGCAGTTTTCAAAGAAAAGTTCTACTAAATTTGGGCGAACTGAATTTGTTTTTCTAAAACTGCTGCATCTTATTTTCATAAAATGCTCCCCAATTATAGTAAAGTTTCGGAAGATAGGTAAACAAACACTACACTCTTCAAGATCCCAAGTGCGCTAATAATAACTCGACAAGCTCTTTTGCAATTATATTATTGTCTACCTGTAAAGTCAGAAAGTTTAACAATTTATCGCTTCGATAAAATCTTATAAGCACAAAACTAAAAATTGTTAAATTATACTCATTAGTTTACAATTCCGCCATCGAGGAGAGTCGTCGTACTTGAAATAGCTATATTCAGAGGACCCTCCTGTGCTTGTCCGCTTTTAACTAAAAAAAATACCAAAGAAAAAATATTTCTCTTGCCGGAACCTCTTCTGAAATTACAGCAACCCTTCTTAGTACAGTGCAGAGTCATCATTCTAGATTCTACCAGATAATCGTGCTCAATAATCACTTAATCCGAATTATACTAAAGGTATGCATCTTTTGATAAAATTCCTTGACAGGATGATCGACCTTTTTAGAGATCCATTCGACCACTAAAAAGGAATTGCCTATGTGAGCCTATGTTAAAGTGGCTCTCGGTGAAAGAAACACTTAGGCCGTAAGTCGGCCCATTGTGCATACCACTGGTGGGGGGTTCCTTAACCGGTTACTCATGTAAACCATTTGCTATATCATTGATCAAGCTAATAATATTAGCAGCACTGATGAAGCTTAGATCACTTAGATCATTGAGGCAGTAGTTACCTAACAGCTGCATAGTAGGTGGGTGACAGACTCGTCTTCGTCTTGCAGCTTCTGCAAAAGTAATTCTCAGAGTCTACGCGCGTGTCAACCCAGGGTACAATGCGCAGTAATAACATTAGCGACTAGAGAGAGAGAGATACTTGGTTCTTTTAGTATCCAGGGTTGGCCAAGTGAGCCTTGCAACGTCGCAGTATCCTAGATTTTTCCATCTAGGTATGACTTGCTTTACCTGTTCCGTTCCCGTGAATGAGTTGATTCAATTCCCAGGAATACAACACTTCGGAGGATTAGTAAAGTGTTAACTGCTGTCGTTAGGCTTCGTCGGTGCAATTTAGACTCTTCAAGTTGCCCGGTCTCCGTGTTAAAACGAAAATGCAATAGGCCGGTATACTTCAAAATTTTAAACAGCGCCCTTAGGTGGAAATTGAAGGAAGTTCTTTTTGAGGAATTTTCCATTTTTCGACCAACTATTGAACAACTTCTGAAGCGTAACCTTTCAGTGATAGTGTTTGACTGAAGAGACTAAACTATTGTGAGGGGATTCAATTTTCATTACTTAGAGGGGTCAATTGAATGTGATTGGTGTTGTAATGTTTTTCAAAGTATCAATTACTATTTAATTTCGTAGGCACCCTTGACCTTAATTTGCCAACATTACCTTACTTTTACCACAAAGCTATTTCCGGACAGCAATTTTGTTTTTAGATTACGATACGTTTCGATAGATTGAGTATAAAAAATTAAAATATTAAGGCACTCTTTCATTTTTGGTAGTAAATATTTTTGAGTCAATTGAGTTATACTCTCAGATATTTGTTCGCTAGGAATTGTGCAGTGAAAATATCGTATTATGTATTCCATTTGGGTATATCCGGGGATCGAACTGGCGAACCCTCGTTCAGCAGTAAACAAATTTCTGTAAATGCATATCAATATGATGTGGCTTTCAATAGATTGTCTCGGTTATTTGGAGAAATATTTTTTCCATGTTGTGGCTTGATAACTACAGCTCAGGGTTGCCACTTGGTAAGTTCTTTCCACCTGCTGTAAGTTTTCATACGAATTTTGTTTTTCACCCGCTCTTTAAGGTTGCAAAGCGGTGGTTTGGCCGACTAAAGTGCTCTATCACAGTACATTTCGGATCCAATTCTCGCCAAATCATACGCCCTCTCATTGCCGGTTTTTTCGCTGTGTCCAGGGATCCAGCAGAGATTAGTGGTGTGCACTCTCTTAAATTCTAAAATCATTCATCATTATAGAGTACGAGTACTTTTTCTACATTTCAAAAAAATCCGATGAACAAAAATGTTTACCCCATTTTCGGGTATTTCAAAATTTCATTTCTATTCACTTTTGGAGCTTAAAACTAACTACATCTTGCAACCGTATTTTCCTTAAGATTTTTTTCTGGGAATTATAAAATAATTTCAACTATTTGAAAAAGGGAGTCATTTTCAAAAATTGAAAAACACTTATCTAATAGCTTTTATTTCCATTTCCTAAATTTTATCTACATTTTATGAAAAGGTTCCTGTGGGGTCATACATACTGCACATTTTAGCGGAGATGAATCCTGAAATACGTGTCAAATTTATTTAAGTGCCTATGTTAATTGCCGTTCAGAATAACTCACCTAAACCCTGTGCGATTAGAAAGCTATATCCCGTTCGAAAAAGATGGCACTTCTTTTATGCCACCCTTCCAAAAGTGAGTACAGGCGTTATTTTGAAAACCAACGAAAGACGCGATTTATATTACTTTGCCCAACCAACGTGAAAGGTTCTTTTAATATGCTAACCCTCTAAGGTGATGCAAGGTCACATTCACATTTTCTAGAAAAATACTTATTATTCACGGTAAGGGTGACTCCTTTCACTTTAGACGTACAAAAGACAAATTCCGTTCTTGACAGTTCACAAACGTCTTACATTCGATGTATTTAAAAATTCAGCAAAGCAACTTTAACGATTTCCAAAAGGGAGAAAAAAGTACACCACCCAAAAAATTCGAAACTATTCAGTTTAGGTATTTCAAAAATCCATCTAAAGTTCATAAATCAGAGAACAAATGAAGAATTATTATATCGTCGGAAATACGCAACACAACTCGGCCTACTTGAAAATATTCCCATTTATATAACCACTTTCAAGAGTTCATTTATCACCACATTCAACTTGCCCCTTCCTATCCCACCCCACTTACATTACCAAAAAAACATCGTTTTCCACTTTTTGTTTGCGGTTTTTGTGCCCGAAGAGTACCTACAAAATTCATCATCATCAGCATCGAATTTGTGTGAAGAGGATGATGGTTATTTGTGCGACTACTCCACTTCAATATCCCTCTCAAAACCCGCACTCGCATAATACACCATTGGCATACAAAACTGACAATCCAAACCGACGCAACTAGTGTTTAAAATTTTGTTCCTCTTGTGTCCTTATTTCGGGGTCATTAATAATGAGCCAATGGCTGTGTGTTGTTGTGCTGTGTCGTTGTGTCGTTGTGTCGTCCTTGGAGCGCACGAAAACTTCTGCCTCGTCTTCATTGTCGGTATGTCTCGCCCCTCATTCGGATAATTTACCCAGCGTAAACGGTTCGTTAAATCCTAATTCGATGGTTGTGATTTGCTCCATCCTCAGCCGTGTCGCGCCCACACCATACAGCATACACCCACACAAATCACCTCCTTCGTCTTCGAGTGTCACCTTAAATTTCTGGTAAATACAAAAATCTCATTTCTCAAGTGAAATAACGAGATTGCTGCCAGAGGAGTCGGATTCGGAAACAAATGAGCTACAGCTAAGTGGAAGGACAACCTCAATGAACTCAATATCTTATTATTATTATGATTATGAATGCAAATGGAAAATATATGAACCCATAGACATGGCCCATGTCCTGGACATTAATTTCACACAACCACAACGGTTTGTGTCGTGGGGGAACGCACATTTGGCATTTGCCAAAAATGGATGGTGGAGCGCCTCGGAGAGATGATGAATGCGTATAGGCTTTGACCCAAATAAATTTGTCAATTTATCATTCGAGATGGAAAAGCTTTTTGGGTATTCTTCTTCTTTCGTTGGCATCGATTCAAAGGCAGACCGCAGACGATCCTTTCAAACAGAAGTGGGAGACAATTTCTCATTCATTTCTCTTTCGTCTAATGAAAGGGAAAGGATTTCACAGAGCAGAGGGATTGCGAACAGGACAATAGATGCAAACCCAAATCGTTTAAAGTTGTCCTGAGTATTTTTTTTAACTGTTTAGGAATACCCCTTTGAACTTGTCTTCTTGTATATATTTCGGCTTGACAAGTCCATGCAGAACTTTAAGTATAGCTTCACGAATGGAATACAATTTGCTGCCATTTTCAAACTAGTGAGAGAAATTCTCAAGGCGTTTGTCAGACGCTGGGTCAGTAGAAAACAATTCCTATGTATCGTATATATATTTTTTGGGGCTTAACCAGGAATACTTCTCTTAATAGCCCGTTGAACTATCCAGTAGACCCAATAGTTCTATTTTTAAGAAACAAAAAAACCGTTGTAGCTACGAACAACATACAACAAACTTGAATGACAATAAAAATGGAGCGTTTTTTAAAAGCTTGATAGTTGTCCCGGTGCTGTGAAATAACCCCGAGCGAAATAACACCTAATTCCAGAAATCGGCGTCGGTAGAAAACCATGAAAGGCATCACATGCGAGTTTTGCGAATGTAACAAGATGATGTGTCGCCGTGAAAGCTGCTTTTAAATAAGGGGTAGTTTACGCGTCTTTCACAAAAAAGTTAGCATTTTATGTGATTTTCTAAATATTTCTGAATATTTGTGGAAGCCAGATATGGCAGGCGTATATAGCGAGCGCCGCTTATAACGACCTCATTTCATCGGTCCCTCCATCGTCGTCATAAACGACTTCTACTGTATTTAGACGCAATGGTTACAGGGAGCCACCCTAGACCAAGCTTTGTACCGTGTACGAACTAAAAATTTTTTGGCAGTAAAAAAAGTGTTTTTCTGGGGATTAACTCTGTGAACCCTCGCTCAGTAGCGATTATCATTGAGCCTACTTCGCTTCGACGTTTTGCGAACCTTTTGCGGCTACTACTCTTCGACATGGTCCTCTGATTTCTAGTTTACTACCCCTGGATGGCGATAGTTTCTCGGCTAACCTGCCTTGAAGTAATCCGATGCATTCTTTGTATAAGGTTTGACTTGGTGGGGGATAAAATGGATATCTGTTCATATTATCTATGCTTTGATGTGGTCCAACGTTTTTCTAGGATGACATATTAAAGGTTCATATCGTAAATGTTGGCGTTTCTTTGAGAGCAACCCTCGATCTATCAAGTCTAGTACTTGGGAAAAATATCCTCGCGCAGTGGCTTAGTGGTTACTGTGTTGGACTACTAAGCGAGAGGTTCCCGGTTCGAATTCCGAAAGAACCAAATTACATCTTAAGGTTTTTTTTCCACTGCGCCACCTCTCGCGAACGTCTGACAAACATCCGAGAGTAAAGCTGTCATGAAAGTGCTTCTCAATTAGCCGTTAAGACTCGGCTTAAAATTGTAGATCCCTTCCATTCGTCCCAAAAATCGAAAACCCACACAAAACGAATGGTTGTGAGAAGCTATGCCTTGTCCCACAGACATGTCGCCTCAAAATATTTATTTTTAAAGACGGGGATACCCAGACGCTTATGGTAGTATATTGAACTGTCGAAATTATACCTTACACTAGGGTATGTTGAAGAAAATTAACCTTAGTGATGAGAAGTCAACATATATCACGCCTCCAAAGAACCGCAACCTGTAAGGGAAGTGAGAAACAATAATTTTGAAAATGAAACGCTGTAGCGTTTCGGTCCTCAAAGATCCAAAATAAGGTTAAGCCCAGTGTCGGTTATATTTGCGATAACCCGACTTGTCAATGAAACACATAACGTAGGGTTGCCTGTGAAGAAATTTTGAATAAACTACTTAAAAAGTTGTAAAAAAGAGTGCAAAACTAGCTCTCCGAGAAAAATTACACAGATGGCAACGATGTTTACAATGCCAGCCTAGCTTCAAGCCTTCAAAAACCTACTCTGAGTTTTTGTTTTCTATTTTCTTGGTAAAATCATTCCTTTGAAAGACTGTATGACCTTTTATGGCTTCTTAAAGTTTCGATTGAAGTTATGGAGTTCTCAAGATGGCTAAGGGGTTAAACAGTGCTTTAAGTGCAGATTGACTGTGACTTCATATGATACTTTCTCTCCACCTTTACAACATCTAGCTCTGCTTAAAAGGCAGAAGCAAGACTCCCTGATGTTTCCGGTGGTTACTCTCAAAACTCTGTTCTAAAACACTTTTGTTTTCACCGCCATTTGAAGAAAAAGTTGAGGCTTACAAATCAAAAGGTAATTTTATGATACAGTGCAATACAAGAACGAATAAAGTCATTCGTATAAAAATAATTCTGCTTGATGATCCTCTTCTTACTGCCCCATAGAAACTGCTTCAATACATGTTCTCCTCTAAAATACAGTTACTCTTGCGAAATATACACATCACCCCAAAAATACCAAAGTCCAGTTCGCCGCCCTAATGAAGCCAAAACTGCACATACACAGTCAAATCGAAATTACATTAAATTTGCATATCGTTGCCATATGCTGTATGTGGATTGCGGACTATAGCTACTCAAAAATTTGTTTTCCACACAGTCCATCTCTGCTCATTGGAAATTCCCTTTATGTCTTAATATGCCATCATTTATGACCAGCCCTATATGGCCACATCCATCAAGCGCTCGTTTAGCAGCATAAATCCACTGCACCCTCGTCGCGTTGCTCTCCATCCATCTGTGACATCGTTGAATTTTAAAATGTCCCATAATTCCCCATTAAGCAACATGTTGCAAAGTTATACACCAACACGCACATACAGATTCAGTGAATACAGAAAAAAAAAATACGAAGCGACTTCCCTTGGCAAAAAGCATTAGCAACAGAAGCAGACCACTGCCAGACAGCCGCCAGCCCGCCACCCCTCCACTTACAAAACACCTCCATGATAGCGAGGAAAGAAACCACCCTCCACACACACAGGGTGAGATTAATTCGACAACTTCAACAAAGTGTCAGCCCGATTCCTCATTCAGCAGGTTGCTCCCTATATTCGTCTTCTGCTCTAGGGTCAAGGTACAAGGTATATCATCTCACTCCTACTCAGTGTGTGTGTCTATAGTGACAACGTAATTGCCTCCTACTTATATGCGAAATAAATTACCTACAATGGACAAGAAAAATGGATATTTATGAAGCCCTTTTCACTCAGCAGGACATTCGCGCTTAGCAGACACCTTGGTCTGTCTGTGGATCACAAAGAGAGCCAAATGGCATCCAAATTTCTAAATTAAGCACAAGGAATAAGGAAAGCGTAAAACTTTTAACCCTCTCCACGGGATGGTCCTTTGAAATGTGTCCATTTGTAATTTTTTTTTCCGAGTCTTTCACTTTGTTTTTGGACTTTTTTCAACGCAGGTCATTATGCCCCAAGGGGAGTTGCAAATTGTTTCGCTTTTCGGTCTCGGTTTTGGTACCGGTACCGGTCTCGGTTTCGGTCCGTGTGTCTCTCGGGGGAGAACTTCAACTAGAGACATAATAAACCGCACCTGTTACAAAAGTACACTTTTTTTCTGTCGTCGTCGTCATGGTGGTGGTGGTGGTGGATATTTGACGGGTTTTTTATTCCTTTGATGTTAAACAGGTTTTTGTTTGAGATAGAAATTAAGACGCTCGAGGGCTGTAAACCGGATTTTTAATGGAATAAATTGACAACCTGCTGTTGAAAATCTCCACCGCTATCCCTACACTTTGGGGGCGGCTATGATTTTCCACCCTTGGGTTGTGTTAGATGTTGTCCGAACTAAGTGCTGTATGATGTTCAATGTGTTGGTGGTTATGACCATCGGCATTGGGTTGTAATTATGGCTGTCCGGGGGCCCGGCTATCTTCCTCAGGAATACCTGGTGGAAAAGGTGTTGCATCGGGTTGGGGGTTGTGTTTTCTTTCTTTCTTTTTTTGGTTTAATTAAATTTTTGTTTGAGATTTCCATTATACACAAGCGCAGAGATAGGATTTGTAAAAAGGCCCCTTAAGGTGTGTACGTCGGGTATCTGTCCCAAGCGTAATGGCTGACGATTGCTAATATTACTTTGGGTAAGGACTGGTTAGAATGGGTGGAGCGGTGCTTGTGCATTTGCTTTGAGTCCGGAACCTTTTTAAGCCGATTTTATGTATTTACTTAGTCGTGTTGACATCAAGGGTTAACTTGTTTGTTGAGAAGAGATAAAATGATTTTAACTGATTCATGCAGTTCCTTCCTTTTTGTTGAGACTTTGGGCCAGTTGGTCTGATGTTTTGATACAGATTGGAAGGGTTTTAGTAACCCATTGAAAAGGTTGTAATCAAGAAGCTTTGGAAACCTTCAACATTAACTTGCCATTTTGAAGTTGAGAGAGTTGTGTTGTGAGAGAATTGTGCCGCCATAGTGGTGCATGCCCACATAAGGGCTGAATATGATAGACTGGTACAGCATATATGAATGAAGCGGTCCATGAGGATCGATGGCCCTGCTATCAGTGCATTCACCCGTTCGGAATCGCTGAGCTCCTCGAAAATCCGGACTCGAACACGAAACCAGATTATAAGACTATAACCCACGGTCCCTGCTAGACTGTTAAGAGCCACAATTTCTGAACAATAACCCCGGGGACATCAATCGCAACATTGCCAAAGTTGATTATCGCCATTATGCCTCAAATATCTTCACACAGCCACGGGGTTTCATCATCATCATCATATAACGTGCACTTACCAGGGCAATGGCATCCGAAAATATCCGAAAAGATTTATCCAACCCTCTCACTCGTATTCCAACGAAATGGTGATCATTATCCGCCCGCTCAGTCAAGGTCCATCGCATGATACAGTGTACAGATGCACACTGGATCCGCTCCCCAGTGGCCATGACTCAGATACAAGCGAGTTCACAGCAATAGCCGCGAGCGAAAATGGGGGTCTGGTTCAGCCATTCCGCACCACGGATATATGTCATCATCGTCATCGCAGTCCAATGACGTGGCAACTATATGTCGAAAGGTGAATTAATGCGAAATGGCCGAAAGGCTCTGAAATTCCATGCTCTCGTGTCATCCGAACGAAAGACCATCATTTAACCTGGGGGATGCCAATCGGTTTGCATCCCAGAATGGTGCCAGTGCGCGCATCACCAGCATCGTCGCCGCCGTCATCCTCACGGTCATACAGTCGGTGCAAAATGAATGATGAGATGAAAAATTGTTCCCAAATACCACCGTGGGGCAAGCTGGATTCCGCACAGTCCACCACATGCATGGGGTATATGTATATGAATTGTGTTCTCTTCTCCTACTGCAAGCTTTTCCGCATCAGTTTAATCAGCAAGGACATTGAGTATGTTAGCCGACTCCTACAAACAGCGTCTGTATACTATATAAAGTGAGGCACTTGAAACATTCACCAGCGAACATTATTCCAGCGAAACGCATTTGGAACAAAATGCAGCAGCAAAAGACAAACACAACCGCACCACCCACCCAGTGTCCGGATGTGCGATACTGTTTCGTCCTGGCTCTGGCTCACTTATGCACAAGGGAAATGCGCTTTAGCCATCGAGCGCACACTTGCTCGAATCAGAGTAATTTCCAGAAAATGTTGAATAACTAATACGCGCAGATATGACGGGGATCTGTGGCCGCCAGAAGGCAGAACTTTTGTGCGAAATCCGATGAAATTCGGATGGACAGGGAATTGACTGGCGAAATGCAGCGGTGAAGTGCAACTGATTGCCAGTTTCAATTGTAGCGATGTTTCGCAATTGTGGCATTCTCTCTGATGGCAAACGGAATCGTGTTCGATTGGTAGTTGCGAAAAGTTTGTTTTGCTGAATTAGGTAATAAGTTGCTATTCAACTGTGCGAGGGTATCTCTATCCAGGCGTGCATATTTAGTTCAGAATGTAGAATGGTGTGCCGTCATTGGAGTAGGTTCAGACAAAATGTGCTCGCAATTGTAGGAGGAAATTTCGCTGTAATGTGTGTCTTTCGGTATGCATGCTACGGACCTAATTGGAAGCATAGAGATGGTGAAACTAGCGACCGGGATTTACTCTCCGAACTCTAGGTCAAACTCTCGTCCATTTCAACAGTTTGACTAATTTTGAAAGAAATGCCTTTGGGCGATTGGTTTCGTGTTTGCGCAGACGAAGGTAAAAGACGCGTGTTTCTCAAGCCACTTAAAAAAGGAACATTGCAACAGGATGCCTGACTTTGGTAAGCTGACTTTTAGACTTTCCCCATTTTATGGAGGTACGTTTCGTTTTATTTATATTGGACTACTAAGCGAGGGGTCCCCGGTTCGAATCCCGAAAGAACCAAATTACATCTTAAGGTTTTTTTCCACTGCCCCACCTCTCGCGAACGTCTGACAAACATCCCGAGAGTAAAACTGTCATGAAAGAGCTTCTCAATTAGCCGTTTGGACTCGGCGTAAAATTGTAGATCCCTTCTATTAGTCCCAAAAATTGAAAACCCACACAAAACCAATGGTTGTGAGAAGCTATGCCTTGGGTCCCACAGACCTGTCGCGCCAAAATATTTATTTATTTATTTTATGTTTCATACCTATGTTTCGACTACTTCCTTACTTATCGGGCTCCCGACCCGTGAAGAGTCTTTGCCTTAGACACTGCAGCCTTTCATCCTCTACGATCCCGGGCACGTTGCTTCCAGTTGTCCAGACCAAGCGCTCTGGCATGTTTCGACTATGGGTGGAAAAAAAGGCCTTTACTATTTTGGTTTTATTCTCCATCTTTCCATCTACTTGCGCTTTATCAGTCTTATTTTGCCTGATCATTGTAGCTGTTAATTGGTAAAACTTCTCTAAGTCTTCGGTTTATACTCCTCAATTTCAAGCTCAGTCTTCTTGGAGTTATTTTTGTATCGCATTTTTTTTTTATTATTTTGCTGTCGGGTCTCCTTTTTTTTAAAGACTTCGCCTCAACCGTCTTTCAAGTTCAATACTTTGTTCTGTTCAGTTTGAATAGCATAATCACTGTGACTTTTCAACGTTCAATTTGAGAAAACATTTTATTTTCGGTATTTATCACAATTTTTGCATCACCATTGCGAGGGTCTCCACGTTTTACTCGTCGAGTTTGAAACGCTTTAAGCTATAACCAGGTTGAAAGTTGACAGCTGATTTTTCCTTGATTTTAAAATGACGCACCTAGACAAACACCATACTACTCCAGTTGTCAAAAATTTGAATTCCCGAAATCGTACTTAAATGAAAATGACGTAACATACAAAGGCTGAGCTGTTAGTGGGTCTCGGGTCTCTGGTTCCATCCCCGAAACTGCTCCATATCCCTCAAATATCAGGTAACCAACCAAGAGTAAAACTGTCCTGAAAAAGCCTTTTAATTGGCCCATAGTCTATTTCTTTCGCTGACACTAGCGGCGATTTATAACATGAAATATCTTTAATTTCCGCCAGAAAAAAGAAGGTCTTTTTAAATCGAGCCTTTTTCTTTTGGGGCCTACAAAAAGCTTTAGAACATTTCATTTTATTTTAGGGAACTCTGCACCGCATCTCGCTTTAACAGAAATCAATTTAAAAGCATTTTTTGGAACGTTTTTCAAATTCACCGCTGGCTAAGTGACTATACACAGTTATAGCCGATGCAGTGAACGTACAATTCATTTTCGGACTAATGAAAGTGTACTCGAAAAAACGGCAAATCCCCTACTAACCATAACCACAGAGCTCTTCCACGCAACAGCAAATAGCACTTAAAACGTTAGCACTCAAAATGCCAACAACCCTTTATTTATTTCTACAACTACACCTCTCTCTCCTTAATTCCCCGAATAAAATATCTTCGGAACTGAAATTCCACAGGTAACAGGGAATTGCATTAAAATTCATCATCATCATCATCATCATGTCATGTTGGGAAATATTTGCATAAATAAACTTGTCCCTATATTATAGTTCCTTGTTTGCTAAAAGGGATAATGGTGTGGGGCTCATCCGCACCACCCTCTGAATAATATTTCACAAATGAGGGATTAAAATAATTTCCAATTTTAGTGGTAGCTGTATTTTATTTTTTTTTTGGTTTTTGATTCATTGTTCATTGCTTGGGAATACACGACTGGGTAGACGCATGTACACACTATAATCCTGTCTGTCTGTGTTGGGAATTGTGGTCGTTTTTCCGGGGGCGCATGGTTTCCTTAGACATCCAATGGATGTACACTTCATAAAAGGTATTCTAGACATAACAAGGTACAGCAGTTGTATCGGATCGAATGTCGAAAATCTAAGTTTGTAATGCAAACCAGAAGGAGAGGGTTAACGCTGAAGGAAACGAAGAGCACAATTGTTATGTTTAATTAGAATGGAATTTGAAGATGAGGGATTGAAGCTGTCAGTGCGGAAGGAAATTGTGTGCAACCTAGAGTTGCTTGGGGTATGACTTTGATGGAATTGAGATCCAACTCCAATCTCTTTGTTGTTGTGTCTAGCTGAGGGGTTTAATCTTCCATGTAGAGTCTGCTGCTCGTTTAGAGCTGTCATTTCATAAGATAATAATTTGATGGTGGGTTCCTAAGGCTTTTAGGAAGTTGTACGCCCTTTAAATGCAGTTTTGTAAAAAAGCAACTTGCTGTCGGGTTTTGTGGTTCAGTTTAAGACCTTACATGCCCTTCAGTCATACATTCGAAAAATTTTTTCTCGATATCTCCTTTCATCGTGTGACCTTTACAAGTACCAAAGTCATGATTTGTGCTCATTTAAGTTCAAAACCGTTTTATAATATCTATCGTCAGTCTCCTACTCATTAAGGATTCAAAATGGGGTAAATAAACATAAATTCCTATATGGGCTGATATTTGAAAAAGTGGTTGAGGACATTTTTGATGAGGTAAGCCCAAAGGACAGTTTTATCAATGTCTGCTCAGCAAAATGACTGTGGTCCCCAGCTGACATATCAATCTGCAACTTTAAACAATTTAAGAGAGAGAAAATGGAGCCCTACCTTTAAACATAAGAGTCCGAAGATAGTAATGAAACTAAACAGTCCATCAAATTTTCTTTGAACACCATCGACAAAACTTATTTGCTTAAGGTGGCGCTACAGGACATGGGCCTTAATCAACAAGTATCTCCAGCCAGGATGATTTTTAGCCAGCTGTCTCCAGTTTCGCACGCCAAGTTGGTTTGGTCGCCTACCTGAGTCGCGGTCTTCCTCTACTGCGCCTTCCCTCGGGTGTGGATTCGAAGATCTTCCGGGCCGGCGCATTCATGTCCATTTAATCTACATTACCCAGCCACCTCACTTGTCCGACATTAGTTACCAATTTTCTTGGCATTCAACTTGTCTCTGTCTAGCATTTTTCCTGCCAAAGCTCAACCCGAACATGCCTTCTTAAAGTCCATGACAAATTTCTCATTTTAAGTCTGCTCTAACAATCTATCCACAGCTATTTTCCATCATATTTACTGCAAACCATCGTGTCCCCTTTGATAACCCTACTCTCATTCCAATGTCACAATATGCGGTTTCCGAAAATGTTCAATTTGCGTTCAGACAAGAGAATTATGAATTTATTACCTGCACCCTCAAATATTTGTCCATATTCTGGCAAAAACAACTGAATGTGCGGCTAGTATAGGGATGTTTCCTCTTTGCGTTCTCTGGAAATTCAATATTCTTCCAGTCAACTTAGCCTGACCTACCGGAGACATTCCCTCTCAACTTACCACACACCGTATGTACGTACTGCACTAAAGGTGCAAATATCATGATTATACCGGACAAACAATACGACACAACGTTATGGTATGATGGACATTAATCATAAATTTTACCTTTTACTGTGTTATTTCACCAAACACGCAGTCGGAACATTCACAGATTATGCTAACTCTTACCTCTCATATGCAAAAGGTATACAAAGGATAAAGGATAATAACCTAAGCGAATTGCTGGGGCGAGGAATGGGGATGTACGAGCGGTATGTATGTGTTTCGTCAGCAAAAGGAATTCGATACGGTTCGACTGGTTTCGAATGTCTCTCGTTTTAGAAATAGGAAATTCCTGTCGTTTGCAGAAAGGACATGATGTGTGCGGTGCACATAAATGAATTGAATTTGAATTGAGCATTCGGGAAGTATTTCATTTTGGGAAAGTTTGCTTTGGCACCTTATGCATTTATATTTGGGCGCTTGCACAGGTAGTTGTAGGTGGATGTGTATGAAGCATGGAGGTGCCTCTTTCACCCTATTGTCGGGCATTAATGAAATTCAATATTATACATGATTGGCAGTAGTATAGTGACAGATCATAATATACAAATACGCAGTTGTGTTTGTGGTATGGTGGTACTATTGATTGGGTTTTTAGTGGATCTAATCCAATGTTGCGGTTAGTTATTGTTGACATAAGCAATATACGTTGCTTTGTGTTGATGCAAATTTTGCTGAACAACGCAGTAATAAAATCTCAGCAAAAATTATAAATTTGTATATTAATTGCACATCAACATAACACACACAGGAATTAGTAAGTGAAAATTCCTTTTCTTCAAGCTTGCGCAAGAATAGGCGAGATTCGAAGCTATAACGCACTACTCAATAAAATGCAGGACTTTTTAGAAATTACGAAAGATCTGAAAAGAAGAGCTCAGTAGAAACAAATGATTTGAATTTGAAGAGAGAAATAACTGGTGACAGAGAACTAGCTTAGATTTGTGTTGTTGAACATAAGAACGGGATCACAGGATTGGAGTATATACACTGCCGATCAACCGAAAAGACTCACAGGTTATTTTTTAGAAAATGGAGTTTATTATATCATTTTAAGAACATAATTTAGAAAACGTATTTTTTATAATGCACTATTCAATTCTTAAGTAAACAAAACAAAAATTTGCGTTCTAAGTTCAAAGGTAAATGTTTAAATTCTTTTTTTTTTTGTGAGTGATCCTAAAAAGTTCACTTTTTATCGACTCAAGGTTAAAAGCTTAATATAAATCACAGATTAATTGAAAAAATTTGTATCAAATAAATTATTATAATTAATTAGTAATGTGTATAACCACCTTTATTTGAAATTACTTCATAAATTCGGTCAGGGATTGAATTGTAGAGAGCCTTTAGATATTTCATGGACACTTTGCTCCAGGCGTTTTTTTGGCCGATTTTAATAATTGTATATTTTCAAGTTGTCTACTAGATTGATAGACCTTAAGCGAAAGCAATCCCCATAAATTCTTTATAATTTTAAGGTTAGTAGAGTTGGAGGCCACTCCATTAAGTTCACATTTTGGTCATTGATCGACTTCTTTATCCTGTTAAAACGTCCAAGATAATGGCTCAAAAAGTTTGGAAAAATGGGGGAATACATTTTAGAGCAGCTCTTTGTATCATCTTAGATGAAACAAATTGAATATCAAAAGCACGATAATAGGCTATGGCACCCCATACCATTATTCCCCTCTCACAACTATGTTGACCGGTCAAATAGTGTTCTTCCTTTCGTATATCATGGAAATAATAGTTGAATCCATCCTGTCCATCCAAATTAAAGCGTTTTTGATTAGAAAAAACGATTTGATGCCACTCATTATTCCATACCATGTGACTCTGAGCAAACAGACAGCGAGTTTGCTTACGAATGTCGGTAAGCGGTGGTTTTTTCTTAGTTTTAATCTTTTCAGATATTTTGCTTTGCGGATTACTCGTCGTAGGGTAGCTTCACTTGCATTTACACCCAAATTCTGTCCTCCCTTCGCTTCTCGCAAGGCTTAAGTGCTTTCCAGGAGGGTTTTTTTCATAATTTTTCCGTAAGGCGATGGGTTTCTTAAAAAATGACAAACAACAGACTTACTTCTAGAAATTTTTCCAGCAATTTGTCTGGTTGAAAGATTATAGTCTCAATACGTCATTTTGTGTTAAATTATTCAGAATTTGATTTAGAAGACAATTTGACACTTTTCACTTGTACAGCTTATCTGAAGCTAAAAAAACAGCTCCTGGGTCTATTCTGATGATCGCCTAAAATGCACATTATTTCGGCATAAGCAAAGCAAAATAGAATTATGTAATAAGTGTAAATTTTTTGCATTCAACTCCCATCGCTTAAATTAATCTACTGCTTTGCTCTAAAAAAACAATAACAAGTATGGCGATAGCTTACAGCATAAAAAAGAAAATCAAAAAGGAAAAGAACAAATTATGTTGAGTCTATTTGGTTGATCGTCAGTGTAGTATGGAGTAATAATTATGAATTGCAAACCTCTTCCAAGTTTGTGTTTAGCAAATAGCGACATAAAAATTAAGACGCCAGTTCATATTTTAAAAAACAAAGAAAGGAAGAGAGAGATATTCCTGAAATTGAATGGTTCGTAACAGGACAAACACTGTGAAGTCGAAAAATAAGCTTTGTACATAATTTATTTTAGTGGTTTAACAATTTTTACCAAGTCGTTGGCATTGTCCTATTATTTTTCAGACAAATTTACTTAATTATGGCATTAGGTCATTAAGGACAAATTTCCATTAGTAGAAAATGGAAACAACTGCGTTAGGTTTACAGTTTTAACTCTACAAACTGCATGCGAAATGCATAGTGGTTCTTATTCGATCTAACAAAAGCAGCCACAGAAATGTAGATTGATCTTTAATTTTTAAGACGATGAGAACACTCCGTAGACTTTTAATTTTCATTTAAGAACTTTTGTTGTTATCTTAAAAAGTTCTGTTAAGTTTAGTAAAAAAAGCGAAACGTAAATCAATATACGGTGGCGTATACGTACTTTTTACGAAATTGTTAGAGTCGTTAGGTATCCAAAAAATCAAAACTTGTTTAAAACCTTTATATAGAAAGTACCGCTAATAATAGAACTGTAAGACCACAGACTCCAGATCCGATGTGTAAAAGACCAGCTGTTTGCCATGTATAGCTCAGGAAAAGATCCACAGACAGACAGACAGAATTGCGAGGCCCACTTTTTTCATGTCAATAAATGCATTCAACATATAAACACCAGAATTCAACTTTAGTAATAAAATTCAAATGCCCTTCTCAATCCATAAGCTCTCAGCTCAATTAATGTCCCCAAAGGTGTATTTTTAAGTACCCGCACACATCTCCACAAAATGTTCCACATTCACAATTGACTTTTGAGCAAATAGTGCTACAATTATAAAAAATGGTACCACAATAAAAAAAAGACGTGTAAACACAATTGCCAATTTATTTATTGTTCACTATTGTATAACAAAGGCTATAATAAAATACAGGGGAACAAAAAAAAAACCAAAATCACAATGAACAGCACAATAAAAAGAAGTAGAAAAAATATGAACAATAACAAATGGATGCACTTTCACAATCGATTTGGGCCGCAGCAAACAAAATGTCCACGTTATTCTTTTCAGTATTTTTCACCTGCGGGTTTTAGCCAAACAAAGAGATGAATGGACAAAACACAAAAAAATTAAACAGAACAAATACAGAAAGCTTAACAAAAAGAGTATGCGTTGCGAGTATAAATGAAAGAATTTAAATATACAAGCAGTAGACCAAAACAGCTCCAGCATGGAGTCCTTATATTTTTATTTACTCTCTCTCTCTCTTTTTCGTGCACTCTCTGTTATGATGGCCCATTTATAGAGTAGAGACTTTTTTAAACGCTTTTCGTGTGCTTGTGCATAAACCATATAATGGATGTAATGTGCCATTTGTGAAAGAACGATCCTTAATGATGAGGCCAACCAGAGTGCTTGTTTTTTATTAAATGTTTATAGGTACGTAGTAGGTATGTTATGATTGGGTAACATTTTAGAATGGTTGTTTAAAGTTTTACAAAAGATTTCTAAGAGAGGATTTTTTGTAAAGTCCCCATGGGCCTACGAAGGGTCAACCATTGTAAATGGATTGAAAAAAGATTATCAAAAATAGAAACACCGCATATCTAAAGGGTTTTTCAACAGGGACGCTACAAAAGTAAGGCGACAGGGACAGCAAACGATGCCGAATTTCTTGCCGCTCTTTTGACATTTCTCTTCAGTAAGGTTTGCCATTTCATGATGGAAAGATATACGAGCCAACAACGAGTCGAAATTATTACAATTTACTACCGAAATTCGGAGTCAGTGGCCTCAACGTTAAGAGCGCTATGTCCAATTTATGGTCGTTATAATCATCCTAGCATATCAACAAATGAGCGTCTAGTGGAAAAATTTGAATCCACAAGCACAGTACAAAATGTTCCCGTGCCAGTGGGACAAAGACAAAGTGCCCGTAGTGTCGAGAATATTGCTGCCGCTGAGGCTTCAGTTGAAGAAAGCCCAAATGTGTCTCTCACAAGTCGTTCTCAAGCGTTGGGCATCTCTGTGACGTGGTTGTGGCAATTTTTGCGAAAAGATCTTGGCCTACATCCCTACAAGATTAAATTGACGCAAGAACTGAAGCCGCTTGACCACCAGAAGCGTCGTATGTTCGTGATTTGGGCTGAGCAACAACTTGAAAATGATTCGGATTTTCATGGAAAAATCATCTTCCGCGATGAGGCTCATTTCTGTCTGAATGGCTTCGTCAATCAACAAAATATGCGGTTTTGGTCAGGCAGCAATCCACACGTACTCCATGAGTCATCATTGCATCCCGAAAAAATTACGGTTTGGTGTTGTTTATGGGCCAGCGGCGTCATTGGGCCGTACTTCTTCCGTGATGATCAAGACCGGCACGTTACTGTGAATGGGAATCGCTACCGTTCAATGATAACCGAATATTTTTGGCCCCAATTGGATGATATGGACTTCGAGGACATGTGGTTCCAACAGTACGGCGCCACAAGCCACACGCGAAATGGGACCAAGTCTATGGTCTATGCCAACAAGCCAGCGACGATTGATGAACTTCGTAAGAATATCGAACGTGAAATTGCAGCAGCATTGGCCGATTTATGCTTGAAAACCGTTGAAAATTGGGTTCAGCGTCTGGACTTCAGCAAGCGTGCAAAAGAAATCGAATTCCATACATAATGGCATCGAACGTACTTTCACAGAAATAAAGAATTTCATTGATATCCAAAACCGTTTTTGTTTCATTTAAAAAAAACTTGTGTAGCGCTCTTATTGAAAAACCCTTTATAAAAGCACTTCTGCCAACAATTTATTGTCCTATACTGTTAAATAAATTGTAGTGTGCAGTTTCAGGTTCGTTCTCGAAAAACACATCTTAATGCATTTTCCACACCACGTCTCGCGAACGTCTGACAAAAATCCGAGAGTATACCTGTCATAAAAGAGCTTCTCAATTTACCGTTTGGACGTGCGTAAAATTATCCCAAAAATGAAAAACTGTCACAAAACGAATGGTGGTTGGTCCTTTACGGACCTGTTGCGACAACTATTTTTTTCTTACTTCTAAGTAAGGTGTCTTCATAATAAATTGGAAACGGGTAAGTTCTTGCTAGTTAACTGAAGAAATATGTTCGCAGTTTTTTTAAAGAAGGTCGATTTAAAGTAAAGTTAGGTTGCGTTGTGTAGGGTTGTTAGTTCATCAGAAAAGACTCGTCATTATAGCGGAGCCATTGTGCCGTTTTCATTTTTAGTTCCTTCACAAGCTCTAGCAGAATTTTTAAGATATCTTTTCTCCTGACTGCTGAGAAAAGTACATTTCACATGCTAAGCCCTTAAAAAAATTGCAGATATTTTTGATGGCTTTCGAAAACCTTGAAGCAACTACATGGGACACTAAAGGTTCCGTCGGCTCTTAATGCTTGATGTACTGCCAGCTCTTTCCATTCCAAGTAAGCTGGTTCGTTTTTAATCGTCTATTAAGTATTAGTGGATTGTTAAAAGACTCCTCACAACTGCCCATCGAGCTCACCTATTACTAAGTTTATCTAAAAGTATTTCTACTCAGGTGGACAACTCATCTATGATAAACCATTACAGATAGGTTATAGGATTTTAAAGATAAACCTTTCTGTAGTTAAGCAGGTTCGTATTCAGCTATAACAAAAAACTGAGCTCTGACTTGTAGTGCCTCTTGATAAAGGCTTGTAGACCAAACGTAACTCCGGGACATCTCATCCACAGCAAGTTTATTTTTTATTCTAAAACATACTCTTTAAAACTCGAAATCCTGTATGCATATAATAGCTCTTCATATTCATTGACGAAAATCGCTGGTAGATTAGTTGCGCATTAGATAATCCGTCCAATATTTCAGTGCCTATAACCCCAATCTGTATGAAGCAAGAAATATAATTGGATATGCCCATGCCCACCCTCGCTATTATAAATCATAACCAGAGAATAGTTACTATTTGACTTCATCTGCGTGAACTGCGTAAACAAAACACTCCATCACACAACAATTGTGCATAATAGGCTCAAAAGCAGTTCAGCGAAAATCATTGAACCCCCCACAATGCCACTGTGTAATTGCCTATTCAATTATCCAGTGAATATAGAAAATCCTTTCCGACCATACATTCAATGTCAAACGGTCCCTATTAATCGACCATATTTTACAAGCCATGATCCCTTTGTTGTGTCCTTTTCTATTTCCTTAGAATTACCTCACATACAACCATGCGCTCAATGAGAAAACTAATATCCTATTATCCCCACAAAAGAGTATCCCCATGCCTTCCCCAACCGGATTAGGTTCATTTAAAGCCCATGTATGACATATACTATAGGGTCGAAGTGACATCACCCCATATCAAAAAGAAAGGACATAGGTTGCTGCCTCCCACGTCTTATCAAGAAGTTTAATTAACCAAAGGCGAAACAGAACACAAGCAGAGCAACAAATATATAATCAATTAAGGACGAGATTGTCTCCTTTTCCATGTTTACCTACATGAACAGCATAATAGCACCTACATTCACCGTTGTGTACGTGCTCCAACATATACATTTTAATATCTTCTTTACTTTCGTTCAGAAGAAATGGCCGACCCCCAGAAAGAAAATAGAAAAAATTGTCCTTAATTCCTCGGTACGCCAACATCAATATCAACGATTATTTCCTTCCTTCTAAAAAATAATAATCAATTTAGGCTCGAACCTGGAGCAAGAATAAAACGACAAAACGTAGGTGAGGGAAATTTGGGACTCCCAAATGGGATTTTTAGGTAAGGCTTAGAGTAACGAACCAATATCAAAGGAAGGACTTTGCATGGGAATACCCACCGCCGCGCCGTGAGTCGCATAACAAAATTGGCAAGGATTTAGTCAGCTGTACTGCGTTGGGTGTGGTGAGATTTCAACCCCTAATTCTCCATCTTTTCAAATCACCAACAAATTCCAACAAATAAAACCGAAAGGGAAAACGAAAAATAACTCAACACGCCAAAGTGTACTACGGAAACCTGATGGAGTCTCATTGAACCTAATCTTTCTTTTTCGCGTTTTATTCCTTCGTGGTGATGTGGGGTATTTTTTTTTTGTTCGCCGTCCTGTCTCCTGCTAGACAAAGATAAGACAGAAAAATTATTTATCAAGGCATTTTTCGCACGAATGAAGTTTGATTATCGTACACACCGGAGCCGCACACACAAATGAAGAGCGAACTTCTTTGTTATGTTGCTGGTTTATTATTTTTTATTTTTTTTTTATGCTGATCCTTAAAGAAAACCCACAAAACGGAATAAAATGAAAAACAAATTGAGGAAATTTTCTACAACGTTTATGCTAATAATTGATAAAATGGCGGAGGAAAAAATTATATCCAGACATAAACGGAAGGAACGCACGCACATTCGACTTGGATGCGGGTAGGGTGCCTGTGGGTGATTGCAGTTTGAGTAATATCAACGTACTATCGTCTAAAAGGTGAGTAGGATGACAGAGAGGAGGAGAGGGTTAGAAGTGTTAGAAAGTTATGAAATCTATCGGTTACCTAATGCAAATACTGCTCCAAAAAGTCGTCAAATCCACGCCAGATGAGCAGTTAGTCAGTGGTTAGTGGCAGTGAGTAGGTCTTAGGTTCGATGCGTGGAACATTTTAGAACATACTCAAACAAATGGTGTGAGAAGTTTGGTCGCGGGTTCCCTATACGGAACTATTCATTAATTACCGACAGTGAAACCCACCTACTTTTGGAAAATTGTTAAATGAATAAGTTCCACGATTTCAAACCCATATGCTGCTCACGTTTAGCTCCATGATACCTTAGCAATTCATTTGAATATGGTTGGGAGTTTTAAAGTTATACGTGTTCAAATCCACATACAATACACGAACTTTACAATTTTAAAGCGAGTTCGCTACAATAAACTTTACCAGTATATCTGGATGTACAGGGTCTTGTATAGGGACTTCCGAACTTTTACAGTTTCGCGTCGCTCACAAGAACTCGGCCTTTCGCAGACCACAACTTGGCAAATTTTGCATTGTGACTTGGGCCTGCACCCGTACCAAATTCAACCGACCCAGGAGCTGAAGGTAAACGACCATAGTCGACCCAGGTTCTGTTCGTTGAAGGGGCTCTAGACTAGTAAGAAACTGGATGAATCATCTTTAGCGATGAGGTCCATTTTTGGATGAGTCTATGCGAATAACCACAGAGGCCCTTAAAGCCAACGTAAATTGTGCCATCGTTCAAATTCAGCCATTTCGGATACGTGCCACCCAGGGAAGCCGCGGTGGATATATTTAAACGATGTTAGAATCCATACATAATGGCATCGAAAGGCCTTTCAAATAAAAAATAAGAAATATATCGCACACACACTTTGTTTTATTTAAATTAAATTTTAATTAAATTTAAATATACAACCGGTGAAGTATCCTGCTTTATGTCAATATTCAGCCGGAGGTGGGTTTTTGAAAATGATGAAAGAAAACTACATTGGGTATGCTAAGTGACGTAGCTACGCAATGTCTTGTAAATGTAGGAAGGAAACAGATCCAACATTGGTAGCAACAAAATAATAATCAGCTTTTAGTCCGAATTATATTTTATTTTTTATGTTGGCTAGGCTAGATGAACCAGGCATTATATAAATAAAATTGGAGTTGCTCTGTTCGCCTAAGATTGAATTTGACTGCATATCTTCAAATGCAAAAATCTTAGAAACTGCTGATTATATTCGGGTGCATTTTTCACAAGTCTATTGAGGATACCTAGGCCCACAATCTCTTTTTTTCAACTCTACATCTCTATATATTCCGAAGAAGATTTAATTTCTATTTAAAGAGGACATCTGGTAACTGGATATCTTAAAAGGTTTTTAAATAAATTGGCAAACTTTATAACATTTCTGATATGCACTCCTTTCTCAAATCAAACAGCAAAACGCGCAATATATTTGCATTTCTTTTAACCTTATATTATTCCTGTGATTGATAGAGTTAGTATGCTGTTTGGTTTGCTAAGAAAAAAGGAATCTATTAAAAAAAGGTCAAATATTGTAGGAAAGGTGTGTATACTCTTGCTAAATTTCTATTTCATTCGTGCATTCATAAATACTGATTACCTGGCAGTGGCGTGGTGTCCATGTAACCCGATTACTTCCGACTTCCCTTTTTAAATCACCACCATTCAAAACTATCTAACAAAAACCAAATATACACGAAAGCCTGCCAGATGACTTTAATATTCACAAAATAGTGCACACACATAAGCCATCAAATAATTATTGTGTGTGTATCCATTTTCATCCATCATCGTCATCGTCACGACAAGGCGAAAGTAACCCCAAATGTTCTCACTTAAAGCTCTCACTGGATCAGGGTTCGGACTTTTACAATCCATTTATGCAGTACATGTTTCAAAAAAATGGAGTAAATCCGAATTTTGCGGAGTAGATTTTTGACAGAGTTTAAATAAATATGTCCTTATTATTTGTTTTCATTATTTTTGTATTTAATAACAAAAACACAAGTCCAATTCAAATAAATAAAATTAAAATAGATCACAAATCTTTCATTTCATCTTTCGTAATTAATTTTTCGCGTCATTCCTAACAAACTTTGCGAACAACTCAGAATTAAAAACAATTTTTTTTGGAACATGATTAATAATATGTAACAAGGGTTTATACATTTCGGGTCTTTTTTCCTAATTTTCAATGGTTTTAACATTTACTTTATTTCTAAATTTGTGTTTAATTAAATTCACTTCAAAAAAATTCTCTACTCATCGTAGTTTCCGACTGAAAAATGTTATTTAATTTATTCATCAAACTTAAAATCTATATATATAATAACGGTGTGAAAAATGTATATAGTAATTCATCAATTTAGAACGGCTGGACTGATTTGGCTCAAATTTTTTTTCAGTTGTTCGAAAATGCCAGGAGAATATTTTAACGAAAGAACATTTCGGAACAAATTGAATTTATGTGTGGAATTTTGTGTGCATTTGTTCCGAAATGGCTTTTCGAATGGAAAAAAAGAAAATTCTTAGTAGAAAACTCGGAAAAGCCTAGCAAAGCTGGCGGGGGTCCACTAGTTAAGAATATTCTTCCATTGCACTCAACCTTCTTCTGCGTAATCCCTTATCTCGTTTTCGAAAGTACCGGATCGTCATATTGTTTATGAATAGTTCCATCTCACTGTCCAGAATATAGAGAGCACTCACACTCATATCTATACATGATCCTTCTAAACCCTATGTTCTTTCTTGGAAAACGATCTTAAAATATCTTATTTTTTTACCGCAGTTTAAGTTTATCTTCTCGGAGTGATTTCTGTATACGATTTTTAACTGTCCTTAAATCTCAGCAGCCAGTCAGATGTGCAGATTGTTCTTTAAGCAACCTGATTTTTATGGCTGCAGTACAGAACTTCACGCATTTCACAAATTTTCTTATCAAGTCATTTCCATTATATCAATGGGCTTCAGTCTTTTTTTGTCGTAGGTACTGCTGCCTTATTTGAAAAGCGATTTTTACGGAATTTGGACCTTCTGTAGGTATAAAACACACATGCATTTACGTATCGACAAACTAAATGTACATCTCATAACTAAGGGTAGGCAAAAAAAGAAAAAATTAAAACATCTAACTTTTCCTTAGAATGCGGTCAGACTTTGTCGGCAGGATTTTCTTGTTCTCATGTAAAGCTCACCTTAAAGCGCTTAAAAAATGCTCTCTATTACCACGGGGTCGGCAAGTGCAATTATCAATTCGAAACATTCTGCACGCTCTAACAGAATGAGGGAAAAAAAAAATAAATTTTCTGCACCATAAAATATAAAATCACTTCGCAGACCAAGTCTTCCTTTGGCCATGCTTCTGCCAATATCGACAAACCCATCAGCCTGCGCCGCCTGAGTGTAAAACACTTTCATCTTATTCTCCACCATTGGCTGCAGAAAATTTCCTTTGATTGCTTCTCCTTTTTTCCATCGCCAGCAGCCACACGTTAGATAGACTAAAAGAGTTAAACTTCCTTATGTCAGTATTGCTAATCCTCAAACCAGAGCCGCCTCCACTTACACCAATATTGACGTCTTTTGCTGCCATAGTCATCGTCTCCGTCGTCGTCGTCGTTGTTGCTCCCTTCCTTTAGTGTGGTTTAACTGGATTTTTCTTTGGTCTAAACCCATTATTTCTTTGCATTCCTTGTGTCTCGTTTTTGTTGCTCTAACCATCGTAGTGGCTGTTCATTTTTACCAGACACACAAATTTCCACTTGAATAATTGCAAAGTATTTAGCAGGAGCAAGCTCATCCTGATGAAGAGATTTTGCACAGAGCGCACCCAAATGAAAAAGGGAGCAAAAATCACCTCACCGGGTTGAGTGTGCACCTGAAGAAAAGCGAAAGGATAATATTTACGTTTGGATTGCTTCTTTATACATATTTCCATCAGCGCTCTTCTCTTCCTCCGTTCCTTATCAGGATTCAGTCTTGAGTCTTCAGTTTTCAGACTTCAGTGGTGTGCTTGGTTTTTAGATTTTTCCAATGCATTCACTTTCATTACCATGACGGTCTGTGCTAACCCTGAGTTTCTTCATCTGCTGGTCTGGCAGGCAGCAGAGAAGTAGAAGATATTGTTAAGGGATTCGGTGGGAATGGGACATGGGTAGTCGAACAAGACGTCTTGGTCGTACTGATGACGACAGCATGGTATAGCATAAAACAAAGCAAAAGCACACACAGGAGATTAAATGATTTTATTTCCTCAATAATAAATTTTCCTTTGTCTGGCAAACTACGGCATATCGACGGGAATAGTTCAAAAGCTTGTTTACCTTTCATCGTCACTTTTCGATAGGTTAGAGGTATTGTGGAGGGCTGCGAACGATTCCTTTCGTCATTATCGATGAATGGATATTTTATTTGAAGTTGCTCAACTAATGACGGGAGCTATATTTGGGGGAATGCCTCACAGTGTGTCGTGAAAGAAAGGACATTTTTATTAAGTGTAAGCTTGGCGAGGTAATCTGCAGAGATGGCTAAAATATATGCGCTTCGAAGTTTAATTTTGTTGAGCAGGGATAACGTTCTTTGATCGAAATTAAGTCCGTGAATATCCAACGAAGAGACATATAAAATTCATTGAAGCCTTGAAGCATGAAACACCATTCGCTAAAATTTATGGGACAGTGCATAAATTTTGCATCTAAAAGCAGGTAAAACTTTTATGGGTAAGCATTTTACTCAGACTCTCGGAGGAACTCAGATGATTGGACCGTAGACGTTCATTTTGTTATCCATACGGCCATTATTCAATTTCACTCAGTCAGAGTGGGAACCTTTTCACATGGTCACAAGATCATACGGTCACACAGTCACTTGGATTCGCAGTGTCTAAATGCTTCCTTTATACTTCGCTCGGTTTTTCGCTTAAGTTTCTGATTTAGCCACAACAAGGCAAGTTAAAGCATTTCTTTTAAGTGTAAATTCAAAGAAAATGCGACACTGTCACACGTTCACATGATCCTACGGTCATACAATCGACTGATCATATGGTCACAAAGATTTTCGCTGTTTAAATACCGCGCTTTCGTACTTAATTCTCTCAACTTTTCGGCTCATGTTTAAGATACAATAAGGAAAGTAGAATTTTGTAGTAAATATTTAGAATAGAAAAAGTGCGATGCTGTTTTACATTCAGAAGAGGTCTTACGGTCACATGGTCATAAGATGTTCCTCTACTTATTTACTCACTATTTTTGTTAGATTCAGGAATTAAGTCATACCAACGAGTTGGTTCCACACACTTTACTTTAAGTGACCCCGATTTACTACTAAGAATCCCTACGTTCCAGCACTTAGCAATCAGACAGCGCATCTATGCACTTTTTATAAATTGCAAACTTTTTAATATGTAGGTACATTTTAGAAATTCAGAAACTAACCCACAGGTCTCTCAACTCCCGTCTTGAATCGTGTACTTATAAAATTCACCATCCTTTTCCTTGTGACTGCCAAAAATAACAAACCTCCACACTCGGCAAACAACATTGTGTCCATTATATTCTGATTCGCAAAGTCAACTAACCCACTGCAACATTGTTTATCTATCCAATTATCCTTTGCCCAAGAAGTAACACTCACTTTTCATTACTTACTCGCCTCCGTTTTGCTGCGGAAATCCTCGAGGACTTAGCCGGTAATCCAAAGCTTTTCTCCCATGAACTCCCGTCATGTATGCACACACTCACGACTCACCTTAGTGCATTTTCATTCATCAAACCCGTGTGTGTCGACGGAGTATACATAGTTGATGATGGCCAACCCAGCAGTGGCTGGCAAAAAATCGCCAAAAAAAGAGAGCAACTTTAAAACCAAACCAAAAATCCAACTGCAGACTCAACACGAGAATACTCCATCAATCAAGTACAAATTTACCTTTGGAATTAAGCACGTCCTTCGCCAGGAGGTACTCTCCTTCAGAGTACTGTAATTCTGCCTCAATGTAACTGAAACTGATGCCGTCTACAAGCTGTGCCAAAAAAAAAAAAATATTGCACTCCACACTCCATACGCACATCCGGGCTCCCATTCGCACAACGATGACCGACGAAGCTTTCAGGACCAAACAAATGTAAATGGAATTCGTGTTTGTTACACCGAATGAGACTGTCTGTAAGCAAACTGTGCACCTGACGTAAGGCAGTGATAAAAAACAACACACACACACTCTTCCTTCCTAAAACGAAACGACCTCAGGCACACATCACATGCATAGAAATGATTCAAGGACCAGCGGCAAAAATGATATCATTTCCACCTATCTACGTTTTTATTTTTTGCGTCTGGACGCGGTCTCGAAATTATTTATGAATTTCATTTCCACTTTTGCCAGCGTCAGCAAGTGGTCTGCGACTACGACAACGGGCAGCATTGTTGGTCACTTTAGGACGTGGAATGCGGATACACGGACTGTGAAGGGTGTAGGTAGTACTCGACTATCGCGATCTGTCTCAAGAGCTGCCGACTTCTCGATTTCAATATCCAAACGATAAATAATATAAATTCAGGCTGTCTGTCCGTTTGAATGTGGAAGTTGCAAAGCGAAACTCAAACAATGTCAAGTGAAGTTGAAGTGACTTAGGGTTGTTCTCTCTCTCTCTCTCCCTCTCTCTCTGTCTTTGGTTTTAATTGTAGTTTGTGATGCAAGAAATTATTCTGGTAGACATTTAAGGGTTCAATACTGTGGCGTGTGGAAATTTCTTCAAGAAAGTGGGCACAGTCGGGCTTATAATATTAAGGACTATACTCCGTTGGTGATATTTAGTTAAAGGCGCCTCCCTTCGCAAGGAAAAATACTATGAAAGGGCACCTGTAAAAAAATGTCAGGGTTTTTTAGCAGCTAAACATTTTTTTAAGGTTTTCTTTAGTTGTTTGAAGGACATCATTGTACCTCTCTATAGGCGACCGAAAAAATGCAAGGCGAAGCCCTTCTCGACAGTAAATGCAAGAGCAAGTTTGATTCACAACACGAACTGATAGCATAGCTGATCAATATTTCCAAATACTTGGCTTCAAGATATCCTTTTAAATGTCTCGCAAATCATTGCCCTGTATACTTTAACAGACCGCATTCCAACGTACTTGCACTTTTGCATCCTCTTCGATTTGAAATTATGCACATCCAACTAATTGCTTCAGTTTGTCTTGCTCTCATTTCAGGTAAGAATTTATCGCAACATATCCCATACGATTGAACACAAAGGCATCAAACACGGTAAGTAGCCGAAATCCTTTGATCATTTCTCTCGGACTTACCACATCTCCACATGATTATCAAAGTCCCAACTGCCATTGCGCTCAGCTCTCGAAATTACTTTGGCAACAATTTGCTAATTTAATTGCAAAATGCCATCTACACAACTCTGCACAGTCGGCAGTGAGGAATCCTTTTGGCATTATCAGTTTGCAGTGCACAACAAAGCGCTATACACCAAGTCGAAAGCACTTGACTGGCTATACCACCAATGCTGCATACAGGTTAATTGGCGAATGCAAATGTCGTAAGCAAATTAACATTCTAATTTCGTTGTCCTTGGATACCGACACACGACCGGGTACTTGATGATGACCAAACAGGATGGATATGTGCAACCCCTTCTTGTTGCTGCTGCGTGTGCACTCTTTTGCAATATCAAAATTCCAAATACAATTATCCCACATGTCAGAGCCGGTTGCTTTTGATTATCCACCAAGCGAGAGGTACCATACACACTCACACAAACACAGCCGAAGGATATTCAATAAATCCGGGCTTGAGGTTATATCTTGTGCTGTCAACGCCAGGTATAGTAATTAGTATTTTGCCGTCAAAAACATTTTTGCATTACCTGTAGTCGTCGACAGCCAAGAGATATCGATACAATACTTCAGCTGTCACATTTCCATTGGCATGACATTGATGGTGTGGTCTTTTCGAGTCAGTGCATTGCCATGCATATGCATATGTAGAGTATCAATCACACGAATTAGCTCAATCTCAATTTGCTGGTGCCCTTCCAGGACAGCCAACTCTCTATACAGTAACAGGGATTTCAAATCGGCACTCAAAGGGAGTAGGTATAGTTGGAGAAATGATGAGTTGGCAAATATGTTTATGATATCAATCCTTGTCAGATGAAAGAAACCAGTAATTGAATTCTGACCCAAAATATTGCAAGGATGCAAGGATTTCTCGACAGCCAGAGATGCTGATGCATTCGCTTTCATCTGCATTTCTATATGGATATGGATATATGGTGTATGAGTGTGGAGGTTGCGACTGTTGCTGAGGTAGGGTAAACTCTTTGGCCAGAGGTGGATTCAATAGTGAAATTCACATATATATGCATTCCCAGGTTCCAAATGCAATAACAGTGAGTCGGGGCAGAGTGATACTCGAGTGAAAAGCATGTGGGCTGGGAAGGGGGGGGGGGGGAGATAAGCCGGTGTTTCTGTCAGTTGGACTTTTAGGTGATTATATCCCTTTCGAAACGCAACTTTCCTGTACACACACCAAATGGAATATTGTCTTGAACGAATTTAAATCTTTTTTCCCTTTGGCTGTTGTTTCTTTTTTTTTCTATTGTGTGAGGGGGAGAGTGACTGAAATCCAGGTGATTTGATTTAGAGAATACATATTCAATCAAGATGCAATTTTCTGATCGATTTCTGGGTAAATTGGATTTTTTCCACCCGTTTCGCTCTCGAATCTATAAATCTAAAAAAATGAATTCGATTTTGATGTATTTTTTTCTGAGCAGAAATGGAAATCTGTTGTCTAATGTTGTCTTCAACAAATCAGTGACAGATGAGATTAGGTTTAAAATGTGCAATCTCGAAAGCTGTTTGGACATTTAGTTTAGTAGCGATGAGAAATTGAATCTGTTTGGCTGGCCTAAATTTAAGTAACATTTTTCTGAATGCGCAGTATTTATTTATTTGGGATTGGAAGGTGAAATTGCATTTTTGTCGACGCATATTTTTATTGACATTTGTTCTTTTGGCTATGTAAATCTGCAGCTTTAGTAGCGCTGTAAAATGTTTGTGTGTCTGTTACCAGTTGGTGGGAAAACTCCTGGACAAATATCTGTTAAACTTTCTTGGAAATGTTCGTAAGCAGACTACAGGCTATGTCGATCAGAGACACGCCTACTTTTTGGGGGCGTTTTTGCAACAAAAATGTATTTCCTTCTGAAAGGATAAATATTTTAGGGGACCAATACTCGCCATAAGTTGTATAAGCTATAAATAAGCATTCTGCTATATCTAGAAGCTAAGCCACAGACCAAAATTTAGCATCAATTAATCAATTTTATTTTATTAATTGAAAAAAGGACGATTCGTGGCTCTGCTGAGTTAACTATCGAACTCCATGTGACGAAGGCTAAGTAAAACAACTACAAAAGGCTGGAAATTAAGTCGAATGTGGTTATACTACAGTCCGGGTGGACCTGGGCCTTAACCAACAAGCGTATCCAGACGGCGCGATCTTTAGCTAGCTGTTTCCAGTTTCGCACGCTAAGTTTGTTAAGGTCCCCTTTCACTGGCGTGCTCCACCTGAGTCGCGGTCTCTCTCGAAACAACCTAGATTTTCCTCATCCGCTTTTGATATAGTCCGTGCCTCTGCGTCATAGAGCAGAACTGGGACGATTAGGTATCTAACTGGAAACGAGTATTTGAATCAAAGAGAGCCAGCACAAGAACCTGTCAAATGAAAAACGCAAACTACACATAAATAGGCCGCAGACTGACTCTTTAGTCGGTATCATCGCCAAGGATAATTGAGCTATAAAAATATGAAATAAGTAATAAGCGCAGTGGCTTAGTGGAAGTGTGTGGGGCTACTAAGATTGGGGTTGCAGGTTCGAATCCCGAAAGGGCCAAATTACAACTTAAGGTTTTTTTCCACTGCCCCACCTCTCGCGAACGTCTGACAAACATCCGAGAGTAAAACTGTCATAAATGAGCTTCTCAATTAGCCGTTTGGACTCGGCGTAAAATTGTAGATCCTTTCCATTCGTCCCAAAAAAAAATTGAAAACCCACACAATTCGAATGGTTGTGAGAAGCTAGGCTTTGGGTCCCACAGACCTGTCGCGCCAACATATTTATTTAAGTAACAGATAAGGGGCTCGAGTGCCTTTTCTTCTTCATAGGAAGGGTAGTCAAAATGTGAAATTAAAAAAAAAACTATTTAACACCCTATAGCCCCACCGGTATTTAAGATGTTTTCGGTAGACAAATGTGTGATATCCAGCCCCCAGGGAGGAAAGAAAAATAAGCAACTCTGAAGCAATATAAAAACAGTTCCCGCGTTAATGCTGTCAAGTTGAGAAAGGGTAAACGTTTGCTCGAAGACTGGATTGCTGTTGAGATTCTCTTTTTAATCGAATACGATTTACGAGTATATGTTTTGAATAAGCTATTGGCTATTGATATTCCTTTTTTTTACTGTAACTTATTATACATAATTTCACCAAAAAACTAAAAACAATTTTGTATACAGTAGGCGTTCCAAAATATCCGAGGTCGCTAAAAACAGCTCAGCATTTACAATTAAATAATCTGTTTAATGTTTGAAATAACTAACAAAAATTCATACAACAATTTCCCAAATATCTTCGCATATCTAATCTATACACGTACACAGTCCAATCACCCACCCAGCGGAGGATATACACAATCAGCTGTTTGAATGTTGCATTCACTTTCCGGTTCATCCATGGCCATTGTTCGAGAGTGCTAGCAAATTTGAATTGGAAACAAATCAGCACTCATCTCTCGACTGCTTGAATTTTCTAGCAGTTTTTCGGCCTTCTCTCTGGAATAATCAAAAACCACTTGCTCTCCCATAACACCTACTCAACTCTCCTCAGAGAAAATGATGGAAATTCTTTCCACATTTTCTCTCAATATGCAATATCTGAATCTGCCACCTCATTCCCATCGGCCAGAGCGAACTACTAACCATTATCGTGGAAAATCAAGGACAACATTTCCCGAATGCGATTTTGCCGACTCAGTTCGGTTTTCATCACTAGTCGCGTTAGACCGGTGCACACCTCGTTTATTATTCTCTATTATCCTTGGTGAAGAAAATAGTTCTGTACATGCGTACAGGAGGATTCTCGCCATTGTTGTGTTCGTTTGCTGTGTTTGTGTATTCTTATCGGTTACTATAGCGTATTTCTCTTGGAAATAGCTATATACCACGCGGCGTTCATGTTCTCTCATTTAATTTGTGTGTGTGTGTTGCTGCTCGTTTGTTTTGTCTCTTCTCTATGTTTTACATCCGGTTAATGTGAGTTTGTCGTGTAGTTAGCTTGCTTTCACTTAGCGGAATGGGGAAAAAAGTAAAACGAATTATTTGTGGCGGCAATATCCTGACAGCAATTGTTTTGCCGCTTGCTTTTATGCGGGACTTTTAGAAAGAGACACACACAAGATGATTTCAGATGATGAGATCTGGTTTACCTTATTCCAATGTTCGTAAAGGATTATAGCGGATTTTGGATTTTCATGGATAACAAGTAATATTTGTGAAGTAAGAGGTTTTGTCAAAATACGAAGAAAAAATTACGTATACGCCACAGTCAACATGGATACATTTTTCGTTCCGTTAATTGTATTTAATTTTAAATTTTATCTTTTGTTTAATTTTGGAACTGATGCATATGTTATATAGGAATCGGCTCATTTAGGAATATTAAGAAGGTAGCAATGGTAAAATTAAGGAAATGGTACTCACTTGTCGGAGGACAACAACAATTTAAGAAAAAAAATACTTTCCTGTTTCCTCCTACATTATTTTCCTCACTCAAATATTAGACACAACTTTTAACTAGGTACTTCAAAATACTGAAAACACCGACAACAACTTTTTTCGCCAACCATTCGAATATCCCTGAGAGAAACTGAATGCACGTAGTCTTTCCCAGTTGTAGGTCACACATACCTTGAGTTTTCTGATGTCCCTTCTAAGTATTTCGTTGTCAATCAATTGGGTTTTAAGGGCATCACAATCTTTGAGGGCATGTCTCTTGTTTTGATGTCAGCATGAAGTCCACTGCAGTTTTGTTAGAACACCATTTTTCTAAGTTAGCCTGCAACGCTTTAAAAGTATTTCCATAATATCAATTGACTAGATCTTATGTTTGTGCTTCAGGGGTTGTACAAAGCTTTAGAAAAATGTTCACAAAAAAAGCTTTACTCTGTAGTTAGGGAAAAATGACAGCCGCTTGACTAGGCATGACTGCAGACAGACAAGCCTAATCTAGTCACACCGGAATCTGAAGCTTATACAACCAATTGATGTAAATATTTGAGCCGTAGCCATCCGCAAAATTTTGTTTATATATTTCCCTATAATTTTGGTTGGACTAGAAAAGGTATTCAAAAATACTGGAATAGTGGTCTCTTATGTAAAACTTTTTGCGAACTCAATAAATTTTCAACTTTCAACAAACAAGAGAATTTTAAAGTCTGCCAACCTGTTCTAGCGACAACCAATGATAGAAATTTAGGCATAGTTTCTGACCTCTATTGTCACAGAGATTCCCTGCAAGGGCTTGGTGCTAAATCTCTGAGAAAGGAGTCGTATGGACGAGAGAAACCTTCTAGCTTTTAACCTAAAAGACACACAGAAGATTGAGGAATTTAACGTATTGCTATATTTTTAGCAAGTTTTGTTGGCATTCAACAGAGATAGAAGAATGAACATCATATCCAGAAAACGTACATCGTACATAGTTCCGCCGCTAGGCTACAGACATGCAATATATTCTGTAGACATGCATTCAGCCAAGCTTGACAATCGTATAATATAATCTCTTCTCTTCTCTATATCTACATATAATAAAACTGTGGAATAAACAATTCCTGACCGCGCATCACGCAGAAACTACTCGACGGATTTTGATAAAACTTGGCATAGTGATTGCTTATATACTGGGTCGGGCCTTAGGATACTTTTTGACCCGGAATATAACTTGATTTTTACAAAATAGTCAAAAAACGGATATATGTAAGGAATTCTGTTTAGACAGACCTAGCTCAGTAATGGCTTATCGGATTAAAGGATTAAAAATAAAAAAATAGACGAATTCTGTAAATTTCCCCCTGAATCATTCAAGATATAAAACATCCTCCTGCGTTTTTCTGAAGCTGAGAAATGTTCAAAACAATTCTTCAAAATATCGCCCACAATTTTCTTTGAGTAGATACCACTGTCAGTAGTCATGCAGCAGTGAGTATCGTTGCAGTAGTGTGTGTGTGATTATTATGTGCGCGCTCTAACGTGATCATATGTTTTGCACTTCAATGGGCCGTCGGTCGTCTCTTTTCAGCGCTTACATTCAGGTTGAACACGTCTTCAGGTGTTGTTCATTGGGAAAAATTTGGAAATGGGCTGGGGTGGGGTTCGTGTGTCAACGTCAAGTTGTTTCATTCGTGTTGCTTCTTTTCGCCGACATTTGAGGTGGATAAGAGGGAACAAATAACAGAACTTTGCGTAAATCTTTTTTGTGTAGACTTTTTAGAAGGAATTAAAATTATGTTTTAATTGTCTTTGTTTTTGCTTTATATTGCTTTTAGAAGGGTCCAAGGGAGGGAACATATTTATAAAAAAACGGCGGGTGGAGCAAGGCGAACACGGGTGAATGTCCAGCTTAAGGTCTGAGATATCGGTTCAGAGATCTCAGGCAGAAATTTCGCTGATTCTTACACCTCGTTGAATTTTAAGGTTATGATTAGTAAAATCTACTAAACGTAGTTCCCTCGACAGGTGTTCAAAAAATACTAAAGCGTAGTTTTGAACCCCAGAATCCTCTTTCAGTAACTTAGTCACTGCACCCACGAATACGTATCCATTACCTCGACCAAACTTTTAGTTTTTTATTTCACTGCTTGCTTTAAAGTTGTTGTGTACGTACTGACGGCGAGTTTATATAATTTCAAAATGAATCCCGAATACGATTAAATTTCTAAACAAAAACTTTAAAACATTTTCCACCGCCAGTCCAAAGGGCAAAAACTTTTCTGCGAACTCGACTACACAGTTCAAGTTGCATACATTAATTAAAACAAAAAAAAATGCTCTCGCACAAAAGTAATAAGTCGACAATTCTTGTACAAAAACTATTTCAGGCACAAGGAACCGGAAATTCCTTTGCCTTTTATGATGTAGGCGGTGGTGGTGGTAAACAGCTTCATGTAAGACTGCCCACATTCCTTTGTAATACGAGACCGACACATAAAACTACCATACCATGAATTATGGTATTTATTACTCATGCCTACTTTGCCATACGAAATGAGGATGTGGAATATTAAAGGAGCAATAAGGGGTTAAGCAAAAAACTCTTCAAATTTATCGACTTTAAATAAATTTTTAAATTATAAACTGAGAAGTTTAATCAGTTGGACTTAGATGGAAAATCCTGGCGTCTTTGGTGCATTTGGACGAGTTCCGTTCCGATTTTTGAGTGGATGCTAAACGGTGATGATCCTTGTAGGTTTCATGTCTTTGGGTTTGGTAATCAATGTCTGATGAGTAGCAACGTTTGTTGATTGAATGAAATCGGACTACCTGCCAATTCCATTTGATGTGCTATTTTGAATGAATTAGGTACAACTTGTTGGCAAAACCTTCCGGTAAAAAAATAGCTATTTCGACGTACATACTTATTTATCAGCAGACTCATATAATTTACAATTTTAACTGAATTGTTATGGTCAACGCGTTTTATGTCGGCGGTTATTTCAAACCCAATTTTTAAGAAATATGAAACAAATTTCCTATCTATTCCATACATAATTATATACACACTGCAAATATCCTTCAACAGCCACTGCAGATACCAATTTCATTTATATTTGTTTTACCCAATCTATTTAAATTTTTATATACGTCCTGTTCGCTCAATATACCATATAAATGCCGTGCAAACATCAAATTAATGGAAATTAATGGCTTTAGATTTCCTGTTCAAATTCATATATATATATATGCATACTATATAACGCTAAAATCATTTAAACGAGAAAACGGCTCTCAAACGACACGCTCATACACCCCGACAAACAGAGTAACAAATAAAACCAAAAACGAAGAACGACCGACTGAGAACAAGACAGAACAAACACTCGCCGTTCTCATAAAGAACAGAGAGACAACAAAAAAAAAAATATAAAACAGAAAACATTAATTTCACTTTAAAAAGGACGAAAGTTTATTCCGGCAAAGGAACAAAAATATACAAATACACGCGGGACACGAGAAAATAAAAACACCCCAAATGGAACACAATCAGAGAAAATAAAAGAAAAACAAATGATGTCCTCGCCGTACAATGGCAGTCGCCGGTTGATGGTGCGATCCTGGATACTTTTGCCTGGTTTTGGACCTGGACTTTGTACAGTTTTGACTCCATCAATGTGTTTCCTGTTGAAAGGACAATACAACGATGCTCACAGTAGCAGCAAGTACAATGCGCTCAAATAAGACACAGAGACAATTATTTTCAGTCTTGTTGTGTGGGACTTTTGTTGGATGTTGTAGGATATTTTTTCGCATTTGTTTAGCCATTTAAATGTGTCAACTGATTTGTTTGGTAAACATTAAGGAAATGAGTATGTCTACTGAAATGGGTGTTTTCATTGTCAGTGTCGACCTTAGCCTTGGAATATTGCGCTGTCGAGAAAATTGGTTCCATTTGAGGACGAAAATTCGCCCTGATTTGTAGGGACTTGGAACATTTTCAAAAGGGAAAGACAGTAGGCTACTTCTTTCTGTGGACACATTTCTTCTTTTTTTCAACTCAGTTGTCAGAAGGACGAGTAAATTCTGCTATAGCTCGCATAAAAATTAAAAAAGTTCGAACTAGCTCTTTACAGAAGAAGAATATTTAAAAAAAAACTGTTTCATCATTTGACTGAAAGCGGTAAAGTACAAGTACCGCGAACCTGAGGTTTTGTAAATTATCAAAGAGGGCGGATAGGTCGCAACAAATAGCGACGGATAGTTCCAGATATCTAAGGTATCAAATATGAAATAGTGAAGTGTACCAAATTTTAAAGTAACATTCCACAAGGCTGGATGCTAGGTCCGCTACTATTCTTAAAACTAAAATCGTATGGCCGCCCATATATTTTGCTGTGAGTTGAGAGCTCCTATCGAAGCTCCTAGAAAGCTTCAATATTCGAAGACTATTCCATGCATTTTCGGCATCCTTGAGACTGAATTTCCGTCCAATCTTGAAAAACCTTAAGATCGAGAGAACTCTGTCAAATTGTGTGAACTTGGTCGCCAAATATTCAAATACCTTAGGCAATAAAGAATGTTTTATAAGCTATCTACGGCACACTTGCTTTCCAACGCAAAATCTTCAAAATATGGCATTAAGTCGGCACGTCCTTAAAGCCGCGTGTAAGTTCCTGTCGGCTATACTCTGTGAATGTTTTAAATTTTTCCCTTCGTAAAAGGTTTTAAAAAAGCTAAGGTCCTGTCATGTAACTTCTTCATTTTTAAAGCAATTCTACGAAACTCAGAGGCGAAGGATCAGTACTGCTTGAGGTTGGGTAAGGTTAATTTAAAGTTTTTTCCTTTCTAGGAAATGGTTTGCTTCTACTCGTCGAACAAGTTTGAGCTTCTAATAAAGCTTGAAAGACTTCAAATGGCCTGTCAAATAGACTTGTAGGTTGCAATAAAAGCCTTTCAGGTATATTACTCCCCTTGGGAAGTAGCGGAATTCTACAAAAAAACTTGTTTTAAGACGTACTTAGCCTTGTTGCATCCTTTCCCATAAGAGTGTGTCCAGTGATGGAATCTTTAGTAGCGTTAATTTGCAGTCTTTCGGTAAAAATCGTAACTTTACGTTAGTTACGTAGCAGCTTCGTCCAAAACTGATTCGATATTCTTAATGGCGACCCTGTCTATCGAAAGACTTGTAGTATAACTTGCCTACCCAAGCTTTGTTCGACGACACCCAACTTTATCATCAGCTTGCAAGTACAGATCAAAATACCGAAAGCGTCTTTTTATGGCAGGATATGTGGTGTAGCTTCATTTTTAAAGACTTTATAAGACTTTGTCCAAGGCAGATAAAGAAACCTCTTGTGACGTTTTGAGAGGAAAATGATTTTGGTGATATTACAAGTGGAGTGAAGATTCAAAGATGACCTCTAAGGGGTATACAACGACTTTGACCTGATAAAAAACGAGTTAAAATACAACAAGACAAATGGCTGGCCTATGATGATCAATGAAAAGAAAGAAAGGTACAATTGGCGAACCACTTCAAACAACTAAGTGCGTTTTACTGGAAGCATCTATAGTTCGGACCCGACCTAGCTAAAGTTGCCTGATGGTCGAGCCCGTGGTACTGTGGAATTGTAAGCGTCATTTAAGATTAAGTTAGAAGTAAAAAAAACCATCGCCACTCCCCTTCGCTCTTTTATAACTTAACCTTTAACTACATTCCTTATATGGAGAAGGAGACGCCGCCATAAAAGCCATAAGTTCCATAGTAGATATTCAAATCATTGCTTTTCTCTGCAGGCCTTTCTAAGCAGCCTCTAAACCCCGTCCAGCCTCATCCAATGTTTTTCTAAATATCCTCCAGGCTGTTATTAAACCCCCCAATTACCATTGACTATACAATAGCCCATCAACCCTTCCTCCACTCATTGCACTAATGCCTTTTCGAAAACGTGCCACTCAGCCACATTGGCCCCTCGATGTTCGTCAAAACAACCATAATGAAAATTGAAATCCACTGCTGCGACAGCGTCATCCTTTAAATTTTAATTATGAGTTTCCACTGTCATTCCCAGAAACTGTACATACACATAGTCTCAGTGGTATCCTTTCCATGTCTATACATGCATCCTCTGGTGCAAAAAGGTACGTTATGCTACTTATAGTTTGTCATTATTAAAACTTCAAATACCCTACACCTCCTCCGTGATGATACTCTTGGTCTAGGTAATCATGGAGAAAACTTTTCGCAAGAACATTTCCCTTAATAGTGCGTGTTACATATACAGACACACACAAACACATGTACCTATATAGTGGTGAAGATTCATGCCAAGGTGAAGATGAAAACGATGAAAACGACTAGCATATCACGCACGTTCCAACCGAAAGTATGCTTCTAATTACAACGATTCGCATCTACTAGTACAGCCGGGGAGCGTATCCTTTGTACAGTGCCACCCCCCCCTGGCGCACTAATTTTATGTTTCAATTTTGTGCCGTTAAAAAGTGATGGTGTTACGGTGGTGGCTTTAGTTTGTTCAGAACATTAATAGCACACACACACAAGGAGGGGGAACACTAAAACGTTGCGGTGCGGTGACATGTGCATTTAATCATCAATACCAGCGTGCGATGATGGGATTTGGCCTTGCCCCACGTTGTTAGAGCGCCTTGTCTATCTCTCTGTCTATATATGTACTCGTAATTACTGTCTGAGGAAACCGCCCGTGCCATCTCATCAGCATCATAAGCAATGGCTAGGGCATTACGTCGGACAAACTAAATGCCCTTTTAAGTGTCCTAGTTGAGAGAATCCGCTTTCTTTTTTTCCACTGCCGAAAAAGTGAAATCTAGGAAATGGGAATAAAGGGGTGGCGTTTTTGAGGTGACGTCTATGATGATGGTAACGACGACGTATGCTTCCCTTTATGGTCGCATTGTATATTGTGTGCTGCCACATTTTGGAGGTGTCGACGAAAGAAAGGACTAAAGGATACGGCGCACAATACGGAATACAAAGAGTAACCGAGGCACGGAATCATCACGAAAAAAAGGGACAAAACACTTTCGCATAATGGTCGCAACTATACCATCATTATGTAGCTTAATTAAGTGCTTTTTAGTCCGTAGACATGGGTTGTGTCTCCGGGTGTGTATAGTGTATGGAGACTGCAGAGTGTTGATCCTCATTTAAGTGCTGTTGGCTGTATACACGTATTGTCTTTGGGGGGGTTGGTGTTGGTGGTAATTTTGCGGAAAATGTGTCGAGTGGTGGATTGTTGCAGACCCTGTTATGTGTGTAAGCCAAAAATCATTTATGTCAACACTGATCCTATGTTGAAAGGATAAATTGCATTTTATGGAAAGAGGTGGACGTTATATTTTGACAGAGGTATTCTCAGGAGCTTAACTGAATTGCTAAAGTGGAAAGTAGTGTAGCTTGCCAGGGTATTGTTGCAGGCATTATGGTTGCAAGGGGATGTATTCATAAAAGTGTCCTTTCTAATAAAATCGTATGCTTTTGGTGCTTACATAATATACTAAATTATTTTTGACTAGACTTGTTAGCAGTTCCTTAAAAAAAGGCGAGTAAGCTGCCACGAGTTTTTATATTCACTTTGAATTTCAGTTATGTATATAAGGAAATAATTATTTTTTTACAAAATGTTGGAAATTGTCACACATCACAGAGAATTTATGTGGGACTTTGCAGCGAATCACGGTATTGATACTTCGTATATCTATAATGAATTAAAAAGATACAACGCGACGACTACGTCGCACCAAACTCTCTCTGCAACAGCGTTCGGTAAAGGAGTGTACTTATTTGCAAAAATATTTACTTCTTTGTATTGCATACTGAATGCAAACCGTGACGCAGCATTTATTGTTTAAAATGGAGTCGAAGGATTTTTATATTTATTAGCAAGACGCAGGGAAAAGTTATGTTAAAAAGTGCATGCAGAAATCCACCTACGGAAATTGGGTTTTCGCTTGTTTAAAATTATATAAAAATCGGTAATCGGTACGACAAAGAAATATGTAACCATTGAATATATTGATGATTTGAATGGTTGTTGTTATATTTTATGGAAAAATGGAAAATACAAAGAAATGGTCGGACCCGACGAACTTCGTCTCGCCCCAATTAAACGCCTTCAGATAAACTCCAGAGTGATAATAAAACACAGATAGTTAAAGGCAAAGACAAACAACAAAGACGGTTTGCCAACACGCGAATAGCCAACGAACAGCTGACCATGCGAAAAACAGGGAAATTCGAGATTAATCCCACAGACTTCCAACGATTGGCCTTCCTTCCTCAGTTGGAATAATTTGAATTCGTGGGATAAAGACTCCCTCTCCTTTGATTTGAATTTGCCATTGATGATCGTCGCTTGAATTAAATAATTGTTCATCAGTTTCTTAAAGGACAACCGCGTATGATCTAGATTCCGCAACATAACTATAATCGGTCCAACCTTCAGCTGTAAACTTAGCGGCGGAGTTCCTGCCACATCAAGCGAGTTCAAAAATTTCCGTCGGATAGTTGGTTGCTTCATCCTCGCCAGTCACGCGGTCAACAGATTTATACGAATGCAATTCTCCAGCGATTTGACTTTGAATAATCAAATTCAGGCATTGACTTCTTCGGCAGCAGTTGATGAAGGGAAACCTTTGACGAAAACCTCCGAAGAGCAATATCATAGCCCTTTCAAATAGTCTCGAATCAACTCGTAAATCCCTCATTGTTCGGTCAACTGCTTCCAAAGCTCGTTTATGCGCCATCGTGCATTCTTCCCAAATGATAATTTTGTATTCGCGCATCAATTTCGCTGTCGCTGAATTCTTGGTCATTGTGCACGTTAGCTTGTGCAGTTCGACCGCCTTCCAACAGTGTGACAGCAATGCCAGAGGATGCAACAGCCAACGCAATTTGCGATCTTGACCGAATTGTTACCAGAATCAAAGAAATGCCGAAAGTCTTGCCTGTTCCACCGGGAGCATTGGGTGAATAAAATGAAATGGAAGCGGCCCACACACCTCATATTACATACCTGCACTCGCTGTATTGTGATTGCGCATGACCAATCGGGTTGAACTTCAACAAAGACGTGGTACGTGGTACTCACTCAGGTAAGGACAAAAGCGATACAAATAAATGCTTTCTCCAAATGAACAGTGAGAGTTTTAATAAGCCGACATATTTGGGGTTACCTTTGCTTTGCCGTGACAATGACGATGATGGATAAAAAAGGATGCACACACACAATATTGAGTTGATGGCTTACGTGTGTACACCATTTTGTGAATATTAAATTCAATTGGTAGGCTTAGGAATCTATTTTTTTATAAAATAGAAATGAATGACAGCCCAGCAAATAATTTTTAATTTTTCATTTAGAATTAAGAATTAACGAAATCGGTCCAGCCGTTCACACGTGATGCCGTGACCAAGGAAAATAGGGATTAATTTTTATATTGGCGCTGCAAAATTAATCCGCAGGAAATAAGACAAAAATAAACAATAAGGCCCAAAAATACGCTCGCAAGCAATAGTAACAAAAACATGATATATCATGCGTTTAGGGCCCTGTTTCATTACAAAAAAGAATGAAATCTGATCCAAGAAATATCTTTCGGGCCTTATTTCATTAACGTTCATTTTCTGAAGATACATTGAAGGGGATGTTTAAGTTTTTGGGACATATTTTCATTTGTTGAAATATGAATAAATAAAATTGTATATTGGGTCTTTATTTCTTTTTGGTTTTAATTTTTTATGCTTTACTTCCACAAATCAAACCGGGCTTTAATTCGATAAATAAATTAAACAGTTACAGTTGTTGTTCAATTAGTTTTCGTCGATCTTGTGTCGAAGCCAAAAATATAATAGAAACTTTTTAACTTTTCACTAAAATGCTGTAAAATTTTGGCCACAAGATTCTCCTAGTAATGAATATAAGTCTCACATTTTCCACATTACTGAATGTATTACAACCTACATAAACTGATGTTCTGACGTCTTCAAACGATTACAAGTACTATCCAAGTACACAAATTACACATTTAGAGGTAATTTTCTATCGCAACATGCCTAATATCCCCACAGGAAAACAGCATAATATTTAAGTTAAAAGCACTCTAGTTAGTGATGTAAAATAGATTCTCAAGAACAACCGAAATGGGCGATAAAATAAATTTCTACTAATTTGGTCTCATTTGCATATTTATTTTTACATTTATTCGAATCTCAAAGAAATTGGTTGTTCTTGCTGCTCTCAAGGCTTGGCATGTACTTATTCACACCAAAGCAGCAGGTAGAGCAGAGACCTTTTAAAGAAGTTGTAATTATCAAATAGTGACCTCGGGGGATTACATTTACATATTCCTTTTGTTCTTTCTCTACCCCGGTTTGTTCATTAATGCTTTTGAGAGAGAAAATGAAAAGAAGTCTGTGGTAAATGGGAAATCCATTTGTTGCTTGTGGTTTCGAATGGGACTACCTAATGTGTCGTGCAATTAGTTCGGTTAGTAATAAGTAGGGTCTTTGAGTTGTCTTGCTAAGAACGGGGATTTGAGTTGGAATAACGCGTTGTACAAAGTCTTAAGACTTAAATTGGTATATATATTGACTGAAAATTGTTGGACAATTTTTGAAAATGTGGTTGCAAAGTATCAGTTATGTGCAATCTTCTCGTCACAAAATTTGTACAATTGATGAGATTGGGATTTTTTAAAGTTGTATGCAAAATTTATTCATCGCAAATTTATTAAGAATATCTAAGAATTCGATTTTAATTAAGTTTGTGAAGGCAGGAACTTTCTTAAAAAAGTAAACAGTGACATATAAACCTCACTGTTCCTTTGAACCTCAAGGTGTCTTGATAAAAAGTTACCAAGGCTGGGTTGTTGTTTAACGGATTTTAAGCTCTTTTTCAAAAGAAAGCTGTGCTCCAAAAAGATTGATAATGTACTAATCGAATAAATGTCTGCCTCCAGAAGCTAAACAAATGCTTGTTGAAACACTAAGCTATAAAAGAGTATATCAAGAAAATTAAAGTCACAGGCTGATAATGTTCGACAATTTTAGAGCTCTTAAGAGAAATCTGTCGGAATCCAGAATCTGTTGCACTGTAGACTAAAATTTCTCTGATTGCCCAATGTTGACTTTAAGTGAAAGAGATCAAAAACTGTCACCCTTCAAAGGCTCTTCTTGGTTGGTATGCTAAAGATTTCTTTTTTTATTTTTAATTCTGTTGCATAGTTGAAGCGGTAAGTAAACCACCTCTGCAAAGAAATAAAAGTATCATGAAGATCCCTCCCTGGTGCTCATTAAAAAAATGTCCACTTGGTCGCCGAATACTCTAGACTCGCCGCGTCTATACACTTCAATGGCCAACTTTTCCCTCAATCCATTCATTTTGGGGAAGTAATTAAAAAAAATCCTACCAACAGTAGAACCCGGTTCGTCCTTGTGGCAGCCAGCAACAAAACGACGGTCCTATGAAAACTAATCAGCGAACTATTTATGCCGCATTTTCCATCTGCGGCGGTATATAGGTTGTTGTTTTTTTTGTTGCTCGTTGAACGTATGTAGGAATGTTAGCCTTCAGCATCTATCGAAGGAATAATTCCCAAGCTGGGTTTCCTGCTCGTGTTTGCGGTTTTTTTTTTACATTTGCATGCAATTGAAACAAATAATCCTTGCCGATGTGCGGATGAGAGTGAGTCAAACGGGTGTGTCTAGCATTCGTCTCGTCGTACCATAGTTGTCTGGTCTACAGCTGCGGTGGTATTCCCAGTGCAGCATACTCTACAATTGTCCTTTGTTATTACAGAATCCGCGAATGGTTCCGTAAAAGATTTGGATGGGGATTTGCGTGCCGCCATTTAGACAAAGTTGCGGAACCAAAACACTGCAACACTATGGGACGGGAGCTGCGATTTCATTCATATTTTCCCCATCAGCGTGGATGTCTGGAATTTGTAACCGTTCGTGCTCGCCTTGTTAACGAATGAATGTTAAGGTTACGATCAGAATTGTATTCTCCGCCGTCCTTGGGATGGAGTTGGTGTCCCGGTTTGTTTTCTTTTTGCTATATAGGGACAGAGGGTAACAGCTGCGTTCGGATTTAATATCGGCAAAAGAAGGTTTTATAGAGTTGGCTATATGGCTTGTTTGAATGCACTACATTTGAGGGGATTTTAAGGCAAAGCAAGGGTCGATTGTGAGAGCCTGTGGGAGCTGCTATGTCGCGGGATAAATTGAAAAACTTTTGCAATTTATGACAGACGACGGATTTTTCGTCATCGCCGTCGGTAGTGATGGAATTAATAATTAGAGGGTATTCCTTTTGGCTTTTAGCGATTAACTTTATGGTACCTAGTTACACTTTGAACTGTGGAGCAGCTAGTTAATGAGGTTTTTGTTGTTAAACATTTTCTTAGTGCTGGATATTTTTTTTTGTCCTGGGGGTGGGGGTTTCTTTAAAGAAATCATTTTAATTTAGTTTTATCGGTGCGTGTGTGCGCTCGAAATGGGATTTACTCATTAAAATTGTTGTCAGAGGTCTGCTTGATAATAATTAAAACTTTATAATGATGGGTGATGGGTGAAAGGATTTCGGAATATGGAGGATGGGTTGGACTTGCAGATGTTTCATGCAACCACATATAACAGATCTGTTGCTAGTTTCATGCTACGGGACTTGAAAAACATATACTCTTTGTGCTGACTTGGAAATTGATAAAATGTCCAAAAATGTCACGGTGCTTAAAATAATTCTTACACTAACTAAAATCTTTGCCACAATAAATGAAAAGGTTTCTTGTGAACCCTTATAGGTAGTCCCTTGCTAAGTTTTCCTATAAATAATTGCAAAAAAAATATAAACAATCAGCAATCACTTGGAAATAAAATAAAAATGTGTTAACAAACTCATTTATTGTTTTCATTTTCATCTGGCAATGCTTAAAAAACTCTTCCAGTTCTTCTTTCCAGGAATTCACAATATTTATGTGTAAAGTAAATGAAAAGAAAAAACCCAAACGAAGACAAGAGGTTATTTGTTTACGAAATCAGTAAAAGCAATAAAACACCAAACACAGATAACATCACTGCTAAGTGTCATTTTTTCACAGATGAGGATGACACACGAATTGCGAACTACAACTAAACAATTTATAAGTTGCAGTTGTAACTGTTTTTCTCTGTGATCTTTAACATTCTTTTCAGTTGCCTTAAAATTTCATTTAGCTCCACTTTAAACTCCCTTCAAACACCATAATTGACATTTGAATTTGTTTACGTTACGGCTTTGAAGTGTATGGATGCAAATTGTACAGGGATGTTGTGAGTAAGCTACTGCGTATAAAACTAATGGTTAAAGGCCTCGTCAAACAGAGCGCGTTTTAACGCTCCGTTTTACCGCCGCGTTGTAATATACTGAATAACATATCCCCCGTCACACAGAGCGCGTTTTCAACGCTGTGTTGAATTCACCACGGCGTTTGAACGCGGCGGTGAAACGCGGGGTTGTCAAAAATTACAGATTATTTTATGACGCGGCGCGTTTGAAATAGTTTTTCATGATTTTATATTCTAAAAACCGGAAAAATTAATCGAATTGTTTGAAATTACCCATATTTGTACGTTATGTGTGCGAATCGTATACAAATGCAGTTTTAAAGGCTGAGATATGGGAGGAAATATCAAAAGAATCTCTCTTTTTGTAAATTTCGTGCACCTAAATCCTTTTTGTTTTTAGGGAATTACATTTCACGGCAAAAAAAGCAATAATTCTTCCTCCGAGCTGCTTGACATTTTTTAAGACAATGAAAACCAAGAGTCATGGACATTAATGAGATCTTTCTGTTTGACGTCCTCTAACGCGGCGGATAGAACGTTGCGTCAAAATAATCTTACCGCCGCGTAAATTAATCTCACCACGGCGTTAAAAACGCGTTCTGTTTGACAAAGCCTTAAGACGGAAAGATAAATACACATCAGATTATAAGCATCACTTTACTTATAGTGTGACAGAAAGCATTTAACTTTATTTTGATTGAGAAAAATGATCAATAAAACACACATTCATGTAAAAACGTCTAAATCGATTTTATGTGGCGAAATCTGTGTTTTGCTCAAATATGTTTAAATAATCCTTAAGGCACCAAGTGACAAAGAACAGAAACAGGAACAGAAACAGAATCCCATACATTTGCAACAGAAACCGAATTGGGAACAGAAAATTTATTTTTCAGCAACAGAATTTAGAGACAGAAAAATGGCTGTTTGAGGACAGAACGCAAACAAGTCTTTATTGATTGTTTCTGTTGTTGCCAGCAACAGAAATTCAAATTTATCGTGGGGGGCGGGTATTTTTTTGTTTGGATTTTTTTGCATCTGTTTGTTTCGCATCGTACTATTGTTTTTAGTAGACGAAGAGGAGAGAATAATAGATTTCGTAAGAAATCACCAAATTTTATACAATTTCATTCTGTTCCATGTTTTTCGTTGAAGTCAGAGCTAACGACATACAATTTGATGGAAAAGGCGGCTGCCATGTTTTTATGGATCTGTTTCTGTTTCAGTTCTTTGTAGCTGATCGACCAACGTAAACAGAACCAGAATTAACTACAGAACGATAAAACTTTCTGTTCGGTTTCAGTTTCTGTTTATGTTTCTGTTCGTTGTCACTTGGTGCCTTTAGTCCTCATTATTTTAAATGTTTAGTTTAAACACAATATTTGTTATCTTCCTGTATTTAGCACTTTTTTAAAAATTGTTTAGCAATTTTGACTCGAACCTGCAACTTCACCATGATTTACAGCAAATCAAAGTATGTAATATAAAAATCAGATTGGTTTCCGTGTTGGTTTTATTTTTGCTGTCAGTTTGGTTTTTATATTCCATAACTTGACACTGACGTCGTCGGGAACTACTGAATTAGTCGATTAAATTTGCCTTCACTAGATGTACCCTGAATGTAAAAATTAGATTAATCGTTTACGTTATTTACTCTACGTCAAGCACACATTCGAAATGTCAACTTAATACTCATTTTAAAAATATTTGACTGCTATCTCTCCATAAACGTCAACCGAAAAAACTGTTCGCGTGCCGAACCTAGGCCAATCCAAGCTGAATCACATCATATATATCTATTTTATTCAGCTGTGTAGGCCCTATAGTCTAGGAAGTTTTCAACAACGTCAGTGTCAAAAGAATAGCAAAACTTTTTCTGACGTGAAAACGTCTTAAAAAGGAAAGTACATCTGTAAAAAAGAGGCTTCGCAAAACTATCTATTTCCATAATGAAAAAGTGTATTTTGTTTAACAATAAATTCTATTTTAAAAATCAAAATACAAATAGCTCATCACAAAATTCCTATACATAGTCAAATGACGATCACAGGAACTCCACTTGCATTTTACCATAGCCCATAGCATTTTTTGATGATCAACAAACAAACCATTTTAGGCAGCCGCTCTTCGCTCCCTTCGAATTTCTGAATTTTTCTAACTCACCAACAATTGAGTTGAATAATTGTTGATTCCAATAATGTGCTTCTCGCCATCAGTCGCTTACTCACCACACAAAACAATGCAAACAAGAAACAACAAACAAGTTTGTCCATTCCCACTGCTCTCTTCTGCCGCACTTGTCGAGTCAACCAACTCGTGTCTATAGATAGACGAAGACGACAACAAAACAACTCCAATTGTTGGAAGGAAAATACTAAGCATTGGATCTTGGAATTGGAATGGAAATATCAACAAAACGTGCAAGAGGGAGATAGGAGTCAGTGATCTTCGCGATGTTGCCGTCGATCGACGCCTTTTGTGGATAGATCTCCGGGAATTTCACTGTTGCTTAATATTTTTGTGTTTTTTTTTTTTCGTTTGATTTGTTTTGCTGTCAATTAATTGTTGGACTGTTTTTATTTGGTGCGATATATTTACACAAATTTATGTTTTATTTGTTTATAGATGCGGGTTTTCCATTAAATCTCCCTAGCCCAGTGCAAAAATGAATTCATCTTTTGTCTTCACAACTCGTAAAATGTCCGACAAAATGTGCTGTTCAATAGGATAGCACATAACAGTGAATTTATTTTGGGAAACAATGCCGTTTTGTCTTCTTTTTTTTTTGTCTCAATTTGTATTTTATTTTCTGCTTATTCATGGATATTCAATTGTTATTGAACATTAGGACGAAATGCTATGACTACATGCGTACATAGTTCATTTTAATTGTATTCTGTTGAAGTGCACATGTAGCATAATAATTGTTGTTGTTGGGCTTTTGCTATGTTATATTTTATTGATGCAATGTTGCCAGGCGCGTTTGAGCGGCTGTGTTATTTTTGTGGTTTTAAATTTCAGTGGTATTGAACTTTCAGTTGAATACGAAAAGAGTGGATTGTGGATACTTATCTTTGTATTTTAGTTTATAATTGACAGCGTAGGTGATTTATATGACACGATTTGCGGCTTGGATGTGCGTTGTGTTGATTGGTTTTAAAAATTCCTTTCAGTGGCTGCGAACTAACTGTAGTTCACAGCCAGTCGGTATCTAATGACAGTCAACAAGTTAGTTAAATATTTCGAAATACTAACTATCGGAACCTTAAAACTTGAAGCCAGAATAGTCTGTTAAGGAAATAGAAAGGAATAAAGTTATTAAGTGAAGCGTTGACCTAAATGGTCCAAAGGAAACCGTATGTGGATCGTCTGTGTTAATCAACATTTTTGCCAGTACTTAGAAAACCAAGGCTGCATTCCAAGTTCGGCTGTTATTTACTTAATTAACTATAGCATTGGTTTTAACATTTGCAACAGTTCAAAGAGTGGATAGGTATCTAACAAAAAGAACAACGAAAAAAGTGTGTTTGGTTACGGCTGTCAAGTGTCAATAACCCGACTGCCATTTTTCTTCTCTTACACAACTTGCTCCTGTTGAAACCACACATGCAAGGACATACGTGTCGGTGAATTTTAACTCTGAAATAATTAACAAAACATGTGCCATGTTCAAAAAAGTAGCCAAATGAACAATAGTTGCTTTCTTAGTTAACATAAAGTTAAACTTGCAATGTAAAACTGATGGCAGCTGTCCATGTTGACACTTGTCTAATGAGATGCGTTCATGGCAAATGGCACTGCTAGTCAACAACTTTTAGCGCCTTTCACGTTTAGTCAGCGAGAACTGGAAAAACATTTTAAATCAAACTAGACGTACGTCTGGCCATAGTTAATTCCATTTTATCACAATCACAAATGCATATTTGAACCGTGTTATTTGAGGATTTGTCGATACTGATGAGATAGGTGCTTAATAAAACGACCCTACTGTTAGGTACATGGCTAGGCTGTAAGGTATCCGTCACTATTGATGACTAATGATGGATGTGGCTGATGTCAAATGACAAAAAACCGCCTTGTTCTGGTGTCGAATCGCGTCGTCCGTTCACGGATATAAGTTGATTTACATGTGAAACAAAAACAAATTCCGTGCTCGTTCACGGACGACGCGACTCGACCCCAGGTTGGTATTCATACGTCAACGTCAAAAGTATGCAAGACTTTTGTTGTCAATTTTGATGGCTTGTCAATCCCAAAACTATAAGGGAATTTTAAATACAATTATAGCTATTTAGTACATTTTGACGTATGTGGACAGATTTGAAGAAAAGCCACATAGTTTTCTCTAACAGAAACTTCTCTAGGTCCGTTCAATCAAATTAAATTAAAAAAAAAAATGCTTCCCCAATTGCTGGTTGTTTGAATTCGCAGTTGCACATCATAGTAGAATACTAGGTATGTCTCAAGTTCCAAAATGCCGTAGCCATGAGATACCAACAATCCCTCGGAAATTTATGCATGCAGTTGCTCAGATGTGAACATAATGTAGCTAACGCACACCACGCCGGCAAGTTATTACAAATAAATTGAAAAATTATTATCTGATATTTCTTGGAATACCTACCTAAATTTAATAAAAAAAATGTACGCCCACTTTTTATTAGAAACTTCCAATGGGGTATCTTTCAGGTCAACGCACAATCATCACGCATCATCCAACATTAGATATACCTAAGTCGATCCTCTTTCGGGTTTTTTTTTTTTTGGTTTTCAAACTTTTCCACTCAAAATAATCGCACTTTGTGTGCAAATTTCTATCGAGATTCGATAAACATTTTTCAAAAGAACAAACATTCCCATTTCTAATGCACAACATTTCGTTCATTGTGCTACCCTGCTTATCTATCCATCGTCTCAACGCGTGTGCATTCAAAACCCCAGACCGACATCCGTTCTAATAAGCAACTTGGTATATGCTCGCAAACATGTGCACGCGTTTTTTTCTTTCCTTACAACTACACTTAATGGTAAAAGTCTGAAAATGAAAATGTTTCCAATGTATTTATTTTTAATCGTCAAATAGCATCTTTTGGTCTGACGTCAGTCAACCCATTCCCTTGCCATATATCCAACAAAGTCACCCGTTCCATTTGGTTGGTTCAGTAGCAGCTGTGTGTGTGTGTTATAGTCTACTTTAAGTGGAAAATGCGATAAGCTGAACGCATATTTTTGATTTCGTCGGCATTATGCATATTTGTTTCGTTAATACATTCTTTCGATTTTAACAGGAATAAGTGATAAGGATTCACTAGCGAATTGCCCCAATCCATTTGAAATGAAAGTGAATCATAATTCGTTTATTGACTGGAATAGGTTTTTGTTAATGAGCTACACAATGTCCATTCCCTAAAATTTACCAATCTTGCATCCATGTTGAAGTTATACAGAAAAGAACGTATTTTTTTTAATTTGTGTCAAACCACTTACAATTTAATGGGAGATTTAATAAAAAAAAAACAATTAAACAAAAGGCAGCATTTTGCAGTTCTTACAATAATGTTTAATATATTTTTTGTTATTTAATTCTTTATTAATGTCCGCAGATTTAATTTGTCCAGTTGTCTTTTTTAAATGTATGTAATAATTAATTGCGTGTAACCGGAAATTTAATAATAATAAAAATAAAGTGTGTAATCGTTGATACAAAAGAATTAATTGTTTTAATGTTAAAACAATAAATAAAAGTGCAAAAAGAAATAAAAGTGAAAAAAAGTGTACAAGGTGAGAGATATAGTCTCGAAATTAATAAATTGTTTAATATGTTCCGGCTGTTATTGATTGCATTGGTGGTGTATACCATCAATGTGTCCTGTTCCTATGAGAATACATGGAGTTCCTACTACGAGCAACCGTGCTGTAATTTCAGAGGAGGTAATTAATTAATAATATTTTTATTGCATATGGGAACATGGATATTATTTTTCACATTGCAATGTGTGAGCTTTTTATTTTCTGAAATAATAGTTCTGTTTTATTGCCGTTAACTATTATTTTGTAGGTGTTTGTATTTTTTTTTTATTTGCTTTTAAGTGATCAGAAGCGATTTGTTAGTGCTTGCCATTTTGATTGTGGTATGGAGTTGAGCATTTAATTGTGATACTACTTTTGTATCATCTTTTTACCCCAAGAAATAGACCGCCTAAGTTTTAAATGCTACATTGGCTTTGAATGCTTAACAAAGGAGCTTTTAAGTCCAGGGCGGGTTTTTCTTAGGGTTAAAACAATAAACAAACAAATTAAGTGAAAGAAATCATGCATCCTTATACAAAATAGCTATCAATACCTATCATAGTGCCGCATTTAAGATCCTATATAAAGCACTGTTTGAACGTTTCAAACTGATACATCTTGTCGTCACATAAGCGTAGGTATCCGTGTTTTTTTTCAGCCCGGAAGATCAGCAATCATTATATTAAGTTGTAAACATAAAAAGTTTCCGTTCACTTTTTAAGTATTTACCATAAAATGAGGAGAATGAAACTTATATCATTCGAAAGGTACTGTGCCATAGATGTGCAGAAACATAAAATCGTAGGCATTTGTCGCCATTAAGACTGGTAAAATGAAGTTAAGAATTTCCCATAAAAAATGTTTACCAGTTAATCGTAAGTATTTTGTTGCCATTCAATTTGTCGCCGTAATGTTTCCATAGTAACGTATTTAATCATCTTAGATTAGAACCTGTCATAGAGTCGCATTAACCCATAAAGGTATGCAATTTAATTACCCCTAAAAGAGAGCAATCATAAAATCTTATTTCAGGGGCATTGCAGAGTTATCTGCAAGGTGTTACTATGAAAACGAACATTCATGTTTTGCCTTTTTCATTCTTTTTTCATAGCGGAAAGGTATATGAATTAAGATTTAGCATATAAATAAATTAGAATAAATTATGTAAAAAAAACGTTTCTTTATCTACAGACAAAATTGGTCGAATTTCGACCACGGGCGGTACTAGTATACTTAATTGTTCCTCTACGTACCTGTAATGTAAGTCTAGGTGTCAAATCTTGACATTATTTGAAACGAGCAATAGGTTCTTCGCCTTAAATCCTTCCTCCATTTTAATGTCAAATGTGTAAACTTCATAAAAGTAGTTGTATCTATGCTCGAAATGTCCTTTATTTTTGTTCTACCAGCTTGCTTTGTCGTAAGTTCGTTCACGGATGCGACGATTCAGCCGACAGAAACCAATCAAATTTAATTCAAGACTCACAACATTAATTCCACACACAATTGCAAACTTTAGCATTCACCGTCTGGAGCTCCATGTGTCGATGGCCGAATACGAGATCTCGGCAAAAAACGCCTTCGAACTAGGTATTCCTAATAAACACAGGGGCTTTTGGCAAGGAGTTGACTGTGTCTATCATATTATTTCTTTATTCTTGTTCTGGAGCCAAGACACTTCGACAAGATTGGCTCGTTCATATCGACTGAATGTAGAAGATTGTTTGTAGTGAACAATAAACATGCTCTTCCGAAGCCTAGCATCAAGGTTCTAGGCAGCAATGTAGACCGATAAAAGGTAATGAACGGATCGGAAGCCCATTTAAAAGGAAGTTAGAACAGGGGTCGAATTACCGCATCCGTGAGCGAGCAATACGTCACTGAATTTTGTGGATTTTACATGCAAAACAACAAAAAATTCAGTCACGTAGTACTCGATCACGGATGCGGTAATTCGACCCCAGTGTTCTTGAAGGTACTTTTGGAGTAAAACCAATTCTAGCGTATGGTCGCCAAGGAATGAGTTCTTGTCGAATAAAACCACCAATCCGTCTACTTAACTTTTTTTAAAGGAAAGAGCTAAATCGACCTTTTGGTTGGCGCACATCACCAGCTCTATCATACATACAGCGTACTCTATCGACTCGTTTTGTACTGCTGAAGTGCCGCCTACAAAAAGGCAAACAAAACAACTTCATTAACACAGACCTATTCGATAATTCACACCACTATCACATTCATGTACCTAGGTAAAACATGAATAGTTTCAAATCATCAGAGAACATTTGAAATTACCACCTCATCGGGCGGATACCTACAACAAAACTCCGTTGATGAAAAATTTAAAACCTTCTGTCGCAAAACACATACCAAAAGCAGGAACCAAAATTGACAATTGACAACTTCACGTGGACAAATAGCCTAGACGAAGCAAAATCGAAAATTCCTACATGAAAAAGCGTCACGACGAGTGGAATGATGTTTCATGATGGAATTCCATACAAAAAGGACATTTCATTCATTTTCAACCCTTTTTTTGCGTGCTATTGCCTTTAGCCCACGCCCCATGTTAGCCGATTCGATTTACTATCCCAGTAGTATATCCTGCCTTATCCTTGAATAATGTATTCACAAGAAAGTGGCACAAAAACAAGACGAAGGATATAAAATTCATGTAAACACGCTCCCACTACTCGAAAATCCATTCCAAACAAGTAGCCGAGGTAACTACTTGTTCATGGTGTCTTATGTTGTATGCGGAAAAGGACGAAACTACAAAATGTCGATTACTTGTGTGCCCACAATACGTACAACAGAGATGAGGAGACATAACAACAGTAACAACGTAAAACAGAAAATGACATCAAATTGAAGGACGAAATGGGCAGGCGGCAGCACACGGTGAAATTTCATCATCGAAGGACTCTTATGTGCCGTCCCCTAGAATGTATCCCAAACATTTAGCACTTATAATTCAGACATAGTATAGCACTTTGCATTACGTGACTCGTTTTTCAACACAACAAACAAAAAGGGACACACGACCAACGGACGACTGCAACGAGTCACGGTATCGATGATGTCGGTCTTATACCTACGAGATCATCAGGAGAGATCCTTAAAAAAAGACGAAAAACCCTCAAAAGCCAAGGTACAAGAATAAATTTCCAAGTCATGCTACTTTATAGCGCTACATGGAGGTGGGGGGAAGAGGTTTTCTTATTCAATGGAATTTTATTGCCACAAAGCCCCCCGAAAGGATCTCGTGCACCTAAATTGCGATTTCCGTATAGGTACCATGAGAAGAAAAGCAGGAATGTGTGCACTCGCACATCGGTGATAATCGGAAATTTAATTTGTCTACTGACGCTGATGCGACTATCACGGACATTTTTATATTCCTACGTCAAAGTATTCTTTTAGTTGTGTGTGTGAATGTTTTACATGCTCCTTTCGGACTTTTTACATGCACCTTTGTGCGGACTTAGTGTTTCCTGTTGTCCTTTAAATACTGTAGTTGAAAAGGACTTCTAATTAAGTGACTCAAGACAGGTACTTTGGTGAGGAAGGAGATTGCAACAATAATGTCATCAATATACCGAATGCGTGAGGACAACACAAGGATTGCTGTGTTTCTTAGAACGATAGAACAGATGTTATCGATGCACATTGGCAACCAATTATTTTTGATGACCCTTTTTATGTTTGCCTTTTCACCTGCAAGCGGTTGGATTCGATTTTCAGGACACCTTTTCAAAAGCATAAATAAACCAATCTACCTGACGATGAGTAGCGAGGGGAAATTGAAAAAATGCATTGAAAGAGATCAAAGGCTAACCGATAACTTGCTAATAGGCGGCGGTCAGTAAACAATGAAATTCAATTTGCTGGTGGGCAGGGATTGTATTGGTTTACTTCCTTACAATGAAATAGACACTCAAATCCTGTGAATCGAATCTGAATTTTTACATTATTTTATTCTATCGATGAAACGACATCGACGATTAAAAAAAAAAAACATTATAGGTACCTATCGGTCATTTAAATATTAGGTAAAAACGGAAATCCTTCTAGAATACCCTGACGCACTAGTCCTTCCCAGTTGCAGCAAAACTTTTGGTCTAGTTTTATACTTCATGGAGTACTTCAAACCAACCAAGCATCGATGAATTTTTCAACGTCAAATTCATCACAAAAAACATGTTGTTCTCTCGCACACTTTTGTTTACCACGCCCACTTTTTGGAGGCGTTTTTGAGACAGTTTTTTTAATTTTTCATGGCAATCGATTGTGGATGGTCTATTGCGCAAGGAATTTCAAGTTTGACCCCAAAAAGCATATAAAGTAAAGCTTGTCAAGGTTTTTTTTTTAACACCGGGCCACTGTTCGTAGAAAAGCTTCTCAGCTCAGAAGTTTGAATCTCGTCTTAATTTCTAGGTTTGCTCAAACAAAGGGTGAAAAAAAAAAATCAGATGGGCTTTGACGTTACCGGCATTATATGGCGTAAGACCGTCCTTGAAGGTTCTTCCACATTTTTGTGGTGCATATAAAGTTCGCCTTCCTTTATCCAACAGTGTACATGTATCTTCTATCTTCTATGTGCATAAATGAGCTGCAAAATCTACTAGAACAGACTAGGCCATAAAACAGCCTGAGGTCTTCACCATTTGCTGCCCACGTGGATTCCAAAATGTCCAACAAGTCTAGTAACATTCTCACAAAAAACCTCGTAATTATGGTTACTTGCTTATACAGGTGTCGGGGTAGGGGGTAGCTGTCTGACATAAATCTTTGTACCGAAGTGTTAATAATTTAGCTTGGTACCACGAACTTTCTGTTTCTGATTCAACCCAAAAAAATTAGCTTCGAAGAACAGCGGGTTCAACCAAGTTTGTATGGAATCCACCGAATCCAAGAACAATATTTTTAACGAAAGGTGGTCACACACATCGGACAACTTTTTGATGTAGAAATAAAAAGACCTGGTTGGTTTTAATGCTCAGAAGACAGGCTCAAGCTCATCGTCTTTTCAAAGGAAAATGTTGACTCCACTGCAAATCAAAGTACCTATACAGAATCAACTCAACCATTCTGAGGAATCCATTTGGGGTAACCGTTTCTTCTGGAATATCAAGACAGTGTTCTCAATTTGAAGTAACCTATTTAGAGCTAACAGATACAAAGATAATCTCCTATTTTTTTAAACGAAGGTTAGGCAATGCGCTAAAAACTCCTGCCATATTTAAAATTATTGCATAAAACATTCACTAATCCAACTTGACAGCATTCAGAGACGAGCAGTTTGACATTAGGAGATCTTCCATTAATAGTTGTTAGACGGATGAACCGTTTACTATTATACACTTCATGCACTACTCCCGCTCGCCTTATCCGCAGAAATCACACAACAGACAGCACTCCATATAATCACATCAATCTCTGCCTAAAATAGCCGTTTACGAAACTCTGTGTCACCACTAAGAGCCATAAATAACGTCTTATTCTTATTCAAATACAAGTTTATGAGAGATACTTCGTACAGCATTTATGTTTCCTGTGTATTTTTGTGAATTTCCCCGAAACTTGTGCTCGTTCAGCAAAAAAAAAGTGAGTCTTCAAGGCGAGAAGAATGTTTGTTAGCACATTGTTCGACTCCCTATACCCCAGGGAGCACCTAAATCATTTTTTTTCTTCTTTGTAATTTCTTTGAAGCGAACCGAGTTGAGAGAGAGGTGCGGAACACACTGTAAGATACTTGTTCACAAATCGCATGTAATCGTACAAAACGAAACCAAAACCGGTTCCTTTTACCTACCTACTGACAAAAGGGAGAAATTCATTGAGTGGTGACACCGCCTGTGGTTTCTTATATCTTTTATTGGAATTTTAAACTAAGCGGACTAAAAACCGAAGAAATTGTTGGAAAACATTGTGACGTTGTGATGTGGCTGGCAACTCTAATCGTGTGTAGGCGGAAATGTAATTTTATTTGTTGGTTGATTTTTCGCTTAGGATCGCATTCATTCGCAAACGAGGAGTGACGGTTATCGCTGGTGTTTGTGTTATTATGGGCTACACTGAAATTATGTCATAAAGAGATTTGCAGCAACAAATCAGTGAAGTGTTATTATTTGAATGTTTATTTATGAAAACCAGATAAGGACCTATCTGAATGGAGGTTAAGGTCAGTGAGTGGGAGTATAATGTAAGAAGCAGTTGGGGTTTTTAAAAATAGCGAGTGTGAGCAGTTTTGTATCCCACGTCATATAATTTATTCCTGTGAATCCTAGGTAGATAGGTACTACAGGCAGGATAAAGGAGTTTATTTTTAACTTGTATGTACTTGTACTAAGATAAAGAATTTGTTTTAACTCTTTTCGGTAGGTATTTTGTTTTTGATGCCATATGGCAAAACGAATATTTGTTGGTACCTATCTCCCATTCTCTGTCGCCGAGGATTTTTTTTTATTTTCCAACTAGGTGCGCCTACATTTCGCAAAGTGTTTTAAAGGGATATGCAACTGCGCTCTTTTTAAATACTTCCCCATTGTGTAGAACGCCATTTCATAAATATCCAAATATAGGTAGTATTTTAATCATTTTGTTAAATGGAAAGTTCCATATCCCGTTTTCTTATCCCGCTTATTTTTTTTACATATGGCTTTGTTAAGACAATGCAGATAGAAGTTCTAAACTTAACAAAACCATTTGTTCGAATGTGATGTCCTTTCGATAATCACAAAAGAAAATAAATCCATGCACAAAAAGTGCACCCACTTCGAATTAACTTTTGTTTATTTCAAAAGAGCAAAAATGAAAATCTGTCCGGCATAGGTAGGTATGAGCTTAGTAAAAAATGTTGTTTAAACGTAACGTGTGTTATTGAAATAAAATTACGCTCATATATGTATGACTAGCTGACCCGGTGCTCGCCTTGCTTCACCCGCCTGACACTTTTAAGACAAAAAGTATTTTCATCGAACTACATCGAACAGTTCTTTATAAATATATGTTCATTCTCTTGGACCTTTCTGAAAGCAATTTAAAGCAAAAACAAAGACAATAAAAACATAATTTTAATTTCTACTAAAAAGTCTACACAAGTCTACAAGTCTCAGCTTCAGGACAACGCAAGAAGATGTTTTATATCTTAAAACATTCAAGGGAAAATTTACTAAATTCACCTATTTTTAACTTTCTCGCATTACGTAGTAAGAGAAAGGTATTGTAATCGTACAAAAAATCGAACTCGAGATTTTAATCAAATCTGACATTACGATGATAGAGGAACTCGAAAAAGTGGGTCTCGCAATTCTGTCCGTCTGTCCGTCTGTCCGTCTGTCCGTCTGTCCGTCTGTCCGTCTGTCCGTCCTTCCGGAGCTCTACAGCGCAAACCGCTGGACGGATTTTCATCAAACTTCGGATTTGGGGTTGGTGGGCTTACAGTTCGGGGCCACTTTTTTTTTTGCACGTTAAGGGTTGCCGTTCTAACGTTATTCAGCAATTTTGAGTTTTTCGAAAACGGCTCTAACGATTTCAACCAAAATTGATATTTGGGCTTAAGTAGGTGTAACTAAGATGGCTGCATACTCAGTTTTTCGCAGAAAAATCGAATAACGGTAATTTTGAAAATTGGTCATATCTCAAAAACGGTTAAAACTATTTCGACAAAAATTCATACTTAAGGTAATACGGTCATTCCCAACATGATGGCAAACTCAGTTTTTCCCTAATTTATCGTTCAAAGGACTATTTTGGAAAATTTTTGTTTTTTAAGGCTTTATTTTATTGTGGTTTACTTGAAAACGGCTTTAACGATTTTAACCAAAATGTATACTTGCACTACCATATATGGGGTTAACATGGCTGCATACCCAGTTTTTGGCTAAAAAGTCGAATAACGGTACTTTTGAAAAGTGGCCTTATATCGAAAACGGTCAATACGATTGCAACGAAAATGTATTTTTAAGGTAATATGGTCAATCCTAACATGATAGCAAACTCAGTTTTTCTCTAAATTGTCTATAATAGATTTTTGAAAAAATTCATATTTTGAGAATTTGGTTTCCTTTTGTTTTACCTACATGAAAATGGCTAAAGCGATTTTGACCAAAATGCATAGTTGGAGTAAAATTGACGATTTCAACATTATTGCGTCCTTCATTTTCAATTCCAACCACCGGAAAAGCTGATTTTGAAAACTGTTCATATCTCGAAAACACCATTTTCGATTTGGATAAAACTTTAAAAACCAAGTATGTAATAGTAACATTCTGAACAATACCCTATACCCAGTTTTTAGCTAAATAGCTGAGCCAAATTAATTTTTGAAGTAAACATTTCAATATTTGTTACTATTTTGTACGTATTATTTTCCAAAATAAGCTCTAAAGATTTTGACTAAAATGCTTACTTACGATAACATAAGTATTCATAATAAAACCCCGTACTTAGTTTTTCTTAGAGAAATGCAAATAATGCCGTCTTATAAACATTACCGCAGTACCAGTCAAAATGTAATCACAACTAGAAACTCCTTTTTAGCAAATATTTCCCTACACTATCAGAAACCCGCACTTCATTTACCCCCAAACACGTATAAATTCAAAAACAAACCTCTGAATTCTTACATCACAAACCCTACTTCGAGTCATGGCCATCTACCAGCATCACCGATTTGAAAAATCTGGTTTTATAGCCTATAAACAATAATAAAAGAAAAATAGACCAACCAAACTGATGATATGAACGAGAAAGTTTCGTGCGATCCAGTCGTGCACTTTATTTATTTTTCAATCCGATAACCCATTACTGAGATAGGTCTGTATAATTAGAATTTCCTTTACAGATATAGGTACAGTTTTTTGACTATTTTGAAGGAGACCAGCGTTATATTCTGGGATAAAAAGTATCCTAAGTCCCGACCCAGAACATAAGCAATCACTATGTCAAGTTTTATCAAAATCCGTGCAGGAGTTTCCGCGTGATGCGTGGTCCAGCATTTTTTATTCTACAGTTTTATTATATTGTATGTATGATATGAACAAAAGAAAATGTACACATAAACACATATGAGTAAAATGTGTATACAGAGAAAGCTCAGAGGTTATTTGTTGTATTTTAAATTTCCAGAAGCAATCTTACCGAATTGTGTAAATTGTTTTGGCCTATCAATTGATCACCGTAATTAAATAAATAAATAAATAAATATTTTGGCGCGACAGGTCTGTGCGACCCAAGGCCTAGCTTCTCACAACCATTCGTTTTGTGCGGGTTTTCAATTTTTGGGACGAATGGAAGGGATCTACAATTTTACGCCGAGTCCAAACGGCTAAGTGAGAAGCTTATTCATGACAGTTTTACTCTCGGATGTTTGTCAGACGTTCGCGAGAGGTGGCGCAGTGGAAAAAAACCTTAAGATGTAATTTGGCCCTTTCGGGATTCGAACCTGGAACCCCTCGCTTAGTAGCCCAACACACTACCACTAAGCCACTGCGCCTGCGATCACCGTAATTACCGAAATTTTTTTTTTTTTAATTTTTTTTACCGACATTTAAAAAAAAAATTAACAACTAAATTGGTTGATGGCGTTGTAAAATCGCTCCACAGAAAATGTATGGGAAAGTGAATTTCCTTTATAATTTTTGTTTTCGGGAATTGTTCTGGAATTCTTCTTGTTTGGCTGGAGACCAGACCGATTTGTTTCGAATCATCGAAATCGGTCCAGGCGTTCTTGAGTTATAAACGTAGTAATTAACGTAACTTTCTTATATATTCCTGAAGCATTTATTCAGTCACTAGAGCCTAAAATCCTGGTTGATGCCTTGATGGTTGACGTCATTTTGCTTTTAGCTCTCGTCTTCAGAATTGAATTTTTTTTCATCCAAAGATTGTTTTTATGATTTATCTTTTACCTCGAAAGTTGTCGGTATATGCATTTACATTATTACATAAAAATTCATGTGTCTACTTAACTTTTTTTTAATTTTGTACATTGTAATTACATTAATTTTTTTTATTTATATTAAACATATTTAATGGTATATATATTTTAATTTTTGTAAATAAAGTAGGTACCTAAATAATTAAAAAAAAATAATAATTTTATGCTCTATTTTGCTGCCACTTGATATAATTGATGCCATATGGCAACGTTCCCAAAAAACACTTTAACAAAAATAAATATTTATTTAACCTTGCAACAAAAAAGAAGTATCAACTACCAAGGTTGGCCCACGCAATTCCACTCTTTACATCTAAGGCAAAGAGTTTGTTGGGAAAACAGCAAGAGTATTTGGTTCTCCGTTCTTAAAAGCTCGAAATAAAAGATTTGCCTTTCTGATTCAAAGGATATAATTCAGTTTTATTTTTGCAGCAGCGTTAAGTCTGGCCTTTGGTAAAAGCAGAAAAAAAAACAATTTTGACACCCGGAAGGGGTTATATAAAAAAAAACTAATTTGACAATTGATGGTTAAACTCTTATATTTACAGGGTGATCTTAGAGTTCGCAAAATAGTAAAGTGTGATTATTATAGGAACTAATTATGACATAACAGAGTTGCTCACCAAAAAGGTTATGGGTACCTACCAACTTTGATTATGGCACAAGGCACATTACTGCGACCCTTTCTGAAACGGTTCCTGAGTCCAGTTGAAGAGCCATTCGGAGTCATTTCAGCCTATAAAAATATTATAAAATTTTGGGCATAAAAACTATATTGGATACAGACTGGATCAGGAGTAGCTTAGACAAACAAATTCCTAAACGATGCGAGCATATTTAAATTGTCTTTAAAAAGTAAAACCGCAATCCACAACAATCCTCTCGACATAAGCCTTCTCCTGATCAACCGAACATACGTACCACCATCCATATCTTAAATTTGCAACACAATCATCCCAGCTTCGAAAATGCTTTCGAAATTCCTCGCAAATCCCAGAATAAAATATGTAATCCTCCCCCACCACTTTGGGTATGGAACATAATATTATGTTCACTGAAATCAGGATACACTACACCCCCAAACATTCACATATGCATTACTTGACTATGTCAAGTCAAACTGAATTGATCGCCTCTTCAGCTGGTCGATTCTCAAAGAGGACATCAGAGCCATTTGCAGTTCCACAACATGGTCAACATAGAATCAAGAGAAATACGGATAACAAAAAAATGTAACCAATCCCCAAACCATTGTTTCAACGTTTTTGTGTGTGTGCCTTTGTTAAATTTTCCCCACAGCGGCCCCAGCTAGAAAGACACCGAGACAGGACTGGACCGAACCGAACCGGAGCCAACCGATGTACCCCAACAAACAATCGAACATATCCAATAATGGCCTATAGCGAACGGGACGGCAAAGGCATACATTAAACCGAAACCGAAACCAAAACCGAGTGTTGTCCCACCGACACCCCATACTCTCGGACATAAAATCCACTTTACTTTGCTCCAATTCACATCACAACAATCCAACTACATGACACACAATTCGATATTGATTTCCCACGCGATAGAGACAGAGACACGAATACGACTCCTCGCTTTGGGGCCTTCCCAAAAGCTGTATATGGTATATCCCTGTTGGCCACTTCTTTTGAAAATTTGTACGCGCTCTCTCCCATTCATCGGAGTATCCTTTATTTAGACATTATCCTCAATTCTGTGCCAATATCTCCCGACACTGTGCGAAATATTCCTATTGCGCCGAGACTAATGATTTTATTTGGTTTAACTTTGAGATAAGGACATAACCCGGAGGGTTGAGTTGATGTGACGTTATATGAAGGAATGCGTCCACACACAACAACAACAAAAGAGAAAAAGAAAAGAGGACATCACAAAATCTGTGAAAATAAAAGGCTCTTTCGAGTTCCGACCCTGGCAGTGGGACCGTGAAACATGTTCAACATCGAAGAGGCGGAGAAGCTCGGTTAAGTGGTTCCAATCATGTCCTTGTGCTATAATAGGACATGAGAACGCATTAAATGAATGTGTACAATGTATATGGTTGTATATTTTGTATGTGAAGTGTCCTGTTTTGTCTTTTTTGCTTGGGGTTGGTTAGGGTGGTGGACCAATCAACCAACCATCCAAACAGACCCCATCATCATCATCATCATCGATTCATGTGGATGGCTCTTATGAATGGAATAAGTATGACAAAAAAAAATCCATGGGATATCATCAAGGATTTGAAACGATTTATACATTGTATACGCATTGTGTGTCCTCCGTTCTCGCATTGTTTGTGCTGAGAACGGAACACATGTTGATGAGATAAATATTTGCGATTGGATAATTGAATATCGCTGTTGGCATAGTCCTGTTTGTTACGATTTACGAGTTAGACAGATGCATGACAGTTGGAAGATGCATTTAAAGAGGTGTCAGCAAAAAGAGGAACGTATGATTGTAAGGCTGTTCCTGGCAAAGTAGATTGTTGCGTTCAGTGCGTGTATTTGTTAAGGACTTGCGGAAAGCTGTAGTTCCCTGGATCGGAGAATTCAAGGGGATTAGAAGTCCGAAAAGATACAAAATTGGGTTGTGTTAAAATTTTGAATATAGTCGGCTGACTTGAGAAGCTTTGTCCTGTTACTTGAAGAAAATAACATCCTTCTATTGGGCCTTGGTGCTTCTATCACCTTTCTGCTCATTTAGGACTCTGTAGACGGTTCTGTTATAACACCAAGCTGCTCCTTGCACCTTCTTGTTTGTCCAAACTCACCCTCTATATTTTCCTCATATTCATGGGAAATAAAAGTCCACTTTCTTCTCTTGAAGTGATGACTTACGAAGCTAGATAAAAACCTAAACCACTTCGTACCTACACTTTATTTCCCTACAGAGCCAAGTAAGGTCTCAATTTTGTTTAAGAAACAACATTCCTTTCACTTCTTGCAAAAGACGACCCATTAGCTGTTGCCTGTTGTATCCTTTAGTCTTGCCTTAGATGGTCAACTTCCGCTCATCCCCTATCAGCTCTTTTCATGATCAATACCTTCAGAAGACCGCTCATAAAATGGCGACTTATAGGAAATCAATGTACTAGGAACGAACAAGTCATTCAATGTCAGGTCTTGTAAGGTGGCGGGGAAGCTCAAGCTATAAAATGCAAAGTCCGTATTTCTTAATAACTATTGTCTGAGGGAGAAGCTCCCAACCCTATGATTCAAGTCGTCCTTTCAATTTTGTTTGTCACTTTTCGAGAGCGGATTGAAAGCTGTTCTCAGTTAATTGTATAAGGTCTATTTCTGGCCAATAGATGAAAGCTGCGTTAGGAGGTAACAGTGTGTCCAGAACATGCAACAAAAAGGCTACAGCAAAAGCCGCAGAAACGTTTAAGAATATATCTTTTACCTACTTTAAATGCGACTGAATAAGATTTATGGACATAGATTTGAAGACCTTAGAAAACTATACTTTCTGAACGAACTGGAGTACTTGGATACGTACTGTTATAGAAGTTGACATTAACTGTAGTCACTAGGCTATCCATGTAGCTACCTAACTACAGATGATGGGAAATCAGTATAGCGCAGGTTACTGTCAAACGTTCCAGTCAAGAAATCGTCTGGACCTTTTCGAACTTGCATCTTCTTCATCAGCTCTTCTTATAGTTTATATAGCAAGTTTTGAGCACTAAAAAGTTATCCGATTAACCTCGATCCGCGATCTGTTTAATGCCTTTTATTCTTACATCTATCTATACAAGATGGACCAAAATTGGTCATCCGATGTTGTTTGGCTCTCATTTTTTTCTAAATGAAAAACTTCCATTCTGTGTTTTGATTATGTTTATTTGAACTTTATAAGTTTTATTGGTCAAGTCGAAAAGATGATATCGGCCAAATAGGCGCCGTCACAATTGATTACCATACGGGCTCGTTTTGTAGCATTTTTCATCACTTCGGCGAAAACTTCGGACGACAGATTCTCGCACTCGTGTCGAATGTTATCCTTGAGGGCTTCTAGGGTCTCGGGCTTGTTCACGTAAACATGGGACTTCAAAAAACACCACAAAAAAAAAGTCGGGAACGGTTAAATCGGGCGACCTTGCGGGCCAGTACAAATCGCCAAAACGAGAGATAAAGCGACCCGGGAGCGCCGCCTTCAGAATATCGGTTGTGGCTAGCGCAGTGTGTGCCGTAGCTCCGTCCTGTTGGAACCATATGTCCTCCAGTCCTAATCCGTCCAATTGCGGCAGAAAAAACTTGGTTAACATGGCCCTATAGCGTCTGGTCGATGTTTTCGGCGACAGCTCGACATCCTTCTCAACAGCGGCGATATTCTCGGCACAACGGGTGCTCCGGCCACTCTTGGCAACGTTTCGTTTGGTACCATAATCTACAAGGTAGGTGGTTAAATGGCGCAGTGTTTGCACAGTCGGCGTACGGCGGCCGTGGAATGGGCGACGGAATTCGCGCTGCGCCAACACTACAGACGAATTGTTACGAAAAAAAAATAGACGCGATTATTCCGCGTTCTTGGGTAGTGTATCGCTCCATGGCTTGTACATTTGAATTCTACATCTGTCTAGTCCACAAATGTCAAAACAGATTTGACATTGGCGGCCATTTGCAAAAATAAGAGCATCTTCCAATGGGGTGATCTCGTTTGGCCCACCTTGTATAAATGGATCGTGGTTTGTTCGGATGCTTAAAACTTGAAAACCACTGAACCAAATTGCATACTTCCTTCTGTGAGTTTCTTCGTAATTGCCATTAGGAACAAAAGAAAAGTTGGAAAACTCTAAACTCAATTCAATTACCGTTCAAAAGGTGTCGCTGCTGTCGATCGCAAAACCGCTCGAACTATTTCAATTACATTTTGAGAATGTGTATGGTTCGTTCCAACTTGAGCAAGTCCTTTTAAAATTTAAGTTTTATAGAAAATACTAATGTAATCCTTTCCACATGCATCTTAAACAATAAATTTTCCTTTTTTTCTCTTTCCAGGTAAGCATACACACTTGTGCAACTAAAGCCGATCCTGGGATAAGTATGCTCCTAATTTTTTAAAGCTTATAACTTCTTGCACCTACACCGCACACATTTTTTTTTTAATTCATATTACTAAAGCAGCAGGGACCTCTACCATCTAACTGAACATAAAGTCCACAAAAAGGAATTTTAAATTATTCATTCATATTCTCAAATTGCACTTACACTCTACATAGTCTGTGTGCACTTGAGTAAGGACATGCTGCCCATCATTCTTACATCAATGTCAATCAATAGATACCCTTACAGAGTGACAGAGTCATTTAGAAAGACCATCTCGCAGTACTTACCACCACATTGTCCTGCAAAAAAGAGCACCTTACAAAGAGACCATTTACCCTCACTCCGACTACAGGATATAGAATATTTTATTTTTGCCCACACAATGCGCTTAAATCACATCGCTTTCTCAGACGCTGTGTAGCTAGAATTTGTAGCCAGTGTCCTGGGGTGCCACCTTTTTATCGGCACATCATCGTTACCGTCGTCAGGGTAACATTGTGACAGCGTGCTGTTTAAGAACCACTGAACAGTATTGCGCGGACACGACACTGACTGAGATTGCATATTAATATAAAATCGATGTGTTCAGACCCCCCATCCCCCCTCCACATCAATTGTATATGCATAACAAGTGAACAACTCGCACACAAAAACCAAGCAAAAGTTGCAATCCTCGCAAGTAACAGCAGCATATTTTCTAGATTCCATTTGGACAGCAGGATGACAGCGTGAAAAGTACTCAAACACATACACATATAGTAGACTTCATGATGAGCTAATAATAATCCAAAATGAACTTTCTAACAACTTGTCAGCAGGACCGACTAGCCACCACTCTATAGATGGGTGTAGTTATCGTGCAAAAAGGGACATCCATGCGATAGACCGTCCTGTGGCCGGCAAAAGTAGCATCAGCAGGACATGTGTGTTGAGGTTTCGCATCACTGCATCGGTGAGTTTTCATCTAACAACGCACCAGGATAATGTCATAAAGTTGAAATGCTTTTGATGCGGGCCAGAGATAGGTATAGGGATACACTCTATACACATACACAGCGCGACCCGAAAAAATGCGAAAAAGATACAAAAACTGTAAGCACAGTGCTGAGTTGTCGTTGTCGTAGTCGGTTGTCGTTCAGAAGTCCTTTTATGAAGTGATGTGACATGTGGGAAATGTTATAAGTTGTACAATCTTTTTGCGACACAAAGAGAACAACCGGCAACAAAATTGCTAATTAAATGTAATGCAGCAACTTTACGAGTGCGGCAAGAGAGCGCGCTCGCGGAAGATTTGCGAAATTCCCAACTCCTCCAGCAGAATTTTGAGCAAAGTTTTGTTTTATAGCAGCATACCCATCCTAAGGAAATGAATAAATTGCTAATTAGGTTTCGAGGCATTGCTGCACGAGTGCGAGATTTTTCCATAACCAAATTTTGTGGGTGCCGAACCTGACTGGTTTGAGTTTTGTGATTAAAAGGGTTTAGTTTGGATTGAGGATAAGGATACGTGATCTACACAGAAGTTGTCAACACAAAGCTGACTCATATAAATGGGAGCCTTGTAGAAGTGTCGGGCTCTTATTTCGCGTTCCTTGATCCTTTGAATTTTTTTTTGAATAAGTCGTTGTTGGTTACACTTACAATTGCATTTGTTGGATTAGCTGCAGATGATTTTTAATACACAGTCTATCAGTTCAAGTCTGAAAGTTAAACTCAAAGTTGTAGGAACGCTTTACGTTCAGTTTAAAGCACCAAGGATCAGAATCTGCATGAAATTAAATAAATAAATAAATGAAGAAATAAATAAATAAATAAATAAATAAATAAATAAATAAATAAATAAATGAAGAAATAAATAAATAAATAAATAAATGAAGAAATAAATAAATAAATAAATAAATAAATAAAAAAATAAATAAATAAATAAATTAAGAAATAAATAAATAAATAAATAAACTTAACAGGTCTGTAAAGGACCCTAGGCCTAGGTAGTCACTAAGCTTAAACTGACTTTACTTTTGGTGGCGCTTACAGTCCGGGGACCACGGCCTCAACTAAAAAGCCCCTCCAGCCCGCTCGGTCCCTCTCTAGCTGCCTCCAGTTACGCACACCAAGTTGGTTGAGGTCGTTCTCCAATTGTGCGCGCCACCTAAGGTGGGGTCTTCCTCTGCTGCATGGTCCCTCAGCGGTGGATTCGAAGACTCGTCGGGCTGGTGCGTTGTTGTCCATACGCTCCACGTATCTCAGCTGTTGTATTTTTAGCTTTAGACCAGTTCAGCGTCGCTGTATAGCCCGTATAGTTCAACGTTGAATCTTCTTCTCCACACTCCATTGTCAGAAACTGGACCGAATACCACTCGAAGAATCTTTCTTTGACAAAGTCCATGCTTCTGCACCATACAACAGGACCGGGGTGATCAAGGTCTTATAAAGTACCTCCTTGGTTCTATGAGAGAGGGCTTTACTTCTTAGATGCCTTCTTAGTCCGAAGAAACAGCGATTCGCAAGAGTGATTCCTCGCTTGATCTCTGCGCCGATGTCATTTTGCGAAGTGACAGTGGAGCCCAGGTATACAAAGTCTTTAACTACTTCGAAGTTGTATCTTTCCTACGTGACGTTTAGTCCGAGTCGCCGATGTTGAGAGTCCTTTCTCGTTGACAGCAAATACTTCGTTTTGTCCTCATTAACAGCCAGACCCATCTTCGCCGCCCCCGTTTCGATGCTTGTAAATGCGCCACTGACAGCTCGCCGCGTTCTCCCAATATAATGTCAATATCATCAGCATTGGCAAGTTGTTGAACGGACTTTTGAAAAATTGTACCTCTGGAGTTGGCTTGTGAGTATCGTACAATTGCTTTAAGAACGATGTTTAAGAAAGTACATGATAACGCGTCGCCTTGTCCTCAACCTTTTTCGACATCAAATGACTCGGTGGTGTTCTTGCCAATAAGCTTAAACGACCAACAGTAAACCCAGTCAGAGAATTTTAACATAGTCCTTGTTTTAATTTCGATTGAATAAAGACAGTCGGATTGTTAAGCCTTTCAGACTTTTTGATTGAAAGCGTTTTTACACTTCTAAGGCGTTTCGGCTAAAAAGGAAAAGGAGATAATTATTCTCAACAAGTCGGACCGACGATGGTCACACTTGAAAGTGCACTGGATTATGTATAGTAGTTAAATAAATAAATAAATTCTAAAAACCTTGTGGCCCGAGCTAGATCGGAACTCTGATAGAACTCAGAATGTTAAAGTTCGTAATACAACGATTGCCATCTGAATAGGTTTGAAGAAAACGTCTTCATGCTAAATGTAGCTATGCTGAAGACCTACCCTGCATATCACAGAGGATTTTTTCCATCTTCTTTGTGGACGTCAAGCTGTTGTTTGAAGATATGCAAGCACATTGGAAAGTACTTTTTTACAAAAGGTCGCTTTCTAAAACAAAACTAAGAGTCTTTTACAGAAATATAGTGTGTATATGAGCGAATTGTATCTTCTCTACGAATGGCGATGAGTTCGCTTTAATGCCTAGTGACAACTTCACAAGCCAACATAACCAAACCTAGCATAAACTTAGGACAGTAGAACATCTGCTAAATAAAATATCCTGCACTTCAAATGTTGCATCTTGCAAAAGCTTTCAAATTAGGGTTGTTCATTTCTGCTTTTTGTCAGTTGTAGGCAGAAGGATGCACCGCAGTTAACATGAGGTGCTTAGACATAGTACCAATGCAACGCGCTCATTTTTGACATCATTGACAGGTAAAACGATGATCTTAAAAATGGAATAAGAACAGTTTACCCGATGGAACCTTGTGGAACCTACCTCATATTCCTAATGACAAAGTTTATACCAAAAGTTTAGAGTGCCTGTCTCCTATTAAAATCCCTTCGAGATGTCAAGGAGTTATGAGATATCTTTCGACAGGTTTTTGAAAGCTTAAGTGCCATTTATCGATATAATATAACACAACGTTTGCAGTTGACTGTTGACGGAACAAGTCTTGGAAACTATTATGGACCTCCACAAAAATTGCTTTGTAAAAACTTCACATGAAAAGCAAAAAAAGAGATGAGACAGCTAGCAACCTTGGGCGAAAGTTATGACTTTGGGAGTGGTAACCAATGCGGTCTCCACAAATTTAATAAAATCTGCCTATAACCAAAAAGATTTTTGTTCATAAAATATCTTATTAAGTTAAGGACGATGACAAGAGATATTAAAGAAGTCTTACCACGATGTCAATGAAGATAAAAGGCGGCAACTTGTATTTTCAAAATTAATCTTTAGAATGACTTACGCCCTTTAAGCCATCCTTACGGTTACGATCCCTACAGATGCGTATGTGATATTCGGCCCCAGCGAGGTATTCGTCGGAATGGAAAATTCTCCGATTTTATACGATTCGTGGGATTTTTGCTTCGAGGTATAATTCGGAACATCTATTCGTAATATTTCTCCGACGATGAAGTACATTTTTTTTCTTCAATTTTTGATAGCTAGGTTCCGACAGAGTATGCGTTGCGGAGAGTTTTCCGTTCCGACGGATACCTCGCTAGGGCCGATTGTTTTTATTTTTGTTAAATAATGTGAACTGAAAAAAATATTTATCATGCCAATCCTCTTATTAATGAAAAGTTATATTTCTCCTGTGTCCGCAAGAATAAATAAATGAAGAAGTAGGTACAATCAAGAACTCTATTCACAGTACCTGTTGATATGTATGTTTGACTGAGACCAAATTGACCAAGATCGTTGAGTAGGAAAGGCTGATATGTTTAAGAAAGTCGTTCTTCAGCATTATCCAGCATTATCCTGATGCTGTCGTTTTGGATTTAATAAAAAAATGAGATTGTTTGGCATTCTGCATCAAAATAATTCAATCTTTAGTATCCAACTGCTTTGTTACCTTCTTTTACAATGTCTGTGAGAAACGCTGCTTCACTGATTACCAAAAAAGTTGTGCCCTTTAAAATAGATTAGATAACTATTGAATCATCTCACCCCGACCTTTGATTTAAATACACAAGACTTCATCACTGAAATGATAAATCATTTGTCAAACCTCACAACAAAAAAAAAAAAATCACTTGACTAACTCAACTCTTGACCAGTTTATTTATAAATATTTCGCTGACTAGACATCGCGCCCATTCCACGTTCCACACGCCCACATTTACTTACCATCCTCTGGCACGTTTCTTATACCCACTTTAAATAATCTCCACAAAAATCTTAATAAAACTCTCAACGAATAACAGTGGAATACAAAGGCATTAAAAAAAAACCTCTAAGTAATAATAACAAACCCACTTCAAGTTGACAGATGCCTTCTCTCCCTGGAACCCTGAAGCCATATACACACATAGTTATAAACAGATCCTACTTTGTGTCATAACGAACTGGGGGAATATCACAACAATAGCAACTCGATGCAATTTTCTTCCTTATCATGATGTCCTAGAGTGGAATAATAAGGTGAAGCTGATTAAAAAAACAGAAGGAATAATAATAAAATAATGGAATGCAAATTTATATGAAAAATAACCGAAATGGGGGTGGAGGGACTTATTTCAGCTCTTATGATTCTGATGGAAAGAGAACAGCATTTGGCGGCGCATGTTGAGAGACACTAAGAAACATCTTGAACTTCAAAGTGGCCACAATTAGTTGTTCAACTTTTGGTTGGAATTTTTTTTAAAGGAAGCTTTGTCGGCCTTTTACCAAGAAATTTTAAGACCGAATGACCCATTCGAACATGTGTCGCGTCCTTTGTTTGTAGAGTTTTGCATATGAGTTTCCAACGTCTTGGAATGTTCTTCGCTTTTATCAGTAAGCCTCTTCATATCAATCGCCTTGTACGTAAAGTGAGTTACTTGAAAAAGTTGTATGAATGACATCCCACAAGGCTGTGGCGTTCGGCCGACACTTTTTGCACTTCGCTATTCATTCCCGACTTCTAAAAAATGAAAGTAAAAAAAAATATACCCAGTTGACGCAGCAGGTCCATACTTCTCACAACCTCTCGACTGTTGTTTGAGTTTCTACTATTAAGGACGAATATAATTGACCTACAGCCTTTTGCCAAATCCGAACGGCTTCGCTGTTGAATGTAGAAGCTCATCCTGTTCTTCTCTCGGATGTTTGTCAGAAGTTAGCTAGAGGTGGCTCAGTGAAGAAACCCTTCCCCGCCCCTAGTTTAGGTCAAATGGCAGCAACAGTCTAAAGTTCATGTCAATTTTGAAATGTTGCGTGGCTATTAACATCGTTTACGATGCCTCTGTCGTATAAAACCTATAAACCAACTCATTCTTTATGCAAAGCTCTCCGGTTGTATTCCCAAATTCAGCGGTAAATAAACCTCTTCAACACCAAAAACCTTTCCTCATTAAACTACAGCGGACAACATTACGGTTGCAGCTCAGCGCGGTTTTCAAAACCTCATACACGACCCACACTACCTTCGTACAATTTTCTATCATTTGGCCACATTTTTACATCCTCCTTCTATGCCAATTTTCCACACACACATACACAGTCGCACGTGCTAAATGATACACCAGGACACGTCTTATAATCCTCTTCTCTATTCCATATACTCTAGGTGCACCGTAGCCGAATTTACAGTAAAATTTACGGCCACCATAAAATTTCATACACATAAAGTAAATTTAAAAACCTCATACGTCGTCGTGTCGGTAGAGCGTGGATATGTTTGTTTTTTTTTGTTGCTGTGAGAGACAGGACAAGGCTCGTGTCATATGACGTCCTGCAGTCTCTTGGCGAAAATTGACAAAATAACGAAACTTTACGTTCTCACGAAATAAACCGCAAGCTCCCTTGCCATGGCAGCACAGCACCGCACCAACTGCATCAGTAACAGCAGAGCACTGATGTTTTTCCGGGGGTAATAAGGCAGACAATATGAACCGGCACAAGACAGACACACATCCCTTCGACAGGAAACACGGATTTTACGATTTTTCAGTAAAACAACTTTACGATGCGGACCAAGTCTCATTTTTTTTTTGTATGTTGCAGATCCTACTTGGAGCTGTAGTAAAATGGTTCGTTTTCATGGGACCAAGTTCGAACTATCAACGGCTTATGTTGGGGCTTTATGTTTAATGAAATTTAATTTTTAATAACTTTTTAGCGAATTCATAAGGCTGTCGTCCTTGCCCTTGTTTCGGCAACAAAGTCAATTGTTGCGCGTCGGCTATAATGTCAACTGTGTGTCCGCATCTATATCAAGCGAAAGAGGGTTTATGATGTGATATTCAATGCTCTTTACGGCGGCTGTAACCTGTAACACTGGATGAGCTGTAGACTTTCGAGTCATTATTAGAAGGCTGTTTCGTAAGATGTACTTGTGCTGGGGAAGAGTTTAAGCGACGGCGTTAAAATGTTACAATTACGACAGGTGTCGGCCGCCTTTCGGTGTATTAAGCATTCCGAATCAAGGAGGAGGCTTAAGATTTATGCCTGCAAAAAATACCAGGAGGAATGACAGTTTATTGCTAAAAAGGCATAAGCAGCCGTAAACAATAAGTGCAGAGTCTGGAGTTATACAAATGGGCGTTGAAATTGAAATGGGAGGTGCGAGAATTGTCTTTATGAGAGAATGCGACTTGGATAAACCTTTTAGGAGACCATAAACTCGGAAATGTTTTTTTGTGCTTACGTTTTTTGTTAATAAGAGATGAGGTGTTGTACACCTCTTGCTTTGTTTAATAAGGCAATCAAGGATTTAGATTAGCAGTTTCCAAAATAATTCCAAACTTGTGATGGGTCATCAAGGGATGGAAAATCTTGTTTTTAAGGTCTCATGAAACGTGTTTATGATGCAAATGAGCGGGGAATGATTATGAAACAGCAGGAGTACAGTCACGAGGAGACCTAATGTGTAGTAAAAGGGATGATGATTACCTGCTTTGGGTGGCTATTTCATAAAGACCTACATTATAAGCACTTGTAAGCTTGTTAGTAAGGGAAGGTGCTTCCACAGGGGTATTTCGTCACAGTGCTATGTAATTAGACAATTGAAAAGTGGTTTTCATCATTTTTATTATCCCACTCTATCGAGATATGAAGCTTTTTTGTTCATTACAATGCCCCCTTAACTTGTGGTTGCCTAAATCTCTAAATAAAGGGTTTTCCAATAAGAGGTGTTATTTTGATATTCAAAGAAAAATGCCATTTTTTGAGATAAATGATCGGATATTTATTTCATAATAGAGGAAGGTATGCCGTTAATAATAAAAAGCAACTTCAGCCAAATGGCGACCACGACCACCCTCACAGGACCATATCCTTTTCATGAAATTTTCTATAACAAAATCGCAAAGTGGCTGCCCTATGTCCTCGATAGACTCACGAATTCCATCTTTGAGGTCTCTTTTGGCGTAGACCATATCTTTCACGTGGCCCCAAAGGAAGAAGTCGCAGGGTGTTAAATCACAAGATTTCGGTGGCCAATTGTGATCACCACTTCGAGAGATAACACGGTCCGGACACTTTTCCCGTAAAAGATCAAAGACACGACGCTGATGATGATCGGCCGGGTTGAGTTCTTGTGTAAACTGAACTTTATAAGCCTTAAGACCCAAGTCTTTATGCAAAATACGGTGTTAGACGTTTGTGGCATTCTAAAGAATGACGAGGAATGGACAAACCAGGGTTTTCTTCAACACTTTGGGCTTAAACACGACGACCCAAAAATGCTTTAGTTTTGCGAACTGGGACTGCAAAATTTTCATCATTTTTGTAGTGAATTTTTATAATTTCAATGCGTTGTTGAAGCGTGTATCGTTCCATTTTTAGTATTTTAGTAATGACGTAGATTCTACTTGTCAAATGTCAAAAAAATAACAGCTTCAAAAGTGACAGCTACCGAAATAGCGGAGCTAATCAAAATAACACCTCTTATTGAAAAACCCTTTACATGGCAAAACCAATAGATCTTTTCAAAACAATTTGTTTTCATTGCCTTATTTTGGAAAAGAACTGCAATTTATAAAAAACGTTTTCAAATCAGTTTTGTTTAAATATTTTAATGTTATTTTTTTAATTTGTTTTATGATCATCATGGGACAATACATTTTTTAATGTTATTTTTTTAATTACATTTTTTTTAGTTCCTACGCCATGGCCTTCGAATTATTTGTCATCTGCCGAAGGATTTCTTACAGTCTTATCTTTTTGACTTTTTACAGAGTCAAAACAGCTCTAAAATCTGATTCAATCAAAGCCACTTCAGAACTTTGTACTGATGGAATCTTTAAAATATGTTTCTATTAAGGCGATGGGGTGGGATTTTTTGCGTCATTTCGTATGACAATTGTAAATTAAGGCAATTCAAAAGACGGGCTGGACTGAAAACTTCTGAAGTGAGGGCTGTAGGTAAACTGTAAGTCAAATGTTGATTGTATAGATTGAGATCATTTTCTAAAGGTTTTGCAAGGACATATGATTTTTCTAGATCAGATGAAGCCATTAGATAAGTCGAAGGTCGTCTGTGGACCGCTTTGGGGTTTTTTTTTTTGCTTGAATCCTCGCTTTTCTAAACCACATACCTGCCTATGGGGTACACTTTTCGCTCAGCTCCTGGTTTCGACAGAATACTAGAAATATATGTGAAACCAAGTTTCTGTTCTCTTGCTTTATTTTGTATGACCGAAGAAGGCCTATATTTTCTTACAGCCATGTGACAGCTCTACTACAAAATTTAAATTCCACTCACGTTCTATTTCCCATAAAATCATAAATCGACTTAATCCTACCTTTCTACTTGTGGGGAGATTTGAAATGCCATACACAACTCACCCCAACAATGAAGCAATCATAAAATTCAAATTCCTTCTGATTGTTTCCCATACTCAAACTTACGATAATGCGCCAACCATCCATTTAAGTTATATAAACCTAATATGCTGCTCAATTTCGTAACAAAGAAGGCATGCACTCTTTTACGACGTCAAAGGATTTTTCCTCCCTTACCTGCAAATTCATATTTTTTTTGTGGTTTATCCACTGTCCTAGCTACAATAAAATCACCATAAAAGGGCATCCAGAACTCGAAATTTTTACATTCTTATAATCTGTCATCAATCAGTCGCAAAAATAATGTACAAGTATGTCCTTTTCAAAAATGAACTAAATTTTATTGCCAAGCAGTCGTAATAAAAAAAAAGAATTGCAACAAAAAAAAATTCTCCACCTCCTCGTAAAAGAGCCATTAAATCATCCAATAGAGAGTCCTTAAAGAATTCATACCTACTCATACGATCGAAATTTGCCCCCTCATCTGCCAGGATTCGTTTCTTACTTTTTGATTTTTACGATGATACCCTGCACATCTTTCAACGATGAATACGACGATTTTCTTCCAAGAACCCATAGCAACCGACGAGACGACGAAGGGAGAATCCTTTTTAATAACCCCAGGCAATAAATGAAGACGAAAAAAAAAAATCTCACAAAAAGTACACGAATTGCCGATACTTGAAAGGACGATAAAAAGTAACGCATTCTTGATTGCAATAAAAAAAAGAAATACGGAAAACGAAAATACTACGTGTACGTAGGTACATATGCGTACAACTTTAAGGATTGTAAGCCAGACGAGGGCGAAAGTCCTCTTCCGCTACGTACAAGCGTCAGCGGGGGGCAAATAAAAACTCCAGTTGACATAAACCTTAACCGCCACGTAGTCCTTTGACGTTTGACATCGTCAAATTGTAACTCGAAAAAGGATTACATTTTGTGGCAGAGATATTACAGTACATACCCGTAGCTCGTCCTCTGCAATCACTCTACGGTTAGCTGATTGAAGTTTTATCGTAAACGAAATTTCGTTAGATTGCACTTTACGGATTTATTTGCAAGTGTGTGTAGAGTATTTAAATTTTTTTTTTGTATTAAATTCTGGTTACAAAGTAAACTCATATTGAGTGGGGCTATTTAATTTTTTTTTGTTGCCAGTAAAATATGTACATAACGCATTGATTCAGGATACCCACTTTAGGAATGTGTGTGGGAAAAAAATTCAAGGAAAACAGAGTTCAAAACTGCAACGAGATATGCAGTCGTATATAATATGCAGTTATTATCATTTTGTACACATCGTTGGGAGAAAATTAAAATTTGAATATTTCAGGGATTCGTGGGAATTTAAATTGGGATTCTCTAATAAAATATTAATTTCAATTTGATTTTAAAGCCGATAAATATGCCAAGTCATGCCGTTGGATTGAATGTATTTAGATATGTAGTTATTTATGGAATACATATGGGTGTTTTATGTGTACCGGTCATAGTTTCATAGTAATATAGATACACCCCATGCTGGAAATAAAAGTTAAAATCTTGTTTCGCATTCTAAATTAAATGTGAAATATGCAATTTAATCGTTTAATCGTGATCTGAGCTCTCCCATTTCGTAAATGGGTCTGTGGAATCTGGAGTGTTTGTGCGAGCATTCAAATATTGAACTACCTAGCATATACACAGTAAGTCCAGCACCCACGTGCAATTTTGCTTTTTAACAGAAAGGAGCGTTTTGGCAATTTAAAAATAATTTAGGGTTACATCCCTGTTGGTGGGGGGTCATTGAGAATTATTAAACAGCAACAATTGTAAGCCAAACTTCGATATATTAACAAGCTTCTTGTGTTCTAAAATAAATACATAAATAAATAATGATGATGATAAAAACGACACAGTTTCAGGTCCTGTTGACATGTGGCGCGGTCCTGTTGGAACCACATGTCCTCCAAGTCCATATCATCCAATTGGGGCCAAAAATATTAGGTTATCATTGAACGGTAGCGATTCCCATTCACAGTAACGTGCCGGTCTTGTTCATCACGGAAGAAGTACGGCCCAATGACGCCGCCGGCCCATAAACCACACCAAACCGTAATTTTTTCTGGATGCAATGATAACTCATGGAGTACGTGTGGATTGCTGTCTGACCAAAACCGCATATTTTGTTTATTGACGAAGCCATTCAGACAGAAATGAGCCTCATCGCGGAAGATGATTTTTCCATGAAAATCCGAATCATTTTCAAGTTGTTGCTCAGCCCAATTCACGAACATACGACGCTTCTGGTGGTCAAGCGGCTTCAGTTCTTGCGTCAATTTAATCTGGTAAGGATGTAGGCCATGATCTTTTGCAAAATTCGCCAGAACGACGTCACAGAGATGCCCAACGCTTGAGAACGACGTGTGAGAGACACATTTGGGCTTTCTTCAACTGAAGCCTCAGCGGCAGCAATATTCTCGACACTACGGGCACTTCTTTGTCTCACTGGTACGGGAAGATTTTGTACTGTGCCTGTGGACTCAAATTTTTCCACTAGACGCTCAATTGTTGATATGCTAGGACGATTATGACGACCATAAATTGAACGTAGCGCTCTTAACGTTGAAGCCACTGACTCCGAATTTCGGTAGTAAATTGTAATAATTTCGACTCGTTGTTTTCCCATTTTTTGTATGGGAGGTGCCACGCCCCTATAACTCACGAACCAATTCACATACAAAGACCGTATGTGCCTACAAACCATGGTATTAATGTCACCTTTCAAGGAATGTTTTCAGAATCGAAATCGGTTCACGCATTACAGAGAACATTGGCGACAAACACAATTCAACTTATTTTTATATATAGCTTGTCAGACTTTCCAGTTCTTCCACTCTGGTTCGTTGGCTACCATACCAATCCGGCCCACAAATTTGATATCTCTTTAAAACCTGGTGTAATTGATGTCCCGCGCGGCATGATCAAATTCGAAGTTCTTCGTATGGAAATTAATACCCCTTGGTATATAAGAAATGGCGGTCTTAATCGTGACCTTAAAATTGAACCGGCTACAGAAATGGTGAAAAAAACATGCTATATCATACCAAATCCAAAATGCAGATTGTCTTAAATGTACGAAACAACGTTCGGAGATTAAGAAGATCCAAGCCTCAGCAGCCGATGGTCAAGTTTTATAACTTTAAACTTCCCCCAATACGATTTATAAATTAAGATAGAAAGACAATTTGTCGAATGGTCCTGATTCACCGCTGGTTTTAGTGCAGTAAGATTTCCACACTACTTGGTGCCGATTCTTACCGAGTGTCCAAAAACATATTGTCCCTGCACACTCATTTAAGGGCAGCCTCTACTATGGTTCTAGTTGAATACACGTATACCGATTCTCGAGTATGGGAGTAGGAGTTTAAGTCCCTGTTGTATCTGCCTCAGCTATTTTATTATTAGGTACATGCCGTAGAAACAATTTCGAATAACGCGTAGTCCTCCCCGTCGAACTTTTCACCACATTGTCGCGCTAATTAAACTGTGCAGTAAAAACTATATAAATGGTTGTGAAAAATTATTAGATTCGCAAAACTATTCGCAAAACAATTCCTGTTGAATATACATAGATAGATTTTTTTTTGCCAAAAGTTCATCCATTCAAATTCCGTTCGGTAAAATTCTGTGAAAATTAATAACATTACCACCAAGGAAATTCCAAATAATTGACGCTAATCCAAATTTGAAAATATTTCCTACTAATGGGCAGAGGGGGTTAATATTTAAACACCGACTCAGGAAGGATCACATAATTTACAGTGCGAATGGGATTTTGTTCCTCTGTGTGTGTGGGAGAAGAATGATGGGTCATGCTTAGGATTTAATTGAATTCCGAGAAATCGAGTCCTGTCGTGTGGTACCGCTGCCTAACTATGTATTTAGTGTACACATTGTGTTGCCGCAAAAATTCGCTTATTCCCTGATTCGTATAGCCGTTGTCGTTATCCTTCGAATGCGATACTTCCTATAGCATCTGAAGAGCTCTCGCCTTCCGCTGCTCTCAGTTCACCTCACAGTTGGGTCGGTTTTTTTTTCTGTGTGCAAAAACTTTGGCTTGTGCAAATATTTGGATTATGTCCTCGCGTTTTCGATTAAATTAACTCCGTTCGTGGTGTTTTATGCGTTCAACCCCATTCCATACAGCAGGCAATCACATCATCTTCGAATGTTTTCCACTTGGGTAATTTTAATGGCGCAATTGTCTGCAAAAGTCGACCTCATCTTGGCAGGATTCGTCGTCATTCGCGTCGTTGTCGTCATCATTATCATCATCATCGTTATATCGACAGCGATGGCGGTGTGGGGAGGCGCGTTTTTACTCATCACACCGGAAGAGCTGTTTATATTGCGTCTCTGTCTGTGTTTGTGTGGGATGGTATAGGAAAACATTTTTCCTTTTTGAGGAATTTTTAGGGGCGAGGCCAAATCCACTATTCCACATCCACATCCTTATGGCGATAAATCATTGACTGTTTTGACACTGGTAATAGGATCGAGGATTTTCCTCACACTTTACATATATCCTCATCATATGAGATGTGGCACTACGACGACAGAGCATTTGTGTATGGGAGAGCGAGTGGCTTCCGAAAGGCTCTTCATCATATCCACCCGAGCGGCACACATTCGCATCCTTGCAGGGTTGATTTCTTTTGGTCTTGGCATATTTTTATTGAGTTAACCTTCCACGGGCCATTGGCAGCACATTCTCATCATCCCCCTCCCCCACCATCATCCATCTGGGTGTGGGTCGTAAAATTATCGCACAGTCCCATTAGATGGGTTTTCGAATAGCGGGATTAAGATGTGTTTCTGGAATTCTGGCCATATGCTTATGGCCTACGCACACACATACACACAAGGCCCTGTATTTATTTAGAAAATAGGAAATTTCGTTTTATTATGAAAAGGAAATTAGATTTGCTTTGTCCTGACGGTTGTGGCTGTGGTGTCGAAAAAAACATTTTAAGAATACACACACACACACACACACTGAGTAGGATTTTTATTGGATTGGGTGTTATTCTTGGAAATTAATTTCGCATCGTTTGTTGGCTTAGATTTCTGGTTGTCTTCTTTATCGCGTTAGCTTTTACCCAGTTATTAGCTAAAGAATATTTTTGTATACATGCGGGCGGCGTTTGAGATATAAAACACATTTGTAGGTATGTCTGTGTACCTATATCCTGTGGGCATATTATTTCAACGATGGTAGATTTTATTTCGAAGAAACAATGGAATCGCTTGATTGTTTGCATAAATTGAAGTAAAATTCAAACAAGTGGATATTTCAAGACCGAATTTTAATTGCGCTTGTATTTGAATTCAAATTTGGAGATTTTCTAGGAAATTCTTGGTGTGTGCCACCTCACTTTATAGTCGCAGAGGTAGGTAGCTTTGTTCGAAGGTCTTACTCCAAAATGGCATTTACCGAAGGGCAGCTTAAAAATGAGCACTTTATTAAAAATGTACGTACCGCCATCTAACTGTCCAAGTGACAGAACGCGCTCATCCTGAAAAGATAGCAATAGTGTGCATGCATAATTTTCATTTTATTTCAAATATCAGTAGATGAGAACACAAGAGCTCAAGTTGTATCCACCCCCATGTCTATATTCCATTGTTCCTCTTCTTGAAATCAATGTTTTGTGTGATATTTTTTTGGGAACGGCCCTTTAAGTTATAAACGACGATTTTGCGGTCTACATGTCCCAGCTCTCTCAAACACCCAATACCAAGTTTTAGGACTAACCCGATACCGCTTTCCAGCTTCTATAGTTTATCATAGAATGTCTCCTCCAAAACCAGTCAATAAAAAACTTGAGCGAAAATATTTTTATTTTATTTTTTAAAACGGCAAAGGATGTCTTCATCTTCATCAACTTTTGATAGAGCTCATTTTATAGACCGGTAAAGAAGAGCTGGGATTATTGGGGTCGTATTTTCTTCAGATTTTTGAATAGCCGAAAAAAAGCTTTTTTCCTTTAGGTTTTCCTTGAATGTCGTTGCCATCAAAAATATATTTACAGACATAAAGGAAGCTTTAGATTCCTTCAACTCTTTAGACCGATTGACTATGAGACTGAGCGCTATGAAACAACCCTTTATTTACCTGTGCAAATTTTAGAAATTTTAGGCGATTTTTCAGAGTTGGGTAGCTTTACCGTTGACGACAGCTTGATGCCCGCAACTCTCTCACAGATATTACCCCGGCTGGATCGTTAGTTTCATTAGTCTATACCCCACAGAGTAATAATGTCATGCTAGACCGGCACTATACCTATTCGACGTCATTAGACGCCTCTTGATATTTCCGTCCTTAAAATTTGGCCCTCTATTTGACACATCGGCGGTCGGCGCAGTGGCTTAGTAGTAGTGTGTTGGGCTACTAAGCGAGGGGTTCCCGGTTCGAATCCCGAAAGAGCCAAATTACTTATTAAGGTTTTTTTCCAACGTCTGACAAACATCCGAGAGTAAAACTGTCATGAAAGAGCTTCTGAATTAGCCGTTTGGACTCGGCGTAAAATTGTAGATCCCTTCCATTTGTCCCAAAAATTGAAAACCCACACTAAACAAATGGTTGTGAGAAGCTAGGACCTGTCGCGTCAAAATATTTATTTATTTATTTGACACATCACGAACTGACTGATGGTGTTTCTTGTTTTTAATCTCCTGCCCTGCTGCTGCTGGCCGACACTGTGATCCAAAAGATTTGTGCTCTAATCTAATATATTACCTAGGTTTTGTAAAACCTTTCTTGATTAAGTCTGTCAAGCTGACTTTGATAGTCATGTCCTTACTTTGAATCAAAAAAAGCTACTTCGCTTGGCCAACCTTACATTGACATGCGACTGTTTTATACTAAACTAGCGAACCCGGCGAACTTCGTCGCGCCCCAATTTAACGCCTTGAGATAATCTCTAGCGTGATAATAAAACACCGATAATTAAAGGCAAAGACAAACAACGAAGACTGTTTGCCAACACGCGAACAGGCAACGTACAGCTGACCATGCGGAAAACAGTACAATTCGAGATTAATCCGACAGACTTCCAATGATAGGCCTTGAGATTTATTGATTGTCATCGCAAAAGCCAATCGAACGAAATGGAAGATCAGTTAGAATAATCGCAGTTCGTGGGATAAGGACTTTCTCTCCTTTGAGTTTGCCCTTAACGGTCGTCGCTTGAATCAAATTGTTCATCAGTTTCTTGATGGACACCCGGTCAACCGATTTGTGCAAATGCAAATCTCCAGCGACTTGACTTGGAATAATCAAATTCAAGCTATGGACGTCCTTATTCTTCGCTGCTGGTTTTGCCCGTTCACTAATCCAATCGAGATTTTTATAATTTTGTACAATACCAGGGAACACATTGGCGATGAGTTCCTCCTTAGATGATGTGAACTCGCAAAAATTTGCAGGGAACTCCAGTAATTTGGCAATTGGCAATTGCCAGCAGTTGTCTCGAGAACTCAGCAGCCGATTGGTCGTTCTGCAATGCGACTCCCATGTTCGTGGTCAAATTCAACTTCTTCCACAAAAAAGACAATTTCAGGCATGCATTGAGATCATCGGCAGCAATAGATTTCAGGATTACAGGAAGCTTTTGACGAAAATCTCCGGAGAGCAATAACAAAGCCCCACCAAATCGTATCGAATCACCTCGTAGATCCTTAATTGTTCGGTCAACTGCATCCAAAGCTCGTCTATGCGCCATCGTACATTCATCCCAAATGATAATTTTGCCTTTTCCCATCCGTCTTCCAACAGTGTGGCAGCAATGCCAGAGCATGCAACAGCGAACGCAATCTGAGATCTTGACCGAATTGTTGCCAGAATTAACGAAATGACGAATGTCTTGCCTGTGCCACCGGTAGCATCGAGAAAGTAAATGCCTCCCGTCAACAACCCTTATCAACGAATCGTACACGTACACGTACAGAAGAACTGCTCGGCATTCAAAAGCGGCACATTTTTTTGGACCCTTTCGGTCAGCTCATACCGATCATAGTCTTCCACCCGTTGAAATTCGCGCTTGAATGCATCGTGCATCGAACTATTTGGCATTGGCATTCCCAATTTCGACAGCAGACTGCCGCACATGAGTACGTATATGTCTTCGATCAGAACTAACGCTTCGTTGCGCATCCCGTCGTTAATTTCAAGATCGAAATTCGAAGTTGTCGTGCTAGCTATGTGCAAAATGTCGTCAGCCACGTCGCGGTCGGGTTCAAGGGATGATATATCGCTATGATGATCGCAAACAATGTACAAATTTGATTCACTGGCGTAGAAAAAGTTGCATCGGCGAGCGTTCAGTTCCAATGTGTATCGTTTTCGAGCAAATTTAAACATTGGTAAACCTCCTGAAAAGTGGCGCACAGCACACCATCTCCAGTACGCAGGGAATCGAAGGTTGTAGGGCCTATAATGCTCACAAAAAGCTACAAATAATCAAATCATGCAATAAAATGCAAAAATTCGCCAAAAAAAAAAATTCAAATTTTTCGTGTTTTTCCGGAAATTTCCAAATTTTCGACTAAAAAATTTTGATTTTTCCATTCGAAAAGCCATTCCGGAACATTTGCACAAAAAATTCCATACAAAAAATCAAATTTCGATTTTTCCGATTTCCCGACTTTTCTGGAGGGTTTTCCCAAAATTTTCTTTCGTAACAATATGCTCCTGGTAATTACGAGGAACTGAAAAGAAATTTGAGCCAAATCGGCCCAGCCGTTCTCAATTGATGATTCACTATACATTTTTCACACCATTTTTATATATATAGATTGTACTAGAGATGCATAAGTTCTTTAAACAATAAAAAAAAACATTGTTCGTCGCAGCTCGTCGAAATATTGTCTAAAAAAGGTCACAAATTTTGCCTGAGGCTCAACATGTTTACTTGATTGCATGAGCACATGCAGAAGCACGCCTGATGTAAGTCTTCTTGTAGTATGTTGATCAAAATCCCAGAAGAAACGAGATTCAAAGTAAGGGCTTGTGAGCTCTGTCGAAAATGTGCCCAGCCTTCAAAAACTTATATATCTCTTTAATGGAACTACCGATTTTAATGAAATATTTTTTTTTTAGATAAAGTAATTAATAAATAACGAAACACAAAATGCGTTGTCTAACACTAGTATATATACTAAATATATATTTTTTTCTATAGCATAAAAAGGCGATTTATTTTGGCTCAACTGAATAGGTTCAGAAACTTAAAATTAGGAAAAAAATTCACAGCTTTGTTTCTTGTTAATATAAATATACAGTATTTATTTAATGCTAATGTAGTGTTTTGTACTCCCTTATTTGTTGAAAATAACTCTTACATGCGGTTTAGCAAAGACTTATCACGTTTTCCAATATTCGTAAGCGAAATCGTAGAAAAGGCTTTTTTAATGACTTCAATCATAGTTGCAGAATCGTCTAATTGTCTCCCGCCCTCATAAAGTTTCGGAAAAAAACAGTCCCCAAACGTTCTCAATAATATTAATGTGCAGGGAGTAGGGCGGCCACTCAGGCAATTTTACATTTTGGTTGTTTATCCACTGTTTTACTACTCTAGCTGTATGAATGGGAGTGTTGTCGTGCTGGTATGTCCACGGAATCCGTCCGAAAATATTTGAAAAACGTGGAATAGCCTTTTATAGTACAGTTTTGTATGCATTTGCGTAAATTTTTGCTGATATAAACTGCAACTTACAAGCTGCTTAATACGATATTGCCCCTTACACCATTACGCCACCTGCACAGGTGTGGTGACGACTTAAGACGCTTTCCTCCTTTCGCAGGTCTTAAAAGAAGTAGTTGTAGCCGACCGATCTATCCAGGTTGAATTGTTTTTCTGCGGAAAACAGGACAGTGTGACACTCCTTTTTCCACGTCATATGTTCTCGAGTAAACCGAAGGCGTGAAGCTTTACGCACATCGTTGAGAGGTGTTTTTTTTATTTTTAGCATCAGCAAATGTTTATCACTTCGAATTATACATTTTACAATAGCCAGACTTGCATTAAAACCTCATTCTTCCCTGATTTTGGCAGCAGAACGTTGAGAATTTGAAGCAGTTCTGATGATAAGTCTTCTATCAGCTGTTGTTGACGCGCATTGAACACCTCCTTTCATACTATTTTCATAACGGGATTGATAACGAATGAAAATACTAACAATATTTTGGCTTCAACCAATTTTTACAAACTTATTTGGCCTTTTAAAATTAGTTCAACTGCTTTCCACGACCCATTTTACAAAAAAACATTAGAATTTACTTCTAATTGAAAAAAGAAAAAAAAATACGTCGATACGTTATCGCTAAAGATCACAAACTGAAGTCATTGCCCTTGAACCTAATCAAATGAGCCAAAAAAATTACTATATTTATTGGGGAATCCCTAATATTATTAAACCATATATATATAAAAACCGTTTCACAAATCGCTATATTTTTATTTCTATGTTATGTGTAAGCTAATGAAGGTTCAAAGCATGCAATAAAAGAGAATATTATGTAATAGAAACTGAGAGAAAAGAAACATTACACCCAAATATTGACCTTGTCAATTTAAATCCCTAAACAATGATCTGACTTCCGTTTGGCAAATTTCTATCAAAAATAATTGTGATTTCTTATCCCTTTCAAGGCGTACCTAAACGTCCTTACTTTTATACCTACAATTTGAAAAGCTAACTTTTTATGCCTTAAAACTCAATCAAACCATATTACCATATCTATTTAAAATTAATTTGTTTGTTTTATTTTTCGTTTCAGGTTCGTACTGTATAAATGGTAGTTATCTACACAAAGCTGTGAAAACAAATGGCAGCTTACTTCACAGTAACAACGAAAAATCTTGTTATAAAATCAGGACTGGGCTTTACTAAAAAAAAACCCTATAATCAAGTAAAATCCAAGTCAAATATGCCCCTACATGCCTCCAATTTTCTAGAAGACGTGTAAAATAATGGTAACGTGTGTCAGGGATAAAATATCAAATTTTAAAATTATGTACCTTAGCTTAGTGAATTTTAAGCTGAACATATTTTCCAAAAAAATAGATCTAGGTACGTAGAGATGACACTTTAAGACTACTGATCCCGACAAACATCGTCTACCCACTCAAATGGTCAAGAAGTATCTCCACCTCCACTTCCCCCAAAGATTATAACATCAATTTTCCACGCAAAGAGACAAATAGCTGCTTGTATACTCACAACACACAAAATTGTATGGGAAAACATAATCAATTATCGTCATTACCGTAGAGATTTTTCATCCTACTCGATGTATCTATTAGTATACAGTCAGTCCATTGAGGGGTAGGCATAATTGGTTCTTAGCTTCTAATCGATCATGTAAATGACGCCACTTTGTATAATAGTAAGCGCCACCCCAAACTCATTGCCATTGCCATTTCCATTTAGCCAACTTGGTATCATCAATTTTATCTTTTCGTAAATTATTTTCCACAAGTGACCTCACTCGACGGTTCGACAGCCAACAACTACACCCACTGCCGATTTGCCATCCACTTAAAGATGTAGGTTGTGCGCCAGAGACGCAGAATAGCACTTTATCATGCTCTTTTCAGCCCGGAAACTAGGCCAAGAAACAACTGACCAAATAATATCGAGATGCGGTACCATTCCTTTCAACATTTTATCCCATAAAATTCGAATAAATAAATTATTCATGCACTTTTAGCTCTGCATTTCGATTTTTGCATTAAATCTGGATACGGAATGCAATGTCCTGTCCAGGCTTAAGTGTTCCCACGAGGGCTGGCGCGCGATGTCGTATTATTGCCATGTTGTCGATGCTTTCGTGGCGCTTCTGGTTTGGTGGAGGTGGAGGGAGTGGACATTTTTTCGATCGCACTTTATCGTGTTGATACTATATAGGAGCGGACGGGGTTTGAACAAATGAAATCCATTATGATATAACTCAAAACTTCCTTCTGGGTATAAACTGGCCCAGATTGAGAGAGCGCTTCAAAGTGTCCCGCACTAAATAATGCGCAGTTCGTCTACGAGTAGAATGCGAATTTCGGATTAAACTGATACTACTGGTACTGACGCGCCCGAGGTAAAATATGAACAAACAATTACCCAGTTCCCACCATGGCCGAAGGCGGATGACGATGAGGATGAGCGTGATATGAAATGAGAATTGAGTGAATAATGGAGTGTTCTAAAGTACACTGAATCGAATGTCAGCAGCAAAGTGATGAGTCATTATGGCGGTCAGTGGTTCCTGTTGAATGACAAGTGCGAATCGAGTTGAAAATCTATGCAAATGAGTGCCTACAGCTGCAGATGCAGCAAAGTATTGACAAAGGACTTTGAATTGAAGTTGTGTTATATGCTTTTAGATGGAGTTTCATTAAAGCAATTTCAGGGAGAAATGGTTTTTAATGTGGTATTCTATTGGGCTTCTCAGAGTCTGCTCTCAGATTTCAGATTTGGTGGTTCTTCACCGAAAAAAAATATGTTAAAAACAGCCGTAACATTGATATTTTTCATTGACAAAATTCAGCTGATGTTGAAAATGTAATTTTAACAATGAATTTATGTGGAATTGATATTAGAAATTTTAAAATTTTAATATTAAAAATGTGAAATTGATACGACAAACATATACCTACTTTTGTATTGATTTTTGATATTAAAATTGCTTTCGATATGATAGAAACGTAAAATTAATATTGATTTCATTTATTTCTGATAAGAATAATTTAAATTTTTATATTAAACATGTTTAATTTATATGAAATAAATATAATTAATCAATTTTATATTAGAAATGCAAATTCAATATTAAATTTTACTTACTTATTTTAACATCAACATTTAAGTTGAATTAAGATTTTGTGTTTTTTTTTTGATAATCCTAAAATAGTTTTAGACGAGTTTGTACTTTTTCTTCAGTCATAAAACAATTAATAATTACAATTTCTTTTAAAATATTTTATTTCTTATTAAACATGGTCCATATCAAATATAGTATACATGAATTGGAGGACTTGTAAAGTCAGCAATAGCTATTATCTTCAAGGAGCTGCTTACAGAGCATAACTCATAGTGATCTATAAATTTTATGATTTCAACTTTTTAGTTTCCCTTCCTTTCAAGTCCTAAGTCATTTATTGTCTAAATGACAATGTGGACAATGCTGCTGTCAATTGCATTCTGTATTGTGGTTTTTTGCACCACTGTTTTGCCATCTTTCTTCGTCACAATAATAACATTACAATTATGGAATCCCTGGAGTCTATAAATAACTTTTTATTTTTTTTAAAATACATATGCGTTGAATTTGTGAACTTACTTTTATTAATATTTATCTTTTATCTTTTATATACATATTTGGCATAGTTTTTCCAGAGATTGATTCAACCTCCAAAGAATCCGGAAAACTTTGAGAGTTTCCAAAATCATCATCCCCTATTATTCACGATAGTACACATTTTTTTTATTTTCACGGTTTTTTTACATAAATAAAATAAAATAAAATTTAACACGGAAAACACTCTACAAACGATCCGATCACTACGCGTAAACCACTGCAAGTGAAACTCAAATTGCAGTTTCAGACTTTCGTTAGCAACTGCCATTTAACATTATTTAAATAAAATTAATATGTTGTTAATATCAAAAATTTTTGGCCACGGCTTATTTTTACTTGACTCATATAAACAGCACATTTTATCAATATTAAAAATACATTTAATCATATTAGTTTTTAACATGTAATGTATATAAAAATGAAAGCGTATCAATTTTACATTTTCAACATAACAACAATAGGCATAATGTAGAATTGACATTAAACAATGTAAACATTATATTACAGAACATCATTCAAAGTTTGATATTGATTGTTGATATGGGAATGTAAACCGTTATTTCAAAAAATCTAAGCTTTTAATGTAAACCTGACATGAAAACTATCAATCTGATATTTTTAATATTAAAAAAACACGTTTTTATTCAAATTTTGAAATTTTCCCAGGAAATTAAAGTTGATATGACAAAAATGTAAATTTGAAATTACATTTTTTTTTTAGTGAATCGAACACAAAATGCTCTCCTTTTTGTTGATATTTGTGCAAGTGGAAAATGTGCAGCCTTCAAAATTTGTTTTCGCTAAATTTTATATTAAAACATTCCAAAATATGCGCCCAGATTGATTTTTTAACATTTGCACATAAATAATAAACTAAAATAGATTCATCCGATTCAGTGCGTTTCTTTGCTGATAAATCTCATGAAAAAATCAATAACACCAAAGTATTTGACATTTGTTAGACTTTGAAGTGTGTTAATATTTACATTTTTGGACGACGAGTTTCTGAAAACTAGGGAACAATTTACATTTGACCTGTGGAATGAATATTATCTAAAATTTATGCAATTTTGTAAACACTAAATCACGCACTATACCAAATGCAAAAAAGTGATCTCATTTTGTGTTTCATTGGGCACGAAAAGTCTGAGATCTCAGAGCAAAATCTGAAAATCCCAATGGATAAAACTGCGTTAGAGAAAATGCATATTGGGTTGCAAAGAAATTTAAAAGTCCAAACATTTAATCTCGAAGTAGATAGTTTCTACAAAACGTTTCTGACAGTGGCATCACTTGCATCACAGCTGTATTTTTATTTTTGCCAGCTCGAGATACCACAAACCACACGTGTTGCTGGATTGATCCAGTGTTCTGAATCGCTGCATTAAGGAACTTGGAATATTCCGATGAATTTTTGTACTTGGCCTTTTTGGAACGATTTGTTTTTTTTTTAATGCAAGAATTTATAGCAGGAAAGCGTTTTCAAGGTATAAATCGTTCGACATATGTTGACTTGTACATTTGCTATACAAAAATAATTGTCTGGCTTCAGTAGCTCAGCCATTCAATACCCACAATTGTTGTCAAACCGATATGGTTTGTTTTTGACGCGCTATACCTAATTAAATTTATTTTTGTAAATTATCCAGTTTTTAAGTACTATAAAAGACTAAGTCTTATTTGTACACCTGAATAAATAATAATTGAATTGAATTATACTAACAATGAAACTAAAATGTGCCTCAATAATGTCTGGATTGTAAGAATTACATTTGAACTCCACACGCATTATTTTGAGCGATATTTCTCCTTAAAAATCCTTGTGTTTCGGCAAATATATTTTTTAATTATTATGTACATAGATATTCAATTTTTTCTAAAGCTGTTCAAGCGCGAATCGATTTCTGTCAATTTGTATTTTTCGAGGAAGAGCTGTCATTGTCAGAATTTAAATAAATTAAAAACTTAACCCACAAACAATGAACGCATTGGAAATATGCGGCCGCATAATATCACGGAATTTTATTTCTCAATTAAGCTAATAAATTTAAAAACACTTTTGTTCTTCGTATAAGAATTACATTTATTGCCTGCACTGTACCGAGTACATTTCCATGCCTCCAACGAACTATTGACGACTGAGCTGTCTGTTTTCTGTTCATTGCCAGACACTTGTGTTTGTGTGTTTTATTTTTATTATCAATTCCACGCATCTCAGTTATATGGAACTGCAGAGGTATATATTTAACCATGCGAAATTGTACCAATTTTACTCCTACTCCTCACAAGTGTATAAATCACAATTCGCTAATCGCCACTATATTTCTGGCTGGTTTTATGATAATCTACTTGTCTGCACCATTGCACTTAAATCAATTTAATTGCGAAAATAAATCATCGCTAATGCGCGAGCATAAAACAATTGAATTTGTTTTTCAATTGAAATTTTGTGCAAAATTTCATTAAACACCAAAGAAAAAAGTGTCCATTAATATATACAACACTGGCCAGTTGGTCCGCTACAGTATTAAGCTAATCTCTTACTCTCTTTCGTCCAGCAGCAGTTTCCACCTGCACCGCATCGCATCACCAGCCAGCGTCCTATAAATCACCCAAACAATATTCACACAATGGCAGCGCGCTTGTCCCCATTGGGTACAGCGGCCGCATTGTCCTTGTTTTTTGCTTTTATTTCACATGAATTTTAAAACGAATACAATTGCAATTCACATGGCAAACCAAACAAAAAAAAAAACGCCGTGAGACAACATCAACAACCAGCAACCGTAGGATGCGAGTGCATTCGCCCGACTTTAATCTCTACACGATTTTCGGATTATGATTAAAATAAGCAGAGAAAAAACCACCACCCAACGGGTTATGGCATCGTCTGTATTTGCCACCCAATTACATTTGCCACCCGCTCTCAATATAGTCTCCTGCATCGGGAATATGATCCCATATGAGTGAGCCCCAACTTTGGACCAATGAAGCGAGTGCTCGGCTCTGTACCAGTGAGTGTTAATACTTGCGCCAGGCGGTTCGCTCGCCATTCACCTGGGAGCCACAAATAATCCCAGACACCACCTCCTCACCCACCGCATCCAGGGAATGAAATTATTATTAAATGGGTTCCCTATCCAAGGGTGTCCTTCCAACGTCCTCCTCTAAAAAAATGAATTAATGAAGCATTGTACAACCGACACAAACCACAGAAACCTACTTCACATACAAAAAAAAAAAATAAACAAGAGAAACAGTTGAGGGTTTAATTCACGGTTACAGACAATCGATGACCATCGAAGTTCGAAGTCCTGTGAGTGTGAGTTGGACTAGGATTACTTTTCGATTATTTTTTTTTTTGTTTCATTTTAGGTCCACTCCAACACGAATATGAATGCGAAATTGCATGTGGGAATTAAATTGTATTCCTTTGTTTATGCTAGCACTTCTGGTATTGGTTTAACAGTAATAACCGTGAAAAGAATAGGATTTTTGGTTATTGTGTATTGCAGGGGGGGAGAAATTTATATCTTTGCGGCATTGTAAGTGTGTGTAGTTTAGCTCTGTATACATTTCGAGGTAACATGACTGATGGTTATTACCCGAATTGTAAACCCACAGAACGATTAATCATCGCAGCGATATAGAAGTCGATTTTTCTGTAATTAAAATGGATACACTGTTCAGGTGGTCAAAACTTGGAAAATATATAAATAAAACAATATGTGAGAGATTGTACTTCTGGTGGGTGTCTCATGTATCCTGGAAGAAATTGTATGACCTTTTTTGCCAACCTACGGTCTTCTTTCGGATTTTTGTAGATAATTGAGGAGATTCCTCCAAAGCCACAAGTTAGGCTTGGATGTCAAAACAGACCATTTTTTCAGCTCATTTGTAAATTCGCGGCGATTTGTTATTTATGTGCTGTGTTGTAAATTTGTTGGTCAATGGCGGACTGTCCCGATACAAAGGACCCATTTGTCTATCATATTTTGTTGCAGCCATCACGGTATTGAATTTTATATTGGGGAGACTTCTGCTTCTGTAAGGAACCTTCATTCGCCGGGACCGCCGAATCTTATGAAAGTACCCAAATGGGTTTCCATGAGATTCAGTCAGATTACGCTGACTTAATTCATTGTGAGATTAATTGAAGTTGTACGTCGTGACAAAAATCACCAATCACACATTCATATTGATCTATCTCAATGGCACATTCATAGCGCATGACCGAACTCAACATGAGTTTCGTCCATTTTTGACACTACCTTAAGCCGACAAAATCTACTATTATGGTTCAGAACACTCATTGTGCTTTCTTACGTCCAACACAAGCTTCTAGATTACCAATGGCATGCCACCTGAACTCTAATGTGGGTGAAACCAAAAGCAGCCTCCTCTTAATCGAAAGGTGCGAAACCTTGAACGTTTACAGCTCCTTTTAGAATGATCAAGAGAAGGGTTCAGCTAAAGTAGAACTAACTATCTATGATCTATTCAGAGTTTCAAAGCCCAGTCATGCAACATTTGAACTTAGTCTTTTCGTACTTTTTGGAAGGATTTGCACCTTGTCAAACTGTTATTCTTAAGACGCTTACAAGCCTAAAAGTTGCAGACGGGGATTTGATTTTCTTTTCATTTTACCTAAATTAAGAGGTTTTAAAATTCAGGATAGGCATCATGTAGGTCGCCCCATTACTTCGCTTATAGAGGGAGCACTGCATCCCCCCACCCAGTTTTGGAACAGCTTTTTTTATATACTTTTATAGTTTTCATTGATAGAATGGGAATGGGTCGGAATGGGTTTTCTGTGCGCAACTTACGAAGTGTTTAAATCAGTTCAGTGAAGATTATGGGCTTCCTTTCACCTTTCAACTTTGTTCCAATAAAAGATTTAATAGAGAATTTGACAGATCGAACAATTACAAAATACTACGTACCTAAGCTGCTGCTTCATTTCTTAACAAGAAAAAGAAGTCAAAGGTCCCTGTAGAAGGTAAATAGATCTACCTTTTCCATTTGTCAGGCCCATCTCATTTTGGAACTTATAAAATAACAGTGAAAACCGTCTGTTTAAGTTGTATGACATCACATGTCTTATTAAAGGGCTCGATGCTAAGTCGAACTATTAGTTCTTTTCCCAAAATCCCAAAAGCAATTTTGTCCGAGTCGCGTTTTGCGTCCTGTAAAATATTTTCCTTTTCGCTCAGGGCTGTGCTTTTTAAGACGATATACATTTTAAGAACCCGCTTCGTGCCTGCGGTGCCTTCTGTTATGACTTTCCTAAGACGCAATATAGGTTGAGAGGATTTGTGGGCTTTCTCCATCATACCACAAGTGTTCGTAGATGACTTTGAAAAACTCACTTACCCACCTTGTAGATAAAGACTTAAGGTACTACTTTTCACCACCAAAACCAAAATACCAACCTTCACACTTCCCCGCTTAAACAACCAATATCTATCTCTATCCTCCAGCGCCAAATATCTGGGAGTCATACTTGACCCTAAACTCAACTGGAGGTCTAACATCGAAAACCGAGTGCGAAAGGCTAGCATAGCCTTCTTCGCCTTTAGCAAAACTTTCGGCAAGAAGTGGGGACTTCAACCGAAAATGGTTCGCTGGATGTACACAGCGGTGGTACGTCCTATCCTCACATATGGATCACTCATTTGGTGGCCCGCCTTAAGTAAAGCCTATTATATCACGATACTTAGTAGAGTCCAAAGAACAGCTGGAGTTGGAATCACGGGAGCCCTCCGGTCTAGTCCGACCGATGCACTCAACGTGATTCTTAATATCCTGCTAGTGGATCTGGATATTAAAAATGTCGTAGCATGTGGTGCTGCTAGATTAAGAGAATCAAAATGCTGGTCAGAAAGGCCCTACGGCCACACCAACATCCTACTTTCACTCCTTGCTGGGATAGGACGTATATCTACAGACTACATTATAACCAAACTTAACTTCCATAAAAATTTCTCAGTTAGATTTCCCTCTAGATCAGAATGGGAGAGGAACGCGCTCGCAAATAAATTCGATATACCCATTTTCCAAAATGAACTGTGGAGTGGAGCGGGCGTTTTCTCATCTGTACTAGATGTTTCCATGTCTTTTCGCCTACCCAACACAGCCAGTGTCTTTCAGGCTGAAGTTCTGGCTATTGGGGAGGCGTGTAGTATAGTTATGAACCGTGCGACACCCGATAGAAAAATAGGCATCTTCGTTGATAGTCAGGCCGCGATTAAGGCCAGGTCTTCATTTAAACTTGCTGTGGACTGCAGGGAGAAACTGGTCATGGCAAGTCATCGTTTTGAAACCACTCTCGTCTGGGTTCCCGGCCATAGGAACATAGAGGGAAATGAGAAAGCCGATGAACTTGCTAGACGTGGTTCTTCTCTGAGCGTGTCTTATGCGATGGAAGTTTTTCCTCCGCTGGGACACATAAAGAGAGAGATCCTCCTTCACCACACTGCAGTGGCCGTGACTAGATGGGTGAACCTCACAAACTGTGTCATTTCTAGAAAGATTTGGCCAACATTCGACGAAGGCAGAACAAATAACCTCCTTTCCAGAACGCGGGCAGATGTCGCTAGACTTACTGCGATTAGTTCGGGCCTCTAGGAACTCACGCAGCCAAGCTAGGCATCCCCCACAACGCCCACTGTCGTAGCTGCGCTGACACTAACAAGAGTGAAACAGTGTTCCACCTTCTTTGTAAATGTTCGGCTCTAGCTAAAACAAGATACAGTGCCCTAGGTAGTCCTTTCTTTGACGATCTATCTGCCATCCGGGACATCCATTTCAACAACATCATCAAATTTCTTAACTCATCAGGCTGGTTATAAGCTACCATAACATACGTCACCCTTTCTACCTTCAGGTTCTACTAGTTGTAGTTTCAAAACGGCGCTCAAGCGCTACTTGCGTTTTTCCCTAATCAGGATGGAGGGAAAGCAACCACCTAAAACAACCAACCAAGGTACTTCTTTGACATGTTACGTCTTATAAGAGTTTCGAAGCTCACCAAGTGGTACTGATGCCGTTTAAAGAGTTTAGCAAGCTATATGGAGTCAGGCTTTACACTGATCGGTTCACCGGCGGTAGCAGTTTTGAGGAGATGATGCCTTAATCGGAGCTTTAAAATGTCTCCGCATCTTTAAATCAAAGTTTGTATTTTTTACCTCGTTTAATACAGATTTGGACGAGCCTTAATGATGTAGGTACTTCCATTTAGTCGTCTCCTGTCACATGTGGGGAGCTCTGCAGTTTTTAAATATGCCGTTGCTATTAACGACAAAAGTTATTTTTTTAAATGCATCACAGTTTTCAAACTAAAGTCGTCCTTCTTCGTGAGCGAAAAACCTTTTAATTTGCATAGGTTTAAAAAAAAACGTACGCAAAAACCTCCATGCATTTCAGTTTTTAATATCCATGGAAAGGTCCTTTGAAGTAATTCCTGGTAATATTTTGAATACAAGTAAAAAAGACACACTCATCCCCCCCCCCTCCCCAACCGTTTTAGTATAATTTTTACAGAAAAAGTATTCAATGCATTCAAAATTTTCCAGAGGTAGGATAAGAAATTTTATTTTCATGTTCCACCTCCTCGTGCCATTCCTATTTTTCTGTGAACAATTTGTGATTTTTTTTTCTTCTCACAAAACCCCACCAGATAAAGGATAAACAGACCGCATGTAATGAAATTAATCCTTTGGCAGAAGCGGACACTAGAAACTGCTCTATAAAAGCATTTACACAGAATCAACGTAATGGGGTTTCATCTAAGAATCCTCTTTCGCTGCTCTTCGCATTTCACTGCCCTCTGTCAGAGCTGGCTGCTGTTATTTCATTTGTATCTTCTTTTTTTTTCATTCTCTCTCTATGCAGTTTATGCAGTGAATTATTTTTTTTACTCCTGCTTGGTGCTTTCTATGTCCTGGCCAGGCCATGTTCTGTGTTCTTGTTAATGCAATTTCTGCATTGCATTGCTTCCTGAGCCAATAAGAAAGATTTTTGTCCCATCCCTACGCCGACGGTCGGGAAATAAGGACAAAATACCAGTTGTGTAGAAGAAAGAAGCAGAAAGAGATATTCAAAAGTAATGAGGAAATCATTAACACACAGGGGCAAAAGAAAAAAATTCGAGACAAAATAATTTTCTTTAATTAGAAGAAAAAGGACAAAGTGGTGGCAGCAGTAGTAGCTGGCGCAGGACGGTGTCAGCACGCTGAAGTTGAAAGGAAACTAGGGACGGATTCGCCGCACGCAGTAAATTATTATCAACTTGAAGAAAATCTTTGACACGAAGAAAGAGTTGAGCAAGACCGAAGAAAATAAAGTGCACGACTGGATCGCACGAAACTTTCTCGTTCATATCATCAGTTTGGTTGGTTTATTTTTCTTTTATTATTGTTTATAGGCTATAAAACAAGATTTTTCAAATTGGTGATGCTGGTAGGTGGCCATGACTCAAAGTAGGGTTTGTGATGTAAGAATTCAGAGATTTGTTTTTGAATTTGCACGTGTTTGGGGTTAAATGAAGTGCGGGTTTCTGATAGTGTGGACTCCAATTGGTTGGAATTATTTTAAGGTTCATGATTAATATGGTTGAAAAAGGAAGAAGTGGGAAATATTTGCTAAAAAGGAGCTTCTAGTACCTAGTTGTAATTGAATTTTTACTGGTAGTACGGTAATTCTTAAAACACGGCTTTAATTCCATTTTTTAAGATAAACTAAGTAAGGGGTCCTATTAAGAATACTTATGTTATCATAAAAATCGGGTTTTGGTCAAAACCGTTATATCGGTTTGTGAAAAATAATGCATACAAAATAGTAACAAATATTGCAATGTTGAGTTCGAAAAATTATCTTGCTCAACTATTTAGCTAAAAACTGAGTATAGGGTATTGTTCAGGATGTTAGTATTACTTTGTTTTTAAAGCTTTATCCAAATCGAAAATGGCGTTTTCGAGATTTGAACAGTTTTCAAAATCAGCTTTTCCGGTGGTTAGAATCGAAAATGAAGGACGCAATAATGTTGAAAACGTCAATTTTACTCCAAGTATGCATTTTGGTCAAAATCGTTTTAGCCGTTTTCATGTAGGTAAAACAAAAGAAAACCAAATTCTCAAAATATGCCTTTTTTAAATAAAGTGCACGACTGGATCGCACGAAACTTTCTCGTTCATATCATCAGTTTGGTTGGTTTATTTTTCTTTTATTATTGTTTATAGGCTATAAAACAAGATTTTTCAAATTGGTGATGCTGGTAGGTGGCCATGACTCAAAGTAGGGTTTGTGATGTAAGAATTCAGAGATTTGTTTTTGAATTTGCACGTGTTTGGGGTTAAATGAAGTGCGGGTTTCTGATAGTGTGGACTCCAATTGGTTGGAATTATTTTAAGGTTCATGATTAATATGGTTGAAAAAGGAAGAAGTGGGAAATATTTGCTAAAAAGGAGCTTCTAGTACCTAGTTGTAATTGAATTTTTACTGGTAGTACGGTAATTCTTAAAACACGGCTTTAATTCCATTTTTTAAGATAAACTAAGTAAGGGGTCCTATTAAGAATACTTATGTTATCATAAAAATCGGGTTTTGGTCAAAACCGTTATATCGGTTTGTGAAAAATAATGCATACAAAATAGTAACAAATATTGCAATGTTGAGTTCGAAAAATTATCTTGCTCAACTATTTAGCTAAAAACTGAGTATAGGGTATTGTTCAGGATGTTAGTATTACTTTGTTTTTAAAGCTTTATCCAAATCGAAAATGGCGTTTTCGAGATTTGAACAGTTTTCAAAATCAGCTTTTCCGGTGGTTAGAATCGAAAATGAAGGACGCAATAATGTTGAAAACGTCAATTTTACTCCAAGTATGCATTTTGGTCAAAATCGTTTTAGCCGTTTTCATGTAGGTAAAACAAAAGAAAACCAAATTCTCAAAATATGCCTTTTTTAAAAAATCTATTATAGATAATTTAGAGAAAAACTGAGTTTGCTATCATGTTACGAATGACCATATTACCTTAAAAATACATTTTTGTTGCAATCGTATAGACCGTTTTCGAGATAAGGCCACTTTTCAAAAGTACCGTTATTCGACTTTTTAGCCAAAAACTGGGTATGCAGCCATGTTAACCCTATATATGGTAGTGCAAGTATACATTTTGGTTAAAATCGTTAAAGCCGTTTTCAAGTAAACCAAAATTAAATAAAGTCTTAAAAAACGACATTTTTCTAAAATGGTCCGTTGAACGATAATTATGGGAAAAACTGAGTTTGCCATCATGTTGGGAATGACCGTATTACCTTAAATATGAATTTTTGTCGAAATAGTTTTGACCGTTTTTGAGATATGACCAATTTTCAAAATTACCGTTATTCGATTTTTCTGCGAAAAACTGAGTATGCAGCCATCTTAGTTACACCTACTTAAGCCCAAATAACAATTTTGGTTGAAATCGTTAGAGCCGTTTTCGAGAAACTCAAAATTACTGAATACCGTTAGAACGGCAACACTTAACGTGCAAAAAAAAAAGTGGCCCCGAACTGTAAGCCTACCAACTCCAAATCCGAAGTTTGAAAGAAATCCGTCCAGCCGTTTGCGCTGTAGAGCTCAGGAAGGACGGACAGACGGACAGACGGACAGACGGACAGACGGACAGACGGACAGACGGACAGACGGACAGACGGACAGAATTGCGAGACCCACTTTTTCGAGTTCCTCTATCATCGTAATGTCAGATTTGATTAAAATCTCGAGTTCGATTTTTTGTACGATTACAATACCTTTCTCTTACTACGTATACGAGAAAGTTAAAAATCTATTATAGATAATTTAGAGAAAAACTGAGTTTGCTATCATGTTACGAATGACCATATTACCTTAAAAATACATTTTTGTTGCAATCGTATAGACCGTTTTCGAGATAAGGCCACTTTTCAAAAGTACCGTTATTCGACTTTTTAGCCAAAAACTGGGTATGCAGCCATGTTAACCCTATATATGGTAGTGCAAGTATACATTTTGGTTAAAATCGTTAAAGCCGTTTTCAAGTAAACCAAAATTAAATAAAGTCTTAAAAAACGACATTTTTCTAAAATGGTCCGTTGAACGATAATTATGGGAAAAACTGAGTTTGCCATCATGTTGGGAATGACCGTATTACCTTAAATATGAATTTTTGTCGAAATAGTTTTGACCGTTTTTGAGATATGACCAATTTTCAAAATTACCGTTATTCGATTTTTCTGCGAAAAACTGAGTATGCAGCCATCTTAGTTACACCTACTTAAGCCCAAATAACAATTTTGGTTGAAATCGTTAGAGCCGTTTTCGAGAAACTCAAAATTACTGAATACCGTTAGAACGGCAACACTTAACGTGCAAAAAAAAAAGTGGCCCCGAACTGTAAGCCTACCAACTCCAAATCCGAAGTTTGAAAGAAATCCGTCCAGCCGTTTGCGCTGTAGAGCTCAGGAAGGACGGACAGACGGACAGACGGACAGACGGACAGACGGACAGACGGACAGACGGACAGACGGACAGAATTGCGAGACCCACTTTTTCGAGTTCCTCTATCATCGTAATGTCAGATTTGATTAAAATCTCGAGTTCGATTTTTTGTACGATTACAATACCTTTCTCTTACTACGTATACGAGAAAGTTAAAAAAGCGAAAACAAATCTCAACAAGATAAGTTAATTAAGAAATTTTGTTTAACGAAAATAGGGATAATCATTGAAAGGAGACTTGCAGAGAGCAAGTAGCCTGAAAGATGCTTGAACTTTTAAATCGGAAGCAAGGAGAAAGTTACAACAAAAAAAAACTGAAAATGGAAACAAACTTTATAATTTCGGTGGCGAATAAATATTGCTTTAGTTTTGTATTTTTTTTTTCAGCGGATTTATTTTTTTTCTCAGCAAGTTGATGAAAGTTATCGTCGGGTTCGGGGGTTGGGAGTGCATTCAAAACACTTTTAGCGGAAACGAACTTTAACGCGTGCGGCATAATTTACAACAACTTGGGATGAGTACTTTTTGGAGTTGCGGGATTTTAATGGATGTTGAGAGATGTTGCAAATTTTATTTGAAATTATATAAACCATTTTCTTGTTGATGACTTTTAAAATTTAGAGATGCCTCTCAGGGAAGAGTCCTTTTCAATTTCTTTTTCCATTGTAGGAGTGCTTCAATTAGCCCAAGAGATGATATGATGTTTCTTTTCATTTAAGTTAAATATCTTAATTTAATAAACTAGTGCTGAGTTTCAGAAGGTCTTCATTTTGCATATTTTGACACACCTTTCATTACCGATTTGAACAAAACATCTCTCGAGAACTCTGTCTTAGTCAGTGTAGAAAAATCTTGTTTTTGAGGCGGTTTTTTGTAGTTAAGTACCTTTTATTTAAGGTTGAAATAGAGGGTAGGAGGTAAGTGATAGCTGCCCTCAGCCAATGATAAAATACTGCCAATCGATATCGAGGATCGAAAGGATCCTGTTTCCACCTTTATTGAAATTTTAGCGACTCTAACGATTTCAGCCAAAATTGATATTTGAGCGAAGGTTGGTGGTAAGAGATTAGAAGTGGTTTAGAAAACTGAACTCAAAAACGGTCTATACGATTTTAACAAAAGTTACTTACTCAGGAAATATGGTCGTAACAATTCCTAGCTTGATGGAAAACTCAATTTTTCTCTAAATTATCGTACAATGGATTTTTGAAAAAATGTATATTTTGAAAATAAGGCTTTCTAAATTTTACCTGCTTAAAAACGGCTGCAACGATTTTAACCAAAATGCATATTTGGAGTAAGATTGATGTTTTTTTTTAAATTGTCTATTGCGTCCTTTATTTCTCATTCGAATCACCCAAATCGCTTTCTGTTAATTTTTTTTAGTATTGCTTTAAAATGTTTTACCTACATACCTAATAAAATAAAAAATAAGCAACCAAATTGTTGGCAATGAACGGGAAAGTTTCGTGCGACCCCGTCGTGCACTTAATTTTTTTAAAATAAAATAGGGATACAGGTCATAGGGAAATTTAACTACAGTACTTACAAAGTGTTAACTGATTTTTTTTTATTAATTTATATTTTGTATACTTAATTGTTTGAGAATAACACAGACATTTGCGACCAAAGAAAATATTGCGTCTGTTGTGGGTTTTAAGTCTCTTTCGGCTGTGTCTTCGGTTAACCGCCTGAACCGTACCAAACGAGTGAAATCTCTGCTTCACAAGTTTAATATATGTGCCCATGGCCAAAACGCAATGTTGAAACTGCACGGACGAACAGTACATACATCTCCCATCGGGTTTTGACGTGTGAATAAAACCTCGACAGCCTTTGATTTTCCATATTTTCCAAATAATGACATAAAATCTCTCCCTATTGATATATCAAGCGCCATTCCAACCCAATAAGTCTGAGTAATAAACCATCAACAGCGATAGCTCCTTATTCGCAATATTAGGAATTGTAGCGCCGAGTAAATATTATGGCACATTTATGACCGAAGTACAGCATTCATCCCTCAGATTACCATCTCCTGTTCACTCCCCATCCCTATAGCTTGCTCCTTAATTCTGTTATTCCAAACAACACCATAAAATAACAAAATAACGATATGACAATTTGAAAATAAGAATAATAAATAAATAAATAAATATTCCCGTATAGTCTCCGTAGGAGGATTACTCCTTTTTTCCACTTTCCGCACGACGACACAGGACTCCCTTGTTAAGTATATTTCATACACTCGTATAAAGCGAAGTCGTCGTCGTGGCATATGTTTCGGCTGGCTGTTGGAATATGTGTACTCCAATTGTCTGTTTGGTTTACGACCGATGTAGTATAGTGTGCTTATCGTGGCATTTTAATATTATTTTCTTCCCCGAAAAAAACAACAATAACAAAAAATATCGCACCCCTTTCGAAGTAGCACGCGTGGGTGAGTAGAGTACATATACGATGACATATCTCATCCTTTCCATCAGTGTTTTTATTTTTTGGAAAGGACTAAACACATGGCATAGAAAGCAAAGCGGGACCAAGTGCCAACATGAGAGGAGAAAAAACAACTTTTGACTGAAATATGGTTATTCTCTGGCGTATAGCTATACTTTTCAAAAAGGGTGGGGGGGACAGGCGTTTCTTTTCGGGGCGTTGACAAATGCCTTAAATCAATTTTCAATTTTGACTTGATTCATATGCCTTGGGATCTAAGAAGCGAGCTGTCTCGTGGTAAACAATTGAAGAGACATTTTCTTCCGTTAATATTGGGAAGGGGCATATTTTTTTGGGGGGGTCTGTCGCTGGGCGGTATATTTTGTGTCAGAAATGTGACGTGTTTGCTTTTGTTTTCTAAACAGTGAGCATTTTCTCTTCTTTTGATTAAGTGCAGATACGAGGGCGTTTCAGGTGCGTTGAATAAGGACAATTAACATATGGAATGCGTTCGAATGCCATCGGCTGTATTGTGTTTGGGGTTAATCAACATTAGGGGCGGTTTAGTGTGGCGAACATTTTTTAGGTTAACACTTTGTTGGAGTTAACTTTGTTTTGGGTCGATTAAAACTGGCCCTGGAACGCTACCTTGGATCAGGAATATTTTATCTCGTCAGCTTCTTTGCTAGTGGTCGATACAGCCATCAAAGGTCGACGAATCTACAAGACTAAGCTAGCTAGAAATAAAACAAAAATGAACAGTCCTACAGTTCCGGTGAACCAAGCTTTCAATTAAGAATACTTTCCTTAACTGACTTTCGGTTGCTAAGTGCCAAGTCGGTTAAAGTCTCCTTCCATACATGTTCGACCCATCGAAGGCGAATTTTTCCTCTACAGCGTTGTCCCTTCAACTAATTCACGATATTTTTGTTTACCCAGATCAATTGCCGACTGCTCAGACTTTTTTTTGGCTCAGCCAATATACCTCCCTCACCTGGGCCTCATGAACAAATGCATAAATCGTTGAGGTTATCGTAGACATTTCTTTCAATTCAATCCAATTTTTTTATAATATTTCAAAAATATATCGAAGACAATTGTTGACATCTGCAAAGCCTTAAGGATTTGGATAAACTATTACACACACCGAAATCTATTACTTTTTGCTCTGAAATCGACATATAATGTTTTGTGGTTCCAATTTAGAATATCGAAGGCATGGCCAAGCAAAATCCCGAAAAAAACATAAACAAAATGACATTTCAAAAACTAAAAAAATTAAAAAAAACTTTACGCAACCTCTAAACGTAAATTTTGGCGTTTAAAGTTAAGCAGTCTCAAGGTAACGTTCTTTCTGTTTATAAATCACGTTTTCCCGCGTAAGGGCATTGTAGAAGATGCGTTAAGTTAAGCAGACTTTACGCTGGGTTTAGAAATAAGGCTGATATGTCTAAAATTTAAACAATCGAGGTTTATGTACATAACTCTTTAGATTTCTTTAATAAATTTGGTTTCAATTTACCACGAATTTTAACGGGTTTTTCGTTGAATATTTTTGGAAATGATTTTCGGCGGCCGTACGGGTTTAAATAAAGGGTTTTCCAATAAGAGGTGTTATTTTGAAAAATGCCATTTTTTGAGATAAATGAACGTTTGTTTTTTTTTTTTTTTATAATAAAGAGGAATGTATGCGGTTAATAATGAAAAACAACATCAGCCAAATGGCCACCACGACTACGCTTACAGGACCATATCCTTTTCATGAAATTTTCCATAACAAAATCGCAAAGTGGCTGCCCTATGTCCTCGATAGACTCACGATTTCCATCTTTGAGGTCTTGAATCGACGGCTGCGTTGTTGAAGCGTGTATCGTTCCATTTTTAGTAATGGCGTAGATTCTACTTGTCAAATGTCAAAAAATAACAGCTTCAAAAGTGACAGCTACCGAAATAGCGGAGCTATTCAAAATAACACCTCTTTTGGAAAACCCTTTATAATCGGAATGATGCTTCTTTTTGCAGTCTTTTGCTGGTATTGACAACTTGCTGTTTTGGAAATTAACAAGTGCTGCCATATTTAAACTATTTTAGTATATTCACCTTGAAAAGTTGTTCTATTATTGGAAGCCTCGTTCTGCTATAAATTTGATGCCACTTATTCTGTATACTTTTATGTACCACATGTAAATTTTGAACCTCTGCTGCACGTTCCCACGCCAAAATGCCTATACATTAGGGGAGATTCATCAAGTCCGAAATAGCACTGACCAATGACCATGTAGCCCGTGAAACTGCATTGAATTCCTTTTGCATTATTTTTTGCGCTGCTTCTAAATGTTTGTGACTTAATGCCTGTAGCAACAGCATGCGCATTGCGCAAATCCCGTGCTTTTTTTCAGAACGGGCAGCAAGTCATTAGTGTTATATATTATTCAAAATATTAGTGGACCAAACTTGTGGTACCCCATGTTTCGCCTCTTCTTCCTCACTTAAATGTTGTTTTTATTTTGACATTGACATCTGTCAGATAGCTTTCAAACCACGTCAATATTATGATTCCTCTTATTCCATTTAATGGTACAGTGATGCCAACATAAGAAAAAGAGAACAATGTGACAGCTGACAGTTTGGAATTAGGGGCAGCTATAGCGATACGTAAAATGCAACCGACAAAATTTCTTTGGGCCACTTAATGTTAATGCTTGAACTCAATCTTGGTCTTAAAATGTTGCTCATAAAGTTAGTTTATCAAAAAAAAATAAGAAAATTATCTTAACATTTTGGAATAAAAAAAACATTTATTAATTTTTCTGTACAGAAAATTTTGTTCGTTCAGAAATATAAATGAATTCTTTTTCTAGAATAATTGACGATAATTTACTTCCTTTTTTTTTGATAAACTAACTTAAGGTACAATTCCTAAGCACCATTTTAAGACCAAGATTTAGTTCAGGCATGAAGTTTAAGTGGTTAAAAAATCAAAAGAAAATTTTTAAGGTTTGGTTTTTCGTGTCGCCATAACTGCACTCTTAGTAAAAATGAAGCGCTATACGAAAGAACAACGCATTTTCATTGTTGAGCAATATTTTAAAAATAATAAAAATTTGTCAGCTACAGTTCGCAGTTTTCGCACAAAATATGGCCGTCATAAAGACAATGTGAAGAAAATAGTTGAGACATTTAGGGAGACTGGATCACTAGTAGGTGATTGTTGAGAAACAACATTAAACGCGTGACTATTTGGTGCGGATTTTGGGCTGGAGGCATTATGGGACCCAGTTTTTAGTGCCTAAATTATAAGATATGGATGTGACCAACATGTGGTTTCAACAAGGCGATGCCATACAGCCAGAGAAACAATTCAATTACTGCATGAGTCATTTCCCAATTGTGTAATCGGCCGTTTTTGTGATCAGAATTGGCTATCCATCTTACGATTTAACGCCATTTTATTTTGAGGTTTTTTAAAGTCAAAGGTGAATACAAAGTAGCCCACGACCACCGACGCCTTGAAAGAGGGAATTGGGAGGTCTAATAATTAAATTCCGCCACATTTAGGGCGTAGAAAAATTCAATAAAAGATTGCGTTTGCCAGCGAAGTCGTGGCGCCCATCAATCCGATATACTATTCCAAATATAACCCCAATCTCTATACTATATTCTACTAGCTGTAATCCCACGGCGCTGCCCGTGCCTTTCGTATTAAGTCCCGCCACAATTCGCAGAGTCGTTTTTTAAGGGAGGTGCAACGGCGCCCTTTTTGATTACTGCCCCATTGTGTTGAACACCATTTACAAATTCAAGGCTTCATAAATGTCCAGATACCTTTAGTAATTTTATTATTTTGTTACCTATATGGCAAGTGCCATATCCCGATTTCTATCCCGATTATTTTTTGCAAATGGCTTTGTTAACGAAAGAACCAAATTACATCTTAAGGTTTTTTCCACTGCGCCACCTCTCGCGAACGTCTGACAAACATCCGAGAGTAAAACTGTCATGAAAGAGCCGTTTGGACTCGGGGTAAAGCTCTAGATCCCTTCCATTCGTCCCAAAAATTGAAAACCCACTCAAAACGAATGGTTGTGAGAAGCTAGGCCTTGGGTCCCACAGACCTGTCGCGCCAAAATATTTATTTATTTATTTTTAATCCAAGGTTTTCTATTTGTATTGTTTTTGATTGCACTTTGTTTCCATTAGGGCCCAAAACTATACTATCTTTCAAGTTGGAATCAACCATGCGCATTCACAAAGTTTCATTGAAATCGGTTGAGCGGCTCTGAAGATCGACCACAGCGCCACCTGTTGATTCTCTCGCACTTAGCAGTAAAGTGTTTCTATCACAAAAGATCAACAAACTGTGATTTTGAAAATATTTTTTTTCTATATTTGAAGTGTCACTACTCGATTGCTATCCAGTTTATTTTTTTTTTTTTTTTTCAAAGTGCGTTTCCCCATGAAAAATGTAATGTGTGCCTACAACGCCACCTGTTGAAAATTTTCCAACTTTTCTTTTCTTCTAAACCATCGCTGATGTAAGACAAACAAAACAAAATAAAGATCATTCAAATCGGTTGAGCCGTTCTCGAGTTTTAAGCATCCGAACAAACCAAGATCCATTTTTATATATATAGATGAATAAAAAATATAAGCTTTCTAATTAAAAAATCTGTATTTTCTATCAAAATTACGTTTTGCGTGATTTATGGGACATCCTTTATTTATCCTATTTGTGAAACCTCCAAGAAACTGACTTATTCTAAATCAAAATTCTAAATTTTCTTCGATCTTATACTTTTCCACACATTCCAATACCTTATCTATTGCTGGGAGTATACAAATAATATTGTTGACATCTGATTTTCTTTTGCCCATTTGTATATTGGGCGAACAACTGAAGTTTTTAGCGATACTGAAACTGCTTGAATCTCATATTTACCATAATGTGTTATGACAGGGCCCAAAAAACTTCAACTTTAATTAAGACCAGGCGTGCGGTGGTCCTACGGGAAACCGGGAATTTTCCCGGGGCGTTTTTCAGGAAAAGTTGAAAATACAATTGACACGAATTTTAATGTTGATTAATTTGTTCTTAGTTTAAAATGAGTTTTTCTCATTTTTGTACTGGGTATACCCGTTGAAGTTCATGATATTTTCAAGATACTTGACTGAAGTTCAAAAATAACCTCTTTCCGGTATCGAAAGCTTCGTTAGCTTCTAGACCAAGGCTGTAAATAATAAAACCAGACACGTATTTGAAGTACCCCTCACTCAGTAGTCCAAGACAATAACCACTGAGCAACTGCTGCTACTCCTTCCTCTTGTCTATTACACCCACACCTCGATTGAAATGAAAGTTAACAACCAGTTTGTCCCAGAATTATGTTTGGCAAATAAACTGCACACTTACACACTCAACTACGTCGATCAATTTTCTGAGTGGGGACATATCATCCCCACAATGCACTCCATAGAAGTGCACTTTTTCCACAGTAGGTGCGGACCCCTATGTTGATGCACAGTAAGATAGGTGTAGCCTATTCAAGAAGGGAGCTCTTGTCGAAATAACTTCAGGCGCCAAGAATGTTTTGTTGCACCAAACCACACCAGACATCATTTAGGGATAGATACCATTCTTGTCAACTTATATCCTTTGACAGGCCGTAAACTTGACATTGGAATAGGTATACTATACATGCTGACACACCAGAATATATGCATGTGTCACGTCATTTCGTGTCGGATCCTTCGTTACTGCATCCCACAGAGAGAGCGCTAAGACCTCAGAGTGTTTTATTTGCGATTAGACGTCCACCATGCACTGCAGTCTGCAGCTCAGCTATGCCAGAGCTTACACGGTTCCAAATATCCATGGTCTATACGTGCACTTTTGTGTATAAATTTCCTGAACACAAATACTCACATCCTAGCGGAATGGGCTAAGGATTGAATATGTTTTCCATTATCCTATCTGTTGTGTGGAATTGGAAATGTGTGCAAAAGTTTTTCCTCGCCATTGTTGTGTGCGCAACGATACGTTTATTTCTGTTATTTTTTCTTGTCGTCCTTCTAAAGATGGCAACAACCAGAAACAGGACTTTCATTTGCATACGAATGTACTGTTTGTCCTGCGGCGCAGCCATCGTATAGATACGAACGGTGAAACACATTCGTCGTCCTGTACACAGATAGACAGACAGCATTCACAAGTTCATCCACATAACATGGCCTTTTGGACACACAAAGGAATCCTCCATGCAGCAGCAGCACCAGGCTAATGTCTGACTAACTTTGTCGTATCGCTGCGTGGGTGTTGTATTCCTGCACCGATGAGCGGTAAAAATCCTTGACATGCATTACAATGTCAGCAGGAAGTGCTGATGGTTATGTTTCGTTTTGTTTTGTAAAACTCTCCGGCTGCTTGTACTTTTCCCCATTTTTGTTTTGCATTGCCAGGATTTCGTTAGGTAATCTATTCGACTTGACGAACGAACGTGATGTGTAGCTGACGATGATGATGATAACGATGGCGACTCTGGCTTCTATGCATGCTAGGATCTGGAAATTTCGTCCCATTCCATTCGGTAATTACCCTTGGGTGTGCTGCAATGAGATTTCGATTGTGTGTCCATGTTTTTTGTTCATATATGGGTGGGGAGGGGTGTGGGACTCGTAGGGTGGCTGCTGTGGCCGAGGATTAGGTGTAGGTTGTTGGTTTTTGAATGGAATTTTCCATTGTTACAGACGTCTGTGTATAGATGCGTGTGTCATTGTCGCAAAAACAGTAACACTCCATACACGCTCTCTGATGATTGATAATCTTCCGTGTGCATTGTTTGCTAACAATTTGGTTTATGTGTGTTTGGGGGATTGGATTTCCAGAGACAAATTCGAAAGCTTTTGAAATAGTTTTGAGAATGGTCTCGTAATGGTAATTTTGGTCTGTTTGAGAAGGTTGTATGACAATGCAAGTTCCTCATGCTGAAAGGTAAACGGGACGAAGATTTTCAGGCAGCATTTAAGTTTGCAAAACACACATGCAGATGTTTTCACAAAGGACTATGGATGGATATGGCAATTGGATTGGTAATGTTGCAGTGACTCGGCGAAGCATCACAAGTAGGCTCAGATTTTTGAACGTTAAGCATATTTCAATTTGGGGATCCTAAGGTTCCATGCCCGAAAGTTTTGTGCCTGACTTGTCCGAAGTAAGTGAAGGAGATATCGAACTTAGGGAGCAATTTTTAATTGGACTTAAATGAAGTTATTTATCCCTGCCTCGTCTCAGTGTTACAGCGGAGGCACTCATAGGTTCGATTCCACAAAAAATCAGAAATAACTTCTTAAGGTTTTTTTTTGTTTTTGACTTGGCTGTCGGTCTTTTTAATAAATAACTCAATAAGCCGATTTCTGGCTTTTATCATTACCTACCAGTTTTAGTAGCAGGTAGGTTGCAAATTTCTGTCCGAATGTAGGCCTTGATGTATTTCAAGGACCCTTATGGATGGTTGACATAACGCAGGAATTAAAAAGCACCTACAGAAAGTGTCAGTCAGGGCTTGCAAATCCTCCCTCAATGAGAATAGTCGCTCCGGGAAGTGTTTACTCAAAAAAACCCACCCAAGTGGGAGCCTTTGTAAAATGTAAGCTCCAATTTTTCGTCTTCTTCACTCACGGTTTGCCTGAACGTAGTGACCCATGCAACGATTGACTTCCGTTCCGGGAAAGGGCCTAAGGGCGATCATAGGACATCCGTTCGAAAAGTAGGTCTCGACGAAAACCACACGCTTCGCACGCACGTCCCAAAGCATGAGGGTGAATGATCTGGAAGGATACAAGATTTAAAAACCCTATCTATATACCTTAACCAATCTCAACTTAAAAATGCTTATAAAATATTGCTCTGCATAAACTCGGCCTTCTCGCAAGTTTTTGAAGCAATGATGCAACCATAAAATAGGCAAATGTAACCATCCGGGGCAATTAATATTTGGAGAACAGCATATATCTGGATCTTGATAGGCAAAGGTGACAATTTTCTAGGTCATTCCTGATGCTCTTGGGCCTTTTTCATCTTAACACTGAATTCGTCAAGCTTCGTTCGGTTGGACCTCAAACGTAGAGCAATTATCTGCAGAGCTATGAATGTCTCTAACGGACAGACACCGACTTTAGAACCAGTTTTACAGTCTGATAAAAATATATGAAATTGTCCGTCTATCTGGAGTTGAATTTTATGGGAACAGTTTTATTATGAGTTATCAATCAGGTTTTTTTAAGCAAAAAAGGCATCAGTATCGGACCCTTGTAGGAGCTGTCGCAGCTTCTTAAAAGATATACCAGAAGATAATGATATACAGAACTGCTTGAACTTCATCAGTTGAAAAATGACGGAGCCTAGTAGAAGACACTTTTTAAGATTCTTTGCCTTTAAAATCACTTTCAGAGGCCTAGAAAGTTGACAGCTCTATGGTATCTAGAAATCCGGCACATAAAGCTATCTTGGGAGTCCTACATATAAGAAACACTGTTCAAATCAAAAAAAAAATAAATAAAAAATCGTTTAAATATCGACACAAAATGTTTAAACAGTTTTTTTTAAAAAAAATCATACTTCAGTATAAGGTTTAAATACCCGACCATTTCTTGCACTGTTTTGAGTGTAATAAAATTTTTCTCAATACTTTTGAAAGTATGTATGTATTTCGAAAAAAAAAAATTGCCAATAGCTCAAGACTACCTTCTTGAAATTTAGAGTCTAAGGTCGAAGCTTATTGCTATTATAGAAAAGGCTTCACTAAAAAATATTTTAACGCGACAGGTCTGTGAGACCCAAGGCCTAGCTTCTACAACCATTCCGTTTTGTGTGAGTTTTAAATTTTTGGGACGAATGGAAGGGATCTACAATTTTGCGCCGAGTCCAAACAGCTAATTGAGAAGCTCTCTTATGACAGTTTTACTCTTAGATGTTTGTCCGACGTTCGCGAGAGGTGGCGCAGTGGAAAAAAAACCTTTTTTCATTTTCATTTCATTTATTTCAATTTATAATCCTTTTTAGTGCTTAGGATGTAATTTGGTTCTTTTGGGACTCAAACCAGGGACCCCTCGCTTAGTAGTCCAACACACTACCTCTAAGCCACTGCGTCACTAGCCAAACGCACCTATGCCTTTAAAACTGTATGTATTTTCAAAACGCGGATATCCATGCACGCGCCTTGTGTACCCATCTCTAATGGGTGGTGAAAACAACCACCCTTTCATACGGAACGGATTACCAGTTGCTAATAAAACGAGCCCCTCTTCCCAACAACAACAACCGTTTTCAATTAACAGTTTTTCTATCAGAAAATCCATCAAAACAGTCCAGCAAATCCTCCCCAAAATAAAAACAACGAAAACTGTACAAAAACTCAAAAACGAAAGTACCATCCAAGTCCGCAATCTAATTTGCATTCGCAAATCGTTTCGCTGTAAACAAAGAGCACGTTTCGGATCCAACCGACTAAACATCAAGAGGCTTGTATCTATCCGAGAGAAAACTCACTCACCGCCACACCAACACGCTAATGACGAGTGTCCAGTTTCCAGTATTTGTGTATATCGGGTTTCACTCCTCGCCCTTCGCCATTATAAAATCAACAGCAAAAAAAGAAAAACACCAAAAAACAAAAAAAAAAAAGAGTTTTATTTGCTGTAATTTTATGCGCCTATTCAGACGTTCAATCCAGGACAACCCGAAAGGAGATTCCTTGCTTCTATTGTTTTTTTTTTTGCGCGCGCCTTTCTTTGAGGGCAACCCATGTTATATTTTCACTCCAACACAGACAGTACGTCCAAGGACTAACAGCAAAATCCCCAATCCATCACACAGTGAAAGGAAAATAGATTTTGTAAATAAAACATCCATTAGACGAATGCCAATAAAGGCTTCGTCCTGTGTCCACCCGCTATGTCCCTCAAAATGATCCACTAAAACGGTCAATATACGAGAATTGAATTGACAACACAGGGGAAAAGGAAAAATATTGGCGGATATTTATATCTAAGTGACGACAACGACGACGTTGTCCTGTTATATGTCGTCAGCCTATACATTTATAGTGAAAGGAATGGCAAAGGTTCAATCAATTGTCGACGACATGTGATTGCTCCTTTCGAATGTAATAAATATGATTGGCAAGGAGATTCTGTTGCCTTTTGCTTTTGTTGGTTGTTGTAGTCTTCCCATTGTGTATGTCCTTTCCGGTAATTCAAAATGAACAGAGCACACAAAAAAAGGACGACAATTTAGGAAAGGTCAACAAAAACCGAATTGATACACGATAATTTGCGAGACAATGGCACGCGAAGGAGCCACGTGAATTCTAATCCGGCTTTAGGTACTATACCTTAGCCATAACTGTGTTTTCGTTGGTTGTGTTTTTCCAAAAAGGAGTAGGGGTAATAGTCGTGTATCTGTATATCTAGATAGAGTCCAAAGGACATGTAAGAGGTTATCAAATATTTGCACAATCAAAGATTAAACCCAATAAGCATGATTAACGTTCACGTCAATTGTCTGCCCTTTGGGGGCGAAAAGGACAACTGTCGAGGAAAAAATGGACTTGGGAGGGGGAGTCCAGAAATCAATTGAGCAGGCCAAGGGTGCGCGATGGTCAAGGATTCACTCTTCAAAAACTCTGATTGAAATAAAACCCGGTGCCTTTTGTGTGTTGGCATTTGTTTTGGTTTCTCCTTAAGGAGGTTCTTGCGCCCCTCGTTCATACTGTATAGCTGTGTGCCGTTGTTGTTATTGTTTAGCGTATATTGCTGTGTCCGAAAGGGCATTTGAAATGTTTAAGTTGGTTTCAAGTTTCTTTTGTTTTGACAGGAACAGGAAATGAACAACGAAAGTTTATTTAAAATTAGATTCCCGATGTTTTTCTATAGTTGTTGTTGTTGTTATTGTTGTTCGCGTTGAGATGTTCGGGGGGCAGTCAAAGAAAGGATATCAAGTGTTTTTATTTGATTTTTCGTGTCCTGGTGACTGTCAGTCCGGCCATCGTCCATAGCGGGGACATACACCAAACGGATGTGGAAATCAAAAAAGTTTACTTCTCTGGGTAAGTTGATTGACATTCGAGATTGAACTTCAGACGGCGTTGGCCGGACGTTGGGGTTTGTTGTCCTTTATCGTGACCGTGAGTGGTCTGGTAAGTGCTTTAATTGTTCGGTTCGGATGGGGGGAAGTTGAAACTTTAAAATTAAGCAGTGAAATGAGGATGAAATTTTAAGGTGTTATTAAAAAGACTGTCAGTTCTAATGGAAAGTGTCACTTCTTAGAAAGTTGTATAAGCACTTTACCTTAGTTAATGTTTGACAGGACCATGTGCCCAATACTTTTGGCTACCGACAAGGAAGCTTAATACCCTTCAAATATTAACTGTCCTGCTGGACAGTAAGTTTATGGCTGCCGTCGGTTTTGGTAATTCTAAGTAGGAAAGGAAAGTCATGCACTAAGCTGAGCTTTATGATTCGATGATCTGTAACGACCAATTCACTTTCATTTTTTATTCAGCCTTTTGGGTAAAAAATCAAGTTCAGCCTAAAGGGAACACTAAGATTTGGTACCCTCATATAGTCCTGAGCACTTAGAATAGGTAGACTAATTTTGCTAGGAGCTGGCCGAATTTTCGCTCACTCTAAAAAAAAATAAACAGTTTGCGTAATAGGTTCATATAGAACCCTAAGCGTAATTTCACACATTTTAAGGGCTCTAAAGATGCGTAGCGCAGTGATTGTCAAGCACAGTATACAAAATCACTTGGTCAAATGCCCCAACACTCTAAAATGGAGAACTTGATAAGATATTATGTAGAAAAAAAGTCCACTAGGTTTGCCGTACTTTTTCCAGATCTCCCGGTATACATGAGAAGTCTTCAAAGAAAAACGTTGAAGTGGTCTGTTGAAACGCTTAAAATTCAGCAAGTTAGTCCACGCAGTTTAATCTATTTTTGGTCAGGCAATCAAACACATTTTACTACCAACAGGGATCTAATTTTCATTACAATCTCCACTCAATCTGCATCAAGCCCAACCCTACCATCTCCAAATTAAAAAGATGAAAAACCCCTTCAACAAAAAATAAAAAAAACTAACAATCTCCTTTATTTCCTCCTTTCAGATCATGTCCGCGAATTCAATTGCGGCAAACTCTACTACAGAACCTTCCATTTGGACGAAGATCGCGATTCACTGTTCGTCGGTGCAATGTAAGTCTACGCGCATTCAATCAAAATGCCCGGGCGAAAAATTAATTTTGTTCTCTCCTCCTTCACAGGGATAACGTTTTCCGTCTGAGCCTGAAGAACATCTCTGCGTCAGGATGCGATGTAAGTTTATGCAATATTCAGTTCACCTAAATGTCCTTTCCCCCCGCCGAGCACCAGTACCCCTTTGCCGTTACACAAAAAGATTTAACATTTTGAGCTGGTAAATCCAACTGCCAACTGTAGACACAAACCGCAGATGATTAATGAACTCATTTGAGCCATCATTCAAAAGGGAGCAGGATGTGGCTGCTTGCCGACTCACGTTCAATTGAAGCACGGGATTTGTTCCCACTGACAGAAAGTTAACGCAATCGCATAAATTTTCAATGAGGCGCGCACACACACCAACCGAAACAGTACAGTAAACTCACCCACGGGATGGCGGGGGAAAAAAACAAAACGCAGCGCTAACCAAATCTAATGAACATTTCGTTATGACACGCAACAAAAGTAAGTTTGCCAAACTGACGAGCGAGCGTGAATTCTTTCCCCCTAGGATATCCAGATACTAGTGACTGTCTGTCTGGTGTGTGTGGTTCTGTGTATGTGCCTGCGTTACTTTCCGCACCAGAAGCACCAGGGATAATTAATTATTAAAACAAAAGCGGGTAAAAGGTTCGCCAGGTGAGTTTGCTTCCGTGCATCGAATAGAATGCACGTAAGGAATATTTCCCTAACACACAATGGAGTCTTAAATTTGAGTCGAGTGATAGAGCAGGAGGACTTTTCGCCTGGAACTATGGTCTAGGCCAAAAGGCGCATAGTACCGCTCTGGGAATTGCCTATAAAATTCCGCCATTAAATCTGTTCATGAGGAGATTCTTTTGGGAGCGAACACTCAAAATGTTGCTCCTGCCGCCGCCATTGATGATGTCGATGGGGAGGAGATAGTGTGATGTGCGTTTGCTGTGGTGCCTATGCCTCATGGGCTGGGTTCTGGTGATGCCTTTCTAAATAATGCATGATTTGGTTTACATGTTGTTTACGGTTTTCGGTAACCGCAACGTGATTTATAAATCAATTAAGTTGAAAGCCAACGCGGAGTACATCTGGCAGATGAGTACTTTTGTGTTCCCGCATTCCCGCACGAGACACGAGACAGGACTCGGAGGTGTTCATGGAATGCAAAGTCAGCGGTAACGATGATGCTCTTGTTTTTTTTTTCTGTTCAAAGATAACCGTCGGTTTTGGGTTGCGGTTTGTTTTTGCGTGGAACCAGTTTGAAATATGAAAGTAGAGTACTAGATAATAGCACGTAGAGCCATCTAGGATTTGAACGAGGTTGCGTGACTAGGTTGTAGATTTTAAGGTAGCCATTGACCGTTGTAGGTATATTTTCTTAACGAAACAATTTCAATGCGAAACGATTTTGCTTCGTTTTTAAAATTTGAAATCAGATTTCGAAATTTTTAACCTTAAAGAGAGCGGCGGATAATCAGTGGATTAAAGTTCAAATGGTCAAGCCCGAAAACAGATTCTTTTTGGTTACTTCACGTTATCAAAACAAATCAAATAAACCTTTTGCAGCTGTCAATGTGAGAGTAATGTTCTGTGGAAATCTGTATACTAGGCAGATGTATGTTACAACATAATGAGATGTCGTCCTTATGAAGAAATACCAATTTTTTCGAAAACATCAAGAAATTTGTTTATAACCAATGGAAAGTGTATTTTAGAAAACAATTTAATTATGAAGTCAGTTATAAAACATATTTGGTGCAACAGTAACCCCTAGCTTATCACAACCTGTGTACAATCTTTTGCCGAGTCCAAACGAGTAGGTTATTGAGAATCTCTTCTATGACAGTTATACTGTCGGATGTTTGTCAGATGTTTGCGAGAGATAGCGAAGTGAAAAAAAACATTATGATGTGTGATTCCTCACTTAGTAGTCCAACACTCTAACCCATTAGCCACTGCATCTATCTGTCAGTTATAAAGAAATAATACCTCTAAGCGCCTACATTTAGCGAAACAAATTTTTCTAACCTAAAACTGGTACCTAATTCATTTACCATTAGGCAAATTTTTTAACTTTTTTTCGTCTCTATTAGAATTTATTCCGAGAAAATATACTGTATACATAAGTTAACTCTGATTTCGTCACAATGACGCGACGGTCCAGCTGCAACCTGCAATACAGAATATTGCACATGACATAATTCATGGTTGAAAAATTACTGGCCACCAAACTACCAAACTCAAATATTTTGTTTCGTACTTGTATTTAGAGCCGGCCCAAGGAGTGGGCGAAATGTGCCCAGACACCATGCCCCGCGCTTTACCTTACCAAAATTACACAAACAGACAAAAATTATTTTACTATTTTATTAGCCCTTTACTGGCCACGTCGACCGTTGGGTCCAACATTGCCAAAAAATCGTCATTGTTAGTAAAAACAATAATTGCAATAATAATACTAAAAATACAGCAACTAAGAGAAATGGGGGGGTAGTTGTAACGTTGTTGCTATAACCAAGTCAAAAACTTTTCGAAAGTAAATTTTGATGTTAACAAAAATTCAGAAAAGAGATTACTTAAAATGTTTAAACAATGCAAACATATTTTATTTACTTCAGTCTGGAAAAAAAAACAAAATTTAGTAAATTTATCAAAACATGTTGCACCTGAAAAGTTGTGATTACTACTTTTATTTTACATTTTTTGTATTGTACTGTAGAACCTTGCGATAAAAGATGTTTTACGTAAATTTCATCCAAATTGGACCGTTTGAAAATTTAGGCGCAAAATTCGGTTTAAAATGAAATGCAATTAAGTTTAAATATAGTTTTCTCATCAGTGCACGAGCGCATATTAATTAGATCGAGTTGGGATCGAACATCAACTCTAAATACCTACCTATCTAAACACAGCGTAAGCCTTTGTGGAATTATATCAAAAAAGTGTTCTTGAAAGCTTTCATGGGAGTTTACATTATGCGGAAAATTGTAATGTAGTGAAAAATCGTCAGTCGGCAGCTATAAATTTCGACGATCTAATCGACTCATTCGCCCAACAAAAGGCGCGAACAAAGTTGTTTAAAGTACCTACTGTATGTTTCGACTTTTGTATTATTGTATTTGTATTTTAAAATTATATCTCCAGTTTCCAGATTACCTGATTGTACACATTTTTAATTGGGCACTGAAATTGCACTTGCACGAAGCTCATATTGATTTTAAAAAAATTATTTTGAGGCGGCTCCTATCCCGTAAGAAAATTTTTCTTCACCGGCGAGTTCATCTTAAAATTACATAAATGGTTCTTGTAAAAGGGTGTAGCGCAAAACGTCAAAGGCTGAATCGCTGACGATTTGGCAAAACCTTCGCGAAAGCCCCAAACCCAAGGTGAAGAATTTTTGGATTTGTAATTTTGTATTTTTTACAAGAACTCGGTGGTCTCTTCTTAAAATAAAAATATGTTCTTATATTGTGTTTATAGCGTTTCCTGTCAAAAAAATATTTGAAATTAATGTCCCATTCTTAACTTGAAAACTTGAAAAAGGTTGAACTACAAAATGAACACAGAAAGAAGGGTAGTTGTTTTTGGAAGTGCGCGGAATTGATTCTTCGTCGATATAAAGAATCGTCAGAAAACCAAATGCTTAGCTAAAAAGTGGTGACATTTTGACAATGTAAAACGGATATTTTGTCGCATCTTCAATGTAAACGAAGTAAAAATGACAGATAGCAACCGCCCATTGACGTTAAAAGTACGAGTAGTTATGTGTTTTTTTCGAATAAAACACATGCGACAACGCACTCAACTGACAGATGTTTTGAATACACACCAGGTTATGAAGAGTGATCCAAAAGCGTCGCATGCATATAATAAAGTAGGTTTACTTCCGTATTTTCTGAAAGTTTTCACAAATTGATAGTAAGCACTTTTAATGAATTGAGATAAAAAAAAACTTTGAAGCTTCGATGGCGGTTTACTCAAAAAACATGCAGCGGATATACGACCGATTGGCCTTAAGCCAAATGCCTGACTAATAAGACACAATATTCAATATAATATTTAGGTGCAAAATCAGGGAATCGTATGCTCACAATATTCAATCCATCCTACTCTTAACGTTTTGTTGAACGTGTGTGAGACTAGTGCGAGTCTTACCCTTAGTTGTGCAGTTCACAATTAACAAACAATAATGGCGTTTTTCATTGAAGATCCGAGAGAAGTGCCCCGAAATTCAGAATTGCTCTTATCAATGAAATTCGTTGGAGCATTTTTGCAATAGTGGTAGACATAGGTATATGTGAAATTTGGTTTTTTGTTGCTAATTTTTCTTTCTTTCTTTCTACATTCAAAATGAGCTTTTTAATGGACCAAAACAATATATTTCAATTAAAGTTTACATTTGCACTAATAATTTGGTATTTTCTGATCGAATAGCGCAAAATTTGTTTCTAATAGCACAACAAACATTTTACTCTGACATTTTTCTTGTTTGTGTTGGTGAGTTCAGGGCAATTCTTTAAAAATATTCCGGACACTTCTTTCGTGTTAAGAATTGACCTGAAAGTGCCCTTTCTTTTTCAATGAATCATGGAAAACATAGAAAGAGCACTTCTAGATTTGCTCTTTTCATAGAAAGGGCAATACTTTTCTTCAATCGAAAACGCCATAACACTTTTGTTTAATCGTAACTACCGCCTTGTAGAGCATGTATTCCTCGCGGCATCAAGGTTTTGATCAAAAGTCACATCACGATGACCGAAGAACTAAACAAATTTGCAATTTGCAAAAATGTGTTCAATTAAGTGGATCCTAAACCCTTTGAATTTTCGATTTGGTTCTAAAATTACCGGAACTTGCCATACAACGGTTTTCGTACAAAAGAGTAAGTTATGTGCGACTCAGTCATGTACATTATTTTTTTTGTATTAAAAAACAACCGGCAAATCACTTGTAGGAAAAGTTTCGTGGTGTCTTATTTCAATTAATGTGACTGCGACATTATCCGCCAAACTATATTTTCCCTAAGTGTCACGTCAATCCCTGTGTCCGCCATATTCATTGGAAAGCAGCTGCATACAAGTACAACTAACTCTGTCAAACTGTTAACAACCAACTTTGCAAAATTTCAATCATAATCAGTGAAGTTAGCAGTAATAGGTTGGAATTACTCGGAGTACCTATATACAGCCTGACATTTAACTTATTGTCCGCTTATCTGTCACCGTGGTAGAATGCAGTTTTCTTGTTTTGTTCCATATACCAATTATTGGAGTATCAGTGTTGGCTGTCAGTTAAAATATTTACCTCAGCAAAAATAAAAAAAAAAACAAGACATTGTCAGCATACGTTTGACAGAAATACGTTATAATTAGTTTTCATTCCATTCCAGCGTTCTCTACAGTGGTAGAACGCATCAAATTGAATTACCATGTTCGAAAGTTGATGCAGGTAACACTGGCTCACCACAGCAGGCATCTTATTGTCGTCGTGTCGCGCCGAGAAATCCATTAAATCAGAAAACAAACTGTCAATCTTGCTCAGTCTCACTCTGATTGATGCACAGTGTGGATACACATAATTTCTGCTAAGTACATCGGTACACACATGCGGAGAGTTGACAACCGACACCCCTCATTCGAAAGTAACTTCAAACAATTTACGAAAGTTTGTCGCTGCTCTTCACGTGATTGCCATTGCCGTTGCGTGTGTTTGCACACTTTGAGAGAGTTGAGCTGAGAGCGCTCAAGGATTCACATTAGGTATAGGGTATAGCGTATAGTATATGCGTGCTGCGACAAAACTCCTCCATCAGAGAGGTCCCTCTTAGGATGATACCGCTGTTGAGTGCTGTTATACGTGAAAGTAATGTGCCGCTAGCTGCTGCTTTTTGAGTTCGTCTGACATTTGACATGACTCGAGCGACACCACGCTGAGAGCGACTATAATTGTCATCGTCATCGTTAACATCGCCGCTGTTGCTGACAACGACAGCGACATTGTAGTGTGTGTTGTCATTGTTGTCATTAATCTTTTTCTTCTTTGTGTCGTTGTCGCCAACGCAGTATGAAATTATGTTATTCTTGTTAGCGTTTGCTAAGCTTATCTGCATAGTATACCTAAAGATGGCTGCAAGCACTTGTCAAGTGGTATATTGACTGTGTTACTGTTGTAAGTGGTATGTTACTGCCACGGATGGTGTATCCTATCTGTGTGATGTCTGGATGACTCCTTAATGTTGATGGATGCAGACGTAATATCAGAAAATTTAATTCAAACGCGTTTGGAAGGGATAAAATGTCTGGCCGTAGCTATGCTCGAGCATTTTTCATTAATGGTGCCTTCAGGAGCAAAGATGATGTTGCTAGGATACGCAGTCATATTGAAGGAGTGTCTGAGGATGTTCGCGAGACGGTTAGGATACTGTCCTGTATTTCGACGGGCGCTGTGTAGGCAAGTCGAAGGCGGTGGGGTAGACTGTTTACTTCTGGCGAGGAACAACAATACACAGCTCTTGACCATTAAGAGGAGCGACCAATATCCGAGTTTCTCAACCTATGTTCACCGAAGAAGAGTAGTACAATTGACCGAAATTCAAGCTCTACGACATGGATTACCTGCTGTTTAAAAAATATGTTAAAACTGTCGGTGTAACATCGGGACTTCGGCATCAAAATTAAGTCCGCGTAGATAAAAGAAGGCGCGTTTTATGACAGACCTTATGATAGATTTATAAGGTCAGCTTGTATCACAATCAATCGACTAGTGGAGCTCAGAAAAAATTCATAAAAAATGCAATTCTCAACTCAACTGGAAGTAGAATCCAAATGATGGTCTGAAAGGTCCTATAGCCATACCAACATCCTTTCCGCCTGGATATAGTTAAACTTAACTTCATTAAAACTTCTCAGTAATATTCACTTCTAGATCAGAATGGGAGAAGAACGCAACAGATGGTTCCAAATTGAACTGTTGAGTGGGAGCGAGAACTAGGTATTTCCAAATCTTTTCGCCTTTTTAACGCAGGCAGCGTCTTTAAGAAGAAGTACTGGCAAACACTAACACAACACGTTGCTTTGGGTTGAGTAGTCCCTCCTATGATGACCTATGCATCAATTCCTCAGGCTGGTTTTGAACTTCCAGGAAATACTCTGCCCTCTTCATCTACAGGTTCCTCTAGTGGTGGATTCAAAACGGCGCTCAATCCGTGGGTAAAGCAACCACCTGAACCAATCCGATGTCGTCTCCTGGCCGACTATGGCTGGAAGAGTTGGACATGACAGATCACCTACTTCATGATTTTTTGTTGCAAAGGCAGTGTTGATTGTACCAATAATCGCAACCGCCGCACTAAATCACCGTTCCTCCGACGAGTTCGCGGAAAATAGGTTGGGAGTTAAAAGTTTCGGTCACCCTTCATCTAACCAAGTACAAATCGCCATCTTCCCTTCCCTCCTTCCTCATGTAGTGTTAGAAAGTTCATACCTATCTTTTCGAAGTGCGTCTTTCCAGAAATCCGCCTAACCTACTCTATAACTGGCCCGCTCTGCCGAAAGTTAGTGTACAAAGTGCGTTTGTGACCTCACTAGAAACAAGAAACATCGAACCAAGATGAGTCGCTGAAGCTCAGTTCCTTACCCAAGACAATGGTAATAATTGTTCGTTCTAATGTTCAATATAAGGGTCTATTTTTGTTTGCATTACATTACAAGGTGGCCTTCGAATAAATAGGAGAAAAGGATGTCCAAAAGTGTATCAGACCAAACCTCTTTTGAAATCTCTTTAAAACATGCAAACTTTCAAATCTCTACTTCGAAAAGTATCAATTTAGAACGAGTTGAAAGTTCTCCCTGACTCATAAGCCACATGCATTCAGACACAAGAAACGTCTTCGCTTCTTGAAAAGTTGGCCCACCTTCGTCCAAACGCATTTCAAAGGTTGTTTGTCGTCTCAGAAAGTTTAAGTCCAGCATGTAATTTAAATGTTGCAAGTGAAAAACAGTCTTTGATAGATTTCTAAATAAGTCAGGTAACTCTAAAGGATATATACATTTCTATGGTTCTCTCAAAAACAACCTTGGCCTTTGTGTACCGTTTTTTGTTTTTTTCTTTTTTCCTGTCACCAAAGTAATTAAATTGAAAACTTTGCGCAGAGAATCCTTTCAAAGAGAATCCTTTCTTTTGCAAAATTATCATTAAATGCAAAAAGGAAATTGAGAAAAAAAACTATATATCCTTTCATCTGTTCAAAAGAGTAACATGCACTCATTTACATGCATACACCTACAGAAATCCACCACCTCTTAGCATGTCGTTTCCAATTTAAAGGATCGCTTCGATAAAAATTCAATTTTCCCGCCAGCAACACACAACCGATGTCATTACAAACTTATAGAAGCAAATCGAATGAAACGTTAATGGTAAAGGATGACAAAAAAAAAAGTCAGCTTAACGTCCTTCACACCCCCATCAGCACACCTATCAAAGGTTTAACAAATATCCGCACTGCAACTTTGAATAACATTAAATTAAATATCCTTTACAAACAAATTGAATTTGCCATGAGACACGAGGCACAATGACAAAACGACAACGACAACACTCCCAACATGTGCGGTAAACGCCTGCATAGAGGAAGATCCTTATTTTTTCAACACCAATCTCATTAAATTTTCTGCACGTAAATAGGTTGTTTGTTTTTTTTTGCTCTACCAAACTATGTTGGATGAGGTGGAAGAAAAAAAGTGCCAGAAGCAAATTAAGGACTCTTAATAGAAGGGAAAACAAAACCAGTGCGAAGAAAAAAACCGAAATAAACCATAATCTCAGGGAAAGCTGGTGGTAGCTCATCATTTTACCCCTTATGCCAAGTGTTGTAAAACGATGAAATGTGGTGGTGCTTCTTCTGACCCAGCATATCCTTGAACCTATACTGTGTTCGAGGCGTAGAAAAAACAACTTTAATTATTAGTTTTCCCAAGTGAACTTTCCAAACAGTCATAAGAGGTCTTCCACCAAGCGAATTCGACACAACAACGGTGTACAGTACAGACAGTGTATATAGAAGGTAGCTACCTACCGCAAGGTATACTGAGTAGCCAATACGAGTTAACCAAAGAGTTACAGAGTGGTTACAACCAATTAAGTGGTGTTTTCAACTTTATTTTCTGTTCGCCTTTATTGGCCCTCGAGCTGGACTGTGAAGGATGCGTGGTGGAAATTGGAAAGTCTTGTTCAAGCGCGAAGCCTTGCCCCCCAAACTGAACCCTTGATGTGCAATTTATGAACTGTATATACACTCAAAGTGTGGCTCTTAATTTTTAATAAGCAGCTCACACAAAAAAAAGAAAAGGATAGCACACCGCAGAAAGACCGCACGGAAGGATACCGTTCCTTATTGAAAATCGATTACACCGAGAGGTGAGTTTAATGAATGGAAAATATGCGAAAATTTACTGATGATTTACTGCTAATTGGATAGCGAATGGAAATTGAGGGAAAGGTACTTAAAAACTCTTTCTATACAGATACGGGGCCTTATGTCGTTTGAAGGAAGTAGGTGATGTCGTCAAAATGGCGTCTTTGATAATAGTTTTCTGGCCGACTAGTTTTGGACATCCACCTTTTGGTACACGCTCATTATCGGATTCCAGTATCTTATTTACTTGCTCACCTAGGCAGTTTTACAGTTCAGTGTGAACTGGGTCCTCAATTAACAGGCGTGTCCACTTAGCACGGTCCATAGCTAACTGCCTCCTTTTTCGTAGTCTAAGTTCGTTGACTTCTCCTTTTTGTCGTGTGCGTCACATAAGGCGAGGTCTTCTTATACCGGATAAGTCTCGAAGACTCAACGGGCCGGAGCTAGTCATCTTAACAGATTGATGCACAATTTTTGGCAATTTTTGGCTACGTCGACGTCGCTGTACAGTTCGTCGCAAAATCTTCTCCACCAAAGCTCGTCAACGCATATGGGACCGCAAAATCTTCCTCTCAAAGCGACCGAGGATGTCTTCATCGGATTTAGAAAAAATCCAAGCCTCGGAGTAGCAAACGCACCAGTGACAGCTCGCTGTGTTGATACCATCAGTGTTTGTTTAAAATTTCGTGCCATTTATATTGACCTGTAAGTTTCGTGCAATTCTTTCAAGATCGATGTTAAGGTGAACGCATGACAGGGTGTCGCCTTGTCTAATCCTTCTTTGACATCAAAGGTTTTGGTAGGGTTAGCATTGAACTTTTCTGTATAGTTAGCTCTATTGTATGTCGATTTGCACTTTTTAAGTTTCTTTCAAGACCACGCTTAGTGTGAACAATTGATCCGCGGTGTACTTTTTTGGTGACCATCGGGTTTCCAGCGAAGGATTTTAGTCGTTCACACAATATGATCTTGCATCCGATGTTAAGGAGAGTAATACATCTGTTATTGTCACTGCTGAAAGGTCCTCCTTCTACGTGGTCATCCGGGCAGATGTTGCTTAGGTTCCATTAATCAGTCATGGATGGAAATGACTTGGTGGGTGCTCTCTACCAAGCTACCTTCAGCTGCTCTAAAAAGCTTGGCGGTTAAACTTTCGGGTTTTTTCGGTTTGGTCAGGTAAATGGAAGTTTTACCCACTGTCGTCTATATTGAAATGTATGTTCTTTGTCTAGTCTTCATCATGTCTACATGCTTCAGTACGGGACTTGCGACCCTCTCTTTACTTACTTTACTTACTTATGGCGGCGCTACAGTTCGGGGTTGACCTGGGCCTCAACCAATACGCCTCTCCAGTTAGCGCGATCTTTGGCTAACTGCCTCCAGTTGCGCACTCCAAGTTGGTTCAGGTCTTCCTCTACTGCGTTGTCCCTCTGGGTTGTAATCGAAGACTCTTCGGGCCGGAGCGTTGGTGTCCATTCGCTCCGCATGTCCTAACCATCTTAGACAACTGATGCGTATTTTTCTGACCAGGTCGGTGTCGTTGTAGAGCTCGTTGGGTTCGCTGTTAAATCTGCTCCTCCAAAGCCCGTCAACGCAAACGGTAGCAAAAATAACTCGAAGAATCTTGCGTTCGAAACGGCCAAGAGGATCTTCATCCGCCTTTGTTAGGGTCCATGCTTCTGCGCCATAGAGCAGGACTGGGATGATGAGGGTCTAATATAGAGTCGACTTAGTGTTTCTTGACAATGCCTTACTAGTCAATTGCCGTCTTAGTCCAAAGAAACGGCGATTGGCAAGTGTAACTCTTCGTTGGATTTCTGCTGTGGTGTCGTTATCAGAATTGATTGCGGAGCCGAGGTAGACAAAGCCCCTAACTACCTCAAAATCATGTCTATTGCGACGTTCTGTAAATACCGTCGATGTTGTTTGTCCCTTCTTGTCGCACATGATAGCGCGTTTCCTTGATAGGGACCTATGAGATCGTTGACGAATGGTTTTAGGCTTTCACACAGTATAGCAGATAATGATCTTATACGCAGTGTTTAGGAGACTGATGCCTCTATAGTTGGCGCTGTTTCGAGGGTCTTCTGTCTTGTGGATCGGGCAAACGATGCTGAGGTTCCATTAATCAGGCATACTTTCTTCTGACCAAATCTTGGAAACGAGTTGGTGTATGCTCTCCACCAAGCCATCTCTCGCTGCCTTAAAAAGCTCGGCAGTCCTTATAGCTCTTTTGCATGTAGAGCTTTTGAGCAGTTCTAGTCATCTTGATAGCAGCGTCTCACGTGCTAGCCGATCCGGTATTCCTTGGACTTGATTTAGTAAAACCCACCACTTGGGTCGGCGTATTAATTATGGCTTTCTGGCAGTGTTTCCACTGGTCTTCTGCACTAGCTGTTGCTACCCTTGCCTACCCGGTTATATGTATAATCGGCGAAGGCTTCATACATATTCAGTGTCATTTATTACAAAGTTTAAAGTTTCTAAGCTTTCAGAAAAAAGGGATCAGAGTTCGTAAAAATAGAGGGTGTTTCAAAAATGCTCGCACAAGAAGCAATTTTGAAAACATTGCTTTTAGGCACACTTGAGTCATCGCTTACAACTTTCTTTTTAAATACTGCTCAACAATGAGAAGTTGTTCCCTTTCAATGTAGCGATCCCTTAACTATCAGCTGTCACGCTTTATTTTCTTTTTCAAGTTGGCAGCACTTTACTACACGCAAATGGCCCCAATTTTGGCACATCCGGATAAACCCTAGAAGTTTTTCTTATACGTATTTGTATAAGACTCATTGGAAGCATTTTTGCTTTGCTCTTATGAAAACATAACGGAAATGACGTACGTATTTTCTGATTCGAAAATCATATAATGAACAATGCAAATGGATAGGTAAATCAGCAATTCATTTTTTTAAAGGTTTATTTTGTTGAGAAAAATAGTATATTATGCGGAAATAGAGCTGCGGAAATTCACCTTTCATTTGATTCTTATTTCATAAAAATCGGGTCCGAAATGACGCTATAGGTGGTACGACAGAAACACGTAGAGCCTTTTAACATCAGAGGATCAATGATGCTATGTTCTGTAATAAGCGGTTCTTTATCATAAGGCTCTTATAATATTATTTTATTATTTAGAACTTAGGCCGTGGCATGATATATGTTAACACCGGGTTCCACTCTGTAAATGATCACAAGCCATTAAATCAATGGTTAAGGCAACAATCCGCCAGCAAAGTTGCTTGGTTTGAAAGAATGTCTGCTTAACAAAGTCTGAATAGAAACACTTGCTCCTAGTAATTCAGACAGTTTCATGGCAAATCCAATGCGGCCATTTTTTAGACTCATTCAGAAGTCACAACACAGCTAAAAATCGAATTTGTGTACGAAAGTTGGCGGTCATTCTCGCACCAATAAGAAAGTCCTCGTCAGTTTTAATCTCCCTAAAGCTGATCGACGAACGCGTACATGTATAAAACTGTGTCATGGCAATCCGAGTGCTTCCTTATCCAGCTCACCAGGTTAAACCTTTATCAAAAGTTTCATTTTTCATTTCAATTTTGTAATTATTCCACAATTTCTAACATTTTTTTCTTTTTTTATCCATATAGAGAGACGTTGTCAGGCTGGAGCCAACCATGGATGATGTACGCTCCTGTGTGTCAAAGGGCAAGAGTCAGGTAAGCAAAAATAAAAACCTCATTGTGACCCTAAATCCATCCATCCCATCTATCGGAGCAGCAGCATCAACCACAAATCCTGTCATTCTTTCGTTGTTCTCCTGGTGCTCTTTGTGTGGATATATGAGATATGACATAGAGAGAGAGAGAGAGAGAGAGACTGGATGTTCCTCTTCCTATATATTATCTAAACCGCAGTCAATCACAAAAAGTGCTTCTGCTTCGCTTTATTGATGCAATGCTATGATTTCAATTTTGTCGTCAATTTCCAATATTCTCCTCCGAAGGTATAGGAAAAAATAAAACAGAATATGTATCACTCACTTATCCTGGTTGGCATATTTCTTTCTTTTTTTTTTGAAAGCGATTTCAATTTTCTTCTCGCAAATAAAAGCATTTGTCTATAGCAGAACGCCCCCACACACTGTGTATGTCATATGTATGGGCGCTCGCTCGTGTATGTCTTCCTTCCATCATCGGGACATGACACATCTATGTGCCGCTCTCCCTCTCTATGCGGTATTCGTGCATGTCCCTTAATGCCACTGCCACTGCCACAAGCAATCGCGCGCAACGAAGATGTACCAATTTTTCATCATCCTCGTCTATATGGTTCAAAATTGATTCTAAGCCAAAGAAAGGATATCTATAGTTGGAAGTTGGAAAAATAAAGCGAACTACTTACTGACTTTTGTGCAGGCAAAAAAAACGAAAACCAAATGGAAAGGATTTGTAGGACGAAAGTGGGATGGATTTGGTAAGATGTGTCTGTGTGTGTGTGTGGAGTAAAATCCGCTTTTTATATTTTATTCCAAGCATTGCAATAATGCACGTTCGCTGCGTAGTTATCTCCTTAGAGCTGGATCGTCCTTCTCTATATGCACCATCGTGGATTGCATTTTTCTCCTTCTCCTCGCCTTATACACATAATAGTCATCAGTGTTTCCCATAACTCATTTTCTATCTCATTTCAGGTCTTCGATTGCAAGAACCACATCCGTGTCATTCAATCAATGGCGAACGGCAACAGGCTGTACATTTGCGGAACGAATGCTCACAATCCCAAGGATTATGTCATATACGTAAGTATTTCGTGGTGCAGATAGCGGGCGCAACTTATAGGAAAGGGATACCCTCTCGGAATTGTTTTGTTTTTTGCGCTGTTAGTCGCATTCGTATATATATCCTTGTGACATTAATGTACCATCTACACATACAGTACTGTTTGTGTATTTCTAAAAATGACTTAACCGAACGAGATATGAATGGCTTGAGAAAAATACTGCAGCACATTCTCAAGGATGCTAAAAAGTTTGTGCGAGTGGAGAAAGCCAGCCTTCTCAAGAAGTGGAACAATGCAGTGGAAAACTCGTTAGTGTGCAAGGCTGTACTGTGAATACTGAACATTGGATAGGAATCGTCCTGACAAAAATGGAAATAGATTGGGTTTGGTTTTATTGTTTTGTTTACATTAGGGATGCGTACAACTCAAGTTGTTTTTTTTTCTGTATACCTAACACTCATGACACCTACATAAGGGTGAGTGGCAGCGCAAGTGAAGTGAAATACGGTTTCTTTAGATACCTCTAGGGTCAATTTGAAAATTGTTTTCAATTGTTGTTCCCAAGTCGAGTGTCATGCATTTATTTAAAGCCTTGTGGACTACATTTTGCATATACGTGCAGTAGGTCATTTGGGGTGTTGCAATCAGTTGAAATATTTCTGTGATGGAAACTTAGCCGCGTAATGTGGCGTGATGTAGTAAAAAATGACCTTCGAATTTACAGCACAGTTGTAGGTACCCTCGGATTTGTTTTATCGCAAGATAGAAGCTACGCAGTGGAAATAAAAACTTTTTAGGTGGTTATTAGTGTTTACTTGCACATCGTCTTTAGGTCCACCCACAGTCTGCATTACTTCAGTAGATGAGTCGATTATGAGATGTCAGACATTGACCTTTTAGTCAGGGCCCATATGTCTATATACAACATAGACTTGTTACCCAGTAAAGAAGAAAATTTCTTTGGACGCATTCAGATACTGTCAATCAAAAGCCGCAGGATTAGTTCATTTAACTCTTTCTTTGGGTAGACAGACAGTTCCAGTAAACGGTCAGAAAGGCACGTAAAAGGTTATAAGGCGTTCGTCAGTTCTCAAACTTGCAGTAGCGTCTTAAATTGCATAAGATTAAGTCTGACAGCTGACTGGCTTGATGTATCTCAGTTTTGATTGGCCTAGACCTAGATCAATCACATGAGCAGCTGTGCCAGTTGACATTTATGGAGTGGTAGCCGACGAATCTAGTCACGAAATTCGCGACTGAGTGCTAAGTTGACAGTTCGCACATGTGGCTGACGTAGGAACAGTGACCTTCCTGACCAATATAGTTTTTGCGTTCAGGTTACATCTAGTCCTGACCAATCTAGTCGAATTAAGAAAACTAAGTTTTTGAGTGTGCCCTGTGTGTCCAGTGTCCTTTCGATCAATTTTGTAACTGAACTTAGTTCTTGACACATACAAAAGCACACATAACCTTTGCAGTGTCTTGGTGCCTAGCGATATCGAATTAATTTTATGACGCAGTGGCTTACGAGCGTCTGACAAACATCAGAAAGTATAGCTGTCATAAAAGAGCTTCTCAATTCGGCCGGGATTAAATTGTAGGTCCCTTCCCAAAAATCAAACTCTAAACGAATGGTTGTGGGAAGGGCCTAGGGTTACTTAAGTGATGAGATGAGAACGATGAGTCTAGAAAGTGAAACAAAAGGCCAAAAAAACAAAGTAGATTTGCAAAATCTAAACCAGATAATGAAAAAAAGTACCTACCTAACTGTTCTTCATTTATGCCTTTTTGGCTGAAGTGTGATGGAGCGTTTTTTATTTTTAGTTCTCATGAAAATGAGATATATTTGGGATTACCTATTACTTCGCTGTTCGCTTGTGATGGCGATGATGACGATGAACGAAAATGGAAAAAGGGAAGACGGTAGGAATCGGGTTATATGGACGCGACGCCACTGCTTGTGGCTTGTGGTTACATGCCGCCATCTTTTTTTGCAATGTCTTTCGAATTTGGCACTACAACTCAGAATTGCTGTTTACTAATGATAATTGATGTCGTACAACTGCTATACGACCTGATTCTTTTAGACTTGTTAAAGGCGCAGTGGCTTAGTGGTAGTGTGTTGGGCTACTAAGCGAGCGGTACGCGGTTCGAATCCCGAGAGAACCAAATTACACATTAAGTTCTTTTTTTACTGCGCCACCTCTCACGAAAGTCTGACAAACGTCCGAGAGTAAAACTGTCATGAAAGAGCTTCTCAATTGGACGTTTGGACTCGGCGTAAAATTGTAGATCCCCTCCATTCGTCCCAAAAATTTAAAACCCACACAAAACGAATGGTTGTGAGAAGCTAGGCCTTGGTTCCAGCAGACCTGTCGCGCCAAAATATTTATTTATTTTATAAAAGGCGTTGGATTTGGTTCATCAATCAGTTTTATTAAAAAGTTGGGCCGCTACTTTCACTTTGAAGCTTGTTGCGTCGTGTTTTCGTATTTAAGGAAAAGACAGAGTTTCTTCTTTTATCGCGAGGGTCGATTTCAGGACCTCTCTTTTTTGGCCTGTACATTGATGATATTGCTCCGGCAGATTTGCAAAACACTTTTATGCCGTTGACATTCGAATCTATCAAAGTTATCCCCTGGGTCTTATCGCAAAGCTCCGCAAATGATGTAAATGAGGATCTTCAACGAACTTTGATTTATTCGTGGAAAAACGGTTTGTTGCTTAATCCAAACGTTGCATAAAATTCGGAAAGCAATCTTTTGTATTACTATGGGGAATTTATGCGATTTTAGTTCTGCAGATTTTGTCTGAAGGATTACTTAAGCTCTGACTATATCCTCAATTGCCTGTCTACAGAAAGTATCTCAACTAAATCGCTCACGCTTACGCTAATAGCTCATAAATTTCGTGTAACTCTATATCCACATCGTGACCTACCTACCCACAAACGATTAATCCCACATTAAAGCCGAATCATCGTGCTTTAGAAAAACAACAAATCGGTTGTTGCCAACTCATTTGCGACCTTCGAACACCCGACAAAGGAAACTTTCTTCATGCGCGCTGCGCCACGTATCCGGGCAAAATTATCGAAGTTTTAGTTTTCAGTTTTTGTGTTGTTTTTATTTTTTGTTTGTGAACAACAAAATCCCGTCGCGTTCAGGATCATCTTACAAAATACAAAATTCAGCGCTGTACAAAACTTTAGTGGATGCTTTAAAACTTTAAACTTGTTTGCAACACTCTTGAAACGCGACCCATTTCGCTGATGCGTTTTGCTTAGGATGCTTTTGGCTTATCGCATATATGCGCCTTGAACACCTGCCGAAGAGTAAACGGGGAGGATTATTTGTAAGACGTGCAGCGGATAATGTTTATTCCGAGAAGGAAGCGAGAGAGGATATTCCTATACCAAAATTGTAACAAACTGTGCGGGAGTATCTGTATATACCCGTTTCGTATTCTTTTCGTTGTTGTGTAACTTAAATTTCCTTTTTCTATTTTTGCAGTCGAATTTAACCCATTTACCAAGATCGGAGTACGTGCCAGGAATCGGTTTGGGTATCGCCAAGTGTCCATACGATCCACTTGATAATTCAACAGCAATTTATGTTGAGGACGGAAATCCGGGAGGGCTACCTGGTTTGGTATGTATATTTAGAGATTTATTTCCCCTGAAAGAAAAGAAAGATGGGATTTCTTGTCCAGAGAACCACAGGATAACAGGAATGCGAAAGATGTTTCAATCGATGAGGTATATCCGAAGCGCGGTGCTGAAACAGAGAAAATAAGCTTCGTGTGGTTTTTCTCTTTATCCCTTTCGTCCTTTTAGATATTAATCATTCCTGTGAATTGCATCCTTTCGAGAGAACTATATCTCGTTGATCTGTCTGTTGATGTAAAAAAAAAAGCAATCACAGAAAATAGAAAACCATATGAAAGGACAAGCCTCTCAACTGGAATACAATATTAAAATTATAAAACGTCTTTCCATTCCTGTTGTCCTTCTGCAGGACTCCTTTTAGCTGCGTGCAATTGGAGGTCGGGATTTAATAGCCATTATTGTTTCATCTCTCTTCACAGTATTCAGGGACAAATGCCGAGTTCACCAAGGCGGATACAGTGATCTTCCGGACGGATTTGTACAATGTTACGGCCAAACGAAAGGAGTACGGATTTAAGCGGACACTTAAATATGATTCTAAGTGGTTGGACAGTAAGTATAGGTTATTTTCTTTTTATTTGTGTGCATATCTTATTAACTGTTGACTGTCTGGGCTGAGGTAATGCCATCTTTGTCTAGCTGAACGCGGATGGGTTGTAAATATGAACTGAGATTGGATGAGGTTAAGTGCAACGAATTAGAAAAACTGTTGCGGTTGTTGGATTTGAATTATTCTTAAGAGCAGAGGAACAAGTGGTTGTAAAAAATTTACTTTATAGCTACTCGGAAAACTTAGGGCAACATTTTATATTAATCGGCTAAAGCAGATGCTCTTTTTGTAGTTTTGACCACGGCTTCTTCACGAAACTTTGTGCAAAGTATATTTCTTTTGGTTAAACTGCGTTTAATGTAAAATTTTGTCGTGGGAAACTCACCTACGGAGAAACACCTTTCTTCTGATTCATATTTCATAAAAATCGGTTTTGGAATAACGCCGTAATCGGTACGACAAAAACATCACTTTTTAACGTTTCTGTCAATTATGGACCAGTTTTGTTACTCTGGTAGTTTGCCAGCTGCCATTTTCAAATAAGAATGGTGCAAGTACTAAATCAGCAATCATTCGAAAAACTCTGTCGAGGCACATGCATTTTACCACATACCTCAATGTCTTTCAATGCTTTTATCATACCGTTCAAGCCTCTTTAACCATGACCAGACGTGAGCAAAAATATACCTTAATCCATAATCGGCTTAAGACGCAACTTTGGGACGTTTTCGACGCGTTTTTCTACGTATAAGCGGAACGTAAAATATGTAAACATGATATGAATACAGACTGAGGTTTATCAACAGTAACAATGAACTGGAGGACCTGTAGATTGTGGATTTGAAAGAACTTCTTAATTCTAATAGACTTTATCCCCTCGGTTACCACAAGGACGACAAAAAAGATCTAGACATAAGTGAGCTTTAAGATATTTGAAAGCTGGTTGGTTTAAATAGGAGGTTATTAGTGAAGTTATGAAACTGCCCTCTGCGTGGACAGCCAAGCAGCGCTAAAAGCGATCAACTCCAATCTGATAAAATGAAGATCTCTAAGTCAGTGCCTTTCCGTCAATAAGAGGGATAAACCATCACTTAAGGTATGTAGGTGTGGAATAGAACGAGACAGCGGGTAAAGTGGCTTTCTGCACAACTAAGAGCTTCTTTCATAATGCCTAATTAAATTTGGCAAAAAAACGATGGAACAACACTTATTATTATTATGTGAAAGCGATTATTGTACTGCCACCTTTTGGTCTATTACGCCTCAGAGAGGTATATTTCCTCACAAGAGTTCCCCTAATTTCCTTCGGAATCATTTTAGAGGTTCTTGTACTCTTGTTTATCCTTGGCGGAAAAAAATCTGTCCTACAACAACAATGCCCCGTTAGAAAGCCCGTTAGGATGCGGAGGTTATTTTTACTCATGCCGATGCAAGCTTGGAATCTTTTCGGTGTTACTGTCCAGCTCAGCTCACCAAGAACGCCTCTGCTCTTGTTTGAGGGCAAGGTTTATCGGATCGGAGACAATTCCTCACAATGGGCCTCTATGGCTTCTGGGTGAAATTTAATGTAAACTGCCCCTCTAACCTAACCCAACCTACCTACCATTTGAGCAAAGCCAGATAAAGTAGCAAGGGTTTTAAGACTGACTTATTCCGAATCAGCCTGAAAATCTGAAAGCATTTATAAACCGTCATATTTGGTTTATGTCTCGACTTTTGTGTGTGCTTTAGATTTTATATTTTTGTAAATCATAGCAGCATTACCATTTCAACAAAAATTGTATGGCACAGAAGCAGTGCCATAACACATGCGTAACTTTATTTTATTTTAACCATTCACTTGATCCCTTTAAAGTAAAATTTTTGAAGCAATTTGTGAACCCTAATCTCTTCGACGAGGATAAACCGAAAAGCTGTTTTCAAAAAAGAGCTATCACATCCTCCTCTATTTAATCAGGCACTCGGATTTCACATTCCGACATCTTCTACAGAACTATGAATAATAATAATTCATTTAGTTTTCGAAATAAATTAATAAATTAATTTTCCGCCACAAAGTGGAGGCAAAACACTGATTTGCATAATTAATCCGCTTCCTTTGCAGCCGCCCGCCTTGAGAAAGAGAGAGAGTGAGAGCGCGCGTAAAGCAGGAAAGTCGTTCGTTTTGATTCAATTTTTTTTCCTATGCCTGCCAAGTCGTCTTTAGAAATACATCGCGGAATACTAATCTGGCTCATTTTGAATTTGTATTCCATTTTGTGTTGTTTTGTAGATTTTAATAATTTTCCAGGATTACCAGCCACCCTTCGCTCCCCCCCTATTTGAGTCGCGCGTTCAAAACAACCACACCCGCCCGCCGCCCCCGTTCTGTTGACGCTAAGTGGGTATCATAAAATTTAATGAAATGCGGCGACATCTGCAGCCGTGAATACATTTGTTGCGGGTGCTTATTAAAATTATCCCTCTGACCCGTGTTAGGAGAGGGGTTGGCCACCGACCCGCCTTACAGATTTTCTGTATATCCCTCGGCATGCCTTTTTGCGTCTATTTACCACTTGAGCGCGCATATTACAATAGTTTATTGTAAGGATTGTCGTCCCCCACCCACAAAACGCGACGCGTCTGCTGTTCACACAGTTGGAAAGTCAAGTTGACTCCTGTCGTCAGGCGACGCGACGTTTCGAATTAATTAAAACACTGGCAGGACGACGAATAGCAAAGGGAAATCAAAGTAGAAAAAAAAAACCCCGACGAAACATCTGTTGAAACAATCGTGCCAAATCGAACGAATAAGAAATTACTAATTAGCGAGGATTCTGTTCTCTTAATTCACTCTCGCATCAGAAAGGGGGTTGTGGTAATAGGATCTCCATCTCACCCGCCGATATATTAACTTGCCAAAGATACATAATTGATCGGCTATATAGGATTAAAGATGGAGAGATGAGAGATTTTTCCTTCCATCCTTATGTGTGGGTGCTAGTAATTGAGTGGAGGGTAGGAGGGTAGGGTAGGAGCTTCTTCTTCTGTAATATTGCTTTGGCGGCGGCGGGAGTAATGAAATGTTATTCCCATCCCTTGTAAAGTTTTAATCAATTTTATAGTTTAATGCTTATAATTGGAAAATTTAATTTTAATTTCATTTCAAGGTATCCGCATGTTCTATGGCATGGCAGCATTTTAAACCGATTGTGACTGTAAGCTTTGATTTTGTATTACTATCTTCTGTAAGGGATTTTTAATAGTTTTATGCTGTCAGTAGTGACTGGGAATGCGATTAAGGTTGTGAAAGATTTTAAATTTGAATTGTGAAAAGACTAATTGATTTTTACGACTTATTTCTTAGTTTAGGTGCAGCGAAACTGGTAATTAAGCACAATATTCCCTTTCAAATGTTGTTAATGTAAATATTGTAAACAGTGACTTTTGTCAATCAAACTAACAGTCATTCGCAAAATTGGCTTTGAAGAGCCATCTAGGAGAGTAACTTGCAGACTTACCAATATTTGTTAAACGAATTTGCGTTCTTTTTCGAATCAAGTTCTGTCAAATTATAAAGGAACCTGAACCAGAGAGTTGAATATTTTACTAAAAAGTAGCTGTACGTTTTATTTGCAACTTCGTATAATGTTTAAACGTACATAATTTAGCAAACATTCTTTTTGTTTTTTTATTTTGGTTTGCATTTGAAAAATTTATCAGTATAAACGAGAAGAAATCCTATGAAAATGGACACCTAAAACTACTCGTTAGTTGTTAGTGTTACTCGTTGTTTTGCGAATTTCCACTTCTTCTGTCTTTTTAGATGATTACGTTTGATTCAAATAATGCACTTTCGATTTTTAATTTTTTTTTGTTGCTTCTCTTGTTGAATTCCAAGACGTTATTTTTACAAATTACAAATATACAATACAAAAACATACAACACAAAAAAATGGCCCACAGAGTTGAGAGACAATTATCTATTTTATTACCATCAGTATAATGAAGGTGTAAGAATCAGACCCCCTTACATTTTAAAGCGTTGTGGATCAACTATCCTTAAATTCACACTATCCATGTCTTTACTGTCGGTCTGTCAACGTGTACAGTTTTAAGTTATTTACACTTACGTTATACTAGATATTGATAACAAGAAATTTTTAAAAGTAGCGTTTCCAACGATTCAAATGGAAATACTAATTTTAAAAGCATCAATCAACAAAATTAATTTTTGTTGCAATCGTATTGACCGTTTTCGAGATAAGGCCACTTTTCAAAAGTACCGTTATTCGGATTTTAGCCAAAAACTGGGTATGCAGCCATGTTGACCTCATATATGGTAGTGAAAGTATACATTTTGGTTAAAATCGTTAAAGCCGTTTTCAAGTAAACCATACTTAAATAAAGTCTTAAAAAACCACATTTTTCTAAAATAGTCCGTTGAACGAGAATTTAGGGAAAAACTGAGTTTGCCATCATGTTGGGAATGACCGTATTACCTTAAATATTTTTGTCGAAATAGTTTTGACAGTTTTTGAGATATGACCAATTTTCAAAATTACGGTTATTCGGTTTTTCTGCGAAAAACTGAGTATGCAGCCATCTTAGTTACACCTACTTAAGCCCAAATATCAATTTTGGTTGAAATCGTTAAAGCCGTTTTCGAAAAACTCAAAATTGCTGATTACCGTTACAACGGCAACACTTAACGTGCAAAAAAAAGTGACCCCGAACAAATCCGAAGTTTGAAAGAAATCCGTCCAGCCGTTTGCGCTGTAGAGCTGGGGAAGGACGGAAAGACGGACAGACGGACAGAATTGCGAAACCCACTTTTTCGAGTTCCTCTATCATCGTAATGTCAGATTTGATTTAAATCTCGAGTTCGATTTTTTGTACGATTACAATACCTTTCTCTTACTACGTATATGAGAAAGTTAAAAAATGAGTAAAAAATTGGTGCCCAATCACTTTTATAAGTTCCTCAGAATGTTAGAATTGTTTAATTCGAAATTTTGTACGAATATGATATTTTTTGGTGTATGTGAGAATGTAAAAATTATATTTTTTATTAAAAATAAATTTTAAAAACACCGCTTAAAAAATGATTTTGATGCTGTGGGTGGTTGATTTAAGGGTGGTCCTTTATGAGGTGCTCTCAATAGTGTTTCTTCAAAAATCTTAAAAAAAATCTCTGCTCATGCCTGCCGATTGCAGATTGTTTTAAAGGAAATCGTGGAATTTCCACTCCGATCTATCCTGCATGGAGTGTTTATAACAGAGACAATACTGAGACCCCCAACTCCGACCGATTTATTTGCAGACAAGCTAAATGTTTAAGGAGCTATGACAAGATAGGGTGCGTTAGTATTGATGAATGTCACGAAACTTCAACGAAACGTCAAAAGCGGGTAAAGCGTTCATAGAATTTTATCTGTTGAGTTTGAAATGATTCGGTACATGTGGTTAGTATTTTTTTTTTAGGAATAAGTGTACATTTGCTTAAAATTTTTATAAAAATAAACAATGCATTATTGATGTAAGAAAATAGTAACATTTTGAACCAACTTTCATCAGATTTTTAAGAATAATGTACGCATCAAAAAGTGGTAATTACGTAACGTAACCATATTTCTCCTAATATGTTTCAAATATGTAAAACTTCTCCTGTAAATAGTTTTATTAATCAAACAAATCAAATTAAGCGCCTTTTAACATTAAAAGCTAGTATTCCCGAACTCTATCACATTCCACCACGATTGGTAGCATTTTTTTTTATTTTTTGTATGTTTTTCCATGTCACACACAAAATTTTGAAAAAAAAAACTGAGAGGCCCAACGGCAAGAGGATTGCGAGTTGTCGATCTCAGTATGGTTTGTCTCTGAAATGAAAATAAATGAAATGAAATGAAATAACATGGCCAATATTTTGTTCTCTCCAAACTGTCGAGAGAGAAGAAATTAACAGTAAAACAAAAAATTGTACAGCAACGATAACCAATTGCATTTCATATTTGCTAGGAAATGCTTACACTACCCACTACCTCTGAAAATTCAAAAAGCCAGATTTCTACACCTCTAGCTAATTTTCGGATCCTGTCGGAAACATTTCAAAATTGCATCTCAATTTCCATTCACCATTAACCCATGTAAATCTGCAAAATAACAACAACAGCAGCTATTGCTCAGCTCCGCTCAATTAGCATTCGCATATCCTTGATTCGGATAATACGCTTCCGCTTAATCAGACACAAATCTGCCCCTGGATGTATGCACATTTCGATTTCCTAATCCTGTCATCTCGTTGACTACTCTCGAAATCGTTGTACATGTACAAAAATATTTACATAACCAAACAGTGGGCGAAAGTCACTCCTGTGAGACACGTCCCCCGTCAGAAACACTAATCTTTTCAGCCAAAAATTGTTAATTCTCAACGAAACGCTAAAAGCACCAAACACAGCAACAAAAAAAAAAAAACAACACTGCTAACCAAGTTCTCCCTCTCTCTTCCTATTTTACAGAACCAAACTTCGTTGGATCCTTCGACATCGACGATTATGTGTATTTCTTCTTCCGTGAAACCGCTGTCGAATACATCAACTGCGGCAAAGCTGTGTACTCGCGCATTGCACGCGTCTGCAAAAAGGACACCGGCGGCAAAAACATTCTATCGCAGAATTGGGCAACCTATCTGAAGGCTCGACTCAATTGCAGCATATCCGGCGAGTTCCCGTTCTACTTCAACGAGATCCAATCCGTTTATCAGCTGCCAACGGACAAGACCAAATTCTATGCGACATTCACCACCAGTACGAACGGTCTGATTGGGTCAGCTGTATGCAGTTTCGACATCAACGAGGTCCGGGCCGCTTTCAATGGTAGGTTGGTTTGATGGACGGTTGAGTGAACGACACATTTTCCAGAAAGGATGCGCACTCTGCTGGAATATAATTTTGAGCGCATTCGCCCACTACTCGGTGCATCTTTGGGAATTTTTGTCGTTCATCCAGTCGCGACCACTTTACAAGGATAGTTTTGCTAATTAATAAACATGCATGCACATAATGATACGCGGAGTAGCTGGTGGAAAATCAATTTTAATGAAATGCATTAGGAAAGTGCACCTATGCATGGGGTGGTTTCCCACTGCCACCCCCTAAGCTAAGGGGTTGGCAATTGTGATGCAGTCCAGTGCATTTGAGATGCTTGTGGGAAATTTATGTAATTGTTCTGGGATTATCTGTTGTCTGTATAAAAAATGAAATATCTATCTCTGTGTCGTTGCAGGAAAATTCAAGGAGCAGTCCACCTCGAACTCAGCATGGCTGCCGGTTTTGAATTCTCGAGTGCCAGATCCACGGCCCGGTACGTGTGTGAATGATACATCAAATCTGCCGGACACAGTGCTTAATTTTATACGATCTCATCCGCTTATGGACAAGGCCGTCAACCACGAGCACAACAATCCTGTTTACTATAAAAGGGATTTGGTCTTCACTAAGCTGGTTGTTGACAAGTGAGTACGATTGTGTGATTTATGATTTTTTATTCGATTCTGCTGTGTGCTGTCTGTCTATTGGAGTTTCTTTTTTTTTTTTTGTTGCCTTGCCCCAAACTGAAAGGATTACAGTATATGAATGAAACTTGCTTGAGCTCTATAAGCAACTTTTTACTGTCCCAGGATTATCAGTATTTTTGTTAAGTGGAAGTTAGGATTAAGTTTAATTTTCCAGCATGCTAGGTCCTCGCTCGTATGAGGATGTGTGTGTGTGTTTTTTTTTTACATGCACTTATTCAATATTTATAACCGGTGGTAAGTAGGAGTTAATTTTGTGCAGACCCAGAGAGTGGTCTTTTAGGGACGAATTATATATTCATGCGAAAGGAATTAGTTATGGTGGTGCCAACTCAAAAAGAAAACCTCTAAGAAAAACTTCCTTTCAAACGTTTCTACGCGTTTATCGTGGATCTATACGCTTGGGGAAATGGAAAAAAAATGGCGACAAATCGGCTGCCAAATTGGTTGCCAGTTGTACAGCAAGGGCTGCCAACACCAAACACAAGTCAGTAAAAAAAACGTGTACATTTAGAACTTCTGAAGTGGACCTACATTTGACTTAGGCTTAGTTTCATAGAATTTCGTAGACTTCTCGCAGATTGGTATTATATTGCATGCGACTGGGTTGCTTCCCCTTCTTCCACTTTTCTTCCAATTTCGCTTTTAGAATTCACCAGCAAACCTACTTTGGGTGTTTAAATGTTGTGATATACCTTCCCTTCGCTTCCCCTTTATTTCCAGCAAAATAACTTGCAATAAAAATATGCAACCTTGTCAGATAGTTAGACCGCACTTTGAATTGTTGAATTATTCTAAAAGACTATGTCGCCTCGTGTTGCCAAATTAAATTCCGATAGGCTTTAGCGGAACTATAAGCAGCAAATTAAATATTGCGATCTTGTGCTAAATGCCTATACAAGTGACTGTGTAGAGATCCTGAAAACGGTCCTGAAATCCTATAATTTGTATTCCGACTTTGAAAGCATGTCCAATGAGTGGGAAACCTGTGGAAGTTCTATCTCAAACGCTTTCAATGCCTCAAACCCGATAGTACTTTTATTATGCGCTTCCTATTTTTAAATTAAAATAAAACAATGTGCAAGTGAGATATCATCGACATTGTTATTCGTTTGAGAGACCTATCAATGCCATTATGTATTAAATACATAACATCACTCAAATGTCCGCATGTGGCGCGCATTTGAAATGTCCAAAAACTTTGGAGCATAAATCACGCAGAACTTGACCAATGACATGGGTCATGTTGGCTTTGAGAGTCTCTGTGGTTCGTGGCTTAATCGCAAGGACCTGCAACTTCAGAAAATTCCACAAGAAAAGTCTAAAGGGGTCAATAAATCGAACGATCTCGGTGGCCAGTTTATATGACCATGCTCTGGAATCGCTCGTAAAACACGTACCGCCGTCCTGTTGGAGGCCATATCACACAAATTATGCCAGAAGAAGTTTAGGTAACCATTAACACACAGGCGGGGATGGTCTGACCAACGTCCTTCTCAAAGAAATATGGACCGATGACACTGTCAGCCCAAAATCCACACCACACAAAACAGTGACTTTTCGGGAAGCTTGGGACACTCTTGAATCTCATGTGGATTGATAGGTATCGTCCTAAATTCGACAAATTCGTTTGTTGTCCTATTCATCCGGAAATGGTCCTCCCGTAAAATGGTAAAAGCGCGCGAAACGTTGCCCGAACAGCACATCCATTTTAAAAAAATAATTTTACCATTTGCACGTATATTGTTGAACATTATGTCCTTCCATGGTAATTTGGCAAAAGAGACTGAATACATGACAGCAAATTTGACAGATGTAGCTTGTACTGTTAAAGTTCCAAAGTCCCTATTGAAAGAGGCTATAAAAACCCTTTTTTGATTTTATATATCAAACTTATACATCTTTAATGGGTAGGCGGGACTTTTGAAAATGATGGTGATTGTGATGAATCGCTTCTCTTTATGATCCATCTATGCTGTGGCTCGAACTTACGCCGTTTGAGTCAGAGACAAACAGTATTCACTACGCCACGGTTAATTTACCTACCTTAGTTCGGAATCTGATTGTAACATTTGACCCACAGATGGCGCCAGCAGACAGTGATGGTGCTTTCCTGGAAAATCTAACATAAGCTCGTCATAACAAAGACTGAGACCATACTGTTCCTTAAAAATTGCCCTTCATTTTAATATGCAAGCGAGCAAAAATACTTGAGGAGATTTTCTGGCATCGACATTCGGCCCTAGCGAGGTATCCGTCGGAACGGAAAATTCTCTGCAACGCATACTCTGTCGGAGGCTCAAATCTTAATCGTAAACAAATTCCGCAACCAATTTCTGTCGGAGGATATCGGAACCTAGCTGTCAAAAATTTAAGGAAAAATGCACTTTATCGCACTTCAACGTAATTCGCCGATATGCGTTACAAAATGTCGGATAAATATTCCGAATGGATGTTTCAAAGAATACCTCGACGCAAAAAACCTCCGAACAGTATAAAATCGGATTATTTGACATATTGACCACTTATGCTATTCCGGATCCCACAGAGCTGTGCTAGTAAATCGTAGATCTGATAAACCGATAAAATTTGACCCGACAAAGTACTGCGGTAAGACTAGGAGATGTTTCGTCACATGCTAATATTATTAATGCCCAATTTGCAGTTTATAAAAATTTGAATAATTGGAATATAAAGTTCTGAAAGTCAGATGAGCAGTCCCCTCTTTAGACTTTTTACTATAAACCTAGTATAAGCCCACCTTCATGCCCAACTATATGGTAGAAGGTCTTTGCCAACACTTCAACTTATATAATAGAAGGGCTTCGCCAACACTTCATCTTAGACAAAATCATTCAAAAACCATTCCGATTTCCAATGCTAGATGCTCTCGCTGTTACCACTTACCACTGCACCAACTGGATAAAACAGCCAACAATAATGAAGTATCCTCCACTCCAACTGAAACTAGCTGTGCAAGAGCTGTGCAAGAGCCCGCACACTCCAACAATCAATATATGCATGAATTTCAATTTGCATTCGCCATCCAATTGAAACACACCCTCGCACAAAGATATTAGTCCTTTTAAGCCGTCCACTTAATTTCAAACACACAAGCTCAATAGCCAATTTGGCCAAAAACACTTGCAAACGGATTCCACTAAATTCCACACAATCAATTATATATTTCGGAGCTGCATTCGAGTACTTAGCCAGCCAGCCCCGCGCCTAAACTTAATCAAGTAATCAAATTCATCATCAATTTTCAATTAATTATCTAAAAAACAGAGAGAGAGAGCGCTCTCCGATTCGGATTCGAATCGCAGTCACCGCAACTCAGATCCTGTTCAATAGCCAACAATTAATTTGCACACCATAATCACATATTAACGATTAATGGCCGTTGCAAGTCCTAATTAAATTAAAATTCAATTTAAATCAGTTCCTGGTGCATTTTGGATGACGGACGGCCGGCTGCTTGGTACCATCGCCCGATACAATGAATACTTTTCGTAATCGCAAATTAATAACGCAGCTTATAAGGACAACGTTTTCTGTTTTCGGTTCCTCTTCATGCAGCCGTGAATCCTGGGTGTATTGTTTCGTTTTTTTTTTTCTGAGGAGGCACAAATGAGTGTACGAGTATCAATGTCGACGGTCCTGGTTATGGGAAATAATCTTCTTTTCATTGAATGAGCGGTGGGGGTGGTGCACCAGTGGCCAATGGATCGAAAATATCTACTGTTATGAAATATTAAATAATAAATTTTCCACTCCGCATGGAGTACTATAATCCTTGCGTTTTAATTTCGTACCCATTCCAAGGAGGTTTTTTTTTAAATTTAAGTCGCAATTGTTTGGGGATTTATAATTTCATTTTATTTTTTGTGTTTTCATTAATTCCGTCTCCTGGGAGATATTTTAATCCATTTCATTCTCCACTCAGCCATGACTATGTACGACAATTATATTTCAATGGCACTCAGCGGTGTATGAAGCTGTTCTGGCAGTTGCCTCTCCACTCCAGTATAATGAAAGGATTTTTTTATTTGTTACGTAAAATAATACACAAAAATTGTATTTTAAAATTAATTTCACCGTGCCGCTTAGTTCCCAGGACACTTGTATTAATCATCACCACTCATATGATCGTACATAATTAATTTAAACACAAAAAATTATTAAACACTTGAATAGACATCGAGAAGCTGTGGAAACTTTATCTATAGCAGAAACGAAACCAACAATAACCAGAAATAAATTGGCGTCTAAATTAAGAACCCATTGGTGGGAGGGGCGGAGGTCCTCGGCGCTTCTGGCGCATCAATTTCGAAAACAGCATGAATTCGACTGTCTGTACATGTTGGGGGGCATTTATGTACGCCACTGTGCGGCACAGTCAATATTTTCTTTTACTTGTGATGGGTCTCGCTTGGGTGTGTGTGTTTTGCAGCCATTCATCATATCGGGATAACGCCCAGGAAAATATGAGGAAATTTATGTGTCTAACCATCATGAGGTGTTGGCCGGGTGGAACAAAGGACCGATTAAAATGGCTTGCAACACTTGTGTTGGTCGGGGTGATGGTGTCTTTTGTGGCTGCTTGCAGGAATTATTTGGGAAATTAATTAAAAGCTTGGGTAAAAATTAACAAACGCACCTTTTATGAAAAAAGGGGGCTTGCGACTAGTGGAAATATATATCGGCTATGTCCGTAGCTGAAGTGTTTGCTTGTACCCCACTGGTGTAAGTTCAACCGACCACTGAAGGAAACAAGCAACTTTCGGCTTCTTCCACGGAAAAGGGGGTTTGGTAGTTAAAATGCTCATTATTCGACGACCTCCTTCCTCATAATCGCCCAATATCCGGTAGACTTCATCGGGTGGCTCGATAATGACCGCTGCACAATCTTCTGCGTGACTTAAAAACAAAAGATCAGCTTCTGCTCCTTACGTATACTACATCAATCCTCTAAGGCCCATATACCAATTTCTTTGTGCAAACAATTTGCTACAAGATGCTAAAAAATGTCAAGCCAACTGAGGTCGTCAACTTTAAATAATCTTCAGCAGTTTCACCTACTTGGGTAGCACTTTAGTCTGCGTTTGCGTTGCCCCTTCGAGTTTGAATTGAAAACTCATCGGCCGGAAAGTTAGTGGTCCATTCACATTACATGTCCTAGCAGACATCTAGCAAAAACTTCACACTTACTTCCAAATCAATGCTCCTGTGTACTCGCATCAGGTTAGAGTTAGACCCAGCCTCGAAATTTGCTCCCATACAATAATGAGCTTGGCCCTAAAATATTCACTTCACCTACTTAAAAGAATTAAAAGACAAGCACTTTGACTTATAAGAGATCCCAAACTGACAAGGACTTGTCGCTTACCGATTTATATTGTATAGGGACTTCCATAACAGATGTTTAGAGGAGATTAATGAAATTATTCCCCAAAATGTGACATATGCTATCAGTAGACTTGACAACCCTATATCACTTTTTTACAACACTCCTTTGGTTATGGGGCAAGGAGCCTTGGAACACCTTTCCATAGGACTACACCTCATACAAGCTTAATATCGGAACTAAAACCTATCTGAAGGCATTTCGAGGCACTGTTGAAGGTTATTAGGTTCAACTTTCTTGAGGAAAGTCTTTAAAAAAAGTCAAAAGGTTGTTGTACGTTTGATCTTGCGAGCGAAAACACTCGAAAAATTTTGATCCTATGACGAAACGACTTCGACAGGCCTTAACTAACAAGCCTCCACCCAATCGAGAGGTCTCCCTCTACATTTTTGTTCGACTAGATCGATGTTGCTATACAGCTCGTATAGTTCTTCGTTGAATTTTCTGTTCCAAAGATCTTCAACGTAAACGGGAACGACATTTTTAACTCTCTCGTATACGTAGTAAGAAAAAGGTAGGTAGGTATTGTAATCGTACAAAAAATCTAACTTAAGATTTTAATCAAATCTAACATTACGATGATAGAGGAACTCGAAAAAGTGGGTCTCGCAATTCTGTTCGTCTGTCCGTCCTTTCCTGAGCTCCACAGCGCAATCGGCTGGACGGATTTCTTTCAAACTTCGGATTTGGAGTTTGTGGGCTTACAGTTCGGGGCCATTTTCTTTTTGCATGCTAACCCTATTGTTAACGGTACTTCCCATATAACGGTTTTAAACAAGTTTGATTTTTTTGAAAACGGCTGTATGTATTGATTTAAATAAAAATTGATATTTGGGCTTAGATAGTTGAGGTTGGCTGCATACCCAGTTTTTGGCTAAGGAGTCGAATAACGGTACTTATGAAAAGTGGCCTTATCTCGAAAACGGTCAATACGATTGCAACAAAAATTAGTTTTTTATGTAATATGGTCGTTCCTAACACGATAGCAAACACAGTTTTTCTCTAAATTGTCTATAATAGATTTTTGGAAAAAGGCATATTTTGTGAATTTGGTTTTCTTTTGTTTTACCTACATAAAAACGGCTAAAGCGATTTTCACCAAAATGCATACTTGGAGTAAAATTGACGCTTCCAACATTATTGCGTCCTTGACTTTCTATTTGAATCACCGAAAACGCTGATTTTAAAAACTGTTCATATCTCAAAAACGCCATTTTCGATTTGGATAAAACTTAAAAAACCAAGTAATGCTAATATTTTAAATAATACCCTATATGTACTCAGTTTTTAGCTAAATAGTTGAGCAAGCATATTTTTTGAAATAAACATTGCAATATTTACTACTATTTTGTACGCATTATTTTCCAAAAACCGCCATAACGGTTTTTACCAAACTCCCCTTTTTATGATAACATAAGTATTCTTAATAGGACCACTTACTTAGTTTTTCTTAAAAAATTTAATTCAAGCCGTGTTTTAAGAATTACCGTACTACCAATAAAAATGCAATTACAACTAGGTATTAGAAGCTCCTTTTTAGCAAATAGTACCCAACCCACTTTTTCTTTTTTTCAACCATATTAATCATGCAGCTTTCAATAATTCCAACCAATTGGAGTTTAAACTATCAGAAACCCGCACTTCATTGGCAACCCCCAAACACGTCCACCGATAAATTCAAAAACAAACCTCTGAATTCTTACATAACAAATCTATGTCAAAATATCGGTCTATCATAAACCCTAGATCGAGTCACCACATACCTACCAGCATCACCAATTTGAAAAATCTTGTTTTTTAAGCTATAAACAACAATAAAATAAAAATAAACCAACCAAACTGATGATATGAACGATAAAGTTTCGTGCGATCCAGTCGTGCACTTTATTTCCTCTTAAGCCGATTGAGCATAGGTATCTTCATCTAGGATTATCAGGGTCATATAGAGAATTTTCGTAGTTGTTCGAGATAGGGGTCTACTTATCAATTCCTTCTGGGCTCAAGAAAACAGCGATTGCCAAGAGCTATCTACGTTTATTTTCTGTCGAGATTTTATTGTCAGAGCTTATAGCAAGGCCATGGTAGACAAAGTCCTCAACTTCATCAAAGCTGTCGACACGACGCACAGTGGGGCAGATGGACCTAAAAGCTGGCATCAATTCACTGGTGCAACGAAATTGTTTTTAAAGTACACAATTGTTATCAGATATCCCAATAAACAAAAATAAAACACATAAGCACTTTTAAAAATTCATAATTTTGAAAATATTGATAATATTAGATAAAAGTTAAAAATCCTCATTTTCATTATTTTCACCGTCACCCTCATTTTCGTCGTCGTCATTGTCACTACTTTGCCGAATAGTGGAGATTTCAATAAACTTAGTGCTTCTTTAGGTAAGTACTGAAGTTTTTTTACCGGTAGCTTTCTTTTACTTGTAATATAGGGGTCCGAGCTTAACATAAAGCAGTTAAATAAATCTAAATTAGTTTGTTCACGACTTCACATTCGTGAGTGAAGTTCTCTGTAAGTTTCTAAATCTTTGTTTCGGGCTTCCTGTGCTTCTTCAATGAACTGCCTGTTAGGCAACAAAGTAAAAGAGACTATTTCGGGTCCATGAATCAAATATTTGTGCAATGTTGGTGACATATTGTACCAGCGGTACTTAGCTACAAATTATCGAAATTTATCAACATCGATTTCGTGGCCACAACTATCATAATTGTGTGCATTATTTTAATCAATCCAATGTCTAATTAAGTTATATCCGCAGAGATCTGAGCTTTTTTGAAAAAAAAACTTCTGGCTGTGCTCCTACCATTCGAATTGCCAAATCCGTGCTTCGGTGTGTGATCAACCCGCATTTTTCCTAAATTCCTTCTGAAATCTGGTTTTATTTTCTGCAACAATTTTGTCGTTTCATTTAGCCTGCCACTTTTTAATAGGTAAATAACAAGTGCAATAGACACTCGAAGAAACGTATCCATTCATGTAAAACAAATTCTAAGTGTTCTGTTTTACTTGCAATTTAATAATTTCTTCGACCCCATTAAAGTTTTTAGATACTGCGCCGCATAAATAACATTTGTGTGTTGATGACGTATCTGTAAGAGCATTGCATATTTTATAATCAACCATTTATAATCTTACTTAAAATGCGATATTAGTTTAAGCAGCTCATGGTCATCAAAATGTTTCGTTCGAGTTTTTAACTCTTCCGTTAAGAAACTAAACTGATCTGTTATTTTAAAATATCCAGAACTTCTTGGAATATTCACAAGGTCTTGCCTCGTTACAAATAATGTGTTGGAACTCGTTCCTAAGGCAAACGAAAGTTTTAATAAGTACAGGAAAAATGCTTGAGACAATTTTTTTTACCACACAGGAACATTTCAAAAAATTATTTAAAAAAATGGGGCAAGTACGGGCAAACATTTTTAACGGTTCTAAGGTGCTCAAATGCCACTCTATAAAGTTCAATAAAATTTATAGTCGGGACTTACCCGGAACATTATTAATTCGTTCAATTTTTAAAATTTATTGGAAAAAAAAATGTCATCTTACAATGTCATGAGAATTATATAAAAAACTTACAAAATATAGCATTATTTAAAAATTAATAAATACTTAAAGCTTATTTAATACCTGAACTTGAAGGTTCCATATCAATAGAATGAATTACTATAAAGAAAGCAGCGAAAAAAAAATAAAGAAAAACGCAAAAAAACAAAGCTAGAGAACACCATATTATTTTCGCTGTAGATTATAGCTTGAACTGATACATATTTTGCGAGATGTGTTGTAGATAACGGGCTAATTCATTCGGTTTGTGGTAGAGTGGACAGTTGTGCATAGAGAAATAAAAGCAATTGACCTTTACATCACGTTTGAATTTTCGAATTTATGCCAGCTTTTGGTGCATTCTGCCCCTTTGTGCGACGACTAAACGAAACTTGAGTCCCGTTTTGTCGTATGGGTCTGTAGAGTTATAGCAACCTTCTTTATAGAACCGTCTTTTTGTCTAATCCAAGCTATTTTGTCAGCCATTTTTCTACAGAAAACTGCAAGTCGTTGGACAGAAGTTTACAAACCTAAAGTAGCACTTGGGTTAAAGATTTAAAGATCCACACTTAGAATTCATAAAAGCTTTTTATTTATGGGAGCTTCCGCAACACTAATCGACCCACTGCTCAGATACGGGCCTTTGTCACTGAAAAGGGATGTCCCAGTTTCTCTTAAACACAGTCCCCCCTACGCACCCTCCAACCTTACCTATTATTAAAGCTCATTTCAAATTCTACATCAATTTCAATAATGAAAATATACCCGTTTTCTCTCATCCACCCGCAGAATTGATCAGGAGAACACCGTCTACTATGTGGGTACAAATCTCGGTCGCATCTACAAAATCGTACAGTACTATCGCAACGGGGAGTCGCTGTCCAAATTGTTGGACATCTTTGAAATTGCCCTCAACGAGGCTATCCAAGTAATGGAAATCAGCCAGACACGTAAGTCACTGTATGTGGCCACAGATTATCGCATCAAACAAATCGACTTGGCGATGTGTAATCGCCGCTATGATAGCTGCTTCCGTTGTGTTCGTGACCCATACTGTGGCTGGGATAGGGACACCAAAGTCTGCAGTCCATACAAAATGGGTTTGTTGCAGGTGAGTCTGATGCACGTCATTCTATATGCTCTCATATACTAAATCGCATATAATGTTTACTGTTTCGCAGGACGTTGGCAATCGCACAAATGACATTTGTGACTCGAGCGTGCTGAAGAAGAAGATTGTCGTCACCTACGGTCAGAGTGTGCATCTGGGATGTTTTGTCAAAATCCCTGAAGTTTTGAAGAACGAACAGGTTACATGGTATCATCATTCAAAGGATAAAGGACGGTAGGTTACCACCATGAAATATCCTATAGAACGACAAGCAATTAATTAAAAAAAAAATATTCATTTCTTTGTCAGGTACGAAATTAAATACAGTCCAACAAAGTACATTGAAACCACTGAACGCGGCTTAGTTGTTGTTTCCGTCAATGAGGCTGACGGCGGTCGTTATGACTGTCATCTAGGTGGATCGCTACTCTGCAGCTATAACATTACCGTCGATGCGCATAGGTAAGTAAAGCACTGGCAAACTTCACCGTCGTCCCATGCAAATTTAGCTCGAAGGACTCTCACCGAGAGTGTCTCTCATTTGGCACTGGCACTAGCGTGTAGCATTTGAAAGGAGGAACTTCCACTTAGAGCAAACGTTGAATAATTAATGCACACTGCGATGATAGTGACGGTGTCACTCACTCAGTAATTATTCAGCGAGTTGTGCTGCCGTCTTTGGCAGTGAGTGTCGGTGTGCGTCCTTCGTTAAAACCCATGTCATGTGCAGTGACTGACGCTTTTAAATGTTTCTATTTAATTGAGTATATTCAAACACCACTGACGTTTACGTTTCTCTATCTCACTCTCACTCAAGGTGTACACCGCCAAACAAGAGCAACGACTACCAGAAGATCTACGCAGACTGGTGTCATGAATTCGAAAAGTACAAATCGGCCATGAAGTCCTGGGAAAAGACGCAAGCGGTAAGTTGATGTTTGCAGCTATTTATATTTGATTTTAGATGCAATCAACCTTAGGGCGCAATTATATTGTAATTAAAGCCAATTAAGCGGCGGCCCAGCAGAGGGTGAACTGTAGCTACTCTTATGGACGATGTGATTAAAACGCTTTTGTGACTAAGTATTCGTTTGGAAATCACGTACATTTTATGTAACCCTTGTCGCAAGGGGGTGCGGTTCTTGCAAAGTTTATTACGAGAAATAGCGTCCACTTGTCCGAGTGACATATGGCTCTTGTCAACGGACAATGTTGATTGATTTAATGAGTTTTTAATGTTCCAATGTGGGATATACTGCCATATGTCTAGATCGAGAAATGCTATCGGAAGTATATTTTGAAGTTTGATTGCCTCCGTGTTTGTAGAAGGTCAATGTTCAGGGGTATAATGTGTGCGTGGGCAAAGGTTTGCGTGACAAATGTACTCACAATATTTAGAGTTTTGATAAATAGTGAAGGTCCTTGCGGTACATAGGGATTTGATTAATGAAGCAGACATTTTTTTATAAGCAAATCACACAATTATCTCCTTGACGGCGATTGAAAAGCAAGACTTTTCTTTATTTCATGTAGCTGGGGACCTTTCTATTACGGTCGCAGATATGAGCCACCTATTGCGCTCCATTAGAAGTTTGAAGTTCTTTAACGAACAACATTTCACTGTTTGCTTTAATGTTTCGAATGATTAACCTCATTGACAGGCTCATAGCACGCGCAGGTTCCATCTGTTGTCCGTTTCACTAAATTCTAAATTCACTAAATTTTAAAGATCAATTCTTGCGATGTCTTCCCAAATGCGCCTTGGATCTCCGTATACTGGCCACATATATAGCCGACCCGTCTTAAGCTACTTTTTGATTGAAATTGACTTTGTGCCAAAAAAAACGGTCGAAAGGCTGTTTTCCTTTAAAACGTTCAGCTCCAAGTCATTAATAAATTCATTGACGAGCAAGTTACACTCGACCCAGTCATGCATATTTGAGTTTTCTTCAACTCTAGAGTACATATTATTTCTTATCTGTTTCTTCCTACGCTTAAATGACCTAATAATGAACATCTGTAGGTACCTAAACTCGTATTGTCACTTATTTGAATAAACTTTCAGCTTTTGAAATAGTATTACACATTTTGTAATTTGCTGAAATTTGTTTGAAACTGTCAAAAATAATTTTGTTTTTATTCAATTTTCCTTTTCAGCAATGCTCGACCCGGCAAAACTTCAGCAACCAACATCCCAACGAAGTGTTCCGTAAAAACAATGTCTGATATCAGAATAAACTCTCAATTTCGTCCATTAAACTTTTTCAATAAGTTATTTACCACCACATCAAAAGCGAGTGTCTCCCCTCCAAATCCTTATCCCCAATCCCAAATATAATGAAATGTCGCATCCCTGTTCCGGCAACAACATAACAACAAAAAAACGCAGAAAAAAAGCACTCCCTCCCCACATCAAAGAACGACAGAACAGGGCAACGTCAGAAAATAATTAACGTAGTGCTATGTCCATGCATTTTTAAAAAGCACTCTCTCCAAGCCACGCAGAAAAGTACTGAACAAAGTGTAACAATACCAACTTAACGTCGCCATAAACAATATGATATCAGCAGCAGTGAACAGGTACACAAGAAGGGTAGAATTTAACTACCACCAGCAGCGTATAGAATGTTCCATTCTCTTAAAACTCGGCGCAGTACTGATAGACATAAGTTGAAAACTATATTATTTCTACAAAAGGACATTTAACGTTCACACTTAATTTTCATGCATAACATAACAATAAAACCTAAAAAAAAAAACACTTGATGAACATTCAAACGAATGACAAGAAAACTCCACTAAAACTATAGCTAATTTAATGAAAACAAAAAATATTTTATGATCCATATAAAATATAATTATTAAACAAATAGATATAAATGAAAGAATTTTATATATAACGAAGAAACATAATCTCATCTTTTCCCATAATCAATATCATCATCATCAGCAGAATAGAGAAATATAAAACAAGTAACAGAATTTTATTACATTTTCTTGCAGCTTTTTTGTTATTAAAATTCTATATTATATACATAAATAAAAACCATCTCATTCGCAGCAATTTTTCATATCGAATTAAAATTAAAGAAACTATAGTATTTAATAACAGGAAGATCTTCGAGAAGCATATAAATAAAAAGAAAAAAAGAACACAAAATTAAAAAGTATATAATATTACTACATTATATAAATATTATATAAAAAAAAAACTAAGTAAGTGAATCATTTATATACTGAGTACATAAGCAAATACAATTTAATAATTCAAGCAATGTGATGTTAAGTTTTCATATAAATTTATTTATGTAATTCTATACTTCTTTCTATAGTACTTATTTGTATTTGTAATTTTTGTTCTTAACATTTTTGTATTCCTATAGAGCACAGATAATCGATATGTTTAACTTTAAGGAACAAGCGTTCCTTTTTTTTTTTGTATTACTAATCAATTTTAGTTTGTATAAGTGAATTTCGAAATTTTTTGTATTTGTCATTTTGATTTGATTATGTATGATTTTCTTATATAACTGAAAGTATTTCTTTATTTTATAAAAGAGAAAAAAGTATTATTAATAAAAAGTACATTAATTAAAAAAAAAAACCAAACAAATTTGTTTCATTTTCCAATTGGCGAATTTTGTTTTTCTTTTTTGGATTTTATTTTATTTTACCACTCTGTGGGTCTTTATGGTAGAGTAAGTAGAAGTAACAGACATAAATAAATACCAATAGTTAATACTTTTTCATAAAACAACGAACATCTTAAAAAAAAATTACTGAAACATTAAAATTTATATTTTTTAAATTACTTTGTAGCGCTGCGTGATTTTTGTTAAAATATTATACAAACGGCGTCAACTAGTTTGAGACTCGAAAATGTGTGATATTAAAAGAATTATAAATCAAAAACGCTATTTAAGGAAGGGCGTACAAAACCAAAAATACTTCTGTCTTTCCGTGTTGAATAAAACTTTTAAATGATAAATTTTAGGCCAATAACATCGACACATTTAATTTTTTTTTTTGACATATACCATGTATTTAATGATTAAGTAAACAAATTGATGTACTTCAAAGTGAAGCGAAGTTCTACCTATAAGAAAAAAACTTGTAACTTCGGCCCTAGTTGGGTTATTCTTTCAGGTCGGATGATTTTCACTTCGAGGCGTTCTTCTGAACAGTTGAACATTGTTCCATCATTACATGTGTGCTACGCACGAGTTACAATGACCTCAGCAAGTGCATTTTCGAGTGACATTTTTGACAGCTTCAAACGACCTCTTTTCGCATATCCTTCGACGAAAATTGTTTGAAAAATTTATTGAAGTTTCGCAGTGAATACTATAGGGAATGAAAAAATATTAATGTCCTCAAAAAGGCGGATGAATACCTTTAATGCAATTTAAGTCTTCAAAGGAGCGACGGATACTTCGCTAGGGCTGACTTTTATAGTCCATCGGAAAAATAAAATATAACACATTCAACATAAAAAAAGCTTTTATCGTGGCACTTAAGGAAGGTTTCCAATTGGATGAATGAAAATTGCTCGTTGAAAGTTTTTTTTGCAAAATATTTTCGGAACTGGACAAAGGGTTGTGGCGCCCTCTGCTCAACTTAAACATATCCCAGGCGACATATAGCAGCTAAAATTGCAGTACTGCAAAACTTTAAAATATATAAAATATCTACAAGGAATCACAAAATGTGGGCAAGATTCTTTACGGGCGTGGCAATGTTCTTATAAAAGTAAACAAGCCCTTTCGGAACGAAAACTGCCATTTAATATTTTCCCATTTTCAGGATAGTTTTCTTGGTGAGAAAATAAGAAATGCATCTTACTTTCTGCTAATTTTTGCAAGTTCGTGGAAGTAGTTAAAGAGAAGATTGCCAGCAACTTAGGTAATAAGATAAATATAAAATTAAGAAAGTCAGCGCAACATGTCCCCAATAATGGCTTCAGGTCTAGCCTCTCCAATATTACTTTTGGAAAGCATCAACTTACTTCACATATTTATAAGTTGCATGCCATTTTGACAGCTGCTTTTAAAGAGGTAACAAAACAGCAGAATTTAACTCCGCATTATGAAATGGTTTCGATTATCGTGGTCTTCTTAACATATTGTTTCATTTTTTAAAGTGAAGGGAGGAACTAAATGTTGGCCGTATTATTAATTGGTTAGTGAAAAATAAATTCAGCATTTTCTAATTTGTGTGTTTTAAGTTACCTAGTATTAGGTACCTACAGCTAAATTAATTTTGAATGCCCATCATATCTGTAACACGGTAATCCTAAATACTTACAAGATTTGTTATTTATCAACCCCCGTAGTTTTATAGAACTGTAGGTACACAAGTAACTCCACCTTTCAAATAAATTGATTTTAACGCCGCCATTAAAATACCGGTCATTGTTTGTCAACATCATCTACAAATGGACCTGTGTCATTTCTTAGCTATAAATGAAGATAAAATGCGGAAAGTAACAGAGAAAACACAGTCACTTTAAAAACAATGCTTACGTTTCACATTATGATGACATTTTATACAACTAAACTAATATCGAGTCGGTGCTACCAAGTCCTCACAGCATAATTTTGTAATCATACGAAGAGTAGATCGTGCGTTTTTCTTGTCTTTTATTATTAATTTTTAGATGAACGAGTGCTGAAAAACGCAGACATATTTATCGATTTACTTTAACGTTCTTAGAAATCAACAGTTAGATTTATATTGTAACAAAGCACAGTTTGTTATATTAATTACGTTACTTATCTATAAATAATCAAAATCAAAAAATTGAAATTCAAAAACACACTGTTTTGGATTCAATATTATTAACAACTATTTTTTAACTAAATTATTGCATGCATTAACATATTTGACAGACAAATAAAAACTCATTCTATTGGAGTTCCGTCCACCGAAACTAATAACATCGTTATTTCCATAGTTATCACTTATCAGTTAGAATTTAAAATTATAAAAAAGAAAAAGAATAAAAACATGACATAATAAAAATAATGAAATAGTTTAAATAATTAAAAAAAAAAAGAAAGAACTAACAATATTTGTGAAGTTACCATTTCAAATTTATAAATTGTAATATAAGCATTCCACTATAAACAGCTTGAAAACAAATTCAATTGCAAACATATAGACACTGCTTTAAAAAAGTAATAATGATTTAATATAAGTGAATACACGTTATTGAAAAATATAAATTAAAAGTTAACTTTTAGACTAAAAAAAAATAATAAACCTAAATGATAAATATAAGATATTGTACATTAGGATATTTAATTGAATACATAAAGCACGGAGTTGGTTCTGTATAATTCCATTAAATGATAAGATTTTATTTGCATTTATTTATTTTTAAAAAATATTGTTAGAGTGCGTGTGTTTTTTTGTAATGTTATTTAAATTTTTTTTTTAAGCATTTATAAACATTAAAATAAATACAATAAATTTTTTTAAATTACAAAGAAAACGCTCTTTCAGTTTTTGTGGCAGGGAGACGGGATAAGTATGACCAAACTTAGTCTAACCTAAGATGGAATAACTTGATTGAAGAGGGATGTTGTTTGTTTGTATCTTATTTGTTGGAAAGTTATAAGTAATGTCTTTTTGATGAAAGCAGAGTTCTGTGAGGACTTTGTATCGATGCATTATCGTGCTATGACCAGTACGGTTATCATCATACTCAGAACTTGCCAACATGGTTCCTCTTTCATCGTTATGTCATTTCTTTTTAAATTCCGAGACCGATTTTTTTGACGACAATAAATTGAACCCTTATAGGAGCAATAATAAAACTGGGTCTGGGCTTAACCTGGGCCTCAGCCAAGTTTGGGCGATCTTTGGCAACGGTCTTCAGTTGTCATCCATTTTGGACAACTGATGCGTACCATTCTGACCAGGTCGATGACACTATAAAGCTCGTAGGGTTCGCAGTTAAATCTCCTCCTCCAAAAGCCATAAACGCAAACGGGACCGAAAATCACTCGAAGAGCTTTTCCTTCGCAGCGACCAAGGAGATCTTTATCCGCTTTTGACAGAGTCCATGCTTCTGTACCATATAGAAGGACTGGGATGATAAGGGTCTTATACAGATTCTCCTTAGTTTTACTCGACAAGGCCTTACTTATCAATTGCCTTCTTAGGCCGAAGTAACAGCGGTCGTCAAGTGTAATTCTGTGCTTGATTTCTGCTGTGATTTCATTTTCAGAATTAATAGCGGAGCCGAGGTAGACAAAGTTCCTAACTAACTACCTCAAAGCTATAGCTGTCTAATGTCACGTTCTGTCCGATTCATAGATGTTGTGTATCCCTTCTTGTTGACAGCATATAATTTTGTTTTGCCCTTATTCACCACTAAAACCATTTTTGCCGCTTACGTACTGATACTCGCAAACGCACCAGTGACAGATCGTTGCCTTCTGCCAATGATATCGATGCAAGTACGAAAATTGTGCCTCTCGTGTTGGCTTGCGAGTTTCGCACAATTTTCTCAATAATAATGTTGAAAATGTCATCAAAGGTCTCAGTGAGATTGTTTCCGACCTTCTCCATCATCATTCTGCACAATCTAACGAGTTTGGCAAACAAAATTTAACATGGCACCGTATAAGCTCGTCTATATAAATGCTGACATATGCGGCCTTGAATTCGATAAAAAGATGGTAAGTATCGATCTGGTCTTCTTGGGCTTTTCCAGGATCTGCCGTAATGTGACAGAATCTAATCAGTTCATTGACAAGCGTTTACAGAGACTGGATAAAATAAACATTCGCTGTTGTAAGCTGGGAAAGCCATTGCTGTTAAAAAGTACCTACTGATTTTTGTGATAATCAGTTCTTGCGTACCTACCTACTGTGCAAAGTGAGTTGATAAAAAAAGGAACTTCAAGTTCATCAAAAGCTAACCATTCACATTTGCTCATTTATATTTGAGGTTTAATGCTAACCAAATTGCTATTTCACAAAAGCAGTACAGGTTAAGCGCGTTTACAATATTTTCACTATAGTTTGACCTTCATCTAATCAAACCATGACCTGAAGAAATCTATAGTTCCCTCCCCCACGCACCCTCTACTCAAAACAATCGGTGAAATTTGCCTACCAAAATTGCTATTGCCTACCTCACTCATCCAACAAAAGTCACAACGTTGTCAAAAGTGGTTATCACACTCCCGATTACACTCACTTTCGATTTATTGCATAGCTCAGCAAGTTCGCACAACAGGCACCATCATCAGCATCAACATCAGCATCGGCATCACTATGGCAAAAACAATTCCCTCCATCAACAATGGTCTACCTAATCAGGAGTAAACTTTCCCAAAAACGAATCCGACCAATTCTTATCTTTCCATTTGATTTTGCAAATATATTAGCGCAGACGAAGGAAGTGAAATGGATGCCTGCCTCCAACATCGCACCACAATCGCAAATGGAAAACCAAAGCGAAATCAATTAAAACTCCGATTCGGCATTAGACATTTTCGTATGAAATCTACTTTGGGTACACGAGTATTCGCCTCCTTTCCGTCGTCATCGTCGTCGTCGGCGTCGTCCTGAGAAAGTGAATAAATTATTTGTCAGCGATTTTATGTGTCGATAAGAGTAGGGCTGTATCCCGCCTTCATGTCCTTGGGCATAAGAAGTTCAACTCCGAATGCTGCCGGAAATCTATCTCTCGTTGTGCACACACCTTGTGAACGTAAAGAATGGCTTTTAATTAATTCTAGAACAACCTGGTGATGAAGGAACCGCACCACACTCCAAACCAGCACTAGTACGTATCCTATGCGACGACGTCAAAAGGAAAGGAAAACATTGTCTTTAGAGTTGCGTATACACAAAGGAATGGCGCAGCACCTTTGTTTTATTTCCGCCAAAATCGCGTTCAGATTCAGACGTCTCTCACACCCACATCTACATACAGATCCACCCGGGGAGAGCATTAAAGTTAAGTTCCATACCGCCAACCCACTTCGTTGGCGAATTAAATTCATTGTTTTGTTTGGGCTGTGTGTTTCTTAAAATGTCATCTACTTATCGCATTTTGAAATTTATTTCCAAGGAGATAATTCCACAAAGGGCTGAAAGTGCACGTCCCGTGTCCTGCCTGCGTAAGGTGTACATTAAAATCCCGGTTGGTCTGTAGTCTGTACGAACGATCGCTTTTATCTTAGAAACGATGAAGAGAGAAACAGCAAAGTGCTGTGTTGCTCACAAGTAAATGGACCAATTGTTTGCTTGACTAGAGAAGATGTTGATGATGGCGGCGGCTGCTGGCGGCCGGATGAAGCGTGTGTCCTGGGGGTGATTTTGCTTTCCGTTCCGTCGCCCCCGTGCGTGTATACGCTTAAGTGTTAATTTCGTGTTTCAGCCGATTAAAAAGTGAAATATTGTTGTTGCTGCTGTTGTTTTTTGAATTTTTTTTCTTGTTCGTCCTCCGCTGTCGCCTTGGAAGCAGGCCATTTATATTTAATTAAAACGTTTTTTTCGGTAGCCGTAAATATATCCCGAATGGAATTTGTTGCTTTGATAATTATCAAGAAAACGAATCGAAAGCGGCTTGAATTTAATTGAAATGGGAGCGATGGGGATTTTTGAAAGCCTGCAAACCGAAAGGAAATAGGTGTGTGTGGGTGTAGGAAGAGACTTATTGGACTTTCTATGATTGTAATTAATGCTATACTGGGTCACTTGCTGTTCTATTTTGATAATGTAACCCTTTAACAATTAAGGCGATTATATCTACTTCATAGTCATTGAGGACATTTTAGGACATCTTAAGGGAGACATTTTTATACGCAAGCTTCATGGAAAGACTCCACTTCCAGTTTTGAAATTTAGTGGCTACTCATAGGGTGTCATAGATCGAAGCTATCTTTTTCTTTGGTACCTACTAAAATGTATCATTACAAATACAGTAAAAGTCGCTTATAACGACGCTGGAGGGACCGATGAAATGAGGTCGTTATAAACGGCGGTCGCTATATCCGCCTGCCATATCTGGAATAAACAAAATCACAGAAAATGCTAACTTTTTTGTTAAAGACGCGTAAACCACAACTAATTTAAAAGCAACTTTCACGGCGACACATCGATTAAACTGCCATAATATTTAACAAACAATTTTTTTTTTATTTCCCTCATCCGTTGTTATAACCGACGACAAGGACAAATTTTTCGGAAAAAAATATATCCAACATTTCGTTATATACGACGAGTCGCCGACGTTATATCCGACGATAAATTGGCTTAAAAATTAAATGAACCGACCAAATGAATTGAAAGTGGACGTTATAAGCAACTGGTCGTTATAAGCGAGGTCGTTGTAAGTGACTTCCAACATGCGCCAATCTTGGTATGATAAAACAACGACATAAATTTTGGCACGTATTGCAGCCATATTTGAAAAAGGGGGCGTGGCACTTTTCATACAAAAAACATCAATTCTCGACCCTCAGTTAAGTTTACGATGTCAAACTTGAAACTTTTATGGGCTAAAGAAAAAAATTACTTTGGAAAATGTGGGCGGCACTAAAATCCTATAGGGCGGTGCACCTAAAACACCTCAAAATCTTTAAGAACACTACCTTTAAATCTGCTAAGTAAACATATATGCCCTCGAAGGCTCGTGCAGAGCTTCCAATGTGGCGTGAGGTGTGTGGGACGTAGGGTTAGGTTAGGTTAGTGGGCTGGCTAGAGATACTCCGTGCCACACTCAGGTCAATACTGACCCATTGTGATGCCCGTTGGGAAAAGAGTTTGTCCCTTACCCATTATGACCATGTCTAAGTGTTGTAATTAATTACTTACTGTGCTGTTACTGTAGACTTGGGCAGTGGCATAAGAAGTGGGTAGTGTCCTCCAGAGCTTCCTCATCACCGCAGCCTCTAAAAAGTTCTTCTTCCATCAGGCGCATTTTCTTCATATGGTACCGTAGAGTATTGTGCCCCGTTATGATACCTACAAGAGTGGAAAGGGATTTCCTGTCCTTCCGTATAAGACTCTCGGTTCCATAGCATTTTGCGGTACGGCAAGTTTCTTGTGCAGTCCATCTGAAGTTCGCTGCTCTAGAGGCTTTTCTCCCTGCTTTAAGCTTGAGTGTACAAGGCGGGATATTCACAGAGGGGTCAGCTGGTTCCGAAACAGCTGTCGAAACTTGTCTTGCTAATTCGTCCTGGAATGCAATGTGTCCTGTTAAAACCACAAGTCGTTGGTGTCCATATTAACCAATTCAGACCAAAGGAAGATGGTTATCATCGACCTATAGAAATTCGGACCAATGACGCCGGACACCAGCCCAAAATTCACACCAAAAAGTGACGTTTTAGGGATGTGTAAGACGCTTTTGGGTCACATGTGGTTTCGCAAGCCCATTCAGCAAGCCCACGTTGTTGTCTATGTTCGTTTATTTTCAGCTTCTGGGTCAGTTTAATTTTGTACGGATGCAGGACGAAGGCACGAAGCATATTATGAAAGTAAAAATTGTCAAACTTTGTCTCCTGAAGTTAACCTATCCTGGAAAATCTACTCAATTCAGCCGATATCATTTTATGTTGCCTCGATTGGTTTCTCTCTAAGCCAGTGTAACAACAGTGGCTGTTTTCAAGACCCCCCTCATACAGTTGCGCGATTCTTAGAATTTGAATGAGAGCCTTTAGAACTGCTACACCGTAGAATTCTTTTCCTAGTATACCACATGTTTTTAATTTTTTAAATCCATTAAAGGTCTCCAAAGTAACATTTCAATTGGACTACATTTTTGCCATATAAATAGCTACAACGGGACCATTTGTATACAGCTATACAACCGCAGATGTGTCTGTCAAATTCGCAATAAAAGCACAAACGCATCTGCTCAGCAAAGGGCTGTCAAAAAACCGAAACGTCAGTTCCAATATTTTCTCACACTCGTTTCACATTGCACAAGTAGGTATCTCTTTCCAATTTAATTTTCCAGTTAAATGAGTAGAAAATTATCCAATTGGTTTGCGTGGCAGCATAAACGACTACGACTACGTGCGCGATGCGTCCATTCGAAAAGTGATTTCAAAATGCAACTATGCTGACGATGATGATGATGATGATGATGACGATGATGGTGTCTCTATTAAAAACCACACCACAAGGATCTATTATACGTGGTGTGGCGTGTGGCGTGTGGCGTACAGGCGAACGAGTCAGGGGATGCATTTTAAAGTGGTCGGTTTGACTGGTGGTAAAAAAAAAGAAGAATAAAAGACTTGAAGCCAAAGGATGTGATGTTTTATTTACATGCGATCCTACTTTGAGAACCCGCTAATAAAGCTCTCCCGCTCAAGGGGCCACATACATCTATCTACACGACACACTGCTCTGGCTCGATTTCCGCAAAAAAACTTGTTCGCTCTACTATTAAGATTCGCACATATCCTGGAAGTAATCGAAATTTTAAAAATGTATGCTGTGCAAGTGGGTTTTTTTTGCTTTGAAAAGTATCTTTAAGCAGTGTGCGACGTACCACAAGATGTTGCGCTATGAAATATGGAATAGGAAATTCTAAAAGCCGCTCAACCACCACCCCCATTTGGCACATAACCAAATAACCGTTAAATGTCTCATATTTTAATAAAGTTAGATTAAATCCTGCTTCGCAATGATTTTTTTTTTACAAATCGCTGAAACGGAAAACAGCTACAGTATCTTTATTGTTATTATGAGGTTTTTTTTCTTTCGCTCGTTTTTCTGTTCGTTGAAAGGCGTTGCCTAGGAGGGGAGGTTGTTATCGCGTTCCGCTTGATTATACAGAGAGAGGCTGCTATTTGAAGATGCGGTTGTTGGGTATTCATTTTTTTTCCTGGACCACAAATGGAGTTTTATTTTATTATTTTTTTTTCTTGCAAATACCAAGAATCAAATTGAATTAGGCAAGCGGAGAAATCTCGCGCCTGTGATGAATGAAGTTATTGAAGGGTAGACTAGTTAATTTGGTGGGAGGAAGCAACACAACAAAAAAAAAATATGAAATAAGCCGTGGAAGGTCTATTCTCCATCAGATTATGTCAGTCCGGTGGCGGTGGAATGTATAAGAGAAGAGTCGAGTTGATTGATATGTTGGAGGACTTATTAATGGCTGACTGATTTTCGACTGACAACGTTCATACAAAATTGTTTTCTAAGCTCATTTTGGGAAAAAATAAGCCCTGCCATCTTTATTTGTGAGAATGGGAGGTTATAATCCAGTGTTTAGCGTGAGTGCCAAGCAAATGCTTCGATAAAGTGAATTATCAAATTGGGCAGATCTGATAGCTTTTCCAAAGTGGCAACACTGGTAAGTGAAAAGGATTCTGCGTGAACTCCCAGTCCAAATAAAAACGTAGTCCCCTATGCGGTCAAATTATTCATTCCCTATAAAAGTTCTTCTATTGATGCATCAGCGGACCAATCTTTACACTTTATTACAGCTACGGCTCTATATGTCCCCATGATTAAGGTACCCGTTAGGATTTAACGTGGGATTTTCATCGGTATTGCATAGGTTAGGTTAGGCTATGTAAAAAGGAGTATGAGCTAGTAAGGACTCACACGGCACAAGGCACCATAAGGCCCCATCGTGATCACTAGGGAGTGAATTGCAGTAAAGTACATCTCTTCTTTGAAAAACATTTAATGTGATTACAGAAACTTCTAGACATTGGAAGAAGTAGGTCCTTAGATCTATATATACGTAAAAACTTGATTCGGTTGAGAGCTATTACCTCGCATTTATACAAATTGTGTGCGATATTTTTATCAGCTTTCAGCTCTTTCTTTTGCATGGACAGGATTCCTTTCAATTCCCAGTTTTAGAATTTCCCTAGATCTCCTGCTGTCGAATTGCGGCAAAAAGTGCCTCGGACACGTCTTTATATGCCCGGTGATATTTGTAGATCAAAGGTCTCCCTTAATTTTTGTTCGATTTTTGATATACGTAGAGGAGGAGGTGGCTTAATATTTACTCCCTCTTTTGGAAATAAAACTGCCCTCCTTTCTTCGCAAGGTCATCAGCTGTATTGCATAAGAATTAAATCACCTTAAGTTGTTGCAGTTAGCGTTGAGCGAGCGAGCGAGACAAAATCATTAACTGAGTAATTAAATAGCGAGTATTCCAATATGGCGGACCCAGCTTTACCGATGACGATTGACGATATTCATTAAACAAGAAAGTCAATTTAAATTTTTTTTGTCATTGTAACAACCCTTGTACTAGCATTTTATACAGGGAAGCTCGTTGTTGGTCGCAAGCGCAACCAACGCAATTTAATGTTGATCTTGGTTTTATTGTGTGATGTGCGATGACTTGGTCGTGGGCTGAGGTTTAGCTCGTCGGATCGCCAAGGTTCTTCCTAGAGAAAGACGAACTTCAGGTCTAGAGGAGTTTTCTTTATCACCCTATTGTCTTATTTCTAATTTACACGTTATTATTCAACTTTATTATCGTTTACTTTTAACAATTCAAAATCGGTTTACAATTATTATTATTATTTTATTATTATGATTTCCAAGTATTACTAGCTACGGTTTAACGGGTGGTTCGGTCCTCGTCTTATGTCTCTGAGTGAGGGCGTATGTGGTGGCCCTGGCGGCCGGGTTTGTCTTTCGACGGTCCCGCAATCTTTAGGTCCGTCTTGCGACAGTCCCGGCGGTCATCAGGTCAGTCTTACGACAGAATCGGCAATCTTCAAGTCTTCCTTACGGCAGACTCGGCAATTCGCTAGTTACCCGTAGGCCTAGCACCAAAAATTTGAAGCGGTTTGGACAACTGCCTGAGGATCAAACTCAGTGGTACACGAGATTGATACTGGTCAACTCTGATGTTTTCTCGATTTGTTTGCGATCTCATTGGTGGTCTCATAGTATTCCAGACACCAAGCGGGTGTGAATTTTATTTCGAATGTATATGCACTGTATTGGAGATTCTGTGCGAAATCAAATAATGGATACTGGGCCACCGCGGGGGTGTATCGTGTGGGGCATAGCGAAAATGCGTGGCAGGTGGCACAGTATGGCATAGCACCTCGTTGCGGAGTAAGAAAATAATTATGTAACGAATGCATCGGTACAATTGATGAAGAAAATTTAAACTTTGCAGCAAACCCTTCCATATAGAACTGGACATCCTCTGGTCTTGTTCACTTAATTGGTTCTAGCTTGCAGGCCATGTTTGAGTCTCTTATTTTTGCTTAATCAAAGCTTTTAGCAACTCAAACATTTCTCTACTTACTTAACGGGCTCCCGACCCGTGGAGAGTCTCTGCCTGAGACACTGCAGCCTTCCATCCACTGCGATCCCGGGCACGCTGCTTCCAATTTTCCAGACCAAGCGCTCTGGCATCCGCGATGGCTTGGTCTTTGAACCGGAGGTTCGGTCTTCCTTGTCGTCTCGAACCTGGGGGCTAGGATTCGAAGATCCTCTTAGCTGGAGCATTATTATCCATTCGCTCGATGTGGCCGAGCCAATGTAGTCGACGTATTTTGGCTTTTTGGACTACATCCACATCTTGGTACAGCTCATAGAGTTCGCGGTTGTATCTTCTCCTCCATTCGCCCTCCTCGCACACAGGACCAAAAATCCGTCGAAGAATTTTTCTTTCGAAGGAGCCAAGTATCAGCTCTCCCTTCCTGCTTATCGTCCAGCACTCGGCGCCATAAAGCAGAACTGGCAGGATGAGTGTTTTGTAAAGCGTACATTTCGTCCTTCGAGTTAGGAGTTTTGAACCCAATTGCTTTGCCAAACCGAAGTAGCAGCGGTTTCCTAGGGTAATTCTTCGCCGGATCTCCACTATGGTGTCATTCGTGGAGTTTATGTTCACTCCGAGGTAGGTAAACTCCCTAACTACCTCGAAATTTTTACTATCAACAGTGACGTTTTGTCCTAGGCGGTGGACAGATGCTTGTTTGTTTGTTGATAGCATGTACTTAGTCTTGTCCTCGTTTACTTCAAGGCCAACAAATTTCGCCTGTTCTTCAATCGCCGTAAAAGCCTCTATCACGGCACGCTGGGAGCGACCGATGATGTCGATATCGTCCGCATACCCCAGTAGCTGTACGGATCTGTTGACATAACTTGAATCATTTTATTTATTGGTATCGTGTGAAAGGCTTGTCAGTAACGGCTTTAATGTCAAAGTAATCTTTGTTCTATGGTCTACCGACCTTTTCTGCATTGCTTATTGACGTTAACAATGACGTTAAGAGGAAATGTTAAAAAGTTCTATCGAAGTGAGGCTGATTTATTTATGTGGCTTTCAATTTTAATGACACAAAATCGGAAGTTCGTAAAAGCATACCGCTGTCCTAAAGTACAGCCATCAGTATATCTTCATTAAATGCTGTCACACTTATACCTATCGGGCGTGATAGAATAGATAAAGAATTGAATAAAGAATTGCATGTCACTCTTTCGAATTGCATTGAAAATGACGTTAAACGGAATCCAACTTAACCTCACACAAATCCCATTCAACTATTCAAACTGCATCGATAACACAGCAGACTGCTGGCTGGGGTGGAGTGACACCGTCGGATATGTCACAATTAAAACCTAATCCCATCGGAGATTGTTTTCAGAAATATACCAAATGAGTGGGGACACATCTACGAGTGAAATAGAAAATGCAAATCCCTTGATAATTGTACACAGATACACGCAAATGCATCTATACATTTAACACATATAATGCTTAGCCTTAAAGTTTATTACCAATAGTTTGCCGGGGTTCCTGATGCCATGCGAAGTGATAAGCGATCCAAATGAAACCCGATTGCGGTCCGTCTCGTTGGTGGCGCTCCCTCTTTTGGCCAAAGACACTGGAGACATTATCTATCAGCCCCAAACGTGGTTAACCCACAATTATACGAGATATAAATTGATGGAGGCACCCGACGACGACGGTGATGTGCAGCACAGCGGAGAGCAACCGGTGACCCCAGAGGAGCAACGACGAGACCAGCAGTTGTTACCCGATGGATATTATCCAGTACCTCTGCAGGTATTTCTTTGGTCCTTGTCTGAGGATGACACCAATCGACCGGACGACCGACCAGAGGAAGTACACTTAGATCGACGATGGGACAAACAGGCTTAAGTGCACTTTCAATTCGATTATAAATGTTCGGTGCGGTTATCCTGCATAGAGGATGGAGTGAGAGTATATGGCCAAAAGTTAGGCTACAAGTAAGAGTATGAGATGGACGACACATATGCTATGCACGATACACCCCGATGTCCTTTCACTTTGCTCCGCCTCCGAACGACGACGATTGTAGTTTGTATCTATCTGCATTAAACACCTTGTCAGGTGGTGTCGTTAACATGCAAATGAACATGATGGTTTGTTAAATGTCGGTATGCAGTGATGCTGTGTGGTTATCGGAATGTCCAATGTAGTTTGAGACACATTTATATCATTTTGTATCCAACACACGGGATGCGCAATGAAGAGATCAATCTAGGCACCTGGTGTTGGATTTATTCATAAGCTGAGAAAGGAGTAGGCGAATCTGATGATTGAATATTCGCTGGGAATGTGTTGAATGACAGCTCTCCGCTTGTTGTCGAGTGACAGTAAGTGAAGGTGGGCCAACATAGCCGCTGTATGGCTGCCAATTTCCAGCATCCTGCTCTCAGATTATTATTATACCTTTGATTTATGACATTTTTTATTCCAAGTCCTGACGTTTGTTGCATCAAACTGTTCATTTACTTTTGTAGTAAAAATGGAAAAGACTGTAAAAATGACAGTGGAGGAGATGAATTCTCTCTCAGAGAAACTCAGGGAAACTAACGCAAAAGTTAAGGAACGCTTTTTTAGTAACCTGTGAAAAATGACAGATGCGAATATTCCACATGCCAAATAGAACAACAAATTCAAATCAGCTTTTAATTTTTAGGCGACTGACAGTTGTTTTAATTCTTATGCAAAGAAATTGGTTGAGTAAAAACTAATAAGAGGGGAAATATCTTGCTCTCTCAAAGCCGGTCTCTTTTACGAATCTTTCGAGTTGAGGAACGGCAATTGGGTAAAAAATGCGTAAGAATTCGTAAAATTCGTAAAAATTCGTAAGATTTAAAAGTAAACGAACAGACCTATTATGAAAATTCCACCCCAAATGAAAGAAAATTCAAATTATTATCAAATTAAAAAATACCCTGAATCGGATAATATTTATTGCTTACTCATACTGTCAGCTGTCACCTTGAAGGCAAAACAGAAATGCATTTTCATTACCAGTTTACCATCCACGACCACGACAGCAACTGCATTGGTAATTAATAATAACAACAAGAAGAAGAATAAAAATTGCGATTTTATTAATTAAATTTCCACAACCGCATTCTGATCCTTGTGCGTGCGGTGTATTAACATTTCATCTGCTGCAATCCTCCAGCAAACCCACCTACACACATTCCACTGTATAATGGAGTAATTAATATGTAGGAAAAAAAATAATAAAGGCCCCTATGAAGCTCGTGGTGGGCGTGGTGATGCTGTTGGTATGTCGGGCAGTGCACCAAAATCTCGCAATAAAAAACCGAGACCGCAAAATTTTAATTATTACAAAAATTGAATTGAATTTCTTTTTTTTCCCGCCCACAATCGGAATCCGCTACTCAGTGCAGTTTTAATATAAATTTTTAGTAATTCACTTGAATTTTTCTTCTTAATGAGCTGATATTCAGATTATCGAGAATGCTCGCACGTTCTTCATTATGGCCGAGCAGGGAGCGAATTGGGTGCTATACGAGAATCCATATAGAATCGAAACATCACCGGGAGGGATTTTTGTTTTTAATGAACAAGCGATGTGCGAAATTATGCATAAAATTGAATTGACTGAGGATTTTTGGTTTTAATTAATCAATGCCAATGGTTGGCGATGCTTTTTAATCGAACATCCATAATCATGCTCGTCCGGTGAATGATGCCCTTGAATGGCTTTGTGGTGTGCTTCAAGTATGTCGCCCAGTACGTAGTGGGGGATCATTCCTGTTGTGTACTTTCATGCCCTTTTCCAGGGCCCCATCGCATTACAGTTCCATTAAGAGCGATAGACAAACACTATGGAATTGACAATCATCTGAATTTGCTTCTCACGGAAATGTGGTCACCAACAGATGGCAGTACGCTCTCAGACTCACGTTTGTTGGCTAAATATTACACCCGATCTCTCCACATTGACGATGCAATTGATTTACAGTTGTGACATTTTCCACTCAGGACTTGGTCATAATTCTGCCTTGAAGGTAGCGTCATCAGACGAACTTTATGTCCAATGTGGATCAATTGTTCCATTCCCCGTCCACTATCCATTTACAGGATGATATCTTCCATCGTACAGGAGCGCTGTTGCTGCAATTGAACGACGATCGTTATAGTTCCTTAAGATGCATGTACTTCCTTGAGAATTCAATTGATAAACTCAATCATCATTGTGCGAATGGCACAGAGTCCCGGAACTCAGCAGATGGTGAGGTTGTAATGTCCTGTCCAGCTATCTTGTTAAGAGATATACGGCGATCTTTTAGCGCTTTGGATCTCACTTCTCTGGATGCTAGGGGTCTGATCGCAGCCTGTGCCTGTCAATGTGTATAACGTAATAATTGAAAGCCACGCTAAGGCTTGACGAATAGCTGCGATTTTGGCTTGGAAAACACTGCAGTGTTTCGCGAGGGACAAGAAGAGGCCCTGATTCAATTCTTCTGAGAAGACTCCGGCTCCTTCTCCCTGTAGTGTTTTGGAAACGTCCGTGAATATTGACATTGATCCTTTTTATAGGACCGTCTATGATACCCATTGGCATTTGTCCGGTGTTTCATTCGTGAAGCATTTTTCGAAGTTGATGTTGGTAGCCAGTCGCATTGGGTGATGGGCTTAACTCTAGGAGGATGCTCGCATGTCCAGTTGATTGTCCAGTCTTTTCGCTCCCCTGCTGACGACGTCCAGGGGAAAAAGGTTAAGCATTGTTTTAGAGCGGCCCTCAGTGCGCCTTTTATGTTCAATCATGCCCAACGTTGAGTCTTCACAATGGCTTGACCAAGGGCGACCAATACACTACGATGTCGCATAGAGTGATCGATCTGATTACCGCAGTGTATGTTGGGTTGGAGGCCCCATCTTAAGCCAACAGCAGTTAAGAGCGAATAAAGATTTCTCCGAACCTTCGGCAATAGTCTCTTTCCTAGTCCAATAAAAGTCCTAGATATTTATCGCTTTTCACAAACTCACATGGGAAGCCGTTGAGGTAGGAAGGAGTGACTTGAGGTGTCTTAAACCTTTTTAAACCTTTTGATGAATGAACCTAAGTCCGTTCTTTGTTGAAGCTTGGACCAAAGTTTTTGGTCGTGAAGACTACCAGAAAGGTTACTTTCTTTAAGTAAGTAAGTAAGGTGACGTCGTCCGCGTAGACCACAATTTTACATCCGGAAACCTCCATTGAAAGCAAAAGCTCATTAAGAGCTAAATTTCATAGCAGTTAAGATAACATACCACTTTGGGGGGTACCTAGGTGCACAAGTTTTTTGACAGTGCTGCGGCCAAAGGTAGCTATAACCTGTGAGAAGGTGGCTGTAAGCGGCATATTGGTTCGCTGGATTGAATTTTCGATCGATTCTCAATATTATTGCAGGCCTCCTCTTAATCCAGGAAGTTTGCCATTCGGCTTTACCAATAATCAAATTTAGTCTGGCAGTTAACGCAAAGACTCCAGACTTTCCAAAATCGCTTTACCAATAAACGAATTTAGTCGTCGTTAAATATTAATGGTCAGAAAGGCATATTGATTTGGCCAATGGAAACATTCATATTTAATGTACAACGCAAACAAAGTAGCAAAAGAAAACCAAAGGAAAACAGCGAATGCAAAAAGTGTACCCAAATGAAACATTTTAAAAACACATGTAATCGAATATGTCCCGATGATTTATATGAAACTGCAACAAGTTAACAACTTTTTAAAACGTTTATTAATACGGAGGTAGTTAAACTCGGTTATCTAAACTAAGCGTTATTTGTCACGAAGCATTTGTTCACAATCTTCATGCGAATTACTCCGCCTGAAAAACTAACCAGAAAAAAAAATTGTGACACAGAAATTATTAATTCATTTAATCAAAAATATAATAACTGAAGCCCTAAAATTTACACGATATTGATGTTTCGTTTTGTTTCAAGTTTTATTTTATAAAAATCAGTTACCTATTAAAAATAAGTTTGTTGTTTTTTTTTATATTTAAGCTGTATAAGTGAAATCGGTTTTATTTTTCGTCCGAACTCCTGTGAAATGATTTAGTTTTTCAAAATATCCGAAATTCGCTTAAAAGAAAATTTCGCTTAAGTGAAAAAATAATTGTTGCAAATTGATGTTTCAGTTAATATTTACTATTGTCTATTAAAAAAGCCGAAAATAAAAATAATTGAAATGAAACGACCAAATAAATTAAAATACCGTAGTAAACAAAGGAGCATAATATCCTATATCCACACGTAGACACTTAAAACAAATTGGCAACACCAGTTCTAGTAACAGAACCTAGATCTGACACAACGAACTGATTTGATCGCTTTGCAAAGATCATTTCCCTATGTATCGTATTGCAAATAATACCTACTAATGTTTCCAACGAAAGTGCTCCACCTCGATTAGTCCGTGGAGCAAATTCTTACCTTACGATTTCCACAATAAAGCGCACTATCGGTTTATCAAATCTATTAATAGTTTTAATAAACTTTTTACCAGATACTACAAGCCACCAGTAACATACAAACCTATAGTGGCAAAAGAACTCTTGTTCGTCATATATTTTATCCTTTGAGAGGTTGCCGATTCTTCAACAGATATAAGGTCCGTAAAAATATCTTCGTCTCGACTTGAATTCATTTTCGATCTTTATTAATTTTTTTGAAAAACAAAACTTACTGCATGAAAACAAAAACAAATGATTTGCCATCTGATAACTGACAACGATTGACAGCAAATTTGTAATAGATTCAACCGAAAGTCTTCGTACTAGTAAAGCTGGAGGTTAAATTGTTTATTGGTACCATTTCAAAAGTGCTGTACATTTTAATTTAAACTGTCAGTCAACTAATAGTCGACATTAGTGTTTGATTATTAGTAAGGCCGATTGTGTATAGTCCAATAATTAAGTAAAGAGCAGTTTCGGTGAGCTTGCACTTTTCATAGTTATGTTGAGAGCTTGAGATCAGCGATTGGTCAACACTGCCATTGAAGTGGAGGTTAATGATCCTCTCAGGAGTTAAACGAAGGGTAGGAAATCCTTGGGAAGTGTGTGAGAGGTCGTGCCAGCTTTGATGAGACTGTCTTTAACAACATCAAAGGTGCTCTCTAGTTCCGCCAAGCAAATGCCATCAGGTTCAGGTGACTTATGCGGTTTAAATTTAATGACAGCCCAATTTAAATGGTAATTGTGTTTGGAAACAGAACTAATAGTTCACAATATAATTTCCAATTCAAAGTACATAATATAAACGGCGAAACATCGGCCGCCCACCATATTCCTCCATTCGGGGGTAACCGCTCGAGGTTCTCATTCAATTTGCCTATTCCCTGCGTTCAACATTGCTCGCACTTCTTTCCGTCTCACGGATGGATACCTTTAAGGGAATTTACGAGTTTGAGTTCGCCAACACCACACCCGAGAGACAACGTTACCTTTGATTTCAGCACTCGTCGGAATACTTCAGGTCGAAATTATTTTCCATTCATTTCCATTTCGAGGCGAACAAAAAGAAAAAAATGCTCCTTCCAGGACATTAAGCACAAATCAAACACCACCCACCACCACAGCTGTCTAACCACAAGCTCCGTACTTAGATTCAGGTAATTTCGGGGCGTTCAACAAGGGAACATTTATCTTCGGGCACCTTTAGAGAGCCATTCAGGCGAAGGAGCTATTCAAGGATGTTCGAGCCATCACCATCCGCAACTATTATATAGCATCGCATCGGACGGACCTCTGGCTTCAGAGACAATCGAAAGTTCTCCTTGGTATGATATTATATTGGCTGCACTGTTGTTGGTATGGTTTATGTGTTATCCTTTCGCCTGATTTCGGCGTAAACCACCATCAAGATGAGTAGATTTAACAACCTCTTCGAGTGTGTCTATATTCGGAGTTCGGAGAGCTAGGATAGCCATTAATATCATCGCTACAAGTGTGTGTTCGTGGCTCACATACATATATTATATATGCAAAGGATGGCAACACATTTAATTGTAATGCTCTCAAGTGTAAGTGGGATCTCTTCCACCAACGACACCATTTATATATCCCAGCCAGCAGAGCTTACTCCCTGATGGTGTATACGATGCGGCATATCCAGCGTACATATACCTAACATCTCCAAGGTGCGGTGTCGGTAACAGGAATTCATATGTCCGCAAATTTGTTCTCCGACACACAATTAAAATCAGGAAGCGTTTAATCCGCTTAATAAGGATTCAAGACTTCAGGAGACTGAATTATCGTTGTAGGATTTTCGCCATTAATTTTGAACATCACCGGGAATGTGTGTACGCCACGGCATACACAGTAGGTACACACACCATGCACACACATAGTTTGTGTAAAAGGATTGCAGTGCCAGACACCCTTCAAGTCCATGGTCTGAGCGAAGAGTCGGCTGCAGCACTTTCACTCGAGGCAATTGCGTTCTTTCTAGTTTCGACGAGACCTCTTCTGTAGCCGTCGTCGTTGTCGGGTTGCCCGTTGTGCGGATGTGCGACGAACGAAATGTTGTTTTTTAGCGAGTCCTTTTGGGTGTTGTTTCTAGTTAGCAGGTGTTTGAAAACTGAGCCGCATTTCACACTATAGAGTTGGTGGTTTATTTTTTGCCCCCCAACACAACTGCTGATGTTGTGTGCCTGTGCGGTAGGATTATTTTCGTTGTATTCCGACTAACAAACAAATTTTAATTAATTTTCCGCCCAAAATGTGAAAAATACATTTTTCTTTACACTTTTTTGTTAGGTTTTACACTGGCGCGTCCTTTTTTCTGCCGGTACCGCACAGAAGCGAAAGGATTTTCTTCTAGTAGTAGGTATATGCGGAAAACACTACGAAAACATGAGTGAATACTGTAGCGTTGCGGATAGATCCGGGTCCGCTATATATTCACTGGTTTGGAAAATTAAATATTGCGTTAGAAATAAATTTTTAATCGAAATGCGGTACCTGGCCGTGTTCGGGGCTCAGGTATAAGGTTTATACACAGCACAGAAACTGTGAAGAAGATTTATGCGAAAGTAAGTAATTTTCGGGACAGAAACAAATTGTTTTCGGGGAAAAAAGGTTAAGCTGTGCTGCTTCGGGCCAAGAGCAAGAATGTCGGGTCAATTTAGGTGGCAGGGAGAATTTAAGCAATTTTGGTGGGAGCCTTCAGTAGAGTCCAAATAGAGCTTTCCTTAGAGATCTTTGCGAGTTGAAGTCAGTCGCGGAAATGTGAGGCAGCAAACATGTGCTTAGTGGTTGGAGAAAGATCTTTGATAAGTTCTTTTTCCGTGCGCTTATATGTACAAACACTGTGGTAATGTTAACCGCCAAGCACTGGCAAGGGACGATTGGCGCTGATCTTTAAAATGACATGATATACAAGCAGAGAAATTAGCCCGCGTATTTTAAATTTATATATCCTCTCAATGAGTTGGCCGATTGCGATTGCGATACGTGAGGTTAGGTTAGGTAGATGGGTGTAGAGCATGGCGTACCCTGCAATACCACACTTAGGTCCTCGTGGACCCATTGTGATGCCTTTGGGGGTTAAAAGATGCTGTCCAGTGTCCAGGCATCCTGATGTCCTCAAAAACCTGAAAAGATCAGACAGTGAGACATCAGAAAGTTTTTGTAAGTCTTGGAAGTAGTATCTCCCAAGTGTTCGGTTTGTCAGAGCCCCTACTAGCCTAGATAGCGAAGACCTGTTAAACTGTAAAAGTTTATTGATCCGACCACTGTTGTATTCTGGCCAAAGCTTCCGCGATATTTCACAGGTAGTAAGTTCTTTCCATCTGTTGTTGGTTTTCATACGAATTTTGTTTTCCACCCGCTCTAAGGTTGCAAAGCGGTGGCTGGACCGACTGAGGTGCTCTATTACGGTCCATTGCGGACCCAATTCTCGCCAGTTCATCCGCCCTCTCATTGCCGGTTTTGTCGCTGTGTCCAGAACCCAGCAGAGATTCGTGGTGTGCTGCAAGCAAAGAACCTTGAGCTCTTTTCTCGGCAGCGTAGGACTAGTTTTAGTTTGGATTTTATTTCATGTGCAGAAACTGCTTGCCAAAATTGACAACCTACGGGCCGCTTCCGCGATAGCCGGCACCTCCGCTTGGAATACACTACTACTATTCCTCAGAGAAAATGCCGACACTGGTTCAACAGTCCATCTTTGATCCATCCGTGTAGATGAATATTGATTTTCTTTTCGTGAGTTCATTGGTATTCCATTCCTCTCTACTCGGGAAAGAGCAGGAGAATGGTGTGCCGAAGTCCAGATGGGGAGTCATATAGTCAGAAGTGACATTTCCTAAGTATTTACTTAAAATCTGTGCATGCCCAAAATAATAGGGGTTCCAAGTGTAAGCTTGACTTATCCTTAGGGCACTTTTAGTAGCAGCAGACTCTTCCATGTATAGGTCCAGAGGTGTCAAATTGAGAATTTCCTCTATACACGCAATTCTTTGTATTTTAGTCATTGACTTGAGATTGGTCGCCTTGCGCTCGGCTTGCCAACAGACTACGCTGCCATATATGAGTATACCTATTGGCCGCACGATCGCCGTGTACATCCATAAGTTAGTTTTGGGCTTTGGTCCCCAGCTCTTACCAAAGATGCGGTTGCATGCGTAGAAAGCATTCGCTGCTTTCTTCACTCTTTCATTGACATTCGGTTTTCAATTAAGTTGTAGCTGCATTCTGGCAGGTGGCGGTAGCTCTTTTATATTCATTTGGTCTTAAAAACATCGTAAAGGAGATGAGGCGAGGAATGACAAATCAAGGAGACATACAGTCCTCGCAATAATTGCAAGTACACCCAAACAAATTTGTTGTAGAAATGTTTACAACTGCTGTTAATTAATTGTCATAATAGACCCGACATTCAATACTGTCAATTTAACAGAGGCATGGTTGTACACTCCGAAATCGAAATATAAAAATAAGATCATTTGTTGTAGATCTTACAACTGGAAAAATACTGAATATTCAATATAGAATATAAAACACAATTTTTTGTTAAATACACAATATTTGTATAAATTGAAGATTTTTATTGTACTATTCTCAACTCTTTCCGGTCAAAACTAAATTTCTATTGTAAAAAAATCTAAAACTCGTTTGAAGAACTTATATTATTCGCTTTCATCTTCACAACTAATCAGCCTCATATTCACAATTTTTGTTTGTGAAATCTTAGCTTCAAAATAATGAAAAAAAATAATAATTTGAAATAATTTTTATTCAAATAATTAATTTTAAAGAATCCATAAATGACATAATTTATTTTTTACAATTTCATCAATTGTAAAATTATTAATATTTAAAATATATTAATATATATAATAAATATTATATAATAATAATAAAAAGTTATGTTCATTTTTAAAAAATTCACCACATAGCAATTATCTACAATGAAAAAAGAAATAACACAATTTTATGTTCACAGCATACAAAAAATAGATACTTATTGAGTCTAGGGTTGCCAGTTTGAAATCAGTACATATCTGGACATTATGTTGAAATTCCGGGACTCGTCTGGACATTTTAAAGTTCGCCTATTATATTTTTGTTTATTAAACAAAAAATTTAATTTAAATGTGCAAATAAACGTATTTATTTCAATAAAAAAACAAAAAAGAATTACAAAACCAAAAGCAAACTAAGCTTTCAATCACATTTCTCTTCATATAGGTACAAGGGTCTAAAAATACATCAGTCAAAGAGGACGTTCGGATACCTAGTTTGTTAAGTCTGACAACTGACTGACTAGATGTGTTTATGTTTTTATTGGCTTAGATTGTTCACGTGATCAGTTTTTGCAGTTGACGTTTAAGGAGGGGTAGCCGAAAAATCTAGTCAGTAAAATTCTGCCTGCGTACTCAGTTGACATTTTAAAGTCTTAAATTTCAAAAATAAACCCACGTTTACAACAACAACTCAACCTACTTAGTTAAGGCGTACGGATTCCTAGTCCAGAGAAATCTAGTTGACGTTTTTCAAAAACTTCGTATAAAACTCCTTTATTTCAGTCAAACCTAGGGGCGGAAATTGAAAATTCAAAACAAAATATGACAGGATTTGATTAAATGTCATTAACTGATGGTAGCGTTCAACTTAAATTTTAAATTGATTGCAATTTCGTTAAGTGCTTGAGTTCAGTCAAATTCATACCTTTTTAAATTAAAATATTTCACAGTGATTGAATTTTTTTCATTTTTTTATTTGATGAATTTGGAAATAAATACAAAGGTACATATTACATAAACATTTTTCAATGAATGATGCAATTTGAAAATAAGTTTTGTCGGGACTTTTGACTGGACAACTAATTTTTAACCGGGACTCTGGACACCGCTTAAATTATCTGGACAATCCCGGTGAGTCCCGGCCGTCTGGCAACCTTAATTGAGTCGCATGCAAATATTTAACATTTTAAAATGGCGCTTTCCATCAGTTTTGATAACATTTGTGTGGTTCGGAATTTTATTCTGAATTCTCTTGTATGAAAACAATTTACTTTAGACAATTTTTGTACGATGTGAATTTCCCACGACTTCTAAAAAGTCCACGCCCAAAACCAATGCTTTCATTGGTTGCATTTCGATATTATCGTTATAGTTTAAATGCTGCGTTTAGCATCCTTAGATTTCGGCAAAAAAAAGCCACAAATTTGCACTTTAACACATGGTCTTATCCTTTCCAGAAAATAAAAATCTTCGTTAAGCCCTAAAACAAGCTACCCGAAGCGAAGAACCATCGTGGTTTCGGAAGGTATCATAGGTAAATGGCAAACTACTGGCGATTGAAGCAGGATATTTTTCAGAAGACTTGTTTTTGACTCAATAAACCGTTTTCGACTTACAAAGTATACTCCCACAATAAACCGTTTTCGACCTAGTACTCCCACAAGGTTGAACGAAGTATACCTATGTACCACGTAGAGCTAATTACGCTGACAATGTCGCTCAGGTTATCCCGACTAAACACCTAAACCCTGAAATCAGTTTTTCAACACACTGTTCCAAACCATAGCCGTGTATCCCCCATTTGCTACTCCCACTTTTTGGCAAGGCTCTGCCACATCTCAAGACCAATACGGACCGTGATTCCTCGTCACTCAAAAGGTCAACACACCACAAGAAACTCCATCCAAAATGCTGCCAACCATTAAAGTGTCCAAGACAAAAGAATCGCACTGCACAAGTGAACAAGGCGAGATGCATTCAAAACAAAAAGAAGGAAACAGAAGAAAACAAAAATTGAAAATGGGAAAGCAACTAAAGAAAATAGAGTGCCAATCGAACTCTTATCTGATGCGAAGCCAATAAACCCTTGGCAGACGTATAAAACATCTAAATCAACGTCTCGCAGAGTGGATGGGCGGATCGCATCACCGTGCTCGATGGTTTTATTTCTTTTCGTCGTCCTGCCACCAAGAACAACACACACAAGCCAACAAACATTCGCCACAATGAACTGAAATGTATGTATATATAGAAAGCCGTGCTCTATGAAGACCCGAAAAAAAAACTTTCCTCCAATGGCAAAACTAGGGTCATAAATTTTCTTTCCCATGCACTGCCATCGAAGGGTTGTTTGTTGCCATCGTTCCAAGTCAGTGGATTTTATGATTACAATCTACGCATGATTTGACAATTGAATCCCAGATACCATGTGTATTGTCAACAAATTGGTATCAGTTACGAAATATCGACTAAAAAGGGGATACCAAAAATATAGGGGGACAAACTAGGATAAACTATATAAAGCGGGCCACTGGATGGCAAAACTTTTTGACATCATCGTCGTCGTCCGTCTGGTGGCTGGGTTATTTGCTCCGGAATTCAAATTCCCGAATCCTTTTCTCTGATGAACTTGTGCGTTCCAAATCTTTTTCGACTGAACATATACACCATATAGCAGCTATAGCAGGACATAAGGACGAAAGATAAATTGCACTGACTGGGCCACCCCTAAGGAGCCAATTGAAAATAAAAATTTCAAGGGTCATAAAGCATTGTTTTTAATTTAAAAGTTTGTCAGTGCTGTTGTTTCTTTTTCTTTCTGGTTATTTCTTTGTGTTTGTTGGAGTTGATTTTTCGGCCTAAAATGTGGCAACTTTTTGGGGACAGCGGAAGGAAGCGGGCAACGCTGATGATTGAGGAATGGGATTATGGAAATAATGTTGCTGGGACTTGTTTGTGTTGACAAGTATTACGTATGACAGGAGTCCTTTTGTTGATTGGGAAAATTTGATTATAAAAGGTGGTTCCAAAGACGGACAAAACAAGGCGGACTTTTTGTTTCATCGTGATTGGTATTTATTTTACAAATGAAAACATAAATCTTTGAATGTTTTTGAAGGTTAAGCTTATTAACAAAACATTTTAATAATGTTCGAATGCCGATGAGAGGCTTATCTGACCAACCAAATGCCTTGAGCCTTATTTAAGACTTGTGTAAATCCAGTCAACTTGAACAGCCTTTGCACTGTCCTAATTTCGACGTCAAGAATAACTAATGGGTTACGGATGTAAGTGCAACGACAGGGTGTCTACGAATTGAAGCACTTTTAGCTAGAGGTTCACCTAATAATTTGGTAAGTATGTTAAAAGTGGTGCGTACTTAATCTACACTTAAATAGATGTATTGTGCTGTCTAAATAATAAATGAGTCTGCTTCAATAACAAATGGCTTTTTTTGTCAATCTGTCGGCTTTAGTTCTTCCGCAAGTGTGCCTTCTACTTAATGTCGCTGTCGACATCTCTATCTTCTCTTCTCTACATATAATATATCGGATTGAAAAATAAAAAAATATGTAAATTTAGTAAATTTTCCCCTGAATCATTTAAGATATAAAATATCCTCCTGCGTTGTCTTGAAGTTGAGCAATGTTCAAAACAAATATTCAAAACATCGACCAAAATGTTCCTTCAGTGGTGGCAGTCGTCTCTTTTCACCACCTACATTAAGGTTGAACACATTTTTAGGTGTTGTTCATTTGAGAAAAGTTTGGAAATGGGCTGGTGGAATTCGTGTGTCAAGTTGTTTAATTCGCGTTGCTTCCTTTTTGACGACATTTGAGGAGGGTAAGGGGGAAACAACAATGTTCTCTGTAATGCGTAAACCGATTTTGGTTCTGGAAGTTTCCCATGAAATGTGACGTTAATACCATGGTTTGTAAGTATATACGGTCTTTGTAGGTGTATTGGTTCATGAGTTATAGGGGCGTGGCACCTCCCACACAAAATATGCATTCAAAATTTTATATTTCGAAAGTCATCGAATCGATTGGGTTCAAATTTACACACAATCTTAGGTATTGCCCAGGAGCGCTCCTGTGATGATTGGTCAAAATTGAACAAATGGGCGTGGCACCGCCCATACAAAAATAAACATTCAAGAACTTATATATTCCGAAAGCATATCGATTGAGTTCAAATTTCCACACAATCTTAGGTATCATGAACTACGAAGTGTGCAGGGAGTCCGCTAGTTTTAAAATATTTATATGCAAAATTTGAGCTGCAAGATTATAAAGTGGGTACCTAATTTTATTTGAAGTTTAGAAAAATTAGTCGCCAATACAATAATCGCTATTAAAGCCAACGATACCAAATCGAATCGATCGATGGCAATGGACACACCTAAAAGCGTATTTTTCTGTCCCACAGCACAGCGCAAATGCAACACAACAAAAAGTATCAATGGATTATGTATTGCACTTAGGCAAGCGCAACAAACCGTAGATTTAATGCGCGATTTATGCGCGCCAAGGTAAATGCGCAATGATCATTGACAGCACATGTGCTATTAGACATATAGTGGACAAGAAGCGCTATCTGACAAATGACAAAATATGTGGCCTCTGTTAATAACATAGTGGGTTTGATTAAGATCAACATTATTAAATATAACCGTGTTCACTGATTTTCAAACTTAAATTCGATTGTTTTTGTTTGCTACTGTATTGTGTATTGATCCTTTTTAAAATTATCAAGTCTCCTATCTGTCAAATTCTAAAAAGAAACTAAAAATATCGCAATATACAACAAATTAAATGCTACTCTGTAAGTAGCGTTTTATTGGTCACAATAGATAATTGAGCGCGCAAAATTACAGCACTGTGAATATGTCAATTATAACCTGAAAACAAAAAAAAAGGCGCATAAAATCAAACACGCATTAAATTTGTTCCCTCCACGTCTGTCAATGCCAAAAGAGAGGAGGTCTTGGGGAAAATCCTACCCAATAGATGTCGCATGTAAATGCTCTCTAATTTTTCTTATCTATTTCCAAAATTTCATTCCGTCTACAATTCATCAAAATTTGAAACAAATCACAATTCCCCAAAAAAGTCGTCCAATTGCTGGGAACACCCTGTAAAACTGGAGTACCTTGCTAAATTTCCCAAGAGGTAGCACTCTTATGAATTTCTGTATTTCGAATTCGAAATACTATGGCATTTTGTAACTGTGTAACTATATCATTGAATTAACCTGTACTCAACAGACCACAGAAGTTCATCTCCATACAGTGCACAGCGGGATATCCCTATCCTTATTGCTGTTGTAAATACTACTTCTGATGGTAGAAGGAAATCTTTCTTCAATGATCAAAATCGACAACCCAACGACAAGGACGATTACTGCATGTGTTGATGGAAGGTATTTGCGTTGATGATATTTGATGCGATGAGTATTCCGACCTGCAAACTGAACTTTGAACTATACACAGACAAATACTCACCCAGTCACAGACTGTCTCACTCTTCTGTTTTCCATTTATATTTATAATCTGGAGTAGCTCCTTATAACATAAGAGATAACACAATTAAAGAGCTGTGCTTTTCCTTTCGCCAAATATCCATGCAGCCGCATCTCACTCCTAATTCGTAATTCGATTGATTAGGTGATTTATCGAAGCGTAATGCTGCTCCTAATGAATAGTTTGCCAGTTAACAAAGTTTCAATGTAATTAAGCCGTCCACATACCACACACATATACACATACCACACACATGCGGCAATAGTGACTGTAACTGTTGGAGTCTACTAACCGAATTAAGCAACTCGGTTAAAAAAAAAAACGAAGAGAATATTCCTTGCGAGAAGAACAGGATTTCAATGACAACGAGTCGAACTGAATTTCAAAGTTTATTTACTCCAGCGGCATCGATTTGAAAATGAGAAATCTAATTGACTTTGGATTAGATCGAACTTTTTCCTGCGATGCGATTGCGGAAGGATGTACCTTGTCATCTGGGCGTAACAAAAAAGCACCTTCCCAAAGGATTGGGTAATAGATTAAAATAAAAAATAGTTCGCGCAGCAGCTTCTCACAGCCATTCGTAAGTTTTTTTTTTAATTGGGAAGAATGGAAGGGTACTACAAATTATAACATTTTTTTTTTAATTTAGTGAACAGGTAAACCAAATACAAAATTCGGACAGCGTCTGCCGCGAACAATATCTACTTTAGTCCAGAATAATTAAATATCTATAAATAATGTGGTAATTAATTTTTTTCTTCAAATTTTGAAACTAAAATAATTTCCCCCTTTCTTACTCTAATTCCTTTTAAATAATTATTAAATTTTTATTTCGATAATTATTCAAATTTTTATTTACAACTTTAGTTATTTTCGTTATTTTAAAACAACAATAAATATTTTCAAAGTTTATTGCGTGCAAGATTTTGGAAAAAAAAAGAAATAAAATGTACTAAATTCATAAATTTGGTGCATGTGACAGGACTATCGTAATGCTTAAGGTATGACGATAATGGTGTAAATAAATTGCAGAGTTGTTTGGTAGCCAGGGAGTGTCTTCAAACTTGATGAGATGACACAGGAGAGGGCTAACTCTAGGCAATTTTGGGTCATAAAGTCATTTACGAAGCGAATAGTTTATGCGGGAAAGAAATAAAAAACTTTAAGATGTAATTTGTGTTTTTCCGGAGAGAACATTAGATCCCGCTCAATAGTCCAGCACACTAACCACGGAGCCACTGATCAGCTGATTTGGTCATTCACTTCTAGACCTATTAAGTAGCTTGATCTGATTGTGAAAAGGTGAAGGTACCTACCTAAATTGTTTTGTCAGAAGTGTACGTACACAGCTTCACCAAAAAATTCACTTCATAGCACTTGAACGTTACAAAATATCGGAAAGATATTCCGAGTATGCGGATATCTCAGACGCCACAATAACGGCGAAATACTGTGAGGAGATATAACGTCGCACGGCTGCAATCGCAACAAACAGCCAGAATCTTTGCCGATCGCGTATCCCTCAACTTATCCAGAAGTCCAACACAGCCAGCATCAAATGCCGAGGAGCAATGGTATCGATGCCAAGAGGCCATCAGAGACGCCGCAACTGATGTGCTAGGTTTCACCCGACCCCGACCACCACAACGAAACCCTTGGTTCGATGAAGAGTGCCGGCAAGCACATGCAGCAAAGCAACTCGCCGCGCTGCAGAGAAGGACGAGAGCGGTTCGTAAGCTTTACGAGGAAAAGAGGAGGGAAGAACACCTGGTTTCTCAGGAGTAAAAATGATGAAATAGAGAGGTGCTACTCCAGGAGTAATGTTCGGAAGTTTTACCAACAGGTAAAAAGAACATGTCATGGCAACAAGACCCGAACAGACCCCTGTAGAGATGAGCCAGGGAACCTTGTAGTAGAGTCACAGTCGGTATTGAGGATATGGAAAAACCACTTCTGCAGACTGTTAAACGGCGAAGATGACCAAGATCCCGCTGTCAGGCAGAACGAACCATTCAATCTGGACGATAAAAGCCAAGATTTCCGTCCACCCGACCAAAATGAAGTGAGGATAGCAATATCTAAACTGAAGTCCAACAAGGCTGCTGTACCAGACGGCCTACCAGCAGAGCTATTTAAAGCAGCGGGAGATGACATGGTAGACATGGTGGTCGGAAGAAAGTATGCCTGATGAATGGAACCTCAGCATCGTTTGTCCGGTACACAAGAAAGGAGACCCTCTAAACTGCGCCAACTGCATCGCATACAAGATCATGTCTGCCATACTATGTGAGCGCCTGAAGCCATTTGTCAACGAACTGACAAACCCACCATCTGTTCATCGATTTTAAGGCCGCATATGACAGCATTTATAGAGACGAGCTATACAGAGCCATGTCTAGTTTTGGCATCCCTGCCAAACTCGTCAGATTGTGCAGAATGACGATGGAGAACGCTCGCTGCGCCATAAAGGTCGGAAACAATCTCACCGAGACCTTTGATGTCAAAAAAGGATTTAGACAAGGTGATGCGCTGTCATGTGACTTCTTTAACATCATTCTTGAGAAAATTGTGCGAAACTCCCAGGCCAACACCAGAGGCACAATTTTCCAAAAGTCTGTGCAACTGCTTGCATACGCGGACGATATTGACATTATTGGCAGAACACAGCGAGCTGTCACTGGCGCGTTTGCAAGTATTAGTACGGAAGCGGCAAGAATGGGTTTAGTGGTGAATGAGGGCAAGACAAAATATATGCTGTCAACAAGAAGGGACGCACAACATCGACGAATCGGACAAAACGTCACAGTAGACAGCTATAATTTTGAGGTAGTTAGGGACTTTGTCTACCTCGGCTCCGCTATAAATTCAGAAAACGATATCACCTCGGAAATCAAACGAAGAATCACTCTTGCCAACCGCTGTTACTTCGGCCTAAGAAGGCAACTGATTAATAAGGCCTTGTCGAGAAACACTAAGGAGACTCAAGACCCTCATCATCCCAGTCCTGCTATATGGTGCAGAAGCATGGACCTTAACAAAGACGGATGAAGATCTCCTTGGTCGTTTCGAACGAAACATTCTTCGAGTGATTTTCGGTCCCGTTTGCGTTGACGGGTTTTGGAGGAGGAGATTTAACAGCGAACTCTACGAGCTGTACAGCGACATCGCCCTGGTCAAAAAAATACGCATCAGTCGTCTTAGATGGCTGGGACATGTAGAGCGAATGGATACCAACACTCCGGCCCGAAGAGTCTTCGATTCCAACCCGGAGGGACAACGCAGTAGAGGAAGACCTCGCCTTAGGTGGCGCGCACAAGTGGAAGGGGACCTCAACCAACTTGGAGTGCGCAACTGGAGGCAGTTAGCCAAAGATCGCGCTAACTGGAGAGGCGTATTGGTTGAGGCCCAGGTCCACCCCGAACTGTAGCGCCGCCTAAGTAAGTAAGTAAGTAAGTAAGTTGTTGTAATTGTGTACTGAAAATCCTACTTTACTTTGCTTTGCTGAGATAAAAGTTGAAAAAAAACTCTCCTAATGAAACATCCCATCATTATCGGCAAGCTGTCAGATTTTGCATCAAAAACAAGACATCGGCGGTCAAATTCCATAATCTGGTACATATTTCCTTGATTCATGGGCATTACATACGAAGGTACTACCACCAACATTATTGGAACCTATTTCCCTTACTTTGGGTACCCCATTTTTTTTTTTTAAGTAAAATTCATTTAATCGAAGTGAACGTTATTTTTATTATCAAAAAACCTCAGATTCTGGCCAAAAACCTCGGTTCATAATTACACTGAATATCTCCAGTGTGCTTTCGCTTAGCACGTATATTTTGGCCACAACACTGTCATAATCATATAACCGGGACACAAAAACACTCATAAACAAAATAATTTGCACATTCGAGCACGACCACAGACCGCAATCAACACATTTTTTCCCATGTTGTTGTTGTTATGTGCCAGCACATAATAACTACATGCGTCCAAACAACGTAACCATGCATATGAGCTGGTGGCAGCATCCACAAAGCCACCACACATACCAGTAGCAGACATGAGAATACAGCATCGCGTGCCTGTACACCAATCAAACATTATCAACTGAGTTATGATAATTGTGACCACAGTTTTCAATAAAATCACGAAAATAATTTTCCATGTTTTGGTTTGATTCCGTTTGCAGGATTCGTTTCACTATCTCGGTTTGGGTCCTCCTATCTGGGACCTGACTGTGATTTCTCTGTTGAATTCAAATTGAAAAACGCAATTCAATCCGAAATAAATTTGTCAACCATTGGATAGCAACATCGCGGTTATTGATTGGAATCCCAGTAATAAACAGTAGGTAGCCAGTGCGTACGATTGCATAAGGGCACAAGGACATGGTTCGCTTATGCAAGGGTGGTGGGTGCGGATGGCTTGCGTGGACTCAACAGAACTCACACGTCACCGGCATTGTCAGCGTATTTATTGAAAATTATTTGCACGCTTGAATTTCAAAAGCTTAAATTACGTTTTCCTATTGACTATGGTGTTGGTGTATGCCGTGCCGGTGTTCGATGATAATACGCCCAGCGATATTATAAAATATTTAATTGTGCGAGTGTGCGGGAGGTGATAATAGGTCATGTTGTGTAGCTGATTTATTTGCCTAGAAGAGTAAAAGTCAGATAATGGCCGTCAATATTGTAATGTTGACAAATATTGTCGCATCAAATCGGCCGCAAACGAATTAAATGATAGATTATGTCCTGTTGTCCTGTGAGGTATTTTTTTTTTACTGCGCTGTTACAAACAATGCGCGTGCATTAGGTCAGTGGGAGCATTTGTTTGAACAGATGCAATATTTGCTTTTCGGTTTAGATGTGGAAATTAGAACTCGCATTTAAAACTCATGTACCTAGGCGTGTTGAAGGATGTCTCACATTAACTGTTACATAATTGAATGAGTGTAGAGCGGGAGCTATTGAGTTGATTTTAAATCGTTTTTGGGAGCATATCTGCACCATATTCTTCCTTATTTTAAAGGTGAACGGAAAGATCCGAAAAGTCTGAATACAATTTGATAGTGGAGGCATAAACCCATTGTAGTAAAGGTTCAAACCCGTTGAATTAGTCCGCCGCATGTCCATTGCGCACAATTTTGTCCACAGCAAAATATTGGAAAACTGTCAACGCATTTAAAGGACACAAAGTAAAGGGCCCAGCCCATAGAATCCGTCGCACACCTTAACTACCGATGACATATCAGGCATGGGTTGCACTTCATACATAGTCTCAATGAGCTGCTCCTTAAACATGTTTCTCATTTGGACACGCATTGCATTAAAAACACATAAATAGTTAATAACGAGTTTTTTAAAATAGTTGTTTGCCCGCAATAAAATGTCTTAATTTTGAATTTTTCCAAACGACCATGACAGTTGCTCTTCTTTCAATATTTCCTCTCCCGCTGTGCCAACTGTCAACGCCTATGGGTCGCTTTCCATAAGCTGCTGTGTATTCTATCAACCTCCTATCAGTCGAATACCTTACCGCAACGGACTCGCCGGATTCTATGGGTTGGGCCCTTAAACCTACTTTATCCGTCGCATGCGTCATATGCGTTCCTAATGGGTCATCTCTCATAAGATGGCTGAATCAGCTGTTGAATGCGTTATTACGTTGCCGCAACGAACTCGAAAGATTCCTTGGGTTGATCCCTTAACAGCGCAAAATGTTCGGTCTTCCTTCGGTTCCTAAGTACCTACTAACAATAAATATTTGGTACTTGTCTCTTATATTGAGTTGTGCGTTGTTTTAGAGTTTCGCTCCTATACGTCATTTCTTTTTAGTATGTTCTGTTCTGTCTCAAAAGAAACTGGGCCCGTCGGAAGAATCTAGTTCAACATATTCTTATAGCTGGCTGACTTGATATGTTTCAGCTTAAATTAGCCGCCATCGGTCATGTAAACAGTTCTTTTTTTTTTTAGTTAACGGGATGATCAGCCAATCTAGTCAAGAGTTTCGTGAACAGGTAGGTACTAAGTTGACAGTTCATGTTCCTGACGTAGGTAAAGTGACGTTCCCGATCAATCTATCATACAATCCGATCCAGTAGACTTGAGACAACTAGAATTTTGAATGTATCGACTAAGGTGTTGGAGAGAACATAAAAGTAAAAGAGCTGCCAAAACCTAGAAATGCTATATCAACAGAAGCTAACGTTACGACTTTATTTATGGTGTTAGATTAAACTTGGCAACAACAGGACATGCGATTATGGTATAAGTATTATTTTGTGGTCCGCTTTCTATACGCAAACGTCAAAGATTTTAGCATTTACTGAGCGATTCCATTTCAAGTCCTCGTAGGGCGTAGGGGCTACAAATGGACACTGCATCATTGGAAACAAGGCTAAAAATTGTAATCAAATTTAAGAGAACCCCTAGAATCATATGTATATGCATGCACAGGCACACTCTGTAACTTAAATAACAATTGCTTAATTTTTTAATTTATTTTTTTGCATTCAACTGCAGTTTTATGGCAGACATTACCTGCATTGTCAATGAGCGCACTTTCGCATGAATTGGCCATTTCGCACGAGTCAGGTTTTATTTTTTTTTCTGTTTTGTTGCAATCCTCTTTCTTGCTATAATCTTCACAGTCTTCAACCACAACAATCCATTCGCAGTGAAATATGTACCGACAAAAACAGACCGGGACCGCATGTGCCAGATGAAAGTCGGTTAATTACACTCCATACAGACTTGAACGTATCTCGTCGGTAGGTAGCTACATATATTTTAAAGAGGTCATGGTGTGCAATTTTACACCTTTCTTCTCTGATGGCGCGAACACTAGGGTGAGACTAATTTATGGTAATAAAAAATAATTTTCCAAAGAAAAGTTTCACATCAGTGCTCCTCAATGTTGCCACTTTTTATTTCGAAGTGGCTGACGGGTAACGGGTGAGTCTTCTTTTCTCATGTGCGGAGTTCATTTTGCAGGAATGCTTTTTTTATATTTTGACATGCGAATGTTTACATCAAAGAGAAATTGGTTTAGGTTATAATAGAGTCTGACAAAATTGAGTAATAAGTATATTATATGGTATCTAACAATGCAATGGTTAATGTTCTTCATTATAATTGAGCAGAACGAGCAACACCGAACTAAACTCTTAAGTTTATGAATCCATTATTGTAGTTCACGGGTACGGGTTAGCCATACTTTAAAAGACATTTTTTGAGACACTGTTTATTAAGTAAATCGTATAAAGTGGGAACACTGCTACCATCACCAAGAGGTGCCCGTTTACATTTCATTCCCTCCCACTTGGACCAAAAGGAGGTAACATAAACTACACATGTATGTTACCTCCTTTTGGGGTCGGAATCAAATTTGTGGCATTCCAGCTTCTTTAAGGCCATGATTACATTTGCAATTTAGGTAGGTAGCAAAAAGAAAAATTACATTAGTAGTGGCTAGCGCAGTTTTTGTTGTTTCGAAAACTAATGCATCACCGTCTGGGGTAATTAAGGTAAACTAATTGTGGATGAATTAATGAATTTAAAAGTGAACGGTTGCTGTTCAAGCCCATTGCTTTAATTCAGTTTTACGTCTCATATAAAATAAAAAAAAACACCAACTTTCTTGCGTTATAAAACCTTAATTCATTTAGGTATAGTTTAAGCAAATCGCTCCGTGCGCTTGAAAGTTTAACTGACGAATATTTTTGAGCTTTATCTATATATATAAAAATGGATCTTGGTTTGTTCGGATGCTTAAAACTCGAGAACGGCTCAACCGATTTGAATGATCTTTGTTTTGTTTTGTTTGTCTTACATCAGCGATGGTTTAGAAGAAAAGAAAAGTTGGAAAATTCTCAACAGGTGGCGTTGTAGGCACACATTACATTTTTCATGGGGAAACGCACTTTGAAAAAAAAAATAAAGTGGATAGAAATCGAGTAGTGACACTTCAAATATAGAAAAAAAATATTTTCAAAATCACAGTTTGTTGATCTTTTGTGATAGCAACACTTTACTGCTGCGAGAGAATCAACAGGTGGCGCTGTGGTCGATATTCAGAGCCGCTCAACCGATTTCAATGAAACTTTGTGAATGCGCATGGTTGATTCCAACTTGAAAGATGGTATAGCTTGGGCCCTAATGGAAACAAAGTGCAATCAAAAACAATACAAATAGAAAACCTTGGATTAAAAATAAATAAATAAATATTTTGGCGCGACAGGTTTGTGGGACCCAAGGCCTAGCTTCTCACAACCATTCGTTTTGTGTGAGTTTTCAATTTTTGGGACGAATGGAAGGGATCTAGAGCTTTACGCCGAGTCCAAACGGCTCTTTCATGACAGTTTTACTCTCGGATGTTTGTCAGACGTTCGCGAGAGGTGGCGCAGTGGAAAAAACCTTAAGATGTACCTAATTTGGTTCTTTCGTTAACAAAGCCATTTGCAAAAAATAATCGGGATAGAAATCGGGATATGGCACTTGCCATATAGGTAACAAAATAATTAAATTACTATAGGTATCTGGACATTTATGAAGCCTTGAATTTTTGTAAATGGTGTTCAACACAATGGGGCAGTAATCAAAAAGGGCGCCGTTGCACCTCCCTTAAAAAACGACTCTGCGAATTGTTGCGGAACTCAATACGAAAGGCACGGGCAGCGCCGTGGGAGTACAGCTAGTTTAATTTAAAAGGAAAGTTAGATTTTGGGTGGTGACTGTGGTGACTGGTGAGTATGGCGAATGGTTTACAAGAGTGGGACAATGGATATCTTTAATGTTTGGGATAATTCAATTTTTCAGCGCCATCATTCAAATCTTGGGCGCCAACAGTTGCTGACTTTTAAGTAGTCCGATAACTCATGACGTGATAGACTGCAAGACCTTGGAGATGTAGGTAATTGTGCTACATAAGACGGTTGTGCAGATGTGGATTTTAAATAGCAATGACAATCATTTTCCTTTGTGCAGCTATGGGTCGAGTTAGGTATATTCTTGTCTACACAAATTTTGAATAACAAAGAAGGAGTGCAAAGCTGATTTATATCCGTTATTCAATTTTAGAACGGAAGAAGTCTTACATAAGTCGGTTAAGGCATTTTAATTCTAGGAACTAGAAGCTTTTTAATATATTATTGCTTAGATGTCAGCTTAGATCACCACTTCCCGGACGTAGATAACGATAAAATGCAACCTACGTTTTATTCGCGACATTTTGCAGTGCAACTGTGAAAGCCGAAGTCAATTTCGTGCAGTAGTTTTTAAGTTAATTCCAAACAAAAACCTTATAGTCGTAAAAAATGCACTTTGATTATAGTAGATTGTGTATTTAGGATACTTCTGTTATAACATGATAAAAGAAATGACTAAGTTACAACTGGTCTATGTTACTGTCCTGAATATATGACATTTATAATTTTGGTGGCATTCAAAAAAATAATTAAAAATATTGAATGCTTCCTCAGACTTGAACCAAGTCTATCCTGAAAGGCTCATCTTATATATCGATCAACAAAATCCTTCCGCAAACAGAAATTCTGTCGGTTGCTCTGTTGATATATTCATGAAATTCTTTCAACTCTACGGTTACAGTCATTAATTACAAACTCAACTGTCCAGGTATCCAGGAATTAAATATGCAGATGCAGCACAACTACAGTGTATGCCAGTTCCAAATGGAATAATGCTTTTCCTCTTGTGCGGTTATCGAGGACCTGTTCTCGACTTCAATACCTGGGATGTCCAGTCGATTCATATGCCATTGCTAGTGGCAATTGCAAACAAAGAAAAAATGTAAACCAAAGATGAATATTTCACTGGTTTTCTAATTGAGACGATACATAGATTTGGAATGTGAGCAAAAACATATATCCAGGATTTGTCCGAACTTTGACAAGTTTGTGGTTTGCAATTGATTTTCAAATACAAATGGGAATTGGGTTCCTCGAACGGATTTAATTTGAAAATTCGCACAGAATAACTGGACCCACAGAATAACTGGAAACACTTTCCTAGAGCGGTGCATTTATTTGCATTTCCATTTTTGTAGTTTTAATAAAATATTTCCCACTTCCAATTGTCTCACTGACTCAATACATAGTTCTATTGAATTTAGTAATTTTTGCACAGTAAAACAGGATGTTCTCTTTTTTACACTATTTTCATAGTCGCATCTAAATTTGTCCAATGTGGTCGGTACTTACATAAAGCCATGTGCAGTGGGTTCGCAGAAAAAAAATCCTCTCCGATTGTATGCAAATAGAAAATTTAGTTTACTATCTTGTTAACATTGATGGTTGTATAGGTAGTGGTTTGGCATTTTGTATTTTCATCTATGTGGTTATGCTGGTCCTATCCAGAAAACCAGAAACCACACCAGTGGGTTTTGTAAAATGCTTTTCGACCACATTTCCATGCAAACAAACTCAATCTACTCTCAATAGATAGAAAATATTCCAATTGAATGATTGCGTTTCGTTGGCCGCGATGTTGCGGACTAGTGTTGGGGTATAAAAGGTGGCGGGGTCGTTTGAATATCAAGATGGGATATTCTACACCTGCAAGCAAATTGTAACAAAAGACTGGTGCCATTGAAAGGCAGCAGGGTGCATCTCTACAGTTGGATAGGACCTGGACTTGCACCACAGTTCCACCAACTGAATACAATCGCTTTAGTCATCTATGAGGTAGTTGCAGTTCGGGACAACTCATCTATGGACATTTCACCTTACTTATGTTGTGTCTTACTCTTGTGGGATAAAGCCCGAAAATGTACTAATACTTTTGCCGGGAAGGAAGCGAGCCGCCCATTCCAGAAATAAAGAGGAAAACACTGTAGAAAGTTGTTAAAACTTGTAAAATGCACAACACATGTATTTAAATCCACAACTATTTTCAGTTGAAACTAATCATTGAGTTGTGGCTGTGAATATGACGACTGCAGTTACCGTCACCGACTCGCCAAGTCTCATGGCATGCTTCCTGAGAAGGCAAGAAGAAGTGCAAATTTGTGGTTTTTTACTTGAATCTAAGGATGTTAAAATCAGAATTTTAAACAGGGCAACATCGAAAATGACACCCTTATAGAAAACGCAGCCAATGAAAGAGCATTGCTTTTGGACCTGGTAAATTTAGAGGTCGTGGGTAATTTCTTATTGTCTATGACCTATGAGTTTCTTTTATTTTGCCATGTTGTGGACACTGGACATATAAGAAATCTTTTAAAGTAAATTGCTTTTATACAAGAGAATGCAGTATAAAATTTCAAACTACATATATCAATGTTCTTAAAAATGATGAACGCGTTTTCAAAATTTTATTATAAGACACAGTAAGTATTGGTTGTATGCTGCAAATAAATGTATTGCGTATTTTAATTTTAATTGCAATTATTCCTGGTGGTGGATTTACCAAAAATAATTTATTATTATTATTATATTATTTTGAATATTAATAATTTTACAATTGATGGCACCATTTTTTCGATACGAATGTATTTAGTTTTGGTTTGTAAAATATAATTTATGTCATTCCTTAAAATTAATTATTTTAATAACAAGAATTTAAAATTATTTAGCGTGTCTTTTTTTTATTTTGGAGCTTAGATTTCACAAACAAAAATTGTGTATATGAGGCCAATGAGCTGTGATATAAGTTCTTCAAATTGAGTTCTGGATTTTTTGAATATAGAAATTTTGTTTTTGTATTGTTTATACTTTATACATAAATATTGTGTATTCAACAAAAATACAAAAAAAACGTTGTGTATAGAGTTTACTCCTCATGTCAACGAAAGCATGATGAATGGGTTACAAACAGATGTTTTTTAAGCTGATTTTTGTAAAGCATTCGAAAAAGTGAATCATGTTATCCTGCTAAAAAAACTTGAATTTTATGGATTTCCGCAATGGATTTTGAAATGGATTTCTTCATATCTATGTAATCGTACGCAAAGTGTGAAATTTAATAACTGTTTGTCAAAAAATATTGTCGTCTATTCTGGTGTCCCTCAAGGCAGTTACTTTGGTCCACTCCTGTTCCTGTTATTTATTAACGATCTATGTCCTCTTATTACATATTCAAAGATTTTGCTATTTGCGGATGACTGTAAGCTGATATATTCATATTGCAATCCACAAGGTTATATTTTCCTACAACATGATATTGACCGCATGCAGGAATGGTGTAAGGAGAACTATATGCAGCTTAATCTTAAGAAGTGTAAAAGCATGACCTTAACGAGACGCCAAATTATTTCATTATTGAGGAAGCTGTTGAAAGTGTGGATTACTTTAATGATCTTGGTGTGGTCTTTGACAAAAAGCTTACCTTCAATCTTCATTTGGATTCCATTGTAAGTAAGGCAAGAAGCCGATTGGGATTTATAAAAGGTTTCTCAAAGGAATTTAAGGATCCTGTTCTCTCGTCCGACCTGTTTTGGAATACTGTAGTCCTGTTTGGTATCCGTCACGGTTGGCAATGGTGTAGTGCGTAGATTCATTGCTTGTGACCCGGTCGGCGCAGGTTCGAGCCCCACCGGGGGACAGCAGTACTCGGCCACCCAAACATATAAGAGAAACGAATAATATCAGAGTTTCTCCCCCACTACACCAAAATAAAGAAAAGAGAGGCGAAAAGAGACCCGACATTGGTGGTCTGATTCGAATATCTCTCTCTTCTTCTTTATTGTTATTATTGGTATCCGTCACACGAATCTGGAATCGCAAGAATTGAAAGTATTCAAAAGCAGTTTCTTCTTTTCGCATTACGTGATTTGCCTTGGAACCCCAAAAGTCGTTAAAGTTGCTGAATCTTGAAACTTTGGAAAAACGCAGAGATACATCAAATGTTATATTCCTGTTTTGCGTTCTAACTGGTAACGTGAGCTCGACATATGTTCTCAATTCCAGAAACATAAATACTAGACCGAGGACAACAAGGAACCCAGTTTTTTTTATACCAAAGGACATCTCGGTGTAACTATGGGAGTAATGGCCCCATCAATAACCTAACGAGGGATTTTAATTAGTACAATAATGTGATTGATTTCAATCTCTCTAAATTTAATTTAAAAAAAATATTGAAAGAAATGTAAACAGTATGTTTTATTAATAAGCTTTTTATAATCTGTTCATTTGTAATTAACTGTGACATTAGTTTTGCAGTTAAATAGTAAATAAAATAATAACAACAATACAGAGGAAACTGCCTTTAAAAAGCCCAATGAATATTCATGCTATCTGTGTCTTGCACCGCTGCTGCGTTAGTCGTGCGTTACAGAAAACCAAATTAGTGCTAATGGCCTATTTTTTCCAAAGTTCAAACTGTGGTTTTTACAAAAGTAACAATTAAGTGCGAATTTTAAGTCCAAATGAAAAAAGTCTACACAGTGGAAGCACTTTGGCTCTCGATCGCCCATTCCTCTATAAAGTTGTAGCGTTATGTTGGGCTATCAGGTGTTTATTTGTCCCTTTTATAGTTATAGTATGACATAGATGAAGATGATATTGAAAAACCGTATGTTATATGCATCAAACAGCCACCCTTCACAGGTACCGTTCCAGGGAAGAATGTATTGTACATACCCAAGACGAAAACCCCCTCCACTGAACAAGGTTATTAGATTTCTCACAAATGCATGTGGACAAAGTCCAATACAATTATTCGTTTGCTGTTTATATTTCCATTTATGTTTACGTCAAAACCATTGAGTTTCTTTGGCCAGACAATTCCCACACAAAGTGCAACCTCAGTACCACACTCTACCGCACTGTTATGCCCTGTTTGGCGAAACAGTATTTGAGAATTTATTGCAAAATGCCCTCATTTCGTCTGTTTAATCTCTCCTGCCAAAGCCGGAGCAAATTTGTGCAGATTTTGTTTAATTGCACCCAGGTTGGCAAGTACACCGAGCAAACAGCGCCATGAATCCGATTTCAGGATACAGGCACTTGGGTACATGTATAAGCCAAAAATGCATCATCATCATCATCAACAGGATCGTTCTATATGAGTGCCTGTACCTACTTATAAAACAACGTGCGCATTCACAGCCGCATTCCTTTGAGAACTCCAGTAAATAATGCAAATTGCTTTTCAAGTTTGCCCCCTGACCAAGTGTCCACCACCCTCACTTACCGTCACCGGCAGAATGTGGCCCAAAATTTGTAAGAGGAAGGACATCGTCTGCATATTTCCTTGAGCAAATAATAATTTCCAAGAACTTTACCCGTGCCCCAGCCCCAACAATAGGGAATTCATATTTTGCGAACCAGTGCTGCCACCCTGGGATGCGTCACATTTCCATTGTCGTCCTAGTAAACAAATAAATAATTGTACCAAGGTAAACGCTCAAATGTCCTTAGCTCTTTACCTTATTGTTATGGGCGCGTTTGTGTGCTGGTGTCTTTAGAAAATTATAATTGCTCCCTGCTAATGGCCACCTTTCAGATAGTAATCCCTATGGCCAATTGCGTTTTGCATAAATCTAGAGTTGTTGTGAGTCCTGCAGGCTGCAGCTGCGTCCCATCTCTCAAGACAAACAGCAGGCGGCATATTTGCTTGGTCAGTAGCGACATTTATGAGGTGATTACATTGGAACACGACTATATGTCGCATCCATTATCCATCCGGCGCAATCGCCGGAGGAGAGAAAGATGCATCCAAGAAGGAGGATGCAATTGTATGCACATGTTTTTGGTTGACCGCACCGACAAAGGTGTGAGCCTTAATCTGATGAAAACCCTTTGGGGTACACAACACATACAACTTGGTCCCCGTTGTATACAAAGGTGCGTTGTTGATCGTCGCCCTCCTGCGCTGTATTTGGGTGCAAACATTTAAGGGTTCTCTATCCTTTTTGCGGAAAGTTACTCAAGCATCGATAAGTACATGACCGGACGTTGTGTTTGTTGTTGATGTTTCGTATAGGTATACCAACTGACGAAACACAGAGTCCATCCCTGGATGAAAATCGACTGCCACTGCTGGTGGTCAACACAAGAGAAAGGACCTGGCCACTGTGTATAGAACAGAACGCCTCCGTATAGCAAGGAACAAGTTTTTTTTATATACATATTTATGTATAGAATGTATGTATGTGTGCGTTGTCTTTTTTGTTGGGGATTTTCTCCAAAAAAGGTGTCGAAAGGACTTTTGAAAGAACATTCAGGATTATTTGCATCACCCGCCCACACTACGAAATACTTTCTCTCCGCCACCTTTGGCAATTATGCCTGTGTACTTAAGTGGGCGGCTGGCTGCCACTGCCATGCCTCTCTCTCCTCTGATACTGGACAAGGGTAACATGTATTGGAAATTGAAAATGTAATCCGCTTGTTGTTTGGATTGCAAGGAAGAACTTTCTGGAGATTACAATTGGGGCGGGCACTGTTTGCTGGAGGCGGCGGCCAGCGGCCGGCGGCTTGGAACTTTAAGTATTTCTTGTACCAATATTCTCGGGTATTTGCAAAGGATTTTCTAGCACGACTTACATGTGATTGGGTTTTGCTATTCCATTATTAAAGTAGTAATTTGTGTTGTGGTACCAGTTTGGGCGGAATAGTTTTTTGTGGGCATCAGAATCCCGTTTGATGGTACAGCCTTTTTCGATGATGATTTTCGAATGTGTTTTCGTAACTACGCCATTAATTATTTCTGAAAACATTTGAACTGCCCATAGAGGAGGGGTGTGAAGGGACTTTGGAAACTAGAGCTCTTTCCAGTTAGTTTTCTAAGTTAGTTTGAAACAACTAAGCTTATTATGTACTTAAGCACGATACGTACATTTATTGAGCAGAGATTTGATGAACGATCTTTAGCGTAAGTTGGGTAGACGTTGAATATTTTGAAAATAACTTGATTGCTATACGGTCGGTTTGAAGTTTGAATGTAACCAAAGTCTTTGGTATGTTCCTGCACCGTAATCAAGTGCACGTGTTGAGAGTGCCAATGAGACGATGTCACCTTACGAGCTCTGCAAGAAATTTAAAAATTAAGACAAATGGGCTTTAATTCCTCTTTTACACTACAACTCCTACAAAAGTCTTTGCCGGGGACTCCCATTCTAGGAGGCAAGTATATCCCCATCAGACTCCCCATATTACTCAAAAGACAAAGCTTATTTGATTTTATCTTATAAAAATAAGTTTCTCTGTCCTTTTGGCATCAAGGAATTCAAAGTTCTGTCGTATAGTAAGAAAAAATCGCGCTTTTAAGAGAAAAGAGGCGAAACTCCTGGCTCGTCCACTTGATGTCGTAGCCGCAGGTGGGAACCTAAAGTTACGATTTAGAAAGGTTTCAATTCTGCAAAAACCTATTGATAAAAAAATGTAATGGAATGGTTCCAAAGAAAGTGATACAATGAATTTAGACACAGGATCAGAAAAATTTCTGTAAGAAACGATCAAAGGAAAGCCAAAATTGGGTCTATTTACAACAATCTATATTTTCAACTATTAAAATGATGAAGATTTGAAGTGGACTGTTCCAGGTCTCCCTTGCCCGTTGATTCACATTCAAACTACCAAACTTTTCGTAGCTCGCAATAACCGCTACTTAGGAGGGATCGTCGATGATGAAGGTTGTAGCATTTATAAACATCTCGACAGAATCGAAACAATCCTTAAAATGGCCTTACGAAAATATATCCAATGGTTTTCAACCGGCGATTGTATTCGCTAGTGTGTCTTGGTTGCTTACCTACCTCTTGTAAGTCCATTAAAGATGTCTTTTATTCTAACTTATTTAACCTAAAAATGTTCTGGGGATTTGTGTTCTCTTATAATGCTAATGCGTAGCACTAGTGCAAGGGTTTTTATTTAGCTTTAACATCTAATTGGAGTTGTATTGACGAATCGAGGGTACCTCGTACAAGTCCATTGTAGACCTTTTATCAAGCATTTGCATTTATATTCAACATTCGAAATTGGTCAACTCTGTCACTCTCCATAACTTGCTGCAAAGCAAAAGTGGTGTTGAAATGACTCTGCCACATTACGATATGTGCGGTAGGTTTAAGCTGTCTTGAATCTTATTTGACTTGATAGATGTTTTTTTTTTTTTTTTTTTGTTGCGTCCAAAGGGATGTGTAATCTTCGAAAGATACTAGTTGCCCGTGCGTTTCTCCAGTGCCTCGCGCCTTACGTACTAAACCACACCCATGTACTCTTCTACCACTCTCCTCGCGGGACTGCTGTTAGGTATTACTTCGCGAGGCTGGTTAGCAACTCATGCTAAATCATCAACGTCTGCCACTCGTGGCTGAATCTGTGAAGATAAGGAACTGCGTGAGGTGGTAGTTGCAGTCCCCGCTTTTTCTTCTTGTCCAGACCTCGATGTTTGGGATCAGTTTGTTGGTCCATCTGCCTTTTGCCGTGTTACCCACCGGACTTGCCACACTGCTAGAGATGTTGCCCTTTCTTCTTCTTTTATCCTTTTCCTTATGATGAACTCTTGCCTGTTGACAGTTAGCCTAGGGTAGAACCTTGGCATTTCGTTGGCGAGAATGTCGATGGGAATCATTCCCGCAATAACGCAGGCTGCTTCGTCCGAAATTGTTCGGAATCCGCTTATTGCTCTTATTGCGCAGAGCCTGTATGCTGACGAGAGCTTCCTTCTTGTTTCCTTCGTTGTAAGAGCCCCTGCCCAGACCGGTGCAGCGTATATCAGTATTGAGCTGACCACCCTGGATAATAGAATCCTTCTGGCGTATCCAGGGCATAATCCGGGAAAGAGCTGCTTGCATCTGTGACGCCCTTTTGCTGGCGTACTGGATGTGCGTTTTAAAGCTTAACCTGTTGTCGAGCATTACTCCTAGGTACATTAACGACTCCTTTGATCTAATTAGTTGGTTTCCAACACGGAAAGATGCATATTCCACAGTCTTTCGGCTGGTTATCAACACAGCCTCGGTCTTGTGGTCAGCTAGTTCTAGCACTGCAGATTCTAGCCAATTCTTGATTCTGGCTACTGCTTCATCCGTAGCGGACTCTATCTCGTCGATATGTTTGGCCACAGTAACCACAGCGATATCGTCAGCAAAGCCTATAACCTTAACTCCTTGTGGCAGCGTTAATCGGAGAACCCCGTCGTACATTATGTTCCACAGGAGGGGTCCAAGAACCGATCCCTGTGGTACTCCCGCGGTGATGTTGTAGTCACGATGTGCCATCGTCAGTATGGTACCTTAACTTCCTGCCGGTAAGGTAGTTTGCTACTATATTCAGCAGGTAGTACGGCGTTTCCATTCTGACCAAGGATCTCCTAATGCATGACCAGCTTGCCGAATTGAAGGCATTTTTAACATCAAGGGTCACAACCGCGCAATATTTCTTCGTCCCACCTCTCCATCTTTTTCCCCGTATTGCTTCAGCCGCTGTATCTACTACCGCCTTAATGGCATCGACGGTAGAACTGGTCAAAGCTTCTTTATCCTCTGCCACCTCGAATAGTCTGCAGTATATGATCCGTTCCTAAGATTTTTCCCATTGTATCTAATAGGCATATTGGCCGGTATGAGGACGGTTCCTCTGGTGGGTTTTTCCCTTTTGGCAGTAAAACCAGGTGTTGGAGTTTCCACGACCTCGGGAATACCCCTTCCTCCAGACACAGTTGCATCGTTGCAATAAAAAGCTCGGGTCGTTTTCGAACGGCCGCTTTAACCGCCACATTCGGGATGCCATCGGGTCCCGGCGCTTTGTTGTCACCTATCTTCCTGCACGCTTCGTATAGTTCCTTCGGCGTGATTGCAGGGATGCGTTCCCAACTTGTGTCTCTTGTGGTGATGAACAAAGTTGACGGCCTATATGGGAATAAGTGCTCAACTATTGTCTTCAGCATGTCTTGATAGATGTCTGACTTTCGATATGTATGATGATCTCTTTCCAGTCAGCGGCTTGTTAAATACCGTAGAATTCAGCTTGAAAGACGTCGCAGTTCGGAAAAAAATCTTTTTGTGAGGTTAGAGATTAAGGCAAAAATATTTCCCTGCGCCAATAATAAATATTCCAAAATGAAGCTTATGATGGCCTAAAGGCTGCGAGTAATTTTTAATCACACAGAAACTGAGAGGGTGTCGTTACAGTTGAGATGTCTAGAATTCTTTTCAGAGTTTTAAGAATAAAAGGTCTTAGACTATGATAGGTTTGACATCTTTTGAGATTAAGGCGTAATTTTTCCAGCTTTAAGTATAAAGGTTTGGGATATAGTTTTCAGTTGTTCAAAACATGGAATAGTTTTCATCTTTTTATTCCGAACACCGAACGTCTTTTGGTTTGGTTTTATGAGATTCGGTTAAGCTTATCCTACTCGATATAAGTTTACGTCAGTTTATGTTAGGGTTTCTCTTTTGGCGGAACAACAACTCACTAAATTCATACTTAAAGATATATTAAAGGAATTATTTAAAAGCTTCAAACTAGCCGGTGGAATTAAGGAAGTTGGCCAAATTGTCTATCCGAAGAGTAGGCGATATTGCGGCTAAAGTTGAGAGTTTCTTCGGCAGATGGTTGGCCTTCCTAATAGCTTGAATCAAATCTGGGAGCCAAAGTGATCCAAAATATTGGCCAAACAAGATGTTAGCGACGACTCTATGTCAAATGGGTATACCTTCGTTGAGACTGCTGTCTTTCTTCCATTTTTCTTTAAAACAAATCCTCTTTTATTCCCGTTTAGTTGAGAAAAGCTTCCTGAAGTTGAGTGTGGTAATCTTCTAACGCAGTATAATTGCCTAACAGCGACCCAAACTACACTGCACACAGAGTTCTACCCTTTTCAAGTGCAGTGCCACAAGACTTGAATGTATAGGTACCCCCCTACTTAAATTGTATTTTTTGAATCCCAACAATATTATTTCTTTTTCGTTCAATTTTCTTGCTCGTTAGTAAGGACTAAACATACAACATTCACTTTTTTCATCTAACTTGTAAACAAAAGTTCTGAAAGGTACATAAGTTAAGCACAAATAGTTACCCCTTCAACCTTCTGTTCGGGGCGTTGTTATGAAAGCATTAGCATGCAGGCTTTTAAAAAAATAGAATACATTTTGCTATCCCAAGCATAATAGCAATATCCAAATGTGAAAACTAGCTCATTTGGAACATTTTAATTATCATTTTCACGCGAATCACTTTCCAAATTAAACCCACCCTCAACAACTTACAGCAACTGCAACACCTACCAATAGTAAAACGCTGTAACACAATTTCCCCAAGAATACCTTTCGCAAATAAAAACGCTTTCCACTTCACTCGATCCGCTCTATAGGTGTATACTCTATAGGAATGGTCCTTCAGCTCTATACATTATCATCATCATTGGTTCCATACAACGGCAGCTTTTATAAGTTAGTATCGTTTTTTGTTTCCGTATAATTGAATTGTCAAATTGTCCTTTTGTCCGAAAAGTAACACAACATTCTCCAGCTGAAGGACATCAAAAATGTACTACCTACCTACTTGCGCTTGTCCTCTTTTGGGGGTGTAAATGCCAAGGAGGGTGTTCGGAGTCGAAAACCTTTTAAAAACTTTAAATTGAACAGTAAAGCAATTTTGCGCGACTTAAAACCTCGCCCAGGTAGGTATATGCGTCGAGGATACTGTGAGTTCCTGTGCGGAATTCTATTAAAATTTATTTTAAAATCAAATTTATGCCCTTTTTCCACGTTGAAGGACATTTTATTGTTTCTCCATTATTTTCGCGCAGGTGTTAAGCTATGGTGTTTCGAATTTGATGGACACACCAGAACCCACTGCCATTGGCACAATGTAAGGACAAAAGTGAGAGGGAACTCACTCGAAATCTATAAACTTGTGATTGTTCGCCGGATGTTCTTCTTCTTTTTTGTTGTTGTGCTGATCGAAAACCAGTAAAGTCATGTAGATTCGCATATACTTGGTTGCCCTATTTGCTGGGCAGGATATACGGGAGAGGGGATTGGTTTCCACAATACGGTTCGGTGCAGAGATTGGAGTTTCATAAAATGAAATTACTTTTCGGTCTAATGACCATCATCTGGTGATTTTATTATTTCTCTTGCTCATAATATCGAAGGAGAGAGATTTTCTCATTCCACAGGCTGCAGGCGGGTCCTTTTTGTGCTTTCATTCCAATTCCGACGCCATTACCGCAATTTTATTCGCCTCTTTAGGTTTTGCCTTTGTCTCGACTTTGATTTTATTACTTGCAACTTGGATGTTGTTCTAAGGACTTACTATTTGATTAAACACATACTCGCACACACCTCCTTTTGATACCTTTGTAGTTTGTACGGCAATTCAATAGCATTGTTCTCGTCTCTCTTTATGGTAACCCTACCAAAGCACAAAAGGAGATGACTTCTGTGGGTAAGGACACAGTAATTAAATTATTCCCTTTATGGACTCGTCCACCAAAAGGACACATTCTCCTCTGGATGCTTCGAAGAAATTCGCCCCGCAGCGGAATGGATTTAAATTTTGTTTATGCTAATGGACCAATATCCTTTTCAAACGAATATATATCTCCTCTTTTGCAGCGAAAAGAAAAACCTTTCTCAGTCACCGACAGACTGATTATGATGACATGTTCTGGACAAAAATTATGGCGTAATGAATGCTATAGAGGATTAATTTGTCCTTTTTTGTGCCGTGTCCTTGTTTTATTTTATTTACTTCCAGAGTGAAAATTAAATAAAAAAAACAAAAATACAACGTTGTCCTTTACAATGGTATGTATAGCAGCAACACAGTAGGAAGGACTCTAACGAAAATGCCAAGAGAAAGTGTATTAAAAAAAGGGAAATAATACAACCGGACGGATGCTGTTCGTGATGTTCTTCGTCGCGGAGGAAGGAGCAACGTCAGGATAACGAAACAAAAAAAAGAAGCAAGTTACCAACTTCAAAGAAGATGCATTAAGTTGTATTTAATGATAGAACTTTAAATGAAAGCGTTCGGTAACTGGGGAACGTTGCACGAATGCGGAAGAGCTCGTCGCTGGAGGTGCGCGCAGTTACAGAGGCGTTAGAAAAGTGCACAAAAGTTGTACGTGATGGAGTGTGGGACTTTGCGAAATCTTTTCAAACTAAAACAATTGCCAGCGGAGTTAAGTTTCAAATGGGTTTAAGTAGCAATATTAGTGTTGATGGCTTTTGAACAGGGCCGATAGATTAGACCGACGCTAACTATATACGAAGGAAGCCCGGAAGCTAAGCATCGGCCAACAACTGTTGGGTGATTCCGGTCTTGAAATGGTATCGATACTATTTGGGGTTCATTTTCGAAGCTGAAGGAAACAAGTGCGAGAGTTCCGCTCAGAATTAATAGGCACATAGCTTTTTTTTTAATGTATTTAGTTAATTTTTTTGTGGAAATTGGTTGTCAAAGACCACTCTTTGGGTGCAAAACGAAATCAAATGTGTTATCAAGTGCAGCATTCTCAGCAGAATACTGGTCCTGGCGGAGCCTTCGAAAGATCCCTACTCTAGCTACAAAATTTGAAGGCGTCTAGCTGAATTTGATTCAAGGACATATTCTGTGAAGAAAGTACCAATCTATTTAACTTCTGGAAGCAAAATCAAACGGCTTTAATTCGCCAATAGAATAAATGAACCACTGAGTAGAAAAAGGTACACATTTCACAAATATGAGAAATTAAACTAAGAATGCCAAAGTGTGCGTATTTCTATAGCGCACCGACTGAGCCAAAAAAAGAAAATGTTCCAATAGAAGTAGGCGCAAAAAATTAATCGAAAAAATTTTGTTTAGTGGAAAAAAGACAACATTCCAGGAATATTTTCCTTTTTCTAATCAACTTTTGAAATAATCCGTTAGAATTTGAAATTTGAAATGAAAAATGCCTGTTATTTCGTAACTTTAAGGGAAAGTCCCGTATAGGACTGTTAGTTTTATGGACGCTAGCAATTTTCTGCCTCTTATTCAACGATTGTTAGCCAATGCAAGTGGTCAATCGGATGGAAGATCGGATCTATTCGCCAGAGCAATACGAAGAGATCATTCGAACTGCAAGGAAGCGCACCCCTTCATATGAAGTGAAGTCATTACAAAATGACGAAGTTCTAAACTTCAAAGACTGGTGGCCCAATTTAAAAAAAAAAAAACTGCCAGGGACATGGCCAAAAAGATCAGAGCTTTACAATAAGCAAGTATAGGCACTTAGTTTACAACTCTGAACTTAAAGGGATTGTAAAGACATCGATATACATAGGTGGCCTTATCCAAGAAGCTTTTAGACTCAAGAAGAAGAAATTATGCGCCACATAGAAATAGATCACACAACTGGACACTCCAAAGCCCAGATTTATTTTTATTTAAATTGCATAAGCTTACATTAATTGGAAAAGAACTGTTTCTTTGACTCGTAGTAGAGGGAAGTCAATTTTTGTAAAAGTAGAACTCTGGGATGACGTTCCCGCAAAAATGCAGAAATGATGTATTTTTTTTATTAAATAATATTACTTTGTTTCGTTTTTACAGTTCAAATTATATTTGTTTTAAGTAAAACTTATGTATCAAAATAATTATATGTCAAAATAATTTTATGTCAAATTAAAAAGCTAATTTTATTTATTTTAATGAATTTAAATATATATGTAACCTGTTTATGCGGTAAAAAAAATATGCATTTATTTTTTCCCAGTATTTACTAGAATTTAAAAAATTAAACCTCTGATTGAGCTTTCGTTTTCAATTTTTTTTTTATCTGACAGGGAACCGAAAGGAGGGATATACAATTTTATGTCTAGTCCGAACGGCGCAATTGATAAGCTTTTTAAGAACACTTTTATTCCTTAATGTTTGTCAGACGTTCACGAGAGCTGCGACGTAGTGGATTACCTAAACCTTAAGACGTTATTTGTGGTTTTCCGGGGATAAAAAGAGATATCGACGCGAAAAAAAAAATTATATGAAACCAGAAGAACTTGTAAAAAGAAAGTGAAAATTATTCCCAAAACATGAAAAATTGTCTGCACAACTTTCGTATCCCCTCTTCCAACTTAAAAAAGTAAACGAATCATGAAATGTGAAATTCGTAGTTTAAATTTTTTGACCAAATTTTAGCTTTGTGCTCCAAAAAACTAAACAGCGGATAAGAAGTGCAAACAGAGCCCAGAGCGTATACCACTATTCAGGGGATACAATTTAGTATCGAATTTTGAATAATACTACGAACCAAATGTAATATTTAAGTACATCTCTCGATTCACACTCGCATCTTTATACGACAAAAAATGCCTACGCCCAAATAAGTAGAGTTGGTACCAAGAGAAAAGTACTATTCGTGTCGAATTTCTGTTGGGATCATCCTTTGGCTTTTGGGGTCTCGAAAAGTACATCAATTTACAAGCGCTTTGATTTTATTTTTAATCTTCATAGACAATATTTTGCGAAACACCTGCAAGCTTTTATTTCCGTGCGTAGATACCTCAGGTTTTCTCGAATCCTGCCTTCGGCAGCCTGAAGCACACTTTAACTTCAAAGTCCAACCCAAACTGACAGCACAAATTGTAAAAAAAACAATTCCGACAACGATTTCCTCTGCCAATTCACTTTCGAAATTGTTTAATCGAACCTACCGTACATTGTTCGCTTTTGCCAGCATCACCACCGCCTTAATTGACCCAATTTGTCCGGTCACACTTACCGTCACCGTACCGATAACTAACTCAATGCAGTTGTAAAACTTTAAATACAAAATTTTATTGGTCAAATTTTCGTTACAACATTAAAAGCAGAAACTACAGTAAAAAGTTGCTTTCCCCCTTTTAGTGGCGATATTGAAAAATTCGTTAACAACCGAATTCGTTTTCAAAATAAGCCCGTATACCTAGGGTAGGACAGAAATAAAAAGAAGTGCATTTACACAAAATGCATGTTGCACGTTTGGCTGGTTACACGGTAAACTTTTGGGATTCGCTTCATGGAATTGTAAAGCAGTGAACTGCACATATCACGAAGTAACCCCCAAAAAGTTGGATTCCGGTTGCTGCTCTTCATTGAATTTTCTCGACGCCGCCAGAAGGATGCACAACATATACAATACCTACCCGATAGATAGATACCTCTATACTCACAGCGGGCAGATACATTTTATATATATTTATATTCATGTGTATGTAGTGGCGCCCACCTTTGCGTAGCCTGCTTCGACAATTAGATTACCAATTGCAGTGGAAAGTTGTAACGAAAATTGTTATGTACAGCGAGCAGGGCTCATCATGTGTATCCTAAGCAATTTGCGGAAATTTGCTCTAATATATTTTTTCTCGTGTCCTTGGCTAATGTTTGATCACGTTGAGCTGGAAAAGTTATTCACTTGCATCGGATCAAATGCTAAGGTGAAAAAGTGAGTGGGAATGCTCCGTAGAACGGAGATATCACCATGACTTGTCTGCACCGAGTTGACGGGGGTGTGTTCATTAGGTTACTATCTAAATTATGTTGTATGGCTCTCATATACCAATCAGCCGAGGTTAAAAAGTTGTGTCGTCTCGCAAAATGCAAATTAGGGGAAACCTTTTATTAATTCAGCACAAACAGAATTAGGTGCAATTTTAACATGCTGGTGTGCAGTTCCAAAACGAGAGTAAACGTATCTATGTTCTTTGAATGGAATTGTGGTCACGCTTACGAGGCACGTACTCGTACTATGCACAGCGTGCAAATATTAAAATAGAAAGCAGCGACTGGGTTAAATGAACCTTGAGTTAACCAGTTGCCAAAAATGTCTATCTGAATTATTTGTTTTTGAGGGCAGTATTTTAATAGCACAGAAGTATATCGAAAGTGCAGTAACCAAATTTACAAGGGGCTGGGTTAGATTTCTAGTTTTCAGATGGTGCTGAACTACTCAGATTCGATCCCGCCCGGAGAAACAAAAATAACTTCATAAAGGTTTTCCCACCTCTCGCGAAAGTCTGACAAATACTGTCATGAAAGAGATTTTCAATTCAGCTATTCGGAATCGGCATATTATGATTTATGAATTGCAAGTATTAGAAATTTAAACAAGTTCTCCCACTTTTCGCAATATTAGATATTACTAGGCGAGATTTCGTATGAGTTTTAGGTTTTTCATTTTATGTAATCCTACGAGTATATCAATATTTTAATGGACTCCTTTCATTATTCATTTGTTTTCGACCCAATTTTTGAATTCCCTTCAATTTTGCATAGAAATCATTCTCTAAGTCGAAATCCCTCTAATTAGAACATATTCTTTTGATTCTTGACCTATTACAATATTCCTCTAAGTCAAATTTTTCGTCTGAAGAAATCAACACAAAAAAAACAAAAAGATCTCTCTCCTATGCTTTCCTATTTTTTACCTAAATTGGCTTGAAAAGATATAGTTAATCCCTCTAACTCGGAATGTTCCAGATATCCCTCTAACTTGAACTAATTTTTATTTCCCGTGAAAATTCGACTTTATCATTATATTTATACGTAAACAACAAAAGTTTCCGTATACTTTTTAAGTATTTATCATGAAATGAGGAGAATGAAACTTATATCATTCGAAAGGTACTGTGCCATAGATGTGCACAAACAAAAAGTCGTAAGTATATGTCGCCATTATTAAGACTGGTAAAATGAAGTTAAGAATTTCCCGTACATAATGCTTAGCAGTTAATCGAAAGCATTTTGTTGCTTACTTAAATTAACGAATTTAATCATCTTAGATTAGAACCTGTTGAAGAGTCTTATTAACCCACAAAGGTATGCAATTTAATTACCCCTAAAAGTAGGCAATCACAAAATCTTATTTCAGGGGCATTGCAGAGTCATCTGCGAGGTGTTACTATGAAAACGAACATTCATGTTTCGCCCATTTCCATTCTTTTTTCATAGCGGAAAGGTATATGAATTAATATTTAGCATATAAATAAATTAAAATAAATAATAAATAAATTATGTAAAAACAAGGCTTTCGTTACTTTATCTACAGACAAAATTGGTCGAATTTCGACCACGGGCGGTACTAGTACCTATATATAAATAAATAAAGTCGGGTTAGTTGCAGCTTGCAGCATTTGTAACTCAAGAACTGCTGGACAGATTTTGATGACCTCTGATTTATTGGTTTCGTGTCTCTAGCAAAATAATCTAGATATCTCAAAAGATATCCAAAATACTGGAACAAAAATACAGAGAACAAAGGACAACAAGTATTATTATTATAAAAATGTCCGTGACCCAGAAGATCTAGTCTTTCTAATAGGGTTCGTAAAATTTCGAAGAAGTGAGAAATCGTCGAGCTTATCGCACAGATCAACAAAGAAATAATCTTTGACTCGCAAGAATAAAATATTCAAGATAAGACATTGTAAAGTAACATTCCAAATAGACCTTTAATGCTCAGCTTCCTTAAGTGCTAAAGCGATTTTTAAACCACGTAAACCTTCTCTGAAAAAATCTAACTAAAACCTCGAAATCCGCATTAAAATACTTCATTGCTTTTCGAGATTAGCGGCTACGACTCTTTTTTGGCATTTCTTTAATACTATGTATGGATAACGTTTTCCCCGATTAAATGAAATAAAACTCCCTTCCAATTGGCAACTAACTTCAGCCAATAAATCTTGTTAGTTAGCTTGACCAGCTGTCTTCAGTTTCACACTTCAAGTTGGTTGAGCGCAATTTTCACTTGAACAACAATTCAGGATATAATGAAAAATGTAGGTTAACTTTTTGCTTTTTGTCTATTTATTTTATTTCAAAATAGTCTCTTTTAAAAAAATATTATACACCCAGTTGCAATGGAAAACACAGTTGCTCAAAATTAAATTTAACTATAAGTCTATGTTATAAACAGAAATTATGTCACAATAAGATTGAATTTACTTACGGTTTCCTAGCGTTTTCGACACCAGCTATAAAGTCGGTTGGCTTGCGATCTTCCGCTTCCACATCCAAGCGGGTTTCTTCAGCGGGGTGTTTCTCGAGATGCTGCTTTACATCTTGTAACCATTTTCGACACTTATTCGCGCTTTTGTACATGCCTCTTAAAAATGTATCGAAAACCGCTTTGGTACCCCACCCCCACGTTGTGTTCAATGTTGAATGTTTTTGTTTTATTTTATTTGCAAGCTGACTTTCTTCGACATCTATAGATATCCCAGAGTTTTACTGAGCCATCTGTGAAGTTTGAGCTGGAAAAAGTTTGTTTATTATTCTTCAGTCTTGCGTAAACTTGCGACTATTTACCCACACTTTTCCCCATAGAAGAACATGCGAAACAAGTGCATATACCTATCAGACTCCTTTCCAAATCAAGACACGCCCGAATCAGTTGCACAACTGCTTAAGAACATTGCGGCCATTAATTTGCCTCCAAGTCCCGTACTAATATTAACACCTTTTTGAGTTTATGGCCATCTAAGCTCTTCACCGTTTTGCAACTAAGAATCCAGTCATTTCCTTTGTTAAGCTCTACGCCATCAAAGGATTTCCGTATTGAAAATTATTTTCTTTATTGCATTCTCGCACTGAAACACCGAAAAGGACTTTCGCTTTGCATTTACGGCTTTCCATTTAACGACATCTTAAGCGCTGTTCCAAAAGAGAACCAAAACAAAAAAAAATACCCAGAACCTTTTGAATATCGCCCATCCCGTTTTATTACCCCCATCGCAGGGGTCTTCAAATTAATCGGCCCGTACCGCCCAGTCAACAACATCTGATGGCATCGTAAAATCCGTTTTAAGGATTTCAATAAAAAGAAAAGGAACTCCACAACGCGCCGGGGTAATTTTCGGCACAGAAATTACAAAATTGTTAAACATAAAAATTCCAGAACGCGCTCACACCCTCACCCACCCACCATCATCAGGATCCATGTGAAACACCTTTGCAAGCGTAATTTACGCATTTCATTTGCAGCTCACCCAATTCGCCGATAGTATACCTACCTACATCCTACATCCTTGGAGTGGGGTTTGTATTTTTCCTTAAATTGTTGTTTTTTTTGTGTTCCTTTGCTGGTTGCTGGCATCCTTGCTTTTGATTGAAGGTGGTAATTTGATTTTAGCGTCACCTGGTGAATGTTTTCATTTCGCGCTTAAACACACGCGCATAAGTTAAAAAGACTGAAACCCGCCTAATGGTGGGGTGTATCCGCATGCGGGTAAACAACAGGTGGTGAAAATGCCGAAATTATACAAAGGACACGGCCAAATATTCCCGCTTGCCAACGTCTTAATACCTAGCCACCACATCACATACAGCGCGTAAATTCCTTTTAGATTGCGATGTGTAACCGAGTGAAAGGAAATAATTGAATGTACGAGTATACCTACAACATCCTATCCAAATTCAGGGCGCGCGCGAGGCAGTGTGTGGAAATTAAACGAAATCACGTGCCGAAATTGCCTATTTTAGCGGAAAAGGACATCAACAACAATGGTGGAAAAAATCCAACCAACCAACCAACACACAACATCAACAACAAATTTAACGGAAAACAAACAGTTCGTACAGGATGACTCCTCCGATGGGAGGATTTTTTATTAAGTCACCCAATTTCGGTAAAAATTTTTTTTTTGTTTGTTTTTGTCTTGTCGTATACTTTTCACGCTGTTATTTGAAAATTGTAAATTTACAGGATCCAGGTGTTGGTTATATGGTTCTACACCATCTACCTAAAGACGGTTGTTGCGTCTTTGTGAATGTTGGCAATTTCCAAGACGTTAATAAATTGCAGTTGATTGAAGGATTTTTGTAACAATATTCTAAAAAAATAAAAGTGGATAGCACCATCAAAGGAGCACATCAGGAGCGTACGTGAAAAAGTTGAATTTTATCTGCGTTATCATATGAGGGGAGGGACTTGATTTGATTTTTTTTTCTTCCAAAGGACTTTGCGGATAAACGCGAAAAATGAGGTGGATTGGGAGATTATATTAGCGTAGATTGCGCGGCTTTAAAGTCGCTATATTGAATGGCATTTTGGGTGTGAGTATGAGATGGAAATGGATTGACTGTTATAAAGCGAGTTTTTGTTGGTAAAGTCTTGAGTTGCGTGACTTAGCCACCTGAGGCGTAAGGTGTGTCTCGGTGGACTATTAGTTCATTCATATGTCATCAACGCTTATATAGACTTTGAGCACAAGTTATAGCTCAAAGACTGAAGGTCTTGCCTAGGTCCATTTTTGTGTAGCTGAAAGTGCGAAAGACTTAAGCGATTTCCGAGGCATATTCTTTTACGTGAACTAAGAAATAGGGAATTAGGGGAAACAATTCAATAATGTCCCAAAATTGGGGTACAATTTCAAAATAAAAATATGCCGCATTTTTAAAAAGGAAATTGATCCCCGATTAAATATAATAAGGCCTCATAAATAAATCAAATGAAACCATAACGTTTTTTTTTTAATTTTCACTTTATTTTTAAAACTGAAAATGCACACTAAACCGTCATGCAAATACTTGCATAGTGTCCCGAGTCCTGACCAATGTGTCTGCAACAAGGCCACTTATTTTTATCGTGTCGTGGGGTGGGTTGTCGCGCGTTGAAAACTAAAATTAAAATTAAAAATGTAAGCCATTTTGTCTGTACGTTAAAAACTCCCAAATTATAAATATTTTAAACGCCCTTGAGGGGCAATTTTAAAGGTTTCATCCATAAATACTGTCCTGTTCCAAAGCTGGAATATTCTCCTAAACAAGGCTTACTGTTTTGTGTGTATGTGTTTGACGAAATATGCGGTGTTTGACAAACTCTAGCGTCTCCTCATTAAACATTCAAATTAAAAATTAAATTTAAAAAAATAAAATTGTCTGGATAAAAATAAAATGTGAACCCAACAAAATTTCACTGAGATTTCTTTCATTATGAAATTGTGTCTGAATTGAAAAATGAAATAAATTCACAAGGAGAGAAATTGTGTCCCAAGTTCAGACGAATTTTGTTGATCTTGTATTGCATTTTTACTTTGGTTTCTTCTGTCATGAGAACTTATTTCGCCAGAGCCACTGACGGCTGCATAAACAAAGCCCTTAACTGCCTTAAACATGGCTTGAGTTTATCCGTTCTCAGTATTTTTTTTCTATCTTCGTTCCAATTTGATCGATTTAGGAAACTTTGAGCTTGATGTCATTTGGGTCGTATAAATAAAGCGTAGCAATTGCTATTACTCAAGATCGAAGAATTTGCTACGTTTCGTATGAATAAAAACCAATTTGAGCTAGTTGCAATTTTTGACATGTTCGAAAAGCGGCGGCACTGACCTTTTACTCAGATCGGAATGAATAAAACTTATCAGACAAGTTGACTCCGACCTTTAGCTAAATATCTTGTACGCAACTTTTTAACATAAAACAATTTAAGATTTGCGAATTGTCGATGTTTTGTTTATAAATAGTTAATTTTAGTTTTGTTCCTGCAGGAAAACCAACGAATTGGTGTATTTCCCGTTGCCTTCATGTCAGATTTCCTCTTCACCCTTTGCTTTAAATTTGCAACCTTTTCTAACAATTTTGTCTGGCGTGTACAAAATTGAGCACCTACACAATAAAAAATCAGACATTTTAAGCGCAGCGTTTTTTAAGGTCTTGATATTTGGAGTTTGGGATTTGTTTAGCAAAATCTTTCCTGCAGCTTCTAATGCCTGAACAAACATCAACTCATTTTGGTCACTCTTGGGAGTAGACGAGGTAGATGGAAGTTCCTCATCGTCTGCTGAAATTCAGAAGAGTCGCTCAGCATATTTTTTTCTCTTTTTTATTTATTTCTTTTCAGTTTTAATTTTTATTTTTTTTTTTGACTTTTCATAATTTCTCACAAAAATTTGAAAAGAAAGAAACCACCGGACAGTTGTCACTTGTCAAGTTTGACAGAAATTGCAAGGCAAGTACACGTACAGCGAAGTAAAAGCTATTTTCGAATGTTCGAACTTACTTTAGCAAACTAGGTTTTTATTCATACCAATTCAAAGCATTTGCTTAGGGCTTTTACTTTGCTAAAACCTTTTGGTCAAAGGAAATGCTAGTTTTTATTCATATGCCTCATTGATGCAATGTCTGGTCGATGAGAATAAGTTCTGAAAGTACACCAAGAATGAGGACTTTTCGGCCTAGCCTTGAAAACATCTTAAGTTTCTGTTGCTGCCAACACTTTTGCATACTTCTGAAAAATACCCTAAGACCGGGCTTTAAATGTCATGATTCTGCGCTCATAATCGCCATAAAATTTAAGGTTCCTGCTGTTCGCTCTAAAAGTAAGGACTTACACAGTTAAACAACTGTGCGAAGAAGTGAGGCCTTGAGTTTTCTATTGACCCCTCGCACGTACTACTTACTTTCTATGATGGCTACGATGCTAAGGAGTCTTCATCAAATCGCATCGTTATGCCTCTAAAGGTTCCCAAGGTCTAGTCCTAGCTATTGACTAGGGTAAAACAAAAGGAAGAACCAAAGACTTCTTAAAGGGGAAAAAGAGCTCTCAAGAAGCTTATGGCGGCCGAATCTATTGAAAACTGCTACTTGCAGAGGTAAGAATCCAAGGGTACAATGCTTTAACAGAAGTCTATAGGAATGAAGATGGGAGAGAATAGTCCTGCACACCATTAGACTGCAACCCCACACCCGCTAACTGACAGAATGATCCATTAAACCTGGACGGTGATATAGTCCCAAAATGTACGTCCACCCGACCGACAAGAATTGAAGATGATGAAACTTAAGTCCAACAAGGCTGCTGGGCCGAATGACCTACCACCCGCGTTTTTTTACCAGGAGAATGTAACAACTTGTTTTTCAAATATTGTCTAACAAAGGCATCTTGTAGTTAGGAACAGCGTTGACTAAAGAAGCTTCATGGTCGATTCGATGTCCAGTTCCAACCTGGACTAAAAAAACAGAGAGCGTGCTTGTGACCACACGCCATATGTGAAACTTCTCCCGCTAAATGTGGATGTTAAATTGAATTGTGTAGTAGTTTTCTTTTTCTATTTCGGTAGTTTTTGTTTACATTTTGTTTTCATATCGTCAACTGATTCAGTAGTTTAGTATCTGTGTAAAACCTAGCTTCTTCAGTTCACTCCAGCGTTCCCATACAAGTATTCACCTTACGAATTAAGTTGAAAAATTTTAAAAATATATCTTTCCATATAACCATACGCAGCCACAAAATTTTATTGAAATCGGTTAAGTGGTTAAGAAGATCGACAACAGCGCCACCTATCGGGTCCAAAACTATCCTATGCATCAAGTTACAACCAACCATACCCACCCACAAAATTTCATTGAAATCGGTTGAGTGGTTAAGGAGTTTTAGGCGGCGGCATAGTGATGGCGACAGCCCAATTTCCGTCACGCACTTCCGCTTGGTCATTTCCGCTTTGATGAATCGATTTTACTCCCAAGTCGCGCCATAAGATGTTTCACATCAAAAATACAGAAATAGTCCGCGCAGTATGTCGGTATCCTATCTAAGGCCGAGCTTCTCACAGTATAGAAATTCGAGTCGGCGAAGGTATTCCAAAGCTAGGAGTTAAAAGGTGGAATACTCTCTGTTTAGATATCAGCTTAGGTATTTGCCCCTCAAGAACGAATAATTATAAAACATATCCTATCTCTTACTTGCAACATTTCGCTATGCAACAGTTTATTTCGCGCAGTACTTTTTAAGACTATTCCGGAAAAACGCCTCACAGTCGGAAAAATTGTTACAGTGTTTTTAAATAAAGAGACAAAAATACTTTTTTTAAAATCCGCTTTCTAAATAATAGTTCGTAAGATATGTTTTTTAATTTATCACACGAACACGGATAAATGTTTCGCTGTTATTTTCTTAGAGGCTGAGGTGAGCTTTAAACTCCTAAAGAAGCTCGAAATTTTGGACGAATGTACATCGTCCTTAACTGCAGTAAAAGTTCGCAAAAGGGTTATCTGCTTTAACAATAATTGGTGATGGCATTGGCTGCGCATAGGCTAAGCCAAACCTCTTGTCATCGAGGTCGATTGGTAGTCAGATTAGAGAATGGATCTAGTGGCCAAAGTTTGAAGAAAGCGGCTTAAGACTGTAATTATATCAATGACTCTTTTCGACAGAAAATCAGATACGTACTGGGACATATCGCTTCTTTATTTGGAACCTTCTTAACTTTACTAGCCTTTTCGAATTGAAAGGGCAACAGAGCGACATTCAATGCACAATCAATTCACGATTTAAGTTCTACTATTGCCAGAATGCACCCGTCAGCAAGTAGCACCATTCCATGTCAACATTCGATTCAAAGGAAGTTGTAAGGGCACAGAGATCTTAAAAAGAGAAAGTCCGATGTGTCCCAATGCCCTATGCCGGGGGTAAGGAAATCCTGGCCTCGGTTTGATGGCTAATGATGTTATTGCTGCAATTTGCCACCGAAATACCGTCCATACATCCTTATCGCTGATGTCCACAGAATACCGTGCGTGTAGGCTTATCCAAAACCCCAACTGCTATTGAAGCTACCACCTTCGCAGAGACGCAGCTGCTTTGGCCAAACATAAATATTGTTAAGGCGTCATCACAGGCAGGACCTCAAATCAAACGCAAAGGTAAATTCAACACAAATTAGCTTCTTGACATCGCTTCCACGATGTAATGCTCCGGCAAATTTACCCAGTTTACCCAAGACGCAATTTGTTGATCCCATCGATCATTAGCAGACTCCCAGGCGACTTGATTGTGACCTCGCATTCACAGCGTACCGCACAGAAATAATAATGTAAACAATTTGCATTGCAGCCCTCGCACTAGCTCTCTGTGTATTTACCCAAAGTCCAGTCAAGCGTATTCCTTAGCACAATCTATGTGCACCTACCCGACGACATGTCCATCGGTCTCATGTTCCGACTATTTAAACAATTTCGCTTGGGAAAATTCCTCGCATATATTGAGGATAGTTAAATTCACTTAGCCAACCATATAATATATATGTAGGTATGTATGTGAGACGGGAATATCCTCTTGCAAATTATAGAGCAAACAATTATCCACATGCACTTTGTGCATTTGCCAAGGCGCATTCCAAATTCGAGGTGTGGTTTTGTCTATTTGCATAGTTCAAGGCGAGTGCGGTCATCCTCGTTGTCGGGTTTGATTTGCATCTGCAGTCGCCAGACCGGCAAATGTCCACCTTTGAATAATTAATGCTAATTTTCTCCCAATTTTCTATATACGACACACCAACAGATACCGTATACGAGTATATAGGCCAACATAGTTATGATAAAGTGCTTTGTGGGCATTAATTGTGCCGTACACTTCTCACACCGTGTTCCGGGTGGGAAATTAATTAGCCCATAATCAGGTGATTTAAATCGCGTGTTCCTCTTGGTGATGGGGCACAGTGCCATGGACTGGGATGCTTTGTCAATGTAATAGGATGCTGATTGATTCGAAATTGGACAACGGATTAGGTTTGGAAATAAGTAATTCCGTTAAATTAATTGGATAGTGCGCGAGGAGGAATTTAAAACGCAAAAAGTGAACTGTTTTGATTTTGTTTGTTTGGGTAGATTTTTAGAGACGATCCTGTGAGACATAGGGACATCCGGACATAAGTCTGTTTTGCGTGCAAATGATAAATTTGTTTTATCAAAAGCAGTTGGAAACTGTCTCAAATTTTCAGTGGAAAACCCATTTTTGGCTGAATGGATATACGTCAAGAAACAAAATTGTCGAATTTGTGACGCTCCCAATGTCCCAATTCACATGAGATCCAAGAGCGTTTAATGCATCCCGAAAAAGTCATTGTTTGGTGTGGATTTTGGGCTGGCGGCGTCATCGATTCACAATTCTTTGAGAACGACGCCCCACCCAGGGAATCCGGTGCGGACATTTGAACGACATTACATTCCATACATAATGGCATCGATGGGAATTTTAATTGAATGAAAAATCTTGATAATAATTCACACACACTTTACTTTCATTAACTTGAAAGATATGAAGCGCTTTTTGAAATGTACTTTACTTTCATTGAGGATCAGTCAGATCAGTTGCGATTCCCAGGGATTTTTTTGTTCCTAAGGCTTAAATCCGAGAGAATATTTGCAATTAACTATTCGAAGGGGTTGACCCAACGAGCGTATAATGTTTTTCATGTACGCCTGTCAGCCAAAATCTGAGCTACAAACGGTTTTAACATGTTTCTTTGCAAGATCACTTTAAAATTGATTTGTAGCTAAACTTCTAAACGGAGCAGATAGATTATTATAACTGCGACCTTTTCTACTGTACCTCCTGCTTACGCCTCAGAAAAGTATATCCCCTCAAAAGTGTTCCCCTCACGTTATAATTCCTTTCGGAATCATTTTAAAGGTTCTTGTACTCTTGTTTATCCTTAGCGGTAGAAATTTGTCCTATAGCACCCTCAGTAGGTTAGTTTTCTTCAAGAATAGTGACAATATTTCGTCATCAGTTATTTGGTGCTCAAGTATTCCAGTCTTTTATTGGTCAGGTGCGCCACATGATCCCAACACGCGTTTTACGACTTCATTGGACTCGTCGCAGAATCTGCAGAGAAACTCTTCAGATATACCCTCCTGAGGTGTTGTCATGCGGAGGTTTATTCTAGGCATGCCAATGCAAGCTTGGAATCTTTTCCACTTGTATTGCCCCAGAAGTTTCTTTGCCTTCCTTATGCCTTTCTTTCTCTATTTTCCTTAATTCTTCTTTGAAGGTGTGATCCACTATTTCTCCTACCAAGTTCCTAAGTTTTTGTAGGTATTCCCATTCCTACACAAGTTTCGATTTAATGATGTAGGATTCAAGCGCCATAACCCATAAAGCAGCCTAGCTGACATTTTAGCTATATCACAATTGTTTTTTTTCCTGCTGCAGTTCCCTCATCAGTTCTTGGCCCATTTCAGTCTGTGAATTATGGATTCGTTGCTCCAGCTCTTCTTGTTACTGAGCCTATAGTAACGAAGTTCTTTTGGAAATCAAATCTTTTGATGGTATCGTCCTAAGGAGAGGCCAATAATAGTTGTTTTTTGAGAAGCGCGTTATACTGTTTCAGTGTGATACACTTTTCTCTTCATATTCCTTTTTGGCCAGAAATTGTTTTACTTGTATATTTTCAACTGAAAGGTGTTAAGTTATCAGCTCCAATTTGGAGTTGGACAAGTTCTAATGGCCCCCATAACACAAGGGCATGCCATTCTTTACACTTTACTGAGTGTCTTCCTTGTGGTGGATAGACTGGAGTAGGTAGGTGAATAAAGGCTTTATCTGTGTTATGGAAAATATTACAGAATGCACGGTTCAATTTAGTACGTTACTATATCTATTGTCATACGATCTTCTTCGATTTCCAGAAGAGCTGTCGCTTATTTCTTACGGATTACGGTTGAGGTCCCCCATCCACTTGTGCGCGCCACCTAAGGCGAGGTCTTCCTCTACTGCGTTGTCCCTCCGGGTTGGAATCGAAGACTCTTCGGGCCGGAGCGTTGGTGTCCATTCGATCTACATGTCCCAGCCATTTTAGACGACTGATGCGTACTTTTTTGACCAGGCCGATGTCGCTGTGCAGCTCGTAGAGTTGGCTGTTAAATCTACTCCTCCAAAACCCGTCAACGCAAACGGGACCGAAAATCACTAGAAGAATTTTTCGTATCAACTTGGACTTCTTGGGTTTTTTCTAGGATCTGCCGTAGTGTGAATATTTGGTCGGCTGTGGACTTACCGGGCCTAAAACCGCACTGATAGGGATGCATGATGGTTGGTATATCTGAAATCTGACGGACCTGAGGGGTATACAACTCTTTAAGCTGCGTGACGCTCTGCGTCTAAAATCTGCTCGGTCGGAGCCTGCATACAGAGTAACTTTCGCATTTATAATATTAGGAAGGATATTTCATTAGGAAAAAAATTTGGCCATAGCATTTATCCTGAAATTACCCTTTAAAAAATGTAAATCAAAACCCCTTTTACTCACGTCGCATTTTATTCAGCCTATCCCAAAGCCCAAACCAGAAAAAGTAAAAATATAAATTAATTTCAAATTTACCTGCTTAAACTATATCGGCTCAGATCTCAGCTTTTAGACTATGAATGGCGATACAATATATCCTATGTTTGAATCCTTATATTTAACATTACAACTGCGAAAAAAGGGGTCAATTTCGTGCAGTAGTTTTTTAATCTATTCCGAACAAACACACGAAAGTCGAAAAAAAGTTTTCATAGTGATGACATATTCTATGTTTCCAGAAAAACCATTTGTTCAGCCTGGGGCAAGGGAAGAAATGGCGCGACGAACCTACAGACGTCATTCTGTCAGTAGCACTAAGTTTGACAACAAACGCACTCCATGCTGGAGACAGGGCAACAATATTCATTGTGGCTGAAATGTTTAACAAGATGCCCAGAAAATTATTTCTTCCGGCTAGTGAAACCGGAGATTCCTCCACTTTCCAAGAATGATCAGATGTTGAATTTTTGGTTGGCATTCATTCCCAAGAGTCAACAGTTTGCAATTTTATTCCATCCGGCAGTTTTATCCTCGCATAGCTTACCAACTTCCCGGAATGATTGCACTACAGCAGCAAGACCCTGAAATTCCCAGTTTTTTTTATTACATGTTTCAATAATAACTTTTTCTGAAACTCGTTTAAAAAGGCGGAGCTACGAGTATGAGTCTGAGCTGTGGATCTACAAAATGTATAGTCAAAAGTGTCAACTGAAGGCATAAGAGGTGCATGTCCCATTTCGCCATGCAGTAAGCTACGAAACTGGTTTCCAAGGTTTCATTTCTTCGTCAATTTTGATTCAAAATTTCGTTTGCTTTGTAACACGACAAGAGGAGCGATTCGATGAAATCTCACAGCGCAAATCTCAACTCAAAACATCTCAATAGATTTTAGTAGATATTTAACAGGATTCGAACGTCATCGGTCTAAGGGTGTTAAAGTGAAGATCTCGGTCTCAATAAGTACCCACAAAGAAGGCATTTCTGGCAATGGCTATATAAAGAGTTCAGTTCTTCTAATAACTCGAGGTAGTTATTGTCACGACCGATGTGGAATAATATTCAACCGACTCATGGAAGAGCAAAACATCTTTTCGAAAATAGTTGTCAAATATACTCCGCGCCCAAGCAGTGAAATTATATGAACTATTGGGCTATACGTCTCTTCAATTCAATGTTATGTCGAATCCTTGCTGTTGTTGTGAGGAAGCACTTGAAAAATCACCTCCACCACAAACGCCTTCAAGTAGAAAACGGCCAGTGGCAGAGAATCGGAACATGCAGATTTTAAAGAGTTGATACGCGACGAAATGCAAGTTGACTTGAGTAAAGTGGTTCGTTCCAACTCAAATAGAAAATGCATCGCCGACTGCTCCGCCACTTAGTCCATCCCCCATCAAGATGCCATTGCACCCGTCAAAATTCCTACACCAAAGTTACCGAACCATCAACATCAAATTCAAAAAAAGCTGCTTTCCGCAAAACTTCCGAAAACAATAAAACTTAACATAGGTACACCCATACCAGTTACAAATAGCAATGGCAAAAATTAAGCTAAAGACACAGTCAACAGACAGTGTAGCTTTTGAAATAATATTTGTTTTTACTCTCTCGCTCTCTCACACTCACTCTCAATGCCAATAAATGTCGAATGCGATTTATTCGCAAAAAGGATATAAAATCCGATTAACTTCCAAAAACTACTTGGGAATTGGAAAACTTTTCACATATATTTCGCTGAAAAGTTATTTGTAATCGCAGTCGTTACCTCACTCCGGTCGGTCCGGTTTCATATCTCTCTGACGCTGACGCACCAGGCATAAGGAAAATATTGCCCCATTCTCCGTATCGGTTAAATATTGCACATAACACTCTGCTGTTTAGCTTCAGGATATCCTTCGCAGCAACAGGATTCCTTTTCAGCCCCATCAACGAGCGAAAGAAGTGTAAAAGGCAAACAACAAATGTGAAATCCAATGACAATCGAAAAATGGAAAACTTTCATCCCCCATCGCAACAGGTGATGGGGAGGAAAAAAAAACACAAAAAAGGATCAGCTCAAGGTACCCAAATGGGGCTATAAAAATATTGTTATGACATCGGTGCCGGGTATGGAAAGGGCGACCTTATGACGTGTGCCGCAATTATTATGCTTGTTGAAAAGGATATGGCGGTTCGAAGAGTGTTGATAGAAAAACTTTCTTTTTACATCATCATCCCTCCGCACCCTGGACTCGAGATGAATTCTCGGATTCTTGGCGTAGTAAAAGCAGTACATTATCCCAAACGGATGGCATAATGAAATGGCCGCCGCTGGGAAGGGAGCACAATGGAAGCTCCTTTTGCTTTGTTTTGAGAGGCGCAGATTGTCTGTGTGAGGAGGATTTCATTGTTTTCTCGCCTTGTGAGGGATCTCCGCTGCCGGCGGTTAGTGTGGGTATAAGTACATCAAATGTTAGCATTAACTTGGTGAGCGCACTGAGGAGTGAGGAGAGAATCAACGAAAATTGGAAAGTTTTTCGATTTGTTTCGTCGAATGATGGCTGTTGAGGCAGCAGCCGGGGGTAGCACAGATTGGTTTGTGATTGTGTATCAAACTTCTTTGTGGCTTATTAGAGGATAACCGCAAAAGTAGCCAAGAAAGTTACAGCGAATCTGAGTGCTGACGCTGTATGTACCTACAGTTTTCTACCAGGATAATAAAAATAAATTAATTAGTCAGCGAATTACCGGATTAATTATGCATTAAGTGCGGCTTAGGTCGGATGTGTTGTCTTGATGTTGATTTGGCTCTAGATCCAAAGGCGGGCGAGTTACTTTCGAAACTTTGTCCGAATGGGAAAACCTGAAATTGAAGTTGAAACGTATGGGGGCAAGTATAAGTCGGGTATGGGTGTGTCTTGTGAGGAAAATATATCGACTGAAGTGATTGGAAGGGGGCGGGTGGGCAGTCGTCCATTGAGAATGTACTTTTGTTGGGTACTCCATATTGAAACGCCCTGGAGGTTTTTGGACCAACAAAAACGGTTTACGTACAATTCTACATACCTCATACAGTCAGGTAGCAAACAGTCCTTATTTCCTTCACTAGCTTCACTTTCTACAGCTTGTTCACGCACAATTCTAGTGTCAGATTTGCAGTAGGTTCTCTAACTGCTTGACTACTGAAGTTTACCAAATCATTTTGGTATGAAAGGAACTGCTAAAAAAGGCTACAAAGTCCTTGCAGATGGCAGATGTTCCCGATCGACATCCTATACCTTGCTGTCTCCACTTGAGGTATCTGAGCAAGGTACCAGAGGCATGTTTGAGGTCGATCGCAACCTGGTCAGCGGTCTTCAGACAACAAGTACCTCTTGTGAGTATTTTATCTCCCAATAAAAGCATAAGCAGTCATGCTCTCACAACTGCTAAACCATTTGGTGCAATGACCTCCAAACCAACAAATAAATCTTGAAAATGAAAGTTGTGCCATTTATTCTTAGGGTGCCACATTGAATTGAAAAACTACATAACGTAAGTTGCTTCCTTGGTCCTTTACTTTTCCATTTACTTTTTGTTTTTGTCGGGTTAGAAAACACTCAACTGCAGCTCTCTTCTAAATGCAACTGGTTCATTGCTCTCTAAGCCTGGATTAGCAACCTCATCGGAGAATGACAATAGTGTAACTTGGACTCCGACAATAGACAATAAGTTCTTGCAATTCCAAGCTCTTTGGATCGGTTTGTAGGTCCAAGCAACTGGACTGTCGCCACAGACGCAGAAACTCCGCACGTAACCAACTTTACCATCAATATGGTTGGCAGCTTTTAAAAGAGCATAATCTGCTTAAAAAACAAACTCATGCTTGCCAAAAGAGTAGTGAAGTTTATTCTTATGACTGCATCAGCACTGGACCCTTGGCTTGTTTTGGAGCTATTTGTGAAGATTCAACTGCAGCCCAATTGAGGGTAGTCAGTCCTGAACGAAAGAAAAGGTATAGCAGCCGAAGTTTCGGTGTCATTGCTTCAGAAAGTATATCCCTGGAATGAGTTTCGCGAAAGATCATCAAGACTCCAGTGCGGATGACACCAAAAAGCCCCCCCGCTTTAGAACGTACATTTCTTTGAAAGAACAGCACATGATAAAAAATGTCATTTGAAGGTAAATCAAGAAGAGCAAAGCCATCAGGCATATTCTCTTCATATTATTGCATTTTTATTAATTAATCAGCGAAGGTCTTCAAAAAGTTGGGCGCACGCACCAAATCAATAACCACATGGGTTTGATGACTGCCCGATGACTGAGGTCCGCTACCAAGCGACATCTTCAATCAAAATCTAGACCAGATAGCATATATCACAGCAGGCATCAACACAGAAATCAATATTTTCAACAGGTCTGTTCAGCTGCTGCTCTGTGCAGACCAAACCGGTCCATATAAAATCACATGATTTCTCAAGAATAAAAAAAATGCTGGACCACGAATCACGCGGAAACCACTGCAAGGATTTTGATGAAACTTGATATAGTGATTGTTTATGTTCTGGGTCGGGACTTAGGATACTTTTTATCCCGGAATATAATGTGGTTCTTACAAAATAGAAAAAAAAAACTGTATCTATAATGAAAATTATAATTAAATTGACCTGTGAACGAGCATTACGTGACTTAATTCGTTTTTGTTTTACATGTAAAATCACCTAATTCAGTGAACGTAATACTCGTTCATGGACGACGCGATTCGACCACAGGTTGAACGCATTTTCAGCTGTTCAGAGATTTGTTTTTGGAATTTGAAATCTCAGTTTCGCTCCAAATGGTTGCAATTAGTTCGAAAAATGATTGCCTTATTATTTAGCCGAAAACTAAATATATGGTTTTGTGCAGAATATAAGCATTTTACTTGGATTTTAAGGCTGTATCGAAAGCGAAAATAACGTAGCTTTTTCGCTTTTCGGTGATTCAAATGGAAATTGGATGACGCAATAATCTTAAAAACATAGAACAGACTTCAAGTATGCATTCTGTTGAATTTTTGTTACAATCGTATGGACCATTTTTGAGATAAGTCCAATTTTCAAAAGTACCAGTTCCGGTTTTCGATTTTTTAGCGAAAAACTGGGTTTGGAACTGTGGTAAACTCACCTCATAAAGTGCAAAAGAAAAAAACGTATAAAAAATATGCACGTAGCTCCCGCCATAAAGATCTTTGAACCTAAGTCTTCATTTCGAGACGTCAAAAATGAACGAATCTCCGCATCAAATCATCGAAGTGTTCGGGGTAAGTGGTTGCGTTCAAAAATACTTACCGATGTCAGTGCTACAGTCCGGACGGTCAATGAATTGTTAGGCCCAACCTATAGCTTTATTTGATACTGCTCATCCTTCTGACATACCTATCACTTAGAGCTAGAGGCTTCTCATCTGCGGCACAATAATTGTTTAGGAGAAAGTAGACTGTTTTAAGCAAAGTTCCGCCCCAAAAATGGATTGAACAAAAAGTTAGAGTATGTTCTTCGTATCTCTTCAATAATTAAATGAAAAATCAGACGCATTAGGGCTGTCCGAACTCCCACTAAGCACTCTTAGTGAAAACATATTTTCCTTCTATAGTTAACAACTGTCTGCCTGGCTAATCATATACAAAAGTCTCTGACAAAAGACGTCTGCAAACTTATTTCCATGCAAAATCGCTTCACAGACTTCATCTTTACCCAGTCATATGTCTTAAAGTAATTGGAAACAGCTGTTCGTCCCCTTTTAAATCAAACGCCCAAGTGCCTAACCACCTTTCGATGAAATGCAGCTCTCACTTGACTGACTTTTTATTACACATTGTTGTTTGCCTTTATTACTCTTATCCCCACAATAAACGACGAGGCCGCTCGTGTTTAAATCATGTATTCTTTGATATTGTTAATCGCATGCTAGCGCACTTGCAGCTTCTTTTATAAAAACAACCCTCCACCAGCAGCAGCAGCCACACCGCACATAGTCGTATGAAACTAATTTGTTTAAATACTTGCAAGGGGTTGTAGTACTTTTCCAAGCGATTTGCTTCGCCCCCCCCACTGGGACTCCTCAATTCCCAATCAATACTTAAAAGATTCACCATTGCAGGGGTCAGTCGCCCTAAGAATTGCCGCCCCCATTTACATGACCATTGACCATACCTGCTCATACAGTTTTGTGTGCACAATTCAATCACTCCTGGGGAGTTTCGCCTTTCGCATAATACGAATATCAAAAGAACATCCCTGAGAAAATTTCTTCCACTCGATTGACAGCAATTTCCTAATGAATGCAATTGAATAGAAGAAATTTGTGTATTCTTCGATGAAAATGCAACTGATAAGCGTGCTTCTCCCGCATAAGAGCTGAGGGGTCACGGATCACTCGCCCCAAACCATGTTTGGCAAATCAATTTAAACAATTTCGCTACTTAAATTCACCCAACCGACTGTTATTTGCATTTCAATATGCTTCGCAGATACACAGAAACAGATTGACGATGGAAGATACTTTTTCCAAGTAATAATTCGGCCAGCGGCATATGGTCGTCGATTTTTGATTACTTCTGAATGCGCCTGAAGGAATTTATTACCTCTAAACCGCGACGATGAAGAGACACTTTCGGTCCGCGAGAATAATTGCCACGCAAACTAAAGCTCTAAATTAAAAAAGTTTCTTTACACTTTGACGATTCCGCCATCTTGAACGAGAGACACTGCCCGACATTGCAGATCTTTTCATAATATATTTTTTGGCGGAATAATTTCGAATTGAGGTGCCGACTTGAGTAGGGACTAGGTAAAAGGCGGAAAAAATGGGAAAAAACGCGGTCTCTAAGTGTTCGAAATAAATCCCGAGGAGAGTTGAATAAAATATATTATTCACTTTTGCATGGCATCTGTTACAATTTGTAGATGAGTTCTAAAATTGGGAAGTTCTTCTTCTGGCGACGGAACTTGGTTGAGCTATGGGAGTGAAACTTTTTACGAGCAGGCTTCTTGAATTAAAAGTTGGAGTGTTTTCTTTTTGGGTAATAAAATTTGCGAACGGTCCACTTGTATGTGCAATATTTGGAAAAATGGCATAATTTTGCTGAAAGTTATTGGAAAAGCGAACAGAGGTTGGATGGGGGGCACTTGAATCAGTGACAACTATTAAGTCACTTTTAGGATCTGCAATTCAATCAATTTGCCTCTTAAACTTAGTCTTGCTCTATACTGTCGCTCTGACTCTGTTTTTTAATAGAAGGACTGATCGGGTTGCCAAACTGATGCTTATTTAAGCATAAATGGTTCATTTGGCGGCGTCTAGTCTCGAATAATTCCTTACAATAGCAATAGCTCTTAAAAGATAAAAGAAGAAGCTAACTTACGCTCAGGTTATAAGACTCTTTCATTTAGTTGAGTTAATTTATCTGCTTAGGTTAGGTTCTGTTGAGTACATGGTTGTAAAATCGTCAGAAAAGACCAGGCGCCATAGCGCGCCCATCGCCATCTCCAGGGAACCATTGCGGTTAAAAGCTTAACCAATTTCACCAATCAATCTATTTCCTTGCAGAATTTATGGTCTCAATTTTGTTTAAGAAACCAACCTTCTATAAGCTATTAAAGAAGTACCTGCCGAGGTGCCTGCTTAGATGGCAACACCGAGAGAATATCGCCTTTGTTCGGTTCAGATAGATTAAATCCTTAATGTCAGGGAAATGCAACACATCGTAGGGTGTGACAAAATCAAGTGTAGCAAGAACTTCATCCGCTTTTTTAAAGAGCGAGTTTTTAAAGAGTCCTGCATTATTGAGCCAAAGCGCGCTTTTACTGGCCTTCGACTGACAACAAGCCCACATAAAGGCCCATTCAGACGATCATTTCAGTTTCAGTTTCAGTTGAGCTATCAGTTAAGCATTCAGTTAAACTGATGTTTAAATGCAAAAATTGAAGCGTTTAACTGAAACTGAAACTGAGACCGAAACTGATGGAATTCCCATAAGTTTTCAGTTCAGCTATCAGTTAAAGTGATGTGTAAATACGTTTCAGTTTAAATACCAATCTTTGCTCCATTTGCTTCTTATTTTTTGTGATTTATTAAGCGACAAAGCTATAGCCATTGCAATTAGGTTTTCTTCGTCCATTACGCAATATATTTCTTCTGACTGCTCACGAGTAAAATGAAAGCTGAACTGAATACCGGACTGACGTCTAAATACAATGCATTTTTTAACTGAACTGACAACTGAACTGATAACTGAACTGATAACTGATCATCTAAATGGGGCTTGAGACTGAGACTGAGACTGAGACTGAGACTGAGACTGAGACTGAGAATGACATAATCCTAGTCAGAAATGTAGATCATCTTATATAGCAAGGTCCTATGCCAATCCACCAATTTGTAGTGCGCAAATGAAGGGATCTTTCCAAAGTCTATTTTACCTGCAGAGTAGTTTGTCTAGAATCTAGATTCACTTCGGACTAAAGCGCAAAATGTTCATAAAAAAATGCGTTTCTTATAATAAGAAACATGTTTGGTTTATTACACAATTTTGCAATCATCCTTACCTCAGCCTAAAAAAGAAAAAAAATCTAATAAAAAAAATATTCCTATCTTCCTGTCAACTTTTGAATTTTTTGAGAAAAATAAACAAGAATCATTGTACCTAACTCCACACCTTCCAATTCAGTCCTTTATTACCTATATACTATGTTTAACTTGTGCCTAAGCCGACAAACGGACTGTGTAAAATTAACGGCGGGGAACTTAATTAGAAATTCAATTGAGGCTCGAAAAGTGACTTGAAGAAAAGCCTCGGAGAAGCGTGTCGTTTTCAAACAACTTTTCCATTTCTCAGAACGAAAATATTTAATCCCCCTAGTTGACAACATGCGAAACTGCATTCGATTGCAGCATCAGCTAAGTGAAGAAACCCACCATCAACACTTCCATACACCGCCATCTAGCAATTCAAACATGTACCAAAAAGTATCATATTTCGCATTCATTCACCAACCAACCACTATTCGAGTTCCAGCAACAACCACTCACAATCACAAATTCCAAGTCCAACTTTCAAATAACATTTCCGCTTCCCATGGCGTCGCCCTCTTCCACCCAATAGCCGCATCAAGAGCGAAAAACCAGAAAGAACTTTTGAAAAATTTCCCTCAATCTGCGCAGATTTTCCTCGAGTTTTCTTTTACACTTTTGAACTTTTCCGGATAACTAACTATCTGGCTCTGCTACACAGCGCAACAGGCGCAAAAGAGACCACAATAGCTGCTTCTCTCGACAGGGCCAAACTTTCAATATTATTTTCATGTCGTGCGAATGGCACAAGTCTGTCGACCGTCTCGTGTGTATATGCCCACCACGACAGCCAACTGTCATCCAGTTCGGCCGTGAACTGCGTGAGGAATCGATGCGAATAGCAAGTTGCTCCGCGAGTGCCTATAATACACTTCCCTACCACTGTTTTGTTTTCTATTTGTGATAGTTTGTGTTTGTGTTAACAGTGCTATCCCACATCGATAAATAATTATCCTGCAAATGTTAATTAAAAATAAAATAAAATAAAAAATATCGTGCAATTTATTCGAATAAAGAAAATCAAGTGAAAGTCAAGAAAATCAGTTTGTTTTGGTATTATCCTTTCGCCAACCTAATCCTGGGTGCGGTGTGTTAGTGCGAAAAAAATACCTACCCCTGTCGTTCCATAACAAAAATATCGAGCAAGAGAAAAGAAAATACGAAAAATACATTTTCTCGTCCTTTTCGGAGTTTGGTTCACTGCTACTGCACTTGACACTACTTGACGGTTACTCTGCTCGGTGTATATAGCCGCAGGAGAAAAAAAAAAACAAGGAGACGACGACACACGTCCTGCACCACCACCCAGAAAGAGAGAAAACACACACACATATCGAGAATAAAATTGTGAGTAGCTAATGTTAAGGACGAATGGAATAATTAATAAATTATTGACATAGGTACGAGCGCAGTGCTCTTGTATGCTACTACCCCCTTCTCTCTGTGTGTGCCCTTATCACGAGAGCACACTGTGAGTGTTCCAAATACGGGTCGCATATACAGCTTAATCAAAAAAAACGGTTTGTATTCGTTTCGTACAAGGACGACAGACAAATAAATTACATTGAATTGTCCTTTATTCCTGCGTACACAAGAGTGCGGAGAAAAAAAAATCGATACACTGTGCTTAGAGCCAGGCGGTCATATTTTGGGGGTGGTAGGTGGTAGGTGGTGGGTGATGAAAAGATATCTCGCGAATATTAGTTTTTTTCTTTCGTAACAAAACACAACGAAAAAAAACAGGGAAAGTGCTGAAAGTTATGAAGAACGAGAGAGAGTAGGAGGTGAGATAATACGACATACGAAGGGTTTTTTCAGGGACTATTGCTCTCCTCTTCGCTCCAATATCTCCTCAAATGAGCTGGATCCTTCAAAGGGATAATAATATTATTCAAACTTTGGTTTGGTGTATTTATTTGGCTTATTCTTATTGCACGTTGGATAGGTCCTAATTCTTTTAAAAGGATCATGACGAGTAACGATTTAAAGCGATGTTTAATTAAATTAGGGTTTTCCTCACGAACTAAAAATTAAAACTGAAATAAGTGACGGTTGGGTTGTGTTTTTTTCTTTTGTCTGTTGTCTGTCATGTGTGTCTGCGATTGTCTCAGATTGTATTATAGAGATTGCGAAAAAATTGGCTATTGGCGAAGTTATTAATCGGTTTTGGTAACTTTATGTTTCCTCACCACATATCCAGTGACGTTGGTAGGAGGTAGATGGTAAGTACGTGATCGGGAACTTTTTAAACTTTTCAAGACATTTAGTCTCAAGTATTTTTGTCAAAGTTGGTCCTATAACATTTATAATTCTCGAAAATAAATGAAGTCTTTCTTGTGGATTAATTAAATAAAACACTTCAGTTTTTTTATAACTTCTAATAATTAAATAATTCAGATTTTTATTGACAAAAAAAAAGATATAGGTAGGTATGAGAGAGTGGGTAAATGGGTAAATGGGTTAGGAAATGATTTGAGGAAAACTTAGCAAGGTTAGTTAGCTTTATAATTTCTTTTCTTATACAGTACAGTACTTTTCTGTTCTTTTCTTATTACTTTTCTTTATTGGTGTTTAAATTCGAAACATTGAGACATAACACTTTACTGGTAGAAGTGCTCTTTTTCACTTTTCGGCTCTACTTTATTTGACCACTGCATCCACTATTCCACATAAAATGTACGTATGTACTCATCGTTTGTTACGATTTTGAGGTTCAATAGGACGCTCCGATTTTTGCTTGGACTGTAACCTATAATTGTATCGTTGAAAAATACAATTCCTTAAACCTGGACGTAAGAACAAATTATCTTATTACCTATGTGAGTCCGAGTAACAACCACTCAGAGATAGGACAAGTCTTGCATCGGATTTGATTTGTTGAGGGTGAATAGCTTTTTTTGTCAGTTATTTATGATTTAATACAAGCATCTAAATGGTGTTTGAAAGTGAGACCAGCTTTAGGGCCATTAGAAAGTACACGCAGAAAAATGACTTATTTAAAATCAACCGATTTTCGGTTAAAAACACCTAAGCAATACTGTTAATATAGCTCTTACAGAGTTAATTGATTGTTAATAACTGAGTCAACTTGTTTAAGGTAAATTGGTTAAAAATAACCGATTTATCAATTTCCCCTCCGAAAGAATTTAACCACCTTATTCTGTTTATTTACCCAACTTTGTTATTATTAGCCAACCAACTTGGTAGAATTTAACCTTTCTAGTCTGTTGTTATTAACCGATTTAGTCTGTTGTTATATGCCAACCTTCTTGGTTGCATTTAAAAAATAGGTTGAATTTAACATATTCACTTGGTTGATATTAGCTTACTTTTTCGGTTGAATAACCATCTCAATTGGTTAAAATTAGCCAACTTTCTTGGTAGTATTTAACCGACTAAAAGAGTTAAATTTACATAAATCACTTGTTTGGAATTAGCGGTTCTACTTGGTTGAATCACACTTAGACAAGTCTCCCCGAATGGTACTTTCATTCGGGTACTCATGCTTTTCTCTCCAATAAGACAGTATGAATTCTACTGACCAATGTAAATTCTGAATGTTGCATTAACCGCCAGTGGAATGTTTGTAGCTGGCTGTGCACGGTGGCAGTGGCGGACATCAAAAGTGTGACGAACGGGAACGTTTCGTTACAAAGTGAATTAAATTACATTTTGTTGGTTGAGTTCAGGCAACATTTATGGGTTGCTTTTAACAGTCTTATATTTTTCGCTTGGTTAATTTTACATGTGTAGCACGGTAATTAATAACCAATCAGTGTGTTAAAACATCAAATTTAGTAGGTTTTTCTTAACCAAGATACTTGTTTGCATTTAACCAAACAAGAAGATGAGACTGTTTGGTAAATATTAATAAAGCAATTTAATTGATAACAACAATTTAGTGGGTTATTTTTAACAGCATGTATTTAACATTTTTAACACGGTGGTTTTTACAAAAAATACTCCTTTGTTTTCGACCGAGACTTGGTTTATTTCAACCCAATTTTTTTTTTAACAGAGCAAAAATTGCACTCTGTTATGGTCAATTTTTGTGCGTGTAGGACAATAGATAAATGCTGCATTCCAACTCATGCCTGCCGACTCTAAACACCTGTTGCCGTAAACTTGTATGTAAACTGCAACTCCCAATAAGAAGTGGTTCACTTTAGAGATCGTTAAAGCTGAGTTCTGCTTTCTCTAGAATATTTTTTTACCACCTTCAAGCGATTACGGTAACTAAAACTTCTCTCTTGACGTTAAAGTAGAGAGGATTTAATTTTCCTTTGTCAGACTTTATATTCGCACAAAAGTTCATAATCCTTTGGCTTGAAAATATTTAGTTGAGTATTTTGATCTAAAGTAAAGATTAAACAAATTACACCCGTTTTTTTACATCCACGCCCATTGTGGAGTACGACTTTAGAAGGTAGTTGTGCTTGAAGTCCTTTTTCCTTTCAAAAGTAGGTACAAGGTACAACTGCCATATTATTGTTTAATTGTTTTTTAAGATACGTCAAAATATGTAGGGGTGCAGCTCAACTTTATTAAATTCATTGAGTTCCTAAATTCTTGACATCATCAGTGATCTATATATATAAAAATGGATCTTGGTTTGTTCGGATGCTTAAAACTCTAGAACGGCTCAACCGATTTGAATGATCTTTGTTTTGTTTTGTTTGTCTTACATCAGCGATGGTTTAGAAGAAAAAAAAGTTGGAAAATTCTCAACAGGTGGCGTTGTAGGCACACATTACATTTTTCATGGGGAAACGCACTTTGAAAAAAAAAAAAACTGGATAGCAATCGAGTAGTGACACTTCAAATATAGAAAAAAAATATTTTCAAAATCACAGTTTGTTGACCTTTTGTGATAGAAAACTTTACTGCTAAGTGCGAGAGAATCAACAGGTGGCGCTGTGGTCGATCTTCAGAGCCGCTCAACCGATTTCAATGAAACTTTGTGAATGCGCATGGTTGATTCCAACTTGAAAGATAGTATAGTTTTGGGCCCTAATGGAAACAAAGTGCAATCAAAAACAATACAAATAGAAAACCTTGGATTAAAAATAAATAAATAAATATTTTGGCGCGACAGGTCTGTGGGACCCAAGGCCTAGCTTCTCTCAACCATTCGTTTTGTGTGGGTTTTCAATTTTTGGGACGAATGGAAGGGATCTGGAGCTGTACGCCGAGTCCAAACGGCTCTTTCATGACAGTTTTACTCTCGGATGTTTGTCAGACGTTCGCGAGAGGTGGCGCAGTGGAAAAAACCTTAAGATGTAATTTGGTTCTTTCGTTAACAAAGCCATTTGCAAAAAATAATCGGGATAGAAATCGGGATATGGCACTTGCCATATAGGTTACAAAATAATTAAATTACTATAGGTATCTGGACATTTATGAAGCCTTGAATTTTTGTAAATGGTGTTCAACACAATGGGGCAGTAATCAAAAAGGGCGCCGTTGCACCTCCCTTAAAAAAACGACTCTGCGAATTGTGGCGGGACTTAATACGAAAGGTACGGGCAGCGCCGTGGGAGTACAGCTAGTCAGTCTATAAATTTGTTCAACGTAAGTAGGTACATACTGGGAATATTTAGAAACTAAACAACAAAAATATGTAGATCATGAAGAAATGATGAGTGATCGACCATCACTTTTGGGTCTTTTTTTAACATTGATGGCCGAATTTTCACACAGATGGGAGCAAATCAGGAACAGAATGAGTAAGAAATGAATCCAACTTTCGTCACAGGTTGCCGCGGTGTGACCCTGAAACACTTATTTTTTTTACGCAAAGCAAAGTCAACTGATGCCTACTCATAGATTCTGTTTTCTAATATGTTTCCAGCGCCGATATTGTGATCCTCCCAATCATCTTAAAAATGTTGAAGGTTGTGTATTCTTTGAGGATGCATAAATTGAAATTCTACTTGGAAATTTCGAAAGGAAACACCTGCCCTTGTACTAAGATGGATTACACATGGTTTTGTGCGATTTATGTTCGAAAATGGTGTGATACAATATCTTGCAAAGTTCTTAAGACGTCCAAAGAGCTCATGTCCAATAACTGAACACACAAACCTGAGAGCAGATGCACTTACCTCTTCAGTCTACACCTATTAGTCCCCACCGGACATAGTTTTGCATAAAAGAGAACTATTTTTAAATTTATTCTTACAATTCACACATGAGAGTTATTGGCACAGAAATTCTCGAAACTTCTTCTACTCGAATTTTGGGTAATGTCAACGTGTTGGCCTATACATTGACACTTAAGAGCCACGCTTAGTCGTGGGACTTTACAGAGCTACGCTTATGCGAAAAGCCTTAAAAAAGAACACTTTCTGTTGGCCCTCACTGAACCACACTTAGTCGGAGGCCCCTAACTCATTTTAAAGTCGGACAGCGCTTATGATTCAGTCACTTTATCGATGGATAGACTACACTAGCTCGGCTTATGAACGACAGCAGACAGCATATTTATGCAACCACGAACTATTAAAGCCGATTTTAAATCTGCATATTTGATGGGTTATTTCCCGCCTCTCATGTCCTTTACATTTTATCACACAAAAATGCACAATTAACGTCGCATTCAAACTGGTTGCCACTAATTCCCCCAAAATGACCAACTCCCACCCGACCTTTATCTCCCCTGACTAAATAGAGTTCATAGAAAGTACAAGCAACCCCACGGCCAACAACGTGGCCTTTCAATAGATCACCCCCATCATCAACGCGCCAACTGACATTTTTTCCTTCAATTAGTGTACATATACCCATAGCGAGACCGCCTTTGTTGTTCTCTTTAATTAAGAAAAACACAACCCAAATCCACCATCAAACCTTGGCATTCAAACTTATCATCCCATAAGCCCACACTAACGCAAACACTCTCAACAAAAGGCGCGGACGATACCTACCGTCTTATGAAATTAAAAACGCCAAACGCGCAATCCTCTTCCAATTAAGAATCTCTCAAGTCCATGGTCTGTGTGCGCCAAAATCGCCGCCAAACAAATTCGCCTTTCGTGAAAAATTATCCTGTCAACAAGTTCAGTCGACCAAGCGCCAACTTCGCACTCCTTCCCCGCAAAAAAAAAAACACCTCGAATCTTTGTGTCTGTGTACAGCTGTTTTGTTTAGATTTCCTTGTCGACCTTGGCAGGAGAAATTGCTTTCGTTTGACATTTTGACAGGTCCTCCGAAATGACTGATAGTTGTTTCAACTAGAATGTGAATAAATTGTTAACGATTGTTAATGAAGAAATAAATGGACCGCGCTAATCCTCCTTTTGTGTGTAAACAACGGTTGTGTACCTTTGCACAGGTACCGGCGGCCGTCTCGTAAAAGCTAATTTAAGAAGGGACAAGATAGTCTCCACTCCATACCAAATACCCCCTGCCATGGCTTACGTATGAAATCCGAGGCAATGTTGTGTCTGCGTTCGAGTGGTAGGGGTGGGGGTAGAAATGGTCAACATGGAATAAACCAGAATGTAATTATCAAGAAACCACCTCGCAAAGGATCTCTCTATACTTAAAATGTACACATACAAAGAGAGAGGGCCAGTAAATACATTACTTGCGAGAGTCCTTGAGTGATAGCATAACATGGCATCGGGCCATGTCATGGCTATGGAATATGGATATGAGTATGGGTATGGGATTGCTCAGGATTACGTAACCTACAATAGACAGACAGAGAGAAAAAGGAAGGGGAAAAGTAAATTAAAATCATGTCCTTTGTGCGTAAAAGCTTTGCCAGAGGAGGACACAATTTTTAATTGCGAAATGCTATTCGGTCTTTGCTCGTCCCCAACCTAATGGAAGTGATGAAATTCTTTAAAATTAATATCCTGCTTCACTTGACCCTATTTACAGTATGGCAATGGCGACCTTACTCTCACCCACTCCTGACAGCTGCTGCTGAGATGTAACATTTGAAGGATGCAAGGACGCTTTCAGGGCAATTATAGATAGACTGGTGACATTTCAAGCAGAAGACTATAATCACGTGCGAGATGCGAAGATATACAAGTTGGTCGGCTGTGGAAGGAACGTGTGGACCAATCGCACATGTCAGGATTTTTCTACTGTTGGTCGCATTTCGCATGACCGCACATGGACGGCCGACATTCTGTGCCTGTCCGACAGTGGCAATTGCAGTGGCTTTGTGATTTTGATTTTTTTTTTTCTTGCTTGCAAGGAGACCAGTCGGACGTGGCTTTTTCTTTCTGCAGGTCACGTCGCGCGTTGCTCGGATGCCTTTGTTTAATTAAATCGTGCCAAGGAGCTGTTCGGTATTCTTTGGGTTTTTGTGGCGACATTATTGGCTGATTGCCGGAATTGACGGAAAAACAATGTCGTGACAACGAGAAAATGGCTCAGTTTCATTCATTGAATTGGAAGGGACTTTCAAAGTGTTCTGCGTTGGAAGTAGATGTAATTTTACACGGAAGTGTAGTTATTGTGTATAGAAAGGCGACAAGCCAAAAGACGTGGGGTAAGCCAGCCATTTCCTGTTGAATGGGGTCCTTCCAAGTCTCCATACAGTTTTGTCCAAGCTTACACATTTAGTCACAGTTAAGAAGGTTTGTCCGGTAAACGGACAATAAAGTATTTTACGAAGGGTGGCACAACAACCTCAAACTTTTGATTTGACTTCTTCTGATAACTTCTTGTAGCGTCAAAACAAAACAAGACCTATGTTGGGTAAGGTCCTCCGGTTGATACAGACGTCATCTAGCTCGCTGTGCTTAACTGGAGATGGCTTGCTTTCAGTCGAACTTAATGGGCTATACAGCGATGTTGACCTACAGTCAAAAAGCTGAGGATACAACAGCTGAAATTGCTGTGGCAAGTGGAGCGTGTGAAATGCAACGCACCAGGACAATTAAGCAGAGAAAGACCCCAGCTAAGATGGTCCGCACTTTTGGAGGGCGACCTCAATCAACTGGAGGCCGTGGTCCACCCCTGACTGTAAGCGCCGCCAAAAGTAAGTAAAAGGGTTTCGGTAATTCATGGCATGGACGACAAATCAAATTAGCGATCTCCATTCGTAAAAAATACAGGGTAAGATTGATTCTAGATGAATTGCGTAGCTGAGTGTAGATTCGGGAGTATGAGGACTGTCAGACAGAATGACATTATATACAGAAAAATATTGGCATCAACATCCCCAAACTTAATGCCTGCAGGGAAACTGTCAAAAACGATATCTACAAAAAGAGAGGAAATTAAAAAACTCAGAACACAACCTTGTGGAACACCAGATTCTGTAGGGAAAGAGAGTAACGTGTTGACAAGAAGTTGCTCGCAGATTCTAACCATTTTTGACCATAAGCCTAAGGTTGCTGGCTTTGGAGGCAGTGACCTTCCGTTGATGGTGTCAAAAGCAGCTTTAAGGTTTGTGCGAGGAAAAAACACAAAAAACCATCTTAAGGTCTTTTTCACTTCTGAAAGAGCTTCTTAATTCAGTTGTTCGGATTCGGCATAACTTGTCCCAAAAAAGTACCTACTTCTACAAGTCAGTGACTAAACGCAACACCCGAGGGAAATAATCCAGAGAAGACAAAATACACATCTTTTAGGGCCTATTTACACCGATAAGTTACTTTCCAGCGCCATCTTGTTGAAACAACAAGCGACTCTCGCTTTTAAATTTAAGCAAAATATAAATAACTGTGGAGCGATTTCAAAGCGACCGTAAAGCAAAGTCCGACCTCAATCGTCAACCGTCAAAAATGAGTCTTGTTTGATATCCCAAAATGACTTGCAGAACGATTTTGACGTTCCTAATTGCCAAAAAGCAGACTGACAGTTGGCCTTTAAGCAAGTTCGTAAATAAATATACCCTCAGCACATTGGTTTTGAATAGAGACTTTTCGATTACATTAGGTATGTATTTTTAACTTTCTCGCATTACGTAGTAAGAGAAAGGTATTGCAATCGTACAAAAAATCGAACTCGAGATTTTAATCAAATCTGACATTACGATGATAGAGGAACTCGAAAAAGTGGGCTTCGCAATTCTGTCCGTCTGTCCGTCTGTCCGTCTGTCCGTCCTTCCCGAGCTCTACAGCGCAAACGGCTGGACGGATTTCTTTCAACCTTCGGATTTGGAGTTGGTGGGCTTACAGTTCGGGGCCACTTTTTTTTTTGCACGATAAGTGTTGCCGTTCTAACGGTATTCAGCAATTTTGAGTTTTTCGAAAACGGCTCTAACGATTTCAACCAAAATTGATATTTGGGCTTATGTAGGTGTAACTAAGATGGCTGCATACTCAGTTTTTCGCAGAAAAATCGAATAACGGTAATTTTGAAAATTGGTCATATCTCAAAAACGGTCAAAACTATTTCGACAAAAATTCATATTTAAGGTAATTACTGTCATTCCCAACATGATGGCAAACTCAGTTCTTCCCTAAATCATCGTTCAACGGACTATTTTGGAAAAATTTTGTTTTTTAAGACTTTATTTAATTATGCTTTACTTGGAAACGGCTTTAACGATTTTAACCAAAATGTATACTTGCACTACCATATATGGGGTTAACATGGCTGCATACCCAGTTTTTGGCTAAAAAGTCGAATAACGGTACTTTGGAAAAGTAGCCTTATCTCGAAAACGGTCAATATGATTGCAACAAAAATTAATTTTTTATGTAATATGGTCATTCCTAACATGAGACCAAACTCAGTTTTTCTCTAAATTGTCTATAATGGATTTTTGAAAAAACGCATATTTTGAGAATTTGGTTTCCTTTTGTTTTACCTACATGAAAACGGCTAAAGCTATTTTGACCAAAATGCATATATGGAGTAAAAGTGACGTTTTCAACATTATTGCGTCCTTCATTTTCGATTAGAATCACCGAAAACGCGATTCTCGATTTGGATAAAACTTTAAAAACCACGTAATACTAACATTCTGAACAATACCCTATACTCAATTTTTATCTAAATAGCTGAGCCAAATTATTTTTCGAACTAAACTTTGAAATATTTGTTACTATTTTGTACGCATTATTTTCCAAAATCAGCTTTAAAGATTTTGACTAAAATGCTTATTTACGATAACATAAGTATTCTTAATAAAACTCCGTCCTTAGTTTTTCTTAGAAAAATGCGAATAATGCCGTCTTATGAACATTACCGCACTACCAGTTAAAATGCAATCACAACTACTAGAAACTCCTTTTTAGCAAATATTTCCCACTTCTTCTTTTTTCAACCATATTAATCATGAACCTGAAAATAATTCTAACCAATTGGAGTCTACACTATCAGAAACCCGCACTTTCATTTCAAATTCAAGAACAAATCTCTGAATTCTTACATCACAAACCCTACTTCGAGTCATGGCCACCTACCAGCATCACCAATTTGAAAAATCTGGTTTTATAGCCTATAAACAATAATAAAAGAAAATAAACCAACCAAACTGATGATATGAACGAGAAAGTTTCGTGCGATCCAGTCGTGCACTTTATTTTTTTTTTATTTCAGCTGTTAAAATGTGAAGTATGATTTGCAATTTGTCCATTCCAACTCTGACACTTCTTAAGCGTTTATAAATTATTAAAAAAATGTCCAATTTCGATCCTTATTCCGAGTGCTAAAAATTTATTAACCGGACACTAAGTAAACAAAGCCCTGGCTAACAATTGAGCTAAACCTTACTTCGAGTAAAGCTGCATTTTCGAAGCTTCAAAAACAAAGACTTAATGTCAAACCTAAGTTTAAACTTAGATCCTATTTTAATGTACACCCTGTTATCAGTCTACTTACACAAAATTCGAGCTCCCGAATCAGAGGCAAACGAAAAATACCTCCGCACCCCTCCGATTCTGGAAACAACGAACCATGCCGTCCAGTGGCATCCATCTGATGACATAATAAATTTAAATGCAGATAACCCAGTACTGGGAATCAGTACACATACTACTGTAACTGCAGGGAGAGACCAACTCAAGAAATTCTTTGCCAGCACTTGGGAACTAATTAAACTGAGATGCCTCACATCCGAAGTCGCATTCCGCTGCCTTGCCTTCAGTGCGCCACCCAGTGTACACGTATATAGACGTGCCGCACTGGCAGTGGCATAGCGTCAACCCGATCCCAACACAGCACTCCCAATGGAATTGCTCTCCTCCATGTGCATCCATGGCAGAGTCGTATTCAAAATGAGAATTGTTTTTGACAAATGGAAAATTAATGTGTTGCTCTGGGAGTGGTAATTTATGGCACTGTGGGGTGCCGCGGGGAGAATGCGGTCGGGTATAACCAAACTTACTGCACCACGCACACGCACCGAAGTGTGAGATTGCATTTCGGTTGCAGCAGCGCACGCTTGTCAGTTAGGAAATTACGACTTTTAAGAAGGGTGCTGCTTTTAAAAACCCGAACCATATGCAAAGTTCTGTTTCTTGTTCGTATTTTTGTCCGGCACTTAGCACTCAATGACACACCATCACATATGAGGACGTTTTCAATATACAAAATGTACCCGAAGCAATTTCGACGACGACGATGTCGGTATCGTTCAAAGTTACGAGCAAATAAAATCATATTCACTGCTCAATATCCGCCAGTAACAGTTTTTTATCTCCAATACCACTTCGACCATTTGGCAACCCCATCGACATAAAGCCATTGATGGTCCTTGCGGTAGTGGAGCATCTTTTTTGTATATATGCACAGCACACTCGGCTAAGGGAGGATAAACATTTTAATGAACGTCCCAGCACAATGCCACAAAGTTTACCATTACAAAATATAATACACTCGTATCATGATGGAGTTTATTCTCATTTTGGCAACAGCAACTCGTAAGTAATTCAATTAATTAAAATGCTATTTATCCTCTGTTTACGGTATACAATTGACTTTGGAATAGTTTGCCAAAATGAAGAATGCAGATAACCACAAGAGGATTAGGAGGATTTTCCATAGATTTCAAATTAAATCACTTGAAGGGTTGGGATGAAAGGACACACAGCAGAAGGGTACGTTTGTTTATTTCCGTTTGACCATTTCGGTCGTCCAAAGCTTGGATCGGATAATTTTATGACGATGCTATCGACTTTAGATTCTAATTGTTTGGGAGACTCTCTCTCTCTTTCTGTAGGTACGTCAATTAGAGTGAGTTGGTAATGAACTTTAGGGCAGGTGTTTATTTTCTGGGGGGAAATGTTCGACCTTAAAACTAAGTTAACCACCCAGACAGAGATTGAATAATTATATCCTCGTCTAACAGAGACTGTTTTGCCGAACTTACAGGTTCGAATGTAATCGTGGTTTAACTTAGTTTTTTAACTTTACTTTGATTTTGTGAATTTTGCATTCTCGATTACAAAGAGGCAGAAACTAGACACTAAAAAGACCAATAACTTATTGTAAAAAAACAATAATAAAATAAAACAAAAAATAACAAAAATTAGCTCAAAATATTCTTGAACCTTTAAACTCCGATCAACATGCGTACAAAATCGTGTTTAAAAATCCATCAAAAGAGGTCAAAAAACAGATCACTAAAAGTGTCAAAAATGTCGCCTAAAATAGGTCAAAAAACAAGTGATAAAACCCACCCAGATAAACATCAGGTGAGACAAAAAAGTTAAATACCAAATATACTTGATCAATCGCGTCAATTAAAGTGTCCAAATTTGTGTCAAAAGACTGGTCGAAAATTATAAAAAAAAAACTTAAAGTAAGAATACAATTCGAACCGCCTAAATTGTTGTACCAAAAAACTAATGGAAACTAGGGTGAGATTTGTGTATGCGGCTTACGAACTTTAAAATGTATCAAAAATTGGAACAGGAAGCGTTCCAGAAGCATACTCAACAGAAAGTCAAAAATCGCCAAAGCTACAATAACAAGTTTCACCAAAAAACGTGTTAAGAATCGAGTTCAAATCCATACGAATAAGTAAGCAGATAGGAAACGAAAATCGACCCAAAAATGTGTTAAAAAATATGTCCTAAAATGTTTTTAGAAACACATGAATTTTTAGATCAAAAACAAGTGAAAAGACTAAAAAGTTAACTGAAAAAATCGGCCAAAAGAGGGTAGCATGTTTCGCTTAAATTGTACACAAAAGAGCTTCTAATCGAGTCAAAAAAAGCCCAAAATCAATTGTCAAAAAACGCATCCGAAAATCATGAAAATATCATGTCACAAAGTCCGCGTCATGAGCCTGAACGGGGTAGAAAATACTGGTGGAAATTTGCTGAAGAAAATCGAAGCAAAGATCTTGTTAAGAATCGTGTTATAAACGCACATTAAGAGGCATCAAAAAAGCTATCGATCAGATACCCTAAAAATCGGTACAAAGCAGTCTTATAAACTGCGTCTAATAATGCTACAAATAAATTGGTACAAATTCCAACCAAATAGCGTACCAAAATGAGTTAAACAGTTTGGAACAGAAAATGCTCTTAAAAACAGACTTCATAAACGAGGCCGAAAACACTCCTGCAATTTTGTCACAAAAACGTGTAGTACAAAAGTGCTTCGACGAATACAAAAGTCCGAATTTTCCAAAACGCTGCTCAGAAATTTCGAAATTAAAGCAATAGATAATCTTTCGAATGTGGTTTACAAAATGAATATCTATGAAATTAAAACATGCACCAAATAATTCTTAAAAAAAAAACAATCCCGTATTTTGAAAACAACCTTAAAAATACAAGAAATCAGGTTAACATCGATTGCCGATTGACAACTCTCCGTTCCGAATGCTTAAAATATCGCCGGAAAATAGAAGTAAGTAAAGCTTTCAAAAACGGGTAAAGAAATGTGGGCAAAATTTAGTCAAAGAAACAGTTTGAAACGCAATGGGTCCGTAAAGGACCATTAGAATCAGTTCTGAAAACCATTCGTTTTTGATGGGCTTTTATTTTTGTGGATGAGTATGGAAACAAACACGCAAACATTACTCAAACATAAATCCAGCATCGAGGCTTAAAATCCAAAAATCGTGTTTTACAAAAATAGTGATAAGACTCAGATATTGCGTTGAAATATATATTAAACTTTAATATCATTGTAAAAATATACCAAAACACTGGAAAAAACCATATAAACTGCCCGAAAAGAGTTCATTAGGAAAAAGTCGAAAAAAAACGCTTAAAAATTCGAGCAAAAAAATAATTAAAAAACAAAAAAATTGTAATTCAAAAGGTCTTCCAAAATTTGAATTTGACATATACTAAAATGTGTTTTATAAACGTGTCAAACATCAATTAAACACAAGTTAAAGACCACTACTTGACCAGATGTACCCGTTCCCATCTGGTCTTTAAACTTGCAAGACATATTCAAAAACTCTTCCAAAATTCTGTGAAATTATATGAATTCGTCAATATTCGTTTCAAAAATCAAAATATAATATACGATAATAACAATTAAAGCTTATGGCCAAAAAAAATTATCTAAAAGCTCCTAAAAACTGCGTCAAAAATCGAAAAATCACATCAAAAAATTAGTTTTTTGATGCGTACGGTTTCTAACTGCGGGGATTTAAGTCTCGCGCTTAGGTTGGGTTAGGTTGAGTGCAGTTGTGAGCTGTCATAAAACACCAGGCACCATAGCGGGACCATCGCTATCGCATTTTGTGTCTCCTTTATTCGGATATATCAAATCAAGCTACTTCACTTAAGTTTGAAAAGTCTGACAGTGAAGTTCTGTCAAAGGTCTACCTAACAATTGCCATGGCTGAGACCTGCGGACTACTTTACCCCATTTCAAGGAGCCACACCTTTTAAGTCAATCTATTGATTTTTGCCTTTTTCTAGATTTTCAGATTATCTTTCTATGACTGACAGTAATAGGCAATTTTCGAAATATTTTGACCAAAAGGCGTACGTGAATACCTTCCGCCATGGCATTCCCCACACACCACCGCAACCATATGTTACTTATTTACTCTTTCTGTCCCATCGAGTTTCGAGTCCCTTAAGTCTTGGCTAACCACCTTATGGACCATCGTAATCGATTCAACATTCGTTAGACAGAATAAAAGTGTCCCATAGCCAATGCGTGTGGAATTTCAGGACACCGACTTCGCATTACTTCTCAATTGACTATTCCCAGCACGTCCGTGTGTCCAAGACGCATAGTATTGCGTAAATGTACCCATTAAAGATGAATGAGGAACTTTGGCGACACTTTTTTGTTTTCCTTGCCATAAATGCCTGCCACACATTGTGACTTGAGGTTTAAATGTCTTTTTGACTTCACGCCAAGGGAGTTGACCAACAACGGCACACAAGTGCCACCATGTCCATGACACATACATTTTTAAATCCTTTTGTGACTGTCGCCCGATGGATTCTTCGCTATTTTCTCTTGCCTTATAATCTTCTGATCTGTGTACATTTTATAGTTTGTATCTATGGCAGAAGTATCTTGACACCGGTGCGGCGTCAAGTGAGATAAACTGGAGTGAGGTGGCCTACGCACACAGAAAATAAATTGTAATATACAAGTTCGAATTCCATATGTGGGCATGCATGATGTTGCGCGCCACTCTACTTTGACTGGGGAGAGAATATCTTTTCATATGCCTGACGGCAGGTGGAGGCTTTTTTCTACATTTGATTGGATATGATTTACATTTTTCTGCCATCGAGAGGGACTTTCAATTGGAATTAGACTTGTACTCCTTGGAGAGGGGAATAGGTACTTTCGCCTTCCGCCTTTTCCTGCAATAAGGTGTTGGCTGTTGGCTGATTGGGGCTTATTAGCAAGAACAGAAAATGCTACTTCAGAGGAATACTGTTGAAGTGGTGTTATTTGTACCTACTAAGAAAAGTGGTGTGTGAAAATATTCTCAAAGTGAATCAGAGCGGCTTGAGCTTATTACTATTACCCCCTACTTAAAATTTTATGGAAACCTAATAGGCGTATGTCTTATAAATGGATGCATATAGAAAACTAAGGGTTCCATGTCTATGATGGAAAAATTTTATTTTCTCGGTCAGCGACCCATGTGGATGGCTAAACTGAACAGGAGCACAAATTCATGTGCGTGACTGACTGAATGATGTATATGCTTAAGTCACGATTGAACATCTCTGTTGACGCTTGAGTGAAAGAAGTAGCTCACTACCCTGATAGAAAGTAGTATCACAACACGCACATTGAATCTGTAATTTTGGAGGATGCTAAAAGAGGAAGGAAAGTAATTGTATCTGCGTCATTAACGCGCCCATTTTTGAGATCATGTTTGAAGGCGGTCTAAGGTGGTTTAAAGTAGATAAACATATTTTAAAGCAAGAAAGTCTGCGGATATAACGTGAACCAAACGGATCTTAGGATAGTAATTACGCGACGAACCAAATGCGTTATTGATAAAGGGTTTTTCAGTAAGAGGTGTTATTTTGAATAGCCCGCTAATTCGGTAGCTGTTACTTTTGAAGCTGTTATTTTTTGACATTTGACAAGTAGAAACTACTAAAAATGGAACGATACACGCTTCAACAACGCGTTGAAATTATAAAAATTCACTAAAAAAAATGGTGAAAATTTTGCACTCACTCGCAAAACTAAACCATTTTTGGGTCGTCGTGAAGCACCTTGTCGGACCGCAATACAGAATTTGGTGGAAAAATTCGAACTGTTGGGACAAGTTATTGATGTGAAAAATAAAACCATTGCAAATCGCTCAAGAACAACTGAGAATATTGCTGCTGTAGCCCAAAGTGTTGAAGAAAACCCTGGTTTGTCCATTCCTCGTCGTTCTCGCTATCGAGAGATGATTAATGATTTTTTATGGGCGGAGTTGGATGGTATTGCTTTCATTTGCTTTCAACAAGACCGCGCTTCGTGCCACACAACCAACGAAACCATTGATCTTTTACGGGAAAAGTTTCCGGACCGTGTTATCTCTCGAAGAGGTGATCACAATTTGCCACCGAGATCTTGTGATCTAACACCTTGCGACTTCTTCCTTTGGGGCCATGTGAAAGATAAGGTCTACGCCAACAGCCCAGCGTCGATTCAAGACCTCAAAGATGGAATTCGTGAGTCTATCGAGGACATAGGGCAGCCACTTTGCGATTTTGTTATGGAAAATTTTATGAAAATGATATAATCCTGTAGGAGTGGTCGTGGTGACCATTTGGCTGATGTTGTTTTTCATTATTAACGGCATACCTTCCTCTTTATTATGAAACAAATATCCGATCATTTATCTCAAAAAATGTAATTTTTCTTTGAATATCAAAATAACACCTCTTATGGGAAAATCCTTTACTAGTTGGTCAGAGAAAACGAACCCCAAGAGGTGGAATGGTGTCTACTGTCACTTTATACAAATCAGAAATGACATAAAACTGTCGACCCACAAGGTTCGAATATTTGTCATAATGCGAGTACAATCATATCTCATAAAGGACTTGGTGAAAACCTTCAGAGTTGCATGATTTTCATACGAGATTCTTTTTATGTATACTTTTCGTAAAATGATTTGTAGATTGTTCTCTCAGACCGAATTTGTTTAAAAATGCGACTCACTTCCATCTTTGCTTACCACAAACAGACTTATCAGCCTCATAAGTCATAACTCCCCGGAATTTTACTGGTCTGACATTAAAACGAGAAACAAGCGGCATTTTCCAATCTTACAATCGAAATAAAGATTTTTGTTTCTACGATAATTATAGTTCAGCTGTCAATAACAGTCATAATATGCTAGATTAACCTTAGTCGCTAGACGGCTACAGTGAAACCATTCACAGACGTTGAACCGTTTGTTTTGAGACGAATAGGTATATAGACTCCATTCCGGTTCCATTCGCTCTCTGTTCTGTTCCTCTTCGCTCCCATTCAAATCCGAGCCAATAATACACAAACGGAAGCTCAGCTATAGTGTATGTTAAAACAGATAAAAACTTCAATCTACTGCAACGACATTTATCCTATTTTATTAACCTACTCGGGAAAGTAAATGCAAAATGGACAACTACAACAATTGTAGTTTAAGTAATGCTGGGGTGTGAAAACACTTTAGACGCCATAGCGGACCCTTCGCCAAACAATAGGTGCCAAAACTTTCAAAACAAAAAATTGTACAAGATGCCTATATACGAAGCCTACCTTTTCATCTTTAGGTACTTTTCTTCGAACTTATACAGCTGCTAACCCAACCGTCGGTCGTTGCTATGGTTCAACAAATTAGCTTTTAGTATGTCTTGTCTTTACAAGGTTGCCACCTTCGCTTTCTTGGAACTATGCGGGACTTAGTTTGGTTACTTTTCGAATTCTGTGATAATAGCTCTCCAAAATAATTTGCTATTCGCTAAGACCCAAATGTTCAGAAGCAGTCCGGGCCAGTCGGATCTGTGGGTTATAATTTTTTCTTTGTTCTGTGATAGCAATCACAACGTCACGTTAATATGCAGCCACTTTTTACAAGCAGCAATAGTTATCTTGGGTTCTTAAACAAAGTATTTAGTATAGAAGATTGCATTCAAAAAAGGGTTGTAAAACTACACCTTGCCGTTCCCCGAAAGATACAAACCGAACCCGTAGAACTAGTTTGGTATACCTACCTGATAAAGGTTTTTGTAGTTAGGTTTTAACGAAATGATCACATCCAGTGACATTCACAACGTGACAAAAATCAGCCAACGTTTATTGAGCATAAGTAGGTACCAACATTAATTTGAGCCACCTTTAAAGCTAACGCCTGCCATTGGTATATAACTGCTTTAACGTTAGTTCATCATTAAGGTCGGTGTAGTTATAAAGGAAAGACCCAAGCAGCACTTTGGAAGAGTCACTATCCAAGACTGCTAAATCTCGACTGATGTTGCATCATTGATCTACGTTATTTCAATAGTTCAAAGCTACGTATAGCCCAGTTAGTTGCTACAAGTAGGGCTTTGTGCACCGGGGTTGTGGGTACGCAACTAGAAAGCTATTTCCAAATGGAAAACCCAATAGGACGTCGATCAGCTACGTAGCTACCTAAGGCAGACTTACACTTTTTAATTATTTTTTTATTTAAAAAACTTCTTTTGAAAAACGTGAGCCTTTAACGCGGCAGCATCTCTGTAACCACTTTCAATAAGACAAGAAATTTTCTAAACACGAATGACACGAAATTAAAACAGGGGTCGAAAAACCGCAGTCATGAGCGAGCAATACGCCACCGATTTTTTTTTTGATTTAACATTAACAAATTCAGTCACTCTGATTCAACTCCAGACTTCAGTGTGATGGAGGATATCGTTCTACCGCATTTATTCAACTAAATTGTTATCACCATTTGTCCTTTATAAGCATAAAGGCCACGGTAGTGGAATGTTCTCCATACTTATCGAACTACTATTAATCAACAGCGGGAAACTTAAGACGGCAAAGGAAGCTTTTCAGCCTAATATTGGGCTGATGACGAATTTGCAGATATATTTTGAAAATGAACAAAGCACCGAAACTAAGACCGGCTCTGTTCTATTCTGTGGCCCCTTTACGTGTAAATCTGTTTACACATTTTATTACTTCACCTGAACGCAAGAGTTCAGCTTTTAATTGATCTCCCTCAATCCACTCATAGTATTACCTCACTTCCCTTTTCCATCAGTTCTCAGTTAAGAAAACTTCTTCATACCGCACTTAAAGTGAAAGTATTCTTTCATATCCCACTTTAAGGCACACCGCCCACGCTGTATATCCACCGTTCCGTTCCCTAATCTCTCCCCATTCGATATCCGATTGTTTATCCACCCAATGGGATAGCCCACCGCCCCCAAAACACATCGTGCAGCCACTTTAAACATTTTCAAATAACATTTGTTTTAGTAAAATGTGCTCAAATCGATTTCCCCCGGCTCATGTACAAAGTCTGCTCCCCTAATACGTATACACTTTCGACATCCGGTTGCTTCGCTATCGGTTATAGATACTCGTCGGATATGCGTTTGTGCATTTAAGTATGCGCAGCTATTAAAGTGCACTCATGCACAAATCGATTAGGTACATCGATGGGAGAATTTATTATTTCATTCTAATCGAATTCACTTCCTGGTCTTTTCGGTGTCAATTTGCATCGAAAAGTAAAAAAATTATTGTTGACGGCTGCACGCCCCGAATCGTTGGCTGTTGGGTGTATAATGAAATCTCACGCTTTACTGGACATTGCCGGCGATGAAAGGGAAAATTACAAAACAAACAACTGTGCGCTGCACTGGAATGAAATGGGTGTGTGACATTTAATGGTGGCGGTGCGTTCGTTTCCACGGCAATTAGTCGCAATTAAGCGGTTTTAATTGTGAAACGCGGTGGTAAGACTGGTTATTGTGGTTTAAGGCCGTATACCTTCGTTAGTTAATAACAATGACACTATCTGTCAAAGCGTCAAGCACGAAAGTCAGTGTCAAGGTGAACTTGGAGTTGATTATATTTTCATTTAGCTGCTCTGACTGCGGTTGGCGTTTTAAAGCGATTTGTTGATGACTGTTTAGTTAGAACTAGATATAGTTTTTTTTTTAGGGGTTGAGTTCTCTTTTTAACCCGTCTTGTTGAATGGTAAATAGAAAACATCAATATCAAAGTTGTTGCGTAACCAACGAACCAACCAATAAACCAAAATCGATATGGGGATAACGTTCAGATGACCAAAACCAAATTTGTCTTCATAAGTGCTGGAGGATATTACAGAAGAATTCCAAACCCATCCACTCAGTTCGAAGTCAAACTCCATCTCAAAGTTTTTACAGAGAAAAGTCTCTTGCGCTTCATTCGATCTTCATGTCAGTTCAACTAGTGCATCGTTCATCTCGTCGATCAAAATCACAGACCTATAGCACTGTATAAAACCCAAACGCAGGCAACAACAGAGTGAACAAATATTGCAGGGGATGAGATGCAGTTACATTCCAGCTTCATCTATATTTATATAGATATGTGTATTTATTTTCAGTTGTTCGTTATTGCCAGGAGATTATTGTTACGAAAGAAAATTTTGGAAAAACCCTCCGGAAAAGTCGGGAAATTTAAAAAAAAACCAAATTTGATCTTTTGTATGGAATTTTTTGTGCAATTCTTCCGGAAATGCTGTTCGAATGGAAAAATAGAAAATTCTTAGTGGAAATTTTTGTTTCGATGAATTTTTGCATTTTATTACATGATTTGATGATTTATAGCTTTTGGTGAACATTATAGACCCCACACCCTTCGATTCCCTACATACTGTAGATGTAGTGCTGGCCCCACTTTTCAGATGCCTTGCCAATGTTTGAATTTGCTCGAAAACGATACACATTGGGGCTCAACGCTCGCCGATGCAAATATTTCTGCGCCAGTGAATCAAATTTGTACATTGTTTGCGATCATCATAGCGAAATTTCATCCCTCGAACCCTGACGACATTTCGCAGAGATTTAGCACGACAACTTCGAATTTCTATCTTGAAATTAACGACAAGATGGGAAGCGTTAGTTCTGATCGAAGACATGAGCGTACTCATGTGCGGCAGTGTGCTGTAAAAATGGGGAATGTCAACGATTCACGATGCATTTAAAAGCGAATTCCAACGGGGGGAAGACTATGCTCGGGATGAGCTGGCCGAAAGAGTCCAAACAAATTTGCCGATGTTGAATGCCGAGCAGAAGAACGTACACGATTCGCTGATGAGGGTTGTTGACGATGAAACGGGAGGCATTTACATTCTCGATGCTCCTGTTGGGACAGGCAACAATTCGGTCAAGATCTCAAATTGCGTTGGCTGTTGCATCTTGCATCCTCTGGCATTGCTGTCACACTTTTGGAAGGCGGTCGAACTGCACATTCCGCTTTGAAGCTGCCGATGCGTCTTCTTCCGGTTAACAAACCAACGTGCACAATGACCAAGAATTCAGCGATAGCGAAATTGATGCGAGAATGCAAAATTATCATTTGGGATGAATGCACGATGGCGCATAAACGAGCTTTGGAGGCAGTTGACCGATCAATGAGGGACTTACGAGGTGATTCGAGACGATTTGGTGGGCTATGATATTGCTGCGGAATTTTCGTCAAACGCTTCCCGTCATCTTTTTTGTGGAGGCATATCAAGAAGTTGAAATTGACCACGAACATGAGGTTTTAATCGGCTGCTGAATTCTCGAGACAACTGCTGGCAATGGACAAATTCCTGTTTATGTTTCGACTGGATTGATATCGTTCCCTGCAAATTTTGGCGAGTTCACATCATCGAAGGAGGAACTCATCACCAAAGTGTTCCCCGGCAGTGCACAAAATTATAAAAATCTCCATTGGATTAGTAAACGGGCAATACAAGCAGCGAGGAATAAGCACGTCGATAGCTTGAAATTGATTATTCAAAGTCAAATCGCTGGAGAATTGCATTCGTACAAATCCGTTGCCCGCGTGACCGACGGGCATAAAGCGACCAACTATCCGACGGAATTTTTGATCTCGCTTGATGTGCCAGGAACTCCGCCGCATAATTTAAAGCTGAAGTTGAGATCGATTGCAATTACGTTGCTGAATCTAAATGTCTTTCAAGAAACTGATGAAAAAATTTGATTCAAGCGGCGATCAGGAAGTCCTTATCCCACGAATTTCGATTTTTCCATAACTGATCTTCCATTACAGTTCAAGCGGATTCAGTTTTCCGTTCGATTGTCTTTTGCGATGACAATCAAAAAATCGCAAGGCCAATCGTTGGAAGTCTGTGGGAAAAATCTCGAATTTCCCTGTTTTTCGCATGGTCGGCTGTTGCCTGTTCGCGTGTTGGCAAACCGTCTTCGTTATTCTGACTTCAATTCAATTCAAATACATTACAATGGAATTTTCACTATCTGTGTTTTATTATCACTGAGTTTATCTGAAGGCGTTAAATTGGGGGGAGACGAAGTGCGCCGGGTCCGCTAGTAAGATATATTTGTTTAACATTTTCTGAACTAGGGCAGATATCACTTTTGATTGTTGAAACTTGAAATACATTACTCAACTTCATGCATGGTACTTTTTCGGAATGAGATGTAAACGCTTGGGCAGGTTGTAATCGTGTGTCAAGTTGATTTTGTTGCTTTCTTTTTCACAAATTTAGATGCAATTTAATTATATCCAAAAAAAAATCAGACTCGATGTACGTACATTTTAGTGGTTTACGCTCACAAAATGGCAGCCACAGCTATTTTTCACAGCTACGTCTCTCCGACACCCACTTTACTTGTTCCTTTCTAACTTCTAAGGGATGTTAGATAGTGTTAAAGAAAGCGCCCAACGCAAACGTAAAATAATAAATACCTCCGTCAAGCTTAACAGAACATTCCGTTTCCGTCTTTTTTAATTAAGGTATACACTACCCAATCCCAAGACGAACGGGAGGGAAATAAATGCGCGCCCTTTGCGATTAGATCATAAAAAAATATATGGTGAAAGGGAAACAACCCCCCAACCGACCGGAACCATAAACATTTTTATTTCCCAAAGAGTATAATTTATACATTCCTTGCGCGCCTTATTCTCGTAGTTTGCACTCTATACAGTTTATACAGACATGCCGTCACAATCAAAATGATTTACTTGCAAACTCACTCGTACATGACATTTATTCTCACTTGCTTGCTTTGCATTCCACAATACGACTAGATATATGCATCGCATGCCAAGGCGTTGTAATATACTCGAGACGTCCTGCCCCTTAGTACAAACAGCAAGCACACTAAAACCACCGTCAAAATAAAATAGAAAGGGATACCTACAGCATTACGTACGTCTACACAAGATGCTATAACTTTCCACTTCTTAATGCTCACAGCCGTTTTCAGCCTTTTGTCGAGAGTTCTCTCTCTTCGTGTTACTTTATTATTTAAAAAAAACAACCATACACAAACGGAAATGGAAAATCTGCAGACATTGCGCTTTGCTAGAAAAAGGACGAGAAAATTGCGAGCATTGGCAAAATGCATTGTTAACTTAAAAATTATTGTAATCGAAAAAAAATATGCCGGAACCGAAGGGAACAAGCATATAGAAGAAAAATCCATGAAAGGAAAACAAAGAGAAAGCCTTGGATGTTGGATGGTGGTTCATAAATGCAATTTAACTCGCGCTCCTGGTTGGATCGGATCGGTTGGGGTGAAGTACTGCCATCGCCATACGGGATACGGTGCTGGGGGTTTATTTTTGTATTTGTACGGCCGCGCCGCTTATACTTGTAGGCAGACATTCTTTTTTTTTCGATGTAGGTACTCAGCATCAGCGGATGTTTACATTAGTTGTTTCTCCGAAGAGCAACGCCAAACTGTTGGCGTATGGATGTATTTGCAAGTAATAAACTTCAAAACAAACGGATAGGTATTTGCTTCCTGTTGCAGCTGTTTGCACTGGCGCGGTATAGTGCACTCTAATGGAGGCATGCATATTGCATTAGCCATATGCATAGGAATGGGAATGGGAAGCTATATGCGCTGTAATGTTGGCAAGCATAGCGAAGCGATTTCAAGGAAACTAGTCTGTTGTGAGAATGTTTTTGGGATAAGGAGTCTCCTACGCGTCTTTCCCGGAGGTATTTTTATTCGCTAGTGTCATTGACTTTGATGGTTTCTTATTGAAGTGATGTGTGCAGATGGGGCATGGTGCATGGATGCAAAAAATTCAGGGAATAGGCAATCGCCATCGTCCTACTTCATCGATTTATCTATTACAACCTCACCTAATCGTTAGTCGTAAGAAATGACAGTAAATCTAGGTCCGGTTCAATAAAAAAAATCTACTTCGCTTTCAACTGAAATTTTTTTTTTTTTTTTTGGAGAGATTTTTTCTGAAATGAATTTAATTAAAAGAAAATTTAGAAATAAAATAAATGTTAATACCGTTGAAAATATTCAATAATTGTTAAATGTCTAATGGAAAAAGATCCCAAATTTAAAAACCATCAAGTTCCTAAAAGAAATAATTTTGAATTCTGAGTTGTTCGCAAAATTTTTCTAAAACATGAAACATAATTATTATGTTAGGAATAACGGGAAAAATTAATTATGAAAGATGAAATGAAAGACTTGTGATCTATTTTAATTTTATTAATTTAAATTGTGCAATTTATACTTAATTCTTATGTTTTCGTTATTAAATACAGAAATAATATAAACAAATAATAAGGACAAATTTATTAAAACTCCGTCATAGGTAGTGACACTTTTTTAACAATTACAAAAATCTACTCCGAAAAACTCGGATTTACTCTACTTTTTCGAAAAATCTTGCGGCACATAAATAAATCTCTTCTCTGCATATAATAAAACTGTAGAATAAAAAATGCCTGACCGCGTATCACGCAGAAACTACTGGACGGATTTTAATGAAACTTGGCATAGTGATTGCTTATGTTCTAGGTCGGGACTTAGGATACTTTTTATACCGAAATATAACATGGTTCTTACAAAGTAGTGAAAAAACCGATTATAATATGTAAGGAAAATTCTATTTATACAGACTTAGCTTATTAATGGCTTATCAGATTGAAAAATAAAAAAAAGGTGAATTTAGTAAATTTTCTCCTGAATCATTTAAGATATAAAACTTCCTCCTGCATTCTGAAGCTAAGCAATGTTCAAAAAAATTATTCAAAACATCGCCCACAATTTTCTTTCAGTGGATACCATTGCCAGTAGTCATGCAGCAGTGAGTATCGTTGCAGTAGTGAATCTGCGCGCTCTAACGTGATCATTATGTTTTGCACTTCAATGGGCTGTCGTCTCTTTTCAGCGCATACATTCAGGTTGAACACGTTTTCAGATGCTGTTCATTGGAAAAAGTTTGGAAATGGGCTGGGGTGGGGTTCGTGTGTCAATGTCAAGTTGTTTCATTCGTGTTGCTTCTTTTCGCCGACATTTGAGGTGAGTAAGAGGGAACAAAAAATAAGAGAACTTTGCGTAAATCTTTTTTGTGTAGACTTTTTAGTAGGAGTTAAAATTATGTTTTTATTATCTTTGTTTTTGCTTTATATTGCTTTTAGAAAGGTCCAAGGAGGGAACATTTTTGTAAAAAACGGCGGGCAGCTATTCTTACATAATTGAGGTATACAATTGCTACTGGTCCTTTATGAATACAAAGTGTCTTATTGGGTTATTGCATATATTTTTTAATAATTAATTTAAAAAAAAGAATTGCTCCTATATTGAATTGATAATAAATAAAATGTACTTTATTTATACCTGTTCATCAAAAGAAATAAAATTATTCAAAGTTTAAATAAATATATGTATATATATCTATTCGAACTGTTAAAAATATTTTTTCCTGTTTGTACGCACATCTTGTCTTTTTTGGCACCTCAAAACTTATCATATAGAGAGGCTTCAAAGCTAAGTCATACCTCTAAAAGGCTGATAGTCATGGAAAAAGTGTCCAGTAAGTAGGTGTCTATTTATGTTCTGCTGTTTTGTAGATGGACAAAAAAAGGATAAAATATAATAACTGTAGAGGCGGGACTGCTTCTCTTTCTGAAGGTCAGGTCTTTCCTTCTCTGTGGTACTAAACCAAACATTTTTTGGGTATCAATCTGCTGGAAAGAAGATTATCGTTCTGATGTCTCCGATCGACACCCACTTCTTATTTTTTGCTTTAAAAGCGACGCTGATCCTTTAAAAAATTCAGCAAAGTTTATATGTTGGCAATCCTCTTTTTCTAAATGTAAGCCATTACTAGCACTCCAGTTCACACCGAATTCGTCCACCACCGCCGACAGTCGAATCCCAATAAAAACTGTATCAAGTTTCACAATCAATTATTTATTCAAGTTACCAATCTCTCATCGCATTACATGGCACAGGACAAGTTGGCAAGCAGTGGAGAAAACCTCGCACTATCCTTGTGTTCATTTCGGGCATTAAATAATAAATTTACCCCGCCCTACCGCCGGCCAGGAGAGACACACCACACTCAATACTCAGTTCGCCACTATCCAAGGAAGGTCAAATTCGACATCCTTCCAAGCGCGGTAAAATGGCTTTTACACGCCAAATATATGTAGGGGCACCAAACCGGACCCATTAATGCTCTGCAGTTGTTCGTAATTTATTGAGCCCTCCACTCCTACCGCGGAGTACAACACACAAAAACAACAATCCGCCAGTAACGAAAATGTATTGCCTGACATTTTTTTGTCTGATTTCTTTATTCATACCCGTATACCGAAATCGTCCGCAACGAGAAAATATCTCCGTACGACTGCAATCATTGTATATGTGTGCGCACGGGGAGTCCTTTTGAAATTTAGACAACGACAACAACGACGAGGACGACAAAGAAATAGAAATCTAGTATCCCCAAGAATCATTCTACGCTACGTTAGCATGAAATTACAAAATCCTTGTCGTCAATATACGAGCCAATGAAATGCTTCCACTGCGAGGACTCGCACGTCGGCTCCTCGAAAAAGTAACTTGTGCAAATTATGCCAAATTCTTCTTTGATGTTGTTGCGTCTTATGCAACTTTTTGTGTTGTGCCAGAGCGGAGGACAAGTCGACAAGTCCCAACTCCACTGGTGAGTCATTGTTGACGATTCCCCCGAACATCATCGTCTGCTGAATATAATAGTTTTGTAAAGGACCACCTCATCGCCCCCACATTTTTCCGCAATTTTGCTAGAATTGTCAAAATCCCAGGTCATGCGACGCGCATTGGAGCACGACACTGTTTTCGGTGTGTGTACTCAGGCACAAAGTCAGGTGGGAATTTGTCGAGGTTAGGTTGAATTACACATATTTGCACTTGCTATAAGGATGTTAGATGTAAGAAACACGTGAGGTAGGTGTGTGCGGGTGGAATTCTAGCCGAGTTACATTTCTATTTCGATGTCTGGAGAACTTAATTGGAGTTCCGTGTGTTTTCGACTGGAAGTCGAGGCGCGCACAGTCGCGTTAAGTTATGGCATTGTACACGTACATGCACCCATACGCAGAAACAGTTTTATGTCCTTTTGGAGGAAGATTTGCTAAACTTAAATGAAAAGTTATGTGCCGCACACAATGGGTTTTAATTTTGCGAAAAAGTTTTCATTTTCATTTGGGATTTTCTTTGGAAGTTCCAATGAGGTTGGAATGATATTGAAGCGTTTCTTGTCTGAACGGAACTTTCATTTAAATGAAAGATGGCGTTGTGATGATGACGGGCATTGTTTAGGGAGTGCAGCAGCTTTTCAGGTGAAACTCCGCTCGTGGGTCGAAAGGGGTCTCATGGGTGACGTGAGATAGAGGTCCTTAAACTTTTTGAAATGAAATTTGCGGCTGGCTGGAGGGGTCACGAACTTGCCAAATTGGTTTATCCACTATTTGAACATATTCGCAAAATCGAATAATCGATGTAAGGAGTGCACCTACGTACCTATACTATTCCACAGCTTTCAACCACTCTCCCCGCTGGACTGTCTATATATCCTACCATGTCCTATCGACATTTTTGGAATACGATAAATATTTTCGACTCAGTTTTGCACACCTATTCGTCTGCGTTAGAGACCCACATTTTTATCCCGAACGGCTGAAATGATATGCTTTTTTAGGTCATGAATGGTACTTTTGTAAAACAAAATCTCAAGATGCGTTTTTTAGGGGTTGAACCAGGACCTCGTTGTTCTTCAACTCAATAACCACTGCGATACCAAAGTAAAAATGTGAAATGAGATTAATTAAGGGCCTGACCACATTCGAGTTAGAAAAAAATCCTCTAAGCTAAATTGTTTAAAAAAGTTTGATGACCATTTTTGCGAAGGATGAGAGATTTTTAGGGATTAGTATAAACATGACTTTAATTCCGCGGTTAGACTGGCCTCAGGTCTTTCTTAAAATGTCTGGAATTTACATATTGATTTTTTTGGTAGTCCCAATTAGTGTTTAAAAATGTATTATTTGAAAACCAGAAAGTTAAGTGAATATTAAAAAAATTAAATTTTAAAATTAAAAAAATATTCGATGTTAAAAAAAAAACTCCCATCTAGGCATTTCAAGTTAACACTATAACAGTGACAGAATGTATTAAGAAATTAATTTTTAGTAAAGTTTATTAAAAGATGATAAAGAAAGATAACAAACCTTGGTATTACACTTTACAGCAAAAAAAATGCTTGGTTTGGGTCTTCACGACACTGACTTAACTCAACAGCGATTTTAGCTATAAATCATTTGTCTGTGTTATCCTAAAGCTATGCAATGCTAAAATTTGAGGGAGTAAAAAAAGGGAATTACTTTTAGATAGTTAACCAATCCGACACAAATGCATCCCATACCTTATTTTTTAAATTTCGAATTTTAATTATATCTAAATTTAAAGGGAAAAAAGCGCTTAAAAAAAAGATGTGGGTACCCGATCTGTCCGTGCACATTAACTTTATTCCTTAAATATGCTATTATTTATGATCGTCTAAAAAGGAACGTGACGACTCTGTCGTATTGATCCCCGCTCACATTTCGAAAAGCTTTAAGTGTCGAGATATAAAATTTGCGAGCTATTTTTCGTACTGAAGGTGTCACGCCCGTTTTATTATTACTGACGAAATTTTGGAAAATCCTGCCAACAGTCAATATGCGTTCGTCTACCAAATTTCAAGACAAAAATCGTTAAAAATATTAAAACCCAGTGTTTGAACTAACTTTCTTATATAGAGGCTGCCACGCCTCATTGGCTTAGTGGTTATTGTGTTGGGCTACTAAGCGAGTGGTCCTGCTTCGAATCCCGAAAGAACCAAATTACATTTTAAGGTTCTTTTTCCACTGCGCCCCCTCTCGCGAACGTCTGACAAACATCCGAGAGTAAAACTGTCATGAATGAGCTTCTCAATTAGCCGTTTGGACTCGGCGTAAAATTGTAGATCCCTTCCATTCGTCCCAAAAATTGAAATCCCACACAAAACGAATGGTTGTGAGAAGCTAGGCCTTGGGTCCCACAGACCTGTCGCGCCAAAATATTTATTTATTTATTTATTTATGCCACGCCCCATTGCTTTATATCATTTAGAAGTATAAGGTACTTAATTGTCACCCAATTCCAAGTCCCTAGCTCACTGGGAAGTTATAGTCTAAGATCGATAAAGACATTTTGTACCAAACAGACAAACTGACAGCAAGCTAATAAAAATCTTGTAACAAAAATAATACGATTAAACTATAAAAACCCAGTGCTTGAATAGAGGTGAAGTTGGAAGTAGTGGTAGTTGGAATGAAAAAATGGCATCACTAACTCACTTTAGTTATAAATTCGGCCTTTCTATTCATTCTAAGGCGGGCGCGTTTTTCGTCTCACAAGGAGTTCAAAAAACGTTTCCTAAACTGGCGTTTATAAAAAAATACTCAGAAAATCTCATTCAGTTTCAACACAACTTAATAAGCCCAACCTAGGCATCCCATTTGCTACACCTTATCCAATATCCATGTGTTAATAGTGACCAGCATTGCCACTTTGGGATTATTTATTGGAAGTAGATTCCCAAAAAAAATGCATCACATTGAATTTTTTGAGCAACACAAATTAATAAAAACGAGTATTTAAACAAACCAGTAAAATTCTAATGCAAATGACAATAAGAGAAATAAATGCTGGTAGAGTTAATTTGACATACAGTGGCAGCCATCACAACATGTCTTTGTGAAATGTAAATGGGCTCGTTTGTGGATATGGAACTTTTTCGAAAAGTCTTGTTGTTATGTTTTCTGCTAAAAGGTTTAGATGTGTTTTTTGGCAATAGATTTAAAGTTCGAATAAATGCAGTAGATCTACTAGAATTGCAACAAAGTGGCAACGCTGATACAGTGACCTGCGATAAAATTGTATGTTATGACACAAAATCAAAAAAATAAAACCCTCCATTGTCATAAATTGCGCATTTTTGTCGAATTTCAAACAAAGCTCTCTTTCTGTATATATACAGGATAGGATGTAGCATGTTGCATGTAGGATATAGTAGGTATTATGCTACAAATTTGTCGTTCTCGCAACTAAAATTATGGAAATGGTTTCGAATACGGCATGTGAATGGTGTACGGATTACGCAAATAATCCGCAGTGGAGGATTATCATTTTTGTGCATGTTTCTGGCGCGAGGTCCTTTCCACGAAATTTGCATTCACTACACTACACATGAGTACATACATACACTGCTACAGCAGATGCGGTTCCGGTTTCTGTTTATTCATATCAAAGTAACATACGATGGCACATGGCATGGCACACACATTTGCTATCCCTCTCTCTCTGTGTTAAGTTTAAACTGGCATTGGCTATCATTGGGTCTACCAAACGAGGAAATGCAACAAAAATAAATTTATAAAAAATAATTTCACTGTTTGTATGGTTAACTGGTTCGTTAAATAAACAACGAGTATTTTTAATTCACACGGAATTTGTTCTGCCTTATGAAGGTATTCATTTAGTTCGAGTTAATAATAGATTGCAAATCAATCATTCCAATTAGTCTTGCTGAGAAAATTAGGTACCTGAAAAGGATAAAGATAAAGAAAACTAAATTCCGCTTCGCTTTTAAATAGCAAGGATTTAACGTGTCGTTCAGTACTCAGCAGCAAGAAAATTAAAATGTAATTAAAATGTATTTTCTCCCTTTTAATAATACCAATCGGCTTTCCCTGCTGGTGTTGGGAAAATTTGCAGAACCGCATCAAATGAAATCCGATATAAAGTCCCATTAGCAATAATGACACTTGGTCGAATTAATTTAGTGAACCTGTCGAAGAGGGGGAAAACTTTCTTCAAAAACACCGAGCCGGAGCGAAAGTTTTGTGGCCAATTTCCAAAATTGAATAAATACACACAGTTTGTATATCCGCCACTGATTCAAATACAATTACTATAGGACTTTGCGGTATCTGTCTTCTGTGGCTCTTCACTTCTCATTAACGCTTTGGCAACGGCTGTTCAAACAATAGGTAGCAAATTCATTATGTCGCGCTTTTCGGGATAAAACCGGCATATAAATTTAAAGAGGATATCCTTGTGCGGATAATTGTGTCTTGTTTCGTATTGGTGTGCGATCCGATAATTAAATCGATTTTCTACCATAAACAGTGTGTTGACACATTTAGACGCGTGAAAATGTAAAAATGCCCTCGAACTGTAGGCGGCGCGCGGTGGCCTAGTGCGTCATTAGTGTAACGTGTACACAAATCGAAAAAATAAACTCATAAAGAGGGTAAACTATAAATGGTATGCCTTTCAAGGGGCGCCCTAGTTCTGGCGGAGGGAGATTTTGAGAGGTTACATCTGAAAGTTGAGAAGACATTTGAGAGGCAAAACACCAGGCAGCGAGCAGGAGCCATGCAATGTTGAATCGATATTAGTTTGAGCGACTTGTGGTGTCGGGGCTGTTGAACTTTATCTGCAGTAAGTTGTGCTGGTTTTATATAATATTTTTAGAAGTGATATGATTTATGTGGTGATGTATGGAGGAATTTTGGATTAAAAGGGGTTCCTATTCCATTTTTGGAATTGTTATTTCCCCCTCATTATTCAAATAATTAAAACATGTAATTTATGCGCACATCGAGCTATTTATATTCATTAGAATGCTCTGGAGCTAATTAATTTTAACGCGCTGTCGGATGAAAGCCTTGTAATTTTTTTTAGCGCTTATGTAATGTGAGAAAAAGTGCGAAGCAATTTATGCATATCCATCATATTTGAATGGAGGGAACTGAAAGTGTGAATGGTGCAGTGTTGCCGAAAGTACTCCCATAGGAGTATTGTACTTCTTTCAACACCTCCGTACTCCTACTTTCACATTCGTACTCCTATTTTTTAAAGACCTCAAATATCTTACACTTGCAGCAAACGTAAAATAAATTGCATTGACTTCAAATTTAATACAAAAATGTCACTCTTTCTATTGTGTTTTTGTTTTTCGTTGGATTCGTCCAATTTTTGAAGGCTAAAAAATGTCTGTACTACTATTTTCTTTAAAGTACTCCCCATTTTTGGGTGCAGTACTCCCATTTAATAATTCTCTGCGGCAACACTGGAATGGTGTAAAGTTCGCATTCGAATCGCCTCATGGGTCGACCGTTGGGAAATTGGTGCGCATATGTTGTACGAACGCAAAACTACAATTTCCGGATTCAAGAGCCGAACTCCATAAAAAATGTTTACTTACATTTATAGCTCTTCTCTACAGTAGTCTGCGATTCTCCTGCAGTATGATTTTTGTTTAATGGCGACGGAAGAGTACTTTGTGCAAGGCATCTACATATGTCAATTACCAGAGAAGTCTTTACTGATGGTCAACTCGAACTGTTTAAACTCATCGTTTTAATTTCAGTGGGAGCAGTGGGTTTGCCCGATGACCGAGGATTGACCAGCAAACACTTCATTAGCTGTCTGTTGTGATAAGTTTCGACCCCCTTTTCGGCGTCCTTTGAGTCTCTATAAATTGCATCTGCAATACCGGGACGCACTAAACGCGATTTAAAGAGCCCGCCAAAATCTTCAAACAGCTTCTTATATCGCCCTAAGGGATGATTCTAAATCCAGAATAATTATAAAAGTTAGTCGGCGACTTTAACGGATTCGAAACGATTCCCAATGATACATTTCGATTTGGGGCATGTTCTATTCTTGACCGCATTTCATATGACAAGTGTGATTCCTGCTGCGGAATGAATTTGCCTTCGAATACCTACCCATGTCAGCTGTAACATCGCATCGAGTGGGGTCCTCGCTGCCAATGGAATATTATCTAGCTCGAACGGATCACAGTTGGATCACAGCAGTTGGACTCCCACGATGTATTTAATCTGTGTACTAAGTAAATTTTCTATATTACTAATCAATTTTCAAGCTATGAACATTTGTCAAGTTCTATTGTATGTACATTTTGCTGAATCTATATATATAAAAATGAATGTTTGTCTGTATGTCCTTTATAGACTCGCAAACTATGCATTTTATCATGCGATGACTCTTAGCAAAGTTGTTGTGCATGAACCCGCGATGGTTTCTGATTGGTCAAAACTGGACTAAGGGGCGTGGCACCGCCTATACAAAATAAAACACTAAAAATCTTATATTTCGAAAACAAATCAATCAATTGAGTTCAAATTTACAAACAATCTTAGGTATTGGCCCAGTGGTATTTCTGGGAAGATTGGTCAAAATTGGACAAAGAGGCGTGGCACCGCCCATACAAAAAAACATTAAAAATCTTATATTTCGAAAGCCACCTGTTAAAGCTTTGGAAAGAACAATGAAAGATGTTCGAGATAACTCAGAGTTATTTGGTGTTGCATTGTTTTTATTGTCAGGCGATTTCAGACAAACATTGCCCGTCATCCCTAGATCGACAACTGCTGATGAAATTAACGCTTGCTTAAAATCTTTTTATTAACGAAGATTTGTTATCATGGAAACTTATTATCAACGGTTGTGCTCAGTTGCGGAATGATCCATCTGATAAAAAAACCTCTAAGCAATTGCTGAAAATTAGAAATGGTGCGATGCCAGTTGATGAAACTGGATTGATAACATAGCCAAAAGATTTTTATCGTTTTGTACTGTCAAAAAGGGAATCGATTGAAAGTGTTTTCCCTAACATAGCAAAACAGTATAAATGCCATGCGTGGTTGGGTGACAGAGCAATTTTAGCTGCTAAGAACAAATATGTCAGAGAACTAAACATGGCTATACAATCCAAGATTCCTGGCGATTTCGTTTCGTACAAGTCTGTGGATGCAGTTACTAATGAAGAAGATGTTGTGAATTATCCAACAGAATTTTTGAATTCGTTGGATTTACCAGGACTGCGTCCGCATAATCTCCAATTGAAAGTTAGAGTCACTATTATTATGCTTCGGAATAATAATCAACCCCGTTTGTGTAATGGTACAAGACTTTCTGTTAAAAGAAATAGGTTACTATTAATAAGGCGCAAGGGCAAACGTTAGGAATTTGTGGAGTGAATTTAGAGTAGGTATTCAGTTTTCTCACATATGTACAGTTATTATGTAGCCTGTTCGCGTGTTGGCAAACCATCGGTTTTGTATATTTAACCCGAAAATGAAAAAAACCAAAAGTATTGTGTACAAAGCATTACAATAAAAACTGTTAACACTGATTTGAATCAATTTGAATTTTATTTTTTAATTTTTCTATTTTGCACTACGAAGTGTGCAGGGGTCCGCTAGTTTTATAATAAAAATAAATTCTAAACAAATAGCTTATGTTTTTGTAGATTACTTCAAAATGTTATAAAACTTTCCCCTCAGGCACTTTTACTAATAATGCAATGCACAAAAAATGAATAGTCAACTCGCAGTTCGAGAGAATATAACTCATCTAGCCTTAAGCTGTTAATGCACTTGTGAAAATAGGCCATAACTTTTTTTTTTTTTGCTGCAACCCAAAATGATAGGGGGACCATTGTGAATAATTTTTTCTTGCGGTTTAACTAGGCTCTCTTTTCCTACCTACATACATGAACGAGAAAGTTTCGTGCGACACAGTCGTGCACTTTATTATTTCTACCTCGTTGTATTTATCTTCACGAACTGACGTTCTACTTTGAGTTTATTTCAGCAACCCGGTGAGCTATCTGCGAAAAAAGGTGTACAAATAATTTTCATTAATATTGTAAGAACAATACGGGAACAATCAGGCGGAGCCCCAAGATCCAAGATTAAGCGTTTTTGGTGAGCTTTTATTTTTTGCACTGAACCACTGCCAATTAATTTCAAAAATATTTTGTCGAACATAGATACTACGAGGCTTTACGCAAGTACTCCTAACCTATTTATCCCTAGCAAAAAGTATAAAAAAAATAAAATTTTAAATGCCAACTTAAAATTTTTTACACGTGAAAGATCTTCTATTAGATTTATTTACATCAAAGACTTACTGCATGCTTTGGTGTTGTTTTGAAATTATTTCATCAGAATGTCGGCCAGTTCTTAAATACGGCGTGTCATCCGATTTCAAATTGTGCATGCCACCATACTTATATCGATTTAATGTCACAAAAGTCCAAAATTATTTTGTCAATCTATTAAAAGACATAGGTTTTTTTTGTAGACAAACACAAGGTACCTCTAGAAATCAATACATACAAATAAAAAAGAAGCGAAAGGAGGATATTTAGACCACAAATAACAGCAAAGTAATGGCATGTTTTGTCAGCGAAAAATTAAAGCCGAAATAAAATTTCCAACCTCTGCTGAAAGCCAAAAAGCCCACTGACTTAATCGGAAATATCGCGCCCTCAAACAACTGCCTCCTGCCAAAACCACCGTGAACAATGTGGTCAAACTATCACCTCATTATTTGAACGAATCGAGCAATATTTCCTGCACGCAATGTCCTTCAAATTGATGGATGTCAATACAATGACTGTCTACGTAATTATCCATTTATGTCATTGAAAATTGACTGAGAAACCATAAAAGCGGTAGGTGTCCTCGCAGCACTTTGTAAATAGTTTCCGCTTCAAGGAAAGTTTGCCGGTCAAATGTCATGTCACGACACATTTTCCAATGAGAATATAAAAGTGGTAGGTCAGTGATTACTATCCTGGACAACTATGAGAAGTGTCTCAGGTTAAGGTTATATTTTTTTAACTGCGAACCTCTCGCAAATGTTCCACAAATCTCCGATGGTGCCTATAATTGCCCTGCGAAGCTTCTTAGTTCAGCTTTTAGCCTTAAAATTGGAGTGTCCTTCCACTCTACATCTTGATAGACTTCTGAGGAAAACCCGGGTCATCTCGAAACATTCCCATTTTTCAAAAATCGATTTCGACAATCGCACCTAAAGCATGAAACATGTGCACCTGGCTCTCCAACCCGACTCCACCCCACTCCACTGCTGAACCAATACTGCCATCCCCCGCGGGACATCAAATGCAATCATCCATCTCATGTTCATCATTATCATCGCCATCACCATCATCATCACCATCATCAACTTAATCATTGTCATATGATTGACTATTCTCCGCGGCTATTTCGAGCATCATTTGTTACCCAGTCGGGTATTGGATAACTAAAACTACCCAACTACCCCCACTCAGACGACGGATGGCGACGCCAACTCCTTCGCATAGACGGTGACGACCGCCACCGTCAACTGAACCAGATAAGATAAGGCGATAAATCATAGGATATTAGTCCCAGGATATCGATAAAATTACCGGGATATGAAAATGAACGAATGCTTACATTGGCGTCGTCGGTATATTGATATCTCTGGTGCTGTGCGTCTCTGCAGAGTTGAATGTATTCGATGTCGGTCACAGGCTTTCTCATTTATGGATGCAGATGCAGATAGTCCTGTGCTTCCTTGGCTGTCGTCTCGATTGCTGTGTAATTTAATCGTTTACCGTGAGGATAATCGCAGGGATTTACTGGCGAATTTATTTCCTTCAAAATCCGGAACAGGATTCGCCGGCTCTGCTGGCAGCATGCCATAAAGTGTTATTCGAAATTCCCCACTGTGATGGGCAGATATGCTGGCCGAAATAGGTCAGGTGGGGCGCAGATAAGTATATTTCAACCTGCCCAAGTTTATCTCTGAATTTTTAATTAAGATTATCACGACCACAATGGATGTGGATGATGGAACGAATTTCAATTGTTTTGTTCAGTCAGTCCGGAAATCGTAAGTCGCATTTTTAGATCCCAGATGAGCACCTTCCAACAGATGCGGTTCGAGTTCGATGATGGAATGTGAATGCACAATGGCCTTTGACATGTTGCTCATTTAGTTGATTAGGTGCTCAACGGGAAGCAAGTTACTTACGCCTCATGCACTCGGCTACAAAATCGCTCCTTTACACTGTATGAGAACACTATACGTACACTGTTCTATATGTGTATGTACGGTAGGAATGGCCATTTTGCGCACATTTGTGTAATGGATCCTTGGTGAATGTCATTACGACAAATGGGCAGTATCCCGCATTCAAGAGGATTCCCTTTATGATCATTAACGTGTAAAATAAGTAAAACGCAAAAAAAACTAACAACCACCCTTCAGCAATACAGTTGTTTATACCAACTGACACTTGACACCTCTATTTGTACATCATCCTCACTCGCATGCAATGCCAGGAGTCAACTTGAGCGGATTTCTGTGCGCAAATGTCAATTGTGTCAGGCAAGATATGAGGAAAACATGTTCTGCACATTAGGCGACCTCGACCTTTAGAGAGGGATTATCTATGGGCTTTGGAAATGAAAAAAACAGCGCTGTAGATGCTTGAATGGGTTTTCTTCTGTAAGAGGATCAGCATATACGCAGCCTTCTGCGATTGTTTGCAAGTACATTATGGAAGTTGCAAAAAGGTGAGGGATTCTCCAAGGGAAACCTTTGAAATGTTGGTAATTGGATTTTCTTTGGCTTTTTTTACATTGCATCCATCTTGGTCTCTGTATAAAAAATTCAAGTTTTGAATCAATATTGCTATGTACCACGTTGAGTCCTTTATGATTTTTACTTCTGCATAGTTAGATGGAGAGGTCGTCTGTTAAGAGGGAAGATCTATCTCTGTCAATATAATTCCCCAGTGACATTTATTCTCCCCCATACTGATCTAACTATAGGTTGCCCATTATCTAACCAGAGTTGCGAGTTGTTGTTAAATGCCCTCACCATCTTAGTAAACTCATCTGTTCAGTAAATGTTTTTTGAGAGGCAGAACGTTTTTCCGACTGTGATGTTACATACAGCGCCCTCTATTGGGTTCAGTTTTTAAATTGTTATCAATTTTAACAGCGGTCAAAATTTATAGCTCTCCGGAATTTAGTTCAGATCTGTAAAGTCAAATGTCGATAGAGGGCGCTAAGGCTCATGGATTAATGTACTGGGTCAAGTAAAGAGTTACCGGTTGAATTTCTAGGAAAAAAAAAAGAAACGAAATTTTGAAAGATTTCTCCACTGGCCCATCCAATTTCTTTTAATCCTTCCTAAAGCACTCCAGCTTATTAATGCAACAACAGTTAGATTCGGGTTATGGTTTCGCAATTATTAATTTTTTAAAATCACCATTCGTTTATATACTGCATCCATATTGTGGGTCCTAGGACCTCCACAACGTGTACACTTCATTGCAGCTTAATTCCCAGTTTTCTATTGATGCAAATTCATCCGAAAATTCCCAGCGACACATATTTCGCGGAAAATATAGAAAAAATTGCCCAAACCCTTGCAGAAGAACTAAATGCGAACACCCAGAGGAAGATTATGCGAACAGATTAAAAAAGATTCCAGAAAAGAGATATGCAGGTTCTTACGAGTTGAATTTGAGATCTCCTTGAACATGCTAAATGTACACCAAACCATTAAATTCGTCCCTTCTTTTTCAGAAAAATGGGGAAAAATGTTGGAAAAGCTCTGGCCAATCGCATTTATCTCTATTTGGGCTTAGAAAATTGCACTTCGCAAAATATTTACTCTTTATTTGTTACGTTTTATCGTCATGAGGCAACACGTGTTGTTTTGCCAGATAGCTACATTAGTGATGACGTTTTCCCAAAAAAAATATTGTGGCCGTCAGTGTAGCGATAACAACAATTTTTTCAAACGACTTGCAGATGTTCTCACGACCTTCAAACGCAATGAGGAACGCGCGACAAACAAAATTTAAACAAAACGACGTTGCAACCCAGGCTTTAATATTTAAGACTAGCTGACCCGTGCTCGCCTTGCTGCACCCGCCGTTTTTTTTTATAAATTAGTTCCCTCCCTTGAACAAAGACAATAAAAACATAATTTTAATTCCTACTAAAAAGTCTACACAAAAAAGATTTACGCAAAGTTCTGTTATGTGTTCCCTCTTACCCACCTCAAATGTCGGCGAAAAGAAGCAACATGAATGAAACAACTTGACTTGGACACACGAACCCCACCCCAGCCCATTTCCAAACTTTACCCAATGAACAACAGCTGAAAATGTGTTCAACCTGAATGTGTGCGCTGAAAAGAGACGACTGCCCATTCAAGTGAAAAACATATGATCACGTTAGAGCGCGCGCATAATAATCACACACACACTACTGCAACGATACTCACTGCTGCATGACTTCTGACAGTGGTATCCACTAAAAAAAAATTGTGGGCGACGTTTTGAATAATTGTTTTGATTATTGCTCAGCTTCAGGACAACGCTGGAGGATGTTTTATTTCTTAAATGATTCATGAGAAAGTTTACTAAATTCACCTATTTTTTTATTTTGCAATCCGATAAGCCATTATTGAGGTCTGTATAAACTAAATTTTCCTTTCATATATCCGGTTTTTTTGACTATTTTGTGTGCCAAGTTTCATCAAAATCCGTCCAGTAGTTTCTGCGTGATGCGCGGTCAGGCATTTTTTATTCTACAGTTTTGTTATATTTAGAGAAGAGAAGAAGAGAAGAGAAGAGAAGAGATTAGCTTTCTTACATTCAGTGGGCCTAACTTATGGTAGATTCTTCTGTTTACATGTGCCAAATACAATTTAGAAACACTCAGTTCAAAAGCTATAGCCCTACACCCACAAAAGCTTCAACATCACCGATTGTTTCTAGCCCTACTATCAGACACACTATCAGCCCCACTATCAGCTTACCCATCAGCTTTCCTATATCAGTCGCACACGGTGCAATTTTCATTGAAAACGAAAAAACCCACCCCCAACCACTTATTCACCCCCCACTGTGCATTGCAAATCGGCTTACACTAAATTGGCGCCCATCCAATCAACCGACTCTCAACTATTCCCTATCAATGTGCTGCGACCTGAATAGCGTTACTCGTTTGCATTTTCCATTGAATGCGCTCGAGGGTGCGATGTTTGTTATCATCCGTGCAGCCTCTAGGCCTGACCACACAATCAGCACTTCACAAGCGGAACACACATGCAGAAGCAGAGCAAGGAAAAAAAACACAATCCACTATTTAGCCTCAATCTTTATGTGAAGTAGAACGGGTTCTTGTAAATTAGCTTCGTTGGCATACATGCTGATGAAACTATTTAATGTCAAGTGTGACTAAAGGCTAAGGGCAGAGAGTCACTACAGTCCTCCCACTCCACATGTGTCCCATATTTTCTATGCCGTTTTTGTTCGGCAGCACACTTTAAATTTTTTTTTAATCTTTGAAGCCAAATCTGCAGAGGTCTTTGTGCGAACAAAGGAAACGAGCTCTTTACATACGAGTGTGGGGGTTGAGAGTCCTCCGCTACCAGGGTACATTATTTCCATCTTTTTAGGACATCGTCATTAAGTTTCACCCATTTTCCTATTACACTCAGTAACGACGAGCAAGTACAAGTGTGTATGTTATATGCATTTGTTTGCTCTTTCTCTCCACTTGAGAGAGAGCCCGAGGAGGGAGACTCGTCTCTCCAAGTCAGCAGAGTTCGACTTGTGCGAAATATACGTTCGCCCACCATACAACGCTTTTTGGTTGCTTTTTCTAATGAGATCCTTTTGACCGGATTTTGTGTTCACTCCGCGGAAGGTATATGGAGCTAGGAACAGGGAACTTGTAAATCGGGCACGGATGCGGAGATGGAGAAAACCGGCTAAGGACTTGTGCTCTTTCGTTCTTAAAGCCATTTTAACTTTTCATCGAAATGTATGACATCGCGGCAGCCATTTGTGTATTGAGGGCTAGATCCAGCTCCACTGTTCTGTTAATGGCGTGTGAACCGAGTATAATTATCTGAACAAGTCGTTATTCATAATTAAGACAAAAATGACTTGACGAGTCTTCGACAGCCTGGATAATGAGACCTGTGCTCATATAGTGATGGTGGGTTTAGCTAAAGTGCCTGTAACTGCTCATAAATTTTCTAGGGAATTTTACCTCTTCAAGGTAAGGTATTTTCATGAATGTCATAAGGGTGGGTTTATGTAAAGTTCACGGTGTAAAGCGGGTGCAAACAAGTTTCGTCGTAGTCGAAAGTGTACCTTTTTGTAGGCAAGGGTATTTTGTAATGGAGCAGTCACCTGCTTGAACAACCGGTTTGATACTTCGACTTGAAACAGTGAGTGTTTTGCACCCGAAGAAGGGGTTATGTGGGACTACCTACACATATGGGAGGAATCTGACTTAAGCGCGAGAACGTTCGAATTGAAATTGCATATTGTAATAAGTCGCCTGAGTTTGATTTAACTAAAGTTGACTTTTGGTTATTTTTGACACAAGCTTAAGTCCACGTAAGTCCAAAACTTTTAAGTTTTAACCTATCCACTTAAACAAAAGAACATACTGGTGTCAGTTTGTTGCCTTATTTTATACAAAAACTATTCTGTCAACTGTCACATATGTATGGCTTGAGTAGTTATGTTCTTTTTTTGACATAAGTGTTGAGCTTTCATATTCCAAGTCTGAAACCCTACACCTTTGCAATATGAATTTGTATTGACGACACGCTCTATTACTTTTTCCACTGTCATCCCAAAATGTGGGTGAACGTAATCCAGCGTAATGAGGCGTAATCTAGTTTAAGCCAATGTGCGACGACATTTAATTTAGGTATCCATAAAAAAGATATAATCGCCCATTTTGGCTGTACTTATACAAGTGGTCATTTTTGACACAAGTCTAAGCGCAAATAATCATTTGATTGACACCTTAGACAAGCAATTTGTAGCGTTGCGTGGAGATGAACTGGGTACCACTGAAAGTTGTTGTCATTTCCATTTAAATAAATTAAAAAGAATTGTCTTTCGCTGGCATTGACAGTCAACTTCTTGAATCTCTAAGAAAAAGAGCTGTCAAAGACTTTGGGTATGAGTCTTTCATTTAAGTCATTGATATAAATTCCTCCAATTTGCATCCGTAGCTCCTATTCTTCCGTGATTGACACTTTAACAACTGACTTTATTTTCTTCCCACCCAAACCTTTGCAACGCAAACCGGCAGCCATAAGCTGCCCAAGGTTTAAAGTAAACAAAGCCACAAAAAGGAGAAAATACCTTAAACAAGAGCCTTGTAATATTTGAAATCTCTTTCAGCTCAAATTAGATTACATTTCCCCGAACTTTATTAATATTGTTGCCTTTCGACAGCTTTAACTCTGCAAAAGGTTGACTTTTTACAATATTTTCCTCAAAAAATCCTCAAATTCATGTGCACACGTGCAAACATCCTCATCTACATACGCGCACTCGTATTTATGTGAAAATAAAAACCAAAAATTCCTAATACCTGTCGGAGTGTGTTGTTCATCCCTGAAAGGTATCTCCCTCCTTTAACTGCGGCACCCTACCCGTCTTTCATTTACCTTGTTACATGTGTCCTGGCATGAATTATAAAACACTTTTCCATAGAATTCCGATAACAAGCCATTTTTCTTCTTACACACATTTCCCACTCTGCTGCTTCTCCGTAGTCCTTCCAATTCATTGGAGACCATCCTGATTCTTGGATTTTCCGCTTTTTCAAGTGAATGTTCACGAGTATTGTATTAGAATTTCCATGTGATTTGGTTGGCTTGTTATCCATGAAAAATTGAAGGATAATTGGGACAAATCCTGTGAACTAATTCAAATGTGTAATCGGTAACACATCAGATGATTTGCAAAAGTCGAGCGAGCAAGCGAGCGTTTCTTATCGATCGCAATGAAAATGAAAACAAAAGAGGCAAAGAAGTTCTTGCTGTCAAAAGAGGGTAGTTGGGTTGGATATGTATAATATGCTTCAACCCCCTGCGGCACAAATTAGATGTCCTGAACAGAGATGTGGAGGAGTTTCGGTGGATGGAAGTTTTATTTTAAGACGAAAATGCCTTCGGGTGGTTGAGAGTAACATTTATGAAAGTATGTGGATGTGACGTGATGGTCCCTAGGTGGATGCCACTCTAACGGATGGTTAAATTCTTCTCGGGAGATTCCATTTAATTAGACCGATTTGGAAGTGCAGAATTTATGAAAAAGTCGGAAGATCTACAGCATCTTAAGCTTTTGGCCAAAACTGAAACTCACTTCGCCTGTTCCTGTTCCTCAACATCTGATTTTTTAAGCATTTCCTATAAAGAAAATTGCAAGGCTACCCCCAGAGTGGACTCGGTGATCATCTCTTTCGTAAATTTCCGACACAAAATTTGGCTTAAGGAAGAATCTCAGCGATGCATACAATTTATGCTTGACATTTGTCAATATTATTCTTAATTTGGTAAATACTGTATGACAAAGTTTATTCCACCGATCTACCGAACAGACTTTCGCAAATCAATTGAATAACAAGATAATTCATTTATTTCTCTCTATAAAAAATGAATTGCTGTTCGTTAGTCTTGCTAAAACTTGAGAACGGCTCAACCGATTTGAGTGATTTTGGTTGTGTTTTGTTCGTCTTGCATTAGGGATGGTTTAGAAAAAAAGTAAAGTCGGAAAATTCTCAACAGGTGGCGTTGTATGCACACATTTTGTTTTTCATGTGGAATGTTTTAAATTCACAAATACATTTTTCTAATTGTTTGTATTTTTTTTTCATATAAGACTGCGTTTATTTTCTATGAGTTTTAAAATAAAAGTAAATTCTTATTAAAGTAAAAAAAATGCTATCTTTTTTCTCCAATTTTGGGCTACTAGGCAACCCTACTTCTTAGTTTGAAGTCTAAGGTAACATTTAACAAAATTTTCCCAAACAAAACTGTCAAGGAAAACCCATATAAAGCAAGAATCTTGTAAATCCTTGATTTCCAGCAATCCGGTCGCAGTTTTACCTATTTCAGCAGACTTCTGCGAGGGCTTATCTAATTGTCAATTTATCAGTCCTTTGAAATTTCTATAACTCCACCCGATAGTGCATATTACCTTCCCAAAAAGCATCCATTTTTTGCCCCCGGGAGATTATAGCCTCTTTAGAAAAAGAAACTCGTAACACCCGTTTACCAAACATAAACAAACACTTTTATATCCTTGCAAGCTCAGCTTACTTCCTCTCTCTGTCTCTCTCTCTCTCTCTCTCTCTCTCTCTCTCTCTCTCTCTCTCTCTCTCTCTCTCTCTCTGTGTCGACACACACTTCAAAGTGAAAGTAACACTTACGAGACCCACACGACTGTGCCATCGTCAGACAACAGCATCATCAACATCCCATTCATTGATAACAACGACAATGATTGTAATCGCTCCTTAAATACGTTCCGCTTTGTGTTATTGCATCGCATTTTACTCGTACCGTTCCGCTTTTTATTATATCAAAGCCGTATGCACTCCTGAAGTCGTGTTTATGAATAAAATTAAGCGTCAAACATCCCCATATATCGCATTCGCATCCCGGTTTCATTGTCATCTGTATCGTTGTGCGAGGGAATTAAGGACATTGCTGTGGTATAAATGTGAAATGTATCGCTTGTCGCATGGTGGGTGGGTTTGGGCTGTAACTGATAGACACCGAAAGAAGTAAAGTGCCATCCATCTGGTTAAGGTTAAGCAAACGTGCTTATGGTATACTGAGCCCATAAAGTGTACTACGAGCACACTATATCCTTAAACGTTGGTTTTTTTTTCACGTAGCATGGGTTTGATGGGAGCAAACACATGAGACATGAGAGGACATTATACAGCGCACAAGAAATATCGCCATGGCTGTGTGTGCCGCCCTGGCAATGTGCCAATTGAACTGGTTGGGTAATTTATTTTTTGCCTTTCGCTTCTGGGTTTTTATTTCCACGACTATCTCTGTACAAGTTGCAAGCTGAACGGAAATAATTCAACACAACAAAAGGGATGACTGCAGAGTTAGCAAAGAAAAAGCGAAACGAAACAAAAACAAAACAGAAGAGAAAAATAGTTTTCTGGGCGTAGAGTTTTAGGGAAGAAAGTTTCCGCTGAAAGTTTGGAGCGATTTCCCATTAGACGGGAAGACAAAAGGCCCCCGAGCTGGACAGATTACAGCAGACTGTTAAGGCCAATAAGGATTGGGGCGACATCAAAGCACTCTAAAGAGCATTTACGTTGCATCCACCATTCCCAAAGGGGATGTGATTTGCAGTGCGAATTAAAACACTTGTTTCTTACTTTTAAAATTAAACAATATTTATTTGGAACTATGTCCTTTATTATTGAAATACTTTTTACTAATTCTAAAAGGAGCTTAAGGCTACTATGTAGTTACAATAAGACTGTTGATAAATTCATCATACAGTCGTATTTATATACTTTTCTTATCTATCTACAAGGAGACCCAAGCGTACAATCGTCTTGCTTGATAATGAAGAAGAGATAATATTCCAACATTGTATACAAACGATATTATCTCTTTTACATATGTTATCATTGTAGCGTTGTGTGCAAGACTGTACTAGAGACTAAAGATATCATTGAATACAAATAATGTTATCTTTTTTCTCAATATGTTTTGCTATGGATACTTAACTCCCCCCCTTGTTAAACGAAATCGTCCCGATTTTTCGACGCTATTTTTAACATTTCTCTTTCATAAGTTTTGTTATATGCGTCAATCTTTTTTTGTTTTTGACGATCTGTTATACATTGTATAGTTTTTATCATTATGTACGTAAATGCTAGAATAACAATCAGTGTTACAATTGTGTATATAGTTGATAATATCGGTTTTTCTTCAAAAGGAATAATTAGTTTTTTTAAAGTATCTATGTTATCGAATTTGTACATTGTATCTTCTTTAATTATTTGGTCGATGTAAGACTCTGAATTATGATTTCTTAATATAACTTCTTTAATTTGCTTATGCATGTTTTTGTATATTTTATCGTCTAGATTTATAGTATTTTCATAAGTAACTAAGTTTATACCATTAATTGTTTGATTATTTAACTTATGCTTACCGCTTAATAACATAACACCGGATTCAATTTCTAAGTCGTAATCGTATTCTTGTTTAATGTTGCATTTTGAAGTTATATTCTTTAAAAGTGGAATAAGACAATTTTCTTCTTCAAAGTTAATTTCACAAATGTTTTTACTTAGATGATTTTGACAATTTCTTGTTCTTAAATAAGTTTGGTTACATAAGGCAATTGTTTTATCTGTAATGATTTTTCCATGTTTTGAATTTAAAGGTGTTACTTTATACAATTTACATGATTTAATTAGAACTGGATATTTATATATTGTGATGAAGAATTCATCAGTTCTAGCTAATAATATTTTAGAGTACTCAAGTATATTTATTATGGGTACTTGAATTATTTCATGTTGAATAATATTTTTAATGTCATCTAAGTCTAGGCTTTCTGATAAATATTCATTATTTTTTGCTGCATTAATTGTTCTGGTCAATAATAATAATTGTTCGTACACTTGTTCTATTACTAAATGTTCTTTAAGGCTCTGACCTTCGAATTGTTGCAAAATTTGTTCAAATCTAGAATTTATAGTTTTTTGTTTATTATTGTTTTCTATGAGATTATTTATACTCGTTTCTATGTTAACTAAGTCATAATGGTCAGGATTACCAAACACATATTTGAAAGCTGTTCCTAAAAAGTTAATTGATCTAGTATGCCTAGTATGTTCTTGTAATTGGTCTGCTAAATTCTTAATTTTACTTAACCAAATTTTTTCTTCTTGTGTAGGTTGATATTTACTAGTTACGATATTTACGTAAGGTTGAAATATCGAAGTCAGGTTGGTGGCATGTAACAAATAAGTTTGTTCTTTGAATAAATACACGTCATCTGTTTGCGTAAGTATAAACTTCTTGTTTAGTAACTCAGTTATTTGAACGTTTCCTTGCCCTTCTTGACTCTGTACAATTCCTAGTAATGTTAGGAATATTAATATTTTCGTCATCTGAAAAATGATAATTCTTTATGTTATCCTTGTGAATTTTTATTCCTTCTTTAGAGATTACAGTGTCTCCTTTATCTTCTTCTACTATTCTTGTTATGTATCTGGCGTTAGATTTCTTTCTAAGACCTGTGATTCTTACCATTATCTTATCTCCTTTTTTATACTCTCTGTGTCGAGTTCCTTTATTTAGACGTTCGATCACTTTTTTGGATGCTGAGTTTAGTTTATTTATTATAATTTCACTATTGCTATATTTATTTTGATTAAAGAAAATGTCTCTAGGTTTCAAACCGGTAACTGAGTGTATAGAATTATTTAATTCACGCACTGTTCTAAATATTTCTTCGATAAGTCTTGTTTTATTCTGAATTGTGAATATTCTAGACAGTTCAGTTATTGTACCGTTTACACGTTCTACCTGACCGTTCGCTGTCGATCTGTATACTGGAGTTTCTACTTTAGTTATGTTGTATTTCAAACACATTTGGTTCACCATTTCTGTTTTGAATCCCTTCTCGTTATCTGTCATGAGTCGTTCACATTTTGGGAAATAATTAGATAAGACCTCTTCCATAACGTCGTACAGTCTGTTTCGAGTTTCGATTTCCCGAAGGATTGTATATTTAGAATACTTATCTACTGTTACAAGGAAAGTATACTTGTCGTTGAAGTATATGTCCATATGAATGTGTGTTCCCACATGTGTTGGTATTTCTGAATTATTCAGAGGTTCTCTGATAGGTTTTCTTTCATATTTTCCAAATAGACATGCTATGCATTTTCTGTTGAAACTCTTTGCTTGTTTATTTAGATCGGGCCAGTAATATTTCTCTGAGATTTCTTGTATATTGTTACGTAACCCTCGGTGTGCTCTTTCGTGAGTTACCCTTACAAGTTTTAGTTGTTCCTCCAAATTTGTCACGTCTTGAAGTTTTCTTGGTGTGAATATAAATCTTACTAGTGGGAATTCTTTTTTTATGTTTTCACCATATTTGTATATGTTTTCAAATTTCGTATGCAAAGCTACAATCTTTTGGGGTTGTATAACTTCTTTCATCTGCCTTAGTAAAGAGTCTTTGTCCTTAAACTTTATTATGAGTCTTATTTTGTTACTAAAATAGATTTGTGTTTCGATATTATTTGTTATATCTTCAATAAGTTCGAACTGTGCAGTGTATGCATTAAAAGGCTGATTCACAGTTTTTATTATATCATTAGAAGAACTTTCAGCTGAATGTGCTGTTTCTATGGTAGAAGTATTTATGCGTTGACGTGATAATGCGTCAGCTACAAGATTTAGGTTTCCTGGTTTATAAACTAATTTTGCTCCAAAGTCTTCAATGATTCCCTTCCAACGTTTCAGCTTTGTGTTGGGATTTTTTTCTGATACAGAATATATAAGGCTCTGGTGATCGGTATATATGGTTAAGTCTGCTATACCATATATGTAGTTTCTGAGTTTTTGTAAGGACCATATGATCGCTAATAGCTCTTTCTCGTTTGTGCTATAGTTCTCTTCTGTCTTACTCAGTGTTCTTGACAAGAAGTGTATAGGTTGCTTATTCTGACTTAGTACGGCTCCAATAGCTATGTTGGATGCATCAGTAGTAAGCTCGAATGGTTTACTATAATCCGGTTGAAAAAGTTCGACTTGTTCTTTCAAATAATTTTTTAAAATTCTAATCGCTTCTAATGCTGAATCATTCAGATTTAACTTAATATTTTTACTTTGTTTTTTGTTTACTTTACCGTTATCTCCTCGTAAATATAATGTCAGGGGCTTGGCTATGCTTGCGTATCCTTTTATAAACTTACGATAGTAACCTGTAAGACCTAAAAATCCTCTCAAATCCTTTACCGTTTGTGGGACTGGAAAATTTTCTATAGCTGCTATTTTCTCAGGGTTCGTAGTGATTCTACCATGTCTGATTATGTGACCTAAGTATTCTACTTCTTCTTGAAAAAACTTACTTTTCTCATCAGATATTTTTAATGTGGCTTTATTGAGTACGTCGAATACTTGACTTATGTGCTGTATATGTTCTTCCTCAGATGAAGAATATATCAATACGTCATCAATGTAAACGTGTACGAATTTACCTACAAAGTCTCTCAAAATGTCGTCCACGCATCTCTGAAATATGCTTGGTGCATTTTTGAGCCCGAAAGGCATTCGTTTAAAATGATATTTTGCGCCATTTATAGCAAAAGCTGTTTTTTCTTTATCATCTGTTTTGATTCTAATTTGGTGGAAACCTGACTCCAAATCTAATGTTGTAAAGTACTTGGCTTTACCTAAATTTTGAATTGTCATGTTGACATCCGGAATGGGGTATCTGTCTGTTACAGTGTGAGCGTTAAGTTTTTGGAAATCAACAACCATGCGCCGTTTTGGTTTTCCTTTTTCGTCCAAACCTTTTTTAGGTACTGTCCATATGGGACTGTTATAAGGACTATGGCTTTTTTCTATTATATCGTCATGTAAGAGTTTCTGTATTTCTTTGTTTACGAATTCGTTATCTGCTATGGGATATGGATATTGTTTAACATAAACCGGATTATCATTGGTCGTCCTAATGCTTGCTTCTATAGTATCTGTAAAGGGTAACGGTCCTATGCTGTTATTAATCTTCATCAGTCTATCTATATCTGCTTTATAAATATTATTTTCCCCAATTATGTAATTAATTTTCTGAATAGATTCGACACTGCTTATGGTAGTTAGAGTCATATTACTGAAATTTATTTCCGCGTTTAGAACTTTAAGTCCTTCATATCCTAATATCATATCAAAAGACTGAATATCCTCTAATTCAAAAAATGTTATATTTTTCTTTAATATCCTAACTACTTTCTTTGTATCTACCATAGAATAACCATGCATTGTTTTTATTTTTATAGGTTTAATTTTAATTTTTTCGCTAGAATCGCATTTTCTATTAATGTAATTATGGGTTGCACCAGTATCAATAAGAATTTTATAAATTTCCTTAGAAATAGTACTAGTTAAATTTAAGCAGGGCAACCCGTCTACTAGTTTAAATGATCTATTCTTATGTTATTATTTACCATACATTCCGTTTCATCTGCTTCTGCATATGTACTGCTGACATCGTCTCTGCGTTGTTGTCGGGAGTTATTTACTCTCTGCTGCTTGAAGTTCTGCTGATAAGATCGTTGCGGTCTGTTGTGTGTGTTGAAACTCCCGCTGTGTTCACGTTTCGCTGGTGGATTATATACATCGGGTTTGTATTGATTCCAATTTTGTCGCTGTGCATGTACAATTTGTCTCGAGTTTATCTCCATCGGCTGTGGTCCTTGATTGTGTTGCTGCATATTATCGTATTGCTTCTGGGGTTGATAATTCGTTGTTTGGCTCGAATAATTTGGTCTTCTTTCGTTTCTGCGTTCATGTGGCATATTTTTGTGGTGCTTATCTTGAGTGAGATGTAAATGCCTGTGCACATTATCATGTTCTATTCTGCGAGCAATTGCGAATGCGTGTTCTAGATCATTTATTGTAGCTGAATATAATGATCCTCTTGTAAAGTTGTCACTCATACCATCAATGAATATACGAACTGCGTCGTCGTTAGCATTTTTAATTAGTCTGTCGATTATATTCGGCGGATCACCTGACATAGTGATTTTTGATATTATTAAATTGAGATTTTTATTTATCTCGTCGTGGTATTCAGACAGTGTGCTTCTTTTTTGCGTGATGGCTTTCATCATGTCTTGTAGCACGTATAGAGGTTCTTGATTAGAGTACGTATAATCTAATCTGTTACGTATCGCCTCAAAATTAAAAATTGTGTTATAATTAGTTAACACATTCGCGGCTGCACCCTGTATTTTACTTTTCACTATAGTCAATGCTGCTGCGTACTTACTGTGTGTTTTGAAGTTTTTAATGCTGTCCATTAATCTGGATGCTTCTTCGCGCCACGACCGATAATTTGATTGATCGCCGTTGAAAATAGGTAGGCTTTTAAATGCGTCTAACTGTATTTCACTACCATCTGTATATGTGGTTCTTATTTCCTCTAGCACAGGTATGTTTGGTACTATGCCTAATCCAGATTTTACTTCATTTAGTTTTGTTTCTAAATTAGTGTTTATTTGATTTTGGTTAGTTATTATTGCTGCTAACCTTGCATTCTCTGTGCGTGTGTGCTCTAGGGTTTGTGTTACTGTGTTGCTCCTGGTTTCTAAAGCTTCTAATCTTGCCATTAATACTGCGAGTTGTTCCATTTTGAACTCGTGTCTGTTGTCGTCGAATTTGTGTGTTTTTTTCCTCCACATATACACTTTCACTGAATTGCTTTGCTGCTTCGTACGAAGAAGCTATATTTGTACCTGCTATGCTAGGTAATTCTTGTAACCGGTAACGCGAGTGTTCTGTTTATACTAGATTTCACTACTTGTTCCCGAGGTCCGCTCGATTGAAGTTAAAAAGTATATTTAACCTCCTGGCAGGATCGCCAATTAAAACACTTGTTTCTTACTTTTAAAATTAAACAATATTTATTTGGAACTATGTCCTTTATTATTGAAATACTTTTTACTAATTCTAAAAGGAGCTTAAGGCTACTATGTAGTTACAATAAGACTGTTGATAAATTCATCATACAGTCGTATTTATATACTTTTCTTATCTATCTACAAGGAGACCCAAGCGTACAATCGTCTTGCTTGATAATGAAGAAGAGATAATATTCCAACATTGTATACAAACGATATTATCTCTTTTACATATGTTATCATTGTAGCGTTGTGTGCAAGACTGTACTAGAGACTAAAGATATCATTGAATACAAATAATGTTATCTTTTTTCTCAATATGTTTTGCTATGGATACTTAACTTGCGCTCACAAAAGTGTGGTCTGGGTCCAGGAGAAAATTACACAAAAAAAGTAATAGCTAATGTTTGGATGGAAGCACCTCGGGTGGCGTTTGAATTGAGAACGATTGAATTTTTAAATTGATACTTGGAATCTTTCTCTGTATGACTGCAATACAAAAATATGAGCAGGCTTAGAATACAATGACATCGAGTTGAATTCGATGCATCCCTGGTCAAAAATCGGCGCCAAGATATTTTTAACTATAAGAAGTGTAAGGTAGGTAGGTAGTGTTGGGTCCATTGTGCCCAGTTACGGGAACCATCCATGCATACCTGTTGGAAGACAACAATTAAACCGCTTATGATATAGATTTAGTATGCCAGTCTCATGGGTCCATGAAGTATCTATTAAAAATTCGTGCATGCAAATATCTTTGCGGCTGAATCCGATCATACAATATATTGCCGATTGACAATATTTTTTGCAATAGCTTTTATTTTGTAATCATAGCTTAGTAAAATAAGAGGGTTTTTTATTAAAATTTAAAATTATTAAAAAAAAAATTTGCCGATAAGCCAAGGTTGTCTAACAGTACGCGTACAGACGAGTCATATTCAGTTCGTTGAGCTTATTCAATATTTCTTTATCGGGAATTTGATCTACACAAAAAAAGTGCCGCCTTGTTTCCCTGAGCGTAGGACATCTTCCCATAAAATGAAATACATCCTCCCTCTCCGCCAAGTTACATTATATTACAAATTATCGGTAGATCTTCTCTATGAGGTTGATAATTTAGCGGAAGCAGTTCAGATCGCAGTTTAATTACAAAAGAAATTTCTTCGTCGCTTAAATCATCTTTGAAGTAATTCCGATCTCCCAAATCATAATTCAGTTGACTATAAATAGATCGATTCATTGATTCCGATGCTTCTCTTTCCGATTGGTGTCTGAAGTTAAGATCTACCGCTGCAATCAACTGATACAGCTTTGGCTTCCATGATCCCAGGTTAGCTTCATCCAAGTCCAGGCTTATTCCACACGTGTGCGCAAGGTCATTCCATTTACTGTGCCAACTGTTTTTGCATCTGAGTGCTTCCAATGCCACTTGCCTTGGTAATCTCTACAAAAGCATATTGAAAACTTTCAAAATGTAGTCCACTTGCAGTTGAGGGGTCTTTGTAGCCAATGGAGAAAGACCAGTCTCCAGCATTATGACGTAGTTTGGTGTGTTGAGTGGCAACCGGAATATCCTTTTGATGAAGAACCTCAGTAGTTTTTCCACTTCCTCAAACCTGCTTTCGCCCCATACCTGCGTATGGCATGGTTGATTCTGCGACCGCCTCGAATACCCGTAAGTTACTGCTATGAGATATATACTTGTTAGCAAAACATTTTTTCCAAGTTGTATTTATCACGGTTTTGGCCTTTTGAAGCTTGCATTTCAAGTGTTCTTCTTAGGTTTTGTGTGAACAACATGCCAAGGTAGTTGTACTTTTTAACGACTTCGATCTGTTCGCCTTTCAAAAACCATTTCTCGTTGTAGCACATTCTTCCGCTACCCCTTTTAAAGATCACCACCTTTGATTTTTCCAGGTTTATTATAAGGCTCCACAATTTACAAAAATTCGCCATCAAAAGGCTCACCCCTGCAACCTTTTTCAAAAATCGGGAAAATCAAAGCTTCTTTAAACTGTTGGGGCACCACACCATGTTCCAAGATATAATTAAAACTCAGTAGGGATTCCATCAGATCCAGGTGCCTTACCGTTCTTCAAACTCCTATATGCAGTTTCTATTTCCGTTACGGTTTTTTTTATTATTATTTTGCAAATGTTTTTCCATAAAGGGTGCACATTTCGAATAATTAAATTATGAATATACCTAGCTTGGGATTGGGAACAGAAAATATCTAAAGAAGTCTCTATTGCTACTCTTGACATTGACGTTCATTGAAAGCATAAATTGTAAAATCTGAAGTCTGAATTCTTAAAGAGAATTTAAGAGAGAATCGGAAAATGCCACATAACTCTCTGATCAGGCAGCTGCATTAAAGACGAAATATGACAGATGTAGGTACTAGAATGTTTAGTACAATTCCGTGCAGTGTTGACGTGCGTTAGGTGATAAATAGCTTAATAATATATGGTGGTGGAATATGTAAATAAATATGAAATGGTATTAAACGCATAAGTTCACTATCCTACTGTCAGCTAAAACACTTGTTAAAGAGCGGATAGCGTTTATTTTTTACTTATACGGAGATAAGTGCCTAAAGTCTATGTAGGTACTACAAAAAATATTTATTTTAATGTAGGTAGGTACTTAAAAATAAAAAAATAATAATTAAATTTAAATTAAATTAAATTGAAATGTCAATCACTGTTTTCCTACATAAACAAGGACAAAACAGAATTTGCAGAAATGTTCAAAGAAAAATCATTATTTGCTTCTGATTCTTCCTGCATAAAAAAAAGCAGTCAACATTGTCTATCCTGAAGAATTAAAATAAATAAAAAAAAATTGCATTTCTTTAACAGCAGTACGTAACATCGTTACACGTTTCCAAAAAGCCTCATAGCTAAGGCAAAAAATTATATAAACGTCTCCCCATCTATAGATGCTACTTCCCTGCCCCTTATTCCTGGGCATTTTTCGCATTACTCGCAAGAATTTCGCTTTTCCTGCGTTTCAGCTCAGACTCTTTTCACAGCTTGTTCCATCCGCATATAGCTACTTCCTTTCTTGTTGAGCAATATCAATTATCGTTATGGACATCGTTCAGCAAAATAAAGGAAATATCTTCGCTGGTCCATAATTGCGTGCACTTCTTCCTTAAATTCCCTACTGGGTCATTTAAATATACTATGCTTTCACTTAGCAAACAATTACACGATTTCACTTCTCTCTCTCTCTTTCAGGATTAGCCGAGAAATATGTATTCCAAACCTACCATCTACCAACCTAGATTAGAGAGAAAAAGAAAAAAAGTCAATTAACCATCACATCATAAGGAATTTCCATAAACTCCCTCATTTCGGGATAAATGCTCAAGTGGCTCGTGCTCGCCTATTCAGGCGCAGCAGCAACGAGCAAATAAAGTCTATGACTTTAGGCGTTGATGAGAAAAAAAAACCGTTTAAATGGGAAAACCATGCCTCGACACACAAAGTGGCGAATCTTCATCTTTTCTTGTCCATGGCTCGGTTTCGCTTTTCGCACAGGAGAAAACGTTTGAATACGCTTCAGGTTAACTTATACCCATGCAACCCATCTGCCCTCTTCCACCAAGCACTGTGTTTGTGTTGTGTATGTCCTGAATGCGCTGTACGCTTTGTTCCCAAGTAGCAGCATTGCAGTGGGGGTTGCATTTACACAAGCCAAGTGGTGTTCGAATGCGGGTTGACAGAGGGGCTGCAGATTGAATAAACGGGACAAGTTTAATCGGGGCAATGTTGTTTACACGTAAATAAGCAAAATCTGTGTCACTGTGTTGGGTGGCTGGCATAAAAGAAAGTGTTGACAGCACCACCACTTGAACTCATAATGTGTTGGGATTTTAAAGCTTGTTTCTTTTTTGCGACAGTTGCTTTTGCTGGATTGACACGAATGGTTTGATAATACGACGTTTGGTGTCTCGAGCCTGGGACTGGAACTCGAAGAAGCACTTGGCTGAAGCTTTGGCGTCTTGGAGTGCACCTACACTTTGATATGGATCATTTAGTCTTTTTAAATGAAGAAATGACAGTCCATCCAAAATGCTAGCACATCCAGCATGAGCTCTATCTCTTCCTTGTATAATCAGAATATGCCAGGGTAAGGTAGGGTTCAGCTTCAGTAATAGTAATAGTGATAGTAAAGAGCTGTCTTTTAATATTTTCTAAAACAAAATATATCTCAAAGAATAACTTCATAGAAAATTATTTTTTGATTGAATAGTCATCAGAGTATCCACCAAAATAAGTTCATTACATTATAGAGTATCCACCAAAATAAGTCCATTTACACATGAAAATTCATCTACAAAATTTCAGCTTTATAAATTTTATAAATTTCTGTATTAAAAAATGACAAAATCGGAACGACAAGTAAAGTTAAATCTTTCAGTATAATAATCCTTCGAACCATTCTGAAGCACAAAGAAGTTGCGTCGGGTGGTTGGATCTTTGCTCATTTGGTGACAGAATAGTCTCACTATTTTCCCCGCTTGCTTCAAGATCAACGAAACCCTTAGGTTAGGTTAGGTAGATGGGTAGAGCAGGGTACACGCTACGTGTGGTTTCTTAGGAAGTTAAGACCCGTTAAAGACCCTGCCAGCTTAAACAGCGATGCATTGTCAAACTGTTCAAGTTTGATGGTCCGGCCACTGTTATATTCTGGCCAAAGCTTCCGTGGTATTTCACTGGTAGTAAGTTATTTCCACCACTTTTTGGTTTTCACACGAATTTTGTTCTCCACTCGCTCTCTAAGATTGCAAAGTGGTGGCTTGGTCGACAGAAGTGCTCTATCACTGTCCATTGCGGACCAAATTCTCGCCAGTTCATTCGCCCTCTCATTGCCGGTTTTGTCTCTGTGTCTAGGGACCCAGCAGAGATTCGTGGTGTGCTGCGAGCAAAAAACCTTACTTTCTTCATGGCAACGTTGGACTAGTTTGGATTTTATTTCCTGTGCAAAAACCGCTTTTATAACGAAACTCTTAAATGAGAGCCGACCGTGTGATGTCCTAAGATATAATAAAGTGCACGACTGGATCGCACGAAACTTTCTCGTTCATATCATCAGTTTGGTTGGTTTATTTTTCTTTTATTATTGTTTATAGGCTATAAAACCAGATTTTTCAAATTGGTGATGATGGTAGGTGGCCATGACTCAAAGTAGGGTTTGTGATGTAAGAATTCAGAGATTTGTATTTGAATTTAAACGTGTTTGGGGGAAGCTAAATGAAGTGCGGGTTTCTGATAGTGTAGACTCCAATTGGTTAGAATTATTTTCAGGTTCATGATTAATATGGTTGAAAAAGAAGAAGCGGGAAATATTTGCTAAAAAGGAATTTCGAGTAGTTGTGATTACATTTTAACTGGTACTGCGGTAATGTTTATAAGACGGCATTATTTGCATTTCTCTAAGAAAAACTAAGTACGGGGTTTTATTAACAATACTTTTGTTAACGTAAATAAGCATTTTAGTCAAAATGTTTTAAGCTGATTTTGGAAAAAAAAAATGCGTACAAAATAGTGCCAAATATTGCAATGTTGAGTTCGAAAAATAATCTTGCTCAGCTATTTAGCTAAAACCTGAGTATAGGGTATTATTCAGGATATTAGTATTACTTGGTTTTTAAAGTTTTATCCAAATCGGAAATGGCGTTTTCGAGTTATAGGCAGTTTTCAAAATCAGCGTTTCCGGTGGTTTGAATCGAAAACGAAGGACGCAATAATGTTGAAAACGTCAATTGTACTTCAAGTATGCATTTTGGTCAAAATCGCTTTAGCCGTTTTCATGTAGGTAAAACAAAAGAAATCCAAATTCTCAAAATATGCCTTTTTTCAAAAATCTATTATAGACAATTTAGAGAAAAACTGAGTTTTCTATCATGTTAGGAATGACATAAAACATACATTTTTGTTGCAATCGTATTGACCGTTTTCGAGATAAGGCCACTTATCAAAAGTACCGTTATTCGACTTTTTAGCCAAAAACTGGGTATGCAGCCATGTTAACCCCATATATGGTAGTGCAAGTATACATTTTGGTTGAAATCGTTAGAGCCGTTTCCAAGTAAACCATAATTAAATAAAGTCTTAAAAAACAAAATTTTTCCAAAATAGTCCGTTGAACGATAATTTAGGGAAAAACTGAGTTCGCCATCATGTTGGGAATGACCGTATTACCTTAAATGTGAATTTTTGTCGAAATAGTTTTGACCGTTTTTGAGATATGACCAATTTTCAAAATTACCGTTATTCGATTTTTCTGCGAAAAACTGAGTATGCAGCCATCTTAGTTACACCCACTTAAGCCCAATTATCAATTTTGGTTGAAATCGTTAAAGCCGTTTTGGAAAAACTCAAAATTGCTGAATACCGTTACAATGGCAACTCTTAACGTGCAAAATAAAAAATGGGACCGAACTGTAAGCCCAACAACTCCAAATCCGAAGTTTGAAAGAAATCCGTCCAGCCGTTTGCGCTGTAAAGCTCGGGAAGGACGGATAGACGGACAGACAGACAGACGGACAGAATTGCGAGACCCACTTTTTCGAGTTCCTCTATCATCGTAATGTCAGATTTGATTAAAATCTCGAGTTCGATTTTTTGTACGATTACAATATCTACCTTTCTCTTACTACGTAATGCGAGAAAGTTAAAAAGGATGGGTTGTATATAAAATGAAAGCTGACTCATGGATATAGGCAAAATTGAAAGGTATGCGGAATTTGTATACCCATTTATGCATTTCCGCTACATATCTTTCCATTTTTAAAGACATTGGGCTAGCAGACCCAATCCTGCTATAAATACTCGCCAACCCAATTTGAAAAATGCGTTTTTGAAACAGTTAAAAACTTAGAGCTTACTATTAACAAAAATATAGAGTTGGCTTTTATGAATTCCCCAGGAACGTAGGCAACCCATGCCTATCTAGCTCATTCAAAAGATGTAGTGAACAATTGATTTTTACGAAAACGCTGAATCGCTGTCCTTGCCGCTAATCTCGAGAACCAATGAACCGTTTTCAATCCGGTTTTCACTGTTCTGATCGGATTTTCTTAGAGAAGGTTTACACATAATAAAATAAATCTATCACCTAAGGAAGCTGAGTGTTAGAGGTTTAAATGAAGGCACTTATATTCAAATTAAATCAACAATGATAATGCAAGTTTTAATTCTAAACAAATAAAGATATTCCGAGTCCGACTCTGAATCTTCGAAAGTCTTGTCAAGAATATCTTCGTTTTTCTCCTTTTGGTCTATATTTATTTCTAAAATATCATGAATGAAGTTGGGTTTCCTAAGGTCCATACTGCTTCAAGCCTTTTCGTTAAGACCCGCCCACAATTTGTCACATTGCACTTACATAAATTGTTCGTAACATTTTTAAGTCCAAGGAACCCCAGCCTGGTGGTTTCTTTTTACTAAGAAACTGCTCATTGCTGGATATATTTAAAAAAAAAACACTTCTGAAAAATATTGTATCTTGCTACTGCAAGTTTTTGACTCCATACATCAGCAAGGTATACATTTGTAATTAATTCAATTTTGTAGGGTCATGAATGTTCCTTACGTCGTTCAACGAATCAAAAACATCCTGAAATTTCTTATTTAAGCTCTAAGCTTCAAAATGGAATTTGGGAGCTTTCAGTTTATAAACAACTCATCTCGCTGATGCTGATGGGAGCAATCATTTTTATTCATTTTGGAAACTTTAATCTCTGGACTTCGTCATACATGATGTTTGAGAAGATGGGACCGAGTACCAACTCCTGAGGAGTTCTAATTGTAACGTTATTTTAAGGCAAATATTTCTTAGGTTGGTCTTTAGAAAAGTAGCTTTGTGACATGGGTTGTCTTCGCGTTGTTGCGGTCCTAAAGCCATTTTTCAAGTACAACCGGATAAAGTTTCCATGGGGAGAATCTCAGATCACCTTGAACTGGGAGACTTCTCAAATATACAATGGCTCACCTACTAATAAAGGTCGACTAGCCAATGTCAATGGCGAGACAAAATGACTCGACTTGATGACTACCCAAGGAGCAGCACCCCTCTTAGATGCAGAGCACAACCATCAAAAACAAATGCCAAACTCTATCAAAACTTGCTCTCACACACAAGCTCAAAATTGTGCTCCGGCTCCAACTCTTGTTCCACACTATTTCGCGATAAGTGGAAGAGAAACTCCAATTGAAAGTGGAATTTATTTTTTCCATGCTATCAAGTATCAACACTGAAAACTGTTTTGGGGAAACAATTTAATTGGATGCGATATGCCAAGTAGAACTAGCAGACAAGTACAAGTCTCAACGCTGAGATGGCATAAACTTTCCATCGGAACTTTCTCAAGAGCGATTTCCACAGGAGAAAATATGCAGATTTCCTCTTCAGAGGAGCATCACAAAACTCAACCGACAACCAACAACCAACAACAGCAACAGAGCGCAGGTGGGTATTTGAATAGTGACCCAAATCGTGTCTAGAATCTGCATAAGGGTGGTGAATTTAAATACCTACTACCCCCGAACTACATTGTACAAGTGCACACTGCCAGAGTGCCAGCTACCTCAACCTCTCTCATTGCAAAATAATGGAGGATAAATAATTTTCTGGGTTTTGTTTCATTTCGAGCAGCAGCTGGTAAGGGGAATTAAGCAGATGAAACTGACATCAGGCTATACGATATACGAGCGAGCATGGTACCTATAGGAATGAGAGCAGATTTCGAGAATTCATTCATTCAAGGATAGCTGAAAGCACTTGAACTGAATAACAAGGTCAACACGAGTAATCGCTGCTGAACGAGGCTAGTGTTGCTCCTCAAAGCATTAATGTGTAAATAGAATCGTGATTGCGTATAGTTACCCTTGAGGAGAGTTTAACATCTGTGAGATGTACATTTTCAATGAGATCGCTCGTATCTGTGTAGATGGTAATTGGTTAATTACATTTTGATGATGTCAGGATTATTTGCAGTCATCTGGTTTGCTTGACGGTCGATCGGAGATACACCCTCAGCAGGTACTTCAAGATGATTTCTTTATTTGGCGCTTATGAAAAGATAACTTGGCGATTTCTGACAGCGAAAATTCTATTCAGGGTGACTTCAAATAACTGTCTTGCGAATGAAGTGAGCGTTGAATATTTTATCATTTGCTCCAACTTTCTATGTACCTACACATGTACAGGATTCTTCTGTAATTAATGGCACATTTCGTTCGACAGGAACAGTGATCTGACGTTGCTCTCTTGCTGTCGGGCATCTCTATACTTGAGTGCGGTGTCATAATAGATGATTGCTTACTGCGTTTCCATCATTTATGGTGGACCTTTGTAAACCCCTCGATTGGGCGAAAGTCCCATCGAAATGTGCGTCCGGCTTCCCACCGGAATATTGCATAAACACACATATGGGTCGATAAATCGTGTCGTAAATCAGGATGCTATGCAAGTCATGAATAATGGAAACACGGACAAAGTTCTCGAGCTATGGAATGGCAGACATGACTCATGGATCTGGAGTAATTGAATGGGTAGCTCTCACAGTAAGGTCGAACTTGAGGGGGAGAACACACTTAGTTATGGAACTTATTTTATATTCATATGTGAAATATGTAAAATAGGCTAATTCTGTGGGGCAGACATTGCACTTGCAGATGTACCCTTCTTGCGCACATGTCGAGTCGATGTGACTATCAATATAAAGCTCAATGGGAGGCGATGTTCCTTGGAATTTAACTCCTTGCAAGACGATAGAAGCTGGCTTATTCAAAAGCGATGCTATGAGTATGACAGGCAGTTATGGGATGAAGCGGATGTTACGAGCTGTCGCTGTGTAGAAAGCCTTTTTTTTAAAGAACGTTTTTACTAAGTTTGGCTATAGGTAAGCCTTAGCAACGAAAAACAAATTGTGTGAAAAATGTCGAATTATGACATTATCGAAGAAATGTGATGACCTAAGCTCTCAGACAATAACGATTAAAAAACTCACTTTTGTTACCTCTCTATATTCTGAGATGTGTAGATAGCTATATCCAGTCTTAGACCATTTCGGATGTTTTAATGTTATAACATTAGGTATCACTATTTCAAATGATAAGTTAAAAACCCACTACGTAAGACTTTCCGACACGAACTGCTGCAGTGTACAGACCGATGTTGTGAACTGCCATAAAACTGAAGATCGTTATTACTTTTCGATCTTAAGTAGGGTAACCTTCCCCAGTACTCAGTCTTTTTGTGGAAATATTTTGTTTCCACGGATTATCCATCCATATCCATAGAATTAAGGAAAGTTCAAAAAGACTCGTTGCCGCTAATCTCGAGAACCAATGAACGGATTTTAATACGGTTTTCACTGTTCTGATGAGATTTTCTCAGAGAAGGTTTACACGTATTTAAAATAAATCTATCACTTAAGGAAGCTGAGCATTATAGGTTTAAATTAAATGTTCCCACTTTTAGGACCAAAAAAAATGTTTAGTTAATTCATCATCGGATTTATTTAAGCTATTTACCATCGCTCTGTGTAGTGCAGTCCTTAAGCCGAATAATGATCAAAAGAAGTCATTAAATCTGTACCTTAAATGTTTCATCAGCGCATCTCACCAGCTGCCCCAAGTCATGCAGTAGTGTTCGTCGGAATGAATAATTTATAGTTTATTGCAATAATTGTACGCCGATTCGAGCTTCTTAAATGATTTCAATGAAATTTTGTGGATGGGTATGGTTGGTTCCAGCTTAAAAGATGTGAAAGTTTTGCACTCAACAGTATGAATTTTTCAGTATTTCTCAGTGCTCAACATGGGGCAAGGCTTAGACTTTATTCGGTTCAGATAGGTATACGAATGCAAAGTTTTCTGAAAAAGTTCAAATGCCATTGTCTGTCGTCCAAGGCACAATTTTGCAAATTTTACAGTTTTAGATGTCAGCTCATAGGTGACTTGGGATCTCGCCTGCATTGTTGTAAGTCGTGTATCGCGTTGTTTTTGTCAACAATTAACTATGAGGCCTTGGGCAGTCGTCATTGGGTATTGTGCCGGTACGAAATTCGCCAATTTGAACCTTCCGAAAGGACGACTTCATGTATATGGCTGGGAATGGACTGCCTTAGCTGCTTCTGTTGACTTTACTGAACCGGCTCACACTGGCGGATTTTTCAAAAAAACATGGCCAAAACTATTAAAAAAAAAAGTCCATTGTTTTGTTTTTTGTTAATGCAAAGTTGTTAACATATTACATGAGCATAATAATATGATTAATCCCGCTATTTTTGTTGCAACCGTTTCGTCAGTTGATGCTTCCAAAGTGGAAGCTTTTGTGAAGCGCGTGCAGTACCAAGTTTGGTGTTTGATAAGTGGTTTACATTCTTTGCCGTTTCTTCAACTTTCTGAGTGAACTTAATAAAATAAATTGTTATGGAATCTGTTGCTAGTAGTCCGTAGAATATTTAAAGTGCAAATTTATTATTAAATTTTGAGTTTTACTTATATTTGGAAGGTGCCCAAAGCACTACCTTTTGAGACAAAAAAAAATGGTACTTTTTTGTTTTATAAAGAAAAAAGTTTTGTTCTTTGGTGCATTCGGGTTATGTAAAATAGCCTGAAATTTACCTTAATATATGCCAATTAAGGAATCACCTTAAGAAGTTGCGATATTTTGCGATCTTGCAAGATATCGTCAAGTAAATCTGTAAAAACGCTGAAAATAAGAGTTCGGCTCAGTAGGTACGTTTTTTTTAATCTCGTTTTTGATACAGGTTCACAATGAAATTTTATTTTGTTGTCAAGAAATCAGCTTACTGACTTCCTGAGAAGCTGTCCATCTCATAAACTTAAAGAACAAATAATTTTTTTGGCAGAAAATTTAAAAAAATTTACTTGCATTGATGCTTCAGAGGAAACAAAGAATATGTTAACTAATTTTGTCTATGAATATACCTAAAAGTCGATGGTTGGCTTCCTCAAGAAATTATCAAGCTTTAAAAAACAAGAACAAAGCCTGGTTTGAGCTTGAAATTCCGTTTTCGCGGCGAGCCTATGGATCTGTTGGACGGCCACAAACTGATTTTGTACGGCTAAGTGAGAGATCAAAGAGGAGGAAAACTAAAGTTTTGCGTTCGGAATTTCAACATGAAGAGTTGTGCTATGCTGCTTAAATGCAATTTCAAGAATATAAGTGAAATTGGATTCTTCTACTGTGATGAAAAATAATGCTTTACGGTAAAGAAGTTTGTGCACTTGTATCCGTGGTGCAATATGCCAACAACAGTGAACAAAATTTTAATACATAGGTAACCCTGAAATTGTGTCGGATGCTATTCTTCCAATTGGACAGCTTGGGAAGGAAGCCCAAGAAGCCCGAAACAAAGATATCAAGCGTTTTCAAGAAAGTCTTTCAAAAAAATTTTCAAGGCAACAAAATGGAGGATGTTTTCCATAAACTGTTGGTTTCTTCTGATCCATACATTACTAGTATGAGAAAAATGTATCCTAAAAACGTTTAATCGTATCTTTCTGAAGTTTTAAATTTCTTAAAAGAACCAGAAGTCGATGAAACGGAGTTCGTATCAGTTTCATAATAATGTCCTATGCATAGGTTAAAATATTTTAATTATTTTATACGTTATCAGCGATGAAATAATTTTGTTAATATTTATTATTTACTTAAATCAAATTCTACTTTTTTTTATAATATATATTCTTTCCTTTTAAAAAAAAAAATTAAAAAAAAGAAAATCTTTATTTTCTGTGAATTTTTTTTAAATCATTAAATTTTAAAACAAAATACATACTGAAAAACATTATTTTTCTTCTTACTGTCTTTTTCTGATGAAGTCATGAAATAATTAGCTATAAAAAACAACAAACTTATTTTGGCCATGTTTTTTGTGTGCGGCTGTCTCGAACTTAGCTATTAAACTTTGAAAAATCGACTTTAAGCACCGCGACTTCTGTATTTATAAGCTCTGCTCAATCGTTTATCTTGCCAATTGTGTTTGGCATTACTGAATAATAAACTCTAGATCAGACAGACGCCACCTGAACAACATGGCCGCCACAGGCTTCAAACATCGCCTCGTCCCTTTATAAACAACTCCGTCAAATTCCTCCAGCAAACCTACCTGTGGGAGAAAATCCTTCATCTATATCAATTACTGCGGTGTATTCCTGTCGAGTTACAAATTACACAGTACACACTTACCATTCACCCGCTTATCCTTAAACTTTTGCTTCGATTGTTATTACAACTGCATTAATTGATTTTATTAATTGCCACGTATTACGAAATAAGGAAGGAACAACAGTGCAATCGAAAGCCCATTCCGTTGCAACTGCCATCGGTACTCAATCACATACCCTCAACATGTCATTGGGATACACTTCATATTATGCATTGCTTTTGTGTGTGCGGTGTATGAAACGTGCATTTTTCAATATCCATTTTACTTCTGTGTCCCTTCTTCCGGTTCCTGGAGCGCAATGGTTCCTTTTTGTATTTCGTTCACCGGATTTCTCGCACCGATTGTTATTAAATTTCAATCCAATTGATGGAAAAGGACTGTGCACTATGTGGGTAAGGCATATAGGGAGAAGGTCCTTTCGGTTCGATTGCCTTGCAATTTCCGTCACTGTTAAGTTGAGTTTGAGTGTGAATGCAATAAGCGGCTCAACGGTGCGACGATATTCGTGTGACATGTGAACATATTGTGTGTGTGTATGATGGGAGTGGCGCAGAATGAATGACGCAATTACATATTGTACAGCGTAGTGGCAGATGATTAAGATTATTATTGCGTGACAGCAGTTTTGTTAAATTTTCTGTTTTTTTTTTCTATATTTTCAGGAAATATGAAGATCAATGCAAAAATGACGACTCCGATTGAAGAAAAAGTGGACCAGAATTTAAAGGTGAGTTAAACACTCTATGGAGGGAACATCTCAGTCAATGACACAAAAGAAAAAAAAACAAATCGTTCCACTGCAATGTTACATTAACTGTTCCATCTGTCATCTATGATGCAACCCAATCAGTGGTAGTTTATTTTTGATTTGAAACATCTTATGGCGCGACTTGGGAGTAAAATCGATTCATGAAAGCGGAAATGACCAAGCGGAAGTGCGAGACGGAAATTGGCCTGTCGCCATCGCTATGCCGCCGCCTAAAACTCCGCAACCACTCAACCGATTCGAATGAAATTTTGTGGGTGGGTATGGTTGGTTATTACTTGATGGATAGGATAGTTTTGGACCCGATAGGTGGCGCTGTTGCCGATCTTCTTTAGCACTCAACCAATTTTAATGAGATTTTGTCGGTTTGTATGGTTGTTGGAAATATATATTTTTAAAATTTTTTCAACTGAATTTTCAAAGTGAATACTTATATGGGAACGCTGGAGTAACTGAAGAAGCTAGGTTTTACACACACACACTAAACTACTGAATCATTTGACGATATGAAAACAAAATGTAAACAAAAACTCTGACATAGAAATAGAAAATTTTGGATTGGATTGTGTTATGAAAACTTTTTAAATTAATAAGCATAATTATCTTCTGCGCTGAATCAAGATTATAATATTATAAAGATTTGGTTTTTAAATTAAATTTCAACTACATACAACACAGTTCAATTTAACATCTACATTTAGCGAGAAAAGTTTCACATCTGGCGTGTGGTCACAAGCACGCTCTCTTTTTTTGTGACTGTTTTCGTCGTAAAAAACGACTAAATTTTAATAATTTATTTTAGAAAGTTTAAAAATGTTGGCTTATTCTGCCAAATCTTTTATGCAGAAAACATTAACATGCAGGCTGAAAGGAATAAGCTTTGAGTTATACTAAATAAATAATTGTTTAAAAAATACCTGAAGATCTTTTTTTATGGAAAAAGAAAACGAAAAACTACGACCGGGCAAAAGGAAATATATTTCGTAAATTGTTCCAATTTGTTCATTAGAATTTTAGCATTCACCTTATCCAATCTAAAGAACTGAATAAATTGCGCATCAGGAAGATCAAACGGATTACTATTTGATTTTAGTTCCAGCAAAAGTGATCGGTGTTTTCGGCTAGTCAAAGAATATAAATTCCCAAATTACCTATTTCCAATTATTATACTTGTACACACACCTCCTTTTTTAAGTATTTCATTGACGAAGAATTATATAGAGAGCCATTTCAATCCAAAACTCACTGATAAAAGTCACAAAATTCTGTTCTGGCTTTAAAAGATTTTTGACAGTTCGAACTTTTGTATGGGAATTCATAACAGAATACCAGGATAAATGGATAAAAGGTTTTGCCGAATAGTCTCAATTATTTGCAAGTGCAAAGTGAGGTATGTTTAAAAATTCAGTTTACAAGCAGCGCGGAGCTTAAATAAATTTGTATTTTTATGAAGGCGCCCTTCTTTACTTTTTACGATGCACACTTTGGGAACCCCTGGTTAAATTCATAAGGAAAATTTAAACAAAAAGATTTAATAAAAAACTTCACAATTGATTGTTCAAAACACAATAATAATTTTTCAGCTATTTTTATTTTTTTTTTTTTTTGTTTTAATACAAAATTTAATATAAACATCACATTTGATTGTTCAAAACCAATTTTTCGGTTTTTTTTTTATTTTTTTTTATGTTTTTTGATGAAATCAATTTGTACTGGCAACAAAGTGACAGTCGGTTGTTCTGACAGACAATGAAAGGCGCGGTGTTCCACAGGGCTCTTTGCTGCATCACATATTGTTTTCAATAGTACATAATTGCTGACCATTCCTTTACGAGACGCAATCCACCGCATTCCTTCGTGGGTGACAGCATTCTTGATTGAAACTTAGAACGCCAATGAATTCCTAGTTAATCTTGACTGGCTTTTTGATCCAATTCTGCGCAAATTGCAAACGGAACGTAAAGATCGTTAAGGGATTTGTTTGGGCGCCAGTTATATGAATCTTTGAACTTCTCTTCTCTCTCGTGTCTTTATTGAGACACTTTTAGAAGGTGGCAGCCAAAAGAGCTCAATTGTACCTATTCAAAATTGGTTCCATACGATACTGTCATTATACATATACTTGCTCAAAATTGTAAAATACGAGAGATTGTTGAAAGATAAATAAAATAGGCAAGAAAAGGTCAATGGCTTAGATTCATGTGCCGGTATAGAAATATCAGTAGTCGTAAAATCCTAAGCATTTGTCAAAGGTTGGTTTGAACAACCTACTTTCTCAGCCAAAAGAAGCTGCTGTTGCGTGCCGAAAATACAGTCAATATAAAAAATACAAATACAATATGACAATGGCTGTCGAAATATTAGTAATGTAGATACATATTTCCAAAGGACTACAACTAACAACAAACTATGCGCAGAAGTACAACCTGTTTGCAAGTAGCTGGGGCGCAAATAAAACGGTATTGGTTTCCAAAACAACCACCGTGACTGCACAAGTATAGTAGACAAGGCTTTTAAAGTCCGAAAAGCAAACAATGAGTTCAACTAAACCTCTGTCATTGAAGACAACTTCCAAAGGACTAGTTACGGATCATATCCCATTCAAGGTTTACCTGGAAACTCTTAAATCCAAGTGATCCCTGAAAGCTACGCCTGAAAATATGCACCATTTTTGTCAAATCAATCAAATTAAGTACAAATCCGTAGGTTACAGTCCGCTAGAGCTGGCCGTTCATATTTCATTCACTTCGTCCTAGTTTATTTCTGAAAACCTACACCAACATCGACGCATCCCATCTTCAAGTCGACTGATAAGGACCCTTCTATTGATATTCCCATTTCAAACCCCCACCCCGACCATGAAATGTGAATAATTTTCAATGCACAACCCCAGAGAATGACAAGAGCGTCTATCTCCTATACTGACGTCTATCATTATACTGTATAGTTCGTGCCGCAATCCAATTTATTAATATTTGACAATTGGATGACGTATATGCAATACGCAATTCACTTTAGGTCTCTATGTCGCACCTGATTCGAAGCCGGCAGAGCTTCAATCTGATGATGATACAATTCGTTTATATTACCCCCGGGGGAGGCATTGCAGCCAACTGCCGTTTCACGCCCGATGCACCGCATACAATACAAATAGGCGAGCATTCTGTTCAAATATTACTCAGCTAATATGCATAGCTAATTGAACGCGACCGCATCTCTGTCGTCCCTGTTGCACAAATGAATAAAATTATAAATCCAAAATAAATTTATTATAAAACTGAATCAGGTGTCTGACACACGCACTTGCTCCATTAGCGCCACCTACACATGGTATGGTGGATGGGTGCCGCAGCCGCTGCAGGGATCCACTTTGCTGGCGGTTAATTACATCCAAATCGGCTGGAAAGTCTTTTTGTGTAACGGATAATTAAAGTGATGAAATAAAATTAAGGCCCACGCCATATACGAGGATGGATCGGATTTAATAGACTATGCGCCGCAGAGTCACGTTCGCCCAGCGGAGCAACAACCCAACGTGTATATACAGCTCATACGTGTGGGGGTAGTTAAATACCACAGAGCACGGCCGGCATAGAAATAGCACGCGAAACTAGTCCCTCCACCCGCCATGTACTCGTACACCATCCCCAGGACTGGTTGTTGTCGTCGGATCGTGTGAGCTTTCAAAACCCCCCGACGTGCCATATTATAACTCATCATTGTTCAATGTGTGCAGAGTTGCACTATACCACTATACGTACCTGCGGGCATATTAGGTCACACGCGTATGTGCTGGCACAATGACGTCCCGCTTGTAGTTATGGTTTTATGCTTCAATTTGTTATTTCAATTTTTACCCATTTGTTTCGAATCCACACTCGCTAATCTGTTATTTGTTTGATGACTTGCAGATACGAACTGGCATGGTGACTGTCAGCGATGGCAAGAGCAAACCAGAACCGCTAAGACTGAATCTGACGATGGAGCTGTTGACGTTGCAGAAATTGGAAATCGTAACGCCTACGAATCCCATGCTAAATGGGCCGCCCACAGAATCTAAGGTGAGTTTTATTTTTTTATAGTACTAGGTATATACCTCGGGTTAAGTGGTGCCAAGGCGAACGAGTTGTAATAATAATTGCGTAAGGTGTGGTAATGAATGCTTGTTTAATAACGAATACGGAACCGAGTGTATGTAGTTTGTAGCGTGCGCAAGATAATCGCAGTCAGCTGGTCTGGAGAGTTGATACGAAGCTTGGTATTAGGTTCGGCGTTATGGTAGTTTGAAGGGCTATAGAGGTGCTCTGGGGGAAATTTAAAATTGATTGCCCAGTTGTAAGGGATATCCTTTAACTAAGTGTTGTTGATAGCCACTTCAGGTATTGTACATTGCATGTCGTATGCAATTCATGTATGAAGAACGAATTATGGGCATTTTGTTATGAAAGATTCGCTAGCCAATATGGATTTGGAAAGTACCCAAGTACGGAAATAAAAGTGCAAACCTTTTGCGTTGCTGGCCATATGAAAGATTTTGATTTTGAGGCAGATACTGAGGGAAACTTATGCTTTTTCAGTAATGGCTTCGTCCTTGATAAATTTGAAGTCTATTTTCAGGTTTTTTTTTTTTTTGGTAAGGATGTCGAACTTTTTCAGCGAAACACTCTCAATGGTGAGTCGGGTTGAGGGCGACATTTTTTGCGTTGAGTTTACCCTAGGAAACTGTAATAACGACTTCGACGACAACGTCTGTCTGTAAGTTTTCCTCAGTAAAACAAAGAAAAGTAGGATCGGAATGCAGCAACAATGCACTCTACTTTTCACTTCTCGATTCAAGCTAGATATTTATCTCAAGCACTTGTGATCTCGAAGCAATAATCAAGCTCAAGACTGATTGATATGGAGGGGAGGTTTTGGAAAGAAGGCACCATAAAAACAGCAACTTAATAACGCTGGGCATATGAATCAAATAAAAAGAACCGTACCTCAATGAAACAATAACGATTTCATAAACGCAATCTTACCCAAGAAATCGTCAAAAGAAAGAGCTGTCCATGGAACTGTTAAAAATAATATGTATCTGCTTTCAGGGGCTGCTGTCGTACTGCGAATGTAAACTTAAATACACTGCTTTTAAATTATTTCCACAATTGAAGAAAAAAATTAAAAACATGGTTAGGTAAAGAAGGTTTTCGCTTTCGTGTAGATTTCTTTCGTCTTATTTTAAACAAGCTAACCCGTGCTTGCCTTGCTTCACCCTCCTGCAACTTTTAAAACAAAGATCGAACTACATCGAACAGTTTTTTTTATAAATTTGTATAAATGTGTTCCTACCCTTGGACCTTTCTGAAAGCAATATAAAGCAAAAACAAAGACAATAAAAACAACAACGATTAAAAGTCAAATGTCGACGAAAAGGAAGCAACAGCAACAACAACTTGACACACGAATCCCACCAGCCCATTTTCAAACTTTTGCCAATGAAGAACACCTGAAAATGTGTTCAAGGTGCATGTGTGCGCTGAAAAGACACGACTGCCCATTGAAGTGCAAAACACTTTAGAGTGCGCACATATACTCGTACACAAACTACTGCATCGATACTCACTGCTGCATGACTACTGACAGAAGTATCCACTGAAGGAAAATTGTGGGCGATGTTTTGAATAATTGTTTTGAAAATTGTTTAGCTTCAGGATAATGCAGGAGGATGTTTTATATCTTAAATGAATCAGGGGAAAATTTACTAAATTCAGCTATTACTTTTATTTTTCAATCCGATAAGTCATTATTGAGCAAGGTCTGCATAAATAAAACTTTCCTTACATATATTGTAAGAAGTATGTTATACTTGGAGATAAAAAGTATCCTAAAGCCCGACCCAGAACATAAGCAATCACTATGCCAAGTTTTATCAAAATCCGTCCAGTAGTTTCTGCGTGATGCGCGGTCATGCATTTTTTATTTTACAGTTTTATTATATGTAGAGATGATGCGGCATGCTTTTCGTTTCGTTTTTTTTTTTTTTAAAGATTCCAACTTTTATTAAATGTTGCATGAAGCATAACGTTGAAGATTAAACGTTTTCATTTAACATAACACCGATAATTACGAAGATTAACCCGCACAGTTAAAAAGTTGGACTTCAACGAATTAAAAAAAAGGTAAACAAGATATAGCAGGAGTTCTGTTGTGAAAGACTCCATAACCAGGACGAAACGGATTCAGTTTGTCATAAAAAAACGAAGATTCCATAACACAAAAAAAAACACAAGTCTAACAAGCGCCTGTTGAAAATGCTACCAATTGATAGTAAGCATTGATCTTGTTATTTTCTTTTATTAAATTCTACTGCTATTGTCAACATTTATTTGTGCTAAAAATAGGTACTTGTGGAGTTGTTACATGACTTTGAGTGAATTTTAAAGTAGAATGATCCTCTAAAAAGACAAAGTGCCTTCGGGGTCATGCCCCGTAAATGGAGGATGTAGAGTCCAATTCATTATGCAGAAGCAGCAGAGATGAGCCCGAGGTTATTCTGAGAGATTCCAATGACAAAATTCTTCGGTAAGGCATGCGGGACAGAAATCGACGAATATGTCAATGTCAGTATGTGAATATTGAAAAATTCACTCATTGGACTAGTTTTTGAATACAACATTAATAGAATGTCCCATTTTCCCTGCGTTTTCCATAAATTTTTCAAACATCTCGGTACACGATTTCAGAACGAATGTTAGCCTTGAGATCGTCAATGGTCTGAGGCTTTCTGACGTACATTTTTCTTTTCAAATAACCCCTCAAAAAGAAGACCGGAGAGGCTAAATCTTGAGATTTAGGTGGCTAGTCAATGTCGCCATTTTTGACGGCAATCGGCGTTTCGGAAAACTTCTTTGACCGAAACAAATGCAAATCGTCCTTTCACTGACGTGAAAATGCTAAGCGACGTGACGATACGACAATTGCGGTTTCTCGGCACGACTGTCTCAGTTCATTGGAACGCCTTGGGCTTTGATGAACGGCATGTCGACCATTTCCCACTGTTCCATGATCCGTACTCCAAAAAATTCAACACCAAACAACGAATAGTGTTGTCAGACGGTGCTTGTTGGCCACGACATTTTCGACGATATTTACGTTGAGTTAACACAACTGAAAGACTATTTTTAATGTCAATGTCACTATTTCCGCACGCTGCGTTTGCCAGTGAAGCGATTCATGTTTAAATTGTACTGAATTGAAGTTTCAAAAATATATCTACCATAGTCATTCGGTTGATAAATGTCAAACTTAAATGCTGGCGCACTCTGTACTTCCAAAAGTTCCAATGAAAAAGCGCTAAGTTCCTGAGTGTGGAGAAGGGTCAGCGAGACTCTGATCCGAATCTCAGCAAACGGAAAGTAGCAGCAGCGGGTAAACCTAAACAGTAGGTTGCGCAGGTTAAGACAGTTTTCACTGCCAATTTTTTAATGCACAAAATTTAGCGGCAAAAATAAATTTCAAATTCAATTACCGTGCGAGAAGTCTTGCAGACCAAATAGGTTAAACACTTGGATAAGATTAACCCCTCATTTGGATAGGTATACATTTTTTCTTGTCAAGTTACGAAGCACTAGACTGGAGGATTTAGACGAAACTGGTTCATTGTCTACCAGTTGTAACCAAATCTTTAGTTTACTACATATTGTAAGAGTCCCATTCGGTTTTTTATTTGCAAATAATCCTCGTTGAGTTAGATGGATTTGCATTTTAATACTCCTTACGCTTTTACGACTGATGGTTGACGTACCTTCCCCCGTTAACGGGATTTCATTTTGTGCTGACATTTAAATCGCGCAGATACCTACTAAAGGAAATCCATGACCCGAGTTGTTTATGTCAACTTAAATGCCTTTCACGGTGTTCCGCGCGATTGGATGTGATCGATTTTTTTTTTTTTTGGTTAAATTCAACCATCCCAACAGCAACAACCTATGCCAACAGAATACTGTTAGCCCCTGAAGAGAATTGCGGTAATCGATAGCAACGAATGGCACATGGCCACCCCCCGGTGGCCTACTTTAAACGGATAAATGAATTCGTGTCCTCTTTTACAGCAAAGGTACACACAACATTCATGCCAACTCATCGTTGTTAACTTTACGATGAATAGGTGAGGTTAGATTTCCTTAAATTGGTGTGTAGGTACTGTTGGAAAGTGGGACTGTGCTAGGACCGCAATCGTACCCTTCGATGATAATTGACTTCATGAAGGATGTGATTTAACGCATGGAATGGTCTTTCATGGATTAACTAAACGAGGTTCAACTAAATCGCTTCAATGGTGGCATGAAACTTCTGTTTCAGTTTTTGTTTTGTTGGAGGAACATTATTATTCTCAACTTGTGCATAATAAATAAAAACCTCCCCAATACAACCTGCTACAGCTCGACAGGAGAAGCAGTCCCCAGTTATAAAAAATACGCTTGTACGTGTTTCTAAACCACCTCCCAGCTGCTGCACAGCCCGCTGTATATATCTACATAGAGAAAGCGGTTCATTATATTTCCAATTAATATTTAAGGCTACACAGTTTAGAACGATACGGTGCTCGAAGCAACACAACACGCAGCTCCATTTCCACCCGACAAAAGTTATCTCCCCATATTTGTTCCAAACACACACACACACACAGTGAAGCCGAAATATAAGGCGAAACTACATCATTATTCATTTATCTAACCAGCTATCCTTTGGCATCTCAACTTGAATTTAAAATGTTTTATTAAAGAGGCACACGTTCTCGATTCATTAGTTATTCACATACAGAAACCCAGATCGACCGTAGGCGGCCGCACATCAGTATCAGTGGAATGCGATGAATAAAAATCACAAAATGCGGTACTTGAGGTGTCGCTTTGGTGTTGTACCGCTCTGACCCACATTCCATTGGCTGAGCAACGGAGTCGGAGTGAGTTAGTCTATTCACTACAAACACCAACAAAACAAAATAATTCCATTTTCCCCTAAAGTATCCTTTGAGTGTGTCCTGTTTGCGGAATGGGGCGACGTGCTCTCAAAGAATCCATTCCTGCTGGTGTAAGTTCTTCCATGGCTGGGGGGGGGTGGGGGACTTTTAATTGAATGGTTTTGTCGATTTTTCGATTTTTTGATTCCGAAAAGGAGAGCAGCGAATAGGTAAAGAGTGCGCTGCAACTTATTGGAACAAACAGAGCAAATATTTAGCAAAGTAGTTCATCTTTGAGCATGTTTTTTACTCGACTAACAGAGGCAGGGGAAGCACATAAAGAGGACGTCGGTAAATCTGTAATCCAAAAGTGATGTTTATCTAATTGAACGGTCTGTGCAAAGAGGAGAAGTGTGAGAAAAAAAAAACGGGTTAGGATCTGTGAGTCATATCTATAGAGCGCAGGGGGTTAGCTCAATCTGGGGCATGGTGAATGGCGTATTGAAAAAGAAAGGCACTACCCGCCATACCTGATGGCCAGTTCAGGTGAGGGAGAGCGAGCCATTCATCATCGTTAATTGCGAGTGACGTGTGCGGTGTGTTTTTTTACTCAACACTATCTGTGTGAAAGAGGATGAAGCTCGGACGTTTGGCACTTTCTACACGGAAGGTGGTGATAAATGTGGGAAATCTACTGTATCTACTGTAAAATAAATGGAATATGTTAACAGATGTTTGCAGCGGATGAGAATGGAAGCTCTTTTGTTTTTTTTTTTTCTTGGAATTGCTTTTTTGAATGTTGGACATTGTTTTAACTCATTTTTTGGATGTTTTGTACTTTAATAAAATCAAATTAAATGCGAGCAAATATTCATTAAGCGAGACGGGAGATTTAGGGATAATAGATTTGACAATATTTTACTTACTACAGTCGCGTATGTCATTTGATTTTTTCTAATAAACCTTAACGCGTTAGCTATGTCCTTCGAAACCGACAAAAATATAACAGAAAATGCAAAAAGCAAATGATTTTTGCAAGCGACTATTGGGAAGCGTGTGAAATTTCTGAATGAGGACTGAGGATTTTTTTCATGTTTTTAGTTCATTTAGTTGACTAAAAGATTGAAAAAAAAAAACTAAATGAAACTGCATAACTAGTTAATAGGAATGTGCACGACTGGGTCACTCAAAACCTTATCGTTTATCAAAAGTTTGGGTGTTTGTTTTTTTTTTATTTTACTATGTTAGTAGGTAAAAATCAAAAAAGCTATTCTAGATAAAAGAAAGAAATTTGTAAACTGAATATTTCAATGACGAGTGTCGGAATCGGAGTTTCTAATTTAGTAAACTCACTCTAAGTGGTTGTAATTATTTTAAGGTGGGAAATATGGCAGAAAAAGGAAGAAGTGTCTAATATTTAAAAAAAAAAAATAATTTTTAAAGTTTTATTGCATTTTTTTTGCAGCACAGTTTTACAAAAATATAACGTATCATAAATTCGTAAATGGAAGCGTATCGGAATCCCGCTTTTCAAAAAGTCCGAAAAAAAAGTTTTAAAATCCAGTCTGCTTAAATACTGTTTTTTTTTAAATACCGTCTTCTAAAATCCCGATCTATTACAATCCCGCTTTTTAAAATTCCGTTTTTTTACAAAACATTGTTATCAAAAAAATAGATGTTGATTATATGCGTTTTTTTCTTGTATTGTTATATATTTAAAAATAATCGACCAAAAAGAAAATGCATCTGAATGTTTTTAGATTTTACTGCAAGCACACATTTGTTTTTGCTTACACATTCTACATTGATATTATTTATTTCTTAATTTGTGACTTCCTCTAAAAATCATAAATGTTAAAATAAACACTCATTGCCTAATTTATTTTAATTTTCTTACTATCCCGCTTTTACAATCAAAAGTAGTTGCTTTATTTTAAAAAATCGCAAGAGTAGTTGCGGGATTTCAAAAAAGTGGGATTATAAAAAGCGGCTTATCAAAACCAACCCTTCGTAAAACACGGCTTCATTTTTTTTTAACAAAGTTTAGGATCTTATTTCGAATTTTTATGTTGTCCTAAATATAATTATATGTATGTAGTTTGGTAAAAATCTTTAGAGTGGTTCTAGGAAAATTATTCGCATAAAATAGTAACAAATATTGCAATGTTTTGTTTGAAGAATACTACTGCCCAAATATTAAGCTAAAAACTGAGCATAAGATAAAGTTTAAAATAGAAGAAATAATCAAGTGCGCATCAAAAAGTTTAATGTTATATAGCTTGCTGTATGTAGATTTAATACTTGGCTTCGCGGTCGCTTGGATGGAATCCCCTAGTTCACTAATACAATTAAATAGTAAATCAATTCACAATTCAACTTACTTACCTATAGGTAGAGCTTCTGGGCATACCTAAGCCTGCACCAGTTCATATTTTCAGTTATTAATATCTGCGTCCAAGTGCGCACTTTAAGCTAGCTGAGTTCCCATTTTACTTGTGCTGATTTTTTCATTTACTATATCACCTTCGGATCGAAATCTGGAAACAGATTCACTCTACTTCCTAGCCTTGTTTCAACAGTTGGTAATTTAAATTACTGCTAAATCTCCTCTTCCTAATCCGATTCACTCATAAACAAAAAAAAAAGTTAGTTCAACGACATAACACATAGGTCTCACAGGAGTGAATTCACAAGTTAGCTCAGGGCAATTCCGCACTGGATACTTACTAGACGTTCGCAATGGGTTTTAAGAAACATTAGGGGATATTTTGTAAAAGTTTCCTGAGCTTCAACCACAAAAGATACCTCGGGCGACTTTCCATAATACTGCGCCCGCCACTTGGGACCGACAGCTTTTACACTGAAAAAGGCGGCATGATATTTCTATCCTCCTTCGGTAGTGGTGAGGGTCTTCTAAAGAGTTTTATAGCTAGTAGTCGCAGTGAATTAGTAGTTAGTGTGCTGGAATTCCGACTGGAATTGTTTCCACTGCGGCAGGCGCTAGTGAAACGACGCTTAAGTGTTTCATTTTTCGTTACGCTTTTCATTAAATCGCTGAACCTACAAAATTCCTATTTCTTTAAAGTTCGCATGCTAATTTTTCTCAAAGACTTCAGGCTCCTTTTTAGAACTTTCTTCCTTCTGGAAACAGACCAAAACTCAAAACATCCATTGATCCATTAAGAAGTAAATATGAAGGACAAACCCCGTCTTGACCATTACCAACCGATGTCACTAATCCAATCGCTAACCCAAAACCCATGCCATGTTCTATATTATTTGATTCCTCACTAAAGGTGGGAAACAAGCCCGCCTTTAGCTGTGGCCCCGCCTTACCACTGCTCATGGCGTTCACAAACAAAATAGAATTATCCTTTCCTCCTGATGGTGCACACACAAATTATGTTATGTTTCGCTCTTTGAAAATGGTATCAAATATTTTTTTTTATTTCTCTCTCTCTCTCTAGGAACGAATGGTTCAAATAACCCGACAGAAAATGGGCGGACTCGGCCTCAGTATAAAGGGTGGTGCGGAACACAAGCTTCCCATTCTCATATCCCGCATTTATAAGGATCAAGCGGCCGATATCACTGGACAATTGTTTGTAGGCGATGCGATTATCAAGGTAAATGGGGAATACATAACGGCGTGCCCGCACGACGATGCCGTTAACATTTTACGAAACGCCGGCGACATTGTTGTTCTAACTGTGAAACATTACCGAGCCGCCACACCATTCCTGCAAAAACAACGTGAGTATGACAAATATACACACACAGACACAAGGAAGTATGGAGGGAAATTGCATACATATACCGCTTTTGCTATAATTAGCAGTGGAAATGCATCTCCTTCCGGTCCTGTATCTGTATATCCATCCCTGGATATGGTGTGTGCAAATATTTAGATAACCATTTCATTTTGTTGTTTTTCCATCCTCTGAATTTTAGTTACAAAGGACACCCCTGACTCAGACAACGATGCAACATGTGCGGAACTGAAGGCTGACGAAGGATTCAAATCCTCGCTAAATAACGGCACAATAAGCAGGAGCTGTAGTCGACCTATGTCAATTTGTTCGGAGCCAGAGAAAAAGTGGGTCGATGTTATTTCAGGTGAGTTGGTGAGATGAGATGTTTAATTTTTTCTCTCTCTCTGTCCTCGCAATAAGATGGTTTCATATCTCGCTTCGCTCCATAGGATTTAGAATATGGAAAGCGCTTCCTGCTTTCACTCCATTCTTCGGTCTTGTCGTTCATTTTGTGTTTTTCATTGCTGCTGCTCTGACGGTTTGTTTATTTACTGTATTTGGTAAGGGACTGCGCGCTGTCATAGAAAACATTGCCAATTGTTTTATACCACATTTACTACTAACCGAACTAGAAAGGACTCCACAGAGGGAATAGCAACAGAGAGTGCGATAGATGTCAAACAACGCCAGGATTTGCGTGGGTAGTGTGGTTTTGGTTAGGGATACACTGAGCCGGGAATGATGCACATAAAGTTCATTCAAAAAAGGGGAACAAAACTTTCCTTTTATTTCCTGTTCGAAGGAATGTTGCCCAGGTTTCGTTTTGTATTGATGGAGTCTACCCCGAGGATGGCAAATAAGCAGAGTGTTCAATTGAAAAAGTGAAATATTGCTTCATCGGTTCGACGGAACGTTTTTTTTTTTTTTGTTGAAATTGACTGCAGTTGAGCTCAGTCTCGAAGGGCCTCGATGAAAGGTTTTCCCTAACCCAATCATGTAGGAATTTGGAAGATGAATGGATAGCCCATCAAAGTGGCTTCCTTTGTTAAGGGGCCGTTCTTTGGTAATGCAGTTTTCCGCTGGGAAATGTATACTTCTTTCGATTGTTTTCATTGACCGTAGAGTTGAAAATTGGGTCATAAGGTGGTTCACTTTTGAGAGAGCTTGTTTTTTATCTTTGTTCTAAATTCTTTGTGTTGCAAGGGATCCTAATCAGGTTTTCCTTTTTGGGTCTAGAGGTAGGTGCTGCAGTTATGATTACACAGTGGGGCTGTACATACTGTCACAGGACATTACAGGGTGTACCTTAAGTTTTTCTTTAGGAAAACTATGCCAAATAGCGAGTGTGCATATGTTTGCCAGTGTAACCATTTTTTAGTTCCCAAAGAAAAGTACTAACAATGGAGTTCTTTGGTAAAATGCGCCCACAAAAGTAGGCGTGCCTAAGAAGTTTGTGTGGCCAAATTATACAGAGGGACACAACCTGCGGCATTTTTTCGCTTTCTCAAGAATTCGTTACAAAAACAAACATTGTTTTGATCAAACTTCTTAAAAAGTGGGCGTGGCGCAAAAAGTGGTTTGTTGTTTGAATTGCTACAACGAATTTTGTCTACCTAGTTTGTGAAGAAAACGATTTTAAATTTTATAAATAAACAATTTTTTTCGCAAAGTTGTGAATTACAAGAATCTATTGATGACCCTTTTAATGACCTTTGATTACCCTTAGCTTCCGCCTAAACGGCTAGTCGGATTTGCGTAAAATTTTGTTTCTGACTACCTCATACTTACATCCCTAGACGGTGTAAGAATTTTTAGTCTAGCTCTAAAACTAATGGTACTTCCCATATATCGATTGAAATAGGTAAAGAAGCAAGTTTTGAGGAACCCAGTCGTGCACATTCTTTTAATACTTCTCTCCGGAAATAAAATGTTCCATCAGTTAAGAGCATTGTCTAAACAACATACCTGCCGGACAGTGAGACTTTTATGCCTATAAGTATAAAGAAGTTAATAATAAATAAATAAATATTTTGGCGCGACAGGTCTATGGCAGCCAAGGCCTAGCTTCTCACAACCATTCGTTTTGTGTGGGTTTTCAATTTTTGGGACGAATGGAAGGGATCTACAATTTTACGCCGAGTCCAAACGGCTAATTGAGAAGCTCATTCATGACAGTTTTACTCTCGGATGTTTGTCAGACGTTCGCGAGAGGTGGCGCAGTGGAAAAAAACCTTACGATGTAATTTGGCCCTTTCGGGACTCGAACCTGAGACCCCTCGCTTAGTAGCCCAACACACTACCACTAAGCCACTGCGCCCACTGCGCCATAAGGAAGTTAAGCAGGTTTTTTACCAATTCTCCCAGATAGTAGTAGTAGTAGTAGGCGTACTTAAATGGAGCTATCGTAAATGAAGCTTCTGTAAATATTTCCCAAGAAAGCAAGCCAAAAAACTTTGGAAAATGAATATTCTCGCGGTTGTCGTGTGCACTCTTAGAAAGCTTGAATGGCCTGCGTTCCGCGGAATAGTTTTTATAAGTTCTGCCATGAAAAATGCAAGGCATAAAACAGGATCTCCTACTCGCCTTAACACCAAGTCCCTGCAGATTCATATCTCTGGGCATTTGTTATTTGCCATCATTCGCATTAGAATTCTTTGCAAGGACTTCCCCCCACCAGGCTTACCCAAATTATCACATCGTCCGCTCCCTTTTGGCACGTTTCTAATTATTTCAAGTCAAGTCTCTTTAAATTGTTAATTCTTTGAAGTGAATGCTGCTCTTCCACACAGAAAGGTTCATTATTTTGGTCACCATGCGAACTAATCCTCTCAACTCAACTGCCTACGAAATTCATTTATTCTTGGTACACCTTTTCACAGACTATCAACACATCACAACGTACATATTCGACGCTACCCCGTCCTTCCTTAGTCTAATTAAATTAGAACGTTCCACTGCACACCGCAACGCTATCCATCCATACGCTCACTTAAAATGTTCACAAAACTCCACTACGTTCATTCTCTCTCCGATTTTTGCAACCGATTTTTGGCAAAAAGTGCTGCACATTTTAGTTGAGCTTGAGCTAATTGGATTACGGTCGGCTTTAGTATATGTATAGGTTAAAGCCCTTAATTAACAAAATGACCCCCGCGTCGAAAGTTGTAAAACTAATTTCAATTTATCCTGTTTTTTTTTCAATCTCTTTTTCGGTTATGGATACACCCGGATGGCAGTACCCCTGATGATGGCGTACGTGACTCGATATATCTACGGTACGGACAAACTGCGACCCAATGCCTTCGAAGTACGTGGCCTGAATGGCGTTTCGACGGGCATCATACACTGTGATGATCTAGCAATTTTGAGTCAATGGCTGAAACTAATAACGGACAATGTGGTCGGCTTAACACATTTGCAGGTGAGTGCGTGAGCAAATTCATAAAATCAATGTAAAATCGGGCAGGCAATTAGGGTAGGTACATGTATAATCTCCCGCAACAGAAGGGGATGGGGATTACGGGTTTTGGTCAAAAATTCGAAAGCTAACATCCGGTCATCGTCGTTTTGTTAACCAAAAAAAGGAGGTTTGCAAAGGATTTTCATCGTAGAGCTAGTCCTTTCTCGGCCGGAAGAATTGTTGTTATCGTCGTTGTTCTTTTTCATGTGGACGCCGCACTCCATGTTGGCGGAACAAATGTTTCCGGTGGATTTGGAATGTGAAAGGATTATGTTGCTGTGGGGATGGCACAGGATATAAACATTCGGACTGCATCAATCAGTGAGAGACTTTTAGAAACTGTTACAGCTGTGCATGCGGATAGAAGCTAAGCCTTAAGAATATGCACCAAGGATGATAAAATGTAAATAACCAGAGAACGTCAGGGGATTATTTTGCGAATTATTTTCAGAGTGTCGTGTGGTTTCATGTGAGAAAGGACTTTTCATTTCATTGTTTGTGGTAGTGCATATGGGAAAATGGTTGCATTTCTACTTTTCATTTGGCAAATGAATCAAAATGAACCCCAGTTTTGCTGGTTATAAGCCTCTTAGACTAATTGGGACTGCAGTTTAGAGTGCATCTTGCAAATGGGTCTCAACCAACAGGTTAAGTATGGTAAATGTGTACCTACATAAGTGTATGAAGCAAGCCAAGGAGATATTGGACATAATTTCTTTGTTTCAGACAGATTTAACATCATTGAAGCAAGCGAAAGCTTTTAAGACCTATTTCAATTTATGATAAAGATCCTTTCGGTCGAAGTGAAACCTCAAGTGTGAAAAGTGTGTGTGCTCGTCCTATTAGTATATGAAAGAGCATTTTCCCGTTACCTGGTAATCGATTTTGGTAGACTTCTAACCAGAGAGGAGACGTGTGCATTGTCTGATGCCAAAAGTCGACCTATGTTTTGGTAAAGAAGATTTTTAATTGCAAGTTTTAGCTCCCAGACTTTTAAGCAAAATTAACTCTGGTAATAATTCCCTGAACACGATTTATGCAGGTTCAACATCATTAGGCTACGGCTTTTTTACTATCAGACACATTTGAATTTGATTTAAACTGAAACAACCCTACAAATATGGAAGCAAATCGGCTTATTCGTTAGGCAGCATCTGAGAGACTGCCAGTCATCTACCAATTAAAGTTTCAATTCTGCTTAAAACCTTGGCAACCTTAGCTTTCCAAAGTTAATTAACTCGGTGCCAGAAAAGAATATCCACATCTTTATGACCAATTTTTGTAATAAGAGGTATGGATCAATAACAAAAAAGAAATGTCGGAGGCGTATACGTAACACTTTTCACATGTGGGTACAATTACTTTCATACGCCGATAACTGTTTCTTCGGGCTGAAAATGAAATGCTCTATAAAACCGTGATCCTACTAGTTTTGCTGTATGGTGTGATTAAGCTTGCACTATATCTAAAGCGGGTTACGATCCTCGGTCGTTTCGAAAGAAAGATTCTCCGTAAAATTGTTTGTCCCATCTTCGTTGAGGGCTTTCAAGAAGAAGATTTAACGACGAACTATATAGTTGTACAGCGATATAGCGATATCAATGTAATCGGGACAAGAAATGCCAACGCTAATTTATAATGACATTTCAGCTGTCAACTCTTTAGACAAAGCTAATTTGCTTGCAAAATATTTTGCTCAAGACTGCGCCTTGTCTTCAACTGTCGAATTTACAAATCCATTTTCGCACTCGTACAGTTGCAAGAGTACTTTACAATGTCAAAATAAATAAATCCGCTGGTCCAGACTGTATCTTCCCAAACTGCGTAATCTTTTTCATCTGTCCAATTCGTCTGGAATTTTTTCAGCCCGTCCCTAAAAAAGACGAATCTTATTCTCTCACCAATTACTGATCCATAGTACTTACGTCCATTCTTTCCAAGGTCATGGAAACGCTGATAAATCGTTAGCTTATAAAATGGATCACGGAAACTACTTTATGACCGGCAGTAAGTTCACAATCAACAGATCCACTTATCTCACCGAAAAGTGGAACCAATCTCTCCATCACTTCCTTGAAACGAAAATTGTTGCGCTTGATATTGCAAAAGCATTTGGCAAAGTTTGGCATCCAGCTCCTTTGTCGAAAATGCGTGCTTATGGGATCGAGTCGTCTCGTTTTTAATTCAATTTGTCTTGGATGGTTAAAAGTCTAAAATTCACCATTTAAATGCTACTGTTCCCCAGGGCTCCGTTTTGTCTCCGACTCTCTATCTGTAACTTCTAATCCAATTCACTCTTTCGCTGATGGAAGCATCCTCTGCTTCCATATGTTTTTTATTTTGAAATAGAAAAACAAATTTGTTGAAGAACTCAAACCTTTCCGCTCTGTTTTCTTCAAAGAGTCGTTTTTTAAATACATTTTTCAAACCACACCGACTTGTTTTCAAACACTACCGAATGTCGAATAATTTTCGAATGACAGTTGGCATAAAAACTACTGCACAGATTTCGATGAAACTTTTTTAAATGCTACTTAAGATTATGAGAAGGACATAGGCTATTCCTTTTATTATAATGTTTTTTTTTGCAGCGTTTTTAACAAAAACTTGTTTTTTTCTGACTTAAAGCCTTTAGCTCGCCATTACTCAATCAATGCAAACAAAACAAAATACTTAAGAAAGCCAACACTTCCATAATTATTTTAAGCCATCAATCAGCTTTCTGCGTAATCTAGAAGCTGAGCTACAACCCAAAATCTAACATTAAAAAACTAAATTATTTACGAAAATTATCAGCAACCGTTGTACTGCTTTGGGGTGCTGGGTGGCGCACATGCCACATACATTGCAACAAAAACTGCGTCGTCAAAATTTCTCCGATTAAGTGAAACGAAAAAGAAGTAATCGAGGTGAACAATGTTTTCCTGAGGAAATGCGCAGTTGGCTGATGTTGTTGTAAATATAAATATTTAGTTTTTAAGTTTCTTTGAAAGAGTATCGTTGAAGTAGTGTGTGTGAGTATGTGAGCGCTCTTACGTGATCATATGCTTTGCACTTTAATGGGCATCGGCATGCGTCTCTTTTCAGCGCACACATTCAGGTTGAACACATTTTCAGGTGTTGTTCATTGGGCACAATTTGGAAATGGGATGGTGGGATTCGTGTGTCCAGTTGTTTCGTTCGTGTTGTTTCCTTTTTGTCTACATTTGCGGTTGGTAAAAGGGAAAAAACAGAACTTTACGTATCTTTTTTGTGTAAACTTTTTAGTACGAATTCAAATTATGTTTTTATTGTCTTTGTTTTCAAAAACGTCCAAGGGAAGGAACATATTCATAAAAAACTGTTCGATTCAGTTCGATGAAAATACGTTTTGTATGCGGGTGCAGCAAGACGAATACGGGTCAGTTAGTAAGTCAATAAGGCCCCTGAACCCTGATGTTCGACCATAAAACTGAAACGACAACGTAAGTTAAGCTCATTAAATTTTAAATTCCGACCTTGACAGCATTATAAATTAGGGTTCAACCAACAGAGTGGAATTTAATGCTGTCTGCTGTTTATAAAGCGAAACCCCAAACTTCGGCCATTATCCATGAGTGACATTCGCATCACCGAAACCGAAAAACTTTCGACTCTCGTTACGTAAGTTTATAACAACCTTCGTTGGAACAATAATGTTCATTGGAATCTCCTATATTCCCTATGTCCCGTGTAGGCCATGTGGACAATTGGACATGCTCCGACCAATAAAGTCATTGATTATAACGCAGAGGGACAACGTTGTAGATAAATACCTCGTAGCAGTGGAAGGGGACTTCAAACTGGACTGCAGCTTGGAGGGCGTATTTTAAAGCAGTAAGCTGAAGACCGCGCCAACTTAAAAGACGTATTGGTTGAGGCACTGATCCACGCCTAACTGCTCTAACTGCGTTTTCCTTTCTCTGCTTACCTTACTGCCATCGTGTCGAGTTTACTGCAATATCCCTTTAAGCTCTTCATATTGTTTGACTCCATTAGTCCGTCTCACATCGGTAATTTTTGTCATTGTCCGTTTATGTTAGAGTGACTTTTCAAGTGTTGTACTTATCATAGACCCGATTCAACATTGGAGGGCAATAGTTGACTTTTCCCAATTTTTCGGGTGGCTGCAAAATCGTATATAAGAATTGCATTGAGGTACTCAACAATTTTGCTTTCTGCTTTTTCTGTAAAAATAAAATCTGCATTCACTTATCAATTTATCATCAACACTCTGCACACTAGTCATGAGTCTTTCAAACAAAATAAGAATTTTGTTCATGCCTCATATTTTATTCCATTTAAACATAGAGCCCTTAAAAACCCTTAAAAACCTTAGTTCAACGAAGTCGACATCTATCTCCAAGAGGAACCTGTGTAGTACATCTGATCAGCGACTAAATCTACAGAATTTTAAACTGCAATTGGTTAAAATGTATTCTTCACTGCACTGCTCATTCCTCATTCCCCCCCCCCCTCTATTCAGTTTAACCACACAAAAACAACTTGAGCTCATTTAAATCGCATAATCCACTTGAAAAATACCAAAAAGTATAAATCACAACAGCCAGATAGTTAAATGCGAAATGTTATTCGATGTATGCGCAAATACCACATCCGGCACATCCAACACATTCATAACATCCGCACAGTTATTTACACAAAATTGTCCCACGGTGCGGTACTTGGCGCATATTTTTCAATTTTTCAACCCCCTGACAATTAATTGAAATCTATTTACATAGAAAACAAAAACCAATCGAGACCGCATCCACTCGCGAGATTACAATCGAAAAATCATTGACATTTCGATTTGTATACACTCATATAAACGTGAACCCGCCCCCCAATGCCCTCTTAAGTACTAACTGGGTGTGTTTGGAGGAAGAAAAAATCGAAAAAAAATTGTTCGCCATAATAATAGTAATAACAATGAACTTTATAACCTCCGGAACGAAGAATTCTGGTACTGTTGACGCCCACCCTCCGTCACATCCCTGTATAGGAATGTTTAACCAATTTTTTACGATTTTCCCATTTCAGATGAAGCTGTACAATCGAAACTTTGCCGTTGGCGAACGAATCGAATACATGGGCTGGGTGAACGAGGGAGTCATCAACAACAACATCTCGTGGCAGAGCTACAAGCCCAGATTCCTGGTCCTCAAAGGCACCGAGGTTATGCTCTTCGAAGCCCCGCCGGTATGTATAACACTGGGATGGGAACTTTTGATTATTGATTGGGTGCCGATGTAGGGCGGCTCGGCTGTGTCTCTTCAAGTCTATTTTACTTTTTAGCCCTCAGGCACTTGCAGTATTTACATTGTTCATCCTTTTTAGAGGACTTTCCCACGGTTTGGGCGAAGTGTTTGTTGTCTTGTTGCCTCAGCGTTGACGGCGAATTTTTCCGTTCCCTTTTATGTAGAGGCTTCAATGTTTGCATTGAATTTGAAAAGTGGTCGTGCGTCTGTAAATCCCCATGTCGTGTTGTTTTTGTTGTTTGGAGGAGTCTCGGTCTCGGTTTCTGCGGGGGAACGTGCTGCTACTACTGCTGATGATGGCGATGATGATGAAAATGTAGGTCATGAGTTGGGGTGCTGAATTTTCTGGGTGAGTATAGGCCGACCGAACATATCCGAAGGATTTGTAAATGGGAACAAGGACTAACAAAAAAAAAGTTATTTTCTCTTTACCGGATATTTTGAAGAGGCATCGACAGTTTGTTCTCGGAATTAAGTTCAACGAGTGTGTGTGTGAGGACTTTAGACACACGAGTCCAATTTATCAAACGAACACGCGTTGTTTTGCATGTTGGACAGAATTGAGGATGCCCGATAAAATCGAGTGCTTATGAAAGCATCCGACTGTGTATATGCGGCGAGTATCTGGTTTATGGTGACGTGTAACAGTTTCTACTTGGGAGGGGTTGTTTGTTACCAATATTTACAGGGTATTTTCTCCCGATGTATTTGGGAGATTTAAAAGTCACAAAAGTGTGACAGCTAGATAATTGGGTACAGTGTCTTGTCCTGGTTTTGGCTGCGTGGTAAATTACGCATCTATTTTTATAACAGCCCTCAGAAGGGTGTACATAAAAGTTTGGGTTAAGTATACGAAGTTGGTTTTCGGCTGACATGACAGAAAAGTTTACAGTAATCAATTTTGAATTTGTCAGCATCAGCATCGTAAAGTGAGTTCTTTGGGGTGATTTTCAGCTTACTATGGGCTTTTTTGAACAGACACACATGTAAGACCTTTAAATCTACCTACAGATGATCAGAGGAACTTTATGAAATTAGGCCCTCGAAATATGATACATTATGTGCCCTATTGCCAACCGGAATCTTTCAAGACTCCTTTTCGAACTAGAGTACCTATTGAATTTTTGAATTCACTTCAGAGGATATTTAGTGCAAAATTTATACCTCTGTTCAAACATATTCGGGCAGTGTTTAACCTTCGAAGATTAACCTTTTCCGAGAGGTGTATATAAGTAGAAAAAAAACCTCCGGCAGGCTGGACAACTTTTTTCGAGTTGATCACCTAATGAGCTCTGCCGCAAGATTGTTTTAAGCCTCGGCCAAAGGGATAAATCTCTAATGGCTATCTCAGAATAATTATGTATGGATCCTGTTTGGGTTGTCGACATCGACCTAGATTTCCGCAATTTAGTCGACTTCAGTCGGTTTAGACATAAATGCTCCGGCTCATAGAGTCATGCAGTCGATCCCTTACGGAGGAAGGCTCCTAAATGACGCTCCCTCATAGAATAGATTACAAAGGAACTTGAGTGTGCTATTTAAATTTAAAAAGCCGAGATTGCTAAAAAAATGAACGCTTTAAAAGACTAAAAAGTGTTTATCTTTCCTTTAATAAAATAAGAAAAAATAAGAAGAAAATAAATTCTTACTCTTATTCAATTGAACCGAAAGCAATAGCACGGGCTCCTTACCGGAACCATTCGTCACACAAAAAGTTCAAAGCTATTTTACGGGAAGTCAAGTTGTCCATTTATTGTTAGCCTTAACGGCCACTTGAAATCCCCATCAACAAGTCGCTTTAGTCCAACAACATTTCCTCTGCAGAGGTTATGATAAAAAAGTTCAGTATGACAGTATGACAACGTCCCAACGTGACAACTGCCAAGTAAAGTGTGTTTTTAAGAGGAATAGAAATTTACTTTATTCGAAAGACAATCTTCTGGCATTTGAATTTAAATATGATTTTTATCATATGCCCGCCACGGCTGGCTCGGACGTAGTCTAATCTAGAGGTCCAATTTTCGATGACTTTTCCAACATTTGCGGCAATATATCGGCAACAACTGGCGAATGTTGTCCTCCAAGTTGTCGATCGTTTCGGGTTTTTAGGCATAGACTATCGACTTCACATATCCCCACTGAAAATAGTCAAGCGGCGTTAAATCGCACGATCTTGGAGGCCAATTCACTTGTCCGCAACGTGAAACTATGCGGTAACCAAACGTTTCTTTCAATAAATCAATTGTGGCACGAGCTGTGTGACATGTTGCCCCGTCTTAATGAAACCACAGCACACCATTATAGTTGTTCAGTTGGTGAACGAAAATTTCCGCAAAATATTCCATAATGTGAATGGAAACATGTCCAATTCCTGTACACGATGGCGGATAGACTTATTCGGGTCTTCCTCCACGCTACGCTTTACAGCAGCAATGACTTCTTCTGTAGGTACGCACTGTACGACATCCCTGTGGATGCGTATTATCATTAACAGTAAACGTGGTGCGAAAACGTTCCATAGTTAAACGAATTAATTGCTCTGACGTAAGATTATGTTGACCGTAAAATGGACGTAGTGCGCAATACGATACGATATGATTTTCAAAATAAAATTGCACAATTTGGAAGCGCTGTCAGTCTATTCATGTTGAAATGTCAAACCAAATTAAAAATAAATCACTTGGCAGCTGACAAAATGGCCGTCACGTAAAATAGTGTTGCCAACTTAATATTCTATACCTCTAAAAAACCACCCTTTACTTGTACTACCCCTACATTTCTGTAGCGAGTTTCTACAACCTTCACTTTTTTCTCCAACTCAGTGCTAACCCAACAATGACTTGTAAAGACATTCGGCCTAACCAATAATCAACTTAAGTCTGGCAGCTTATGCAAGGACTCCACACTTTCCTGAACCAATAAACAAATATAGTTGTAGGGTCAATTGTTAAGGGGACTTACATAGGGCACAATATTATGCAATTTTGTATGGAAAATATTGCCATTGTGAGTTCGAAAAATAATACAAAAAATGGCTGACTGACTGCCTGATTGACTTTGATCGGTCACATGAATAGATGTTTCAGTTGACGTTTATGTTGGTGACTGAGTAGTAAGTTGAGAGTTCGCACAAGTTGTAAGTGTACTCATGTACAAAAAAAAAACTCACAAGATCGTCAATTGTAAGGGTTTTGTGACTTGTGAGGTATCAGTGGGGCTTCCCACAATCGGTGTGTTATTTTAAATTCAAGTAAAAGTTCCCAATTTTATTGGTTGGAATACAAACGATTTACACAAATTTATAAATTTATTTTTGATTTATTTTTTAAACACACACAAAATCATTTTCTACGCAAGGATCAAGCGTGTGTTTTTTTCGTGTGTTGACAAAAGTTTATAGTTTGTTCAAAGGGAGTTGAAACTTCCCAACATGCGCAATAGCATTTCCCTAAAGACGATATTTTTCTTTTAACGCATTTTTTTTATAAATTAAATGGTTAATGCTCTTCTCTACTTTATCTTGTTTAACTCCTCCTTTTCCTTGTCTACTTTTCCAACAGTTTAAAGGCGTATTCCGATTTGCAACCAGGGAATGAGTTCTTACTAAAAAACTTAATTTTATATTAATTTTGGATGTTTCCAAGGCCCTTTGAGAGTGGGTGTAATGCTTGGACGGTTGAAGACTTTTTCCAAAAATTGTGGGTACCTTTGGCGAACAAATTTGAGGGGAATGACAACTACGAACACAAATAATCAAGGACTCTGGTAAAGAGCGTGATAATGAAAACAAATGTAAATGATTTTGAATAATTTTATCGCACTAGGAATTGTTTATTTGTAACGTTGCTATACAATTTTACTAATGCTGCCTTTTATACGATCCTGTCGTGCAAATTACTTTCGTATCGTCCAAAATCTGAGTTTGCCCATCCCCCTTCAGAAAATATTTGTTTTCTTTACCAGGGAGTGAACCACGAAACGCACGCTCGATCTACCAAAAGCGCCAGCTCTCTAGCTACAAAAGAAAATAGAAGAGAGGGGAGGATACAAATTGCGTTGCCAAACAGCAAGCGGCAAGTGGCATCATCTTACGAAAAAAACCCGAACTGAGCCTTAAGCTTTAAAAAATTGCACAACATATACCTAGTATCGGCAACATCAACATTTACGCGAAGTTCAATTTATTGGCGCAGGGACATAACTCCAGGGGACATAAATCCATTATGGATTTATGTCCTATTAAGGTGGGACATAAGTCCAAAATTGTATTATGGACTTATGTCCCACGTTGGTGGGACACAAGTCCATAACTTTATTTATGGATTTATGTCCCTTCTGACATGTTTTGTTGGCTCTGCGAAATTAGGCCCCAATGAAATAAAAAAATATAAAATAAGAATACAAAAATTATTACAGGAAACAACAACAGCGATTTTTAACAAAATTTGGAATGTTATTACCTAGTTAAAATTGGGGTCTTATTTCAATATGAAATAAGTCCCAAATAAATAAATGAAAAAACCCCAAAACTATAATTTGGGATCCTATTTAATTTTTCTTATTTTTGCTAAAATATGAAATATAATCCAAGAACTCCATTAACAGTTAATTTTCTTATCTGCAGGTGTTCTTTGACTAAGTATTTGATGCGCGGATTTTTGTACAGATGTACAAAAGTACCGTTATAACATTAGTTCAGTGATAGTTTTGTATATTTAAAGACCAAAAACATGCTTTTTGTATATTTTCGTCTTTAAAAATAATAAGCGAAATACCTAATGAAAAATATACCACCGCCGAATAGAGATATTCAATGGACGGAACTTTTTAAAATAGTTCCCAAATGTTGCTTTAACCAGCTTCTTGCCATCTATATTCATTATTTTGACGAGGTAATGAGGGTATTTTTATTATTTATTAATGTTTAGTTTCTAAAAATCCAAATTTAAAATTATTTACAAATTTGTTTTCAGTGATTTAATCTTAGCGCCGCAGGCGAAAATTTGGTACAAAAAATCGCGCGATTTTTTGTACCAAATTTTCATTATTTCTTAATGTTGTAGATAGTTTATTTTATTAAAAATCCAAATTTTAAACTATAAACAAATATGCTTTTAGTTGTTTGCGTTATTTTTCTTTTTAAATGAATGAAAATGTTACAAAGAAATGTTGCAATTATTAAAGAAAATGCAAGTCTTAATTTAATTAAAAATATATTTCTAAGAAGACAATATAAATAAGAAATGATATATGAAAAAAAGACAACAACAACAAATTTGGGTGCTATTTTATTTTTGAAATTGGGGTCTTTTTTCATTTTCTCTCTGAGAATTAAAGAAAATAAAAGTAAAAATTCGAATTACATAGGTACTTTAGTACCTATTTCAGTTTTAATTTTTGTTACGCTGTTTTTTTTTTCCTTGAAATAAACGTGTAATTTTTATAGATGACGCTAATGTGTTAACAATTTAGGTTTTATTTCATAGATACTTTATAAAGACAATTACTCAAAATTGTGAGTTTTGGACTTTGTTTTCTGATAACTTCTTGTATTTGGAATTATGTCCCATCTTTAAAAAATAAATTATGGACCTATGTCCCACCAAAGTGGGATATAAGTCCATACTAAAATTTTGAACTTATGTCCCACCCAAATGGGACATAAGTCCACCATGGATTTATGTCCCCTGGAGTTATGTCCCTGCGCCCAATTTATTTAATTATGGTTATAAAACCTAAATTCCGCAGCACCATCTTCCAGGCAACTAACCATTGGCAACAGATTGGCCTACATCCTCCATTCAAATCGACACATTTCTACTTGCCGCTGTGCAAATACATAAATATATACTCGACACTTACCCAAGAGATTTATTTATTGATATCTCATGACATAATTATCGCAGACATGTTTATCTGGCAAACAGCATACTCGCAGATAATTCACAGGCGCCACAACTCTGCTGGCGCCACATCGACATCGTCCTCTTGACCCCCTCCTCACCTCATTTTCCAGCCAGCCACATAATCAGAGTCTCTAATCCAAGATGACATAAATATTATGTGAAGCCATCCTGGAATCCACGGTGCTATATACACCTAGAGTGTGTGTGACAATTTGCTTCATCAACAAGGCCATATCGCCTGCTCTACTCGCACAGGGAGTATCATTAACCTTTATCCCTTGGCACTAGTGGGGCTGTTTGTCGAAAGGATGTAAGAATGTGCCTGATGATGGCGGGTCGATAATAATGTTGTTGTCATTAGTGGGATATTGATATAGGCTAACCCCGCACACTATTCCCTATAATTTGTGGATGTATCACATCATGGCGCACGTGTAGCGCTAGTGATAGGGAAAAAATAATTTGAATGAAATGAATTGAATTGAATTCCTCCGTCCTTATGCCCATACTGCAGTGGCAATAAACTTCACCCCAAAAACTTTAGTTCGTTTTAATTGCCGTAATGTACACACAAACCCTACATAAAGACGGGAGCAAAGAACTAATAAATTAAAGCGCGTCTCACACGCAGCAACAAACTGTCGCACTCAAAATAATAGCCAATTGCATGCGAAATTTATGGACAAAAATCCTCGTTTAAAGTAATTACCTCGTCCATTTGTAGAATGGTCGCCTTCGCAATCAGTGTTATGGTGGCTGGCATGTCACATGAAAGGATAATTTCATGTTGTTGCTTATGAATGGTTAGCACACCTTAATTGGGATTGATCACCCACTATTGTGCGGATTTTTCGAATGTCCTTTGGTTCGATGGGAACTGAACCCTAATAACTTCTATTTGTTGAACACTTTGATTGTCCGACTTGATTAGTCGCGCGCATAATGGATAAGCTAACTGTTGATTCCACTTGAAGTGTCGAAATATCCTTTTGCACTGTTCGTCTATTTATACTCAGTTTGGATTTTTTACTTGACTCGGTGAGCACTTTGTGTCCTCCGAATGGTTGCACATGCGAGAGGATGAAGATAAATGCCGGACTAAGGGTCAAGTGTCAGTAGATAATCGATGACTGGTGAACTTCGATTGGCCGGCGAAAGAAGGTCCATAGAAATTGCACAAGGAATACAATTGAAATGTCCACCTACTTTAGAGTTTCACAGAATGTATTACACATTGAAAGAGATCGAGGCGAGATTGTCCATTATTGAAATTCAATAGAACATTGTAAAATGGGAGCAACTAGGAAATGGTACTTCTTGCCAAGGCATTCAGGAGAAATTACTTTTTAAAATTAACTTTGAATAAAGGTGGAGATTTGAGATCAGACTCATAGATCGAGTGGTTGCAGTGTCATCGGCGTTTTCATGTACCTAAGGTGTTTGCCATGTCAGTCTAAGTCTTTTATTTAGAAGCCAATTAAAGTAGGGTTCAATTTATGACACTAAGAAACAGTGGATAAGAGAAGAGCCCATATATTAAGCTGCGTTTTAAACCTATACACTGTGTCATTTTAGTGCTAAAAATGCGTGACCTTCCACTTTTTTCGTCAATCCTGCGATTGCAAAAACAAACTCTGCTTAAATACTTTCCAAGGTAATTTTTGTTGTAATCAAATGAATTATTTGCGAGTCTTTTATTTAAGTTCCTATCCACTGATTTATGATATGTGAATTAAATTATTTAAATGTTGACCTCCAAAAATTGCATTCCAAACCAATTTTATTCAATCGATTCATTAAATTATTGAAATCCAATTACTTCAAATCATTTGCATTATTTTCCAGTCCTTTTTTAATTAATTTTTAATAGTTTTCTAATTATTTCCAATCATTTGCAATAGTTTGCATTTTTCATAATTATTTTCAATCAATTGCATTCATTTTTAAATAACTTTTTTAATCATTTCTTGCAATAATAAACCATTCATAGATTTTTTACAATCATTTTCAATTATGGATTAACAATTTTAATTTTTCCCAATCGTTTGCAATCATTTGTATTCTTTTTCAACAAGTTTTACAACTATTGATTATTAATTATTGAATTATTTCCCATCATTTCCAATCATTTGCTTTTCAAAACATATCATAAAAAGTCAGAAAATCTATTTCAATTTAAACTAATAAATAGGCACAAGCTAAGTTATTTCATTTTGGAGGTCTGAAGTGATCTTAAAAAAATCATAATTTCTATAAGGAGAGCATTTTTACGTATTTGTCTGACATTGTTGTGGATTATATTAAGGTAATCCGGCTAACCTCCCTGTGTTTTACAATGGTCCTCTCTTTACATTTTATGTCAAATAAAAAAAAAAAGTTTTGGCATATTTTTACAATGGTCCCCCCTTTTCATCAATCAGTTAAAACTCCTTCAATCGATGTAGCTCCGTCTTTAAATTCAAGATTTAAGAGCTTGCTGTTGTATTCCTAGAAGACTGAAAAAAATACTGACCTCGCCTGGTACACAGATAATTCCAACGTCAAGTCAGGGACTGGTTAGGACCTGAATAGTTTTGCGGTGTCAGCAAGGGAGTTTTTTAAAAATAAATGAAGTCTGGCTTAAATCCTCTGGGCTAAGATTTTTTTTCCAATTTATCCCCCAGAAAATCTAGTTTCCTAATTAACCTGGACAAAAATAATCTGAGAATATTCATTGGCCATTGGCCCCTGAAAAAACTTCTTCACATCTTCATCTTAGAGAGTGACGAATCCTCTCTTCACATTCTCATGGAATGTACGGCTGTCTTCCGTCTCAGAAAATCATCATCGGCGCGGAAAACGTCACATCGGCAATTTCTCCAGAAAAGATCCTCGTCTTTCTGAATGCTTTCGGAGTGAAAAGATTGCTTTATGCCCTTTTTAAGCACAATTTACTCCTTGCAAAGAGACCGCAGTGCCAGAGCCCCAAAAGACCCTCCCGTTTCAAAATCTAATCTTATCTACTTCTATCCACTGAGGACCTTTTTATTGACGGGATTGAGTGTAGTGTATGCAACCCCACTTACACCTTAAACACTTCATAGTTCATCCATCCGCCCACGCACAAGTGTGTGCTGAAATATTTGTTTATGCTTAAACACGATCCGCTTACTCAATTAATTTAAAGGGTACTCCTCCGCACTTCATTTAAACAATTTCCCTAATTAACCAAATAATAATAATCACTCTTTTAACGCCTAACTTGCCAAACCTAATTGCGGTTTTGAGTGCGCGCCCCAAAACAAACGTATATACACATCCCTCCCATTAGTCCCGTTCAAATTCCACTTACATCAGACAAACTGTCTCTTTGTAATGGAACTGAACTATATCAATCTATTTGAAAAGAAGAACCCCTCAAGGGAATCAAATTGATTCACGAGGCAACATCAGATACACAAGTATTCTCATCATAGTATCAGAACATCCGCACTTCTTCACGCTTCTTCGGCATTGTCTTCCTGTCACTGTTTGATTGATATGCCCGCCCCCTTGACGTCACGCTGCTGTTATCCTTCATCAATTAATTCTGGCGCTGTAAATTCCGAGAAAATGGAAATGGAAAACAACATCCAACCACCCCAGACCCCAACTGCCTCTTTCTATCGATTTTCTTTTGTCATAGAAATTTGTTTTCTTGTTTTTTCTCTTCTCTTGATTTCATTTACATGTGTGTTTGTGGTGCCACAGTCAGATATCACTCGTCGCTTGGCTTTACCGAAATTTCATTAAAAAATAAATCTCAAGGACTTTGCCTTCTTACAAGTCCAATGAACCCCGGTGGGAATGAACAGCGAATACCACCGCCTCAAACCTAGAATTGGTGGGTCGCCATGGTGTAGCCTTACATTTCTGTGTGCGCACAACTTTAGACAACTAAGCCTACTCGTGGGTACTTCCTTTGCATTTTCTTTCCCCGCCACACAGCAGAGTTATATTACGGTAATGAAACTTTCGAGCAGTTTGCCGACAAAGTTTCAAAAGACAAAAGACAGGACACGTAGCAACGTCCTCATTCTATTCAAATTCAAATGCTCGTATTTCTCCCCGCCCAAAAGACGAACTTGTGTTGCACTTAATTTAAGCGAACATTAGTGCCCTTAATGTAATTCGTTAAAATTGTTTTTGCCCTTCTTTTGCAGCTAAATGTCGCCGGACTATCGAAAGCACTTGTCATCTACAAAGTTTACCAAACGATGTTTCGTGTTGTCAAAGAGTCTGAAACTGTGGATAGTCGTCAGCACTGTTTCCTGCTGCAGAGCTCCGGACATGAGCCCCGATATTTGAGCGTAGAAACCAGACAGGAGTTATTGCGAATCGAAAATAGTTGGAATGCGGCAATCGTAACGAGCGTCATAAAACTTGGGGTAAGTACGCAAATGAGTGTCGCCTTAGTTTTATAAATGTGTTCAAATCCGTCAAGGTGAAGAAATGTTATTACCCATGGGCGTTATTTATTTTCATTATTTTTACGGTTATGGTAGTGACGGGCTTTAAGGGCTTATCCCAAATGAGGAAGTGGCGAATTTCTTTCATAAATTATTGGGCGCGATGTTTGCTGTTAAGTAGACGAGCAACCATTTGTCCAGGAGTTGACAGAGACCAATTATGAAAGGTGGAGAAAGCTTGATGCCTGCACCATTATCAAGAAAATGGGGCCACTTTATAACAATCAGAAAACAGAGAGAACTCTACAAATGAACAAAAAATCGTTGTCCTTTCTCGTGGGTGTTGTCACCGGAAATAATATGCTAAAATATCATACCAAGAAAATGAGACGACCTTTGAGGACACCCCACATGCCACTGGCCAGTACCGAAACAAAACCATTGGAAAATACTTTTTCGAAGATCTAGAAGAACTTACCGAAAGACTTATAAATGACCTGCTTAATTTTGTTAATGCCTCGGGATGGCTCGCCTATTCACAGGTTTCTCATACGTTCCCATAGTTCGGTGGTCGTAAACCCCAATAGCAACGCAAAGGATCTACATTGAGAATTTCGAGAGATATTCGAATCAGACCACCATTTTCGGGTCTCTTTTCGTCTCTTTACCACTATAAGTCTTACACAGAGAGACTCTCTAGACTTCTTCCTATTCCTAGTGTTAACGGTAGCATCTGTTTATGGGAGATCTGAGTCTCTGAGTCTCGACCCAATGATGTCCCAAGATCCCCATTCTTCTGCAAGCCAACGCCGGACATTGGCACAGTATATGCGCCGCTGGTATCATCTTCTCTAAGGCCCATCTTCCTTAAGTGATACCCGAAATTACCATGTCCTGTAGATAAAGCCACCACCCATTTCAGAGTTCGTCGACTCATGCTTAGAACCCTTCTTTGAGGGGGGCAGGTCGGCCACTTAATTGCCATTTTAGCTTGTCTACATTGTTCCAAGGTTGACAACCTTCTCAGGTGTTCTGCCGTGATCCATTTGTGAATCAGCTGTTCTACCATTCCTTTGCCCATTGAAGAGAATGGTTCTGATCCCAGCAACTTTCCGGTTGACCCCTGTTGCCTGTTTTGCAAGGAAGTCCGCCTTTTCGTTGCCTTCGATCCCTATGAGTCCTCGTACCCAGGTCAGTATTACTTCATTTTTAGATGAACCCTTATTGAGCTTGAGTACACATTCCAGTGCTAATGATGTTGTGATGTTTATTGATTGTACAGTGCTATAAGGATATTTTTTCCCTCCGCCTGACCCTCTCGCAAGTAGTCCACCGCATGCAGCAATGCAATCATCTCAGCCTTATACACAGAAGTGTATTTCCCGAGGCTAAGGTGACGGGCTAGTTCCAGGTCTTCTGTGGCGTGTACGAGTTTAACATGTCTCGTCAACCCACTAACCTGACCTAACCTTACAGAGACCAATAGTGTACAAGAGCGCGACCAAAAAAGGCGGCGATATCCGTTGGTCTTTTAGTAAGCTCGCTTTAAAGTGGCTATTGTGACATCTACCTCAGGGCATTTTGGCAGATTTAATCATAAGTTACCTATTTAAAAATAAATAAATAGTTTTTCATTATTACTTCTTCGAAATTCTTAATCAATTTAAATACAATTTTTACGCTGCGATTAATAATTTGGTGGACTGATGGACCATTTTCTCAGTCTTGCCTCCGAAAAATATAAAAAAAGGGAATAAAAAAGGGTCGAGCCGAAAACGGGGCCGTCCACATAAAAATCTAATAAAACCAAAAAAACACCAGAGGAAACATTTTATAAACATAAATAACAAACAAAAAAATATATTCATTACAAAAAAGAACTTAAATAAATTATTCTTTCGTTTTTAATTTGTTTGCATTTTTTTCGTTAAATAAATTATGCAATTTTACTTAAACTGAAAAGGGCCCATTTTGATCATTTTTAAAAAAAAAGTCTTCAAACTTAAAAAGTCGCTAAAGGTTCCAAACGGCAACGCTGCTTCAAAGTATTGATAACAGCGACGCTACTTTTCCTTAAAATAGTTTCGTTCTGGAAATAAAATCATACTTAAATAAACGACCTCTTTTATTTTCCTCCCAGGAGGGAATTCATGGCTTGAATTTTGTCTCAGAAATAGGTACATTGTAACTGAAGGTTCTTCACTGTCTCTAAAAAAATGGCGTCAAATAGTCGTTGAAACAGAACCCCTTTTCATGCAAGAAGATGATTCTTGCATGTTTCTGGTTTTAAAACCCATCAACCAGAAGGAAAAGCAACACTAAAATCTGGATGTCACCCAATCACTGAAAACACTGAAAACATTGACGCCAACATGCATTTGTTGAGAAAAGTTAACAAAATGGCGCCCTTCATGGGAACTGGGGTACAGTAAATAATTTATTTCGTATGTAGGAAGCAGCTCCTCTGCGTATTCCGCGATTGTATCTCCTTTCTACTTCGAATGTCGTGCGTTTACTTAACCGACAAAATTCACACCCACCCCCACCCCCCGTATGATCAATAATTCATCGCAATTAGTATGTGTATGTAAATTCAGTCACGTTGGAGGTTTTCTGTTTTGTTGTGTCGTTCGATAAACTTAACTTCTACGAGGGTAAATTATTGCTCCCTAAATACAAGACTCACGCCCCTCTATACATACACTCAGGGGATAAGCACACAAAAAATGCACCCCATCTACCGTCACGATAAACTTTACTCTCTGGCCAGTGTGCTGATGACCAGTCACACGGGTGACCTTCCCAAAAGTAGTCGTAAAAGTCCTTCCATTCGCTTTGTCCGTAAATCACCTCCACTCGTTTTTTTCCAGTCGGGGATAGAACACAGAAAAAAAACTCTGGCCAACAAAATGCTGAAAGGAAGTCGTAAAAAGTTCACCCATGGCGATGAACAGGGAACATTGACTCAAGTGGACAAAGGAGCCAGGCAACTCTGTGCGGTCCTAATAAAAGTTGTTTTTGTCATAAATAATTTTCACGTATTACAATATAATGGATGCGTTCTTGGTCCGATTAGAATACAACATATCTGTGTAGGATTAATTCGTCCTTTGTATACATATATCTACCACCTATGTGGACTGCGTAAAATGTATAAGGCACTCCTTCTTTTGCTACCTATTCTCGAAGTGGGTATACTAAAATATTATCCCTGGCTAACATCGAAAGGGATAATTGTCTTTTATCACTTAGGAGCGATAGGACGGAGAGGGAATTTACGACAGGATAAGGTAAACGCAAATTTACGATGTACATGTTGCTGGATTTCGGAGGATAAATAAGTGGCCGGGTTTATGGGAAATAAAAAGAGATTTTAGCTGCGGAAGATCTTTAAGGAAATTTTGGATTTAAAAGTCTAACAGTTCTTTCATTTGTAGTGCACTCGAAAGCCATATTTAAAAGCATCCATCTGGACTTTTTCAAAACCTTTCTCTTGACATTTTGCATTTCCACAAAGAAGAGGTCCCCAACCCATTCAAATACGTGTATGGATAAAGAGTAAATCAATCGATAAACGGAACCGGGAACCGACAACGTTCCCTTTTCAGGCTATCCACATTTTTTCCCCCCAGTAACAATGTGCAATATTTCCGTATTTTCCTGTCCTTTTTCAACCGTAAACTACTACTTTGTTGTTTGGTTTTTTTTCCAGGACCCACAATTTCCAAACACCCCCATTGAATAGTTCTTTGCGTTCGTAGTCATAACCGCTCTGGATTTTTTTTCTATTTTAACTTTTACAGCGGAAAACCTTTGCTGTATCACATCACGGCAAGAGCGGTGGATTAACGCTTGACTGGCAGTCAGGATTCTCATTAGCCGAGGGCGCGGACTCGTCAATAGTTTGGCAGTATAAATTCTCACAGTTACGCGGCTCTAGCGATGATGGTAAATCAAAGTTGAAACTTCATTTTCAGGATCACGAAACGCGTGCTATCGAAACAAAGGTGAGTACTCGTTGCAGGCAAAGATGTCAACTTAAATCCTTTCACACAAACCTCTACACACACATAAATACACATAATTTTCTCTTTTTCGCTATTTTTCCTTCTTTAACTTTTCATTTTCGGGTAGAACAATTTGTTATTTGCGATTTTGTTTGGTCTTGAGTAAGATGAGAAGTTTTGTTTTTGTTGAAACATAAGTTGCTTGTTCTACAGAATTAATTTGTACCGTAAAAACAAGTTTCTCCTTACAGAGGAAGTTATTTTTTTTTAAAGAAAAAAAAAAGTCCTTTTGAATTGGAAATTAATTTCTGATAGTTTTGTTTGGTTTGCGACTCATGTTGTTAGTTGTAGAAAGAGCTTTCAAAGTTTAACAAATTGTTTGGCAGACTTAGGGGATGAAGTTAATGACCTCTGTATTACTGAGAGACTTCCTCGTGTGTTGGTGCCCACAATAACATTGAACAAAGCCACTGGAAGATTCAAAGAGTTATATTTTTTAGAAAAGAAAAAGCTTTGTGATAAAATATATGAGTTACATTTTTCCCATTTAGGAAACTTCACCTTTCACTTAATCCATGTTTAGTCAACCTCGGTTTTAAAATAACGCCATAATCGGTTCGACAGAAAACCTATAGCCCATTAATATAAATTTTCGATTGTAGCTCAAATAATGATCCAGAGAAGTTGGGAAAAACAGCAGCCCTGAGGTGTTCCGTAAAGCTGAAGGCTTAGGGATATTTTCCAATCGTCTGATTTCTATCAACAGATGTATACTGTATAGCGCTGTCCAGTCCACTCACTTTCCCTTTGGTGTTTATAAGCATGTTTGGTAGAGTTAGATCTTTCGGACGTACCTACCTTTGTAGGAATGTTTATCTCGGTTAGTCTTTTAAAATTTCGCGGACGTTTGACGAACATCCAAAAGCATAACTAACCTAAAAAGCCTACTTAATTTAGACCTTAGGGCTCCGCATAAAATTGTGGGTCTCTTACACAGAGGGTACCTTTTGTGCCCCATATTTATTTTAGTCTTTCAAATGGTATTCCATGAATTTATTTTTAAGCTTGCAGAAATTTAATTTCGGCTGTCGGTTAGGTTGTAGGACTGAACGAGTTTCAGAAAGAGCTTCCCGATCATATATTATTGGCAAAGGATGATCCCCCCAATTATTGACAGATCAAGAAAGTCCAGCTCAAAAGGGTCGCAGTCGCTAATATTTTATTTTCCGTTTGCAATTTCACCAATTTCTTTAATAATTTTATTTCACTACAATTTTCATATATACAATTTGATTTTATTTATGTAAGAAAAATATTACAAAAAAAAAATCATTACCATTCGTAATCTCGAACTTGTTCCACTAATTTGTTTGTTCATTTGATTTTTTTTCTATTTTCTTATTCCAGGAACTAGAATGCCAAGTGCTGCAAAGTTTGCTATTTTGTATGCATGCATTTTTGACAGCTAAAGTTGCTTCTGTCGATCCAGCATTTTTAAGTTCGATTCAGCAGTCTTAATTGTTTACAAATTAATATTATGTAGGTTAAAATCAATGCTGTAATATGGTAGTATAATTAATATTATATAATGTAGTGTAATTATTTAAAGAAATTATTATTATATGCCTCTATCTATATACATACAATACTAACAAATTTATTTATTAAATATGACTTATTAAATTTGAAGAAAAAAAATGGTGCGACACCGATTTAGAAATTAAATTGTTTATCTTATACTAAAATTATATATTTTAAAATATTTAATTTATAATTGTTGATTATTTCAATTTTTGATGAAATATATTTACAAATTTTAAAATAAAAAAAAAACATTATAATTATGGTTACAATTTTAAAGAAATTATAAAGCATTTTTTGTGGTTAACTTAAGTTGGAATTTTATTTGAAAATAAAAACAATTATTTTTGAACAAATACATATATTTTGTACAAACACAAACACTTTACTATTTACACACAAATACGAAAAAGAAAACCTTAAACACAACAAATGTGCATTTATATTTATATTTTTTTGAAATAATAGACATTCGAAGGTTCAATGCAGGACATTTAGTTTGAACTACAAATTTATAGCCAGTCTTTCGATCATTACTATTGTCTGTGAGGAGTTTTTTTTTCACAATTTGAGATAAGAAAATATCGCTATATATTTCAGAGCATTTTCAATGAGTTGATTGAATATTTAATTACACCTTTGAAAAAGATTTTTAATAGTAACATTAAACACACTGGCGCCAAGTAGAAATACCCTAAAAATAAAATACAAAAACACACTTTAAAGATGTTTAAAGTTGATTTTTATATCCATACAACAAATATGCGTTCCAACGTGTTGACTTAAAGAACTAGGAACAGCGTGTAATATCTGAAATCACTTAGTTCTATAGTTACTTTCATAATTCATTAATGGGAATTGTTTTCTCAAAGCACAACGTTACAACGCATCAATATATCTGTCTCAGATGCTGAACTGTAGCCGTGTACGAGTATGGAAATTTGACAGCTGACATAAGTTAAAGAGTAATGGGCTAAAAAATATTTGTACTTTACAGAGCAAGTTTCAGTTACGGCCTATTCATGTGAGAACGAACAAACCTTTTCTGACTGAAAATCTTAGGTCTCCTACCTACTTAATTAATCCATCGAAATGTGTTAAGAAACCAAGTCAAAACTCGTTATAATATCGACATTTAAAAACATTAAATCGCATTCCACAACTCATTGCCATTTGTTGGTACTTCGATTTTGCCGGTTCTATTATAATACATACATCAGACTTCGCATTTGCATAGTTTTTAAATCAGGTTTTTAAAGTCACTGAACGCGTTCATTTCCGATGCTGTTAGTGACGACTTCCAGGTTTACTTGTCCACCATTTTTATCAATGCTTATCCACGTGTCAAATTATGGAAGGCCGTGTTCTTAAATTTCTTGAAATAAGGGTCCTTGTTTGTTGAGTCCAATTACAAATACTCAGAAGTTGTCAATTTTCCGCGTTCTGGTCCATTACTGCTTTGCTGCTTAATACCAATTGTCAGAGGCAACAATTCGATCAATTTGCAATGACAGGAATAAAAACAATTCATCAATCAATTATACGAAGTACCTAGATAACATTGTCCGTTCAACATTTTTGGAAGCCATTTGTTTCCCTAATCCATTGCTATAAAAATATCAGAATGCTGAACTTTTCAATAATTCCTTCCGTCATAATCAAGATGGCCGAGCAAAAAATACGGGACGTTCAAGTATCTAGTTTAGTAAGTCTGACAGCTGACTGACTTGATGTATCTCAGTTTTGATTGACCTACATCGGTCACATGGGCAGCTGTGTCAGTTGACGTTTATGGAGGGGTAGCCGACGAATCTAGTCAAGAAATTCGTGACTGAGTACTAAGTTGACAGTTCGCATATGTGGCTGACGTATGAAAAGTGACGTACCCGACCATTCTAGTTTCTGCGTTCAGGTTGCATCTCTTCCAGACCAATCTAGTCGACTTAAGATAACTAAGTTTGTGCCCATTGCTGTCCCTTTTGGTCAGACGGCTATTTAGTATTGGACATCTCTTTAATCTTACGTATTAGGAATGTGTTATAAAATACCGTGTCTACATCTTTTTTTAGTTCAGAGAACTGTCAAAAATTAGTATGAGTACATGTTTTGTTTATGTCAAACGCATCAGAATTACTGTTTGATATGCCAAATCAATATATTTTCAGCGCACGCATGAATATTTTCGGGTCACATAGCGCAAAACTTGTTTCTAACAACACAGCAAACCTTTCAATCTGACATTGTGCTAGCGTGTTTTGGTTCAGGGCAATTCTTAAAAAAATATCCGAAACACTTCTGTCGTGTTAAGAATTGACCTGCAAGTGCACTGTTTTTCAATTGAACATAGAAAGAGAACTTCTACCTCTTTTGATAGAATGGAAAATTATTTTCTTCAATCGTAACCCCATAATTTGGCTAAGCATAGTAAAACTCTAAGCACAGCACAAATTTTGACAGCTAACCACATGATTGCTGATCACGATTCACAAATTCAAATTCTGGTACAAACAAGAAAAAAATGTTTAAAAAGGTATAGGCGACAAAAAATATTGCTGACATGTTGCATTTGTATAGCCCTATGACAGTTAGTGCCCAATTGTGTTTTATAAACGTGAACGTGCTAAATTATTTTGAAAAATTCAGCAAAAAATATGTAACCAGTGTTCATACTTTGCATAATATATAAAACAAATTAAAAGCAGACGCTTTTTAAATGATGATTAAAAAATAATTGCAAAAGGTCTGCTGAAATTTCCATAGCCATATCCATATCCCCATGTTATAAATAATCCACCTTTCCCGTACTTAATATTTGAATTTACATTTGTTATTATTTTGAGCTTGTTGAGTCGCGAACGACTTCAAACAGCAATTAATTATTTATAAAGCACATTTAATAATTAAACTTGCATTATGCACACAACAGTGCTACAAAAAAACCAAAGCCCCTACTCCATTAATATCATTTCAATTGAGATAATAATTATTTTACAATTTAATTTTCAAAAATAAACATAATTATTGAAAAAGCGAAAAGACTATAATTAAATGCCTATAATTGTATAATGTAATTAAAAAACAAATTAAAAAAAGTAAACTTATCAATTAAATGTAACTTAGTACCTAAGTAGCTTAAGAACTTTAAGATAAAAACAAAAACGATGAGAAAATAAATTATTTTTGATTTAAGCTCGTATGCGTTGCCATACAAAATGAATTGTCTTGTAATTTTAAATAAAGCGACAAATAAATCTTTGTGATTAAACAATTTCGGTGAATTATCTTAATTAGAAACAAATCAGATAATTGTTGCATTTGAAAAATCTGTTTACAAAAAAATAATACTTTAGACTATTCCTTAAACTTTAAAGGGTATCCCAACAAATTATTATAAGCTCATATCGGATGGTAACTACGTTCGATTGTACTTTTAGACACAAACTGCCAAGTAGTGTTACCGCTCGTTGGGGACGGTGTTCAGCCCCCTCCATTTGGGATGCTCCTTACCTTTCTGTGAACGTTCTAAATTTGTCTTTTGAAAAAGAAAATACTAAAAATAAAGGTGCTAATATTTTTCTGACTTCCCTTTCAAGCTTAACAAACAAAATTAAAAATCACCTTTTCATTATATCATAATTCATAAGATATTCATTCATATTTATTGCATTCATATAACATCCACTTAGAAGGATAAATCAACAAAAAAAAAACACACACAAAAATTATTAAAATATAGCACCAACAATTTACTGCACATACGTTTTAATGAAAGACCAATTTCACAATTGCACCGAAAAAAATAAAAATAGATATATATATATTGTAAACTTATATGATAAATTAATACGTATATACCAAAATACAAAAAAAAACAATATTAGATGTTATACTAAAGAGTAAAAAAAACAAACAAATTTTTAATAATTTTTTTTACTATTTGTAAATAAATATCGATTAGAAATGTTTCCTCGGTTCTTAGGTAAAACTCATTTATTTCTTTTTTAAGTCCTTCTGATTTGAGGATACGATAAATATATTTTTCTTCTAATGTCATTGTGTACCTCTATTTGAGAAATTGATTATTATTAAGTTGGACATACTTGAGACCCGAAACTGTTAATATTTTATTATTAGATAAATCCACGTGTAACTAATTATATTTAAAATGATTTAAAACCAAGAAAACTTTAAAATAAAATGTAATTTACTAAAAATTAAATGGAATTTTATTTTTGATTTATTGAATTCGCAAATTTAAAACTCCAGAACTAATAGTCACAAAATTTACCTTCGTATACTAGTAAAAGCTCCCAGTTTATGTAACTTTTTGACTTTTTCTAACTAACAATAATTTTTTATTACTAAATTTTAAACGCTTATTTAAATCGATTGATGCGGCTTAAATACTAAGGGGTAGTATTGTATCGCTAATGTCAAGTTATAAAGATATAACTTCTTTCAAACTTCAAAATCTGTACCGCTTATTAGTTAAATAGATATTGTCATTTGAATTGAAGGTTAATCGTTTGACGGTATAAAATTTGCATGACCTCCAGTAGATTAGAGTATATTCAACTTATTTCTGACAATTTTTACGAATGATAGCATGTTTTCGACTCCAACACTAATGAATACTACAAAAATGCCCTCCCTATAACAATACATAACGTATAACCTACTTAAAACATTATACACCAACTTTTCTTGCAGGAAAAATTGCTCTAAAACATAAACTGCATACACTTTTATATGCACAGCGCTTCGCTTGCGGCACCTATCAACATTAAAATATGCTCAAGGCACAATATTGAAACGTCAAGTTCACATAAATCTACCTATTAGCTACATTAGCTTCAACGAATACTACAACACAATTACATATTAAAACAACTATGTATTTTAGTAATTTAACTTATTTTTGATAAACAAGAAAAATACTGATGTGTGTGAAGTTAGTTCCTCGCCCGCCATTTTCTTGTGTCATAAATAATTGTCTTTTTTTAACTGAGTTGCACTACGTAATTTTTGAAATTTTTTAATGTCTGAAATAAATTATCAGCAAAATTTAAAAGACAATTAAAAACTTTTCAATGAAAACAAATTCTTTTATTTAATCTTCAAAATAGAATCGTGTTTTTTAAATAAATTTGTAGCAGGTGGAACTTCACATACATTAAAATATACTAAGTAACACTCATTAAAATTTAAATACATTTTGTTTCCTATAAAAGTGCAATAATAAAAATAAAGATATATTTCGTTCAAGTTCCTATAAACACTAAAAAATCGCTTTATGCCACGGTTGGTGCCTAGGCTATGAACCAACTAATAAGCTTTACGTATCGACTCCCTTTAACCGATTTTCGAAAGTGGTTCTTGGATTTGATAAAGAGAGTGCTATAATAAAGGAATAACTTTCGATAATCTTACAAGATGGACGTAAACAATTATAGTGTAGGTTTGTTTGATTACACATTTATTCAAGCGAAGCCAAGAATTCATTTCTGGTACCTACCTATATTCTGTACCTATTTGAGAAATTGACCCTCCGGGTGAAGTTAAGTGAAGTGAATTTGGAAATATAAGATTTCGACGCGTTAAACATTTTTTACCTAACAACAGACTAAATTGATAAGGAAAATATTTGCATGACATTGACTTGTATTAAGAAATCCGCCACAATTGCTTTGTAAATACAAAATTGTGAATTGCAACTGCTTTAGATTTAAACTGAAACATTGAAACTAAAACATTTCAATTAAAACGATTGTTCTCAATTTTAGGCTGTTTTTCAGTTTTTATCCCAGAAAAGCAAAGCAAAGTACAACAACTACGTCCTAGGTCGTACATGACATACCCATCCGTGATTCGAGGTATTTATCCGAAGTGAAAGGTCTTGACAGCAGCAGCTTATGTTTGAACCTTTCACTAATTTTAAAGCAATTTATACCATTCAAGAACAAATGTGACTGGAACTGTTTGCTTGAGCATTTCTCTACTTTACTTTGCTTTGAAGAGCAAGATGCTCAAAAAACACACCTTTTGTTCGGTTGAAAAGAAAATGGTTTTGTCAGTAGCTCGTTCTCGCTCGAAAGTTGATTTGTATACGCCAAAATTTAGGTTTTTTGGGACATCAGACTACATCAAGTCTTTTATGATTTAATTGATTTATGATTTTCCTTAGTATCATTTAACCTTATACGTGTTCTCACACTACACTTACGGCAATGAAATAGTAAATCTTGCCATAGATCTTGGAAACAAATTTAGTACTATATCTTCTGAGTCCTGTTGGTCAAGGTACTTTCGGTTAAAATCACTTTTTTATTTTTATCCACAAAAATTGTGTTTACATTTGAAGGATAAAAGTCAAAAGTGACACTAAATACTTTAGAATTGACTAGAGATATATCAAAATACACAGGAACCGCATTCGTAATATACGGACGCAAAAATATAAACCTACATTCAAAGTCTTAAAATATTGAGATTTGCGCATAGAATACCACTGTGAACGTTCAAAACACTTGCTCACTAAGTCTGACAGCTGGCTGACATTAGAAGTTCTGTTCCCTTACAATAATGCATTCGAACACATTAGCGAAATTCAGTCAAAGTTTGTTCCCTTCTATACAACTATTGGGTACGGGAACGAAGTTTGACTAATTTGTTCGAATGCATTATTGTAAGGGAACAGACCTAGTGTCTGTGTTTATTAGTTGACATTTATTGTGTCAGTGGTGTTAACCAACCAAATCTATGTCAAGGTCTGGACTAGAATTCTGAATGCAAAAACTATATTGGGCGGTAACGTCACTTTTCCTACATCAGCCGCATAAATGAAATGTCAACTTATTACTAGTTTAGTAAGTCTAGTACCTCATTTTTGATTGGCCTAGATCGGTCACATCTTGTCTCTAGTTTTTGCGTTCAGGTTACATCTATTCCAGACCAATTTAGTCGACTTAAGATAACTAAGTTTTTGAATGTGTCCACTCAGTCTTGGCTAGATTCATCGGCTTCACCTCCATAAACGTCAACTGAAGCAGCTGTGCATGTGACCGATCTAGGCTAATCAAAACTATGAACAACCAAGGCAGACAGCGCTGTCATTCTCACTTAACTAGATAACGTCCCCGATTGCAATTTGTTTTCTTCTGGTAAAAAATATTTTTTGTCTAAATCTTATTTTTTAACAAGTCTAGCGATTCACAAATCACAATCCGCTCGCGCAGAAAGAAAATGTTCGCGAAGCCTTAATTCAAGAATCGCAGGCGATACTTGTTTTCTTCAAAATAGGCGGACTGCGCGACGAAACCCAACGAAACCGAGACTTTTCTATTCATCTCGATCAATTTCCATATTGCATTTCATCCACATCCTTTTGATTATGGCTTAAAAATATTAACATTTGTAGAGCAATCGGATTGTGCGAAAGACTTTCGGACAAATAATTATTCGTTTCAAAGAAAGTAAAATCACAGTAAATTTTTTTAACAGAAAATAATATTTATTTTCAACAAAACGATATAAGCTATACGTAAATATAAAATTAGATAAAAAAAACTTACAACTATAACAATGAGTATCTTACTGCGCAGTTATTGGACTTCCAAATGGCTGATTGAAACTCCAATTGCACAGCAATAAATGAGCATACTTGAAAATTAAACATTAAAACTCACAGGCGCGCCTGGGCGAGGCACAGTCTATGGCTGTAAACAGTACCTTTCCCTTGCATCTACCTAAAACTTATATATTAATAATAGCAAAGTATAAAAATAAACATTTCAAAAAGAGCACTACTTCAAAACCTTTCGATGGCTGTTGAAAACGCTTCGAACTCGCGGAAATAAAATAAACAAGAATTCTTAACAATTTGTATGGTAAAACTATTTCTATGTATATGTACAAAGGTTGGTAAGTTTTTTTTTTTTAAATTATTCTTTACCCATTTTACGAACTCAATCGATCTACTTTTTTATAGAATTTAAAGCTTCAGTTACACAGATCTTATTTACATAAATCAAAACTTAAGAATTTCTCTTATTAATTCCTTTTAGTTAGAAAATTTAAATTTCTTACAATTTGTTGGGCTTTATTGCTTATAATAGGGTGGGTGGGTTTATCTCCTCTGTGGGCAGATTACGTATGTTGAATAACACTTTGAAGCATATAATACTTTTTTGTTGGTTCTATTATCTACACAGCATTTTTTTTTCATTATAAATATATAATATACATAATAATTTATTGGTATAAACTTTTAAACTATTTATTTTTATCTAGATTTAAATTTTAATATTGCAAACTTAAATGCTTATATTTTTTTTATCTAGATTTTAATTTTAATATTGCAAACTTAAATACTTATATGATATATATTGCAGCTAAATATGTTTTTTAATATATGTATTCCCTAAACAAACATGTATACGTGGCTAAGTTGATTTCCGGAGTTTTTTTGTTTTGCCCGCTTCCCTTTGAACTACAAACGTCTATAATAATTATGTATATGGTGATAACAAGTGTCCTTGTATAACGAAACCTAGATACGAACTTAAACATACACAGCTATAGTTATTTGTAATGAGTTTTAAAAATATCTATACATAGTATATTTGAAATCTGGCGAATGGTCGATCTCAGACCTCTGCACCCTCTTTGGAGGCCGTTAGACGAACTTGCGTTGCCTCGACAGTGATGCCATTCATGGCCAGTTGTTGGTCCCGCCATGGAGTGGTGAGAGTTCGGAAGCGCTAATACGAGACTGATTTGATCAAATTTTCAAACATATGGAATAATCGCACTGCGTACCTGTTTAATGCTTCCTGGGGTAGTGATGAGTTTGAAGACGGCTACGGCTGGTATCATCACCACCGATGAACCAGCTATGCACCAGCCCAGGGCATTTGCCCAGCCAGGATAAACGTAACCCTCATAGCTGAGCGGCTCATAGCCAATTAAACCATAGACCGTGATGAAGAGCAGAAATAGAGGAGCTAAGAACCTCCAGCAGACACGCCAGTATGTACCTGGGGCAAAGCCTATCATATCGCGAATGTCCTCACAGAAACGGTTGGTCCCTTAAAAGAAATACATGCTTACATAATTGTGCGACCGAAACAAGTTAAATTCTTACCATAAATCCATGAAACTGCGATTGCTTCGAAGAAGACCGCCACCAGGATGGAATAGCCAGCTGCGTACCTATCCAAGAGCTGGAAGAAGTAAAAGCCGCCTTGTGTGCAACTGGCAAGGCCCACTACAAAGTACAGAGAGAACAGTCCGGCCACGAACACTTCACGATTTCTACCGATTTTGGGGAACTCATCACTGAGCGCTGTGATTATCGCCTCGGATCCTCCAAACTGAAAAGCAAATGGAAGGGATTCGTTATCGTCGGAATCTTTTAAACTGGATGCGCAACAAGAGTCGGAAACTAGCCGATGCAAAAAATAATACGTTAAACCCGGATAAGTTCCTCTCGCTTAAGTACCTTTTTTGAGAACCAAAATTCTGAGCACTTAAGGCGGATTTTTGTTATAACTGCCTAACCCGCATAAGTGCCTCTCAAAACGGGAATTTAAGGTGAGGCACTTATCCGGGTTTTACTGTATAAGAGAATTTAAGGCACAAAAACGCAACTCCTTACCGAGCTATCCAAACCCAATGTCAGCAACATCATGAAGAATATCAACGCCCAAAAAGTGCTTCCAGGCATCGTAGCTATTGCCGCTGGGTACACCACAAAGACCAGTCCAGGACCCTCTGTTGCCACATCTTCAATATGTTGACCCGACGAATGGGCCATATAGCCCAGTACGGAAAATATCACAAATCCTGCCACAAAACTAGTCGCCGAGTTGATAAAACTCGTCAGCAGTGCATCCCTGTCAAAAAAATGGAAACTGTCAAACACGAAACCCAACATTTGATTAAGTTTATCTTATCTCACTTGTAAACATTGTTGTGGTACTTGTTGTACGACGCATACGCTAACAATACACCAAAACCAGGTCCCAGTGAAAAGAACACTTGCGTGGCAGCATCCACCCACACCTCCGCCTTGTATATCGCATCGAAATTCGGATTCAAATAGTATTGAATTCCCATTGCCGAGCCGGGCAATGTAATGCCTCGAATCAGGAGGATCAATAGGACCATGTAGGGAAACAGCGCAGTAAACCAGACCACTTTGCCAGAGGTGCTGATTCCCTTCCACAGTGAGAAGTAGCAAATCAAATAGACCACCAACAGACAAACAGCCATGTCCCATTTGATGACGCCGAGATCATGGATGCCATTGCTTTCGTTGAGTTCTAAAATATAACGACTGTGTGCGAGGAAATTAGTGGTGACATTCAATTTATGTTTTTATGAGCCAGACTCACTTGAAATACTCGGAAGCAGCTGATTGGAATTTCTCCGTGGGTGCTACAGTTGTTTCGTTACTAAACAAGGTTTGATTCATAACATCCAGGCTGGCATTGACGGCAGGCGTTACTGATTGTACAACTTCGAACTGCAAAGGACGAAAATTCAGTCAAAGCAGTTTGAAAGTATTAATCTCTTACTCACCGGTCGGCAATTCGGCGTATTCCAAAGGTTCGTACACGATGTCCAGGGTAGGGTATTCGTAAACGAGGCAAAGAAAAATCTCAACGACCACGCAATAATGACGTTGTAGTAAAAATCAACATAGAACGCGATGAGTACCACAGCATAACCGATCCCTGTAAAATGTACAAGATTTCAGTTGAAAAATTCTTTCCCAGTTCGAAGACTCACCTTTAAAAAGCGGCACCAGTCTGCCCCAACAGGTGATTGCTCCTTTTCTATTGTGTTGGCCCAGGGCCAATTCCATGTAAAATAGGGGAATACCACCAACTAATAACATAATGCAGTACGGTACCAGGAAAGCGCCTGTAAATGGTCAATAAATAGTGATTAAAATTTAGGAAAATACGAATTTTGAAAAATTAAAAGAGCTTGTTATGATTTTAACTTTGATTATCATATATAATTTTATATATCTATCAAATATTGAGTATTCATTTACGAACTACGAGCTGTAAGTTTTGAATTGCAAAGACTTATTTGTAGTAGATGTGTTTCATATAAATGGAACACCCTTTTTTGTCGTACCGATTACGGCGTTATTTCAAGGCCGATTTTTATGAAATATGGAATAAATGAAAGATCAATTTCCATAGATGAGTTATAACTAAGTTATTATTATTGACAGCTGGGCTATTTTAAAGTATTAAATCTCTGCAAAGTTAACAGACCTTGAATCTAAGTATACGGGGTCTTTTAATAGGGACTTCTGAACTTTGACAGTTGTTTGGCCATATTGTTGAAGCCACTTCTGTCAAATTGGGTGTCATTTATTATGTCTGTTTTGCCAAAACACCATTGACGGACGTTCTGCACGCTTCGACCATTTTACGGAAGGTCCAGTGGATATACCGAACCCAGATGATAATTAGCATTCGACTTGTGACTGAATACATCGTAGAACTTTGCTGAACAATCTCTGCAATCTATGGAAATATGCCTTGAAGCAAAAAGATCTATTTCGGGTACTCTACACCTGTCGAAGATGAGAATTGCCATTCGGGTTTTGGCCGTCCGGAAGGTACAAGGATATGTTTATTTTTCTACTGATCGCCCAGATGGATGATCTGATAATTCAGATTAAACAGGCCAATAAATCAACCTTCCTTGCCATAAGAGTGTCTAAAGCAAGATGTGAGAACCCCTTAGATGATCTCCTCGGGCACATATAGCTCAGTGTACCGCACATCTCCTTCAAATTGACAGGGGTAGCTCGTTTAACGGAGCCCCCCATCTTGAGACTGCCGCATCTGGGACTAAGAAATTGGCCGATTTGTGGATTGGTGTGACCCTATCTAAGGCTCCGAGCCAACAATTAATTTCCTCCAAGTCGCTCCCTTGGATAGGGAGTATCTGTCTCGCCCGTCTGTTGAACTTTCGAAGATAGAACTGAAGGCACCGACAGTGATCGAAAATATCCTGGAGGCTGAGGACAGACCAAATGGAAGGCACGTAAGTTGTAAGAGTTCGCCTCTTTATACAATTCTCAGAAAAGGTCAATGGCTCTCTGAAAGTAAGCTGGTGATATATCTATTTTTACCCGCCAATCTTTGGCCTGTACAAAATCTGGGACTTATATTAGTATTATTATTATGGTGAGGGTTTAGTGCACTGTGACCTTATGGTCTATTGTGCCCAATGCTTATACCTCGAAAAGGTTCATGCCCTTTTTCCAGAACTCCCTCGCATTGTAGTTCCATTCAGAACTCTGTCTTAGCCTTGGCTAGGATATCGACTTTAGAGCTTTCATCCAGTCCAGTCTCTTTTATGAATTTGAGAATGTTTGATCCTCCTTTCTGCTGAGAACTTCTTCTGATAATTCTATTTTCCTCAGGTGTTCCCTTAGTCTACAGTGTCCCGTTAGGAAACCTGTTCTTCTCTTCCCCTATGCTGCAGAATGGTTCAGGGCCTATAAAGGGCTGCGCTGCACCCTGTCTTGCCAGAGATTTGTCTGAAAGACGCTTCTATTACATAGTCGTTAAATGCACTGAGGTCGAACTCCTCCGCTAGGTTTGTTTATGAGAAACAACATAAAACTGGGGTCGGATTGGTATCCATTTGAGCTTCGGTCGGGAGATATCTTCCCTCCCTTTGGCCTAATTTGGTGATAAGCTCATCTTAAGTCTTAATGCGATATTCTTAATTTAACACAACACAACACATATTGTCAGATGTTAAATATGCCGACAAAGAACAGTTTTATAGCCGATGTTAGAAAAGGTTCTGAAATTGCTTATTTTCTTAAATTCAGTAGACCTTTTTTTAAAAAATCTTAAACGTCGCACACGTGAGTACAAAAATATTTCTAACAATAAGATCAAAATACTGTTCTTCCATAAAAAAATATACTACGGACTTAAAACCCCATAACTAAAGAACAGCCATTCCTTATCACCCTACTTGACAGCGACTGTAAATTAAAATTCCTGCCTTAAGCAGGCCCCGACTAAGTGCAAAACTGAATATTTAAAGTGCACACAATACTTTCACGCTCAATTAGATTTGGCATCACTTCACATAACCTCAAACGGCGCCCTTAATCCCCATACCAAATGGGATCACTTAAATCGAATGCGTGAACTTCATAACTTTTTCCATAAACTTCACGCATCATTTGATGCACAAGACCACTCTTGTGACACAGATTTTTATTCATCCTTTATGAATTTCAATCGCCAGTGCTTAGAGAATCACAACTAAGAAGGATTAACAGTCATGGCAAGGAGGTATGTTCTATCAAAAGTAGAAAGAGTGTAAGTCCACGTTTCCCTCCATATAATCGCCGTATCTAGGGAAAATTATCCTTTTATCGTCACATTTTCTTCTAACTGCTTTCTTTTACAACCCATCTTAAAAGCTTTCCTATTCGTCCTTCATCCGGCAGTCCCAACCTGTTGATCCCTATATACATTTATATATATATGTACTATTGAAGGAAGGTAATTTCTTCCCCCTGTTTCTATGCGAAGGGAGAGAAAGTGTGTCGAAAAAAAATGAAAATCTGCGATGAGTGATGAATATGAATTTCCTTTTGCGAATAATGCGGATAAGGGTAATTTTTCTGGCCATCTGACAATCTAGCAGTGAGAGAATTGGAGGCATGTTCAGTCAGTTGTGGCGTGTACTTAATCCCCCAAAGTGGTGGCTATATGCTATGTAGGTACAATAGAACAATAGAAAAAGGATTTAAGGGTCTGCGAGTGAATTATGAGGCAAAATTGCGTACCGCAGTGATTAAGTCACTAAAGCTGTAACATATCATGGCATTGAATGTCACAAGGCGACAAGGACTCGACTCGGGTGACGACGTGCAGATAACTTGACATTGAGGGGGGGTGGGAAACAAGAAAAAAGAAGACGAAGTCGTTTTCTCTGCCAGCTCCATTTTCCGTTTTTTTTTTCTCTTGTCACAAAAGCACTTAGCGTTTGTGGAATTTTTGCTAAAGGAAGTGTGGAAGCATTTAATAGCTCCATCTTTTGATTTTGTGATGGCGAAGAATTGTGTGCAACAGTTAGTAGCACATGCGAAAGGGGTGACTCTAATTGGCCTACGCAAGAGGAAATACTTTGGGTTCTTGTTGCAGGTGGAACATGGAAACAGTTTGGTTATGTCTGAGTAAATAATTTCGCTTTGGGGGATTGGTGGGGATGTAAGAAGTTTTTATTGTGGGGTGGCGTACATTTTTCTGTGAATTTTCTGTTTAATAAGCACTTTTCGAAAGAAGGTAATTGCGATTTAAGATTTTACTTAACTAGCGCCCAAAATATTAAAATGAACCCCTAAACTATGCCAATTATATAAGAGGCAGATACTTTGATACTCACTTTCTGGAAAAATATTTCCAGGCAACTATGACCCTCGGCGCAGTGGCTTAGTGGTAGTGTGTTCGGCTACTAAGCGAGGGGTCCCCGGTTCGAATCCCGAAAGAACCATATTACATCTTAAGGTTTTTTTCCACTGCGCCACCTCTCGCGAACGTCTGACAAACATCCGAGAGTAAAAACTGTCATGAAAGAGCTTTGGACTCGGCGTAAAATTGTAGATCCCATCCATTCGTCCCAAAAATTTAAAACCCACACAAATCGAATGGCTGTAAGAAGCTAGGCCTTGGGTCCCACAGACCTGTCGCGCCAAAATATTTATTTATTTATTTATTTATTTATTTAAAACTGTCATACCCCTTTTGCTCCAAAATTTAAGATTAAAGAAAATCAGAAAAGTAACGAGTAACGAGTAAATGTCGCATGGGTTCGTTCAGCGAAAATAAATAACGATATGATAAGATTAAAATAAATAAAGCGTTAAGTTAAAAACTATGCATTCTTCATTTATTACAAATTATTGATCATCACTAAAGTTTGTTTTAGATGGATTTGTATTTATATTTGGAACTGCCCTTCCATTCGTACCAAAAAATAACGAATGGTTGCTAGAAGCTCTGCCCTTTACATTTTATGTACTTATTTCATTTGGAACGCCCTCGAAATTGTTTTCAGTGCATTTTTCAATATTTTTCCACCTGTCAAAAATCAGCTGATGGACTGAACGCACTGACAGAGCATATTTATGCCTTTTTAAATAAAGAGAAATCTTATAAACATAATATACCTGATCTTATTCACGGACAATTTATGTATCTTAAAAGTGTTCTCCATCAGAAAGTCTTAGCAGTATGAGAAATTAAATATGGACAAGTCTTTCATCTGTCAGTTGATTTGACAAGTTATTTTTAAATTCAAACTGCTAGTCATATGATGACTTGTATTGGAGATTGTATTGATTCCGGTTTGACAGTTTAGGTGTAGAAAATAACCGAAAAATTTACTGAAATTGCCTGCGTTTTGTATTGAATAGATTACTAAAATTAAGTGGTAGATCTCAAAATAAAGTTGTATATACCACTGGTGTATGTGCGAAGAGATCATGGCCGAAAATGTGTCTTTTCAACAAGCAGAAAGCGATGGCATCTTCTAAGGCATTTTACCCAAATAGCGCGTTCAGTAGAATGTAAGCGCTTGCTAAACATCTTATCTTAGCGCTATATGAATCAAAGTTCGTATACATAGAAATTAATCTGCTGAACGGAAGCACTGACTATTGGACACAATAAACTAAACGCGCTCATGTATAAAATATTTTATCCAGTTCATAAATCCGTTCCGCTTTCAGTGAATACAAATAATAAAATACCAGACCCTTGCTTCCAATCACACGTCCCTTTGGCTTTTTAAAACTTATTCCAAACCCATCCATTGAGGTTTCAAAGCCACTTCCCAGAGACAATCCTATGAGTAGATTAATTTCCGATTATGCTGCCACTCGGAGATTCTTTTTAAATTCCTCAACAACCAAACACTATCCCTGGAGTGCTAAACAAGTGCTAAACATTCCCACAGGAAATTGTGACTTTCCGGTCATTCCATCTGTGCTGTAATTGAGTCCGTTCTTTGAACTTTTATTCTTTGTTCTCGCCCGTTTCAGACAGATTAATGACGCCATAACTAACAGCCTCAAGGATGTCATCACGCGTCATCTGCATTAGGTATATACGAAAATCCTCCTCAAATTAACCGAAAAAAATTAAGTGTCATACGAATTGAATGGCAGTATGACAGGGGAAGAAAAAAAAACCCAAATTAAAAGAAATAATTTCGATACAAAATCGTATTATCATCAAAACTGTCATCAAAATCAAAAATTTTGACGACAATCGCACTTACGTTAAAAATATCCTCCAAAAATCTAGAAACCAGAAGCTACCAATGAATAATAGAGAGACAAAACGACTGGGAGTGACGTGGCAAATCTAATTTCTAGCAAAATATGAACACACCATCATATAGCCATATAGAACCCACTCTATTGATAGATATTCATCTAATGACGTCACATAATCAAATTCTGTTGGAACAGTATACACTTTACTTTGAGTCCACACAAATTGAGTTACCTTGGGGGTGATGATGGTGCTCGCCTAAGAGACAGAAACACGATAGCAGAATGAGGAGGATGGAGTCGTATCTTTTATTTTAAAATAAAATATTTTACCATATTCGATGATGGTGGGTGTGGGAAGCTCGTCCGTCGTCAATTGAAAAGCAGCTGTTAAGTACTATCGATATATACCTTTCACCAAGACAATGAGGCCCAGTAGACATGAAGCACATCCATTCTCCCCTCCTTCCACAGACCTTTCCAACTTCAACCTTAAAATGGATGGCGATGGAGATGGTAAAGATGGTGATGGTGGTGGTGTAGATGATAACGGCAATTTTTATTATTACTCCGCTTTTAGATCACTTTTGATGTAAAAGGGTTAATTTTGATATGAGGGTGGGGTTGGTGTCTGCTGTCAGTGGACCCGGCTGTAAGAGTGGAGTGCGTTGAAATCGAATATCGAACACTTGATGATGATGATATTGATGGTGATGGTACATACAACTTGGTTGGATTTTATTGCCGCCTGCTGCTGAAGACCGACGAAGATGACATTTGCAGTGATGATGGATGTGAATGGCTTAAGAGGCTATTTCTGATCAAAGTCATAGATGTCTTTTAGTTGTGAATGGGTGTATGAGTTTTGACACTTTGAGAAAGGCAGGTAGACTGTTGTTAAATGTTGAATATCATAGCCAAATTTTGGGGACGGAGAATGAGGATGACATGGAGCGGTTTATATAAATAGAAACTTTAAATTATGATAAACTGAGTTGTCCTTGCTCAATTAGGCGTGGAAGACGAAAGGATACAAAATATTGGCTGCTTCTAGTTTGAGTTTAAAAGGCGACAAGTTGTTGATTTGTTGCAGCTTATTGAATTAGCGTTTGGGGTATTTCAAGGCCTCTTTCAAACTATATCCTTTAATAGGAAAAAAGCTGAACATGTGTTTAAAAGCAAGAGGGCTCTTTTAGAACAGCTTTTAATTTGAAGTAGTTCACAATATTTTTCGCAATTATGAGCTTTATTCAATTCGAAATCGAGCACGGAATTTATTATATCGATGTATATGACCTTTACATTTTGCAAATTATTTATTTTCGTAGGTTCAGCTTACTTTAAGGGTAGAAAATTAACTTTTTGACAAATTAAGAGAAGAGCGAAAAATTTGTATTTCTTGAGTTGATGGCTAATGAATAGGCGCTTTTCTTGATCTATGTGTTCTTGTAGAATTCATACGAAATTAATTTTATTTCTTAATTTAAAAACATAAAAAAATTGTTGGCAGGTCTAGCTTCCCTTTTTGGATTATTTAGAGAAGAGCGACAAAATATTTGATTTAATGGAGAAGTAGTCTAAAATATACGCCTACAAATACACGTTTTTTTTTAGATATTCTGTGTTGTAAAATTCGAACGAATTAATTTTTTACTAATTTGTTTGCCTTTTTCTTGTAAAACAAAAGAGTTTTACTGCGAACTGACAGGTAAAAAAACCGCTAAAATGGCGATTGTGGAGGAACGGCTTATCAGATTGAAATTGCGTTTCCCCAGAGCGATTACATCGGTGATAGTATGCTCAAAAAAGTCCTTCAAAAGTCAATGTAGCAGATACCACTTCCCGAAGAGCGACAAAATTAAGAATAAAGTAATTGAACCACACGTGAATTGTTTGCCGAAATTTCAATGCGGCGGACCCAGCTTTACCCACGTCAGCGAAAGGTCCATCGCGATCCCTATGTAAAAGACAAACGTCTAAGCAAGAGTCAATCCGGGAAGATATTTATTTCTTAGTTTTTTTTTAAATTGATTCACATTTGATGATTGCAAAGTAATGCTTAATAAGTTGACCACTGTCTTCTCTCAAAGTCAAATGTGAGATATGTAAGCCTCTTCATTACAACGGCAATCAGTATCCATTTTTAATGCTACAATTTAATTAAACTTACCACCGCCATTTTTGTAACACAAATAGGGAAATCTCCAAACGTTTGCTAAATCGACAGCGAATCCAATAACCGATAATAAAAAATCGACTTTTCCTCCCCATGTTTCGCGTTCCTCCGGATCACAGGGCTCGTCTCTCGGAGTTGGAGTCTTAGCAATTTGTCCTGTTGGTGACATCGCCAAGGCGACGTCGTTTTCTTCGTCGACGCCGCACTCTAAGTCTGCAAAGAAAAAATATCGACTACGTTTAAATATTTAATCAAAACGAAATCCCATCGAAGAACCAATAAAGAATATTCATCTATAATCGGATTATTCTGTAAATAATTTCTCTTGTTTTCACAACCCGAAAGTCCTTAAAACAATAAAATGAAATCAAAATCAATTGAAAAATGTTACGCATACGCCACCCTATCTACCCTGCTTACATTTGGCGGGCGAATAATTCTTTAATGACAGCCCCCATAGGTGTTTGACCTTCAATCATGGCAAAATGTCCTTTCGATAGCATTCACCCCTCGTCAAGGGATATAATATAAAAGAGAACAAAAAACCAACGAATAAACCAGCGTATCTCATTCATGTGTCACAAGTCGGCAAGCTCATCCCCCGTCCAGCAGAAGTGATGTGCTGACTTCTCCATTCACAACCTCTTGACAACCTGTTAAAGTCATTTGCATGTTTGTGCGGGCTAAAAATGTGTGCCCCGTGTTGCACGTGGGCGAGAACGATTTGAATGCTATTCACATTCTAGAGGGCTGTACATTGGACCGACATGGATTGTACTTGAGGGAGTATATTTCTACATACTACATAATATACAAAAAAAAAATGTTTAATATTTTTATGAGTTTTTAGAAATATCATTTATCGGAAAACTGGTTACAAATGGTGCGTCACACACCACCACATACCGGTTGCAAGACTTTACGTATTTACTCATTCGATTTGTAGCACTTGCTTGGACAAGTTTATTAAAAGAATGATTTATCTCAATTTGCCATTGTGAACGATAGATGGATTACTGAATCCCATAACGGGGACTTGGGGTAGATAGTACAACTAGTTATTGAGTTTAATTAACTTAGCTGATTGTTTTAAGTGCGTTGGATTATGGAAGTGTTCTCTGAGGAAGTTAGATAATTGTTCAAAATTGACACCGACTAGGCTGCTAATTGTTTTTACAGCAAGTACCAATTAAAATACTTGGTGTCAGTTGTGGCGAATTCATTTCTTAATGAGAGTTTGAATAAATCTATAGGAATCTGAAATCTTTACATAGCTTTCCGATAGGCTACTAAATTTCATAGGAATGTTGCTTAGTGGAGTTATTAATAAGAAGACATTAATAAGGCAATTATGAAATGCCTTGCTGAAACAGAAACCATTCTTGAGTTTCTCATAAGAAAAGCACAATATTTGTTTGTATGTCAAAAGTACAAATGCGCATAAAATTAAAGCAGAGCTAAGTTGATTTTAAAAATGCATGTCTTGTCAGTGTACGCAGTACTTAGTCTATTGAGCGATAACTTCCAGGTTCTATTCCCGGACGTCTTAAAAACATTCAAGAGTATTACTGCCATGAAAGAGCTTCCCAATTGGCCGTTAAAACTCGGTATAAAAGAAACTGTACATCAGTAATGGGACTTCTACCACTTAAGAGGTATTTAACCACTTTTTACACTTTCGGAAACTCTACTAACCTGAATTCGAAATCTACCACCTTTTACTTATCGCTATTCGCTTATAATATTTACTAGTACCGGCCGTGGTCGAAATTCGACCAATTTTGTCTCTAGATAAAGTAACGAAAGCCAACTTGTTTTTTACATAATTTATTTATTATTATTTATTTTAATTCGACTTTTTTCCAACAAAAACTACCTATTCAAAGAAGCGAATGGAAAATTATCTAACACGTGAACATGGAATATTGAAAAATTGAAGAAAAATGTTCGTTTCCATAGTAACACCTCGAAGATAACTCTGCAATGCCCCTGATTTAAGATTTTTTGATTGCTTACTTTTAGGGGTAATTAAATTGCATACCTTTATGGGTTAATAGGACTCTCCAACAGGTTCTAATCTAAAATGATTATATTCGTTACTATGGAAGCATGACGGCGACAAATTGAATGGCAACAAAATGTTTTCGATTAACTGCTAAGCATTTTGTATCGGAAATTCTTCCCTTCATTTTACCGGTCTTAATGGCGACATATACCTACGATCTTTTGTTCGTGCACATCTATGGCACAGTACCTTTCGAATGATATAAGTTTCATTCTCCTCATTTCATGATAAATACTTAAAAAGTGTACGGAAACTTTTGATGTTTACATATAAATATAATGATTTTCCATTATTGTATTGAAAGTTGTACCTATACCTACTCGCCTTACTTTTACCCATACAAACTCAGCTATCAGTATTTTTTTCTGAGAATTGCATCACTTCCAGTACACCATTTACTACTCTAATTAGTGATGTCAGACTTTGAAAGTAGGCTATCCCAGGGTTATAAAAAATAAATATTTTGGCGCGACAGGTCTATGGGACCCAAGGCCTAGCTTCTCACAACCATTCGTTTTGTGTGGGTTTTAAATTTTTGGGACGAATGGAAGGGATCTACAATTTTACGCCGAGTCCAAACGACTAATTAAGAAGCTCATTCATGACAGTTTTACTCTCGGATGTTTGTCAGACGTTCGCGAAAGGTGGCGCAGTGGAAAAAAACCTTAAGATGTAATTTGACCCTTTCAGGATTCGAACCTGGAACCCCTCGCTTAGTAGCCCAACACACTACCACTAAGCCACTGCGCCGACAGGGTTATACCCAAAAAAAAAACCTCTGTTTTGCAAAATGCTTTGTAATCGTCGGTTTGAACCGGCCTCAATCTAGAAGTAAATTCGGGATCCTTCATCCACTTTGCATGGATTTTTTTCTTATTTACTTGCTCATTAATTTAATAAATCCAATTTTTTTTTCATTTTTCAAACAATCAAAATATATTAACTGAATCAAAACAAACCGAACAGATAAATTCACGATGACAAGCGTCAAATTGAAATTGACATCTCATCTTATTAGATTTTCACCACAAATATGTCAGTTTATGTAAAAGTTTAGGGAAATAAAGAAAAAACAAATTAACGCATTGAGATATTTAGAATTACTTTTATCTATACATAAAAATATTTGATTTGATCGTAGGTTGACTATTTTTTAACTTTCTCGCATTACGTAGTAAGAGAAAGGTATTGTAATCGTACAAAAAATTGAACTCGAGATTTTAATCAAATCTAACATTACGATGATAGAGGAACTCGAAAAAGTGGGTCTCGCAATTCTGTCCGTCTGTCCGTCTGTCCGTCTGTCCGTCTGTCCGTCCTTCCGGAGCTCTACAGCGCAAACGGCTGGACGGATTTCTTTCAAACTTCGGATTTGGAGTTGGTGGGCTTACAGTTCGGGGCCACTTTTTTTTTTGCACGTTAAGTGTTGCCGTTCTAACGGTATTCAGCAATTTTGAGTTTTTCGAAAACGGCTCTAACGATTTCAACCAAAATTGTTATTTGGGCTTAAGTAGGTGTAACTAAGATGGCTGCATACTCAGTTTTTTGCAGAAAAATCGAATAACGGTAATTTTGAAAATTGGTCATATCTCAAAAACGGTCAAAACTATTTCGACAAAAATTCATATTTAAGGTAATACTGTCATTCCCAACATGATGGCAAACTCAGTTTTTCCCTAAATCATCGTTCAACGGACTATTTTGGAAAAATGCCGTTTTTTAAGACTTTATTTAATTATGGTTTACTTAGAAACCGCTTTAACGATTTTAACCAAAATGTATACTTGCACTACCATATATGGGGTTAACATGGCTGCGTACCCAGTTTTTGGCTAAAATGTCGAATAACGCTACTTTTGAAAAGTGGCCTTATCTCGAAAACGGTCAATACGATTGCAACAAAAATTAATTTTTTATGTAATATGGTCATTCCTAACACGATAGCAAACTCAGTTTTTCTCTAAATTGTCTATAATAGATTTTTGAAAAAATGCATATTTTGAGAATTTGTTTTTTTATTTTTCTACCTACATGAAAACGGCTAAAGCGATTTTGACCAAAATGCATACTTGGAGTAAAATTGACTTTTTCAACATTATTGCGTCCTTCATTTTCGATTCTAACCACCGCAAACGCTGATTTTGAAAACTGTTCATATCTCGAAAACGCGATCTTCGATTTGCATGAAACTTTAAAAACCAAGTAATACTAACATCCTGAACAATACCCTATACTCAGTTTTTAGCTAAATAGTTGAGCAAGATTATTTTTCGAGTTCAACATTGCAATATTTGTTACTATTTTGTGCGCATTATTTTCCAAAATCAGCTCTAAAGATTTTGACTAAAATGTTTATTTACGATAACATAAGTATTCATAATAAAACCCCGTACTTAGTTTTTCTTAGAAAAATTAAAATAATGCCGTCTTATAAACATTACCGCACTACCAGTTAAAATGTAATCACAACTACTAGAAACTCCTTTTTAGCAAATATTTCCCACTTCTTCCTTTTCCAACCATATTAATCATGAACCTTAAAATAATTGCAACCAATTGGAGTCTTCATTTACCCCCAAACACGTGCAAATTCAAAAACAAATCTCTGAATTCTTACATCACAAACCCTACTTCGAGTCATAGCCACCTGCAAGCATCACCAATTTGAAAAATGTTGCTTTATAGCCTATAAACAACAATAAAATAAAAATAAACCAACCAAACTGATGATATGAACGAGAAAGTTTCGTGCGATCCAGTCGTGCACTTTATTTTATTCTTAATGAAACTAGAAAATTAGGAACAAAAATTAACCAAGAAATAAAATCCTTTTTTTTTGTACTATAAGATTTGAAAAATCCCTTTGACCCTTTTAGCTTAGAGCATGAGACTCTTAATCTCAGGGTCGTGGGTTCGGGCCCCACGTTGGGCGCCATTGTTGTGAGCTTGGGTAGGCCACGGAGGCAACTTCGATGCAGGTGAGAAGGGCGCGGCACGCTTGCGGTTGCTTTCCACTACGGCATTCGGTCCAAGTTCGTCTGTCAACAGAGCTATTTGCTTCTGTGTAACTTGTTCTTGTCGTTTCATTGGAGCCCGTTTTTGAGTCGAAGTTTGTTCTGTCCTTGTGTTATCGTAGCGTGTTGTTGGGAGGGATTGTTGCTTAGCTCCAATTGGCCGAGCTACCTCCTCGTTAGTCTGGTCGGTGGATCCTTTACGGACCTGTTTGCGCCAACTGTTTATGTATTTATTTATTTTATTTATACCAAGCCCATTAGCAATGTTTTTCTATCATTTCTTTTACTCTAAATATATCCCGAATTTATATATGCATTCGAGTATCCAATTATTGGGTTCTTTTCCCAGCTCAACATCCTTGCAAATAATTTTTGAATAAACTTTGGAATATTTTCCACACACTGTCAAATAAAGTTATCTCCGCAATTCCGATTGCCCGCATATCTTCTACTGCTTAAAACACAAAAATGCCTATACTTCTATCTATGGAGCTATTTAAAAAATAGATTTATTATATATTATATATTAACATCATAAAGCATTACAAGAATTGATCTTGAATGTTTTAACAATTTTGCGAAATTCATTGAACGGATAAAAAATTGCCATTTTTAGCCCGGCCTGTATTTCTCTCTTTATTGTGATCATAAAACTCTGTCATGTGCTCAAATATTGAGTTAAAATTAACGAAAGCACGAGTCGTACGTATGTTACGGAAAATCTTTGTGAAAATTGTGGTGAATAATACAAAATGATTAAAGGGGTCGTGATCGTGACTGTCGTTAAATGAGATCACGAGTACAAACTCGGCTAAATTGTTTATCTAGTTTTCTTAAATAAAATAATTGCAGCCTGACTATCATTCTTTAACTTTTTTTGTAAATATAATAGATAGAATATGTTTTTCTTTTTTTAGTCTTAGTATGTGTCCCTATATACTTTCTGAAGGAACGCAGCTCAAAGGAGCATAGTTATTTAAGGTATTAAAATAAGTCATCTCACCCAAGGTTTGACAAAAACATGTTCTGCAATTGACAGGAGAAGAAACTGTGTTTTTTACAGATCATAAAGTAAGTAAATTCACATTAGGTACTAAAATGTTCAATTTGTGTGACTAAGGACGAAGTTATTTTGAATGAATAAACAATTTAAACACCAAACATTTTTATAGAAAAAACCTTGCACATCTTTGACATATTCTTTTTCTATAAGCTCGCATAGTACACCCCGGTAAATTTGCTTATAGTTCTTTAGGAAGTTTGTCATATCTTTCTGTTTACATTCGCACAAATTTTCTGTTGACATTTACAATCTTGTCGTTTTGATGAATGACAGTTGATTCTGTAACTTGTCCTCGCATCGAAATGTTCACACGAAACATAATGCATATGCATACTTCGAGAACAAAATCTTCTTCTGGGGAACATGCGGCGAATTAAATACAAATCAACTAGTTTAGTCATACTTTCGATTGGTTTATTTGGGCTTAGTTTCTATCAAAACGAAATAGGTTTCAGTCTATATTTTTGAGAGTATTAAGTTTTTATTAAAGACTTAAAAATCGGGCTTTTATAAACAAATCAAACGATTCGCATTTCGTTCGCTTTGAGCTGAATGAAGAAGTTTTCACTGGGAACCTTTGCCAATCGACGGTTAAAGTGCAGAACCTCGTTAGCCGTAAAATCCAACAGAAATATTTATAATGCAAAATTTGATAAATCAGAGCCATCTTTTGGCATTTGCAGGGTAACAATGTTGTTCTGAACATTTTACAGGAAAGGCAGAATTCAAAACCTCGCATCATAAGATCGCATACAAAATTTGGCAGTACCTCGTACATCTCCTACTGTTTTTTTGATTTCTGAAGAACATGCAAAAACAACTTACGAGCTTCTGCACTTTAACCATCGCAATGTCAGTCCAGCTAATGCGATTTTGAAACAGAAAGCTCGCCATTAATACTCACAAGTCTTAAATTGAGCAAACTTTTCAACTCACATTTTTTAGATCCGTTTTAAATTGCTAACAAAATACTAATTAATAGCTATACAGTTTATAAACAGCCTTAAAATATCAAGTTTATACAGCATGGCAAAAAAACGATCAGCAATTGTTAGTCCATGACTTTCCTTAGCAGTTAATTTTTAAAAAATGTTATAATCTCAGCGATTCAATGTTAATAGCATGCCTTAACGTATTTATTACCAGTAATTCGTTTAACTGGATCAGTTTACCACTGAATGAGAATAAATTGATTTGCATAATCTATCGAGATCCATTAAGAGGGTCGCACGATAAATGTGCACCAGATGTTATTCTAGTTCCGATTGCACCTGTTCTTGTATTTCTGTTATTAACCCACACGATTCCGCAATAGTCATGCGCCTCTGTCTCTGATATGAATATTCATTCCACAGTCTTAGGAAGCACGATGTATACTCCTACTAATCATAATTCAACTTTTAACTACTCAAACAATTAATCAATTTATTTATGTGGGACTTATCTAGTACATGCCGGCCTTAATGACATCACTGTCCAGTGGTCCGCCCACGATTGCAACAGAGTTTATGGCATTTACCTGAATCCGAGTCCGAAGCGGGATGCTGATCAAATTTATATTTCCTCGTCATGGCCGCACTTGTATAATGTAAATTTTTACTTTCACTTAACAGTAATAATCAGCACAACCAAATGGAATTTAAAAATTAAATTTATTTTCAATACTGTTTCATCTTTTGCAACAAATAAGGGGTATCAAATGCCAGCCATGTGCTTTTGTTTACCAACCCAAGCCACAACACACTTCACAGTTTAATATCGACCGAGAGCGAGAGAGGATGCTTTCCACCACAAAATGGTTTAATATTTGATCCGGTCCCGGAAAGTAGCTATTTATCCGTCCAACTTTAAGCACAGCGTGCCATGAACTGAGACTGATTTTTAACGCCACTGCATGTAGATAGAACGATAGAAGCGATCCATGAAGGTCGCCGTCGCGTCGTCGACTCTGAAGGTAGTGAGGTAGCCGGCGCGATGTTTCTTTTCTAGTTTTGAACTATTTATGCGTGGTGAAGTCACGGGCAGGGTAACTATTCGGCATCGGTATTTTAACAGATACCTCAACTTTTAAGCTGAGTTGGTTTTGACCTAAAGAGGTATGCATTGAAGTCAATTTTAGACAGGGGGAATAATATTAACTCTTATTGAGGAACAAGTTTTTTTTTATGATTTATGTAAAGCAATAGGTGGTTATTCACCTAGAATTACAATAAACGAGTTCTGTTAACAATTCGATGGACAGAAGTGCGGTTTTTCAATAAAAAGGCGACCAAGGGTTTGTGGTTTGTTACTGGTGAGTCACCGAATTAGATGAATTAAGTGTGTTGGGATTGAAATACGGAAGAAGGGAGTTTTTAAAATGATTAATGCAACTGTTATGATAAGAGAAAAAAAATTAACGAAAATCTGTGTTAAGTTAGACCTTCGCAAATGTATCTTTTGCAAAAAAAGGGGGTTTATCAACTACTGGGCAAGGGGTGTCAGGTTCAATCACCGGAAAACATACAAATTACATCTAAAAAAATGTTTTCCACTGGGCAACATCTCGCTTACGTCCGAGAGTATACAGCTGTCTTGAAAGAGCATCTCAATTAGCCGGTCCGACTTGGCATTAAATTGTAGATCCCTTTCATTAGCAAATATTTGACTTACAAATTTCTATTAATTTATTTCGATTTACGATTTTACGATTTTACGTTTTTGAAATCAAACAGCAAATGTTCAAGACGCTAAAAAGCCTCATGTGTACGACTGAGTCGCAACCAATTTTCTCGGTTAGGTATGCTGTGTTTAATGTATTTGACTGAATTTAAGAAATCGCTCAAGCATAGTCCCCAAATTTCAATTAACCTACTTTTGAAAAATAGTTTCCGTAAGGCTGACCCAGGACAGATTTTACATCAAAACAAATTTGTTATCATGTTGTAAAAAAATGTGTAATAATTATGAAGTTAACGAAACAAATGTACTTTTAAACAATAACAACAAATAACGGAAACTAATCACGTTTTAGTAATTTTTTTTATAAATTGTAGGTGTTTAATTAGATTTTTAAGTGGGTTTTTCAATTGATGGGTTTTTAGTTAAGCGGGTTTGACAATTGACTGTATTCATTATCATCAGTTCAGAGGCAGTATACCTTCCTTCCTTTCTCTGATAATCCATTTGTATGTCATTGAAGGACGTCTTTGGTAGCACAACCGAAAAATACTTACCGGGTTAGGGAAAGCGACTTAAGCGAACTGACAATACTACGCGATGAGAGTTTGGGGGACTTGTTTTCTCATCTCCATATTTATAAAGAAATAAAATAAACCGCCAGAAACTTTTGCGATCGCGTATCTCTTTACGTAGCAGAAGTCCTATGCAATGCAGACAACATAAAGTTTTATACATGAATTGTTAGCAGTAGCAGCAAATTTTTCGTTGAAGCAAACATAGCACTAGCTCTTTTCTTTCACGGCGGAGAGAATCGAAAACTCTCAAATGTTATCGAGCAATTCGCATGCATTTTCAAACTAAACGGTTATTTTTTTAAGTGCTGAGTAGAAAGTTGGAAATTATTTGAATATACATCGTTATTTTGCGCAGTTGCAATTTATGGCACTGTGTTCTATGGAAAAAACAGCAATGGCGCGCAGAGGTTTTATACTTTCGCCGCAATGAACCAAAAGGGCTAGTGCTTACGTTTGCTTCACTTTTCCTCGCAGGTTTGTATGAAACTGACATTTGACGAGCAGTCCATGTATAATATGTCAATGCAAGTTACATTTGTTTAAATAAATTATTAGATAAGTCGCAAGTGATAAGCTGGGCTTCTCTCGACTTTGGTTTTGTAAAGACTTGATTAATGAAACCTCCGTAAAAGACCTTGTGAACCTTATAGGTACAAATATAAGCCTGCTTCTAGTTTTTCATATAAGATCCTGTTTGCCGTACTGTTTGAAGCCCAGCAACTATTTGCCCAGAATCTAATTAAATCGTAAAGTGGAAAAAGAAGTCGCAATTAAAGAGACCCCAATTGTTATAATGAAAGTTGTGCCAGTTCTGAAAAATACCCACTCGACCACCTAAGCTTAGACAAATAGCGTATGATAAAAGGTGACCAGATAGCAATGATACTTTTTCCATTTGTTATGTTTCAGCTACTGCCAAAGTTACCAATGACATCCAGCTGTCGAAAAATTTCAGGTTTGCCATTTGTGCATCGTTTCACACTTGCCGAACTTGCGGTAATTATTAAAAAATGTTATCGAAATTCCGGGTCAATTAATATTAATATGGAACGTAAATTTTTTGGTGACGCTGGTCGGTATCATGGCTTGAGTGTGCAGTCACTTCGTCGCACCATAGAAAACTTTAAGCGTAAGTACACTCTTTTGGACCTTAATTCAGTAATCCATCCAGAGATAGATTCTGACACCATAGCGCCCAGAATCAAAGAAGACCCAGAAATGATTATCGCCGATCAGCCGGGCCTACATTGATTGTGCTGACACATAAATTGAAGCCGGTTAACCATAGACCACGTGAGTACATTAATTTGGCACTGGATGTTAACTGGGCTCTTCTAGTACAAGGCCCATTTTTGACTCAGAGGCTATGTCAACAGGCAAAATATAGCGACTCAGAAACGGTCTTTGAAAGCCGCCCTTTTTCCACCTACATAGAGATTTAAAAGAAATTGATCGGGAAAATGATAGGTGTCTTAAAAAACAAGCAATATTGGCATCGGAAAACGACAATTCCTTTTGCAGAACTATGGTCGAATATTAGTTGCTGGGTGAAGCTAGAATATATATAAATCTTTTAAAAGCCTAATGGAGAAAGAGCTGGCAATTAGTTATGCTAGGGAGATCCTATATTTGCAGCCACGCAATTGGTTTATTAATAATTAGGATCTCACGTAGGTAATAATGTTATAAGTCTCCGATTGAACATTTGGACTAATCACTTGAAACTTCACAATATTCTACAATCATTTCAAAAAGAAAAAACAGAATTGTAAAAATTGTCAGAACTGAAAATTAAATGAAACAGAAAATGTTCCACGAATTTAGCTGTTTGAAATGGATTAACACAACAATTTTCTAAAAGTAGTAATGTAATGAGAAAAATAGCAAGGTTTGCAGAACATTTTCAAAAGCAAATAGAAACTTAGCGCAGACAAAATGAATTTTATCTTCTTTTCAAAAGCAAAATAAGATGGTAGCAACAATCACATTTTACAAGAATGCTTCACCTCAGAAGTGGGTTCAGAAAAACGTATACTAAAGAGTTCAAAAGACCCGTATAAAACAAGAAGTAATACAGTTCTTAAAATGCAATTCTAATCATGGTTCTGTTCTTTGCTGTTCTGTTTTGTGCAACTCCGAGTCAGTAAACAGACCTTATGCCAGCCTAGGTTTTACTTTAGCCAATCGCTTGAAATGGGCATCACTTAACGACGAAGTGAAAATTGAAATTATCAACTTTTTTGAAAAAGCGTCTTGGAGGGCAGATGTTAAACTAAAAACGTTTTTCCTTAAAATTTTAGTTTAGTACTTTATTTCGAATATTATATAAGATTATTTTTATGAACCGAACGCTGACATTTTTGGTATGAACATATCTCGGCAAAATACTTTTTTTTTTTAGTTAAATGCGTATAAATTGATTTTATTTTCCTTACAAATTTTAAAACAAAATTTGTTAAGTTGCGGAAGACAGCTAAATAACTGAGAAAAATTCCAAGTTATAACCAATTTCATAAAATAAAACCTACAAAGGCAGCAGATTTTCAACGCATTTTATTTTGTATATTCGCCATTTGCTGTAAAATTTCATAGAAATTTGTTTAAAACTCATTTATTTGAACTTTATTATTATTTTAAAAATAAAAATATCTCATTTAAGTTTAAGAGCTTAAGATAGGTAGATGAAGCGTTCTGGAAATATTTTCAGTATTTATTAATGCCGACGGGTTTTTTTTTTTAACGACACACTTTCAGTGTAAGTGCGATTAGATATTATTCATCAATTGATTTATAATTAAAATAAGTTAATTTTGCGAGCAAAATGTGAGAAGAGTGTCTAATATTTAAAAAAAACTCGCGATTTTTTAATTAAAATCTCAACACTTCGAAAATGGTTTTTATTCTTAATTCTTAAACAAATTGTTCGTTATTTGGTTGTTGTTTCACAATTTCACAAAAATTGTGAGCAGTTCCCAATGAAATGCATGCATATATTATGTATTTATAGTTTTTCGTCAATTTCTACATCATTATTAAATTTTGTTTTTACCCAAGTCACGTATTAGGGTAATTAAAATCGTTCAAACTCTTGGACTATTTTCTCCACACATTTAATCATTTTTGAGTGCAAGTATATTTCTTAGAGAAAATGTTTTTTTGATGTATTCTCGTACCTTTATATTATCAGCCCTAATCTAGTCTAGGACTATATAAAGCACATTATCCTCTTAGAGCTTCCGGCACAGACCACTTAATAAATCGCGCTCTTTTAAACCACACTCACTGCACTTTTTAGAATTTTAATCACTTTTCATTGCAGAAGTTTTGTCTCAAAAATTTAATGCTTGCAATTAACCAACAGACATTTCAGGCGTCCTTTTAGTTCCAGTGGTCTGGCCAAGGGAACGGTTACGAAACTAATGGAAGAAATCTAACAGCAACAGCCTTTTTATACTCTCGTTTTGGAAGATGAGCCAAGTTTTCTATTCCATCCACCAGAATGCATCACCCAAACGATGGAGTCAATTCGCAACGCGCAAAGAATCAAAATCGACGCTGTTAACGCATGCGGCTAAAGTTTGAAATGCACTAGATACAGACACGGTTCCTCCAACACAATCGAACGAGTCGGGTAGTTCGCTATGAGAGTGAACTAAACAAAGAAGTAGGTAGTGAATTTCAACGGTGGTGCTGTTGATGAACATCAAAGGAAATGGAAGGCACTTCCTTTTGAAGAAGGAACATCATCCCTTACAGTTGATGGTAGATTTCGAATTTGACATCTTTGTTTGACCAAATAATGTCAGTCAAAATGAGTCTAATTGGATTATGACTGAATTTTAGTTCACGTGTTGGATGAAGGGAATCAGTTCGGAGTTAATAATTATGCACACGGTGGAGTCTTAAGAATGCATTTGGGAAGGTGTAGTGCAACCCAAAAGAAGTAAGCCAGCGGCGTGCATAGTTTATTATTGGCTTGATGAGGTGGCCACATATAAAACTGATGAAAGGCGAACGAAGTGAGGGCTAAAAAGAAGGTGATGAAGATGGAAGCTTTGTTGTATATTGATAGAGCGGTCTGAAGTGAACCTTACACTGTCAAATGTAGCCTTGTACTACTTATACTTAGGTACCTGCGGGCGGGCTTACCCAAACATACTCCTTCTTGTTTTAGATATGTATTAAAAGCTTACGTAAGGCAGAGTGATATTATTTATTTTGTAGTAGCTATGCCAATTTATCACCATCTTCAGTCCCGGGGACTTGCATTTGTCTGGAAATGTTGTTTGGAGGGTAGTAAATAAAGTAATAATTATTCCCATGTCAGACGACTCGCAACCACGTCTTGGTCGAACAAGAGCGTACCATGATTGTTAATATGAGATAAAGATTAATTGAAGATTACCAAATCAAAAATAAAACGCCTTTCTTTTGTGTTCGTCCTGCTAGTCACCAATGGTTTTGAAAAGAACCGAACTAATATATATTTCAAGACAAGAAATCGAATATACCACGTAAATAAAACAGATGTGCTAACCTTTATCACAACTAGTATAATATTTATGCAAGACTATAAACCGTAGTTAAACAGTTTTAAGTTGTTTTTGTTTTTTTTTTCTTATTTTTCGCACTTAAAAGCACTTTATTCGATGGGAGAAAAATCAAAGACTATTGACGCGAAAATGACAAACGCATTCTTTTGTGCAAATATTGCGGGACACTGCTGACATATAATAATTGTTTACACTTTTGTGGGAACTATGTATATAGTCAAGGTTAAGTCTGCAGAATTCTCACGTCATATGACTTAGCTTGCCCAAGAAGTTATTTCGTCTTTTTATAAAGCAATATAAGTTTGTTTGTTAAATGTAAGAAGTTCCGCCTATTTTATTTGAAAGCGAGACTTAAAATGTTTTGCCGATTTCCTATTGCATTCAATTTTGGAAAATTATTTAGCAAGTACCTTTTTTGATATAACTTTTAACTGTCTTTAAATGATTGCCGGCTTACGAGTTTACCGAGAACTGCTGTGTAGCGGACGTGTCAAGTATACAAAATATAACTAAGCAAATGTTGTTTAGAAATCAACTGAAATAGAGTAGATGGCATGCAACTTAATTGTCAAAAGACAAAAAGATGAGTTATTGAACATTTATTAGTACCTAGATAAAGGCAAATATTAAAATGCTGTGTTTGACAAGAAATGTTTGAGAAAAATGGCGGAATTCCAAAACGTAAAAAAAAAATGCACATAACAACTGCGTAAACGATCATTATGCATTCAAGTAATGATTTTATACTGCTTTATATCCGTGATAATTTTTTTTTATTTGACGTTTCGGAATGACATTTGATGAAAACGTAAATCTTTGACTTTAAACTATAGGTATGCGTCAGTTGATTACTTGTTTTAAACAACAAAAATTTCCACGAAAGTGATAACAATGATAGGTAACTTTAAAAAACTCAATTAAATAACTTTGGCTCATACAGTGGCAATACATATACGCATAATGTTATTATGAAAAAAAAACAATTTTATCAGAGAACTGACGTTTCCATCATAACTTCATAACTATTCGCGATGAGTTGTTTGTTTTAATTTTGGCAGTTAGTTCATTCACAATGCATTTTGAAATGGTATGAATTGCATCATTGTGATCTGTTTATATTTAAGAACTCTTAACGTTGCAGCACTGCCTTTTGGAATTCAGCCAATATTTACAGAACAGGTCGTTTCATGATGCAAACATATTTATCGTCTTATGAACATTTTTATTTTTGCAACGAATTCTATTACTGTCATTAATAGGCGTGTTTTTTGAGCTTCTATCTTAGCAATATAAAGCAAAGTGGAATTTTCAGCAAGCAATTACAACAACTACGTCCTACTTGAATTTATCCCTAATGAAAGTGACTTGTCAGCAGCAGCTTAAAGGCTTCGTCAAACAGAACGCGTTTTTAACGCCGCGGGGAGATTAATTTACGCTGCGGTAAGATTTTTTTGACGCAACGTTTAAAACTGCATTTGTATACGATTCTCACACATAACGTACAAATATGGGTAATTTCAAACACATTCGATTAATTTTTCCGTTTTTTTAGAATATAAAATCATGAAAAATTATTTCAAACGCGCCGCGTCATAAAATTATCTGTAATATTCCACAACCCCGCATTTCACCGCCGCGTTCAAACGCAGTAGTGAATTCAACGCAGCGTTAAAACGCGCTCTTTTGACGAGACCTTAAGTTGGAACCTTTCTGATGATGTGGGTGGAAATTGCAAGTAAACATGAAGTCGAGACACACAGCATTATACACCAGTTTATACCACTCAAGCATAAATGTGACTTGAACGTCCGTTTTATTTTATTATTGCACGGACGGCACCCTCTAAGCCAAAGTTCTAGTACGGGCACAACACGAAGTCAAACACAACTTAAAGAATAGCGGTGATCATGTTTTCTTGTAAGTTGAACAGTTGTTATGAAGGTTTTATAAATGGTTTCTTAGTTAATACAAAAATAATATTAATAAAAGTTAACTGCCAAGGAAAACCATAAATATGAGTTGAGAGTCTATAATCTAGTACATTTTTGGCTTATTTTGGAAAGTGGAATTTTCTTCCAGTTATATTCCACCCCTGCACGTTACTGCAGTCGCAAAAAGCGTACCAACGGACTTCATAACAAAATAATTATTTGGGTAGATATCAAATCAACAAGCTTAATATATCTATTAGGTACACGTACATTTTGTACTCCCATGAGACCACGTTTGTTCAAGTGATTGGTTGGCTAGACGATTCTGTATAATCTGTCTATAAGTACGAGTATGATGACATATTTGCTCAGTTGCCAGCAGGTGAATGAAAATTTCAGAATTACTTTGGATTTTTAGCAGTTGTGATCATTGTTAGAGTGAATCAACTTTTTAAAGATTTTTTTTTTTTGTGAAAAATCGTAGGTAGGTAATTTGTTGCACATCCGTAATATTTTTCGGTATCTACCAATCGGAACAAAAGTGTTAAATCAGTTTTTGGTAAATTCCTGAATTCTCCTTTGTAGAGGATTTCTATGGCGTTTAACCTAGCTATGTGTCCAATAATTGAATATTTCTCTGACTCTAGCTGAATGTCAACGGAGTAGTACCCATTTATAGCCATCTTCCAGCTGCTTGGTGTTCCCTTACAACTGGGATTTATAAAATCATAAAACAAAACTTATCTTTTTTGAACATCGCAAACACTCGTGTTACGTCACAATATGTTCAAAACAATTGAGAATGAGCACATACGCTGTCAAATCTTTACAATCTTCACTTCTGAATCACAAAGGAACTGCGTGTGCACTTAAAAAGACAAAACATCCTAAATTAGACCGTTTGTCAACAATAATAATAATAATAATAATAATCGGCTAATTGTCTCAGTTTTCCGTGAGCGTTCATCACTTGTACGTTTTTAATCAATTCGAAGTGCTGTGTTTCGAAATCGAAATTCAATATAAAAATGTTTTATTCTGATGTTATCGGTTTATAAATGTGAACGATAATAAACATTTTATCGCGTTTTAAAAATTTAAAAACGATAAAGGAACCTATGTTGAACAAAAACACAAAAAGCATTCTTTTTCTAAATATTTTCAAATTTAATGAACCACGGATCGCTAAACATTTATCTCCGAAAACGCATTCGCCACGTCAGATTATTATATTGCGCTTTTATATTTTTTCCAACGTCAAGTAGTCAATTTGTTGAAAAATATGAAGGATCTTTCATCAAACGCCAATGCAAACAGACCTTAAATGTTTAGTTAATTCACATCCACAGAGCAATCGCACATCGCTTACAAACTTCACATTCGCATTGTTGACAGCTCTATCTCTGCCTCTGTCATCTATCTACTACTTTCGTTTTCGTGTTCGTTCTTCGTTGTCGTCTCGTACCGTTTGTGAAGGTAGAAAATTTAAACTTTTCTTTTTTATCGACATTTTATTGAAATAATTTATCTTCTTGTGTAGTTTTATGTGTGTTTCCTTCGATAAAGTGAGATCTACAAATTAATATAATTTGTAATCCATAAAACAACTTGGTAAGTTCTTTCCATTAGCCCTGCAGTTAATCTACAAGAAAACCACAATCGATTTTGTTAAAACTCAAGAAATGCCCTTCGAGGGAAAAAAATCTGCAAAAACCTGAATAATTTCCAAAGAAAAACATTTTCCCTATTTATGGTGCACAATTGCTGCCACATCGCTACTCTTTGGAATTAGATTTGAAAGTTTCTTTTTACCCTGGGATTTGCAAAAGTTCCATAAGTGCATAGGTACGTGATGTATGCTTCAATGGACGATTTTGTTTACGTATTAACGTATGTAGTAATTTTGATCGTAAACGTAATTCTATTGTTTGTTTATAGTCTTCCCTCAGCTGGTTTTTGTTTATATTTGTTTTTGGGTGGATCATCATCATTTATAATTCAACACTTGGCAAACTCATAAAAGTTCCTAGACTAGCGACCGTATCGTCTTTCTGTTTATATTTTTTCAGATGAACTTTTGCCAATTTGATACTGTCTATATGGAGCGAGAAAAACACTGAAAATGCTTATCAACTCGTTTGCAGTTTAATGTTTTTTTTTTCTGTGCCGACTAGTGGTAACAACTTGAAGCACGGAATGATTTTATTTATGTGCTGACTTCGTAGTTTCTTTTTTTTTTTCTACTCGTATCAAGCGTTCACGATCACGGTTCTGATGGTGTGTTGTGTGTTCTGTATGATGATGGTTTAGCTTTTGTTATATAGACTTTACGGCTTGACGAACTACTGTGGGCGTATATTTCAGTTGTTGGTTGTCGTTGTCCGCTGGAAGTTTACGAGCGAAATTCCCCCCCAAAGTAACTAGCAAGATCGCAGTTTGGATCTCTGTTTTCGAGTGCACTTAAGTTCAATTTAGATATCAATTCAATTGGAAGACGTAAGTGTGTTTCGTTGTCGTAATCAGTTAATGATCAGTATTAGAAAAGTTTTTGTTTGTCGGAGAATATTGCAAATCGTTTGGACAAACCATTGAGAAGATTACGTGGAGCGAGGAATGTGTGTGACCTATAAACGGAGCTAATTATCCGCATTCTTACTCGGTTCTGTTGGTTTATTTGTTTAATCTTGCTTTGTGTGGGGGAAAATAAAAATATATACACTCGGGTGAGTGAACATTCATGTAAATCAAACTAGATTTGATTTGCACTCAAATAAATATTGCTTTTTTGTGTATGATCGCTTACAACAGCGAATGTCGTCACCTTTCATGTCGCCGCAAATGCCAGATTGATGTTATGTAAATGTTTCATGATCAAGCCGAACAACTACAACGCTAATTAGCGACAGTACGTATGTGGTTGTCGACTCCGCATTGAGTACTTATTTGTTTGTTTAAAGCTAGGGGCGTACTTGTAATTTCGAGTTTTGATTGCAATGAACTATAAAAGCTATCACTGTGATTAAATCAGTTGAATATACCTTGCAGGAAATGCTTTCAACACAGAGCTTATTGATGTCTACACGTAGGACTTTTGCACGAAAAGAGAGCGAGGAGTCATTAGAAGGAGTCGGAACCAGGCTTATATTCCGTATAAATGAGCAGACCAGACATATCAGTCGGTTAGGTCTGCTGCTGCCAGGTTACTGGGGCGACTTGTAGTATTTTTTGATACTCGGTTTTGGTCCCTTTTCAAAAGCTGAGCGGATTTACTGCAGTCCTCCTATCCGTGGGCCCAGTGCTCGATCGCATTAGAATCGTATGTCACCATTTAAAAATTGTTGTCATTGATTTTAAGACTGACGCTACGTAAGCTATTGTATTTCTATTACGATTTGGCCGTTGGACCGCCGTTGACACAAAGCACAGCTATTCTCAAAACATGCATTATTAACTAGAATTTTAATTAACATGTTCATTTTTTTATGGTTTTCTTTCATTCACCATGTCGTTCGGTAAACTCAGCCAGTCTTCAAATTGCTCTTGTGCATTCGCTATCTACTCGTCGGTAAACAAGGGTTTTTATCATCATTCATTCGTGATAAATGAACGGTTTTCTTCACACGTTACCAAACAACAAGTTATAATATTTGCTATCGTTTAAAATTATACGTATTTTACCTGCGAGATAAGTCGCAAATTATTGTTTTATTGCAACAGTCTGATCTTGACGCTGAATTCGAGTTTTCTGGAAAGTTTTTTTGCACGTAAGTTTGTTTTTGTGAAGAGTTTTTAAAACAATATTGCATACTAAGCACTGGCTTGGCATGTTCTCCGTTTATACGTATTGGGTCAGTTGTTAAGGGACTTTGAGTAGGGTTTCATTTTATTTATTACTTATCATATGTATGAATATCAGCAAAATAACAGAGATTGAAACGGTTACAACCCTCTTTCTTCTACTCCTTTACTTTTTAAATAAACTATTCACTCGGAAAGACGCTCCAGAGGATGTTGTTCAAAGCTTTGCTTTTGTTGCGATCGGGCAAACTATGTTTAGCTTTCGGACTCGGCTGTTAGGCCATCTACTACATGTTAGTTTGATTTTCCGGCTTACGCAGTTGCACAAGTAAAATTTTGAGACTTTTGTTGCGGTTTAAGCTAGTAAATGGTTTTCCAATAAGAGCTACTATTTTGATATTCAAAGAAAAATGCCATTTTTAGAGATAAATGATCGGACATTTATTTCATAATTAAGAGGAAGATACGCCGTTAATAATGAAAAACAACATCAGCCATATCCTTACAGGACCATATCCTTTTCATGCAATTTTCCATAACAAAATCGCAAAGTAGCTGCCCTATGTCCGCGATAGACTCACGAATTCCATCTTTGAGGTCTTGAATCGACGGTGGGCTGTTGGCGTAGACCTTATCTTTCACATGGCCCCAAAGGAAGAAGTCGCAAGGTGTTAAATCAAAAAATGAAATCACCTCTTCGAGAGAAAACACGGCCCGGAAACTTTTCCCGTAAAAGATCAATGGTTTCGTTACTTGTGTTGCACTAAGCGCCGTCTTGTTGAAAGTTAACGTTCCCCAGATCAATACCATCCAACTCCGGCCATAAAAAATCATTAATCATGCCCAATTCCAAAGAACGACGAAGAATGGACAAACCTGGGTTTTCTTCAACCCTTTCGGCTACAGCAGCAATATTCTCAGTTGTTCTTGAGCGGCGTGCACGGGTTTTATTTTTCACATCACTAACTTGTCCCAACAGCTCGAATTTTTCGACCAATTTCTGTGTTGCTGTCCGACAAGGTGCTTCACGACGACCCAAAAAGGCTTAAATTTTTCTAACTGTGACTGCAAAATTTTCACCAATTTTTATAATTTAAATGCGTTGTTGAAGCATGTAAATATATAAAAATAAATATTTTGGCGCGACAGGTCTATGGGACCCAAGGCCTAGCTTCTCGCAACCATTCGCTTTATGTGGGTTTTAAATTTTTGGGACGAATGGAAGGGATCTACAATTTTACGCCGAGTCCAAACGGCTAATTGAGAAGCTCATTCATGACAGTTTTACTCTCGGATGTTTGTCAGACGTTCGCGAGAGATGGCGCAGTGGAAAAAAACCTTAAGATGTAATTTGGCCCTCTCGGGGCTCAGGTTGTTGAAGCATGTATCGTTCCATTTTTAGTAATGGCGTAGTTTCTACTTGTCAAATGTCAAAAAATTAACGCTTCAAAAGTGACAGCTACCGAAATAACGGGCTATTCAAAATAACACCTCTTATTGGAAAACCCTTTACTTCAGTAAAACTGGGTTTTCTCCTTTCTTCTGCGGGCTGTAAGACTTGTTAGTCGACGAAAAGTGGTGGAATGACAGTCAATTCCTGAAGCGGCATCACATTTAAGCCACGCTCTGTTGATAAACATGAACCTTTCTCATTCCTACACCAAAGAAAACCTTCAAATCAATACATCAAAGTTCTCTTTTCAGCCGCTTGATTTCTAACAAAGCCGAACGCACCAACTTCTCCACAATGAGTGACGATTGCAGTTGTGAATGCGTCTGGACACATGAGATGGCAATGCGGCGACTACTGTCGATAGTAAGTACACTCTCTGTTGCTCTGTAATTGCCAACCTAATGAACCCTATTCCAGATTCGCCAAAGCCAGTCGCAATGCTCGGACACAGAATGCGTGCGTAAGTATTACTAGTTCCTTGTTACTAGTTAAAGTGCATACCTTCATCATAATTGTTAACCCAGGAAATCAACCTGAAGTTGTGTTATCCGATACATGAATCATGTATCCTTAATTCAGTTTTCTTGGGTAGGGAAATCCCTCCTACTCAAAGGTTTTGTAGCTTACTGTACTTTCTGCACATGCAGCTCGCCAAGTGAGACAGGCGAAATGAGTTGAGTTCGCAGTTCGTATCTGTTCTACAAGGGCGCTTGGCGAGTTCGCGAAGTGCGGTGTTACATTTAGAATCGTTTGTAAAATTCGGGTTATTATAATGCATTCCTTTCCAGTGCCGAGCACTCTTCCAAATCCATCTAGTAGCGAGGATACTAGTTTCACCATGATGACAATGTTCATGGTGTTGGCTGTGATTTTATATTTCATTCGACCCAATTCCATCATTAAGAGTATTAGTGCCAAAAAGCACGATGGCCGATCATCAGGAGGACGGGTAAGTCTATCAAATCGAATGCGCTGCCATTTCAATGTGTGAATTATTTTGTAAACAGGATCCCCCTAGTGGTGATGCACCGCCAGCTGTAAACTGATATCCGTTGCAGTTACAATCGAATGCAATTATTTGACGGAGAAAAGGCACGTATTGCAAAAAGACACACACACACACCACTTAGCTGTTATTGATATTTTTTTTTAACTCCACCATCACAAGAGTCTCAAATTGGCGCCAATAAATCTTTACTTAAACTCCAGAGCTTAATTATTTTCTTTTACACACGCAAAAATGTATGTTTTAATCGATTGGTATACCAACCAGCTGAATGTGCGCGCCACTACGCGTTCAGATGTGATCCTTCTTCCATGTGTATTAACTTGAAAATCAAAAATTGTTTTATTTATAAAAATAGTATTCGTTGTATAAGTACGCTTCTTATTTGTGTAGATCCACGAATGTAATTCTTCTTATTTACTTTATTTCGAATAAACTAATACATTATATAACTTAACTGAGGTGCGTGTTTAATGGTTGTTTGCGGGGAATTTATTGTGGGAGGCTGGCAAAGTTCGACTCACTACTTAATGGCGCCAACAAAAGATAAGCGTACGAACGAACCAATTAAGGATGATGAAGAACAACTTCGAAACAGGCACAAATGTTGTCAAATAGCTAACCAAAACAAGGGCAACCACACATCAAAACTGATATTCTAATCGTTTGGTCAAGGCCGAGACGAGGCGACTTGTGAAACAATTCTCAGTAAGCGTTTGAGAATATTTGACACCAATAGCAGAATCAGCATTTCGACGGAATAACCCACGGCCAAGGTGAATAGCTTGTTGGTCAACGTACTCTGATGTGATATTCAGCATTTAAAGCCGTGAAGAAAACACGCACTAATTGAAAAGCACGTGCGATAGTCAGTTAAACCGAATATGAGGAACTTTAAAGCGAAAAACAAAATAACTGAAACAGACAAAGGGTGCCAAAACATGTCATGTGACCAACCTATTCGATATGGTAAAGTAACAGCCTTAAGTTCTCTTACAAAGTCTAAATTTTAATTCATAAAAGAAAAACACAAACCAAATAAACAGTCTAAAAATTGAATAAAAATTTAAATACGGCTGCGAAAAAACACTCGTGCACTGCTACCCTATGAATCTTCGCTATTCAGTTGCGTGACCACTGTGCGAACCTTCTTGATGACGCACTTCATCTTCTCGTAGGTGCCAGTGGAGTCGGGTAGATTTTCAAAATTGATAACGTCACTCACGCCAACTTTAAAATTATCGCCACACGGTAGCTTATCGAATGGGGAGAACTGTAGGACCGGTGTTCCCAGCACAGATTCCAATGCGCCAGATGTAACAGTCCGTGGTGTCTGAGGTAGGGGAGCTTCTTCGCTGCAATTTGTCGTCTGTGGATCGGTATCGGTATGGCATGCAGTATTCAATGGCATTTTGACGGGCGTCGCCGTCGCACTACGGTTGCCTAGGGCGTCAAGCTCTATTACGTCGTCAATCAGTGAATCGTCATTGTCCGAGATAAGGGAAACATTTGATTGTAGTTCCTGCAGCAGCCTCTTCTGCTTGGCTTCAAGATCTTCGAGGCTTGGCGATGCAGACCGATGTGGGATTGATGGTGACGTTGGTAATGGAGGCGGTGGTTCTTCTTTGGGCGGTGAAATTGGTGGTGGGGGACGAGTAAACTGCACCTCAGCGATCGAGACATTCTCCTCGTTTTCAATGTCCATTTCTGAGCTGTCCAAAATGGGGTCCTTAATACAGTCGCTCTCAAGCAGGTGGTTTTTCATTTTCTTGCGTTTGTAGCCTTTGACTACGTTGTCACCCAGCAGTTTGATGAATTCTTCGCGTGAGTCTTGGGGATTCAACGGTGGCACGTTGTGGTGTCGATAGTCCTGTAAGGAGGTATTTAGTAAAATTTAACTGAAGCCCCCTCTGTCTACTCACGTCATAAAAATGTGGGCCGGGATCGGCATTAAAACCGGGAAATGCAATAATCTTGCTGGCGTCGTACTTGTGCTTATCATTGTCAATCTGGCCATCCTCGTCTTCTGGATCAAGAACAAAGCGGCCCTGCAAAATGAGTGCAGAAGTAAGAGAGTGCAAACGGATTACAATGTCAGACAACCTTACCTCCGAGTCAAACAAAGAAATGCCCGAGTGGGCAACTTTGGCATCCTCCAACCACCCCGGTGGATATCCCAACACTCTCATGCGGTAGAAAAAGAATGGCAACTCCCCGGAGCTTATGCCCAGAGCCTCTCTCAACCTTTTACTAACCCTTCCAGGCCGCAAATGAGCAAAGCGCTGTTCAATGTCGACGTGGTAGCGCTCCTGCTTGGACGAATGCATCTTCTTGGCTTTGTTGATTTTTGTATTATTGCGCGGTTTTGGACAAGATCGCAGATCATGATCAGTTTCGCCACAATTGAAACAGGATTTGTTCTGTTTCGGCCGATGGCATTCATCTTCGGTGTTTTTCTTTTTCTTCGCACAAGTATCGTCAAGAATTTCTTTGATGGTTCGTTTGTACGAGGGAATCTGTATTGCCTCAATTCGCTCCGCAGGTTGCGTGTCTACCATAAACAATTCTGAAATACCCATGTCATCTTCCTCTACATCGTCTACGTTTTCACCGTCCACTTCTGTCGTGTCGTTTTCAGCTGTGATTACTTCGTCTTGGTCGCCGACACCTTCCAATACTTCACCTTCTTCCAAGGGCTTTCGATACACTTGAATTGCCTCTTCGTCTTCGACTATAGATATGCCTGCGTGACCTTTAAGAGTCGCACGTAAACCGCCGAGAATTAGTTCCTTGAAGTCATTAAATATATTCGCAGAACTAAAGTTAACCTCAAATAAAAGGTTTTCTGAGTCAAATTCTGTGATTTTGGTTGTTTCTAAATCCGATTGGCATGAATTGAGCGCGGTCGGAGAATCTGGAATTGTGATCGCTGTGCTGTCGGCCTCCAGAATTTCACAATCACTGTCCAAGTTGATGGAATCGGGATTTATTGACTGGTCATTCGTTTCCATATTTTCGTAAACAATTTAAAGATATTAATTAATTGTTTAAGAACTTAAATATTATAAAATAAAAACAAACACAAATTCGAAGGCAAAAGCAATCTGGAAATGTCAAAATTAATTTTAGGGGAAGTTGCGCAGACGATAAAAGTAGCGAGCGACGAGTATTTTAGGCTTGGGCTGATACTACACTGGAAAATAACTGCCAGTATTATATTTTTCATCTAATTTGAGTTTGTAGATTGTATTGCCCGCGTTCCACTGCCCGCTAGATGAACAGCGGCATGTCAAACTTCATATAAAAAAAATTGACATATCACTTTCAGGGAAATTTAACAATCTAGCGCAAAACTACGCGTTGCATCGAAAGAGAGAGAGAAAAAAACAACCAGTCAAAGCCAAATCGTTCAAACGGTTGCAAAATTTGCTTACTTCATCTAGGATATTTTGTGCTAGATGTCCAGCGGGCAGAGGAACGCGGCCATTGTATAGACTCTCAAAAAAAACGTCTTCATTCGTTTGCAATTTAAATTTGGATAAATAAAAATATGCGACGGCACCCTTAAGGCCGAATGTCAAACTTTTTCGATTAAATTTTTTTGTCGCTAAGTTGGCAGCGTGTGCATTCGGTTTCGGTTAAAAACGGCCTCTAAAATATAACAGAAATTCATCTCAAATATCTAATTGTTTTCTTCTATTTCCCCATTTTTATTATCAAATATTGTGCTTGAGATATAAATAAAAATATTTTTTTTACCATTTACAATTCAGAATTTATATATTTAATAATTAGTTTTCGTAAGTTTCGCCTAAGAATGGCACATCAACAGAAGCTTATTGCCGATTTGAAAAGTTCCCGCGAAACAGCTAAAGATGCATTAAATGAGATTTATGCGAAAATATCCAAGTGCAAGGACAATGCAAAGACAAAAAGTGCTTTTGCCTATAATGCTGTGCATGCTATATGCATGGCAATTAAGGACAGTGGGACATTTTACGAAATTTATAATGAAGCCATTGAAAGGTTGGTTGAAAATATATCCGAATACCACTGGAATATGTTCGTGGAGCTGTTGCGTTTTATTTTAGGGGAGTTTTATTCAAAGGTTTGTCCAATTAAGTCCTGTGTATCATTATCGGAATCATGAACTTCTTTTCAGAACCTCTTCAAACAGTCTGTGTGCCTAGCTGTGCTTGCCAGAGCGGATCGAATTGCAACTCTGGACGATGTGAAATCTCACCTGAAACTCTACTCGCGACAACTGTTTTACGCTCACACGCACATGAGCGACAAAGAAATCAAAGATGTCTTCAAGAGTATCACTGAACTCTTGACCAAATCCATGGAACTTCAATGCGACGATTTGATATTCGACTTTCAAAGTCAATTTCTTGGATTTCCTTCCATGCTGCAGTCTGTCATAGTCAAACATTTGGACAAGGCTGCCGCTACGTTTGAGATGTTTTTCGTCACAATCGGTGCCTTCAAGATTCAGGAAAACAAGGTAAACGAATCGATGATCACCCTAATGAAGCTTCTGGTCAATTTTATCCACTTGGATGTGACAGATCAGAACACTGTGTTCTCGCAAAACTTTCTTAGATCCTGCAAGGAGAACGCGTCTCTGAAGGGACATAAATACCAAAATTACGTCGCCAATCTGTTGTACTACCTTGTAAAACTCCTTTTGTTCCCAAATGCGCCGGATTTCAATAGAAACTTTCTAGAAGTAATGGCAAAGTTCTCTACGTTTGTCGATCGCCCCGAACTAGCTAGGGAACCATGGTTTATGGACACTATTGTCACAATGGCAAGAATTTTTGACGCCTTCAAGGGACAGAAGGCGCTCCTTCAAGCAATGAACCAGGAGAGCCACCAGGAGGTTTTCAGTCTAATAGAGAAACTCATTAAACTGGCGCATGGCGTGAATTATGAAAGCGGCATGTGGACGTGCTGCAACAGTGTACGGAAACACGTCATCTTCAAGCTCTGTATAGTGGAGTTGGTGATGTTTGAGACAGTCGTAGAGAACAGTTTCGCAAAGCCCGAGCTCGGTTCTGCTGTCTATACGATTCTGAAGCACACAATCGCAGTTGCAGAGTACTTCAAATGCAGCACAGTCAACTACGAGGTCGCATCGATAATGAATGCATTGATGCGATGTGCGCAGAATGTGAAAACAAAGGAACACGGTGAGCAGGTGGTCAAGATGTTGCTTCTGACAACCCAAGTCAAGGCTTACCTACCAGAAAACAGTTTTAAAACTATTTCCAAGTGCGTCATGCACGTGTACAAGAACACCGGCGACTCACAGCGTCAAGCGGAAGCGTGTGCACTTTATATCGGCCATTTGATGGAATCCAAGGCTGATAGTGAACTGATTCGCAGGTACATTGGGGTTTTCTACTCTCTGGATCCATGTACGAGCATTAGCGAACTTCTAGACCTTTCGACGTCACCTTTAAAAAGCAAAAACTATAGCAGACGCCTCCTGCATTCCATAGAGGCTGGAGTTTTCTTCAAAATGCGGGACGACAACATTCTCGTCATTACTTCCCTGCTCAAATCTGCCAGTACGATCCTCGACTTTGTTCTAATCGCGCGCAAGTACCCGCATATAAATGTATCGGCAAAATTGGACCGTAAATATGCTGAACTCAAGGAAAAGTGTGACCTAACACCCGTTGAGCATCTCGCACTGGGACACATATGCAAGGTTCGCGCAATTCATCAAATGGACGAACTGAAGAATATCTTCAATCTGCCTAAAATCAACGACGAATCTCTGCCAAAGGTCTCAGATCCCAGCAAACTGAAGCTCATGGACATAACCAACGAAATGCTGATTATGCGAGTCGCCCAGGAGGGAGTGGAATCATTCGCTAAATTCTTTGAGTTCTCCTCCCACCAACTGATACCCGAGCCCGATTTCAGCGTCGACTGGGAGCTAATAATCGATGACGTGGCAATGCTGGCGCGCTTGTTTCACTTTCGAGGCTACGTGGACTATGCCTACAGCAGCTGGCGACTGCTGCTTCGAATAGCCACGCATGTGGATGATATTCTCAATAAAATACGCGCGCTATCGTTCATTTGTGACGAATGCCAGTTCATCGAATTCTATGATCCCGAATTCAACTTCGAGGATGCAATTTCTAGCTGCGAGCAGGCAATTTGCGAGTGCCTTATGAGCATCGAATTCCTAACCCCACGCAGGCAGAACTACGTTCTCACGTGCCTCTGCTATATCGGTTGGTATTTGGCGCACAAAAACCGCTTCACTGAGAGTCAGATGATGCTCGATCTCGCACTGGCAAAGGTCGACGAGTTGGTTGATAGGAAAAACAAGTTCGAACTACTTCGGGCAACGCATTTGGCGGTGAGCTTTCGCATCAAGTGGAAACTGCAGAAGGGACTATCAAAGACGAAAGCATTCGCTCAAGTTGACAAGATACTGGATGAGATTCGAGCGGTTGTCTACTACACTTCCGAGGATTCGTTAAATTTTCCAACTCTTCTATTTGCTGTGGTCAACGATATAACTGAGTTCACTACCAACAGGCTGTGCGAGCCAGCCACACTACCATATGTACAGATGGTACTGAATATGGCCCTGGACTCGGGCGCTGCATATCGGGCTGTACAATTTCTGGCGCTCTGGACGCACATTAATCTGCAGTCGGAAAATGTCACCAAGTGTCAGGTGCGTTGTCAATAATAACTGTTTTCTGTGTTAGTTCTTACAAGACAGGTTTGCCCTTTAGTTTTGTCCTTTCTCACATACCTCTTACTTACAGATAAAACTCGATCTGATTGACATTTTGCTTAGGAACGCCCAACCCACAAAACCACCACACAAAGCTAACGAGATGTTCAAGAATCAGCTGGAAGTTGGACCAATTGAACCTTACCGCATCTACGGCCAACAGACGATACGGAAAGCAGTGTACATTAATCCCGTTTCCCCAGTTCGCATTGTGAGTACAATTAGCTAAATATCACCGAAACGCATTCACTATCAGTCGCTTTTTTCAAACAGAAATACAAGGTGACGGAAATCCATCGAAATTTGGATGATTTCCTCATCACCCACGAGCCGTCTTGCTCTTGCGACAAGTGCTCGCATACATTCCTCAACTGGCAGTACTTCAAAGTTGGCTGCCTCAACGCCCGGCTGCTATATCTCGGCGAAGCCTACAACGAACCAAGCGAATTCTACGCCAAGGCAGTGAAGTGGTGCTCCAAGGCCATCCATAAATCGCACACAAAGTTCCACTTTCGGGAATACGAACTCACCATGTTGACGCAACACATTAACCTGCTGCGTCGAATGGGAAACTTTAAATCAGCTCTAACCACTAGCAAAGACTCCCTAGATATTTACAACAAATTCAAAGGCAGCTTAGACGGTGTATACTTTGTAAATCTGTCTATTCAATCGGAGTCAACAAAAGCCGAGATGCAGAAGAAACCTATCAAATCGAATCACACAACGCGACGACTGTTAAAGTTCAGTCCTACTGATCCCAAGCCAGCAACTGCACAACCCAAAGTGGCGGCGGCAGCGCGCAGAGCCAGAGGTAAACGAGAATCACCAAAGACGCTTAGGGAAAATATAGATGACATCATTTACAAGGACTCCGCGGGAATTACACCAGTACAAAAGTCACGTGCCAAGGACGCAACGAAGAGTGTGAAGTGTAAAGCCAAAAGCAACACTGAGAAAGTAGTCGAAGAGATTTGTAAAACAGTGCAGCAAGTTCATTTGGGAGATGACCTGCCAAAGAAGTCAACCGCTGCAGTAACATCTACTCGACGACGTGGTAGGCCGAATTTAAATACCGCAGTAATTATTGTTGATGACGATGATGGTGATGATGATGATGATTCGCCACCGCCAGCTGTGACCAGAAAGATTCCAAAGTCGGCCAGCAAAGTCGAGTGCACACCGAAAACTCGCGGACGTACAAAAAGAGAACCGCCTGCTACAATAGCTGTTGCAAAATCTGGAAAAGTAGAGAGCCGATCCAAATTGCTGCTGAGAAGACAAATTTGACCCTGAAACAATGGGACACACGTTGCCCTCGTAGGCGTTTGGTTAATGATCATGTGTAACTGTAGTTTTAATATATTTGTTTGTGTCTTAGGCGAATTATAATTTCCATTTTCTAATAACAATGTATGTGTATTTTTTAAGTATTTATTTGTTTTAACGAAATAAATTCAATAAAAGTAGTTTGATTTGTCTGGGAAAGTTCAGTTCTTGATATCAATCAGGAAAGTTGCCTATCAACCCACCGATTCTGAGTGATGGACAGCAGTTTCCGTCAAACGAGTCGAAGATGTTTCCCCTGACAGTAGTTTCTCTTTCTTCACTGTAGTTATAAACGTTTTTTACGTTCCACCTATCCATTACCAGTGCCGCGGATGAAGGATTACATTTTAGTGGCGCTTACGTATTGGGGATGGGGTGGACGACAAGCCTCAATGGTCGCCCTCTAATTGTTGCGCGCCACCTAAGGTGGGGTTTTCCTCTGCTATGTTGTCCCTCAGGGGTGGACTCAAAGACTCGTCGAACTTGTGCGTTGCTGTCCATACGCTCGACGTGCCCAAGCCTTCAGCTTTTTGACAAGGTCAATGTCGCTGCTGTATAGCCCATAAAGTTTGTCGCACACTCCATCGATATAAACTGGACTGAATAAAACCCGAAGAATCTTTCTCTCAAAACATACGAAGGTCCAGGGTCTTATTTAATATCTGTCCTGGTTAGCCTAACGAAGCGGCAATTTGGGAGGCGATAGTTGAGCGCAGTTCGAAGTTTTATCTGTCCTAGATATAGAGGGTGCTTTAGATAACACCGGATATGAAGCCATATCAAATGCTCTACTTCAAAGTAATGTAGATCATCCATCTATAAAATGGATCAAATCGAGGCTTAAAAGTCGGAAAATAACCTCAACACCGGGAATAACCGCAGCATCAGTAACAGCCGTAAAGGGCTGCCCACAGGGAGGAGTACTTTCGCCCCTATTGTGGTCTGTGGTAATCGATGATCTGATACAAATTCTAAGCAATTCAGGCATAAACGTAGTCGGATATGCGGATGGTAATGTAAAAATATGGGGAATCTCCCCAAAAATCACGCATTGGATCTATACAATGATGGTCAGACCCATCATTACTTACGCTTCCATAATATGTTGGAACAAAGTAACACAGAAAACCGCCATCATAAAGCTCAGCAAGATACAGCGTCTGGCATTTATAGGCATTTCCGGAGCTATGCGGACCTGTCCTACAGCTGCTATAGAAGCACTAATAGGACTAAGACCTCTGCACATTTACATTAAAAAAGTGGCAATACGCAGCTCAACAAATCTGCTGCAAATGAAATAGATAAACATCGGTGATCACTCGGACCTGATGACCCTTCTTTCAGAAATAACAGAACTCGATATGATCTGCGCGATCACAGACCACCTCCCAAAACATTATGTTTTGACAGAAGATTCTCCACGGAGATCACAAATAGAGATATGTGGGATAGCAATAACCCACCAAACTGCCAAAAAGGCATAAAGTGCTATACGGATGGTTCTAAAATGGACTCAGGGGTCGGGGCTGGCATATTCGGACCAAACCAAGCTGTCTCGATACCAATGGGAAAAAGCCGAAGCGTGTTTCAGGCAAAGCTCCACATCAAAGGCACAAACATCCATGTATTCACGGATAGTCAAGCAGCTATAAATGCCCTTAGCTCACCCATCATTGACTCCAAATCAGTCTTACACTGCTTCAATACCCTACAAAATGTAAGTACCAGAAACAAAACCGAAATATGGTGTGTTCCTGGCCACAAGGGAATTGAAGGAAACGAAAAAGCCGATGAACTGGCCAGAAGAGGTTCGGAAACACCTTTCACAGGACCCGAACCCTACTGCGCAATCTCAAAAACAGCGGCAAACCTTGCAATAAGGAGCTGGGAACAAAATAATTGTGTTAAACACTGGGAAAACATCCCAGGCTTAAGACAAGCCAAAAAAGTTATTAAACCCTTTAAAAATAATGCCGAAAAGAGAGCGGACTCTCCGGAGTGCCGCCTATGTCTTGAAGAAGACGAAACAACTGAGCATATACTATGTGAATGCCCAACCCTCTGTGGTATTAGAATAAACTTCTTCTTCAGGGAAACAATAAGTCCAGAAGAAGTAAAGTTATCCTCTGCTGAAAGTATCATCAGCTACATTAGGAAAGTAGAAACTCTAATAGCCTAAACAATTTTTCTGACCTGTGGTACAATAGATCCTTTCAGGTCGAAGTGCCTTATGTCGCCGCTGTGGCGAGTCAGCAGAAGTTTAAAAAAAATATCTGTCCATCGTGACGTTTTTACCGAGTCCGATAATGTGAATATCGTTCTCAAGCAGTTGGATGGACCTTTGAAAAGACTGCTTTAACAGCTTGCCGACAGTGTGTTCTCGAGGTCTACAACACCAATACCATCAGCAAACATGGTTAAGTCCATTGTCTGAGTCTGTTTATCGCTCATGACTTGGAGCCCATCTATGCTGAGATATATCTATGCAGCAACTAGCGAAGTTGTTTCATCAAGGACATCTAACTTCTAGTTATAGCATGCAAAGTAAATCATGCGAAAGCGACACGCAAATACCCAGTTTAAATAGAAACGCACATTGATCGATTAACTGGGGCGTATACGTAACATTTTCAGAAAATGGTGTTTTGAACCAACTGTTGAGCATTACTTCTTCCTTTTAACTATCACGATGCATAAGTAAACAAAATAATATACAAAACTTACACCAACATCCATGTAGACAATAGTTAAAGTTGGATAAAAGTCCCATCGTTATTTGCACAAACCTTGGTTCTATTTCTAAAACGTATTCATCCCCAAATATCCCACCAGCACGCGACGTGTTTTCTAGTTTACTACTGGTGGAAGTCCCAAACCACATATGGCGGCACTTTGGGGTACCATATCTATCGTCTGACTAGGCCATGTTAAACACGAAATATTGGATGTTCGGTATGCCTCCGACATTCGATTAACAGGCAAAAGGGATGCAACGACATACGGAATGGTATTTTGTGACACAGATCGATTTATTTATAGGTTGCACATAAGACTGTGCTCCAAATTGGTATTTTCTAAGGACGTGCTGAAATAGTTCACCGTACGCACATCTCAATTTAGGTCTGCCACACAAAATGGGGTGGTGACATAAAGAAAACACTTGCAAACCTCACCGAAACAGCAGGTATGAGTCGTCTATTCTCCAAATCGATATCGCATTGACACGATATGCTATATGAAAAACGAATTCCCTGATGATTCGTGTCTATTTTTGTGTCCTATTCCTCGGTGCGAGCTCCCCAGACTTGTACGAGCACTCTCACTTTCAGTTCTAATCCGACACAATCGGCGTAGTGAGTGTTTAGCGACAGAAATTAAATTCGGGCTCGAAATTCGAATTGAGTTCTACTTGGTTGAACATGAATCGACGCACTGAACGAGAAGTCGCCATCAGAAAGGCTTTTATAGATGGATTCCGTCCATTTGTTATGTACCACCCGCTGGGAAGCTACAAAGGACGATTTCATCACAGTAATTTTCAAGGCTTTGGGAGCAGAACCTACTTTAGGACAAATCTTGTATACGATGGTCAGTGGTTGGACTCAAAGTGTCATGGTCAGGGTACGTTGCGCCGCATTAAAGACGATGGTACATCGGAGCGGATCTACATTGGACAATGGTCGAAGGGCAAGCGATGTGGAGAGGGTAAAATGTTCCATCGCAATGGAGTGTACTATGGCTGGTGGAAGGAGAACAAACCTCATGGGAAGGGTATAATGTGGTATACGGATGGACGAATTTATGTTGGGGAATGGGAAAAGGGTTTATATCACGGAGCTGGTATTTTATTTTACACCAACGACAACAGATATGAAGGATTCTTTGAGAACGGAATGAAACATGGTGAGGGATTGTATTTACACAGTCAGACTGGACAGGTACAAAAGGGAATGTGGCAGAGTGACTTGTGCAAGACGTCGATTATGTTTGATGAATGTAGAAATCAGGGAGTAAGGCCTACGCCATATCCTATTTCTCGGGTACGTATGAGTGATTTAGAGAGAACGAAGAGAGGTGTCGCTTAAGGTGATGTGCATTTTTGTGTCTAGAGTGAATTGCAAGAGCCGGACAAACTTGTACGGGATCTATTCAGGGAGTATCTGCCGGAATTGACAACGAAAACAAAGTCGGTGAGTACGAGTATTAGTAACCTTTTTAAAGTATGTAATAATATAAAGTACTTATGTTTATGGTTATGAGAAGCGTCTTTGATCAAGCGCTTCAGATATTTATTTATATGGAATATATCATCGTTCAAATGTCCACCGTGGCTTCCCAAGGTGGCGCGCCTTATGCGACACACCCTGATAAGTTTTGACAAATCCTTAGCTCAACTATGGTTGCATAGAACTTCTGATGACGATTGCTTTCAAATGCTGTTCTAAAGTCTCGACTCAACATTCACTGATCTTTTCCAGGATTTGTTACACCGCGAAATTTTGACTTTTTGTTCTCTTAAAAATTGACCATTATTCAGAGGTTCTCTCGTCGTTGCTCCTAAGGTCAACGCTTGTCATGTCGGAGTATTACGGGCACACTGAGGACTTTTCATATCGCCGCTCTATAAACAGTGCTTAACTTTCTCCGCCTAGACGCGGTCAGCCAGTAATACTAAGTAATCCACTGGAAAGGACAATCAACTTACCTAATACTACTGATCAACTGCCTATGTATATCAACTTTGAAAAAGGGTTCATAAAAGAAATACCGATCGCAATAGGTATGTCACAAAATGTTCTACCATCCAGCGGAATAAGAACCAAAACGGTGGAAGATTGCCGTGTGTATCTTAATCGAAATAGCTGGATAGCACAAACTCACCTTTGCTGGGTTCCGGGATACTGTGACATCTCAGGGAACTGTGCAGCAGTCGAATTGCCATAACTATAGGCTAAGCAAATCATTTACGCGGGCGCGATAGTCAAAGCATGTCATAGAAAAAAACATCTAACTCTTGTTCCACCCTCCCCGGGGGCTGGTTAGCTCATGCTTAATACTCTAAGTCTGCCACTTCGACCTTAGTCTTTCAGCTCTTCTCATATGGTCTATAAGCAGCTGCGGAATGGGAAAATTAACTCTTCCTCCTGAAAAGCGCCTGCAGTGAAACATTACTTGTTCCGTATCTTCTTCTTCATCTGGGCATTCGGGGCAGAAAGGCGAGCTGTCGCCGCCGAATCTGTGAAGATTTCGATAGCCGCCGTGCCCGGAGAGGAACTGCGTAAGGTGGTTGCAATCCACGTTTGTTCTTCTTGTCCAGGGCTCTCATCGCGTAATTCATAAAACGATCATCGTCAAAACGATCAAACTGAACGACGTCGTTGTAAGTTTGCTTCGCGTAACATCTTCGTAGCATCGTTCAATCGAATCGTTCATCGTTCCCATTTTGAACAGTTTGAAGACTACTGTAAACACACTCTGACAGCAGAAAATGTATGGACATTTTTTCCGTTGTAGAATTGGGTTGAAGAATTGGGTGGAAGTGAAAAACCATAGACAAGATGGCGCTGTCCATGACACCCATTCGTGGAAAATATGCATACCTAAGTGTGGAAGGATGTTTACGCAAATCAAACATCATGAAACATCACATGAGAATTTGTATTCTTAATATTGAAGTTGTAAAAAAGGATTCAATGAATGCAATTTTATAACTACATTTCGTTTCTGATTGCATTACTGCATGCCATTATAAAACAAAATTCATTTGAAATTCTAAAAAAGTTATACCCCATTTTTTTTTGTTGCAAAAAATGCGTTTTTACCATTCCGACAAAATTGAGTCCCCTCCAAAGAGAACATAAGTGTATGTTTCCCTTAAATATTTGTTAATATTTCACTCGGCCCGAATCAAACTGAGAAAATTCACCAAAAACGATCAAACGATTGCAAAATAGCAATCGTTCAATCGCAATCGTTCCGTCGTCGAATTTGACAGTTGCACGAGTTATACGAAGCATAGTTCAATCGTCCAAAACGACGTCGTCCAGACGATCCAACTATTTTAGTGTTACACGAAGCAATACAATCGTCGAAACGACGTCGTCAGTCGATCGTCGTCTTACGCGATTAGAGCCCAGACTTCAATGTTGGGGATCAGTTTGTGGGTCTATCTGCCTTTTACCGTGTTATCCCACAGGACATGCCATAGTGCTATAGATGTTGCCCTTTCTTCTTCTTTTATCCTTTGCCCAACGATGACCCCTTGCCGGTTGACTGTTCGCCGAGAATGTCGGTGAGAATGATTCCCTCAATAACACAGACTGCCTCGTCGGAAATTGTTCGGAATCCGCTTATTGTTCTTATTGCGCAGAGCCTGTATGCTGACGAGAGCTTCCTTCTTGTTTCCTTCGTTGTAACAGCCCCCGCCCAGACCAGTGCAGCGTATAAAAATATTGAGCTAACCCTCTGGATAGCAGAATACTTTTGGCGTATCCAGGGCCACCGATGTTTGTCATAATCCGGGAAAGAGCTGCCTGCGACTATGACGCCCTTTTGCTGGCGTACTGGACGTGCGTTTTAAAGCTCAACCTGTTGTAAAGCATTACTTCTACGTACATTAATGACTCCTTTGATCTAGTGATTTAGTTTCCAAGGCGGAAATTTGCATATTCCACAGTCTTTCGGTTGGTTATCTAGATATCCTTGGATTTGTGCTCAGCTAGTTCTAGCCCAGCAAATTCTAGCCAATTCTTGGTTATGGCGACTGCTTCATTCTGGGCAGACACACGCAAGGACTTTGACTGTCATACCTTTGCAGAAGCTGTACAGATCACGAGTAAGATGAGTCCGTCACCCACCTTTTCTGCAGTTCCCACGCTCTGTTCAACTTAAAGAAGAAGAAGCTAGATACTTCCTCAATGATCTAAATGATTTAGTCTATACCAACCAACGCTGCTAAAATTCTTAGCTTCATTAACTAGGGTAAAATGATTAACTCGAGTAGGCAGTAATAGAACCCCTAAACACCAGCCGTACGTACAATGGGCCGACTAACGGTCTAAACTTCTCTCACTTTAGCATACATAACTACATACAAAGTACAAAAAGTGACCCAAAGTAGTGAGTGGAGCACCATAGCCCCTAAGTTTGGTTATAAAATGCTTTCCTTCATGTATGCTGTACGTTATACTTAAACACTCTCGATACCTCTTTGAATTTGATTACCTTTCTCTGCAACACCCTCTCAAATCAGCCTCCGAGTCCACTAACACTCATTTTTTATTCTTCCAGAACATCTCCTGCATGGATTTTATTACCAAAATCAGAATGTAAGCTCACCATAATTTTTGTCTTTGTTAATATAAATTTTGTTTATTTTCTTACTGTCTTCGTTATCAATATTACAATTGCTTATAAGTACTTAGTGCCTAAAATGCGCACTTATATATTATACGCGCTTAAATAAAAAAATATAAAGATTCTCGAATTTTGATTTAAATAAAAATAAATACGCTTTATAGCAAGGAAGACTAAATTAACGCCGATTCAAATTATCTATGTCCCTTTTTAAAAGTTCACTCACATTGTAGTAACATTTTTATATATGAGTAGCTTCGCAATAGAAAATAATTATTTTGCTTAATAATTATCACATTTATATTTAAGTGTTTTTTTATTTTTGTAAAAAAAAGTGCCAGCGACATTTTCTGATACCAATTTAATTTGCAGGAAATTTCTGGGTCTCAGAATCTAATCCAACTCCTCAACATCAACACGCATCTCAAATATCACAATTCAAACACGCGCGCGCACACACTCACACACTTTTGGTTCGTTTTTTAATACGTATGCGGGCCGCTCTATTTGATCGTTAGACAATCTCCCCACTGGCGCCATAGTTGAGGCCATTGTTCCGATGATGATGATGCTCCATGTGGTCCTGTTCCATTTGTTCCTTGAGAATTTCTAATTCGCGAATGCCCGACACTGTCACCTCGTATTTGTGGGTGACCAGCGACCGATAGAAATGTATGGCGAACGCCAGAAAAATAACCAGTACGGGAATAAGTACAACGCATGCAGACCAAGCGGCTGGCTGACTGAGGTCGTAGAATTTCACCCAGCATAGGATCGCTATTTCGAGAAGGAATAGTATCAAGCCGAGCAGTGTTGAGAAGGCCCACGCCGTTTCTATATACCAATGGAGGCGCTCGTGTGGCGATTCGTGCACCAGTGAGATGCTGTGCAGATTGCAAACTGTTTCTATATTCGGCAGGATACACGTACTGATCATCAGGGCCAACATGTGAACCGCAACAAGCAGAGTTGTACAGATGGCGAATGCGACCAGCATTCCAGCGGGTACTTTCGTGTCGCTATCCAGTTGGACTTCAACCATTGCAACCTGAAAGAGAGGAGAGTGCGCTCATTAAAATTGCATATTAAATAAATTAAATTTGCTAGAGTTGTGTTGTTTTTTCTTTCTCTAAATAGATTGTGGAAAGTGGTATAAAAATAAAGATGGCACCTCCAACGCATATTTGCGATCACAGGCATTGTCATTTGGATAACCTTAAAATTTTAGAGGACAGCAATTGTCTACACATTGTAAATGCATTCTAATCGAGAACATAACATGATCGTGTTATATAAAACTGTTTAAAAGACAACAATACGGTTTAACGCTTCGCTGAGTAGCCCACATCTCGGTGATGCTTTGAAATGCCGTTTGGTCATCTCTTACGTAAGAGCAGCGATCTTTGTCACAGAAAAGTGATTTAGCTACATTGATGTACTGATGTTGTTGTGTTTCGAAGGAACGTTTATGGCGATTTATTAGAAACTGGTGCAGTATCTATCATGTCTATCTGTAAAGGGGGAGGTACTTCATCAGTTGTCACTTGGGGACAAAATGTGCGACTAATAAATTACTGACGGAAAGTGGCTCCGGTCAGTGTATTGATTCGCATGAGTTAATGCGTGTTGGAATGGGGAATATTTAGCAGTTCACTAGACGTCTTAAGAAGTTATGTTGCATCTGACATGGCTCTATTTTGAATGGACAACATTAAACTGTGTAAGGGGGAGAGTTGAAATTCTAAGGCTTTGGGCGCGGTTGCGATTGACATTCATGACTGCTATCAAGTTTGCTCGTTTACGTTAAAAGTTAAATAAATAAATAAATAAATATTTTGGCGCGACAGGTCTATGGGACCCAAGGCCTAGCTTCTCGCAACCATTCGCTTTGTGTGGGTTTTCAATTTTTGGGACGAATGGAAGGGATCTACAATTTTACGCCGAGTCCAAAGCTCTTTCATGACAGTTTTTACTCTCGGATGTTTGTCAGACGTTCGCGAGAGGTGGCGCAGTGGAAAAAAACCTTAAGATGTAATTTGGACCTCTCGGGATTCGAACCTGAGCCCCTCGCTTAGTAGCCCAACACACTATCACTAAGCCACTGCGCCACTACGTTAAAAGTTATGTGTCCTATTTGTAGTGGCCGAACAGTTGTGCGACTGAAGTCTCTTGTGAGCGTCGAGTCTTACGCACAAGAACTTTTTGAATGCGGATAAAAATAGCAGTTGTGTTATATTTCGTACATTGATAGTTTATAGCGTACATTGGAAACGCTTGCAAAATGACTTAAGGCGACACGTCCTATCGTGGCCCGGCAGATGCTGAAAACATGACTTTTCATCAATTTCAGATCTGCATAGGTTAAAGCATCCATCTTCGAGATTGTTCTACCGACCAGAAAACCTATTCCGACGCAAGTTGAATTCCATATAGGCCCAGAAGTTTTCACCGGCAATAATGCAATAATGCATCTTTGGGTATCTATGGATTCCAAATTCACTGCTAAAGTGATTACATTTTTAGCCGACTTATGGCAAACGTTGAAGGGCCAAAAGAAATACAAGCAAAGGATGCTCATGACAATTACGCACGCGATCCTTCTGTTCGGATACGAAATATGGGCAGGTGCAGTAAAACAGGAGAAATACAGGAAACAGATGGAAGAAGTAGATAGACGCTAAGCCCTCTTGTCATTGAAGGAGTGTAACCCATTGACCTCTTAGCCGCAGAGAGAAAGTTCGTGTATGAGAAGAAAGAGGGGATAGGAGTAGAAGCCACTGAAGAAAAAAACAGGCCACCAAACATTAATGGCAACTAATGTGGAACTCTAAAACAAAAGGTAGGTGAACCGCAAAGCTGATCAGAGAAGTTGCTGAATAGACAGCGGATAGTAGACCATGCGACGCGACGTCTCACAAAGGCGACTCCCTTGTAGATGACTCTTTTCATAAATTCTTTGGTGGACTGTGGAAAGAAATCACTTGGAAATCACGAGAGTATCATCGTTTATCGAAACCGTGCTCAAAAAAAGAAGAAAAGAAAAGGAATAGGGGATTTTATAAGTAGGAGTCTGACACTTTAAGAAAATTTAAATCTCTTGACGGTTCAGGATGCGTTCTTTGCCCTCCCCAAAGTAAAAAGGAATAGTATTCAACTCCTTGAGCCTTTTTAGACGATTAAAGTCAAAGGAAAAACCCTCCAGAGCTAGAAACTCAGTGTTAAAGTTTGAGAGCAAAATCCATTGCAGCCACCACAAATAGAATAAAATCTGCAAAAGCGGGAAAACCCATTGAGAAAATTATTTATTATAGTCGCTAAAATTTGTAGGTTCATACCTTTCAGACGATAATTGAACCATCTATATCCGACTGCAAGTATATGCGGTGCAACAAAGTGTGATTGTCTTATGACACCTGGAGGCGAACCGATGAAACGTATATAGTATCACAAAAGAGCCGACAGGATTTACCCAGTGCGTAAGAGAAGCAATACTGTAGCGAGTTAAATAAACAGCTATATATTCGAATGTCACGCGGCCTATGGAAAGATAGTTCTCTCGCGATGTCCTTCTGGCATAGAGTTGAAGATTCTAAGGACTTGAGCATTGCTGTAAAGAGTCTTCCATTAAGCGCTTCCTACTTCCAAATGTAAATAAAACGAGAGTGTGTGAGTTATCATCGATGCCATTATGTATGGAATATAACATCGTTCAAAATGTCCTTTCCTGGGTGGTGCGCATCGGAGAGGTCCAATTTCCCATGACTCTGGCTTATAAATCAGGCTGAATTTGACCGATGGGATGGGTTATGAACGCATAGTACTGCGACTTCAGAAAACCTCACAAAGAAAAGTCGAACGGGGTCAAATTCCACGAACTCGATGGCCAGTTCACATCACTAGCACGCAATATGACCATGCCCTCAAATCGCTCGTGTAGAATTTCCAATGTGACGTGAGCTGTGTGGAACGTAGTGCCGTCCTGCTGAAAGCACATGTCGTTGGTGTCAATCTCATCCAATTCAGGCCAAAAGAAGTTGGTAATCATCGACCCATAAAGATGATGAGCTGGCCAACCTTGAACCGATGACGCCGCCAGCCCAAAGTCCACTCCAAACAGTGACTTTCTCGGAGTGTATTGGACTATTGGATTTTGATCTCATGTGGTTTGGTATCATCCCAAATTCCATAATGAGAATTTGTTTTTTGACGTACCTATTCATCCTCAGCGTAAAATTAAAGAGCGAAGCCAGAAGAGAACACCCATTTTAAATGCGTTGTTGAACGCTATGTCCGTCCATAGTGATTTGGCAAAACAGATGGAATAAATGACAGTCAATTTGACAGATTTAACTTCAACAATATGGTCGCTCTCAACTGTCAAAGTTCAGAAGTTCATATTGGAAGACTTTTTACATTCAGCTGAGAAATATGAGTAGCATGGCAATCCGATGACAACCAGTGCGTTTCTTCAATGTTTCTTCATTGCTATACCGATCGGCATATTGGCTGATAAATAATAAAAAAAAATGCGAGTCTTGAATAGACGCCGAGAGAAAAATATACAGAAAAGAATTGCAGTATCACAATCTGGCAAAACAACATTTTTAAAACGAACAATGGATTCATCCTCTCTCGGATTGATGTGTTGACTTAAAGTAGCTGAGGAACGCAATTTGCTCTAGCTCGCTTATTGATGAAACATGGATATGTCATATCTGTTTACAGCGCCAACGTTAGGCGTATAGTTGGACTAATAGAGGAAGCTTACGACGACAAAAATTCATGCAACTCATCGTTCATCGATTTAAAGGACTGTCTTGTATTTTTAACCAAAATGTTTGATAATAAAAACGACAGCTAACAACATTTGGAATATTTCCTTGCAAGTCATCTTCCGAACACGTTCGCAGATGTTATCAACATTTATAAACACTCATACACAAAGTTACATAACACTTTTACGAAAGAGTTTGCGAGTACTTCTTACCACCAGTTGAATTTACAAACAAGGAAGTAGTCAAAATCACCTTCAACGATAATATGGAAATCTGTTTAATAACAAAATACTCTATTCTTACACGAACTCGCTCATATGTTAACATAAATTACTCGAAAACATGTTTAAATAGCGGGTATTAATTTTGGGCTAATAATCGCTAAAATGAAACTTGTCCTGATTAAAGCGCTTTTCAGATTGATAGCCCCCACGCAATAGCTATCTATACAGAGTCAACGATGCCATTAAAATTAAAACGATCAAAGGTCTGTAAAACAATATTCGCGCTGTGGTAATTTTCCACATCTTTTGTTTCAATCGGTCTGTTCCTTTAGATTAAGAATGCTGAAACATTTAAAAATATCATATTTGGTTTATTATAATTTCCCATGTTCATGTCATAGGAATGTGATCAATTTTGAGTGTTTTCCAATGTGAATCATTTTGGATATCCCGCTTACGAAAAACTGGTATATTGGCCCAGTTGTTGTATTCAATTTAAGTGCTTAACAACTTAAGTTTACAATTATTCCAATATTATTTCAATCGTTCACGTCTTGCTGTTTACTTTCGACGGGGATTGCCTTTATAAATTTATTTGAACTTCTTATTGCTTTAGTTATTATTGACCAGTAAAATTTACATCAAAAAACAACGAAAAGTGATTGTTGTTGTTACAATTTTAAATCACTTGTTTATGAATTCTTTTAAATGGAAGAACACGTAATAGCTTTTCGCAGTTTCTTGTGTTGTTGTCAGTTGTAAATACAAGTCTGCCCGTAGTCATTTTTTCGCTATAAATAGCATCATATGTAACGCTAAGTGATTGCCATCAGCTTGTAATGTTTTAACTTCTTTAGCGTCCGCTGATAGCCGGGGAGTAGTGTCTCACTTAGCAATGTGTCACCGAACACTTGAATGTTATCAGTCAATACTCATAGAAGATAGCGACATTGAAGTGGCTTTCAGTTCATTAAAAGAGTGATTGTTTGTTGTGTTGATTATGTTGAAAGCGGACTTTTTTCTTTTTATAACTGTCAGTTATTGTGATCCAATATTGTTGGCCCTGTTTCAGCATGAGCGAGGTAAATTTCAGGACACGAAATGTATTTGGTTCAGTTTGCTGAAAGTTGACAGAGAGAAGTTTTCAATTGATCCCAAGTAAAACGGAACTAAAACTCTTCAATATCAAAACCATCTTCCTGATCTCCCCTCCAACCGTTATAAAACGCACAATACCCAAACTCAACTTCGATAAAACGTCTCTGTGAGATTCGTATTAAGATCAAAACTGGAGGAGAATGCACTCGCAAACGAATTCAACATTCCGATCTTCACAGATATGAGCGGTCGTATTCCGAACGAACTAGACACTTTCAAATCGTTTCGCATTCCCAACGGGGATAGCGCTTCACAGACAGAATAACTGGCAATCAGGGAGGCGTGCAGACGTGCTCAAGAAGCTAAAAAGGCCGCGATTTAGGCTCTCGATTCAGCCAAGTCTACGTCCAAGCTTGTTGTGGACTGCAGGGAGACATTTGCCAGGGTGTGTCATCCGTTTGAAATCGATCTCGTCTGGGTTCCTTGTCACAGGAACAAAAAACGGAATGAGAAAGCCTATGAATTTTGCCAGACGTGACTAGTATGCATATGCTATGCAAAGGAAGTTCACCATTGGCTGGGATACATACAGAGAGAATTACTCCTGTAATTCACTCCATATGCCGAGACAAGGTTGACAAACAAGGTTTAAACCATATAAACTTGTAATTCCGTATTATTCACTCGATTTAAACCTTATAAACGTAATTTTTTAAACCTTTTGTCAGATAAACCACTTCGATTTTAAACCGCACTCCAACGACCGGTTTACGCAGTTTTTCTGAAGGTTTAATTCAGTTTACATAATATTCACTAAATTTTTTGTCTGAAATTGAAGAAAAGATGATGTCCTCATCAGAAGAGGAAGACGTGCGTCAGGTGGAACGTGTGGTTCGACGCCCTTATCGCAGACGTGCTAAACTCGACGATTTCGACGATGTCGATTTCCGTGAATACTTCCAGCTCCAGAAAGAAGCGTTTTATTTTGTTGCCTCTCTTAAGCCATTTTATAAATTTTACAAGTTCTTCCTGTAAAATAAATAAAAACCACAACTAAAAATAAATTGAAACACTTCAGAATATTCTCATACCTTCATAATAACAGACATACTTTGCCCGAACTTTCAAACGCGAGGTTTAAAATAGTTTTTAGTACTTAAAATAAACCAATATAAACCAAAAGCTTAAACCAGGTTGTTTGTGTTAGAATAAGTAATAACCGAACGCGTTGGAAGCTAATGCACGACTGTCCTTTATTTTACAAACATTGACATTATTTTTGCATTTGAAACTGACTCCATGCGTGAGAACAGTGTCTTGCTGGTGCCTTTTAATGAACACGAGAAGCGTGAACTGCCAATGTAGCGTCTGGTCACACGCTTGGAGTCTAACAGTGGAAAATGTATAATATGCTTAAATCAACATAAATTCGTGTGACCTGACAATCATTCTGGTCACACGTTTGAAATTAGAACTATATTTTTTTATACAATTAAATTTAGACATACTCCCCCCTTTTGAGGGTTCTTAACTCTCTAAACTAAGCTTAATTCTACACGTTGACCTCGAAACGTGGAACCGATCTTCTGGGCATTGGAGTTGGCTTTCTTTTGCGCAGAAGTAATGCGATGAGAATCCCAATCATGCCAGCGAGCAGAAGGAAACTGATACCATAGTGGTGGTAATCATGCGTGTTTATAGCAGTAGGATCATGCAAATCTTTGGATTGAGCGATAACATCAGCAATTTTCGTTTTTAAGTCATCGAATTCAGCTTGGTCAATGTGATTAACTTCAAAAGGTGCGTCTGGTGCCGTTGTGGATGTTTCTGGATTAATTTTCCAGCTGCTTACGTTTGCACTGGGAATAAACGATGACATTATTTTATTCTTGAATTCTATCCTACCTTTGATGATGATATCGGGCAATTGGAGCACACAAGCTTTGTTAAATTGCAGCAGGCCATTTCCGTGTAGAGTAATCGCGTAACTTTTACCACCGCAAATCAGATATCCAGCCATTTTCGATGTGATAGAAAAAATCCAGCTGTTAGACGCCTTGAGTCCTTTCCATTGATTTTGTGAGGTCGTTGTCGTTAAGTTGCATTCATTTAGGCTGTCTCCACTATGATTCAATAAAGCCATTTCGCAGCTACTTGAATTTCCTTTTTTTATAAGAGTTGGATGAACGCGGTTGCACATGTATTTTGTTGACAACAATGGTTTGCACCGTTCCAGCTCCAGTTCGTTCAATAAAAAGTACCTATCCCTTGCTAATGAGACAGCCAGATATTGAGCCGCTTGTTTTACCACGTACGTGTTGTTTCTGTGGATTATAGGAACAGTTATTAGATTGAATAGTTGAAATTCTTCCGCATCTGTCAGCGGCAATAACATTTCAAATACAATAGAATCATTCAAACTGCGACCTCTAACGGATGACATCTTATACATTTCTAGAACTGACCCTTCTGGCAATGACAAATACGATGGTAAATTGCTTCTTACCAACCGAAGCTGTTCATCAAATTGCTTAGGAGTTATAAGCTGCGGATTGATCTTTGCATGGTTTAAATCCAGAAGTACATCCAGTAAAATGTCTTGCACATGCTCGAAATTGGTGAGAACTAAAATCAAGTAAGAAGTTAAGGATCCTAGATTCTGTTTCACTTCGTTTGCCTTTTGTTTTTCTTTGATGATTCCTATTGTCTTTGAAAGATATTCATTGAGAGCCTTGAACTGATCATAGATTTCAATCTGATTGCGCTTTAAAATATTTGAAGTGGCATCTGCAATTGAACTTTGCTTTCTCAAAAGATTATTCAAATGTTCCTCATTTTTATAAGCAGTGTCAATTTGAGTTTGTATTTTATCTGCATTTTCTTGATCAAGGATACCAAACAGGCTATGCGCTAATGTCCCAACGATATCGAATGGAGATCTTTCAACTCTGGTTCTTTCGTATTTTGGTGCGTGATAATTGTGAAGCAACTCATTATTATGTTCGATCACTGCGATCCTATTGCGCAGGGTTTCAATGATTGGGACATAATAGACTTGTTGAGCTACATCCTTTGTACACATTTCCTCCATCCGTTGAATATAAAGCTTAAGCTCGCCAAACTCTTGCCAATACGTTGTAAGATTATAATAGATGAATATCTTCCAATAAGTGTTTACTGTCCGAACAGTGCCAATGTCTTCGAAGTAAATACCAACACCGTCGTCAAGATTCGTAAGATTCACTTGATCGTTTGTTTGACATAAAGATGTTGGTATAAGTATAAGCACTAAGAGAACGACTGAGACAAAATGTACTCCCTTTGACTTCGGGGCATTTTTCTTTCTGGTGCAATTTGGAATTCCTTCTTGCATGTCTGGTTCATCTATTGGAAGGGGACAAAGGTTATGTATTGCTCGTTGGTACGTTCCAGTTTGCGATTTTACATTAGCCACGCGTACCTTATTATCACTGCCTTTAAAGGTTTCCACGACACGTCCTAGTTTCCATCTCATGGGAGGAATATTGGCTTCCTTGATGAGAACCAATGTGTCAGGTTTAAGGTTGTCTGAATCTCTTTTCCATTTTGTTCTTTGCTGCAACAGATGCAAATATTCCGCCGACCACCTTTTCCAGAAATGCTGTTGAATGTGTTGTATTTGCCTGAATTTACTAAGGCTGCTAATTTTAGATTCTTTAACATCTGGCTCGGCTAAGGATGTAAGTGGGCTTCCAATTAAGAAATGTCCAGGAGTTAGTGCTTCTAAATCGTTTGGGTCGGATGATAAAGGTGTCAAAGGGCGGGAGTTTAATATTGCTTCTATTTGTATGACCGCTGTAAGCAATTGTTCGTAAGTCAGTGATGCTTCTCCAAGTTGACGAACGAGGAGTGCCTTTGCTGACTTGACAGCAGCTTCCCACAATCCTCCGAAATGAGGGGAGCGAGGTGGTATGTTTTTCCATGTTATTCCATCTTCAAGGCAAGCGGACTGAATTGCTGACTGCAGTCGTTCTGAATTGAATGTGTTTACTAGTTCTGCCAATTCGTTTTTTGCACCGATAAAATTCGTAGCATTGTCACTGAATATTGTATGACAAAGGCCTCGCCTGCCTATAAATCTTTTTAAAGCATAAATAAAAGCCTCAGCGGACAAATCTCCTACCACCTCTATGTGTACGGCTTTAGTAGAGAAGCAAACAAACACTGCTAGATATGATTTTGTAGGAGTCTTACCTCTGACCTTGTAATGAGTTTTTATTGGTCCACAGAAATCCACTCCAGAGTGATAAAACGGCCGTGTTGGGATGACCCTTTCCGGTGGCATATTTCCCATGAGCTGATTGATCGATTTAGGCTTCGATCTAAAGCATTTGATACATTTGTGGATAACTTGTCGGGCTGCGTGTCCAACACCCAAGATCCAATACTGTTGCCTTGAGAGCGCTATTAATGCTCTATGTGATACGTGCATGTTCTTGCGATGTAGATGAGTTAAAATCATTTTAGTTATGATATTATTTTTTGGCATTAGGATTTGATGCTTAGCATCTGCCAAAATTCTCGCATTCTCCAATCTTCCACCAACCCGGATGAGTTTTGTGCTTTCATCAAAATATGGATTAAGTGATAATATAGTCGAGTTTAAGTTAATTAACTTTCTCTCTTCCAAAGCACGATAGTCCTTCGGAAACGATGCTCTTTGGGTATATACAAGTATCCAGCGGGTCCCTTCCTCTATTTCTCTAACGCTTAACTGACCAGTGACTCTCAGCGCCTTTGGTTTTCTGGAATTGTAAAAGAATCTAAAGCAAAAGGCAAATATTTTTTTTAATGAAAAAAATGAATTTCTGTAGTTGATTTTTTCGAATAAGCTGGGGTGGTTTTGAATTGCTACTGACAACACTGATTTCCTTTTACGCAATTCTGGAACCACATCGGGTATTGTGTATTCTTTGGCCCATGTATTTTCACCACCTTGTAGAAATTCAGGACCGTTGAACCATGTCTTTGATGTGAGAAGCGCTTCAACGCTTGATCCTCTGGACACTAAGTCGGCTGGATTTAGCTCGCCTTTGATGTACTGCCATTGATGAAATTCTGAAGCTGATTGAATTTTCGCAACTCTGTTTGCAACATAAGTTTCCCATGTGTAAGACGGTGATTTAATCCATGCTAATACTGTTGTTGAGTCAGTGTAAAAACATACCTTATCAATTTTCTTTGGTAGTATTAGGATAAGTCTTTCTACTAGTTCTACCATAAGAACCGCTGCTTGTAGCTCCAAACGAGCAATGCTGACAGCTTTCAGTGGCCCAACTCTTGATTTGGAGCAAAGGAGCTGGCAAAAATGTTCGTTGCTTTCATCAGTTGATTTCAAATACACACAAGAACCAAATGCACTTAAACTGCTGTCAGAAAACGCATGGAGTTCGATTATCCTTGCAGACGGAAGGAGAACATATCGCGGAATGCTTACTTCCTTTATGCATGAGAATTGATCAAGGTAATTTCTCCATTTCTGAGCTTGTTCGATTGGAAGATTGTCATCCCAAGTCAGTTTAGTTTTCCATAACTCTTGTAAGAACAGCTTGCCTAGAACTATTACGGGACCAATAAGGCCTAACGGATCAAAAAGTCTTGCAAGATCAGCCAAAACCGTTCGCTTCGTAATTTGAGTATTAAGTTTATTTACCTTTTCGCCACTGAAGCTGAATTTAAAGACATCTTGCGAAGGATCCCAAATTAATCCTAGTGTTTTTATAACCTCGGATTGATGAAAAACAACTAGCCTTTCTTTGTCTTCTTCAGAAATTCCTTCTAAAATAGTTGAATTATTTGAACAAAATTTTTTAAGTTCAAAGTTACCTGCTTTGAGTAGGCACACTATCTCATTGAGCAGAGAGTGAGCATCTTCAATAGTCTCTGCACCTGCTAAGCAGTCGTCCACGTACACGTTATTTTTAATAGCTTGTGAAGCTCTGGGGAATTCATCGGTTTTATCTTCTGCTAGCTTTACAAGGCACCTAGTAGCTAGGTAAGACGCAGACGCAGTTCCATAGGTGACGGTGTTTAACTGATACAGCTGCAGTGGTTTCTCAGGTTTTGATCTCCAAATGATAAGTTGAAAAGCACGGTCTTCCTTACTTAATAAAACCTGACGATACATCTTAGTTATGTCTCCGGTAAAGACGTACTTGGGTGTCCTAAATTTTAGAACAATTGAGAATAAATCTGGTTGTACTGTTGGACCCACCATTAGTGTATCATTAAGTGAGTGGCCGGAAGTCGTCTTCGCTGACGCGTCAAACACTACCCGCAGCTTCGTTGATGAGCTTTCGGGTTTCATAACGCAATGATGAGGTATAACATAGTGTCCTTTAGGAACATCATTTTTGGAAATGGGTGTCATGTGACCCAATGCTTCATACTCCTCCATGAAATTAATGTACGATTCTTTTAGCTTATCATCCTTGTTTAATTTGTTCTCTAATGAAATGAACCTTCTTTTTGCCATTTGAAAGGAGTCCCCTAACAGCACCTTTAGTTCCTCCTTAAAAGGTAATTTGACAACGTATTTACCATCACGATTTAGGATTGTGTTCTTTTTAAAATGCTCCTCACACTGATGTTCTTCTTGGCTGATGGTATTCACAGGAGCTTCATGACCTTCAGTTTCCCAAAATGAACGCACAATCTTATCCAATGATGACAAGGTAGGCTTTGTTGCTATGTGACAATGCGCGTCCATGTTAGAGGCTGGAACACTTCCAGCTACAATCCATCCTAGCATTGTATTGCGCAGAATTGGCAAATCATTTGACACACGGTATTCTCCTGGCAAAAGCAAGTCGAAGAAAAGTTCAGCTCCCAAAAGCATGTCGATTTGGTTGGATTTAAAAAATGACGGATCTGCTAATGGCATTTGAGTGGGAATCTCCCATAACGAAAAGTCGATTTGTTGGCTGCACTGGTAATCACTTATGCGAGACATTAAATTTGCCTCAATCGTTGCTTTGAAAGCAGATGTCTTGGACTCAAATGATATCGAGGCCACAAACTCTGTCTTACACTCCTGCACACCTATTCCGCTAATTGGAGTCTCCATTGGACGCTTCTTGATTCCCAATTGTTGTACAAATGACGTTGTCACAAAGTGTAACTGCGATCCAGAGTCAAGAAGGGCTCTGCATGGTATTCGCGTTCCATGTGAAGAAATCACATTGACCACAGCCGTAGCTAGAAAGACTTGACGTTTCTTGACGTTTGTCTCTGCTGACGCGTTGTTCACTGAAGGATTTGGTTGAATATTGTTTATGTTACCTTCCTCATCCAACTGATGTCTGGATGAGCTGCAGATATCTTGCTGCTGTTGTGATGGAGCCTGCTGCCGTCTCTGCTGGTGAAGTAATGTGTTATGGCTCATGTTGCATTTTTGGCATCTTCGGGACTGGCATGATTGGGAAAAGTGGCCCCTCTTCAAACAGTTCCTGCATAGCATCAGCCTTTGAACTGCCCTTCCACGGTCCATATCTGAAAGAGATAAAAACTTAGTGCAATTATAAATAGCATGCTTACTTGAGTTGCAATAATTGCAAATGACTGTTGGGTCCTGATCAGACTTTGAGGCAACTATTGCCGCTGGAGTCTTTGCGTCTTCGTAACTGCAGGTGGCCTCTAGACTCTGGAATTTCCTCCTGTCGTCTCGACTGCTGATTGCTTCAAGAACCTGAAACCTGGACTCAACAAACTTCAGGAATTCTGCAATGGTGGGGCTTCTCCTTGGATCTTTAAGCGAAGACTCGAACTTTTCCTTACTCTCTCTGTCCAATTTATGTAGGAGAAGATGGACAACAATTGGGTCCCAATTTACAATATCAATGTTGAGATTCACGATCACCTGCAGGCACTCCTTTGTACTGTCGTGGAGCCTTCGAAGGCTAGAGCTTGTTGCACTTGTAACTGCTTGGTTTAGTAGTTTATTTAATTGAGCAGACAGAAGTAATCTTTTGTTGTTAAAACGATCAACAAGCACGCTCCATGCTACTTCGTAGTTACTGTCTGTTGGCTTTAAGCTTTGAATCAATTCCTGTGCCTTTCCAGTTACATTTGCTCTTAAGAAATATAGTTTCTGTGCAGGCGGTATTGGTTGGTCATGAATCATTTGTTTAAACAAGTCATGGAATTGCAACCAGTTTAAATATTCTCCATCAAACTTGGGAATTTCAATTTTCGGAAGATTCATCATTATGTTTAACGGCCTTGATACACAGTCTTTTTCTTGAAATGCTGATATGTCGGAGGACAAGTTGAGCAATGCCATCTCCACTGTTTCCTGTAAGTCGAAATATTCCTCCACGTCATCAGCAGTTGTTTCGTCTTCCAGCTTACGATATAAGCATGTAATTTCCTCCCAATTCTGTTCAATACTCCTTGCTTTAATTGTGCAAAAATTTTTGCATTTTCGTCTTGATGATTCTTCGACAGTTTTGATAAGTGTCCTTCTTAATATATTACTTAAAAGTCCAAGTCGGTGTTTATTGCTCATTTGTGCTCTCGGCACAACAGATTGTTGATGTCTGATTGTGGGCGTAGGCTCTGTACAGATCACCATCTTGGGTTTGGGAACAGTACCTAACTCACGTCGTTTTTCTTTTGGATTTTCAGGTGCTTCTACTGGATTATTGATGTTTTCTTGATCCAATGCAGCGCCACCTTCAACAGGAGTATTATACACCTTGTGAGCTTCGTCTGATTCTGCGAATTCCTGGATGCGACGAATTACATCGATGCGCATAAATTCAGCTGCCTTTCGAACTGACTCATAATAGTCCCTTTTAAAATAAGGGTGTTGAATTTGATCTGAAAACCTTTCACGGATTTTCGTATCCGTCTTGTCGAAATCTTCCCATTGGTACTCTAGTTTTTCCCTTATCTTGTTGAGATAATCTAAAGTCTTCCTTGAGGGACTGTCCTTTTTGTAGTTCCTGACAATCGTGCATATTGATTCCCCTAATTGCTCCTGTTGGTCGGCGAGGAAATCAATAGTTTCATCATTCCCGCCCATTTTACTTTCAGCCATTAATATTCACTTTTTGTTCGTAGATTTCACTTTTTACTTGTTTATTTATTTATTTATTTTTCGTTTTCACCTTTTTTATTGCTTTAATTTTCACCCTTTATTCACTTTTTTATTCACTTCACTCTTACAGGCCACTAAACTTATTTAGTGAGAGTCCTGTCACGGTCGCCATTGTTTGTGTTAGAATAAGTAATAACCGAACGCGTTGGAAGCTAATGCACGACTGTCCTTTATTTTACAAACATTGACATTATTTTTGCATTTGAAACTGACTCCATGCGTGAGAACAGTGTCTTGCTGGTGCCTTTTAATGAACACGAGAAGCGTGAACTGCCAATGTAGCGTCTGGTCACACGCTTGGAGTCTAACAGTGGAAAATGTATAATATGCTTAAATCAACATAAATTCGTGTGACCTGACAATCATTCTGGTCACACGTTTGAAATTAGAACTATATTTTTTTATACAATTAAATTTAGACACAGGTAAACCGAGTGAATATTACGTAGGCAGGTTTAAATTTTGTTGGTTTAAAAGCGTTTTAACCTCGTTTTTAAACCGAGTGAATAATACGGCCGTAACAAGAGTGAAACAGTGTTCCACCTTCTTTGCGAATGTCCGGCTCGAGCTAAAACCAGATACAGTGCCCTGGGTAGTCCTTTCTTTGACGAGCTATCGACCATCCATTTCAACAACATCATCAAATTTCTCAACTCCTCAGGCTGGTTTTGAGCTACCATAACATACGTCACCCTTTCTATCTCCAGGTTCTACTAGTTGTGGTTTCAAAACGACGCTTAAGGCCGTACTTGTGTTTTTCCCTCATCAAGATGGAGGGAAAGCAACCACCTAAGCCAACCAACGAACCAGAAATCCGACCGTCCTCAATCTGTCATTCTGAGAGCGACATTTTGAATTGGGTATGATATAACAGTCCAGTCGGCACTCCACTGAACTGTATAACAAAGATCTCTTCATTCATTGTGGCAAACTGATAGCAGTTGCGCACGCCATCTTGATTGAGAGTCCCTTGCAACTATGGACAAGGTAATGCGTTTGTATACTGCGTTGCCACTTTGGAGTGGAGTCAATGAATATATGCGGTATATTTTAGAAATGTAACATACAGATGTTTACCCGGCTCACTTGTTATATACGACTTGGAAGAGATCACCACTTTCCAATTTAAATCAATTGGCCTTCCCAAGTAGCCATTAAACTGGTGGGCAATTGGTTCTTGAAATTTATTTCGATCATTTGGCAGCGCATGACCCCTTTTTGCAACCGGCAGCAACGACATCATTAAAGGCTAAATAATTTATTTAAATTTCTTCAAAAGCAACCATACTTGTTTAGATTCAACAATTTAGAGAGACCCCCGCCATGGCCGGTGTCTATGGCCGGGGTAAACGAGCTCATCATTGAATTATTTTCAAATAACTTAAATATGGCTCAACAAGAACGACAAGAAATTTAAATTGAATCCGAATCAGATCGCAATTGACCATATCGACATACAATGCAATCAAAATAAGCTCTGTGAGTGCATAAAAATGTCAACCACTCTGCCAAAATGTTGTCTCCCTTTGTTTTGCGAGTCCATTTGTTTCTATTCTATTTATCAGATGCGGATGGTATGGGAATCAACGACCGAAATGGATGCCGTGTAGAAAAATATTACATTTTTGGCAGCAAACAACAAGCAGATGATGTACACCAATACCAAGAGAAAAACTATACTCAATGTTTCGCACCTGATGGTGGTGTTGTGCGTTGACGACGATGCACAAGAACAAGTTCTTGGCTGTTTGTTAAATGCGGGGAATTTCAAGAGTTTATTAGAAGACAATTTAAAAAGAAAAAAACAAGTTCGCTATGACTCAGCTGAAGAAAGACATTTCGCTCTACGCAATCGTTTTTGCTGGGGAATGTAGGCCATTTGGTGCGCTGTTTTATGGCTGCACTTGGAGACAGCGTCTTGAATAGAGTAGTTTTTGATGGAAACATTTTGGTGGCCACAACTTGCTTAATTTACTCCGGTTTTACTTTCTTCTAGGCGCTCTACAACCGATTTCTGGAAATATACCCTAATTATGTCCGACTTCCTCTTGGTTGTCGTCACTTCTCATCAACTTGTCTGCGCCTTGTCAGATTGTGAAGAATGACGATGGAGAACACTCTCTGATCCATAAAGTTCGAAAACAACCTCACCGAGACCTTTGATGTCAAAAAAGGATTTAGACAAGATGAAAGTGACTTTTTCAACATCGTTCTTGAGAAAATTGTGCGAAACTCCCAGGCCAACTCCAGAGGCACTATTTTCCAAAAGTCTGTACAACTACTTGCATACACTGACGACATCTATATCATTGGAAGAACACAACGATCTGTCACTGGAGCGTTTGCAAGCATCTGTACGGAATCGGCAAAAATTGATTTTAAGGTGAATGAGGTCAAGCCAAAATATATGCTGTCAACAAGAAGGGACACACAGAACGTCACGATATAGAAAGCTATAACTTTGAGGTAGTTAGGGACATTGTCTACCTATTAATTCTGAAAATGATATCACCTCAGAAATCAAACGAAGAATCACACCGCCAACCGCTGTTACTTCGGCCTAAGAAGGCAATTGATTGGCCTTGACGAGAAACACTAAGGAGACTTTATATAAGACCCTCATCATCCCAGTCCTGCTATATGGTGCAGAAGCATGGAACCTAACAAAGGCGGATGAAGATCTTCTTGGTCGTTTCGAACGAGTGATTTTCGGTCCCGTTTGCGTTGACGGGTATTGGAGGAGGGGATTTAACAGCGAACTCTACGAGCTGTACAACGACACCGACCTGGTCAGAAAAATACGCATCAGTCGTCTAAGATGGCTGGGACATGTAGAGCGAATGGACCCCAACGCTCCGTCCCGAAGAGTCTTCGATTCCAACCCAGAGGGACAACGCAGTGGAGGAAGACCTCGCCTTAGATGGCGCGCATAAGTAGAAGGGGACCTCAACCAACTTGGAGTGCGCAACTGGAGGAAATTAGCTAACTGGAGAGGCGTATTGGTTGAGGCCCAGGTCCACCCCGGACTGTAGCAAGTAAGTAAGGACTGTAAGTAAGTAAGTCTGCGCCTTGCATATTTTTCTCTGTCAGGACTTAGGTTAGGGGTTTTATTGCATCGCGAGGTTAGGTACCCCCTTCTGAAATGTAGGAACAGGCCGCGTTAATTTTTAGCCCCATGACAGCTGTCATTGTGTGAGGGTTCATCATCATCCACTAGGTGTGGAAAGAAATTCAAATTATTCCTCCTGGGACATGTTCAGGGTCTTTCAATAGGGACTTTCATACTTTGACAGTTGATAGGGGCCAAGTTGTTACAGGTGTCAAATTGTCTGTCTAAATAAATGTCTGTTTTGCCAAATCAACATAGACGGACAACAACACGTGCAAACGATAAATTTATTATATCAAAATGGGTGTTCTGCTCGGACAACGTTCTGCGCGCTTCCTCCATTTTACGGTCCCCATAATGGAGAAGACTATTCAGTCAAATCGATGTGACGGGTGAGTCTGGTGATTTCCAAACAGTTTTTTAAAGCCTTGAATACTGCTATTCTTTTTTGCTACACATTGATCCTTCAGCAATATTTTTAGTCTTGATTACAGCTACAGCTGAAAATCCAGCTTCACACAAATATGAATTTGCAAACGGAATGAAAATGCTTAAAGCTTTTGAAGTTAAATTTGAATATTCATTTTGAATCGACAACCAAAACTCCACCAAACCGCAACTGGTGAATCTAGTTTTAGGACTGCTGTCGCAAGAGGGCTCAATGGGACTCTCGTCCTTTTGTGATGTGAATTCTGGTGGAGCTGGTGAATGAAATGGATCTTGGATCCACGCAAACTTTTCGACATCATCATCTGCAAAGTATTTTGAAAACCATTCGATGAGTTTCGAAAGGTGTTTCGTGAAAAGGGACATCACGTCATATGAGACAACCAGGTAATTAGATGCCGCATATTTATACAATTACAGCAAGCCATCTTGACCGCCATCTTTAGTTTACAAGCAGCGCGAAGCTTAAATAAATTTGCACTTTTGTAAGGGCGCGGCGGCCCTCTTTTCTTTTTACGGCGCCTTGGCTCTAGCTATATAGAGACTTGTTGCGCCCACTAGTAGGGAAGTTTGTAACCAAACTGAGCGAGTTACAAACATGCTCTGTAGAGTTCTTCTAGAGTTTATGGGACAACCACCAAAGCGAGGGCGTTTGCAAAGCCGATAAAAGACGCTTCGCTTAAAAGAACGACGACGAAGAATTTCATCATGACACATAAGGTCTGTTCCTTTACTTTTAAATCTTACGAATTTTTACGAATTCTTATGCATTTTACTCAATTTACTGTCGTTTCTCAACTCGAAAAATTCGTAAAAGACAGCGACATCGAAATAGAAAGATGTTTCCCCTCTTCTAGTTTTTCCTCAACAAATTTCTTTGCGTAAGAATGGACACAACTGTCAGTCGCCTGAAAATTTACAGCTGATTTGAATTTGTTGTTCTATTTAGCATTTGTGTGGAATATTCGCATTTGTGTTTTGCACATGTTACTACAAAAGCGTTCCTTAACTTTTGCGTGAGTTCACCTTTTTAAAAGAGGATCCATCCCCTCCACGGGCATTTTGACAGTCTTTTCCATTTTTACTACAAAAGTAAAGGAACAGACCTATAGTCATATATATGAGAGGTAGGTTATAGTGGCAGGCTACACACAAGTGCAGCCACACTTAGGCCAGAATTGGCCCATTGTGACAATGAGAGGTAACTCTATTCACAAATTAGCTCGTTATCATTTTACTAAGAAAAAACTGTCAAAATTCGCCGAATAAATCAAATTTATTTTTACGCCCAAGCTTAGAATCTGTTCGTGTCCCCTTTTCCAGCACGATGTCGATGTTTTTGTATGCACGTACCTACTTGTAAACTAAACAAACATCATTTCGTTATTTATAAATGGTATACAAATTCTCTTCTATTAATAAACGATGAAACCAATAATAATGTGACCACTATCAGTGCTGTTATCTCGGTAATCACTGATAAAGGTACCGAACTTGTGCCAGTGCACAACGGAGGCAAATGATGTCAATTAACTACAACAATGTTTTCCATTTAAATATATTGTCGCTGAAATATAGTTTAAGCCACAAGACCAAGGCATGCACAGGGTGGCTGTTTTTTTGAAAAAAAAACTCTTATCGGGATGGGAAAACACAAGTTCAAACGGAAATGACGCGTTCAAGGGAACAACCTATTTCAAAAGAATTTAAATAAATATTTTGCTCTTAAGAGTTCAGACTCTTTCGTGACAGTGTAGCCCGACAGAAAGTTTCGCTTTTCAGAACGAGTGCATCATCCTTTCGTTTAAAAGTGTTATAAGTTATAAGTGTTAAAAGTGATCATATCTCGATGGCACGGCGGAAAGTAGTTATCTGCAAAAGAATGGGGTGCTTAATGTCAGCAGAGCCACCTTTATAAGCTCTTAGTTGGATACCAACATCCCACTGATACTAAAAAGACACGCAACGAGGCTAAGAATCTCAGCAAATAGTTCTGCTTTCGGTTGGATGGACGCGGAGGAGCGGAATGCAACGTTTTCCCATCCACTAACGCACAAGACACAAATTCTATCAACTGCTACATTTGAATACACAGTTTCACTCGGCAGGCGCATGACCTTGTGCAATGTGCATGACACAGTTTTTTCACCTTTGTGTACAATTATTGTCCTTATCCAAACACGCATTTTTTGCTGCCTCTATCCGAGGTCGCTGTTGATATTCTGGACTCGTGCCATAAATTATGGTGACGCTTTTTGCGTTGGTATAAACAGATAGCTCAACAAATCGGGGTCCGAATCGCGACAACCGTTGATAAGCTACATGTTCACGGAATTAAATCGATTTTACATACGAAACAAAAACAAATGCCAAAAAAAAAATGCCAAACAAACAATTTGCTCGTTCACGGAGGACGCGATTCGAACGCAGGATCTACCAACGTGATCAACACTGTACACATCCTGGCAGTAAGCTCGCTCACCTAATAAGGCTTGTTAGGCAATTAAGTTCCCGTTTCGATTTCAAATTCAATTAGGTGCCCACTTAAAGCCAGATCACATAAACAAATCAATTCCCGTTTCGATTGCAAATTCAAGTAGATACTCAAAAGCCACCCAACAGTCATAAATATGTAAACTCCGATGTCGTAGTTGCCCACACTCATTGTTATTCTAAGTGCTAGACAGCGATTTGCAAAGTAAAATAAACACATGACGAAAAAGAAAAAAAAACTCTACTCACCATTGCAAATCCGGACAATAGGGCCGATGTCTTGCTCGACGCCTTCAGTTTGGCTCGACTCAGCTGCAGCTTCCTCCATGACAGATAGCTGGGCGAATGCAGATCCTCTCCCGATTGTGACATACTGCTGCTGGCGGTACGTCTTGGCTGGAAACGAAATTGAAACGGCTGTAAGCGATATGGATTGTTTAGGCGCGCTGACGCTGGGGGAAAATGTGTGTTTGCGGTATTCGGCGGCGTGTAACGCAGGGGACGACAACAATCACAGAAATTATAATCGTGCGGCAAGTTATGGGCTTGGTTATTTAAGGGCGTACTCTCCGATCGCGTGTGGCAGCTCAAATTCGATCGCGAACAACTGAGACTCGAATACATTTTGCTTGACGCGAATAGGTTTATGCTCACTTGGTCGGAATTCGGGACCGAGATCACTCGAGATATTCTCAATAAATTTGACGGCAAAGGTGACGGCGGGGCACATGCATGGGATTAAGCAATTCTCATCATCAGTAGCAGAGGGGCGACTCAATCACTCAACTCAAACAGAAAATTGGGAGGGGTACCCTTTGCATTGCTTGTGCACAACAGTTTTTTTTTTTGTGTTCTTTTAATTAAATATATTATACCAACTGCACGCAGAGACACCGCCAAACGACAATGGGGAGCAAGCGAAACAATAGCACACAGGTATTTAAAAATAATTAAATATAATTTTTCCCGATATTCTCGACGAGAGTGGCGCGTCGCGTTCAGTATTCAACACACACTGCAAGGGTGGCAGCCGTCTCTACAGTCACGGGTGGCCGGAATGAAATTTATTTATTTCTTTGTTATTTCCTGAGAATAGCAGCAGCACGGCATTGGATTTCTATTTCAAGTTCACTGGCGGTTTTCCATTATGGACTTAATTAACTCTTTCTAATTGTAGTTTTTTTATTTTTTAAATAAACGCAACGATTACTACCGTATGGGGTGGACAAACAAGATAATAGCAGGGAGGGATGATTGGATTTGAATGGGAGAAGTTTATCAGCTTCGACGACGTATGGGTGTGTACCACGAGGAAAATTGACTACCGCCTTGGCCACAACAATGACCAAACGGAAAGTTTATATTTGGCTGGTGATTATTTTTAAATTGGCTTAAATGACTTCGACTACGACGAAGAGAACAAGCAGGAGCACACGAGACACAAATAAAAACGACAACCGATGACCGGGTAGATACACTTTGGCAATGGCAAACACTTGCTGTTTACAAACACAAATAAGTGCTATCATCTGGTGGTGGCGAATTTCCCACCTCCCACCGACTGTGCTTTCGATCAGCTCCCATTCGATTGTGAATGAAATGCGGAGCTTTTTTAAGCTTGAACAAATAAAAAGCTTGGTATTTATTCGTGGGTAGAGTTGCCAAGGGAAGCGTTATAAAGGGTTTTTCAATAAGAGCGCTACAAAAGTTTTTTTTTTTTAAATAAAACGACCGAGGCGGCCAAGCGACTGGACTATTTCGTGAGATAACACGTTCTCCAAACTTGGCTTGTGGCGCCGTCCTGTTGGAACCACATGTCCTCCAAGTCCATATCACCCAATTGGGGCCAAAAATATTCGGGTATCATTGAACGGTAGCGAATCCCATTCACAGTAACGTGCCGGTCTTGATCATCACGGAAGAAGTACGGCCCAATGACGCCGCCGGCCCATAAACAACACCAAACCGTAATTTTTTCGGGATGCAATGATGACTCATGGAGTACGTGTGGATTGCTGCCTGACCAATACCGCATTTCTTCGTTTATTGACGAAGCCATTCAGCCAGAAATGAGCCTCATCGCTGAAGATGATTTTTCGATGAAAATCCGAATCATTCAAGTTGTTGCTCAGCCCAATTCAGGAAAATACGACGCTTCTGGTGGTCAAGCGGCTTCAGTTCTTGCGTCAATTTAATCTTGTAAGGATGTAGGCCAAGATCTTTTCGCAAAATTCGCCACAACGACGTCACAGAGTGGCCCAACGCTTGAGAACGACGTGTGAGAGACACATTTGGGGTTTCTTCAACTGAAGCCTCAGCGGCAGCAATACTACGGGCACTTATTTGCCTCACTGGCACGGGAACATTTTGTACTGTGTCTGTGGATTCAAATTTTTCCACTAGACGCTCAATTGTTGATCTGCTAGGACGATTATGATGACCATAAATTGGCCACTGACTCCGAATTTCGGTAGTTAATTGTAATAATTTCGACTCGTTGTTGGCTCGTATATCTTTCCATCATGAAATGGCAAACCTTACTGAAGAGAAATGTCAAAAGAGCGGCAAGAAAATCGGCGTCGTTTGCTGTCCCTGTCTCTACTTTTGTAGCGTGCCTGTTCAAAAACCCTTTAACACGTAGAACCAGTGCATCAGTAAGTGAATCAGTTTGAGTTTTAATTTTACTCCAAGAGTCGTTGCCAGAAACAAGCTTGTCAAACTTTTGCAAAGAAACTTCTTCGATTCTCATTTTTTGTGTGGAAAATTTCCAACTACCACTTGAGAGCTTATTGGGCTAAGTCCCATGAAATACTGTAGATACAAATTGAGTAAGAAGTTGAGAGGTACATTTAGTCAACTACCTCCAGGGTGAGATCTTTCGCTACAGCTTGAATCCTCTGGGTAAGAATTGAAATCTCTTCCATCCCTCTCCATTTAAACAACGCCCAAAGCGTTGTTTTTTGACCAGGCCAATGCCACTGTATATTATGTCGTTGAAGTCGTCTTGTTCAAGACCGCCAACGAAGAATTTTACTCTGGAAACGACTTCATCCGCTTTTGAAAGAATTATTTTTGACAGAAGCTCGTTGCGTCCCAAGAATTGTGGCAGTAATGTCGCCGTTTCCAAGTTATTGTACATACTTTTGAAAATATCGTCCCTCTCCTCGTCTCGGTAAAGTCCTCCAGGCGTGGATCTTCTGCTAACAACAACCAAAGATCATATTGGCTATATTTTCTACACAACTCCTCGCCGAAATTAGATATTTTTACTACCCAATTACAGTACAGTATTTCTTCCGAATGCCAAGCTAAGTAACGACAACCAGGGCCCGAGCAGCTGTTCGGAAAGTACTGCACTGGGAAACGCAAAGACGGTGGTGAACGTTTCGACACCCATCGCCTCTGATATATTAAATAGGAGGCACAAAGTCTGTCGCAAAGATAACTTGGTGTCAGTTCGCATGCAATAGATGTCCATTGTCCATTCACTAAAAAAAGTCCAGCCCATCCTTTACAATGGTCGCTAGTGCTGGATGATTAAGAACATCCTCCATATCTCTTGTGGTTCCGCAATTGACTTTAAAGCATCAAGTGCGATTCCCACATGCGTGGAGGACAGATTTCTGACTTTAACTAACTATCTCATCTTCGGACTTTGCCTGATGGCACAGATTCCAGAGAATGTTTTAGATGTCGAGTTGAGGAGATGCGGTTAACGTGACGTGGTCGGTACTTTTTTCCTCGCAAAACGTACCATAAAATCACCTGGGTCTGCCCTAATGGGTTCGAGAGCCACATAAATCACGTCATTGTACAACGAAGATGGAGGAAATCACTCAAAGATGTCAGAAATGAGAGAAATGCGGACGCAGGGAGTGTTCATTACTTGGTACTTTCTAGTATCCAGATACGCACAGCGGCCGTCAAGCGGCGATATGAAAATGCAGCGAGGAGAACCAAATTCCATACCAAAAAGACCCCAACACATTTAGCGATTGTATCACCACACTTAACGGGAAAGCATCGAGTTAAATTAAATTAGCCGAATCATCTAAAGATGCTGGCTCCGAAACTGTTCCCAAAATGTCGAGAGCTAGAGACCATTGGATATCCAGGACACCCAGGACATAAGTATCGTTAATAGTTGAAAATGTAAGCGAACGTTGAAACTGCCGTTCAATGTAAAGTGGCACTGAGCAGCTCATAATACAGTACAGCGTTATGTGAGACGGGACAGGAGAAGAAGAAGATCCATTTTTGCTGCCTGCTAAGTGAGGATTTCGATGAGCGAGTGCAACGCTAAGCTTCCAACAAGTAGAACTGCGGCGACCTTATAGGAGTATTGAACACGGGCCCCTACATCTGCAGAAATGGAAATTGCGATCAACCAACTGTCATTCTTATACGGACAAAGGACACAATCGTAAATACGCTTGAAAGGCATTAAACGAGCTACCACTACGAAGGTCGGCCTTGTGTCCATTACCATCAACACTCTGCGTATAATTCTCGAACAGGTAACCAAATTTACGTCACCACTCTACCTTATACTCGTAGACTTTGATAAGTCCTTTGACCGAGTCAACTCCGAGTGGATATGGAAATCTTTAAATAAGAGATTTATTCCCCCGAAGATTGTTACCCTTATTAAGAAATCCTATCACGCCGCAAGATGCTTCGTTTAACATAATGGCCAGCCTTTCCGACTCTTTCGAAGTGCGACTGGGATTGAGACAAAGGGATATTCTGTCGCCGATCATCTTTTTACTGGCGATAGATGATGTACTGACTACCACCGTAGGTATACATCTGAGAGACAGGGCATCCAATGAGAGTCTAAGCCACCGGGCATGTGCCGATGACATCTGTTTCCTGGCAATTATTACCACCGGAATGAACGAGATGTGTCAGTCAATCACTGCAAGTGAATAGAGAGATTAAAATTGTAGCAAGACAAAAATAATGCACACTGGCCGCTCACCACAGCAGCGGATTATTCTGAGATAGACGCCCACTGAGGAGGTCAAGCAATTTAACCGTTCAGGCAGTCTTGTATCGTCCGATGGAGGAACTGATCTTCTAGTAACAGAATAAGTAAAACCCGCAACGCCTTGGGAATTATGTTCTCAGTATGGAATTCCAGTCTAATCCGTATTGGTGTATGCCTGTTAAACCTAAGAAAGTCGCTAACTCCATCTCGAGAAGAATGCAGGGATACGTAAATCGCTGCCTGTGACACATTCTTAAGATCTGATAGCCGCAAAATTGTTGAATGCCAAAATTAGGCGGGGGAAGTGGCGCTGGATTGGCCATATTTTGAGGAGACCAAAAGCTAACATCGCGAGGCAGTCCTTCGAATGGAATCTTGAAGTTACACGGCGAGTTGGTAGACCAAAAACTACATCAAATCAACAGTCATTTCCCAAGAAGCATCACAACATAGAACGTGGCCCCAGATTAAGATAAGATCAAGAAGGATAGAATTCATTTTATTCGGCGGCTTGGACCTGCCAAATGACGCCCGATGGATACCATCTCAGTTGAGTGTTGAGAGGATGAAATTTTGCTGTGACAGCAATTGGTATCTACATTCATGCACATTAAGTTTGTGAATTAACACACTTCAATCACATTGGGTGATTCATTTCAGTTGCTGATAATATACCGACGTTCTATGGCTATTGCTGTACAGATCAATCCAAATTTTTTGTGAAATAGCGTTGGTCATAAACACCTACCCAATTTGAAAAGTATCGATTCCCGTTTTGTTAAAAGTCACGTCCCATATGTCATTTATCGCACTAAATCCGGCTGAACAACAATTATCAAATCAAATTCAATTTCTGCCTTGATTTCACTAGGTACTATGCACGAATACACCTCAATAACTGCAATCACCGCGACATAAGGTAAGGAGCATTATCAACTTATCTCACGGCACAGTAACAACAAACAGCCGTGGTTGTTCTTCTCACAGTCTGGAGCGCACAAACAAAAACCAATTAAAAATTCATAAAAAAAAAACGAAAATGTAAACAAAACCTCGTCGCATACACACAAGTTCCCGCCGCTTAATAAATTTACCACCAACCGACAAAGCGAATGGAAAAATATATGAAATCGAATTATTTTAGTACGACTTAACTAGTTATTTGCTTACCTTTTGATTGTATTGCTGCTGCTGTTGCTGTAACTGCTGCTGCTGTTGTTGTTGCTGTTGGTGTAGATGCTGCTGAGACTGAGACTGGCTATTTCGCTTCCAATTGGCTAGAATCGAAATTTGCGATTGCACTGTTGCCGAGTTGATTCCACTCAATTGATTCTGTAGATGGGTTGATTGAAGATTTTGACTATTTGGCGATGACGGTGGTATCAGTGCTGATCCATTAAGCTGCTGACAACTGGTCGATTTACCATTGACTGGAGATGTTAGTGCTCCAAGGGCGGTTTCTATGCCAGATGTGGTCGTCGTCCAAACTGACATTGCGACTTTACTGTGGTTCTGTGAAAAGCCATTGTGATAGGATAATTGCAAAACGATAGTCACGAAAAGAATTAATATATGTATAGCGAATTGAATGAATAAAACAAGAAATTGAAAATTAGAAGATAGCCGGGATTGTGGAGATATTTTTGTCGCGAAACTTATCAATGGGTATTTCTGTGTTCTACTTGCGTCGACTATAGAATTGTCACTTTGACATTTATCAAGTGATTTACTTACAGACAGCTTAGTGCTGACAGTGTTGGACGGTAGATGGCGGTAAGGGCATTAGAGTGCGAAACATTGCGTTAGGGTGTAATTGTATGTTAGGAAGGGATGGTGTTTAAATGGTCGTTGGAATTTTCAAAATTTACACTTAAATGAGGGGAAATATGCAAATATACGAAGTTAAACAGATTCAGTCGGTCGCAATCGGTATTAATTGATTTATGCAAGCTATATGTTATACAAAATTTCAGATATTTTAAAAGTAGATAACGAGTAATGTTTAAAACTGGTGACAACTAGGCCCTGCACGAAACTTGACTTGCGTAGATCGGTGGTGCATCTGGTAGCGAAATGATTCAGCCGTAAAAATTGGGCAGATTGGTCTGGAAGAGATGTAACCTTAACGCAAAAACTAGAATGGTCGGGAACCTCGCTTTTCCAACGTCAGCCAGATATGCGAACTGTCAACTTATTACTCAGTCACAAATTTCTTGACTAGATTCGTCGGTTACCCGTCCATAAACGTCAACTGACACAGCTGCCCATGTGACCGATGTAGGCCAATCAAAACTGAGATACCTACATCAAGTCAGTCAGCTGTCAGACTTACTAAACTGAATAAAAGATTCAACTAGAGTAATCAATAGAGAACCTATTAGGCCTTCTCTGTATCTTGGAGTTAGATGAATTCTGTTTGGTATTTTGATTATATACAGTAGAATAGGCACCGAACTTTAGGGTCGGTTAAGGGTATTGATCACAAAACATGACGTTTCATTTGCAATGTCAAATTCACAAAAAATAATTGAATTGCGAAAATATTTGGATATAATGTACGAACAATGTTCCAATCAAATAAAAATTGCCTTATTTGTACAATTGTTTAACAACGACGTGGATTCGGTTGTCACTTCGTTATAATTTATTGTTTACTGTATAGTCATTACCGTAACGAAATGTTTAGTGTAAAAATAATATTTAATATTTAAGACATGTCGTAATAGTTTACACAAGATTGTTTTTAGTTTTATGGACCTACCAAGTAATCGGGCTTATTTATGGCCGTACTATGCGATGTGAGAATATGTTAAAAATGCATGTGACAGCGGCCTTACGTCATTGGGTGTCAGAACCAATTTGTAGCTTACTTCATGCCGAAACATACTTTACTTACTAAGGCGGCGCTACAGTCCGGGGTGGACCTGGGCCTCAACCAATACGCCTCTTCAGTTAGCGCGATCTTTGGCTAATTGCCTCCAGTTGCGCACTCCAAGTTGGTTGAGGTCCCCTTCCATTTGTGCGGGCCACCTAAGGCGAGGTCTTCCTCTACTTCATTGTCACTCCGGGTTGGAATCGAAGACTCTTCGGGCCGGAGCGCTGGTGTCCATTCGCTCTACATGCCCCAGTCATCTTAGACGACTGATGCGTATTTTTCTGACCAGGTCGGTGTCGTTGTACAGCTCGTAGAGTTCGCTGAATCTCCTCCTCCAATACCCGTCAACGCAAACGGGACCGAAAATCACTCGAAGAATTTTTCGTTCGAAACGACCAAGAAGATCTTCATCCGCCTTTGTTAGGTTCCATGCTTCTGCACCATATAGCAGGACTGGGATGATGAGGGTTCTTATATAAAGTCTCCTTAGTGTTTATCGTCAATGCCAATCAATTGCCTTCTTAGGCCGAAGTAACAGCGGTTGGCGGTGTGATTCTTCGTTTGATTTCTGAGGTGATTTCTTTTTCAGAATTGATAGCGTATCCGAGGTAGACAATGTCCCTAACTACCTCAAAGTTATAGCTTTCTATAATACCGTGACGTTCTGTGTGTCCCTTCTTGTTGACAGCATATATTTTGTCTTGCCCTCATTCACTACTAAATCAATTTTTGCAGCTTCCGTACTGATGCTTGCAAACGCACCAGTGACAGATCGTTGTGTTCTGTCAATGATATAGATGTCGTCAGTGTATGCAAGTAGTTGTACAGACTTTTGGAAAATAGTGCCTCTTGTGCTGGCTTGCGAGTTTCGCACAATTTTCTCAAGAACGATGTTGAAAAAGTCACTTTCACCTTGTCTAAATCCTTTTTTTAAATCAAAGGTCTCGGTGAGGTTGTTTCCGAACTTTATGGAGCAGCTAGCGTTCTCCATCGTCATTCTGCACAATCTGACGAGTTTGGCAGGGATGCCAAAACTAGACATGGCTCTGTAAAGCTCGTCTCTATAAATGCTGTCATATGCGGCCCTAAAATCGATAAACAGATGGTAATGATAGGGTCCAATCAGTTCGTTGACAAAGTGTTTCAGGCGTTCACACATTACGGCAGAGAGGATCCTATATGCGATATTAAGGAGACTGATACCTCTATAGTTGGCGCAGTTTAGAGAGTGTTCTTTCTTATACCTATCACCATACCATGTCGAAACATATCTAGGCATTTAAGGGCACTCATCTATCTATTTACGGTAATCTAACATCAAACAAAAACACTTTTTTAATACGAAAATAGTTCGTTACACAAAAAACACAGCATCGTTTACATTATTGATATAAATAATGATTTCTATTTACTGCCGCACCATCTTAAATTCCATGCCGGACTTTAGCAAGTTTGACAACCCATTGCAGTGAACAGTTGTATAACATTTACCTCATGGAATGCCTAAAATAAACACCATGTTTTCTTAAAAATTAGCAATTTTATCTATATCAACCTGTGTGACCTACGCATAACAAAAACAATATTCCTAACGGGTGACACTAATCGTATTTTTTAACATCTCTTAACTTAAAACACAGGTCATCGTCATTGTTTCGTTTGTATTCACGACAGAAGACGGATAGTGATGTTTTTTTTTTAAAGTAATAAAGAAATGAAAATAAATTGCAATTTTTCAATTTCTATTTTAATGACGATTCTGACTTGAATTGCAAAAGTAACAACAATCATAGTTCAAGTTGAACGTATATATGACTATGTATACGTACGTACGTGTGTGCGGTGTCTATATTATGACAGCACCATGACAGTGCAATTTATCGTGCATCTCGATTTTATTGTCGGGTTTCGCTTTTATACTTTACGCTGTCAAGCAAACAACACATTCTTGGTGATTACATCTTTGGCCGATAAGATCAATCAAGTATGAGTGATGACTTATCTGGTGTAACCTTGAAGGTGATTTGAGTTAATCTTCATCTAATTTGGCGTTAGTTGTAGAGTATCGACCTTCGAATCTTAAGAAGTGTGTATACTGTTCAGTGACTTGGCTATAAGGAAACGGAAGCTCTCGATTGCAATTACTTGCCTTTGCTGCTAAGGGCTATAATGAACTTTTATAATAGAAAAATGCTTTGTTTAAGTAACAATAAAATGGTTGCTTGTCATGAATGTGAATTCCTTTCAGCAGCTGATAACAATTAAAAGTTGTGTAAGGAATATGTCAGGAAAGGAGAATAGCTTTACTTCTGATGTGTTATTCCCATAAGATGGCGCTACGTTCTGGATCGGAATTTTATCTGTTCGAATGGATCCGTATTTTATAGTTACTTGCCTGTTTGTTTCTTTTTTAAAGGATTTGTTTTCAAACAATTTGTAAAGAGCCAATCAGCATATTTTTATAACCTTGCTAAGAACCTGTCAAAGTACATGCACTTCCTGCATAGGTACATTTGACATAATGATTTTCTATGACTCTTAAGGCCCTGACACAGTCTATTATCTATAGCGGATTTTATTCACGTCTTTGCCTATTTATAGACACACAACTATTCGTACTCGTAACTAAAATAGATCTAAATCGTCTTTATTTTATTTATGGTTATTGATTGCCTGCCAATTGTACTTGTATAAATCGATAAAATAAATCTAAAACAAAAACCAAATGACAACACAAACTCAACCGGTGGTATAACGTATAAGACCACTTGGAGTTCATTTCAGTGGTCAGTGATTTACGTTATGAGAACGGTTGTTGAATGCTATTAGTGCATCATGTCAATCGAATAAGGTGAATGTATCGATTGAGACTGTTGCAGGCATGTGGTCGACACTCGATTGATAGTATTGACCATGAACGTTCTGTTTAGTTCTTGGCACGTAACTATTTTTATATTTGGACTTTTTTAACCACTTGTGACTTTGTAGATGTGCGTTGCGATAAGAACTGCATTGGTTTCCTTTTTTTGTGACAGCCAGGTGTCGAGCGAAATTTGTCGATAAAATAAGGCCGAGAAAGATTTTCAACTCAACAATTTGGAATCATAATATGCTTACAGATCTAACAAGAATGTACTAGAGTTTTTATATTTCGTATATTGTTTGACGTTTGCTAATGAAATATTCATAAAAAAAGATGGGATCTGATTTTACTAACCAATTTGTTTACTTACTATATGACTGCTTTTGCGTAATTCAATATTCAAACTGACAAGTGTCACATTTTGTGCTTTGACATTTTACATTCAAATTAAACTCCATTCAATGCATTCCGAAAAGAGAAGGTCTTGGAAATTTGTGACTTAAGTAGGGCTGGAGAGTAGAGACTCTTATTTTTGTCTGCTATTTTGCATATTTATGACACTTAAGACACTTAAGCTCTATTTGCTGACATTAATAAGTAGGCACAAACAGTACTTAGCAATGAATTTAAATATTTTTCTATATCTCAGGTAAAACTTACGATATAATAACTTCACTATCTTCCTCAGGTTATACCCCAGTGATTTGTTGTTCAGTTGCGAGTACAGTACAGTAATTATTCACTGAGCAGCTAATTTTCCACTTCATCATATTTTTTTTTTAAGGAGAAACAAATCAAGTTTTTCTACTCACGACTACGAGCTGAAATCTGTAATCCCCCATCTTAGTACATAGAGTAAACGCAGAGCTTTATCAGAGCTGCATACTTCAACTACCTTGCTTGCAATTTACATTCGGAATGTGCAAACATGTCACAAGGTGACAGCCGGCAACACGAAGTTTATATAGAGATAGGAATGACGAGCTTCTGCAAAGTATATAGGTATTCGCTGCAAACAATACAAATGGTATGCTATTTGCGGTGCCAATAATTAATAAAATTAATAAACAATCAACATCCAGTTATGCAATTGAAAATAAACTGGAAATTCCCTTAAATGAATCTCTCTATCTGTACAATGTGAGCATTCCCTTATTAGATATCGACTTCAAATTAACCACAAGCATGCTCACCCGTTGTTGTCACAACACAAAACTAACATTTTATTTGTTGAATACGAATCATATCGCCATATCTATTTGGTTATTATTTGTTTGACTGAAAGTTATTATATGTCACACAGTATAAATGGCGCCAGACGCATGTAAATTATTTTCAATTGAAATCCAAGTGCCTTTGTGTGACACAGTCGTAATCGTCCCTCGTCGCAATTTCATTTGAATGTCCACAAGTTTGCAAATCATAAACTCAATTGCTTGTTGAAGTTATGGAATTTATGGCGCAAGAAGATTGTGTTTTTATTGTTTCCAGATTAGACAGGAGATATACAATTTGTGTGATAGAACCCCGCAGATGGAGCTGTCTGTATACGTTGATTTATTAGGGGGCCATTGTTGAGAGGTGAAACTCAAACGAATGAACGATTGAATACATATGCAACTCAAAGATCTATTAAGAGATTAGACAACGTTTCCTGACAAACAGACGATATTGCATGTCAATATTAACAAGTCTAAATGATTTTATTCCGTCTTTATGAACGAGAAGATCGAGAGGAAAAATTTCAGTGACAACAAATTGTGAACAAAAAGATAGGCTAATAAAATTGTTATTCTGTTAAATTATGCAGTAAATTGTACGGCCCTAAAGTATAAGTGATGATAAGAAAATAGCAATTTAGAGGCCAGCGGGATCGTTGTCGCTTATCGTATTTGGAATACAAAGCCCCCGTCAGCAAGTGCGTAGAAACGTCACTTTCATTAAGAACAAGAACAAGACTATATTCAGCTGAATAATTGTTAACCCTTTATTTACAGATTGACCTGTAAAATTGTTGATGTGATGATCAAGATCTAGAGTACCTACCGCATAAATGTCACCATCCAATTATCTTCAATTTAATTGTGGCGTTCTTACTTCTAAAACGTTGTACTAAGCGAACAAAGCTTATGGAAACAAGTAAAACAGCTGTAGTCCAGTACTGATCAGGTTGGGTTGGTGATTTTTAAAAGGCCTCATTTGGTTTCTGGTTTAAGCTTGATTTTAATCTATTATAAATCATTTTCTTCAATTTGTAGTAAAAATGAATTGACAGGTGACAGGTAGGTATTTGTTTCTTCTTCTCCTTCTCAATTAAGAGCAGAATTACTCTCGATATAGGGAAAATACTCTTTCAGGAAAATTCATTTGGTAAATGCAACAGCTAAATGTCAAAGTTTGTATTATAACTTCTAGCAGTCAATAAAAAAACGTGGCCAATATGACACTTTTGATCTTTCAACTCAAGAACCCTTTCTTTTCAGGGGTGCATTTCAAATTCTATACTTGTTAAATGCTTTTACTTCAGCGCTGACAGTAGTGACATCTCGAAGAAGGGAAATTACCAAAATTTGGCACATTTAAAAATCTAGTTTAAAGTCGATCACGAGTAGTGACATCTCGAAGAAGGAAAATTAACAAAATTTGGCACATTTAAAATTCTAGTTATCTAAAGTCGACTGGATTGGCCTGGTTAAGGTGATTAGATGTAACCTGAACGCAAAAACCAGATTGGTCGGTAACGTCACTTTTCCTACGCCATCTACATTATGCCAACTGTCAACTTAGTACCTACTCAGTTACGAATTTATTGACTAGATTCGACCCTTCCATAAACGTCAACTGAAACAGATGTTTATGTGTAAGTTTATCAAAACTGAAATACATCAATTTAGCCAAATGTCAGACTAAATAAACAGTTGCATTTAAGGTAGTTTAACTAGTTTAAAATTTAACGCACCCCGACTTCTTACATAGGTAAATGTCAAATACTGTTTGAGTTCGTTTAAATAGTTGTATTTGTCACTCTTTCTGTTTGACCTAGATCGATCACATGAACAGCTTTCCAGTTCGAAAAAAGCCCTAAAGAGCTTCAATATATGATTCAAATAAAAAAGCAAACATTCAATTATTCATTGTCAGGCTGTGTATATTTTTTTTGGTATTTAATTAATTTATCTTAATTGCGCGCCGCCACATAGGTACACCTGTTACTCAGCCCATCAATTACGGCAATACTTTGACGGGAAGCTTTTTCCCGGTTGCCTAATTACATCACAAAAGAATAACAAAATAAAATAAAATAAAGTAAATTAACTTCACCAACTAGTAACTTCTACTACTAGCACCTGGCAACGCGTAATAAATGAGTTTGAAAAATTGAATTAGTTCCTCAATAAATTCGATTGGATACCTACCTTAATACCGGCACCGGGCACCGGCACTCTCGATATAAATACAATTCAAATATGAATTTATTAATCGCATTGCACTGTTTCACTAATGAGCATGCAAGAGTCTCTCTACACTACAGCTTTGTTATGCCAGTCACGTAGATATGTGAAAATAAATTACTAAGACGGTAGTTCATTGTATTGTGGAGTGTGCCAGATTAATATTGACGCAGCCGCTTGGCATGCCTACCAACAGCAAAAAAAAAAATTCCAACAAAAAACCCCAAATAACGTTCGATAAGTTGATGAAACTATTGTTGAAAATGCCAAAACGAAAACAAATTATACTTAAAAATCAGAACAATAGAAATTCAATTGGACTTGGCGTTTTATTGAGGAAGGAAGGTATAGGAATTTTTTTTGTTGTTTGGACAGGGTGGTCAAAGAAATTTGTTTAATGTAGGTGGGTGGGGTCGTGAGTGTGCTATAGGAATTATTTCTATAAAGGACAGCTTCCAACAAACCCAAGGAGTAAGTTTGACTTGCCGCTAGTCATTAAGTGTTCAAAACTGCCATTTTTGGCCCAAAGTTGGTCAATGTAGTGAATGTAGTAATATCGAACTCGAATTAACACATTTGCACACATTTCTGGAGAATTTTCAGAAAACCAGGTTGACATTCAAGTAGCATTCGGATTTGCTTCTTCTTGGCATTCGCATTTTAGTTCTTCCGCGAGAGTTGTTGGCGAACCACACCCGAATCTTCCATTTAAAACATTTATCAGCTGCTTGAGGCCTTGGTCCACCTCGGACTGCAAACGCCACAAAAAGTAGAGGAAATAAATAAAGTAAGATTCTCGGATGACTTCCCAAGTAAAAAAATCTTCTTCCGGGGAATTCGAAGCAAACGAAATACGAATCGTTCGATTTGTCACAATGTGCAAAAGAACAATTATTTTAGTAAGGGTGCTAACCAAATCACTGGTAATTTTAAAAGATCCCGACTTAATGGTACACGATGATAAAGAATGTAAAGCAAGAGCTCAAAAGAGGTTAAGACAATCCTGGAAATTGCGAAGTGGGTAATTTCGTTCGGCAACAAATTGACTTAATGTCGTATTTAAATCAGGAAACTGGTCCGTATGTCAATAATTTTTATTGTAACTTTCTTAAGTAAGAGCTGCAATGCTCTGACATTCGTACGTATATAAATACCCTTTATCTAAAATGAAACCGTCCTACTCACTTTGCAGCTGCATTCCAAATAAATAATAAATAATCATTGCGCAACGCCGAGCTCTTTGTACACAGTTACCTACCAGACCACCTTTGCATATATTTACCAATTTTGACGTCTACCTGGGAACTTGTTATTGCTAGCAAATTGGACCCGCCAAATGCCAATGTAAACAAACGTGTACCTACATACGTCAGGGCATCGCGCCTCTCTATCCACCGAAGAGAAACCAAATCCAAGAGCAAATAAAACCACTTCAAGTTCTAAGTACTAAAACATTTTAATAAGTCACTTACTGATAAAAACAATCAAATTACAATTAAAAAAAAATATCCCTAAGTACACATAGACAAGATGGTGATAAACTTTTAAGTAACGAAAACGGATACGCAGTCAAACTCAAAACTAATGATCACTCGAACTGAGGGACTTTTTGCGCTCGTTCACCTCGAAACGCTCCATTATCTTGGCAACAATAGACGACGGTGGGATATCCGGATTGCCAGTCAGTCCGCGGTATCCTAATACGCTGTGATCGTGCAAGTGGCTGGCCAGCTGTAGGCGGCGCACAAACGCCTCCGTGTCGACACCCTTCACTTGGGATGGCTTGAGAAACCTCTTTGGTATGCGCGACAAGATGTCCTCGGACTGAACTGGACCAAAGCCCAGATTGATGAGTATCGCCTCGGGGTCTGGCTTCCGCGACTCCAACAGACTGTCCACGCTCGAGTAATGGCTGGAGTCCGAGTGAATGGAACTGTCCCGGATGAGGAATGCCCTTCGGCGAGTGCGCGGACTCGGAATACCACCGACCGTTGCACCGCACTTCACTATCGGACTGATTGGCATAAAGTTTGGCAAGCTGCAGCTGCTGATGTTGTGATCACTGGCATAGTGGGTGCTGTCCATGCTGGGACGCATGATATCGATCGCGAGGGGGATGCAGCCGGAATCGTTTTGCGAACAACCGCCACCGACACGGGGGTCACTGATCACGTTTGTGTAGCTGCGCGATCGTTCCATATTTTCTTTTTCGGTTAACACACTCAAAATACACAGAAATTGGATAAAAAAACAAAATCCCCCAAACCAAATACAACAAAAAAAAGGTTAATTCGTCCCCCCACCACCCACCGAGGTGGCTTACAATGTTTTTCTTTTGTTGGTCGCTTGTTGTTCGGCGGCGATCGTGTGTAGGTATATTTCAAGATCAAGTTTTGTTGTTTGTTATTCAACACTGGTGTGCCCGTCTGTATATGTAAATGTCGATCGCGCCGCAATGTAGGTATCTATAGAAATATAATATCACGGGGTGTGCTCTGTGCTTTAATTCGAGCTTTTTCGCGCGTTCCTTTTCTTGCGCCTTCGTAGCGATATCTTTGCCAGAAGCAGCTGGTGCGTTGTTAACTGTTTACTTGGGAGTTCTCTATTTGCGGACATTATAATCAGGGGTTTTCCTCGTTTAATTAAAGTTTCAATTTGAATGTTATCGCTTATCGCGCCGATTTAACACGAAACACGAAACGCGATTGATGGCAGACGGATTCGCAATCGAATTCACTTTGCGCACTACATTGCCGAACCGCTGACCGATTTTAGGTCGTGTATCATGCCACCGTTGCGCTGAGGTACTACTAAGCTGACTGGCCAGCTGAAGTAAGTTTGATGTTTGTCTCGCTCTCGATGGCGCTAAATTGAAAGTCGTCTACACAAAAGTCTATATTAAGCGAGAGGCGCAAAGCTTAAGCAAAGCAAACTGTAAGCTGCAATTAACGATGTGTATCTCGTTCTCGACCTTATGGAGCGACAAAACCGCTACAAGTCTGGAGAGAGGCACAGTCATTTCATTTCATACATAGGTACTTGTGCATACAGAGATGGTTCCATGGTTTGAATAAGCACACGATAAAGCGTGAGTATGTGCGCTTACGTTTTAATAATATTGAAACCATGTGGGGGTCGGCAACGTTTATCTGCGCGGGAGCGGGCCAGTGGGTTCAATTCAAAGTGAGGTGCAAATTTAAAGCAATTGCACAGGGCTGGTTAAATTTGATGCTGCCGGTGCTGCTTGTTACTTGATTAGGGACAGTCGAATAAGGAGTTATTTCATTTAATATCTCTGACGTTTCACTACCAAGAATATGAATTGTGAACGTTGTGAGTTGCGAATGCGGTACAGTACCTAATACCTTTTCGAAACGAACAAATTCACTAAATATACATAAATATTACATCGCAAAACCGCTTTAGTAATTTAACACTTCGCCTAGTATCCTGCTCGCGATAAATTTGATCTCCCATACAAAAAAGTCTACAAAGATAAAATTTAGCGAGGCAGTTTAGCAAAGCAGTATCTTGTTCGCAAACTGAACTCTACACTTCTTATATAGGTGGGCGGTGGGCCGATGAAAAGTCTCGACTCATTTAGCTCGCGAAATAAATGTCCGGTACATTAAGAGGCCAGTTATAGCGACACGAAAAATGCAAACGAAAAAAAATTCGTAATTGTTGAACTCAATCTTGGTCTTAAAATGTTGCTTAAATTATCTTCAATTTTTCTAGAATTCATTAATTTTTCTGTACGAAAAAAATTTTACGTACAGAAAAATATTTACCCTATGGGTTTAGGTATCTAACATTCTATCGAAGGGTGGTGTTTTTAGTCAGTAAAAATCTGACACTACTATGAGCATGCGCTTGCTATTCTCATAGTGTATTTGGAAGATTTTCACCTACCCTCGGAAGAAAAAAAGAAACGTACAGAAAATATAATAAATGTTTTTTTTTTCCGAAAATTTTAAATTTTTTGCTTATTTTTTTTGATAAACTTACTTTAAAATTCATAAGCAACACTTTAAGACCAACATTGAGTTCAACAATTAAGTTTAAGTATTTAAAAAAAGCAAAAGAATTTTTTTCGGTTGCATATTTCGTTTCGCTATAATTGCACCTAAAATTGAAAATAAATTCTGACATAAAAAAATGGAGGAGAAAGTTTGTGTTGTGTTTACTTTGGAGGAAACCACAGCCACAAAGAACATTTGCGTGATATATAAAAGAATACGCAAATACCTATAGAACTTGCAATACAAATCCCACTGCATTAATGATGGAAAGTCTTTTTTTTAAGCTTAAAATACTCTTACATCTTTTGCAAATCCGCCTTCGTTTTTTTGGATATAGGGATTTAAACGACTACCAAAAATTATTTCAGCTTGTATCAAATGTTTTCGATATATTCAAATACTGCGATTTCTTTATTAAGTTTTTCTACTGACATCTGTCGTAAACATATGATTTTTATCCCATCTATATCATGTTTAATAATTAGGCGACCATTTTACTTTACATAAGCGGAGACTAGGGGCGCTTAAATTAAGCGCGTGAAGGATTATTCCGCGTTCTTGGGGAGTGTATGGCTTGTTCCTTTATATTCTAGATCTATCTAGTCAACAAATGTCAAAACAGATTTGACATTGGCGGCCATTTGCAAAATATGGTGATCTCTTTTGGCCCACCTTGTATAATGGACCAAGAGCATGCGGGCCATAGTAGGTCGTGTGGGTTCATCGTTCAATACAGATTAGATACTTATTTGGGAAATATTTATTCCGAGGACTGTTATTATCTATGAAGAGCAGAGCAAATTCTTTTAGAAGAAAGAATGTCCTGATTTCTGCTTTAAATGGATATGTAAAATTTCCTATGATAAATGATTAAGGGCTTAAGCGATAGCAACCTAAACTCAATTGCTTGAGGGATCATGTAAATTCCACAATAGATAATTCCGTAATCCGCACTTATAGTTCATCTGTTAAAGCACATCGAACTATTTATAACTCAGAAGTGATGAAACATGTTAAGACGACGTTGGGTACTCTTTTTTGCCGGATTTGTAAGCCTAATGTTTCAAAACGTAAAAAAAAAACAAAGCACATCCTGTGCAACTGACTATAGAATTAGCCAGTTTGCATTGACCTCACGCAAACTGTACTGTAGAATTTTCTCAATGGTGTTGTATAGCTTTGTCCTTGCATTATGATTTTAAAGCAGACCCTCACATGCATAATTAAAACTAACAGGATCTGCAATAGTTGCGCACCTAAATGACACTTATTTCAGCTGAGCCATCTTCCTAAACTTTTCCAACAATTTAAAACTACAGCGGATCTATAGTTGAAAAGTCATCTCTTTTTATTGTTTTTATACAAAATACTTGACAGAAATAGTAGAGAGGACTTTTATAAGTGGCGCTCTGAATGAACTCCTGACAGCACAAAAGAAGCGGCTTTTACCATTTGTTTTGCTCTTTTCTTCATACGACCACAAATGTTGCGCACCCCTGCCCCAATCCCAATAAAAAAATCTTACGAAACATGTTATATGAACATAAAGAAAGCTTGGAGAATCAGCGGGTAGGGCAAATGTATGGCTACAATGTGACTGTGACAGTTGACACAGCTGCCTGGCATAGCTGGTAGCTGGTGGAGAGTCATCATGCAAGCCAAAGTCCAAGTTGAAAATTCCATATTAAAGCGTGACTGCAGATAAAGATGGTAGATAGCGTGAGGCCGAATGTTAAAAGTGAATAATAATTATTGATTGAGAGGGGCTGATTGCATTCGGAGTGCCTCTTCAAGCACATTTCGTTGTTTTCGTTTTTATTGCAAAACGCGGTCTCAAGAGTTGAGCGCAGTGCACCTAACCCAGTGACTGATTGAATCGATCTCAGATCGATTACATCTAAGAGAGCGTATAACAGCATGGTATCTATCTCATAACTGCATGCAAGTCGGCTTTTGTTTGTGGCTTACTTATGCGGAAACTAGTGGGTTTATTCAGAACGGGTTAAGGAAAGGCGTCATTTTGTATCAGAGCGCGCGTTTTACACAAGCCGTTATGATGTATACATTTAAGTTGCGACATCAAAAGCCCGGCTTATAATAAACAGCAAAGTCATCAGGTAAATATAAAATTATATTTTCTATTCATGCGGTAATAATCTGGAAATATTGTTAAAAAAATGTTCTATTCATGACAATAATGAGTTTTAAGTCCAAACACGTGCATCGGAAGTGGTGGAATTTTTTCAAAGTTACCAACGGTTTAAAGAAATGAAAGGTAACTTTCATTTTATACAACCCTGGATCAATGCTTCAGTGCACACAGTGGCTATTGTTTAAGAAGGCTCTTTGTTTATAGGCGGCAATAACTTGAATAAAATGCAAATTGAAACTTATTAATTATAGTACATTTTATTACTGTAGAAAAAAGTTGTAAGCACATTAGCATAAATCATCGTATGAGTCAATTTTCTTGTGACTAGGGTACTAAGGAGACTGTTAAACCTGGTTGATTCTCATGTACGTGATAGAAATATGGTCAAGTGCAATGAAAGTTAAGTCTTACGTGAGGGGAGCCAAATCCATCCACCGTCTTGGCGCATTAAGAGTCGCCTGTGCATTTCGAACAGTTTCGAACGATGCCATACTCGTTGTATCTTTAGTGTTACCTATCGATATACTTGCTGAAGAAATGGTTAAATTAAAAATCGAGTGAGTCCAAAATGGTCGGGTAGATAACGACAAAAGAAAATAGATACGAAAGGAGTCTGAGTATAGCAACCTGGCAACAACAATGGAATGAATCGCTAAAGGGAAGATGGACACACAGGCTTATACCAGTGGTCGACCTATGGATTAAACGGAAACATGGTGAAACAAACTTCTATCTGACTCAGTTCTTGACGGGTCATGGCTGTTATAGAGAATATCTTTTTAAACGCGTACACGAAACCAGCCCAAATTGCCCGCATTGCGAAGATGTTTCTGAAAACGCGAAACACGTGTTTTTTCATTGCCAACGATACGAAACCGAGAGGATATCCCTACGGGACCAATTCGGTGAGTGGCCCACTCCCGATAACATCGTAAACTATATGCTCCAGAATGACGAAAACTGGACCATTATAAGTAACGTGGCGGTGCGTATTCTCAGCGACCTAAGACGCTTAGAACGCCAACGGAATGCTAATAGTTCCAACAATTGAGCAAAAAGCAACAAGTATTTATACCGACCCCCGCGAAGTAATGCCTTACGGCGGTTCCGCGGGGGAAACTAATCGGTCTGTTCGGGAAGGGAGGTGGTTTTAGCCGGTAGGAATCCGGCACGATCAATGGACGTCGGACCATTGGTGTCTCATGTAAGATTTCCGCCTTCCATCGAGAAAAAAAAAAACTGGTTGAACTGTCAATTGCAATTGACTGAACGGCTGTTATTTAGCATTACAACTGAGCAAAAGGTCTCCGGTTCATCCCCCAAAAAATGCAATTGCAGTCCAAAATAGTTATTTTTATTTATTTCTAAAAATAATCACACAAGTGCCTCGACAAACGTTGCTTGTACTACCAAAGTACAGGTGGCGCAAAAATCTTCACCCTATCGGAAGATTCTTTAATTTTTGCAGATGGCGGCAAAAATGTCAATTTTACATTTGTAAAGTAAACAGATACAAGATATGCATTAAAAAGGAATGACAGAGATCTGTCCAAAATCACAAATTCGTTTAAACTGACTCACAGAACTCATAAATGACTTTTTAATTGGAGTAAATAAAGAGTCATAATCTTGCTTTGTCATTTGAGATGTGAGTGCATTTAGGGAACCAAATTTTTAAATTTTGATAAAAAGAAAGAACTGTCTCGTGTTTAATTTTATCGGAGTGACGTTTGCCCGATAAACTACATTTACCTACCTACCTATTTATTTTTGTTGGTAATAAATGCGGCGACTTCAAGCTTCCTAACTTTTACAAAGTGACGTTTGACAGATGAGCAACATGTAAAATGTAACCCCTATCCATCAATATTATTTTATCTATTTCTTACAGTTACATTTACCTAAACTGATTTACCATAAATACTAATTGCAAAAACAAAAAATGCTAAAAACACAAATTGGAAAAAATATTTACAACGTAATTAGCCAAGTTTGTTAATTTGTTAAATCATCTAAAAAAAAAAAAGCTGGTGTCAGCTTATTAATTTGCGGTTAACCACAGCCAGAGCAAATTTTCCAGAAAAACACAGAGTATAATGCCAAACCCGGCCGACAGGTAATTCTAGAGTCTGTCGCTCCAATCGGCGTGAAGTGAGCCGATAATAAATCGTCGTAGCTGAACGTTATTAGAACTATCGTATGGTTCATTAGGCAGGCGGGTGCTTAGAATAATTTGGAAAACCCACCAAAGGGGATTTTTCTTAGAAAACCGACAAATGCTTTAAGGCGATGTTTTGATTAAATTTCATTATTTGCGACTCATTGTGAACACAAATATGATTATAATGATGGTATTGTGTTTAACTGGTATCACGTCTATTCAATCGAGCACAAAGACTGCTTGGCTACTATCACGAAGATGAACAAATTAATTAGCGACTTTTGTTGGACGTCAATGCAGAATTAAAACTGGTCAGTAATAATTTTCGTGCTTCATTAAACATGGGTTAGCAGCTGTCAGTGTCTTGCAAATATACTAAAATTGTTTCGGAATGTGGTCAGAGTCTTAGGTTATGAGAGCATAGATGTAAGCAGGTGGAGTTTTTTGAGTGCAATCATAGCAATTTAAAAGGATGACAGTTGAATAACGAGAACTGCAAAATGACAGCTGCAAAGTAACAGCGCCCTCTGTCTTCAATTGAATTGAATTACGTTTATATTTGTATATCGAAAATTACAAACTCGGCTTTGATCACTGAGTATAACATTTTATTTATTTATTTATTTATTTCGCCATCAAAGAACAAGCTCTTTCTTAGACTAAAGATGTGACAGATAATTACATAAAAAAAAATAATAATAATATACATAGGAAAAATAAAAAAATAAAAAAGACAGAGCCAAACAATTATGTCGGAATACCGTCAAGTAGGTTACTTTTAATAGAACAGATCGACAAGTTAAAGTCGATCAAATGAATATTTGCATTGTAGGAAATCATAAGACCTTTTATTGACGAAGAGCGACCATAGTTCGTGCGAGAGTGTGATATTTTAAAGAATCTATTGTTACGTAAGTTTGACGATGGAGCATTAATGTCAGGCGTAAAATTTCAAGAGAATCAATCACACTAATGAGTACCCTATGAAGAAATAAAATTCTTGCCACAGTTCTTCTTACTTCAAGGGACTCCATGCTAATCAGTTTCAACCTTGATAGGTATGGAGGTACGTTAATAAGATCAGTCCAACGTAGCCCCTTCAGCGCGAATCTCAAAAACCTTTTTTTTTTTTTTACATCCGTATAATGTCATTGTCATACAACATTTCACTTTTGTAGGTACTCAAGTAAATGAAAAGAAGCTCCACCCAGTCGTGACATTTGCCCATTTTTTCAGTACGTACCTTAAATTTGTGTATGGAACTCTCTAGAGCGATCTATAATAAACTTGCCTTAAAAAAAATAAGACAAACAGTGATGCAGTTACTAGGAGTAAATAAACATTAGCTCAAATGTCATTGCAAATGATGTTGCTGTTTGAAAGAAAAGCGCTGCGCGTTGCTGATTAGTTAGTCATCAGCCTCTGGAATGTAGGACTCTTAATTATCTGTAGTCTATTAGTAAAGTAATGACAGATGCGGTAGTATGTCACTGTTTGTTCTATATGCAATTGTTTTTACTCCAGGAGCAATGAGTATTCTATCGTGTTTAAAGCAAAAGTCAATTACTGTTTGAGTGGTGCCATTAGCTAACAGAACTTGAACGTATCCAACAATTATGCTACATTAAATGTATAGCAAGGAATTAGTAACAAAAAGAAATTGTTGAACATCGTCGTTGATGGGGATTTACAGTATTGTGTGTACAATGCTACAGTTCTAATGAAAAAAAAATCATGCCGATAAATTTTTCATCGGTTTACTGACCAATTTAATAACAACACTTTAACAGATTATTAACTTTGAACAAACATAAAAAATGGGTGCGAAAATTGCCCACTCGTAAACAATAAATAATTTGTTGTTTGCTTATTTATGACAGTTTAGTTTTAATAGCCTGTATTGTAAGTATATAGCTCTATGATTTTACGAAGTAAGTTCATTTTTTAAATTGTTTCTTACTGTCACTATTAGTTAGTCAATTGCATAAGCCATCTGCGTGGTTTAGTTTTCCACTTCAAGAAGACGGCACCCCTGAAATATTTTCAATTGAACGCGTGTTTTATTGATGTAATCATTTTTTGATTGCTCGCTGATCCACTTCCATTGAATTTCTTAATAATTCTTGAGCTCAAAAACACGCTCAATACGACCGCGAATGGAATAAGAATATTGAAAATGCGTTTTTATGCTTTTAATGTATTTTTGAATGTTGTAGCGCTTCATGGTTAAATTGTGATAATGATTGACGTTCAACAATCTAGTTAAGTAAGTCTGACAGGTGGCTGATTTGATGCTTCTCAAGTGAATAGTTTTTCCACTCATGGATGGGTAGTTGACAAAACTAGTCAAGGATTTCATGACTGAGTAACTACTAAGCTGACATTTTATACACGTGGTTGACGTAAGAAAAGTGACGTTACACCAATCTAGTCGAATTGTTATATTGGTAGCATACTAATTTTGGACTATTTTTATGAAACTTGGAGGCAGGAATACCTATAGAGGTTCCAAAAAATTTGATGCATTACTAGGTAAACGTTAATTTTCGGCTATAACCATCAGGAATGACAGCTTCCGGAAGTTTAGCCTTTAAAAGCAAAGTTTCGTAATAAAAAAGATTGGAGAAACGTCACTTTAAAGTTGTACACAGATCCAAGGCAAATTTATACTTCAACTGCCTCCCAGTTAAGTCAGATGGCATTGATGTAAGATAACCAAGTAGCCATCAAGGCGTTTAGCGTCCTAAGCATAACAAATCAGGCAGGAAAAAAAAGTGAGAACCACCCACTGAGGATTTTAGGAACACATCTCTAGGCCGTATTTTAAGTTTGATTTTAGGGATAACCTTTTAAATGGCTTCATGACATTTTGACACAAATAAAAAAGTCTTACTCACCGATGAGTAAATGGTCAAATAATGACAGCTCCTGACAGGTTTTGGTGAAAATAACCTAATTTTCTTCCAGAAGACTGTAGTCATAGTATCGCAAAGCTAGTCACATTTACTTAGAAAGTAAAAGGAGAAAAGAATCTAGTTTTGAATTTTATTAAAACTGTCACTTGTCGACGAAGAGTATACTCTAATTGGTATAGAACATATTACATAGGTTATATAAAATGTGAAAGTAAAAGTAATAGAACTAGTTTCAAAATGTTATCAATTAAAAGTCATTCGAAATTTGTTTGTGCGACCAAAGAGCCTGAAATGAATTTTAATGCGTCTTCAATTAGAAGGCAGATTGTTAAGTAAAAGTTCATGAAAGTCTTATAGAAAAAGAAAGTTAAATGGAACCAAATTTGATCATTAAAATTGTTTATTAGAACCAAAGTCTTAAATATTAAACTTCCATAATACTTTCTCTAGATGTTCGCAATAAGTTCTACCACGTGGCTTTGTTTGGACCCCAGGTCCAACTCCTCACAGGCAAAGGTGTGTTTTATCAGCAATTGGCAGTTGTCATTTATTTTCTTGGAGTTGTCTTTAGACATTTTGTTTATTTAATTTATGTGGTTGGTGCAAACATTTTTTTTTGGTTTTAAGCACTGCAATTGATAAAGGAAGACTCTTTTCGGTCCTTTGTTGGAAAAGGTGAAACAACATGTCGAGAGCTGAAATTGTTTTCTGCAACCCCTTGAGACAAAAATTCACAAATAACGCTTTTATCGAAACATGTTTGAAGTATCAAATTCTGCTAGCTCAGTGAGATGCCACGACGAAAAGGGAACTTGCTATAAGGTTTAACATACAAAAATTTGTTAGTATGTATGAGACCATCAACCATTGTGAGAGTCGTTTTATTTGTGACGTTAAGTTTGGACCCATAGACCTCATGTCGAATTCAATCAGCTTTTAATCATTCCATGGGTAAGTTAAATTCTTTAGACATTTATGAGACGTTCGCGAGGGCTGTAATTTAAGTTCTTTGGGGATTGACAAGGAGTGCCCTAACACATTTGTATGATCGAAAACTCCTCAGAGGCTGTACAAATGCCAGGTAGATATTAAACCTCCAGCCCTAAAAATCAGTTTGGCAGTCTTTCCCATGCCCTGACAACTTTATAAGCTCCCAACAAATATAGCAGAGGTCTATATAATAAAATCAGGTACACCTGAACCTCAACCTATATTAAGTATAATAAAGCACTCAACTTTCCAAAATGCCTCGCGTTACGATCACCCGTCACGCAATGTAACATGCACTGCAATCTTGTCGCTGTCATTCTACCAAAAATTCTCATCCTCACCATTCACTCCGTTATCACTTGTCACTGTCCTCGTACTATCTTAATTAGCTAAAGATGGCAAAACAATCACAAATTTCGTCGTTATCATAAATATTTTTCTCTCTGCGCCCCATTTGTTTACCTTCACCATAATTACTTTGCACTGGCATCAACAGATACAAGGCAGCGAACGAAATACTCTTCGCACCGGATACAATGCCAGGTAAGCTGGAAATTTGTTTGTAGTGCAGATTTCACTTTGAAGTTATTATACTTCTGCCATGGGTGCAAAAGATTCAGAGAATTTTCGAAATGCAATTAAGAACGCGTTACCAATTGAGATGTACTTGCAGTTAATTGAACACTTACCCGGGTGACGTTTAATCGGTAGACAACTACAGGCAGTCCAGTGTGGAATTTATGATTTTCATCAATCAGCTGGATAGACTCCTTGCGAAAGTTCACTGAATGCACTTGCAACACATGCCTTTGGGATGGGATTTGATTTTTTTCTGTATCTATTTCCTCATGGGTCAGTCAAATTTATGAAATAAATTATCAAACACAATTAAACAAACACTCGATGCAGGAAAAGAGCTCAGCGGATACTATAGAGACGTCTATAACTGCGCGCGGTACGATAAATATCCACTTATTTCCCCGTTCGTGGTACAGAAACTCAAGTGGCAGTCCGAAAGAAACACACAAACTTTTTGCTTTTTTGTTTTTTTTGACCGAAAAGTCGTTGCACTCGGGCGCGCGGTATGAACGGAGTTGAGCCGATGCACTCTACGAAATGAATTACGAATTCTGGACGCTAGCCTCGTCAGTGGCACTTGAAATTCGACTCACCTTCTGCATAGCGTATAATCTACCTGAGCGATACACTAGTGAGCATTTGAAATTTACAATCAACCGGTACAAGGTGGGAGGGGAGTTTTCTCAAGACTCACTGCTTGTCGTATCTTTTATCTCATTAGACAAACTGAAATGCTCTCGCGATTAGAGATACTTTTGGTGCGGCTTTATAGCTCTGTGTGACGCGCGCGCACGATCTTTTCAGCCATCAAGGGTGCCCGTTGCCCGATTGAATGTGCAGCAGGGTAACGCTTTCACGACAAGACAACCCACACTAGCCCACTAAGAGATCGGAGTTGTTTGAACGAGCGATCCCCACCAAGTACACAACTAGTGATTAGGTACATATAACGACGCCGTCTGCGGCTAGGTGTAGTTCTATTTTATTGAAGAGCGAGAGAGCTTTGCGCGCCGAATAGCTTTTTCGATGCGATGGCTTTCGATGTGGCTGTTGGTTGTCAGACAACCGGATCTGATGTTTCAACGGTCGCTTTTTGAATTTGAATATTCCAATGATGGAAAGATATTTGGAGGGGCATTAAGGTAGAGATGGATGTATGACGTTGAAGGTCTTTCTAAATAAATAGACAAATAGTTGTAGCAAAAGGTCCGTGGGAGTGGGTGTTTTTTATTCTTGGGACGAATGGAAGGGATTTATGATTTTATGCCCAGCGCAAACGACTAATCGAGGAGCTCTTTCATGACATTACATTTATTTGAAATATTGACACTCATAGTCCGGCTCCGGGTTCAAGCATGCCGTCATTTTTGGTGTAGTGACTAAAAAACTCGCATATGATTAGTGACTAAACTTAAGTCTTTCAATTGTCAGGACACTAGGACCAAGGTCTCTACCCAAAACCGCAAGTCCAACTGCTTCAAAGAAGTATGCTTGCAAGTAGCTCAGCGGCACACGCTTTCACCTCATCTTCCGCTGATCTTTTTCTTAGATTTCTCATCAATTGATAAAATCAAAGGTTGGTCTACGCCTTCCTCTAAAGCTGGCAAAGACTTTCTTGGACGTGAGATCGTCGAAACACCGTACACGTGTACAATTTTGCGGACCTTTAAACCTTGAGTTATATTGAGAACTGGGTTTTGGTTGCGGTCTCGGCTAACGTAAACGGTTTTTCAATTTATCTGTTGTGTTTATTATTTAGTTACTGATGCCAAATATGGCAAGTTAGACGATTGAGCTGCCCTGTACGTGGTAGTTTAAGTCACCTTTTTTCGGGACAAAAATCGTGTCAGAAATTGAATCCGTAACTTCATTTAGAATGGACAGCGCGGTCTTTATTATCTTTTTAATTCACTGCGACACTTTATAAACAACCTACAGTTATACCACTACCGTCAAATGACAGGTCGGTTAAAACAAATTCAAGCTCTGCCTCCCGTTATGTAGAATGTACATTTACATTCAATTGATGCCGATTAAGGTCGGCCCACAAAATTACAGGTTATAGCTGATATCTTATTTATTCATGTCGAAGCATCACATTAGTCTAATGCACTGTGAACATGACAAGTTATTAAAGCTCTACTGCCATACGAATCGTGACATTTTTACAGCAAACCCAGTTCGTTGCGAATTAAATCAGCGCAACGCAATTATAAACGTTGCCTCTAGTAACAATTAACACATACAATGAGTTGTTTCGTGAGATGAAATAAATCTAATTGGACTCGCGGTTCTCGGATTCGTGATGCAGTTTTCATTGGCAGTGACATTAAGCGAGTGATTTCCGCGGCGGCGTGCCATATTACGGCTGGAAAAATTCGAGAGCACAGCGTCGCGAAAGGATAGCGAAATGAACGAAATTTCTCGTTTGATGGAAAGCGACTTTTGAATAATTCATGCCAATGAATAGGGTAACCCACCGGTGTGTCACTTTCGAGATAGGAAAAAGTTGAATTGAAAGAAACGTCATACATTGTATTCTTGTAATAATTCTCCCCGCTTCAATGATTTGTCACTGTTTTATTGAAAACATCAAGAACGTAAGTGACTGGCTTTATACACAGTAGTTCTTGAAAGTTTTAAGAAAATATTTTGAATGTTGAATACTGAAAAAGTTCAGCGCGTCAGACTGTATTAAATGACGTTTATCTTTTTTTTCATTTTTAAATTGCAACACTCGTCTTGTTTTCTAAATCTATTGTCAGGAATGCCACAGGGATCTATACTCGGCCCACTACTATTCAGTGTGTTTATAAATGATCTTCCGCGTGTAGTCAAAAAAACTGCAATACATATGTATGCCTTAGCTGCAAGCTTGAAATGATCGAGGATGGGGCCCTGACATTCAACACTGACCTTAAAGGCATTTCTCACTGATCCAAAGAAAATAAACTTTTATTAAACCCTGAAAAGTATCAATGCATAATTATTTTTAAAACTAAACTCCACACAAGTTATTTTCCTGTCCCGTATCTCGGCACGCTGAAGTGAACTGAAGAAGCTAGGTTTTACACAGACAATAAGACTAATGAATCAGATGACGATTTGAAAACAAAATGTAAACAAAAACTCTCGAAAAAGAAAACTCTGGATTGGATAGCGTTATGAAAACTTTTTAAATTAATGAACATAATTCTCTACTGCGCTGTATTAAGATCATCCCTAATAATATAAAACAAAGTGAATATTTTTTTGTAGGAAGCTACAGAACAAACGGGTGAACGGATTTTGACAACTTTTTTTTTATTTATTAGGTTTTTATGAGGAGCAAGTTCGTGCATTTAAAAATATTTGATTTGATTGTGGAAGTCTTAGAAATTCAATAATTAGACTTTGAACACAAAAAAAGTGAACTTCTCCTTCGTCTATTTGAATGAAATTAATTCCATTTTTTGGATACCTAAAACGCGCATCTTTTAAGTCCAAAACTAAGTTTCTATTTGTTATATTAGCTGAGCAATATTAACAAATCCTTTGCGAAATTCCTTTTTTTATCAATTTGTTTATTGACCAAGATTTTCCAATCGATCTCAGTGGTGGTTTCTTTTTTAGTTTTCTTTCAAGGTATATTCGTATTTTTTGAGAGAGCGGGAGGAGTTTTTTTCATATAAATACTCAGAATCGGAACTGTAGAACTGTAGTAGTGTAGTCGAATGGATTTGGTCTGCTCAATGCTCAAGTGCTCAAGTGCTTTGCATCTGCTCAGCTCATGCGTTTAAGGTTGAGCTGAGTGAGTTCTTTTTTAGTTGGCTAGATATAGAGTATGTATATGAATTTGGCGAGTGTGCTGTCTGCTGTCCATTTGAGAGGGACGGAGGATGGTATCGAGAATCGAGATTGAGTGTGATAACAGATAAGATAATGTGACATTGTGAAGTGTATGGGATTTCGAGCAACGTTGCCAGACTTTTAAAAATGAAAAAGCTTAATCATATAAATAAAATTGGTGTAATTCTGTTCAATTCGAAAATTTAATTTGACTGCACATCTTTAAATGCAAAAACCCTAGAAACTGCTGAATATATTTTGGTACATTTTTCACAGGCCTATAGAGGATACCTAGGCCTACAATCCCAACTTTATTTCAACTTCTTATCTCTATAAATTCCGGAAAAAAATTGGACAAGAGTAATTTATTTTTTCGTTTCGTTTTGCTTTCACGCTTTGCGTACGAAAAAACTGGTAGCATTAAAAAAAAAAGAAATAAAAGCTTAAAGAGGACATCTGCAGGTATCACTTAGGATAACTATTAACTCGAAAGAAGCTCAACTTCTATTTCATTCAACCTGGAAGTGGCGTGGCGTCTATATAACCCTAACCCGATTCCTACCGACTTCTCTTTTTAAATTTTCACCAGTCAACACTATCTTCCAAAACCCAAAATGGTGCACATACGTAAGCGATGAACTAAATATTGTGTGTCTGTGTATCCATTTTGATCATTCATCGTCCATCGCAAAGCGAAGGTTGGGTATCGGTTTATTAATAGTTGACTTTACATTACTTTTTATCTCGTTTTTTCTCTTATTCGCCAGCCAAGGCCAACTCAAGCGTTATGAGAAATGTGGATGTGATAGAGTTCGGGAATACTACCTTTATAATAATAATGAATGCTATTAGTTAGTAGGTATTTAAATACTGTTAAAATGCGCTTAATTTGATTTGTCTGATTAATAAAACTGGCTACAAGAGAGGTTTTACAAATTTGAAGCATGGTTACTTATTTACCAATTTTCGATATCATTAACACCGATTGAATGTGTACATTTTCCCTAAATAACTGGAGAAAATTGGCTCAAAATGTTATTATTTTATTGTTTTAAACTGTTCTGAAACAACATTTTGCACGGGCAAAGCCGGGCGGGTACAGCTAGTAATATTATAAAAATTGGTTTTTAAATTAAATTTCTTACTGAAATTCAACTACATACAACACATATCAATTTAACATCCACATTTAGCACGCTCTCTGTTTTTTTATTTTTGTATTTCGGCAATTCTGTTCGACAATATGTGGAGATAGTTAATTTTTGTTTTCACTTTATAGCTTTTACTAGCTGTAAGATTATGAAAGTTATTTTCTATTTTTTAATTTGTTTCTGATTGCAGTAAGAAAATAAAATGCACGACTGGGTCACACGAAATTTTCTCGTTTATGACGTTCGTTCTGTTTATGTCAATCGGTAGGTAGCTAGCTGAATATTTTAGAGCAACTGAACATAAAATATAAAGATATAGTTAAATAGAATCGATTTTCGGCTTATTTAGTACATTATCAAATACAATGAGTGGTTTAGTTTAAGTTTAAGCACCAGTAACAGACATTTTTTGCAACGTTTATAGTTCGAACGCTTAAGACGCCTAATTGACTATTGATCTTAGACCTTGCAAGTTTTCTGAGTACAATGACACGCATACTAGGAGTTTCTGTTTTCTAATCTATTTTAGGTCATATTTTTAGTTTGACTGGGACAGATTGGTGATGCAGAATTTATGTGTCTCTGATTGGAAGTTAGTTTTAACATGTGCGTTTTTGATTGCCTTAGGTCTAAGCTCTAAGTTTTATGAATTTGTACCGTGCGTGAACACTGTTTAGGATAAGGGTAGTCAGTTTTAAGAATTTTTTATAATACGACTTTATTTGCATTTTTTAAAAGAAAAACTTAGTACGGGATGTATTTTGGTCGAAATCGCAGACAAAATAATAACAAATAACAATGGCGTTTTCGAGATATGTACAGATTTTGATATTTTGATGATTCACATACAAAATTAAGGACGCGATAACTTTGAAAATATAAATGTTCCTCCAAGTCTATATATTTTGCTCAAAATCGTTTAAGCTGGTTTTATGTAGGTAAATTACAGAAAAACATATTCTCAACATATTATATCTTTTTTTTTAAATCCATTTTATGATATATTAGAGAAAAACTGTAATCGCTATCCAGCTAGAAATGACAATATTATATTTAGAATGCATTTTTGGTATAATCTTATGACCGTTTTAGAGATAAGTTAGGTACGCTGTATACCCAGCGAAAAACTGGGTAGCAACGTTAACTCCACTCAGCTTAAACTTGCTTAAAACCGTCTTATAGGAATAACCTAGGGCTAAGGTGGAGGAAAAAACTAGCCCCGAACTGAAAGTCCAGAAACCGAAGTTTGAAACAAATACGACCAGTCGTTTGGGCTGTAGACTTCAGGTGAAGATGGACAGACGGACAGAATTGGGAGACCCACTTTTTTGAGTTATACTATCATGTCATGGTGGTTGGATGTTGTATGAATAGGGTAGACACTGATTGGCGTCAACTTGGCGATGCCCAGGCGTTGCAACTGGTTCATACACATCAATTGTGCTTATTTTACCTCCTCGTGGTAGCCACCGGATACTGGTCTTGTCCTTCCGGGCATGACTTGCTAAACTTATAAGCGCGAGTGTTGAACACGAAGAAAATAGCAACACTATAATGCTCTGTCGGATTGACTGCCTGATCGAGTCTCAGAAGTCTAACATGAGCCCCTCAGAAAGAGGACGTACGGCGGATGAATTCACTAGATTGAATCAACGATGGCGTCAACAGTCAATACGGCGGATACCTTACTTGAGCTACTTCGACATATTTGGAGCTGAGGTCAGTAAGGATTTTTCAGGACTAGTCAGGGTACTGAAACAGAGATGGTGGCGGATGAACCCTTTATGGGCCAACGGCAGCACTCATATCCCCGAAGTGGGTTACTGGCAACGGAGTTTCCGACCCGCTGTCCTAGGGTCAATTCAGGGCCTGGTCCTCCAGGTTGGGGGTTGTGCGTGGGGTTAACTACCCAACCACGGAAAAATTGAGCCAGTTACGAAGCAACCAGAAGCCTCGGAAAAAAATGGATCTACTGTCGACGACCCCGCAAAACGGAAAAAGGACAACGACTTTCGGATCTGCACGTGGAATGTTCGGACCCTGAACAGGCCGCGTGCAGCCGAACAATTAGCGGATACCCTCGAATGCTACAAAGCAGATATAACTGCCATCCAGGAAGTGCGATGGGATGGACCGGGCAAAAAGCAGATGAAAAACTGTGACATTTATTATGGTGACTGCTATAGACAGCAAGGACAGCGCTTATTTGGATGTGGATTTGTCATACGCGGCAGACTTAGGCAAGAAGTCTTGAGCTATCGACACGTGAGCGAACGTATCGTGACAATCCGCATCAAGGCTAAATTCGCCAACATTAGCCTGATATGTGCACACGCCCCCACAGAGGAAAAAGATGATGCTACCAAAGATTGTTTCTACGAGCTCCTCGACCAAACATATGAGCAGTGTCCTAAGTATGACGTTAAAATCATCCTTGGTGATTTTAACGCCAAAATAGGCAGGGAGGACATCTTTGGTAGTGCAATTGGTAAGCATAGCCTACATGACACCACGTCTGGAAACGGACTCAGGCTAATTGACTTTGCGGCGGGACACAACGTCACTATAGCTAGCACACGGTTCCCGCACCTCAAAATTCATAAAGAAACATGGCTGTCACCGGATCAAAAAACCGTCAGCCAAATTGATCATGTTGCGATCGACGTAAGGCACTCTTCCAGTGTTCTAGATGTTCGAACGTTCCGAGCGGCCAACATAGACTCGGACCACTACCTTGTTGTAGCCAAGGTACGTATGCGGATATCTCAGACGCCACAACAACGGCGAAATACTGTGAGGAGATATGACGTCGCACGGCTGCAATCGCAACAAACAGCCAGAATCTTTGCCGATCGCGTATCCCTCAACTTATCCAGAAGTCCAACACAGCCAGCATCAAATGCCGAGGAGCAATGGTATCGATGCCAAGAGGCCATCAGAGACGCCGCAACTGATGTGCTAGGTTTCACCCGACCACCACAACGAAACCCTTGGTTCGATGAAGAGTGCCGGCAAGCACATGCAGCAAAGCAACTCGCCTACAAAGCCGCGCTGCAGAGAAGGACGAGAGCGGCTCGTAAGCTTTACGAGGAAAAGAGGAGGGAAGAACACCGGCTTCTCAGGAGGAAAAAGAAAGAGCACGAGAAGCGCGCGATCGAGGAAATAGAGAGGTGCTACTCCAGGAGTAATGTTCGGAAGTTTTACCAACAGGTAAAAAGAACGTGTCGCGGCAACAAGACCCGAACAGAGACCTGTAGAGATGAGCAAGGGAACCTTGTAGTAGAGTCACAGTCGGTGTTGAGGATATGGAAAAACCACTTCTGCAGACTGTTAAACGGCGAAGACGACCAAGATCCCGCTGTCAGGCAGAACGAACCATTCAATCTGGACGATAAAAGCCAAGATTTCCGTCCACCCGACCAAAATGAAGTGAGGATAGCAATATCTAAACTGAAGTCCAACAAAGCTGCTGTACCAGACGGCCTACCAGCCGAGCTATTTAAAGCAGCGGGAGATGACATGGTAAAGAGCATACACCAACTCATCTCTAACATTTGGTCGGAAGAAAGTATGCCTGATGAATGGAACCTCAGCATCGTTTGTCCGGTACACAAGAAAGGAGACCCTCTAAACTGCGCCAACAACAGAGGTATCAGTCTTCTCAACATCGCATACAAGATCCTGTCTGCCATACTATGTGAGCGCCTGAAGCCATTTGTCAACGAACTGATTGGACCCCATCAGTGCGGTTTAAGGCCCGGTAAGTCCACAGCCGACTAAATATTCACACTACGGCAGATCCTGGAGAAAACCCAAGAAGTCCAAATCGATACCCACCATCTGTTCATCGATTTTAAGGCCGCATATGACAGCATTTATAGAGACGAGCTATACAGAGCCATGTCTAGTTTTGGCATCCCTGCCAAACTCGTCAGATTGTGCAGAATGACAATGGAGAATTCTCGCTGCTCCATTAAGGTCGGAAACAATCTCACCGAGACCTTTGATGTCAAAAAAGGATTTAGACAAGGTGACGCGCTGTCATGTGACTTTTTCAACATCATTCTTGAGAAAATTGTGCGAAACTCGCAGGCCAACACCAGAGGCACAATTTTTCACAAGTCTGTACAATTACTTGCATACGCAGATGACATTGACATAATTGGTAGAACACAGCGAGCTGTCACTGGTGCGTTTGCATGTATAGAAACAGAAGCGGCAAAAATGGGTTTAGCGGTTAACGAGGGCAAAACCAAGTATATGCTGTCAACAAGAAGGGACACACAACATCGACGAGTCGGACAGAACGTCACGATAGACAGCTATAACTTTGAGGTAGTTAGGGACTTTACCTCGGCTCCGCTATAAACTCTGATAATGACATCACATCAGAGATCAAGCGAAGAATTACACTTGCCAATCGCTGTTTCTTTGGCCTAAGAAGGCAATTAAGAAGTAAGGCCTTGTCAAGAAACACCAAGGAGATTCTATATAAGACCCTTATCATCCCAGTCCTGCTGTATGGTGCAGAAGCATGGACATTATCGAAGGCGGATGAGGATATCCTTGGACGTTTTGAACGAAAAATTCTTCGTGTGATCTTTGGTCCCATTTGCGTTGATGGGATTTGGAGAAGGAGATATAACAGCGAACTCTACGAGCTGTACAGCGACATCGACCTTGTCAGAAAAGTGCGGATCAGCCGTCTGAGATGGCTAGGACATGTAGAGCGTATGGACAACAGTGCTCCGGCCCGAAGAGTCTTCGACTCCAACCCAGAGGGACAACGCAGCAGAGGAAGACCTCGCCTAAGGTGGCGCGCACAAGTGGAAGGGGACCTCAACCAACTTGGAGTGCGCAACTGGAGGCAGTTAGCCAAAGACCGAGCTAACTGGAGAGGCGTACTGGTTGAGGCCCAGGTCCACCCCGGACTGTAGCGCCACCTAAGTAAGTAAGTAAGTACTATCATGTCATGATTGATTTAAATCTCGAGTTCAAAATTTTGTACGAATACCTACAATATCTTTCCCTGACTGCGTACACGAGAATGTTAAAAATAGTAGCATATTATGTAAGGGAATATACGCCAGTGGCGTGGGGTGAACATTTTAAAATGGGAAGTCGAAGTCAAATTAATCGCGCGGTATTTGATTCATAATATCATTCATAATAACCAAGAGGGTTGAACAAAGAGGTGTCAACGGCCCTAGCGAGGTATCCGTCGGAACGGAAATTTCTCCGCAAAGCATACGCAGCTGTCAAAAATTTAAGAATAAAATGCACTTCATCGCACTTCAACGTAATTCGCCGATATGCGTTACAAAATGTCGCAGAAATATTTCGAATAGATGTTCCAAAGAATATCTCGAAGCAAAATCCTCCAAATCGTATAAAATCGGAGAATTTTCCGTTCCGACGGATAGGTACGTCGCTAGGACGAATATCATTAAAAACAAATGCCAACTGCTCCCATCAAACTCTGTATTCAGGTAGATATTTGAATTATTTTTCTCCTGACCAAGACTTATCCATAATGTTAGGTTTATAAATTTTTCGAAATTCCCCCCACGTAATTTTTCCAATTTCATCAAGACTTACCTTTTAAATCCACTCCCACCATGGGTCCGTTCAAACCCTGCCACTAGCCCATACCTCTCTACCGAAAACAGTTCCAAATGCAATTCAAAAATCAATTTAAAACCGTCGCACCGTTAAAACCCGTCAAATTATAATAATCGCCAAAAAAAATGAGCGAAGTAGAACAGCTCGCGCCGTAAACACTTCTGTCAAATTGTGCTAATGCAAAGCAAACGTGCGCCTTTGACTATGACATTCAAAACGCTCAGACGCTCAGACAAGGACAACGTCAAATGCAAATGTTAAGCAAAAAAAAAACAAAAAACAATTTCCAATTTATATGCAAACAGTTTTATTTCTAGTTGAAATTTAAATTGCTGCCACACTGAGAATGAGTGCAACATTACATCACAAAAGCCCCAGAAGCTGTATGGGTGTCCTTTCAGACACATCCTTGACAGAGGCGATTATATGGATGATGATGACGGCGATGATGGTTAAGTAAATAGCTAACTAGATGCTTCAAAAGGCTTTATACGAAGTAAAAAGAGACAGAGAGTGAGAGAGAAAGAGAGCGAAACCCAAAAAAAGGCACCAGGATAATAGTAAAAATTACAACATCAAGGATTCCATACGTAAGGGTTGGCAAACATTCTCACACTCTCATCTAACTGGGATATCCTTTCGTTCGTAGACAACCTTATTGAAATATGATATTTATTCAGGACCTCGACTGACTTTTGTGCGCATTTGGTCCCGCGGACCATTCCCCCCGCTCCCGGCGGCAAGTTTACGGCAATATTCACATTCACATGGCACCTTTCAAGCTGAGAAGTCAGTTTATCTCATCGCCAATGCGATGACAAGACATCCTTAGACGAGCAGACGATGTTTATGATGACGACGACAACCTCACCACGACGAAGGATAGTGTCAAAAGAGGACAGGTTTTTTTTTTCGTTGTTTCTTATCGTTTAAACTTTTTCTGAAACCCGTTTGAATGCGCTGCCATAAGCAGATATCCAACCCTGCAGATTCCTTTCATCTCGTCAAGCCACTAGACGACTTTTTCATGTTAAATGGATTCGTTTCTTCTTGGTTTTCTGTTGGTCTCTCCGCTCTTTTTTTGAAACTCCTTATATAATTTTTTTTATTTATATGTATTTGAATAGGTACTGGAAGTCTTGTTGGTTTTCTTCTCCATCATTATAGAGGCAAATTGAAATGGGGAAGTGCTGTACCGTTGGTGTCTGAAGTGAGTAAGCAAATTTATTCTCTACCACTTTGCCACTTAATCCGCGTAATAATTATATAGTTCCAACGAGGACGATTTTTTTCGAATTCAAGCCTTCAAATGAATCTACAAAATTTGGGGGAAGCTGGAGCTGAAAGTTGATGAACTGGCATGTATTTTAAAAGAATCGCTGCCCGAAAATGGTAGTAAACCAGTAACTGTGACGTAAAATGTAGTAGAGGATGTTTGCAGTCGAGTTTAAGCGTCTAACAGGCAAGTTTTTTAAATCGCGACTTTGCTCACATTTCAACATCCCTTTTGCAAGGGATACTGATTTTTTTTCTTTGGAAATCGGAGTAATATCTGCGCTATATAGCGAGAAAACAGATTTCACTGCATACCCCCAGGCGGTAATTCATCGATCAGCAGAACGAACGACATCAGTGGCGAATAATTTCGAAAAAACGCTTGCAGTTGGTTTATTGTCCAGGATCTGTTAAAATGAAATAAAAATGTCTTTCCCATAAGTTGGGTATTTTCAAAATTATTCATCCTTTGACAAAAATCATCAGCGCATTTTTTTTATGTCAAAGTCAGACATCCCGTCACGTAGCGGAAATTATTTCCTGATGACCTCTTTTAAAACATGCTGCACTGTTGTAGCGCTTGTGCAAATATCCTTAAACTATTTTTCATCATAATGTCAGCTCAAAGTAAAATCCGTTTAAAAATGCCATCGAGCAGAAACAGAGCACATTTAGGACAGCAACACAGTCGTATATGGTACATTAAATAATTCTAAAACAAACTTTCGCTACAACAAGTGCTAAATACTTTAGTTTCCAAGGACATGTCGTGAACGTTTTTTTCCCTGTTTGGGAGCAAACGGTACCATGTTCATTGTCAGAGCACACGAATACATACAATAACACGAGAGTGTCACACATTTTTGTTCAGGTCAGCTCCTCACTTAAGTGATGATGTCCTTTTATTACGCTTTGCTTTAGCGCCTGTAATTCTTAGAAAATGCACAATAAAGTGGCAACTTCAGTGAGATGCTTTTGTTGAAGAACACTGCACATATACATAGACGTATTGTGTATATCCATCTCATCAGATGGATGTTCATCCGTTAGTTGTTGTCATTATTCCACTCGTTGGCAGCATCATTATTGCTATTGTCCATCTTTTTATATTGTACTGGCGATGACGTGGATATGGTGTGACTTGGAAGGATGACCCTAGTTGACATACATATTCCATTTGTGATGGGACACACTGAAAGGATCAAATGGAATTCTCTGACTTCACTCTTGAGTCCACATGGGCGATAACGAGAAACTTTTAGTTTTTAACAAGGATTTTACAAGGCCAGGACTTTTTGTGTGAGTAAGCTTTTGTTTGTGAATAGATTCGCTTTGAATTTTATTACATCCTCAGTCAGAATGCATTACGGCTGATTAGGTATTGTTGAAAGGACGGACAATGTTGAATGCCGTAAATTTAAATTCAATCGCGTTCGTTGTAGTAGTGTAGAGTCCTTAAAGGAAAATGCCGGCTTTTGTTTCTGTACGAGAGAAAATGGCTTTACTTTGTATGCTTTTTAAGGTTATAGACAGAGTTGTAGGTTCACCTTTTTCCACAGAAGTATTTAAGAAATAAAATTGTAATAAAAAAATGAACTACGAAAGTCCTTTGCGGAACTTGCTGCTCTACTACTATGTGAGTTTGAGACGTAGGAGTCCAAAGTTATAGTTTTTGTTTGTTTGCCTAATGCAGTCTGTAATTTTTAAAATGGATTTTAAAGTGCTGAGCTTGTTTGAATTTCACACATAATTTATAAAGTTCTATATAAATTGAGAGTTTTTTTTTTAAATAATAGGTCCAAATTTGACTGCATTTTTGTGACAAAAAAAAATACATTATACGCAAATTAAGCTTTCATAATATATATCATGTTTCATAAATATCGACTTGGAATGGCATATTAAACAACACTTGTGAAAACAAACACACTTTAAGATCATATCAAAATCGCAGTATTTTTTCAGAGTTCCCATGAGTTCTGATAGGAGTTCTGAGAGTGATCTAAGATTGCAACAAACATTTTTTGAAAGTCAAGTCAACATATTCTTTTTTAATTTTTCTAAATCCTTTTTAAATCAGTGCTGCCAAGTGCTTTCATTAAAATTCCCCTTCACAGATCTTACTACAGATTTTTTTAAATTTTTCGTGATGTCATTCCCCATGGATTGCACACACTGTGTTTTTGATGTGAAACATCTTATGGCGCGACTTGGGAGTAAAATCGATTCATGAAAGCGGAAATGACCAAGCGGAAGTGCGTAACGGAAATTGGCCTGTTGCCATCACTATGCCGCTAAAACTCATTAACCACTCAACCGATTTCAATGAAATTTTGTGGGTGGGTATGGTTGGTTGTTACTTGATGGATAGGATAGTTTTGGACCCGATAGGTGGCGCTGTTGTCGATCTTTTTAACCACTCAACCGATTTGAATGAGATTTTGTTGGTTTGTATTGTTGTTGGAAAGATATATTTTTAACATTTTTTCAACTGAATTCTCAAAGTGAATACTTATATGGGACGCTGGAGTAACTGAAGAAGCTAGGTTTTACACACACACTAAACTACTGAATCATTTGACGATATGAAAACAAAATGTAAACAAAAACTCTCGACATAGAAATAGAAAACTTTGGGTTGGATTGTGTTATGAAAACTTTTAAAATTAATGAGCATAATTATCTTCTGCGCTGAATTAAGATTATAATATTATAAAGATTTGGTTTTTAAATTAAATTTCTTAATGAAATTCAACTACATAAAACACAGTTCAATTTAATTTAACATCGACATTTAGCGAGAGAAGTTTCACATCTGGCGTGTGGTCACAAGCACGCTCTCTTTTTTTTCTTAGAATTATGGACAATAGAATAATAATTAAAAACAAGTTTTTCACGCAAGTTTTAATGCAAAAATTCAATTCATAAATCTAATTGTCTTCAGTCGCCAAGATTTTTATGAGCTAGAATATAAAAACTAGATGAACGTCACTTTTCCTACGTCATGACGCATTTACAAACTGACAACTTGGTACTCATTCACGTTTGAAAAAGGAACATTATATTTAAGTATTGAATTTTTATTAATTTTCTATTTTCCCTACATTTCGTTCTAGAAGAGGGGAGATATCCCTTCCCCTGTCATCAAATTGTTGACTGACAATTTCCCACAAAAAGGGGAATTTCCCAAGAACTGGAACACTAGTCCAAATCAATCATAACGCACTTCTGAGAGCACTGATCATAGAGTCTTGTGACTTTGAGAGTGTATTTTGTATTCCACACAAAAAATTATTAAGCTTTGGTTTTGTGTTGACACTGTTGGAGTGAATCACAACCACTTGTCACAGGGATGTGGAAATTTATTTAAAAGTAAATAGAAGAAAATAACACCCGTTCTACCAAATCAGTAAGCAGAGAAACACCTCAAGGTGGGGTTATTACTCCCCTCTTATGGATTATGGTACTTAATAAAATCCTGTCAAGTCTCGACAGGAAGGTATTAAAGTAGTTGCGTATGCGGATGGCGTGGTTGTTCTAATATCAGGGATGTTTCCGGACGTCATTAGCGAAATCATGGAAGGAGCCTTGGGTAAGATTAGCGCCTGGGCTGCCAGTTGTGGCCTTAGCGTTAAAGCCAAGTAAAACTGAACTGATGCTATTCACCACGAAAACCAAAATACCAAATGCTCTTTCTATCCACCAGTGCCAAATATGTAGGTGTCATCCTTGTAAATAAATAAATAAATATTTTGGTGCGACAGGTCTATGGGACCAAGGCCTAGCTTCTCACAACCATTCGTTTTGTGTGGGTTTTCAATTTTTGGGACGAATGAAAGGGATCTACAATTTTATGCCGAGTCCAAACGGCTAATTGAGAAGCTCATTCATGACAGTTTTACTCTCGGATGTTTGTCAGACGTTCGCGAGAGGTGGCGCAGTTAAAAAAACCTTAAGATGTAATTTGGCCCTTTCGGGATTCGAACCTGGAACCCCTCGCTTAGTAGCCCAACACACTACCACTAAGCCACTGCGCCAGATGTAGTAAGACTAACGGCAATTAGTACTCACGCAGCAAGGCTTGGCACCCCCTACAACCCCCACTGCCGTAGCTGCGCTGACACAAACAAGAGTGAAACAGTTTTCCACCTTCTTTGTGAATGCCCGGCCCAAAACCAGAAAAAGGGCACTAGGAAATCCTTTCTATGTTGACCTATCGGCCATCCATGATATCCAATTCAATAGAACCATTAAATTTCTTAACTCCACATGCTAGTTTTGAGCTTCTGTAATCTCCCCCTTCCATCTTCTGGTTCTGCTTGTTTGTGGTTTCAAAACGACGCTCATGTGTTATTTGTGCATCTTTCCTTGTAGGGAATTTTTGCTACCACTTAAACCAACCAACCAAATAGAAAATAATGGATTACATATTTCAGAGAATTTAAATTCCACTCCAATAAATAAAACTTAGTAGATGCTACGTACTTAATACTTTTAAAGGCTTACAATAAATAAACTAGTATTTTGGTATTTTCTTAAAAATTACATCCCTAAAAAGGACCCCCTTTTACAGTAATTGCAAGTCATCTACCTTGCAAAAACTAAATGACCCACCCAGTGTTTCAGTTTTCTCTGCTTTACAGTCAAAGCCAAATTTTTAGTCGTAGGCCCAGTCGTTAATGTGCTAGACTACTGAGCGAGGGGTCTCAGGTTCGATTCTAGGAAAAATACAAACAACATTTTCGGGTTTTCTCCACTGCCCTACCCCTCGGGAACTTTTGACAAAACATTGGAGAGTATATCTAACTGTCATCTAAATTCTACCTTTGAACTCGGCATAAAATTGTAGGTCCCTTCCATTCGCCTAGGGCCAACGAACCTGTACCTGTAAAACGCCCCAACTATTTATTTATTTTAGGTTGGATTTCGTTGGACTTCGGTCCATCTTTAAGGTATAAAGGAGAGTTATAGAGCTTATATCGAGAACCAATGAACGGATTTCAATGCGGTTTTTACTGTTAAGATCTGATTTTATAGAGAATGTTTACCCGTGTTCAAAATTGCTGTTTCATTTAAGAAAACTGAGTATTTCGATCAGGGGTTCACAAACTATTTTTATTTTCGTAGACCACTATCAAAATTAACCCGATTTCGGTGGACTCCCAGCTGCTACATTTTTACCATATTCCCAAAACTCGTCAAAAAATGTTAAGATTAGATCTAACCATGATAAACAGACTATCTTCTCCATATGCCAGCCTAATTGAACAAATTTTTCTTTGCTATTGAAACAATTTTTGTCATGCCAACGTAGACCTCCTAGGGGTCCACCTGAACTAGTTAGGAATCACTGGTCTAGATCAAATGTTACCCCATTCCAAGCATGGTTATAACTCTACACGGATTACCGGATTAAATACATACCATACATACTTACAGATACTTCATCCCTGATTCATTTAAGCTACAAATCATATCTCTAGGTGTGTGTAGTCCTAAAGTAGAGAAATGATCAAAAGAAGTCATTAAATTTGCACTAACAATTTTCTATCAGAGCAGCTCACACCCAAATCATTTGCAGTCGCCGGCAGATAAAGGAGCATGCTACTTTCCGTACAAAAAACACACTCGACGCGCTACTTCTCAGAACGAAGAACTTTGTGCGAAACGGCTATTGGCACTTCCCATACAACAAAATTATTTAAAATACTATATATAGAAGTTTATGACAGCCTTGAAAATTTATAAAAGGCATCCTTCACTATGTGGGGTAGTATTGAATAAGTGGCATTGCGTCCCTATTAAAAAAAAAACACTTTGTCAAATATGAGCGGGAGTTTTGTGGGTAATTTTTGTTGACTGTCAGATTATGACAGAGTCTTTAAAGAGTCGTAATATTGAATATCCAGTTCATCATTTTCTACCTCAAATCCAGGTCCCATATTTATCAAAACACATTTCTGTGAAAGACTACGAGATGCAAAGATGTCCCCCCCATATATTATAATCGTAACAAACATAGGATGCTACAAATTTAGGAAATCAATTCGGAATTATCTAAATCATACACAGTATTCAATATTGTAATTCCTCACGGGCGCGCAGAAACATCCCGAATCAACATCTCAAAGGAGCCAACCCACGCGCCGCTCTTTAATATCTCAAGTTTTGCCTAAGTAACACACATCCAATCCATATGCTCTCGTCGCTACCTACCATCCTCAAAGGAACATTTTATTATCATAACGACAAAATGATAAAAAGATACTAAAAAAAATAAAAGAAAGAAAGTTCCTTAAAAGTTTGTTTTTTTTTTGCAATATTTGCGAGGCTTATGCAAAACAAAAATTATTCGAGGGTTGATTCAGTTTTATTTCCATTTTTTGTCTGCTGCTGCATTAATATGCCCGAAATGTTATGTATACGCCGTGGATGCCGGTGCCACTTTTTCCCAACAAAAAAAAAACTGAAAACTTTCTTTTATTTTTATTTAAGTTTCTTTCGGAAAAAAAGATGAAGAACCCCCTCCTAAGAGGGCAAAGTTTAAGTTTTATTCTGGCCAAATGTGTACGAGATACATACTCTCCGATATTTTGTTGTTATTTTATTTTTAGAAAAAAATAGATCTTTAAGGATGAATGTTGCTGGCTGGATGGGTGATGGGTGATGGGTGTCATGCAAATATGCGGCATGCCTTATGGAATTATGTTGCTTTTTCTGATCCATTGGATTCTTTTATCCCCCGAATGATGGGAGGAGGGGAAGGAACCAAGAGAAAAAAAAATCAATAAAGTTGTTGAATAACCAAGTGGTTTGGTATTTGCTTTGTTTTGCACTGAAGAAGTGAACTTTTCTGATAAATATGAACAGATGGGATGAATTTTCGAATCCAACATGGATGTATCTTTATTTTCGGCTTTTCGTTTTCGGTGTTATTTTTTTGTTGGGGTTGTTGAACAACTCTAAAAGTTTTGCTGTTTTTTTTTTATGAACATACGTAGGCAAAGTCGCCTTTATGAGGTTTTTAAATTTTCTGATGAATGTCTTTGGAGAGATATATCTATAAAAGTAACGACATAAGATGTATTACCCTATTTTGTATTGATGACCAAAATAATAATGTTTGCAGTTGGGAATTGGGAGAATATTACTGTTAGAAGTTATGCATTGGGGAGTAGAAGTTTTCATTCAATAGGGTGGGGTGTATTGGGGAATTGCCAGGTAAATGAAGTTTTGGAAATTTTGTAGAGGAGTAGGAGCGGCACGTCAGTTAGCAGAGAATATATAAAATATGTAGCGACAGAGGGAAGATTGGCATGGGGGCAAAGCCATGTTCTTTAGAAAAAACGAAACACTCATTGATATAGAAACTGTTGTAAAACAACCCAGGGGCCCATGGACTGTATGTTGGTATTTCTGGACTCTATAAACGTGCGGACTTTCTGCTTTAAAAGCATTCAAATTGTTTAACGTACTTGTGGGTTTAAAGTATGTATGCTTATGAGAGTGTATCGCAACTGACTCGGTAAAAGAAATAGATAACCTTGACCGTCGACTCAGAATGCCATTTCTACAGAGATTACGACGGGCCCGAAAAAGTCACAGAGACCATATGAACGTTTTGATACAAGGCGAATTGGCGCCACCTTTAACTACGCGCTACCCACTAGTAGACTTTACGAGGTGACCTAGGTGACTTAGACCTCGAGCTTAATAATTGCCGCCCTGTATGAAAAGACTTATGAGAAGTCTGCTCACTAACATACCCTTTTGGCCTTTTTTGGCTGGGGGAAGCGCTAAGAAAAGCTTTTCCCAAATCAAACTGACTCTACATTTAGTTAAGCAGAAAGATGACTTCGTAAAGTAAAGTAAAGTAAAGTAAAGTAAAGTAAAGTAAAGTAAAGTAAAGTAAAGTAAAGTAAAGTAAAGTAAAGTAAAGTAAAGTAAAGTAAAGTAAAGTAAAGTAAAGTAAAGTAAAGTAAAGTAAAGTAAAGTAAAGTAAAGTAAAGTAAAGTAAAGTAAAGTAAAGTAAAGTAAAGTAAAGTAAAGTAAAGTAAAGTAAAGTAAAGTAAAGTAAAGTAAAGTAAAGTAAAGTAAAGTAAAGTAAAGTAAAGTAAAGTAAAGTAAAGTAAAGTAAAGTAAAGTAAAGTAAAGTAAAGTAAAGTAAAGTAAAGTAAAGTAAAGTAAAGTAAAGTAAAGTAAAGTAAAGTAAAGTAAAGTAAAGTAAAGTAAAGTAAAGTAAAGTAAAGTAAAGTAAAGTAAAGTAAAGTAAAGTAAAGTAAAGTAAAGTAAAGTAAAGTAAAGTAAAGTAAAGTAAAGTAAAGTAAAGTAAAGTAAAGTAAAGTAAAGTAAAGTAAAGTAAAGTAAAGTAAAGTAAAGTAAAGTAAAGTAAAGTAAAGTAAAGTAAGGTAAAGTAAAGTAAAGTAAAGTAAAGTAAAGTAAAGTAAAGTAAAGTAAAGTAAAGTAAATTAAATTAAAGTAAAGTAAAGTTAAGTAAAGTAAAGTAAAGTAAAGTAAAGTAAAGTAAAGTAAAGTAAAGTAAAGTAAAGTAAAGTAAAGTAAAGTAAAGTAAAGTAAAGTAAAGTAAAGTAGAGTAAAGTAAAGTAAAGTAAAGTAAAGTAAAGTAAAGTAATGTAAAGTAAAGTAAAGTAAAGTAAAGTAAAGTAAAGTAAAGTAAATTAAATTAAAGTAAAGTAAAGTAAAGTAAAGTAAAGTAAAGTAAAGTAAAGTAAAGTAAAGTAAAGTAAAGTAAAGTAAAGTAAAGTAAAGTAAAGTAATGTAAAGTTATGTTCTCACTTATAAAGCCGTCATCCTAAGAAAAAAATCGAGTCCAATCGAAATGCGAGAAGGAGGATTTTAAACTCGAAATTCACAGTTGGTTTCCTCAGGACTGCATCACGTTGACTTTTCTGTTTTCTCGTTTACCAAAGTCACAAGTATTTTGTTTCTTCAGCAATATAAAACTGACTTAATAGGCGCCTTAGGAATACCCTACTCCCTTGCGTAACCCTAAGCCAACAGCATATCCAACAAACATAAATAACAAAGAACGGATCATGAATTAATAGGATCATCGTGAACCCACTCCATCCTCGTCATCGACTTTATAAAATCGCTCTCCACAAAATGAAAACATCTCCATCAAACCCAACCATCCAAAAATGTCCCTGCTACATAATTACTCAAACCACCACCCAAACAATTTGAATAGTTTATAAAAGCGTTGGAGAAATGAAACTGTCGAAATGCTCCCCAGCCGCCTAATATCTTTGATAAATTGAATCTAATTCCTCGCTAACCAAAACGGATTCATTCCGACGATCAAAATCACTCTCCCTCGCTCTGTCCATATTATCCAGTTTAACTCCAGAAAACCTAATGCCAATCAATAACAATAAAATTCAATTGCAAATTCAAATCAATATAAAAGCCCCAACTAAAACACTCTGATAGTCTGCAGGATAATTTCCAACACTTCCAGCAGGGTTCGAGTGACTTTATCGTCCGATTAATCGCTTAATTTAATGACGGCCCACCCGACTCTCTCCCTGGCACTGTTCCTCTCAAAATGGGAATGGAAATTAATTGCCAAATTAAAGCGCCAGCAGTTTTGTTATTGTTGTATCCGCTGGGCGGGAGAAGGGAAGGTTTAACGATTTTTATAGCCCGCCCAAACAGTCGTTAAATGCAAATTCTCTTTAGATAAACATGAAAGATATACACTCTGCGGAGATACTCATCAATCGAAGAAGTTTGTGTTGATTATTCCCACCAAAGTGGTGGTTAATATAATATAAAATATCCTCACAAGACATTAGAGGACTCTGCGACTGACCTAGTTAGGCTATATTTTCTCCTAATGAGCTTAAGGTCTCTGTGGTACTTCAAAGGCGTCTCAAAATTGCTCTGCGGGAATGCGTAAGAGGGATTCGTTTCTAAAGAATCCATTCCAACTCAACAACTGTATTTATTCATCTACTCTGAGGGGAGAACACCTATGGCTATAATATTATATACGAGGCTGGTGGGAGTTTAAACTTTCCGTTTCATCCAAATAGTGTCGAAGGATATCCGGCCAGAGTTTCTAGAGAAACTTTTCAGACTGCGACTGATTTCGAATGCAAAGCTTGTTGGTGCAAAACGACTCATCGCATATATTAGCAAGAGTGAAACAAATTAGCATAGTGACGTTGAAGTGAACAACTTGGGTGCGATTTGAAAAGAAAGTTAATCGTAGAACTATTTTTTTTAAGAAAGTAGTTCTGAATGTAAGTTGAAGGGGCAGGGTCGAAATTTGAAAGTTTAAGCGATTTCTTGGAGTTATTGTTGAAACAGTTGGGTGCAAAGAAGTTGAAGAGTACTTAAGTCTGTTTCTTCAGAGTAATGATAACTTGGTTAGGTCGAACAGGGAATGTGGATTATTATACAGCAATGGACATTATAATGGGTAAGAGGTCATTTCTGATAGCGGCATATGCGATGTTCGAACAGTAAAGGGGTAAGGGGTTTAAGATTCCAGTACAAAGAAGAATGTTTGTTTTTATGGCGGTTAAAGAACTGCTAACAGTCCGAAGTAACGCTTCCTACAGGCTTTATATACAGCATCGCTTAATTGGAAGGTTGCAACATTTCTGTGCTCAGACTGGCGACGTTCCTGCATTTTTATTTAACCGCCTTTTGGACCTGTTGTACTAATAATTGATTTCTTTATTTTTCTTACCAAAACTCTAGCTGTTTGTTTGTTTGAGATTCTGAATTTCTGAGATTCTCGCATTCTTAGTTCTCTTAAAATCAACGCGAAATGACCACATTCAAAAGAATCTAGCAGACCGATTTACAAGGATGTGTCTTTGAGTGTTTAGTATTTCAAGAACACATTATGTTGATGAAACCTTATTTTTAACAGGGGTAACTTAGAAAATCGCCTAACAACATACCGTCAAAAATTATGCAAAATTGCCTTAATTTCTTGTGAAGCATAAATAGTGTTTTGAAATCATCCAAATAAAACAAAAATGTATAACGCACTAGATTTACCAAAAAAATATCAGCTATGTTTGACGAAGTGCCCCAAAATTTAATCAAAAAAGACCCATAGCATAAACAAAACTAAAAATCGGTCCAAAATGCTCCAAAGTGGATCCGAAATTAGTCAACGAACTATTCAAAAATCTGTCAGAAAATCGCTGTGAATGTAATATTCGAAAACCGTATCCAAAACAAGTACCAATATTTGTCCAAATTTGTACATAAAAGAACACAGAATAACTTAAAAGATACCTTAAAAACGTCTTCAATGACTTCAATGGCGACTTTAAAAGACTTAGAAATCCTCAAACAATATTTTAAAATACCGTCATAATAAAAAGTTGTTATAAGAAATGCTGAAAATGCTACTAAAATTATTTAAAAAAATCCTCAAACAATCGCATAGAAAACCGATCTAAAAATTGATTAAAGCCGTCGCTAAAACGCATGTTACAGTTATAGACAATTTATTGCGATCCATTAAAAAAACTCCATTTAACATTTGAGGTAGCTTGAGGTAGCTCCAATAGTGTTTCCAAAAACTTTGCAAGAATCCCTAGAAACGTGAAAAGCTAAAATCACAAATTTTTTAAAATCGAGTAAGATAAAAACAGTGCATCAAAAATGACAAAATAATTATCCGAAAGGTCTCAGAAATGTATCTCAAATAAAAATAGAAATTAGGTCAAATCTCTTTTAAAAAGGCACCTCTAAAATTGAATGAAAACCCACGTTCGAAAAGTCGTCGTCTCTAACACTAAACCTGAAGTGTTTAACAATACAAATAAATTGAGGAGTATGGGAAAAGTAGCAGTGTGACACTTTTATTTAAACGGTTATATCTTCGAAAGCTTTCGAGCTATCAAAACATTTTTTTTATGGTATCTTACGACACATTTTCGCTGCATTTTGCCAAAAAAGTTAAGCAAATAAATTAAAATCTACTTCACCATGAGTTGAACTGTTGAAGAAGGTCGAACTATATCACAGTTTGACGGGGTACCGAAGAGTGAGACAACGTAGGGCGAACAAGAGAAAACGAAAAAAAAATTATTCAAAAAAAAATGTTTCAAAAAAGGTTCAAAACCTAAATAGAAAACATTTTTAAAGTATGCATCAATAAATTGATACAGATTGGACAATATGATTTACCTGTCGCGGAAAAGCCAAAATCAATCCTAAAGATTGCTTTTCAAGACTTCGTTAAACCGACCGAAGAAAATCGACACCAAATATCACCGGCTACAAAATTTAAGGCTCTAAAATTCACCACAAAACAATTCAGAATGGAATTGAAAATTATGGCTATCAATGCACCAGCAATTGCGCAGAATATTGTTTATAAAAAAAATAACACTAAACTGCCCCCAAATACGTACATGAAAATATCCAAAAATCAAATTAAAGTCAAAATTGAAAAATTCGCTCGGAATAAAAATGCAAAGAGCTAGGTTCACTTCCTAACAAGGGGAAAGCAATAAATTTTCCAAAAGCATTATATACGGAGAATTGTGTATCATATTCTTAATGTTTAAACAATCACTTCAAATTGTTTAAAATATATTAAAAATTCATTTGGAATATAATTATGTATAACCCCACCCGAAATAAATGTTGTTTTTTTTTAAAAGTTGCTGTTCTTTCAAAACAACACATCAAATCAAAAATGCATCAGCCAAAGCAATAAAAAGCGTCGAGATATGTCAGAAATCGGAAGAAAATAAATAATTCTGAAGAATTCAAAAAGTTAATTCTGAAGAATTCAAAAAGTTAATAAAACCTGGTCAAAAACTTAATTACAAAACAAACCTCTGAAAAACGAGTAGATATTGTTTTTTGAAACATCAAAAGTGAAACAAAAGACCCAAACGTCAAAAAGCAATCGCAAATGCTTTTAAGAAAATCTCTTCAAAGTATTCAAAAAATATTTGTAAAAACGCTTTTCAAAATAGCATCAAAAACTCAAACCCCAGTTGAGTACCCACATCCGGTTAAGCTCTTAAACACATCCGACACTTGTCAGTTGTCACATACCCGACAGTCCTCATGAATGTAAAAACTTCCAAACTTTGACATTCTCATCCGCCCCACCTCATCACATCGCACGACATTCAAGTGTCAAACTTTAATGACTTTTCCCGCTAATTTGTCAAAGTTCGTCTCGCATTCGGGTGAAATATCAAAAATCCAAAAGACGTTGTACACATGCCAGCCAATCCTGAAATTAATCTTTCAACCATCATCCATCGATCGATTTAAATGTTGTCACAACTCTATACCCGAACGTCTCCCAGTCAACCCATTCATCTGACAACGCATGGCAAAAAAAAAAAAAACAGAAGAAAATGCAAAACTTGGTTGTGTTGATAGAATAAGATTTCCTACAGTTAGTGGAGCGTTTCGTGGCACCAATTTGTTTCCGCATTTATGTCAAGGCGGATAGTCGAAGTGGAATGTCACAGACATTTGTTTTGGTATAAGCGATATTTGCGCCCAAAAAAGATGCCCCCTTGATAAATCGAACAAGGAAAACGCGGATGCGGGGGTGTTAAATGATTTCCTTTACTTATCTGTCAATGTCAACGCAACTCACACAATATGACAAGGAAGTTCAAAAGTTTGTATAGGTACCTTCTTCTACACCTACGCGATTTTGGTTTGGTTAATAAATCGAATTTTCCCTTTCGACTCAATTGATACGAGCGAAGTTTTTGCGAGACTTCCTTTGCCGAAAGAGTGAAAGAAAACTTTTACCGCAGCAACACTTCCACGAGGTGTGACGATGATGGTGTATAGTATATAAGTCAATTTGTAAGGGCGTTGGTGATTTTTTTTCTTCGCTTTTCTTATTGAATTTGCAGTGACTAGAATAGTAATTGAGTGATTCAATTAATCCTTGGATTGGATAGTGAGAGAAAGGACATCAAAGGGATTAACTTTTGTAATGGGATTAGATAAATTACTAATTGAATGGGAGGTTCATTAGGGCGTGCACACGTTTGAGAATATTATTTCGGATTCGATTATCCCAGCGAATGGGTTTGTTGGCGATAATTGGATGTACTCAAGGTTCGAGGGCTACAAACAAGTAAGACTTAAGAAATGTCCTCCTGGATATGACTGTCAAACTGCGGAAAGATCCAAGGACCTGCCTTTGACTACGAAATGGCCCCCTGCTTTGATAAGGCTATAAGTTGTGGTTTGACTGGCAAGTGGTGTATAAATAGGAGGTTTTCAACTGACTTATGATGAAGGGTCACATTTTTAGGATATGAAGAACGCAAAGCTTTCAACTCCACCCTAGATCGACGACGCAGTCAAGGAAGACCTCGCCTTAGGTGGGCGCACAAGTAGAATACGATTTTAATCAACTTGGAGTGGGCGACTGGAGGCCGCTAGCTAGAGACCGGGCTAGTTGAAGAGGCATTTAGATTGAGGCCCAGGTTCGCCCCGAATTGTAGCGCCACCTAAGTAAGTAAGTAAGTAAGTAAGGCGCAACAATTTCGTTGGTACCCTAGGTATAGCTTCCTACAATCATTCGCTTTGTAAAAGGGACCTACGATTTTATGCCGACTGGCTGAATTGAGAAGCTCTTTCGTGGCAGTTATACCCTCGGAGAAATGGCGCCTTGGAAGAAAGGTAAAGATGGAATTTGTGTTTTTCCATGAATCGAACTTGAGACCCCTCGCTCAAAAGAGCAGCACGTAAGCTACTGAACCACTGCACCTACTCGTTGACACGTTGGTCCCAGCCTCTGTTTATATTGTTTAGCCGCCCATTTGACAAGTGCGTCCGCTGTATTGGAATTTTTATTCAGACTTATAATTCACACTGACTTATTGTTCGAGTAACTACGCTGCTTATGGTCTTAATGACAGAGTTCTTAGCATGCAAGTACGCATTCTGTATATTTTCCTAACGCTAGGATTAGGCATCGATATAGACACAGGCTACAATCACTGATAGATCCCAGCTCAAGCAAGAACAGCACATGAAAGTAAATAATTATAGATATAGGTTAGGTTAGGTTACTGGGTGGGTACAGCAGAGCGAGCCCTGTCGTACCCCACTTAGGTCTATGTGAACCCATTGTGATGCCCTTGTTGGGGGATCGTCCGATGTTGTTGGCGATAAAAACTCTTCCCTTGTTTGCAGCTACTCGACCTTGTCCAGCCATCCCGATGTATTTATGAACCTGTAAAGATTGGTTAGTGAGACATCAGAGAGCTCCTCTATATCATGGAAGTAGTAACTTCCAAGTGTTCTATTCCTCAAGTGACAGAGACTAGGGCACAGACAGAGGAAGTGAGGTTTGTCCTCATGAGCATCCTCGTCTCCGCAACCCCTGGATATATTGTCATCTATGAGATTTAGTTTCATTCCTAAGAAAATTGTGACCTGTTAGGGCCCCTACCAGTTTGTATATCGCCGTTCTATCAAACTGCATTAGCTTTTTGGTCCGACTCATACTATATTCTGGCCATAGCTTTCTTGTAATTTCGCAGGTAGTTAACTCTTTCCACCTATTGTTGGCTTTCATACGGGTCTTATTTTCCACTCTCTCTCGGAGATTGCAGAGGGGTGGTTTAATCGACTGAAGCGCCCGCTCTTGATCCATTGCAGATCCATTTCTGGCCAGTTCATCAGCCATCTCGTTGCCGGTTTTGTTCCTGTGTCCAGGGACCCAACATGCGTAGTATGCTGCGAGCAGAGAACCTTAAGCTCTTCGCGGCAGCGGTGAACTAGCCGCAGAAACTGCTTTATAGCCGCCTGACTGTCAATGAATATGGTAATATCCTTTGGTATTGCCAACATTGACACCATATGGGCAGCTTCGGCAATTGCCAGAACTTCTTCTGCGTATGTTTAATTCCTCACAGAAAATGCTGGCACCGGTTTCACAGTCCATCTCCGATCCATCCGTGTAGATTTCCTTTTTGTGGGTTCATCTGTGTCCCATTCGTCTCTGCTGCGGAAATAGCAAGAGAATGGTATATCAAAGTCCATGTGGGGGGACGTGTAGTCAGATCCAGAATCTGCGCGTGTCCCGGTCTGTAAGGTTTCAAAATATAGATATACGAGTGGTCTCTAAATAAATTAAAAGTTGGTCACAAGCCTCCATTCCTCCAGATTGAGACTTTAGATGAAAAAACACAACCAAACTTCAGTTCCAACGATCATGTTAAAGTAAATGCAAGACAGCTGGATACCATTGGACCAAGTCTAAGGGAGCACTGATGAGTATAGAAGTCTGCGGTGTACAAGGTCTAGGTCCCGCGAAGTAAGTTTGTCCACAGAAATACCCAAATGAGTTGTGTCTAACTTCAGATAGATGAAACTATTTTTGAGCCTTTTAAGTCAGCTTGCCATACTTTGGAAGCTATGCCCAGCTTTCACTGTGCAGTCATTATGCAAACCCATCTTTCGCCATCTAATCCGACCAACCGACCGACTACTCACAGCAAACCGCATCAACCCTTTGCAAAATTTTCGTATTCCATCAGTCGCATCTCACATTTAATCCAAGCGCCCCAGAGCAAAAACCGAAATAAATGAGCCGCCATAACTCTTGCCGATTTGATTGATAGAAACTTTCATTATACCCAAATAGTCCTTTGGAAATATCGCATACACCATCAAAGTGTCATTTCGTTTCACTTTATTTATGGTTCCGTTTATAGACTGTGTGTACACAGGAAAAAGGACTCGACTTTGAAGCTTGTTGTAATCAATTGGGAGAGACGTCGCACACCCCTCGGGCCTTCTTATCTCGGCTCCTGCCAAAAATCATATCAGTATTAATTGTTCCATTAAGTGGGTCATTTATCCGAATGATCCTTTCCACGTGACAACAATTAATGATTACTTCTCCGTTTTGTTGTGGTCTGGTTTCCCTCTTCTTTTTCGCTCTCAAATGCCTCCCCGGCTTATTTTTAAATTAACAAAGTTTTTGACACTAAGAAGCTGTCGGCTGCAGCTACCCAAGGATAACAATGAAATCTCACCGAGGTTAGGGTTATGAGAGGGCGTCCGCTGTCCTGGATGCAACTGCAATGCGCAACTTTTTCGCTTTCAGCATGATTAATACATTCGTTGTTGGAAAAGTTGTGTGTACATTTTTTTTCTGTCGTGTCGCATATTATTTCTTCAAGACTTAACACAATGTTAATGCATTAACATTATCCAGCAGATCCTATAGATACTGTGCACAGATAGTGGGTAGAATGCAATCGGGAATACTGCTGCACTTCAACCAGGATAACATAACAAATAAATTATGGGAATGCTGCAGGTGTACACGTGGCGTGCTCATCTCTCGCTCACAGGACACCCCTCAGCCTCTGTTCGTATACTTTATTTGCGACGAAGTTTTCTGGTGTCAGAAAAATGCCCAAAGCAGTCTGTGAAGTGGAAAAAAAGTACCAACTACATCAGAAAACAGGTGCAAGGATTCTGTTTGCGTTGAGCGAGTTTTCACTCTATATTTGGATTTGGATGGGGTGCAGAACTTTTGTGCAGATAGTCTGAGTGGGAGCGGGCGAACGATGTTGGCCCGGAGGCCATTTGTTGATACACAACAATTAAATTTTTCCCGTGATTGGATTTGTGAGTAGTACGAGTGCGAGTGCGGGCAAAAGTTAATGGAGTTTGAGTCGAGTTTGAGTTTTATTTTTATGTTTATAACTTCAGCGGTTGGTATGGGTGCAATTAAACGGTCGTTGGCCGTTGGAAATAATGCAAAAGGGTTACTTGGTTAGCAGGGGTAGGTACATGGGCATTGAAGTTGCAGCATAACTCGGTGGGGAAGTATTTTAAGGCTTTGGGGTCATATTTCAGTGCAACAAGGAAGGCTTTTATTGTTTTACAAAGTTGGAGTACGTGGTAACTCTATAACCTTAATGAAAGTGATTTTATTGCAATACGTCAACTCACGGTCGAAAAGAGTCTCTTTTACGAGTCTTCGGCCGAAGATTCATTTTGATATAGATTGTGCTGTACTTTAAGCAGAAAGCTTAAAAGACTCGGTAAACATAGAACAAACCGTGCATCTAGAGTCGATGTGGCGATTATTTGATGAGACAAAGCCGACGAAGATAGTCTCAACTGATTTCCATTTGAAGTGAAAATATTCAAAAAGGTATTTTTTCCATACTTTCCTTACCCGATAGCTGAGAAGCTACCCTTTGTTACAGGTCCTTAAAAAAAGCTTAACTCACACCGCTCGTTGTGCAGACATTTACGTGTCCACAGCCTACAATTTCTGGGTTGAAGCGAGGGCTGTATTATGATCGGACTTAACGTAGCGTGGCCTCACATTTTTGTGGCCTTTTCATCTACAGAAAGTAGTCAGGCTAATAAGCACGTTGATGGGTGCAATCCAAAAATATAAAAGTCATGGGAATGTTGGGTCCTCGTCTTATATGCATCTGCTAGAGAATTTATCATAATTCCATATTTTTAGAGCAGAGTTCTGATATATTAATTTTACAAAGGGAGCAAATACTTTCAACGCTGTTGCCAACAATGATCAGTTAGTGAATCCGGCTCGAAGGACCAAATGGAAATATCATTGCATCCGTCTGGGATACAACCAGAAACCAGAATTTTTTTATTTTTAGTTATGTTTGGGTCTTGGCTGACATGTGACCTAGGGAATGCTCTTAACTTTTGGTTGCAAATTTACTCAACGCTCGAGCGAATCTGCCCACTAATAGTACTCCAATTATAGGTTAGAACTGGAGAACTTTTGTCAAGTTATATATATTTGATTTAAAATCGTATGCCAAATGGTTGAGTGGGGAGCACTAGATATTTTTTCAGAAAGGCGCGAGAATAAAGATTGCGCTTTCTTTTACTTTCCCTGCTCCCGCAAATAGTAGACTTTCGGAATCGGCAAACAATTTAATCTTGGAAGCAAGATTGAGTATTTATCGACTATTTCATTCGAACAGCATTGACCCTTATTCTTATCGAGGAGGTCTTTCATCTTTGCTTAATGCTAAGAGTCCAAAAGTCCTTTCAGCATGCCTTTGGATGACATGCTATCGGAATATGGCATCCATACAAACTTCCTCATGGTCATTCCTTCAAGGAAAGACTATGGCAAAAACTCAAACCCAATCCATCAAGTCATGACCTCGTCTTATATACAGACGTTTCTAAGATGGAGTCAGGGACTGGATCTGGCATCTATGGAGAGTCACCTCCAGCAAACCTGTCAGTTAGGCTTGGAAATAACTTTTCTATATTCCAAGCTGAAGTCCTTGCAACCAACCACTGCGCTAGAATAAATCTAAGTTCTAACACACTAAAGAAAGCTCTGGATCCAACTGTCATGACATCAAAGCTTGTCTTAGAAACATTCACAGCCATCTATGAACTTTCCAAGAAAAACCTAGTCATTCTCCACTGGATTACAGCAAATACGGGCTTCACTGGCAACGAAGAAGCTGACTCACTTGGCTAAAATTGGCGCTATTGGCGCCATGGCCACGGACTCTCTTCATGGAATGTCCGGCTCTACTCAACCTTAGGAAAAACATCCTTGGTGACTATTCTTGTCTTCCTGACTGCCTCCGGATCGAAAAGATGGCTCTAGGACCTTACCAGGGAAGGAACAATAGGATACAGTTGTTGGCTTAACCCATCAAGAAACCTTCCAAAAGTCCAGCTGATTACAAACGAATTTTTGTAGCTGGTCAATGACCTATTGCGGATCTTCCTGGCTGTAATAAGTCAATGACCAAATTTCTCTTAGCTGCATCCGCACCGCGCCTTTGCTTTTTTGTCGACAAGTGGGTCCGGGTGCATCTAACATTAACACAATGTTTACGCCATTCAACGCTTTGTGAAAGCCTCTCAGTGGGAGGGGACAATTTTTTTACATGCAGTTTTGATGTGAAACATCTTATGGCGCGACTTGGGAGTAAAATCGATTCATGAAAGGGGAAATGACCAAGCGGAAGTGCGAGACGGAAATTGGCCTGTCGCCATCGCTATGCCGCCGCCTAAAACTCCTTAACCACTCAACCGATTCGAATGAAATTTTGTGGGAGGGTATGGTTGGTTGTAACTTGAAGAATAGGATCATTTTGGACCCGATAGGTGGCGCTGTAGTCGATATTCTTAACCACTCAACCGATTCGAATGAAATTTTGTGGGAGGGTATGGTTGGTTGTAACTTGATGAGTAGTATCATTTTGGACCCGATAGGTGGCGCTATTGTCGATCTTCTTAACCACTCAACCGATTTCAATGAAATTTTGTGGGTGGTTATGGTTGGTTGTAACTTGATGAATAGGATCATTTTGGACCCGATAGGTGGCGCTGTTGTCGATCTTTTTAACCACTCAACCGATTTGAATGAAATTTTGTAGGTGGGTATGGTTGGTTGTAACTTGATAAATAGGATCATTTTGGATCCGATAGGTGGCGCTGTTGTCGATCTTCTTAACCACTCAACCGATTTGAATGAAATTTTGTAGGTGGGTATGGTTGGTTGTAACTTGATGGATAGAATAGTTTTGGACCCGATAGGTGGCGCTGTTGTCGATCTTCTTAACCACTCAACCAATTTTAATGAGATTTTGTTGGTTTGTATGTTTGTTGGAAAGATGTATTTTTAAAGTTTTGTCAACTGAATTCTCAAAGTGAATACTTATATGGGAACGCTGGAGTAACTGAAGAAGCTATGTTTTACACACACACTAAACTACTGAATCATTTGACGATATGAAAACAAAATGTAAACAAAAACTCTCGACATAGAAATAGAAAACTTTGGGTTGGATTGTGTTATGAAAACTTTTTAAATTAATGAGCATAGGTAATTATTTTCTGCGCTGAATTAAGATTATAATATTATTAAGATTTGGTTTTTAAATTAAATTTCTTAATGAAATTCAACTACATACAACACAGTTCAATTTAACATTCACAGTTAGCGAGAAAAGTTTCACATCTGGCGTGTGGTCACAAGTACGCTCTCTTTTTTTTTGTTACGTTGCCTCCCTCACCAGCTGAAATTTTGTAGATGTTTGTCGCTGCCTTTCCTGATGAGCACCCAAATTCCTTCTGAGCGATGATCTCCCAATTTTGCATCAACAACGGTGCGTATTTAACGTCGGTTTTAGGCATTTAGTGAATTCCGGTTGAAACAATACTGCTTGTGGTGCGTTTTGCCATCGGCTTATCACGTTTGGTCGAATTGTCGAAGCGATCCTGGGGTGAAGTATGTTTGTTGCGTTGCGACACAAATTCTCAAAATACGATTTTATTTTTCAAAAATGCATAGTTGGTAGTTTGGAGAATTTCTGAGTTTGCTATCAAGTTAGAAATGTTAATATTATCTTGGGAATGCATTTTTTTTACAATTGAACGTTTTCGGTATATGTTCAATTTAGAAAAGTACCGTTATTTGACTCTTTAGCGAAAAACTGGGTAAGCAGCCATGTTAACCTCATACATTTTAGATCAAATATCAATTTTGGCTGGAATCGTTAGAGCCGTTTTCAAGTAAATTTTAATTAAGTAAATTCTTAAAAACGACAATTATTCTATTCCATGTATTCTTGTATAAAAACTGGACGTAGTGGTTTCGGTTCAACCCGCAGAAGATTATAAGCCTTAATTTTTTTGTTAACACTCTGTTAGCCCTTGCCCACGTTGGACAAACATTCGAAGGTATAACTGCAGGGAAAAAGTTCAATAATTACGCCACTTGGATTTGACATAAAGTTTTCGGTTCTTTGCATTCTTCACAAAAATAGAAAGCTCAAAAAAAGAACTTTGGAGCAGGGTTCTATGCGGCAATTGTTGTATATGTTTTCTTACAATTTAACCTGTTTGAGGTAGGAATGAGAGGTTCACTTCTTGTCACTGCAAGAGCAACATACCTTTTGCTAGACAAATTAAGAAAGCTTGTCTGGTAATCAGATATCCGAGTTTTCGTATAGAAGGATTGCTGAAAATAATTCCATTTTTCGACATATTGTTTCAACTTTTCCATTAGCGAATAAAGGCACGAAAAAAAGGTCTACAACTTGGCCCCATCAATGGCAGTGTTTAACAAGCAAAAAAAAATCGTTGACAAAAGACGATATAAATTTAATTAACATTTCAACTCAATGATAAAGCACACACAAAAATTGCCCACGACAACAACACACGTAGAGAAAAAAAGGACAACCGTCATTTGCTACAAAAAACACACTTACCTCATCAGTAAAAGGACACCCGAATGAACTTATTATCTCACCAACAAAAAACGAACAACGCATTCAAGAGTGACCGAGAAAAACATAAATACGTTCTAAACCAAAGTGCCTTTTCATTTTAACGAGCCTACCGTCGTAGAGGCAGGCCAATAGGTACACCATCTCTGCATTAGGCGTTCTTCATAAATTCAAAATACACATGCCCCAGCTACCCTGTCTGGCTATAAAGCGGAAAATAGGAGGCGATCCTTTTACATCGTAATGATGCTGATGGTAACTCATTTAGTCAGAGTATCTCATCTACGAGGTGCGTATTTCATGGTTTACACTGTTTTAGGAGCGTGTATCTCTCTCTCTCTGTTGGGTTATGAAAAACGTTATTAAATGAAAAAAAAACTTTAATGGCAAACCACCGACCGACCACAGGGCCACCATCAAAAGAATGAGGATAGCTGTATCGCACCTCATGGCTAATGGCACTTTCATGTCTTGCTAGAGGAATATTTGCTTCTTCTTTTTGCCGCCCTCGAAATAAAATATCTTGACGCATCTTATCGTTCATTTCGAAGATGAAGTGCGAATTAAACCATTCGGTGGTAAAAAGAAAAAAAAATGACCCAAGATATTCGGGGATTTCTCCAGAATCCGCTGACCTTTTCTCGGCAATAACTGCCGAATACCAGGGGTGGACTCAAGGTTCTGGTGCAGAGATTGGGGCGCGGGTGGGAAGAATATAAATTCCTTATTCCACATTGATTCCCTTTCCGATTCGTAGGAGTACATCAATCCATTCGCTGGACGTCCATGAATTTTTCATGCAACGCTCGTCCATTAAGGATGAACCAACTGACTAGGATCACCTCGAGTTAATTCGAAATCACAAACAAAGCGCCAGCAGGTGGAAAATGAAAATTAGCTCCTTCTAATGGACGCGCATAAAACGAGGGTACTGCGTATTGACAAAGAAGTACTCGCCGACAAAAGGGGATGGAGATGGGGTCGTAAAAATGTTTACTTCCCAGCGGCCATCTTTCGGCACTTGAAATTGGAACGAAAGTGACTGAAAAGTTCTCACCTTCCCTTATGCTGTTTGCCAAGCACTAAACTTGAAATCATCTATCCCTTTGAGACCCTTAAATTGAATAATGGAAAATTATTTCTGCAAGGATATATACCACTGTCCGCATTGAATGTGCAAATGGATTTGGAAAAATGTGTGTGTGTGCGCGCGCGAAGGATTAGAAAAGGCGAAAAGGGTGAAATGGAAAAAATAGGGAGTACACCTGTTATTCTATTTCCTAAGCAAATAAACAGGCACTCGTGCATTCAGGGACATGTGCCGGAAGCATTTATCCGGATACTGCTTTTGTGGCATTTTTTTTATTTTAAAAGGTCGATGGTGGGATTTCTCTATTTATTTGTATCACTTTGAAGTGTTCCTCGAAATGGGGAAAATATTTGCCTTTCAACAATGAATGGATCGAATAGAAAAGACCTATGGGCTGTATGTTAGGCAATCGCGTTCCTTTGGAGCCCTTTCCGAAAGCAAATTGCTAAAGAGAGTTTTTTTTTATATTTTGTTGGATTGTGTGGTTTTTTGACGTCATCTCTGTAGTCATAGATGAGTAAGAAAAATTATTCGAAATTGAAAAAGTGGTATTTTTTCTGCCACTTCAATCTGGAATACAAGTAAAAGGTAGAAGCTTCCTTAATTTACCGAAGGAAGCTTAATCTTATCACCGAGCTCAGTAAAATGTACCGAAGCTGTACAACTGAACAGTCTGTGATCCAAGTATGACAAACGTCTGGAGGTATGACTAAACTGGGAAAGTTTGGGGAGTCAGCACTAAGTTTTCTACCAGATAAAAGTGCCTTCTAATTGCAAAAGGTAAGCTTATGATAAGCCTAGCTGCTGTCGAATAAAAAAAACTGAACTATAATAAATCTAGCGGTACAGATATTTTGCGTAAAGTCGGATCGAGAAGGTTCTTCTAAGAGCTTCATAATTTTTAATAGACTGTTCTGTCTCACAGGTAAGCATGCGACGAGGCTTGGCGTATATTTAAACGATTTCTTTAAAAGCTTAATGGGGAAGGGGAAAAAGGAGAGAATTCAAGCTAAAGCTTCTAAGACACTCTCAAAAAATAAAACTCCATCTTAATAGTAGCGTTTCACTAAAAGGTGATGATTTAACATCTAACGACTATATAACTTTGCTATGCGACATCTAGAATATGGGACAACTCATCCACGATTATTTTTAACCTTTATTTATTCCAAAGGAATACGTTTTAAGAGTAAAAATTCTGCTTTAGCACATATAACGCTGTCAAGCAGGACCATTCAGCCTGGGCGATGAAAGCCAAGGCTTCCGTCCACCTAAACAAAATGAAGTGAATAAATCAATATCCATGCTGAAGTCGAACAAGGCTGCTGGACCGGACAGCTTAACTGCAAAGATTTTCAAGGCAGCGGGAGAGATGGCTTAGAAAAGGGCATACACCAACTCGTCTCCAAGATGTAACGGGATAAAATGCCTGATTTAGAGGGCCCCCACAAAGAACTACTTCGGGCCCCACGTTGGGCGCCAATTTGTAACGGGATTGATTGTGCAGAATGACGATAGAGAATGATAGTTGGCACGCGCAAATGGAATGTACCTCAACCAACTTGGAGGCCCAGGTCCACCCCTGAATATAGCACCACCTAAGTAGGTAAGTAAGATTTTAAGTTTGGTAACTTATGCCACAGGGAATAAGACTATTTCTCTTTGGAAGCTACATACTACACACAACCTTCCCTTCCGCAAAGTACTAATTCTTAAAACATCTATCTACGTAAGCGTCCATTCCGAAGACTCCTTAAAACTACCTCCTCTTGATTACACACCAACAAATCAACCAACTCTCTCCCTAATTGGAGCACATTTCATTGCGAGTCCTTCGCGTACAGAATAAACCTGCTTCCTTACAACATATTCACTACTAATTAATTGAAATACAACACTACCCGCCCTCGATTTTATTTTTACTGCGAGCGCAACAATACACTCGCCCATTGGGTGGGTATATCCTCGTATGGTACAATAGCATCATCATCATCATCATCATGCTAGGCATCATTGAGACTTACGCCCCTTCGATTAGATTGCAAATAAAACAGAATAAAATCTTCGAACGCAATCAAGCATCGGCTAATGAATTCAATTAGCTTAATTATTATTTTCTGCACTAGGTCAGATGGTTTCTTGGAAGGCTGGATGGATGGCTTTAAGTGGCGAAATTTATGCAAAAAGCTATTTACATAGAAAGCGCATTTTCATAGTTCCATTAAAGCACACATTTGATGCTCCAAATTAGCTGGAGTGTGTTTTCAAAATTTGGCATTATAACCCCAGTTGTACTCGTATATCCATAGCTGGAGGATGTAAATGCATGCATGCATGGAGGAGGGCTTCTAAATGGCAATGCATGTAAAGTCAATTAGGGAGAGTAGTGAAAGAACACACAAGGCATACAGCATTCGCATAAGGGTAGGTATATGTTCGCTTTTAATGCTCTTAAAAAAGTCTTAAATGAATTGCTGATGATGATTCAAAGGAGTGCTGCCAAACTAGGTTGACGGTGGAGAGAAAAGTTTGCATAATACGCTCTTTTGACATTCTTTATTTTATATTCTTGGTTGAGAATTTTTCGCCTTTGACGGGAGTTTGAAGCGCCAACTAACTGCACAGTGAGATAGATCAGCTGTACGTCATGTTCGACTTTTGTCAGTCTTCTTAAAAGTTATTGCAATAAGTGGCTTGAAAAATATTTAAGTTGCTTATTTGTTTACAACGTCAGACTGCCACTTTGAATAGACATAGAAAAACTATACCAATCAGTGCATTTTAGTCCTAAGACAACCTCATTTCGTCTGTGCAAAATTTGAGGCATAAATTTGTCAAGTTTTTCTGAACACCCGTCACCTATTTGTACCAAGAATATGCATGGATAGGAAGGATCTGTTCCTGCGATATATACGTGCTTTTTGTCATACTATTGAAATTGATTGTGACTCCAAGGAGGTGTTTGGAATCCCTAAAATGAATAGGTGTGCATTTTTATTTGCTACACAGTCGATGGAAAATTGGGGAGACGTGTAAGCAGTTATAGTTCTTCATGGAGTTATTTTGCACTAACAGACTGAGTGCTGGAAATAAACTTTACTAGATTAGTTGGCTGTTTTAAGCGATACACTTGTAAGCGCCTTATGATACCATAGAGTGGCCAGAAATTCTAGACCAGCGATGCCGATAGGGACTTTTTGCTGCGTACAAGTTTTACCTTTGAGAAACTGCCACTCACCGATACGTGGTTAGCCCCGAAAGGTATAATCGAAACAGTCTATGTACTTAAGGGTCTTTCATTAAGAGCTTCCTATCCTTAAACTTAAATAGAACAAACTGCGTGTGAGATATCAACAAAATTGCTTCTTTGTTTAAATGGCCTATCGATGCCATTATCATTTAAAAATGATTTCCTGGGTGGCGCGCATCCGAAATGCCCGGTTTTCAATGACACTAGCGCATAAATCAGGCTGAATTTGACCTGCGACTTCAGAAAACCCCACAAGAAAAAGTCTAACAGCGTCAAATCGCATGATCTCGGTGGCCAGCTTTAGTTCACCCCCACGTGATATGACCATGCCCTCGAATAGCTCGTGCCGAATTTCCATAAAGCTCAGTTTACAACTGCTCTAGAGCTAATTCAGCTAAAAACACGTCCTTGTCTTTGGTCGTTTACCTTCAGTTCCAGGGTCAGTTGAATTTTTTTTGAAGGGGTGCAGGCCTAAGCCACGATGTAAAATTTTAATGCTTTTACATCAGGGGTCGAATAACCGCACCCGTGAGGGAGCAATACGTCACTGAATTTTGTTGATTTTAAATGCAAAACAATAACAAATTCAGTCACGTATTACTCGATCACGGATGCGGTAATTCAACCCCAGTCTCCCGAAAACTCCTATTGTAACAGTCATTATACAAATACTTACGAATTATATATTTTATTTTATTATTATCATTTCAATGCTACCATTTTGTACGTTAACCTTATTCTATAATTAAAAATGCAAAACAAAAAAAACATGAATTCAAATCTGTAAAAATAATTTTAAAAAAGTAAAAATGTAACGTGTAGCTCCTTTATACACAAAATAGAACTAACGCAACGGAAGAATAAAAAAACACACAAAAGCGACCGTTACTATTTTGGGTATAAAAGGCCCACACAAATTAGTCTAAGTCGCAGTCTGATCAATAAACTAGTGAACTGAACACACAACTAAAAGTTGGAGTCTTTTCATTTTCTTTACTATCAGTTGCTCATCCCAGTAGACAGGCTGAACAATTTCTTGGTCGCCTGGCTCTGTCCATCATCGTCGCTGCTTAGACCAACGGGAATATTTTTCGCCACGTAGAACAGTAGACAGACTGAACAACTTGTTGGTCGTCTGGCTCTGATCTATTCGATCGCCGTTCTCCGGGAAATCTTCGTGTGCATTCCACAAACGGAAGCTCCGCACCCCACACACACACCCCGCAAGCATCTCACACGCTTCACTATATCATATCAGCAAAGGATATAAATTACGCATCAGCTTACTTTACAATTTGAAGTTGAATTTTTGTAATTTAAAACTCGAGGAAGGTGATCCTGCCATCCTGGGTGTCCAAGTAACAATCTGACTTCGGTAAGGTCCTGATTTGAAATTTATGTGGGCAAAAACTTCGATAGAGCTTCTAAAGTAATTTTCTTGCCGAAGTAGAGCAATTTCGAAATACAGTGGAAGTCACTTATAACGACCTCGCTTATAACGACCAGTTGCTTATAACGTCCACTTTCAATCATTTGGTTAGTTCATTATATTTTAAGCTATTTTACCGTCGGATAAAACGTCGGCGACTCATCGTATATAACGAAATGTTGGATATAACGACCATTTTTTGGGAAAAAAATTGTCTGTTAAATATTATGACAGTTTATTTGATGTATCGCCGTGAAAGCTGCTTTTAAATGAGTTGTGATTTACGCGTCTTTAACAAAAAAATTAGCATTTTATGTGATTTTGTTTATTCCTGAATATTTGTGGAAGCCAGATATGGCATGCGGATATAGCGACCGCCGGTTATAACCACCTTATTTCATCGGTCCCTTCACTGTAGTTACAAGCGACTTCAACTGTAATTGCTTTGGAAAATCACTTCAATGAGACCTTTGCAAGGTATATTCACAGGCCTTATAGAGGAATATGGAAATAAGTTTCAGTAAGATCCTATTAGACCTGTGAAAATCTATTGTAAGATAGTTGTTTCGATAAAGCTTTTGTTGGGAGCGCTTTCGAGGAGCTTCTTTAGAGCTTCCGACCGGAGGCAATGAACTGCTTGCATTCGTCTCTTACGAGTCACACTTGCTTAGTGAACGCAAACCATGAATGCACGAATGAGAATGAATGTCATTCGGGGAGACTTGTCTACGTGTGTTTTGTACCAGTCTTGTGTACCACATAAGTCTCCCGCATAGAAAGTGTGAGGGACATCCCACTCTTAATGATGTCGTTGCAGAATGTAACACATTAGTGCTATTTATGATTTAAGACTACTACGACCTTTTCACCAATCTTAACAGCTCGCGCAAGACTTTCGGCATTTGAATTTTTTTTTTGTTAAACCTACCTACATGCTGCCAAAAGTGCCCTAAAGATCAGCCAAAAGCTTACACTTGGATTTTACGTAAAAACGCTGTCATTTATGACTATATGGACTTTGACAGACCATTCTCCTGGCTCCGTAGGGATTAATGGAACACCAATGGACCCACGAAAAGAAAATCAATCTACACAGGTGGATCAAAGATTGACTGTGGAACCGGTGCCGGTATATTCTCGGAGGAATTAAATAAACATTGCTCAACCAGACTACCTGATATAAGTAGTGTCTTCCAAGCGAAGTCGTGGAAGCCGCCCGTAGGTCGTCAATGTCGACAATATCTCGCAGCGGCATCACTATCTTCATGGACAGCCAGGCGGCTATAAAAGCAGTTTCTGCGCATGAAATAAAATCCAAACTTGTCCATCGTTGCTGCGAAGAGCTCAAGGTTCTTTTCTCGTGGTACAAAACGATCTCTGCTTGGATTTTGGACACAGAGACGAAAACGGCAATCAGAGGGCGCGTGAACTGGCGAGAATTGGGTCCTCAATGGACCGAGGCATAGCACTTCAGTCGATCAAGCCACCGCTTTACTAGAGACCGGGTGGAAAACAAAATTTGTATGAAAACGAAAGGTGGAAAGAATTTACTACCTGTGAAATATCACGGATGCTTTGGCCAAAACTGCTCTAACTGGTCATAACTTCATTAGAAACCACACAATGAAGCTTATCTTAAAGATGACGACATACCTATGTAGAGGCTGTGGAGACAAAGAAGTCCACGAGGGTACACCTCACTTCCTTTGTCGTTGTCCGAGTCTCGGTCACTTGAGGAAAAGAACACTTGGAAGCTATTATTTCTAAGATGTACAAGAACTTTCTGATGTCACTCTGTTTGATCTTTACAGGCTTTTGAGGACATCGGGGTGGCTGAACAGCGTCTGGTAACCACAAAAAGGAAAGGAATGAAGACAACCGATGCAACACCAACGGTTAACCTCAAAAATGGGCATCACATTAAGGAAACACCCTGCTTGACCTACCCGTTTACCTAGCCTAACTCTGTTACATCGCAGTCGACTTCAACTTCAACACCATAGAAACCCTCGTATTCATCGAACAAGGAACATTTTATTGCAATAGGTTCATCCCCGGAGGATAAAACCATTGCACAACCGCGTATAGATACATTTATAGTAAAACTGTTCATTAACTTCCTGCAAATTGCACCAGTAGTCCTAGTCAGTAGATGGAAATAAATGCACCCTTTGGAGTGTTTTATTCAATAAATTAATTAATTCAACAAACTTTCTCATTACACATAAAACGGGCGCCAACTACTAGAGGAACAAAAAAAAAAAAACACTTCCAACTCATTCATTAATTTTTGTCCTTCCGCCTTTGTTGATGGGATGCGGTTGAGGAAAAAGGACAATATCCCAGAACTGAAGTACTCTGACAACCCTTTCATACAACATTACAGAAGTTTTAAGTATTGTTTTAACACAGTTTTTCGGTTTTCCTCACTTCATTTAACTCGCACTCTCTCCCCGAAAATCTACCCCATTAGTGGTTGAGCTTAATGGCATTTGAAAGTTTTGACGTATACAGTAGTAATTAACGGCGAACAATGTGTCCGAGTGAATTCCCATCCACTGGCATAAATTTCCATCTGTCCCCAAGTCCCACAAGTCGTATATAGAGCCCATCCTACTTAGTGTAACTACTTGTGTCAGCAAAAATACACCAACACACACAAACACACTTGGGTGAGTGCAGTGGGACACGCTGTTCCTTTTTCTATTTGAATGCTGCAGGTCGGTCAAAACGAAATTGCACGGTTTTATCGTGTGTTGCCGTCACTATGCAAAATGGATTATTCACACCAAGCAAATTATGCACATTATATCCTTTCGTCCGTTTTGCCTGCAAGGACAGCTCCGCATACCTCCACCTACTGAATTTGAAATAAAACTTTCAATGGCCCGCAACTAGCCCTAATGACTTGCAATTTGCATAAGTGTAGTAGTGGGCGGATATGGAAAAGTCCTCCAGTCCTGTGAAAACGTTAAAAAATAAATCCACCCAATCTGCCAGTGGGAAAAGTAAAACGTCACCAACGTACATGGAACTTTTGATTTTTCTACTGTGCGCCGGCGATGGTGTTTTTTTTCGGTTTTCTGTCCTGCATCCAGGATAAGAGCACGATAAGTGCATGTGTGCTGCTGATGATGTGGAAACTTTTATTATTTTTTCTAGGGGTTTTTGTTTCTTGTTTGTCTTTCTGTTGAATATTCACCGCCATGGCATTGTGGTTGCCGCCAAAGCCAGTGCTATTCAACGGTACGGCGAAAGGAAAAGCGATATTTTTTTTGGTATAGTCCTTGCTTCCTTTTTAGATGAATGCATAAGTCATAAATCTCTGCGGTGTCTCCCCATTTGGTCATGTATACACATGCACAACAAAAGGCATTTGGCAAGGACACAGTGCATAAACAGGGCTCGTTTTTTTTTGTTCGATGTAAGGGAGGAAAAAAAAAAAACAGCGGAAATGTTGTAGAAGTTTCCTGTTTTGGGGAACTGTAAACGGCGGAGCAGCACCATTGTGGCTATGATTAATTGTTTTGTGCCTTCTTTTTTCGGGTTTGTCATTAAAAAGAAAACAAAAGCAAAGGAGTTTAGTTCGGTTTTTTCCTTGTGCGCTTTGTTGCCTTTTAGGGAGGATTTTGTTCATTCAAAAAGTGCTTCAGTTGGTGGATTTTTGTAGCAGCACTTGAGTGGTACACGACATTTTTAAGTCAAAAGAAGAAGATGTCACTGTCAGGGCATTTAAAGTACCTAACTAGTAATCGGTGTTTTGGAGGGAACACTTCTTATCGCTCATCGGGTAGTAATTGAAAACGATGAAACGAAAAAGCGACAGATCGGTGGGCTGTTATTCCAAAGGCAGGGGTAGCGAGCGTTGTGAGGCAGTTATTCCAAGAATAAAATTTAAAACAGAAAAAGTCCCAATGAAACGTAAAAGCGACAGATCCGAACTTAATTGAAACAAAAGAGCGACAGGAAACGACATTATCGGGCAACTCAGGCAAAATGTGAGGTTTGTTGGGCAGTTATTCCAAACTACAATGAAACGAAAGAAGCAACAGAAGAGCGTGTCTTCTAAGCATGAGTTCGGGAAGTACGAGACATGGTGATTAGGAATGAAAAAAACGACAGACTCGAAGCATGAAACTAAAAGAGAAGGGGTAACGCCCAGAGCGTTGAAACTTCGTAAAGACTTTCCACTAAGAAAATATGGAACTTCTGACACAGCTTCCGAATTCAGCAATTTAAATTCGGCATGAAAGTGGAGATTGCTTCCATTTATAAGCGCATAGTTTTCCTAGGGTCCTAACTGACCCGTTGGCAACTATTAATTTGTTTTTTTTTTTTTTTTTTTTTTTTTTTTTTTTTATAAAAAGGGGATTCCAAATCCTGGAGCACTCAGACCAGATTACCCGTCCATTGTACTAATTAATTTGTTTACCTCGCTTAGTCTTTGCTTTTTAAAAAGGGAACTACCAAAGGCCATCGAGCCCCTGTAATTGTGAAGGCCAAATTCTTATTATGGAGTCCTTTTCAGATTCCCAAAGCTTCAAAAACAAACCCATTATGTAAAGAAATTCAAACAAGGACCTTTCACTTCTTTGGATCCCCAAAAACATACCCGCCTTTCCTTATGGGTGCTGGAAACAAAACAATTAAGAGCCTCCCTCCACCTTCTTTTGCGTTAACAAACAAATAATAATTCTAACGTTTAAAGTACAAGCTAACAACCTTCAACTGGGTATCCCTCCGACACGATGGATTCACTCACAGTCCCACCCTAACCTCATTTTATGTTAACATCTATATTTATTTCGCTAAAGTTAATAGCAGACATTATGCGCGGCCTAAGGCTCTGCCGATGCCGACTTGCCCTCGCACCAAACAATCCATGTACGTATATTCTCTGGGAGGAGAAATATTTGAATTTTAAAACAAGCAACGCCAACCAACACCGGTATATCGCTCAAGGATACACTTTCGTACAACCAAATGGAATCTATTTCATAATTTTTGGAAACAGAAAACGAATTTACTACCCATGTTCTCGCGTGCACTTAATTTCAATTACGAATAACAACATCTCAGTTGAATGGCGCAGCCCTGTGCAGGACCCACCACAGCACGCACTTCGTCGCAAGATAAACGATCCTGTGGGTTATGGCGATGGGTATACTCATTTTTTTTTTTGTTTGTTTCTTCAGATCGTTGGGGTGTTGTACTTCATAATTTAATGTCCACACACAAGATAGACATCCGCCTTGTACGACGTACACAATAAAGTTGAATAAATACGCTTGTAATGAAGATGAAAATTGTTCCTTCCTAAAAATGGTGGTCGGACTTGGCGGGCGGGGTGGTACGCAGTACGCACCTTTTTATCACCGCATTTGCAAGTGACATTGAATTTGCATGTGAATTACGTCGTAAACGAATGGAGAGGCAGCCCTCCTTGAGGAATATATACAAACATTCACACGCGAACCATTGAATGGGGGTGGGGTAATAACGATATTTCCTATACTTCTTTTTTTTTTTTCGCAACCCCACCACCCTGTTACACCCCATCGAACCCATCTCTGAGGGGGGACATAATAATATGCAAACGTTATTATGATGGATTCTTTGTGTTGGGATACTAATCCAAATGGATGAAGGAAGAGCCACAACATATTTCCTTTGTTACAGCTGTGGGTAGGGTCTGTCATCTGTGTTTTGGTTTGGGTTGGTTTTGGTATATGGGTTCTGTCGAACGATAGAGGTGGGCGTTGAATCATGAAACGTTGTTGTTAGTGGTACTTTTTAAAACCAAAAAGATGGGAAACATCTTTGGCGCAGTTTGTCAAGTACATTTAGTTCATCCATTTTGCAATGAAGATCATTTGTTTGACAGCAGTGTGAAATATGCCGAATGGATGACAATTGGTCTATTCGCGTACTTTCCCGAGCTAAGCATTAAAAATATGACAAACTTAAAAAATTGAGGGAAACTCTCTCAGAGAGCGAAAAATATTCGCCAAGGTATGTGTATAGATTTCGAGCTACATTTGCCATATACGTATATTCAGGATCTGAAAACAATTTTAAACACATCTTCTCTACATATATAAAACTGTAGAATAAAAAATGCCTGACCGCACATCACGCAGAAACTACTGGACGGATTTTGATGAAACTTGGCATAGTGATTGCTTATGTTCTGGGTCGGGCTTTAGGATACTTTTTAACCCGGAATATAACTTGGTTTTTACAAAATAGTAAAAAAAAAACGGATATATGTAAGGAAAATTCTGTTTATGAAGACCTAGCTCAGTAATGGCTTATCGGATTGAAAAATAAAGGAATATGTGAATTTAGTAAATTTTCTCCTGTATCACGTAAGATATAAAACATCCTCCTGTTTTATATCTGAGCAGTGTTCAAAACAAGTGTTCAAAACATCGCCCACAATTTTACTTCAGTGGATACCATTGCCAGTAGTCATGCAGCAGTGAGTATCGTTGCAGTAGTGTGTATGTGATTATTATGTGCTCGCTCTAACGTGATCATATGTTTTGCACTTCAATGGGCAGTCGTCTCTTTTCAGCGCATACATTGAGGTTGAACACATTTTCAGCTGTTGTTCATTGGGAAAAGTTTGGAAATGGGCTGGGGTGCGGTTCGTGTGTCAATGTCACGTTGTTTCATTCGTGTTGGTAAGAGGGAACAAATAACAGAACTTTGCGTAAATCTTTTTTTGTGTAGACTTTTTAGTAGGAATTAAAATTATTTTTATTGTCTTTGTTTTTGCTTTATATTGCTTTTAGAAAGATCCAAGGGAGGGAACATATTTATAAAAAAAACGGCGGGTAAAGCAAGGCGAGCACGGGTCAGCTAGTGACCAATAAATATATAACTTACCATTTTTCAACATATGAAATGTTCTTGGAATTCAGTCGACCACCATCAAATTTTCTTTACTTTCGGACAAGAGAAGAACTCGTTGCTCGTTATTTTGGTCATTTTTGATTAGTACGTGTAAATATTGATTTACATTGATTGCGTTCGATTTTAATCGCGTACGCCTAATATTGTCATCTTTTTCAAATCAGTCAGAGGCAGGTTTGCGCGAGCAGATTTCTTGGTCGAAAAACGGACACAACTTGAGCAAGGATTCATCGTGAACGCTGTCTTTCTTCACTAAAAAGACTGTGTACAACAACCTAATTTTAAAAGAAAAAGATCTGCTTTCTCGCACGCTTTTTATTTTCTTGTCGGTGTATACGTGAGAATTAATGGCTGCCGAGTGGAAGAGTTTCAATGACAAATAATTTGTAAACAAATTCATAACAATTAACGTTTAAAAATAAATTATAAGTATGGTTTTTTCACTCAGATTGCTAGTATTTTTAGTTTTGTTTATATTTTTGAATCATATTTTTGACACCAACGTTTAGGCAGCTCCCTGATTTAAACTTCGGGGGTTATTCAAAAAATAAGTTAACAACATACAACTTTCAACTTTCAACATCATGTGAATTTTAGAAAATATTTCCAAATTTACCAAATCTTCTGTCAGGCTTGGTGGCTGTTTTCAATCGCGTTTATTAAGCACCATATTTGTGCAAAATCAAAATATGATTCGAAAGTCTGTAGTCTTATAGCACAAAACGTGAACAGTGTTGAACGATGTTACACAGGAGTCCTAATCGTATTAATATTTTAAATATAATTTCATTAAGATTAGAAAACAAAAGAGATGGTACGTTCTAAAACAAAGCTTTGAAGCCGGGAATATAAAAAGCGTGTTAATATGATTTTACTCTGATTTCAAAAGACTTCAAAGTTTTTTTTTCGTTGGTATTCGCATACTTGGGATAATTTTAGCTGTACCAATATATTTATTGCATTTTGTATATTCTTTTAAACATTTTACTACCATGTATTATTTTGAAATGTGCACTGATTTTTTTGTATAAACCTTTCTAAATTATTAAATTAACAATAAAAAGTGCGCACATACCTTTGGAATACTAAAAATTATTAAAATATGTTTTTTTACTGTTGCGAGCATTTTACATAAAATTAAATAAGCAAAAAACACGCATATTTATGTAGTTTAATTTAAGACCAATAATATAAGTGGAAATTATCAATTTGAGATAATAAACTACTCCATACCCAGTTTTTGGCTAAAAGTCGAATAACGGTACTTTTGAAAAATGGCCTTATCTCGAAAACGGTCAATACGATTGCAACAAAAGTTGATTTTTTTTGTAAGTTCTTCATTCCTAACATGATAGCAAACTCAGTTTTTCTCTTAATTGTCTATAATGGATTTTAGAAAAAAGGGATGTTTTGAGAATTTGGTACTCTCTTGTTTTACCTACATGAAAACGGCTAAAACGATTTTGACCAAAATGCATACTTGGAGTAAAATGGACGTTTTCAACATTATTGCGTCCTTTATTTTCCATTCGAATCACAACTACTAGAAACTCATTTTTAGCAAATATTTTCCACTTCTCCTTTTTTCAACCATATTAATCATGAACCGTAAAATAATTCCAACCAATTGGAGTCTACACCATCAGAAACCCGCACTTCATTTACCACCATTTTTCTGTGATTAATGACTTAAAAGTCTGTTAAATATTGGCAAACTATTATTATATGAAGGTATTTGACGTTTTGACTAAATTTTAACACTTTAATTATTTATCTCATTGTAACTTCTATGATCAAAATAGTTGCTGATATCCTGTGGTGCGGGTAGGTATATCTACACACAAAAGGAAACACATTTTGTGGCGTCAAATCTCAACAAATGAATGTCTTATTATAAATAATGTTTAATCAAATAAAAACTTTGTTTGAAATTTCCTTTTACATTTCCAAACACAAATTAAATCATCTTTCCGAAAAAAATTCGCAATCAAACTCCAATACAAGTAAGTCATCCTTATCAAAAAAAACTTAAAAACAATTTATGAATATCCCCATTAGTATAGATCCTTAATGTGAAACAGCAGACGCATCACCTTGGAGAATTGAATTTTCTGCGTAGGTACCATCATCAACCGTCTCTGTGTCCTGTTCCGTGCGCCCTTTCGTCGATTTTTCAGTTTTCTCCTCGTTTTGCATGTCCTTTGTCAGGCTTTTATGTAATCTTAAAGATAAAAGAAATTGTCTCACAGTATGCCCGAGGAAGTTTAAAAAACAAGGAAACCAAGGAATGCTTTGAACGCTAACAAAATAAAGCAGAGGAAGAAAAAATAAATCAAAGACAACTTTTTTTTCTCCCTTTTGTTAACAAAGTCTCGTCCTTTCTCGAGCAATTCTCTTTATGAAAATTACGCAAATCTAATTTGCGAGCACTTCTAATTTTAATTCAATAAGATCCGTGAAAAGCCATTGAATGAGGCAGTTGCTTATTCAAGTAGACTGCAATTCTATTACAAAAGATTGAATTTCAAGGCGATATCTACTAAAAAAGGGGTAAGAGATGCATCCTTTGCCAAATCATTGTTCAATTGAAATCACATTTTATCAGATATTGCCGCTTCCGTCGGACAGAACAACCCTATATAATATTTTAATCTAAATAATAGCCCGGATAGGGGATAATGTAAGCCGCAACTCCATTTCATCTCATTCGCAAAAAAAATCAATCGAAATAGAATTTGCATTTCCATAATTGAAACTTTAGCATTTCGATTCGCATCCACTTTGACGGTTAAATTTTCTCTTAAATCTCAAAATTGGATTTGGCTATAAAAAAAAATACACAAACAGAGCTAAAAAACTCGTCATAACGCAAATGCGGATGGAAACATGAAACCGCAACATCAAACCGTGCACCAACATAAAAATTGAATTTCCAATTGCTCATCTATAGATACCAATCCGATTTTTTTTTTTGCATTTTCCTATACCCCATTTCGAAACTCAACGAATCTATAGACGGTTGCTTCTGCAAAGGGTGGTTCGATAAATAATACAGAGCAACACAGTTAAAAGTACAGTGCAAGTAAATCGAGATAGCTTTCGCGGCGCGACGGTGGAAAAAAACACGGGTGATAAATTTCAATATTTTATTCCTTAACCGGATTGATTTGAATGTAATTCGATGATTTTCGTGTGCTCGCTACCTATCCGAACAGATGGCTCTTTGGTACAGTTGTCTGTCTCTGTTCCAGTGTTGCCATTCTTTTTACACTGACCGAAACAAATTTTTAAAATTCGGTGGACAGAAATGCAGTTTTTATTTTAGATTTATTGTGTACAGGTGCATTTTGATTAAAATATGTGGAATAAAACAGAGTTAAATATGAAAGATCGAGCAGCTTTCGAAAAGTACGATTGCGGTCTTTCTATTAAACAAATGAGTCAATTATTTAAATTATCGAGGCAAAATTTAAATATTCAAATCAATAAGCACAAAAGGACAAATTCTGTGAAAAATTTACCTCGCACTGGTGTCAAAAGAAAAAGTTATGCCAAGGAAGATAAATATATTTCGAGGGACTTTATTTTTAATGCGGATTTAACTTCCAAAAATCTCGAGCTTAAAATGAAAAAAATGCGCTGAAAACCCAAAAAGCGAGAGAACAATTTGCAAGCGTCTAGCTGAACTTTATTATCGACGAAGACAAATTTTATTTTTCAATTTTCTCTTTAATCTTCATTCCGATCGCATTTTCTCTTCGTGTCAGCCAAATCATCCTCAAGTAGGTAGTTGTTGTGTGCAAACGTTCTCGGGACAAGCTTCTTGGGAAGGTAAGTGTTGTTTTTATCAACAACAGTGCGCCAATGTTTGTCGAAACGACGAAGATTACCTTTTACGTGACTTTAAATATTGGATTTGACTTTTTTACTGCGCATGAATTTGTATATACATTCAGTTGTTTAGGTACTTCTGTTTTAGAATGGCTTAGCGACAGGTTATTCCGAATGAAGAAATAGAGAGGATCTTGGATGAAAAAGCGGTTAGAGAAAGAAAACCCTGAATGACATAGAAATAAAGAAGAGGAACATTTTTACTTATTTTTTTACTTATGGTCCATACACTAAACGGCGCATTACCAAATCATCGTGTGATAAAGTGTATGTTGAGCATTTGCGAGGAGCACAAAGTTGAGCTGTGCAATAGAGTGGAGCCAAAAAACATTTTTTTTGTTTATTGGTATCTAATAGTAAAAAAAGGTGCCTTATAGCTTAAATATATATACATGCAAAATACTATTCGATTTGGATAACGATAACTGTCCGCGCAGATACACTGAAACTTTTATTAACAACTTGGGTTCCAAAAAGAGGACTGAATTTATGACTTAATTGGGAAATGCATCATAAAACTTCTTATTCCGAGAATTCGTTTTTAATTCCTTAACACAATACATCCTTTTTTCATATTCTATTTAGTTTTTCCCAGATTATCGAAGGATTAAAAAAAATCGTAAAATTAAGCCAAAAATCGACCTTTTCGTAATCAAGTGACACGGTGTGCTATAAAATTTAATCACATTTTTTTTAATTTATGTCAAATTAGCCCCTCTTTTTGTTTCATATCAATTAATCATTGTTTTCCATATGTGTTATCGTCTCTTTTACAAATATTAAACTAAACTCTTTAAAAAAAGAACATGCTAAGGCGGGGTACATTTAAATGTGCTATATTTGGTGATTCTTGTGATATAAAAGAAAACGTTATGCCTACTTATGGAGATGCAATAGTTATACCTATGAATGGAGGAGACATCAACTTAAATTCGAATTGAAAACTGTAAACAAAAAAGCCCACCATTCCAGAAGTAGCAACTGTAGTAACTTCCAAAATAGAAAATATATGGCTACCACAACTGTTAAAGAACACATCTCTTTGCTGCAAGAGCCAGGATCCATATAAATGGGATTTGAAGTTCCTTACACTAGTTCTGGCAAAAGAGAACAAATTGCAGTAATGAATTTTCTATTAGATAAAGAGATTCCTCAACTTCATCTTATAGCAAGCGGTTGTGGCGGTACAAATGTAAATACAGGAAAGTACGGCGGTGGTATAAGAATACTTGAGACAGAACTTCAAAAAACACTTCAATGGATAATATTTTTAATACATATGAATACGCTACCTTTAAAACACTTATTTCAACATCTTGATGGATGTAATTCGGGACCAAAGCCTTACACTGGACCTTTGGGGAAAGTACTTGAAACCTGTGAACAATTACCTGTTAAAACATTTCGACGTATAGGTATCGAAGGAAATGTTCTATCAGAAATGGCAAAAAATTTAACTACAGATCCACAGTACTTCCACAAAATTATGTCATGGGCCAACCGCATAATGCATTTATATAAACAACAGTGACACCTTTAGGACTTTAGGACCTTGATGATTTGGCCACGTTTGTTGTTAAGGTCTAAGCGCTATCTTGGTTCTTTGTTAAATTAATCATCGTATTTTAACACAGTTTTGGCCTCCAGATATCTTTCAAAAGAACCTAAGAACGTAATCGATCGTGTCACTCAGAGAGTTGGTTATTTTGCGCATCCTGCTTTTTGCTATGGTAACAGATAACAATAAATACATTAGAGAACTGGCAGATCAGCGCATATAAAAAGTCTTCAATACTCAGGCTGTTTGAAGTGCCGTGGATTTATGCAATACTTTTTTCTATTTCTTACAATTTTTTTTAGAATAAAGATTTAATTTAAGAAAAACACAAAATTATGTATTTTTTTTTTAAAGAATAGGCTATAAACATCTATCTATTAGAATTGAGAAGAATTTTGTGCACACTTTTCGTAAAATATTCGTTGGTCGATTCGATGAATGATTACATTCAATGTATCAAAATATGTAGGGAAAGTACCGTATATAGGTAATTCATGGAAACAAAATCAAAAGGCTTTAACTAACCCAAAAGTATAAAAGTAAACCAATTAGCTTATGCAGCCGAGTTTTATGGACGAAGGAGAGTTATTTTCAGTTCCATGGATCACAAAAAAAAGATTTGTTCGAATGTAAAAGCATAGCTCGTCAAATTTACGCTCCCATTAGTCAGTAAGGATGCTGGCGGCGGCGGGTCTTTAAAGTTTCTGAAGATACCAACTCATGGAACAGTTAACCAGCACAGACTTTAAAAGATCAGTTGTTTCCATTTGACGAAATGATAATCGGACGGTATTTTATTTTCCAATGAAACAAAGCTCTTTGTCACAAAATCTGAATGATGCAAATTTTGCCGGAAATTAAGGTAGAAATACTCTACTGGTCACCCCAAGGAAGGTTCAAGGAAAAATAGCTCTTTCTCTGACTTGGAGCAGAAATGAAACCATTTTTGAAATAACGGTGCTCTGTGATGACGTTCTATAAGAAGTGCTGAAAAAAACTCGTCAAATTCGTTGCCGTTCCAAGACGATTACAGAAAGTTATTGAGGCTGAATCCGGGTATATCTTTTAAATAAATAATAATAATTTTTCTTTTTCAAATTTCAAACAATCTTCCTCCTTTCAGAAAAACTTACTTACAAGGATTTTACTCCCCCAAATGAATTGAAATAAATTTAATTAAAAATAAAAGCTTCTATAAGTTCGGCTATGAATTAAGTAAACAAACAATATTTATTTTTTTTAGTTACAAATCGCAAGTTATGGCTACATTCGTTGGTAGATGACTGAAAGAAGTTGATTATAATACACGAGTTAAGATAAATTTTCCGCTACAGATAGTACTTAAGAATTCAATTTATTTTTAGTGGCAACACTGAAGGTCTGTTGTGTCCTTTACTTTGTGAAAGTAGAAAGTACAAGTAAATTTCTTATGCTTGTCGAAATGAAAAGCGATAGACATATCTATTAATTTTCCCAGTTGCCTTGTTGTTTGCTCGTAAGGACAGTTTGCTGGTGCTATAGAGTTGCAATGGTGGTGTATATTACTCGCAGAAGAATATCAGAAAATGCGGTTTGAAAGGAGTTCTGAGATTCAGTCGATATTGAGTTTCCAAACTTGCGACCAAGACAAAAAGCTAGCCCTTTATGAAGACAATGTTCCTTTCATGTCAGTGTCTGACTTTCCGTGAACCTAGACGATGGAAATAATTGCATAAACTCGCACCACACCACTATTTGTTTCATGTTTCCTTGAGTATAAACACAAAAGTTGATCGATTTCTGTTTCCTGTCAAAGTTGTTGGCATGAAAAAAGGGAGTTCACCAGTTGGAAGTCACGAAGATTTTTCTGTTTTCGATAGCAAAGAACTTTTTTTTTAGTATGGCTGGCATATGGAGAATATAGTCTGTTTAATTAGCATTATTATCGTTTTTCAAAAACCTCCCTTCATTTTATTGAGTATAGTGTATTTAACGACTGTTTCTTGTAAAAACTTCAGCGTAACGCGTGTTGAGGCTTGCTAAGAGCCGCCCGCAACGCTTCTTCAGGCGTGAAAAGGAAAGAAATACGACTTGTGTTTCAGAAACTTTAAAGCTGGAACTCAGTCGTGATGTGGGAATATGCTAAAAATGTAGCAGCAGGGGGTCCACCGAAACCAGGTTAATTTTGAAAGTGGTCTACGGAAAAAAATTGTTTGGGAACTTCTGATTTAGATGAATGAATCATAAATCAGAGTTTTTCATTTCTTTAACATTTCCCGTCTTCACCTTCAGCTTATTCTCTTTTAAATTAAATCCATCCCCTTCTTAATCAATCAACTCCCTTAACAGCCATCGATCTTCAATCGAGTTATCATTTACCAAATCCATCATTCCGTATATTTCTTCGAAGTTTTTTGTGGTTCCGATTGTGGGTCAGTCTTTGAATTTATATCATCATTTTTAACTGGAAATGGAATCTAATAATCAGTGTTGTTTCTGGGTACATCAATATGAAATCGAGTTTTATTCAACTCATCCATCAATTTAAAATATTGCCACAAAGGTGCTTGCTTTACAAATTTGTTTCATCTTTTTCAAATCGGAGTGGTAACTCTTTAATGATTTTTACAAATTTTTCGCAGCTTTCGCTTTACACGTTTTCTAATAAATTCGGCTTCCATCTGCAACCTAAAATTTAAGAGAAGCAATTTCTGTTCATGACTCTATCTTATTCCACTAAAAAACAAAGAAAAAATGAAATAGCAAAAAATAAATAAATTTTACTAACCTTCTTTCCTTTCTGTTGTGATCAAATTATGTTAAATGTAATTGTACTAAAATTGTACCTCCAACCAGCAAATAAACCGGTCAGATTTTATAACGTTTTCAAAAACTGAGTTTTTTTTTCTATCAAGTAACACTTTCAAAAAGAAAAAAATTGCAAATAAGTCAAATAAAGGCATCCATATACAGTTACGTAATTGTTGAACAGACTTCTAAGATGGTATAGGTCTACTCCTTGGTATCCTGCTAAACTTTGGAATTAGTTTGCCCTTTAACTGATTTATGTTTAGACCTGGTAACCGTCATTTGGTTTTACAGAAATTGAAGTGATTTCAAGACTGTCTTCTAGCGGTGCCGGCGTTGAAAAATTTGCCAAATTAATTCCACAAATCCTTTGACAGTCTGTGGCATGGACCCATAGTGGATGACGGAGCGGGGACCGGTATCTATTCAAAATAACTTGAACTAGCCCGTCACGTTAGCCTCGTGAAATACGCTTCCATATACTTGACTAGCTCACCCGTGCTCGCCTTGCTTTACCCGCCGTTTTTAATAAATATGTTCCCTCCCTTGGACCTTTTTAAAAGCAATATAAAGCAAAAACAAAGACAATAAAAACATAATTTTAATTCCTACTAAAAAGTCTGCACAAAGAAGATTTACGCAAAGTTTTGTTATTTGTTCCCTCTTACCAACACGAATGAAACAACGTGACATTGACACACGAACCGCACCCCAGCCCATTTCCAAACTTTTCCCAATGAACAACAGCTGAAAATGTGTTCAACCTCAATGTATGCGCTGAAAAGAGACGACTGCCTATTGAAGTGAAAAAAAAGCGCGCACATAATAATCACACACACACTATTGCAACGATACTCACTGCTGCATGACTACTGATCTGACAGTGGTATCCAGTGGGCGATGTTTTGAACACTTGTTTTGAACATTGCTCAGCTTCAGGACCACGCAGGAGGATGTTTTATATCTTACGTGATTCAGGAGAAAATTTACTAAATTCACATATTTTTTTATTTTTCAATCCGATAAGCCATTACTGAGCTAGGTCTTCATAAACAGAATTTTCCTTACATATATCCGTTTTTTTTTTTACTATTTTGTAAAAACCAAGTTATATTTCGGGTTAAAAAGTATCCTAAAGCCCGACCCAGAACATAAGCAATCTCTATGCCAAGTTTCATAAAAATCCGTTCAGTAGTCTCTGCGTGATGCGCGGTCAGGCATTTTTCATTCTACAGTTTTATTATATGTAGAGATAGATAAGAAGAGAAGAGAAGAAGAGGAGAAGAGAAGAGAAGAGAAGAGATAGAGATTAAGAGTCAGGTGAATGAAAGAGGCATGGAACAAACATCACAACATCATTGGCACCGGAATGTTAGCTCAAGCTCAAGTAAGTGTTCATCTAAAAATTAAATAATGCTGACTTTTGAGCGAGGACGCATAGGGAAAGGATGCAACTAAAAGACGAACTTTTTTACAAAGAGAAATGCTAGAATAGCTTGCTTACAAATAGATGACAGCAAAACACCTGAAATGGAGTACTGTGGAACCATGTAGACATGTAGACTTGCTCCACTCCAAGAAGGGTTACAAGCATTAATCTAGGAACATTAAAGTCTGTGGTTGCGTTGTCAACAGCACATGGTAATTTCGGCCATCATTTAAGGAAGACGGGCCTTAGAGACGACGCGATATCTGTAAGCTTTGCCTGGAGGAGTCTGAGACAGCGGCAAATATAGTAAATACATATGTCAATTTAAAAAAGGACCAAAATTCCTTCACGTTTATATCATCTTCATTTCAGCTGCAATACATCCAGTTACAAACCATATAAGTGCGGATCAAAATTAAGTCTGTGGATGGCCATATCTCTACTTTGTTTTCCCATTTGGAAGCAGATCTTTCACATTACAGTGCTTTCCACAAAACATTCTCCAGCTCACTACGTCAAACAAAGCAACCCCTCGGCCACCAACTTAAGGTTCGCGAACTCCCCTTCGAATCATAAAGAAATGGATGATACATTAAAGCCACCACCAACATTAAGCACCATTGAGTCTTGAGCGAATATCATAAAAACCTCAGAATCACAGCTTTTTATTTCCACATTAAATTCCCCATTAAGCGAGCACAAAAAAAAAACTGGAATCCTCCTCTCAGCGACTCATACAACGATCATACAATCTCATCGCATCGCACTCATTGTGCTCAAAATTTATCAGCCATAACCACACAGCCAGACAATGAGAGAACTAAAGCCTGGCATTATACGATTCAGATCTGATATAAATATTTAAATTCCTGTTTGCAGATAATCGACTTCAAGCTTCATTGAGATGGGAATGGGGTGCGTTTTTTGCTTTTCTTGTTCGCCCATTTATTTGACATCTCGGTACGTTCTGCGTTGCGTACCTACTCATGAATCAATGAGAGCCGCACAGACACGGAAACGGAATACTTATTATTTTCGCATGAATCCTTAGAACATGCTACTCGAAGTAGTTGTTTTGGGGGGGTTTTTTGAGGGTGCTGCAATAAAACGTAAAAGTGTCATTTCGCAGTCAGTTAAGCAATTTCAAAGAGTAACGAAATCATAACCATAAAATGATATGACTCAACTTGAATGGAACGTGCATACTCTGTATATGAAGAGGAGCATGTCGCAGGATGCAAAGAAGTTGGCCCGATAGCAAGCAGAAGAACGTGCGCCGGCAATATGCAATTTTGCTATCGAAAAAACTGTAAAACCATATGAATGCAAAGGAGAGAAGTATCGAAGTGATTGTCCTTTATATTTGGTTGTACAAATTTTTATTTGTTCCAATAAAAGGGAAGCTACCACACGGTCCTGAGCGACAGGACCTCAGAAACATTTGGGACCTTTTTGTTGGCACGACTCGACGTTTGTTTTTGATTCGAAGGACTTCATTGGTGAGTTTATTTTTTATGTGTGAATCGAGATAGCGTATGGTTTGGAAGTATGCATCAAATGTTATTGAGTTGTTACCTACCTTGGAGGGAATCTGCACTAGTTGCCTCTCTTAATGAGGTTGGGTTTTATATCGAAAATCAATAAAGATTGCTGGATAACCTCCTAGCCATTTGCATAGACGGTTTACAACATTACAACAATAGCTATCCACCCACTTTTGATGGAATTATAGCATTTTCGAACAACATTTTTTCACCAAACTCGATTAATAAGTGGTTAAAATATATCTGCAGGAGGAGGAGGTTCAAAACATCTGGTGATGCTACTAGTCAGGTTCTGAGTAGCATCATCGACCTTCCGTCGCGTTCTGAGTTTATGAGGAGTTTCGACAGACCTATCAAGTTCTTCGCTTAATCGTATCCGGTTAATTTTTCGCGCATTTTTCCTCTTCTGCAAAGCAATGGATTCGCATCGGATTCAAAAATGGATTTACCTTTGATCATACAAGGACACTACCGGCAGAAATCTGCAGTTTGTAATTGACTTGGAGTATTGGTTAGATAGCGTCAAGTCAATCACCTGGCTGGCTGCCAACATCATTAATGAGTCAGATGATAGTAACAATTCTAAGAAATGGTTTCAAGGTACGTTTCATTTGCTGCTGCCCCAGACTGTATTATGAGCATAAGCACAAGCGCACGAGTAATCACATTTGCCGAGAATCACAGTACTCTATGAGTTCGACAATAGCCTTGGAGCAAGTCATGGAGAAAATAACCTGACGCAACAACGAAGGTTTTCCAGTCTTCATACGTCTAACACCTCCTAAGCCACTTATTGGCGTTCTTACGGAACACTTTCCATTCGGCAAGCATGTTAATGTGCTGATGGTCTTAAGTGACACCACTGTCTGCGACGCTTGTGGAGAGGGCGAAGATACCTCGCATCACTTTCTGCTTTTGGTCGGAGCAGATGGAAGGTCTTCGGTCCTGATGTGATAAGTGCTGATACTCATCTCTGAAGTGCATTCTCAAATTTCTAATCAAGTGCAGAAAATTCTATTAAAATGGGTGATACTGGAGGTACTTCTTGGTAGTATAATGGACCAGATGAGTCTGAGTGCTCCAGTGAAGCTTGTCCTACCTCTACAAAAAAAAAAACTGAAGACCCTAGTGGAAGCACAGCAAATGCTGCGAACTCCCCTTCTCACCTAACCTACATATATTTTTTGTTTGGTAGGGAATGCCCAGTTATCCGACAAACGTTTCCTTAGAACTTCAAATTAGTTCAGAAATTTTTTTTAGCACATCTTTAGAATATAAAATTAAATATTTGAATGTTCGAACGGGCACTCAACTGGTGTCCATTTAATGTGTTTTCCGACTGCTAAACCCTCCAAATTTTCGAACTTTTTCTGCAGCTGTTTTAATTGGCGACCGATAAATTCAAAAATAATAAGAAATATCCACAAGACCCACTGCTTTGCAAAAAGATGACAGGGGGCTTAAATAAATTTAATTTTTGAATTTTTTCATCTAACTTGCTCAGGGAAGATCTAAAAGTGCTATCAAAAAACAGAATCAAACCATCAGTGTAAGGACAGATGGAAATAAAATCACTTGTACAAAATGTAATTCAGAGCGCTATCAATTTGCAAAAAGTAAAGGACTAATGATGATACCTATTCGTACACCAGATGTTGTTTTAATGCAATGATGGTTCAAATAATTTCAAAAAGATTAACAGCCGTCGGAAGCAGTTGGCATTATAATGTGAGTAGTTCTTGTCTTTTTGGGGTTTCAGACGCAACTTAATTGTTTTTGGCGAAATAGGTTTCTTCTGTTCGGTATGACTACTCTTAGGCAATTAACACCAGAAAGTGGTCAGGCACTCGAAGAAACAATGGTCAAGTACAACAATATTTCAGGTTTTGCACTGTAGAATTTATAGATCTTGTTTTTGTGAATAACAGATTGACAGCAGCACTATTTACAGCCAGTAAATAAATTTAGACCTAGATGATGAAATGCATACTGATGTGCTACCAAACATACGTCGACATTTGCTATAATCCTCCAATCTGTTTCACAAGTGGACTGCTTTTGAAACTCTTCTTGCTGTAAATTTTTCTGGGCCAATCTATTCGCCATTATATTAAACAAGTAACAAAAAGATCCAGTTCTTTGTTCAACCATTTCAAAAATATAATATAGTACTGGAAAAAATGAAAGCAGAAGAACGTAGGTTAGGTTAGGTTAGGTTGATGGGGGTTGTGAGATCGTCACAATAGACCAGGCACCATTTTGGGGCCATCGCCACTCCCTGGGAACCATTACGGCTAAAAGACCTTAACCAAATCACCCAAGCATTCGATTTCCCTACAGAATTTGAGTATGTTCTCAAGACTATTTGAGGAGCCAACCTCTTCCAAGTTATTAAAGAAGTACATGCCGAGATGCTTTCTTCTACTCCGAACAATTGCTTGACATTCACAAAGAAGGTGTGAGATGTCTTCCGTGACCTGTAGGTCCTCACAGTACCTGCACGTATCCGTATTAGCTAAGCCTCGTCTCATGGCATACTTCCTGAGAAGACAGTGCCCAGAGAGTATTCCTATCGTTGTTCTCAACTTAGTTCTGCTGAAATTGATTAATTTTTCAGACTTCCTCCGATTTAAAACAGGCCACAGTGCCTTTGAAACCTTATGCCCTTCTAATTGTGACCACCTTGTGTTTGCTTTATTGAAGTCTTTTTCAAAAAGAATTCTCCTGGCCACAGCCATGGGTGGTCTTATACCTTCGATCGTTGTATCAAGTGGGAGCCCACCTCCTTCCTTGGCCAGAACGTCTGCCTTTTCGTTACCGTCAATATCACAATGCCCAGGTACCCAACACAGTCTAACACGGTTCTGCGAGCACAATGCCTTGAGCACTGTGCGACAATTCCTGACTAGCTCAGACTCGATGGTTTGTGATTCTAGTGCTTTAAGTGCAGCCTGACTGTCAATGAAGATGACGATATTCTTATTGGATATCGATCTCATCTCAAGTACCTCCGCGGCCTTAAGCACTGCCAGAACCTCTGCCTGAAAAACATTGCATGTGTCCGGAAGCCTCAGGGCCATTTGTAGGTCGAACTTGCTGGAGTATATACCTGACTCTGTGCCCTCGCTAGTTTTGGAGCCGTCAGTGTATACTGAGACCTCGTTTTCCCTCTGAAGAAGAACTTACTTGTTGTGGTGACGGATAAGACGACCGATCAAAATAAAAGAGCACGCTTGGTTGTTAAACGACAACTGACTTTGTTGTCTAATATTAAAACTAACTTAGCCTAAACTTACATGCTATGCTTACCAATACAACTAGACTAATTATCTAATACTTCATTATAATTCCATATATAACACTTGTGTTAGAGGGAAACATTAAATTCGATGAAGATTTAAGAAAAATAGATGAAAACTTAACCAAAAGAAAGTGTTAAGTATATGCAATTTGAAGACCCCCAGCATTAAATTGTAATTTCTCACGGAGAAAATTTGTGTGGAGGGTGATGAACTGTATTGATTTTGATATGGGACAGAAGCCCCCAATACATAAGCAAACATACGTTGTGAAAAAACCCCTCCTTCAAATATCATCTCCAGCAAAAGTATTAAAACTTCTTAAGGCTGCTTAACCCCCTTCAACATGTCACCTTCAGCCAGATTTTTAGAAGACCCCCAACATAAACCATCCAAGGATAATTGAAAATTTCAATTAAGCGAAAACGATCCACACCATGTCGGGGAATAACCGCAACTATTTCACTCAACCTGATCCCCAGATCTCCCTTTTCCACTGCGAAGAAAAATAGTTTCACAACATACACACATGCACGCCGAAAGTTAAAGGATAATTTGGTAAACATACAAGGCCAGACGGCAGAGAGCTTGCTTTCCATAGCTGCAGATAAAACACGAAAAATCCCCAAAAAACCACACGAAGTTGCAAATTTACGCCACTGGCAAGTGTTAAAAATGCTTAAGAATCTACTCCACACACACACATATACAACACGGAAGCAAAAGAATAAACTTTGAGAGCAGTTTTTCCTTATTCGTGTGTTTGATGGGGCCATGGCAAATGGAAAAGTTTTGAGACCCATCCTTTGATGTTGTGTGTCATCACCTCAGGAGGATTAAACACGAACGGATTTTTCGAGACACATCCTTTTGGTTATAGTAATCTCATTATATCTGAAGGGTACCGTAGATTTTTCACACAGCTATCAATCTTCCTTGTCTGGCTCTCGCTTGGGGTTATACATCCAGCTAAACCCCTTTGCAGACAAAGAACGACTACAAAAAAAAAATAGTATCCTTTCACAATTTGTCCTTAAAACGTTCTTTGTCCAAGCACACACACCGCACAAAGTCTCATTTGACGAAGGATATTTCTCTTTGCGTATCACCAAAGGAATTTTCCTCGTTTTTTTTCCCTTTGCCCCATCGTGAAATAGTTTTTGCTGGTGAAATAAAAGTAAAATGGACGAGGATGACTTCTGGTGCAGGATTTCGTTCATAAATTTCTCACTGGACGCTAGATATTGTTAGTGCGAAAGGGGATCCCACTACACCAGCCATGTTATAACATTCTGTTGGGATGACAGCAAAGAATAATACGTTGGCGAACGAGCACGAATAATAAAAGAAATCCTTTGGTCCTGGTCCTTGAATGGGAAAGGTTTTATGTTGACTTTTAATTTGTTGCATTTAGGAGGTGATTTATTGGGTCGTTCCGTTGGATGAGCCTGCGGAATTAAGAGAGAAATTGTCCAGAATTGAATAAATAGAATGTCCTTGCCGGAGTGACAATATAGACGGAAATTTAGCCGTAACGTAATTGGATGGGATCGGTATACATGTTTGATTTATTTCTAGTGCCGGCCGTCGTGTATCAATCAATGGCCAGTCACTCGACAGGGCAAAGCAAGCCACAGGGCGGCTGCTAATTAAATTAGAAATTCACAACTGCAAACACTCCTCGCCAGATGGCTTCGTCGGAGTATAAATACTTGATAAATGTGAATGTGACGACTTCGTGCTGCGTGCGCTCTTATCGCAAGCTTCACATAAGCCTTCAGGTTTTTTCACCATGAATTATTGCTTGCAAAGCTACATTGTTACCCGGTGGCCTAGAGACCCACACCCGTTGACGCTTTGTGTGACGTAATTACGCCACAGGCATTTATTGCTGCAGAAGCATATTCCGGTACCGGTGGTGCACTGCTACACACTCGTGCTCTCTTCAGTCGAGCCAACCGGAGATTATTTCCAACACTCTTGCTGGGGAAGTAACAAGGAAACAGGAAAAGGGGGGTCGCCAGGCACTGCTATTCAAACGCCTTTGGAAATCCTGTTGACACACGCACATGCACTCGTACCGCACCATTATAAAGGCAGAGCTTTAAACACTCGAGTTTCCGTTCTCACCGATGCTCTGGGGCTTGTGGATGAAAATAAATGCCACCGGAATGGCGTATTGCATGCACCAGAAGTGGCAGACAGTAGCACTCACAGGGTTAGGTACTACCTTTTGTGAGCTACTTTGACACATTGGCTACGGATTTAAACATCTTCACAGATGGGTTTTAAGTCGAATGGGAGCCTTTCTTATATAAATATGAAGGAAGCTCGATGCTTGAGGGGAAAGCGTCATATGGCAGAAGAAGAGTTCTTTTTATAAAATTGCGTCTTTGGGAAAAAGAAGCGGCGATTGACGAGTTCAGTTGACTTTTAATGCGAAGCTGAGGAAGTCAAAAATCCCAACCTCCTTCAAACTAAAACCGTCTATTTTGACATCCTACCAATTTTGTTGATCATTTTTATTGATGGGGTACGCTTGATGCCTCCGTTTTGTTTCGGCGACAGCCCCACGTGGCTTTAAAGTCTATTAAAAGTGAGTTTCGTTTTGAAAGTTTTGGGTGTCTTTTTTACGGAAACAAACATCGTAAACAGCAAATCTCTTCAAATAGTAACGAAAATTTAATTTGCTTACAGTCCAGCAAAGAGAGAAAAGGAAATCGATCAAGATCCACGGAAAATTTTACTTTCCTACGCTCTGAACACTAAAAGTCGAACCGCATTCTGTTGATGAATAATAAATAATAAATAAATAATAAATCAAGTCAAAAGTATAGATGACTGTTTGTTGTGAAAATATTTTAAGTTAAGTTAAAGCTAATGGGCACATTTAGTCACTTTGACAGTTTGCTGTGAATACTACGTGGTTATTTTTAAAACGAACTAACATTACAGATAGAAGAGCTGAGAGTTTTCGAAACAGGATTTGATTTTAAAACTTGCTGGGAAAGTGTATAGTCAATATTTTTGGGAGCAAGGAAATGTAAAATATATTTTTATTTTAATACAATGCAAGAGAAACCAGTGTTTCAATGTCGTGGGAAATTCACATTTTCTAGGGAATTTCTATTACAAAATAGAGGTGAAAATAGACAAAAATTGGTCCAGTATTTAAGTTAAGTGGGAAATTAATATGTTCACCCAAATTTCTATCTTCGTCGTTTTCTGCTTTTTTAGCAAGTATACAAATTTAAATAGGTATATTAAAATCAATTCAATTTGTTTGTTGGTTTCTATGTATGCTATGGACTCTGAAACCACCAAACCACTTGAAATAAATTTGCAGGAATTCTTCAGTACCTAATGGCCGGGAGTGTTCCTGCCAAGTTTGGCTAAAATCGAACAAAGGGGCTTGGCACATCTCATAGAAAAAATATAATATACTAGCTGACCCGTGCTCGCCTTGCTTTAACCGCCGTTTTTTTATAAATATATTCCCTCTCTTGGACCTTTCTAAAAGCAATGTAAAGCAAAAACAAAGACAATAAAAACATAGTTTTAATTCCTACTAAAAAGTCTACACAAAAAGATTTACGCAAAGTTCTGTTATTTGTTTCTTCTTACCCACCTCAAATGTCGGCGAAAAGAACGTTAGACGTTGGTTTTGTAAAAACCAAGTTATATTCCCATGTTAAAAAGTATCCTAAAGCCCGACCCAGAATATAAGCAATCACTATGACAAGTTTCATCAAAATCCGTCCAGTAATTTCTGCGTGATGCGCGGTCAGTCATTTTTTATTCTACAGTTTTATTATATGTAGAGAAGAGAAGAAGATATTTCAAATGCTATTCGTCGAGGCTGATGGAAGCAGTGTATTATAAACTAGCTACTTTGCAATAAAAAAAGGGGAGTGGCACATTTCATATAACAAGAGTTATAACAATCTTTATACTTATAACAGCTATAGCTGTGAAATTTGGTAATAGTCGTAGATTTCCTTTCAAAAGCATGCTACACAATAAAAGTACCTAGTAATGAAGAAACACTTTTACAGCTGTTATTAATATATACTTGTTTTCACATTCTAACTTTTAGCAGAACTTCTTAAGATTGTTTATTGTTTGGAACAAATAAATTGTTACGATTCCTGATTGAAAACGATGGCGATCTCATGAGGCATCTCTTAAAAAAAACAATATGCGTCAGAGAAAAATATAATTTTCCGGGGAAAAATAAAAAAATATAAGTTTTCCCCAGTGTTATATTAACCAAAACCGAAGTGTATCGTCACTTAACACTTGTATGTTAGCATACGCAGTGAAGTTTTAAAATATTGTACGTAGATACATTCTAACTCGAGCTAGAAAGAGAGCGCCAGCGAAACAAGAACTAATACGTCGTCATGTGAATAGAGAGGCCGACAGTATCACCTGCAAATAAATATTATGTCATGTTCAGGGTTCGGAAAAAGCGCAGAACCAAAAGTTTTGAAGAATATACAAAATTTTTTTTTTAATTTCTTTTTTTCATAAAATTCATTTTTAACACATTTTATTTATTAACAAAAATTATTTTTTAACAAAAAGTTTTTGAGTTAACATAGGTATAGTTATATATTGCTTAAATTGAAAATTCAGTCTTAAAAAACTTAAATATTTTCATATTTACAATTAACTATACATACCATTAACAAATTTATATTGTACTTTAATAAATTATTTAATGTTTTATAAATTTCACTAAAATTATTAATAAGTGATTGTGAAAACATTAAACTTTCAACTTTCCTAATATTTAAACGAATTCTAAATTTGTATTTATCAAATTCATTTCTGAAAATTTCCCTCAGCTGCTGTGCTGCTATGAGGCTAAACAGCCAATGTTAGCATACATTGAGACCAATTTTTGTACAAAATCTGTTCCATTTGTATTGATTTTTGCATAAGGGATTTAAATTTTGATATGTTAACGCAAAATAGAAGTAGATTTTGGGCAAAAAGAAGTGTGGGAGGGGATTTTTTTTTTTATTTCTTAAAATCCAAGTAGATCTACTTTTATGGAAGTAAAGTCCGAACGCTGGTCATGATATAAGCCAATACAGTATGGTATCATTTAATTCATTCATTTGTCAGTGCCCAGACCCACCCTTCAATTTTAAACTTTTCTTGGCTTAAAAAAGAGTGTTAATAATAAATAGCACTTTTTTATATTTTCTTAAAGCCGACTTGGACTTTAGTGCTTTGTACTACTAAGCGAGTTTTCGCAGTGGTTTAGTGGTTAGTGTGTTGGACTACTACGCGCGGGTCCCAGGTTCGATCCCCGCAAAACAAAAATTTCATATGAAAGAATATAACAGTCATGGTGGAGCTTATCAACTCAGACAGTCGAGTCGGCATAAAATCGTAGGTCCTATTTGTACCATAAATATTAAAAAAAACTCACAAAAAAACAAATGGTTCTGAGAAACTAGGCGTGTGGTCCTTTACGGACCTGCTTTGACTTTAGTGAAAGACTATATTGCTCATTGAAAAGTTATTTTTTCCTTCAGGCATCAATTTCCCGTCATGGTCCCGAGGTACGACATCTTAAAAATCTATAAAATTCGCAGCTGCTCTCGTCTTTCTGGGCAGCACACAAAACCAGTCTTATATCATACTTTGTTTTATCTTCGGTTGGCAATAAGAAAAACGGGCCTCAAATTTTAAGAAATCAATAAAAAAAATTGTTTGTCCACCACACTGTTGTGCCACTACTATAGCCTCGCTAGCAACATCGTTGGCAGCAATTAAAATCCCTTTTCGTGAATTGTGAGCATTAATTTTGACTTTGTACATAAACACGTGTTGTATCCAATTGCGCACCCAATATTGAGAGACTTTCACCATCAAATGTGACTTCATAAGTACAACCACCTCCTTTTCCCATTTCAAATCCGCTTAAGGGCTTTTCGTACAGACCTACTGAGCGAAATAATAAGGGAAAAAAGAGTCAAAAAATTACCATCATCGCATCGGAATTGGGTCATGATTTTCGTGTAGCCTTTAATGCATCCTTTGTTTCAACCTCTAGAGTTATTTATAAACAACGTGATAGCATGCAAATGGGGGACATTGGATTATTGTGGCATGGCTGTCCTTTCCGGCCTTCCGGAAACCGACCACATCTCTTTATCACGGTTTTTCACTCCATCAGACCCAGGGATGGGGCGGGGTTAATCCCGATTGAATCTTAAAATATTTTTCACACAGAACCACAAATAGAAGGACAATACCGGCCACAGTATACGCGGTCCGTGAATGCTATATATACACATACACCACCAAAGGCCATGCACGGGACTCCTTGTGCTACAAATGAGAATTTAATGCTTATGGCATGGAATGGCTTCGGCTTGGGCTTTGGTTTCGGTTTCGACCCAGCGCCAACGGTCGCTTCGCACAACTTCAACGCTCATTGTTGCTGTTTACAAAATAAATTCAAAGGGAAAAACGAGAAATGCTGAGTAAACAGGAGATTCGCCGATCCTTTTTTTTTTGTTGAGGGGGGCAGATTTGGATTTGGGTTTTAAATTATTCTGATTTATGGGATCAACGGATTGTGAATTGCCCTAGGTTGCCTTGGGTATGTTTTGTTGTTTGTCTTTCAGGGCTTTAGGGTTGGCTTTCGGATGAAAAGGTCTTTTGCGGTGGCATTAAGTGAGCGAGAGCGAAACTTTTTGCCTTGTAAATAGGTCGAAATGCATTTGGTAGAAGCACACAGAGCTCTCTGACTTTTCACAACCGCATTGGGATGAAATTCATCCCAGGGCTTTGCGATGGCAATTTATTGCCTACCGGAATATTAGATGGGCTTCAACTTTCTGGCCTCCAAGGAGGAATTGAAATATTTAAATCTAATTTAGGGTCGTGTGTGTGTGTGTTTGGTTCTAGGGATTTGTGCCAAAGGTAGAAAATGATTTAATATTAGTGGGTTAACTGATTGACCTTTTGGCATACATATGGTATGGGCGGATGAAGGGCGAGGTTTGAAGGGACATGCACACCATGACCTGCTGCTTCGAAATGGAAGCTTAACTAATTTCTGAGCAGGTACTTGTGTTGATGGCTGTTTTGCATTTCAATAAATAATTTTACGATTGACCTGGTTTCAGGAGTATGTCCTTAGGTACACCTCTATACTGTGATGAACAGTTGCCAAACGGATGATGAGATTCACTAAACGTGACTAATTTTGAGCTGAAATTGAAGTCGTATTATATCGCAGGTGGAACAACGAACTTATCATAAATATCTTATATTTAAACTTTTTCCCCTGTAAGTTTTAAATCGTCCGCAAATACAGGGAACCTCTAACATATTGAAGTGTGGAAGACTTGGTTTTTTAAATACATATTTTTTTTTTGGTATATATTCCATAGAGAAAATATTGCATAAACTGCCGAAAACAAAATCAACTAGCTACAATTCTCCTAAGAGTGCAGAAGCAAAACTTTTGGACAAACTATTTATTCTCCAACGAATGGTGCAACTTTTGCGGGATACTGAGCTGGAAATACTCAAGTGGCCACCTCAGAACCCAGATTTAAAGCCGGTATTGAAAATTTATGACATTGGGATTACATTAAAGGAAAAAGAACTGTTTCTCTGACTTGGAGCAGATAGATACCTATTTTTGAAATAACGAGGATGAAGCCGGATACATTTTTAACAAAATAAATTGAATTTTGCCCTTTTCTAAATTTGAAATTACCTTCTTTTTTCACCAAAACTTACTTGGCAAAATAAATAATCATAAAAAATTAATTCAAATAAATAATATAATTATGTTAAAATTTTAATATTAAAAGCTGTTAATTATTTTTTCTTTTTAGTTTTTACTAAAATTATAAATTAACAGCTATTAATTGTTTTTCTCTTTTCAGTTTTTACTAAAACTAAAATAATAAATAATTTTCGATCTTGTCAAAATGCTTTTGCCGATGACCGTAAAAAAGGTTTCAACCTAGGGTGGAGTATTTTATTTTAATTACTTAACAGAACATTTTTAAAAATGGCAAAACTCTAATATTAAAGTTTAGTTCGCATTGGGGTGGTTTAGTTTGCCAAAATAAAACTAATAATAGAATTGTTGGGTATATTGTTTGTTTGTTTGATTATTATTATTTGATTTGTTTTGCATCTTGCAAGGTGAATAGACTGATTTGCAAAAATTAGGTTTATTTTATTCTTTCAGAATATGCATTTGAGGGTAAAAAACAATTGTTCCCGTTTATATGTCGTCTATAGTTTTTTAGTGATAAATAGCAAGAATGCATTTTTTCAATTTATTTTTATTGGTACCTTGTTCCCATCTGGCTCTTAGCTTTCTAAACTTAAAAGTATTGCCTTCCGGCCTTAAATCTATCTATTTTTAATTCTTCACAATTCCAAACCTTCGTAAACACAGACATTATGTCGAACATTATTTTAAATAAGTTAATAAATATTTTGGCGCGACAGGTCTGTGGAACTCAGGGCCTAGCTTCTCACAACCATTCGTTTTGTGTGAGTTTTCAGTTTTTGGGACGAATGGAAGGGATCGACAATTTTACACCGAGTCCAAACGGTTAATTGAGAAGCTCTTTCATGACAGTTTTACTCTCGGATGTTTGTTAGACGTTCGCGAGAGATGGCGCAGTGGACAAAAGCCTTAAGATATAATTTGGTTCTTTCGGGATTCGAACCGTCCAACACACAGCACTTTTCAACCCGGAATATAACTTGGTTTTTATAAAATAGTAAAAAATAAAGTGCACGACTGGATCGCACGAAACTTTCTCGTTCATATCATCAGTTTGGTTGGTTTATTTTCTTTTATTATTGTTTATAGGCTATAAGACCAGATTTTTCAAATTGGTGATGCTGGTTGGTGGCCATGACTCCAAGTAGGGTTTGTGATGTAAGAATTCAGAGATTTGTTTTTGAATTTGCACGTGTTTGGGGGTAAATGAAGACTCCAGTTGGTTGCAATTATTTTAAGGTTCATGATTAATATGGTTGAAAAAGGAAGAAGTGGGAAATATTTTCTAAAAAGGAGCTTCTAGTACCTAGTAATTGCATTTTTACTGGTAGTACGGTAATTCTAAAAACACGGCTTTAATTCCATTTTTTAAGAAAAACTAAGTAAGGGGTCCTATTAAGAATGCTTATGTTATCATAAAAAGTGGGTTTTGGGCAACACCGTTATGGCGGTTTTTGGAAAATAATGCGTACAAAATAGTAACAAATATTGCAATGTTGATTTCGAAAAATTATCTTGCTCAACTATTTAGCTAAAAACTGAGTATAGGGTATTGTTCGTTTTCCAAATCAGCGTTTCCGGTTGTTAGAATCGAAAATGAAGGACTTAATAATGTTGAAAACGTCAATTTTACTCCAAGTATGCATTTTGGTCAAAATCGTTTTAGCCGTTTTCATGTAGGTAAAACAAAAGAAAACTAAATTCTCAAAATATGCCTTTTTTCAAAAATCTATTATAGACAATTTAGAGAAAAACTGAGTTTTCTATCATGTTAGGATTGACCATATTACCTTAAAAATTAGTTTTTGTTGGAATCGTATTGACCGTTTTCGAGATAAGGCCACTTTTCAAAAGTACCGTTATTTGACTTTTTAGCCAAAAACTGGGTATGCAGCCATGTTTACCCCATGTAGCGTAGAGCAAGTATACATTTTGGTTAAAATCGTTAAAGCCGTTTTCAAGTAAGCCATAATTAAATAAAGTCTTAAAAAACGACATTTTTCGAAAAAAGTTCGTTGAACGATAATTTAAGAAAAAACTGAGTTTGCCATCATGTTGGGAATGACCGTATTACCTTAGATATGAATTTTTGTCGAAATAGTTTTAACCGTTTTTGAGATATAACCAATTTTCAAAATTACCGTTATTCGATTTTTCTGCGAAAAACTGGGTATGCAGCCATGTTAACCGCACCTACATAAGCCTAAATATAAATTTTGGTTGAAATCGTTAGAGCCGTTTTTGAAAAAATCAAACTTGTTTAAAACCGTTATATGGGAAGTACCGTTAATAATAGGGTTAGCATGCAAAAAAAAAAATGGCCCCGAACTGTAAGCCCACCAACTCCAAATCCGAAGTTTGAAAGAAATCCGTCCAGCCGTTTGCGCTGTGGAGCTCAGGAAAGGACGGACAGACGGACAGACGGACAGACGGACAGAATTGCGAGACCCACTTTTTCGAGTTCCTCTATCATCTTAATGTCAGATTTGATTAAAATCTCGAGTTCGATTTTTTGTACGATTACAATACCTTTCTCTTACTACGTAATGCGAGAAAGTTAAAAACGGATATATGTAAGGAAAATTCTGAGACAGTCGTCTCTTTTCAGCGCATACATTCAGGTTGAACACGTTTTCAGGTGCTGTTCATTGAGAAAAGTTTGAAAATGGGCTGGGGTGGGGTTCGTGTGTCAATGTCAATTTGTTTCATTCGTGTTGCTTCTTTTAGCCGTCATTTGAGGTGGGTAAGAGGGAACAAATAACAGAGCTTTGCGTAAATCTTTTTTGTGTAGACTTCTTAGTAGGAATTTAAATTATGTTTTTATTGGCTTTGTTTTTGCTTTATATCGCTTTTAGAAAGGTCCAATGGAAGGAACATAATTATAGAAAAAAACGGCGGGTGAAGCAAGGCGCGCTCGGGTCAGCTAGTGATAAAATAAAAATCTTCCCGTAGATGTCTGCTATCGGTTGCGTTCAATGTTTTTATTGTGCACCACTAACCCAATCTGACGTTTTTGTGCGGACTTCCTTGAAATCTTCCGCACAGTACGATCTTGAAGGACTTTTTTCTCATTATTTTATGATATCCGTTTTTTCCCATTTTATGGCCTCGTATAGGTAGGTACACTCGTTTTTGGAATCATCGGCAAAAATTGTCCACTTTGACACACTTATACCCATTTTCTTAGAAGTTCGTTGTCAAAGGTGGCAACGTGACTTCGAGCAGGGTCTTTGTAATTAAATCGGCTTACAACAGGGAGCGGTGAATTCTCCTCTTAATATTTACACAATCGGTCTGGTGGGTTCACTCAGACATGATACAGTATACGCAGACGATTTAGTGGCGTACAGGTCAGGTTCAAAAATCGAGGTTATCAATGCGTGTTTGTAGCTTCAGGACTCCATTCGCTGGGGCCTCTAGGGATACCAGAAAAAACTGAAGAAAATTAGCCAATATTGGAGAGAATGGGCAACCACTGGCATTGAGAAACGTAATTCGGCTCGATCAGTATCTATATTATCACAAACACATAGATGCTTGTCTTGCTACTGCCAAGAGGACTTACGTTCCGACAAGGAGACTTTTTCGCAACAGTCCACTCGATTCTAGAGTAAAGGTCATTTGCTACGGGGACCTTATCGCTTACGACTGTTGTTCAATGTAGCATCTTACTATATTCGGGTGTTAGAGAGGCAGTGCCTCAGGATCTGTCTAGGGTTGTTTAGAACTCCTGAATCTAATTACATAAAATACTATCCCAAGCCAACAAGACCTTATACAATGGGGCTCGACTGAATAGGATTGACAATTTTCTAATTAAGGTGATTCGAAAGCACGTTGCAAGGGCGATGGCCAGTGATATTAACCTGATCTCAGGGGCTTGCTACCCCAATTAAATAAAAGATGGTGTGCCGATATTGTACCACAGCCACCGCAGCGCGAGGGATAAGCGGCTCATCCAAGACGGGTACGCCGCCAACGCTCAGAAGCTCTTCCGTTTTAGTACCGCAATTGCGTATCGGGACATTATTAATACGGATAGGCAATTCACCACCTAATTTTGGTGGCTTGAGGAAGGGGTGAGGGTGGATACGCTCTCCCGCTCGACAACACTTTACGTCTAAATAATTTTTTTTTTAATTTTTTCGCAAATCTAACAATCTACAATTTACTTATGACATTTTGTACCGAAACTCAACTTAAATACATTTTGATCTTAAGATCCCATTTTTGTCAAAAAATTTAAAATTATTCCCAAATCTGACGTTCATCAATCAAATTCGAAAATTAAATACCCTTGCTAAATGACTTATACCTTTATTAAACTACGCGTACCAACGATCTGAAAAGAACGACACGCAGTATTCATGGGGACTTATTTTACGATATAACCTTTTATCTGTGTTTACTCCCATGGCACAGGATCAAACCGAAGTAACACAATTTATTAAGTATATATACGCCACCGAAGCAGCAGGCAGCAAAAAGCCTCATCCACTCCCCATTCTCATTACACGCGCTTATGAACGTGCAATTTTCCATTATCATATACAAAATGCCATTCTCAGTGCAAAGTAACCAGAACAAATTGCTTTATCACACAGGGCAATCGCAGGATACTTACCCGAAGTGCCACCCTCCTGTCGTTCAATATTCATTATCATTATCAATATTGTCCGATGCCATTGTAAAAACCATCAGTGAGCAGCATGCACTCCAGTGGATGTGTCCACGTCCACGTCGCCGTCGCACAGGATAAGTACTTTATTTTAAATTGAAGCGGGACACCACCAACATCATATCAGCAGCGTGTCCTCCATATAAATGCAAAAGAGGTTACAACGGACAGTATCGGGTCACTTGAATCGTTCTCATTTAAACATAATGCACCAAGTAGCATAAATAGGACACCAGAAGTAGTTCTCTCGCTCGCCGCCCCCTTTTTAGACAGCATACTCAACTTGAACTTTATGGCCCATATAAAGAGGGTGCAGTCCTCGGTTTCGACAATCACTTTGGATAGACGACGGACTAAAAAAGAGCAGATGCAAAGCTTATCAATGCATGGAGCGGATGTCCTTTTATATGGACGTGAAGTGAAATTCATCTAAAATGGTAACAGTCTTGCATAGGGGTTGAGAGTACTATTCGCTTTAAATGGCAGTAGCCAAGGATATCCTTTAATAAACATTAGTTTCCCTGTTATAGCTGCACCATTGTGGGGCAAAAAATTAAATTTCAAATGAAAAACCATTGCATTGCAATATATTTCCACATTTCTCGGATGATAAATCAATGGCGGCGAAATCGCCTTTGAGCGCCAGCAGTTCGGAAATTGCTATGAAAAGGATAATTGGTCATAAAAATATCATCACTTCATAAATTGTTGTTGAGTCCTCGGTGTATGGTATACACAATACACATGCTCGAAACCAGCTTCACACCTAACCGCTCGAATGCAGGTAATCGGTTTTTGTGTTTTTTTTTCGTTTGCACTCTTGTGCAGCGGAATTTCAGGATTAATATTCTGCATTTGTTATTTTTGACCATAATGGTTGGTATACTGTATTTTAGTACGCTTGTGTGCTTGTTTAACTGAAAATTATGCCATCTCAATTGAATCGTGTCGCAACAAGCGGAATATTATGATTCCATTAAATAAATATTTGCATGCGCGAGTACAGTGAGTCACAGGGTTTTTCCTTTCTCTGCTGATTTGGTAAAGTAGAATTTCCTCTTCACCATATAAGCTGTTCGAAAAGAGATTTTTTGCTGATTCTTCTCCACAGTTGCCTCCATTAGTAAAATCAATAATCTTATGAGACCAAGCTGTTAATAGTTCTGAAATCCTTTGCTTCCTGTCAACAAGGCAGCATGAATGACATTATTAACCACCATGAAAAATAATATTGGCGACAGAAGGCAACCTCTCGGGATACCATTTATTAACTTGTGATGATTGTGTCAGAAAGCGGCCTAATGACAAGTGTGATTCTATGAGCCCCTATGACTAAGCACAGGACTTGAAAGGCTGTGAAAGCAGCGCGGGGTTCTTAATAAAATACAGCAGAAGTGTTATTTAGTACACGAGATCGGGATACAACCGCTTTAATAAAATCCGTTCTAAATTACACTCACATTAGGGTTATAAGAACTTTTCTGTAAAATTATCTGTGAATAAAAATAGTGGGCGCTAGAGGTCCATGCACAGGGGGCCAACTATGTTATTCGATTCTACTTTCGACTCTATTCGAAAGTTGTTCCGATTCTTCTTTCAAAGAGAACTGTTCTATTTGAGAGTAGGACCTTTTTTTGAATAGAATCGAAAGTTCAATCGAATTACATAGTTGGCCCCCAGGATCTTCGACATGGCTTCTCACAACGATTCATTTTGTGTGCATTTTTATTTGTAAAACGACTGGAAGCGACGTACAATTTTATGTCAATTCCGAATTTTTTTCAGAGGTTATAATAATATCTATTTTCATTTTATCTATTTTTTTCGTGCATCAAGTCTAAGACCACTCGGCCCTCGTACGCACTTACCGCACTGAACCACTGGGCTGAATGGCCTACGGATAAAGTGTTGCGCAGTGTTGTGTCTGCTTCTGCATGCAAACAAGTCACGACAAGTGTGATGAAAAGCATGCCTTAAGAGCTATATTTTTCTTATTAAGTGGTAACCAGGTATTTTATAAAATAAAGTAGGTAGTTATGTTTAAGCTCACTGGTCGATGGTTTCCGAATCAAAATAAAACTATTTCATTCTTTTTCCGGCGTTTCGTTGATGTTTTTTTAACTTCTTCTGGGGCTCTATTATTGGGCTGAAATTACATAATACACAATTACATCTTAAAAATATGAAGGCTAAATTAATTTTAAATGCTTCTTACTTTTACATTATTCTAATAGTACTTTTAACCATTTTTTTTTAAATGAACACAAATAAAATACATAATAACATAAAGACTATACAAGTACGTGTAAGTCACTTATAACGACCTCGCTTATAACGTCCACTTTCAATTCATTTGGTTTGTTCATTTTATTTTAAGCTATTTAACCGTCGGATATAACGTCAAACAAAAAATAAAAAATAAAAATTGTCAGTTAAATATTATGGAAGTTTATTTGATGTGTCGCCGTAAAAACTGCTTTTAAATTAGTTGTGGTTTACGCGTCCTTAACAAAAAAGTTAGCTTTTTATGTGATTTTGTTTATTCCTGAATATTTGTGGAAGCCAGATATGGCAGGCGGATATAGCGCCCGCCGGTTACTAAAATTAATAGACAAGAATCTTAAAAACTAGTATCACAGAGATTTTATTGCCAAACTGTAGTTAGACTTTATATTCGGCCCTAGCGAGGTATCTGTCGGAACGGAAAATTCTTCGCAACGCATACTCTGTCGGAGGCTCAAATCCAAATCGTAAACAAATTCCGCAACCAATTTCTGTCGGAGGATATCGGAACCTAGCTGTCAAAAATTGAAGAAAAAATGCACTTCATCGCACTTCAACGTAATTCGCCGATATGCGTTACAAAATGTCGGAGAAATATTCTGAATAGAAGTTATAAAGAATACCTCGAGGCAAAAAACTTCCGATTCATATAAAATCGGAGAATTTTTCGTTCCGACGGATACCTCGCTAGGGCCGATTGTCTTTGTCCTCTGTCGTGTTCATGGCTTTTGACAACTTTTCTTGAATACGTAAGCTTTCCAGTGTATATCTATTATTCGCTCTTTTCTCCTTGTCTAATATTTTTATCTTGTCGAAATCTGCTGTGTGTTTGCTTTCTTCTATGTACTGTGCTAGTCCTGTTCCTGTTGTTGTCTTGTTCTTTCTAATGTCTGCTTGATGCTCGGCAATTCTCACTCCGATAGGTCTTTTCGTCGTTCCGATGCACATTTTGTATTGTCATTCCCTTTGCAACCGATCTCATTTTTCCTTTTCTGTCCTACTTTTTTGTGTTCGTAAAAAGCTTTTGTAATGTGCAGTTTGCTTTGTAAGCAAATGTCATATGGTCGTTGTCCGTTTTGATGATCTCGTATAAATTTGTACAGTGGGTCAATTTAGGAATGTATGGAGTGCTGAAGCATGTTTTATCGTTGCTATTTTAATTTTCTTTTATTTTTTTATTATTCGCATACCTAGTTGTTGATTTGTTGGTTTTTCTTGTCATTTATTATGTAGTTGGGAAAACTTACTTCGTCTTAAGTGTTTTTCTAATTTTAACTATGTTTCCAGTGTGAAATTGTTTGTCGCTGATTTCTAAAACTTTATTCGTGAAATTCTTTGCGGTTTTTATTTGTTGGCTCATTGGTTGAGTTGAGTAGAAATTTATCATTTTGCCCGATGATGTGTCCTTTGTGTACCAGTCTAAAATTATCACTATGTTTTGTCGGTGAAGCCGTGTGTCTAAGTAGAGTAAACTTTTGTTATGTTCAAATCAGCTCTCGATAGGGCAAAAAGTGATTTTGTGACACAAAAAATACAATCAACAAGAGACCAAAAATCGATGTGTTTTATTAGTTTAAAAAAAAAACAAAAAGTGCAATAAAGGGTGTTGTGTTTGAAAATGCTCTAGTGAATGACTGTAAAACAATGTCGAGTAAATTCAATGTTTTCTTTGTTGATAGTGTTCTTGAGCTTAATAGAGCTATCCCTCAAATGTCATATGTCAACTTAATTCAGAGAGTAAACACAACGTTTATATTTAAAAGTATTTCAATGGATGAACTTAAAAGCACATTAAAAAGTATGAAAAATAAAAAACATACATAAGTGATTTGTAGCATAGGACCGAAACTATGCAAAATTATAAATAAATCCATGGCTATTGGAGTTTTCCAAGAAATTTGGAAAGAGTTGTTAGTAGTGCCGATAGAAAAATCAAAGAATCCTACAAAACCATCAGACTTTCGCCCAATTAATATGCTACTCAACGAAGCAAAGATTTTGGAGAAAATTGTACAGCAACAACTGCAAAAGTATATGGAGGACAATCAGCTCTTTGCGGAGTGCCAATCAGGATTTAGAGGAAGACATAGTTGCGAGTCGCTAATTAACCTTATATTGGCAGATTGGAAAAATGAGGTACACTCAAAAAATCAAATTGCTGCTGTGTTCATCGATTTAAGACGAGCGTTCGAGACAATTGTCAGGGGTATCCTACTGGACAAACTCGATAAATACGGTATTAAAGAAAATGAAATCAGTTGGTTCGAGTCATATTTACATGGACGGACGCAAAGAACAAGAGTGGATGATGCGGTCTCAGAGACAATAAATGTAGTCCTAGGTGTACCACAAGGATCGGTTTTGGGGGCACTGCTTTTTATAATCTATATTTAAATGAAATGCCAAATGTAATTAAGTGTTCACGACTGCAACTTTTTGCAGTTGATGGTCTTATATATGTTTCATGTAGTAGCCTAAATGAGTGTATTGAAAAAATCAACTGTGATTTAAATGAATTAGGTAAATGGTTTAAAATGAACAAATTAAGTTTAAATGTAAGCAAAACAAAGTGCATGTATATTAATGGACAGTCAGATAATAGGGTGATGATAAATGGCGAAACTGTGGAAGTTGTTACTGAGATAAAGTACTTGTATACTTGCAGTATACCTCTTCTTATATTTTTTATATTTCTTTTTGTAAAAATTTCCTGTATTATAATAGCTAAATATTGCTAAATAAACAAAATGAAAAATGAAAATTCTATCGTGAATTGCAATTTTTTTGTGACAGTGATTCAGTGTCTGTAGTATTATTTCTGTATCCGGTTTTTTTATTATGGCAAAAATATTGACTACGTATTTTACTAAGAATTTCATGTGAATGTTTTGTTTTCTTAAGTCCTCGATGGTGTTGTCTAGTAGGTTGTCTTTTGTCTAGTATAATGTCCGCTTTGGTGGGTGAGAGAGGGTTCCCCATAGGCATTCCAAAGGTTTGGGTGTATATTTGGTCTTTAAATTTAAAATAATTGTTGTCCTTGAGACAAAATTCCAAGATTTTTAGAATCTTGGGTTTTGGTATATGTGTGACTTCTTAAATGAGGTTCCAATGTTTCATTATTGTTTTAATTGCCGGATATGTGGATATCGATCTCCTACTGGCAGAGAGAAAGTAAAATATTTTCTGGCATTTCTGACACAAACATTTAAACTAGTCGGCGAGTATCCAAAGTCCCAAAATATAAGGCAGAAATAAAGGCGGTTACCGTAACGCAATCGTAAGAGTTATATCAGACAAACCAAGAAAACGGTGACATAAATCAAAGAAATCACATTATCATGACAATTTCCTAACCATCGACGTAGTATCTAGTATGTGGTTGCAAAGATAAAATTATGCCTATGAAGTTCCAATGCATATAAAATCCGCCTTAATGGATTCGCACATTATCGCTTAGTCGCGCGTATACGTCACAATAGAAGTTGCATTCATTTCTGTGTGAATTTAACGACCAAACACTAGGTAATCTTGTAATGCATTGGGTTCAGGGCCAAATGCATATGATGCAGTCTGTATTAAGCTTAGGTATGCTTCAAGATGTGACGGGTTGCCTCAACATGTGACAGATAAAACTGGGAGCCCAAAATCACCCCAAAAAAAAATTAATACGCAACAGGAACGTTAGGGACCCTAGGTCTAGCTCCCCACAACCATTGTTTTTGTGTGAGTTTATCATTTTTGAGACGAAGGGGAACCGCAATTTTTTAAGATTTTCCTTCCACTTTTTCGTATAAAATTCTGTTTGACGTGTCGCTGTCCATTTAGAGACCACCGGAAAATATCGTTCCTAAATGCAGTATAGTAGTATTTACTATACATATTTCAGACAGCCATCGAATGATGACATATATCCTTAGGCCTGCATCGAGTTAGACTCCGTATCCCACAGAAAACCAAAGCGACAAGAAGCCTGACACTTCGTATCGACCCACTTCCGACTCACTGTACATCGCAATGACTCCTAATCTAATTGGTTTTTCAGTTTTCCGTGCCGTATACACGGGTAGTATACGTCCTGCTATAACGAATGTTGCATTAATGAAACGATAAAGCATAAAGCACACGGATGCCATAACGCTCAGCGAACTTAATTACGGTAATAACTAAAAATCACTGCGGTAAGAGAGTTTTAATTATTATACAGTCTGCATCGGAAATGATGGTTAATTGTAGAGTTTTGGTCGATTTATGAGTTCATCGTGTCAAGCTCGCAATGCTGAGCTGATTTACTGCGGTCAACCTATATCCCACCCCACTCCAATACATACATAGTGATTTATGAATTAAATCGATTTTGAAGTTAATTTGTTTCGAACTGAATTTGCCATTCTCGGAATCGCTTTAAGCCCGCATATGGGATTGGTTTCGAAATAAGTCTGATTTCCGATGCGAGGCATTAAGGACTCCCAGCCAAAAATTCACACAAACCACAAATCACAGTATTAGTCTGCAAAAAGAGAGACAGAAAACTGTCCTAAAGCCACACGAATTTATTCGAACGCCCAAGTGTTGCTTACATTGGCATAACCACACCTAATGCCCAATTTCGGATTATTGGACCATCGTACATAATGGTCGTAAAATCTTAGCACTGGTGCCACAGTGGGGCACGCCAGCCACACTGCACAAAATATCTTACAGCATTCCCGATCCCGACCGATAATAAATTTTTGCGATTTAATTCCGCAAAAGAGCACAGCTAGGCAAACGAATACGACCACTCTGGAAAGCAAACAGAGGGCGCAAAAAAAAGAAACAGTCCCACAAAGAGGACACGACATAACGTCCTTTTTTCAATTAAATTCAATTTTCCATCGAACCTCGGAGTAGCATCGGTGAGCCTATCAGAGCATACGTGCAAACCAAAGTGCAACACAAAGACCAAAGAGACCCTTAGCATCAGTAAATATATACGTTATGTATGCATCAGTTTGCATTTGCATTCCTTATTTTTTTGGGCCCAGAGAGACCATCAGATATCTCGTGTCGTGTCGTTACGATGTTTCGAATACGAAAATTGACTCTTTGCCGGGATTTTCAGTGTGGATATGTGCACCGGCGATATGGTGTGGTTGCCCTAGTCCCAGGGCTGGATAAGCAGGACCGATTGGAAGATTTGCACAATTCGATTTTGTGGTCGGAAAATGGCAAATCCATTCTGCCATGCAAATGGACAAACATCCTGGCACAGCATACAGATTTTCCGAATAAATATTGGAAATCGAATTTGGGTCAACGTATTGTTTATGATTTGATAGTTTTCGGTTTATGGAATATGGGTGAGTGAGATATTCTCAATAACCCAGCGGCCATCGGACGTCGGAGTAATGAACAATGGCTGTGTCAAAGCTGATGGACGTAACGAAAGCGAGACAACGTTTGATGTCAGTGTATCCATCAACAAAACAAAACACAAAAAAATATGTACCTTTGGTGTCGTTGTGAAAGGCAATAGCGTTCGTGTGTATCCTTGTGCGGTGTGGGATGGCATGATAAGATGACTTTCGGTTGGTTGGTCTTTTTTAATTTGTTCAGGTCAATGAGCAGTGTGTGTTGGGTTGGGAGTGATTGACAGTTCATTGTTTTTAGCTGGTTTTGTGGAAGTCACTTTGGAAGGGGCACGACATATTGATGTGTTGTGACAGGAGGAAGGATGAAGGAGCGCTAAAAGCATACGAGCGATTTGTAAACACAGTTTGTTTGGTATTTACGGCGACCTAGCCGTTATTGGTCAGATGAGAGATACGCTTATGGACTTCGACTGGAAGATGTTGCCATTGATTTGAATCGCTATAGAAACATTTGCTAGTGACTTCACACTACAAGCTACACTACGTGCTCATGCTTTAGACTACAAAATGACATATGCAGTTTAGAAAAGAAGGGGAAGACGTAGAAATGTGCGGCTGCCAATAATCCAAACATGTCTAATGTGCTTTGTAGCAGATGATATGTGTATAGACCACAAGCTACATGCTGCTTACTACATTCTACAGAATATTACATGCGGTCTATATAACAAGAATTTCGAGAAAGATGGCTCAATGCGAATAAAGTAGGATTACATACATTGCTATATAACGCTCCACACGCTTGATGTCAGAATCTACATACTACAACTACAAGCTACGGTAACGACGTGCTGCAGAATATTTAAAGCGGTCTATATGAAAAGAATTCCTTAAAAAATGTTGCCTTCTTGCAAAAGCTGTGTGGAAACATTTTTTAATTTCATGTCATATGCTACAAACTTCAAGCTACAAGCATAAGTGCTAGTAATGCGTAGGAAATATCTTACCCATTGTTGCTATTGAACAGCAATGATTTCTTTTGCAAAAAAATGCTGCCAACTTTTTACGCATTAGACTGCTATTCAGTGATTCTAAACGACATACGCTTCAAACTGCAAACGACACTTTGCAGCCTTAGTGCAGCACAGTTCAATAACAGAAAGCTTGAGGGTGTTTGCTTCATGCCGCTTGGTGTATTACGCTGTAGTAAATGAATGCTAATTGATGCTACATACGCTTCATGCCACAAGCAACATACCACAGCTACATGTTGCAGTACTACTACAGCAATATGTAGTAAGACAAGTAGCTGCGCACGTAGTTAAAGAAAAGGTTGTATTTAGACGATTCTTCAGAGTTTAATAGCCTTCGATAGCTACATTTGAATGCTGCATGCTTCAAAGTACACTCTGTAGCATCAAATGGTAAGCTACCAACCAACTACAGAACGAATTGAATTGTTGAATAATATTTCACCCAGAAATATGCAAGTTTGAGGGTACCTACGTTCTTTATTCAATCAAACTACTGGCAACTTGCTACAAATTACTGGCAACTTGTTGCAGGCTACATTTTTTTTTTATTGAAAAATGTTGAAAGGAGGCCACCATTCTTGACGTCCATTAAAATTAATTCATCTTTCTGGTTGCTTTTAGAGACATGCTGTGTCCCGTGTTAGTGAGAAAAAAAGTTAAGCCAGAGAGGGCGCTGTTAGAGGGGTAGGTACACATCCAAAAAAGTTTGAATACATTTTCAAAGCACTTCAAAGGACAATAATTGGTGTGAAATTTTAATTGAATAATTGTCTAACAATACAAATTCAACCACTGTTCAGTATAAGGACATCTTATGTCACCCAAATCGGTTCATAGCATTAAAATCGTAAACGACTCAGTTAAATCTAAATACTTCCAATCTGCTTACGATACGAACGACCTATTCCGTCGGGCCAACTACATCAATTTCGATTGAGCAGCACTCCAACGAGGAGCTCAGGTAGAAATCGCTGCAATACTTCCTTCCTGCCGCCCGCCTCCACTGAAAGTCTATTCGTGTTCATTAATCTTCTTAAGATATTCCAGAGCAAGAGAGTGAGGTGGAAGGACATGCAATATACGATTTGAAAACAGGGAATGTGTTCTGTGTTCTGATTCTCTTCCAAGGAGGAGCATAGAGTAGCTATATAGATTATAGAGTATAGACATGTGAGAGAGAGGGCGCAAACAAAAAATTGTAAATGCCAACAATGCACGCAAGGATTTCTTTGCTTTGTCGTAAATCCCCGCCACCTTATTGTGAGCACATGAAGCGGCTGAAATTAATTCAATTCTATTCCCGAGCACTGTTTGCATGGTGATTTACTAAGGAACAAAAGTAGTAATTAATTAATAGCTTATCTCGCACGCCCTAGAGTGGAGGACGCTTCTGTTATTACCTTCGCAGTTTTGGGTATTTTTTTTTTTTTTTTGTTCTATTTGGCTGGCTAAGAAGAATTGGGCGTGTGAACAAAGAGGATTCCAGTTCCAGAAGTGCTTAATTCATTTTAACGAGAAATAATTTGTCATTGTTGTTGGGGAGAGAAAGACAGAAGAATTAATTCGTCCTTGGAATGGGCTCCTCCGGGAGGTCGGTCAGTGGTTAGTATGATGAAATAGTTAGAGAATGTGTTTTTTTGTGTTTGCATTTGATTTGTTAAAATGTGAATCAAGAATTGGGTAACCAGCATTTCCTTGTATGTTTTGACCGTCATCATAAGCAAGGTCACTGAAGGCTTCCAAGGCAGGGACTTTTTTTGTGTTTTTGCCGCGGAATCCCCATGACAATGCAGACAAAAAAAGAGGACGCAAGTATAAAAAATTCCATATGAAGTACCTATAGACCTGCATTGTGAAACCAGGTGCCATGGTAAACAATTATGGTAAAGTAGAATTTCGTACCCAAGATAGAACTAAAAACTTTCAGCAAGCCCTATCTATTTAAAAAGGTGATCCTCTGTCTTATAAGAAGTATCAAGGCATATCCCTGCTTTATGTCGCAAATAACTTCCTATCCAACGGACCAGTAGTTCGGCTGTAGAAAAAATATTCACCATCAGACAAATCCCTAGAAATGCCGGAATGAATTTCGAGTTCGGACTTCCGCACTTTGACCATAGATAGCGGCCATGTTGTTAAAGCTACATCTGTCAAATTTACTGTCATTTCTTCGGTCTGTTTTGCCAAATCGCCATGGACGAACATGAAGTTCAACAACACGTGCAAATGATAAAATTGTTTTATCAAAAGCAACTGGAAATTCACCCAAATTTTTATTAAAAAAACCTTCATTCTGGAGATGTTATAGCGAAGGGAAGTTGCTACCATTAAGGCTTACTATTGTCCAAAAATATTCAATTTTTAGAGCCTCAGCAGCGTTTGAGTAACTTTCGAAATTTGATTTTAAATTCAAAGAGAGAAGGCTCCGAGCCTATGACGGAACATCAGTTTAACGTAGTTCATCTTCCTTAGAGTAAGCTTCAAATTTATATGAGTGACACCCTAACATGTATAGAGCACTTAAGAAGAATAGCTCTAGAATATCGCTGCTACTTCTGTTGGGACAAATAAATGATTTATGAACCTTTTGGCTGATTTTTGGTCTCCTGAGAGAGAAAGGTTAATACGGAAGAAGATACAACAGTAAAACCCGGATAAGTGCCCCACCTTAAATTCCCATTTTGATAGGCACTTATGCTGGTTATGTAGTTATAACAAAAATCCGCATTAAGTGCTCCGAATTTTGGTTCTCGAAAAAAGTTACTTATACGGTTAGGCACTTAAGCAAGAGGCACTTATCCGGGTTTTACTGTAGTATAAAACAAATTGACTATACCTTGGTTTGAATAACTGGGCAAATTAATTGACAGTCCAGAGGATTTTTTGATTCCAGCCCTCAGGTTTGTGAGTCAAAACCTAAGTTGGAATTGCTACCATAGGAATCTCGTCGAAGTTACTTTCGAAATTCTTTATGGCTCTTATACTATACCTTTTCTTTTGAACGCATTTTACGATCATTGTTCCCATCCTGGTATTTCCAATAGCTCACCATCCGAAGCTTCTTATTTTCTGTTAATATTTTATATGAGGCCATGATTCGGTGACTTTTTAATTTTCAACGATTCACTCAAGTACAGTATTGAATCATCAACTGTTAAACAGAGCGCCAGTCACTGCCCTAGGCTTTTATTGAATATTTCGAGGGTATCCTACCTAACCAAGTGAGATAAAGCGGCTTACAGAGGCAAGAGGCGGTATATTAGCGGAATAAAGCTCAGCCTAACTTATGCTTTCATATACGCGGCTTTGATGTCAACAGCCAGATATTGGGTGTCGTTTTCAAAATCTTTTTTTTTCGACAGGACTCTACATTAGGTACACTTTAAAACCACGTCAATTAAAGTCACCAATAGGAGCTGCATAAAACTGTATTTCCATTACATTCGTCCTGAAGATAAAAATCCTCGCAAAATATGAAGTTGTGAGATGCTAAACCTATGGGTTCCATGGTTAACTAAATGCAAGTTCTGTTGCAGCAGCCAACCTTCTTTTTTTTATAACAAAGAAACAATTTTTCCAATGTGTGACACAAAACACTCCCACCAAAACAAGCTCATGTCATAAATTACTCCCAACCTCATTCTACGGAAGCATAATATAATTTGTGCTTCCATTTACGGTGGCGAATACGTAACACAGTTTTACCGAGAATTCATAATTTCCCTTTTAGACAAACATTCAGCTACCCGTATGAAATGTCACCCAACCATAAATGCAATCAAGGACCACGATTCCGTTCTAGTAATAAACGTAATAAATTGCACACCCCATTCCACTCGAGTGCGGTAATCGATGTGTCAACATGGGTACACATATGTATGTCTTCTCCGGCCAACAACACTTCGTCCCACTTAATGGACAAAGGATACTGCTCTTTGCACCCATAGAAACTAGAAAAAACACACACAAGTACAAACTCAACAAACCACTAACTAACCTCACTTTGGAAGCAAAATTAACCCATATAAATAAACTCCATCCATGTGTGAGTGTGTTTGGGAAAATGGGACTAGGGTTTACTTGTTCTCCTCTTCCGACATCACATCACAGGATTAACCGCAGGTGAATCGTTTACTCACTCACTTCACATGGTAATTACTGTGGTACCAATTTCTCCTTGGCGGCTTTATCAACAACATATTTTTTTTATATTCGTATTCCTTCTTCTAAAGGTGAACAGCAAGGGCTTCTTATCATAATTTCCTTGCTCCTTTTTCTTATACCTACTATGTGGTTGGATTGAACAACAGAAAAAAAAGTGCTCTCGATGATGAAAGAAGAGGGAAAAAGGAAAACATACTCGTGCGCTTGTGGCGGGGATACCTTACTTAGACTTTGTTTTTGGATTTTCAGATGGATCATATGTCTGGGGTTTGTTTTTCTAGAGTTCGCACGCACAGGGTGTGGAGAGGTTTGTGTTATTATTTTTCTGACTTGGAATTTGTAATGTCTATGCCTTCCGTATCATTTTTAACTTTCATCTTTCATTTTAAGTAGTTCACAATATAAAATTTTGTACGGAAAATTTCGCCATTGTGAGCTCGACAAATTTAGCCTGCCCACTAAAAATGATTAAAAATAAGTAAATAAATAAATAAACAAATATTTTGGCGCGACAGGTCTGTGGGACCCAAGGCCTAGTTTCTCACAACCATTCGTTTTGTGTGGGTATTCAATTTTTGGGATGAATGGAAGGGATCTACAATTTTACGCCGAGTCCAAACGGCTAATTGAGAAGCTCATTCATGACAGTTTTACTCTCGTATGTTTGTCAGGCGTTCGCGAGAGGTGCCGCAGTGGAAAAAAAAACTTAAGATGTAATTTGGCCCTTTCGGGATTCGAACCTGGGACTCCTCGCTTAGTAGCCCAACACACTACCACTAAGCCACTCCGCCGACCTGCAAAAGTAGGAGAAGAATTATATTATGCTTGATTAACCGTTAACAATTAAACGATCACAGATCACAGACGGGAACGAGTCTGCAAAGTTAACACCCTTCGTGAGTCGATATACAGCCCAGAGTTTCATAATGATATGGACAACAAGCCCATCAAAGCAATGGATACCTTGAAATGACGACAAGCTTCAAAAATAGGAATATCACATTGACAAAGTGAAATAACGCCGAACATTACTTGTGAAATAAAACCGAAAAAAAATCCTTCCTTTTCTAAAATTCCTTCCTTTACTAAATTTTCAATTTGCAAAAATGTTAACTATTTTTAAATTACTATTTTCTCAAAGTCTAAATGTATAAATAAATGGATTAAGGAATTTGAAAAAAATAATAGTTAAAATTTCGTGCGAGTTTCGAACTATTATTTTTCCAAATTTTTAATGCTTAAGTCAGAAAAAAAATAGAAACTTGAGAAAATAATAGTAAAAAAAGTAGCGCGAATAGTTCATAGCTATTTTGCTGCAAATTTTCTGAATACATTTTTAAATTAAAAGCGAAATAAGATCGAATGGGATGAGTTTTGGAATTCGGCGTTATTTTACGGCACCGATTAATGCGATCTTTAATGGTTTCATTTTTTATTATAATCGAATCGCTTCAAAGGTAGATTATTTTTTACTGTGCAAGTGTTGCGGAATTATGCTCACTAATTAGTTCACGAAAGATAAGACTTGATAATTTTAGAATAATTTGAGGAGTTACAATAAGGCCTGGAATTTTTATCTATTTTTCACGAATAGCTTATAAAGATTAGAAACTATGCAGAGATATTAAATTGCTTTAAAAAGAGTGCCCCTAATTTCATACACCAGATACCTCTCAAGACAGTACGGTTCTAGTCTGCAATAATATCGTTACCGCTGGCAATACTTCCCTCATATATTATCAACTCGTGCCCATCTTTCTCACAGTGGTCCATTGGTTTCCCCCAACTTTAAACTTGATTTTCATGCAATTGCAAAATAAATATCTAAATATCTTCGCAAAGAGCTTGAAAACAAGTTCTAAGTCTAAAGAAACAATGGACTTATGAATTTTCTCAAGATAAGCAAATATTTCAGCGACTTGTTTCGGTTTCTAGGATTAAAAATCCTTAAGTTAATGGCTGGCATTACTTGAGTTCCTCTCCTGCCTATCAGCAAAGGCTACAAAGTAGTCCAAGTACACCATCTCAAAATGAAACCTTTATTATAAGTAGGGCCGCTTTGACAGACTTTCACCAAGAGGTTCATTAGTGACTCGCTTTTCTAATTACTTAGCAACTCTGACAGTCCACCTCATATATTTCCTCAGTTTGTTTCGCCCCAAATAATTCACTCCAACCCGTATATAGCCACCCATCAACAAAGAATAAGTTTGCAATTCCGTACAGAAGCCATTACCATATGTCACCGAGCAGAAACAGGTGCTCCTGCCCGCAGCTCCAATAGAGCACTTATCCATCCGTTTTGCAAAGCCACTCGACTACAAATCAACAACTTACCACCTAAAGCGACAAACGCAACCTATACAACATTCAACCTCAACTGCTCTCAATTAAAGGCAGGCAGGAGCAGGATGGTTGGTGCTGCCATTACCGGAACACTTTCCGCTCAATTTAATACAAAAGCGTAGCCGTAAACATTTGCAACAACTTGAATTTCTTATTCGGCGGCAATTCGAGTCTTTGCCACCGAGTCCCCCCATTGTCCCGCTCATCCCCACCAGCCGTCTGCAATTACAATTTGTATAAGGACGATAGTTTGTACAATAAAATCAACCCCCGTGACCGACCACATACTTTCCTGTACAAATAGTGAAACAAATGCACCAAGGGGGTTGCCTACCTTCTTTCAAGCTCAATAGACCAGCTGCTGCCAGCTCCTTCGGTGAGGGCGAAGGATGTAATGTAACATCCGCTTTACTGAACAGAGAGAGCACAAGCAAGAGGCTAAAAGGGGGGGACTGATACATAGCACGTAATAAAAATGTTAACACTCGCCATGCGAAAAGAGGACATTTTTACATTTTTACATTTCTACACAGAAAAGGATTCAACTTTAGTGGAAATTGTCGCCGGTACATAAAAGTCGTTCAACTTCCGGTCTTGCTGGGGCAATAAATTCCGTCCGCTGGATTCCTTTTTTTCCTTTTTGCGTGATGCGGAAGGAACACCCTGATTGGACGGCGGTGGCGGCACAACAATACAGCAGCAATTCAAGATTTGTCGCGATGTTTGTGGACGTCCAGAAGGAGATACCTATAAAGTTTCTTTGAATAAAAAAAGGACAAGATTTCAATAGGCAATAAATTTGTTAAATACTTTGGCAAACTTTTGATTGAAATTCCAATCAAAATTGTTGGCTTCTTGTGTTTTTGGTCTCCGCCCTTTGTTTGTTTGTTTGTCTCAAGTGGCAGTAAAATTGATAAATGAAATGAAATCCCGATTCCACATAAAGGCGAAACACATGAAAGGCGATGCGTGTGTGTTGTTAAGAATCCAAATCAAAATTGAATTCAATTTTGAGAAAGATGTTGTTTTTCTACTTTTGTTTTATTTAATTTTGTACACGAGTTTAATTAGACAGAAGAGGCAACTGGGGGCAACGGGTTAGGGGATGGCATGGGAGCCACTTGTAAAGTCGTAAAGAATCCTTTGTAATGTTATACACATTAAGCAATGAAATGTTTAAAGGCCCCTGCGATGGTTGCCGAAGTAATGAAAAGTTTCCGTTTAATTAAATTTATATGTGTTGACACAAGGTCTTGTTGATTTGATGGTGGGAAGGATCAAGGATGTATCAGAGTTCATTGCGAGAGGATGGAGTGAAGGGGTGGGTTTTATTTTAACGCCGAGTGTGACAATCGTTTTTGCACATTTTTTTATAGCTCGGTGAATTCATTTGGTGGGTTTAATGGCCTACAAAATTGTTTATGGACAGAACACGTTGTGTTTGCTTAAAAGTGCGTATCTAGTCAGTTGTGGCGCCAAGCGGTAGGGTTGCCTTTTCAAGTAAAAGTCTATTTAACTCGAATTATGCATTTTATGCAAAGTCGAAAAGGAGTAAGGTAACCGAGAAAAAAAATACCGAAGCTAGATCTTTAGTAAACTCAGATCTTAGCGCAATTTGGAGGGGGATTTTGATTACAGGAAGAGATCCATAAGCAGATGTTTTGTGTTGATTTTGCCTATAAACGTCGACTTCTTAATGTCTGATTATTTCCAAATGCAATCTTTTCAGATCGAATAAAAAAATCTCAAAAAACTTCCTCTCAAATCCAAGATTGCCTTCAGTACAATTTTTGTTAAAAAAAGTTAAGCCCCAGTGCGCAATTCAAGGTTTTCTTGGCGTATTAGCCTATCACTTTCTTAACTACAAACCTTGAATACCCGTAACTGTCGTAAATAGTTTCGAAAATGGCAACTGACTTAAGACTTAAGAACCTCGAAAGTGGTAGGCGATAGTTTTCCGAGCGAAGCGATTTAGCAGAGTATCATTGCAATTCGGCACACAACTCTGCGCAGACCCAGGACGAGCCCAACCGTTTTAATATCGGGTATAAAATAAATTCATCAATTTGAACGGGATACAAATTTGAACATTTTTGACAATTTTTATGCTTTTTTTACCTAATGTCAGATATCTTAAAAATTTTTACCAAAATATGAACAAAATTTAAAAAAGATTGACACGAGCATTGACATTTCAATTTTTAACACAGTAATTCAAAAATGTAATCCGGATATAAAAAATTTAGTTTTCGACCAGGCTTAAAATTTAGAAAAGCAATCCGTAAATTTGATTAGTACCGGAAATTTTTGACCCAGCCAAAACAATTTTCAATTTTGGGCATTTGAATAAAATTTTTTTATTAAAAATTTGAAAAAAAAATTAATTTTTGTTTATGGTTATGGAAAAATAAAAAGAATTCTACCCGAACGCAACGAATTGAAGTTTTAAACCAATATTGACATTTTACAAGGGCCCAGACTTAAAAAAGGAAAAATTTTACCCACACATAAAATGTGTGGTTTTTGACGCAGGAATATTATAAATGTAGTCCGAATACTACAAAATTTTGTTAATTTAATTTGGATATGGGAACAGTCGAACAATTTACCTGGATATGCAGTTTTTTTAGTTTTTGACCGGAGAATAAAAAATGTTCTAAAATTCAACCCTCTCAACTCTTCTCATCTCCAAGATTTAAGTCCCACTACCTAAGTGCACTTTCCTTTTCCAAATATTATAACAACTAATTATCTTTTAATAATTATCAAGCACTCAACCTAGATCCAACATAAGAACTCAATTACCACGCAGACATCCCGATGCTGGGTACCAAAAGGCACGACCACTCATGCTCATATACCTACTATTCTAATTCCTAACACACCCGACTCGCTCCCTTTTATTCGATGGTAACTTCTGGTCTGGCAGACTGAAACCCACCTGAGCACAGTCGTCGCAGGTGTCATATTAATCAATGTTTCTACATGTGCAGCTGTGTGTGCGCGCACGCCATCCTAGGCGTAATTAAAAATGCAAATCTTCATTCCGTGCAGGACCTGCATTTGAAAGGATTTAATTGACGGCGATCGCGGGTGGATTCCTCAACGAACTCATACGAGAGTGCATATACCTAAATGTAAGTGTGTGAGTTGTGCAAATTTTACGCAGCCGAAAAGTGGAAAACTTTTCCCCAATGGATTGTGATGGTATTGATGGAGAATCGTTTTTTTTATTGCATCAACTATTTAATACGTAATTGTGGCTCGTTTTTCGGGAGTCCCACTGATAAGGTCGGCCAAATACCAAAGGACCCGCGCACTAACAATCATTGTTGATGGGAATTTTATTGAAAAACTTTTCTCCTTGTAAGCACACAGGCCCCACTTAGATAACAGGACGTCAATAGATGATACAAAAAAAAAAACGAATATCTATATTGAACAGGATGCGAAATAAAGGAAATTGTTGTCGTTCACAGGAGGTGGAGTCATAGAGAGTAAAAAAAAAATAACAAGCACCCAACTCCTCTCTATATGTGCACATGAAGTTCGTACCTACTTCTGCAGAGTCAGCAGAGCAGCGCGCAAGGATATTATTTCAAACGAAATCTTTCAAATCACGTAGCTGAAGGATTATTGATAAAACGAAAGAATTCACGTTTTAGGCACGTACACAGTGTATATTTTCTCTTCCCTTTGTCCGGACGACGACGACAGGCACAGAAAAAAAAACAACATAAAAACAAGGATTCGCCGATCCGGCGGAGTATTAAACGATACTAAGTTGGTAAGTTGGCAGAGTGGTTCGTAAAGTTTGAATTTTTGTTGAAGGACTTTGCCTACTCATGCACGTATCGGATGATGATAGATTGTTTCCTTTTTTTATGTGAAAGTCGTCCTTTTCTATATGGACGAACGTGCATATGGACAGCGAAGAACTACTACACAATTGATTAGTCCTGCTGCGGGATAGCATAAGGGTTCTTTCTGTATCACATGGAGGACATTCTTATTATGTTTACTGATAAGGTAAATGACTGTCGTAAATATGACGGCGGGGGCCAGCCGAAAGAGGATTTGTTTGGCCGACTGCGAACCATTAAACCAATTTCGGAGATTACCCGGCTCAAGGATAGAGTTTTTGTAATTTATTAGATATTAAAATAATGCCGTCGAGTGGTTGTTTGTGTGTGTTTGAGAATTCCTTAGAGATATTATTTGTTGGACTTAATGTTCCATTGAGATTGAGCATAACTGTCATTTTCGTTGTCGTCATTTATTGCAGACTCTGTTCGACTTTTGCGGAGTTAAATAGTTTTGAAAAGATTTAATGGCAATAACAACCAAAAGTTAAGGCGTCCGATCCGATGCCTTAAAAGGTGGATAACTGAAAGTTTATAAGAGCGACAATCGGTACTGAAGTAGGACCCTCTCTGCCGACCATTAAATATCTATGGCGAATTGAATGAATTGAATTGAATTGAATTGAATATCCCTCAGTCAAGAAGCTTCTGAGCTCTTCAAAGCTGTAGGTGATCACTTAGCTGCACCAACTCCTCTGTAAAATTTGTACGGGTGAAAAAATCGTACCTACTGTGGCATAAGGTTTCTCAACAAAATCCACAATTGACTAGAATTTAGAAAAGTCTTGGAAAGTCAATTCCTTCCAGCTTTTCGAAATCTTAAGAACATTAGACATTAGAAGTGTATGAAGGGATAAGTAGTATAGAGATGTGTATAGTCTCCCGATTGTTTATCAGAATGACGTTGAAAACAATATGAGAGATCAGTTAATACAGGAATGAACCCTTTTTAATGGAAAAGAGTCTTAGATGCTCGTGATTTCTTGCAGAATACTTAAAAAAGCCATCTCCCGAGGTACAGTCTTCCGAAGGTCTGTTCATTTACTTGCCCAAGCTGATGACATTTTCATAATCGGAATCGAAATATGATTTAGACTCAAAGAGTTTAGTTTCGTTTATTGACAGAACGAAAATGGATTCTGGAGTTGCTGGTAGTGTCATTGGACCCAATTCAAAGATCTCAATACCTATGGGAACGTGCCGCACAGCATTGCAGGCACTGCCGTCGAAATCTGCACTGTTTAAGGCCCCAAAATAAAAAATCTTCTCAGATAGTAAAACGCATCAGAATTCCCGCTCATTGAAACAGATACCAGAACCATACAGAGACAAGTGAGCTACTGCTTTAGGACTGATTAACAAGTGGGAAAAATAAATTCCCCTAAACCACTGGCATAATGTCCCGGGTTAAAAAAAATAGAATAGTTAAGTCTTGCTTATAAAAGGAAATCATCAAAAAGCTAGTGGGCTTTCTCACAGGTTACTGTGGCTTGCGATATCATCTTGAAAAACGAACTTGTGTCCAGTGACAGAATGGAGGTTCTGTCTATAGGGGGAAGAATCCTCTGAACATATCCCCTGTGATTGCGTACCTCAATGGTTAAGAAAACGTACCTTGAAAAAAGAGATACTTTCCTAAGCAGAAATAACAATTTTTGGTTTTGTTTTGTATTTAATAGACAGATTTAATTTAATTGTTTTTTTTTTAATTTAAAAGTCTCAATAAGTACCTATGAATAATTTAAAAAATTGTCTTACTAATTTATTTTGTGGATGGGAAAGGTAAGTGTAGTTGATAAAAGTTGGATTGAATTGGGTATTGGAGGTGTCGATAAGGCGGGCTTTTACATACATATTTTGAGACTGGTCTCCAGAAACTTTCCTAAAAAATCTCAGGTAATAAGCTGTAACGGCTGATTTGATATCAAATTTTATGGCATTCTGCTTCATTGTGGCGACGTACGTTCTCGAATTGGGCTCTGAAAGTGCTGGAAGAAAATGAAGAATTTCCTCGTAATATCAGCTTCGTCAATGCGCAAAATATGCGTTACTTGAGAGAACATGAGAACCCTCAGGTGCTTCATGAAACAGCACTTCATCCGTGTGCCGGCAATATGTTTGCCATGTAGGTATTTTGCAGCATGGGCTACACTTGGATTGCTTTTCTTGAAGCACATTTAGGGGCCAGTTATAGCGATACGTAAAATGCAACCGAACTTGGTTTTTGAACTCAATCTTGGTCTTAAAGTTAGTTTATCAAAAAAATTAAGCAAATTATCACGCTATAACTGCACCCTTAAAAACACGACACGACGGTTGGCCGATATCTAAACATGCCATGTGAAAAACATGAATTTTCTAAATTCAAGGATTGGCCTAGTGATTTGCTAATCGTCATGGTGAGTGCAAGACGAAGATAGGAATCAATTTGATCATCAGTTTTCCTAACACCAAACGCGGTCCATCCAAGGTGTTTAAAAATTCGTCCTCATTTGTTACACAGTCAACGATTTGATTCTGAACTACAAAGTTTAAGTCATTCACATCTTGACTCTCAGCCTCTAAAATTGCTCGCTTACGCAACCATTCGATATTTTTGTATAGTTTGTTGATGAGCTCGGCTTTCGATCTCGAGTCATTTCGCAGATCTTTAAATGTTCTAACAAGAGCGTTCAAAGCGTATTTGTGCATCTTAAGAGCTCGTCCCAGAAGTTAAAAAAAAAAACTCGCACAAAACGAATCGTTGTCCGAAGCAAGGCCTTAGAGTACGTACCTATTGCAGCATGTACCTATGTATTTTTCTGCTCACATTGAGCAGTGATCGGACATATAATATATCCAATCCATACTCCCGAAGGAAAATATGCTTCGACTATGACATTCGATGAAAGAAAATATGTTCGCCTTTGGCGTGGCGCATTCTCCAATAAATGTCGTCAGCACGACTATAATAGCGAGCAAACAATAAACGAAACTTTTACTCCTTCCCATGGGTCCTTGTCCTTGCGCAGAATTTCATGCATTTTCCATACCTCAAAGCAAAACGAAAAAATAAAATAAACAAATTCAATTTACAGGACATCAGAAGCAGAGTAGATAGCCAGCATCCGGGGAGTTCTTTTCCATCATATCACCCACAAAAGAAGCATCAAAGCAACCACAGGATACCCCAACTCTATTGGCTGTGTATACGAGTAAGAGTATCCTTGGCGGCAGGGAATGCCGTTCATGTACGGCCGGTGCATGCATGTGGTGAGCATGTTAATTTCAAATATTTTATTGAATCAAATTTCCTCAATTTGCGTAACATCCTGGATTTTAATGGAAACGATTCGAAATAAATTACTATCGATGGAGAATTTTCAACAGGATAAATATGTCGGGGAGGATGTTCGACTTATGGAGGTAAAAAAAGAATGAAAATAAGAAAAACAGCTCACGGGAGATGAATGGCACCACGACGGGATTGACTGGGCACGCCATGGAACTTCTGTGTTCTGGGATCCAATTTTTCGTTTTCCTCATTGCATCTATTAAAGGGACATCGGGTAAGGAGTAAAAGTTACTCAGTATATGCCTGAAAACATTTTTGTATTAAAAAATAAATATGCACGACTGCGTCGCACGTTACTTGCACCTTAAAACTGAAGTTGTTTGGCCACTCTTGTCAATTATAGAGCACTTAACGGTGCTGTCCACTTACAAAAAAAAAAACGATCTACACTACGCCTCCGAACAGCGTTAAATTGGTGGCAATTTCAGCATTCCCACTGACACTTGCAAACCTACTTAAAGATTTCAATACTTCCACGAATTTCTTACAGCCCCTTCCCCCTAGGCAAACCCCTTATCCTTGCCGCAAGATTGTTTTCAAAGTACAGCTTTACAGCCCAAACAGCCATATATCCCTCCATCGACGACGAAGACGACGCCTGTCGGTTGTGTAATCTCACTTCAAAATCCACCACTCGAAAGGATTGTATCTTAAGCCTTTTCTTTTCCATGAAAAGCCGCTACAAAGAAGTACATCTCTCCCCGACGACCAAAACGTCTACAAGTATTGAGCCGCAGTAAGCAATCGCATTGCAGTAATACTCAACACACACAAAGACTCAAACTCTCGAGTGCTTATCGCTTGTCTCGCCAAATCCGCAACACACTCAGTACTCAGATGCACACGAAAAATCCTTGAAAAATTCAGATGATTCCATGTAAAGTGTTCCATGCCACCCGAACAAGGAATTTTCTGCGCCAACATACACAACTCATGTTTCCGGAATGTTCTACAATTTCTTGGAATTTGATAAACTCGCCCGTGGGTATGTTCCGCACTCGCCTTTACACATCCACACTACACATTTCGATGTACCCAGTGTCCTTCAATGAGTATAGGCGCACCCCTCGCTGACACAGGAATATTCGTCCTTTTTTTTCTCTCGTCGTCCTTTTATTAACTCTAAGCCATGTTGCACATCCCTTAATATGCAGCCAATGTAATTCCCGAATTGTTACTCCTCAGAACACAGCAGCTGGTGGTGGTGGTTTCTTTTGCTACCCCCCCCAGCCAGGTAACAACTGAACTGCGCTTATCTCCGCTGCACTCCAATGACTTTTTGGCAATGGTCCAACCAAGCGAAAGGGTGTACTTCGAGTGTATCCTATCTAGTGAATGAAAGTCATATGGTTTGACTTGCATTCTTGTGCAGCCGGGATGTGCAATGGTTTGAATAAAGCACCACCCCACCCTCACAGTGACTTATGAGTTGAAGAAGGTCTGCTCGGGGCATTGGATTTTAACCTTCGGTGGGGTAACTTTTTACTTTGTGGAACTTTAGAGCAGGTAGTTCCGAGTGCCGGTCCATGGAGCAGGTCAGTAATTGTGGGTGTGAGTGTATGTTGGAATGGTATGCCTTGCATCTGTCATTCTCAGTGAATTTTCAGATTAAAGTACGGTTAAGTGCAGGTTTTTACATTCTCTTGGTGACTCTGGTCGGTGTCCTGCCAGCTAGCTGCTGGCTGCACATTATATCTATACCACGACTGTCCTTCGTCACCGTACCATGGTCATGTGTGACATGCGGTCCGAATCGATTGTAATATGAGCATGGATAAAAAATAATTAAAATTTTTGATTAAATTTCTGATCAGATACCAACTGACCCAATTTGGAGCACAGGAACTCCAATGGGTGCGGATGCGGATGGCAAATTGATGCGACGATAAACCATTGATGGTCTTTTCTTGGCTTAGCTGTTGAACATGGAAGTTATTAAATTTTGGTAATTATCAATGGGGAATGGTCATGTTAAATATTTGGAATTAAATTGTGGGTCTTTTGTATCACCATGCGAACGTGCTATATACCTATGCAAAAGTCTTTAATTGCTAAAAAATATAAACCTTAAAATTTTCCTCCGGCTAGTTTTCTAAAAAGAAAATACTTTCGCATGGGCACTTTGTGCACCCATATCCATAACACTGCAATTTTTTCCGTATTTAAGGTGTTTGACCGGAATAAAAACTGATACTCTGAAAATAAAATCTTGGTATATTTGGTAAAACTGAGGCTTAATACAACCATTTTCTTTTTTGTCAAAAAATGTTTCTATCATATTGACAAAATGTTGATAAGTTTTATCTTGTGATACAAAAAAAATTGGAGTGGTAACACAACTTGTTTGTTTCTGCATAAAAAAATGGTTTGTTAAATTAACAAAAATTATGTTGAATTCACAAACACATTTATTGAATTCAAATTATAATTTTGTCAAATTAACAGAAAAAAATGTTAATTATATCAATATAATTTGTCATTTAATTATTTTTACTTGAAAACTTAGTACAACATTTTAAAATACATATATAAAATTAAAAAATTGAAAAAAGTATTAAATTCTTTTAAACTTGAACAGAAGATCTGCTATACCGCAAACACCGACACTGGTGTAGATGAATTCATCTATTTTTAAAAATGCGATGTAAGTTGCATCCTTTAATGTCTATTGAAGCATTTTGATGATCCGGGAACATTCAAGTCAATTTTGATCTATTTAATTATGAAAAAACCAAAGGGTCGCGTATATGCTTTCCATTATCCCATAATTATTTTTATTTTAGAATAAAATTTATAGGTATTTTTGATCAGAAACAGAAGAGAAATAAACTGGAACATGGGGTCTTAAATGTTTATCAGAATACTTGGCCACCCACCCCATCCATGTAGATACATTTGGCCGATGGTATTATTTTGGTATCTACCCTTAATTATATTTACACCTTTTCCTGCAACCATTTCTGGGTTTTAAAAAAAAATCAAATTAAACCATCATGTTTACAAATACAAAAATTCAAATTATAATCATTAAAATTAAAGACATGAGTATTCTAAACAAACTATTTACATGTAATGACAATGTTTATATGATGGATATTGATTGAAATAATAATAAAAACGTCAAATAAAGTACCTTAAAAATCCAACGAAGTCCGTGCGCACGAAAATCTTGATTTGTTTTTAACTAAAAGTCAATGTTTTGAACTGAACTAGATCTTCAATCAATAGGCACTAATAAAAATAATGATGGTGAATTGAATAAATTAATACTAACAAATTAACAATTAAAATAGGATAGTTATGATTTTATTTTTTTTACAATTTAAGATTAGTGTTATTAGAAAGAACAAAATAAGATAAACGAGAAAGTTAAAAAACTAAATGTAGTGGTAATGTAAACTATTATTTTTTATTTTTTTTTTCTTGGTTAGATTTAGTTTTAGTTTTGTTTAAAAATGATTTCAGGCAGTTCCCTTTTTTTTAATTATACTTAAAACGATGACGAGCTGTCCAAGACCGATTTTTCGGGGCACAGACCCTCTTTTGCTTCTTTTTCTTTTTGCCTATCTTTCTCGGCGCAAGACAACAAAAACCTAAATATAAAAATGCTTTTGCTAAATGTTTTTGTTTACTACCAACATCAAAATTGTTTTTAGCTTCTAGCTTTGAACGCCTTGAGGAATTTGAGGAGTGGCAGACAGACTGACAGCCCAGCAAGGATCAGCTGGTATATATATATGTGTTTTTTTTTCGTATGTGAATTTGTTCTCGTATCACGTTAAAATTTGTCATGCAATCTGCATGGAATTTTTTAAAAGACATAGGGCTTATTATGGAGCAACCTTTAGTTTTTATTTCATTGCAATCGGCCAAATTATTCTGATTCGTACAGGCCTTACCAGACTTCGGTGTCAGCTCGAAGGTGTATTTTATTGGGAAATATCTGCATATAAGGTATTTGGAATCGTATATCGTGTAACAATCGGTGTGTATTTCAAAAGTGAAGCCATCAATTTTATACTGTGGGGATGTCTAACTATGTCTCTGTCACACGTTTATATCAGAAGGAAGCTGTCACTGTCAAAATTACCGATTTATTAACACCGGTCTCTCTAAAAGCCATTTTACTCATACTCAATTCAACTACCTCTTCCCGTGGACCACACCAAGAGTTACTGAGTACCGACAGCACGAACAACTACCCAGAAGACTACGTCCTTGCTGAGAAGCATCTCATAGAAGGCAATATAAATTAACCATGAGCATGAACTGTCTGTTAAATTAAAGTCTACCGACATAGTCCCTCGGAGAATCAGGTCAGTGGACCAGTAAAGTCATATGCTAATTCGGAGATGTAAAAACCCAGCATTCAGCTCCTGCTTCGGCATATAAATCAGCACATCCTGTCAACCGCACATTACACGTCATGGACACCGTACACGAAAACCCCATTATACGGTATAGTGCAGCGAAATATATACACAACTCAACCGCTTAAGGATCCTCTCATGAATAATTTCATCCCGACACAACATTAGAATGCAATTTTCACATCAACGCTTGGCCTCAAGGATTTTTTTCCCGCTGCTCCAGAGTGCATACTGCCTGCAGAAATGCAAAACACTTCAACCAGTCTCATGTGGCAGTGGCATATCTAAGTATGTAGATGAATTTTTGTAGAATTCAAGTAAATCCCCGTCAGGATAACTGCGATCTTTACGAAAAGGATTCAGATATGAAGTACAGCACTCCGTGCCTTCGATTTACATAATACACTCTAAGTGCTATTGCTTTACGCCCTCGGGCATAAGTATACATCCCTCCTCTTCAACCTCGTTTAAGGATTGACATCTGATGATTCGAGACACACCGAGTAAAACTCACTCAAGCGGTAACTTATGTGAATGAACCGCTCCTCACAAAAAAACCCGGAACGCGCGTTAAAATTTCAAATTATTTGCTACGCTGAACGAGATTAAATCAATTCATCCTTAAAGGAGGACAGACTTTGCATGGGACCAAACAAAATTGACACACTAGATAAACTTTCATGGACGGCGCAAGCAAAAGAAAAAGGACGCTGCACCTTAACAATTTTATTACCAGAGATCTCCTCGTTCTGGGAACTTTTAAGCGGCATTAGGTCTGCCGTTCAGTTATTACGTTAAATTCTGTGACAGCATACAAGTCTGCATGTCGACAGGCGACGCACCCATGTCTAATCAAATGACACGCCAGCAAGGACGACAAATTCAGAAAGGCGTGAAATGGAAAGATCCAAACACACCAAAATCATCATTACCTTCCAGAGACCCTGTTAAGGGTAGACAGTGTTGTATGCCGGATGGTATTCCTAGCGAGCGCCTACAAATTGAATGCGAAGCTGTCTTCTCTGGTGCTGGGCGTATGCGAATTCCGGACATGTTCCAAATGTCGTGCTAGATGTCATGACAACAACATTTTTTTCCACGTCCTATGGACACATTTGAATACACCTAAGAGTACGTATACGTATGGTAACGACGGTAATGGTGAATATTGATTATGCTCTTTGGGGGAGGGAAATTTGCTGCAAGCACTTTGGCGTTAAGTGGTTGGTGTGGGGAATTTTATGGCCTTCAGAGGTGTTGAAGTTGGTGATTGGAGGAGGGTTTATTTGGTCACATTAAAAGGGGTAGGGGATGTGTGAATGATGCTGGATTTCTGTATAGCTTTGTTCCATTTATCTTCGAAAACGAAAGGTTTTTTCGTTTGCAAGAAAAACGTTTACAAAAAAGTTTACTGGACTACTGGAGGTCTCAGGTTCGTTCCCCGGAAAAACACTAATTATATCTTGAGATTTTTTCCAACTTATGCGAACGTTTGACAGACATCCGAGAGTATAACTGTCATGAGAAAGCTTCTCAATGCAGCCGTTCGGACTTGAAATAAAATTCTAGGCCCCTTTTCATCGTCTCAGAAGCTAGGCAAAGGGTACACGAACCTGTTGCGCCAACTATTTAATTATTTATTTATTTAATAAACGGAAGATAGTTTATTCACGTTTTCGTTTATTTTTTTGTTATATGTGACTCCAAGTCTAATTCGTTTTGAGTGAAAAGAAAAGAACGATAGCTGTCATTTATAAATGCGTTTTTTGTTTTCTCGTCACCTACATTCAAATGGTGATCACAAATTTATTGATGGCATCATGTATATGGAATATGGCGAGCATCCGACCACGGCAGCAGGGGAATCAAGTAGCCCTATTTACGGTTTGTTCTAACTAAACATGATAGATTACTGTCAAGGATGATTCCCAGGTACTTGGCTTTCCGAGAGTATTTAATAGTTTCCTGCCTCGTAAAAGGGACTATAGTTGTTGTCAACCTCATTTGCTACACTGATTTTATTCTCAATATTCAATATTTTGTTCAACCTTCACGATTTAAAATTACATCGAAAATTCTTCTTTTTAAAGAATTATGGCTAGTTTTTTTAAATTTTGCTCGTGGAGTGAGCAGAATTTAATGCTATTTAAAGATATTTCTTACCACTGTATAAAATAATTCGTCTTATTTTTATTACCTTTATGTTAACAGGTATTCGTTTCTCTCAATCCCGTATACATTTTACACCCTATCTCTCTTAATCCTATGCCCCCAAGGCCCCACACACCATGGAAATTTAAAAGCGATATCATTATGGATGAATAAAATAATGATATGAAAAAGAAATTCGGCAATAGAACAGGAAAAAGCGCCCACACCCTCATATTACATACCTGCATCCGCTGTACTGTGCTGTGATTGCGCATGACCAAGCGGGTTGAACAAAGAGGTGTCATCAAACATTAACATCTACTCTACTTAGGGAAGAAAAAAGAGATATAAACAAATGTTCTCTTAAAATCAACTATCCAGATCCAGTCCAGTGACCAGTGACAGTGAGAGCTTTAATAACCCGATGAAAATGGATACACACACAATATTTAGTAGATGGCTTACGTGTGTTATTAAATGTATATTAAATTCATTTGGAAGGCTTTCATGTAGGTATATTTGGTTTTTGGTAGACAGTTTTGACTGGTGGAAATTTAAAAAAGGGCAGTCGGTAGGAATCGGGTTACATGGACACGACGCCACTTCCATTTCTGATATACTGTACAGGACTTATGAATGCACACTTTAGTGTCAATTGGGGAACTTAACCATAACTCGGACACCAGAACAAACCTTTTTTAAAATCATCGATTTTGGACACTTTTAGAAATTTAAAAACAATGGACACTTTTTAACTTGTACCTGTAGCCAATCAATCAAAATAAACATACTTATCTATATCTCTATCATTCATACTCTCCGTTGAATACAATGCAATATTTTAGGCAATGCTGCATAAACTGAATTTATGTTTTCGAAGCAATTTTTTTTTTATTGTAATAAATATTGTATCTACTGAATGTTGTTGAATTATGTGGGACACTTTGTTAAAATTTTCAGAGGTAACATACTCCTAGGCCAATATCTAAGATTATGTGTAAATCGATTCGATGGTTTTTGAAATATAAGAGTTTTTAATGTAATTTTTGTGTGGGCGGTACCACGGCCCTTTGTCAAATTTTGAACAATCGTGATTATAAACCATCCAGGGCGCCACCCAAACGCCTAAAAAAAATTTATATATAAAGAAGATTATCCATCTGTCAAAGTTAGGTTTTTTTTAGAGAGGTTCTTCACCCGCCTGCTACTTTTAAGACAAAACAAAAAAAAAAAAACAAAGAGTGTGCTTGTGACCACACCCCAGATGTGAAACTTCTCTCGCTAAATGGATGTTAAATTGAATTGTGTTGTATGTAGTTGAATTTCATTAAGAAATTAAATTTAAAAACTAAATCTTTATTATATTTTAATCTTAATAGAGTGCAGTACACAATTGCATTCATTAATTTAAAAAGTTTTCATAACGCAATCCAATCTAATGTTTCCCATTTCTATTTCGAGAGTTTTTGTTAACATTTTGTTTCCATATCATCAACTGATTCAGTAGTAAACCTAGCTTCTTCAGTTCCTCCAGCGGTCACATATATGTATTCACTTTGAGGATTCAATTGAAAAAAATCGAAAAATACACCTTTCCAACAACCATACACAAGAAGATCGACCGCGCCTACTTCTCTTTCTTTTCAAAAAAAGTTTCATCGAAATCTGTGCAGTATTTTTCAAGCCAACCGAGAAGAAAATGATGGCCGTTTAAAAAAAAAATTGTACGAACCCCCTTCAACGGACAATGGCACACACACAAAGCTCATACAATCCAACATTTCATTACAGTCCGCGAGAAAATCGAATCCAAATCTATGCATTTAATTTTTGGCTTTAACACGCTGCGGGAAAATTATATTTTATCGCCCCCTCCGTTTTGGTGGAAAAGGTTAATAATTAAAAATTTAATTCACACAGCAAAATGGTGTTAAAAATCCAGAACCCGTATTCACCCAACGGCAGCGATGTCAGAAGCTAATTGAAATATCCTCCAGATCTGAAGCACCACCAACACCACCACCACCACCACCCAAATGAGAGGGTTGAAAGTACATATAGGTACTCATCCACACATGTTATAAGTGTTTTCGACGCGCAAATTAAACACCAAAAACCTTTGTTGTGTGTACGCCGGCGTCAGATAATGGAAATTCTGTTCTGACTCTGGCACTGGCTGGAGGAGGGATGCTTGGCCCCGAGGCGCGAGGCGTCCTGCAAAGCACATCAGTCGGCTTAATTTGTGCTGTGCGTAGCCACTAACCATGTGCAAGTGCACAGTGTGAAGTTCCGTTCGAGTGTGCCGTGCGTATCATTTAACTTTCTGATGATATCTCTTCCCGGCTGGAGGCGGGAGGGTCGTCCTGCCCGACAAATATCCCACCAATGTTTGCAATTTTCGGGCGGTTTTTACGCCGCCCAGGGATGAGTGAAACTTTGCTCTGTTTAGTGTTTCTTATTTACGATTATTTGCAGCAGTCGTTGTGTGTGTGTTGGTGTTCGTTTGCATTGAACACATTCTTACCTTTCGAAATGGATGTTTCTATCCGGTGAATTCGGGGAATGTGCTCGCAGCGAAGGCGTATGCGGATAATTTGATGTCGTTGCGTGTAATATGTAGCCCCCTCTCCGCAAATGATGGCAAGGGTATTAATTAGAGTCCCTTTAGGCAGTCCCGCTTACATGCGAAACACAAGGCGGCACACAGAGTGTGTGTTTTATGGGATGTAATTAAATTTTATTTCTCAGCTCGCTCGGGTTGGGTGGATCAGTGGATGGAGGTGGGGTTTTTGGGAATAAATTCGCCTTCTCCCGATGGCGGTTTTTCGTTCGTTTATGTTAATTACCCAAAGGAGTTTAATGAAATTTGTCAGGTATAAGATGGGTTTTTCGTGTTGCTTCTTCTTTGTGCGCCGCATAACGCTACAACTTAATGAAGTGAGAAGGAAGTGGTGGATTCCCAAAGGATAATTAAGGGAAATATTAAAACGGCATGTGAGCGAAGGCTGTAAAAGACGCAAGTGCCTATGGAGCCGCTCGGCAGGGATTCCAAAAATGGATTAAAACTCTGCAGCATATGTCACGACAACTTCATTAGTTCAACTAGTTTCAACTACATTGCCAGTCTTACTGTTCTTGCTTACCCTATTTGTGTAAGATGTGGAGATCCCAATAAATATTGAAAGCGGTTGACGGATGTTGCAAAATGTGTTTAACGATGATTAAACGGGTTGTGAGGGCACCTAAAGCCCTTCAAAGGCACTTATTATAGCGGCAAGTAGAAATAAGTCATCGTCCCTTCTAAATAGTTCCACTCCATACACCATCATTATCCTTGTCACCATTGTCGACCTCAAAAGTCATTATGGGGATATATCTCCTGGTTAAATTTGCATAAGTGATTTATCTACGTCTCTTTTGTTCGTCTGAGCGGTTTTTTTTTTTCATTATTCGTAAAACAAGCACGGAGAATTCATCCGAATGTCCGTTCCTCTATTCAGGATGGCCATACCCCGTTATAGAAGCGAATAAAACAGAATCTCACAAACAAGTGCGCGGTAATGGTATACACACCAATTGACGTCAGTGCAAGGATTTGTCATTTTTCTTCGTCATCATCTGCATGCAGACAACTAACGTCTTATTACAGCACAGATGACAGAATATCACCGTTAGAGCTCATATCCGGTGTGACTTGTTGTATTTTTGTTTCAAATTAAAATCGATTCGAGTCGATATCACTCATCGATATTTGCGTTTGGATTGTGGTCATGCAGTCATTCATTCGATACTAGTCGATGATGGATTTTAATTGAAATTGTGCAGATTCGAATAAATGTTGCAGGACATCAATTTCGAGGACAGCTATTGTGATGGATGGCGGTGAAATTTATATAGATCAATGGAGTTTGTCATGGAATATATTTTCTTTTTTTTATAATAAATTCGATAATTCTCATATAGGACATAGGACACGATGCAGCTGTTACAAATGTTCGACGGAAAGCTATTTCAATCCTATTTTGATAAACAATTTCTTGTTTCGAATTGAATTTGAACGAATTACCCAAGATTAACTGGCGCCCAACGTGAGATTCCTTGCTAAATTGAGTGTATCTTCTAAGGTTATATTTGAAAGCGATCCATAGACAGCAGAAAATCTTAACTTAAGTAATGCCCTTGCCGTGGCACCATCCTTCGAAGCTTTACGACAAAAACCAAGCTGTGGCAATATTTGCAAAAACTCCAAAAATATCAGTGCGAAAATATTATTATCGCCACTTTGTAAATAAATAGGTTTTGCATGCCGTTAAATTGTTCCGCAGTATCACATTCCGAATGCAAACTCAATTCCATACATTTTACATACAAACTGTCCGCTGTCCCATATATGAACATTACGTGGCCGTTACTGACGTTAAAAATTGGAACTCAAATAATAAAGCTCCCCTGAAATGTGTAAATCCGTTTGGTTTACAATGGTTTGCTTTCATAAATTTCGGCTTTCGGCTTTCGGCTGCCTGTGCAACGAAGCCCAACCGATATATACCCACTGAAGCCGACATCCTGGCCTGTCTCGGTCACAGGAAACGTATAAATTCGCCGAGCAAGTGGTGCGGGTACTGACTACTGGGCCAGTGGGACAATCTGCACTCAGTAATGACACAGTGAGTGGATCGACTTTTCAGCTTGGCTACCCACCATCCAGTAATGATATGGAAATTTCACATTTGCCGGACAATTGATTCCTGAAAGGATAAAAGCATGCATGCCGTTAAAATAAATACAAGCACAAGTGGCGCGTGCGGTAGAGGCGATGAAAGCGATGCTGATGTCGAGTGCTAAAAGCAAACTGCTGCGCTGAATGATGTTATGGAGGCGGCGAATAATATTCCCTCCTTGGTTGCGACTGTAACTATAGGTATGTAAAGGAGCCAGGTTAAGGGTAGCTGGTTTGGGTGGGTATGCCTGGCCTGGGCTCTTTTAAAACGATGATTAATGTGACGTTGGCTTCAGTTGGCCAGTGATGTGTACATTTTTCCATGTTTACTGCAAAAATCCGTTATAAATAACATTTAAAAAGATTTTAATGGCTTTATGTGGGTGAAATTGAATTCTGAACAGTAAATTAACTGCAGAGGCGAGGTTGCCACTTGTGCTGGCGCGAGCTTCTTTTATTTAATTAAATAGTTTAAATATTGCCGGGAATGCGGAGAAAGAAAGGGGACTGCGAGTGTTTAAAGCTGGACTGATGGGGTTTCACACGGGATATTTGAGACTTTAATTTAGCAAGTAAAGCATTCATCATAATAATTAAGAAGGTGCTCATTTTGCAGCGAAGAAAGTTGGGAATGTCTATGAAAAAGGGCTTGAAGCTAGCCTCCTGGTCGGGCGTAAAACTTTTCTAAAAAAAAATAACTAAAAATTTTACGATGCCAAAGGAAGGACATGTAGCAATTTATTACACCTAGAAATGCAAGTGGACTCTGTTATCAAAAATAGCTTGTTTGGTCTTCTTTGTCGTCTCAAAACCGCACGCTGCGATTCGAAAATCTTCTTAGCTGGATAAAAATAATATCATCCGATTTTAGCGCCATCTTTGGAATGTTTTGGTAGCTCATTTCACTCATATCTTCTCTCTCTATATATAAAATTGGATCGTGGTTTGTTCGGATGAAAACAAATTTAAAGTGACTGGGCCGAATTGAATACTTCATTCTGAAGGAAAAAAGAAAATTCTCAAACGTTCAACAGGTGGCGCTATTGTCAATTTTCGAAACCGCTCAACCGTTTTCAGTGAAATTTTTTTGATGGGTATGGTTGATTTCAACTTGAAAACTCTAAAACTAGAAAAGCTTGCATTGGATTGCGTTATGAAAACTTTAAAAATTAATAATAAAAATACTTCTACCGCGTTTTACTACGATTTAGTGTAAAGGGTGTTTCTTAGATGGTAAAACCCGGATAAGGGCCTCTCGCTTTAGTGCCTAACCCGCATAAGTACCTTTTTTAGAGAACCAAAAAAAATTCTGAGCACTTAAGGCGGATTTTTGTTATAACTGCCTAACCCGCATAAGTGCCTATAAAAAGAGGAATTTAAGGTGAGGCACTTATCCGGGTTTTACTGTATTGAACTTTAAGTTAGCAACACTATTTTAACTGGCGGCCATTTTGTCAGCTGCCTAGTGATTTATTTTTAGTTCGGTTTGGCATTTCAACATGAATAGACTGACGGCTGAACAACGCTTCCAAATTGTGCAAATTTAATTTGAAAATCATGATTCCGTTCAAAATACATTTCGCACACTACGTCTATTTTACGGCCAACATAATCGTCCATCAGAGCAATTAATTCGATTAACTATGGAACGTTTTCGCACCACGTTTACTCTTAATTATTTTACCTATTTTGCAAATCCTTTTTTGAAATTATTATGCTTTTGGACACATCTAAGAGTGGATCGCTTCAATTTGGTAAATAAAAAATATAATTGGTCTTCATTAAGTGGGGTAAAAATGTACCGAAAGAAATTGTGTCGGCGATTAATATATATTTAGATGATAGTACGCATCTACAGAGATGTCGTATAGTGCGTACAGAAGAAGTCATTGCTGTAGAGCGAAGCGTAGAGGAAGACTCGAACAGTCTATCCGCCATGCTGACCGCTAAAGAGCCATGATTATTGATTTTTCGTTCATAAATTGAACAACCTCATGTGCAAGATCTGTGGTTTCATTAAGACGCCGCAACATGTTACACAACTCGTGCCACAATTGATTTATTGAAGGAAACGTTTGGCATAGTATCACGCTGCGGCCCCCAATACCGCTTGGCGATTTAACGCCGCTTGAATATTTTCTGTGGGGATATGTGAAGTCGCTAGTTTACGCCGACAAGCCCGAAAAGATTGACTATGTTAAGGACAACATTCGCCGCATTATTGCCGATATACGGCCACAAATGTTGGAAAAAGTAATCGAAAAGTCATCACACATCCATTAACGTTATGTAGTCCAAATGTAAGTATGCATCCAATGACTGCCGGCCACCAAGTTTTCATTATAAAAGACGATCCTTCCACAATCATTTGTGGAAACAACAACCAAAACGCCTCAAGTGTCCATCCAACAGTCCAAACCCTAAAACATTCGCAATTTGATTACCACTTCAGTTCGATTCGACAAAACCAATAAAAATGTCCTTGTCCATTTCCATATACGGCATGATTTATGTGTCCCTCAATCGCATTTACATTTTTGTATAACAATTTAAATAAGCCTTCGCTCACACAAAGGATACACGACACCCTACTTAATCGGCTTTGATTTTTTTTTTGTATTTTTACAACAAACTGTCAAACTGTAATGTACACTCGCAGAGAAAGCCCCGGCCTTCGCTCCTCACATAAAAAACAATTCAACACCTGAAATCCTTTGAAAGGGTTTTTTTCTGCATGACAGTTGATAAGAGTGTAAGTAATACTAAGCGTGATAGAACCACCACTCAGCTTAGTCTATGACCCGAATCAAATGACAAAAGCATCATACAACCATAATAGACGAGCGAGCGTCCTGTGGATTTCCCACTTTTTGCCCCCGTCTATTTTTTTATGCTATAAAGGATTTTGCATGTTGCCGCTATGGGATTTAAATTGCATGCGGGATTTATTCCAATGAAATAGGGTTGAAAAAAAACCGCCAATAAAATTACAAGTGAATTGGATTTTTTTATTTTAGTGACAGACTCAAAGGGACACTTTAGCCGAATGTAGGTGAATCCTTTTTCATTGGAAATTTGCATTTTTATAAAAAAAGCCCAGAATTGATTTCCACTTAGCCCAAGTCGAGTTTAATTAATTTTCCATTAAAAATGGCACTACACATTCAAAGTGAGGTGGAGGTTAATAAATCAGGCAAACCCCCATCGACAAGTAGACATGGAACGACACTACGACATCACCCATTAGTTTATGTTAACGAAGCATTCGCCTGGTTGTCACTCCATCACTGTCATACGGAGAATGGACGCAATCCTTAAGCCACCCCTTGGAAAGCGAAATTACTGGAAAATTCATACCGAATCAGATCGAGATCAGGCAAATTATTTGGGGGGAGAGAGAGAGAGTGACTAGCCATACCTACTCAACCCCTGTGGGAATGGTTTGGTGGCTTGAGTACACATTTCACTCGTAAATTAGAGACACTTGTCACACCTTTTCGCTTCGTTTCGCTTTATTTCGGGTAGCAAGGAGGAAATGTTTATTCTCCCCTTTCATTTGTGTTTCATTTTGAAAGTTTTCCCCCGCTTTCAAAAATAACAAACCTACTTCATTAACGACCACAGAAGTTTGCCCATAAGTGCGGCGGGGAGGTGTGCAAGTTTGATTTACTATCTGCGAGGAATTTATTAGGGCAAGTTCCTTAAATTTAAAGTCCGACCCATGGAATGGGTGATGAAATGAAATTCTGTGAGGTTTGCATACTTTTAAAGGGAATTTCGCTTAGTTTCGCTGATTGGCATTGGGTAGAGATACAGGGGGAAGTACAGCTAAATGATTGATGAGGGCTAGAAAAAGATTAATTTCAGCTTTTTATATATTCCGCAGAGCTTTTGGATACCTTTGAGTAGACAATTGGGAAAAGATGGACCGCAGTTGGCTTGTAGTTCAAAGCTCAAATACCTGAAGCTACAGTAAATGGGTAGTAAGGTAACAGAAGGCCAAATTTTTGCTGCCCAACCTAAGTAGATGCACAATAATTGAGAAAACAATGCCCAGATACCAATGGCGCCAAAGATCACCGGTCGGGCCTTCTCTTTGAATATAACTTGGACTTTAAAATTACAAACTGGACCAGAAATAGATAGGTAAAGTTAAATAAAAAGTGGAAAGTAAGGTGCAAGGTAATTGTTATGCTTAGATGTAATCCTGAAAACTGAAAATGTCCTCTTTACAAGGAAGTACAAAATTCACAACTTTTTTCCTCCGAAACTAAATGGCACCCTGCTGGTGCTTACTAGCACGGCCAGTTACTTGGGTCTCGTTTTAGACAGCAAACTGAGTTGGAAAGTCAATATCCTACAAAGAGTTCAGAAAGCCACCACGGCTCCGTTTAGTGCTGCCTTTGCCATTGGAAGGAAATGGGAATTTTAGCCTCGAATTACATTATTTGATGTATGTATCTGTTTTCTGACATATGCTCCTTAGTCGTGTTCAGAGAACGACATGCATCTGCATTAGTTGAGTCCACGGCAGCTGTGGACATACTGTTCAATTTGCTGCCACAGTTAGCGCAGCCGCTCGCATGAAAGCAATTTGTAAGAGACAGTCGGCAAAATGGTCACTCATCTATTCTTATAACATTAGACACTTATTACAAGTCCCCAATTTCTGTTCAACAAAAAGTTCAGTCTTGAACACCCTTCAGGACTGACTGGGAGAGTAATGCAGTGTCTTATGGGGAATTCGTCAGCTTTTACATACAGATGGGTCCAAGAACGATTTCGCTTTCCTAATCATTGTAGCGTGTTGCAGTCCGAAGTTATGGCGATAAAGTAGGCCGTGTCATGGCTACTGTATAATTAAATATCTTTTAGGGATATTAAGTCTTTAACTGCCCTTAATTGTCGCTTGGTTTCATTTGGTTGAGGTGGTATCATAAGCCACAACGACCTGTAATGAAGTCCACTAGCTTTCTTAAATTATCCTTACTGAGCCTAAGAATTTTCTGGTAGGAGTAAGGTTTAACATATTGGATTGGATTGTCTTAGAGCTTTGGCATTTTCCCAGTGTTCAAGACGAAGTTGTTTTCCCATTCATTAATTAGCCTTAGTTCTGTAGCCCAATCGTCCTTGCAGTAGGGTTCTGCTTTAATGATGTGCCTTACTTTCCGGACAAACACCATCAAAAGCAGTTGTAAGTGCATTGTTAATTTGCTCTACCGGGCTGGATATCAAACGTTGATTGACAACTTCCGAATATTTAGCCCAATCTGTTTTCCTTAGATTCATATGAAAGGTACAAGCCCTGCTTAGGAAGTTTACTTTGAAGCATTTAAAAATAAGTCTTGATATATCGGGAATTTTGACCTTCAAGGACGAGTTATAATATAACGAATCGCTTTGCACCCTCACTGATAGTAAATCTGACAAGAAAGAGAGAAAAAAACGTAATCATTACCATCGCCATGAAATCCAACCTTATTAAAAAGCTTGAAGGTGGTTGCGATACTCCGGCATAAATTTCAAAAACCAACCATCAATATGCTCGTCGCAGAGACCTTATAATTTTAATTCCTCCACTCTTCCGATATAAGTAGTGGTACGGGTTGTAGCTAGTGCTTGTCAGCAAGTTGGTTCAATTATCACGCCAGTGCAGTGGGTGAGTTTCCACCGATTGATTCCACTTAAAAGAGGATACGTCCTTGTCCTCATATGTGAATATGTACTTTGGCTGTGCATCTTGTGAACATGATTCAGCAGAGCGAATACTTGGTGGTGTGCAGCGAAATAAAGTGTTGACAGTTGACACTGATTGACACCAGAAAGTATTCTCCATCGCATATCGGTATCGGTTTCTACAGCCAGCAAGGAGTAAATAATATCCGGTTTTTTTTTCTGCACAAAAAAATGTATCTCTTCGTCTCGTTGTCCACTGCCAATGATATCTATGCGGGCTCGAGCTGGTAGAAAAAAAAGGACTTTGCTGATAGTTACCGCTGACCGCATGTTCCTTTGGTAAGGCGATGAGAAAATATTTCTGTATCCCGATATCATGTCAGTTGACGACGGAATGCAGCGATGAGGTATGGCTGGGTGTGCCGTGCGCCGGCCGCTCCTTGGAAGTGATTTAAAAATAATTTAACTCACTCGTAGACTTTCAGGAATTCACTAAATCAGAGATGGGGTGGAGCTCATTGGATAGATGTTAAGAGACGTGTTTTGTTCGATTGAAGGGAAGGCCAACCGATCATCGATTTACAACAGGGTTTTTATTTTCTCATGAAGAGGTTATTCTATTTTGTAGTAAAGTAGACGAATGTGGAACAAAACTGCTTCAGTCGCATTTGTGTCATAGTTTGATTTATGGATCTACAAAATCCTGCTCGCTGAAAGTTAAATAGTAAAGTCACGAAGATATCTGAAAAAGCGTTAACAACGGAATGGCTAATATTTAGTTACTTCCACTTGAAATATGTCCCTATTGTGGATTTTGGAAGTGTCAAGTAGAGTGTAAAGGGTCTTTCATCAAGCGCTTCATATCTTTAAATGTAAATGAAGCAAAGTACGTCTGTGATATCATCAACATTTTCTATTCCTTTGAAAGGCCTAATGATCCCATTATGTATGGAATATAACATCATTCAAATGTCCTTCCCTGAATGGCGCGCATAGAAAATGCCCAATTTTCCATAAATTTGCCACATAAATCAGGCTGAATTTACGAAAATAATCCTTGAAACAGTCTCCACGGATCTATGACCTGGTAACAACGAGAAAGACTGGTCCTGCTCCTGACCCTGTTAAAAGGAAATTGTCACTGAATGAGCTTTTCTCTATAATTTTTGCAGTCCAGTTATCGCATTTATTTATTTATTTATTTATTTATTTAGATATCGCATTTATACAGAGAGATAGAATGCTTTTCTGTTATAAGCTTGGGTCGTCTGAAATTTCCCATTAGTCTGCTTAATGGTCTATTGATCTTTGCAGCCTTTTCATTGGGATAGACATATAGATATAAGTTCTGATAGAAAATACAAAAAAAACTTCAATTTAAGAAAAAGAGAGAAAAATAAAAAAGTCAAATACAAATGAAGAAATAAATAATTAAATGAATAAATAAATAAATAAATAATTTAATAAGTAAATAAACAAATAAACAAATATAAAATTAATACATTAATAAATAAATAACTAAAATAATTAATTAACCAACAAATAAATAAATGGACGATTGAATGAATAAATATTTAAATTAAAGCAACAGTAAATACAAAAAAAAAACCTATCTGCCTAGTCGGTTATTAGGATTCCATTTTAAGAAATGTTCCATATGTCACATCTCAGGTTTGAGCCCTGAGTGTCACCGGATTTTATCATCCTTCGTTCGCGTTACCTCTGTGCTATTGCTATAGTAGATGAACTCTTGGTCTCTTTGAAAGCCTTCGTCTCGTAAGATTGTTTCAGATGGAAAGTATTCTGCAAGGCGTTTAGCATACCCCTTCACTATGCGGAGTAAAAAGTCTTCCATATACGCCTAGACTTGCCATCCTGAACGTTTTTCTTATAAAAAAGACTCCAAGTCCTCTAATGATACTATTTCTGAGTGTCCCCCTCTGAACCTCCGGTCCTTAGCGGATATGTAGCCTCCTTGTAACAAATCCTGTTCCAAGTCGTGGCTTGGTTATCCTCTTAAGAATTTTCCAGTAGTGGCAAGCCTTTATAAAGGTGTGTAGGGCAATGGGAGACTTACACGAGTATTCCTCATAAGATTAAGTGGGGCTTCCTTTAACCACGTTCAAGGTTTGTCCAGATGATTGCGATTCCACCTTATGTAGGACTACCCTATAGCAGAGTTCTCGGGTTTGCTGTTCCTCAAAATATCTCTCCATCTCCATGTGATTAGGATTACTCCGTGGAGCTCCCTTTGTTTTTTTTTTTAATTCGTCTAGAACAGCTTCTGACGTCTTTAAACCTTTCTCTATAAACTAGAAGTTTAGCAATCTGATTCTACTTCGGTGTCGAACTCAGGATCAAGCCAAACCTACCGACACAAACTTGTGTTCTAAAATTGACTAGAACTACATTAGACATAAAGAGGTTGGTCCTATACCCTTTGCTAACTCTGATTATTTCCACAGCTCCTTGCCGGCCTGGCGCAGGACTCCAAATATCCATGCTGCCGTAACATCCCTTGACTGATGCCAATTAAATCCACACGCCTGACTAGCAAATAACATTTCTAACAGCAACCTACGTTCTGTATATCCTTTTTCCTCAGCTCTCTCAATTTCTATAATAAATGTTCTCCTCTTTACTTTCGGATCGATTACGACAATTTCTTTACAATAAAAATAAAAATAAATTGAAATCGATTCGGATCCCCAAGTCGACATCAGAGCGCCCATAAATAGAACACAAATACGAGCGGGACCCAAGGACAACACAAAAACGAAGAAAAAACGGCACCTCCTCTCAGAGCGATTGCCCGCTTAGGGTAGTTACGACAAAATCTTACCTTAAACGAGATGAATTCACATAAATCCTTTTAATCCCATCAGCCTTTCGGGGTTCGCACATTCCCCTAGTCCGTGTGTCCGAAAATGAAATCAGTATCCAAATCACGTTCGCGAGCCAAATCACTGATAAAGTTTATCCCTGCCATTACGTATGTATCTGCGATGGCCGGCTCGTGGTGGTAGTGGTGTAAGTCACCGGGAAACGTTACGCCATGTTTCATAAACGAAATCAATTCCAGTTTGTGTCGTTTTTTTTTTCTCTCTTGGTTGGTCCTTTGGACATAAAAATACACAGCATGCGATTGATTTATACAAAAGTGGTAGTAGTTGACCTTGACTTTCATTCGAAATGAAGGACACGTGTATGTGTGTGCGTGATCTTTTATTTAGATTAAATTCGACATAAACAGGCTTAGTGCGGGCCTGTATACAAGTTGGATGGAATTTCCGGAAAGTTTCAATTTGTTTGTTAGACAACGTCCATACATCAGGCATTCATTGAAACAAATCCTCGTGGTCCTTCGAGCGAGCACAAAATGTACTGTAATCTGTTGTTTGATATGTTAAATGCTGCTGCTGATTGATGGAGTAGGTATATCCACGACGATGGACGGATTATGTTTCGATTACGGATGAAGCGTATAATTGGTTGGGACATAGCATGGAATTCATGGTTGATTGCAGCAGGTCCTTCTGTACCGAATTGGGCAATCATTTGCAAATTAACCGAGTCTATATCGCTATGTAAACTAAAATGGAATCCATACTAATTGGATACAAACTGTCATCTAATTAGCTCGAAGTTGTATGACGTTAATCGATGCGGCTTATGCATTGGCATGTCAAGAAGAGCAAGGCGGCTCAGATTATACCTACGTGGATGTCACAGATGGATTGAGGTTGTGTATACACTGCAATTTTGTTGCATGCACCTGCGTAAAAGTTTCCACTCAGAATCAAGCTGACTTGAAAACTACTTACCTACCCATTCTAAATGTATTTTTAGGACGTTACAAAGGATTAAATGGAGCAACATATCGACGGTTAAAGTGCAGAGCCTCGTAAGTCGTTTTCGCATGTTCTTCAGAAATCCAAAAAAACAGTACGAGGTACTGCCAAATTTTGGATGCGATCTTATGATACGAGGTTTTGAATTCTGCATTTCCTGTAAAATGTTCAGAACAACATTGTTACCCTGCAAATGCCAAAAGATGGCTCTGATTTCTCAAATTTTTTTGCATTATTAATATTTTTGTTGAATTTTACGACTTACGAGGTTCTGCACTTTAACCGTCGATAGGGTTTTTGTTTCATTATTTCATTATAATCGGCCAACTCGTTTAGAAGATAATACTTGCGAATTTCAAATTTTCTGAATGAGGGCAGATTTTGTTATACCCGTCACATATGTCACCGTCATTCTATCAAATTGGAACCAACAAACTGGGGTATCACAAGTAATCCAGTAGCTCCTGCCTATTTTATAAGTATTCAATAAAATTCGACTCTCGACTCGTTTCTCAATTACGTCACTTCTCCTTTAGGTATAGATATACTGAAGGGACACAAAAATAGTGGTTGACTTTTAACTTTTAGCGGATAGTAGTGTAGTGTAGTAAGAGCATCATTCACAAAGAAAGTGAGTAGGACATCAAGTAAACAAACTGAAAAAGAAAGGCATATCCTTCTTCACATTAATAGTAATACATACCCTGAGCATGTTGCCGACAGACGTGAAAACCAATCGACCGATTTCGCTGGATATTTTACAGTTTGAGCCTAATAATGTCGGGATTGTTAAAAGAGTGTTGTCACAAATATAATCCTATAGAGGGCACTGTTGTGTTAACAATCTTTTCTCGAAGAACAATTTACTATCAAATTGAGAAACAGAAAATTTTTGGGAGCCTAAAAATCCGAACCGGAATAGGCAGGAAAATGATTACTTCCAATAGAGAAGACAATCCAATTATTCGGTCTTTGAAAGTGAAAAATGTGTTGAAGTAGTTAAACAAGGGACGTGAAAAATAATTTCAGTGAAAGAACATTATGTAGGAGGTTAAAAGAAAACAAAATCAAAGCCTATGTCAGCCAAAAAAGCCCTACATTACACCAAGAAATAAGCTCACAACACTTCAATTCGCAAGGGAGCAAATTAATAAACCACTGGATTTTTGGAGGAGTGTTCTTTGGACTGAAGAGTTCGAAATCGTTTTTTATTCTGATCCAAAAACAAAAGCCAAAAAGTCCGTTACGCAGCCCATACTAGACATTCCAATGGAGGCAAAATTATGATAATGGTGATGCATATCAAATGGTGGCGTGGGACCATTGTGCGGTGCTCCGATCAAATGCGACTGTCACATAATCTAGAGATTCTAAATGATGTTGCACTAGTTGCAGGCTCTAGATTCATCGGTACCGACTTCTTCCTTTAGAAAGATAATGCACCCATACAACCCGCCTGGAACATAAAAAAAATGTTTGGCATCTTGTGAAATCGAAAATTCCACAGAAAATAGAAAGATCTGCAGATGAAACTTGGAAGGTGTAGGGAATCGTCGAAGTATTGCTGCATTTTTGTTGAATTTTTGAATTCCAACGGAAATCTGGGAAGACCAATGGGAAATCACAATTGTGACTTGCACGGTAACGTCCCGTGTTCGGGAATGAGCAAATTGGTGATGACGTGTACGCCATTTTTTTTTTCGCTTAGTTTATGGCAATATTTTCAATCTCCAATAGCTCCCTTAATTTTGTCTATATTTTAAATATTATTATTAAACTTAACGTCTAAATTCGAGACTTAAATTTAGAGATAAAGACCTGATTTTTGTAAATTAAATCAAGGGAGCTAGGCGAGATTGAAGATTGGGCCATATACCGAGCTTGCAGGAGTGAGCGAGACAGAACTGCGGGAGTTCGCCTAGGCTGATTTTTGTCTAGCGGATAATCGGGAGATTTGGTAAAAGAATCGGGAGTGTTCGGACGTGCCGGTGGATGATTTTTTTTTTGTATTTTTCGCGGTGGTTGTTAAAGGCGTTGAATACGAAAAAGCAAAAAACAAATACGACGTAAGATAGCGCGATAGCTAGGCGCTTAATTGTCTGACGTGAAGCGCATGCCAGATTCCACGTCCAGGCCTACGCATATTCGTCAAACTACACCGTTTTGCGTTTTGTCCCGCCTCACCCGTATAAAAAAGAAAAAAAAAAACACTTTATTCGTCCTTCCCACCGCGCCGTCACCAGTGAACCTATCTCCCACAACAAGAAACGCCCGAAAACCGAAGTATAAGATCCTCCCCCGCACGAGTGTCCGAAGAGTGATACCCGCACGTGCGGCGTGTCAAACTGTCCAAGTTCGCCCCAGCACAAAAAGCGAACCACCGCCATCAGCAGGTGAACTTCGTACTGGGATTCCACATTCAAGGTCTTGCGGTTGCCACAAAACTGCAAACAACTTGTGGCATCACATCCAGCGCTGCAGGAACAGGCACTTTAGTGCCAAACTGGCACTTTCAAATGAGCTTGGCACTTTGGCACCCATTGGCACTTAAAAATTTTAAATTTGGCACTCTTTTTTAAACGCAATATCAAACGAAATTTCCTTAAAAACATTTCAAATAAATTTTTCTTATAAGAAATAAAAACATAGCTACACTTGTTACTCTTTTTTGTAAGCTCCCACAAAAATCTACTGATAGTTTTTGTTAAAAAATGCGATTTTTTTAATTTGGCACTCTGAGGCACTTTTTGGCACTCAAAAAAATAATTGGTGGCACTGAGATTTTTTTTCCAGCTGCAGCGCTGATCACATCCCTTCCCAAGCTGCTCGTACACCCATACCAGCGCATACTCCCGGACAGGCACATGGGCCAAATTTTCAAGTGCAACAAATTTCGCACGCACCAAAGACTCCAGCCACGGCGAGATCGCCGCATGTTCAACAGCCAGGACCCCAGCCACAGCGAATCCCCTGTATGTTCAGCAGCCACGTACACCAACCAGCTCGCGTTTTCTATCGTGCCCTAGAGGACTCTGTTAGCAGTAGGAAAAAAAATAAAAGCTAAGTTCTGGTCAATTTTGTGGTTTATTTTGTAAATCATTTACGTTCAAATGAAATTTTTTTCTAATTAATTTTGTGTAGCGATTTTTGTGCAAAAAAGTGAATCACATACATCAAGGAAGGAATGCGGTGCACCCCAGGCCAACCCCTTGGAATCCGGAATTAATGGTAGCCCAGAAAATAAAGTGGGGTAAGTTTATGCAAAAATTACATTTGAACCAAAGTGATAGTAGAGTAGAATAAATTGACCAAGGTTTTTGAATAAAATATAAATTGTGAAAAGAGAGGCAGAGAGAGAGCGCGTCGCCATTTACACGAATTACATTTTACATGCTTGGGTTGTGTGGTGAATTGTGACTAAAGTAGTTTGGTTTGGGGAATAAAGATTTGAATACGCTCACGGAAGATCGCGTATCTGAATAGACATTTCTTGTTCGCTAAGAAGAGAACCAGTCGATGGACGTTTAGAAGATTGTAGAATAGAATTAGTACTTAAGAACCTTTATTGGAACGAAACATTTTCGCTGATATTGTGTTAGGTTAATTTTAAGTAATTTGAATAAATGGATTTTGTAATCTAAGTTGAAAATTGAAAGAAACGTTTTTTTGATTTTCGCCGCGCATGGCGAACATTTTCAGTGGTGTCATTTTAGTGGTTTTTCGTAGGCATCGCTAGTATGAATATGTGTAGGTGTTAAATTCAAAGAAGGATGTGTAGGACAGAATAGAAATGGATGCGCGAGGAATTGAAAGGGTGAAGGGTATCATAGTTTCCGGGTGAGACTAGATATCCCTTTTCGAGTTAGGGGCCGTCGTAAATCGAGCGTGTCGGCGGCCATGGTTTTTCTAAACTTCGGTTTAGAAAGGGGCGGGTCAGCTCTTGGAGAGATTTTACACCTTACCTCTCCCGCTCTCTCCCACTTTGGAAAAACGTTGTGAATTATACTAAACTCGGGCCTCGCAATTATTATTGTTAGGGAAAGTTGGTTACCGGTCGCGCTTTATCATCTTTTGCGATTTTTATCCGGTTTTTTTTCGAATACAGGCATGTAAAAATATAATGTAACCCCAGTCTAGGGCCTGTGGCAAGATCTCCACCCCCCCGTTGAGCTAGCGCGTGGTGAATTGTTCATGCCTGAGCCATAGGAGGCCTAGACATCCCTTCTACGATTCTGCCCGGACTGCCTCAAGGGTCCTGTGACCTTGGGTCATAAGGGTAGACATGCTTGGTGGAAGGGTACGACGGCATACAGTTATGCACTACAATGTTTTACCATCTAGGACTAGGCTTTTACCTGTGTGGGTGATAATACAGGAGAAGGTCGAGTCCTATACATCCGAAAGCTTTTCGGTCATTGGTGCAATTCGGTGTGCGTGTGTATGCATGTGCACTTACTTCGGTGAGGACATATGCATGCACAGGTAGTCGTTCGTTACAAAGGATTTTATAACAGCTTGGAGTACCATTCCTGCAGAACAAATTCGACACTTGATGGATTCCGTTGCAAAACACCTTGCAGGATTATTGCTGCAAAAGGTGGAAACACGAGTTATTGGTAAAACTGTGTGCAAATAATTTTGCCACCTTTTTTCAATGTAACAATAATTTTGCCATTTATTTTCTATTTATACAACTGGTATTTTTATTTTGTGTTTACCGTTTCAAGAAAATGTTAAGAGTTAATCTCTTCTTCTCTTCTCTATCTCTACATATCTACATCCCTACTCTCTACATCTCTTTTCTTCTCTATCTCTTCTCTATCTCTATCTCTTCTCTTCTTCTCTATTCTCTAATCTCTAATCTCTACATATAATAAAACTGTAGAATAAAAAATGCCTGACCGCGCATCACGCAAAAACTACTGGAGGGATTTTGATGAAACTTGGCATAGTGATTGCTTATGTTCTGGTTCGGGCCTTAGCATACTTTTTAACCCGGAATATAATTTGATTCTTAAAAATTGGCAAAAAAACCGGATAAATGTAAGGAAAATTCTGTTTATACAAACCTAGCTCAGTAATGGCTTATCGGATTGAAAAACAATAAATAAATAGGTGAATTTAGTAAATTTTACCCTAAATCATTTAAGATATAAAACATCCTTCTGCGTTGTCCTGAAGCTGAGCAATGTTCAAAACAATTATTCAAAACATCGCCCACAATTTTCTTTCAGTTGATACCACTGTCAGTAGTCATGCAGAAGTCAGTATCGTTCCTGTAGTGTGTGTGTGATTTTTATATGCGCGCTCTAACGTGATCATATGTTTTGCGCTTCAATGGGCAGTCGTCTCTTTTCAGCGCATACATTCAGGTTGAACACGTTTTTCCAGGTGCTGTTCATTGGGAAAAGTTTGGAAATGGGCTGGGGTGGGGTTCGTGTGTCATGTTGTTTTATTCGGTTGCTTCCTTTTCGTCGACATTTAAGGTGGGTAAAAGGGAAATAACAGAACTTTGCATAAATCTTTTTTTGTGTAGACGTTTGAGTTGGAATTAAAATTATGTTTTTATTGTCTTTGTCTTTGCTTTATATTGCTTTTAGAAAGATCCAAGGGAGGGAACATTGCAAATAATTTTTCCAATGACTGTATGTATAGGTAGATGATCTCAAATTGTGCAATAGTAGAGCCTTGATGGGTCCCTTGTCAAAAAAATGAGATAGTGGTCCCAAATCACAGTGGCTTGTGGCTATTTTTTTGTTCAGTTTTAAAGCTGTTTAATTTGAAAGTTTTCTCAGGACCGCAGTGCCTATAAATTCGGAGGTGGTGTTGTAAAAAAAAATGTGAATAAGATGTGATTTGTATCCTTTTCCCAGGTGTTTGGATCTAAAACCCCTCGCTAGGTAGCTAAACCTCATAACTTCTAAACCAATATACTTAGGAGCCTATAGGACAACGACACAAGTTGACAAGTAGATACATACCTGCTGCCTATTACATATGTCAGTAGAATACATTTGACGTTAGTACCAGCTATTAAACTTGTTAGTCTGGTACTACAAAGCACCATTATCTGCCAGTCTATTAGTTGGCCACATCTCTGGATCAAATTGTATTTCCGGTAGGTAACTCGTACACCCTCCCCCCATCATGAGCCTACATCAATCCAACTCACTTTGACATTTGTTACAATGAAGCACAGTCCCTCCGGTGCGTCTCTACACTCCATATCAATATTTTCGACATCATCGATATACAAACAGTACGAAAGCGAGATAGATAGCCAGGCCATATCACCAGAAGGTAACGAAAATAAATGAAGCCATCAGAGTAACCGTCGCAGTTGCAAAACTTCCGGCAACCCTTACAACGAGAACAATGCGAAGCATTTCGCAACCCCCAACGGTGCTATCGCAAGTATAACAAAGAACATTCGAAATAAGATACCGGGAGTTTTTGGGAGCTAGGTAAAGAAAACCATTCCAAACAAATCACCAGGATTGATGCCACTGACAGGTGAGTAATGGGACTTGGCCTGGCTTATTATGTGTGTCTTCAAAACAAACTCCAGTGTTGTCGTGCACGGGTCGACAGGAGAAAACCCTTTTTCGTCTCGGGGGCAGTCACAGTCGTATAACAAGCATTATTACCTGACTAGCAGCAGCTCATAGTGAATAAATTGAATTCCAGCTACGGATAGTAAATCAATTTGATTGAAAGTTTCAGTCCGACTAGATGTCACGCAAAGCCGAAACGCAGCGAGGGAGTTGTGAATTTTTCAAATTCTAAAATCACGACATTGGCACAGCGTAAATCTCTTTCGCATCGGGCGAAGTAAAGCGGAAGGAAATTCACATGGGAAATCCAGTAGTGGGTGTATTTGATTTTGTTTTTCGGTTTTTTACAGAAGGGATACTGTGAGGGTAATTTTTCATTTCGACTTAGCCTATGAGCTGGCCTTCCCCTTTGCTGTGAATGGATAATAATGGACCTGTTGAATGGATTTTTTTGGGGTGGCTATACAAATTTATATGTTTGAAAGATATGAGGGTAAACTGCTTTAAGAGGAACCTATTCAATTGAAGATGAAAAAAGGCCTAACGGTGTTGCAGCCTCCCCTCATTTTCCAACAGATAGGACCAAAGCTGCACCTAAATGCACTTTTTACCAACTGCCGGTGAGTACATTCCTCCAGATGGGAGTCCCCATCCCCCACCATTTAAACAAATTTCAACAAACTATCTGTCTGCGATAAAAGTGATTAATGACGGGACCTGCTGTATCCTAATCCACTTAGGAGTCATTCAGCCAAAACGCGAACGAAAAATTCACCATCCAAACCACAAAAGCATTGCAAACAACTACACCGGCCATAGTCCCCATCTGTCTAGCCGATAATTGCATTTTTTCACACTGACAGGATCCCTCATTATACCACGTTCGATGTCGATAGTACATTTCAATATTGACAGGGCCGCGAAACTAAAATTAAACCCGCGGCTTCATCAACAGACCGCATTCAATTCAATTTGTCTGCCATATCACGCGACGAAGTGCTTTTATTTATCGAACGGAAATCATCTGCAAATTCAGCACATAGTCTCTCACTCTAAACAGCATAGTTCATGTCCTTTTCATATTGAACTGTATATATTTAGGGGGTTTTTGAATCACTACTATGCAATGTCACCACATCCGGGACAGAGTTACAATGGCCCAGACGTTAAACTAATCAATCAGTGTCCTCGAATAATACTGCTTTTCGGGGTAAGCATCCTTTTCTATGGACAGGACACGCAGTTGTTGTGTTCTGTAGTGGATGATAGTGCATTTTCATTTATTGAGCAATCACAACAGATTGACAGTTTATTTTATGGGCGATGAACAGTTGGGGGATTTTATGGCAACATTTGTTTTGGGCAGTTTACGTGCATGGATAACATTTTTGGAGAAAGAGAGAAGGAGAGTAAGGTAGGGAGACAAAGTGCATTCTTATGGTTTTCTTCGGGTGCAACTCATTCTAGAACCCTGAACGCCATCTACATCTCAGCACCGCAATTGACAGCCAATAATAGCATCGCTGAGTTTTCGCGCGAATTTAATACTTTTATTTTCTCCACTTCTTTGAAAACTTCAATTTATATTCCAAACAAATAACTTCACAGAATTTACGAAAGTAAAAGACAAAAACTTCGCATTTTTGTAGAACCTTCTCCATTTCGCAAAAAAGGTTTCCAAGAACAATTATTATGCACCACCCCTTCGAACACAAACTGTCTTGAAAAAGGTTCAAAACTTATTTTCCAATTAATTACGATCGACTATGCAAGATGCAACTCCCGCGATAAGGGTGTAGTTAGTAGTGAGAAGGTAAGTATTCAGTTGTAGAGTTGAGATGTAGATGGCGCTTATGTGGGCGACTTGGCTTAAAATGTCCTTGCAGTCTAAACAACTACCAACTGAACCAACAAAATTTTAATTTACTTATTAAGGTGAATCTTTAGTAGGGAGTGGACTTCAAAGAATACGCCCTATAGATAGTGGGCCCTTTGAGTACTGTCTGGAGTTGCAAGTGCTGATTCTACTAGGAACAGATATTTCCCCAAATTTTCCTAAATTCCAGTATATTTTTTTGAGGCGCCGTGTCTTAGTGGGACCAAGGGTCCCCGATTCGATCCCCAAAAGAACACAAATTACATCTTACTGTTTTTTTTTCACTGCGTTACCTCTCGCGAATGCCCGACAAGCACCCGGGAGCATAGAATTGTAAATCCCTTCAATTCGTTCCAAAAAATTCAAAACTCACTCAAACCGAATGACTGTGAGAAGTTAGGCCTAGGGTCCCACCCACCAGTTGCGCCAACTATTTATTTTTTTTTAGCTTTGTGAGAGTTTTTGAATCAATTTATGATGATCTTTGAGTTGGCAGCCTTCGACATTCCTTTCCTTTCTACATCTGGTGAATGTCATAAATATGGAGTTAAACTTGGTCGTTAAGAAATCCTTTCGAGTTGCACTGTCCTTTCAATTTATTTTCCATTGGCAGGTAGGGACGAAAAGCATCGCTAATCACCAATAAAAACAGTATTGGCTAGCGAGTAAATCTTTGTCTGACAGCCCTTCGTATAACAAATTATTCTTACAGTCTTTCAATATGACACTATTAAGACCATCGAGTAAATCAGTTCTGCGCCAGCTAAATAAACTCCCTGTTGACATCAGCTAACAGCTATTTCGGCAAATCAAAGTTAAGTAAGATCGAGAGGTGAATTACCCCCAATAAAACGTTCCCGAGTCACTTGTTCTGCACCAGAGGCAATCTGCCTAAAAGTCTTGCAAGCATTTGTCGTAAAGTACGAGGTTTAAACTGGTATTACAAGTTCTATATTTATCCAAATTTGGTGGGTTGCTGAGTTCTGAGACTTTAGAACCTTTACCACTTGAAGAAACTTTATAAAGTAGTAGAATTTAAATTGTTCACTTTTGGTTTAAGTCCTTTTCGCCCCTGACTGTAAGCCCCATCTTAAGTAGAAAGAGTATAGAAAGGTATGACTTCTACGAGTACATACACTTACTGATAATTGCTCCCAACTCACGTAGACTGAAGATGAAAATCTACCAGATAGGGTCCACTTAAATGGCTTGTCCCAAGCCAAAAAATCTAACCAATGCTATATGCTTTTGTACGTCGGTTGAAACATCGTTCTTTGGTGCTAGTCTTCACGGATATAAATATTTTTGACATACATCCGGCTCAATGTCGACAATCTCTATATTGAAGCAAGTCTTCAAGGGCTTAATGGAAACTTTTAAAGACTTTTTTTCTCTACCCGTCCAAGACAGTAGTTTCGAACATTTTGAAAAACTTTGAGACTTCAATTTTTGAGCTGCGATTTTATCTGCCGTAAGTAGAGCCGTAAGAGCCCATCTCTTGCAAACTGCTTGCATACGCCGCGACGCACTAAATGTACGATTCTGCCAAAAAGACAAAGCGTTTTAATTTTTTATTTCCGTATTTTTGTTGCCTGGAAAGTGCAACTTTTCGACAGTTCAAAAATAATCTCTAAATAAAAATAAATAAATAGTTGGCGCAACAGGTCTTTGGTAGGGATTTACAATTTTATGCCGAGTAAAACGGCTAATTAAGAAGCTCTTTTTTACTCTCAGTTTTACTCTCGGAATGCTTCTCATGCGTTCGCGAGAGGTGGCGCAGTGGAAAAGAAACCTTAAGATGTAATCTCGCTTAGTAGTTCAAAACACTAAACACAGAGCCACTACGCCTACAAAAAAAATAACCTCTAGACATAATAAAACTGTAAAATAAAAAATGCTGGACCACGCATCACGCGAAAACTACTGGACGGATTTTGGTGAAACTTGACAAATGATTGGTTATGTTCTAGGTCGGGACTTAATATACCTTTTATCCCGGAATATAATGGGGTTTTTACAAAATAGTTATATAACTCTATATCTGTAAGGAAAGTTATACATATACAGACCTAGCTCTGTAATGGCTTATCGGATTGAAAAAATAAAAAAAATAGGTGAATTTAATAAATTTAAATTTGATTCATTTAAGATATAAAATATCCTCCTGCGTTGTCCCGAAGCTAAGCAATGTTCAAAACAATTATTCAAAAAATCGCCCACAATTTTGCCACACTGCAACAAAAATTCTCTGAACGTGCGCTGTCAAAAAATGGCGACATTTATTGGCCACCCAAATCTCCAGACTTGACCATTCCGGACTTATTTTTGTGGGGCTTTTTAAAAAGCAAAGTGTACGCCAGCAAGCCTCAGACTTCTGACGAACAGAGGCAGATGTATTTATTTGATTGATGTTGTATTCAAAAACTTGTCCAAATGGATTGTTTTTCAAATAAATATTAACACCTCGGCCAAAAATATGGAGAACTCGTACATATAGATACTTACCATAGAAAACTTCTAACGACCCCAAAGCCATTTTTTTTTCGAAAAATAAAACACTTCCAATGTTCGATATGCGCAAATATATGTCTCATTTCTTTTATTTTATTTTAATACTTTCTCTGGTGTTTTCTATATTTTTTTTTGGTATATTTTTTTTTGGAATGTATAATACAATAGTTTTCTGTGTGTTTTGTTTTTTTATACTATCACTACAGGTAAAAGATAAATATGGAGTTTTTTTTATTAATATTTGCTTTTATTTTCTCAGTAAAACATTATTTTTTTTAAATATTTTCTGTACTCGTTTTTTATACAATCACAATGTTTATGTTTTTTTTTTTTCGGTAAATTCTGAAATGTATTCGTTTTTCTTATCCTTTGTTTGTAATTTTTCAACTGAGTGTTTTGTGTTTTGAAATAACAGTTAGATATCTTTTTGTTTTCTTTTTTAGATCTTAAATTTCTTAACTCTATAGAGAGGAGAACAACGCTTTTTTATACAAGGAATTGATCTTAAATGTCGGGACTTGGATGTCCGTTTCGTTTTGGAAAACAAATGTTTTTTTTATTATTGAGAGATTTTAATTTTAAATATATATATATTTGGATGTAAATTACAATAATTATTTTTAAAGATTTTGTTTTTATTATTTTTTTGTGCATTAAGGACGCACGACTAAAAGTTTAGTTTTTTTTTTAATTTTTGGAATTTGTTTGATTTTAATTTGTTTTGTATGATTTTAGAGTAAAAGTTAAATGGATGGCATTTGAGTTGCAAAATGAAGAAGGTAAATGTGGAAATAAAATGGCGGACTAAATAGTGTGAAATGATTTCAGTCGCCGTTTACTCACTTGTCAGTTGACAAATTTGCAAAGTGAATAAGGCGTTGTCTGCGTAAATGGTTAAAGACAATTGTTTTCGAGCATGGTGATGGTTAGCTTTTGGTATGGCATCAAAATTTCGTTCAAAATTTAAACGAATTGGTGATTTTTTTCGCAATTATTGAATTATTAAAATCGCAAATAAAAATACAAACTTTTCAATGCACTCTTCAAGGCAATCATCAAAGACATGCATTTTTCCAGCTGTCACTTATCGCGAATTTTCTAAGACTGACTTGTTAAATTAAAATGTAAATGGACATTAATAGTTATGTTCACTTATGAACTAAAAATCAGCATTATTTGAACTTATTCCGTAAGTGGGTCACTGAATTATTAGACCATATATAGGATGTAGCTCCTCTCTCACTGTAATTCTCCAGTTAAGAGGAAGATTGTATTCATGAAACAGGTTCAAAACGATTAAAGCGACTAAGGCTTTGTTTTAAAAATCAAGTCAGCATGAATGGCAGGGGCCTACATCCTAAAAAAGATCACAAGTTCATAACAAGTGCCTGTTGAATTACTTAACAAGTGAAGTTAAAGTCAACCTCGAACTTTGTACTTGGTGTTATATAATTAAAACAGGGTTGTTGGAATTCACTTGTGCAACAAGAACTTGTTCTATTTGGTCTTAGGCCTCAAAACGCATTGTTTGAATAATTTTAGGCATCGCACTCAGATGATGGATGAAAACAGCGTCTCATAAAGCAAATACAGGTGGAAAATAACGTTGAGGAATAAAATTTTGGATAACCTTTCGCGATCGCTAAAAATCTATAAACGTCCTCCATAAGTAAGTACAGGTACCCCAAGACTAGCTTCCTACAACCAGTCGTTTTATCAGAGTCTTTATTATTGAAACGAATGACAGGGGCCTAAAATTTTATGCCGTACTAGCTGAGATGAGAAGCTCTTTCATGGCAGTCATCACGGATGTTTGTCAGACGTTTGCCCAGAGGTGGGGCAGTGGAAAAAGGATTAAGATGTTACTTGTGTTTTTCCGGAAATCGAACCTGAAGTCCTTCGCTCAGCAAAATAACTACACAGCACTGAACCTCTGAGAACAAAATGCCATCTTATTTCCTCATTCGTAGCTTCATAGGTAAACTGCGATAACTGCATGAAACATATATAACTGAGTCTATCTTAAAGCGCAAGCTACAAATAATACCCGCGCTGTTCATCGCCCCAAAGTAGTATTTATTTTAAATTTTCTGTGTGCATCTTCTCATGTTATCGGACGTACGTTTTTTACCATAATCCTTACGGATCTTGATTATATTAAGGGACTCTCTTTGTCCACAGGATTTGGTCCGTTGAGGAATATTCAGTCTTTTTAACTGGGAATATGCCCATGTATAGTTGTGTTTTCTACCATTCTTGGTAAACGTTGCGACTTGCGAGTAATCAAAAGGTAAACCCATTTATGCCAGATCTGACAGCTGTGGGGGTCTAATGTAACCAAAACGTCAAAAAAACTTACAGCACGTTGTTGTTGTTGGTTATCGAATATGTCGTATGTGTGGAAGAGAAGAATAAAAAAAAGTGCTCCTGCCTGACACAAGCTTCAGTTGAGCCCAATATTACATAGTGATGGGGCATCTTTTTGTTACGCGAATTTGAAAGCGTTGACTCTTTATTATTTATTTTAAAAACCCACAAATTTTACAGATACTAGCGCGAAAGTACCATACCTTCACTCTTACGAGAAGTTTTTACAATCACATTCTTTGATTGCTGTACAAACAATTCGCCACTGCATACGTTTTTCGACTTGAATCTATCTACAAGTGAAAGGCGACAGTTTTTTCCCAACATAAACTTCGTAAAACTGGAGTTTTATGCAACAAGACTTATTATTACTTACAGACCAAAAGATAAAGATAATAATGAGCAACCTAGCTTCGCTAAGTCAAACGAAATACAGTGTTAAAGTAATGGTCAGCAACTGTTAAACTGCCAAGCGTTGGATAAGGGAAATATTTTTTCAATAAATTCCTTGATGCTTGACGCACCAAGTGGTGTATTTTAATATTCTATATAAACAGCACTTCCTGAAATGCAATACCAAAGCGTAGCTCATAATTTCCATTTCTCGGATTTTCTGTAACGCTTTTAGTACAAGAGCAAGTTTGAAGAACAGTTTTTCCGCCAATTTTGTATGTGGGGAATAGAGATTGCGTAATCTACACTGCATCCATTCAGGAAGTGCGCAGATTTTGCTTTACGAACTCGTAGACATAACCTTAGACGACCTCTATTCCATTAAATTCATAAAAAGTTAAAAACCTTTTATCCGGAATGCAGACGAGGGAAGTATTTGTTCATTAGACGCCGCAGCGCCTCCATTTATGTGCTGGAAGATCTGAATGTTGAGTTTGAAATATTGTAAAATTCACAAATAAATCTGGGCGGTCTTAGAAAATTTGTGAAAAATTCTCCCAGTAAAATCAGAAGCAACTTCAAAAACAGTCAGTGAATTGATACGTTACATTTGCTACGTGTAACGCTTGTAACATGGAGAAATAATGCAACGCCATACATCCAACAAATGCCTGTTAAATTTGTCTAAAAGTGGCTATAAGTCTTAGATTGTACGTGTTTTAAATGTAATGATAAATTAAGCCATTAACTTGTAACGCTCTGTTACAGAAATACGTCACAATTGTAAATAGAAATTCACACAACTGCTCATAAAACCTGCCAAACTGGTTGAGAATATTCCGTAGAAAGTATTTCCTGACGTAATGAATTCTAAAATAAATTCCAAAATATTCACCTTCACTTTAAAAGCTTTTTCGAAAATACGTCTGCCATAAACTGTGTTTCGGAAAGAGCTTTCTGCTCAAGGAAACTTAAAAGTTGCAATTCCCGCAGCGTTTATTTAAAAAAAATTATGTGACACAAATCTGTTGAATGTAACAAAAACTTTTAAATGCAAAGAAGTCTTCTCTTTAGTTACGCCAAGCTACCGACAACAATCGGATTCCAAAATACCTTTCCAATAACATCCTTCCCTCGCCAGTGTCAACTACGCCACGCCATGCCCATTCACCTGTTCAACACGTATGCTTCCATACCCATGTAATAACCCTAATCCATTTGTAACAACAGTTTTATTACACCCTTGCAAAACGTTCAACTATTTCGAACGTCGTGCGTCGTCGTTCCTTTCAAGAGACGATACGAGCAGCTTGAGCAAAATATCTGTGAGAACATTTTAATCTGTGTGAGTGAGTCTGTAAGTTGAATGCGTGAAATGTTTTTAAATGTCTATTCGTTTATCTAGATATCACCCTGCATATGCAATTTTACATGAAGTACAAAACTAAAAATCTCAAATTCTCATCAACGAACAATCTTTTCTTATCCCTTAAGAGTAACCCATCTCCCTCTCCCTTTGCTGCATCGGTTCACTATAATTAATCACCGTCTACTGTACACCGGTTGCAATCGTTCCGCCTTCAGTGCCAATTTACGCGCACTGTCAACCCAATGCCGTGGCATTGGCCTCCTCGGTGGCACTCTGTCGATACCTTAGAAGCTACACATCCTCGTAGCTGCGACACTGTGGCACAGGTCCAGACCAATTGCCATCGGGCAGGCATTTGGGACGCTCTTGCGGCCCCGACGGGCTATACTCGACAAATCCTGGCCGACACTGAACGCTGAGAAAGTCACCCGAATCGTAATTGAATTTTAGCGGCGCTATTAGACCGTTTGGTGGATCACCCGGATAGGGGCATTGGGATTTGCCTGCAAAGAGGAATTTATGCGCCTCTGAGTATCTCTGCGTCGGATAGTGGATTTCAAATGACGGCCCTCGGTACTTACAGAACGGTGGTGGATGCGACCAGAATCCAGTCTCGGTGCAGACGATGCTCGCTTCGCCCACCAGCAGGTGGCCTTCGTTGCAGCTGAATGTCACCAGCGCGCCGACAGCGTAGCGCCGATGACTGCTTGAGCCACTGGTACCGCCAATGCGACCATTAAGTGGCACTAGCGGTGCGGGACACTGTATAGCTGTGTGCAAGAGAAAGAGATTGATATAAAGAGAGAGAGAGAGAAGAAGAAGAAGAAAATCAAATTAAATGCCCAAGAGAACGGCGAGCAATATATACGTACCTCTGCATCGGGGTACGGGTCCACTCCAGACACCACTCGGTTCACACTCGAGGCCAGGTGGACCACTCAGCTTGAAGCCCCACTGGCACTTGAACACCGCCCGACCCCACGCCGATGTATTCAACTCGACCAGACTGAGATGCGAGTCCTCGAGAATCAGTCGTGGACACTGTACCGCCTGGCAGCTGGGTGGCGGTGTGGACCAATTACCAGACGCCAGACAAGTTGAGTTCACGGTCCCGTCGACGCGATAGCCCTGCGGGCATCTATACAGTGCTCGTTGACCCAACTTATTGCCCTCCAGGCGGAGTGACAACGGTGCAGCTGGTTCCGGCAGCTGTGGACAGGTGGATGTTGCCACAGTAATTGGAATGCTGTTGGTAAGGCCGCGCGGCGAAGTGCATGTAAATGTGCCCGAATCGGAGCTCTTGATGTCCTTGATGGTGAGCCGGTATTTGGTGGACTTTTCCTCGTGCACCGTTGACCAACCTGTCGATGATGGAGTAGAGAAAGAAACAAGAACGACGAGCATTTAATTAAGATGAAGTATGTTTGGACCACATCGCTGACGATGACGACAGACGTACCTGTGTTGTATTGCTGATACCAGCCGGTCCATGTCCATTCGGGGGTACCGCGTGCCCTCGGATACATGCAATCCATGTGAATGGTGCTGCTTGGTAGAACAGCCAGCGTGCCGGAAGGCTCAAAGGCACCAGAGCCTGAGCCGATTTTTATTCGAATCGATGGCGCACTATCGTCGGAGAAGTTCGTTAGCAGGGTGGTGGGAACGCAGGATGGCATACGCGGCGCCCAGAGACCATTGGAGCAGAGGACGCGTGACTCGCCGAGCAATTTATAGAGGCCGAGATCTTTGCAGCGTGCTTGCAGTGAATGACCGTGGGGTAAATCCCAGCCAACGTTCTGTTTGGGTGGAAGGATGTCAAAATGGGGGGATGAGAGTTGAGTTTTATATCCGACATTCGGCGGAAGCAAGTGTTTTTCTATTCTATGTAGTTGTGTGTGTGTTGTGTGCGAGGAAAGGAGTGAGAGTCTGTTTTATATATGGCTTAGTGATTAAAAAGCTTCCATCGAATGCGATGAGTTTTTTTTTCTATTTTCCTACTGCACATGTTTGGTTTATCGAATGGCGGTTGCTTGTTGGATTAACGAGAATGCAGATGGATTGTGATATCTATTTGAAATTAGATCTGAATGGAAAGACGAGTCAGAATAAAGTGCACGACTGGGTCGAACGTACTTGCTCCTTTGTATGCCATTTCTATTTCAATATTGCTTACGTCTCGCGATAGACGTTTTGTATGCACAGTCAAAAATGCGAACATCTTTTCGAAAATGGCGTTTTTGACCGACCGATACAAAGCTGTGAAATCAACTGACCTGGAAATATCTTATTTATTTATGAATATTATGAGGTAATGGAGAATTTTCTGCGGTGGCTATAGCGAAATGCTTGCGAAATGGAAAATTCGAATGACAATGCTTTCGAGTTTGAGTTTCGAGTTACTTATGCTACGGAGAGCTACTCACATTCTGGTTAATCGCCACCGGTGGTGTATGAAAAGGGAAAAAAGTAGATTATTAGTCAAGTTTTATGGATATAGTTTTTCAATGGGATGCATTTTTTTATATGCTTTGGTTGAATGTAGATGCTTTTAAGTATTTCATGAGGTAGAATGCGTTGTAGATTTTCCAGCAAGTGGTGATTTTTGAGGTGAATATTTTAGACCTTTTTTGAATTTACATTTTAAAAGCTATCCCCAACTAAACTTTATATTTAATGCAACGGCCACCTTCCCCCATTCCTGAAGAACCTCATTTAATCCAGCGCCATCTGCAGTACAAATTTAGTATCTACCAATAACCGATCCACCAATAAAACCGATCGACTCCTATTTATGAAAAGCGTTTAACTCTTCTACTTTCGACCTCCTACTTCATGGGCTATTATTTCTGTGCGCGACTGGGTCACACAAAACTTTTCGTTTTCAAAGCTGTAAGCCGTTAGCCCAAAAGCAATACTCGATAAAATAAATCTTTTTGAAAATAGCTTCAAAGAAATTTCCTTCTTCAAGATTCAAGGACCCTAGCGAGTGATTAGCTTGTTGACTCTCCCATTTTCCCCTTTATTTTCACTGGCCGGGAATGTAGTATTTCTTTACGGTCCTTAACGAACTTTGAACTTGTCATTGTTACATCTAGTGCGGAATAATGGCAGCCTGGAGGTCGACAAAGTACTTGTTTTTTTAAATGTCTATTTATACAGATGAAGTTTATATACCTAGCTAATCCTAGAAATTCGGAATTGAAGATGCTGAGCGAGTTAGGAAGGTTTTATGTTATGTTGCAGGCTCCGTCTAAGGTGCGAAAGAGGTTAAGCTATTTGCGGAATCGTTGTGTCTTTGAGAAAGTGTAACTACAAACTCAGATAAATATTTTAGCCAAACAAATGTAGAGTAGGAATAATTTCCGTTCGCTTAGACATTTCCGCTTTTTCAAACTCTGAACTCGAATGCTATACTATCTTCCTATACTGACAATTGGCAGCTTAGTTTGGTGGCAAGCCACGAACAAATCGTACGATTAAAATACAAAGACCGGCATGTATAGGAACAACTAGCTGGACTAGAGGCAATCCTCAACTTATTACCAATAGACCTATTCATTCAAGAATCTGCAGCCAAAATGACCTAAGGGTTAGCCAAACCAAGAGTTGGAAGCCTTACAGATCGGGACACGCGCAGATTCTTGATATTTACGTGGCGAACTGTCACCCCTGACTACACGTCTCCCCACATGGACTTCGATGTTGGCAATACCAACGGACGATATTACCATATTCATCGACAGTCATGCGGCTATAAAAGCAGTTTCTGCTATTGAAATAAAGTCAAAGCTAGTTCGCCGCTGCCTCGAAGAGCTTAAGGTTCTCTGCTCGCAGCATACAACGCATCTCTGCTGGATCTTTGGACACAGGAACAAAACCGGCAACGCGATGGCTGATGAACTGGCCAGATGGATGGATCTGCATGGATGGACCCCTCTGCAATCTCCGAGAGAGAGTCGAAAATAAGACACGTATGAAAGCCAACAATAGGGGGAAATAATTAACTACCTGCGAAATTTCACGAAAGCTATGAATAGAATATATTATGAGTCGGACCAACAAGCTAATGCAGTTTGATAGAACGGCGCAATACAAACTGGTAGGGGCCCTAACAGGTCACAACTTTTTAAAGAACCATACAATGAATTTGAATCTCATATGAATCTCTGATGTATTACTTTACAGGGACAGGCTGGACAAGGTCGAGTAACTGCAAGTGGGAAGACATTTTCATCGCCAACAACATCGGACAACCCCCCAAACAAGGGCATAACAATGGACCTAAGTGTGGTACTACAGGGCTCGCTCTGTTGTACCCACCCATTAACCTAACCTAACCACACTTCCAAGAGTAAAGTTGGAGTGAAGAAATTCTGTCCCTCTATTATGTATAATCGATTTGAATTTGTTGGTTATTAACTCAAAAATGTAATTTTTTAACCAAGATGCAAACTTCTTTTGTCAGTGCCATTTAGTCACAAAAATCACATGTCTCACAATTTTGCGATAGAAAAAGACCGGTGCTAAAAATAAGTTTCTGGTCTGTTAATTAAAGCTATGAAAACTCAGCGCCTGAAATTTGACCTCACTCCTGGGAAACGTTAAATACATTTTTTTCACCTTTTGACTGTCTTATAGTAAGGCACATACAATCGAGAAAGGAGACCCTCTGACTTCGCCAATTACCAGAGGTATCAGTCTTCTTAACGTTGCCTACAAGATCTTATCTGCCGTTTTGTGTGAACGCCTGAAGCCTTTCGTTAACAACCTGATTGGTTTATATCAATGTGGCTTCAGGCCCGGAAAGTCCACCATAGACCAAATATTCATACTGCGGCAGATCTTGGAGCAAACCCAGGAACTTCAAATCGATACCCACAACCTGTTCATCAATTTTAAGGCCGCCTATGACAGCATTTATAGGGACGAACTATACAGAGCAATGTCTAGTTTTGGCATCCCTGCTTAACTCGTGAGTTTGTGCAGGATGACGACGGAGAATGCACGCTGCTCCATCAAGGTTGGTAAAGAACTTACGGAGACCTTCGATGTCAAAAAAGGATTTTGACAAGACGATGCGCTATCATGTTACTTCTTCAACATCGTTCTTGAAAGAATAGTGCAAAACTCAAACGCCAACACCAGAGGCACTATCTTTCAAAAGTCCGTTCAATTACTCGCATAAAGACCCTAATCATCCCAGTTCTGCTATATGGCGCAGAGGCATGGACTCTATCAAAAGCGGATGAGGTAACTCTCGGTTGTTTCGAGAGAAAAATTCTTAGTGTTATTTTTGGTCCCGTCTGCATTGACGGTGAATGGAGAAGGAGATTCAACGACGAACTGTATGGGCTGTACAGGGACATCGACCTAGTCGTCAGTAGAGTGAAGGTCCAACGACTGAGGGGGCTGGGTCATGTAGAGCGAATTCAACTTGTCAAAAAATACCGAACTTAAATGTCAACAAGCCATCAAAAATGGCTATACACTTATTGTTATGCTATGCCCATTATAATAAAAACATCATTTAAAAGGAACAAACTCTCATATAAAAGAAGGAATTAGATATCCTTTATATTTTAATTTAATTTTTAAATGGCATGCAAACGATTCAACGTCGCCCAAATGCAAGCAGATAGATGTTACTTCTAAAATTCATTAAATTATTATCTGCAGGTTTTTGGTGGTACCGAATGAAGAGTCTACCAACCCACAGTTTCGAAAATTAACTTAGTCTTTATTCAATTCACTTGTGGATCAAAAATGTTCTTCGAAGAGACTCAAACTGTGGTGACAAGAAATTTAAATTCCTACCTACTATTACCCAAATCCAAGACAAAATCTAATGATTTATCATAATCCAATGCACTCCTTAAAGGTTCTCCGCGAAAGTAAATGAGCCCATCAATATCACTTAGCGAGGCCTGAAATATAATTCCGTTCAAAAGTTATCTTCCATAATGACATCCGAAACTCGATCAATTATTCAATTAGAAAGGCAAGAGCGAAATTGTGATTCCCCATAGCAGAATGCAGAACCACCTGCTCAGTCAAATATCAAATTATCTGAAGGAAGGACCTCTTCCCCGCGAGGCTATGCCGGCAATTTACCAACCCGCGTGGCTGTCACAATCGCATCGACACTTGAAAATTCTCCGTTCTCAGATTTCGACAATTTGATCCCAGCGTGTCGCCGGAGCGATTAAATTAATTTTTCAGGATAATGAAGTGACCAAACAACCGACAGACACAATGACAGTCCTCATTTCTTTTCTTTCGTCAAATACCTGCGAATATCTGCCCAACCAAGAGACTGAAGCAATTTCAACTAATGCCTGTGCTTTTAGTTTCTCAATTTCTTTTTCTTTTTGTGAAATCCTGCCAAAAGCATCCTCGTTTATAAACCCCCAATTTGTTATGCTCATCCTGTCAAAGGTGCTCTTTGTTTCCAAAGGAAATAGGTGTGTTTGTATTATGATGCATTAAGTGTGGGTGGTGTGTGAGTGTTTTTTTATTCATATTACTGTTGTTTGGCTGTCAAACGAGTGGATGACGTTTGAAGCGCTTCTATGTGTGTTGATAGTGAGAGATAGAATTTATATTTTTTTACGTTTATTGGCACTTACCACTGAAATATTACGGTAGCTCAATAACAAATGCGGCGGGATTCGATTAACGTGACAGCTTTTGTATAGCGGTTGGAATTTGATGTGTCCGTGTTCATCTGCAACAAAGGAGCGCGTTTTTTGTTTTCGTTTTCGTTTTCGTTTTATTTTTTGTCGACAAAGGTGCGCGACCATCACAAACACACACAGATTTACAACCCGAGGGAGAGAGAAAGAAAGAAACAAAGAAAGAAAATGAAAAGTAAATGAATTTGCTTGAACAAACACAACAAAGGAAGAGAAAAGTAAAATAAGTGATGCCATGTCAATGACTGTTGTTGTTGTTTTTGTTATTGTTGTTGTTATTTCTGTTGCTCATATAAATTAGTTTTGGAATGCTATCATTTTCGCAAATGAAGGATAGAACGAAATGAGATAAGTAACACAACACACAACCAAAGTTTGTAACGAAATAAAATTATAATCAACACAAAGAGCAGAAGAACAGAATAATGATGTTGAGCGGATGAATAAAAAACAACATCAATTTCGGTTTCACAATTACATTGAGTTTATTCTCTGGCTAAATATGTATTTTTTGTTTTTTTTTCTTCAAACTTTTCTTTTATTTTATTTTTTGCGCTTAATTTGATATTGCTTCAGAGTGAAATGTAATTTTAGAGTATGCTTCTATTACACACACAGTCTTTACTATCAGCTACTTTACTGAGTATGGTTTGGTTTTTTCCTTTGTTTTCTTTTCCACATTTAACGGTAATAACATGAAGAGATTGGTTTTGTTTGCGTTTAAAATAAGTTGAGTTAACTGGCTTTCATTTTATTTTTTTGTTTGTTTGGTACTTTCTCTTTTTGCGATGTAATTTGGCAGTTCATAAGCTTAGTTTTTTTTTTGGTTTGTTTGTAAGTAAGTAAGCCTACTTACCCTCCTCGTTTGTGGCGCAGAGGGGTCCCACCCATTTGCCCTTGATGCAACGGATTTTGCAGAGACGACGATCACCCAGAGGACCAACTTCGCCGGGGAAACGAATCTCCGATACTTCTGTGAAGTGGACTTGTTCGTCTTCTTCCTCTTCCTCCTCTTCGTCTTCTTCGGATTCCTCCTCGTCTGGATGGACGGGCGAATAGCCTCCCTCCTCTTCGAAGGCGCCTAGAAAAAATTAAATCGACACATTTGAGCTTTAAGGGTATGTCGCACTTTTGGGATGTAATTTAAATCAAAAGTTAAATTTTATTTATTTTATAATTTGTTGGAATGAATAAGGAAGAACTGAAAATTGGCTGAGTGGAAATAATGCATTTATTGTCATTTTAAAAAAATATTTAACAAGCAGGATACCGTCTATTAAGATGAACTGCCTATGAACTCCATATTAACCCACAAGATGGCAGCACTTCCTTTCTCACGTGATCTTCTTTAGAAATGGAAATACTCCTATGAAACGAAGGATGGGGGTTTAACAAAGGACACTTCTCGCATCCCGTCTGACATATAGTCGGCCAATCCATAGAAAACCGTCGCATCTGTTGTGGCGACGTTTTCAACTGACAGGTTGAGAGGAATTATTGAAAAGTAGATTTACTTTCTACTCTGTTGTTGCACATTGCAGTATTACACCCGTTGACACTTGAAACTTGACAGTTGGCACAGCAAGAGAGAGAATGGGAGGTTGTTTACCTTCGGCTGTCAGTGTTTCGGTGGTTTCTTTCCTCTTATATGAAGTAAGCAATTTTTGACGAGATTTGGGCTTTAAGTAAGTAAACTATTAACCTCCAATTAGACAGTAGCTTTATTAATAAATCGTCAGTTGAAATCTGCAAAGCTTTGGCCATAGATCCCGACTTGTAGTTACTTATACGCGTTTATCGCAATTAACAAGTCCAGACGCTGTTAGAAGTCATTCAAATCATCAGTATCGGGGACCTCTGCCCCATATACTTATCGAAATTGTTGCATAAAGTACTTAACAACCTCGATTAATTTAAACCAAGCTATCCTAAACTTTGGACGAATACCACAATAATGGCTACAACTTTGAGGTAGGAAGCGACATTGTCTATATCTTCTGAAAACAACAGCTCGGCACACATTAAACGACATTAAACGGAGATTTTACTCTTTTGAATCGCTAGGCATTTGAGGAGTTACGCTCTTTCACTTACAACCAAGAAAACACGTTGTAAGACTGTGGATAATTCCATTCCTGCTATACGGTGCTGAACTTTGTCTTAAGCAGATTGATTTACCTTTGGTCGTTTTGAAAGGAACAGTTTTTTTTTAATGTTCGCTCCCATTGCATTGACGGGCTTTGGAGGAGAAGAATCAATGACGGACTATGCAAACTGTACGGCGAGATTGAAGTTGTCATTATCAGTCGTCTAAGATCGTAGGATCATGTAGAGTGAATGAAAAGTCTTCGCAGAGTCTAACCCGGAGGCAAAATGGAGTAAAAGAAGACCTCACATTAAGTAGCACGGGTTAGGAGCAACCGCGAACGATCGCACAAAAAACAAACAAAAAACATTCATTCATTTAACGTACAGAACTTAATTCTATTCTTGCTGCACTGCAGTTGCCTCTTCCTTCTCTCACTCTTAATTCAGCGAAACTCTCAAACGTCCTGTACGATGATGCTGTTTGTTCACGATAACGTAACTCACGCACAAATGGTAGGACACCTCAAACGTCTCTAAGTGCGCTAGGTAGCTGGCCAGGTAGCTGGCTAAGGGCTGGGGTAATTAGAGAGGCTTGTTAGTTTAGGTCTCTGTTTAAACGGGGCTATAAAGCTACCCAAATAAGTCTTTAAGTAACCTAAGTTGGGAACTGTTTTCCTCTTGATAAGTAATGGGACATAGAAAAAAAATACTTGCATACTTACAGTTAAGCTTAAAACATTGGCAACTTCATTTCTAGGGTAAACCTCTACATCTACCTCTACTCTCTACCCAAGACCCTTGAATATATCCACCATTAGTCTAATATTCTGCGCACTGTCATCGAATCCCGAGAGAAAGTCAAAGGAACACCTAAAAGCCTGTTTTCAAATGCTGACCCTCGCTTTCAAAGAGGGGAGAACAATTTAACGGGACCCAAAAGCACCAAACACCGTGACTCCAAACAACTGCCAGCTTAATGTGAATTCAAGAACTCTCTCAATAGATCGCTGATGAGCTGCAGAGACGAACTTGCTTTCTGACAAAAAACATTCAAACAGAATTCATTTTTATCAACTCAACAGGTTTGCCTCCGAAGGCGTCCAAGTCAGTTTTTGCATTTCTTCGGCTTGTAGCTCTGCATTTACCGCTTCTTAAATGGAAATAAAATAAAAAATCGAAAATCTACTACAACCTGCAGCGCCCTCATCAAAAAGTGTTTTTCGTTTGAAAGTTTCTCATTTTGTCACTGTTTCAACCCGCAAGGATACTCTCTGGAAAAAAATCAAATCGCAATACCCCCAACCCAAACTATCCAACAACAGCCGGCCCATCAGTGCACGAACAATTTTCAAAAAAAAATGTTACGTATACGCCACCGACATCTTTTTCATAATTTCCCAAACAACGTCCTTTTTGAACGGCAATTGAATTGTTTTATAAACATTTTCCTTCCTTAAAACGGTCCTCTGTTTAATGGCTTAAGAAAACGATATCAAATATCCCCACCGTTAGCAGCAGGAAACAAGTTTAAGTCGGACGTTATAAGCATTTTCCTGCCATAGTAAAGAGAAAAACGAAACCCACCCACTCCATCCAACTCACCTTTATCCTTGCGACTGGTGGTCTTCGATCCAGAGTCACCACCGCCCTTTGGACGACTCAGCGCTCCGGTCGTTTTACCAGATTTCCTCTTAACCCGTTGCAAATTGTTTGCGGTTGCCACATCACCAGCCGTACCGTTCTCTTCTACTGCCTCATCCTTTGATCCTCTAGCTAGGGGTAACGTTAAATTGCCTTCGTGCTGAACTGACAATTGACTACTGCTCCTGCTGTTGCCACCAACATCGCCATCGTTCCTGTCAATATTTGTTGTGTCGACGTCGTTGTTATTTCGCCCTGCCATGAGTTTCTTCTCTTCGTCACTGCCGCCGTTTGACCTCCTCGTGCGGTGATGACGTTTGGGTGGTCCATTCTCTGCGACTTGTTTCGGAATTGGCTCATTTCCGGCGACGACAACATCACCAGCAACTGCAAACAGTTTTCCACCGACAACCAGCGTATTGTTTGTGTCGCTGCTGGTCGCATCCTTGTAAGCCGACTTTGTTTTGCACAGAGTGTCTGCGTTCTTTTTGCACTTGTTTGCACGTTCCTTGAGGTGTTTTAGCTTCATTTTGTGCAGTTTTTGTCGCAGTTCCTTATTTAACGAGCGCGACTCGAGTAGGTCGTCTATGTGCACGTAGTAAACTTCCCCTTCGGCGGCCAGTTTAGCTCCGGCCCATTTGTCAGCGTCAGCTGTAGGCGCTTCGTCCTTATGAATCGCATGGCGTTTATAGCGACTGCCGCGACCACCACCTGCGCCACGACTCTGTCCGTTTTCGTTCTCGAGTCGACGTCTGCGTCCGCCCGAGCGACGTTTCTTGTTCAATTTGCGTTGCTGTTGACGCAATCGTTGGCGTTTTGTCAGAGGATCCTCTGTTCCCAGTGGGTCATCGTCGTCTTCGTCCTCGTGCAGGTCAGAGCTGCCATCCAGATCGATTTGATATGGATTGATGGCTGACTCTGTATGACTGCCAGACAGGTCGATGTTTATGTGCTCAATCGAGTCGACGTCTGACGTTGTGAAGTCTTCTGGCAGATACAGTTGGGTCGTCTCGAAGTCGACATAGGCCGCCTCAGTGGTCATCTCAACGGGCTTGGGTTTTGTGTAGCGAATTTCGGGCGCCCTGCAGCCCGGCGCTGGACCTGTAAATAGAGAACGCAAATAAAGGATGTAAGCATCGGTTGGAGGGATTTTTTTGTCAAAAAATTTTAGGAACTGAAAAAGTTATCTGGCCTATCTACCTCCCTGTTCCAGTCTATCTAGCTCCGGTTTCGTTTCAAGAAAATGACAGTCAATCGAGCGGGACGGACGCAAAAATTGCTGCAATGACCACGTGCTTACCCAAATTTTATGGAAAGGTGAACCTATATTCGTTGCAAGTCTACTGACTGACTCCCACTGATCGTTTGGCAAATTGTGTGATCAAATGGAATGTCACTCATGACAAGACGACTTCATATTGTCTCGCCGTTATTGCGGTATCCCATAGTCCCTTCTCAGCCCTTCCTACCAACTCATCAAAATCACCTATCGCCGCATTGCAAACGGCTGACGGAAGGACATTTCCCAAAAGATTCTTCAACCCCAAAACCAGTGCGGTACCTTAATCAACTGCAGTTCGACTGTCCTCGCTGTCGAAACGTAGCTCTTCAATAATGCATTTAACAGACACACACACAGAGAACAAAACTTGAATCACTTGCAGTTGCAACACTTTTGTTATTCACGTATGGATGCACTTTCAACGAAAATCTCATTTACTCCTCGCAGACCGAGGAAGAACTTTTAATTTCCTTTAAAGTTTTCCTCATAAATCAGCGTGTCCTCGTCTCGGCATCCTTTTTCTACCTAGTCACACACATTTCATTGTGCAAAGCTGCAAAGTTGCAATGTCAAAACGGGCACTCCACTCTCTGCAAGAAGCATATGAAGACGAAGACACGGCCACCACACCACCACTCTGAAAAAGGACGAGATGACTGAATGAAACTTAAATGCAATTTAGATTCTCGAAAAGGAACTCATTGTTGCCACATTATTCATTTTTGTTGTAAGGTTCACTTTGCTGTGCGCCTTTGAAGATGGGTATGGCATTGGGAACACACTCTAAATCATTCACTGAAGTTCACCAGTAGGTACTTGGGGAGCGCTCGGCAAAGTTCCATTTGCATATGGGAGTAGGTCGCCAATTTGCATTCTCTGGCTCGTCCTTGCCGTCGTCGTTGTAGTCGTCATGTCGCATTTGCCTTTTTTCCGCTTCTTAGCTAAAGAATCACAGAAGAATGCCGCCACCCCTTCTGCGGTTCAGTGAATGAATCTCAATCGCAATCGCAATCTCAATATCCGTCCTTCAAGGCACGGATGCTTAGATATTCCATTTGCATCATGTTTTCTAAGATATACCAAATGCAAAGATTTATGTCTATCTGTGGGACACAAAGGAGAGAAAAGCGAACGTCTCCTGGTGCTGCCGCCACGGAGACATGACTTGTACCGAGTGGATTGTGCAACATTTTTTATCCGCTAGTGCACTTTATAATTTGATGGTTCGGGTTCTTTATGCCAGCGAGTTCCATAAACTCTGACGTGAGTGGCTGGAGGTGGTGGTTGTGTCTGGTGCTGACCTACATTTCCGTGCTCCTTTCGTCCTGCACTATATATAGACAAAAGGGATGCAGTGGGGTGAGTGGAACACGCGTTGTGACTTGAAACTTTTTGCCCCAACAAAGTGGTATGGTAATTAGCTGAAGCTATTGAAAGTTTATGGCGTAACCGTATAGAAGCGGTGCCAACGTAAAGGAGACTTTTGACTTTGGTCGTCGTAATTGTAAAATATATCGGTTATCGCATGGTGAATACGTTTAAATGTTTAAGAGCTGCAGCAGCGGAAAATTTGTTTTACTTTGTTCCACAAGACCGATGTGAAGGGCTATGGCTGGTTTAGCTGTGTGCTTTAGGGAAGTGAACTTTAGGTAGCTCATTACGGACAAACTTCTGGTGAGTATATTGCGAGGTCGCAAGGTTTGAGCTCTGCAGAACTTGGTCATTGGGGGAGGGAATGTCGCACAGTCAGAGTTTTGAGGTTTCGCATCGACACCTGACATTGTTGCGGTTTGCATTCCAAGCTTTCGAGGGGAAGTATCTGGCGATTGATGTGTAAAGGATATTTGTTTGTATTTAACTATCTTCGAAAGGGTATTTTGTCAGAGCTCAAGCAAGGTGGCTTCGTGAGGATTTCTAAACATTCGCATCCACTGGCTTAAATAGTTTCTCAGCGGGACTTTGACTAGGTGTAGTTAGTTGAAGTGACTGTCATCGAAAGGTGGCACATTAGACTGCAATTCCTTGTGATATGATGTAAAACCAGCTTAAGCAGCTTTTAAAATGAGAAAAGACTACATTTGTCAGAATTAAAGTTCAATTCTCACAGGATTTCCCCTCAAAATAGAAACATGTAGTTGCAGAGAATATGTGGAGAGTAGTCTACTCCTCCATCCATAACTTGCACCTATTATAGAGCTGATATGCAGTCCCTCGAAAGACATTCAACTCTTTCAGCTTTCTTGATCTGGCTTTGACAAATCTGCTTTTTCGTAAGACGTTGTTAGAAGTTTTTTTTGTTTTTTTTTTTTTTTTAACTTTCTAATATACGTAGTAGGGAAAGGAAATTGTATACGTACAAAATTTCGAACTCGAGATTTTAATCAATTGCAACAAAACGATAAAAGAGAAACTCAAAAAAAGTGGGTCACGGAATTCTGCCCGTAAGTTTCTGAAGCATACAGCCTAAACGGCTAGACGGATTTGTAGTTTTTTTGGGCTTACGGGACCGTTTTTTGTTTTGTACTTTAAACTTAATATTAATGGTACTTCCCAAGAACCGGTTTTAAAACCACTTTGATTTGCCCGAAAACGACTCTAACGATTTCAACTAAATTTAAGTACACGATCTTACCATGGCTGCATACCCAGTTTTTCGGTAAATTATCGAATACCGGTACGTTTGAAATTTGGACTTATCGGACTGTCGACACAATTGCTTACAAAAATGCATTCCTTATATAAAGTGGTCATTTCTAACTTGAAAGCAAACTTAGTTTTTCTCCAAATTATCGTTAAATGGATTTTAGAAAAAGGCGTATTTTGAAATTTTGGTTTTCTTAAATTTACACGAAAACGGTTTTATCAATTTTGACCAAACTACATCCACGGAGTAAAATTTATGTTTTCGATATTATTACGTCCTTTGTTTTACATTCGAATCACCGGAAATACTGATTTTAACAAAATTTCTTATCTCAAAAACGTAATTTCGATGGATACAACTTAAAAAAACAAAAAAATATGCACATACTGAACAATATCTTGAACTCAGTCTTAAGCTAAATAGTTGGTCAAGAGTATTTTTCGAGCAAAAGATTGCAATATTTGTAACTATTTTGTTTACATGATTTGCCGAAAATCGCTTTAACGATTTTGACCGAAATGCATATTTAAGATACCTAACATAAGTGTACTTAATACGATCCCCTATATTTACTACCCAAATCTCGATCTGTTTTCATGCAGGGTATATTTATGTGGATCTCAATCTAGAATTTTCAATAATAATGAAATTACAACTACGAAAAACTTGTTTTTAGCACACGTTTACTCACACGTTTATCGGCATATTCATTTTATTACAGCGAATGCATATTCATATTTGGTCCAAATTATATTAAGTGGAATAAAACAAATACATAAACCAAACTTAACCTCAAAAGCGATATTTCCATAGAAAAAAAATACAAAAAAAAAGAAACCTAAATCGGTATGATTAAAATCTTGATGCAGTGACTATGAAAAATTCAAAGAATTACCTCTTCATCCTATTTAAATCCCAGATATTTCAAATCTCGATTTGGTTTGAATCAGTAAACGTATATAAATAAATAAATAAATATTTTGGCGCGACAGGTGTAAGGGACCCAAGGCCAAGCTTCTCGCAACCATTCGCTTTGTGTGGGTTTTCAATTTTTGGGAGGAATGAAAGGGATCTACAATTTTACGCCGAGTCCAAACGGCTAACTGAGAAGCTCATTCATGACAGTTTTACTCTCGGATGTTTGTCAGACGTTCGCGAGAGGTGGCGCAGTGGAAAAAACCTTAAGATGTAATTTGGCCCTCTCGGGATTCGAACCTGAGCCCCTCGCTTAGTAGCCCAACACACTACCACTAAGCCACTGCGCCGACAGTAAACGTATACTATCAACAAAATGAGTTAATAACTAACCAAACTATGTCCTTCTCTGCAGTTTTGTTATGATTATGGTAAATTGTTTTCTTTAACCCTGCATGGTTACCCTTATTTTACACACACTCAGGTTATGCTTCGCCGAATCGACGTATTCCACTTTAAAACCGAACTTTACTCCGAAATTTGTTTTACCTTTGACTTGAAAAATTTCAATAAGACTATAAGGCATATTTAAACTAGATTTAGTTTAGGTATCCACATCTTTTCTCATTTTAAATTTAAATTAAATGTTTAACTTCATTTTACATTTTTAACAGCCATTGATTTAGAAAAAACAACAACAATAAAATAATAGCACCTCTAAAATAAATACATAAATAAAAAGTATAAATCTGTATCAACTAAAAAAAAAACAGTTTTATATACAAGAGGCACAGGCTTCAAGTTTGTCGTTTCGACGAACATACCTGTAAAAAACCAAAGGGTAACCATCCAAGGTTAATCATGAGAGTGATCGGTGGCTTTCATTTGGGGCTATTTCATATAAAAGAATGGCAACGGTATTGTCACCTACAAAGGGAGGGTTCGCCTGGACGTCTTTATATGCATGATGTCCCAATTCACTGATTTGGATTGGTTAATATAACTCTCTCACCTTAACGCCCATTTTTGGCACGAAAGATCTTAACTCAATACGCTTGACTCACTTGGCGAGCTGCATTGTGCAGTCCTACACTAACACTACGATACCTTTGAGCAGGAGGGATTTCCCTGCTCAATGAAGCTGTACATGTTTTACGGGGTAACACTTGTGATTAAACGTAAACAATCAGATGAATAAGCCAAAAGTCGATTTTGTTTTTACTTTATGTACGGTTGCTCCTAAACTTTTCAGCTATCTACCAATTGACATAAACAGAAATTCTCAACCAAACTTTTGATAAACGAAAAAGTTTTGTGCGACCCAGTCATGCACTGAATTTATCAGGTATTCGAAGCTGTGCCATTTCCAGTTTTTTTCCAAAAAGTCGGTCACCTTGAATGTAAAATGTGAGAGTCGGGATTCGGGATGAAACTTGTTGATTCCGCCAAGCTTTTCGATTCATCTGGAGGTCTCCAAAGCCATCCGCAATCTATTGCATGCTAAGAACATCATGGTGAAAAGGCAAACGAAGGTTGGGAGATCAGGGGCTTCTCTACGATGTAGCTTATCTGGACCAGATGACTAAAAAAAAAAAACGAACAAAAGTAATCAAAAGCATTCTGGAGGCGCTCCATCTAGATCCAGGAAATCTTCCATCTCCCACTTAAAAATTCAAGAATTTCACATAAATTTTAACCACCCAACTGCCTAAGAGTATCATTTTAAACCACATATCTACAGCTTCCTGTTCACTGACCGGCTTATAACAGTTCAGTTTGTTGTATGTAGAAAATGATTCTCCAAAGACAGCTACCAGCAGTCCAACGAAAGCCAATAAATAGACATAACTCAATTTTACCACTGAGTCCATTATAGAATATTGTATCTCAACAAGATTTCCAAGTTACATAACTAATCCTTGGTTCCTATCTTTCTCTCTCTCTCACTTTGTCTCAATTTCATTTAAACTACAAATCCCATTTCCCCAAAAATACACGAACCGAGCGGCCCGACACATCCCAAAGCCAATTACAATTCAACAAGTCCGACAAGAAGTCCTCGGCCTTTTCGAATATTCCATTTAAACTTAGACACCGACCGAACACACACATACACACAGATATAGAGACCAGCAGTAACCATTTTTAGATCCTTTGTTGACCCCATTGTGCTCATTTCACTTGTCTCGAAGACAAATAGTAATTTTTGTGACTTTTAACATTCGCAAATGGAAGTTCTCAGCAAGTTTGCCATGGCAAGTGGGGGGAAGGATAATAAATCCTTCTAAACGAGCCCGAGACGAGTAAATATCCCAACTAAATGGGCAAATTTGCAAATCTCATCTGTTGTCAGATTTTTGCCATTTTCCCAGATAGACACTCTCGGCTCAGCCCCCTCCCTCCAGCAGGATGTCTGTTCTGTAGTTCCATTGTTTGTTTGTATTTTTGTGTGTCCTATGTTAATTAATTTCACTCCCATGAGCAAACCGAATGGAATCCTGCTCACTATCACAATTCATCTGTGAAGGCAACAGCCATTCAACCTTGTTTAAGCGATTTCCATCATAACTGGGTGGCATGGAGAGCACCAGTGGGTCCTTGTGTGCGCAAATATTTATCCAGAAACAAATCATTTCTATTACAAGCAAGAGAATAATAATCACCTTCTAGCTGGGTGCGAGCGGTAGGGTATATGGAGTAAGGAACTGGAAGATAATTTAAAGGCAGGTGCGGATGGGGGTGAGGGTTGTCTGTGATATAACGAATTAATTTGCTTTATGGTATAGAGAAGCGCATAGGCGATGTATCTAGCGCATCTAACGTATTTTTCATTATCTTCCTTCAAGGGGGTGCGTTGTATCCTTCATATGGATCCGCATTCATCTCCTTTCGCATTAATTAATGTGGAAAAGTTTTCCGTGCGAGAAAACTACAAGTAACTGTGGAAATAATCACTGATTGTGTTGTGTGTTGTTTGTTGTGTGAACTGTGTGTGTGTTGGTGTGCTGTGTAATTATCTCCGCCTTTGTGCGAAAGGTTTCCCCATTTGGCGCGATGATTCGTTGGATTTATTGCGAGGAAAGGAAATTAGCTTCCATATGTTGAGCGGTTTTGTAGAAGGCAATGCGACGATAATGAGTTTTCTAATAAGGATATTTGTTTTAAAATTGAATAGTAGTTGGAAGTTGGCGCGCAAAAGGGCGGAAACAATCAGTGTGTGTGTTGGGGGGTTTTTGGATTTTAAAAATGAAAATTACAAAGCTTTCGGCTGACAGTCAGCATGAATGCAAATTGCTGGCACAATTCCAAGCCAGGATGAAATGTTCTCATAGTTCAATCATGAACAAAGTCCTCATCTGGTGTCCCTAGAAAAAGCAGCCAATACTTGGGGAAAACCGTGCACAAAACAAGTGCCAATGTGCAGTCTATGCAGAGCAGACATTAGTCCCGCTGGCTTAATGAAAGTTATACCTGACCTATGCTAAGGATGGACCCAAAGACTGCGACGCATACAGGGTACGCAAATCAAAAAAAAATCATATCCCACCATTTCACATTGAACCGTAGGAGTACCAGTTCAAAAGGCCAACTTTTGGAAATATCCGATGACTGGGAAATACCTGTCTGCAACAACTTAAGCTACTATTAGAAGACCTTATAATTTCACAGTCAAATTTCGAAATTAAATCCTCTAAAACCACCCAGTCTCTGAAGGAGTGAAAATACCTCTTAGACTATTAAGCCAACGGAAGACTCCTTTGGGAGAAAGCGAGTAGTTATATTGATTGCTTCATCAACGAAGGTTAGAAAATCCTTCATGATAGATGGTGCGTTACAGCTGCAATACTGGCTGCCCGTCAAATATGCTGACTTCATTCAAGCTTTCCAGACTTCCCTTTTTTAGTCGTGCTCCACTTGTGTTTTTTGCCACTTTCAATACAAAGAGGTCGAAGGCTTTACTTTTGCTCGACAGTAACAGTTGGTAAACGGAACTCCCTACACACTTACATAGAGGCTTGAGCTTGCGGCGAATGAGTAACAATACTATCTTTACATGTGTGACCCCATGGACAAAAAAGATAATGAGCATGAGCATTGTTATAATCGTGCCATGAAAATCTTACAAAGGGCAGCTAGGGAAGCGTTTTATTTATACGTAATCATCTGTTCTGATGGTGGGCAAAAGCGTTTGAGAAAAAACCGTTGAACAATAACGCCCTGAGGCCAGTTAAATGACCACCGCAGTTAACTGTTAACAGACTGTAAGATCATCCATCTCCATGATGAGGGCGATTTGAGTATTCACTAATTTTCCTGGTTTTGGTTTAACACTTGCCTTTAATTTTGAAAGAAAATTAAATTTTCATGTAAAATATCTCAGTACAAAGAAAAATGATCTTCCTTAAAAATAATGTTTTTTTTTAACAAAATATGAGTAAAGGGGCACTTCCGGAAGACAAATAAAAAGAAGGAACTTTGCCAAAAAAAATTGCTTGATAACTAGTACAAAACAATACAAATTTTAGAGGCGTACCCACATGTTAAATTAAAACTTAAAAAATATTTCCTCACTTAAATGCTGAATAGTTTTTTTAGTTTAAAAACTTTTACCGGATGAGTTTTTTCTTACTTCAAAAAGTGGTAGAAAAACTCGTTAGCTAAGTTTACTGATGTGAATTCTAAGTCGTTTTCTTTTGTGAGAATCGCAAAGACAGGGAAATCCCTTCTGCTCTAATAGGTAGCATAGAGTAGGCTGCAAAACGCAGCTCGGTTGATGTGGCAGGCAACCACCAGGCCCCTATAGTTGAGCCAACACTTTTAAATATTAATTATTCACCACCATTTGTTAAGTCAAATTGTTTATACAAAAATTTTAATAAAAGCAGATGTATGGAAAGCAAAATCTCTGGCTTAAAGGTAGGTGAAAGTTTCGGTATAGTGAAGTCAAACTTTTATTTGGCTTTTTGGGTAGGTATAGTTTACCCTTTTTGTTAAAACGACAAATTATTTATTGAATATTTCAATGTGACTGAGTACCTACTAAGTTGACAGTTCGCATATGTGGCTAAAGTAGGAATAGTGACGTTCCCGACCAATCTAGTTTTTGAGTTCAGGTTACATTTATTCCAGATCAATCTAGTCGATTTAAGATAACTAAGTTTTTGAATGTGCCCAATGTTGTAATGTAAAGGTAAGATTAGACGGTATGCCAAGTGGTCATAAAATGCCAATTTCTGACAGTTCTCCTGTCAAAATATGGTCATACAATGTAATGGGCACATCTCATATGCCCTTATGACTTAAATGCCACATATGACCAGACTGATTTTGACAGATAAAAATGCCAAAATAGCATATAGTGTAATGGGACAATAAGCACGAATGCCAGCATAAAGCCTATATATGCCTATATGCACTTTATTGAAATTTCGTTGTGGTATTTCTGGCATTTTTGATGGAACAAGAATTTTTTGTTGTCATCGGTGATATCGGTGAATCAATGATCTATAACTTTTGTAAATTATTTCATTGTCTTTGCAATTGCTTTAGGATATTTTTTCTGAAAATCAATTTTTTTGATTTTTTCGATTCGGCCAAATAAATTTTCGAAATTTTTGCATTTTCGGGCTTTTTTCCAATTTTGTTATTATTTTTTTTTGGAATTTTGTAATTCGGTCAAACGTTGGTTTCCCACACAACTAGCTCTCGCGATTTTAGTTAAACCACAGGCCCGACAATTGTGCAATCTCAAGATGGGCTGTTCTAGAGACAGGTACTAATCCTGAATATAAATCAGGGGCCCATCCCTGTGATTTTCTCAGGCTAAAGTCGAGCTTTCGCAACCCGAGGGTACTTTTTTTCAAAATCAAACCCCTGTCGTCGGGAACCCAAGGCCATTCGCTTTCGTCCTCTACTGCTTAATTTGCCAAGCTCACAATAAAGGCAACACTCAAATTAGGGCATTTAAGGAATCAATAAGAAAGAAAGATGTCTTCCCTGTTCGAAAATTATTTGCCTAAGTTACGCAAAACCGCTTAAGTCAATTGAACTCTTCTCCTGATCAAGTGAGGTCATGGTTTTGTCATCACAACATAAAAGTCCCCGGGTCAGACGAAGTTCAACCAAGTTGTTGCCAGTATTAACGTTCATACCTCCCTAGAGGTCAATATTGACATTGGTCTCTAAGTTTCATCCAACCTAGGTACACATAGCGATTTTAAAAATACTTAAAAAAATAAAAGAACAGGAATCACATGAGACCGCACTTGCATTTCGAACGATGCATCATCTTGCAATGATTACACCGCTGGAAGGTCATTATTAATGCGAAAGATTCAAGCCAAGGATAACACTGACACAATCCAACAAGCGGTGCAGCGCTTACAAAATAAGACATTTCATTTTAAGTGATATTATAGAAAAGATCAAAAAGACTGCTAGACCTGACGGTTTATCAGCTAGACTTTGGTTTTAATGCAGCTGGAGATGTCTTAGAGGAGAAGACATGCAAACGCTATTAATGGAACACGTCTTGCAAAGAGCAAGAGAAAACCAAAGCAAAGTTAAAAACAAATCAGTACCGGTGAGTTGGTCAATGTCGAAAAACTTATCAAAGAATGGCAAGTGTGAAAGATCTAGTTTTACCTACCGCAGGAATACGTGTCACCCTCACTTGCATCCACACAACTTTGGCAGTGGGTTTTATAAGCGATGCCACAATTGACTGTCAGTCACTTATTTTTATAGCCACTGGTCAAACGATGTCTGTTTGTGTCCCTAATGTATGATAACCCCTATAAACGTTTCAAATCGCCATATTCGTTTACCCAGCTTCTGCTTTTAAGGTTATGTGGAAGATTATCCACAGACTTGCTCGGCAAATGATAAATGAAGGCAGTTTTGACCATCTACCAGGACGAGAATGATATAGCACTCAATGCCCGGCTTTTTGCTTAAAGGAAACTGAATGTAAGGCTAAATTTTTGCAAAAAAAATCGTTAAAGTTATAATTCTCGCTACATACACACAATTCCACGGATTTATAAATTTTATAGATTATTCTTTCTATCTACCCTCTACAGTCCATTTCATAGGATAAATACGTCGAGCTCTGTATATATGACAACCATTCCACTTCCAACAGAAGTTCAGTTGAGGGGCAGAATAAATTGACTATTCACCCAGAAACTGAGGCTTGTGTCAAATAGCTTCTAATAGTTGGTCACATGATTTTTTTTTAAACATAAACATAAACATCGTTTGCTCGAACAACAGCAGTCCGCTTCAGCTACGCAAACTACAGAGGACCCTGGATATGATAATGATTTTTAATTCTTAGCGAATTAAAGGTACCCCGACGAAAGTTAAAGGACTATTGAGCACCCGGGAGGATTCTGTTCTAACTTGAAAATATGCGCCAAGTAATGGTCCAAAGATTGTCCCAAGCTCCCAAGCCCGGTCTGACCAAAGAGAAGCTCATTTGCTTTGAAGAAAATTTACTGCTTCCACCTAACCGTTTTTGATGTAAAAAAAGGATTAAGCGATGGGCTGTTGCGAAACTGACAACTGACTTTTATGTTCTTTTAAATAGAGATGACATCCAAAGTCGACAAATAGAGCATAACCTCATAACAGGCACTTCTTCGAGGCTCTTAAGCCCTGCGTCTGTATCGACTCTGCCAATGTATCTGATATGATGTCAAACGGCTTTTCATTCAACATCAAATGGAGGCTTATTCTGAGCAACATATGACAGTCGATGACACTTAATGCGAATTATTCGTAAGATAATTTGTTCTATTTAAAATGACGGTCCTTGGTTGACACTATAGAACAATGAATTAAGCGATGCCGATCTTCTAAGATGATTACGACATATAACGCAAATGGAGCCAAATAGCAGATGAAGATCTCGACTTTACCCATTTCTGAAGGAATGGGTACCTAATCAATAAACAAAATTGTCGAATTTGGGACGATACCAATCCACATGCGGTCCAAGTGCGTCAAATGCATCCCAAAAAATTCGCTGTTTGGTGTGAATTTTCAGCTGGCGGCGTCATCAGCCATCACCGTCTCTATAAGTCAATGGTTACCAACTTCTTTGAGTTTTTTCTTGTGGAGTTTTCTGAAGTCGCAGGCCTATGTGAATAATCCACGAACCACAGCGTAACCCATAAGCCATGTCATCGGTCAAATTTAGCTCGATTTATGCCCCAGAGTCATGGAAAATAATGGAACATGGATGGGCGCCACTCAGAAAAGGACATTTGAACGATGTTTTATTGACCAATTTCACGAGCAGAAGAGCCTGGCTTTTTAAGACGTTAATTATACTTGTCTTGTCAGCATAGGTTAATGACATGTCCCAATGAACTACAAGCAAGTGTCGTCAAATCGTATGATCTGGGTGGCCATTGGCCAAGTCGAACTACAGCATGGTAAGTCTTCCAGTTTTGGAACCAAATCTGGTCTCTGGACAACACTCTTCATTTAGGGTTATTCTTCTCGTAAATTTTCACCACGAATCTTTAACTACTTCTCCTCCATTGCACGTCGACTCGATGGGCTTATTCGCTCCTCATTATCATTACCATCCTCATCTCAATCCTTATACGACTCACTTTGTGGTAATTATGTCCGGCCAGCTCCTTTTTTCAAAAGTAAGAAAAACTAGGTCACCCAAAGACTAAATCGTCACACTTTTTCGCTGTCCTTGTTAATAATTTTTATCCCGATTTCTATCCATAAAAGTAGCACCTAACCTAGCCGTTATCGCCGCTGATCCTACCTCCCTCTTCCACCAAATTGTATATGCCCTGTCAAATCAGCTCCCAGTTGTAAAGTGTTAAGGAAGTCCTTGCCAAAATTATCCATCAAACTTAACTCAAAGGGCTGTTAATTCGAAATTTATTTTCGCTTGCATTATTTTTTGTTTTATTTACCCCGGACTTTCCAAAATGAGCCAACTTTCCCGCTTTTGTAAAAGGGAAAACTTTTTAATGACTTTTTTCTCACTGCAAGCATTTGACACCCAACCCCCTTACCCCCTGACACTAAAACACAAAAGACCGGAAAATTGCAATTTATTGAAAAATGTGTACTGTTCATATTGGCCCATACCTGGTTCGGGAGTTGAAGCAGTCTCCACCGCGGCATCAGCATACAAGTTAATATCCAAATATCCGAACAAAAATGTCGCACTTAGGGTGAGTAAAAGCGAACGACGCCACATGTTGTTGGCCGTTAGAGTGCAACTTTTCATTGAAGTATATTTTTTACTTTTTTTTTAATTTTTCACTTATCAACCGGACACTTTAAGGTAGCGTACACACTCATCGCAGGGTTTCTGTCACCTGAGGACAGAAACGAACAAAGGGGGAAAAAAAATCACTTCCGCCGCTGCGTAGAATTTAAGTAACACACCGACACGGACTTCACTTCACGTGAAGAATATCCTCTTTAAAAAGGTTTTATTGATTTTTGCAATCGGTCAGAGGAAGCACACCAAGGACTTTAAGGTAAACAAAGAAAGCAAGTTGAATTTGTTCTCGACTGAGTTGTATTTTTGATATTTTTTCGTTTTTCGATTGTTATCCTTGTGTATGGAGGACTTTTAAAAGTAGCACATCGCTGTGTCTATTACTACAGTGAGTAGTGAGAGTTTTCCACGCGAGTTTTTAGCCACTGCACGTCCTTTAAGTTCGAATTGCCGGCACGAACTGAAAGCGAAAGCTTCACGCTGAAGATTTTTATAATAAATTGCACCACCTGCAAGGATCTGCGCAATGGAGGTTGGCTCTTTGTGTCTTCGAAAATGGTCGAGCTTTCGAAAATGTGTTTGCTTTCCTTTGCAAGCGATTTCATACTCGTCTACGCATTTAATTTAGTTGTTAGCATCGTGTCCTTTCAAATGCAAGTGGATGACTGCCATTGCGACTGTGACGGGGGAGAACTCGTCTACCTCTGACGAGTGTCAGAATCAGAAATGATATCTGATATAATCAGGAAGGAAGCCGGAAACTATATACACTGTGTTATTTTATTCGAAACGGTGGATGATGCGGTTTGACAGGATATGGATGGAGGGAACGCGGCAGAGGGACTACAGAATTCATCGTCGTTTTGTACATGGAACAGAAAAAGTGATAGGGGCTGAGAGAATAATGAGAGCTGTTTGAGAAGCTCTAGGGAATAATTAGGTGCTTGCAATGAAATCGTTGATATCCTGTGCGATAAGTCCTGTGAAACTTGTTCTGTGCAATTCTATGAAATGGGATGCGATAATAGAGGAAATAATCGGCTTAGCAAGAAGTTTCTTATTTTCAGAAGAGGCGAACGAGAGTCATTTTCGCGCATTCATTTGGATTTCCAAAATGTATTTTTTTTTTGTCAGCTTTTTATGTTCGCTAATCTCCGAATTATTATCGCAATTATTCTTCTTCGTCTGCTTTTGTGGAAATGACTGATGTGGAGTGATGGGGATCTTAATTGCAGGACATGGTCGGCAGTTCCATAAGGTCGCATTTGTTTTTTTTTACAGAAAAGATAGTGTAAAAATTTGCTTGGCGAGGCTCTTAGGTTCGAACCTTGGATAAGAAGAAATACCAAGATTTTTCAAAATGCCAAACTTCTCTCATTTGGGATTACAAATGTCCTGAGAAAGTTCCTAATTCAGCCGTTCTAAGGCTACATTGAACAGTGAATTACATTAGTTCCTTTTGAGACCTAAAATCTCGAGTTCTTGGTCGTCATTGGACCCATTGCGCTCTCTATTAATTTTTTTTTCAAGTTACTTTCACTGTTCTTCGTATTCATCTTCACACCTAGATGGCGCTACATACACGTGAGTTTTGGGCCCCAACCACTATGTCACTTCAGCTAGCGTAGTATTTGGCTGCCTCTAATTACACGCTTAAAGCTAGGTCTTCTTCACCTGCATTATCCTAATAAGGTTGGTTCGGCCTACAGACTTGTCCTCATTCTTCATCAAACTGACGGTTCTATTTCAATGTTGTAGCGTTTCTGATGGCTTTTTGATGTCGATAACGCTGGTTATTGCAATTGGAGGATTGATCTACATAGAGTTCCTCCATAGGATGATACAAGAAAAACTGCCTCATCGGGAAAGTTCTGTCTGTATTATTTGTAGCTATTGCACTCTGTCAACGTAAAACCTCATAACAATATTTTCAGTACCTGCCTTCGTGCTGTGACTATCAAAAGGTAATGCTTCGACTCTATGCTTACCTGAAGACTTCCGAAGGAGTCTGGTAGCTGCCAAGTGCCTTTATGAATCTCGGGGTGGCATACGGCTATTTCACTAGCTTAGATATAGTAGTATTACGCTTTCGAAGCAAAGTCAATTAACCCGAGTCTAATTGCTTTCCAATTGTTCTATGAAAAATGTCCTACATTCCCATCTAAACCTTAAAATCTCACAAGACGATGTTAAAATCATGCTTAGGACGTTGTTCATAAATTCGGTACAATAATTATTTTCCTTGCTGGCGGCGTTAGACCACACCGAGCTTCAATGCGGGTTATCGTAAGACGTTAACACAAGTAAACAAACCTATGGTCCCCTTGCCTAAGTCCGGTGAGAGTCACCTGGAGCTCAGTTTTCTGCCTTATTTTGCTCAACTTCATCACCTCGACTCATCCTGAAATACTTAAAGCTCAAGTACATAATAAATCGGAGGTAAGGAATGTACCTCTTTTACTCGTTAGCCGTTGGGTGGCTTAAACTTTTAAACTCTTATTTTTCCGAGAGAAATGAAATACGCTTTTGGAACTCATTCAGCCAGTCATTTCGGCAGATCCTGTTGTGTGGTATCTAAGAGGTATATATTATCTTCCCTGGTACGAGTAACGAGCTCCTAGATTTGCCTTAGGAAAGACAAAGGTTTGTCAGAAAGCGGCAAGCGAAAAAAAAAATATTGAAAGCGGGTCCAATGAAGGTCGCGGAAGGTTGAAAACAGGGCTTCAAGAAGAGTTACACCAGGGTGTCAGGTCACAAAGCGTTGTTCCTGGTTCACGTCGCAGAATGCTGCGGACTATGAACGTATGAAAAATACCCAATTCCCGAAAAATCCCCAAAAAAAAATTATTAAGAAAATTCAGTTTCCTATATATTTTGTATGGAACGATTTTACGAAAATTCCCGAAAAATAAAAATTATGAAGAAAATTCCTTTTGTGGCAATTGTGACAATTCTTTGCGACAATTGTTTTTCCACCAAATTTGTTTGACAATTTTTTTTGGCACACCTTAAAAACGAACATGATTTGAAATGTTGGTTCCGGTATTGCCAGTAGATGGCGTTGTGTGCATCAACTTTTGACAGCTAATTCATTTGCCCAGTAAATAATAGAAGCTATTGAAAGGAAGAAACCGGTTCGATATATGTACTACCTATGCTGCAAAAATATTAATCTGATGAGCACAAATGATTTCTTAATTGGTACAGGTACTTTGGAAAGTGCGGACTCTTGTTTTACGTGCCAATTTAGCAATTGGTAACTTGAAACTTCAAAGTATCGATTACTTCTTTTAGCGGGTTTGTTCGTTATTGCAACGCGAAGGTTTAGGAAAACAGAAAAGCAGATAAATTCACAACAGGTGTCGCTGTAGGCGCACATTTCGTTTTTCAGTTCAATTCAATTACCGTTCAACAGGCGGCGCTGCTATCGATCTCCAAAACCGCTCAACCGATTACAATAGGCACATTCAAAAACTTAGTTATCTTTAGTCGACAAAATTGGTCTGGAAGAGATGTAACCTGAAAAACTAGAATGGTCGGGAACGTCACTTTTCCTACGTCAGCCACATATGCGAACTGTCAACTTAGTACTCAGTCACGAATTTCTTAACTACCCCTCCATAAACGTCAACTGACACAGCTGCCCATGTGACCGATCGAGGCCAATCAAAACTAAGATACATCAAGTCAGTCGGCTGTCAGACTTACTAAACTAGAAACTTGAACGTCTCCAATGAAACTTTGTCAATGCGTATGGTTGGTCCTATAGGTGGCACTGTTGCCAATAAAATTGTAACGAAATGGAAACAAAGTGCAAGCAAAAACTATAAAAAAAGTAAACCTTGGATTGCATTTTAAAAACTTAAATTAATAAATACACTTCTACTACGCTATTTAAATACATTCTACCCCTATTATATAAATCAAAGATACAGAAAGTGTATGTTTCCTTCTGTCGCCCGTAATTTTCAACCAATTTAGTTGGTTTTTTCTTAAAATGTCGGTAATTACGGTGATCAACTGTTTTTAAAAATGCACTGATTCAGAAAGTTGTTTTGCGACCCAGTCGTGCAGTTAATTTGATATTGCCTGTTGTACAAGTATACGGGTCGCAACGCTCGAGTTTGACACTTTCTTTAGCTCGTTTGTTAATTAACGTTATAGAAATTAATTCTGTAATGACAACAAAGTGACATTGAGTTTTTCTGACAGATCGTAATAAAAGTCATTTGCATACTTTTCTAACTTTTTCGGCTGCATTTTACGTTCTGCTAAATAACTGAGGTCTTAGGATACAGGACTTAAAAAATGCACCCTAAAGCCTATGTATACTTGGCCAGTTTATAAAGAATGCTAGAACTCGCAAACTTTTGCCTGCACCATACTAAACAGAGAAACTAGACAAGACACAACGACAATTAAATTTGAAAACCAATCGCACTTGCGGAACAACTTGGGCTAATAAAACTTCCCGAAAGCCGTCCCTCTAATCGCATAACTTTGTTACAAATTCGAAATGTCCCGCTTTAAAGTCGTAGAAATTCCTTAAGAGATTCCACCAGCAAAATATTCTCAACTTCATCCGAAAAGTCACAACAAATTCAATTCGACTCCAGTCAGTTGCACAATTTGAACATTTTGCAAAACCAATAAAGCATAAATTACACAACACACACACACTGCAGTCGTGTGCGATGGGAATATGTGTATTCGGATCTAATGGCCACAAAGGATCTACCACCATACCACAGAAATGTGTGATTTGTGTGCTGAAGGCAGAGCATCAGACGCGCCCTTCATCTTCTTCCGTTCCGTCAGGCTTACGACCGAATTCCAAACCCGAAACTCTCTCTCTCTCTATATCTGTATGTATACGAGGACATTTTAAAGAGCTCTCGTTCAACACCGTCCTTCTTGTGAGAAGAAGTTTACTTTCTCCGCATCCTTTAAATGCATTCAAGGATATAGCATCCCTTTAATAGTGTATAGTGACTCTGCGTTTGAGAATACATTCACTCAGTTCCGTTTCGCAAATGAACACAAATGCGTACATATGAGAAGGATGTGTGGTGGTTGATGTAGAGTGTGTATATCCACTCACTTGGTGGTCTGGTCGAAAAGCCAACCAGTGTTAGTCCCCTTCGGCTAAGTAGACAAGACTCTCTGTCTGTGCATGCATATGAAGATGACGCCCCATACATATGTTTGTGGCCAGACAACATTAACAATTCCAATCCAACGCAGCAGGATACAGCGCGCACAGATAATGTAACCCTTTCCCAAATCTACCCGCCTTTCGTTTGATTTATGTGCTCTGGGGGAGCGAATACGCTTTCTTATTTTTCCCGACTATAGATTTTATCAATTATTCAGGATCTCTTGATAAATTGCAGCAAGGAGTCCATGTAATCCACTGCAAGAGGAGTGATGAGGATATCATCTTACTCTGGTTACTTTTCACAATTCATTTTCGTTGCAGGAGAATCGGTGAAAATTTGCAAATGCTATGGCTATCCTTGCCACCTGAACAAGGTCGTGCCAGATGGAATGCACTCTAGCTTGGTGTTGCAAATTATGAAATATTGTAACCAAGTAACTGCTGAATGGTGTGAACATTTTTTACGGCATCCTTTAGCGAAGAACTATAAAACATTGAAAAGATTTTACAAGTCAGACAAGTTTCCTGGTTCACAAAGCCGGATGTACAGAGGGGCTGTATATCGTTTGCACAGTTCCCTGAATTGGAAGAGATCGCTTTGATTATAGGTTGAAAGCCATACAAGTTTCATCTAGTTTCATGGAAAACTTGTGGGGGTGGAATGGGAAAATACCGTTTGTTTCGGTGCGGGAGCCTTTGCTGTCAGGCTGCGGACTAATGGGAGCGAGTAATGGCATCGGTGTCGGAAAGCAGTTTTTATGCAGCTTTTAGTTGAGATTCACGGGCGGAAGTTACTTGCCAAATTTACGCCTAGGTAATGAAAGCTGTAAATTTGTAATACCCATTACAGTGTTTCCACTTGAAATGACTCATCTGTCAGTACAATTTTGGTCCACAAATCTACATACAAAAGAATCCAATTCTGAGCACGGAAGCTGAAAGTGTTGCTGGTTAGATTAGGTTTGGTTTGAGGGAAGTGCACCGCTTTATGTGCTGTGCTACCACGGGGCCTTTTGGTCCATTGTCATAAAATAATATTTTATTGGGCGGAGTTAGCATACTCAAACCAACCCGTACTTTTAGCAAACCTAAGAATGACAATAATGCTCCGGCTAAGAGGATCTTCGAATCCCAGCCCCCAAGTTCGAGACGACAAGGAAGACCGAACCTCCGTTTCAAAGACCAAGCCATCGCGGATGCCAGAGCGCTTAGTCTGGACAACAGGAAGCAACGTACCCGGGATCGTAGAGGATGGAAGGCTGCAGTGTCTCAGGCAGAGACTCTTCACGGGTCGGGAGCCCGATAAGTAAGTAAGTAATTGAAATATCTATTGATGTAATGGTATTTTTTGCATCAAGTTCCAATAGTGTTTTTCGCCAATTTCGTTTAAGGCTCTTTGACAGTTCCTGACTGTTTTTGATTTAATAGTTACGCTGTCTAATACTTTAATGGCCGCCTGAGTATCTACTAAGATTGTAATTTTAGAGGGGTCCAGATTCTTGGTAGATATGGTTTTTACTGCCTATATCGACTATTTTAGCTTGATAGACGCTTCATTCATCTGGGAGTTTGTACGAGTCATTTATACATAAGCACTCGCAGAATACTCCGGCTCCTGTACCTACTTCCATTTTCAACCCATCGGTGTAGATTTATATTTCTTGTACGCTTGCGTGCATGTTAGTAATCCAATCCTGTCTTAGGCCTTAGTTGTATCTATTAGTTAGTTGAATCATGTAGTCTGTTTTTCGAGCCAGATCGACACTCAAGTATTTGTGAATTATGGGGCTGTTTCCATTGGAGCTGTGCTTCCAGGTTTTCGCCTCCTTTAGGCGGAGGGCTCGCTTGGCTGCCATGCTACAAATGTATACACCTAGGGGCCCAACCGAGCTTGAGGTGTTGATTTCATTGCTTTCGTTGCATGCCAATCTTTATATACCTTGGATATGTTATTGAGATAAGTTACCTTTTCTGTTGCCTTCCACCATACAACAGACCCGTAAGTAACCTGGTTATGTTTCGTTCTATAACATTTTTAACTCTCTCGTATATAACTCGAGATTTCAAATTTGACATCTGACAATGATAGAGGAACTCAATTCTGTCTGTCTGTCTGCTTCTGAGATTTAAAGCGTAAACGGATGGACGGTGTGAAGTTTTCGGCCCACAGGTTGGCGCAACTTTTTTTTATAACGGTTTTAAACAAGTTTGATTTTTTCGAAAACGGCTAAAACGATTTCAACCAAAATTGATATTTAAGCATAGGAGCGTAAGGTTAATACACCCAGTTTTGAGTTAAAAAATCGAATAGCGGTACTTTTGAAAATTCGATTTATCTCAAAAACAGTCCATTTTTAAATTAGTATGGTCACTCCTATCATTACTGAGTACTTTTACTCAGATTTAAGCTAAATAGCTGAGCAAGAGTAGTTTTCCATGAAAACATTTTAATATATGTTTGCATACTTTTCCGAAAACCACTCTTACAATTTTGACCCAAATATGTAAATATCGGTATATGACGAATTTTACTTCCAATCATGGACACCCAAAACCAAAAACACTAATCTACTCCACTCAAAAATAAAAATATGCCCTAACAGATTCGAAAACGAAACTCCTGCTACGCTTGTCCTTGTAGGTACTGAAAAATCGTATAAAGTGTAAGAGCTTTTAAAATGGATAATTAGGCGTAGATATAAAACGTTCGTACGAAAGTGTTAGTCAAAAAAACACGACTTATCTGCCTGCAGACTGGTGTAATAGACTTAAAAATTCCACTTGATTTTTAAATACATTTGGGTTACCCGGTTTCACTGGGTCCAACAGAATAAGAAACAGCCCTGAGTTGTGACCTTTAAATTACAGTAGAGCTTAAGATTTATAGCTCAAAATATTTATGTAAGTATTTTGTCCTTGAAGGGTTCTTCATTTCTATGGATCAAGAATTAGATGAGTAGTGGCCAGTCAAGTCGGAAAAATATGCATTTAGGTCAAAAAAGCCCTAAAAAAAGTAGGCGTGGCAAAAAGCCATGTAGCCTTTAGTATTTTTTTGTGTCTTTGAGAGCATTTGCAAAAGGCTTCATTTAAATCTGTGCATTGATTTTCACGTTAACCGATAACAGACACGAGGAAGTGTGGCATTTTACGCGTTAAGCAGAAAAAGGCATCTACGTCAAAAACGTTCCCAAAAAGTACTTACTTGCTTACTTGGACGGCGCCACAGTTCAGAGTTAACCGAGAGCTCAACTTACAAGCCTTTTCAATCAGCCCGGTCCTTAGCTAACCACCTCCAGTAGAGTACTCTAAGTCGGTTGAGGCCTCCTTCAGTAGCCGACTGATGTGCAAACCCGTCTTCTCAAATGAGACGGAATATTTTACAAATACTTTTACTGGGACTGTGGGACTATTAGACTCTTATACGGAATTTACTTAGTTGTTCGAGATAAGGCTCTACTTGCCTCTTTAGCTCAACAAATGTTAAAGAAGCACATTGCCTTGTCTAAATCCTTTTTTTTACATCAAAATTTTAGTGAAGTCATTTATGCATGTATAGTTAGTTGGTTTTCTTCATCGTCATTCTTTACAAGCAGACCAGTTTTGAAGGAATGGACAAGCTCACCACCATAAATGCTGTCGTAGGCGGCTTTGAAAAGATGGTTCGTATCGATTGGGTTTTTTCTAGGACCTGTCTTAGCAGCTATGAGGGTCACTCAAATAGCTTACGATGGGTTTTAGGCGTTTATACAGTCCGGCAGTTAGGATCTTGCATGCAAGGTTAGTCCACCACAAGTACGCATAACTAGATCTCAAAAACCTTGACTAAACGCTATAGCATGATCATTATCATCACCATGCGAAAGGCGTTATACACTATCAAAATTGGAGAGCAAAGTGGCATTTGCATTAATTTTTTAGTGATTTCTGTTCACGCATTAAAGGTCTTCAATTAAAACAGCAGCTTTTATCGTTTCGCAGCGTTTTCAAAATGTTATTCAGTGTATAGTTCATGGCCTGTGTAGATTTTAAGTCATAGTTACAGAAAGCCAGTTTATGGTCCTGGTTCTTCACTGGCTTTCACTCAGCCCTGACCCGGAGCCACTTAAGTAAGCAAGGAAGTATAACTATTTACACAGAATCCTGTATGGAAGCAAACAAAATCGATATCGGATGTCTTGAGTCCACAAGCAGTTTTGACCATCAGCGAATTTGTATCCGCACATACTCGATTTAGTTTACATTTTCCCAGAACAGACAGCTCCCGGGGAAACTTCTTTCCAAGCCAAACTCTTCTTAGAATCGATTTATCGATGTATATCCAGTATCCTCTCATAGACTTCCGCAATTAATCTGCCGTCAATCAAGATAGCACGTGCAATGAAGTAACTGAATAAACCTCCCATTATTCAGAGGATAACACACTAAACGTCAAACCGCAGGCATACCTACTGTCGATAATGAAATGCAGGACCACTATCGTACATAATCCTTCCGCACTTTGCCACCGTTAAGTGGCAATCGAAAGGCTTTTCAGCTAGCCACCCCCGCCCAGGTCCATAGCGAAATGGTGAGCCTCAAGGTAGATGATGTGACACTTCAATTTAATTCTTTGACATCCCACAAAATGAATTCACTTTGGAATTTAACGTGTAAGCGTGTAGTTCGACGGTGAACCGTGCGTCAGTATCGACTCGATAGGATAGGTATCCCAAATAAATTGCTAATGACTATGAATGGCTTGAATTCCATGAATACTTTCACCCAAGCCCATTGACAGTGACACTCACACTCACTCACGCCTACACTCGGAGCTGGTAAGGAGCTAACTTCGAAATAAATTACCATCAAAATTGCGCCTGAATATTTAGGGTGTGTGTTTCTGCTCATCCTTGTAAAGGTAAATGTAGTTTGGAAATACACCAACATTCGTTGGGAGTGAAATCAGTTTTACATATTGATGGGGAAGTTCATGTCAGGTTAGTGATGGCTGGGAACGATTTGTTGTCCCCTCCACACCCTGTACACTGGGAGAAGAGAATCTGTTGAAAGGAATTTCGGTGACGTTTGTGCTGGAATGCATTCCAAGTGGCTGTTGTGAAATGAAGTGAATGCAAACTGTCCGAAAAGATTCCGGAGCGCGTTTTTCCATCCCAGTAAAAAAGGTGCAAGCTTTAGATCTGCCCCTGGTTCTTAAAGCAGTTCTTTTGATATTTCACCTCACAATTGTAGGAAGCTTAAATTTAAATCAACACTTTTTGACCTAAAAGCTATACCACTCAGCATGAACATGAACCTGATGAATAAGTCTCACAAAAAACCCTGTTCAACTACTTTTCCTCCTTGAAACCTTATGTTTCCGAATGTATGTGTGTTTGAAACACTAGTGTTCAGTTTTGTGTAATTAAACCCAACCGACAGGAATGTTTTTCCTTTGATCCTTAGCTTGCTTAATGTTTTCATAACACCGTCCGTAAGGAGATTTTCCCTAAGTCCCATGTTTGATTGTCGGACTTTTGGAAAACTATTTATTGTCAGCTCCTCTCCGGGATTATACACTGCTCATTCGAAGCACTCGTCTGGCTGCAACTGCACACAGAACAACCAATTGACCAGGACGAAGTTGCTGCAAAATCGTTGGATTAATAAAGTTTCAACAGAATCGAGACTGTTGCTCGATTACACGAGGGTTTTAGAGCATCCCAAGAAGAAGAAGGAAAAATTCGTACAGTGCATGTAACTCAATATTTATATATATTCCAATCAGAGACTGCATGAGGAGTAGGTATTTCGGCTGTTCACTGGTGAAATTCGAGCAATCCCATTCAAAGCGATTTAATTACATACTCGAAGGATCTGCATGCATTTCAATTTAATTACGTAAGAAGAACTACTGACCGACCAGTAATAGGCTTACCATAATTTGAATGAAAATCAATTAGATAATCGAATGCATGGGCCGTTTAGATAGTCCCCCATTAATTATCTATCTATATCTGTAGTGAATTATGGCGCAAAGTTTCAGTTTCAGTTTCAGTTTCTTATTTTTTTGCAAATAAATCAATTTGCGCGAGTGAAAAACTTCACATTCGCACAAGTTGCCAGGCGAGTAATAAATAAAAGAGTCCTGCCAACTTGCGGTCAATAATTGGTCCAAGTGTTGAACAAATGCCATCCGAATACCATAAATAACAAATCGACCAATAAATCTAAGCATGTGCGTGTATTATGTCTAAATTTGAAAACAATTTACACAATCGACATCCGATTGGATCAATAAAGCGGAAAATATGTGCGAGCTAGATCTGGGCGAAGATTTATGAACAACGAAGAAGATTCAAATCAATTTTAATGACTTGATAAGGGAATCGAATGCGAGAAATAGCTGCTCATAAATAACAGGATATATTGTGCCAATTTGTGAAATACATTAATTTTGTGGAAAATATATCTACCGAAAAGAGAGTTGTAATTGAGGCTGTTTTTTTTTTTTTTTTTGCTGATTTATGTTTACAATCGGAGGCAGTTTAAAAGGACAGTAGGAAAGTGAATGTCATTATACAGTATTTTTTTTGTCGTACCGGTTACGGCGTTATTTCAAAACGGATCCATATGAAATATGGACCAACTGAAAGGTGGACTTCCGTAGGTAAGTTCTAGCAATTTGTTTGTGCTGGTGAAACCTCTTATACGAATGAGCTTTTCAAGCTTGTGCACAATCTACACAGAGATTTAAAATGGTTGAAGATGAAGTCAGAAAAGTTGCTCAAATGCACAGAAGTAGGCTTCTCAACCACGTTAACTTAGAAATAACCGAATTATTTAATTCAGACAATGCAATTAGGAGATTGAGACGGATAAGACCTCTTGATCTATAAAAGTTGGCAAATGTATTTTCCAAAAAGATTCAGAAATCCAACAACCTGCGGATTTTTCTTTAAATTTTTCAAACAATTCCAAAAATAAACTGCCGACTAGTCGAACGACTAGGTGCTATCCCATTTGGGATGACGAAAGTCATTACCCCAGGGAGGGTTTTTAGATGGGTTAAAGTCCCTCACTATTGCAGAAGCATCCCATAGCTCTGGAATATCTTTCGACGATTTTTCGTTGTTTGGCTTGTCAAATTGTATTGAACTGTCTTAAAGTCAGACTTTAGGGTAAGACCGATCGGCACAAGCTACAGTTTAAATTATGGTGCTACAAGTGCACTCTCTACAATGAAATACATATTAAGAAACAATTCTGTACGAGTTCAGAAGGTTGAGGTTGGCAGAGCGTCACTATGGCTGCCAAATGATCCAACATGAACAACCGTGAAGGTTTATTTGCATCACAATGCTAAAGTAACCTTTGAAGTTGATGTACTTGGAACCACTATTCGGCGGAAACTTAACTTCAACTTACATTAGGTTAGAACCATTCAACTTTCCGGACATATAAATCGTACATTTTTTGAAATAAAGTGTTTTCAAAAGAATTTTAGCAATCATTTGACATGCAATTTTAACAAAAATCGCAATTTCAGTCGCTTTAGTTCAAATTGTATTCAAGTTGATTTTCGGTCAAAATCACAAAAATTGACAGGGCCGGGGGTCTTCAAGTTTTCGAAAAATTTTAATTATTTTATTTCGACATAAAGTGTTGTCAAACGAATTTTAGCAACCATTTGACATGTAATTTTGACAAAAATCGCAATTGCAATCGCTCTAGGTCAATTTGTATTCAAGTTGATTTTCGGTCAAAAATCACAAAAATTGACAGGGCCGGGGTCGTCAATTTTTCTAAAAATTTTAATTATTTTATTTCGACATAAAGTGTTGTCAAACGACTTGTAGCAACCATTTGACATGTAATTTTGACAAAAATCGCAATTTCCAGTCGCTTTAGGTCAAATTGTATTCAAGTTGATTTTCGGTCAAAATCACAAAGAATTGGCAGATATGAACAGCTAAAAAAGGACACTTAATAAGAACAGTAGACAAATATCTTGTTGCCTTTAAATCATCTGTTAATTGACACCTTTTCCAATTTTTACACTAACAAATTTTTTGACTAAAATTCGTAAGATTCTCAATGGAGGGGTAATATCTTGCACTCTCGATGACGTTTTTTTACGAATTTTTCAAGTTAAGAAACGGCATTGAGTAAGAATTCGTAAAAAATTGAAAAAGGTATTAAAAATTCGTTAGATTTTATAGTAAAGGAAAACCCCTTTTATTTCGCTTTGAAGTAAGTAAATTCTGAATTTGACTAACTAGATTGTAAAAAGGAATTTTAAAAAAGGTTTTTTGTGCATATCCCTAAATTTATTCAAAGTAGTTCATGACCATCGATAGAAAAAGAAGAAGAAAGAAACACTCGAAACAGTCCATATATATATTGATTGTTTTCCGCATTCCCAATTGCATACATATACAGGTAAAACACAAAGTAAACATATCCCTGCAGACAGCCACCTTCCATTTCTAAAACACTGGCAGACGTCACATCTTTCGAAGAAAGAAAAACCCAACGCTAGAGCGCAATTCCCAAAGCTCAACAGTATGGAAGACCAATCTGATGGTTGTGCACTTTAGTGCCACACTACTATACAGACGATCCAATTGTGTATACAAAGTAACAGATGACATTTGCCTACCTTCTCCATTCTTCAGCGCTGCTGTACTGCCGGTGGCGGCCACCTCCCTCTTCATTGCTATTTCTAATTGAAGTTTCGTAATTGATCTCCGGGGAACAATTGAGATTTATAGCTCCGTGATACCTTAGTATGCCTGCAGACATTGCCACATGGCTTGGGTGTTCAGTGTTTGTATTGACTTGTGCAGAGCAAAACGAAAGGTGGCGCTTTGCCTCAAGCGATTCGAACGCTTCGAACTTGAATGTGTTTTATGAAAACGTATTGGTCAAGTGAGACCGATGAAGAAGAAGTGAACAAAAAGAAACATGCCGCCTGGTGGTATGGCTTGTGGAAATGTCAAGAAGGACATTTTCTCAATGTAATCGATAAGTTAGCTTATATTGCAGGTGGTTTGGCGTTTGTAAAAAAAACGTCCGATGGGGGTTGATTGATTTCGATTTAAGTGGATTGTGTGCCGAGTGATTGGTCGAGGGTTTAGATAAGATGTTGCCACTCGATGGAGGTCCTAAGCGAATATGGTTATTGCTGATGGTTAAGGACTTCTTTCACTCTACACTGTAAGAGTCATCTGAGTTAAGACAGAAGAAATGTGTTATTCCATTGCATTAAGAAAACACTTCTTCGTTTAAGCATTTACCTGCCAGAAGCTATAGTCTTCTGGTTGCCATGTTTTTATATCCAAAAGTCTGCAAGTTTTCATGAGTATTACTGGCTTGGCTTGAAACAATATTACACATCTTCAGTTTTTTTTATTTTTGGAGTTTTCTTAGAAGCTGGGAACTAGATCTAAAGCTGTAACAAAGCTTGTGTTTAAACTCCAAATAGAAATAAAACTAGACCTATGACTAAATATTGAGGGCTGTTGTTAAGAAGTATATATTATAAATCTAGATCTATGAGTTAAACTGGAACTAGAACAATAAAATTACCTTAAACTAAAACAAAAAACTAGAATTACAAATAAAACTACAAATGAAACTGGAACTAGAACCAGACCTTAACGTTGAACGAAAACGTATCATAAATAGAACTTGATTTAAACCTAGAACTAAAAAGAAGAACACAAAGATCAAACTGGAACTGAAACTTAATCTAGAAGTAAAACTGAACAAAAATTTACAAATAGAACTAGAACCCATAATATAATTAAATTTTACACTAGAACCGGAACTAAACTTCGGACCTCGGAGAGAAGAATGACAAGTAAAACTAGAACTGGAACTAGATCAATAAGAAAAACTAGAGCTACAATAAGATCAATGAACTGAAACTTGAACCAAAAACTGAGCTTGAACTTGAACTAGAACTAAACCGTATCCTAGGACCTGAAACTGGAACTAGACCTGGAAATATAACTAGATCTCGATGTAGACCCGAACGTTTACCAAAAACTTGAAACTGAAACTTAAAATAAAAATAAAACTCGAACTTTAAGTGGAACTAGATCCCGGACTTAATATAAAGAAGATGAAGCACTAAAACTGAAACTAGGTGTAGAAGTTAAACTGGAAGTCAGAATAGAACTCGAAATAGAACAGGAACAAGAAATAGAACCAAAACAAGACCTGGAACTGGAACTAGATTATAAATTATAACTAGAACTCGACCTAGACCAGGAGCTTGTGTAGATATTGATCAGAAACTGAAAATAAAACTCAAACTGGGATCAAACGTAGACCATGGCCTAAGACAAAAAGTTAAAATAGATGTAGAACTTGAACTGGAACTGATTCTAGATCGAAAAATTGGATTGGAACTGCGACTGAACTATGGCTTGCTGGAAAATGAGAACTGCAATTGGGAACTACACACGGAATTGCACTAAAACTGGAACTAGAATTAGAACCGTAACTATAGAAAAACTCTGTCTGAGTAAAAAAAATATATTTTCCTTCTTTCTCGGGGTAAAAATTGCTGCTGTTAATGTATTATGTGTGTATAGAGAGGTATCAATGGGTACATTTTCGATCGATTTGCCGATCCGTAGTTAATTAATTCTTCAAAAAGGACTCACAAATTCTTCATCCTACCTACCCATTTTCATATTTGCATAATTTATATTAATCACCTGCTGCAACTCCCTCCTTCTCTCACTGTCGTTTACAAATAGCACCTTGAATGTCCCTTAAAATTATTTCCAAGTAAGATGATTTATTAAAAATTCCCCCGTACCCAGGCCGCGCTCGCCATTTGTACGTGCCCACCATCGCATCGCATGTAAATACATGCCGTAACCCAATTAGTTGAAACTTTGACCTTTCGCCTGTCCATCTTATCCATATTCAAAAGCTGTACACACTTTTCGCTTCACTGAATAATTAATAGACCCAGAACCATAGGCACTTAATTAATTCCACTCCAAGGACCCATCCATATACAGAGCCCATACAATTCGCTTCGTCCAGCTTCTTCTGCATAGAGTTTTTGAAATCATTCGAGTTCAGAGAGGCCCTTCCACATTCCGTTCCTAAATAGGACAACCCATCTGGGGAATACTATTATAAAGGATGACCTACTTCTGTCACACCGAAGACTTATATCCGATTTTTTGTCTGCCAATGCGAGAAATTTCAAACCTCGAATACGAACTCGCACAAGCGTAAATTGAAATATTCGAATGCAGCAGCGAATTCTTATACCGAGTGCGTTATCCTTTGAATAAACGATGACGGACGTAAATTTCCATTTCGACGGGAGGTCGATTTTTTTTGCGCCCAATATTGAGATACATCCTAGCTTTATGATGAAATTCAGGTTGCCAATAGAAAGGGAAAGCGGTTGTCCGCTGACAGTTTATTACGAACTTTGTTGAATGTGAAGCGTTCCGAAACTCTTTCGGGTAGTTCTCCAATTCAAAGTCCTGTTGGTTGGGAATTTTTTGTTATCTGCAGTCATGGAATAATGCAGAATGTGCAGTACATTTTTTATCTCTGCACGCACAACCCCTAAAAGCAATTTTTTTTTCCTCACATCACCGATAGGAGAAGTCGTTCCAAATACCCCACATCCTGCCGAACGGCGGAACATATCCGATGTACATTCATCAATCATTCGGGTGTAGCACTGAATGTTTCAGGGATTCAGATATGTCCTACAAAATGAATGAATGACACCGAACTGTACGGAACTGTGCGGAACTATATACGGTACAGCGAGCGAACACCAACTCAAATGCATTTCGTTGTTTGTTTGCACGAATGTAAGTGGGATTTGTGCGCTCGTCCTTGTTGTTGTTTGTGATATAGCAAATATCGTTGAACATAGACCGGCATTGGCCATTGGGTGCCGGACTGAAAGTTGATAGAATTGCAAATTGCAAAATGGTTGCGATAACTGAAACCTATTTTGGAGGAAGTCTGTTATTTTTGGCATCCTATATGTGTGGATATGGATAGAGTTAAGGATAGATATTTTTGCAGGTTTAGCTGGCTGTATTTTTTCTTGTACTGGCCATCGCAAAAGGATGCGATTCGGAATCAGCGGGAAATTGTCAGCGAGATTTTATCTGCTGTCGTCTGGGGAGGCATTGAAACAAAGGAAAAAAAAGCCGACACAAGGACTCTGAACAGTAGCATTTGTTGTCTGGGAACTGTGAACCACAAATTTCAATGCGTTTGAATCTTCTTTTTGTGCTGCGAACTTTTTCATACGAGTTTTTAATGGACATCGTATTTGAGTCGCTCATAGCAAGTCCTTGTGGACTACCAGAGGTCTGGTATGGTATTGTTATAATTTATTTTGAAACGAAAAGAAGGGGCTGCGTATTCGGAATGAGATATGAGGCCAATTATAGAAGCCAATAAAATTTATATTTATTTTTCATTCCAACGATTGCGTTGAGAACAGGATGTCAGAGAAGATGTGAGAAGACGCCGAAGCTATTCACATCGAAGCAAAGGCTTGAGGTACCTAGTAAAAATTCAGACGAATTCAACATTTTTGAGGGTCTGCATAATCGACCAACTGAACTCGTAATTTGGCCAATTTGTGGTGTTTTTAGCGGAGCAGCAGTATGTCTGAAAAATTAACAAAAAGCTTTTAAAAACACTTCGAAAATTAAAAAAGGGAGGAGAAAACACTTAAAAAAATACAACAGTAAATATGAAAAACAAAAATGCTTCGAAAAACACCTAAAAAAAAGTACGCTTCCAAAAATTAATAAAAAAAAAATTAAAAAAAAAAAACATTAAAGAACAGAACAGCAAGTTATGCAAAAAACTGTTCTGAAATGTACAAAAAAACAACTTACCAAAGGACCAAAATCTTTTGGAAAACGAACCAAAAACCGCCAAAAAATTAAACCTTTAAAAAACGCTCCAAAATATTCCAAAAATGGTTCGAATATGATCCGTAAAGCGGCCTAGAAAACCAGCAATGAGTATTAAAAGAACACTTCAAAAAATCATGTTACCAAACTACCAACAGTCGTTCAAAAATCGTACGCAAAACCGTCTCAAAACACGCCTAAAAACGGTATAAAAAACGTTACAAAAAGTACATTAAACACACCAAAAACTACGCCAAAAGAAAGTCGAAAACTTGGGACAAAATTCAAATCAATATACAACCCAAAGTGAGTTCAAGGAAGAATCCAAAAAAATATGACAAGGAACAAGGAATGCGAAAAAAATAAAGTAAGGAAATTTTAAAGAATGATCCAAAAAATCATTTAAAGAATCACCCCATCAAATACCCCAGAATATGCTCAGAAAAAAAAATCAACCAAATACGACGAAAAACTGTATTCAAAATGATTTGGAAATGCTTCGAAAATTACGTGAAATTAGCCACATAAAAACTTTTAAAAAACTTGTCAAGAAATTTATTATAAACCAGCTGACCCGTGCTCGCCTTGCTTCACCTCCCTTGGACCTTTCTAAAAGCAATATAAAGCAAAAGACAACAAAGACATAATTTTAATTCCTACTTAAGTCTACACAAAAAAGATTTACGAAAAGTTCTGTTCTTTCCCTCTTACCCAAAACCCACTTCAAATGCAAAATAAATGAAACTTGACACACGAATCCCACCAGCCCATTTACAAATTTTTCCCAATGAACAATACCTGAAATTGTATCCAACCAGAATGTTTGCGCTGAAAAGAGACGACTGCCCATTGAAGTGCAAAACATATGATCACGTTAGAGAGCGCACATAATAAGCACACACACACTACTGCAACGATACTCACTGCTGCATGACTACTAACAGTGGTATCCACTGAAAGAAAATTTGAATAATTGTTTTGAACATTGCTCAGCTTCAGGCGAAAATTTACTAAATTCAGCTTTTTTTTCAATCCGATAAGTCATTACTAAGCTAGTTCCGTATAAACAGAACTTTCCTTACATATATCCGGTTTTTTTGACTATTTTATAAAAACCAAGTTATATTCCGGGTTAATAAGTATCCTAAATCTCGACCCAGAACATAAGCAATCACTATGCCAAGTTTCATCAAAATGCGTACAGTAGTCTCTGCGTGATGCGCGGGCAGGCATTTTTAATTCTACAGTTTTATTATATGTACAGAAGAGAAGAGAAGAAGAGAAGATAGAGAAGAGTAGAGAGGAGAAGAGAAGAGAAGAGATTGCCCCAAAAAATTGACCATAAAAGACCCCAAGAATAATTTAAAACGCACAAACAAATATAGCCCGTCCCAAAGTACCTGAAAATATCTTGCGCAGGTCTCTTCAAATCAGGGATTTTATTCTCTTAGAGAAAGCAAAACTACTTTTCCAACAAAAACTACAGCTAAAAAAAATGTGTGCGCATTTCATACAACAAGCATACCCCTGCTTGCGAAAACATCTCTCTCGATCGACGATCCAGGCATGACTGATTGTCTGATTGTCCACACAGAACCGTCGTTGGCGCATGCAATAAATACACATTTACCCACCCCAAAGAAAAGGGAAATTTGCTGGGTGTTGCACTTCCTAAATATGTGTTTAGTAATGAACGCCAGAGTTTTGAGAAACTATTAAAAAGGGTTGAACTGGAATTTCCGTTGTACTTTGTGCATGGGAACGCACAATTACGTTTTCCAATATCGCTGCAGAAAAGATAAAGTAGAGAAAAGCATTAACAATTTCATGCGATCAAAAGTACCTTAAAAGAGAAAATTTCCCTTAAATAAATTGCTACTGCGCATGTTGGGATCTTTCTTCTTTTATGGGACGGAATATACCCCTAAAAACGATTCGAAGAACACTCCCAAAAGCGAATAACAAGGGCTTCAAAAAAGTATAGAACAATCCTTAAAATCTTCCCAAAAAGAGGCTAAATAATAGGAACTTTGACAAATTTCTTAAAAACGGGATAAACTATGCTTTCGATTAAGGTTCAAAAACCGTTAAAAAAAAGTTTAGGACGGTTTTCGCACTAGTAAATGATGAGCTTCAGGTCTCTCGGTACAATTTGTTCAATGATATTTTTTGGCTCTATCGTGCATGGGCTACTTAAGACTTGAAATTCAGCTACAAGTAAAATTAATTCATCAGCCATTTACATATTGTATACAGGTACGAAACAAATGTCCTCACTCTGTACAACTTATCAATTTAGCAGCTCCCAGTAAACTAAAATTCTCGGAGTTAGCTCAAAGGCTACGTGACAATTCTTATGATGAAGTCCATTTCCAAAAACAACGTTAGCAACTAATCGTTTACCATCTATCAACCTCTTCAGTTAAAAATGTTGCTGGCAACTTGAGTTCATGTCTGCTAATTAAATAACCACCCACATTCGAAAGTCTTTCTACTGCTGCTTTCCATTTTCGATTTCAAATTTGATGGGCTGATTTCCATAATTTCCTCTTCTCCTGCCCGAGGCCAGACTCCAGAGGCAGTTGCACAGCAATCGACATAACGAAATGACTTGCATCCCTACTAACAACCACCCCCTACCCCAACACACACAAATGAGATTCATCAAAGTCGAACGCTCGATTAAAATCGAGATTGATGTGCGACAGCAACAAATGAGCAAAATACTCATACCAACCGATACGCACATTGCTTTTGTCAGAAATTTATGGAGACAAATTTAAACAACACAAGGAGAACATGAAATCCATTCACGTGCATTACTCCTGCCGGCAAACTGTGTCAAGAGTATACTGGAAAGTCGCTAAAATTGTGTACCTTCAAGCTTGAAGCCGCTCACTAATGAGATAACACACAAAATACAGAACTCAGTGAGTGCCGCGTGCCACCAAGATAGTGTAAATGATGACAATGACAATTATTATGGCGATAATGATGTACAAATTCGAAACCAAGTCATGGCAACGTGCACGTGCACCAGGACAACAGCACCGTTGAGATGGCTGCCAGAAAGTGGTTCAAACTATCGGATCACCTGCGTCTTGTGCACTGGCTCATGAAACTAAACTTGGATTGTGTAAGTTTGTGTAAATCAGAAAAGCATTTGGGCGAAAAGTTGGCACAGCCCAGAGTACATAAATTGTTAATCGAGCACGGAAAGCGGCAACATGCTGTCACCTTTCCGGTTGTTAGTGTAAATATGGTATAGGGAGTCAGGACACGGCAAACATTGTCCGGGTTTGTGTTTTCGAAACACGCAAACTGTGCTCGCATGTATGTTTATGATTTACGGAACAGAATGAAAAAGTTATGTGCCCTGTCAAATGGCCAACAGGAAAAGGATGGAAAGATTGAACACTGAACGACCACTCTGTCAGGAATCGGGAAGTTTGCTTTTAGTTTATACAGAGTACCTATACTCAAGTTTTTTTTTTGGCTAAGTGTTTTGTTGGCATTCACTGGACCGTGGTTTTCGATGTTGTTAAAAGTGGTCTTACACATTAGATTTTGTTACGCGTGATAGGATTTAGCAAAACTTTTTTCTGCTTTCCGCTGAGCGCCTTAAGGTGTGAAGCTCTGTAGTTTATATGAATGCGTCCTCTTAGGTCTTCAATATTCGGATTTAGTACAAAATTTAGTAAGAAGAGAACGGTAGGTATGAATAATTCCATGTATGTTGTCCCCCGCGTTATCGTTTATCGAAATAGGAGAAGTAGCAGAGCTGTAACAGAGAGATAACAGAGAGATAACAGAGCTGTAGTAATTAAGACTGCACCGTAGGAAAAGCTGAGTTCTAACAAATCATTGGCAAATTTTAAGATTAGCAAGGAGGCTTGTAAACAAAATGAACAGACTGGCATGAATATTAAGATTGTCAAAGTTAAAATGTTTGTATTCACTGAAAATATGGTGTTTTCTAATGACATTTTTTGTAAGGTAAATTTAATCTTCGTAAATAAAATATATATTGAGCTTTCTTTCTTTTCATGAATATCGGAGAGTGATACTCCCGCCACAAATACCTGCAGCTTACAGATCTGTTAATGGCATACCAAATGGCATCTGGGCGTATGTGGAACATTTTTTCTTTCTTCTTCTGTAAACTTTTTTCTTCTTCCGCAGTGCTTTGTTGACCACACTCCTCCAATGCAATTACAACGACAACTTGCAAGCCCATTTTAACTCCACCCCACGCCTCGATGCCTGCCCTCTTAAAGGATAACAGCAGAATAATTACTTCCCACACTCTGTCCATCCTGTCCATCCAACCAACTGCCAACTACAAGCAAAAACGCAAAACATAGGGACAACTTCCACACGCCAAGGGTATTATAATGCTAAGGATTTTTATTACGGCTGCTCTTTTTGTTTGTATTTCCAATGCAAGTGTCCTTCGTCGATGTAGAATAAAAATACCATCCACAACCGAAACCCATGTACCGAACAGATTTTATGAAGCGAAGCTGAAACTCAACAAAAAAACCGCTTCATTTAGACACAAAACTTGGCCGACGAAAATTAAATTCAACTCCTTTTTTGTTCGTATAATATTAGAGTAGAGTGTCCTTGTGAATGAAGGAAGAAACAAACAAAAATAAATCCCCCAACAACGACGGAGAAGTGTGAAAGAAATAAGCGCAAATTGCATCTGTGAAATAGTTTACGTAGTTGAGATCATTTCGCCCCAAATGGCGAACAATATGATTCAGATTTCAAATTCAGGATATAAGAAGGGGGGCATTTTATTTTTTTGTTTTTTGTTTATTTTCCGTATAATATACTTATATTATAAGTAGTACCTTCTGTTGGATCATTTACATAGGATAAAAACTCGTTTGCATTTCAAGCAGATTTCCTTTTTTTCTGCTTAAGTAATTTTATTTGTTATAAAGTTAGGTGCGAGGCGTTAGGTGGAGTGGAAATTCTCCTGTCCACCGGAGTCATCGTGTTAAATTTTCTAAATGAATTTTTTTTAAAGTTTGTGTGTTTCTTTTGCAAAGGAAGGACCAATTAGTGATGATGCTGACAGCAATTATGGGATTGACTTGAAACTGTCGCTAATTAGGGAGTGAAAAGGGAACTCCAGGGAACGGTGGAAGGAGGTAGTTCTATAAAATCAGCTGTTTTTATTCCACTCTGTTAATATCGCCAAAAATAAATTAACTTATTTGAAAAGAGTCCCTTAAGCAAGCTTCATTGAAGGGAGAAGAATGTGACACCAAACGTCCTTTAAACGATGTTGACCACGCCTTCACCGTCAACGGCGGGCGCTATAGGTCGATGATTACCAAATTATTTTGGCCTAAATTGGAGTTTATGGACACCAATTGCACATGGTTTGAACAGGACAGCCACTCACTTCACGTTACATTGAAAAATTGGACATTTCAGATGGGCGCCACCCAGGGACATTCAAACGATGTTATATTCCATACATAATGGCATTCATAGTCCTTCAAAGGAATACAAAATTTCGATAATATCTCACACACACTTTGTTTTATTTAAATAAAGAAAGAGAGCGCTTAATTTAAGACTTTTAGATATTTCTTAATTTAAGAATACAAATTTTTATTTTGTAAGACAGAAAGCGTTTCGTAGAAAAGGGGAAAATATCGACAAATAAGGTTTTTTTTTGATTTTCTGAAATTAAGAACAAAACAGTTTGCTTAATTTTTCCGTAAAAAATGTCAGCCATTTTTCCATTAACGAATTGAAGGTAAAAGTGAGTTTTAAAAGAAATAAGATTTTATTTTCTTTCTTAATTTAAGAAAAAAAATAAAAACCGTATTTTTTGACTGCAGAAAAATGTCAAAATCATGGATACAAACATATTTCATTGAGTTTTTTCAAGTGTAGTGTTTTTTGCCTTCTCAATTTCAGTCCGACAATCACCGCGTTCTAGACGTCTATCTTATCCAAAGCCGTCCTTTTAAATTGACATACCTACGTGTAAAAATTGCTTGAATCCTATTCTATTTCCCAATCATTTTTTAAGCTTTTTAGATTATTTATCCACTATCTCAACACTTGTTTATGCAACCCACTTTGCTGTACACAGTCACCTACTAGGCTTATCCAGCCAATAAAATAAAAAATGCAAAAGTAAACCACCCCACTGAGATTTTTTTTTTCTCATAAATTCCGGAAACAATAAGTTCAACTCCAATATTTACACCAATCCCAACGAAACGGATGCAATATTGCGGAAGCAAAAATTGATATCCCTCACCGGAAAAATCTTAACTCCCATGTCCTCAAGCAGCAACAAAAACACTCATGAAAGTAAGAGTACATATAGCCAGTGATCCGGCATCACAGTCACGCAGTTTGTGTACTTTCGCTAAAGAAGTGGGTACACAAACACAATACAGCCTATATTCCGTTTAATCTGCTCTGCTGTCTAAGCGTCGTCATCATGCCATTGCTCGCACTGAATGGAGCTCGGTATAAGCCTCCCGACAAGTATGTCAATGCCTCTTTTGAACATAATCTCAAGAAGGATGATATTCGTGGGAGCCATAACCACCTATTCAGTTAGGCAGCTACTACGCACATCCGTCGTTTGCTCGTCGTTGTTGGCGGGCGGGGGCGAATCATCCGTGGTATTACAAATGCTCCCCTATCGCAGCACACTACCGTCAAGGGTGTAAACAAGCACTAAAGACTTGTGCAGCAGCAGCTACATAGGAATGAAAACGAAAAAAAAAATACCGAAGAACGACGAAGAAGAGGGCAAAATGAAAACACAATCTGGTATCCCAGTTGCCAATGAAATTATCTTCATCCTTCGCTGAAAGGATACAACACTCTTCTCGGCTTCCAATAAAAATGGCATATTGTCCTTTAAGTGATGAATTAAACATGTCCCTCTTCGGTGTGCTCCACTATACTGCTCAGACACGAAAAGGATCACATTAGAGAGTCCTTCACTGTCGATTGGAAACATAGTTAGTAATAAAGGAAAAAAATCCCCTCTCACACTGACACAGCATAGATTGAAACAAAAGCCCGCCGATGATGTTTGTGTAAATACTTTTGTATCAATAGAAAGCAATTTAATGACGAGTCAGACGATAAAAAATATTTAACAACATTCTATTTATTTATAGATATTTTTTTCGAGATACCGTCAGCAAAATGTGTATTTGTTTGGCACTTGCACACGCACATGTGCGATAGATGGATTTCCGTTTTCGGTTCGACAATGACGCACGCAATGGCGCGTTTCCGATACCGAATGTCGTTTGGTATTTTTCATCACATTGACTTCGAAATTGCTTTTGATTAAATAGAATTGCCGCATTTATGTGACGAATCATGTTTTCCCCCAGGATACGACAATGAATTATGATAAGGCATATATATACTCTGTGTGCTACACGGGCCCTGTAATGGGGAATTGTTGTTGCTCATTTATAACTCCGTTTGTAAGAGAGGCCATGCCCATGATGGTGGCTATCAAGAGGAGTTAAATGCGAATTTGTCAAGCACAGGGCTGTGGTGGTGAGAGATTTTATGTTGTTTGTTGGGTTTGTTGGTCAATATTGGCCTAAGGCAAAAAAAGTCACAAAGTTGCTTTTTTTTGAAAACCGAATTTGGCAAGGTTACATAGATATTTAAATTTATTAAATTAAAATTTTAAAGCAGTAGCAGTAGCATTTAGGTATAGAAGAAGCAGAAGTAGCAGTAGCAATATCAATAATATTTTGTACAGTAGAAAATTAAAAATAAAGCGCTTACAGGATATTTGCAGAGTACCTTGTATTAAGTAATAATAATAAAGGGCAAACAAAAAATAAAGTGCATGACTGGGTCGCACGAAACTTTCTCGTTCATATTGTTTATAGGCCATAAAACCAGATTTTTCAAATTGGTGATGTATGTAAACCAAAGAAAACCAAAAATCTCAAAATATGGCTTTTTTCAAAAATTCATTATAGAAAATTTAGAGAAAAATTGCTTTCTTTCATTTTAGAATGGACCATATTAGATACCTTAAAAATTAATTTTTGTTACAGTAAAATTGACCGTTTTTGAGATATGGCCACTTTTCAAAAGTACCGTTATTCGACTTTTTAGCCAAAAACTGGGTATGCAGCCATGTTAGGCCCATATATGGTAGTGCAAGTATACAGTTTGGTTAAATCGTTAAAGCCGTTTTTAAGTAAACCATAATTAAATAAAGTCTTAAAAAACAAAATTTTTCCAAATTAGTCCGTTGAACGATAATTTAGGGAAAAACTGAGTTTGCCATCATCTTGGGAATGACCGTATTACCTTACATATGCACTTTTTCTAAAATCACATCGACCATTTTTTAGATATGTCCAAATTTTAGAATTCAAAAACTCCGTATGCGGCCATGTTAACCTCAACTACTTAAGCCCAAATATCAATTTCGGTTGAAATCGTTAGAGCCATTTTCCAAAAAAAATCAAACTTATTTAAAACTGTTATATGGGAAGTATTTACCTACCTACCGTTAATAATAGGGTAAACGTGCAAAAAAAAAGTGCCCGAGAACTGTAAGCCCCCAAACTCCACATCTAAAGTTTTAAAGAAATCCGTCCACCCGTTTGCTCCGTGGACCTCAGGAAAGGACGGACAGACAGACGGCCAAAATTGACAGAGCGCATAATCACGAAAAGTTTGTGCAGTTTTACAGCTTAGCTTATATGATTCTATTCGCAATTCTAGAAACAGTACCTACGAAGTGAAGATATTGATTCTAAAAAGTCGCGAATCAACACTTGTCGTTATCAATAATGCGATCCAACGACAAAAACATATTGCCATAACCGATCGCAATTTGCCACAAATAGTTATCAATTTAATCTTCAATGGATTGCAAATTGCAGAAAACAATTCAGATTTATAATTCAGTTCAGTTTCAGTTTTTTTTTTAAATTATTCAATACTTACCACTTATATTCCAGAATGTTTGCTAATCCTTTGCGGTTAGTACACTCGTAGACTCAGTATTACTATGAACAAATTAAACTAGACACGAACTGATTCAAGCAAATACTGAATACCAACTGCCTGACGCTGAATTTGAACAGACACGCAATGTTTACTTTAAAGTCAAATGCCCATAATTGCAGCTGCCCAGCAACATCACACAAGTTTTAGTCTGTAATATTTTAAAAGGATATCGATACATGAACTATGGACATGCTTGGACGTGTCACGTGTCGTTATGGTCGGCTGCCTTTGCATTCTGAAATAACAAAACATATTTTGTAATTTACGATTTCTATACTTCAATTTACGTTTTTAATTTAGGTACATGCGAAATCATTATAAAATTTTATTGAATCATCATTCGGTGGTAGTAAATCACCAAATATTTTTTGCAATATGGGATTGTTAAATGGTAATCGACAAATTGATCGATGGAAGTGGTACATTGCGCCAAAAAATCTTGCAATCCACGATAAACAAAAGAAGCTTGAATTAATACTTCTAATCGTAAATCCTAACAAACATGATTTTGTAATTTCCAATACCATGCCATGCTATTGAAACTAAATGTCGTTGGTGTTCATATGATACAATTCAAGTTGATAATCATTGATCTATAGAAGGTGATGGCCTGGGAAACGTCGTTCTCAAAGAAATATGGACCGATGATGCCGCCAGCTCAAAATCCACATTGGTATGTGGCAAAACAGACTAAATAAATCAATTTAAAAAATATCAATAATATCAATCAATAATATGCCCGCTATCAACTGTCAAAATTCGTAAGTCCCTATTTTGAAGACCCTGTAGTAGGTACTCATATAAATTCTACGTTAGTAAATTGCAAATATAAACAAAACCATGAAAGGCAGTCAATTTGACCTACGTTTTCTGACGTTTTCCATTTTTTTTAATTTATTTTTCTTCCTAAAAGTTATAAATATAACTCGTATAATAATACACAGTGCCGGCTCCAGTCAAATTAGCGCCCTGTTCAAGATTTACAGAAAGCGCCCTTTTTCAATCTGCACCATCTAATAATTATAGCGCAATAACGATTCCACTCGTTCATCCCTCGCAGGTCGCACGTCGCAGCTTTTTCCTTCATAATAGACTTTCAATTTTCAAAGTCAGTTCATCAGAAATATCATCCATATGTGCAGAATCAAAAACCTGCACGTTCAACACCAACGATTCCGTAGGAACAGGGTGAATTATTTTGAGATAAGGTAAGTAAGAAATGGACTTTTATTTTGCAATATTTTGAGTTGGGAAATGCTTATGGTACTCGCAATATAAAACTAATTTTTCTTTCCTAGCATACGCCCCCAGGACTTGGCGCCCTGTGCATTTGCACATCTTGCACATATGGTTGGGGCGGCCCTGTTAATACACCAATTATTGTGGACTATTGTGAGTTGGTAAGTACGCCATATTTTATTTCGTAAAAATCCTCAAACAATTTAACGACATATGAAAAATACTGTACAAAAAATACAATCCAAAAATATTAGCAGCGATTGTCCTTGACTGTTTGTGGTTAGTGGGCGCAGATCGAAACCACTGTATGTCGTTTTCTCTGTTGGAGAGGGACGAAGAGAATTATACGATGATGTGCAAGTGAATGTTACAATAAAGGCCCATCTGAGGTGGTCATGTCATTGGGGCATAAAGTTTTCAAGGCACTTTGGCTGCAATTCGACAGCAAGAGATCTAGGAAAATTCTAAATTAGGTAGGGAACGACTTAGAATATTGGTAGGAATCCTGTCAGGGCACTGTATAATAAGAAAGCATGCAAACATATGTAAACATACCTGCAAGCTGACGAAAATATCCATACTCATGAATCTAGAGGAGATGGACCACAAAAACTAAAAAGAGCTAATTAGTTTCTATGAGGAGATTGAGTGGAACATTTAGGGAAAATATTAGGGGCCCTATCTCACACCCCGTTTTACCTTGTCTAACCTAGCGACTGCGGCTTTTATCTTAGGAAATCCGCAGTTCACTGAAGAGAGTCCCTGATCGGTGCGGCGGTGTGGCGCAAATGTTTCCCCAGGTTTTTGGTAAGTAACACTCGATTTAGAGGGAGTAAACCCTTCTTCCTTCAAGTTAAACGAAAACATGTATACACTCATTCACTTCAAAGTATTCTCCACTTTAATGCTAATCCTTAGTGATTCCCTTGAGAATATACGCGGAGTGTTATACCACGACTCAAAATTTTCAGTATACTTGGAAAAGAATAAATCAGGGCGAAATTCTGTACAATAACCCTGAGGGTCTCCCACCCACAAAAACAAAAAACCATTACCCCCATTTCACGAAAGTCGTTGTTTATTTTCTTTCTTTTTTTTTAAAACCCATTGTTTACCTTTCGACCTGAAATATCAAACGAGATGTAATTAATGTAAATCGGGGTCAAGCCGATAATATACGTAGAATTATGAAACACCACAACGGAAAACAAAAGGACACACCAACCCCTTTGTCAGCTTGCCCGCAATTACTCATCCATTATCCCTCAATAAGGGCCACAAACAGATATAATCCTGATAAATTCACCGACATCACGAATTTCGTCATTTTTACTAGAGCAAAAAAGAAACACGAACGGAAGCAAACAAAAACCGCAAGAAAGATGGAGCAAAAATTGGAGAAATTATTTTGTAATCGCAGATGAAGGCGGCTTCCTCCTTTATCCTGATTCGATTTAATTCTCGAACTTTGGTCAATCTGTGTGTTCTCTCCGCACACGCAATAATTCATCAATATAAGAAGAGTGCAAAACAACCGCCGCTTTGGATGAGGCAAACAAAAAAAGGATCGAATGTCCTTCTGATGATAATGATTCGGCGGGTTAAGGCAGAGGTGTGTCTGTGTATAGGGCAAAAGTTTATTGATAACTAATGATAGGCGGCGTATCATTTGGATGAGTTGGGAGATTTCCTTCATCTTTTTTTTTCGGTTCCACAAGGTCCTGACCGAGGTGTAATTAACTTTTTGTTCGTACTCCACCATATTGTCCTTGGTTTATCTTCTGATTATGTCGATTTGATGGCTGAAAATTTGCTTGTCATTGTTATAGCAAGGCGGAGATGACCTTTTTGTTTCCCGACGCGCTGTTGTTGGGTTTGTTTTTTGTTTCCTGTTATTGTTGGGGATTTTCGGCGGGCAGAAGAAGTTTAATTGGAAATTCTTCTTTTTTTCGCATGCTGGGCTTTTCCCTAATGGAGCTTGGTGACTTAATGACTTTGCAAAATGCTTCAGTTGACAAAATGGATCTGTTTTTGTCGATCAGGGGAGTTATTTTTTTGCAAGGATGAATGGTGTGAGATTTAATTTAAAGCGAGGGAAATGTTTGCTGTGCCATTTTTGTAGTCTTTTTGCAGAGCAATCAATGGAAAAGAATGTTCGACAAATTGAGGATGAATAAATTGCGTGAGTCTTCATGGTTACTCTTATACAAAATAAGTGGAATCTGACATATCGTATTACCTGAAAGGGTAGCCAAAACAACAGATGGCGTAATTTTGTATTGAAAACAACGTCACTTGGTTAAATGACCATGCAATTGGTCGTGTTAATATTTACAGCGTTTTGAGTTACTGCTTAAATCTATCGATTCGACGACATGTACAAGGAAGCCCTTACTTACACAAATAAGAACTGTTTGGAGCGCATTATTTTTACAAAAATGAGGTTGAATATTCTTTACAGAGTCAATGGGTCGAACGAATAAAATGATGACTAAAATTTGAAAAGTTGCTTTGGTTAAATGGTTGTAGCAAATTAAAAGCACTTAGCAATTGCTTTAAATCGGTTTAAGTGAAAATCTACCTTGCTGAAGTAAGTTCGAATGTTCAAACATAGCACTTTCTTCGCTGTAAATTTACTTGCCCTATAGTTCCTGTCAAACCTGACAATTTTAATTTTGGAGTTTTCCTTGAGAGTGAGGGAGATTTGTGAAAGATTCTTAAATGCCGATTATCGGCTTGTAGGAAATATTTTCAGATACAAAAGTCAATTAGTTAAAAAAGAACTATTGATTGCCGAGAGGTTTTGGTTTTTAAAAACGTAACCTTAAAGCCCGATTCTCCCAATCTCTTAATATTTTCATATAAAAAATATAAGCCGAAAAGTCCACGCATTTTGCTCGTTTTTCTGCACCAACAAAATTTAACTTACCTATGTACAAAATGTGAGTAAAAAATATTAAGCAAATACCAGAGACCAGACTTGGATTTTCGTACCAATTGCCACGTTTTATTCATACCTATCTAAGTAAAAGGTAAGGATTTTCGAACATGCCAAAAGTTGGAAAAGTTTTTATTCATACGAAACATATTATTATTATTATGTGAAAGGGGAATATTGTACTGCAACCTTTTGGTCTATTGTACCAATGGTTTACGCCTCAGAGAGAATTGACAAATTCAGACATCCCCTCACATTATTAGTCCTTACGGAATCATTTTAGAGGTTTTTTGCTCTTGTTTATCTTTGGCGGAGGAAATCTGTCCTATAGCACTCTCTCTAGTCCAGTTTCCTTTAAGAATTTAAGGATGAGGGCCGGCGAAGTGACTGTATTTCCTCATCAGATAATTGGTACTTTCCCAAGTATTTCAGTCTTTTGTAGGTCAGTGCCCCACATGATCCCAACACGTGTTCACTACACTCATTGCAGAATCTGCAGAGACCTTCTGGTTGCCGGCTGGTTCAGGACCTGTGGAAGTTTCTGATGCTTCCTTTCTTGCTAGGGAGTCGGCCATTTCATTACCCTCTATTCCCACATGGCCATCAGGTACCCAACAGAGGGTTATTTTGTTTCTGCCATACCCAGTTCACACAAGTTTGGATTTAATGATGTAGGAGTCGAGTGCCATAATAGCAGCTTGGCTGTCTGACATTATATCTATATCACAGTTGGTTTTGTTTCTGTCAATGTTGATTTGGACACATCTGTGTATGACATAGATTTCAACCTGAAATGTGCTTGTATTTTTGCTTCGGAGTATTTGGTTCGAGGGCTGAATACTCCTGCTCCAGTTCCCTCATCAGTTTTTGACCCATCTGTGTACCATTTTGTTACACGCTTGCCCAGCCTGTGAATTGTGGATTCATTGCTCCAGCTTTTCTTGTTGCTGAACCTGGTAAAAAAGTTTTTTTTTAAATTAAATCTTTTGATGGTATCGTCATACTGTTTCAGTGTGGTACACTTTTCTCATCCTATTCCTTCCTTGGTCAATCTTAGAATCTCAATCAATGAGTTAGACTTGCCAAATTCTCAGAAGGGCCTATCTTGAACAACTAAGGAAATTCTCTATAAGACCATGATACTATCAGTCCTGCTTTATATGGCTCTGAAAGGGGAAATTTAACACCGAACTTTACGAGCTGTAAGATGGCTAGAACGTGCTAACTGGAAAGGCCTAAGTCTGCCACGGACTGTTTAACGAAACCTACGCAAGTAGATTGCAGTCCATCATTATACAACTGCCGCATATTAGAATGAGTAATCAGCACACGTAAGGTTGACATGAACATTATGTCCTACTTAATGGAATTTACAGAACTTGTCGATTGTATTTTATGATCCCAAATCGATTAGGGTAACACTTTTAGAGGGATAGTCTTCTGAGGCAGTAAATTTCAACTTTACATCTCGTTAAAAAAACCTACATAGAGAACCGGTTGATGGTGAAAATAGTCAACAATCCAGGTCAGGTTTTATGATAAATTCAATCTCCATAACGATAGAAAAAATTAATTTCCACTCTGCTAACACGAAAAAGTAAGTACCTACCTAAGTACGACCCAAACCCTTCACTCAAATGCGGCTATCAGACTAAGGGAGGGAAAGCACTGGAGAGGACATTCAACTGAGTTAGAGTTGAGCCCCTTACCCTTTTGAATACAATTTGAACTAAAGCGACTGAAATTGCGATTTTTGTCAAAATTACATGTCAAATTGTTGCTACAAGTCGTTTGGCAACACTTTATGCCGAAATAAAATAGTTAAAATTTTTTGAAAAATTGACGACCCCGGCCCTGTCAATTTTTGTGATTTTTTACCGAAAATCAACCTGAATACAATTTGAACTAAAGCGACTGAAATTGCGATTTTTGTCAAAATTACATGTCAAATTGTTGCTACAAGTCGTTTGACAACACTTCATGTCGAAATAAAAAATTTTAAATTTTTTTTTATTTTTTTGAGAAATTGACGACCCCAGCCTCAGCTTTAAAACTCAACAACCGGCCATATCCCAACGGGTATCACAGAATGTACTACATGAAAGATCACTGTCAATATTACGAACGGGTACAAGGCCTCACAGGTAGTTGGAGCTGGGGTCATCTCAGAAGAGCTAAACCTGGGCCTCTCGCTTCAGCTTTCAAAAGTCTTCACTTCACCGTCAAAGTTCAGCCATTCGAATCGCTTTCGTTTGCCATATTCGCATCACAGCACTCCACTCACGCAAGACCATCAAAGTCATTGGAGAATTAATTTTAAGCACTTGCACTGCCAGCGAAACGAGGTCATGACTTCGATAATCACTTCCTTATCAAAGCCCTCCGGACAGTACCGAAACAAACTTATTCCTCCGATACCAGCCCGAGGACGTGCATTCGCAGGAAAATTAATCCGTACAAAAGGATCAGAGTACATTATGTCTCAATGCTCGAGCACAGGGACAATGGAAGTCCTTTCGTTGGAGTGGAGGAAAGTCTCGCGGAACGGGATTGGAAAAGTTTGTGTTTTTTGTATTTTTTTTTTTTTAATATCGACATCCTGGGTAACATTTCGGGAATTTCGCACGCAAATATTTCCTTAGAAAAGAGGCGGGCTTACTCCATAAAAACCAGCATACTGGTGTCGTGATATTGTTGTCGCGCAGAATGGGTGATTGTGTGTGATTTTGGAAGCAATTTTCGCCTCAATGAGCAAAGCAATAATTACGAATTTATATTTGCGTGCAAGGATGGCAATAGCAGGGAATTGTGCGAATTTGTCCCTTGATAGAGATTTGTCAGCGCACACAGGCAAATCATGCTGGGGAATACTTTTGGCGGTAGGAATTTGGATTATTTTGTTTGGTGGAAATTGTTGTAAACCGGTATAGTCAGCAATTTAAATTTGCACAATGTGGTGATACATTTGTTGGCGAATCGGAATTTCAAAAGGAAGAGGGAACCAACTCAATCAGGTTTTATGATTGACGGTTTTGAGGATGCGTGAGCCGCAGCAAGTTAGGGGAGATATTTATCTTTTAAGACTCATCTTGGGAAATTTTTAAACACCGCTGAATGGAGGAAAATTGTGCGCCAAAAAAAGGAGGACAAGCGTCTATTCTTGGTGCGGAACAACATCACACATCCGCCTCTAAGAATGATCGCATATGTTGTTCAAGTCAACGCCCTAAACAAATTTTTAACAAAACATTTCCAAAACATGTCCTGAAGCATGTAGGACAACATTCATCCATGTATCCAAGAACTCTCACACAGTTGCTTGTCCCAATTTAATATTCATGTCCCTTCGTACAAAGAACACTGGTAAATAATTAATTTACTCGTCCCATAATTAAAGCATATCTGAGCATGTTGACACCTTTGCACAGTCATCACCAGGCGACCGCAAACTGCCGTTCAAACCTTTAATCCTCATCCAGATAGACCATACTCATTGCCACAACGCACACAAAACCGATTTGTCGGTCAGTTTCTTTGCCATGTCCTCGCCGTACAAATGATGTCCTGCTGTGTGCACACAGATCCTTTCGAATAAACTATGAGTGCGAAGGGTGCAAACCGAATTCCAAGGTTTATTATCGTATTTATGGTCAACATGTGTGGTCGTATTGGCTGAAATTGGCAATAGTTGTTGGGCTCTGTTTTTTTGTTCTTTCCCTGCTTATCAACTCTTTTGTCCCGCCACACACACGTCACACATTTCAGGATGGACCACATATTTAACCATATAACCATTATCTGAATTTCAATACATGGGTCGAAAACTTGCGGACAGAATTCGGTTATCAATGAGGTTGGCAATTTAATTAGGACACACTCGCAGTAGGTATAGTGATGTAACAGCTAACAGCTTCTGTTTCCGTCACTTATGAAATGATTATGATTATTGCCATGGCAGTTATATGGGACATCGTCCTGGCTTTGTGGTTTGTGTACAGAATATTGGCGGAGGGGTGATGGATTTGGATTAGTAGATGTAATAATTTTCCTCTCTTTACAAATGGTTTCGATTATTAGATGGTGTCCTTTTGAACTTGTGCTGAATGTAAGTAGCTTGTGCTTGTAACTTGTGCTGGTTGGAAGTAGCATAAAGGAGAAGAATATTTATCTGTGAGATCGACAAACTCGCATATGCAATCTATTGTGAGGAAAATCTCATCTCTGTGATGTACTCTTATATGCTGCGTCCTTGAATGGAGGACGATGTTGCTATCGCGGATGAGTCGACGTCGTGCTTCATTGTATATAGGACGGCCTTCCATTGTAAGGAATACTAGCTATGGGGATTGGAGTTGGTCGAGAATAACTCTGACTGATGGATGAGATGAATGGTGACTACACAATAAGAAAAAAATTGCTGATTGCTGAAAATAAGTTGAAGACACTCTGTCCGTCTGTCTGTCTGTCTAAATGAACTTTCGCAGCTTGGATTTACTTTACAATTATTCGCCTAACCCTAGATGAGTTGAAATCAGTTCGAGCGAAATCGGAATTTCAATATTAGTCTCAAAATTACCTCTGAAAGATTTTCGAAAATCTAGAAATTTTCAAAACCGGCTATTACAGTCTTCACAGTTTGTGTTATAAGATTGTGCACTGAAAACACTTCTATTCAGAATATAGGTACACGTCTGTGTTTCACAAAACTTTCGAGTAAGTTTGTAATTTTTTTTTGCAATTAATTTTTATCACCTTATGTCAAAAGTAGTACCCAAAAGCTGCCAGTTTCGAAACGACGTATATACCTAGCTAAGAAACATAACCAAAATAAGCCACAAATCATAATTTAACCACTTAGACTATAATATTTCCGTGAATTTTCTAATTTGTTGAAAACGCTGGAAAAATATTCGAAATTCGTTCACAGTGGAACACATTTTCATTTATGGAACGCAGACATAAATCCAATGAGCGCGGGACATTTAGTACCACTCTTAATTCAGAACAAAAATTGGGGACGTTCAAGTATCTAGTTTATAAAGTCTGACAGCTGACTGACTTGATGTATCTCAGTTTTTATTGGCCTAGATTGGTCACATGGGCAGCTGTGTCAGTTGACGTTTATGGAGGGGTAGCCGACGAATCTAGTCAAGAAATTCGTGACTGAGTATTAAGTTGACAAATAAATATTTCGAATTTTATGAACATTTTCCAACTTTCTTTAACTTTAATCATAACATTAACAGCTCAATGTGCATATTCTGCTTTCTGAATTTAGCGAATTGTTTCGCACTTAAGGGAAATTTATTTCCTGGCGCTAATAGATCTAGCTTAAATATCAGGTTTTATTCTATTGATTTTGACATATCGATACGGTAGTCATCTAGCTATCTATAGAACACAGCCATTACTAAGATTTTACGAACCATACTACTCGGGGATTCACTCATTCTGAAATCCAATGGAACAAGAAAACTACTTCTGGTTGAATCTTCAAATATATTGGTGAAATGCCAAAAAATCTATGGCTTCTGTACGCTTGCTTGTAAGTGCTTCTTGAGTGAATTCTAACTTCTAATTGGGAAGCTAAATTCTTTTCTCAGAATCACAAGAAGTGATTTCGATTTCGGACTCTCGCGGACTCTTCTTTTTGCCCAATGAAAGACGACATTGACAAAGCAGTACTACTAAGCTAACTTTAAAAACTCGTACGCGTTCGATTTAATAGCGTTCGAAAGTCCTTGCATTCTTTCGGTCTTTAGATATTTTTCGGGAGCTTTTTTTCTAGTAGCATACATTCTGGCAGTAACAGTAGCTGTTACGGATTTAAGATAAAGTGCATTTTGCTGGTACAGTAAAACCCGGATAAGTGCCTCACCTTAAATGCCCCGTTTTGAGAGGCACTTATAAAAAAATCAACTTAAGGGCACTAACTAGAATCGGTAACCTTAAAAAAGAAAGCTTTGTACTATTTATGAAACACAAGGAAACTAGGAAAAAAGATTTTGTATTTTTCAGCTGATTTCAAAAATGTCTACTTAAAGAATTTTTTCAGGTAAATTTCAGTAAAAGTATACAAAATAAAAGGTAAATAAAAAAGTTCTTAGAATTTTGTTTCTCAAAAAAAAAAAAGGTGCTTAGGTATGCGGGTTTGCCACTTAAGCGAGAGACACTTATCCGGTTTTTACTGTAAATATTTCGGAAATTTCTATGGGGGTTTTTTGGTTAGTTTTTCAGTACGGTTTAAGGTTTCGATGTGCTCTTCCGGCATTTAGATTTTTGATTGCTTTGTTTTTTTGGGAATTTTTGTCGGTTTTTAAAAGGGTTGCATTTTATGTTTTTTGCTGATTTTATCGTGACCTTTTTAAGCGTTTTTTAGGGCGCCTCCCCTGACTATTTGTGTGATTTAATCTCGGAACCTTTTAGTTTGACGTCGCTTGAGATGTTTTTGGGACGCTGTCCTCGGGTTTATAAAAATAAAAATTTTACAAGTTTTTCGACCGAGACTGTGGTCGTGCAGTTATTTGGAGCGTTTTTCTGATTCATTTTATTTTTTTTTCTTAGTTTTGTAAAGCATTTTTAAAGCATTTGTCTGATGTGATTCAGGAAAATATTTGGGCAAATGTTTTCGTTTTTTGAGCCGATTTTAAGCCATTTTTTTGTGGAGAGAGCAAAGATTTAAATTGTGATGCCGCTCGTACAATTTCTGGGCAACGCAGCAATAGGTGTGTTTTCTTGAGCTTCTTCAGCAAAGCAAAGTTAAGTAGGTGCCTATAAAGTAGACGATTCGATAAAAAATGCTACAAAAGGTTGTGTGTCTAAACTTCTAGTTTGCTGCGCTTATGCGGGTTTGACACTTCAGCGAGAGACACTTATCCGGGTTTTACTGTAAAGATTTCGGAAATTTCTATGGGGGTTTTTTGGTTAGTTTTTCAGTACGGTTTAAGGTTTCGATGTGCTCTTCTGGCATTTAGATTTTTGGATTGCTTTGTTTTTTTTTTGGAAAGTTTTTGTCGGTTTTTAAAAGGGTTGCATTTTTTGTTTTTTGCTGCTTTTATCGTGACCTTTTTAAGCGTTTTTAGGGCGCCTCCCCTGACTATTTGTGTGATTTAATCTCGGAGATACAAGTTTACAAGTTTTTCGACTGAGACTGTGGTCGTTTTTAGTGCAGTTATTTGGAGCGTTTTTTCGGATTCATTTTATTTTTTTTTTTCGTTATTTTTGTGAAGTTTGCTGATTACTTGAAATTTCCGCCACAATCACCGAAAAAGGCTCCAACATAAGCTGCTGCTGTCAAGTCACTTTCACTTGGGATAAATCTAGCAAATGTCAGGTGCATTTTGCTTTGTTGACGAAGATACTCCAAAAAAAATATACCAAATTTCAAATAAGCGGAGGAAAAATTATATTATCCCTCTTTTCAACTGATATAAATATTCAAGCTGTCATCTACCAACTGCGTCCAAAGCGTTCCTTGACGTTCAATGCTGGATCTATCTATTGTCCCACAGCTCTTTTTTTTTGCCAAAATCACAGAAGGCTTGAAATTCAGCCACTTAGTCTCTGCAACTGTTCAAATCGCAAGAACGAAACAACGAGACCACCTTCCAGAAATTCCTCTACCATTTTTATATCAATGGCCCTTTCTTATAACCCCTTTTAAACTACCCACCTTTTCTATATTGCAGGTCACAATAGCTCATTTCAAATCCATTGTGAGCTGGTATAAAACTGAACACGGGCACTAAAAAATATAATTAGTGTCGTGTAATACGTCATTTCCTGGCCCTCTTCTGTTTAAACGTCAAAATCATTTGAAGAAATGTCAAAATAAATAAAAGAAACTCTTTCGTTAAGAAACATTTTCCTTCATTTTATTCCCCAAATTCGGATCAATTAAACTTTTGCACTAATTGACACTTTAGTAAAGCGTAGCACCATATGTCAGTGGCAGCGAGTTGTACAGCGGAGTATTGACGTAATTGTAACTGTATGGATGGGCGTACTGCAGCAGAGGTTGATGTTCGATGATTGGAGCAGTATATGAGCGAATAGCTGGAGCCAACCTCGTCCTATATCCCTCAGCAACGATGGGTGTCACAACATTGGCCCGATTGTGTACAACTGTCGAGCTCTGATGGGAAACCGCTGTAGGGACGCTCTGTATAACATCGCCAACCTTTTCCAGAGTGCGCTCATGAATGGCCAAATGAGAGGGTGGTTCCTCAATCAAAGCCGTCTTCAAAACCGGCGATGAGTACACCAACGGCGATCCAATAGCAATGCCACTTGGTTTGGCTGCAGCAATTGCGACGAGAACTGAAAGTACCACCTAAGACAAAGAGGGGGAGAACATTAAAATTTCAAAATGTATTTATTCAGTTCTATCTATCCTTGAACTCGGTTGCGGACAAAACTATACGCAAACGACAGCTACTTACCAACTTGAACATTTTGATTTTTTTTTCTGTTGCGCTAAGAGGGTCTGTACTTTGGAGTAAACAAACTTTAACTGATACCACTGCTCGGGTGGATGCCAACTTTTATAGCCAGTCTGCATTTTCACCCAAGGAAGCTGACAAAAGGAAAAGCGACCCGACTTGGTGACCTTGGTTTAATCGATCGCTCCATTTACTGATGCTATCTGACAAGTAGTAGCGACTAATGACGTCTGGCTGCAAGTGAATGTTGCTCTAGACGAGTTGTCCGTCTGCCATTGGGAAGTTCAAGTGCAAGAACAATCGCTGCGCCGCCATAAATGCTGGTTGGCCCTCTAATTGCAGTGGCAAATACTGTAAACAGGAAAGCGCACTATCCACTGGCCAAAAACGAACGACATTGGCGTACCTAAGTACTCGTCGTATCTACATTCACTTTATCATCCGCATGCACTGCGTGCCAGTGTCATTTTGGAGTGGCTCCAAATCCGTATGCGAGGGAATTTCAATTAGTCGTCCTGATGGCTGGACCCAACCAGGCTAATTTGGGCCGAAATTCACTTGATTATCGGTTGGAGAGGGAGGCCTATAAATTCCGGCCATAAAAAAAATATACAGAAAATCTGGTTCAACCAGAACTAAATCGCTCCAAGAGTCTACTGCATAATAATAGGGACTTGTTGGGGGGTCGGGGTGAAAGGGTAGGCGTATGGCAAATGGTTAATTAATTTGTAATTAGCTACAGAGAGAGTTTGTGTTTCATATTCGCGCGCACATTTTGTCAGTGCGGAGTGGTGGCTGTGCCTGCTGATGATGGTATTTCTGAAGTGGAGGAGATGCGCGGCAGCCGGAAGTGGAACAGAAACTTTGGCAAAATGGTATTTGCTTGGATTTCTAATTTAGGACTGTTTTCGAAGTTAGTTGCACTGCGTGTGTGGCTGTGGGTGGCTAATGGATGATGATTGCTTCCGGTTTGCTGGGTCTCGTCTGGCGTTTATTTTTCCCATTAAATCCGTTTTATATGGAATAATTGTAATGGATTGTTATGCTGCGTATAGTTTTGTTTTTAGCCTCACTCAGTCACCCTCAAAGGGGATGTAATTTCCGTGGACAGAGCAGGAGTTTTATTTGTGATGGGAGTATGCAGTAGATGTGCTAATTAAGATGGAATGTGTGATGGGATAGTAGGTTGGTCTTAGGGGGATGACCCAACACTGTTTAGGCGGCTTTAAGGACCATTAAGTGAGAGCAATGTTAATAAATAGAGTTTCGCGTGGACATATATTACAGATTGCTCCGGAAGTAATGAACTCTAATTGGTTGGAGACATTTGGAAGCGAATTCAGTCATGCCTTGGCACTGTTAACCATTAGTTCTTTTAGTAATTGATAGAAGAAATGTCAAAAATAGTGAAGTTCGTCGACACACAATCGAAATGTCAACTGAGTAGTCAGTTGTAGATTTGTCAGCTACCCCTTCATGAACGGCAACTGAAAAAACTGTTCACGTCATTAATTTGGCAAAATTAAAACTGTAGCACATCAAATCAGCCAGCTGTCAGACTTACCAAAGAGGTTTGATGGTGCCCAATATCTGGCAATGGAACTGTCAATCGACGTTTGAATGTTCTTCCTTCCACCGCAATGAATGTTAATGGGGGTTTGATAAGGTACCCACCTGTCAATGTAATAGAAATGAACACTTTTCGTGTTCACTCCTGTATGGTTGCAAAGAAAAGGTCGAACCTCAGTTTGACACTTCTTGCAAAAGAATTTGTATTTGTGTTGTTCATTCATCACACAACAAATTGTTTACTTCTGTTTGATTAGGGTTTGACGAAGGGTTCTTGTATCTAGCGGATAATTTATGTATCTTGTTTTCGATCTAGTACTACTAAGGCTGCCTGTCAATCTATTTTAGTACAATGTCGTCGGAAGAGACAACAATAAAACTCGACTCGACATTCGACAAATGTATATTTTTTAAATGTTTCTGTAATTTAAAATAAAAAAAAACTTCAATAATCACTTACTTAAGATAAGTTTCCTGTCAACTTGACATTTGTTGCAACTTTTGACACTTTCATATCTATATATGATCATTCATTTAGGTTTATGTAAGGCATTAAGGTTTTGCCATTAACTTAAACGACTATAGTTAGTAAGCTACTTGACAGCTCATCGGTTTTTGACAACAGAACTTTCTCGATCAAACTCTTCTTCATTCTATGTATGGTTTTTGTATATATTAAATTTTAACATCTTAATATTCATAATTAAATTATTTAATTTAATGTGTTATATAACAGAAATGTCAAAATTCAGATAATTTATGTGTTTATGCTAATGGAATTATATGTCCTTTAATCGCCTCTTTCTTATCTAGTTTTGTCTGTACTAGATTACTAGTTACTTAAAATCATAGCTGACTAAAATCTTTTACAAATGTCATTTTTGACACTTATAAGGTAGGTAGGTATTGTACAGAAAACAAAACCAATAAAAAGGCAATCTCTTTTATGGTGGATATATAACACCACACATTCCTGGCCCAAAAAGCCCAACACTAAACAAACAGCTTAATATGTTAAAAATTAAAATACGTGACACGTTTTTTGGGCTTCCATCTTGTTAACATGGTAGGGATTATGGGAAAGTTATGCATGTTGAAATTGTTTCGCAATGGCTTCGTTTTTCTTCAAAGCAAAATGGCTTCCGGAAGTGGTGAACGTAGAATTATTTATTTTGTTCATATAATTGATTGATAAATTTGTCGGTTAATTTATTAAAACTATCATCATTTTCAAGTGAATTTCCGAAATAATTGTCGCCGTTTACATATCCGTTTTACATATCCTTAATTATGGGTAAAACATTAATTACATTTTACGCGCTTGATTTGTAATGTCATTCCTACGCCTTTGGTTAGCCTTAGGCTTGATGGTGAGTGTGTTGGACTACTACGCGAGGGGACCCCGGTTATAATCCCGAAAGAACCAAATTACATCTTAAGTTTTTTTTCCACTGCGCCACCTCTCGCGAACGTTTGACAAACATCCGAGAGTAAAACTGTCATGAATGAGCTTCTCAATTAGCCGTTTGGACTCGGCGTAAAATTGTAGATCCCTTCCATTCGTCCCAAAAATTGAAAACCCACACAAAGCGAATGGTTGCGAGAAGCTAGGCCTTGGGTCCCATAGACCTGTCGCGCCAAAATATTTATTTATTTTATTTACATCTAGTCAGTCATCTGAGGTATCCGAACGTCCTCAATCCTAGCAATTTCGCGACTTTAACTAAAGCTAAAACGGTTGACATTTGTCACTCTTTGAGGTGTGTTATTGTTTACAGTTATAGACAACGAGTTTCTAAAAAATATAGAAATGGAAATAAACTAAAATTATAATTTAAGAACAGCTGACTTTTAAATCCCAAAAAAATGCAAAAACGTGATCTCATTTTATGTTCCATTTTAGCACGAAAACCTTGAAATCTGAGGGCAAAATTTGAAAATCTCAAAGTCATTAGACAAATGGCGTCAGCGAGCTGTCAAACTAATTTAACTCAAGTATTTTGAACGTACCCATTTCTGTCTTATCTAGATTTTGTATAGAGTACCATAGCGCGTCTCGAGCTTAGATCAAAAAAAGGATTGGATTGCCCACACATGAACCTTACGCTATTTAAATAAAATAAATATCTATAACCAAAATTTGGAAGACAACCCCATTAAAGCGAAATGTGCCTAAAAATGAGAAAACATCTCAACAAACCTATATTTTATCCACAATCCAATTTTCGCTTCGCTAACCCAATTTTCTTCCAAATTCGGTTAATATTTGCAGAAATTTAAACCTCGTTCGCGCTATAAGCACTCGAAAAGTTCTTCCTCTCCATATTCACTATACGCAGATACCGTGCAAGTCTCTTCCAGAGATAATCCCATTAACCTTCCACCTGAATGCCCTACTAATCTACAAATGGATGAGGTTTCCGCTAGACTGCAAGCCCCGGAAGACACAAACCCACACGTGCGATGGTGGTAAGCGAAAACAAGGAGCAGCTACCAGTAAAATCGCATACGAAACAATATTTTCCATCCCTCCGACCGTTATTAAACATCACATGGCATAACCCCATTTTCCGTTGCGGTTTCCAATTTGCGGTCGAATCGCAATCGCAATGGAGAACATAATCCCCACCATCCATACTCGTATGCTGTATACAGGTCAAGCGACAACTTCAAATGGGAACGTTGTGGATGATTGAATAACAAACATCAAAAGTAGATGCGGTCGGTGAAGCTTCTGTACAGGAATTACGAAAAGCACTTAAAGATTTATAACGACGACCAGAGCCGAGCTCTGAAGTCATCAAGTGGGAAGAGAGTCAGCCACAGATGACGATGATGAGAGTCGTATATCTCTCGCATGATTCCATGATTTCATTTGGATTACCCACACGGATCACATAGTGCTCTACGGCTTACAGCGCTCTAATGAGTTCCATCTTCCTTGTGCAGAACAAGACAAGGAAACGAGAAAGGAATCCAAAAAAACAGGGACCAAGTTGTAATTGAAAATAAAATTGCTTTTTATATTCCTTTGATCGATTGGGGAATCGCATAAATGTCCCACGGGAAGATTGCCCTTGCCATCATGAGTGTGCGGGATCGGAGCAATACGTTTTCTTTTTACCGCATCAAACGGAGGAGCTGGATCATTAGTGCAAGTTTGGAAAGGATGTTGTTGTAGCTCTGCACAGTTCTTCTCATCGGTTGTTGTACACATTCGTCCCGAGGGTATATTCAAATTGCAATTAAATTTCGATTCGAAAAGCAGAAAGCATAGCGCTAGTGCTGGGCAACCGGAAACGGGACATCCTAATGAGTTCTCCTCCAGAATGCTGTACACGTCGTGCTTTTGGAGCTGTTTTTTTGTCCTCATTTGCATGGCAACGCGTATTTGCTTTTATGTCCTTCAACCGTAATCACATTGTAATCGATATGAAATGGAGATGTGCGCATCTAAACTAGTTCGAATTGACTTGGATGTGTGTCATTTGTATGTGTTATACCTATAGTATGTATTATAGATACCTTTACAAATCTGTGACGCGTGAAGTTGATTTACTTTTAATTTTATGAGGTCCTGTAAAAAAAATGTGAAGATCAAAGGAATGGAGTGGAATATTTCAACTGTCAGGTCTTTGATAGGTAAAGGTTCTTGTGCGACAAAATTTTACGTTTTTTTTTATGTCACAATAATTTTCTGTAAAAAGGTATGACTCTAAATCCGGACGAGAGAAACCGACACCAACTGTGCCCGCATAACTTTTCCCGCTACATAGGTAGGTACTCTAACCTAAAATATGTTTGCAGTTGGAATGTCATGTTTCTTTAAGTGAAATAGAAATGTAATTAAAATGATACTTGCTTTGGAAAATGCAATATTACCTACTTAATTTTTTGAGGCGCATCATTTATGAGAGATTTTGCATCCAACTGTCAGTTATGCCAAACAAATCCAAGAATAATTCGTTCAATTCGAATAGGTTCTCAAAATCAAATTTTATCTCAAAAAGCCTACACAAGTTCTCACCTTAAATGACAGAAAATGGGAAAATTCCCAAAATAACGAGTAGGTAGTCGACGCAACAGGTACGTATGAGTTATGAGAAATGAGACCCACCCTAGGCTTAGCTTCTCACAACGATTCGATTTGTGTGTTTCTTTAATGTTATAACGAGTGAAAACGAAACGGCTTATTGCGAAGCTCTCTCATGGTCATGAGCATGACAGTTACACTCTCTTGAATATTTGTCAGACTTTGAGACTGGGACCCCTCGCTTAGTACCTATTCCAATTGTCCTATTGTCCGTCGCATTACATTTTTGACATTTCGGCGTGAAAATTTCACTTTCAATTTCACGCCACTTTTTGGAGAGGAGTGAAAATTTCACTTCACTTGAACAGCGTACCAGCCAGAAATGTCAAAAATTTAATGCGACGGACAATAAAAACCAAGTGAAATAGCAAGTAACGCCCTCTACATATCACTTTTTGAACAATTATTTTTCACTTCAACAGCGTACTGCCTGGTGAAATTTTCACTTGAAAAGTTAATTTTGACATTTCGCAGTGAAAAATTTGTATGAAAATTTGGATTTCACTCGAAAAGCGTACCAGGCTTAAGACACTGCACCGCCAGTTGAGGTATAGGTATCTCCGATAAATCAAGACTTTCTTGACAGTTGACTTGTTTTTGTTTTTTTTAGTTTTTGTTGACTTATTTTCAATAATAATATCACAGATGATTTCTACAAAACTGTAAATTACTTTCGAAACACACTGTGAACCACAAAATTCATTCGCCGAAAAGGAAAATGTAGTGCTACCGACTGTCAGCTGTCACTCTGCGTCTGCAGTCGTCATATTTGTTTACAACTTCGTGTTCAACTTGTACCTCTCTGCTGTGTATTGATTTTTCGCAATTAATTTCCTTTTCACTTGCTTTAGAATGAAAGTAATGTCAATCTACTTGCCATAACGAATAGATTAAACGTAGCTAAGCTGTTATTCGATCAAAAAAGTGTTTTTAATCGTACGCCGGCATTCGCTCCATTTCTGTTTGACTTTTCCCGACTAGAACCAAAGTGAATCAACAGCTGACTGCCAGAAATGAACTCAGTCGAATTGGTATGCCGCGCTGCCTTATCGACTACGAATATCAAACTGTTTTGCATTTCATTTGCAGATCAAAGCCTTTCAAACTCTGGGTTGTAATGACGAAATAAAATGTGCCATCGCCAGTAGGGTTTATTTGGATTTAAAGCATGGTATGACTTTTTCACCAGTAGACCTCACAGCGAATTTCACTGTCCCATTTTAGTAGTAAAAGCGGAAAACTTGGAATACCTACACGATGCAGAACTTGACATAATTTATTTCCGCGGACAACGTCCACGAAGTGACTCGGAAATCATTATCCCCGTATCAACCTGCGCTGAGGTGGATCTGTTGCAATTTGGAGAAATTCAACGCAAATTGGGTGGCGAAAGTAAATGGTTAGAATCGGTTTCTATAAAACATATGTAGTGGGTTTCTTACTTGTTCTTAATTTGTCTTTTCGCAGCGTTACGATGGCGATTTGCGATCCCAACTCGACGGTTCTGTATTACAGCACGACAAATGATTTCCTAGAAAAATAAAACTTGCAGTTATGTAGCCAGTGAACCACTTGTAGTAGTGGCGAAAAGAAAAATGCGCATTTTTAGATATTTGTTAATTTTTATTTGATAGCATTATAATAAAATATCCGTTTTTTTATATAAACCCGTTTTCTACTATAATTTCAAAAATACAAACCTCTTTATGTTCTTGAGTGTTTACTTTTTATTTGTCACAAAAATTAATATGATTAATTTTGTTGGCTTTCATCTTAAAAATTAAATAAATCGAGTATTACTATTTTTTATTTGATTTTCAATTTTTAGGCACATTCTGTTGTTTTTAGATTTCTTTTTGTATTAGACATCAGAGTAAAAGAGTAAATTTTGGTGTACTTTTTTGGTTGAACGGAATAAACTATAATTTAGATTTAGAGTAGCAATGTAACCTTAGAAATACATGTGTAGTTTAATTTGAACTGCTACAGAATTTGTAATTTTAAAGCGTATAACGACGGGCCATTGCCTGGACTTTACTGCATTAAATACCCCAGAATTAAACAATAAACTAAATGTAACAGGAAGTAAAATAAATAAAGGTCGTGTATGGACTTTTTTTGTTGTATTGCTCTTTACCGAAGTTCTGGTTATTTTTTTTGTTTCTAACCGCATACATTTTTATGTTGTCAAAAAAATATGTGAGCAATTGACTTATTTGCTTAAATCGGAATTAACTTTAGGTCTGTTCCTTAACTTTTGTAGTAAAAATGGAAAAGACTGTCAAAATGACAGTGCAGCGGATGAATTCTGTCTCAGAGAGGGAGACTTACGCAAAAGTTAACGAATGCCAAATAGAACAACAAATTGGAGACGAGTGTTTTTATAAACGTCTGCCTAACTAAGACCTGCGTTAGACTTTTTCATATAGTCAGATTTTTGATCGAACAAACGCAGATGAATTGCGGAAAATATGTTCATAAACGTCATAAACGTCATCAGCGTCTGGCAGATTGTGCATCCATATTTGTTTGGCTGCAGAAAGCGCGGGAGGTCAAAACTAAAATTTAAAGTGCGAAAAATGTATGTTTTATTAATAATTTCTTTTTACAATTAAGTTTAAAGCTTAGTAGGTACGCTGCTCGAGCTAAACTAAATTTTAGCTGCTCTTCAACTTTTCTCTTCAAACATCAGCCAAAATCCTAGCTAAATTTTGAAATAGAGAGCCCTGTGGATAAATGTCACAAAAAACAGCTGTTGTTTGAAAAAACCTCCCTTTATTAAAAATCTGCAAATCTTCATGTCGATGGTTTTTGCTCCACCACCATCGCTAGCTTTTTCTGAGGACTTCTCTGTTATTTAAATGAAAGACTCTAGCTCCCGGTACTCCTCATCGATGTATTCATTAAAATCACTCATCTTTACACAGCAGAACAACAGAGCAGAGCAATCTATCAAAATTTAGCTTGAACAAAATGTGCCGACCCACTAAATGGGTGCGCTAAATTTTGACAGATACATGAAAGACACTCGGAAACAAAAGTTTGATTTTTAGCTCGAGCTGCGTACCACTCGGCTAAGGGAGATTCGCTTAAATTTAGCTCAGCTAAATTTTTGAGGGAATTTTTTATGGTAGCTAAAATAAGCTCGAGCAGCGTACTAAGCTTAAGCGTAGACAATTTTGCGGCGGGGAATGTGGCGAAAACTAATCTATTAATTGATAAAAGAATTCTGATGGAAAAATGATTAAACTCTGGGGAAAAAATTACCTATATTATTGTTGTTTTTATTATAAAATAATAATTGACATAAGTCTCTTCACAAATTCTTTCTGATTTTGTCCGACGTTCATGAACATTCAATGGCTACTTAAAATTGTATTTAAGCAGGCCTGCACACGTTCTGCAGAATGAGTGTCTTCATTAATGCAACAAAGAAGAGAGATGATTGTACTAACGCAGATTTTTGACGTTTATGAAAACACCCGACGTTCAAGTATCTAGTTTAGTAAGTCTGACTGACTTGATGTATCTCAGTTTTGATTGGCCTAGATCGGTCACATGGGCAGCTGTGTCAGTTGACGTTTATAGAGGGGTAGCCGACGAATCTAGTCAAGAAATTCTTGACTGAGTACTAAGATGACAGTTCGCATATGCCGACCAATCTAGCGTTCAGGTTACATCTGTGTCCTATGTTACTGGTAAACGTCACTTTTACTACATCAAAGTCATATTAACCACTGTAGAAATAGATTTATCGGTCGCGTTAACTGATTTTTAGCATTTTTTTTTTTGTAGGGAGGGAAAGCGCTTTGTTCTCTCTTGCCGTACGGGAATGTAGGATGTAGCTTAAAAAAAAAAGAGTCTTCCTCCTAAGCTAAGATCAAAATCTTCTGAAATACGTGTGCAGCTATTTTCTGTTAGGAAGTTAAAGACATTAAACTCATGGATTGTTGGTGTTTTCCAACTCCGAATTACGAGAGAGGTCCCCTTAAAGGACAGGGGGTCATCTTCAAAAAGCTCTGCTTAGGGCGATAGTGGAATATACGATAAGAAGATTGAACTATGCGTTATTATCTCAGTCAATCAGGACGCTCTTTATGGGTACAGACTAGCTAAATTTTGACAGTTTATAAACGAAATTCCATCACAAACAATACTTGCCTCCGAGCATAACAAAAGCTTTCACATACAGACCATTCCGAGGCATGCACAACTGAAACAAACGAAAACAAAACAAACAACTAAAACACAAAAGCTAAATAACCAATAAAATTATTTTATTACTGTTTAACTTTATTTATTTTTTTTTTATACTTGTTTTTTAATAACATTATAATTATTTTAATCGTAAAATTCTAAAAAGTGAAACTATTTATATAATTTGTTTAAAAATAATAATATTTATAATATAATTAATGATAATAATAAAATTAATCAAAAGAGAATAAAACTCGATAGTTTTCATGCATTTTCGCTAGAAAAATGATAAAGAAAAACAGCAGAAGAAAAAACAAGTTTTCCTTATAATATCGCATTTAACAAAATATTTCGTTCCATAAAATTTGTTTCATTCCATAAATAACTTCGAAAGTAAAAGAATAATGACCAAAGAAAGACTAAGATTAAATACGGTACTCCATTAATGCAGTTAAAAATGTACAATGGTTCACCGGACAGATAGACCCTCCCCGAAAAAAAAGAGACGACTTCCTTCAGAGGAGGCAAAATATTTAAATACCTAATAATATTATATAAGCATAATATAGAGTAGTAGCAAGTAGTGATAGAGTAAATATAGTAGCTAATGAAATATTCTTTTGTTTTTCTTGCAATTTTAGTTAGTTTTAAATAAAAATTGTTATAAATTAATAATAATAGTTATAAGTGTATAATAATTATACGTATAATATTTATAATATATGCATCGTTCTCCATCCTTGTTAACTACTACACTCTTGTTGATCGCTTAAAATCAAGCGCACACTCGTTCGACTTTGATTCCTTTATATATTTATTTATATTATATGCACGTGTGTGTGTATAAACAAATGCTTCTTTTGGATTTGTTCAGAAAAAATCTTGCCTAAATGAATTTTCTTTTAAAAGCAATATTGTATTTAAAAATTGGTGTTTTTTTTTCTCAGTTTCTACGGAAATAAATTGTTTTGTTTTTAATTTAATTATTTAAAATAAAAACTTGTTAGCATTAGTTACTTAAATGTTTACGTATGTAAAAAGGACTAAAAATGGGAGGGGAGCAGTTTCATTATTATTTTTCATGTTTAAAATTAGTATTTCTTGTTTTTGTTTGTTCGGATTGATAGTTCAAAACCTCAACACCAGTCGGCGGTGTATGTGAAATCGTGGAAGAACATTTGTTCTTCGTCAGTCAAATGTCTGGGCTCCTTTGGCGGTGTCAATTGGGGTTTCTCGGATGTGAATTCCTCATCGAAATTGGAAACGTCCTCGAGGTGGTTCTGATGGTGACAAAAGTAGACAAAGGAAAGAAGGAGGGATGAGTGTGGGTGTAAATAAAAAATAAATAGTGTGTTTGGAGGTTATATTTGTCATCTTTGAACTTACAATTGTCGGCACAAATGGCGGTTTCACCTTCCTCAGCAGCAGATCATCCCAAGCAATCGAACGGAAGAAGGCCTGTTTCTTTACGTCTTCAGCGTCTCGTTCAGATGAGCCCAAACGCCTTTCGGGATTCTTTCGCAGGAGCTAAGGAAATTTGCAAAGAGAAAAACAAAGTGCCTTCAATGATGGGTCATTCAGAAAGAGGGTATAATATTTGATCGTGATGAAAATCTTCTATAAACATCGAGGTATTCCACGTGAGGAGGGTCTGCGGTCGTTCTTATAATTTTGTAGTTAAACCTTACTGTTTGATAAATTTTATTCTTTTTCTTACCACAATCTAGAATGGACCTGGCTCTCAATCAACACGCTTCTCTTGCCAGCTCAAATAAAAGCTAGCTGTCTAAAGTTTGTGTGTTGAAGTCCCCAGGCCGTTGGGCGCGTTATTCTACCAGAGTAAAATCGAAGATTCTCCTGCTAGACTAGGGGAAAAGGTCTTAACCTACGAACAACTTACAGAATCCACCTGAAACTCTGTGAAACTATAACGATACAACGCCAAGGACCTACAGAGACGAGAACTCCTCCCTTGCACTGTGTGCAATATTCCGGACATATTTCACCACGAATCCCTCTTCAAATCTTGCATCAAGGCGAGAAATAAAATAAAAAGAAGCAACTCCAACTTACCCTTCTCATAATAGCGATAGCCTCCAATGACAGGAACCTCGGATATCGTACTTCATCGTTAACAATCGAATCGAACACCTCCTCTTCATCGTCGCCAGGGAATGGTGACTGAAAGCACAGACAAACAAAAAATCAAATTCCACTCGAATAGTCGTCTCGTGTGTACACTTACCTCGCCAACGAGCATTTCAAAGATTAACACTCCCAGACCCCACCAATCGACTGCTCTTGTGTAGGATGTCTCTGTGAGGACTTCGGGCGCTAAGAACTCGGGTGTGCCACAGAACGTACCGGTGCGATCACCGAAGCCCATACCCTCTTTGCAAAGACCGAAATCGGCAATTTTCACGTAACCTATTCAAAAGCCAATTGAAGTTGTAGCTCTTTAAAATTCACATCGTTATCAGGACACTCACCTTCTGTGTCCAACAGCAAATTGTCCAATTTCAAATCACGATAGATAATCTTATTCTCATGCAAATACTGTAGTCCCAGGACAACGCAAGCCGCATAGAACACCGCCCTCGGCTCCGAGAAGACATCCGTGTGGATGTGCATCATCAAATCACCTCCGGCTGCATACTCCATAACGAAGCAGACGTGTTGCTGTGAAGAAAACAAAAATAGAAGACAAGCACGAGGGCAGGCAGCCATCAATTAAATTATAACCCATCTCGCGTGAAACTCTACTCTATCAGTCTTACCTCAGTTTGAAAGCATGCATACAAATTAACTAAGAAAGGATGTCGCATTGCGTTCGCCACCTCGAAGATGCGCTTTTCGCTCAGCAGCGATTCCACCTCGTCGCGAGCGATAATGTCACCCTTCTTCAGTGCCTTAATCGCGTAGTAGTCATTGCTTGTCTTCAGCTGCGACAATATGACTTTGCCAAAGTGGCCTCTTCCCAGGACGCTCAGCATTCGGAAGTTCTCAATCGATAGCATTCCCGGCTGATGGGATTGTGATTGGCGGCGTGACTCATACGCCGAGTCTCGGTATTGCAGACCACGTGCGACTTGACGACGTCCACCTGCACCACCACCACCACCGGCGAGTTGTGCTGCTGCTGCCACGGCTGCTGCAGCTCCAGCATTCGAAGGATGAAGATGAACATGACTTGGGGGTGGTGGCACACAAACTGCGCCTGCCGCACCACTACCGCCGACAACTCCCAACTCGAATTGATTCTGATAGATTGGCTGGAGTTGTTGCTGCAGCTGCTGTTGCTGCTGCTGTTGGTAGTGCTGCCTCTGTGCTGGCTGTGGGAATTGCTGTGCATGTGCTTGGTATTGCGGAGTCGCTGGCTCCTGAACAATCGGTGATGGTTGCACGTACTGCTGCTGTTGCTGATGATGTTGATTATTATTGACAGACAAATTACCAAACTGTGGTATAATCTAATTTCGGTGGCAGACACACCAACAGAAAGAGAGAGAGAGAGAAAAAAGAGATTGTTGTGTGGATTAAATGTTAGTGAGTTGGTTGACATAAATTGCAAGGATTTGCTGGTGAAGTTGTCTACGTCAAGAGACCGCTAGAAGCATTTTAAATTTGTTTTTTTGTTTTTGTTTTTGTTTTTTTTTTGCGAAAAAAAAGATAGACAGAGAGGCATGAGTGTAAGATATGCGTGTTTGAAAAGAAAATAAGAAAACCGATCACTCTGTGTGTGCACCAAAATTCACACCACCCACACACACTCACACATGCAAACGCACACACAGTGTCAAAGGAAAGAGGAGAATTTGTTTGAATTTTTGTACAAGCTTTAGCTAAACTTTTTGTTTTTTTATATTTCCGTTACCTGTTCATCTGAAGTAGGAGTGGTAGCAGGCGTGTCAAGAGGCAGAATTTGTATATGTACAATATTTATATAACATTTAGCCTGTGGAATGCAGATACCAGTTTTGGAGTTTTGTTAAAGAGAGTCACTCATTTTTGAATAGTTTTGTTTTTCTCACAAGATGGGCAAGATGGGGGTAGCGAACTGACATAAAGATGCATCGTGGCACATCAATTGCACACAGAACGGACGAGAAATGTGATGGGGGAACATTTGACAGAGAAATCTCCATCTGAATGGAGTGCAACAATGATGATGAGTTGTGGGACTTATACTTTTTTGGAAACATGTTTTAATAAATGCGACATAAAATGAGCGCGGTTTCTGGTGTGAAAAAAATGCGTATAAAAAGGTTTTTTTTGTACCGCCCTTTGGTCTAGTTGCGGTTCTTAGGGACATTTCATAGAGTTAAACCTCAAAAATATTAGAATTCAATATTTAAAAGATTAAGTGACAGGGCAACAAAAAGGGTAGTTGTTATTTTGTGCTTGAATGTAAAATTTCCCTCGTAGGGAAATTTCTTCCAGAGGAACGTTTCGAGATCACCAACAAAATGGTAGATGGCAGCACTGAGGTCTAGTGTCAGTACAAAACAAATTTTAAAAAAATCTGGGAGTTCAGGGTTAGATAAAAAAAATCTCCCTTTAGGGAAATTAGTGACAGGCCTACCAAAAAAGGTTATAAGTCAATTTATTTTAGTTGTAGTGCTAAAGGAATGAAAATTGCAAGCTACCGTATAATTTTGTCCTAGAATGAGAAATTTCCCCTTTTAGGGAAATTTGCTACAGGTCAAATACAAAAGCAAAGACGTGAATATTTAATAGTTCCAGGAGCAGCGAAACGAAGCGAGTAAATCTGCAAAAGATTGATAAAATTCCCATAAGGGAAATTTACTACAAGTCGATTACAAAACTATAGACGACTATCTGTACATATAACTCCTTCGAGGTGAAACTCGATGACGTTATAACTCGATAACCGCTGGGAAATTTTTTTATGATTTTCATAAACTGTAAACAACTAAACGTCATCGCGCACAACACAATTGTCGTCGGGTCCAGTTAATTTATATAGTTCTGCGCTAGATTGAGAAATTTCCGTCGTGGGAAATTTACAGGAAGCCTACCAGCAGAGGGTAGATGTCAAATTTTTATATGTTTAGCACAAGCAGAACAAAAAGTGCAATCTGCACTGGACTGGGAATTTCATTCAATTTTAGAAAAAAATTTTCTAGAGATCTTCTAAATTTTTGACCCCAGTTATAGCTATGATCAATTTCATCGACATGTCATTCCACTGACAGCAATTTTTGAATGATTGCTATAACTGAAATGTCAAAAAAATTAAACCACTGAATAATTCCACTGATTTGTTTCAATGATGCATTTCATTGGGCACATTCAAAACTTAGTTATCTTAAGTAGACTAGATTGGTCTGGAGTAGATGTAACCTCAACGCAAAATCTAGATTGGTCCTACGTCAGCCACCATGCGAACTGTCAACTTAGTACCCAGTAACGAATTTCTTGACTAGATTCGTCGGCTACCGCTCCATAAACGTCAACTGACACAGCTAAGCCAAACAAAACTAAGATACATCAAGTATTTGAACGTCCCCAATGATAGCTATAACTAGGGCCTTTTGTATTCAAACTCTGACGTTCCGCTAGAGGACGTGCGGTAAAAAAAAAGCTGTCAGCTTTAGAATGAGATTTCGGGTTAAGGCAGAATACATATGTCACTGTCACTAGGTACCTGTCAGAGCCTAATTACAAAGTTGTGCAATTTATGGTTTGTTTTGTAATTAGTTATAAGTGTGATGCATCCCCTTTAGGGGGATGCGCAAGGGATGGTGTAAAAATGAATTGACACACAAAGCGAACAAATGTGAACATAAAATTACACAAATGGCTCGCACCAAAAGTCAAAAGTGGACACAAATCGTGTGACCCCTCCCCCACCTTTATGAGTGAACCTTTTCAACAAACAGAAAAACAAGACCCACTGCCACAATGTATCCAGATGTGAGTAAATGTATAAATCGTGCAATATTAGTGAGTGTATGTGTGTGTTGTTAGCAGTTCTTAAACCAAAAAAATAACAAACTGTACAAAGCGCGTGTGTATTTACAAATTGCTCGACAAAAATTTATATATAAAAAAAACAAACAAACAAAAAGCAACAAAAATAAATCAAAAAACAAACAAAACAAAAAATTAACCAAACCTAACCTCAACACAACATCTATCACTGTCGTTGATAACCCGGCTACAGTCGTCATCATCATCGTCAGGATACTCAACAATTGGCAATGAGCTCGGCGACGGCGATGGCGGCAATTCAATAATCGGGCTGCCATCTCCGCTGCCGCCGCCACTACCGCCCCCCATCAGGACCACAGGTGGCATCATAAGTACCGGCCGGTGATATGCACCGGCACCACCGCCAGCGGCACTGCTACCACCGTTTGTGTTATTGTTAAAACTATTACTAATACTACTGTTGCGGTGCATCGGCATGTGATGTACGGCAGTGGTGACATGTTGTGCGGCAGTGCTGCTGTTGGTAGTGTTGTCATATGGTACCTGCTGGTGCTGTGGAGGCGGAAGGATAGTTTGCGGTACAAATTGATCGGACTCGATGTAGTATTGCTGCGTCGGCGATTGATGATAGTGCATCAGTTGTTGGGCAGCTGACGTCAGATATTGCTGTTGCTGTTGTTGGTATTGTTGCTGATTGGCACGGGACGTCGGTCGTTGCAATGTTGAGGGCTGTGAATCCATTTGGTTGAGAAATTCAAATTCTCGTAAAGCATTCTGTAACTGTTGTCAATAATAACAAACATACAAGAAAGACACAAATCGTTTCGTTGGGTTTAACAAAATGTTTTTTCGTTTTTGTACAAATAGGCATGCAAATGTTTTTTTTTGTTTATTTTTGGTTCCAAAAATGTATACGGTATTGTTCTCGGCTTTTGATATTGTGTTTTCATTGTTTGCTGTACATACATTTAATACATAAATAGTTTGGCTATGGATGGAGATATTTATGTTGACATTGATGGCTGAGAATGAGAGATGACGGATCATTCTGCTGATGTGGTGATTGCAGTACGCAACGTTTGGCCGAAAACGAGGAGGGATTTTTTTTTGTTCATTTCGAGGATAAGGACGGGATACACAGGCGGGAGTCGTTTGTTTAGCGGATACGATAATCATTGTCTGTTGGTAAAATGTGAGAGGGTTGTTGAGACGTTCATTTGGATAATATACAAAATTTTGAGGGGAGCCAACCTCTATTAACCTTAAAATGTCGTACAATTAACCAGGTCGATTGGAAGTGGAAGACTTGGTACAAGTCTGTCCACAACGATGGCGATTATTTGGCACTGATCTGTCAAACAGAAAGATGCATCTCTTTCAAAATAGCTATTACACTGTTAAACATCTGACAGCAACAGAAGATAGATAGATACTAGAAGAATACTTTCTGCACTTTATCGAACAAAGAATGAAGCGTGCCAAACGCAATTGATTTGACAGGAAACAGTTGAAAGTAAGATAGAGATCAGTGCCAGAGTTTTGCAAGATCAGTCTGCGTTGACTTAAGTGAAGATACGTGGCTAACGGTTGATTTTTTTGCTGACAGCAGTCTTTTTAAGTGTGACAGACTACAAAAGTGACAGATCACCTTGCGATCGCAGTGACACCTAGTTTTACAATTCTTTCCAACCAGCCAACAGCTTGAAGCTTGAACACTTTATAAATCTGGGCAATCCTTGCTTGTTTATTGGCTCGAAAATGTCGTCAATTTTTAAAGAAAACTGAGGATATCTACATGATCTCCCGTTGCATCAGTAAATCTAAACGATCGGTTTTCACCCTGTATAGTTTGCATGAAAAACTAAAGCATGAAACACTTAAGCGGACGATCACTGCGATCTTCTGACCCTTTGGAAAAGCAGATAATCTGCCACCCATCAGAAAGATTAATTCCGATTGGTCTGATCGTGTCAGAAAGTTGGATTTAACAGCAATTTTAAATGACGTCTATTATATCGCAAGATGTGATCGTAACAGTTTCCCATCTCATTTGAAGTGGAAAGATCGACGTATTCTAACGAATTCTTTTTCCATCCATAAATAATATTGAACGTCGCGTCGCCTTGACTGCAAACAAGAAACGCTATCCAACGGAGGGCCAAAAACAGTGTAAAGAAGATGGATCAGTTAGACTACTAAGCAACTTAAAACTAACTACTCAATTCCGCGGAGATTGCCGTGACATGTCAATTAAATGTCAAAAGTTGCTCAAGTTTGAACGCTCTCATATAAAAAGTACTTTTAAGAATGGGTCTTAAAACATTAATCAACAGATGGATATGACTTTTGCGATCGAATAACTTGATTTATCTATTTTACAAGGATGCGTCTAGTCGTACAACTCAATAATTTGTCAAATTGTAGCTTAATTTGAGTATTTGGGTCATTAAGATGACGAGAAATAATTTAAACTTCGACAGAATGTATTTTCTGACATAAGTCATATCCATCACCCATCTCTATTATCGTAACAGTTAATTAAATTCACTAACAGAGATGTCGCTACTGTCCATTGTCTAGAAACTGCAATGCTCTATCAACGTTTTGATTTTAAAACACTACTTAGACGTCAAATTGACAATAATAGCCGGTGATTGGCCAAAACTCACACGAAAAAACGAAATACGAACATCTTAGATATTTATTTTTATAAAAATGCGTTATTACTTTGAGTTAGTTATTTTATAATAAATTTTGGCACGGACTCCTTTTATTTAGAATAATTTCTCCTCTGTCACAAGCATGTTTTACAGTTAGAAAAATGTCCACTTAAAGGTGAAATGACATTCAAAATGGCCGCGTTCCACTGTCCGCTAGATGACCAGCGACATGTCTAACTTTATATAAAAAAAATTGACATTTCACCAAAAGTGCTAGACGTCTAGAGCGATTGGTGAAATGTCAATTTTTTTATATGAAGTTTGGCCTGCCGCTAGTCATCTAGCGGAACAGTGGAACGCGGACAATGTGTCATGTGGCAGAGAGATAATCAATATCCTGTTTTTTTTCTTCTTTGTTTATGTTTAAAAATTGCTCTCCGTCTTCGATAGGTTGTGGTGTCCCCTCAACTGAAACCTCTTATGTCAAAAACTCGAAATTATGTTTTTCGAAATTGAATCGAAAGCATATTTTGGCAAAGAAAAATGTTTTGGAAGTTTTTAAAGCTGTGGAAAGGCTTCTGAATATTGAAGATGTGTTAGAACGGAAGTTTTAGTACACAAAATTTCCATTATTTCGGAACTTTTCGACCGAGATGATGTCAAAGCGAAAAGAAGCCTACAAGTCCACCTGGCTTAGGGATACATGCTGGCATAGTGCCGCTATAAATCGGAACAATAGGTGCATCTTAAGATGTAAGACATTCATTCCAAACCCAAACGCTTAGCTAACTATCGACTATCCCCCTTCCAATCTAAAAAACAACATAAATGGTCAATCCTTACAAAAGTACACTTACACGACAACAGAGAACCTGGACAAAATATGCAAGGATCTTTCGGGAGGTTTGACTTTAACATAGAATACGTATTTTTTTTTTTACAAAACGCACGACATAAACAGACATTCAACAAACCTCTCACATTTCCAAGCGCACTCGATGCAAAGAGAGAATATACATAACAGCATACTACGGCGGTACTTAAATGCAAATGCGTTAAATGTGTGTGTAATATGAGTGTGTATCTATAGTGTTAGTGTTATAATGTGTGTGTGTGTATATATAGGCTGTCTTTACAAACTTATCTAGATCTTCAAGCCATCACCTACAATAAGTTTTTCATTTAGACAGCTTGACCTGTTTCGCAAAACCCTACACCTCTTCAAAAGTATACTTCTACTCGTATGTACTCACAAGAAATAATTACAGCTTTACAAGGAATACAACAAGGTGTACACACCAGTGCGTTAGGTTACTTACCTCCTGATCCATCTTTTGCAGTGTTGGAGGCGATGCTATCGGTACCTGAGGCACAGATGGACTTGGCAATTGACTGGTGCCGCCCGTCTTTTTACTTCCTGCAGCTGCCTTTTGATTGATTTGCAAGTGAAGACCTGTCGATGGCACTGTGACTGATGTTGGTTGCTGATTGTTGTTCTGTTTGTTCAGATTGGCCGATGGTGATACCTCTGGCGAGAGGGCGGCAATACCCTGCATCGATAGAGGTCGGGCGCCACTTAGACCGGCCACACTGTGATCTGGATTCTCGCCGGGGGTAGCTACATGCTCGATTTCGCCAGCGGTATTTGGATCGAATTCCATATTCAAAGCTTGCTGGCCGGGTGTGTAGGGCTCGCCGTCGATCGTGCCCGATGATGGAGTGCGCGAGATTGGCAAGTCATTCGGATGGTTGGGTGTGTTGCGCTTCAGCAAACGACCCCAGGTGGCCACATTGATGTTCATCTGTTTGGCACGCGGGATATTCTTCACTTGCTGCTTGTTGAAGATCATACGCTGGCGCTGCAGTTTGGGTTTCTGCGAAATCATTGGATTGAGGAATTTGATTTCGGCAAAGAGCAGACCTTGAGGCTCCAGTTGTAGGGCCATGCCGTGTCGCACATCGTCGATGAACTCTTCGAGACGAAGGAATTTCACGGCGCACAATGAGCGATAGTCGCGCCAGTACACACCAATTTCAAGCTCACGCGATCGGTCTAGATCGATGGAGAAGCGCTGATCCCAAGCCTGTTGCGAGCAGGGCTTCCATGAGGTCTGGGCAACGGTCGTATTGTCCAATTTGATGACGGCCATGATTTCGAAGGAGGTTTCATCTTTGACGCTGTAGCTTTTCGACGAACTGCGACTGGTGACGCCTTTGACAAAGCTACGCAAGTCACCGGGGCTAGAGTTGTTGTCCTTGTCGCGACGCGATCGGCCCGGTACATCTTCGAGTAAATCTTGACATCCCATGAGGCGAACTTCGAGTTTTCCCGTCACCGATGCGCAACGACCTAGGGAGGTTACCTGGTGGTAGGGTTTGCCTCCCAAACCACCCTGGAACGGTTGAAGGGATGTATATGTTACGGGGACCGGCGACGAGGCCTGAACTATTTGCAACTCGGTTTTGAGTTGCTGAGCTGTCGGTGAATCGGGTGGAAGTTCTTGCCGGCGCAGGTCCAACGCCAGCCGCAGGAGATCGAGTTTCCGCGATGACTCGGAGAGTCGCACTTGAGCCTGTAAAAGAGGTTTGATTAGATTATTTCGTTGTATAGGTGAATAGACGTAAATGTGTGCGTGTAGTGTTCTTGGATGTATTTCGAAAAATTTCGAAAATGGTTTTCTACTTACAGTGGGCGACATATTTAGACTGAGTAAAAAGGTTCATCAATACAAGTGTCAGATCGAGGGAATGTGACAACTTTTGATGCAAAAACTCTTCCTAAAGAATGAAGGATTGTGCTGGCTTAAGCTAGTGTCACGTTGGAACAAAAAATGCTGTCAAATGGGTGACTTATCATTTTACGCACACGACACGCAATTTAAGTATCACATTGACTTAAGCTGAAGTAAGTCAGCTTAATTTGTCTTAAGCTGAAGTAAGTCAGCTTAAGCCGCAGGGCTTCTGAATTGCTTTACCTGAAATTGAGTGATGAACACTTTATATTTCTGTAGTTTCAGGAGGGGAAACAGAAAGGCCGTTCGCGTTATAAAGCTGGTTATAGTAAGGACGGAAACACGTCACACAGAGGTACCTTGCTGAGGCATTGCATAGACACATTTGGTGATCACGAATGTCTGCGATGTCAACATCTCGGTGTGATCAATGACAGCAAGCAGTTTTCGTCTAGATTGTGCTTAAGGTGACTCTTTTAAGCGTTTTCGAAACTGCAGCTCATTAAGTTTCCAGCTTTCAGATTAACAAGGACTAACGACGGTTTTGTCCATTTTCATTTATAGCTTACCACTGCTGCTCCGGTCAGAAGATCCCAACAACCAATAACCTCCTTCCCTTATTTGTTTTAAATTTTATTTCACATATTCAGTTACAGGAACATTTAAGTTAAGCTCTACAATTTTCTTGCTTACAAAAAAATAAATAAGTAATAAATTAACGTTAAACATTTATTTGACAGTTAATAGAATAACGCACACCTACATATAGATTTAGTTAGATCAGTTTACTGCTTTTATTTTATACAGAGAAATGAAAATAAATAAAATTTAAATGCGAAAAATAAAAATTCAAAAAATATTGTTAACTGGTTCGAGTATACTTTTTGATTAGTTCTTGGACCTGGCAGTGGTTTGTCTGTTACAGTTATTCATCTGTACTTGTCTTCTAGTTGGTGTTCTTCAAAACGGGTCGCTTTAGCACCACCGGCTTGTCTCCAACAGAGAACGCTCGACTTCTGATCTGGAATCGCTCGACCATCCAGCGCTGGCAATGTTCGCACAGACAGTTTGGATTCTTTGTTGGGCCAACGTGATGGCCCGGCTTGCGAACGGTACCGATGACTGTGCCAAATTTGTGAGCCTTATGCAGATGCTCGGCTGTGTATCCCTGGATTACAGATATCCTGCTGGATGCTTCGCTGCTTTCACGTTTCGAGTGGTCTGGCTGAGGGGTGGGTGATGGGGCTTGGCTGGGAGCCGCGGATGCCACTAGGCTAGGGCAGGGTGTCGTGATAGGCGACGAAGGTGCTCTAGATGGGGTAGAGGGCGCTTCGCTGCCAGCTCGTTTGGGTGTCTCTGGCGGCTTCAGAGACAAGAGTTCTTCGGGTAGGTGGTCCCGAGCTTCGCTCTTCCAGCGCTGCAGACCAGGGCGGAAAGTGGGCAAGTAGGGATTCTGGGGGCTGGGTGGCTTTGGGGCTTGTCCTCGCTGCGGCCCAAAGAACTGCATAAAAGCAGGACGCTGCTCCGGCACCGTGGACTGGTAGGAGTAGATAATTTTCGGAGCATGAATAGGTGATGAGGTTGGTGGAGGAGGATTGTAGGCCTGCTGGTGCACCGGACCACTGTACCTGTGGTGGGGATAAAATACATTGTCGGACTCGGAGTAAATGTCCGATTCCGATGGAAGGGTGTCGTTTCTTTGGTATTGCGTGGGCGCTCCAGTGTACGGCGAGCTTCTTTGGGAATTGCCCTCAGATATCGGGTGCAGGAACGTCGGTTGTGTGTAGCTGCGAGCGGTTCCAAAATTCGGTCCATCATCACTGCGGGACCACAACGACTCCATTTGTCTGATTCTCAGCCGGTCGACTGAGTTGTCGTAGTCAAAGCTGTCCGACTTGGCCAGACTGACGCTGACTTCAATTTCTTCGGTTTCCTTCCAGGATGACTCCTGATCCTGGGAGGCGATTGCACTGGAGATGCTACTGCAGGTGGCATCACGCACCGTCGACCGAGAAGAATTCGGATAGTTCGAGCTAAGCATGTCCTCGCTGGGATCTTTGCGAATGTACTTCTGGCGAAGATTTTGCAATTTGGCAGCGCGCTGATCGCCAATGTGCTTGCGGAAGAGCAGCTGCTTCGATTCCGACACCTCCTCGGCTGTACTCGACTTGGTGATGGCATGACCGACATTCAAATCGGAACGTGATGTACTCGAAACAGTCGTCGGCGGATTTGGCGAGTGGCCAGCCAAAGTGTCACGATGCAGCTGAACTCGCCGCGGAAGTGTGTGCGCCCCGATTCGCTGATGACGCAGCAGCATATGTTCGTTGTCCAACACAGTTTGGGGCGTGGAATTGGATTCCATATCATGTCGATTCGCAGCGGATGAGCTCGACGAATCATCGATATCCAACTCATCGTCGTCCTCCTCCTCCTCTTCCTCCCCGTCTTCGTCGTCGTCGGAGCCAGTGCAATACACATCGATGTGCACTGTTCTCGGTTTTTTCGGTTCCGATGACTTTGGCCCGCCAGCAGGTTGTTGGAGGAACTGCTGCTGCTGCTGGTGATGGTGCTGCTGTAGCAACTGCCTCTGGTGACCTGGAAGCGGCGGAATTCTCGGCAGGGAAGCTGATTTACACGTTTGCGTGGGCGATGGGGTGTACGAGGGCTAAAAACAAACGATAAATGTCAAACAATAATTTCCCAAATATACATCAACAACAAACCGTAAAAGAGTTTCCCTCGTCTACATACGCAGAGGTTGCTACTGGTGATGAGGGTGGCGGTGGCAACAGGGTGTCTGTTGCTCGCCGATGCTGATCATAGGACCGCCGTTGTTGTCGCCTATAATCGTCGGCTGTTGATCGTCTATCGGTGGGTGGGCTGCGGCTGGAAAACCTATACCCATCATTGGGATCCAAGTATTTCGTTTCGGTGTCACTTGTTTGTGAGAAGGCATCACGTAAGGCTAGAATTTTACCAGATGTAAAATTCTTAGATGCCGCTGGGGAAACGTCACCGGGCGACTGCTATTTGTACATGTATGAGATTGGGTCAAGATGAATCGAAAATAAAACACAAAAGAAAAATTGGAATACACGTTGACGACGGCAAGTGGAAGCGGGCGGCGATAAAAATATATAAAAAAAAGTTTCGAGTGGAGTGGGTGGGCTTTCGAAAACTTAATACCGCCGGCCGCCGACCGGAAGGCGCTAAAGTGGTTGCTGGTTGAACTGAGGTATATTATTTTGGGGGGCGAACCATATGTCGGTGTGTGCGGGGCAATCTGATTTATTTGTGGAAAGCGTGCGCTTGTTTAGTGTTGTGCTATACGATACGTCCGTCGCCTCAACTATCTCGGAAACATATGGTTCAAAATAAATTGCTGTGTAAGTGGCATTGAAATATGTTCAACGACAGATGATTCAATTGGGGCGGATGAAAATTACAAAAAAAAGAGTGGCATTTGGAAATCATTAGGTTAACAGCAGGCTCATGTTCAGTTAATGAGGGGGAAGTCGATACTTTGGTTTGGGTTGGAAGAGGTCAGGGTTTCGTTTAAAGGATGTTTCTGAGTGAAATTCCATTAGAAAAACAAAGTTCTCAAGTATAGACGAGGTAATTAGGGGAAAAGTTCAGGTTTAAAAAGTATTCTTCTACAGCCTAAAAATAGCAAACATTTCATTTTGAGAAAAAATGTATCCAGTTCCAGAATTTTAGAAAAATAATATTCAATGCACAAGCCCAGACATATTAATATTATTTCAAGACCAACTACTGATATAAACATAGCTCCCTTCTCTCTCCGGGAATGCGCCTCACGTTAGATATGCAAACCTGTGCGGTTAACTCAGCATCAACTGAATCTCACAATACTAAATGAATAAGTTTGGACAACATACGATGCAAGAGTAGGGCCGTTAAGCTATAAGGATAAATCTACAAAGGTCTATTTCAAGAGGAGGCAAGGAAGACCCCACATAGATCATGGAGCAGCCTCTCTGAGAGCGTTACGTCTTTGGGCTACGCAAAGCTCTTTTTAAAATAAACCTTTCATACCGTATATTTTTATAAACCTAGATTGACTACCGCCGATTGTTCTCCTATCCCTGGCTCAAGGTCTGACACTCTTTTGACCTTATAAGCTACGAGGAATAGTTGATATTTTGTGAATCATAAAAGTCCCCGGGAAGAGACGAAATTTGTAGTGCTTTAGAAGACGTTTGAAACTGTAAAATTAAAATCGTCTCATTTTTTGAAAAACTGTTTGCTAAAATTTAAACCCCACACCTTTACATTTAAAGCTAGTTAAACTACGCCCTCAATCTCCAAAGACCTCATACCTATCAGTTTAACGCATTATTTGAGGGAATTCTAGATATCCTCATTTTAAGAAAAATACCCAGTCTTCTGTTTTCCATCCTCTGTCTGATTAAAAATTAGTCTCAGCCTTTAGGCCCTAAAAACCTTCAATTTGGAATTTTTATAGTGGAATGGAAATATGTTGGCCTCTTAATCTCCAACCTTACGAGGTTTTAAAATTTCCCTCTACAATAAAGCTGTTCAGGGTTGCCAAAAATTATGCTGCATGATAGACTATGGTCGTCATATCTAATACACACACCAAAAATCACCAAACATTCAGCTAAATAAAAATAAAAGATGGCGCATAGACTTGTTGTGGGCCAATTATTTCAAAACCTTTGTCTTGTGTGAGGTTTTTGGAACTAACAGGTGGTTCCTATTGTGACTTACGAAAAATTTAGGATGAAGGCTCAGATTATTAGTTATAAGGCCCAGTGATTTTGATTAACATTTCAAGTCCTTATCTGTCGAACGAACTGCTAACAAGGGTCACCGATGAGTGTAATACATGAGTCCGTCTCGGTGTAGATGTCTTCTGGGAAGCTTTGTAACTTTTCAGATTTTATAGTCGTCGAAACGATAGCCACAAAAATTAATAAATCATTACTAGAGTTACAAGTTTCAGAGAAGTATCCAGTTCAGTATTCAGAATCATACTTAAAACTGGTGATAATCGAAAAAGTTTCATCGAGAAAATGGGTTACTACGGTCGTCAAATATGTTAAAACAATATCGTTTAGACAATTTTCGTCACACGACGTCCCGCATTGTTTAAGGGTTGAGTTCGATACTATTTGATAAGCCGCTGGCTATGGTAAGATATCGACTTATCGACAGTCAGACAGTTGCCAAGTCAAATAATATTTAAGTCAGCCTTAGCCTACCGCACATATCTTAATGTGGTAGTTAATCATTTTAACAGCACCTTTGCTGGGTAGCAGGCTATGGAGAAAGTTGACGAATTGGGAAATTTCCAACATTGGAGCCCTTATTTCAAAAGTTGAAAACCTTATGCACAGATACTTGGTACACACTAATGATAGAAAAACTTAGAAAAAACCGGCTTTATAGCTAAAGCTAGACAAGAAAAGATGTGACGGACTTGTACCATCGATTTATTAAAACAACTCCGATTAGATGTTAAAGCTACATAAGAACTCTTCCTTTCGTGTTGTGCATTAACATTATAATGGAACAAAGACCCTTAAGAATTTGTAGGTTAAATTAGGCAAAATTATGATAAAAGAAAGGCTCAACGGACTAACAAGAGGTAGGTAAGCAAATAAGACATATAAGACGGTCTAAAGGTCGAAAGTCGATGCTTAGAATCGTGTCGATCGTGTCTATGCAGCCAATCAAAAACTATATATAGCATTTAAAAGCTAAAATCCGTGAAGAAAAAATCTGCTGGAAAGTTAGCAAAATCGGCCTCTCACAAGAATTGAAGTTTTTAAAGCACTCCCGTGGTGGCCATTTTCATTCTGTACCTAGTGAATTAGTTCAAAAGTAGAGAGCCAAAGTCCTAGACTAGTCGCTCGTTAGCATTTTTCGTCGCGTAACTATCTACTCACACCACTTACAACGTGTTCACTCACTATCTGTAACTAAAAGGTGGCAGAAAGGAGTCAGTCAAAAATAAATAGTTGGCGCAAAATTCGGTTTTTATATAGGTATGTGACAAATAGAGCGGCCCTGCAATTTTATGACGCATCCAAACGTCTAAATCGAGAAGCCTCCTTGAGAAAATTCTATCCTCCTGTGTTTGGCAGAGGTGTACGCCTAACCTTAGAAAATTCACTTCAAAATCACTTTAATTTCGTTTCACGGTGTACTTATTTAACTTGATTAAGTCCCATTTTTAACAGAGTCCCATTTTGTACTCTTGTGCAATGCGTGTACCGCCATCTCGTGTCAATAATCACATGACTAACACACTTCATTTTCTTTGAAGTCTACTAAAAATCTGTTCAAGATTAACTTTTGACAGCTGGACTTTTTTTGTTTCTTCGTAAGACCACCAACAGTTTCTCAATAAATAAATGCCAAAAAAAAACTGTACAGTTGTTTTGACAAATATAATATATTCAACTGGCCAGCCTTAACCTGTTTAACGTATTTCAAAGTGTCTTCCTAAAAATGTAGCCGAGTAAAACTCTGCCTCTTTGATGATTGATGATTTTCATAAATCATTTTACCAATAATTTCTTCAAGGTTAACTTTTTGTGGAAATTTCAATTTATTTATAATTTAATTAAATTTAACACAAACTCAGTTTTTTTTTCGCTTTTATTGAAAAATAATTCTGTTTAGATTAGATATATGGTGTGAGGTTCATTAGTCTCAAACGTGTATTACTGAACGAGAAAATTGAAAATAAAAAATGTTGGCACGGCGCCATTACAAGAAAATAAATTCAAATATTTAAGAACGTATTTTTGTCTTCCCCAGGGGAGTTTTGGAAAATACGATTTTTTGATTTTTGAATTGTTTGTCCACATGGCTGGATTCATTGTGGGTTTTGTTTTGCGACTCCCTATGCGCCACATGAGGTATGGTGACAGAAGACAGGCCTACGTCAATAGTTTGGTACAAGTTAATGGTAGCATTTAAAACATTCAGATTGACGGATGGAAAACGCTCTCCATGATTAATTGGTTAATTTATAATTTTACACAACCAAATTCTTGTGCCTAAGGAATGTAATATCGCCGGACTTAAATTTGAGGGCAAAATTGCGACATTATTTTTATTTGATGCGTGGGTCTAGTTAATGTATTTAAAAGAAATCATAAATTATTTCAGCCAGGCATTTTTGTGTATGCAATTTAACATAATTTTCATTTTCCCGGCCTATTTGTTGTTGAGTTTTGTATATTTTTTTTATCTGTACGAAGTCAAAAAACACATGTATTGAAATATTATGAACCAACGCAACTGAGTTGATCGCCCACTTAATAAATGTCACAAGGGAAAATTAATATTTCGTGGGGGGAAGACAATTAAATTTTAATTTTTTAAACAAATAAAAACAGGCGGCTGTAAAATTTGGAAAAAAAATTGGTAGGCATTCGTTTCGTTATTATCATTAAGGAGGATTGTAAAATTCAATAAAACATCGCACCGAGGAACCTAGGCATTAAATTTAAGACGCATAAAGCTGGTTAATTGCACATTTGACAACAGGTACCAACATAATGTTTGTTTAATTGCGAAAAATATTAATCGCGAAATTTTATGTTGGTTGATGGGAAAGTGATTATTTTTTTTTGCAGTTGGTTGTGCCAACTTTCAGGGTCCAACGAATGGGCTGAGAGTAGGAATATCGATATTCAGTGGAGTTGATATGAAGGCAATTTAATCTGTCATTAGCCTAGAACGTAATTTTGATTAGTCAATAAAATACATCCGACGATATCGCTTAGACGATTTTTGTCCAAAATACAGAAGAAAGATCAATATGTCAATAGTCATATACAAATTTCCCAAAGAATAGTTAAAGTTTTTAAAATATCACCGCCGATATCGTTGAAAACATATATTTACCGTTTGTGATTCGAGTCCTGAAAGAAGTCGATTGGAAGTGATAAAAAATGAAACGATTTCGTCTAAGGAATATATTACTTATTTGGTAGAATGGATTCGACGATATCGTCTATTAGCGGAGCCTAACTAAAGGCTAGTGAGTTCGACTACTAAATGAGGGGTCCCAGACCCAGGTTTTGCCCGGAAAAACACAAATTGAATCTGAATTCTTTTTTTCCTGATCCACCTCTCGCGAAAGTCTAAAAAAACATGCGAGTGATGAAAGAACTTCTCAATTAGGTAGCCGTTTGGACTCGGCATACAATTTTAGATCCCTTCCATTCGTCCCAAAAATAAAAAACTCACACATGAAAATGACAAAATCACAGGTCCTTTACAGACCTTTCGCGCCAATTAATATTTTTAAATATATGAAGTAAATACAGCTGGTTTCAAAATGACAACCTACCCGTCTCATGGTGAACGATATTTTGGGGATCTTAGAAAGTCTTTCTACGGTCCAAGGGAGTCCAGTTTAAAAATGTATCAATGAGAATATTGAGATTAAATTTTTTTTTCAACAAATTGGTGAACTTTGCCCACAACTCTAGTAAAAAATTTAAAATTCCCACGTATTTCACACCACCCACTCGACTTTGTGTCATCCCATTCCCCTTTCTACTGGGAACTTAGAAGGATGGTTCTGTTTTCAGTTCCTGTCATAATATTAACCCTGCGTTATGAGTTCTTTCAATCAAATGTCTAAATACAGGAACACACGTCCAATTTGTACACTGCCTACGCATATTTTTAAAAGGTGTTCTCATCATAATTTAGTAAACGAAAAATTATACAAAAATTTCAGTAAAAAGAACATAAACATGAACACATCTTGAATGAAATGCAGTGATTCATGCCATGCAGTGGACGTTCCTGAAATAAAATGTGTAGCAATACATTTTAGAGCAGGTCGTATAGACGATGACCCTGAGCATTAAGAATGTCCTTCAACTTATATTTAAGAGAATAAATCCGACATGACCAAATGATTAATGGTTTTGGTAACTTTGGGTGACTTAATTTTCTTATTTTTATAAACTCACTGGGTGGATATTTTTTTAGCGCGTTTGACTAAATTCTGACCTAATGTTGTATAATTGAATTGAATGGGCATGGTTAGGACAGAACATTTGCGATGCATTTGGGCCTAAAAGTATGTCCTAGTAACTTGATGATGCCGTTCCAATAGTTAAAAGGCGCATAAAAAAAGAGCTGTGAATTTTTGGGAAAGGTGTTCTCTTTTCGACTATCTACGGTACAGTATATTTATTTGATATGAGCGTTTCAAACAATTCTTTGGGCCTTTTTGAGATGGGAAAAAAACATAAAATTTGCGATACTGTAACCGACACCTTTCACTCAACCGATTTCATTTTTTGGCAGGACTGTGGAAAGGAAACAGTCGAAGAATTATACGCGGAACCAAGTATCAGACGTTTTTAGTTCAAAATATTTGGCAAAAGACCCTTAAATAATACGAAGACGACGTCAAAAAGAACTTGAGATTGAGACGGTCATTCATTAATATAAAAGACGGAATTCGATGCAACAGAAGCAGAAAAAGCATTTTTCGTAACACCATAACACAAACGATCGTTGAATTTGTCAAGCCATATTTTTTTAAAGGCAAACTCTTAGAAACATTTAAAAAAAATAGTTAATAAGATATAGGTATATCGCAGTTAAATAAAATATTTTTTAAAGTCACAATAGACCGTATAATTTAAAAAAAAAATTTAATCTGGAAATTTATGAAAATGGATGAAAAATTTATGGCGACTGTACTGTTATCTAAGTACAGTATCTACAGACTATTTGCAGAATAAACTTGAGCCATTTGTGTCACCCTGTGTACCTCAGAAGGCAGTTTCAATTTTCGAGTTGTTTAATTAAAAAAGCATTTAAAATGTTTCCATTCAAAATATTTCAGGTCAAAATAGATTTAGTTTATATCATCTCCATGTGTGGCTTTCTTGATCGCTATTGCAGTCCTCGCCGAGACTCGAACCCGCCCCCGATCGGTTCATAAGCAATGAAACTTGATCACATTAGGTAATTTTGTATGGAAAATTTCGCCAATGTGGCTTCTTAAAATTTTGTATGGAAAATTTCGCCATTGTGACTTCTTAAAATGTACGCTGAGCATTTAAATTTGTCACTTGTACATCGCTACTCACAATAGGAACATTTTTTATATGAATCTGGCCATTGTGACTTATAAAAATTTCGCCATTGTGACTTCTTAAAATGAATGCTGGGAATTTAAAGTTGTCACTTGAACATCGGTACTCACAATAGGAACATTTTTCGTATGAAGCTGGCCATTGTGATCTGGCTAAACATTTAAAAATGATTATTTAGAGTCAAAGGAGGAGTTTTCGACGTAAAGGAAACTTGTTGGTACCAATAATGTCAACAATTTCGGAAAGCACAAAAAAAGTTTCTATGATCCTAAGGAAAACCCAAACCCTACTATGTTGTTAAATATTTCCTGCTAGGAAAAAAAATTAATGTTGTTAAACTGATTAACCAATGAGTGCGAAAACAAGACCAAAAAGCCTTAAAAAAATAAAGGAGCTTAAAACGAGAACTCGAAATTGGCTCAGACTAGTGAAATACAAGGGGCTTTAAAATGGGCTGTTGTAAGTCTACTTTTTATTTAAATTAAATCCAGTGAGATATGCAGCAAAAATAATAGGGCTATTGTGAACTCCTTAAAATAAATTTTGAAACCGTTGTTAGTACGGCACAATGTTTTGGAACCTTCCTCCTAATGAGTTTAGAAAACTGTCCGAAGCAACTGTACAGACATTTAAATATTGCGCTATGAATTATTCAACTTTTCAAACATCATAAAATTTTGATAGCTTACAGCGAGACACGTCTTTGTTCCGATTAACTACAGTAAAGACAGTAGGACGTGAAATTTAACATTCGAATTATACTATCAAGTGTTGTTTGAGCGTTCCGTACCCTCTTTAACCTAACCTTGTTAACCTTGTTTTTTGTTTGCTAATGGATTCAATTTGGGTATAGATTTTGACTTACGGCTGGTTTTTCGGAAACTGTTTGTGTGGTCATGGGAATTTTGGCTGTTGGTATGTTGGATTATTTTAAAAGAATCGACACTCAAAATTACACTATTAACAACAACCGCTCAAAAAGGAGTCTAAAGGTGAACTGGTTATCTATTTAGAAATAATTAGGCCTTCTGTTGTGGTTCTCTCAACAATAATTCAAGGACCTACTCCACTCGAAACCAAACGATCGCAGACATTTTCCTCCTCCACTCGCCGTCGACGACCAAGTCATAAGAAACATTTTGTAAAAATACCTTCTCCGGTAGGACGGTGTAACAAGCCGTCGTATTGAAAACAAATGGATCTGGTTCCTCTGGAATATCATTACCCGCATTATTAGGCAGAAAGTCCGCCACCGCGGACACAATTATATTGCATGTACTCCGACATCTGGTCCCGTACAAAGGTTGCTGCGATTGTTGCTTCTTCTGCTGGCTGTCTCCTGATGGCTGTTGCTTATTTCGTGACGCATTTGACCCGCTGAAGGCCGAATCGCCGCCACCAAAATCAGCCGACGTCGTCGAATTAAAACTCTCCGCATGTTTACCCTTTGTCTGAAAGATATGTACATTTCTATAGATCTACCCAAAAGAAAATATATCCCTTTCAAAATTCAACCTTTGACGGTGTTGACGTTCCAGAGCCGCCGACCAAAGTCTCTCGACTTGAGGGCCGCTTCTCCTCGTCCGGTCCGCCTTCGCCGGAACTCCATCTATATACGATCCTCACCGGATTCGTCGAATTGTTTGTGTTAAACTCTCGAGTGACTGTCTCGCCAGGTCGACCTATTGTCAACTGAGCCCGCACCACCCATTCAGCTGTTAGCTCTGGCAAACTAGGATGTGGCGGTCCTGTGTCATGCTGCTGCTCCTCCTTCTGCTGCGGATGCTGTGATGACGACTGACTTTTATCAGTCATTTTTGTGCGTAAATGTGTTTCGTTTCGTGTGCGGCATAAATAATCTCATTTAATTTTGAACTTTTTTCGTCTTCGGCCCAAAATGACGTCGTTGCACATCACGTGATGTAGAGCACAAGCAAAAAAAATTATAATAGGTACACAAAAAGTTCCTCCTTTTCAATTAAAAAAACAAAACGAAAAAAAATACAATTCTTTTTGAAAAGTCCACCCACGGACGTGGCACCACCGCAACGCCGGATCTATAGGATTTACACTAATTTCATCGGACTACAGAAAACGCAGGCATAATTTATTGATATGCCGAAAATGTGTTCACATCTGTGGCTATATAGCTGTCGGTATGTGAGGGGATTTATTTACGTCACACAAAAGATTATTAGGTGGTGGTCAGAGAGTCTTTGCATCTACGTGTGGGCTTTGCCCTCATTTTATCTGTATCGTACAAAACACAACTCTTTCAACACTAGAAAAATATTTGTGCACTGTTCATCGCGATCGGAAACACCTGAGAAGGAGGACGATTTACCTCAGAGTTGTATCTGATTTTTTTTTTTACATTATTTTTGAATTACAAATGAAAAAAAGTTCGCGATACACGTTGAATGTTTGTTGCACGCAGAGAGTTCTTCCTTTGAGAATCTATTTTTATGTTCGAAATAGAAATCAAAAGAATCGTTGTATTCGCAGTGAAGAGTTTTTTTTTCTATTTTGGGTTTTGGTCATTCAGGGAATTAAAAAAAACACACAGTGACAGCTTATAGCGTTTTACGTAGCAAATATTTAATTAAACAAGAAAAAAATATTTTCCAATGTCGGTGTTCGAAGTTACGCAATTTAGCGAAAGGAATGATTTATATTTCGAAAATTAAAAACAAAATCAAAAATGTCCACACGGTTCTTAAGAATGAAATAAATATTTTTCAACACACTAAAATTCTGACCCCTTGCACACGAGCGTTAAAATATGGCCACTGAATTTTTTTTAAACTAAAAGATATATATTTTTTTATTTTTCGAAAACACACCACAACACGACACCCAAGTACAGCGAAGACAACTGACTGATCGTTAGAATGTTTCGTCGGTTTTTTTCTCCTTTTTAACTTTTAGAGGAAAATTGTATTTTTCCTTGAGCGGACGATCATTTGAGGGAAATTGGAAAATATGAGTGGAAATGTTCGAAAGAGAAACGAAATGGTTCTCTTTTGGTATTCTCTTTGGGAATGATTTCAAATTCGGAGCAGGAGAATGGGAAATTTGTTGCCCATTGTAAACAATAGTCATGGAAAACATAGGAACATTTTCGAGAGAGTTTTCGAAATACATTTTTGTTCCGTGGGGATTTCTTTTTTGTGGCAAATTTGAAAGCTTTCAATACTAACAAATCTTTTTTTGAAAAAAAAAATGATTTAGCAGCTCGAGTAAATATTTATAGAGCAACAAAATAGCGCGTTTCTTTGAAGAAACAATGAAATATTGACGATTTTGATGAATTGTCGACGGACTGGGTTTTTGACTTATTGTTTTCAGTTTCAGATAGATCCTTGGAAATGTTTCATTTTCAAGGGAGAGTGTGGGAGGAAAGATGGCGATTTTTAGGGGCGAATATGATCGGTATTGCGCACACTAAAATTTGGCAGAATTTCAAATGCAATACCATAAGTAACAAAAACAAAATAGTTTGATTCACGCGATACCCAGTTGACCTACGCTACAAAGTTCAAATAGTTGATTGACCGTAAAGCAAAATGTTTGTGCTAACGATCAGCAAAACAATCGAAACTGTTTCTTTTTTCAAAATCGACCGACAACTGAAAGGACTCGAAAGATCTTTTGCTGTCAATGAAAACGATCTTTTTTCGATTAAGTTGAAAGATCGCTTGAAAAGTTGTGTTGAATTCTCAATTAAATAGCCGGTTTTTGAAATTAGAAAATATGGTAGCATTTTAGTTCTAAAGCAGGTCCCAGTAAGAACATGAACCAAGGAGGTACACTCGAGGATCGTATACGAAAAAATGTTCATCGGTCTTTCTTTCAGTCCTGATATTTTTAATGAAGAAGCTTTAGAAGCTATCCGACATAGTGTCAATAAAGATCCGTTTGGTTTTTTACTGTAAACGTGTTCCTTAACTGGGCGTTTCCAGGTCACCGATCACGTATGACATGATCGTCTAAGCGAAATCGTTTTTGAAATATTTATGACCATAAAAAGTTATTATCTTGACGAATTTGTCAGCTTTTATTATCTAAATTTGTGGAAAAATGAATTGGATGAAGCTCTCAAGCGCGTAATAACGAATGCAGTTAAAGCTATCGGGAAGAACTGGGGTTTACAAACAAACGTCCCCTTTCTCTGTGGGAGTTAGCCCCTGATCTAGAGCTAGGGCATAAATGGAACCAATTTCACTTCTTCAAAATGGACAGAAATACAAAATTTCTTATGAAAATAAACGTTTGAGTCTTATTACAGAATGAAAGTTAAGCTAGACCCTTTCGTGAAATAAAAAAGTCAAAAAGGGATTTGCAGTTTGATGTTTGATCTGTCTTGATATTTTCAATCATTGGGAGCTTATGCCACGACTCCGACACTTTTTATGCCTTACAAACAGAATCATATTTCACCAGTAGGTATTGGCATCTTAGGTAGATATACCTACCCTTTGTCAGAGGTGGCTTAATGACGGTGGAGAAAACCGGAGCAGGAGTCTTGTCAGAAATCTTTCTAAGCCATGATCTTCGCGCTTATTTTGTGGTCAGTTAGAAGAAATACATAAAGCGATATATACGAAATGTGAGTTCCAGGACATGATGGAGTGAAAGACAAAATCATAGATATGGCATTATAGTTGAGGTTTGGTACCACACTTAACTACAGCCTGGCATAAATAAAATGTGTGTAACGTAATATTATTATTTATTACAAGTATTAAAAATATAGAATATAATAAAGTAAAGCGCTAGCTGCTATGGCTATTATGGAAAAAAAATCTATTATTTTATTTCTGTTGTATTAGATTCTTAAAGGTATGTCGTTTGACAGCTGGTCCATTTGCACGATCTTTCTTTTATGATATGTCAAGTATTTGATTCGGACAATATGTTCCGGAATTTTTTTAAAAGTTTATTTGAAATTTTTGTTCAGGTTTCATCTTGAAACCATGGGAGCTATAATGTTGTAAAATTTTGCACGAAAACTGATGTGAATTGTTTAAAGAATTCATACGCAAATGTGGCGTGGAGCCTCAAATACAACAAAATCTTTGAAAATACTTGATTTTGACATTTAAAACAGCTTTTGCCTTAAAATTTGGTAACTGGATAAGCATACCTATGAGAAAATTTGGGCAGTAACAAAGGGGCGTGGTTCAACCAATAAAACAAATCAAGTTAATATTTTTCATTGGAGTTAGTGTTGTAAGATTTGAAACATTGATTTGTTCTGAAAAAAACACTTTACAAATTGTGGGCGGGATTTATTATAGGGCGTGGCGACCTTTTAAAGGGAAAAACTATTTAACGAAAATAGCAGGGCCATCGTTTTGGCAAACTGGCAAATCATCCAGAAAAGCCGCTGCGCTTACAAAAGTCTGAAAAAGAGGAGCAACGGAAGCAAAGCTAGAACATATTCAAATACGCTCTTTTTAGACGAACACTGAACGCGAACGTTGGATTAAATCTGACTTAATACTTTTGACATACACATACATAGACAGAAGAACCTTATATTTATACCGACATACTGGAATGAAGCAATATTGAAGCGGCCCTATATTTAAATTTAAATTGTCCACTAAATCAAAAAAAAAAAAGACATTCGAAAAATAATTTGTATATTTGGCGAAAGTAAGTTCTCAGTTTTTTTTTTGGGTCATGTCCTTGTGAACTCAAATATTATTTATTAATCCAGACAAATGTTTACGTAACGTATTTTGGGACACACAACATTTTTAAAAGCAACTTTGACTGAAAGTAAATCCTGTCAATTGCGCGCAAAAATTATAATTTAGAAAAGAAGTGTAAAGGATGTTTTTTTTTAGAGGTATAGAATTTTAAAATGGAATAAAACAAAGATTAAAATTGACATGAAATTAACTTTAACCGAAAGATCATCTTTTGGTATCTATTTAAATATGATTTCTGGCATATAAACGCCACAGCTGGCTCGGACGTAGTCTAATCTGGATGTCCAATTTTTGCTGACTTTTTCCAACATTTGTGGCCGTATATCGGCAATAACGAATATTGTCCTCCAAGTGATCAATCGTTTCGGTCTAATTGGCGTAGACTAGCGACTTCACATATCCAATTCAACTCTGAAATGGGTGGTGGCTTAATCGGGTATCACTTACGGAAGATGGGCCTTAGAGGAGATGTTACCTGTAAACTATGCCTGAAAGAATCTGAGACAGCAGCGCATTTACTGTGCCAATGTCCGGCATTGGCTGGCAGAAGAATTAGGAACTTGGAACATCATTGGGTCGAGACCCAGTCGATAAAAGGTACCTCCCATAAACAGATGCTAACGTTAACACTAGGAATCGAGCCAAGGGAAGAACTCTGGAGAAGTGCAGAGATTCGGGTCTTCCTCTACAGTAGCAATGACTTCTTCTTGTGTAGAGTAAACGTGGTGCGAAAACGTTCCATAGTTAATCGAATTAGTTGCTCTGATGGACGATGTGCGATACGTATTTTGAACAGAACCATGATTTTCAAAACAAATTTGGACAATTTGGAAACGTTGTTCAGGCGTCAGTCTACATTTGCCTCTATTTTATGTAAATTAATACAAAATTTGTAGCTGCAATATTTATTTTGAAGTTTGTAAATTGTAAAATGAGGATAATAAAATAAATAAATAAACAAATAAACTTAAAATAAATTACCTGACAGCTGATAAAATGGCCGCCAGTCAAAAAAGTGTCGCCAACTTAAACTTCTATACCGCTAAAAAGACACCCTTTACAAGATTTATTATTATGTGATTTGGCCTGAGCACGCGGACAGATGGGCAAAACTTCAACGCACAATTTTTGGAGTCAAATTAATTAAACAAACATCCTGAAAATGTATTTTTGACCGACAAGAAGACATTTCTCTTCGCCTAAAAATGAATATCAAAAAAGCAACACAGCGGATTGCATGTGACACCATGACCTTGACAATGAATGGTTCCATTTAAGGACATTCAATGCACCCCCTCTTGTTCATCCCTTATGAAGCAAAAATGAAAAATATTTCACTCTATCGATTTCCCTCTGCCGTATCAACATTCTAGAACATTACTCTAACCGACATAATAAATTGAAATAAAATCGAGTTCCCCTACATTCTCCAACAAAAGAACTTAACTTATCCAACAAAAGAAAACGGAAAATTGCATGTATTTCCAATTTTTCCTCAAACTAAATGAACTGAAACGCGAAATTTAAATTTTAAATATTGACGAGACATTGCGGTGCGACAAAAATTCTCGCCTCTCTTTCTCTCTACCCCGCCATTAAATTTATTGCGGGCACTTTATTTCACTTTTCATTCTTTATGTATCGCGATATAGGAAAATAGGTCACAGTGCGACATTTGTTTTTTTTTTATGTTGTTGTTGTATACGCAGCGCATCTCCCCTGCTGTCATAATAATCGGTGGAAATTAATTCATTGAAGTAAAATTCCTTTCCACCAACTAGCGTGTGGATACATATAGACATACCTGCAGTCAGTTATACGCGTTGAATCACCGCTATAATATATAAATATTTGCGGATATTTCATATATACGACAATTAAAAAGCACACAGATTTGCGGGACGCAGTCAGTGGCAGCACCTGGCAGTCGTTTGGCTTCGTTGAAATTAATTAATTTCTCTGAATTTTAATTTTACCACACCAAGAATAGGTGTGTGTGTGTATAGTTATGCTGCCAGAATGAAATCACATCACAGTCTCCCGTAGGGTGTGAAGGGATGATGCTATTTCCGAGGTGGAACGTTTTTATCGCGCGTGCAATTGAGGTTAAGAGGGATACTTATTTTTGGGATTTTTATTTTCCTTCTTTAACTGAGTCACAGTTGATAGTTCCATGATTTAATTGAGACACAAGCATAGCTGATCTTGGCACAGTTTATGCGGACAATCTGCGCGATGATAATTGGATTGATAATTTAATTGATGGTGATTTGATTACTAACAAAGTCCACATGGGGGTATATGTAAATTGGTCATGGCTTTATGATGATACATCCAAGAACACACACAATATAATTAAAGAGAGTAGGGGCAAATACATAAATTTTGAAAAGACTCACCTCTTGCAGAGCTTTTTTATCGGGAACCTTATTGCTCTGTAAGGTTCGTATCACATTTTTCGCTCCATCAACAACGGCCGCCTCGATACGCAATCGATGTCGCAGCTCCTCGATGCGCTCCTCAAGCGATGTCTCCAAGCGTTGTGGTCGCCCATCGCCGGTGCCACCGCCAAGTCCTCCGCCACTGCCATTTTCATCGCCAGCTGCCTTTATCTTATGCATGTGATCCTTGTTCTGTTTGACTTTTAAAATTCGCAACCGAAGAAATTCGATTTTCGCCTTCGAATCGGCGAGCATCTGTTGCGCCTCCGCTAGCAGTTTCTTGTCGCGACCATGGTGGCCACTCGATATCGATTGGATCATATTCTCGGCACCGTTCTTAACCTTCATCTCGATGTTGAGCTGCTTCTCCAGCGACATGAGCATTTTATCATTTGCTGTCAGTTCGGCATTACCACCGCCACTCGATGGCGATAGAGAGGAGAAAATATCTGTGCAGAAAAAAGAAGAAGAGGAAAAATGTTCATTATTCATGTGAGTGTATGCGAGTGACAGCATTGTAATGGGTTCTTAGCGCATGTACTACACGCAATAGTCGGCATCGGCATAATTCAAAAGATACATCACCCAGAGTCCCATAATAGATAGTTCTTTACCATCATTTTTTGTTTTGTTGTTGTTGGTCTTGTATATGCCTTCGTAATGATGACATGACGGTGCAATGCAAAAGAACGCCCGGCAATCGAATGCAATGCAAATTCCCAACTGGAATACCTACACTCTCTATGTGAGGCAGGCGAATAGAATAAGAGACCCACGGGATTCTAAAGTGGATATTATGCGATTGAAAAGGTATACACAAGATGAATGGGAGGATATATAGCCGCCAGAGATTGAGCTGAGAAAATCGACATATGAAAGGAATTTTCGAATACAAGTCATTATTTATCGTGTGTTTTTTTTTCGGGGCAAAGAATTTTGCATAGGAAATGGCTGCAGATTGAACGATAGTGGTAATAGATACAAAATGGAATTTGTAGTTCTTAGTAGTTGTCTATATTGTACTGAGGTGGGGATTATAGAAGTTGGTACAGGAAATCGCTCAAAAACCAAAAAGTTATAGAAGAGTAGCTTTTGTCCCTGCTGGGGATGAACGTTTCTACACCCCCGGGTACTGCAAACAAAACATCGATCCCATACACTGACAAAAAAGTATGTCTTAATATCATTTACGATATTTTCATCAATATGATGAACAAAATCATGAACATTTTTTGATAATTTATGAACCGTTGTTCTATAATGATGAAAGTGGATTCACATTTTTTGGCAGGATTCTTAAAAGATTTTTTGATATTTTATTATCAACTAGGTTCATCAATTCATCAAAAAGTTTCATAAATATGATGAAAATCCTATATTTTGAAAAATTTAGCAATTTTTTTCATCCAGTTAATGATTAATTCTTCTTAGTGACGAAGGGAATCATCATATTCAAGTACGATTTGCTAGATTTGAATTCATATTGATGATCGTGTTCATCATAATGATGATGGCGTTCTTAAAAAACCAGGCTTTAATTTGTATTAAGAGGAATATGAGTTGCTGTATGTGTTCATCTTATAGATGATGGAAAAAATTAAAATCACTGTTAGATATATTCATCGAATTAATGAATGGAATCATTATATTGATGAATTTCTTTCATCGTTTTTTTTTTTCAACTTGATGTACCTACAGATTGTTAATATGATGTTAGCTGTAGGTGTACAGTACACACATGAAGTTGGTACAGTATTTATACTAGGCACAGGATAAATATATGACATTAATAATCAAGTATAAAGTATATATCTATACAGGGAGCCATAAAAAAAATCGTAAATGATTTAATGATGAATAACGAATACATATACATATTTTTATGTGTTTATCTTTTTACCTAAAAGTATAAACATTGCATCGAAAATTGCTCGAGTTGAATAAACTTTCTTTTTTTTCACTACGTTCGATGCGTTGCTTTCCGGTTTTTCACGATTGCAGTAGAAGAAACATAAAAATGCTTTCTGATTTTGTTAACTAAACTTTAGGAGATTAAGTATTTAATGATATGCTGGAAATATGATGAACTTTCTACACCGATTTGTTACACAGAATTTTCTTTTGGCAAACAAATTTTAAAATTATTTATTATTTAACCCAAATTTTGTTAGGAACATGTTTTTAAGCTTTAAAACTATTTAAATAAACTGATCAATTAGATTTTATTATGGCTTAATAATAACAAACGCAAAAACACATTTCCTACTTAACAAAAAATGCACATAGCAGACAAATGGCAATTTTCGATTGGACTATCGACTATCACTACAAAACTGTAGAATAAAAAGGGCTGGACCACGCATCACGCAAAAACGACTGGACGGATTTTGATGAAACTTGGCATAGTGAGACCCGCCGATACCGGTGCACAAGCAAGTCGTTTTTTAGACTTAACTTAGGCAGGATTTTGATCTCATGAGAAAATCGAATCAGACCACCACTGTCGGGTTTTTTTTCGTCTCTCTACCACTATAAAATTTACCCAGAGAGACTCTCTGGATTTATCCAGAGTTCTTCCGCCTATGTTCTGGGTCTGGACTTAGTATACTTTTTATCCCGGAATATAACGTTGTTCTTACAAAATAGTCAAAAAACTGTACATCTGTAAGGAAAATTCTAATTATACAGACCTAGCTCGGTAATGGCTTATCCTGAAGCTGAGCAATGTTCAAAACAATTATTCAAAACATCGCCCACAATTTTCTTTCAATGGATACCACTGTCAGTAGTCATGCAGCAGTCGTCTCTTTTCAGCGCACACATTCAGGTTGGACACAATTTCACAATTTGTAAATGGGCTGGTGGGATTCGTGTGTCAAGTTTAATTAATTTTGCATTTAAAGTGGGTTTTGGGTAAGAGAGGGAGTTAACAGAACTTTGCGTAAATCTTTTTTGTGTAGACTTTTTAGTAGGAATTAAAATTAGTGTCAGTGTTCGAACATAATATGTAGTGGTTTTTGAAAGCGTTCGAAAATTTTTGTCATTACCTTTGAATGATAGAAAGCTGTTCGATGTGGTCCGATGAAAATTCTTTTGGCAGGCGGATGAAGCAAGGCGAGCACTAGTCAATTATATAATTACACAATTGATATTTGAAGCTTATTATATTTGTTCTTTTAATACATATGTGAACTAGATAAATAGACAAGGTGATGCTTTTAATTTAGTTTAATAGCCATTAACTTTGAAATAAAATTTTCCATTTTAAGTTCTCAATATTTCTTAAGCGCGTCAGTTTTTGCCACTACATAAAACTTATTGATATTCGTGGTTAAACTGATTTTTGTTTGAATATTTTGCATTCGGGTACGAAGATATTGAATTCTTAAACTCACATAATATGACCTGCATTACCATTGTACGTCTAGGTATTTGAGAGTCCTCATGAAAGGGGAGATGCTTTTTATAATGGTGTCAATGTTTTTATTTAAAATTTGACAGCTCACTAACAACGGAAAAATTCGATCATATTCATATTCATGGAAGTGATGAAAACTATTTTTCATTATAGATGAATGCAATCGTCAATATGACGAAACTGTGAATTATATTAACAAATGGATTCACTAATTTTATGAAAATCATTCATAAATACATATATGAAAAAAGTGTGCATCATATTAATGAATAAATTTGTCAATATGATGAATACAGTCATTATAATTAATGGAACTAGAGGGGAATTTCGGTTCATTATATTGATGACATTTTCAGAAATATTGATGAAGAATGTTCATTATATTGGTAAAGTCCGTTTCATCAGGTCAATGAAAAGCTTCACTGGACTAAAATTGATTAATTTAGCATTATATTGATGAACTTTTTCAGGGCAATGTTGAACCTTTTTGGTTCACCTTACGATGAATAGGCAGAAAGTTACAATCACACAGGTACTCACTTTCGAGCAGCTCCTTCGGTGGTTTTGACGTTAGATTCATGGCCTTATATTCAGTGCCAGGAAGTGCTTTCGGGTGGGCGTTGATAAGATGGTTAGACCAAGTTGGTATCGATATCCATTGCACAATGTCCTTTATTGGCCATGGAAACATTCTGGGTTTTAGTCTTAATTCAGTAGAACTACCCCTACAGACACTCCAGGGACTGCGTGCGGTATGGATAACATCCCGCAGTCGATAAGAGTCCCCTTGAGTTCAATTCTCCCAAACTTCCTGCGCTCAAAAATTAAGTAATTACATCTCAAGAGGCAGCCAATTGTGTACGTATACGACCACTTAGATTATGAGCGCACCTTTAGCCGACAACCTGCCCCTATCATTGACCCGAAACAATCACAGAGTGCGCGCTCCCCACGGTATGCACCAAACACGAAACACACAGACTCAGAGTATGTAAATGGCTTTTAGCTGTGGCAGTAGATTTAACAGCTCACTCTCCAAAAACAAAACGAAAAATTCTATCTCTCTCCCCCTATCTCTCTTCCTTAGAATAATTTACATTTTCCTATGGAACACTTGAACGTTGAACGTTGAGCGTGTTACTGTCGAACGTGTAGATTTTGTTTGTTCGAGGTGCACGTCTTGTTTGTGGGCTGTCCACTCCACACACAAGACCACATAACCTCAACTTGAAGATGACAATAACAAGTTTTTAGCACAGTGAATGAGCAGAGGGGCGACACAGACTATATGCCACTGTTACCGCGCTGCCAAGTAAGGCCTTCGCCCGTGTAGACAGCCAGTCTGACGTGCAACGGTCCAAAACTCAATGAAAATGGGCCCCACAAAGCTGCACGTTAGTTGACATTTCAATAACACCAACCAGAGAGAGAGATACTACACAATATTATGTGAATGCACCTCGCGTCGTCGACGTCGTCGTCGTTGTCGTGTCATGGCGAAATAGTTTTAAGCGCGATTTAGGAATGCCACGGATTCATTGCAGTCGGTCGCCATACGGATGGGATGCAGCGAGTAGGAGTACACAAAACAGAGTGCACCTATAGAAGAGTTGTCGTTTTGGAGGTTGGTTGCCTTGCAGGTGAACCTGCACTGTTGTGTCGTGACAGTTGGAATTTCATAGTTCTGGGATAAGGTATCTGTATGGTGGCGGTAAAGGAGCGGTTCAAATTGTCACATGTACTTGTATGAACAATGCATGTAATTAGTTAAACGGCGACGAATAATGGAGGATAATGGACTTAATGAGCTCTCGGTGTATTACGGTTGTGCGAATTAATTTGTTGGTATTGGAATCTGAAGTCGTCGATATGGTATGACAGATTGATGTTGTCTTTTGACGTATGAAAACATCTGTAGAACGGATCACCAAGCCAAGGTCAGATTTTTGAGGTACGGTTTGGAACAATCAGAGGACTTGGACTCTTTCTTGGTTTTAAAAGGGATACCCTAGTTCTGTATCAAACGACTGGGTAGCACAAACTTAATCAGGTTTTTGTTTTTGTCGTACCGATTACGGCGTCATTTCTTTTTTCTTTTTTTTTATAATATATGGAACACATGGAAGGTGGATTTCCTCAGATGAATTCCCACCTGCATTGTGTTTTCCAAACTTCTTTAATCACTCGTCAACAAGGGTGTCAAGGTGGACGCCTACGTATAATCTGAGGAAAATACCTTTCCACCATTATTAAAGTTATGGAGAAAAGAACCTTGTCGAAAAGATATAAGATAACACAATGGGAGCCCCCCATTAAGGCATACGCCTTAATCTCTCATATAAAGCCAAATTAAACCGGAAATGGAATACGAAGGAAAGAATGAAACTTTCAACGCCTACACACCGAAGTGGGGTCTACAAGCAAACATAGCGCGCTGGAATTCAGACCTATGGCTCGGTCTTTTTGTTGGTAAGCTGTTAACACTAAATCCTACCTCAAGATATTGAACAAGGTCTAGAGGTTTAGGAAACGATCTAGAAACGCTGCTGGACCTACAATCCATCGAGCTTAATACTGAGAACGTGGCAGCCAAAGGCACTCTCAGACTAAGAGAGAAAGCCGGAATTGTTCGGTCACTGGCGCATGCTTATGCCACCTATGCACTAAAAGAAACCAGAGTAAGATTTTGACAAAAAAATGTAAAGTCTGTATACGAGACAGGCAGGTCTGGCTCTGCCCAATTAGTGTCGGACTCAAGGACAGAGAATGAAACGGGACCAAAAGTATCAGCAAGTCATATCGACAGGCAAATAACTGCACCGTTTTCCAGAGATCTACGCGGTTAAGAAAGCGTCTCAAACTGTCTTAACGAGGAAACTACCAGCAATGAAAGTCACCTTCCCCTCCGCTAGGACAGCCAAGTCGCACTAAGGCGATCAACTCCAACCTGGTAAGCTTAAAATCTTTAAGTTAGTGCCGTTCGGCATTAAGAGCGTAGACCATCACTCAATACTGCTATGCTGGGTTCCTGGACATGATGGTGTGGAAGGGAACGAGGCAGCAGATAAACTTTCCTTAAAATCGACATGGCACTAGCTGACAGACAAATGCTGCCAGTTTTCAAGAAACGATAAAATAACAGTTACGGTTGCATCACAACTCGCTGTTTGTGGCTCACAATTGACACTAAAAAGTCAAAGATCCTAACATCGCATGATGGAAACCAAATCCGAATTCTCATCATTGGAAACATGGCCATAATGATGGGCATCTTTATATTGAAATGTTTTGTTCAAAAACTATGTACTATTAATTAACTATTTATATTAAAATTTAGTATAATCTATTGTTGAGGAGATTATAATTACTTGGTTTTTAGAGCTTTGTCCAAATTGAAAATGGGGTTTTTGAGATATGAGGAGTTTTTAAAAGCAGCGTTTTCGGTGATTCCAATGGAAAATGAAGGACGCAATAATTTCGAAAACATCAATTTTACTTCCAGTATGCAGTTTGGTTGAAATCGTTGTAGCCGTTTTTATGAAGGTAAACTATAGAAAACCAAATTTTCAAAATATCACATTTTTCAGAAATTAATTTTACGATGCTTTAGAGAAAAACTGAAATACCTATCAAGTTAGGAATGACCCTTAAACCTTAGGACCAAATTTTGTTGTTGAAATCGTATTTACCGTTTTCGAGATACATAAGTCCAATTTTCAAAAGTACTGTTATTAGATTTTTTAGCAAAAAAAAAACTTAGTATGCAGCGACCTTAACCTCACTTATTCAATCTCAAATTTAAATTTTAGTTCAAATCGTTCGAGCTGTTTTTGAAACAAAAGATCAAACTTGCGTAAAACCATTGCATGTAAAGTCCCGTTAAGTGTCACAAAAAAGTGACCCCAAACTGTAAGCCCAAAAAATTGTCATCCTAAGTTAGAAACAAATTTGTCCAGCCCCAGGAGTAGACGGACAGAACTACGAGACACATTTTTTTTTGAGTTTTTCTATCCTCGTAATGTCAAAATTTTGTACGAATACAATATATTTAAGAACGCATTGCATATTTATAGGTTTTGACCTATCGAATTTTTAACCTTTACCTAAAATGCGATCGAATTTTGGCCATGAGTTCGAAAACCACAGTCTGTGGACAGATACCTTTCCGGTCCTTTTTTTTGGGAAAGACTTTCGTTATGGAAAGAATCCTGGTTTAACAAGCTCACAAATTGTTATGATAGGCATGAAAGTGATAGCTATGAAAGCCAAGCCTTAACAGACAGACCTTAAGCAGATGTATAACCCGCGGATTTAGATCAAAATAGGTTTACATTTGAGGCAATTTTCTACAAAAAATTTTTAGGACCTGACATGAATTAAAAACTACAAAGACTGGACGTGAAGTTGCCTAAATACTAGAGAAGGTAGACAACGGAGGGGGCCTACTATAAAAGAAAGAGTGCAGAGTTGACCCCATTAATTTTTTAATTGGTTTACCTATGCTTCATACAGATGCGTGCTGATTGTCCAAAAAAAATGTTAAAATATCAATACAGAGGGCGAACTAGGAGAAAAAAAACGTTCGGAATGTCAGGAAATTAAAGAACCTCTAATAAGTTGTGACGCAATTTCAAAACAGTGAACCGCAGCTAAGCTACTTAATAAAGGAACAATCTTAAGGTCAACAAATTGTTTATTTTTTCCTCAAGTCTGACCTCCGGCGTCGGCGTCGAATATCCTCGCAATTCTATTGATCTCGTAAATACGTTTGGCTTAAAAATGTCCCTCTTTACAACCACACATTTGCCACAAATGCTAGGTGCCCCTTCAAACGCGACACTATTCTATTTTCATCAAATCTATTTATCACTGTATGCGAATTTTATTAAATATATCCGAGCTGCTATACTCCATTTATGAATGGCCTTTCCCTCACCCACTCGACCCCATTCCCGATATTAAAAGATAACCCATAGATACATCTAAAAATAGCGACAAGTGTACAAGTTCCCAGTCAAAGCAGGCAATAACCCATGGGACATCCGTCAATTCTAATGAAATTCATTCATCTATACCAAGAGTGGATGGCTGGCTGGCTGGCTCTTTCTCTCCGCACTCGAATAATTCAAATAATCAAATCAGTTGTTATGGAAACGCGATAAGAGCCATTGTGCGGCAATTTCCCATTGCATTCTCAACGTGGCCGTATCTGACAAGCATATCAGCTTCAAGTTGACACACACCCATCTTTATTGAATGAAAACCTATAGCCCGGTAGTCTGTTCGTACAGAGGAGTCGCGGAGTTGTCACAAAAGATACGAAATGTCATCATAAGTCGTCTTCGTCGATGTCATAGCCTGTGGCAGTTGCGGCGAAACAACAAGAGCAATACTGTTGTCTGTTATACTGTATGGTGTGTGTTTGGCGTGACTTTGCAACTGACTTACGTCGACGTGATGACTGCGCGCGTTTGACACTCATCGAGTTGGAGTAAGGCATTCGCCGTGGTGGGGCACAGCGGTTGCGAGGAACCACAGGATATGATTATTGTGCTGATATAAAAGAAAGTCATTGTGTTGGGGGCGAGCAATTGAATTTCTAATTTTGTTGGTGTTTGTGTGTTTGCTCCAGAGCCACTGGCAGATCTGTCTGTCGCTGCCGGCTGATGGTGGTGGAGCGCGCAGTGAAATGGCTTAATTGCGAATGCGGTTTTGACTGCACTTTCTTCTTGCAGACCGACGACACGACTGCTGATAGAAATTAAATGGGTGGTCATTAACATTATTTTGTTTGTTATTGTTATGCTTGAGTTGGTCGGGTGTTTTACCTTTTATTTTTATTTTGCTGAAACTCCAGTGTGGTATACAAGTCAACCGGAACCCTGAGGGAAAGGTTAATTGGAGTCGTTCGGAAGAGTTATCTGTTTTTAATTAAGCAGCTGATTGGGATTATAGTGCTGGCGTGTAATTGCCGGGCTATTGTTTAGACGGAGTTTGCATTTACTTGCAGTAATTGTGGAGGAGGCACAGCAAATTTATGTGACTCTAGAGGGTAGGCGTTCATTTGTGTACTGGGACGAGAAAGCGTTATGGTTTATGGTGACTATAGGAGGAGAATGCATTCGAAGTATCTGCTACATCGAGAGGGTCTTCTAGCTTTCGTCTTAGAAGGGGGATTAGACAGTTCGTCAGAAAGAGTGATCTCTCGCAAAGTTGAAGGTTCGAATTCAATTCGAACTACGGTATATTCCGATATTGAACACTCTCATCTATCATTTAGTACTCGTCGCATTCACTGATAGATGAAAAAGTCCCCATTTATAATTTTATACGTAAATCGTATGACTCAGTAAGTTCTACGGGAAGTACTAAAGATACGTCGAACTAAACGTACAAGCAAAACCCCTGCTGACGGCTGCTGTGAATCAACAAATCCAATGTACATTATCTATGGACAACTCATCCACGGTTAATCCCTGACTGGATGAGTCGCTTTTGAGAAACTTAGGTGATACATTTAGGAGCTTCATTGAGCGCATTTTTTTGAAAGCAGAAGCACATGAAACTGCCTGTCAATCCGCGTACATATCTTCCTTCTTTTCTATGTACAGTTCATCCACAGTCCAAGACGGACTTTGTGACTCGCTTTGTAAAAACGAGAGTATTACATATTTCGTCAAACGCTCATAAAACAGATGTTCAATCCGTCTACACCTCTTTTTGCCTTCGGACAACTCATCCACAGTCCTTTCCTGACTGGATGAGTCGCTTTGTAGACACAAGAGCCTTCAATTTTCAGGTCTTCATAGAGCATATTTTCGTTAAAAGCAAGCTGGTCAATTCGATACACTTCTTTTTATCTATGGACAACTCATCCACAGTCCTTCCCGGACTGGGTAACTTGCATCCAGTACTACATCATGGGGCTTCATTGCGCGCTCTTTTGTTAAAAGCCAAAGCGCTTGAAAGTGCTGGTCAATCCGCCTAAACTTGGTTTTATCTATGGAAAGTTTATCCACATCTTAAGGTTTTTTTCCACTGCGCCACCTCTCGCGAACGTCTGACAAACATCCGGGAGTAAAACTGTCATGACAGAGCTTCTCAATTAGCCGTTTGGACTCGGAGTAAAATTGTAGATCCCTTCCATTCGTCCCAAAAATTGAAAACCCACACAAAACGAATGGTTGTGTGAGAAGTTAGGCCTTGGGTCCCACAGACCTGTAGCGCCAAAATATTTATTGATTTAGTTCATCCACAGTCTAAGGCACAAGAGTTTTACATACATATTTCATTAAACGTAACAACGTAAACCTGTTGTTCAATCTGCTTACACCTCTTTTTATACATGGACAACTCATCCACAGTCGTTCCAAGACTGAATGGCTCGCTTTGTAGACATGGGAGTACTTCATTCTGAGGTCTTCATAAAGCACATTTTCGTTAAATTCAGATGAGAATAAAACAGCTGGACAACCCATCAACACTTCGGATCTATGGACAACTTATCCACAGTGATAATGTGAAGTGTGCAAACAATTATTGTTAAAAGTTGTCTCATATCATAATATAGATGGCTGGTTAAAGTTCGACGACCCCAAGTCAAGGCACACATTTTTCCCTGTAGGTTCGCGTGGACCTGGGTCAAAGCACAAATATTGATATTTTTTTTTTCTCAGCATCGACAACAAAAACCCCACAAGTTCGTAGCTCAATTTTCTACATCTCGTTAATTTCCCTTGCGAAATCATCCTTCACAGAAACCGCCAGCATGTTTATTTTTAAAAATAAATCTCTGCTCATCCATCGGCACATGCTGAACACATGAATCGATTATAATTCATCGATTGACAGACACTGTAACTTCATCGCGAACAAAAATAGTCAAAGTCCAATAGATGAGCAATAAGCATACGAGGAGGGATTTACATATATTTAACTCCTTCCATCTTAACCCATGTCAAACAGCACATAACCTACAAATTAGTACCTATTACGAATGCTGGCCATTAATCATGATTTAGTGTGCGCAGTGTCAGATTGTGCGTTGCTGGAATGTTTTGTTCTTACATTTTGTTTTCTGTTGCCAATTATATGCGTTGTCAATCGATGAGAGAGATTACAATGGAGCATTGGGCCATGTGTTGAAATTCAAATTGAAAGTCAAAATCGGGGAAAAAAAATTTAAACTCACTCGATGTTTCATCGTCATCGCGTGAATTATGAGGTCATTGTGTGGATATGGGTTAAATGCCAGACGAGCAATAATTTCATCGTCTGATGTGTGTTGAATTCAAATTGTAGCCAGGCGCAAGGGACAGTCCATATATGTGGCCCGTGGTCTATGTCTGTCGTCATTCTGTCTCGCGGTTAGGGGAATCCAATTGAATGAATTTTCGCTTTGAAATCTCACATATGTGCGCGATTTTTCTGTATATTAATCAAAACATGGGAGCACTTAATTAAATTGTTTTTATTCGAGAGGCGGAGATTGTGAGGTGAATGGAAATCACGAGGGATGTGTTAGCAAATTTTTGATGAAGAGGGGGAAATTCATGAGAGGTCGTTAAAATGTACATTTTCGCCGACTTAGGCTGACCTTGGGTCACTTGATTTTGGATTATTTGATACAATCGAAGATGATGTCAACATAAATAGAAGAAACACAGATAGAGGACTCTTAAAAATATATAGGAAATTATCTTCTATCTAAAGTGTTGTTAATATTGCCTTGCGCACACTTTTTCTATTTATGCGCACACAATTGTGCGTGAACTTTCCCCAGCAAACATTAACATTGCAATATGTGTGCGATTGGTAATAATTACAACGTCGAAGGCAACTTTCTCGGAATATCAATAGAAAATCATAAATTTGGTTTCAGTTGCCTCGTATTGCTGTGCGCAAGATAGGTCACTAAAGGTGCGAAACTAAAACTACACTGAACCAATAACAGTTTGTAGAGAATGTTAGATATTCAGTTTGTTTAATTGACCATGCCATGACCACCTAGCATAGCTGAGCAGAGTAAAGTCGACAACTGTTCAATAAAACTAATCAGTGATTTGCTGCGAATCCGCCTGAATATATGCAATTATTTTTGATTAAGTGGTTTAAAATGGTATATTTTGGTGTAAAATTGTGCATTTTGTTGCATTTTGATGTGTGCTTGAAATTTTAGCAGTGCCAGAAAGATTGAGATCATATTCAGACTGAGAAAAATGTTTACTTAAACAGGTGTCTTGATAAGGGTATTTTTACGACCTTTTTGATGGCGACAACATGACGAAAAACTTCTCATCTTTGATCGTTCTGCTTACTCAATTGATGTAAAAGCTATCTAGATTTACTTCCTTAACTTCTTCTTAGATTTTTTTATGAACAATAAAAACGTTTTTGCAGATTAAATATAAGAAATACTGTCTAAGATAGTTGTGGCCTCTCCATGAAGCTTCAAGAAGTTACGAATACCCTTAAAATGGGGTTCAAAGCACTATCAGTCATTTGACCTTCGCTTAAAATTGTACTCAGATGGCGGTGTAATAATGTGGATGAGGCAAAATAAGTTGCAGGAACAGAAAGAGAGAAATAGTTCAGTGGTTTGGGCATTTTTGGATATTTTTATTTCCTTTTGGTTCCCAGATCTTAGATCACTTAGCAGGGATTTTTATTTGTTACTATTTCTTACGGCCAAACGTTTGACTTTCTAGGGAAACACTATTAATTTTTTTTTAATTAAAAGCGTGAACCAATAACCCTTTGTTTTGTTAACTTTCCGCTTGTGACAAAACAATACATGTGGGAATTCACACGCGGAAATGCACCTTTCAATTGGTCCCTATCTCGTAAGTATCTGTTTTGAAATACGGCCGTAATCGGTACGACAAAAATGTGCTTCAAAGATTTTGTTGATGTTTTCCATCTCATTCCGTTTTCTCTTTTCAATTCGTTGGATAAATGTTTGCTCAGAATTTTCGCAAACTTAAACATAAGTTCGACTACGTTCTGCACTCTCGGCAACTTCTTCTCAACTTTGAAATCATCGGATATATTCTGATCGAATTTTGTTCCAACAACTTTAAATAAAAAATAAATTGACAATAAATTGTAATAAATTCAGTTCTCAATATTCACAATTTTCCTTAAAACAGAACAACTCGAATTTATTTTAAACTGTGAACATTTACCCGCCATATATCCAACGAACCGTGACTACCCCAATTATAGTCAGTCGCCTGGACTATTTCACAACCCGACTATAAATCAATTATGGATAAACCACAGGAGTCATTTTGCGAGTATTAGTTAAATGCACTCGATCTCGACTACTGACACAAAGCCTTTGAGGCGCAAATTAAATTTTGAACCGACTAAAAACTCCCATCACGTCGAGCCTCAATCGCCGAATGTCAAATAGGTAATAAATTGAATTAAAATTCACCATTACTCAGTGTTGTTGCAGTGCAGTGACACTGAGTGTCTATAGTGTCACATAAATCACATTTGATAGCGGCCGGCGTTGGAATTCGAATTTCCCCCAAAAATTGCTGCACACCGTCACCGCACCACCAAAAATGGACACTGCCGAAGAGCTGACAGGCAAGCAAATGAAAACAAATAAGTGAACAACTTGTAGAAATTTAATTGCTAACATGGATACGAGTATACGTAAAATTGTAACAAAAAAAATAAAAGCGCTCTTTGGCGCCTTGCCGTGAAACCGAGAAGCTGTAACCTGTACACCCAAGCCGAATGTAGGACAACAAACTGTTGTTCAGGTCTCTTAGAAGATCTCGCAGTCAGTCGGCAGAGTTTATTTCATTACATAAGCCACCATAATATTGCATTACATTTTTTGTCGTGTGTCTCTGTAGGAGGCTGTTGCGTTTTTTCTGTGTGATATTGTGTCACAATTATGTGAAAATTAGTAGGACACACACTTTCCAACTGATGGGCGGTTTGTTATGTCGCAATGTGAGACCATATAATGACATAAGCTGCATTCTGGAAATGTTTTTCCTCATTTTGTGGGCATTCTTCGAGCTGGCTTACACGGCACATTCTCATGATTGTCTGTTGGCGATGTCAAAATTTCACAAGGGAAAAAGGTGGCTGGGAAGGTAGGTATTTGTTTGTGCAAACTTACCACGTCCATTAGTCGTGACAGTATTTCCTTGTGTGAGCAAAATTTGACTCTCCAGCTCTTGCAACTCGGACTTTAGTTCGGCCAACTTGCTGTTGCTCTTTTTCACAATCGATGCGACATCGTTGAGGGAACGTCTATCCGTGGCTACTTCGCGTAGCTTTTCGGCGCCTTCTTTAATTTTCAGCTCCTTGCGTATTTCACGTCGAATCGCCTCTTTGATCTCCTCCAGGCGATTTGGTAGCGCACTCTCGGGCAAGTTGTCTGTGAATCCATATTTATGGCTGAGCTCATAGAGAACAGGATGTTTTATGTAATCGCCCTGAAAGTAAACACAAGAAAATGGAAAATCAATAAGTAAATTCATTTGGAGGGGGTGTCTTCAAATGAGTTGTGTCACAGATGGTAGGTTGGACACACTCCTGTTTGAATAAAATTAGTTTTGGGTACCTAACAAATGGAGAATTTTATTCACCATGGGCGAATCTTTTCGTAAGAAATTCAAATTATATGCGGCCCATTGATCAAAGGGATGAACACAGACGTATTTATTTGAAATTACATTTCCATATAGGATTTAAATAGATTTTTTGGTATAAGTCGATGAAAGATGATTTGAAAATAGCGGGCCTAAATAATGACAAAAATTAAAATAAAAATATGACGTTTGAAGAAATTTTATATGAAAAAAAAGCTGGAATCCAACTTTCAAAACAGATGCCGAATGCCGCACAGCATATGGTTTTAAATAATAAATTTAGTCCATCATACGATTCTTTGTAAAATCACCTAAAAAATCAGAAACAAATACAGAGAGCCTGACAAAATTTCTCGTTGGGACTGTTGCTTCTAGACCATTTCTTCATGACTCGACTCGTGTTGAAAATCAGCAAAACATGTCAAAGACATAATACAGTTTCGTGCCTTAACTTTGGTATGAGTGATTTTTGAATTCTTTTCGACTATTATGATGAAAATCAGCAAACAAAAATATTAGACTTAGATATAATTGATATTTTGGAGTGCTGTCAATGAAAGCTACTGTGGACGCCAGCAACCAATGTTACCATCATGAACAAAAGAACGTTTTCCATAACATCTCATATACCAAACTTTCTGCAACGTAAAACTTATCACTGTCTATGTCTATATTTCCCCACAAGGTATGTGATAAAACGCGTTAGGTCTTTGCCTATAACAGCTCACATTAAGCAATTATTGAGTTACAGAAAATGTCGGTTTAATAATAGTTTAAGGATTATATTGCAGACAAGGGTATGATGATCAAAAATTATTATGGGCAAAATCTGAACATTTTCAGCGCAGGGCTACAGACATATACCGGATGTAAAATAAATGTCAAAGTAGAAATTGACAGAGAGTTCGATTTGGAGCCAAAAAACGCGTAGGAAAAAGAATGATCGCAGCTTCTTTCCCTAAAAAAAAAGTATGGCCGACATACGGCACAAGTTTGACAGTGTCAAATAAAAAAATTTAGATAAATAGGTAGTTTGTTAGAAATTTTAGAATTCGAAAAAGCTTTGAAGATGGATTGAAAATTTTGGAGAAATGCAAAATCGCTACGACCACTAATGCATTCATATGCATTGAGCCCTTGTTCAAATCTGTCTGTAAAAAGCGAATGGGTGCAGTGAGCCTTTCAAGCTGAAAAAGTGTTGAATTCAGAAATCTAAAAAAAAAAACGGTAGGTAAAACGGTGTTAGATATATTTATGAAAAACAACATCTCTGGGTTTTTTTAATTCTTCATTTTGACAAAAGTTTTTCACGAAACTTAATCTCATTTGATATTTGTTTTAAAAAAATCGATTTTGAACTAACGCCAAAAACGGTAGAACTAAAAAACGGATTTAAAAAATTTCGAATATTTTGAAAACAGCTTCTTTTTGCATTTTCTTACATGTATATAAGAGGCAAACAGAAAGACAGAAGCTGCAAGGCTATTGTTTTTTAAGTACGGAGTGGGTTAATTTTTTTACAATTATTTTCCAGCAAAATATACGTTACACCAATTGGGAATATTATTCTTCTAAAACCTGCTTGGCACATGCACTTTTTTGGGGCACTTTCTGGGATTTTTTTGGACCTTCGATTTTATGCCGAGTCCGAACAACTAAATGCTCTTTCATGACCATTATAATCTCAGTTGTTTATCAGAGATTCACGAGAGCTAGTGCAGTGGAAGAAACCTTAAAGTGTGATTTGTGTATTTCCAAGCATCGAACCTTAGACCCCCTCGCTCTGGAATGTATTTCATATAAGATATCGTCCATAAGCAAGTTGCGCTTGACAGATGCCATTCAACCCAAAGAAATTCACTGAATAGATTTTTTAGTTGTTTAGCTCCGAGGAAGAATAAAAATGTAATGACACATTTTTTTTTTAAAATCGGTCAAGCCGTTAAGGGTAGGTACAGTAGGTCACGTTCAAACAGACATCCAAAAACGCGAAACACATAACCCTCCTTCTGTGTCCAGTCGGGTAAAAAGGAAGAAAAGCTTTTGACTGGCAATGCCAATAAGAGTGAGCGCTACCGGAAGACACTTAGACACTCATCTCTCTTTCAAAATGTTCTTAGATTTGGAAAGTTTGTTTTCAACAAGACGCCACTTGCTACCTGGTGACTAAAATGATCGGCTTTCTCAATGACCCTTTTGATTGGCTCCAAAACTATTGTGAGACTCCTCCGTGTGACTTTTTTTTTCGCACCATCAAAGAAGACAAAAAAATAAATATATAGCCCTCGAATTTAAGCAACCGAAGCCGCTTATTTTAAGCTACCCAGCCTCCAAACACTAGAAAACATTTAAAAATACATACATGTTAAATGTTAACGTCTGACATTCTAAATAAAAAAAATCTAAAAAGGGTTTCTGGTGTCAAATGTCAAACATCCCCTAAAAAAATTTAAATTACAATCGTCGGCATAAGTATGTTGACAAGAAAAAAAAGTCAATTTTTGAATGCTTGTAAGAATATTATTATTTAACAAATATTTTTTAAATTTTAAATACATTTTATATATTTATCATTAAAATGATTAAAATTAGCTTTCTACGTTGGCATAATTATTTTGACTAATAAATTTTACTTCAAATAAAATAATACGCCATCCCAGAGTTTTATTATTACAAAAATCGACTCCTCTTTGCATCGAGTCAGAGAAATTGGTCTTTTTCCTTTAATACATTTTCAATAAATCTGGGCATGTTGTTGTATTTTTTTTTTTCATTTCAAGCTATAGGTTTTTAAAAGTTAAAATTGCATTTATAATAAAGTCCCTCAAAATATATGTATTTTCCTTGGTATAACTTTTTCGTTTTTTACCAGTGCGGGATAAATTTTTCACATACTTTTTCTGCTTATTGATTTCGATATTATGATTTGCTTCGATAAATTAAATTATTCACTTACTTTCTGTCAAAATACTTTTGCCGACGATCGTATCGTCGTCTCTCTGTCAGACACTCAATAATTGCCATTAACTATTCCCTTCCCAATGAAAATCCTGTCATTTTTTTATACAAACTTTTCAAAATTATTGGTAAAATGACGACAGATTGTGCCCACAATGAAATGAGCATTTCAATTGAAAATTGATAAGCTTCGTTCACAATAAAAAAAAAAAACTGTTTTAAATTTTCTTAGCAAATTGATCACAACTCATGTCATTTTGACAGCACATACTCTCACAATTCTATTCATGGAAATCAATTCGCATCAGTTACGAGAACTTTCTGTTTTGTTCAGGGGTTCAGACGCCTTCAATGTAATAAAAAAAATACTTCCTTCCGTTGATGGGGTGCATTCTATTTCCAACGAAAAGCCCTACAACCGCCGTTTGTCACATTGAAATTGATACCATACACAAGGCAAGCACTTAACAAAAGGTAAAACAAAGTCGAAAGGTGACTCATGACTCATCCCTATGCAGGTACATAACTGCTGGCATTGTTGATAAGCGGTTTATACAAAGAAAGAGACAGAGGTCGCAGCACAACACACATATACGCTCCTCACCATTTTCTTATAGAATTACAAAAAAAAATATCAAAAATACTCAAAACAGCACACAAGTGTATAATTCAATTATCGTTTAGCGATTACATAAATTAAGATAAATTATAGACGGACGGACACAGCGCATACATTCCAAGCATATTATTCTTACCTGTGTGTAGAATATCGATGAGGCATGTGTGCTCACGGTGACGCAAATGGTACCGCGACGTAACGACTTGACCGAGCTTTTTGACGACGACGACTTGCGGATACGCAATGATTTTGACGATTTAGAGCGTTGCAATTCCATTTTGTTTTCGTTCAGGGTTAAGGCGGTTATAATTGATCGTGTGTTCAGAAACAACGCCGCCACACGGACTTCATGTGCAGAACGGGTTTCCGGTAAAACCAAGAGTAAGAAAAAAAAAACCAACTGCTAGCGCAAAAATCCAATTTGGTACGTGAATTCAGGCATGAAGAGCGCACACAAACTAAGCAAGTGCCGCCCGACTAAGTGCTTCTTCAATGCTGCTCGCTGGGCGGGTTTTTCTTTCGAGGTATTCTCCAATGTTAAGCTGGCGCGCGAAGGAAGCGAAAACTTTAAAATTACCCAAGTTCAAGTGCAACCCGTCCGCTGATTTAACATGGCGAGAGATTTTTTTTTCTTGTTTTCACACGACGCACACCGCGGCTCTAATGGGAGAGGGAAAAACAAAAAACAAAAAAACGATATCATTTGAAGACTGCGACGCAATTAATCACCTGAGCGAGACTCTGTCCGCATCCACACTAATCCGTCATGCTGGATTGGGACAGCAGTCGGCGTATACGTATGGGAATGGAATTGTATATAGAATCCGACGCGGTTGTTAATTGGTCATTTATTTTACGAGTAACACACATCATGGCTGAGAATAAAGTTAACTGAGTTTGGGTTTCTGAGTTTCTGTTTAAGGTTCTACGGGGGTGCGAACTTGGGCTTTCAACAAGTTGGTCTTCTTAAAACTAAGTGACATGACATGACAGCTGAGATTGATACAAATGTCCTATGCCTTCACGAAGAAAGTGCTAATCTTCTTATTAACAGCAAACGATGAATGACTCTTAAAGGCTGTCAAAAGTCAACCACTCTCGTCTCACTTAAGAACGCAATCATTCCGCACACGAATTAGTGTCGACTAACTTCGTATCTTACCTAAAATGTGCGCTTTCTTGCTCATTATAGATATATCTCGCTGCTAGGAAACAAAAAAAGCGATCATTCTCGCACGGAATGTAGTCAATTTTTGTCTTATCGCACACAGTATGTGCGTTATAAGAAAGTACACGCTAATGATAGTTTTTATTAGAAAAGTACATTTCTTATCGCACACTGAATGTGCGCTTAACAAATTGTCATTTTTGTTATTTCTGCTTATCACTTATGAGCAAAATTTTTAATGGATTGTGCAATTTTCTTGTTGAAAACAAACTGTTACCATCACTCACACACCCTTGCGTAAGATCGTTTTATTTCGCACATAAATTGTGAACAAGAACACACTTTTTCGCGTTCGAACTGCCTTGTTTTCAAGAACCAGACGGAAATTGTGTGGCCGCAGCGTTAATCACTTGAAGGGGATATTGAATATCGCACACAAAATGTGCGCTTTTGAATATTCGCGTGCATCCATGAATTACTCTCCGGCTATCTTATTTGTAGACAACAAATGAGTAGAATTTGATCAAGCGCACACGATATTGTCAATTTATATGTTAACAGCGAACCAACTGTGGGAAAGTGTGCGCTTCACTTCATCCCACTCATAAAAGTCATTTTCTGTGAATTTATTAATCGTTCTAAAAATGGAAACATCTTCCTAAGCCTTAGGCACATTTTTCAGAAGGTACGACAAACACGAGAGACAAACGCACAACTGAAATCTCTGAACTCTGAATTGGCATCAGCCGATAAATATAAATTTACTAAAACTTCGAATGAACTAAAAACTAGTATCAGCTGTCAGATAAAGAACCAACTGTCAGAAACCTGATCACCAATTGTCATACGTTATATTTTTTACACATAACATCTTTCCACCTCTTGCATTGCTTTTATTGTAACTCTCCTTGTTCTAAATGAACCACCGATTTATTAACAAATACAAATCGAATCACGTCATGTGCAAGTTATTTTTGAATGTCAATGTGAGTGAAACGCCGCTTTATCTACGTGCATCAATGTCAGAGACGTGTACCTGCGTCATTTAGCGTCTAAAGCGCACATTTATTCACGATCGTCAAATTTCCTAGACAAACGAATAGTATAGCTATTTTCGGATACATGCATGCATTTGAAATAATATGGGACGTGATTTATTTGTCATTCAAAAAAAAAAACTTCATCAGTCATTCATAGGTGGCAGGCAGTGGTAAATAAATTGTCAAAGTTGAAGGTGAAAACATTTTGGAAATGACATTGTTTTTGTAGTTTCGTATGCGGTTTTGTTTCAGTCGGAAAGATGATTGGAGAAATTTTCTTTTTGACAGAGCAGTTGTTACGTCTGTCATTTATTTTATGTCAAAGAAGTTAACAACTGAAAAGTTGAACAAACCACTTAATTTACTGGTTAGAGATGAATCGTAACATGATTATGTGCAGGTAATCCAGCTTAAGCCAGTAGGATCACTGGCAAGAAGTTCCCAGACGTAATAAAAAAAATTACCTTGGCTTAATCTAGTGTCAAAAAATGGGCGAAAGCCCACTTAAGTTCAGTGAAGCGCTTGAAGTATCGTTTAAGTGAAATTAAGTGGATTTTCCTCAATGTTTGACACTTGCTTAAGTTCATATAATACTATTTTTGACTCTTTACTATTCTATGCATTTACTGTCTGAATAGCTGACACTGTTTACCGGATAAAATTAAGAAATTTCGCATGTGGTGATCTCCAACAATTTGTTTCGAAACATGACGTTTTCGCACCAGACAACTTAAATCATAGAACTACTGCTCAAAAAAATACAAATCTGCTAAGCATCTAAAGAAAACAACGCCACGCAAAAAATATATCACTTAACGGCCTCTGCACCTTCGTCAGACAGACTAGGTACGCCTCTTCCTTCAATCAACACCACCCACAGTGACGCCACGAAACAATTCCTTCTCACACGCGCGCCATACACTTAACATTTAAATCTTACAAATTTATTAGTTCAATTTTTTATACAATTTGTTTAAATTCACCAAACATGCATAAACAATCGAGTTCCCCGGCGCGATATATTCACCGACTGCGGGCAATACATTTACGGCGCCAGCATTATATTCATCAATTTAAGCTCTCTCCACAATGCCTTTGGCATGTATCATACAAAACCGATCACCATTTGACAGGTGTCAGACAGAACTGTCATTGAAATCATATTTCCCATTGAAAAATGCCTTACATTGACCGTGGAAATTTTCCCATCAGACGCTGGTATTCCGCGTAGAGACTCAAATGAACTTGCTAATTCAAATTTGTTTATTATTTACGTAACAACACGCAGCGATATAAATTCAAATAATCAAAAGATAAGATAAAAACAATTACGGCAACAGCAGTGGCACAAGTTTAGATAGAGGGAATTTCAATCAACAAACTTGAGTGAAAATAATATAGCGATTAAGAAATGGGGGGAACATTTGTTACTACAATGGTTTATTTTATTTATGACGTTTGTTGTTTAATGCAAGAAAATCGTGTGTAATTGTGTGCAACGGTGGCGTTTGATTTATGCTTTTGATTTGGGTCATATGAAATTTTAAAAAAAACAAAAAGAGGTCATTAACGTCTTCGAAATTTGAATACGAAGATTTCCGTGAATGAGTGTCTATTTTCGATACCAAAATCCGCAATAAATCCATGAAATATTTGAATAAACAAGAAACAAGCACGCGGATGTTTACAAACGTTTCGGAAGTATGCAACCATTTGGCACCGGCGAAAGGCGGTTCTACAAAATTTTTATGAATGCACAGACTTTTTGGGAATTCATTTCTTAAAACTCTGTAAAAACCTTGTTTGTTGTCATCGTTGTTTCCAAAGAATCTGAAAAAACAGCTCGTATTTGAAAATATTCAGAAAATTTTTAAAAATTCTGTGAACAATTCTAGAATTCTAAATTCACTTTTTGCATTATGTATATGTATGACAAAAATGTTAGCCAAACCCTCATTAAGAAAATCTATTCTGACTCATTATAGTCATTTTTATAATTTTTTCTAAGTAAGCAAAGTCCGTAGAACTTTTAGGATTAAAATCTGTCGCACATTTTAAATGTCATTAGGACTTCCTCAAGTATGATATGGAATAAGATCATCAGACCAGATTGGTCTATATTTTAAACAAGATAACAAATTAAAGTGGAAAATGTAATTATTTAATTTGGTTAATTACGTAAAAGGTAAAAAAAATGAAACTGAACTTGACCTTAACACTGTTTTAACTGAATTTTTGTCTTAAAATTTGTGAAAGTAAGCTGGAATGAATACACATATTTTGGCATGTAAAATCTTTCCATTCGTATTATAAAATAAAAGCTCACCAACCAAATGGTTGTGAGAAGCTTGGCCGATCCTATAAGCCAACTTTACAAAACCTCTCAAGAATATTAAATGTTACACGAACTCTCTGAATTTCAGCATGAATTACCGCAGTTTTTTTTTCAATTTAAACCAGATTACGTATTTATTTTAATTAAAAAATTCAAGAATGGAAATAGGTCTGGTATTCCACAAGGGAACCACTTGGGACCAGAGCTGTTTCTACTTAACTTTGACTTGTTTGTAATTTATTAATGTTTTTTTTTACTTAGATAGTTCTGCCCAAGAAATAGAACAAGATGGAATAAAGACTTTTCAAAAATTGTAGCGTGGTGATTTAACAAAGTTGTCCAAATTTTTTTAAAATGCTTTTCTTTGGAATAATGCAAAATTGTATTTATATTTGTGGGATGTGAAATTGTACGTATTTAAATTTTGAATAGTGGTGCATAAGACAATCGTTTAAAGGAATTTCCATGCAGAATTCTTAAATTCAGCACAAACGCTGAATTTTAGGGATATAGCGATAACTTCGCCATTTATTTAAAAGAATGTCAGTCTAGAGGTGCGACTTGTAGACTTTGTTACCCGTTTTGGAGGACATTTCCTAGGCAATATTTACAGCGAGTTATGTTAGTCCCAGTTATATAAAAAAATACTTCACCGCTACTGGGCCATAAAAGTAGGTCCTTTAATTTAAAAAAGCAGGCGCCAAGCAAAAAAAATCTAAAGATATGAGAGACTTGGTTAGCAGATTTCTCCGGCTCTAATAGCCCAATCTTCTTCCTATAGGGTTATTTGCAAAGAGTCTCTTTTAGACCTTAAAGAAAATATTTAGTACCCAGACAATTTCATCAACCAATGTCTGTTTTTTTTAAAACCATTCCCCTTAAAAGGATATTATTCCAACTCTTTCAAAAATGTGTCTAACATATGATTCAAGATATCTACTCCGACTTATGACTGCCTTTTGGTCTAGGTTAAATAGGCACCCGCTTTTTTATTTTGCAAAATAGCATATTTAAAAAACATCAATTGGGGAAGAAGGAAGGTTTATTATTTTTTACGTAGTTTCTGTTTTATTTCACTTAGACTCTGCGATGCCCTGCATTAAAGAAGATTGCTTCACTTCGGACCCGTTTTCCTGGACGCTTTTGTTAACCAGAAATCCAAACTGCCTGGGTAAACTCATTAAGAATGTCGACCAGTGTAAGCAAGAAGTAGGGTTACCAATTCATGGTTAGATTAACAAGCCCATATCAAACCAAAGTTTCCAACAACTTTACCTGAAAATATTCCGTCAGGGTAATCGTGAATTTTTTCGGAATAAAAAACAAAATAGACAAACTTATGCTGCATAGTTTTAGGGGTGTTTCAGGTCAAATTAAGACAGCTAACCCATCAGACACCCTAACAAACTCACTATGAGCTTCCGGCTGACTCATCTTAAAATGATTTCAAACCAACTTTTGCGAATGAAACTCAGGTTAGGTTTTTTTTACACATTTCGGCCCCTCAACTCTGTCGTAATGACAGTAATACACTGGTTTCTTCAGCCCGATCACTTATCAATCTAAAAAGCTTGCACTTGCACCTTCGACTGTCATCGAAACTCATTTTGCTCCCAAGAAACCGATAACAGACGACGGAATCGAAGCCTCTATGCTTAACAACACAGTAGCCTCATAAAAAAAAATATAATGATTACCCACAATTATGTAGATGTCGCTATACTCCACGTCTTCTTCACTCCCCTCTCCACATCACATATAATTCGGAGTTCCCTCAACTCACTAATTGCATCTTCCACCGCTAACTATGAATTATGTCCCTCAATTAACCACATTGCCGGCATATATGAGTATGACCTCCGTCTTACGGTTCAATCTGGCATTACTAAATGGCAATAACTCAAAGCCCATAACTGTATGTATGGGTTCTGCCCAATTTGTATCTGCATTCCATGCCATAGAGCCAACGTAACAAAAACCAATTAAAGTGATTAATCTACCAACGAAGATGTATCTACGTAGTAATTTGCATAAAACAAAATAAATGACCAAAACACAACCGCAAAACTGAAGAAATATTAACAAAAAAAAAAGCAAATTACATCAATCGCGTTGCAGTAAACAAATAGCAATTGTTTGACCCCCTTTTGAATTATTTTTATTTTTATTTATTTCATTTTCCAACAACCGTGCATCACTGTCAAATTAATCGCGAACGTGTACGATTGGAGTTTAAAAAAAAAACGCGCGCGAAAAACACTTTTTCTAGTAACAGAATCAACAAGTGGAAAAACAGAAACAAGTGCAAAAAAATCCACAACTTTATGACAACTTCCACGTACACACTTGTAAATCCGGCGCACACTATATTTGAATTTATTAATATACAGATACACGCAAGACTGTTGGCAGCCTTAACATGATTTTTATCTTTGTTACTTTTTGCCTGAAAAAAATTGTTGGCAGCACTTTCAAGCGTTTTCCTAATTTTTCAATTTTTCCTGCCTTATTTAGTATTTTATTATGCACTCGGCGTCGCGGCGGAAAATTCTCCGGCTACGTGGGGAAAATTTTCATTAGAAAAACTTTTTGGGTTTAAATAAATTCCTAACACCGACGGGTGGCACGTAATTTAGGACGAACGAACTGGAACATACAAAAATCACACACACACTGTGGAGGACAATTTTTAGATTTTTTAGCGGGGGTTGCAAATTAAAAGTTTTCTTTTATTTTTCTGATGAAATTTGATTTCATTGAAAATTCTGGTCGCGCGACGAGATAACCTGCACTGCCGACGTTTTTAATCACTGAACGACAGGTGGAAGTGAATTGCCAACGACCAGTGAACACACACACGCAAAATGGTGACACATATGTCTGTAACTGAATAAAGCCTTTCCATACTATCACACAGTAGGGTAACCTTAACCACCCCCTCAGACAACAGGCAACCCTTCGACTTGAATATGTTTGTCGTTTGAAGTTGGTTTTGGAGTTTTTTTTTTTTTTTTTGTTTTATTGCCCCAGCGATGAATGTGAACTTGAACGTATATAGGGCGGCTAGATTTGGTTTGGGATAGGGTATGATTTGCTATGAGTATGAAAAGAGATAAAAATAAATAATACGTCACAAATTTTATGTAAAAAAACTCGGGAAACACATTGGATCTTTTTCAAAAATTCTGCAATACAACTAACTCGCGAAAACGTACCTTATACACGTTAAAACTGCGATTTTTCGTAAAAATGAGAGTCGTCTCATTTAATACATTGTGTCTAGTTTTTTAAACGGGGCCAAGTAACTATTTTTAAGTTCTAAACTTACTATAGCCAGCCCTTTCTACTGTTTGTTCCCATCTGCAAATCTGTCGCCTTTTCGTTTCGCATTTTATTCTGACCATCGGTGTTAATACGCGCGCTAGCTTCTATCGTTTAATGGCGCGTTTTCGTTTGATCGTAGTTTCCCAACGACTAGTTGCTTTTTCGTTTCATCGTAGTTTAAAAGTATGTACTTCACATCGACCTGTCGTTTTTCGTTTCATCGAAGTTCTATTAAGTTTCATTAAAGTTCGGAGCTAGTATTCAACGAATTGTCGCTCTTTCGTTTCATCGGAGTTCAAAATTGTTAAACAACGCACTGTCGCCATTTCGTTTCATCGGAATTCTGGATTACTGCCTGATGACCAGCCGCCTGTTTGTTTTATCGAAGTATAAAATCATTTTTCAACAACATGTCTCTTTTTCGTTTCATCTGAATTCTATGAAGTTTGATCAAAGTTCGGAGCTAGTGTTCAACAAACGGTCGCTTTTTTGTTTCACCAGGGGTCGGAATTGTTACACAACAACCTGTCGGCATTCCGTTTCATCGGAGTTCTGGATTACTGCCTGACAACCAGCCGCCTGTTTGTTTTATCGAAGTATAAAATCATTTCTCAACAACCTGTCCCGTTTTCGTTTCATGGGAGTTCTATTTAGTTTCATCAAAGTTCGGAGCTAGTTTTCAACGAATTGTCGCTTTTTTGTTTCATCGGAAGTCGGAATTGTTTTACAACGATATGTCGCCATTTCGTATCATCGAAGTTCTGACTACTGCCTGACGACCTGTCGCGTTTTCGTTTCATCAGAGTTCGAAATTAGTGTCCAATGAGCCAGAAGAAGATTAACTTAAAAAATTATTCAGAGATGTTAAATTGCGCTACCTTTTGCGATAAATTTAAAAATCGATATGCTCATGGTTGCGATCGCGTCAAAAACTGCCGGATCATTGTCAATCACGAATGGGGAAAAGTCAGCAGTTAACATTTTTATCGTTTAAACTGCAAAGCAGCCGCTGACAGTTTCGCCTTCAATTCGCTATGCTACCAACTGACCAATTCAATTGAGTGGTGCGCTGTATATTTTTGAATACAACAGAGAGGTTAACGACCGTAGTGAATTTTGGTTTCGCTTGTGAAATTTTGTTGGTACTTCAGGGGGGAGGCAATTGCTGCCCCTTTGCATTCATTCAACTGTTCGACACTGCGGCGAGCTATCATCAAGATTTTGTAGCTTGCAAAACACAGTTGCCACCGGTATATCCGCAGACATTGCCTCATTAACGTGATTCAGGATGAGCTGTCCTGGTCATTTTTTTTGAGAAATGCATACAGATTGGTTGAGTAGTTTTTCTGTGATTCGTAAACAAATCCACACACGTTTTATGTAGACATTTGTGCTCTTTGCATGGTCCAAGTTTCAACTCCCTTCAAATATTACGAAAAAAAAATCGCAGCAAACCAAAATGATTTTACATTTTGTTTAGAAACTTGGTTAAAAAGAACCAAACCGCTGCAGCCTACCCTACGTGCGGTTTCTCAAAATAAATTATTGATATTATTATTAAGCGCTTTTGAAGGTGTATGCGATAACTAAACATGTGTTGCCCGAGCACACGGCTATATAATAGAACTCTTTGTGAGGGTGAGTTATCGCGCTTATTTTGTTTCATTTCAAAGCACACTTTCGGATACGTTTACGTTATCAGGCGAGGCACGACAACGACAAAGATGGTTGTATTGTGCGCAAAACACCGAAAGGGTGTAGTATCAATTTAATGATACGTAAACAATACGATTTTGGTGAGAGAAAAAAAAACCTGAATACCTGAATACCTGAGGTAGTGGAGTCGTTATTACCTACCATATGATTGATGACTGAGAACTAAGAGCATATCTATTAGCCAAAACGTGGAGAGCTATACTTATTAAACAATTTACAGGGAAAACAACCGACTCATAATGGAAGTGAATTTTTGCGAAAATGTTACTGCCTTCCATCGCAACTGTGACAGTTCCATCAGAGACTTGTCAGTGGAATGCAATCATAATCGCATGTAGCTAGATCGATGGGGCTGATAAATTCGCTGGATTTACGTCTATTCACCGAAGGACAGTTGCTGGGAAGTGTTGCAACAAAAGAATGAGGTATTTTTTAATTTCCTCACAGGAGCTAAGCGATTTGGAAACCCCATGAGAGGAGGTGTGGCCGCCGACTCTGGGGGTCACTTAGTGGCAGACCCTCAATCGCTTGACAATCATTTTAATGGCATCACAGCACGCAACGCACACTTACAGACGACCATTAGAATCACAAGACAATTAGTCACGACACATTTTGGACAGATTATCATCAAGAAATAACAATTCCAGCCAACGCAATGAACTCACCGAAAAAACATACTGCAAAGCGTTTTGTTTGTTCCACTTAAATGCGTGCGAAAAAAACACTTGGTTTGCGCAAAAAAAAAAACGGCAACGCAGAAATAAAAATGATTTACTATCAATTGCGGCGAGATGGTGAATAAGCTAACCACTGGCATTACGCCGACGCTTACATTATAAACAGAAAAAGGTTATTGGACTTGCGGTGGACTTGTACGCAGATATATGCATATTTATAAGATCTCCGAACGAGTTTGTTCGCTCAAGGCGATTGGTTTTTTTTTATGCGTAAATATTTGTCTTTTGTTTTACCGGTAATCAAATGAAATGGCGTGTGAAATTCGACATGTAAACGGACTTTTAACACTCATTTTGAGTGCTATCGTATCTGCTTGGATGCACTACGAGTATTTGGTTAGAGGTGTTAAAAATGGTGATGAAAACGATTCACTGATTATTTGCAATATGTATATGTACGGTTTTTGGTAAGAAAAAAATTTGGAGGAAAAAAATCAGAACTGTCAACTCATTTGCCGGACTTAAGAGCTCCAGACTACTAGAAAATCGGTACGGAGAGGTTACAGGGTTTCCAAACAGATATAATACGTCCATCACTTATCGCACTTTCTGATAAAACAAGTCAACTTTTGGAAGAACATCCCTTTAGACGAAAAGCCTTCATTTTCCATGCAGCCAACGAAGGTCTTTGCGTACATTTAAAATATTGAAAAACAACCAGGGTTGTTATTCATTGTTTGCATTTCAAGTTGGAAGAGGTCGGAAAACTTGTCGACCAAAATGTTGAGCTGACAACTTTTCTACAATTCGGTTGGTATCATCAAACTCCTTTATGTGGTTGTTTGAGCAGTTGAATTCTGGCAGTTATTTTGAGTGCTCTTGGAAAGAGATTTCCTTTTTTTCCTGTCAGGGAGTGAACCTGGCAATCCAATGAACCAAGTCGCTAGAACAGCAATTATTGAATACAACTGAGAGGCTGGCAACCGCATGGAATATTTATTGACGTGAAAACGTCTATTGGCTCGTTAAGCACAGTGATGGACGGTCAAACTTTCTTCAGTTGAATAAAACGTCAGATTTCAATCGCTTATAACTAAGAAACTAATACTGTGACAACAACGGTTGAGATCACAATGGATAGCGTTTGTTGTGCAGTGTTTGTTTTGGCTGTGAAATCGGGCTAGTATAGCCGACTGGGTGTGATAGTTGCGAATAAAAATTGTGTAAAATCATAAATTACTGGACGTTACATGTCATTGTAAAGAGCTTAGGGAGCCTCAAAAGGGAGTTTAAAAACCCTTAAAAAGTCATAGTCAAGAAAAATAAATATCCCGCCGTTTGCAAAATCTGCGACGTGGACCTCGACTTCCAATTGTGTATGTTGTTGTTTTTAAACAAGCTCTCTTGAGTCTTATTTTCACTTCTTCTTTACATTAGTACCTGCTCAAAACGCGTACTGCTCTAAAACGCATTCTTGTTCACTTTCGTACTGACAAATCTAGTGAATGCATTCCAGCACATCTGCACTTGAAATAGGAAATACTTTGATTTTGTAGTTGAACCAAGAGCTTATATTTATAGCCTACAAAAATAAAAGTTAGCAAGGCAGTTTAGCGAAGCGATATCCTGTTCGCAAGCTAAATTCTTAACTTTATATAGATGGGACGATGAAAAATTTCGACTCATTTAGCGAGAAATAAATCTCGAATCGAAGATAAATATTGACATAAAAACACGGTGTCAATTGAGTATGGTTTTTTTTGTAGGAAACCGCAGAGAACATTCGCAACACAAAAAGCCCTTTTCATGCGAAAAAACGACCAGCAATATGGAACTTGCATGACAAATCCCACTATATTGATGAGGGAGAGATTTTTTAAGCTTCAAATATTCTGACATATTTTGCAAATCAGGATTAATTTTTTTTGGAATAGGGATTTACGCGGCACGAATAAAAGTACTAAAGAAATTATTTCTGCTTCAATTTTTCTTGTATCCATTGTTATGGAGATACTCAACTATTACGATATCCTTGAAATTTTAAATTTAAAAATTCTGACATCTGTTGTGAGGATATGGTTTCTGTCCGGCTAATGTGAAAAGTGCAAAATTTTGAGCGCGACCGACATCGGAGCTAGGACATATGACCATCAATGCACTGGTGGAATGAATGCAAAAAAGCATTTCAGAATATTTACTTAAAAAATTGTAGGTATACAAGGTAACTCTGCCAAACCCAATGATGATATTTTAGCTCTTCAAACCGAAGATGGGTTGAAATGGAACGCCACGATTTCAGGGTTTTTTTTTTTTGTTGTATATATAACGTAAACAAAAGGTCGGTCCTATTAATTTTGAACTTCACACACTTTAGAGGGCAAACATTTCTTTAAAAAATTATATATATGTTAGAAAGAGGTTATCGGTGTGCCAAGAAACAAATTCAACAATAAAACTCTTAAGTTATATATCATAACTTGTTTTATTTGGAAAAAAATATCGCAAATACATTGCAACTATAAAACCACAGGTGACTGATGGTGTCCCAAATCATACATTTCGATCGACAAGACGTTATGCTTTCTTTACATAAAATACGTATTCAATAGTAAGAATGCATTCCCTATTTCAATTTACTCCATTCAGTAATAAATAAACTGGTAAACGATTTAAATATAATTTACTAATAGGGTGGTACTGAAAAGTGTTTTTTAAAGCCTAAAATCACTTTAGTACTTTTACAATACAGTGGCAGCTCTGATTTTTGTAATCTTTTCCTTATTCATATCTTAAAATTATATATCAAAAATGATCACAATTTAAACTACTTTAACAATTTTCAATAAGAAAATAAACAAAAAATGTTGAGTTTAAGAGAAAGCGGAAGTGCTTCGAATTTCACGAATGGTCCTTTGAGCCGAATCATATATAAAATCGATTTGTTTTAAATAGACCATTTCAATACGAATATCAAAAGTTATTTGAAGGCCTTTTCCATTGAACTAAAATAAAATACACTAGTCTATCAATGAACCAAAACTCTTAACCATATAAGCATGGCTTACATTACTCGTATTGGCGTGTGTCGTTATATTTTAATATGTTTATCATGGCTCTATTTTGCAAGAGTTTCAGCTTCATTAAGACAATATTACTACATAGATACAATTTTGACGAAAAGTACTCAAAGTGCGGCTTAATCATTACATTATAGATGTTTATGGCACACACGATTGATATCCTATTTCTTATTATATCGAAAAACCCAACTTTTTTGGATACTTTCTTAACTATATAATTTGATTAACCTGTTTTATGTCCTCATTATCAATATTTAGATTAAAGTTATGCTTCAGAACCATGCTTTTGGTTTTATTGACATTTAATTTCAACTTATTTGATCTTAGCCATATGCTTACTCTAGTTAAGTCTTCCTGCATCCATCGTGTGCACTCGTCGGGGTTGGTTTCGGAAATAAAGAGAAGTGCATAAACAGCTAAAAGGGCTATCTGCGAATGCCTGAGTTTATTTTTAATATCGTTTATATATACATATTATGAAGAGCAGTGCACCAAGAACAGATCCCTGTGATACTCCATACATTGTTTTACACTACTGGACATATTTCCATTTACGGCGGTGGCTTGTGAACTTTCATTTAGGAACGTCTTTCACCAATTAAGCTCGTTACCTTGGATACCATATCCCTGCATTTTGGCCAGAAGACTTTTTCGGTCGACGATCTCGAAGGCTCTTTCGAAGAACAGGTTTTTGGTTTTGAAGTAATCTTCCAGTTGCGTTTTAACAATTTTTTTCAAATACTTTTTCGTACCTTTTCCGTGGTTCCTTTGATTTTTACAACATGAGTTATTACTGATTCTTTCCATGTGTCGGGAAAACGCCCAAAATGCGTTGCAGCACAGGTCCGATTATATGCTTTGCATCAAGCATAATTCTAGCATTAATGAAGTTGAAGTCTAAAAAGTTCACCAATGGATTAGAATAGTTCAGAGCCCCTTGGAGCTCTAAGTTTGAATTAAACATCATTCAAGGTAAAAGAAGTTTCATTTAAAATTACTCATATCCAACCTCAAACCCAAGAGCAGCTTAATCCCACTATTAGAACTTGCTTCCAGTGGTGTCGTATTCTGCTAACACATCACACAATTCGGAGAAGTCATTATGTCAGCAGGCTTTCCCAATCATCCATGAATGACTTCCGTGCTACACTACTAAAGTGAGCTCCATCCAAACGACACGCTACGGTATCTATCTTAATTAGAGAAATTGTTAATAAAAAAATGTGTTCTCTTCCTCTGTTTGTTTGTTTCAACATTTGACACACAATTAATAAAAACATCCGGAGGATGAGCTTAATGCTTAATTTTTTATATCCCCTTACAGGTTTCATTTCAATCTAGAAGTAGTCTCTTGCGTGGTGTGTCATTTTTGTTATTATTTTCTAAACCGTTGCTCGACTGCATTTGGGGATAAACTCCACAAATGCACTGCGCATCACCATTTGTTGGCTTTGGTTGATTAATGTTTACGTAAGGTTGGGCAAACGCAATTAAGACCCAATGCAATTTGTCTAGAGGCTGGCATAAAAACAGACGGAGAAAGGTGGTACCTAGTGCTTAATTTGTTTATAATATTCGCATAACGATGACGGGAAGTGGTTACACACTTTCACCAAAAATAATGGGGCCAGCGATCTAGCCAACTGGTGAGTGGCAAATTTACTCTTACAAATAACTTCTTTGAATTCGACAGGACGCCCGCTCATGTCAACATGATTTCGACACCGATTGCTTACGTTTTCAAGCCATTAAACAAAAAGTACACACACTTTGACAGTCGAGGAACTTCTAGGCACACCATTCCCATCGTCCACTCCATTTTAATCGCCTTGCCCACACCGCTGAGCCAAACGACTGAATGGGGAGCAATAAACCAACCAAAGTTTGTCAGACTTTTATTGCCCATCAAGAAAGGAAACGAATGCGTGTTTGTTCACATCAAATGAGCATGGAAAACTAGATAGCCCACCAGCAGACACGAACTAGACCACTTCAAAAGTGGGGGAACACTTGCAGACAAATCACTAAACCCCCCTCGTTTTAAAATATACGAGCTTACTCATTTAATTTTACGACCCAAACACAAAACTCCCAAAAAGGACTCATATGCATATACCCAACACCACCACCGAGAGTGATTGACGTCTTCATTGTGCTGCATTAGATGTGGAGTACGTACTTAACGAGCCGGATGAATGACCGAGCACGCTTCATAAGCCGCCCCAGCATGGTGCCCAATGCATCTGTGCGACCAGACAAGCCAACCCAACCGGAGCGTTAAACGATACGTATACAAAACTTTTCTGTGTGAAGTGCATGTCATGGAGGTATTTTGGTAGCCATCGCCATCACCCATCACCATCAACCATCAGCAACGGGTTGGGCAATGTTTTGGTTTGTTTAGCAAAAATCCAAGCATACCCTCCCCATCAGGCACAAGCGATAAACACTCGAGACAGACGCAGGCATGCAGCACATGGCCTTATGAGGCATGATATGGAGAGAACGCAACTGACCATCTGGCCAGGGTATTAGTCAAATGCATTGCCTGAGTTAGAGGCAAGCTAATTAATTCCGCACATCGAAGAGTATAGAAGCTGGAGAGCCTGTGGTTCCGGGAATTCCCTGCGGTTCTATATCGAAGATCATACACCCCGCAGAAGTTGACGTGTGGCGCACCATCGCCCCATCGCCCCATTGACAAATTTGTAACAAGTCGTGCAGACAGATGACACATGGGTAATGGTTTGTCAGTCTCGGGAATTATTAGAATTTATTTCGGTCCAACGATATACACCTCGGAAGAGATATTAACGCCTCCAGAGAGGGAAAAAGACAAAGGTGGGACAAAGAAAAATCGCCGCCTTGTTGGGATTGTCTAGGAAGGATTTTTGTCTGTCAGATACACGGTAAAAAAAATGTGTAAGACACTTTAATCGAGCCTTAAATTTTCCGCAACTGTGAATAAGACTAAGTTTGACGTTCGTTTTGTTGGTCGCATTCGCTATTGGAAATCCGACTGCGTTCAATCTTCATACGTAGACTCTTATCCCGAGGCCGTGGTTCAGTTGTCCCGTAGATGCGATGTGTGAGTATGAGTTGGGTATGAATAGGTTCAAGGCCAATCGCAGTTAGGTATGATTAAACTTGTCATTAAACTCCGCTATAGGCTAACAACGTCCCAAACTACTTCATCTACAACCAAACCTAATTTTTTCCACTGATAGGACAGGAAAAAAAAAAATCATGTGCACGACTGGGTCGCTCATAACTTGCTCCTTTATACTAAAGGGTGTTTCGTTGAGTGGTGCAGGGCTTTAAAAATGTGATTTTGACTTGATTAGAAACATAGTTTTATGCTTTAATTACTTAAGTCATAGAGCTTGCGACCCAGGCGACGCAGGTTCGACCACACCCTGGAGAGAGGAATAATCGGCCACCCAAATAAATAAGAGAAACGAATAATATCAGAGTTTCTTCCGCACAACACCAAAAAAAAAGGAGTTTTTTCTTGAAGAGTTTTTTCTTGAACCGGGATTGGTGGCCTGAATGCTTCAGGACTGAAAATCCCCTTGTCATAAAATAAATCACAAAAGGAAGTTTTCGATCAGCTGGGTTATGTGTCGAAAATCTGTAGTACTTATGGTGATATGCCAAATGTATCTTTACTTACCTATGGTTAGGTAAGGTTATTGGGTTGGCAGGGCATGAGAAACCTGTACGTACCTAGAAGTTTATGACCTCTGGAAACCTATGAGAAACCTACGGATTTGTAAACCAACCCGTTTTATTTACAAATTTAAGTAGGTCATTAATGGACCTGTCTGAAAGTTACTCTAAATCCTCGAAGAAGTTACTACCAAGGATTTTATTTCTTATATGGCAGATCGCTGGGCAGTGACGAAGCAAGTTTGGCGTGTCCTCATGCATCCTCTGCACAGGTCATCTGTACTGATTCCCATTTTCCTAGTATGGTATTTCAGTGTATTGCGTTCGGTGATAATACCCACAATTGAAGACAATGATTTCTTGTTCAATTGTAGAATTGTTTTAGTTTTCTGTATGTCCTGGCCACATTGGCCTGGTTATGTCACAGGAGTCAAGCTTGCTCCATCTTTCATCTGTTGCCAGTAGTATTTTTTCCCAATCTCCTGTCTAAGATTACAAGGGGGAATCATTACTGTGGTTTCGGCCTGTTGTAGTTCAAGGGAAGACCCTTTTTTTGTCAGCTCATCAGCATAGTCTTACGTTGTGCTACGTGCCAAGAAACCGTAGCTCTTCGCGACAGCGACTTACAAGCTTTGATTATAACTCAACCGAAGTAATCACTTTTATTGTCGCTTGACTGTCAATGAAAAAGGTGATATCTTTATGAGGTATTGCCATCATTGCAACCTGATTAGCAGCTGTTGTCACTGCCAGTACCTCAGCTTGGAATACGCTGCTGTAATCCGGAAGCCTAATTAAACTGGATAGTCCGGGACGTTCCAAGTAAAAACCCACGCCAACGCCAATTTCTACCTTTGATTCATCTGTGTATATACATAAGGACGTTTGTTGATCTTCATACCATTCGTCCCTGCTGGGAAAATAAATAAATAAAAAAGGTAAATGGCCTTGTGAAATCTAGCCAGGGAGTAGTACAGTCCTTGCATACATTATTGCCCGCTGTATTTGTTCAGGATTGGTGCATGTCCCGTCAGGCTGTGTTTACAGTTTTTGGCCTGGCTTAACCGAAGGTCACTGTTTGCAGCAGATTCCTGTACAAAGAGGTCTACGGGTTTGAGAGTAAGAATAGCCTCTAGTCCTGCTGTGGGGCTGGTTCTCATTGCCCCGTGCTGCCAAAACAGGTCATACGGCAAACCAAAGTGAGAACAAATCAGATGTCAACTGTCACCTTCTGAAAAAAAAACCCACACACACTTTATACGGTTTTTGGCGCTGTTTGTCGTTAGTCTACAATCATGGTCAAATGTCAAATCAATATGAGAGCAAATCGGCTGTTAGCTGTCAAATAGAAAAAGCTTTGCCAATTCGAAAAACCGACTTTATAAAAATTAGCTCCCTTCACAATTGTTATATGACAAAAGCTGTTAAGTTCAGGTCAAATATTAATATCCGAAAATCCGCCTCGAGATGCGAACCTCAGGCAAACAGAAACAAATTTTGATGCAAATCCACTCAGCCTCATAGACTGTAGCTCAGTTTACACAAGAGCTTAAAGCTTACAACGAAAACGAGAATTTTTTGAAAAACGTTGTATAAGGAAACCCGTCAATTTTGAAGCTAACATGAAAATTCCGATTTCATCTCGAGGAGGGACCTTACAAACACCGGGTACAAAGTTTGCAGCAAATTTATCAAACCGTATAAGCTGTAGGTGGCAGTAAGCACAATCTAAGCTAATCAATACAATCAAGCTAAAGTGACCTCCGTTTTAGGGACTAAATAGACACAGATACGAAGCCCTTTCCTTTCTCACAGTGCAGCCCGTTTCTGTCAAACAAAGATATAAAACAAGACTACCTACCACTCGTACATTGTATAGAATGCCTACTTTGGACACGAGTGGACAACATAAGAAACGAACCAAACAACAGCCAATAACAACGCATAAGCAGCTTGTGTGCTCCCAATGTATCGCACCCAATGCGACGACGTTTGCGTCTCTTTTGGAGTCCGGAAACCGCACCGCCGCTAAACAAGATTTCCACTGTTGTTGTCATTGTTGCAGTCAACGACATTTGTTTGGCTTCTCTCTGAGTAAATATGCTTTATATGCACCTTTTCGACATGTTAAATGGGATAGGTTCGGGTGTTTAAGTATCCGATCATATACGCCCAGCCTGGTAATGGGTATAATCGCTTCGTTTAGCGACCGATTAAGTCGGGGTGCCACCAACTTATGCAGCCAACGACCGCAATCCTTCCTTTTTTTGTCTTGCAATTGAAAGTGCACTCGGCGGGACATTCCACAGAATGTTCCACCTTTAATTGGAGCCGTACATATCTGTTGATATGGTGCGACTTTCTCTCCTATATACACACAGCCACACAGCTTTGACGGATTTAGAAGGAAACTGATGATGAATCGTTTTCTCAAATGAAAACAGTGAGTGGTTGGCCTAACGAGGTGACCACCACATGCTGTGGCTGTTGCCGATGATATGGCTTTCGCTGGCCAGTTGCGGGATATGGATGACATTTTCGGAATTAATAAATATTTTGTTTGGGGGCATATAGAATGGGGAGTGCGCGTGTTCTAGATAAATGAGAGATTTGTTACCAAGCTCGATTGTTGGATGAGGAGATTATACATTTGTTTTCGTAACCTGTTTACGGGAGCGCAACAAGAGTTGTCCATTTTAACGGTTCGCGCACTGAAGCACTGAATGGAGGGCTGTATAATGATGTGAGAGATGTTTTGTCATATAGATGGGGGTCAAGTCTTAATTAACACTGGCTGTGTAATGAATGTTTTCCTTCTGACCTGGGTAGTAGATGTAGGTTGTAGCGGACATGCGATGCAAGTGAGTTTTATAATATTGCTGGAAAGAGGTTGGGTGTCCCCATATAGTTGATAAAGGGGGAAATTAGGATGAAAACGAGAGTTTCCTGGCAATCTAGGTGATCGTACCAAAAATGTTAAGTTAAAATTGCTGAAGCAAATAAAGGATTTTTTTTAAAGAGCTGTTTTTTTCGAATTGGCAACACTTTATCCAGCGCCAACTTATTTGCGAAATGACAGCTGGATTCTTTTTTAGTGGAGATTTCCATTTTTATCTATTTTAATTAAGTTGCAATCTCTGTATTTACTTCTGAAACAAGAGACCATAAGTCATTCATTCTGGTGTCCCTCAAGGTGGCCACTTTGGTCCTCTACTGTTTCTGTTATTAAAATGATTAGCGTCATTTTGCTATTTACACAAAGAGTTCATATATGGTGACTGTAATTTGTTTTATTTTGATTTTAACCCACAGGAATAACTACATATCTTTTTACAGCCATGGACTGAACATGGTGTAATTAATAGCTTAAGACAAATGATAAACAGATTAATCGAACAAAAAATAAAGGAGGAGAACCTGCAGAAACGTAAAAACGATATGCGACAGGAGGCTCAGATTGAGAATTTGCTTGGATTTCATACCATTCTCTCCTTCAACCTGTTTAGGAGTATTTGCTGCAGTCCTGTTTAGTTTTCTGAAGCGTATCCATCTTGATGTGACACAAGTTGGAGCATCTATTTATTTTATTTATTTATTTAACTACAAAACTAATGTCACAGTTAATCACAAATGAACATATTATAAAAAGCTTATTAATAGAACATACTGTTAACATTTCTTTTAATATTTTTTTTAAATTGAATTTAGAGAGATTGAAATCATTCACATTATTGTACTTATTAAAATCTCTCGTTAGGTTAGGGGCCATTACTCCCATAGTAACACCGAGATGTCCTTTGGTATAAAACAACGTTATCAGTTAGAACGCAAAACAGGAATATTACATTTGATGTCTCTCTGCGTTTTCCCAAAGTTTGAAGATTCAGCAACTTTAACCGACTTATGTAGGATGGAAGACGACTTTCGGGGTTCCAAGGCAAATCACGTAATGCGAAAAGAAGAAACTGCTTTTGCATCGGAACTTATAAGAATAAAACAATGAATATCAAACGAAGAAGAATTAAAGGATTATCCTGATAGTTATCATGAGATTCTCTGTAGGAGAGTTCCAAAAATTCATTCCTCGAATTTCAAACTCAATACTCTAGTCTAGGGTAATCTGGAATATATGTTACGTTTTTTGACCCTCTATTGGAATCCTTGTGTAGGTCTTTTTTCGTACCGATTGCGGTTCTATTTGGAACCGGAATTTTATGAAATATGGACCAAATGAAAGGTAACATTTTATAGAAGTGGAGAATGTATTTATTTTATCATTAATGTAGTCGCAAGTAATAAATAAAATAAAAAATTAATTTTAAGTAACAAATTGATCATATTCAAAACATTCTTAAATAGATATAAGAGCTTTTCGCGCACAATCAGTAGTTCGACTTAATGTTCACTAGCTTTAACGTCAAAATGTGTACATATTTCCAGAGAAGGATTGTCAATTCACCAAAAATAAGCTGTCGCCCTATTTTAAATTGAATAAAACTGGTTCAACTTTTCTACTCTGAAATTGCAGTCTCTGTGTAAGGAAAGAAATGAACGAAAAGACAGCACAGGACAATTAAATTAATGCGAATGTATGACGTTCCTCAAAAATGCGGTCAAATTGTTTCTAGTTGTAATCAAATTCGCTACAAAGAAAGTAAGTGTGCGGAAAATAAAAATAAACCATCAGCTGGGGCAATAACAAACTACGAGTGAAACTTACAAGTCTTGCTATAAAATTGAGTCAATAAACGGCGAATATTCCAGCCCATGTAAAACCAAACGAATCTATCAAAAAGAACTTCAACTTTAATTACATCGGCAAATGTCGGCAGCTTGTAAAAAAAAAGTAAAAGTGTGTGCTATAACAACTGGAATTTCGTTTTCATTTTCAATTTGATTTCCATCCCCTCCTCTCCTTACACAAGAAATTTCTATTTATATCTAAAAGTCCAACGTCCTCTCTGTTATTGTGGTCGTCGTCGTCGTCGGTCGCATGCAACAACTTGAATTCTTATCACTTAAATATGCTGTAATAATGTAATTGCAGCACTTCCACTTCCACATTTGCTTTATCGATTTAAAGGGCAGTATGTACTGTACGTATCTGGCCTTGCTGCTCTTCAAAAATAAATTAAAACAGAAAACAAGCTTTAAGACAAAAACCAACCGCCGCTCGCCGCCTGGCCTTGGAAGTTCATATCTTGGAGGGAGGGCGAAACAAAAAGTCTCCCTCATATCTTATCGGGAAACTTATACCAAAACAACATGAAACATACGAAAGACATGTTCAACTTTTCATTACGTGTATATTTTCCACCACCGTTTTTCGTTTGAGAAAAAAAATCCACTTCCCTAAATGGAGAACAACAGTAGAAACCTGTCAGCGGTGTAAATTGTTTTGAAAATTCCTCCACACACGCAACCCCACAAAAACAAGTAGCGAAAGTCCAAATTTGGATTTCAAAAATTGATTTTCGAATAAATTTGCTTTGAATATCGTTTCGCTTTTGGACTGTATCCATTCGAATTATGCTTGGTATTTAATGAGGCGAATATCTCTATCTGGATATGGTGACTACAAGTTGAACTGATTTTGGTGTGAATGTTGTTGGGCGGTGCAATTGTTTTTAAAAAGCTTTTCCACATTTATCGAGAGATTGACATTTTACTCATTAGCGGAGATGTGATAATTTTTGAAGGTAATTGTCATCGACATGACAAACTGTTTTAAAACCAATATTCTCGATGATCAATGAGGAGGTGGTGTAAACTAAACTAGAAGTGTGGTGAAAATATTTTAATTCAATATTTGCCAGTCTGTGAAGGAATCGCGCTTGTCAGTGGCTGTTTTCTGTGGGGATAAGTATTAGAGCCATCCCAATTCAGCTGTAAAGTCTCTTTAACCGCTTGTATCACTGGGATGTAAAGAAGGCGATTCAACCATGAATGGACTATACTGCCTATTCGTACGCTGTCTTTTTGTTCATTTCTTTCCTTCCACAGGGATTGCAATTTCAGTCTATACTGTTCGACCGATTTTATACAATTTAATATGGGGTGACAGCTAGTTTTTTTGGTAAATTGGCAACGGCCGCTTGCTCAGATCGTCTCTGGAAACACACATTTTTACTTTTTACTAGTGAACATTGAGTCGAACTACTGACTGTGCACGAAAAGCTTTAATATCTATTTTAGGATGTTTTGAATATCATCAATTTGTTATTTAATTTTTTTTATTACTTGCGACAACATTAATGAAAAAATAAATACATTCTTCACTTCTATTAAATGTTACCTTTCATTTGGTCCATATTTCATAAGATTCCGGTTCCAAATAGCATCGCAATCGGTACGACAAAAAGACCTGTAGCCTATTGATTCCACCAGTGGGTCACATTGTATATATAGACGGCAACGCAACAGCCCAACGTGTTTTTCAAATCAATTCCGAAGAGCAACGCTGCAGAAGAACTCAGTCAACTTGGTGTTAACGGAGGCAGCCGGTTAAAGACCGAACTCGGTGAAGGGTCTTGCTGATGGTTGAGACGATTTAAATTTGAGATACGTTAAGTAATCTGTTTGGACGTTTGTAACATCTATATTTATTTTAAACTTTGTATGTATGTCCTCAATGCGAAGGTTTTTCTGCACACTTTGCAAAGGGTTCTGACTTGGTATTGGACAAAGTAGCGTAGAACCTCTTTCAAAAAGAAAAATCAAAATCTATTTCTCTACACTCATGTGAGGTAATATTGTAAAATGCGAAGCTTTGATATGTATTGCTTCAACAAGGCGTACCAAAAAAATGTGGGCGATAAAAGACAGAGGGGCGTGGCATCATCCATACAAAAAAGTTATATAAAATGCATATGTTGATATTTGTACAGCTTTTGCTTTGAATTTTGGTATAAAATGCCTGATGAAACCAATTCGGAAAATGTAGGCGGGACTGGACAAGAAGGCGTGGCATTTTTTATACAATATTCAAACCGACACATGTGACTAGTAAAATTGGACAATAAACGCTTGTTCAATAAAAAGCAGCTCCTTAAATGCGGGCAGTGTTAAAGACGGGTCGTGGAACCTTTTATTTAGCAAAACCATTAAATGAGATTGCTGGTGGTTACCATCTGGGAAAAACGCAAGGTTTACAGAGTTCAGGGCAGTTATGATGATAGTGAACACTAAGAACCAAATTGTTCGCCAGCCTGTAGAGATGTAGCTTCAATATTCGCCGCACTGTACAGACGTTTTGAGACTCAGCGGAAATCAAAGAAAGACATCTTCGACACATATGTTAAAAATTCATTCAGAAGGCTGGCCTTTAATATGATGACATTTGATTTCGTACACACGCGGCAGTTGCTGTTTCTACAGGCGGCATACCCAACAGCGACGTGAATGTTCTGAATAAAACCTAGGTTACATAAAAAAGGTTGTATGAAGAAAGGCTTCAAGTGCTCCGCACTATTTTATGAATCACCAAACAGCTAGGAAGCAGAAATTTATGAAAACAAAAATTCTATCAAGAGCGGAAAAGTTTTCATTTGTCGACGAGTAGTTTGGACATAAACCGACGATTCCTGAGACTCGAACCAAAATGGGTCAACATCTTTAAAGATAAATATTAAAGCTTGATCCACAGTTCTAGTTTTATATTCAACGCAAGGAAAAATTGTTTAAAAACGTCATACGCGTATCTCTTTCTCCAGTCGCAACTAATCTCTATAGTTAAAAAACCGGATATATGTAAGGAAAATTCGATTTATACAGACCTAGCTCAGTAATATCCTATCGGATTCAAAAATAAATAAAGTGCACGACTGGATCGCACGAAACTTTCTCGTTCATATCATCAGTTTGGTTGGTTTATTTTTATTTTATTGTTGTTTATAGGCTATAAAACCAGATTTTTCAAATTGGTGATGCTGGTAGGTGGCCATGACTCGAAGTAGGGTTTGTGATGTAAGAATTCAGAGATTTGTTTTTGAATTTGCACGTATTTGGGGGTAAATGAAGTGCGGGTTTCTGATAGTGTTAACTCCAATAGGTTGGAATTATTTTAAGGTTCATGATTAATATGGTTGAAAAGGGAAGAAGTGGGAAATATTTGCTAAAAAGGAGTTTCTAGTAGTTGCTATTGCATTTTTACTGGTAGTACGGTAATTCTTAAAACACGGCTTTAATTCCATTTTTTTTAGAAAAACTAAGTAAGGGGTCCTATTAAGAATACTTATGTTATCATAAAAAGGGATTTTGGTCAAAACCGTTATGGCGGTTTTTGGAAAATAATGCGTACAAAATAGTAGCAAATATTGCAATGTTTATTTAAAAAAAAATGCCTGCTCAACTATTCGGCTAAAAACTGGGTATAGGGTATTATTTAAAATGTAAGCATTACTTGGTTTTTAAAGTTTTATCCAAATCGAAAATGGCGTTTTCGAGATATGAACAGTTTTCAAAATCAGCGTATCCGGTGGTTAGAATCGAAAATGAAGGACGCAATAATGTTGAAAACGTCAATTTTACTCCAAGTATGCATTTTGGTCAAAATCGCTTTAGCCGTTTTCATGTAGGTAAAACAAAAGAAAACCAAATTCTCAAAATATGCCTTTTTTCAAAAATCTATTATAGGCAAAATAGAGAAAAAATGAGTTTGCTATCATGTTGGGAATGACTATATTACCTTAAAAATTAATTTTTGTTGCAATCGTATAGACCGTTTTTGAGATAAGGCCACTTTTCAAAAGTACCGTTATTCGACCTTTTAGCCAAAAACTGGGTATGCAGCCATGTTAACTCCATATATGGTAGTGCAAGTATACATTTTGGTTAAAATCGTTAAAGCCGTTTTCAAGTAAACCATAATTAAATAAAGTCTTAAAAAACGATATTTTTCCAAAATAGTCCGTTGAACGATAATTTAGGGAAAAACTGAGTTTGCCATCATGTTGGGAATGACCGTATTACCATAAATATACATTTTTGTCGAAATAGTTTTAACCGTGTTTGAGATATGACCAATTTTCAAAATTGCCGTTATTTGATTTTTCTGCGAAAAACTGAGTATGCAGCCATCTTAGTTACGCCTACATAAGCCCAAATAACAATTTTGGTTGAAATCGTTAGAGCCGTTTTCGAAAAACTCAAAATTGCTGAATACCGTTAGAACGGCAACACTTAACGTGCAAAAAAAAAGTGGCCCCGAACTGTAAGCCCACCAACTCCAAATCCGAAGTCTGAAAGAAATCCGTCCAGCCGTTTGCGCTGTAGAGCTCGGGAAGGACGGACAGACGGACAGACGGACAGACAGACAGACGGACAGACGGACAGAATTGCGAGACTCACTTTTTCGAGTTCCTCTATCATCGTAATGTCAGATTTGATTAAAATCTCGAGTTCGATTTTTTGTACGATTACAATACCTTTCTCTTACTACGTAATGCGAGAAAGTTAAAAATTAGTGAATTTAGTAAATTTCCCCCGTATTCATTTAAATATAAAACATCCTCCTGTGTTGTCCTGAAGCTGAGCAATGTTAAACACAATTATTCAAAACATCGCCCACAATTTTCCTTAACTATACCACAGCCCCAGTGAGTATCGTTTCAGCAGTGTGTGTGTGTTGATCATACGTATGTTTTGAACTTTAATGGGCAGTCGTCTCTTTTCAGCGCACACATTCAGATTGAACACATTTCTAGGTATTGTTTATTGGAAAAAGTTTGGAAATGGGCTGGTGGGATTCGTGTGTCAAGTTGTTTGATTTGTATTGCTTCCTTTTCGTCGACATTTGAGGTGGGTAAGAGAGAAATAACATTTTTGTACATTTTGGACTTTTTAGTAAGAATTAAAATTATGATTTTATTGTCTTTGAATTTGATATTTATTGCTTTCAGAAAAGTCCAAGGGAAGGAACCTATTTGATTAAAAACGGTTCGTAGTTCAATGAAAGTACTTTTTGTATTAAAAAGTGGCAGACGGGTGAAGCAGGGCGAGCACGGCTCAGCTAGTTAATCACAAATTTGTCAAAGACAAACGATGCTCCTTTCTGCACTATAACCACATTAGTCAAGTGTCTGACACTTTGGTCAGGCACCTACATTTACAAACGGACTTTATAAAAATGCGCACAAATTGCGTTCTACCCCAAAACGAGGTCCAAAGAAACGTCTACATTTTTACCAATTTTTACACAAACAAAGCCGGACAGCTTTTGGCTATGCCTCATAGGCTGCCAACGCCAAAGCGAATTGTTAATCTAGCATAAAAATGAGACAAACACTCACAGCCATAGCTGCATCTGACAAGTGGTAAATAAGAAATGATTACCGACTCGTCACTTGGCCGGCGGCCAACATTATATTCATATCTAAAAATCCAATTTTGCCGCGAGTCCATAACACCATCGCTGTGTCATTAATAATCCCAAAATCGAAATTTCAAACCAAAATAATTCACAAAATTAATCCAAAAAAAATGTAAATTTAATGAAAAAAAACCTTACATGAATATATCCTTTGATTCTCGATCGCAAGTCCTTTAGGAAAACCATATTCATTGTCATTGACGTCATTTGGCAATGTCAGTCCTGTATCCCTTGTTTGTTGATTTGTGTAAACAAAGAGCTTTCTGATTTACATACGTAGATTTGAACATATCCACTGTTTTCTTCACACTAATATTTAAAATGGTTGTGTGATTTTTTTCTTTCTTTCTTTTTTATGAAAACAATTTTTGTATTCCTTTTTTTAACAGCACAACATTTTTTTTTGTTTTGATTTATATATAATATATATTTTTTAAATTTATTTTTAGATGTTTACTGCACTATAAATAAATTGCGAAATTAACCGATAACGGATTAAGTTCTTTTTTGCACGGGCAACGATATTTTTGTGCCGGTCTTAGCCAAATTGGGAACTGAACTACCTAGCAATGGAGAGGAGTGGGTGTCCCCACGCTCTGTACATCGTCTTTCCAAAAGACCACCACCACCACCGAGCTCATGCATCATGGTGTCATTGTGGGGGCAGTCGCTTTTGGCCGGTGTCTCTTAGGAAAATTCGAAATTTCTCACAAAAGCGGGCAAACAAAATGTGACGTATACGCCACCGTTTCTCATCCGTTGGTGTTGTAATTTTTTTTCCAAAAACTTTAGTTTTCAGACGCAATAGATAGAAATGCCGTTAAGAGCAGTAAACATTTTTGAAAGGATTTTTGCTTTGGATCATAGTACACCTTGATTGGTTGGTGACAGTTGCAGAGAAATATTTTATTTTTAGACTTTTGTGCTTGTGCGGACGGAAATAGACGGTAGAGTGTTTAAAAATACGAGAAATACTCGTTGGTTTTCCTCAAAAGTGCGAACTACAAATTGTTGTGTTAATTATGGTTTTGTGACGATAGTATAAACAATTTAGATAACCATCAACACTATTACGCACGAGTGACGGCAGACTATTTGAAATAATTGGCGGAAACATTTCTTTTCAGAAAAAAACGCTTTCGTTTCGTCTCATAGTTTTGATGCTTGCGGGAAAACGTGATGTTTGTTAATAACGTGGATGGTATATCACAAACCTGAAAAGAAATCAAAAAAGATAAAATTTGGTTTAGTTATTTGATAAAGAGCTTTTTTTAATAATAATTTTGACATGAATATTGAACACACCTAAAAATAAGTCTCAGAGAATTTAAAACAGCCGGAAGTATGTAAAATAAAAAAATATAAATAGTTGTAGCAACAGGTCCATATTGGACCCTAAGGACTTTAAATATTGTACCGAATCGAACGGCTGAATTGATAAGATTTTTCATTCACAATTATAGTCTCGGTTTATCTTAAGACGTTAGATAGGGTTCCACGCTAGATAGGGGTAAAATTCCTTTCCGAAGGTTGAACCTGAGACCCCTCGATCAGACTGTGACTGAAACAATTAAAACAGAGGTAATGGAAACCAACTAACAATAACTTTGTACATTCATAAATAGTCAACCTAGCCTCGTTAAAGAGCTGCATTACAGAACTGTTACAAACTCCTTATACCTCTCAGAGTAAGTAGTCTACATTAGAGCTATTAAAGCCTATTAGTAGATTTGAAGTGCCAATAGGCTGAGGTGTTGAAACCGCTTTACCGGGCTAGTGAGCCAAAATAGAAGGCATCTACAAAAAGTTTTAAAACATACCCACTCATAAAGCTTTTGTTACCCTTTCTATAAACAAGACACGCAACATTCAAGACTGTCATAACCTCATAAAAATTGTGTAAGACGGTGGAATTTTTACACAGAACTACATGCAGCCCACAAATTAGAAGTTGTCATAGCCTTTTGAAAAGTGGTTCCCATTGTCGTTATAGTATTTACAGAATTGGAGATGCCACAAAGTTCTTCTCACCCAAAAGCTTCAGCCTTTTTCTCATAGAGTTAATTGAAATGAAAGGCTTACGAAAATATTCCCGTCTGTTGCAGACCTTAAAGGACCATCAAGCCGCATATATGGGCCTTGAATCGATGAGGATTCTGTTGGAAAATATATCAAAAAGGAGACTGACTATACAAATGGTCACCAAGAGGTGATATTCGAAACAGCAAGGACTAAGCTTTAAGTGTTTTAGCTGTTATTTTTTGACATTTGACAAGTAGAAACTACGCCATTACTAAAAATGGAACGATACACGCTTCAACAACGCATTGCAATTATAAAAATTCACTACAAAAATGGTGAAAATTTTGCAGTCACAGTTCGCAAAACTAAAGCATTTTTGGGTCTACGTGAAGCACCTTGTCGGACCGCAATACAAAAATTGGTGGAAAAATTCGAGCTGTTGGGACAAGTTAGTGATGTGAAGAATAAAACCCGTGCACGTCGCTCAAGAACAACTGAGAATATTGCTGCTCTAGCCCAAAGCGTTGAAGAAAACTTTCTCCATTCCTCGCCGTTCTTTGGAATTGGGCATTCCACGAACGTCATTACACCGTAATTTGCATATAGACTTGGGTCTTAAGGCTTATAAATTTCAGGTAACACAAGAACTCAAGCCGGCCGATCATCAACAACGTCGTGTCACGTCGTGTTACGGGAAAAGTTTCCGGACCGTGTTATCTCTCGAAGAGCTGATCACAATTGGCCGCCGAGATCTTGTGATTTAACACCTTGCGACTTCTTCCTTTGGGTCCACATGAAAGATAAGTTCTACGCCAACAGCCCAGCGATTTAAGACCTCAAAGATGGAATTCGTAAGTCTATCGAGGACATAGGACAACCACTTTGCTATTTTGTTATGGAAATTTTTATAAAAAGGATATGGTCCTGTAAGCGTGGTCTTGGCGGCTGATGTTGTTTTTCATTATTAGTAGCATACCTTGCTCTTTATTATGAAATGAATATCCGATCATTTCTCTCAAAAAATTTAATATCAAAGTAACACATCTTATTGGAAAACCCTTTATTAATAGAGCAGGTTTGTTTTTTGTCGTACCGATTGCGGCGTTATTTCAAAATAAATTTCCACGAAATACATACAAAATGAAAGGTGAAGTTTCGTTGAAGGACAGAATGTAAAGTGTGTCCAATACCAACAATTTTAAAAAACAAATTGATGATATTCAAAACATACTGAAACAGATATTAGAACTTTTCACGAACAATCAGTAGTTCGACTTAACATTCACTACAGCCTCAATGTCAAATGTCAATGTATTTCAGAGCAAGCGGCAGTTGCCAATTTAACAAAAAAAGATTCCGTCCGATTTCAAATTAAATAAAAGTGGTCCAACAAACCAAAAACTGTTTTAACCTAAAATACCTGTTAATTTTTGTGTGAAATAAAATAAAATAGAAATGGAGGAAAACGACTTGCAAAGTTGTGCAACTGTATTTTACTATTCCCTTGAATGGGGTCAAATTTTGGCCTCAGATTCCTAATTTTTCCAGTTCTTTTAAAATTTAACATTTATATAAAAACATTTAGTACAGTTTCTATGGTTATACTCGCAATTAGCGTCTATACTTCACACTCCAAGCTCATTGTGTATTATTTTTTATTAAATAGTAGCAAGTATACGACCCCATTTGTGTCATGGAATACAACTTATCAGTTTCTTTAACGTTAGTAAAATAAGACTTATTTAAAAAAGTGTTGCCCCTTAGTAAGTTAAATGACATGTAGAAGTGTTTATCTAAATCCAAGAGTTATTAACAAATGAGCTAATACGTGACAAAAATTTGTTGAAGAGAAATTTATATTGGCACGCTGCAGCTGGGGAGTGAACCGGTAAATGTGTTACGAAAATTGTGATCTGGCGATGCAACGGAAGTTAATTCTTTAAAATTTTAGATCTTAAAATTAAAAAACTGTAGCTTTAACCTGAGACTGTGAGATTCATGAGCTAGGTCTAACACAATAGAATCAGTTGAATAAATTAAATTTAAATTTTAACCACATGAAAACACATAAAATGCCAGCAAAAACTGTAAAATTGGAAAACATTGGATTTTTTGTTTAAATAAACACATGTTGCTAAATGCAACTGCAAGAGAACTTTGCATAAATAAAACGCCATTTTTGTTTAGACAAATAAAATAAAACTATCTGCCCTACATATCTCGCTTCACTTATTTATAATACACCACATCAGTTGATTGTTTCCGAATAATTGACTCAAGATAACAACTGTACAATAATTTCCTAAGAGGAGTGTACAAACGCAACATAAAGTACTCGGTTGACAGCAAGCGATAAAAGTCAACTTCACTGCACACCTGAATTTGAAAGGTTGCTCAGTAGGTTTGCACAGATCCAGACAAACAAGTTAGGCCTACCCCTTTATGGGGTATTTAAAAATTCAGCATTTTCCCCTTTTTAACAGGCGTAGTTATTATCAAAAAAAAAATCCCAACAGCTATGTACAAATAGGCATCTTAGACCACATTTACTGACGGCTGACGATTGACACGGAAGTGTGACTGCATTTAATGTGAACACACACGCCAATTTATTATGATTGCGAAGCATTACGCCCAAGTTGAGAGCGACAAATACATACACACAGTAACTAAACGACCAGATACAGTATCTATCATCTCTTGACTGAGCGCAAGCCCTCCCATAGTCGCCCAAATGAGTTCCATTAAAGAATTGATTACTCCATAAAACGCATTGCTATCAACAGAACGACGCACGACGCGCGATACCAGCAGCAGTGTGATGGTTACGGCCATCATCACCGCGAATGGGATAGATCTGCAGGGAATTGCTTCTGTTTGCTACTACTCTCGGGTAGAGATGTCTAATAATGATGTACGTCGTAGTGGACCTGGACGTCTATGTGTACACAACAACAGCCACTACTTGCTGGGAGATAATTTTTATTTTTAGCCGCGCAAATGAACTGTATAGGTATATGTGGCGGGGATTATTTGTTTAGCGAGCTCGAGCTGTCAGTGCGGTGTAAATCAGAGTGCGAGGTCGTAAGTAGCGCGAAAGTTTGGATTTTTTATTCGTTCATTTTGCGCAAGGTACAGATAAAAAGATGGAAGGAAGATGAATATGATCGTAATGGATATGCGTGTCGAGCAACGATTTCACAGGCACTTGCTTCTTGATTAGATTTTAGATTGCGCATTACAGGAGCAAACGGTATACACATACTGGTCGAACAAATATTTCTTAGTTCCGGGTAGCTCTGTGGTTCGTTATGGAAAAGGCTTTCCATTTGAAAGTTAGAAATGAGCTTGCATTTTTTATGGAAGACAATATGGGCCGAAAAATTAAGTGGAAATGGCTATGAAAGGCTCAATTTATCACAGGCAATATACATCACCAACTTGGGAGGATAAAAAAAAACTCTTCGGGAACTTGTAAGACCCAGAGTATCGTATACACGAACCAATTTGAATTTTCCATAGTAGACTAGGCAGTTGGGTTAGTAAAGACATGAACCGTAATTTTTTAGAATACGAAAAGAGTAATTTTTGACTTTAAATTCTGCACTTGATTGTACCTGAATATAGTTTAACCCAGGATAGATGATCAGGGGGCTATAATGCAACTCTACAAGTACTTGTAATGTGGGATCTTTTAATAGGGGTGATGGTTTTTTCAGTAGAATTTTATCGACTTATGCCAAATTTATATTCAGTATTTTCATTTTTTTCGTTAGTTTCGACTCTTCCTGACCTCTTGAAAAAAAAAACACTGTAAGAGTTCGAGCTCAGTTGTGGGTGATCAGCGTTTGTTGGCCGGGTAATAAGGTGATCAAAAATTTATGCGATCGGTGTAGACATTGTTGCGATCACAACTGCATTGGTTAAGCTTCAAAATAAAGCAAAAATTGATAAGTCAAACCTATTCCAAATGACAATCCTATCACTCTATATGAATGAATTTCCCGTTTCTCCAAGTGTAGCACATTTCTGTAACGCAGAGTTACAAGTGCAATCATCCCTGCTTGTGCTTATGGCCAATTATATAGGCAGAAAAATCCAACAGACACTTGTAGGACTTACTTCCATCTGTTAGAAACCCAAAATCAAACGGGTAGCTCTGTAATCATTTCTACTTATGTTTCCTGGTCAACATAAATATTTAACTACTTATTTCCGACATGTACCAGCATAAGTCTGTGGTTATAATCCACTCGGACCTAGGCAACATTTTCGCCATCACTTGCAAAATGTTAAAACTTTCTCGCTCAAGTCACTACAAATTATGTAGATACGTGAATGGGCGCCAAATTTACACTTTCAATTTTTTTTTTCGATACAAACAACCACAACAACATAACAATAGCAAATTACATAGATTTTTGCAATTCACTTGCACTTTTGTTGGATCGGCGCCACCACACTACATGTGTATTGTGATGCAACAACAACAGTGACAGCTACTGTTGCTACAGTATTGTTCGCTAAGTAACCCTATTTGGTTTAAGTCTATTATGTTGGCGGCGGTTGTTTTTTTGTTTAATTAGTAATTAATTAAGACCCAAATTGTTCAACATACTTAATTTACATAGCAGTTCGGAGTTCGGTCGCGTATGACACACATCCAATCGGATCGGACCAGGCCAGACCGGACCGGACCATTTTTATGCAACGAGATTGCTACACTCTCGTAATTTGACGGTAATTTATTGAATCGTTGCCAGTATTACGTGCGTTATGTGATGGATTGAGAATCTATTTCGATGAGATTACCGTCAATATCATTTGGACTCGTTAGCAGACTAATAAATCGAATAGATAAACAATTTATGACAAATAAATGGGATGAGATTTGAATACATATAAATATTTTATTTTTAGATACAGCCATCGATCTAACTACAAGACGATGGAGGGGAATTCTTTTTTTTATTTGATTTTAATATTATGCGTCTTATTGTTATAGCTGACAGTTTTCAAGTCACTAATGAGCCGATTTGAGTTGATGTTTGGATTGAATTAGGGCAACACGTTTTGTTCGGAACGCTGTATGCCGGTATGCTGATTGGGAAAAGTCTGAAAATTCCTCAGACCGAATAGAGGAAAAAACAAAGGAAGCAACTTGCAAAGGGGAAAGAAGCTCTTTTTCTCCTTTTACTTCATAGGTCGCGCCCAAAAGACAGAAATAATTATAAAGGTTACCTTATCTAATTCTCGATTCAGATTATTATTTTGTAGATAGTTTTAATTTGACAACCAAACGCATTTTCACTAGTATACAACTAAAGGGTGATTTTTTAGCTGGTTTGGTTTTGGCAACACTGGTTTTGACAGCTGACGTGTGTTTAGTACCTTGTGTCACTGTCAAACAGCTTCAGTTTGGTTTGCAATTTAACCATGGATCGTCTTACAAATGAACAACGCTTGCAAATTATTGAATTTTACTATCAAAATTCGTGCTCGGTTCGAAATGTTCATCGCGCGCTGCTTCCATTACTTCTTCAAAGATGATGCGAATCGCAGCGTTACTGTCAATGGTGAACGCTACCGAGCGATGATAACAAACTTTTTTTTGCCCGAAATGGAAGTTCTTGACTTGCATGATATGTGGTTTCAACAAGACGGTGCCACATGCCACACAGCACGCGAAACAATGGCGCAATTGCGAGGCGAGTTTGGTGAACAGTTAATTTCACGTTTCGGGCCGGTCAATTGGCCGCCTAGATCGTGCGATTTGACACCATTAGATTATTTTCTGTGGGGGTATGTCAAGGTTAATGTGTATAGGGACAAGCCCGCTTCGATTGACGCACTGGAAGCCAACATCCATGCATTCATTCGTTAGATACCGGCCGATATGTGTGAAAGAGTATGCCAAAATTGGACTCAGCGGATGGACTACCTGGGACGCAGCCGCGGTCAACATTTGCATGAAATTATCTTTAAACATTAAATTGCAAGGTTCAAACTATCGATTCAAATAAATATTTCATTCATTTTTTCGAATTTTTTGTGTTTTTTTTTTTTTTTTTAAGTTCTAAACCTCTTAAAAAATCACCCGTTATTACGCTATTACATGTCTATTTTGGGTGTCCGCATTGGTTTTAAAAATGAAAGTTTGTAGCTCAAAGTTCACAAGTTTTTTGACGAGCTTGTAACATTTTGATTATTTTCTGAACAAGATTTATCAATTGTTCCCGAAAAATTACTTTATGCTAAAGCTATGCGAACAACAATGCTGGCGAGGTCTAAAAAATGTGGTGCCACACCAATTGCAAAGTAACCACGAGAAATACAAAATTCCGGATGTCACAATAAAAATGCAAAAAATTTTGCATATTTTGGGGTGGGTACGATTTTTTTAACTATTTTTAACACATTTGAAGCGATTGATTCAGTGATAGTACAACCCAAAGTTTTGGTGACCAACTGGACGTTTTCATAGTTTTAATGACATGTTGTGCTATGGTGAATTTAAAATTGATCATCGATCGGTGACAGACTTTATTTGAAAATTGTACTATCAACAATCGAACTTTTGGAAAAATGAGCACCGATGACGTTACTAGCATTCGATACGTACCAAGCAGAGCTCTAGTCCTTGGAAATCCTTCCTCAATATTACAATTGTTTTAAAGTTTAAACTACGATGGTTTGCAACAAGAAATTAATACCATTTTGTTCGTGTTTAGAACGCTAATTAGATAGAACAGAAAGGTTGTGTCCATTGTCTTTTTTTTGTAATTCTGCTGTCAACCAAGGCAAGCTCAAGAAACTGTTAATATACTGATGACAGATATGTTTTAAAGAACATTTCTCTCAGTGTAGCAAGGTTTCGTAGACTTTTCCGTATAATCTTCTGAATTCTTTCGGACTTAACAGAAGTGAGTTGGGAGCAATTTATTACTGGAGAAATGTATAGTTAATGGTAGCATGGTTTTCTGGTAGCAATGTGCTCATACAACTTATTTAGTTTCATTAAATAATAACTTCAAGCTCACACAAAGTACACCAAAAATACCAGTTTATACCACTTTGTCGCAAATTATTGCATACTTTCAGGTCACAGTTTTTTCTGTTTTACAAGAAGATATCCACGATAATTTTATTGATCATTTAGTTTTCATCGCTTTGATTTTTCTGAGATATAGGTGTTCAATGAACCCAATCTAATGCGCGCCTTGTCCCCAATAAGACGACAATAGGAACGAAACAATATACGACTAGCTAGCTTGACTTGACTAAATGGTTGGCGCCCCAGGTAAATTCGAAAAAATTCCAGTCATTTACATCTATCCGTAGCATCTTTGACACTGAAGAGTTAATGGCGCCTTGAAAATGTCTAATTAATTTGTCTCAAACCTGCCATACCACAAATAGAACAGAATACAATGTGGCACCCACTTAGTCACGTACATTTCGTCCAATTGCGTAAATGCCTCCACACTCGTTTTTTTTTTAATCATATTAGCCATGAACTTGAATTTGCCTTTTGTCATGACTTAAATTTGTATCTGCCAATCGACTGAATAAAACTCTCGTCGCATTTTCTCCACCCGATTAGTCACGATCGTGTTGATGTCTTGCACGGGCGATCTTCAAACGAGAAATTGCAAATTGATTACAATTCTTCCACTGACGGATATGCTCTTAGAGAAAATAACTCATCCGCCAAACATCAAAAACGAAAAATATGAAATATCATGTGCTATTCACAAAGCAAAGCCCAAATCAAACCAAATCAGAAAGTCGAACAAAATTTATTAATTCAAATAAATTTAACCGACTTCTCGTATCTGGCTGGGTATAATTTTTAATTGAAGCAAATTCCTCGCATTCAGCTAAACAATTCGTTTTCGTTTACTCACTCGCTAGCTATACCAAGAAACCACAATAAGAATTAATTCTCCGCACATTCTTTATTCGATTTCCGCGTAAAAGTGTTACACAAAAATGGCAACATTTTCCATTTAAAGTAAACAAATAGATACTCTCGTAAACAACAATAATGCGTCTGTATCTATTTAGATAGAAATCTCACTTTTGCGATATAGAAATCTTGAAGAAACCGAACAAATTGTCACGGGGGATGATGGAATTAAGACGTTTTGATCCCAATCAAGGCCCTGTGGGCCTCCGTTTTGTCGACCTTGTTTAACTGAATTGATTCGGAGATACAAAACGGAAGAAGCTGCGGGGCAATTGACCGATTAGAAAATTGGAATCACTGTGCCTGCCGTCGTTGTCGATGTCAGAGGCAGACAATAGTCTTTGAGTGATTTATTGAGTTAAGTTGGGTTTTTTTTTCTAAGCAGATTAAGTTCAATTTGTTAGAACGTTTATTTTTGATTTGATTTGGTTTGGAATGGTGGGTTTTGGGTGGGAGAGAAGCTGGCGTGAGCTATTAGGTGTGATCGGAGAGCTTTTCTTTGGATTCATGTTTAAAATTCGGTTGTGTCGATTCAATTAGGATTCATTAGGAGGCCAAATGGCAGCGGTGAGTTCTTTGGGAAGTTTGACAATGAGAGCTAATTAGTTTATCAGGTGCTACGGGATGTTTGTAACACCTTCTTTGACCAGCTTTGGTGTGGGGGACGGAAGACACAGATGTTGCAGACATCAGCATGTTCTTTCCAGTGTAGACTTAAGTTAAATTACGTCTGAGGTTCTGGGTTCGACGTTAGTCCTAATACCAAAAAATTGTCATAAAAAAGCTTACACAAAGTCCTTCCAGGAGACTAGGAGTGTTCCAAATTTTCTTTAAAATGACCCGTCTATTTTGTGTACAAAATACAAGGTCTTTTTCAGACATTAGAATATTGAATATAAAAAAAGAAACATTTTTAAATAAAACATTAGCGTAATAAAAGATAAATAAGACACAAATATTAAAGAAAAAATTAAAAGAATACAGAAAAAAGAAGCAAGTAAAAAAAAAATAGTATAAATGTTATCAAATTTGAGCACAACCATTACAACTGGAAATAACTTGTCAAGTTGGTTTTTATTCAAGTCAATTTAAAGAGGAGCATCTGCCGCAATTAGTACGAGAACGGGGTATATGAAGGAATCTGTTATTTCGCAAATTGAGGACAATGAGTCTCCCAAATAAGTGGAGAAAAACAACTCTTGTCACCTATCTCCTAACCTCAAGAGTATCGAGACCAATAAGTTTTAATCGAGCTGAATAAGGGGGTAAGTAATTCGAAGTTGTCTGAGGACAAATCTAAGGAATATTTTCTGAGTTGCTTCGATTCTTGCAACATGAGTATGAGTATTGTAGTACGGACACCAAACGATAGACGCATATTCCAACAACGATCGAACAAAAGACAAATATACAGTTTTTCCCTAGAATAACGTTTAAGCATTCCCCATCCTTTTAGCTTTATATGTGATATATTCAACATGGTAATTAAGGGATAATTTATTATCTAACATAACTCCTAAATCTTTTATTAAAAACACACGCGGAATACCATTACAATCGAAGGAATAAGAATGAATATAAGGTAAGGTACGACGGGAAAAAGTAATGACCGAACATTTACTTACATTAAGAGACAACTAGTTTTTAGAGCACCACAAAACGAGCTTTTGGAGATCTGCATTCAATCTATCGAAACTGTAAATTTTAAAATCATCCGCAAACATGAGCATATTACAATGTGGAATAAATTTGAAAACATCTTTAACAAACAAAATAAATAAGAGTGGGCCAATGTGACTTCCTTGTGGAACGCCGGACGTTACCATGATTTCCTTGGAAAAGTGGCCTCGATAATTTACAAATTGGTATCTTTTTCCTAGATACGATGATAGCCATCTGAGAAAGACTGTCGGAAAACCTACCCATTCAAGTTTATAAAGAAGGAGTTTGTGTTCAACTCGGTGGTGGAAGGGTTCGAGGTCTATCTACCCCCGATGCGGTAATTTAAACAAAAAATTTACTTGAAACGAAATAAAATCAATAAAAAAAAACAGTTCTATTGCAGTCTTGAAAGCCATAAATATATTCTTTCATATTATTTTTATTTATGAAGTTTTTTCTATCAATAGGTCTTAAAACAATTGCTTTCAAATTAAAAATTTTGAAAGGAAAAAAAACAAAAGTATACAGATTTAATTCAAAATTCTGAAGCAAGGCAATGAATTGGCATTACTTATTCACTTTCCCTATTAATTCTTAATTAGTTTATTTAATGGACCCTAAAAATCAATTTAGTATTTAAATACAAAATTTAATTAAAATAAATAAAAAGTATTTTTATACTTCCTAATTTTCTCAGAAACTAGAAGACCTAAATCAATTTGATTTTCAGTGTTCTATTGAGAATTAATAGGGGCAGTAAATACTAAAAATTATAAATTTATTGTTTATATTTACAATATTTAAAAAAAATCAGCACTAAATATTTCTTTTTCTTATTTAAATTCAAAGTTTGAAAGCTTTTTTTCAAAACTATTAACTGAAACGATTTGATTTAATAACAACATAAAAGAACATATTTCTGGCTCCACAAACTGATATAGTACTTAATTGTTAGTTCTGCCGTTGTTTTTTTAATAGTTTTTTCACTCATATTAAGAATGTTTCTTTTAAATTGCACCTCCTGCCTAAACGGGTGCAGATAGACCCCGCTCCTATAGTAAAAAATGTTTGTATTTTACTACTTATTAATAATATTTATTTTGGCGCCTAAATAAAGGTAAGTATAATATCCGAAAAAGCTACACAGTTCAGGAAATTAGAACAGAAGTGACTTATATCCTGGCCGTGAGTATTTTAAGTTTATTATAAGTTACTACGTTGTGCTTAAAAATTTGCGCGTGCAAAGATTCCATTTTGTTTACAAAATCTTGTAGCACTTTTTTGACTTTGCCAACGATTCCAATCAGACTTATTCAAGGAAACATATATTCACTCTCTTTTGTAACTTAATTCTGAATTATGGGCTGAATAAGTTCCTTAACAAGCACCTCTCGTTCTCCTCGAAAGGCGCTTGGCGTTTCAGTTTTATTTAATCAAACAAATCAAAAAGAGTCTTTAAAAAACAAACACGCAAAGTGTCCGGCAAAAAATGCAAACTCAGCAGCGTATAGCCGAAGCGTTATAACAAATGACCGTCGAATTATGGTTTATAAGAGTTTTTCTTGTTTCTTTTTTTATAATTATTTGCACACAACACACCTCTACCGGGTTAATGCACTTGGAATGGGGTAAGTGACGATGACGATGACGAGTTTGCCCGGTTTGATGGAGTACACATAGCGGAGTGCGCCCTCCCATTCAGACTGTTTGATAGATTTTTCCAACATTTTCCCGCGACTTACTGGCATTCATTTGTGCAGTGCTCATTGTTCGGTCCAATGAGATGGAACCAGTTTGCAAAACTCATCTGCGCGCGCACTAGACCCCAATGAATACATTTGACATCGTCTGACTAGACAAATCGTCAGCAATTTATAACGAATATTATGAGTGAGCAGCACTCAGCAGCAGAGTACCAGTTATAATGATGTGTGACTTGAGCGATTTTCTAAAAGACATTTGATGAATGTAAGCCAACAAGTAGTGGTCCGTGCATAGGCAGGCACTTATATTAACGTGAGTAAATTAACACTTTTTTTGTTGTCTTCCATACAAGTGGGCATCTGTTTATGTCAGCTTAGGGACAACAAGTAAGCCAAGCGCTCGAGTTTGTTATGAAACGCAATCTGGCTGCGTAGATGGGCGGGAATGTGATGGCACGTCGTCATAGATGGATTTTGCGTAATGCATTATGCCCACTTGGGGGAATTTACATTTTATTACTTGAAAGTGGACGAATTGTCTCAGTGTCGTCGTGTTTGGATTTAACGCATGACTTGGTGATGGATGACAGAAAGTTGCTTTTTCTTATTGTGTTTCTGCAAGTGGAAAAGTTTCTTCGTTTATACTGCTTGGGAAAGGTTTCATAATAAACGAGTCTATCAACATTTGTAAAGTGTTAAGAACAATAAATACAATCAGGGATGTCACGCTGTTTCGTCACATTCGAACGGCATACCTATGAGTTTGGGTTAACGAAATCGAGTTTGATTGGCCTATACAAAGAGGTTTTTAAAAGGCGCTAATTTCCTAGCGGTTGTCAAGTGTAGCTACTGTTATACTACATGTTCTTTTCTGTCTTGAATGGCGTTCATAGATGTCGAAATTTAAGGAACTAGCTCGAACGATATTCTTAGGTGTTCCTTATAAAAATATTTTTAAAAGAGCCAGAGGTCAAGAACTTATATTTTGGACCAGGAATAGCAGATTAAATGTTGGTGTAGGACCTTTTATTAGGTAAATGAATGTTTTGTGGAAAAGAAAAGTGTGATTTAGCCCAAGTGCGCTTTGCTATAGCTTTTTTGTAGTCAGTGAGTATGAAATGTTTGTTAAATTCAAAGAAAGGAATTTTCAATCACACAAAATCGAAAAGCCTGGGGAAACACCTACCCTCAAGTAGTTCTAGATACGCCACCACATATCCAGTGCCTTGATTTTGTGCGGTTTTTGCCGCAATTGCGCTAGGGAACGTTCCGAACCGGATTTGAATGTGTGAGTGAGCCACTGGCTTTGACTGCGTTCAGGTAGTTCACATTACCAGCAATGTACATCAAAGAAATCTACTCGACGCGGATTGCCTGTTAAATGTTGACGAAATAAATTAAATGAAATCTTAAAAACTAGATCTAAAAATGAGTTGATATATTTACAACCAATGCTTAATTTGTTTTTATATATTTATAGATGAACATTTAGGCTTAAACATTTTCATTTTTAAGTTTTCTTTTTGAAAAAGATTTGCATCTACTCTTTCATAGTGGTGCATAGCTCATCCGCTGAACGATCTTATTTACATCAAATGACATTTGGGTTGTTTTTTGTTTATTTATAAAATAAAATTTGTGTGAAAATTATCAATTTACTGTCTATACTAGCTTTGTTTCTTTCGTCCCTATCAGCGTCTCTATCAGGGATTGCCGAAAAAAACGAACATCGAAGAATAAATCCATAAGTTGGCAACGCATCTATCTGAAAGTCAAATTGACATTGAAAGTAAAATTGGTATTTGAAAAATTTAATTTGATAAAATGTTCTTAATGAAAAATTCTAACGAAGCAGAGGCACCAAAAAGTTTATATTCAAATAAAAAATGAATCAAGTTAACACAATAACATATTGTGTATTGTTTCATATATTACATTTCTTGGTAATTTACCTTTTTTCGTTGGCTTGCTAAGACATTTTTTTCAAATTCGAATTTTTTAATTTTAATTTCTGTCAGCATGTCAGATGTCATTTATGAAATTTCCATACAAGTTATCGATAACATACACAAATTTGTGTTGGCTATACTTTTCTCTATCGCCGCGAAGCTGTTAACCCCGATAATTATCCAGGTTAAGCCGTTGTTGTATTTAACAAGGTATTTTTCTATTTTGCTTATCCTATAGCCGTGACGGGGACGAAAGAAACACAGCTACTGTATTACGAGCGTAAAACAAAAACTAAAATTTATAATCGATATTAACGAGATTATATCCATTCGAAATATCAGATAGCGTGTCAATTGTCGTCAACCGACATCCTTCTCGCTACCTAAATAGGTTGCGTTAGGGAAATCCCGCCTGGAATTTCCAGGAACAAAGCGATATTAGAACAGGAAATATTGGAAGTTGTCAGTTCTCGACATCACGCTCACATTTATAGAATCGGCCCATACGTGAACCCTTTCCGCAAACCGCCATTGCGGGAAAAACCGCACAAAATCAAGGCACAGGTGTCTCATTATGGGCCATCTTAACATTTCGTTCCGTTCCGCTCCAACAGAGAAAACGACGTACAGTGAACAAAATTGAATGTGATCATGCAAGATTTTGAACTGTAGCTTAGTTTGTAGATGAAACATAAAATTTGATTAAGAGCTTCAAATATTTATGAAAATTTTGGCTTCCTTAAGTACACGGCCCTTATTTGTATTGATTTAGAAAAATTCAAACAATGGCAAGTTAAACCCCTTAAAGCCCGACTAAAAATACATTTTGGTCAAAAGTGCCTTCAAAAAGTTGCTTGGCAATGAACCACAATCTTAAGGAAATTTCAGACACAAATTTCATCAAGGTCTGCCGAGGAGATTTGATGTTATTTGCAAATAAACAAGCTGAAGGCTCAAATGTCGCAAAAACTATTTTTTGTCATGCACCCTTCATTCTCCATAGGATGCCCCATCCAAGTCCTAACACTCTCTAGGAAGATTAAACCTAAGCTATGTTCAGACGATTGCCAAATTTGACAATATTGTCAAATATGTCATTGAAATCTTTGTCCCAAATGTCCGAAACCGTGTGAGCTTACAATTTTGTCTAACAATATTTGCAGAAAAGTCATTTCCAGATAGTTGTCAGACTGCCACTTAACAATAATATCTGCAAATCGTCTGAACATACAATTTTATCATTGTCAGACCATTGCCAGACGTTCGGGACATTTGCAGACTCATTTGCTATTGTCAGATGTCCTGTGCTCACCACATCTGCAAATTGTTTATTGCCAGACAAATATTTTTCATATTTGATTTAAACGATATTTTCGTGCTCATTTCTCTACATTTTTCTGTAGATTGGTGAAAAATTAATAAATTAAATAATTTCGAATACTTGGACGAAGAAGAAAGTTTAATAGAACAGAATTTTGTGGTGAAGAGTTTTTCAGGAGTTTGATTCGTTTTCATATTTGAACGAACAAAACTAAGTTTCGGTGCAATTGCCTTAAGGTTTTCTGTAGATTTTCGCAAAATGTATGAACTAAAATATTTCGAATATGGGGACTTGTTTTTGAATAAATGTATAGAATTGTTTGTCCCTCCTGCTCTCGGCGGCCACCCAATCCTTCGTCCAAACTTCGTCCAATCCTTATCACACATATTGAAACTTGTTCCCTGGCAGTCGATGGAGTGCAAGTAGCAGTGTTTCAGTCTTGTTTATGGACCCAAACAGAGGGTTGTGTTAGGTTAACCAGGGTATAAAGACTTTTGAACTTTTTTACAAAACTAGACCACAGAGAGTTTTAATACCACACATTTTCTGACACGCACGTGAAAAAACTGCAATGATCGGTTTAACTTTCAAACCAGAGCTCTGTGAAATGTCAAACGATTTGAATCTTAGAAGATCTTCAAAATCTTCAAGATCTTCCGACTGAACGTGGCGTCGGAATCACTAATTCGCGAATCCGGATCAACACACACACAAAAATCATTCGCTACTGAACTGAATACGCAAGTTGCCCCTTCTCACCCAGCATTCACTTCATTTCAAGGGAATTTCGCACTTGATACGAGACGAGCACTTCTCCATAACCGACCGTTTTCTAACAAAACTAACTCAAGAATTTAAATTGCACACTATTTCCAGTAAACAGGCAGAAAAATAAAAATAATTTCCAAATACGTACGTGATCCACATAGCAAGGCGCTCGTTCCATCGCACTGACAGCAAAGCCAGCAGAGCACTGCACTACTGTCACATTCGCATACAAAAAAAAATTCCAAATGCAAATTCCGCCAGCACCGAATGCGTTGTATCGTCCAAGGTAAGAACAACAACAACTGCGATGATGACAACGACACAAGGAACGTTTAATCCATGTGGAAAATAACTCCCAGCGCAGCAAAAGAACACAGAGCAGAGAGTGAACAAAAAAAAAGCACTCAAATCCAATTGAAGACCATAAAATGCTATCTAGGTAAGTTATCCGACGAGCATACTAATTGTCAGACAGCAACAACAAACAGTCGGCGCAAATATAGCCAAGTCAAGAAAGTGTATCCAAAAACGTAAAATATTTAGGTTAAGCACAGAATCAACACAAGATCGACTATAACGCCAAATTGGCATGCATTAAGGGTGAGCTCAATTCCCAAACATTTTCTGACAAGACCGGCGGCGGCGGCGTATACACACGCACACTTTTATTCTATCGCTGGCAGCACTCACATCATATGCACGACACACTATCAAGTGGTATCACTTTGCGTGATCCAACTTTCTCCGTTTTATTTTTATTTTTATTTTTTCGAGGATTCCGATTCAGATTTAGGGATTTAACAGGAAACCACATGTCACGTAAACAAACCGCGCCGGCGATCTCTGTGTCCGACACACACGTTTAACGACGCGTAGGAGGCGTTTGACTCCTTTTCTTCCATGCAATCGTTTTGTTGGCAACCGTTTATGCCGGTTATATCGCTATGGCGACGACAATAGCTACAAAGAAGGACGAGCAGCGCACAACAGACAGACGTTTGGAAAAAAGGTCATTGACGGACTCTCGACGTCGTAATCGTGTGTAGGGTGGGAGTGTGGAGGAGGACGCGCATTTATCGGGATTCGTGCCGAAGGTATGCGTCATCGACCAAAAGGAATTCCGCCGACAAACCAAAAAGAAATCCTTTCATCAAGTATCCGCACTGTAAACGGTATCGCGTGAAACTCTCCGTCGATTCGCGTGTCACCTCGCCGACTCTAGAGCAAACTAAAACTTGGAAAAGCTACAAGCTACGATTGAAGCCCGTTTGCTGGCTTCAAATCGGAATGGCTATGCCACTGAGAGAGGCCACAAGTATGAGTTCGACGAGATGTATGTTTGTTATGGCGATGCGTCATTTAAAACACACTTGCTTGCCCACGGCCGCTTGTTCTCTGTTCGGTGCCCGACTCTCTTTTGCGAGTTTTCCTTTCGTCTTTTATTTCGCTGCCGATGGTCGCTTTGGTTGATTTTTGCCTTCCGAGAAACAAGCAGAAGACAAATTTTCCAAGAGTCGCGTGCCAATTGTAATAATGCACAAACAGTTCGGTGTCTGATGCCTTTGGGAATAAAGAAAAGCCACTCACAGACACAGACCCATTTCATAGCACTCTATCTCTATGGTGGATAATTGCTTTGTAGTGGAGTCAGCTTCTTCACACACGCTGCGCTGCTGGCTGGCTGTTTCAAATTAAGGCTATCGAATTGCATTCTTATGGATTATAAGTGATGGCTGGGTTTTTTTTTTTTTTTTTGGGAGGTAGAGTTTCGCGGCTCGGCAAGGGGCCAGTGTGAACATGGGTAGATAAATTGTCTCTTGGAGATATTGTGAATGAAGGAAAGTGCATGTGGCCAGGGAGATTATTGGTGATTCCTTTGTGTTGTCACATCTAACAATCGGCGGCGAATTGGTCAGGGAGGGCATACACCATTCGTTTAGTTATGGTAGAGAATGGCTGCGAGAATTTAAGTGAGTGGAAATGTTTTTTAATTGCTGTGCCGATTGTAGCTGATGGAAAAGTATCTCGCAACGATCTGTGGCATGCGAGTTGTTTGGAGCAGAACAGAAGAATGTTGATTCGTAATTCGGTGGGGACTCTTGACACGGATTTTTATTATGAAGGATGCACTTCACTGTTGTACAAGGTCCTCAAATAGGGACTTTCGAGCAGAACAGAAGAATGTTGATTCGTAATTCGGTGGGGACTCATGACACGGTGAAGGATGCACTTCACTGTTGTACAAGGTCCTCAAATAAGGACTTTCGAGCTTTGGCTGTTGATAGCGGCCACATTTTGAAAGCAACATCATTCAAATTGGCCATTATTTATTCAGTCTGTTTTGTCAAATCACCATGGACGGAACAGCGTTCAACAACACGTGCAAATTTTAAAATTGTTTTATTAAAAGCAGTTGGAAAGTGACCTTAATTTTCATTGAAAATCGCCTACAGCGATCAGACCCATTTCTGAATAAATGGGAACGTCAAAAAGCAAGAGAGATGAGCGTTCTATGAAATCACTTGTGGCTTTAAATAACCATTCTTACAAAAGGCAGATCGGCTAAAAATGGAGCCTTCCCCTATGCCTTGCTCTATGCAAAGACGAAGAATATTTCGAGGTCGGTTTTTGTTGCGTATGGAACAAAATTTGTACTATCGCACACGAACTACTTATTTCAGATGGTGCATCTCCACTTAAAGCTGGAGATCAAATTAATACAAATTGCTTTTGAGCACGCAAATCGACTTAAGACTCATTTTCGAGGCAAATTTTCTGTCAGCGCACACACTACTTTTAGATTATTTCGTTCCGCACAAAGTTTGCGTAAACGCACATTCGTTTGCGCACACGAATGTACACGCGGTTCCATAAGGCGCATAATCATGTTCATGCGTATGCCAGTAATGCAGCATTTCTGGCGGCTTAGAGGGAAGTTACTAACCTCCGCCTAAATCTGCCCAACCTGTTAAATTTAACAATCATCGTCGGATAGATCCACTTTCTTAAGTTGGTATTTTTGTGGTTCATAACCTGTAAGGATTCAACGTCGCTTTTTTTAGAACTGCAATAATTTTTCGCTTTACCGCTTTCTAAACTTACGGGGCTTAAAGCCGGCCTTGGGCCCTTGGACTTGAAGCATTTATAAAAGATCTAATTTTCCCATTTTCAGATTTTTTTTGAATTATGTGACTTTAAGGCACTCCAAGGATCTGAAGAGAGGCTCCTCTTTTCGTCAGACAGCCACGCTTTCGTTCCAGGTCGTCGAGAAGATTAACATAGTCTCAAACCAGCTGTTACTGTTACGCTGATTGATGGTCTAACAAATGTTTAATGATTTTACCAAACAAATTTAGAGATGTTCTGTAAAATACATTTCGATGGGAGCATTGGGACTTTCTTTACTGATACGGCAACCAGGGTTCCCCCGGAAACCACTTCTACAAAGACGAAAATGAGACCATTACATCCACAACAAATAACAAACTGAAACATATATGACGAGTATTTCAACAATATCTATTTCATATTCCCACTTCCCCACATATCTTTCTTCGTAAATAAAATTCCTTTCGTTCTCATTCAAAAAACAACACAAAAGGAAATGCACCATTTTCAAATGATGCATCCCCAAACCAACATTTCCCGTGGCTTTATATCCCATCGAAATCAAAACAAATCAAATTTTCCTGGAAGCGCACTCGAACAGACGTAATTAGGTTAATTTTTCAACAACATGCTGCCAGCGTCAAAAGATACATAAACTTAATTTCCAACACCGCTGGGGGGAAAACCTAAAGAAATGTAAGTTTGTGGGTGCAAAAAAGAAAAAAGGAAACTACAAATTCGAAAGAGAGAGGAAGAGGAAGATGTTGCTTGTTTTAAGGTCCGTGCAGATCTCCCACGCGATAACCTCGTTCAACATGGGCTAATTATTCATTTACATTTTACACCTTTATCTTTGGGAAGGGAGATGTCTTTTCAGAGATTATTGTCGTTTTATTGCTGTCAGAGAGGCAAGATATTTTCTCTTTGCAGTTTGATATACAAGGGCGACAGCGATAAAGTTGCGCAGGGCACTGGTAGTGTGGGCAACATTTTTCGCCTTAATTTGGAATCGGTACCACCTGGTTGCTGGTAATTGGGTTGTGCAATTGGCATCGGCCATAAATGGGCGGGACCTTTTTTGGTTTGACTAAGTGAAAGTTGTGCCCAAAGACTTGGAAATGTTTTTAACCGGAAGGTGTGGACGGGAAATGTCAGTTCTCCTGCAATAGCGCACAATGGAGCTCCGTTGAAACAATGTTCAGGCTCGTTTCCTTACGCACATGTGCTCAAAATCTTCCTTAAATGTGGGTTATTGAAACGCACACTCATTTGCGCGAGCAAAGGTAGGAACGATACTCAAAAAGTGTTGCAACATCGGTTTTAGTTACTTACGTAAGCAAATTTGTATTATCGCACACGAATGACCTATTTGGGAGAGTATTCTGTGCGTGTGTAAACTATTAACTGGAGCTGAAAAACGCAAGGCGATCTAACCGTCGTTTTCGAAGCGAAATTTTTATCAACAGACACAGTGCTTTTATATTATTTCGTTCCGCACAAATTTGTATAAACGCACACTCATTTGCGCACACAAATATGTATATATGTATAAATATACGAGTGTTGCAAGGTCGGTTTTGGTCGCACACGACTTCATTATTCGGCAGAATATTCTGTGCGATTTTGAACTCCTAGCTAGAGCTCGAAAATATACATTCATTTGCGCACAGCAAACCTACGACTCATTTTTGAAGCGTCAAGTTTTTTTCAGCGAACAAACGTGTAAGTTATTTCGTTCCGCACTTTTTTCGCACACCAAAGACCATAGTATACGCAGTTCTAAAAGGCTTATAATCATGTGCGGAAGCGTATCAATGGTCAGCGCACGTCAGTATTTGATGTCATTTCTGTAGGGCTGGCATTTTACAATGGTTTCTCTCACGTTCGTGACATTCGTGGAACTACTCGTAATATCATATTTGAAGACAATAGAATCATATATCTACCCCTTATTGTGTATTGACATATTTTTGAGCCTCAAGTGGACGTCGGCCTCTTTATTTACAAAGTGTTATCACTTGAAGACTCAAAATCAAGCAGTGCACCTTAATTTCCAACTTAAGATCGATCATCGCTTGGAAGCTACACAACTGCGCCATCTTTTGCTCCACTCCCATCACTCTTCGCATCAATCAATATATTGTTGGCAATTTTTTCACACTTTTCCTTTTTCGATCTAAGCACAAAATTAAAAGTCAACAACCCAACTTTTGCACTGCACCACACAAAGACAGTATAATACCCTCCAAGAGTGCATAGAGTGGCAATTTCGAATGTGGCGCGTTCCAATTGCTCATTCAACCGCCTTTTTTTGAATTTAATTCCAATGTGATAGAGAGACAATTAAAATCCGCTTTTATGGTTTAAAGGCTTCTTTTCACTTTTTCCTCGACTTTACGCGCTTGTTCTCCATTATAATAGTCACTTACCACTTTGCCATTTTGTGCACCGCGTCGGTTGTTGTTGTCGTTGGTTTTCCATTGAGAAATTTTCTTTTGTACCTACATTTTCACACCATTTGTCAGCGAGCGACAGATGCGACACTAAAAAGCGGTTTCTCCTTGCGGGCTGTATATAGTTGGTCGTATTCATAAAAATCCTATTATACGCAGCACGCAATGCAAATACAAGTATCTATCTATGAGTTAATCAAGTTGCTGTTTTGTAAGTTGGCTTTTAGTATATGTATTTTTTATTTGCGTTCCGTTTCGTGGTAATGAAAATGAAAACTCAAGGGAACGTTATACGGCTCTGGGGCCAGTATTTGAATTTATTAGGTTTTTAGTATTTTTTTCCCGAGCAACGCATGTCCGTAATAGAGTTGTAAATAGCCGCACACGCAATCGTCACATTAATTTATATTGTGCACAATTCATTGCAACAAATTGAATTAATGACATCTGGAGTAACATCTTCGGGATGGCGGTCGGTGGCGTATCTCTGAACATGCAACTATGCGATAAGGCAGTTTTTTAGTAGATGGATGAGAAAGTAGGTACAAGTCACGCTATTGGCTGAAGTTGATTTTCTGTTGTCGTTTTAGTTCTTCATAAATTGCCGTGGAGATTTGTTCAAATTAAAATTATTTGAGAGAGGAAATGCAGTCGAACTTTCGGTTCGGAAATTGATTATCCAACACGTGGGTTTTAAGTTGATAAAAAGTGTAAGGAAAAACTGAAATATTATGTATTTAATGAGAAAGAATACGGTCTTCTTATGACAAGTCGATTATTGACACGTTGTTGTTGACTTTTGTGGGAGGAATCGACAAAGTCCACGCGGAAGAACTTAATGCAAATACTTAGCGCAAGGAAGGCAAAATATTTTTTTTCAAAAATATAAAGAGAAAAACAGAAAACAATAATCGTTTAATATTTTCTGATTGATTTTTTCCGGTTGCCGGCAGATTTCATTAGAATTGTGGATTGTGGATTCTAAGGTCTATCGTTTCGAAGACAATACAAATATTTATGTTGTTTCTGTGTCTTCCGTCTTCTGATTCTAGGTTCATTCGCGTACGCGGTTTAAATCGCACGCAATCGTACAAAATCTCATCAAAAATGACAGAAAAAGAGAAAATTACCAAAATAACGAGTAATGTAACGAGAAGTTCCTCTCTTGGCTCGAAACAGCTCAGAGAATTTCAACCGGCAAGTTCTGATAAATATGTCAAATGCACAAAGTTGACAAGACACAAATTCAAAATATGCCAAAAGTCGTGCGCATAAAAAAAAATATTTTCGGTAATAAAGAAAATTCGGTATAGGCTTTTACTATATTTTGTTTTATTTTTGACGTAATGGACGTCAAAGATGTAAGTGGCTCGATGTAACTCGAAATCGATACACGTACTGTGGAGTATATTTCTCGCTCTTTGTGAGATAAATTGTTTTTAGTTTGTCATATTTTTGGTGTTTAGTTCGGGAAACTACGCGAATAGACCTTCTGTCTTTTGTCGTATGCATTCTCTTTTCTGTCTTCTTTCTTCTGTCTTCTGTCGTCTGTCGTCTGTCGTTTGTCGTCTGTCTTCTGTATTCTTCCAACTGTCTTTTGATTTCTGCCTTTTGTCGCCTGTCTTCTTTATTCTGTGACCTGTCTTCTGTCGTGCTTTGTGTCGTCTTTCTTCTGTATGTGCCGTTTTGTTACCACAACTCAACTCACTTGACCTGGTTGTTTAAGATGGTTAAGTAGGAGAGTTTAGATCCAGCCTGGGGAATTCAAAAAGGTAATCAGTTCCCAAATACTACACTTCCAGACCTCCTCAAGGGAGTGAAAGAAGGGTTTTTACCCAAAGCTCGCTATCTGGATGTAGCTAGTGCCGGACAGGTTTCCTTTTTCGGCCGCGTCCTTGCAGCTGCGGTAGTGTGTATTATGTGGGATGCCTAATCTAACTGTGTGGTCCCCTAGGCCAGAGGCCCGTGGTTATCGCTGATATGCTGGCGATATCTTTCTGTGTTTTAATAAGAAGGTGGGTTTTTTTCGTACTGTTGATTGGCCACATCCTTCTGGATATGATACAATTCGTAAGATTCCTCGATCTGAGGTTGGCCTTCGATTTGAGTTCTAAGGAGATCTTGCTTTGACCACTCCGAGCGGAGTATGAACTGATTCCGCAAGGGAAAACAATGAAGGAACCCAAATCAGGGTAACTGGAATTGGTCAAGTGAGGCCAGCTCCTTGCGGCATTCTAATACCAAATGCTTCTGTCGTCAGTCTTTTATTTTCTTTTGTCCGTCTTCTGTTGCCTGCAGACCAGAAGAACCAGAAAAGCGTAGAGCCCCTCAATCGATTTAGCTGTTGACAGTAAGTAAGTATTGTTACTTACTTATCGGGCTCCGTACCCGTGAAGAGTCTCTGCCTGAAACACTGCAGCCTTCCTTCCTCTACGATCCCGGGCGCGATCCTCTTAGCCGGAGCATTATTGTCCATTCGCTCGATGTGGCCGAGCCAATGTAGTCGACGTGTTTTGGCTTTTTGGACTACATCCCGCATAGAGCTCGCGGTTGTATATTCTCCTCCATTCGCCCTCCTCGCACACAGGACCAAAAATCCGAAGAATTTTTTCCGGACGGTTTCCTAGGGTAATTCTTCGCCGGATATCCACTATGGTGTCATTCGTGGAGTTTATGTTTACTCCGAGGTAGGTAAACTCCCTAACTACCTCGAAATTTTTGCTATCAACAGTGACGTTTTGTCCTAGGCGGTGGACAGTTCCTTGTTTGTTTGTTGATAGCATGTACTTGGTCTTACCCTCATTTACTTCAAGGCCAACGGATTTCGCCTGTTCTTCAATCGCCGTGAACGCTTCTATCACGGCACGCTGGGAGCGACCGATGATGTCAATATCGTCCGCATAGCCCAGCAGCTGGACGGACCTGTTGAAGATAGTGCCTTCCGCGTTGACAGCTGCCCTGCGCACTATCTGCCCCAGTACAAGATTGAAGAAGTCGCATGATAGCGCATCTCCTTGCCGAAATCCGGTGCATGTTTGAAATAGTTCGGAGGAGCTACTTCCAAACTGCACGCTGCAGCGCGTGTTTTCCAGCGTCATGCGACACAGCTGAATCAGTTTTGCCGGGATTCCGAATTCGGCCATCACCATTGAAATTCGTTGTTCTTTTCCAGGATTTGCCTCAGTGTGAAGATTTGGTCTATAGTCGATCTGCCGGGCTGGAAGCGACACTGGTATGTGCAGATTAGTGCGTTCACACAGTACGTTGGATAGGTTCTTGTATGCGAAATTGAGCTATACATAGGATCGCCTTTTTTGTAGATGATACATTGTATTGTTATTTCGTATAAAACTACCAAGACCCCCTTTTTGGGGGGTTCATTGTATGAAACCCTCCAGCACAATATAAATGTTTTTCATAATAATGTAAAATGTAATAATGTAGTTTAGGTTTAAAGACTCCTCCACAAAACTAGGCGCCATAATTTGCCCAACGCAATTATTTGCTATAAAGAAAGTACAACGCGATGGCTACTGCCCCTTTAAAAAGGGGGTAACTTCCAAAAATTCGAAAAACAGATCGAATAAGACCTCTTTTCTGACTTCGCAACAGAATTTAAGACGATTCCATCGTTGTCCAATAAGATAAATATTACAATTTAAACGCTACGCGTGAATCAATCCTGATGTAAGACAAACACATTCCCTTGTGTTTATTTCCCCATTTAAACAGCTTAACTCGGGCCAAACAATGTCAACTGCAAAAGACTGTGAAAGTGTGCATTGCCCACCACAGCTAATCCTATAGGCAAATACCCCACAAAAACCCCCATTGAAATGAGGTTAACCCCAATTCAAAAGAAGAAAACAAAAATTGCAATATTTTCCTTCGCACTGCGCCTATACCTTCAGTGTTACCTCTTTTGTGGAAGGTGTCACTTCCATAGGCTAAGTCGTTAAATTTCGATCGCGTTATATTGATTTAATCTCATAATGGTTGTGTATGTATGTGGGAATGGTAGGTATATGCCACCGCCAAATACCGCTAACTAAATGGCGGAATTTTCAACTCTTATGAGGTTTCCCCCCTATCGAACGAGAAAACAAAACGAAGGAAAACACAAATAAAACCAAGCTGCTGCAATGATCCGTAAACAACCGAAGCCCTACTACAGCTGAGCAACAATAATAATTAGCGACTGCAATGCTGAGTTGGAATTAAAGGTGGAAAATTAGAATGTGCGCTTGGAACAACTCGTACTTACTTAATTATTGTGTTCAGGCAGTACATATGAGTAAGAGTACTTGCAGTACGGCAGCTAAACCAAAATCGATGAATGCACTTTGGCTCCGTCACAAAATCAACAAACATACCGTGTAAAAGTTATTTGCTGGCAAGGGGCTCACTCTTTTAGTACACATACCTGAAAGTAGACAGAAAGATGAATGAGTTAGATATTTTGTTGTTTGGCTATTTGTAACTATGTATTAGATATTATGTATTTGTAAAACGAGTCTTTTGGTCTTACAAGGCGCCTTAGAAGCTCTATACAAAGTTGAGATGTATTCCAAGAATAGCTTTTATAACGTCCTACATATTTTCACACCACGATTAGGATGACATTTTTTACGTATGCTCACTAAATTTCTGGCTTGTAAAACTTATTTTAGAAAAAAAAACCGACATATCGTCTTAGCAAATATCCATGGTTGGAATTCTGTAAAAAAAAATTGAAACGAAAATCGCATTCGCGTTCAAAAAAAAAACGAAAACGAACAATTTTTTTTTACTTAGATACTTTTGTTTTCTTCTTTCTATGCGCAAATGTTTAAGAAGCAGTGCGGATTAAATTAATTACAATGATACTTTTCCCCGAACAAGTTCAACGGTTTGAGGAACTTTACTTTTTGTAAGCAGCAGTTGAAATGACTTTTTTCACATCTAGCTTTATAGACTATTTCTACAAAATTTTATTTCCTTTTCTCTTTCTTTTGATACTTTATTTGTTCTTACAGAACTCCACCCCCGATCTGAATGCATGTAAAACCTGGGTCGGCACGGCATTCCGCCAGACGAAAACGTTCAAACGTTTTCCTTCTGTAATATGGAGCACAGGGAAACGTTAGAAGATTTTCAGTTTATAAAATAAGGAAGTTTTATAATCATGACAATTAAAAATTTAAAAAAAGCAATAGCAACCGGTCGAAATGGAAGATTAGCTTAGGTGTAGCTTTTCAGAACCACTAGTTTGAATTGAAAACCTTTCTTGTATAATTTTCTCTTGGACGTTTGTTGAATGTTTTGAATAGATTTTTTTCTGGGAGTTAAACCTAAAACACTCCGCTCAGTAGTCCAGTAAAACCCACATTATATTAAAGTCAAGGGCGAAGAAAATACGTTTATACGAAAATACCTATATATCGACTCTTGGGGCAGCTTCCAAAAGTCAAATTTCATATAGGTATAGTGGACATGAATCGACAGAAGTAAACAACTTATATCATTTATAACTCTATATGGACATTTATTTCAGGCAGCGGAAAAATTGCAACCCGATGTTCTTTGGTTGCCATTTTTTACGAATCAAAAACTTAAGGTCTGATCTTGGATTATGTTTATTTGATGTCTTACATTTGTTTCCATTAAATAGAGAAAATGATAACGGCTAATTGGCTGCCACCTGAATTGATGACCATTGAAACCCGTTTTATGGCATTTTCCATCACTCTTGCCAGAACTTCCGACGATAGTTCTTCTCATTCTTGACGTATATTCTTTCTTTTTCAGAGACTTGAAAAAAACTAAATAAAAAAAAGGCTGGAATGGTTTAATCAGGCGATTTTGCGGGCAGTACAAATCGCTAAAACGAGAGATTAAGCGACCCGTTAATGCGGCCGTCAAAATGTTTGATGTTGCTCCGTCGCTCCATCCAGTTGGACCCACATTTTCTCAAGTCAGGGGTCGAATTACCGCACCCGTGAGCGAGCGATACGTCACTGAATTTTGTTGAATTTACATGCAAAACAATAACAAATTCAGTCACGTATTGCTCGATCATGGATGCGGTAATTCAACCCCAGTATTTATCCAATTGAGGAAGGAGAAAATCGTTTAGCATGGTTTTGTAGAGCTTGCCGTGCACAGTATTCGTCCTCTCGGGGGTCCTCTGCGACATCTTTAGCCACAGGTTCGATATTCTCAACAGAATGGCTGCTCTGGGGCCGGCCATAGCTGGCAGCATCTCGTACGGATCCATACTCTACTAGGCTTCCTCAGTTGGTGTCATACGTTCGGAAAATCTGCGTCGAAATTCACGCTGCGCTATAACTTAAGCGAAAAATTCGAAAACAATTTTTGGAGTTCTTAAGAGGTATAGCGATTCATGTTTTGTTGACGTGTATTTTGTATCTATTTACCTAACAAAATAGAATTGACATTTGCCACTATTTGCAAAAATTATAGCATCTTCCGAAAGGGTGAAGTTTTTTGCGCCACCTTCTACGAGTATAAGCTCTAGGTTAGATATTTCGAACGTATGAATTTTGACGGAATTGGAAAACAGGGTTTTGCGCCTTCCATAACACTTTTGGAGCAATATTCGAGCCCTGGTCTAACCCGGTTAATTAGAGAAGCACGATTGCTTTGGGCTGAAGTGCCACTTTGATCTTAGTAGGTAACTTAACTTTGAGAACGCTAATCTTGCGATATTGGATTTGAGGTCATGCCACTATATTCATCAAGAATTTTCATTAATTCCTTGGGACGCATTGGTTTTGGAACCCACTTTATTTTGTAGCCAGTCGATGTACCTTAGAAAAGTCCGTTGTCTGCGAGTTCTGCGTATGAAATAATGTAAAACGAAGTTCTTTTTGTCAGCATTTCAAGATATTGTCAAGTTCTAATATTGAAAAGACTTAAAGGCCGCCAGAAGGTGATCCTGATTACCAAATCGACAAATGACCTATGATGAGTTACCTCGCAAAATAGCTGGATACAAAAGGGCTGCAAAATGGATTGACAAACCTGCATTGACCTCGCGGAAGACCAACGGACGATTATCCCAAGATAGTTCACATAACATCTGACTGAACAATTGCAACTTGTAAATTCAAATACCTAGCTTTTAATTGCGCTACCTTTACGTAACCATTCAGCACCAAAGTCCAGCGTAGTAATTCAAAGTCTCACAAAAACAGTTGAAAGTTGTTATCCCCACAGTCCGACATAACTCAACCCAACAACTGGGATAGCACAAAGTGAGCATTCATAATCACAAAACAGTTAATTAATTTTTTTTTCCTTCCAGTCCCCTGGGAGATGAGATAAGAATCAGAAAAACCGCAGTTCCAGCTCTCGCATCTCTCCCAAATACCAGTCGTCGCGCGTATCTCACAACTGTGGTCTTCTTCGTATTTAATTGTACATCTGCGTCGAGTACGCTGCCTGCAACGGATGGGTGTTGCATGTTACGTGTGCGCAACAACATCAAAAGGAAACAAAAAAAAAATCATTAACTATACTAATCTCACGATGGTTATGGTGATGTAAAATTTAATTAGCCACAAAGAAAAGAAAGTAATTATGTCTGGGGTTCTCAGTATCCCAATCCCATACACTATGGAATCTGTCGGTGGGTTGCACCCATCGCAAGCGCACACGCTGGGCGGGCTGCCGCACGGATGGACACAGCGCATTTTCCCATTTCAATTAGCCCAGATGCAACTTGAAACACTGCTGATATTTTGAAAGAATCCCATTCCAGAATTTGCATCAGAGGTGAATGCATACGTGTATATGTCATGTGAATTCTTTAGCGTGGCGTGTGGAGTAGATTGCTATTACAACTGCGGTATAAGAGAATTTGGCAATTCTCTACATGATTCCATTTTAAAGACGAAAACATTCCCAGATGAACATCAGGAAGTGGAGCGAATGCGACTGTGACTTAATTACGATGCCTTGAGATGACACAATATCGTGTGTGGCTGTATGTTAGTGTGCGCGAAATTTCGTACAGTGTCGACCCAGTTTTGATGGCTTTTGGTTTAATTAAATCATTTCGTAAGCCCCTTGCCTTGGCGGTGGGAATAACTATAACTTTTCAGTTGAAAATTGTTTTCAGCTCAGCTGAGCATACGTGATTTTAATTAAATGAGACTGTGTTGTATAATGTGCGTTCCCAAATTGTATTTTCTTGTACAGTTGTCAACTAGTGCGTATGGTAAATAATAAGTGGGCGGGCTTTTAGAATTCATTTAAATGAAACTGTCTAATTGTACGTTCTATTATAATCATGAATGAGGGTGCTTTTGTTATTATTATGTTGAGCACAAAAGAAGACACCCACGCGACATGTGAATTGTGGCGACAAGCATGTGCGTTGTGTGTTTAGTGAGGCGTTACTCTTGTTGAAACGAATGCGAATTGAGAGTTTAGTGCTGTCAGTCAGTCATTGTTATCAATGGAAGTTTTCATATTGGAAACTGAACAATAACGCACGCACATGTGCGTTTGCAATCGAATCGCAGTTCACCTATTTCAGCTGTAGTATTGTGCGGCACTCTTTAAGTACGTAACATTTGTACATGCTGTGCGTTTTTTAAATAGGATAACCGATTTGCTTGTAAATTTAAGGTAAGCGCACACAATAGGTTTCCTTGCAAAATACATCCCAGAAAGGAAAGTGTGGATTTGTTGAAACCTCAAGATTCGTGCGCATGCCTCTGAGTCATGTTGGAGATACTCATCTGAGGAAAATTTACGTTTGCGCACATGTTTACTTTTTTGTGCGCAACAAGAAAGTAAAACACTAGCCAACGGATGTCCAATTTCGAATTGGTAACATCGTATGAAAAAGTATTTTACTCGTAAATGTGCGCTTACGTTTAGTTGATGTGCGCTAACGTTAACTTGATGTGCGCAAATAGGTATTTATATGTCTACCGAGCCACCTTTTCTTGATTTGTTTATATATGAAAGGAGCAACTAAAGGAGGTGCATTATTCGCACTCTTCGAACAGGATTAGCGTCAATGGCAAAAATAATTTGTCTCGAATAGTAGGCAACCCACATTCTATGTAGCTTCCGAAATAGTTCTCGGTTTTTCTGGGGGTAAAACCGGGGGAAACTTGTGGCTAAGTTCAACCGACCATAATTGGACACCACCTCCGCCAACTCAATTCCTTGTAACCCTAAGAGGGTTAGGTTTTCCCACACCGCCAATAAGAGATATCGCATCATTAAAGATTCGTTAAACTCAAACTCTTCCCCCAGTCACACTTTTAACGATCGATGCTAAATAGCTCAAAAAACCCAAATCAGCTCCAATCCCCCTCCACTCATCTCGATGATCCCAAGTCGCGATCAGACTGCACCTTCGTGACTGTACGGTCCTCGAACCCAAAGTCATATATCAAATCATAACTCTGCTTTATTACTATGTATACCAGGAAAGATGAAAGCCTCCCATTTCTCTCCTTCGCATCGAATCAAACATAAAAAAAATATTGCCATCGTCATGATCCTTCACTGATCGCTCACATGCGCACACAACCACCTGTTGGCAATCGATCCATCCCATAAGTATACCAAACCATTCGAACAGTAGGTGTTCAACGAATGAGAATGTTTATTCACGACGATGCATCCAACAATTAATCCGCACTCTCAACCAGCCATCATCTGGCGGAACAATAAAAAAAAACCAACAAAAACTACCCAAATCGACTGCGAACCGGTGAAAATAAATTAACATCAAGTTTTCCTGGTTTCGTATAACGAGTTTTCGTGCACTAGCCGGTGTATAACAGTTGTGTGAGAGTTGGCTTAAAATCGCAAAATCACGAACATTGTGGAGCTGTCCGTTAACAGGGGGGATTTTTCCATGTTCACGTATTTTTTCCGTCGTCCGTCCATCCGACGTTGGTCTGTTGATCCATAGCAGCTTTCAAGGCAACTGACCGCTATGAGACGGTGCGCGGTATTTGACCAGCTGCTGTTGAAATTGCTCTACCTAGAGGAGTCAGAGTCATTATCGTGGTCGGTGTTGTTGTCTCTTCGCACAGCAGAGATCACCGATCGCAGAGCACTTCGCCAGTAACAACACAGTGAAAGTGAAAATTGTCTTTGCAACTCGGAGGTGCATGCCGTTTGCGTGCGGGATCAGTGGATTTCATTTTTTTTTGGTTCGGATTTTCCGCCAAGCCGAAGATAAATAATTAAAGTTTTGCACGGCCTTTGACACTGCGCGCACGTTGACCGATCTACACGATCGTTTCGTCGATCATTTGAGCACCAATCCAGCCGACACGGTGCTGGTCTGGTGTGTGGTTAACTCGGTTGGCTACAGCGGGGCGTGCCACGGCTGTCGCTTCAGATAGTCACCGCTGTTTTATAGCTCCTTGCTTATTTGAGTTATTAGCGCCCATTAAGTTGTTATAGATATCTGTGCGAAGAGTGCTGTGTGGTTGATAAATTCTGTTTTTTTTTTCGAAGAGTGATTACACTCCTTTGTGGACCCATTCTCTTTGGGGTTCAGTCGCTCGGTGCTGCCAGTAATTACTGCCAATTGAAAATAGATTTTGTCGAATTAAATTTTATATGCAGTGCCATAAAATTGGCGCTGAGTAGTACACGATTTCTGATGATGGTCTTGGATTTTCTCCGCCGGTAATTTCTTCGTTTACTGTAAAAAGAAAGTGGTGCTGCTCAGGACACCGCCGCAATGTATGGGAGGACATTTAAACGTTAAATTATCTCTGACGTATCACAGATCGGTGGTAGTCGATATGAGGATTGGCGGATTTTTTATTGAAATATGCATTTGGGTGGAAGTGAAGTATGGCTGCGTGATGGGATTCAATTTGTTTGGAGTTTGGATTTCATTCCAGCCTTGGGGTGGGTTTTAACGTTATTGACAGTTGCTCGCAGACTTTGTTGCGCTGCGAGGATGGGTGATAAGATCTTTGCAAATAATTACAGTCGACGTTAGTTGGGTGAGGAAAAGATTGATTGCAATTTAGTTATAGGTTGTGGCTGTTTCTTAACATTTAAGACAGTAATTGTAGTCGAAAAAAGTTCCGTTTTTAAGAGCGATTCAAAATTTTGACAAGTGTGCGCTTGCAAATCAGACGAGAATCCATTATCATTGGTGTTATTTTTGACATGGTTTTCAATTCTGTATATTTTTTGCCAAACATATGCAGTGCACCCGGTGTTTTGACAAAAATGAGTACGATATCACTTTGCGCACACATATAAGTGCGATTAGAAATTAACACTCAAAGATGTTTTAACAATAGTTAACAAAAATTTAGCTCTTGAATACATATTTACACATGTGCGATAAGTCCATACTGTAGAAAGCAAACAAACTTGAGACAAATTTATAAATTATAGGAACTCCACTTAATTGAAGGAAGCCAAATATTAGCAAAGAAGACGACCGCCCGATCGATGGTTGAGCAAAATCTGAGTCTTCCACACATATTTGAGGTGAGAAATGGATACAAAAAGTTATTTTAAAGACAATTTTGAAAACGCACATATGCTTGTGCGATAGGAATGGTACAGATTAAAGGTTGAAAGTAATAAAAAAAATTGATATCAGCGCACATTCAAAGTAGGTACAGAACATGGCACTATTTTTCATCCTTTATCACCTTTCAAAAACATCGGATGAAACTATACTCTTATGTGCGTTAAAAAAACAAAGGAATTATGTGTGTATGCAAGGATGAACAGTAAAGCATGCATACAATTAAATCTGTTCACCTTTCTGATAATTGTGCACTTTCTTGTCTTGCTTATTCGGCGTGCGCAATCAAATATCGATTTACATAAAGCGATTAAGCAAAATCGGTATACGAAAACTGGTAACGAATCGCTAACTCGATGTCTATAATATAAAAAACATATCCCCATGAGACGCACTTATATGTGCGATATGAAATCTACGTTTAAATAGTACAATTTGGACAGTCGGACTCATTTTTTTCGAACGACAAATGCTCATTGGAAACAACGTGAAAATATAAGCTGGTTTTGGACGCGCACATAAATATGTGCGATAAGAATTAAAGCATCTATGGGTGAAAGAAAGTGTACGATATCGTACGGCGAAAATGGAAAATGTTCATGAGCAACAACAGCCGGCGTCTGCACTATTAACTAGCGCACAAGACCTGTGCGTTGCTGTAAAAAACTCATCAATATGTGTGCGCTTAGGTAGATTGAAAGGCACATATTCAAAAAGTGAGCGCAAAATACTGTTGCTGCCAAGTTGAGAATGATACAACCCGGTGTTTGACACTACATGTATTAGGTTCAAAAAGTCTAGTGGGTTTTAAGTATAGTAAGCCAACCATAAGCTTTTAGCTGAGCAGTAGCTAATTGAGGAAGGGTTTGAAAAGAAAATGCTAGGTTTACCTTATCGTGTTGACTGCCAGTAAGTTACTTACCAATTTAAAGACGGGCTTGTCGAACAATTAAAACAAAAAAACTGCTTCTATGTGATCAAGTGTTGCACTTGAAAATAAAGCGTTCTATGTAAAAATGCAACACTTCTGCATAATTCTTCTTCTGAATAATTATGATTGAAACTAAAATAACAGCACATCTGTCTGTCTATCTGTCTGTGAGGGAAACTACACGAAACCCAATATTTTCACTGGATTTCCAAATTAAACCAACATCGACTGCAACTCATCCAGACATAACTGCATTTAATTAGGCAAATGTACAACTCCATCTGACTTTGTGTTCACTTACAGAGCCCTAGTGCACTCTTTCTTAGATACAAAAATATTTACTCTGCATCTCCGTACACAAGACCCGACATCTAAATTCAATATAGCTTTTCTTATCTAGCCTCTATAGTCGACTTCAGTCGCAAATTCTATTTTTAAACAGCCGTACACAATACGGCAGCACACAAAAGATACACAAGAGTTCAGATTCAGATGCATTTCAGAGCTATTCACATTCAATCGATCGATGTTGTCGTTTTGGTGGGATTTGCATACATGTATATATAGTAGGGAATGATTAAAATTATATGTACATGATGCGGCGGCTTCTGTTGGGAGGCACAGCCCAACGACAGCATTCAGGGAAAATAAACAAAACTCCAAATTAAATGAGATTCTTTGTCTTTCCATGGTAGGTCTATTGACTTGGCCATTGCCTTGCATCTCAATTTTGTTGTTTACTCGCCTTCCTTCACCGTGCCCCCTCTTACGTTGAATATAGAGTCCATCTGTCTGTCTGGACGTCTACAACTGGTTGGCAATTCCCTGCCACCCTATACGACCAATATAATTGCATAGTATCTATATATCTGAACGAAGAATCTTACATAATTTGCTGTAATAATATTTATCTTACTTTTTGCTAACAAAAAAAAAAAAAAAAAGAAACCTTGTAAAGAAGTTGCATCCGTTTTTCGCAGTCGCATCAGAGCCAGCCGTCAGCTATTCTCAGTGGTGTATCCTATGTTGGACTTGGACGGGTGTACTTATTCAACTGGGGTGGCATGCATCAATGGTTATATGACCCTTTGGGTGACGATACAGTATACAAATGTATACGTGTATATGACCGGTGGAAAAAATCCACTCCAAGGGAAATGGAGAAAAGTATACAACTGGGTTTAGTTCATTTTCATTCCTGCATCGGACGCAATTATTCGGGATTATATATATCTAGGCACTTAAAGAAGTACTCCCGAGTCTAAGCGCCTTCATAAATAAATTGTTTGTCTTTGAATTTGAAACATTATTGAGTAAGCTTCATTAGGCTTTATCTATTGAAAGACCATGAGGTATGACTGGCTCGTCTGCAAGGAAGCACATCCTATGAGTCATGAGAGGATATTAATGCTGCACAAATCCTCGACGACTTTAAGTTAAATCCAGAAGACTTTGTATAGAAGGAAATGTTGACGGTATTCTGGACGGGATTTGATTTTGTTTTGTTTGTAGAATCGACTTGATTCGGTTAAGGTATAGATCGCCTTTGTTCCTTGGTTCCAATGAAGCGACTTAATATTATTTAAATCGCAGGTTCTTTTTAAATCCTTGGGAAGGAATCTAAAATCCAAGCCAATATGTTTTTGGCGGTACATCAATTCTGAACAGAAGAAAGAGTATTGGTTATCCTCCAACTATGAATTTTAAAGGTCCTTTATCAAATAATACCAGAGACATTTTGTACAGGTTCGCGTCGTATTTTCAATGTTTAAATGAATACTAAAGCTTAACTTTTTCGAAGGATGATTATTTTAATTATTGGCATGCTTTTACTGCCTGAAGATCTGGATGTATTTAAAAGATCGGAAATATTGTTGGCATTGAATGATTTGAAGGTTAGTAAAATTATTGATTTCTTTTAGCGCGACAGGTCTGTGGAACCCTAGGCCTAGCTTCTCACAACCATTCGTTTTGTGTGGGTTTTAAATTTTTGGGACTAATGAAAGGGATCTAAAATTTTATGCTGAGTCCAAACGGCTAATTGAGAAGCTTTTTCATGACAGTTTGACTCTTGGATGTTTGTCAGACGTTTGCGAGATGTGGCGCAGTGGAAAAAAACCTTAAGATGTAATTTGGCTCTTTCGGGATTCGAACCTGGGAGCTGGGACCCCCTCGCTTAATAGTCCAACACACTAACCACTAAGCCACTGCGCCTTTTTGAATGATAATGCCCACCATTCTAAGCATTCTAAATGTTTGTTATTGAAATAAAATTCTCTCAAATTCCGTCGTAAAATGTATTGCATTATGTTTATGTTCGTCCGAGATTTACTCTGTTGACTGTGGTCATTTACTTTCATTAATTTTAATGTATATGCCTCTCAAAGGCTTCTAACTTAATATTGTATATGAGCAGATTGATATATAGTTTTGCCTCGAACAAGACTTAAAGAACTACTATTGTCAAATTTAAGACAATTATAATTTTAAGTTTTAATTTTCGTCCTCGATCTGTGAATATTATTAGGTGTATTTACTTAATCTCATTATTTTACGCAGCTCGATAATTCTGCGGTGCTTTTTTTTTATTTTTTTATTTATTTATTTTACTACAATACTATTGTCACAGTTAATCACTAATGAACAGTTTTTAAAAAGCTTAAATAGAACATACTGTATACATTTCTTTTAATATTTTTTTTAAAATGAATTTTGAGAGATTGAAATCAATCACATGATTGTACTTATTAAAATTCCTCGTTAGGTTTTTGATGAGGCCTTAGCTCCCATAGTTACATCAAGATGTGTCGATGAAAGAGATCTCCCATAAACAGATGCTAGCTTTAACACTAGGAATCGAGCCCAGGAAAGAACTCTGGAGAAATCCAGAGAGTCTCTCTGGGTAAGTTTTATAGTGGTTCCAAGGCAAATAACGTAATGCGAAAAGAAGAAACTGCTTTTGAATACTTTCAATTCTTGCGGACTACAGTATTCCAAAACAGGTCGAACGAGAGAAGAGTATTGAGTTTTGGTTACATAGGGATCCTTAAATTCCTTTGAGAAAGGTTTTATAAGTCCCAATCGGCTTCTTGCCATGCTTACAATGGAATCCAAATGAAGATTGAAGGTAAGCTTTTGTTAAAGACCACACCAAGATCATTAAAGCAATCCACAATTTCAACAGCTTCCTCATTAATAAAATAAATTAGGACAGTTAAATTGTGGCGTCTTGTGAAGGTCATGCTTTTACACTTCTTAAGATTAAGCTGCATATAGTTCTCCATACAGCATTCCTGCATTCGGTCAATATCGTGCTGTAGGAAAATATAACCTTGTGGGTTGCTATATGAATAGATCGGCTTACAGTCATCCGCAATGAACACCCCTCGGAAATGTCATTGCGTATTTCGCGTAAATCGACTGTCAAGTCTCATGTCAAACTAAGCTGTTCTTAGACTTTCCAAAAATTATCGATATACCGAAAGTTATGCCTAAATTATTTGAAAAATTGGAAGTAAAGGAGTTATTGGAATTTTTTGGAGAAAACAAATACATATTTCCATCAAGTGCTCCTTTATATCTAATAATCGACATAATTTTATTGATTTCCAGGCCATAAACAACAAAAAGAAAAACAATTCACACGACCGCTTGTCACAGTTTGAAGTTTTGTAAATTTGCGTAATTTTCCGCTTTCCGAGTCAAATTGATCGCGTTAAAACAGACAGTTCGTTTACGAATTGGTAAATTTCTGCAGTTTATGAGGATCTTATGCGTTTAAGTGAATACCCTTATTATTTCGGAGATATAAATAAAAAAAACAGAGAGCGTGCTTGTGACCACACGCCAGATGTGAAACTTCTCTTGCTAAATGTGGATGTTTAATTGAATTGTGTTGCATTTAGGTGAATTTTTATAAGAAATTTAATTTAAAAACCAAATCTTTATAATATTATATCCTTAATACAGCGCAGTAGATAATTATGTTCATTAATTTAACAAGTTTTCATAACACAATCCAATCCAATGTTTTCTATTTCTATTTCGAGAGTTTTTGTTTACATTTTGTTTTCATACCGTCAACTCATTCAGAAGCCTAGTGTCTGTGTTTCTATGTAAAACCTATCTTCTTCAGTTCCTCCAGCGTGCCCATATAAGTATTCACTTTGAGAATTCAGTTGAAAAAATTCGAAAAATGTATCTTTCCAACAACCATACAAACCAACAAAATTTCATTGAAATTGGTTGAGTGGTTAAGACGATCGACAACAGCGCCACCTATTGGGTCCAAAATTATCCTATTCATCAAGTTACAACCAACCATACCCAGCCACAAAATTTCATTCGAATCGGTTGAGTGGTTAAGGAGTTTTAGGCGGCGGCATAGCGATGGCGACAGGCCAATTTCCGTCTCGCACTTCCGCTTTCATGAATCGATTTTACTCCCAAGTCGCGCCATAAGATGTTTCACATCAAAAATAAATTAATTAATATTTGATTCGTCTGTAAAGATCTCTTTAACAGCCAGGGATAAAGCCAGCTTAAGCCAACATGCGATTATGATAAAAAATTCAGTTCCAGACAATGTTTATGTCCGCAGAATAAAATTGCCGCAACAATGGCGTTGTTCTTTAGATATCTAGAAAAGTATTCGCTTTGGGATTATATATTTGTATTCAAACGTCAAATGCGAATCGCATTTGCGGTTCTCTATATCGCTCAGAAACCTAAACACGAACGCTACAATATTCAGCTTATGCAATTATTGTCCATCAAATTGCCTCCATTATACATACGCAAACAGGAATAAGTCAAAATGCAAACGCACCATATAGACACTTCGCAGGAAGAGAAAGAGCACAACAAGAAAAATCACAGTTCGTTCACTTTGGTGGTGGATGGATAGCTGCTACTGGCCAATTATTGATGCAAAGCCACAACCGTCATTATCATCATCATCGTCAAGCAGCGTCCACATCAATGTCCGATCGGAATCTATATATCGACACAATACGGACAGATTGCCTGTCGGCTATTAAAACGGTTTCCCCGTCAATCAGGCATCTCTCATCGACCATCGAGCATCGAGCACCACATATCTATAAAGCGACACAGATGCGATAGCTGGGCACTCTACAATTGGCCAGATTGCCGAGCCAAGATTCGAGCGAGAAAAGCTAATAAGTTGCACCATAGCAAATCGATGAGCGAAGTCTTCCTGCTTCTTTAAACGAGTGCGACGTGATAGCGGTCTGAAGTTTGCAATTCCCATACAACGTTGTCAATGCGAACGAGAGTGCACTACTTTTTGATTTCTAGTTCCTGCGTCGATATTTTACTCGAACGCCGAGAGCCTCTCGCTGGCGTCACGTTTTGAAGTAAATTCAACGAATGTATACACGTACAGGACCGGCAAAACATGATACTGTGCCGCCGTGTCGCCGTTTAACCAAACCGCAGCTAGTTTATCTGTTTAATTGTCGGGTTTTTGTCTTGCTCTCTCTCTCTCTCTCTCTCTGAGTGAGGGAAAATAGTGCCGCAGGGAGTAGTTATTGGATTGGGTTACCAGCTACCAGCCACCGGCCTGACCAGACGCACGGACACCTTTCAAAAGAACTGACCCGCGGCCTAATGCAACTTCTCATGGCTCTGTGACAAGAAATGTGTGTGTAACTGGCGGTTTTGCTTGTTCTTCTTTAAATTGACGGGGAAAATGTGTGCACTTTGGGCATTAGGTTCTGACCTATAGCGGCGCCTTTAGAAAAATGACAGATGAGTAGAATTTCTCACGGTTTTCGCTGAGAAAATGGGCAGCAAATTCGTTGTCAAAAGAATTTTTTCAACTCTTTGCAATTTTAGGTTGCGACGTCAGAAAATATAGTTTGACAGCTTTTACTGTCAGCTGTCAATTTGAGTAAATCCATACACTGACGCGGAAATTCAGTTGAATTTAAGTTGCATTCATTTTAAAAACTGTCATCTGTCACCTGTCACTATAAACAAAAACATTTCCACTCTTGTATTATAACCCAAAGAAAAACCAAATAATACTCTGCCCCAAGTGTAAACAAAGCTTTAAGATGCAATCACTGTGCAATTTAAAAAAAAACACAGGGATGTCCTACAGAACTGCTTGCAATTATGATTCCCCTGGAAAATCGCGCACATTATTTTAGACCCTATCTACGATTGTAAAACTTAAGATGTTTGTGTCAGTGAGAGCTTTGGATTAAATCAGACGACTGTCAATTACATCCCGGAAGATGAAAGCGATAAATAACATAAATATGGTCGTCAACAGCAGATTGGCATGTTGATGATGATGGAATTGAAAGTGCGACAGTGCGAATTATTGTGGAATAGAAAGTAAATTCGAATTACTTGAGTGAGCCATTCACATGGAATGACTTTGATTTTTCTACAGATTAAAAGATAAATTGCTCGGGACTGACATTCTAATTTAACTTATAACTTTGAGTAGCGTTTAAAATGCGTTCGCGGGTACAAATTGATTTGCTTCTGCTTGTCAACGCATTTGTTGTTTGATTGCATTTCTGCATGAAAGTCTGCTTTTTAATTTATTTTATGTACGATTCGTGTGATATGTAGTCTGAATGGGAACGGAACGGAATTTGAGCTGTCATTTTAGTTTATTTTATGTACGTTTCGTGTGTTATGTAGTCTGAACGGAAGCGGAACCGAATTTGAGCTGTCATTTTAGTTTATTTTTTGTACGGTTCGTGTTATGTAGTCTAAACGGGAACGGAACGGAATTTGAGCTGTCATTTTAGTTTATTTTATGTACGGTTCGTGTGTTATGTAGTCTGAGTGGGAACGGACCGGAATTTGAGCTGTAATTTTTCTCAACAACGACGAGTTTGTTTAGGACATTTGAGCGGGAAAACTGGGGTCGTACACGAACATTTTTTTATGCACATTTCATCCACAGTCATTTTCTCTGTCAGTTGATCGTGGCCAGGTCTTTTCGTCTTGTATTACTATTGGAAGTGTTGACTTGTGCCGAAGTATTGGGCGACTTTTTACCTAAATAGCCAACGTGCACTTCAAAATTTGCCTGTGGATCAAGTGTCCATAAATGAAGCTCTGTAAATGACTTAGTGATCTTCTAAAGAGCTGTATAAAAATATTGTGCGATGACACATCAAAATATCATAACCAGGGTGCTTCATAAGGCTTTATCAATTGAAATTGAAAGACTAAGAGCTATGTCTAACTGTCTAATCTGCAAGAAGAATATCCCACGTGTCAATTATAATCACGGAGACGACTTTAAGGAAAATCCAGAGGACTTTAAATAGAAGTGAATGCTGAGAGTATTCTGGGCGGAATTTGTATTTGTTTCTTTTGTGAAATCGACTTGATTTGGTAAAGGTTTAGATCCCTCATAAATTCGGCGTAGATTTGGCCCCTAAACTAAGCGATGACACTTCAAAAAACCATACCAAACTGTTTTGACTGAATTATGAACATTAAGCTTTGCGTAGTTTGGGAAGTAATAAATACGTTAAAAATGAGCTACAACTTGAAGGGTTTGAATACGGGATTCAATTCATAGAGGTACCTTACCTAATGTGTTTATTGCAAAACAAACAAGGATTACTTTATTTTATAAAATGAAAAAGTCTTGAAACGAGCAAGTCTCTGGCAAACCTATACTATTATCACAACCACCACTTCTTTGAAGCATAGTCGGACAGAACTTTTTACTCCCGCATGTCACACTGGAATAATCTCAAATTCGAATAAATTTCCGCTTCATAAATCGCAAAAAGCTACGACCATCTCACAATGAAGAAGGAAGCGACGTGCAAGAAAACAAAAACGTCAGAATCGAGATTTTTCTTTCATACTCTATACCGTAGGTGGTGGTTGTAGTTTGTAGAATGAAGGAACTTTCTCTTCCAGACAAAAAAAATGAAAAAAAAACCTGCAAACTTCGGGCACTAAGGAGAAACAAAAACTCATCACAGAGACAGCCATTATATACCAATATCTACCATCCGCCTGCTGTTTTTCTTTTCATTTCTTTAGAGTTTTTCTTTGCCTCCTCCTACTCGCTTCTGCGTGCATCTCATAATTAATGGACGTTTTCTCTCTTTTTTACTGTCAATGAATGGATGCAATTTTCTTCCTCCTAAATCCGGAATTCATCCATCGTATAAAATGCATAAATTTAATGATTCATCATCATCCGCATGTAGCCCAGTCCAGCATTAGCAATGGTGTGTAATCGGCGGTGGATAATACCCTGCCATGCCGTGCATATTCTTCATATGCGTTTATCCTTTTTACTCGCTCTGCGTATGTATATAGTATATGTGATCTTTTTTATTCCGTCCAACTCTCGAACAAAGCGCACTTTGTCAGCTCTGTAAGTGGGGCATACTAGTTTATGGGATTAATAAACCCCCGTCCCGTATGCTCTTTTGTGTGACACGACATCAGAAGGGTACATCTCATAGACGCAAGGATGCATATATATATATATAATACCCACAATGAAAGAAAACAGAAGAGTGCTCCAATTGGCACTTTGCATGGAGGCAAAAATGTCGACAACGGGTACATGTGAAAGAACATTGTTTTTCTGCCTTCGTTTTGTTTTCCTGTAGGTACACACGTCTTTATGAGAATGTCATATGTCACAACTAAGTGAGGATGATGCGATGTACTTGTTGCCGCTGCTGAAAGTGGATCATAAATGTAATTAAGCGCTAAAAGCTGTTTATTTCTGGCCTGAGGGTAAAGTTTTGTGCAAAGAGAGAAATGCCAATGCGCTTTTTGGGGCAAGTGCTGTGTTGACATTGAAACAATTAATCATGGAAGGACTATTTTAAGGGACTTGTATGAAGCGATATTAGAATGAATGAAATCTTTTGTAGAAGACAAGAAAGAATCACAAAGAAGTCAAATCTCATCGAAAACCTATTCATTAGGTGTGAAACAGTGATACCAGACCGTGGGTAAAATAAGTTTAAATGGCGAAAGGGTATTTTCATGACACCCATCAAATATCAAGGTTCTATTTACAAAATAATCCATAATTTTAATGAGTATTTCAGTGCAATCAGCGTTAAAATATAACCATACTTTGAAGCCACCTATACGCATATTCATCTATCAATTATTGTCAAATAAGGACATTCCTGTATCCTTTCTGTGGTCAAAATGTCTAATTTAAAAGCATGGATCTAGTAGGCATTTTCAGTCAACAATGGGGGGGGGGAGGTATTTTTCGTCATTTGTGAGGGAAATTTGGAACATAAGGGTGGCATCACTGGTGTGAATCTGTCATGTGAATCTAAAACGTTTGAAGAATCTACTGTCAATTCTGTCATCGACTTAGGCAGATAAAGGGTCTTGCAATCCAATAGGGATTTCCGAATTTTGACAGTTGACAGCGGCCATATTGTTGAAGCTCTGTCAAAATGGCTGTCATTTTATAAGTCTGTTTTGCGAAATAACAATTGACGGATATAGCGTTCAATAACACGTGCAAATGATAAAAATGTTTTAATAAAAGCAGTTGGAGACTAATCCTTATTTCCGTCGAAAAATCATCTTCAGCGATGAGGCCCATTTCTGGATGAAAAGGTAAGTCAACAAACAAAATTGTTGAATTTGGGACGCAACCAATCCACATGAGATACAAAAGCGTTTAATGCATCCCGAAAGTCACTGTTTGGTGTGGATTTTGGGCTGACGGTATCATCGGTCAAACATATTTGTCTTTCTGAAGTTTGGAAATCCCTGAAGGCGGTCGGCCTCTTTTGAAAAGCCTAGTCGGGAAAGTGCGAATCAATTATCCAAGATGGCGAGGACATAAGGTGTTCCGGCCCGAAAGGTAATTGACTACAACTTACAGGGACTAAGCTTAGCATTTTTATGGTAGCGCGCATTAGTGAAAGTGGACATCAACTAAAACGAAAAACCGAGCACACCATCTCTTTTCCTTGGTAAGCCCTAAGTCTCTCCCACCGCTGCTCTACAAACAATGCTGAGCCTTCTTCCTCTAGACAGTAAGGAAAACGCCGCTAACGCGACAATCAGACTAAGGGAAGGGGGACACTGGAGAGAACAATCAACTGTATTCTGGGCAGACACGCGTGTAGACTCGGACTGCCATACAATGACTTTTGCTGAAGTTGCATGGATGAGGAGGAAGATGTGTCTGTCACACACCTCCTCTGCAGCTGCCCCGCACTATCCAGTTTAAGGAGGGCTTACTTAGATAACTACTTCCTCAATGATTTAAGTGACCTAAGCTCCACCAGCGCGGCTAATATTCTTAGCTTTATCAATGGTAGCAAATGGTTTACATGAGTAACTGGTTTAGGAACCCCCAACGACAGTGGTATGCACAATGGGCCGACTAACGGCCTAAGTTCTTTTCTCACCGAGAGCCACTTTAACATACATACATACATACAAGCCCTAAGTCCATCGTCAGAAGCTTAAAGGACGAGTTTATTTCAAAAGTAGCTCATTATCCTTCTACGAGCATTTTTATTATTTTTGAAGAGTTTCTGACTCACATGGGAGACCGAAAAGATCTGTTGTAGGTCTGAAAAGTAGTTAGACAAGTGGGGTACTAATGGATTTCCTTCATTTCAGCATCCAAATGTACATAGATGTATTTTTTTAGATTTTATAAAAACATACCGTTATAAAGTTTTACAAAAATATACCGTAGTCCTTTTTTAGAAATTCTGATGACAAAACTTTTTAAGAAAATATTAAGTCCGGGATCTTATTTCGAATACCTACTTATGTTATCCTAAATATGTCTTTTGGTAAAGGTCGTTATAGCGTTTTTTGGAAAATTATGCATAACAACGTAACAAAAATTTCAATACCCTGTTCGAAAAAACTCCTGCTCAACGATTTAGCTAAGAACTGAGTCCCTATATGTAATTGTTCAAATCGAAAATAGCGTTTTCGAGACATGAAAAGTTTTCAAAAGTAGCGTTTCCGTTGATTCGACTGGAAAATGTAGGACGCAATTATTTTGAAAGCATCAATTTTACTCCAAGTATCCAATTTTGGTCAAAATGAGAATGAATTTTTGTCAATAATGAATTTTGTCAAATTCGTATAGACCGTTTTCGAGATAAGTCCAATTTTCAAAAGTAGATACAATAATTCGTTTTTTTAGCGAAAAACTGGGTATGCAAAGCAGAAACGTTAAGAGCACCCACCTAAGGTTAAACAAGTTTGGTTGAAATCGTTGGAGCCGATTTCGGAAAAATCAAATTTTCTTAAACCCGTTACATTGGAAGTTGAGTTAAAAATGGGCCTCCCGTGAAAGAAAGTGGCCCCCAACTGTAAGCATTGAGAACAGACTTTTAAAAACCGGAAAATTGATTAGAAAATCTTCCTCTGCCAGAAAATATGTCAAATAAAAAGGTTATACAACAGATTGGAGTTCGAGGAATAAAAAGCAATTCCCCTTCACAAAGTATTCAATTTAATTTCACGTTTCTCATCTTTCGGAGCGTTCTGGTCCAAAATGTTGCAGTCTTCCACCCAAACAAAGTGAACAATGAAAAGGTTTGCACCATAATCGGTTTAATTATTCATCGAATATATACCATTCGTCCGCAACAGACACAGCTCCTTTATTGTGTACAACAATGAAACGTGAGTAATTAATTTCTATCTTTGTACCGCAACATTGTGTCACCTTTTCATTAATCCACAAATAGATTGCCTTTCACTTCAGACCGAAGCACAAGGAGACGAACACAACTTTCTTTGGCCATGCATTTCGATTGTGCACAAAGTATTTGTTCTGTGGGCGAACCAGTGTCACTTGGCCCGCCTCGTCCTTTTGTCTTTAAGTCAAGTAATTAAATGCGAGTGCAACCAACCACTTGAATGTAAGCATATACGCTTAGCAATCAAAACCGAGTGTATGTGCGCAATAGACCATCTCTCACCTCTGATCGAATTTTCATTGTGACACTTGTCCACTTGTAGACTCTGGATCAATTTATGTTTGCAATGTCGCGTGTATTCATTTCATTTCACATAGCACCAGAAGGACATGAACAGACATCAGAGTTCTGCCAATAGACCTCCTGGCATGTGCGCCTCGTCTATATACATAGTGTGAACAAGTGTTTCGAATTAAATTGGCGCAATGTCTTGTGGCAATGTCCGCTATGTGAAAGAGCGTCAATTGAAGTTAATTGTTTTGACATTTTCGAGCGGTTTGTTCTTTTTTTTCTTTGTGATTTTCGCCTGCTCCCTGGAGTCCATATAGGCGGGAATAAATGACAAAACGTGTATAAACCAAATCCGCATTGCACATGAATCAAGAGCATACTGCTTGGGGATTTATGCACTGCAGTACAACACGATGAAAATGGCGAACAATTTTCGCTACTGTATCACTGTCCCGCCGGTCTTAGGATGAAAGTGTTTTTCATGCAAATCGGCGAGTTTCCCGCGCTCCATTAATCCACCGCGCGACGCACAACAATTGACCGCATAGTGCATATAAACCGCGCGCACCACCACACGGCGTACATATATGTATGAGTATCTTTTGTCTTTAATGCCATTCCTCCCCTGGAACTATTATTTTCCCATTATTGCCAAACAAAACGCGCCAATGGCTGGGGATTGCCTTTCGTGGAGCTTGGTTGCTGTTTTTTTTTTCCCCTGCTTTCTTGTGTCAATTTATTGCCAGTTACCAAGCGACCGCGGCGACTGGCTTCCCATGAAGAGTACGAGATACATGTTGGTGGTTCGGATTCGGATGAGCTACATATCTTTCGGTGGTTGGTTTAGTGTGATGATGTATACGTGCGGTATAGAGGAGAAGGGCCTGGTATCTGGTTTGCATGTCATATATCTTCTTGTGTCGACGCATAACAGGCTAGGGAAATTGCGGTATGCCATCGCATATGAAACCGTAAAACGCTGTCGAAATTGCAGCACTAAATAGGTAGGCGTTGCGTGCATACAATGTGTGGCGGGGGGTTTGTTGTTTTTTGGATTAAGGCCTGCCGCACACTGTAGCGAGATATTTTTTTTGTTTAGTCGATTGAGTCATTAAGCTTTTGGGTGTCAAACTATTCCGTTTGCAGATTCATCGTGTAGAGTTGCACGCTTTCTGGCAGTTTTGAAAATAAAATATTGCCAAAGTTTGAGCGGAGTTGTGTGGGCTGAACGTTGGTTATCCAGAGAATTGCCCAATCGTCTTTTTCTGTTTATACCTCAAACCCGCATCGAAATGTTGCTCTGTAATTTTTTTCATGTCAATTTTAAGGGCGGCAGCAAGCATTTGAACTCTAATAAAGGGGTTTTCAACATCAGGGACGCTACACAAGTAGAGCGACAGGGACAACAAACGACGCCGCTCTTTTGACATTTCTCTTCAGTAAGGTTTGCCATTTTATGATGGAAAGATATAGGAGCCAACGAGTCGAAATTATTAAAATTTACTACCGAAATGTACTACCGAGCGCTACGTCCAATTTAATCATCTTCAGCGATGAGGCTCATTTCTGGCTGAATGGCTTCGTCAACAAACAAAATATGCGATATTGTTCAGGCAGCAATCCACACGTACTCCATGAGTCATCATTGCATCCCGAAAAAATTACGGTTTGGTGTGGTTTATGGGCCGGCGCGGCGGAGTCATTGGGCCGTAGGTACTTCTTCCGTGATGATCAAGACCGGCACGTTACTGTGAATGGGAATCACTACCGTTCAATGATAACCGAATATTTTTGGCCCCAATTGGATGATATGGACTTGGAGGACATGTGGTTCCAACAGGACGGCGCCACAAGCCACACAGCGAATGTCACAATTAATTGGAAACTAAGTTTTGAGAACGTGTTATCTCACGAAATGGTCCAGTCGCTTGGCCGCCTCGGTCGTGCGATTTGACGCCGTTAGACTATTTCCTGTGGGGCTACGTCAAGTCTATGGTCTATGCCAACAAGCCAGCGACGATTGATGAACTTCGTACGAATATCGAACGTGAAATTGCAGCAGTATCGGCCGATTTATGCTTGAAAACCGTCGAAAATTGGGTTCAGCGTCTGGACTTCTGCAAGCGTGTCCGTGGTGGCCATGCGAAAGAAATCGAGTTCCATACATAATGGCATCGAACGTACTTTCACAGGAATAAAGAATTTCATTGATATCTAAAACCGTTTTTGTTTTATTTAAAAAAAAACTTTTGTAGCGCTCTTATTGAAAAACCCTTTAGAAGGAAACACAAGAACAAGTGCGTTGCATATTTATGGGCTACGGTTACACGATTTATTGGTTGTCCCGATAACGCATGCATTGCTTTCTCGCGTGACAGTCCTTTGACAACTTTCTCACAACAAATGTCATTTTCTTTAACTGAAATACACATGGAACCACATAAACTTGTCGCCCAACATTCCACCGAGCAACGAACTTATTCACGCCAATAAGCTAATCTGTCATCTAGCGCACTTGTTGCCCGATCACTATGATTCTTGACGTAGCTTCATTGCATTATTTAGAGCAAGTACCACTTCGAGCAATTTACGACGCAGCAGACAACCAGAGTGCATATATTCGTTAGTTAGGTCACCGTTTGCATTGCATGTGGTTGCTGGTTTGATAAGATTAAATCCGCCGATGACATCAGACATCATTTCTTTTTTTTTTTTGTTATATGACAATTGATGGCTTTCGCGTTGACATAACTAGCCTGTTGGAACGACAATAAAAAAAACAAACAATTAAATACAAAGATTATATATTGTCGAATTTCCTGATTTGTACACAAGGAACCATTGCTTTTATATTAGAGAAAACCAGATTGGAACATCTACCACGCATAGTCTGCACAGTCTGGCGCCATGCCATTTGAGGCAAAACGGGAATTATTTGTGGGTCAGAAATTCCAACACGAAAGACAACAAATGCGCATTCAGTGAAATGCAATTGCTGTCCCTCAATTAACCAGTGCGACAGAGTGGTCAATTAACCAAACTAGGAAACGCGCAGAGTCATTTCACATTGAACATTTCACCAGTTGATCCATTTGACACTTGCAATTAGTGAGAGATGAACACAACAGCCGATGTATGCAATATCCTTGTGATGGCTGCTTAAAAAGACGGTTTAAGAAAATTGTAAATAAAAAAGGATGCCTTCCGTTTCGGTGACACTTTCAATTCAAAAGTCATTTAAGAATGTCGCTAGATGACAAGCGGCAGGTCAAACTTCATAGACGTCTAGACGTCTAGCACTTTTGGTCAAATGTCAATTGTTTTATATGAAGTTTGACGCGTCGCTAGTCATCTAGCGGGCAGTGGAACGCGGCCAATGTGTCCGTTGTGGAACATGAACCACCCATTGCTAGTGTCAAGTTCGGCTTATGTCGGCATGCCACATTAAATCCGAAATTCATTATCCAATCCGTTGACACCTATTTATTTATTAATTAAACGCAATCAATTGTGAAACAAATTTTAATTAAATTGCTTCCTAATCTAATTTCAGTGCGATTGCGGCACCCGGCCGCAATAACGTATTTTAAAGAGCCCCATCCACTAATCGGATTTCAATTAAATTGGCACTAAGTACCAATCTAATCCCATGTCGCTCACTCTCACACCCCGATGACAGAAAACAGGAGCACATGACCGCCGCACTAATGCATGCGAGTTTGCTGATTTATTTTTACCCTCGGCAAATAATAAATGTAAATCAAAACCTAATTGGCAAAATTAGAAATGCATTTCTGTTCGCTTAGTTGGAAAAGCCCACAGGATTTGCGAAAACAGGCCCGGCCATGGATAATTTGCAATGAAAACTGTTTGTTTAAATGTGCATCGGAATATGCATTTAATGGCATTAGAGATGGTTCGCTTTTGTTATTTTTTTAATTGCATATTTCATTACTGTGTCAGACATATGCGTTGAATGTGTCAAACATACTTATTTACTTAGGTGGCGCTTTAGTCCGGGGTGGACCTGGGCCTCAGCCAGTACGCCTCTCCAGTTAGCTCGGTTTTTTGCTAACTGCCTCCAGTTGCGCACTCCAAGTTGGTTGAGGTCCCCTTCCACTTGTGCGCGCCACCTAAGGCGAGGTCTCCCTCTACTGCTTTGTCCCTCCGGGTTGGAAAGGAATCGAAGACTCTTCGGGCCGGAGCGTTGGTGTCCATTCGCTCTACATGTCCTTGCCATCTTAGACGACTGATGCGTATTTTTCTGACCAGGTCGGTGTCGTTGTACAGCTCGTAGAGTTCGCTGTTGAGTCTTCTCCTCCAAAGCCCGTCAACGCAAACGGGACCAAAAATCACTCGAAGAATCTTGCGTTCGAAACGGCCAAGAAGATCTTCATCCGCCTTTGTTAGGGTCCATGCTTCTGCGCCATAGAGCAGGACTAGGATGATGAGGGTCTTAGTAGTCAATTGCCGTCTCAATCCAAAGAAACAGTGATTGGCAAGTGTAACTTTTCGTTTAGTTTCTGAGGTGCGATATCATTTTCAGAATTGATAGCGGACCCGAGGTAGACAAAGTCCCTTACTACCTCAAAATTATAGCTGGCTATCGTGACGTTCTGTCCGATTCGTCGATGTTGTGTGTCCCTTCTTGTTGACAGCATATATTTTGTTTTGCCCTCGTTTACCACTAAACCCATTCTTGCCGCTTCCGTACTAATACTTGCAAACGCGCCAGTGACAGCCCGCTGTGTTCTGCCAATAATGTCAATGTCATCCGCGTATGCAAGCAGTTGCATAGACTTTTGGAAAATTGTGCCTCTGGTGTTGGCTTTTGAGTTGCGCACAATTTTCTCAAGAATGATGTTAAAGAAGTCACATGACGCCGCGTCACCTTTATCCTTTTTTGACATCAAAGGTCTCGGTGAGATTGTTTCCGACCTTAATGGAGCAGCGAGCGTTCTCCATCGTCCATCAATCTGACAAGTTTGGCAGGGATGTCAAAACTAGACATGGCTCTGTATAGCTCGTCTCTATAAATGCTGTCATATGCGGCCTTAAAATCGATAAACAGGTAGTGGGTATCGACTTGGGCTTCTTGGGTTTTTTACAGGATCTGCCGTAGGGTGAATATTTGGTCGTCTGTTGACTTACTGGGCCTAAAACCGCACTGATAGTGTCCAATCAGTTCGTTGACAAATGCTTTCAGGCGTTCACACAGTACAGCAGAGAGGATCTTATATTAAGGAGATTGATACCTTAATAGTTGGCGCTAACCTAACCTAACCTAACCTAGCCGACTAGATTGGTCTGGACTAGATGTACCCTGAACGCAAAAAACTATATTGGTCGAATTGTCAACTTAGTATATCTACTCAGTCACGAATTTCTTCACCAGATTCATCGCCTACGTCTCGATAAATGTCAACTGAAAGAGCTGTGACCGATCTAGGCCCATCAAAACTGAGATACATCAAGTCAGACAGCTGGCAGTCTTACTAAACTAAAGCCCCTATTATGGATGACAACTCAACTTTGAGACAACCAAAGAAATTTTTCGTATTATGCAAGACAACTCTTTTCAGTTGTCGTTAGGAAATAAATTGCCATCTTTTAGGGGCATATTGAAACTCGAAAGCAGCTGTTAAATGTCAATTTTGTGAATTTATTTGTGAAAATTAAAATCAAACCAAGTAAAGTATTTGCAATTCAAACGAAAAAGTTAAAAAAGAACATTGGAAAGTAGTTTTGATTTATTTTTTGGTGACTTAGATGTTTAGAACATAGTTTCTGTAATTCACTTTTTCGATTTTCCTAATTGTTTCTAGCATATTGGTTCCCAGGTTGCGTTTTGAGGAAGGCAATTCTTTCTTCTTCAATAGTTTTCACCCGTATCCTCCTGCTAGGTGGTCTTACATATTGTGCGGATGTGGATGCTACAGCAGGATCTTCCGGTTGCACATTCTCTTCGTCGTCGCTTGCATTCTCGTCTTCGAAGAGCTTGCCAGTTTTTTCTTTAAGTTGGCCTTGTAATGTACCCAACCCCGCAAAAACTTGTTGTATGTAGAAAAATTCTTATTTCAAACCCTTTGTCATTCTTTTCCACTCCTTGAAGGAGGCCCGTTCCGAAACTATTGAGCTCTAAAGCTAGTTTTTGCCATTCTTTGTCAATTTTTTTTGTTGAACCAAACTGTCCTTTACCACAGGCCAGATCAGGCTGTTCCTATAAAATTCAGCCAATCAAATTGCGCTGGTTTGGTGATTTTTAAACTTTTAAAACACACATTCTATTATGCATTTTTTATTCTAATTTCTACTTTAATTTTTTTGTCCATTTTTCACTTCACCTTTGGCGCTAGGCATCTAGCCCTTTTGTGAAATATCCCTTTGGGGGAAATTTCTCAATGTAGCGCAAACTACCCGCTACATTGAGAGAGACAAAGAGAGAGAGAGAGAAAGAAAAATCGTTCAAACGTTTGTAAAATTTGCCGCTGGCGCTAGGTGTCTAGCGCGAGCGTTCCTTCATCTGAGATGTTTTGTGCAAAACGTCTAGCGGGTAGAGGAACGCGTACAATTAGTCTCAATATATGACACACAGCTTAAAAGCCACGTCAAACAGAGCGCGTTTTAACGCTCCGTTCTACTGCCGCGTTGTAATTATACTGCAATACATATCCCCCGTCACACAGAGCGCGTTTTTAACGCTACGTTGAATTTACCGCGGCGTTTGAACGCAGCGGTGAAACGCGGGGTTGTGAAAAATTACAGATTATTTTATGACGAGGCGCGTTTGAAATAGTTTTTCATGATTTTATATCAAAAAAAACGGAAAAATTAATCGAATGTGTTCCAAATTACCCATATTTGTACGTTATGTGTAAGAATCGTACACAAATGCAGTTTTAAAGGCTGAGATATGGGATGAAATATCAAAAGAATTTCTCTTTTTGTAAATTTCGTTCTCCTAAATCCTTTTTCTTTTTAGGGAATTACATAAATCACGGCAAATAAAATCAATAATTCTTCCTCCGAGCTGCTTGACATTTTTTTAGACAATGAAAACCAAGAGTCATGGTCATTAATGAGATCTTTCTGTTTGACGTCCTCTAACGCGGCGGTTAGAACGTTGCGTCAAAATAATCTCACCGCCGCGTAAATTAATCTCACCGCGGCGTTAAAATCGCGTTCTGTTTGACGAAGCCTTAAGTTGGCTAGATCTGCCTGTACTAGATTTACGATATCACGTCAGCAAATAAACAATGTTTGAAATAATATTCAACGATTCTTTGCTTTTGCATCACATTTTTGCTGGCAGTACTTATAGTCTTTTTTCCCTGCCGGGAAGGGATGGGGGGGGGGGGGGTTGGCAAAACTAACCATCACGCAATCTCAATCTGGATATATAACTTATGTCTAATGTTGAGATGCGGAATGCCCTCCAAATCGACAAGAATTTATTACATTTTTACATCTCCACACAGTTAGTTAAATTCAGTTGTGAACAATGCTAATAAGGAAAACCATATATACCTACTAGCGTTGTATTTTGCACAATATTCACATTCATAGTTCTTCCGAAAACACTCTTGGCGAACATCAAAATGCCCGCATTCGAATTAATCTACTATCTACTACCCCAATAAAACTGGGGGTAAAATGCAAACAGCACACACGTTCGGTACCCTGTATCATCTCGAAATTAATTCTAAAATGCGACACACTCGCACACTCTTCTTCTGTTATAGGCACACGCGACAACGATACGTTGCACAGATTTCTCTATAAATAGACCCGCAAAACAAGGCAACGTAAAAAAAAAAACATAAACGAACGTAATTTGCATTCGCATTTTCGGTTATAGAAATCGCAGCGCGAAATACTTCTCCACAAAGTGCATGTGAGATTTACACCTGTACGATTCCCTGTGGTATTGGTGGCCCCACAATTCTACACTCTGTATCTGTGTGGCCCGCAATCAGAGCTGACCTTGTTCTCGGGCAATCTAGAAATACCTGCCGGTCTGCCTACATACTCAACACAGCTATTCCGAATGCATCATTCGTTGGGTGCGCGAATAAAAACAGGTCCCCGAAAAAAGCGACGTCGCATTTATTTTGTTTTCACCATCCCGACTGGACACGGAGATGGGTGAATTGGATTTCGATTGGCCGCATCTGCATACGAGGCGAGAGTGTACGATGCAAGTGGGTACCGACTACATAAACCAGAGCCACAAGCAGTATGCACGGCGAGTTTGGTTTATTTTAGGAAAATTTTGTTCAAAACTTTCGTAGGTTGATCCTACGACATTTCAGTGCTCTGAAAATAGTTTACGAACCACTTACAGCGTAGCGATGCGGGCTATGACATTTCGGCGGTCAGGCGTCGAAAATTATAAATTCCATCCAAGTCGGAGGCGGGACAGAGGGACAGGAATTATTTGTAATTAAAGTTCTAGGTGGGTGGATCTGTTAATCGTTGAATGGGTCGGAGCAAAAGCCCAGAAGCGCTTGGACTCTTGCACGCTGGGCATCAATCAATAGTTCGTTGACTGTGTGAAGGTGGTTTTAGTATTTTGATTGTGGCGCAAAAAAGCCAGATGGATAGCTAATAACTTTGATGGTAACCTGTTTTTGACATTTAGCCGATTATTTGCGGGTCAAATTTGTGTTCTGTAATTGATTGCGTCTTTTGTAGCGGACGTCGCTTAGCGGAGGCAAAAAGTTTCTTTGCAAAGCATAAATGAACTGGCATTGAGCAGGACTTACATTCCCTGACACTGTTGGACTTGAGTACGACGTGTTCTTATTACTCTTCTTAACCCTAGTAGAACTTTGGTCTAGTAACAAAAACGAGACCTTCCACGAAGAGCTTTGCGATGTATTTGACGCACTGAATTGATGAATAGTGACAGTGATGGAGAACTCGAATGACAAGAAGAACGAAGGTGGCATTATGTTCGAACGCAAGGACTGCACCACAATAAAGCTGGCGATGAACGGACAGGCAAGGAAATCGACAACCAAATTGACAGTTGAGTAGTTTCCCGTCCGGAATGATTGACGAACCGATATGGAAATGCCGCGACAATGTTCGAACGATGAGACATACCCAGTGTCGCAACGAAAGGAAACTTTACGCGAGAACCTAAGAGATATTCTAAAACAACTCAAATGAACCGATTGCACTAACCTCAAACGTTGTCCTTTAACTTTTGAGCGTTAAAATCCCAATGTGCAAATGTAGGAGTCACTTTTGTCACACATGTAAGCATACGTCATTTATGTTCGCTGCCATAGTTCGTCCTGGAAGAGATGTTTCAACATTCCACGTGCAGACCCGAAAGTCATTGTCTTCCGTCTCTTAAGTCTTAACTACCGCCTTTCAAACCCACAAAATATAATAACAACAGTCCAATTTCCAACAAAACATTATTCCATTCGATATTTATTAATTTATGTCCTAGTTGACTCCGCAACACAAGTTTCCACCACCTCACATGGACATTCCATCAAACGAGTGTTTAGTCTGCAAGAACAAAAGACCCAAACACCAACACATTGGCATATGTACATCAAAAACTTGGGGTGAATCACAAAGGACATCCTCTCCCACATTCTTGTTGTGTGAGTCACACCTTCGTACCTTCAACCGGACCTATACCAAACACAAAACAAAGAACTGCGACGCCGGGCCCCCAAAAAACTACAAACAGAGCAAACACCAGCCGGCACGAATTTCATTTTCATTCATGAAACCGATTTCTCGAGCAGCGAAAACACAGAAATGTGGATAATAATAATAATAAACGTGTGCAACGAATGGCCACCAGAAGCGCTTGCGTCAAATTTTCGGTTTGCTGCACTATCGTGCAAGCAAGCATCGGCGGCACAACACAGGAAGCCGGCAGCTAAAAAGAGTGGCGGCGGCAGCGATGGCGATGGCCAAAGGAAACACCAAAACAATAGAAATTCCGGTCTGGCAATGGACGGAGATGGAGCCATTCCCATTAGTAGCTACGGGCCCTGGTGTTGCTGCTGGCTACCGTGTAGCGTTTTCCGTGGGAACAGGTGGCGTCGCCTAGCCAGAGAATTTACATTTTTTCTTCATAATGTCTTACCTGATAGTAGGAATCCGCCATTTTGCTGATGCAGTTGGTTGAGTTGAGGTGAGACCTCTGCTTCCAGGGTTTTTCAAATCCAGTTCACGAATGGGACACCGACAGTCCGTATTACACCAGAGACACAACAAAGGCACACGCGACGCGAATTTATATATTTATGAAAGAATGAGACACTCCAGCCAGCGATTGTTTCTGTATCTCGTCCTCCTTTTGGTTTTTGGTTTGTGTATCTCTTGCTCTCTGTGTAGAATATCTCAAAGTCAAAGTAATTGAACGGGGCGAGCAGAAATACAGAAAAAAAAATGGCAAATGGCAAAAACGAATAAAGCAGAGATGAGCGCACGGTTTGTTCCCGGGATTTGGACAAGAGGGGATTATCCCACGGCTTGAACCTCAAATTTACAACAATTTTTCGAATAGAAGTTCACTTCAACTGAGTTTAGAATTCCACTTTTAGCTTGAAAATTATTTATAGAAACATCAGAGATGGCAAAGATGAGGATGACGACGAGATGATGGTGGTGGTGGCGATGAGTGTCTCATTAAGAGACAGCATAGTGCGGTTCTACTTGGTGCTTCTGTGGTGATATTCTCCCCTTCTCTGTTGTGCAGTTGATGCTAATAAATGATTCAGATTCGGATTGAGATACTTGTATTTATCTTGGTTTTACTTTTGATCTTTGCGTAAAGGTAACCGAGGAGAAGGAATTTGAACAATTTCCGCGAAGCCAGAGGCAAAAGACACAAAAAAAAGTCCAATTTCGTTTTTATTTATTAATATTTTGCGTAGAAAATAACAAAATGCACACAGATTTGATGAACAAATTAATTCCACAGGTCCACGAACCGCACTACTGCGGGCGGAGCAGTTTTCGTTTTTCTTGTCTTGTCCGTAACTTAACAAACAATCCACGGCGCAGAGGAGAACGTTTCGGGGGGCGTTAAATCTTAAATGGGGAAATAAACTGACGAAAATTCGAGCAAATGATAATGCGATGGAAATAATTAAAACTTGAAGAAAATTATAAACAACAAAAATTACTGTGAAATGAATAAATTGCAAAAAGTAGAAGATACAGCACATCAAAAAAAAATTCCACAGCAACTACGACATGTTGCTTTGAGGTAAGCAGTGGTGCCAACATCGGGTGGGAATTTTTTTTCGTGCATAAATTTGAAAACTGACATCTTTGAGTGAAGTTGGTTGACGTTGACCAGGAATGTGATAACTATTTTGAGGTGGATGGTATAATGTGATAAAAGCATTATTAATTAAATAATAATAATAAATATGTATCGTAGCAGCCAATATAGGTTGATATTGCATGAGGAACTTAACTTTACGATTTCAGCCGCTTAAGTTTAGCAACATTTCCATATTTGGTCCTAGGAAGGAGAAAATAACCAAGTGACAGCTAAGGAAGTTATAAGTAAATGCAGATTTTAAATGACTGGAGAATAGTTTTGTTGAAAAATAATCAGAAAATTGTACGAGAAAGTGCATTATAGAGTTAGGAAATATTGCAGAACTGAAATTTTAGTGTGTAGCTATTTGAAATTTGTTTAAAATTGTATTTTTGACACATGGGGAAAATATTAGTAGGTACATAAAGCCTCTTTTGACAGAAAATGAACTTATTTTAGTTTAGTTTTTTTTTTTTTAGTTTAGTATGTTTATTTAGCAGAACTCTGCTATTTAAATTCGGTTTTAACAATTCAACTTAAAAAATAAGGTATATACATTTTTCTAATTCTATAAGTTTATGGAGGATAATTACATTTTATGAATTCATTTGCATATCTTTTAAATGTTATTAAATTTGTTTCGCTTTTTGCTCTGTGAGGAAGTGTGTTAAATAACTTACATCCCTTATACAAAATACTGTTTTGTGTAACATTTCCAATATAATTAGGTAGCCTGAAATCTTCTCTACTTCTTAGGTTATATGGCTGGGATTCACCAACATATCTCAAATATTTACTTAAATATTTAGGCAAAAGATTATTTTTAATTTTGAAAATAAAACATAATACATTAACATAGATTCTTTGCCTTACGCTTAACCATTGAAGCATATAAAGCATTGTTCTTATTGGTGTAAGGCGATTGCTTTTAAGTATAATACGCATGGATTTATTTTGTAAGCGTTGCAATTTTAACAAAACAGTATCAGAACAAAGGTACAAAATTGAAGAACAATACTCGAAGTGGGGTTTTATCATAACATTATAGACATTAATAGCGCACATTACAGATAACTTGCTTCTTATTCTGTTAAAGAATCCATTCTTTTTTGAAATTTTTTGACTAAATTATTAACATGCATATCAAACTTTAGTTTGTCATCTACAACTATACCTAGATATTTTATTATATTAACTTGTTCTATTTGTTCCCTATCGATCTCCAGGTTAAGGCTGATGTTTTGTTTTAGGGCCATACATTTTGATTTTGTTATATTCAGTTTTAGTTTGTTCGCTTTCAACCACTCGTTAACTCTGTTTAGGTCTTCTTGTAAAAATTTCTCACATTCGTCAGCATTCTTTCCAGATATAAAAATAAGTGCATCGTCGGCAAAAAGCACAATTTGAGACTGTCGAAGAACTTCTTTAATGTCATTGATGTAGATGATAAATAGCAGTGCCCCCAGAATCGATCCCTGAGGAACTCCGTGTTTTGTTTCGATGCTCTGCGACATAACACCATTAACTGATGTTTTTTGTGTTCTATTTGATAGATAGGACGCAAACCAGTCTTGTTCCTTCCCTTTTACACCATAACTACTCAGCTTTGTCAATAATATTTTCCGATCTATTGTTTCAAAGGCTCTTTTGAAATCAAGAAAAACGGCAAACACAAACTTTTTTTCTGCTACTTCCTCTTTCCAGCTTATAAGAACATTATTTAGCGCTGACTCGCAAGAGTGTTTTTTCCGAAATCCGGACTGGTTTTCAATGAAAAGATTATTAGCTTCAAAGTAATCTTCGAGTTGTGTATGCACTATTTTTTCAACCACCTTTTCGTAGACCGGAAGAGCGTTGATAGGACGAAAGTTCTCACATTTGTCTGTTCCCTTTATTTTTTCGATCGGTTGGACAATTGATTCTTTCCATGTTTCTGGAAAGCATCCTGTTAGCATTGATTGGTTTATGACTTTTGCAATTATTGGTCCTGTTGTGTCTATCGCATCAATCAGCATTTTCGCGTTCAAGAAATTATAATCTCTTTTGTTGTTCAGTGACTTTAAAATACCTTTTATTTCTGTTATTAAGACGTGTTTAAATTTAAACGTTGCATTCGCAAAATTACTACGTTGAATGAACTGGACATGCGGTATTGACTCGTTGATTTCAGAAACGCTCCTGACAAAGTATTCATTAAATTTTTCAGCTATCTCTTTGTTATTTGTTATGTTTACGTTGTTAAAATAGACATGTTTGATGCACTGTCTTTTTTCATTCAGGACGTGTGACTTGATGGCTCTCCACATTGTTTTTTGGTTAGTTGCGTTCTCAATTTGATGTTTGATATTTGTATTTTTTGATTTGACTATTTCAGCTTTGTATATGTTCCTGCACTCTCGGTATCTGTTCCAATTTTCATTATTATTGTGCTGCATAAACTCTTGGTATCTCTTAATTTTTTCGCGTTTTAACTGGGCCAAGGTGTTATTAAACCATCTATTATATGTTTTGGAAACATCTTTAGAAACTACCATGCTGCTTGTTACTCTAGTCAGTTCATCACTTAGTATTTTACTACTCTCCTGCGGATCGCAATTGCTGAAAACCATTTCACTCCTTCTTAGTTCATTTATAAATGCTGTTTTGTCATATTGAAGAACTTTGATTTTATTTTCGTTGTGCATTACTTTAATGTTTCGTTTCATTTCGTAGTCAATGATAAGCGTTTCGTGGTCACCAATTTTTAGATCCATGTCAGTTTTAGCTGTCACCGGTGTATAGTCAGTAATTACGTAGTCAATTAATGTTCGTGTTGTGTTTGTAATTCTAGTTGGTTCTTGTACGATTTGTTGACACATATTTACAACTTCTATAATATTTTTTATTTCGTCTGCATAAATATTTGATGTATCCATCCAGTCAATATTGAAATCTCCTGCCAGTATAAACTGCCGGTTAAGATCAACAAGATCTTCTATCCATGTTCTAAACTTATCACAGAATAATCTACATGATGAACTTGGTGACCGGTAAACTGATGCTAGATACATGGATTGGTTATTCTCTGTTATTTTTATAACTAGCCAGTAGATATGTTCAGGGATAATCTTTTCCTCTGTGATTATTTGTACATCAAAATAGTCTTTTACATATATGCATAACCCCCCTGTATGTCGTGATTCGCTGTTGCATCTTGCTAGTCGATATCCTTCTAACCCAATCTCGCCGTCTTCAATGTTTTTAGTGATGTGTGTTTCAGACATAATAATAAAGTCATACTTTGTATTGACAAAACACTGTTCAGCCTCTTGTATATTTCCTGTAAGTCCCTGAATATTGCAGTACACACCTCTGATTTTTTGTCTTTGCTATATCTGGACTTTGTTTTTTTCAGCTTGTAATAGCCGTTTATAGACAGAACATTCCTTATCTCGGCTATCATGGTTTATGTCCAATTCAAGTGTAAACTTTTCATTATACCGTATACAGTTAATGCATCTGGTTTCATTGGAACTACATTCTCTTGTGTCATGATCTTTGCTACACTTAGCGCATTTAATTTTATTTTTGCAGTTTTTCGCGATGTGGTGATATCCGTTGCAGTTAAAGCACCTATTTATATTGAAATTTTCAAAAACTCGACATTTCTCCCATCCAATATTTATTCTCAAATTTTCAACAAACAGATTCACAAATGTCACATTTATTACATTTTTCGCTGGAATGGATAATTGCTTTGAAATTCGTCTTGACAATCATGTGACATAACGTTAAGAGAAACGATAATCCAGCTAGTGTTCGGGCTCGCAATTAAGGTAAAATGCGAATAGAATAGGTAGGAATGAATTAAAACTTGCAACTACTTAGCCCCTCTCTGCAAAGCCAGCTTTACAAAGCTTTTAGGGATCCATTCCTTGTCTCTGCTAGAAGAAAATGCTTTTACAAAGACCATGTACCTATTTCATCTTAATTTATTACTATTTTTCCATTTACACATTTGTCTTTTTGGGCAGCGATCCAAATGCAGAGATAACCGTTCCCTTTGTTCCCGTTACTGTGGTCGTCAGGGCTGGTGCTGATGTCTTCACCGGAGCTGGTTGATCCCATTTCGATTTCCTACAAAAAATCCCGTATGAAATGTTGTTCGCATGAAAAGCAGCTTCTTACTTACCTCTTCTTTGCCTCTTCCTCGACTTTTCTGGCTGCAGCTGTTGCCTGCTCAATTTTATCGCTATCCTTCTTCTCCTTCTGTCGCTTCACCATCTCTGCCTTCTGAGCCTTGGCCAACTCCTCATAGAAGCTCTCTAACCCCCACTGTAAAGGATCATACATCTCGGGCGGATAGTTAGTGCCAAACTCATTGATGTCGCAGAACGAAATTAGTTTTTCATATATGCTGGGATTCCGGAAATCCTTTCGCTCTTGGATAAGTCTATTCATGTCCATGTTAGTATTTTCCATTTTGTCGTATAAATGACGTATTTTTTCCACCAATTCTGGGAGTGGTTTACCCTTCGGCTCTGGTGGTAGGGTGAATCCATAGTGAGCATACTTATCTGTCTTCGCTTCCTTTTGAGGTGTTGCTTTACTCGCCGATGGCTCCTCGTCGACATCCATTTTGACCACTTCCTCAGCGGGGGTTATTCGCTTCTCCACTATTTCTGGTATTGATTCGTTGTCATTATCATCGCTATCGACGTCCTCGTTATCCGATACAATGGTGTCGTCTTGGTAGCTGACCAGACGCAGTGACTTGGTAGGACGCTTAAGTGGCTTTTCAGGCGTTGCTATTGGCGAGGGTGGTTTAAGAATTTGCTGTAACTGAAAATAGGTTTTTTAGATTTTGTTTCAGGTACTGTGTAATTGGTAAAACAACCTGCGATGTGGTGGAATTATTCGAGTCTGTGCTTCCATCTTCCTGATTCTCGTCCTCATTTTCCGAGTCTGTATATTGAGCTGTTAAGCTGGCCAATGCCGAGTTGCTCATTTTGGCAACGAAATTGTACCTATGTTATTAGAAATAACGAAAGAAAACGTATTTATTCTACAAGAAGTTTGTAAATTTATAAAAAAACATAAATATGACACTAGACAACCACTCAAATGTCAAAACACAAAGGCGGCGTTCAGGGTGGTAGTTTGATGGGATGAGTTCAGTACGCAGTTGGATTGTTAAAAGTCAACGACTAGATATACCTAGCACAAAAATTTATGCCCAAAACATGGACTAGGTTAAGGCCTCGTCAAACAGAGCGCGTTTTAACGCTCCGTTCTACCGCCGCGTTTCACCGCCGCGTTGTAATATACTGAATAACGTATCCCCCGTCACATAGAGCGCGTTTTCAACGCTTCGTTGAATTCACCACGGCGTTTGAACGCGGCGGTGAAACGCGGGGTTGTGAAAAATTACAGATTATTTTATGACGCGGCGCGTTTGAAATAATTTTTCATGATTTTATATCATAAAAAACGGAAAAATTAATCGATTAATCGAATTAATAATAGGCCTGTTTCTTGGAACTTCCAAATCAACAAATCACAGTAAAGTAGGATTTTCAGCACGAAATAACAAATGTCAAGTAGGACGTACCTAGTTGTTTTAATTGCGTGCTGAAAATCCTACTTTTACTTTCCTCTGCTGATATTTTGGTAGTTAGTAATATTCTGTGTGTGAACTTATGAAGAAAACAACACCATTCTTTTTTATAAATGTGCGACGGGGAGTTTAATCTCGTCCCCATCTAATAAAATCACTGCGATCAACCTTCGTAAAAAAAATTCGTTTTAAATATCGCTCGCAAAATGGCACTTTCAATTTACGGAAGTATGGCAACCCCAGTGTAGTTGACAATCAGCTGACATTTGTTGACGTCGCCTGGAAAAATTGAACATTTATTTCTCAAAATAAACAAGATTTCGCATAAGGACTTCATAAAAATGAGTGAATTATCTGCAGCCGAGGAGGACCGCATCCAGAAACGGGTCAACAAAATCCTAGAAACCCGGCTAGACACCGATAAGGTACCTTTTTATTACAATTTCCCAATTTTCTTTAAACAAACCCATTCACCAATTTAGGATACTCTGGAAGCGCTCGCCGACTTGTCTACGTTTTTCACAGAGAATACCCTCTCAAATCGTCGCAATCTTCGGAGCCAAATCGAAAAGCGCAGTGTTGGCATCAACGAGAACTTCCTTACTGCCTTTCGTGAGGTGAAACTCTCCTTGGATGCAGTTTGCACGGAAATCGATACAATGGCAAAGTCTGTTGGCACCATGAAGGAGAACTTGGAGAGCTCCAAGGCCCTAACACATGACCTAATCACCCAAACCAACTCCCTGCAGGAAGAACGAAGCAAACTGCAGATTCACCAGCAAATAGCTGAAGCGTTCCTTGGTCGATTCCAGTTGAGTGTTCCCGAGCATCAAACGCTATATGGAACGACAAGAGATGCCCCAATAGTTGCAGACTTTTTTAAAGTTCTGGATCGTGTTCAGGCTATTCATACGGACTGTAGGGTCCTTATGCAGTGTGGCTATCAAACTGCTGCGTTGGATATCATGGAGGAGATGACACTGCACCAGGAGGGAGCTCTAGAGCGACTTTACCGATGGACGCAGAACCACTGCAGGAACTTGGATAACAACGAGATGGGCAGCCTGGTCGTGGAGGCTATGAATCGCTTGCAGGATCGTCCGGTTTTGTTCAAGTAGGTTGCGAGTTTGTTTGGGAATGAACTTCTCTAATTTGGGTCTCCCTCAGGTACGTCATCGATGAATATGCAATTTCACGGCGCGCTGTGCTGGTTAGGATGTTTATTGACGCTCTGACAGTTGGCGGTCCTGGAGGAAACCCCAAACCGATTGAAATGCACGCCCACGACCCGAAACGGTATATTGGTGATATGTTCGCGTGGCTTCATCAGGCAATACCCAGTGAGAAAGAGAATTTAATGATCTTGGTCAAGAAGTGCGACAAGAATGGTGAGTTTAATTATTTGAACACCCCACTTGTAGTAAGTGACTTTCTTTTCAGATCTCTCGGATCAAATCCAGAACGCTCTGGCTCATATAGCCGACGGAGTTTGCCACCCACTGAAAGTGCGCGTCGAGACTATTCTTAATTCCGAGAAGGACACCATAATCCTATTTGCTCTATCGAATCTTTTGCGATTCTATCAACACATCGTCAACCAGGTAAGGGGTATTCATTGCCTAGTCGCCATTTGATAGCTATTCTTATTTTTCAGGTCGTAAAAGGAGGCAATCTGGAGCAATGCCTCTCGGATCTGCAGAAATACAGCGAACAGATCTATCTGAACTCACTGTCCATCCAAGTGAAGACCATTCTTCAGCGCCCAGCATCGCATGCCATGGGACTAGAACCTCCACAGAGGGACCTAGTTCCGCCCTCATCCATGGGACGTCTGCTAAACATTCTAAAAGAAATCCTCTCTGTCGCCACAATGGTGGATGGGCGCCAGTCAGACATCACCAAGATTGTCTCCTGCGTCATTGATCCACTTCTGCAGTCGGTGCAAGAGTCCGCTTCCCATCTGCCCACAGTTGACATGGCCGTGTATCTCCTCAACTGTCTGTACCACATGCAGAGCACCCTTACGGTCTATGAGTATATGGACGAGCGAGTTGAACGTTTGCAGGCGCAGTCTGAAGCTCAGATTGACACACTCACTTCGGAGCAGGCATCGTCGCTGGTAGCCAATTTGAACTTGGGTCCGATTTACAACATATTGCAAAGCAACCAGGCCAATATCGAGTCTCACATGTTAAAGATTTTCATGAGCAAAATGGATGCGTTCCTGGAAATGCCAGACATCCTGCTCCTGCCGCAGATTCAGTTGCTCATGTCCAGCAATCACAGAGCTACGGTACAGAAAAGGTCGTACAATGTGATCGTGGCGATATACAAACAAATCTACGAGCTCGTTCATGATCCCGCGAATGTACTTGAGGAACTTGGCGCAATACTGTCTAAGAATCCAGAGCAGGTGGCTAAGATTTTAGCTGTATAAATGTGGAGTGCTTTTTATTGTTGTTTGTATTGAACTATGGCGAAATAAAGGAAAGAAGAAACATTTCTATTCTAGTCTAGTGATTTTTTACTGACTGACGTTTGCCTGGCTTCGAGGCTCGGATTTCTTTTCTTAGGATCACCAGAAGAGCATTTTTTTGTGCCAAAGTGATTTTTCCATTCCGGACTCTCCCGGACGCTTCTTCCCAATGGAAACCGAAATTAATAAGTAATGGAATCATTTTCAAGTGATTGCAGAAATGCTGGTAACCGGAAGTTGTATTTATTTCCGTTTTACATATCTATAACTATGGGTAGAACATTCACGACAGTTTACCCGACTGGTTTGTGATCTCTTTCTTTTGACTTTATGATTATTGACTGCGGACAAACGAATCTACCTTTCCGTTGTTAATCCAGGGGTCGAATAGCGTTGTCCGTGAACGAGCCTTACGTGACGGAATTTGTTTTTGTTTCACATGCAATAAAGGCTTGTACGCTGTTCAAGTGAAGTGAAATTTTCACTCCTCTCCAAGAAATTGCTGTGAAATTGAAAGTGAAATTTTCACGCCGAAATGTCAAAAATTTAATGCGACGGACAATAAAAGCCAAGTGAAAAGCAAGTAACCGCCCCTACAACTATTTTTCACTTCAACAGCGTACTCCTTAGTGAAATCTTCACGTGGAAAGTTCATTTTGACAATTCGCAGTGAAAAATTTGTATGAAAAATTTCATTTCACTCCAACAGCGTACCAGGCTTAAGGTTTGCCATTTCATGATGGAAAGATATACGAACCAACAAAGAGTCGAAATTATTAAAATAGTCCCGTGCCAGTGAGACAAAGAAGTGCCCGTTGTGTCGAGAATATTGCTGCTGCTGAGGCTTCAGTTGAAGAAAGCCCAGATGTGTCTCTCACACGTCGTTCTCAAGCGTTGGGCATATCTGTGACGTCGTTGTGGCCAATTTTGTGAAAAGATCTTGGCCTACATTCTTACAAGATTAAATTGACGCAAGAACTGAAGCCGCTTGACCACCAGAAGCGTCGTATGTTCGTGAATTGGGCTAAGCAACAACTTGAAAATGATTCGGATTTTCATCGAAAAATCATCTTCAGGGATGAGGCTCATTTCTGGCTGAATGGCTTCGTCAATAAACAAAGAAATGCTGTATTGGTCAGGCAGCAATCCAGACGTAATCCATGAGTCATCATTGCATCCCGAACAAATTACGGTTTGGTGTGGTTTATGGGCCGGCGGCGTCATTGGGCCGTACTTCTTCCGTGATGATCAAGACCGGCACGTTACTGTGAATGGGAATCACTACCGTTCAATGATAACCGAATATTTTTGGCCCCAATTGGATGATATGGACTTGGAGGACATGTGGTTCCAATAGGACAGCGCCACAAGCCACACAGCGAATGTCACAATTAATTTATTGGAAACCAAGTTTGGAGAACGTGTTATCTCACGCAATGGTTTAGTCGCTTGGCCGCCTCGGTCGTGCGATTTGACGCCGTTAGACTATTTCCTGTGGGGCTACGTCAAGTCTATGGTCTATGCCAACAAGCCAGCGACGATTGATGAACTTCGTACGAATATCGAACGTGAAATTGCAGCAGTATCGGCCGATTTATGCTTGAAAACCGTCGAAAATTGGGTTCAGCGTCTGGACTTCTGCAAGCGTGTCCGTGGTGGCCATGCGAAAGAAATCGAGTTCCATACATAATGGCATCGAACGTACTTTCACAGGAATAAACAATTTCATTGATATCCAAAACCGTTTTTGTTTTATTTAAAAAAAAACTTTTGTAGCGCTCTTATTGAAAAACCCTTTATTATTTTTAGTTGACGTTTATCGAGCGGTATCTGACAAATCTCGTCAAGAAAATCCGTTGCCATTTCGAAGTATCAAAACTCTTAAAAAGCTGCAAGAATATAACAAGAATTTAAGTTAAATAGTCATCGCATTCGTAGATATACCTAGTCCAGACAAATCTAGTTGACGTTTTAAAAGAACTAGGTATCCGAACGTCCGCATTACTAGCAAAGAGCGCCAATCATTTGCAACGAGAGAGAAAGAGGAGAACGTTGAATCAAACTAAAAGTGAGAGCGAGAGCCACATCAAAAAATATAAGTTTAAATCACTTTTCAATAAACTGCACATAAATATCAATAAAACAGGACAAGTATTTCCAGAGGATTACAATTGACAAAAATTTAGGACTTTTGCAATTCGTCTGTCGCTATCGCTATAGACATGTCTACGTATATACGTAACAAAATTCCAAAGTTATATTGCGTCCAGTTTCGGTATGTAGCTCGCTTCGCTCGCGTCAAAAGCATTTGGATTGGACATCATCGTGGCATTGGATAGGGCACATTCAAAAACTTAGTTATCTTTAGTCGACTAGATTAGTCGATAGTAGATGTAACCTGAACGCAAAGACTAGATCGGTCGGGAACGTCACTTTTCCCACGTCAGCCACATATGCGAACTGTCAACTTAGTACTCAGTTACGAATTTGTTGGCTAGATTCGTCGCTACTTCTCCATAAACGCCAACTGACACAGCTGCCAATGTGACCGATCTAGGCCAATCAAAACTGAGATACATCAAGTCAGTCAGCTGTCAGACTTACTACACTAGATACTTGAACGTCCCCATTCTCTGAGCCAACGAATATCGTAGAGCCAAGAAAGAAAACTGCTTATTCTTTTTGTATTACAAAACAGTACTAAATTAAAATAATTTATTTATTTTATCTAAATCTTTACAGCTTCTTCTTAACCTTAACTACATTCTTAGTTACCAAAAAATAGGTTAAACTTATAAAACACATAAAAAAAAACTTTACTTTCCTATTGCACAAATTTCTACAGTTAATTCTCTTGGATGTATAATTGCACCATGTTTTCTGCCACTTAAATATTAAATAAAAAAATGCATTACATTTTTTTACTCATAAATATTCTAAAAAGACTTCTTGCTTAACTTATTCGATGTGTTAAAAAATTACATTTCATTTTTACAATATTTTCGTTGTTCTAACCTTTAATAATTAGGTATTTGGATTTCTTAGCTGAATTGGAGCTAAAATAAAAAAATATATTTTCTCTAAATATAAATAAGTTAAATTATTCTATGTATTGCATCCGGACACAGCAGTTAGTGCACATTGACACCTACCGACTGGTCCTTCTAATTAAAAACTAAGATTGCACTTCCGGCCGAGACAACGGAAAAATATCACATTTTCGTTTTAATTTCTTAAAAAGTAATTTTCTATATAAAATAGGTATTTATTGCACCAAAATGATTTGGACGGATTTCGTTATACATTATTATTGCACCTTAAGATATATATTGACACTTAACTATTCATTGTTATTGTTTAAGTCTTAAAAGTTAGTTATTTTAAATGCACACGTTCTTTTTAAAGTTTTTATATTTACAAATGTTTTAGGCTATCAAGTATTTGTTACACATTTGTATGGGCGTCCTTGACATATTTTAGAAAGTATGAGAAAGTATCGAGTCTTTAAAAAAGAAGGTGGAAACACAAGTAAACCCGTTTCTATTCTAAAAATAAGAATTTGTAAGATCAGCCAAGGCGCATGGGAAGTCAAAGGATCACCCTCAACTCTTTCTGATGTTTTTGTACAGCACCGAGTGCGTTTCTATACTCTCCGCTCCGGACTCACACATGTCCTCTCCATTGGGACCATCTTCTTCTTCGTCTGTTTCGGTTTGTGAGACGTACGACGCTCGACTTTGAGATCGTTCTTCATCCTCCGATGAGTACACACTTATGGGGACAAGCTTACTAGACAGGCGCCTGCCACTGGCTCTCGTCAGTGTGCCCTCTGTATCTTCATCGTCATCTCGTTCAGTAGCCTTCCCATGATCTATGACTTCTCTATCTAAGCTGCGATTACTGTCCAATGCGCAAACCTTATCTTCACTGCTCTCTGTGGCACAGTCAGAGTTGTCCTCGATCGTATCCACTCGTATGACACGATCTCTCCCAGTCATCATCTTAAAGTTATACCGGTCGTAGAAGCGTCTGTTGTAGACCTCGCTGGAGTCTGCACTCATGTACCCGCTATCCATGTCCTGTAGCCGGTGTCCGAACCTCTGCTCGCTATAGTTCATGTAGCTTTGCGGAGCCGAAGAACTACTCTTCACGGTCGCCATCCTTGTTTGATCGTCGATCAGTGAGGAAATGCCTTCATCTTTGTCTGTAGCGTCCAGGAACCCGCCTGCCTTGTCGATGGGCGATAGGCTGCTGGTAGGGCTGAACTTTGATGCCGCCATGCTGACAAACTTCTTCCAGGCGTTCTTCAGATCCTTTGTCTTTTTCGCACGATCTTTCAAGCCCATGGCGATCTGCATACCATTGGAGAGGGGCGGCACTTCACAGCGGTACACTGTTTGGACGTTGGTACCGTTTCGCTGCGGGTATGCAATGCCCACAGGAACTCCTGCATTCCTGTACATCTCTTTGGTGCGATCAGACAGACGACTGGACAGAGAACTGATCGACAGGATCTCGATCTTGTTGGGATCATCTGGAGACTTTGAGTGCTCTTTGCGAACGTTCTCCTCTCCGTCGTCGTCCTCCATTTCGTTGGACTTCTTGCGGTTCAAGTACTTATTCAAGCTGTAGTCGGTTCTCATACTACTTAGCCTTGATCCGAACATGGCACTGTATTCTTGCTCCTTGCTTCTCTGGTTCTTCTTCTTCTTCTGGCTCATAGTGACACCCTTCATTCTGCTGGACGACTTGAAGTCGTCGGTTTCCGAATTTGCCTGGGTATCTGAAACACCAGTAACTTCCGTGGACTCACTGTGATTGCTCGTTGACTCATGTTCATCTTGATCGTCATCGTGGTAGGTGTCGTCTTTGCTATTGTAGTTGGATGTTGCAAGTGGCGTTGTTGTTGCACTGAAATTATTGGTGTTCCAACCCTTCGGGTTTTTTGATTGAATTTCCTCGTAGGCATCTGCCGGCGATTCGTCACCGGTATCGCTTGGTTCGGGAATAATATCTGGTGGCATGGCACGATGGGTCTCTACAGGCATCACCCTCTGGCGGCGACAATGCTTAGCTTCGAGTGTCAAAATGCGCCCTTGATCGGTGAAACTGATGTTGGTCAGTTTGGGTCGTTGATTGTTCGACCGGATGACCTTCGACTGGTAGATTTCTCGCAAACTCCCAAAGGAGGGTCGAGCTTCTAGGGTGCTCTTTTTGGGGCCCTCATCGAGTGTCGGGGTTTTGTGGCTCGAAAGACCACTGGTCCCATCGGTACTGCTTCGGAAAGAGCTGCTCGACCGGAGGACGTAGTGGTTTGATCGCTGCTCGCTCGAATCCAAATCTGGAAGATTTGTCATATTCTCTAGGGACGAATAGCTGACCACACCATCAAGGGAGTTGACAAAGTTGCGCGACTTATTCAAGTGCTCGGACCAAGCGTTCACATCGCAAAAGCTGTGCTTCTTTGGTTTCCGGTCGAGGGTATCCGGTTCGAACTGGTCGCTGTCTGTAGATAGCTCCAGATCACTCTGCGGTTCGTGCTCCACCTCAATGGTCATGCTGCCACGAAAGGGCGTGTCGTACTTTATTCGAGCGGCTATTTCTTTCGGCGAAGGCGCTACCGTTGGCTTGGCCACCTTCTTTTTGATATTTGAGTCGCCGTCCTTGCGAAACCCGTCGATCTTGTCGTAGATCGTGTGTCGGATCTCCACCTCTTCCTCCAGAGGGAGGGCTGTACTTAGGCTCGGGCTCAACTGCGAACTGACGTCGGACGATGGCGATGAGGAGGAATTCGATGACTTTCGCTTGGTCTCAAGGCGTTCGAGACTGTCGGTTTCATAGTCCACGATCAGATATTGTGGTGATCGCCGCCGATAGACTGGTGAATCCGGTTGGCATTGCCTCAGCGATTTCTTACTCAGCGTGCTATAGTCTGGCGTGGGCACGGATGGCGCTGCGCTCTGTGTGGTGTTGTATATGTCCTTGATCTTCTTCTCGATCGTACTGTCATAGTCAGGCGTGGGGATGTCCAACCCGTAGCCATTCGTTATTGAGAAGCTTCCCCTGGAGTAGTCCTTAGCCAAGGCCTCGTACACCATATCAGGCATCTTCTTCATGTTCCTCAGCATCTCGTAATGCTTGCGATCGCTAGGTTTCGCATACGGATCGGACTGGTGGTTGGTTGGTGTCTTTGATCGGTTCGATGACGCACGGCTCTTCAAAGATGGCGACGGCGAGTCGTGTAGGCTGAACTTGGGATTATTGTAGATCTCTCCGCCGGTCTCGGCAAAGGCGTAAATATTGTCGCTTCTCTTCTTGGTGATCGTGATCGTGGCGGAGGGTGTTGTCACCGCTAATGGCGGCGATCCCGTCTTCACATTGATCTCCACGGTGCTGCCACTTGGCTTGAGAGAATGCGAGATAATCTTTGGTATGCCGTTGACTGGAACTGGCGGCGGAGGAGGTCTTTGCTTTGGCGGACTTATCGACTTTGTCGGACTGGTCTTGCGATTTTTAGGACGATCGGGGCACTGCCTTTTCGGTTCATCACTGTCACTGTGTGGGACAGTTTCGAGCCATTTCTCTATGCTATTCCGTTTATCGCCGCAATTCTTCACATGACCACTACAACGATTAGTCGCGCAGCCCTGACACTCCGTAGAAGATCCATAGGTGCCGCTGTAAAGAATCTGGGAAGAGCCTGAGGCAGACTTCAGGGGATGTTCCTCGGGAATCATTATCAATGAAGGCTGATAACGTTTGGTCGCCATTTTGTATTTAGCTATGGCAATCACTTCGCGAATTTTCGTCAAAAACTCTATCGCAGCCGGCGGAGGTGACTAAAAAGAAAACAAATCAAAGACTCAAACCACATCTCACAAACACAAACCACACAAGTACAACTCACCTGCAACAAGTGCGGCTCAAAGTAGGCCGGATTAAAGTACAACTTCTTTCGTATCGTTCCATTGACGATCGCCTTCATGTCTTGCAGCTTCTCATCGTTCATCATGTCCTCGGTTATGGACACGTTCTCCTCTGGGATACATTCATTTTCCTGCGTCGGCGATGTTGATGGATCGATTCCAGAATCTCCCGCGCAATTACCATTCCCACCTGCTCCATTATTATGCACCAGCACTGACGTTTGCATCTGTAATAAGTACAAGCAAATCCGTACTCGTCACCATCTTCATACACAGACTTCCTGGATGGCGAAGCCAACTCACCTGCTTAATCTTATCGTGCACCTCCTCGCATTCGGAGTTCGAATTGGAAATGTCACTTGTAAAACCCGAATGATGGTCGCTCAGATTGGGAAAATGCTGCAACAGCGGGTTGTTCTTCACGATGCCCATTTCCTCCTTCAAATGACCGCCGGCACCGCCGACGCCGCCACTGAGTCGATGATCTGGACTAAGACTAGCCGCTGAATATACGCTTCCATTGCGATGAAATGGTGCACCAAACGTCACCTGATCATTCTTCGGGTAATTGATCTCGTTCGCTAGATCGTCCAGGCTGCTGCGTAACTCTTGCGCCTGACTTTTGCGTTTCTTCATGTGCAGATACAGAAAGACAGAGGACACGTAAATCAGTCCAAGCAACAGGCTACAGATACCAATGACAATGTACTCTTTGGCGCTCATGCCGTCCGATGTTGAGGCGAGGGTTGATGTCGCCTCTGCTTGAAAGAGTACCTCCGAGACATCTGCGTGAAATGGTAAATGGTTGGGTTAGTCAACGAGTGGCGGACGCTTGCAATTTTATTGACTTACTGTGGAAATATTTTACTGGACTTCCGCTGACACGAAACGCTACACACGGCGAGAAGACATTCTTCATTGGAATGCCTAGTTCTGTTTACAAATAAGTTTGGGAATTAGTTTGAGTTTAGTAGTAGGTATTTGAAGCTTGTGCCTTACCCTTTGTTGCATTAAACGTGACCATCATGTCGCGACACATCAGGTGAACGACAATGAGTCGACCTTGCATTTTCTGGCGGAGGTCTGATTCGCCAAGCCACTGAAAGGAGAAAGAAAGTCAGTTCGTTGTAGGACTACAGGCTGATTAGTAAATATCTAGCAACCAAGCTATCACATCAGACGCATAAGGAGTAAACGAACCTTTGAAATAAACACCAAGCTTAAGTGCCTACTTCTATGAAACAAAAGAGCTAAACACCGAAACCTACTCACGCTGATAAAACGAACGGACCCGGTTCAGCGAAGTTCGCTAAGGGGGTCTAAAAATTCTAGGCAATTGACATGTGGATGCATTTGGGCCATTTTTACACTCTATAGAGCTTATTGAAAACTCAATTGAACCCCAAGCCCAAGTACGAATTTTTGAACAGCCCCATTAGGTTCAATTTCAGCTTCTATCTCCATTTCTTCCTTTGGGTTTTTTTTCACCTACGACACCTTTCTTTACCCGCCATCCGAGAGTACAACTTTTATGACCGGGCTTCTCAATTTAGGCGTTCGGACTCAGCATAAAACCGTAGGTCCCTTTTAGTGGTTCCAAAAATAAAAACTTACACAAAACGAATAGTTATGACTTGTGAGAAGCTAGGGTACCTACGGACTTGTGGCACCAAGTTTATTGGGTTTTTAAAAATATTTGTTACTATTTAGGCAGTCGAATGCTTTTAAGAGTCAACGGGGTTCAGACCTCGCTTTCTAGATTTATTAATCAAGCCTGATAATTTTTGAATACAAATCTGAGCACTTTACAAGAAGATTTTTTGAATTCCCATGTGCTTTTTGTATTGTTTGCGGACTGGGCGAGCCGAAAAGAAACATGTATCCTTGACACAAACCGCAATCTAGCGAAAACTGAAACCCACTGTCGTGTTTCAGAGACTATTGTAAACAAACTGGCTTAAGTACTTCATATTCATATGCACTTTGGACGAAACTTTTCTCTATTAACACATAAAAAAACTATAGTGCCTTAAAGCCACACTTCCTGTCCAAATAAAATGAGCACTCAACTGTCAACAAGACCTTCCATTTCCCTCTAGACTGTTATTTCTTAACGTTTACCTGATGTGTCAAGACAAAAAGAATCAAATGACCGCGAATTTCTGCAGGTTATGCGACTTCCTTAAGTTAAGCGCCCTTCAAAACTTTAAAGGTAAACATTGGAGACAAGTAACTGATTTATGACAGTCTGGAGACCAATTCTTTCAAAGCAAAAACACTGGTTCAAAACTGGCGCCCAAAAAGAGGAGACTCTCAAACCGAGTTAGGTAAGGATCTCTTGAAGCCCGAACGTATTTTTATTGAAAGATGAAGTTTAGCTTGGTGCAATGACATACCTACTTAAATCAGCACTAACCAACTGTCAACTGTCACATTCAATTCAAAGAACTAACCTCAAAAATAAAAAAAAAATTGCTAAATTTTCTAATTTAAGATTTACGAGCAGAACTGGACCACTGTATAGTTTTCGTTAGTGGTAAAATAGCGAATTACAAAGCCTATAAAACAGATGTCAGCTGTCAAATTAAGTATAACTAAAAAAAGTGCTGCCAAGTCTAAAAAACGCCCTTCTGTTTCTTGTGGCTAATATAACTTCAATGGATCATCTGTTTCAGTTTAAATGTATCTTAGACAGCCCTTAATACAAATGTGGCCAACAAATATTTCAATCCACTGACACAAATCGTAAGATAAAACGAAATTACAAACGCTTCTCCTCCACTTCAATGAAAAATGGGGTCTTGTTTGTTAATGGACCGCAAAATAAGCCCGAGTGCCCCAGGATTTGAAGTCAACTTTCAGTCAAATTTCCCATTAATTTCCCACATCATCCTCCGCTAATCTACCATCGAATAGGTACCTGAATAGTTAATCGAATCGCTGGGTCAATTACAAAGTCCATTGAATACGCGTTGCAAATGATGGCACATCAAAACTAAGTAAACCACTTAGGCTCGACTTTTAATATCGTCTCTCCACGAAAACCTCATGCAGATACTAATGCAATTTATACACCAAATCCTCATTGCAACCCCGCGTTTAAGCTTTCACTCAACCGTCACTCACCTGTAAGAAAGTTCTTCCCTCATCGCGAAACATCCGAAACGGATAGTCTGTATCAATAGGATTTCTTAGATCTGCCCAACCAGTATTTGTCAAGTATTGCGCTCCAGTCACGGCGCATACTGGTGTTCGTATATCTGCAAGACAAACAAAAAAAAATAAGTAGTACTCATCGGACAAAACAACAAGAAATAAAAAATAAAAAAACGCCAACTAATTCAGTGAAACTTACCAGAAAAACTGATTTCTCTGCTTGGGTAAATGATTTGGCCTCGCAGCGGCAAGAAGACAAATGGAATTTTCTCCGAAGATGATCCGCTAACAAAAGGCGACAAGGTGCACTCTGCAAACAAACAAAACAAACCGTACACGATCAGTATAAACAAAAAGACAACAACTGCAGACATTTCAAATAAATAATGTCGACCAGCAAGAAAAACAACTGAATCGCAATCGAACAGACAAATAGATACATTTTGATGGGTGTATCTTCTTGTTTCTTCTTTTTTTTTGCGCTGCGTTTTGCATAAAATTATTGTGCCGAGCGAAAGTTAAAAGTTGTAGCCATAACTCTATGGCACACGTAAGTCCTTGGGAACTTTATATCAATTTACACACAATGCCGGGCGGCCCCTTATATAACATTTATGACTTAATTTGACAAGACGTCAGACGGCGGCGAGCGAATGATGAAAACCCCGGCTGCGTTACCTAAGATGGAATGCAGTTTTGCTTTTTTTTATTAGGGCCGTGGAGTTTCCTCTAATTAAGCGGCTTACATCGGAGACTAAATTGTGTGTGGACTGTGGAGTGTAAATCTATCCCAGGTTCGGTGCATCAATTTTTATTTAAAAAAATAGTTCTTTTCAATTCTCATGCTTGAACTGCTCTCCATTGTACAAGTACAAGTACAAGTACGTCCTTATGAGATCTGAGTTCCGGCATGACACAAAAAACGTTTCATGTGCGCATTTTAGTGCCTCCGGTGTAGGGGTGTAATAAAAACTGAATTTCGTTTTATGGTGCTCTCTCAGGTATGAGCTTCTCATATTGCACGAAATTACAGCTGATCGTTAAACCGCCTGAAAGACACCAAGATGTGGAAGGAGCCGTTGGCGGGATTAATCTTTGCACTGCACGCAGTAGCGCGAGCATTTGCAACATTGCAGCGGGCTCGGCTTAATGTATACTGCTGATGCTGATAGATACTGTTTTGACTCCTGCTAATCACTTAGCCAATAATAGTAAATCTTTTGATTACATGGCAGTAAAGATAGCTGCGTGCAGGGATATATGGCCGGCGCTTTATTCAGCTGCAGCTTTAATGGAACCGCGCAAACTTGTTCGCGTGCGGAATGTGGTTCTTAAGATAGAGATTTGAATGTGAGGATCCTTTGATTGCTGCCATTGGTCGTTTTTTTTTTTTTTTTGATAGTTACAATAGTAGGTTAAGAGAGAAATCTTGATTGTTAAGATTAGGATAACTAGTTTTACTGTGGGAGATCTCAAGACTTGTCAGTTGTCAATACGAGAGCGATCACTTTTTAGATGGGTTTGATTGGGAATCATTGTACAGATAATAAATGATTCCGAGAAGTATTTATTGTTAGATTTGACTCATATTGCGGCGTAGCTATTCCTATTTTGTTCGAAAACTTTGACACTTCGCCTTTTTTGGACTTGAAATTGGAGATATTAGGTCTGTTCCTTTACTTACGCATTTTACTCAATAATTGTCGTTCCTCAACTCGAAAAATTCTTAAAAAAGAGCGGCTTCGAGAGAGCAAGATATTTCCCCTCTTATTAGTTTTAACTCAACAAATTTATTTGCGTAAGAATAGAAACAACAACTGTCAGTCGCCAGAAAATTGACAGCTGATTTGAATTTGTTGTTGCATTTGGCATGAACTATCTGTCATTTTTCACAAGTTACTACAAAAGCATTCCTTAACTTTTGCGTAAGTTTCCCCCGTTGAGAGGGAATTCATCTCCTCCACTGGCATTTTGACAGTCTTTTCCACTTTTACCACAAAAGTAAAAGGAACAGGCCTATTGATCTGTCAGTTACAATTTAGGTTAAGCTTGATAATAATTGTGAATTATTCTGAAATATTCATTGTAATTTTCAAAGAATGCTTTTGACCTTAAAAGTTCAAAACAGATACCAGATTAATTAAATATTTTAAATGGCTCTAAATATTTAGCAATTCCATCCTCTGATGCCCAAACGTCGAAATACTTAAAATCACATCCACTTCGAATTGTTGCAGCAAATAGATGGGCCCGAGTTCTAAATGATGTCCGAAAATGTCTTTATCGCAATTATCGAAACAAATCGTATCCATTGACAGCCATAAATGAATAAATTATTATTTTAATTGGTTTTCCAATGAGTTCAAAAATAGTTTTCTTTTCACCTAAATTCATTTTTATAGATCAACGTGTATGTCATTTATGTCAATAATAATTCCAAAATATTTAAGGCACCTATTTTAGGTAAGTTGCATGAAAAAATAATTTGTTAAACGTGATCAGCTAATTTCGTGGAAAAAAAATAGAAATTCGGTTTCATGTCAAAGGCGAAAATATATATTTGACACCTGTCACTTTAAAAATGTACGTTTAGGTACATAGATATATTACATTTGCGAAAACAATCAACTGATTTAATAATTGTAACGAAGAAATAAAACCAAAAGTCAAAAATTATCAACTGACTAAGCAGCATTAACGTAAAGTGAATCTTTTGTATGAATACTGACGTCTGTTAGCTTATTAGTGTTTGCACATTTTTTTTGGAAATACGGGTGAATATGTTCGTTTACAACTCACATGTGGCATATAAATGTGAGAATTTTGCCAATGTGCAGTTTTCTCTGACAGAAATAATAAATACATTTCCAGAAGTCGATGACAGTAACTGATTATTTGCAAGTGACAGCGTTGTTTGCTTTTTAAATAAGTCTCAGATTTTAGTCATTTTATAAAAATGAAAGGCTTTTTTTATAACAATATCTGACGACAGTGTTGCCAGGTTTCAAAGGTCAACAGCAATAGGATGAAATGCGCTTAAGTTAGTGTCAAAAATAGATGAAAATTGATTTGATTTACGAAGGAATTTTGAAAGGAAACTGTAAACTGTAATAAGTACTATTCAATAACCCTTTATAAGTAAGAATCGGATTTTTACCTTTGTTCTGAGTTCATTTGGATTACGATCGTAGACATAAAATGGTTTTAGGCACTGCAAAATTTCGCAACACGTGCTTTAATTGCAAGGGCCGCTTAAACCGATAAAATAAATATTCATGGAGGAATTGTCAAGCACGGTTTAAAGATTTTAGACCTTACATAAAAGGGCGAGAACACAAAATTGTACAGAAAACCAGACAGATACCGACATTTAACCAAAAGCTAGAAAACAGCATAAATAAGACGTAAACTCTCTTGAGAAATGTCAAAACATAGTTATTCGCAGATGAAAGCTTGTACGAACCTATTTATTAAGCTCTCAAATCGGTTATTGATGTTAGGGATCTTCGTTCATAAATGACAACATAACAACCCATCCATAATTGGAGGCATGATATGATGCTTAATTGTAACACCTATTGATGTGATTTAAAGTGTTTAAAAACATGAATCTATCTAGGCCATATGCTAGATCATAACCCCATAAATGCCTCATTTGTGATCTATTAGAATTTTGTAGTCTGCCACCTTGCTGCATGTGTTGCCTGTCCAAACAAGCGCACATTCAATTGCACAATTAGAAGTATTAACTCAGCCAAATTGAGCAAACTAGATCAGATTCCAGTCTCTATGATAAAATGATTAAATAAAAATTTGTCTCCAAATTGCTCGCCGATCGGTTTTGGAAACAAGTTTCCATTACAACATATCAACTGATCTTATTAATACCCCTAGAAGCAGATACTCCTTCCCAAAAAGGTGTTCAATTTTTATGCAATTTTCACCCGTTTTCTCACAGTATTCGCAATCAATTTGATATCGATCCAAATGTGTAGTAAGTGCGCGAATTCCACTTCAAATTTGGGGTGAAAATTATCGTAAACTTACGGCTACTTACCCACTATGAATGGGCACAGGTTGAACGTGTTGCGCGACGAGGCGGGTTAAAGGACTTGTGTTGTTTTCTGTTTTTGCCTAACGATTAACCTTTACCTCGTTAACCTGTGCCAATTTCCCCAAAGATGGCCCAAGATTACATAAATGGTCAAAGATGAAAGTATCTAAACCCACATTTTGTGGCAAAGATTCGCCATACCAAAATCCATTAAGAACCATCACTCAGTCAACGTCGAGCATACTTATAATTGATTTATCATGTCCCACATCAACTGTATCTCATGCATCCTGCGATCTCATGTGATCCACCATCGTAACTTGCTAATTACATGATCCATTGGCTGCACACGGCAAATGGAAAACCCCTCGCAGAAAACAAACGTCAAGACCGAACGTATTTATGCAGCATGCAACCACTTTCGTGAGGCTGGCACTGATGTTGAGTAACTTGTTTGCTGATTTGCCAAAGAAGATACAAATTGCTTTAACAGTTCTAAATTTGGAGGCAACAGTGTTTTGTTTGTTTATTCCATGGCCGTTTATAGCTGTGAATGGGGCGAAGAATGGTGGGGCGACATCTCACGTATCTGTAAACTGGGAGTCGAATGCATTCTGCTCGACGGTCATCGTCGTCTGCGTCTATCTTCGTCAGCATCGCTAAAATTTATAATTGAACAGATATGGCTAATGGTCCGCGATATAGATATTTCTTTAAAGGCACGCGCACTGCTCTATCTGCAAGCACATATCTCTCGGAGTAACAGCATTGATCTTGGCCAGCTTACCACGACCGCGACTGCGACTGCGACCACGACTTTGAATGCGACTTCGACGACTGCCACTATATGGCGACCGTGACCATTGGGGTTATGGCACTCTGGTTGAGCGCGGTCAGCATGAAATGTTCTGCACCTTGAGATTGCCCATACGCTGCGGTTCCATTAGATTGGATTTGTGTGACACTGGGTATTGTTATGTACTATCGCGCATCGACTGCGGCAGCAGGGCAATCTGTTTCTTTTTTCCGCTCGATTGGTTAAGGGACTTAAAGACGCGCTTCATTGTTGGGCTGCATGGCGTTTGTGACAGACAAAATGCTTTCACCAGGTGGTGGCCATGGCTGCAGTCATGTCGTAGCAGCGAGCCACCACCAGCCAAGCCGGAGACGTTGAAAAGCGATTTTCCAGGTATTTTCATCTGTGACAAATAAGAAATTAATAGCTGTTGTCGAGTCACGGGATTATATGGTCGCAGCAGTGGTACTTAATGTGTCATTTTGTTTACAACTGAGAATTTGACAAAAATTCCCGTCGCGAGAAGTCGTTCCACGCCTATAGGTATAGAGCTATGGATGTGTGTGCTGTTAGAAGTTTGTCGCTCGGCTGAGTGCCGTTGGCAGTGATGATGGAATGCATTGGTTGTCCTTTGAAGGGGAATTAAGTTGTCCATTTAGAGTGCGGTAAAGGATGGCCATATTGAGTTGGCATATGGGGTGAACATTCTTATGAGGAAATGTCACTGGGAATATTTTTTGTTAAAGGCCCAAGAAGGAGTTGGTATTTCCTACCTTTTTGCTTGAGTTCGATGAGGTTATTGCATACCCCTAAACCGAACCCAAAGCTATTGATTCGGAAGACAACTACTGGCGGCTGCACATGCACAGGTCATCAGGGCAAGGAATTGGTTGCATAAGGAGATCTTAAAGTTTTTTCACAGCGCCACATCTAACGTCTGACAATTGACAAACATACGAATTACAATAATGTTTTGGCAGCGCTTCTAAATAGAGTCGCTCGGACCAGTGTTAACAGATTTTATGCTAGAAATTTCACACACGAATGACGAAAAATACCCTCTAGATTACCCAAGCTTTTAAATTAACCAAATGATTGATTGCTGCTGAAAGTTTATGCTCTGTTAACAATCTACATATCATTTTTTTCATTGCAGGCTGTGCAAGATGTTTTGTAGTCGTCTGTTAAAAATGCAGCAAATTTCGAAACTCATTTTATAATGTTTTTCGGTCGATGTCTAATATATATCATATTTATTTATTTATTACAAGATCACAAATTGATAAGACACGAAATTAAACAATTTCGAATAAAGAAATGATACAGGAAGATTAAACGAGGTCCGTTTGATAATTTGCTTGACTTCTTCGAGTCAAGTTTTCCGTTTTTATGTGCAAAAAGTTTCGCATTTTTCAATAAGAACCAGCGGTAGATGAATACGCGTAGGTGGCTTCTGGGTATGGTTTTATTAAATCGCTGAATGCGTTGAAATACTCACTAAAGCAATGAAATATTTTCTAAATGGAAAATACCCTCATATTTGTTCTGCTTATTTTGAGATATGAAATACCCACAAAATAGGTAATAACCCACGATCTGGCATCACTGGTTCGGACTTGTTGGGTTGTTCTATTTCATTTGTGTTAATCTTTTCGATTTTTTTGCGTATCTGCGAAAACACATCATGTACGTAGTGTTTAGTGTACGACCAGGGGTCGAATCGCGTCGTCCATGAACGAGCATTACATGTGAAACAAAAACAAATTCCGTCACGTAATGCTCGTTCACGGACGACGCGATTCGACCCCAGTATTTTGTTCCGGGAATTATTGCTATACTGAGGATGCCAGCTTCTGACAGATATTCGGAAAGTTTGTTTACCTCTGATCATCCGTTTAATTGCTTCCTGGCGTGGTATACTATAGTTTTAAAGATACCTCTTAAAAAGTCCAACCAGCATGGGCATTATGGACGCCACACTTTCTCTGCCCCCTAAAGCTAACTATAATGGACCCATTCGGGTGAGTTCAGACTTTGTTATTGAACTGTTTGACTGTACAATTTTGATGGTCACCCAGGGCCTTGAAATTCAGCACCCTTCCTAATTCTGGAGCCCTCTACAACACTGCTTTCCTGGCATAAGCTTTCACTACGAGGAAATGTATCCTTTTCCTATTTCTATCGCCCAGATATTATCTGGTTATCACTTGACAACATTAGTCCACCTATGAAGTTTTCCGGTTCGATCCCAAAAACTCATCTGACAGTCAATGTGATTTTGGATCATTTCGTCTCTGAGGACAATCCACTTTTCAGTGTTTATGGCTTCTAGAGGTCGTAGAGGGATTTCTTGCCAATGTCAACCACATGTGAGAGCCTGCTGCACAACTAAAGTATAGAGGCATAATTTTTATCAAAGAAGATGGCGGAGTTTTTCCGCTCTCTCTCTCAGCAATTGAATTGAACTAAAAACTACTGAAAAAGCTATCAGCATTAATTACCAACAACTGCTTACAGCTAAGCTGAGTACATTTTCAACAATAACCATAAACAAACAGCTTTTTGCCATAAAAACTCTTCAAAAACTTTTATATTGATAACCATTGCCTCGAAAACAAGAAATTAATGCATTTAACCATCAAATCAAACTACGCACCATGTATATCGTCAACGCATATTCCCAGGTCTTCCCGGTAGGTCTGCAGATACGGTAAGCATCGACAATCGCACGTCTCGTCGGGATCCTCACTCATGTCGTGTTGCAGCAGCATATCTGCCAAAAGAGATTCATTTTGCAATGCAGTAAAATTCTAAACAAATATTACAACCTCCTTTGGCCATTTGGCATGACAAGAGCTGTTTTTTTTTTTTTATTTTCACTTACCGGTTTTATCGGTGCCAGGCACGAACACTGCGGCCGTACCACTGGACAGCCCCACGCAAGTGTCAACGCTGCACGTGGACATGCCTGCAAATAAGACAATAAAACGAATAAAATTATTATAAGACAGTAAATTGTTTTCGGAGAAAATTGTGTGTTCTTGCGCTGCGATGGAAATGTGGTCAGAAGGAGATGGCCGGATAGGAGTGCCTAGGAAAAGGATGGATGTGGTATTGGTAGTGGGCTAATGCCATTTTGTTGTTCTGCATGTTGGGTGCTGGGATTTATTTGTCGTGTTTGGTTAATGTTATCTAAACGAGACATTAAGGCGTTTTGTTTTTATGGCCAGAATTCTACTGACCGGGATTGGATTGCCACTTTTGTTGCGTGGACGACACCACACGAGGAAGACTACGCTTTGTTTGAGTTGAGAATGAGAATTTTCCGTTTAATTGTGAAGGGGAATTTGAGAAAGGTAGGTATGCACCGCCGGAAGACATACGTGTCTATCCTTTGCAATTGTCAATTCGTTAAGGTGGAACAGTTATTCGCTGGGTTACCATGAATTTAAAGGAGTGAGTTAGGTGGCGACAGGCAAGTTGTGTTTGATTTTACAAGATGGCGTTCTAAGCCCGTGGGAGGAATGTATAATTGAGTTGTTCGGGGCTGGGGTAATTCGATCCCTTCACTTTATTAGATGGTCAACTTTAGAGGGACGTAGCCAGGACACTGGTTAATAACAAATACGGAGATCTAGGCCACGGATGGTAATTGGTACAGTAGACCCAAACTATCTTCCCATTTATATATAAAGAACAACAATTTATGCAATAAGTTGACGTGTTATTTGTTTTGATCTGGGCTTTTGACTTAGTCGACAATTGGAAAGAGTCGTTATTTTTACGTTTAAGGACGCCGCCCAGTCGAAAGTTAGGTACGAATCTATGGCACATTTTTATTTCGAAGTCGAATTTCTGGTAGAAAATGAGGATATTCATAAACAAAATTTGGACCACCAGTTTTTGAAGGCAAAAATACAAGATTTTGATCATTCTTAGGGGAGCAGTTTTCTATCAAAAATGAAGGTGAACGATCTCATATCGATCTTGAATTCTCAACACAAAGTTCGAAAATGTTTGTAAAATCTACCCAAAACGTTTAGAATGTCAAAATCGCTCTCGATTTTGGTGCGTACTAATTAGTATTGTAATCAGACAAGTATAGGAATGTTTAATTTTAAACTTTAAAATTTTGGCAGAAAACTCAAAATTTTTGTGAAAAAATTTGCTTAAATATTTTCGAAGTCAAAATTAATCGACTTTAGTGTAGGTATTCTCATATACAAAGACAAATAAATAAACGAACGAATGTCCTGGATTCGAGTTCGAATTTTCGGCAATGTTCGAAAATGTTTGTAAAATCTACCCAAACGTTTAGAATGCCTTTGGGGCGTACTAATTAATATTGTGATTACTGATTAGACAAATGTAGGAGCTTTTGAAAATTTGGCATAAAAATCCAAATTTTTATAAAAAAAAATTTACTTAAATAATTGATTAAATTAATTTACTTAATTGATCTTAGTGTAGGTATTCTCAGAGCAAAATATCGTTTAACAAATAAAAAGACAAATAAATAATCGAACCCATGTCCTGGATTCGAGTTCGAATTTTCGGCAATATTCGAAAATGTTTTAAAAAAATTGCCGTCCAATCTAACGTTCACAAAGCCAAATAAACCTAGACTGGTGGTAATTAGTTGAAATTGAAAATATATGGATGTTCGTATTTCGATTTCGAATATAACAAGTTTTAAAAAAAAATTGCCAAAATATTTTCAAAGTCACTATAATTGAATTTTAGTAAGTAACATTTAAGTAAAACATCGCTAGATAAAAATAAAGATGAATAAACGAACGAACCCATGTTTTCAATTTGAGTTCGAATCTTTGGTTGTAAGTTCGAAAAATATGTAAAAATTCAAATTTACAATACTTTGATCTATTTAAGTGGGACATTTTGTAAGAGAAGAAATTAAGAAAAACTGTTGCTGTCAAAATGAAAATAAATACGTGAACTAGAAAGAGAACGCAAATACTGGCATTTCGATTTAAACAACTGCATTAATGTGCTGTAAATTTAAAAAAAAAACCTACCAAATCAGGTTTAGGTCGAGGTCTGAAGTGAATTACATTTCTAGTAAAAGTCGTTGACTTCTCAACAAATCTCAGAGACAAAAATTGAGGGCGATTTTTCGAAACGGACTCCGAAGAGCTAAATGCGAACATTATGATTGAATCCGCCCAAGTGGATTTTGCGAGGTCTCAGAACAAGGATACACGTTTAAAGATTATTAGTTTATAGCCTAAAAGTTGGTAAACGTCAAAATTGTTCGCCCAATTTCATCCATTCATATGTGCATAGTCTGTCAAGTCCCACTTAGGAATTGACTGCTCATCCTTCATGTGCAGGTCCACCTAAAAAGGCATTTCATTATTCTTGTCCAACCTGAATAAAAATAAAGCCCCCTCTGCGCATCATGTCTTATGTACCTCTACGGTACACCTCATTTTGGGTATTAGAGAATATCTGTTTACAATCGAATTGAACGGCCCACCAAAACAACAACTGTCAGCCTTCCATCCTTGGACTTTCTACAAAAAACAACTGCTCCGAGCTGAATCCAACCCAAATACGGTACGGCAATTCCAAATTTGGCAAAAACGCACACGCAACATCTCCATCATGCGGCCGACCTAAGAATAAGTTTCACCATAGAAAACTTACCATTCGTTCGAAAGACATCGCCATCATGCTGTCTAGTCAAATTGACGACTTGGCCCGATTGCGGCTCATCTGCCAAACGGCGATCGCTTCCCGCAACAATGCCGCCGTGTCCAGCAACATCACCACCACCTCCGCCATCAATCGGTCGAGCTGCTATGTCCGCCGGCAGCGACGGTACATTGATGATACCCGGCGTCGGTATTGCCAGTTGGCAGTTTAATTTCGATGCGATAATCATCAGTATCAGGATCCAGCGGTGAATAATTGCACGTGGTAACATGCTGGCATAGCGCCAGCGATGCATTGGGCCAGCAATGTCCAAGCTTCGACTGTGATTTGCTCCTTGTCCAGCCAGCGCTAGTTAGTGAGACAGGCTGCTGATGATACCCACTAGGTGGTGCTGCGGCTGCTGCTGAGCCACTATGGGTGATATGCTAATTGCAGCTGCCGCCGCTCATGGAAGAAGGATGAGTTAAATGCTATCTGCGTCGTTGATGGCATAGCCGGCATCGATGGAATTGCATCCTCCGGGGAGAAGTCGTGACGTGACGCTTACGACGTCGTATGTCGATTATATGGCGACGTATGGTACTCGTAGTATATGGCTGCAAAGAGAGAAAATGAAAGTCAAATACATGGCACATGTAAACAGGGTTTGAGCTTAGAAATGGGTTAGTTGTTTCTGTTTGTGTGTCATTAGAATAATTATCGTGACCGAAGGATAATGGCGCGCACATCTACAGGAAATTTAAGTTCGACGACGCAAGGGAAATGGGAATGGGAGGAAGAGAAACTCACCATGGAACACAATGGGGACATAAAGTTGCGGCATTGTGGGTCGAGATGAAAGACTGCTCAAATTGTCGGTTCTAGGACACGTGACATTTGATCTTGTCCGACAAATGTCAGTTGAAGAAGAAGGTGAATTGTTTGGAACAGGTTTTTCTTTTGATTGATGGGCATGACATGACATGATAATTGGAAAGAAATGAATGACTAGGGAAGGGAACGATTTGCCCTTCAAGAGTGGGTTAGGTGGTTTTGCAAGCTTGATGATGAAACTTTGTTCAAGTTCAACAGTTTCTTTTTAGTCACACTAATAAAGGGATCCTTATTCTGACAGACCACCTAGTGATGTCAACATAGTGGGTGGTTGGGTACACTCCATATGAGTTTAACTGCTCAAAATTTATGGCGCCCAATCAAATATGAACTTCGTGTCCAACTGTGCACTTGATGGCCCATAAACAACTATATTGCTTAAGCAATCGTTTACGATTCTGCGATCGTGAAATTTCCGAACTCAACGTCTAGCTATAAATTATTTGGAAGGCGTGCAAGATGCACCTATTATGCATGCGCCAGTAAACACACATGTAACATCCGATATGTCGACTATTTCACCAGCAAAATGGTATCCCCCACAACCCATAAATTGTGACTCACATAACACGCTGATGGCCGCTTTAAACCTGAATTCAATATCAACGGGGAACACGTTTTAGAACGAAGTCCCGATAGACCTACATTTCAGACTTTAATGTCTTCCAATAAAACTAGCGTCTCAGAATATTATGCACATAAATATCACTTTAATTTGCATAATAAACAAATAACTTATTTTCAATAAAACAAACTGTTTACTGTTAATTTGATGTTTTGATAGTTTTTTTTTTTAACAAAGAATTTTCAATTGATTGCTGGATCTCCATAAACCACCGCTAACTGTAAGAAGACATAAAGTGGGATTATGTCAGAGTGACACAATGTGTGACATGTGGTAGAACTGTGTTACCCGTTTGTTATAATACGGATCGGCTTTGTTAATCTGTTGGTCTACTCGGGTATAAGTGGGTTATTAGTTTTCGATCGTTTGAGTTGATTTATGACAGAATTGGTGGTAATTAATGACGTTTATTGAGTTTTTATTTTGTTGTCAGAAAACAGAGGAAACTTCAAAAGGGATTTACATAGTGAGTAGTTTTCTTTTCTAAATCAATAAGTGGAGCAACAAATTGTTAAATGTTTGAAATATTTTGAGTTTCTCATTAAAGAAAACGCAGTTGTCAAACAGGTGACAGGTGATAGAAACTAGCTCCTAAGGTGACTTTTTTTATATTTATTAAAACAGTTATAACAGTTATGTTTGTTATCAAAGGAAGTACCTAGTTCTTCCCGTCGCATTATTTTTACAGTATATTCATATGACAGATGACAGTTTCCAAATCGTTCACAATAGCAATAAGCATCGGGTGACAGTTTACTTGATGCTTAATAATTGATAATTTTTTTCGCATACAAATATGGTGGATAAAATTGTGACTAATACAATGTGCGCCGCTTTTATAAGTAAAAAAAATATCAGGAGACTTTTGTTGATTGCGCCGACTGCTAGTATAAATCTATCTCCCATAATAGAGCTTATAACGTTGGCGTTTTTCTTTATTTTCTGGATTTAAGACAAAAATCGAAAAGGACGACCGATAAAATTTTAAGAAGCGAATTTCTTTAGGTACGTTAAAAGTGAGGCAATATGACGCTTACACAGCAATTCACATAAAATATGTTTACATTCTATTTAAGAAAGAAAATCAGATAACAAATAAGAAAATTTTGCTTGTTTGTGACAAGATACATTACATTTGAAATTTTTTTAATTCAGAGACAATATTTGCGACCAAAAAAGTGAGCTTACGTAAAGTAAAATCGGTTCAGAATTTTCTTACTTTAAATAATAAAAAAATTCTGTAAGAATCTGAATTTAAGACATTTTTTACCAGCTTCCTTAGTAAAGAAAAAATTAATAAATGAAAGAAAGCGTAATTTGATGCATATAACTGATCAATTCATTTGTTATTTTTTTGTTTAGATTTTAAGACCATACAAAAAAAATCTTTAAATAAGAAATAATAAGTTTTTACAAGAAAAATAGATAAAGGACATGACCCCAGCCCTAACTTTACTCAACCATTCACTCATTGGTGGCAATTTTATTCTTGAAGCGAAAGGGCTCAATGTCTGTCCGTTAAACTTTGAACTTTCCGCTCAGTAGTCTAACATACCCACTGAAAACTCATCTTTATATAGTTCTGAAGCGTGCTAAATCTCTATCATCTACCTCTCTTTTATGGAAATCTTAAAAATATTCAACTCAAATTAAAAAAAAAATAAGCAGTCTTACATTTAACGTGACTTTGAAGGAAAGCCTTCAGATTTATTTTAATAATTCCTGTCGGGAGTGCATATGTGGGCAATCATAGTTTTCAATTATCATGCAAAATATTTCAAAGCCAGTTAGTTGCAAGTGCAACAGCTTGTCAGATTCTTCTCACCATTTCTCACATCATTCTGTGTGATGGGCCATAACTCAACGTCTGCTCGCCCATTTCCACATTAAATCATGCGCGCGCATCCTGCCCTCACAAGCTTATTTGCCAGTGCTGTTCGATTATGGTACACACAGTCAAGTACGGGTACCTAATGTAAATGTTCTTCGAAAAGAGAATTTATCTCTCAATTTTCTTTCGACCGGCCGGCGTAAATGAGTTATGACTCGGTGTGACGGATGACTATTGTGCTCACTCTCCTACGTAGCCGAGGCCGTGTGTCAAAAGTGACCAACCTACGCGCAGCCAATATGATCGAAAGATGATATATTGACATGCCAAAAGACGCACATTTCTATAGCCTTAAGTGGCCCAACACAAGTTAGAGAGGGTGTAGTTCAACGAGCTGGCTATTAAACAGGTTTACGATGTAACCATCTTTAGAATGTGTACAGAGCTATTTTGAGAAGTCTCGTCGACCACCCCAGTCGGGGAGATGGCCGTCAGGGTCATTATCAGGATCCATCAATTATAAGTTCGTTTGTCGGCTGAGTGCTTGATGGTTGTATTCGTTCCTTGGCACAGCTCGTACAGTGCAGCGTAGCGGATGTGACCATAAAATCGTGCAGAGAAGTGTTGCGCTTCTGAATAGTCATGGGGTAATAAATGCCACTGCGATTTACGATCCTAATTGTTTTGTGAGGCATCATTGAATTGTGTGAAACTTGTTGCAAAGATGATGGTTGTTGTTTTTGAGTTGTCTTTTCAAGAGGCTTCTTTAGCGAGGTGTAGGTCAGCAGGGGCTTTACGTTGCCGTATCTTAGTCGGTACTCAATTTCGTTGTTTTATTTTTCACGTAAACCTGTCAAAGTGTTGCATAAAGTAGAAATTTAAAGAGCCTTTAACGTTGTGAGCTGGGAAAACAAATTCCAATGACTATAGAGGTAGTTGTTGTCAGTTCATTACAGAGGAGACAGATGACGCAATAAAATGATATTTACAACCTCCCCGAAAAAAAGGCTGCCTAAACTTAATCGGGGCTTGGTTTTTCCAGACCAACAGATCGTCAGCAATTTTGAAGATGCTGCAATCGATGCCAGACATTACTCCAGTCTTTTGGGTATCCAAATGTTTTGAGCGACCAACATGACTCATTTTACAGAGCTCGTCCCTTTTAGCCTATCATACTTCGAACTGCTGAGTTTCAAAGGACAGCCACCCTTAATTAGATAAGTAATGAAATTGACTGACGCGCATACAGTCAAGAAGAAGACCTGCCAATCAGTGCTGCAAAATTGTATTCCTAACTACTGACAGATGTACCTTCAAAATTAAGAATTACCGATTTTTCAAACGAAAGAGCACGCGAATCTTTTAAAAACCACAGCAAAAGCGGTGTTCAAAATGTTCAATAGAAGAGTTAATGACCCACTCAAGAATACGAGCCCCAAATAAAGTCTGTAAAGATGAGCGTGTAAATAGTGTACTAGATTTACACTCCGTTTTCAGGATTTGAAAATAAAAAGCAACAGTTGGGACCACGTTCAGCATAAACAACGAGTACTAAAGGTTTCAAGTTCTGAGATATCTCTACATACCTACATGTGGATCTACACTCCGCGACACTTGAAGAGCACATGTAAACAAAAACTTTTTTGTAAACGCAATTTTTCGGATCCAGAAAAAATTTTATTTTTAATTTATTTTTGTTTCTTATAATTATTATATATCTAATACGGTACCAACATTTTGTTTTTTATATTTTTTAATAAATTAACCAAATATTAAAAAAAACTTCCCAAAACGATTATGAAAATTCTAATAACTCAAAAATGTTTATTTCTTGTTTTAAAGTTCGACTAAAGATTTTCAATTGCACTTAAAAATTTGCAGTAATACCTAGACCTTTTGCTCAAAAAACTTCAAAAATCCTATTTGGAAAGGGCTGGTACAATTGAGTTAAAATCGAGAGAAATTGAGCTCAATCACACTCAAACATTTTCAATGTAGTAAAGATCCAGTAAAAAAGGTGGCCAGCTTAATAACTCCACGTTTTGGTTCTTTAGGGAGGATTTTGTTATTCGGGGCGTACGGGTTGGCGCATTGTCATGTTAATACGTCAAAAAAGGTTTTGAAAGAATTTTTCTTAATTTTTAGTTGTCTTAAATGCTCGGCTTTCGAAATAACACGCTGAATAGTTGTAAGATTTGACTGCACATTTTTTCTTGATTTGTCTATTGAGTCGTGCAATTTTAGGGCTTTTCTTAAAATAAGTCGCCTTCCGCATTAGAAAGTACATAATTTGCACCGCCTTTCATATTTTTTCCATACTTTGATTCATTACACAAAAACGCGGACACAACTTTTCGGGTTCTTTCAATTTTTTGTGCTATTTTAGCACCAGATACTCCACTGTCCTTATACGCTTTTATTTTCCCTTTTTCAGTCTCTGTTAAGACTTTTCCCCGAACCATTTTGGTTTAGTTTAAAATTAAATAGTCACCAAAAGAATGTCTCCAAATGCCAGAGAATGCGGCTCGAAGGACCATTCGAATTTCAATACTCCTCATTCATACGCTCATCACAATAGGTTCTAAGCCGCAGGTTAATCGGTAAAATGTTCTTCCTTTCACAGGAATGTACCCAAATGGCTTCCATAACTTAATCTCCGATTCGGGACAAACACCAACAATAGCAAGGTATCGATAACTCTCATATTTCCCAAGTGTTATCTCGCCGAAAACATCACCTTTCACTTTGGTTTCCCATATATACCTATATAACCATCAAAGTCTGATCAATTGCGTGCAATCGGTATTTCAATTAAACCATCCTTTTCAGTCTGCTAACAACACCATCAATCTATTAACAAATCCACCTCTCTATTTGCCATAGCGTTTAAAGCCTTCCATTCAATTTGGCGCAGTGATTTATCTCCTCTTATAATATGGGTAATGCAAAACTACCGACACCGACTGGCACTGTCGTTCTATTGGATGTCCATAAGGAATGAATATTCATGCCGAAGCAAGCTAAATGCTTCGCATGATTATTAGTCATAAAGATACTGCTAACCCCTGACAGTTTACGAGCTAACCAGGCGCACTATGCGATTACAAAAACGCTTCAACCTGCCAGTTTCGGTTGCTGATTTTTTGTTCTTCTTTCGGGCAAATCCGATTAGAACTGTATAGTGGCAATCGATACATGGCCATAATTCTTAAACAACTCAACGCAACAACACACAAAAACCGAACCGAGAGGTTATGTTATATCATATCGTGTTGTATCACAGCTGCGATACGGTGTTTGTTTGGGAATCCTTACGGGACGAGGCATCCGACATGCGCGCACAAAGCACAAGTATCTAAGAAGACGAATAAAATAGAAACAACAACAAAATGCCGATGAAATTTATTTTAATGTATCTTTGGTTGTTGCGCTGTCCGGCGACGTACATTTTTATATATAGGTATAGCGTGCAGCGTGTTAACCTTCGTAACAACGCGCATTCTGCATGTGGGCTGGTTGGCCAAAGGAATCCCCTTGCGTTTGGCTATTTGGTTTATTTATGCGTTTTTTGTCCTATGTTCGGTCTTATTAACCGGATCGCGGTACTGCGCGATGCTGCATCTCCTTGGTGCACAACAACGGGCCGTTTCTCTTGATATGGATATAAATTCCGCAAGTGCACTGCGAATATGGGCCTTTATAAGGACATAACTTTGTGGATGAGAAATTGTTGTCAGCGGCATCCAGATGATGTTGCGCATATCTGGTTTGTGATGTGTAGGTACACGGTACAGGGGAATCGCTTGAAATGTTACTCACAATCACATTTCAGGCATTTGGAGATTTAAGCGCTGCTGGCAGGCTTGAGATCATTATGCGTGACTAATTGAAAGGAACTCAGCGGAGTCTAGGTCCTACTGGTCTTGCGCTAACAGAAGACAGAAGCCAATTATATTTCACGGTTTGTGCAAATTTAATTGAGTGGGACAAATTTTCTAAAGGGCCGAAGAAAATACGCTGGGTTTCAGACGCGTTTGTGGTTGCTTGTAAAATAATTGACGCGATCCAAGGAAAAGAAAAAGTTGGTAGATGAATAGGAAAACAGAAATTCAAGGTGATGCTTGATTAAAATCCGCATTTTAATGAATGGTTAGAAATTAGAGAAGGAATCAGAAAAAGAGCGGCTTTATCTGGAGAAACAAAAAAAAAAACAGGTCAGAAACTGTTTTGAAAATAATGCAGTAAAAAGCTCGTAAAGTTTGTTGAAAAGATCCGTCTCCTAAAGTAGAACAGAGAAAAGTCTAAAGTTGGTTACAAAATGGCTGCTATTTCTCTACGTTTTCCTCGTTATTCCCGACTTTAATTCCTTCTTTAATAACAGATCGCTGAACTTTAAAATATTTTATCTATAAGTGTAGACGCAAATTCATGAACATTTGGAGAGTTGAAAATATTGTGTTGTGCTCACATTGAACGAATCTCTCTCACTGGGTTGTTTGTGCCGTCAAATGATTAAATTAAGTAGGTACTCTCAAATTTAGTCGTATTTCGTATAATTCTTTTGAGATTTTCAAACGAAACAACGCTACACGCGTTTACCACCAGTCCATGTGGAAAGCTTTTAAAATTGTAAATTTTGCGTGAGTCCGAATGCGTCGGCTATTGCGTTGAAATTGAAATGCTGCTTCTTATTAAGCTCAAAATTTATCTGAGTAATCCATATACGGTTTGGATTTGTGATTTTAACGTGATGCGTGAATAAATCCACCGACAATATAAATAAACAAGCTTTACATTTTTTTTTTAACATCGTACGTTAAAATAAAGTGCACGCTGTTTTCATTTGTTTTTAAAGTTAAGAAACAGTTCTTGTCACGAAAAAAATTGGTCTTTAAAAAAAAAAATGTGGTTTCCTTACAAGTGTTTCAAAACCAGTGAGAATTGGTGAACATTGTATTTTGACACTCACTGTAGATATACTTAGAAAATGTCTTTCAGTGGCTCAAAGAAAAAAATATTCGAAGTTCTGGTTGATATTCAAGACATCAATTGTTTATAATTAATTTATAAAAAATACATCTTCATATTTAAAAGCCGATGTAGGTTTGTTTGCATAGTTAATGCTATGGACCCGAATTGGCCGATTGAGCTCAAATTTACATAAATTCTTCTGTATTGACTCGATAGTTTTCCTATTAAGACAAAACGGAGTGTATAAACAAAAATTGCCATATGTATTTGACAAAATGTAGGTAAGTGCAGATAGGTTTAGGTTTCGTATGTAAAAAAACGTAATCAATTAAGAGCTACATCAACTTTTAGAGTTAAATGATTCATGACACCACGTTTTAAACACTATTACAGGCAAATTTCCTCCTTGTTATCTCACAAGTTCTGCGCTGAATACTGCCTTTCAAAACAAGTTGCGGATTAACATCATAAAAGAGGGATTTATCAAAGGCTCATAAGAACTACCTCATCGAGTGGCGCCCATACAGTGTTTATTTAGCGACACATTGTTGTCGTTGGATCAAGTGTTCACTCTTCAGAAGTAAGGCAATTTGACACCGAAAACCGAAATTAAATATCTTCTGGACCAACATTGTTTACATATTGACGCGAAATAAATATAAATTTTACTCTGTAAACAAAAATTAGCTTGTTTAGCGTCACAAACCCCTTAAGTCAACAACTGAACTTCTTATTTCAGACAGTGTTGAATAAGAAGAAGATCAAAAAGCATTTTTTTTTTCGGATAATGAAATAAACTTTACATTGTATTGTCGAGACACCAGCGATTTTAGAACTTTGGGCTGTCAAAAAGCATAATATCGGCATTTAGAATTAATCTGGGTACAGACCATAAGTAGCAGAGTATGCTTATAACTTTTTTACTTGGATTTGAAGAGAAAAAGCAAGTAGAACCAACACTAAAATAAAAAGCCCCAACCTGCGGGACAACAATTTTAAATAGACGCAAGTGGAGATTTTTTTCTTTTTTCCAATCTGATCAATGCAAAAACAAGATCAACTGTTTTGAATCTAGATCGGAGAACGCTGAAGCGATTGTGTTTTCCTAGGAATTTTGGGGAAAAATCGTCATGTTTGATCTGAATATCCGCGTAATGATAAAAAAGCGAGATCTTCCGGGTGATAATTTGATGAGGAACCAACTTCAGAGAACACAGTAAGGTAGGTGATTAACAAAGCATAGTAACATAGCGGCAATCAACAACGAAAACAGGCCACTTATTTAGGTGGTTTCACATTGAAAAGTATTGCGTGATAAGTGTACCCTTGTTAACTGCCATATCTATTTGTGATAGCTCAATATGTAGTTGGTTCAAAGGTTGCTAAAGGTTTTACAATATACATATAATCACACCTTTAATTTTATTTTATACATTCTATTTTTTACTTAATACATATCTATTAAAACATGAACAATCACCAATAATTTCGAGCTGTTTTTTTTGCTATGCAGGAAGGCCCAAAAAATGGTAAAATTACTAAAAAATAAATGAACCCAAAGGACCAAATTAAAGATACCTTAACATTTTCTATTTATTTCGAGTAATCGCACAAAAAAATCGCAAAATGTTTTAGTTTTAGAGAATTTAAGAAAATAAAAGTAAAAAATTCGTGGTCGACAACATTTTGTTTTGATTTTAATTTAAACAATTTTACCGATTTTTGAATATGAAAAACGGCCCATATTTAAAATTCACATAATGGTCGAAGCTTAAATGAACCATCGGCCAAACTACAATTCGCTTAAGAGTCTAAAAGCTCTTTCAATTAACTTAACAATTGGCAAACCATTTCTTTAAAAACATAACTTGATATATGAAACATAATTCCATAAACGTTTTTATGAACTCTTATCCCACTTAGGTAGGGCATAGGTAAGGTTAGGTTAATTTTCCTGCAGAACCTAAATTTTGATTCAATTGTGTTTACGAAACCAACTTCCTCCAAATTTTCGAAGAAGTACCTACCTTTCAACGTATTTCCTTCTCTTCCGAGCAATAGCCTGAAATTCGCTCTAGCATCTTTAGCGTAGCCTGACTGTCCATGAAGATGGCGATAGTCTTGTTGGATATTGATCCCATTTCAAATAGTTCCGCAGCTTTGAGTACGTCTCTGCCTCGAACACACTGCATGTGTCCAGAAGTTTCTTTGATAGGTATGTACGTTCGTGTAGTAGGTCTATATCTCTAGAGTCAGGTAGGACATAAGTCCTTAACAAAATTTTGAACTTATGACCCACTGAAGTGAAGGCCATAATAGATCTATGTCTCGTGGACTTATGATCCTTCGACCTCATTGTAGGTAAGTAATTCAAATGTGGGTATTTATGACACCACCTTGGTTCAGTTATAAACTAAGCACTAAGGGCCTAGACCCCAGGGCTAAATACATCCCCCCTTTATGCTGAAACTGTCCCACATCCCTTCACCTAACTTCCTAACCTAACCTATCTAACCTGAAAGTACTTGTCAACCCATTGAAACCGCATCTTTTCATTGTTTGCAATGTCCAATCTAACTCGTCCCGTTAGCCGCAATAGAATACCTACAAATTAATTGCTTGCCATTATTGGTCACCTCATTTCAATTCAATTCACACACACCAAACGGGTGAGAACAAATCACCAATTAAGGAGTCCGCCGCACACAGCTCAAACGGTTTCCATACTCCAACTGAGAATGAGAACTGAATAGAACACCGACCGAAGAAGATGTGAAAAAAAGAGCAGCCGCCACATTTAAACAGTTAAGATCGTCTCTATACTTCGTCAAACAAAAAGATAATTAAATGTCTCGCTTATGAGATACATTAATTAAACGCGCGCCGGCCGTGTACAAAAACTACAGTAATTCCTGAGCATTACGTTCGATTCCATGTCGTACAACCGGGACAACACTCTTCCACACACGCTGCATGCATCTTCATCTTCGTCCATCAATAAGAGTGCGAGCTTTAGATACAGTTACCACCACACCACACCTGTGGCGCAACATAACGTTCAACTTTCAACTTGTATCGCAGTGGACCGATCGAGCGTTTCTAATTGAGACTCGGGGGTCCAGCACACACACACACACACGCACGCATACAGCGAGCATTTTGTAATCCGAACCGAATCCGAAACGGCGATTCCCAATAATTCTCCATCAAACCGATCGAACACAGATATGTGTACAGTGCACACGCACATGTAGCACGGGGATAAATAGCGTGGTCGATACATAAATTACCGCGCACATAAGTGGCTCTAACTGTGTTTGATCTGACATCGGGAAAAATGCCAGCCTCCGTGGCTTCTTCTTTAGCACGATATCGATGCTCTATATCTCTCTGGTAGTTGGACCAACTGCAGGTCCAGCTCCAGAACCAGATGCGCATACGGCCGCTCTAAATGAGATTAGAATTCCCGGACCGGGGAGGCCGCTATGGTAAATATATGAGCCACTAAGAAGTTATTAGCCAAGCCAATGGGTGGACGGCCAGGCCAAGCGAAGCCAATCACACACATTTTCCATCCCGGCACTCCAGTTGTTGGCCCCATCATCCGACGAGGAACTAGATTTTTCTTAATAATTTCTTTTCTTTTACCGGAAAATCCAGAAGAGCCGGAATTACGAGCGGGACCGTGCGCTTGGAATCCAGGAAGATCTACGACGACGACACCAATGAGTGTGTTTGAGAAATCAAACGGGCCTTGCTCGCCGCGTTGGATAGATTCCGCGCTCCTGCTGCTAGTCACGGAGATCGGCATCGGCATCGGCATTAGCGCATCCATGTGGTCAAGCTGGTATTTATTGCAAAATGCCGATTCTGTTTTAGTTTAGATTAAGATGGGACGCGTGTGTAGCACAGTGGAATTGCTGTTGGTTGCATCGTGGTGGTTGAATCGAGTGACAATGGAATTGTGCTTGCAGGGGAGGGTATGCTCATTCTGGAAGTAATTTCAATATTTTCCTATCAATTGAATGAACAGAAGTTGTTAACCGGGATCGGTAGATGTGCGTTAAGGCTGCCGCTGGGATACAAATCGTATTGGATCGTTAGGAGTCGATGGGTAGGTGGATACCTAACTGGTTGTGCTGTTTGATCTGTGGTTTTCCCCGATTGGATATGTGGATAGGAAATTGAATGGCAATCGGTATTTCGAATAAGTTAAGACTGCTGCCCTTAGGAGGGTCTTAAGAGAGTCCTTGCATCTTGTGCAGATTTTTGGTCTCAATGAGCTGAACAATATTTGAATGATTTTTGTCGACCTCGGGCTACCTTCAGACCCTGCGTGTTCTTATCATTAACAAGTAGCTCATAAAACTTTGATTTCGTTTCGCTCTACGTGAGCGTGTGAGTTTATTATGCCGCCCCCATGGAGAATAAGGTACAACGCTCAGAAGGTGGTCAATATGCAAAGAACGTTGCTTCGCATTAATCATTTACAACGTTCTTGGAAGTATTTACTACCACAGGTACTTCCACCTAAAATGGTAGTAAATATATCCAGCATTGCGCAAATAATGTAACGCGAGTGGCATTGCAATTGGAAGTCCTTACGTGGGTAGTTGCGAAACGCAATTGATTACGTTTCCTAATAGAGTATGCCTTGAGGTTATGTTGTCTCATTTTTCATTCGCAATTGGAGTATGGGCAAATTTCTCGCGTGGGTGAAGCTTTTAGGGCCATCTGACCCCCATTTACGCACTGTTCTGAGTGTAAGCTTATTGGGTAGAAGATTACAAGGTTACACGTTGAAATGATGATTGATACTATAACCCAATTTAATATCTATAACATTTCTTTTTAGCTATTACGACGCAATCTGTGGAGAAAAAAAGAAACAAATATAGCCAAGCCACGAAATCTCTTTAAATGTCGTCTTTCTCTCTCTCTCTTCTTATTCATGTAACTTATCGTAACATAATTTCATAATTGTGTCAACTAAAAAAAACCGGAACTTGATATATCTAGCATCGTGATGATGAACTCCAACAAACATAAGTTTTGGCTGAAGCCGAATGACAACATTCAAGTGCTTAACTTTATATTTTTTGTTTCCTGGCAAACGTCAGAATCGCTTGTTCAAGTCAGAAAGAAAAAATGGAGTTTAACTCAATCTTGTGAGGCCTACTTAGAAAGTCCACTCATACATTTCGAGACTAAGCCTAAGTGGCAAGCGCTCACAAGTATCATGGAAATTGTCAATAATGCAAAGTAACAGAATCTTAGATTTATGAAGCTTTTGTTTATGTTGCAATCAAAATAAAGTATACCTCAAATGTTCAACATTTTTACTGTCACATAGAGAGAATAATTATAAACGGTGTTACGACGGATCTGGCAACGTCGAAAGCAGCCAAATGACAGCTGTCATAAGTCATATGTCAAACGTGTAACGAGTTTCAGTTTCTTTTTGGATTTTTGCGGGTAGGAAAAGAGACTTGTAGGAATTTGGCAGGATTTTTCTTGTATCTTCTAAATTAAAATCATATTTAAGTACTGAATAAACATAAATTATAAATACAGGTTTTTCTTAACGAATAAAATTGTGGTACACACTAGTGCTCTTCTCTTTCTTTTTGTGGTATTCCCTAGCACTATTTGTTGCCGAGCTCGTGGTCTTCTCGATAACAAACGGAAAAGTTGTGTTTCTTTTTTTTCCAAGTGGGAAGTGACTTTTGCGTCATATTGTATAAGTTTTCGACTGATTATGGTGAATGTACAACGTCATACATTATTAACACGAAAGATAAAGGGGGTGTCAAATACCCAGTAGACTGAAAAGGACAGCACGATCTAATACTCAAATATGCGTGACACGTATTTGGGACACCCATCTGGTTTACGTGGTAGAAGTTATGAGAAAGTTCTGCATTTTGACATTTTTATTGCAATGGCTTAGGGAATTTCGCTTTCCTATGACACAAAATGGCTTCTGAAAATGATCGTCGGACAATGGATGACTTGTTGGTTGAAATTACTGAAACTCATTACCACTCTCATTTAGCATGTTTTAAATCAGAACTAAAAACTTTTTCATGTGTTTGCGAAAATGTTGGCCGGGAATTGTGTTTATTTCCGTTTAAAAAGTTTGCGCGACGGGGTGGGACCCTATACCTAGGTCTAGATTTTCACAACCATTCGTTTTGTGTGAGTTCTTTTTTTTCATTTTAGGGACGAATGGAATGGATCAACAATTTTATTCCGAGTCTATAAATTTGACTGAAAAAAGTACGGAAACAAATCGCGATTCTCCAATCTTACTCGTTATTTTGATAATACTGTATTCTCTTGTCATTTCATAAAAAAGGATGCCATCAGTAGCTCTCGTTTTGTGCTTATCTTCCGGTACTGGGCGCCTTAAAGCTGAACTAGCGCAGGACTAGCAGGATTTAGCAGAGGACACATTTTGTCCTTCCAGTTAGGAGTTTTATACACAATTGTTTTGTCAAACCAAAGTAGCAACGATTTGCTAGGGTAAATCCTCGGCGGATATCCACCAAGGTGTCACTCGTGGAGTTCGTGCTTGCTCCGAGGAATATGAACTCCTAAACTACGTCGAATATCAATAGTGACGTTTTGTTCGTCCGCATACCTCAAAAGTTGGAGGGACCTGTTGAAGATCAGCCTTACGAGGGCCAAATTCATTTAAAGTGGTATATACCTACCACTGAAAAGCTGAAGATATGTATCTCCCTAAAGGTCTGCTTAATATAATTATGTACACTTTCCCGGTTTTGTATAAGGAAAATCACATATCCCACCAGCAGCGGTTGGATGTAAGGAACGATTGCCATTATTCCAATGGGATATGGGATAAAACTGCATCAACTATAGAGACAGCAGGCACCAATTAGTTCACTTAAAAACAAAAGTCTGCCTCAAAAGCAAATTTCTCCGGTCAATGCCTTGACAGACAATATACTCCAATTTGTGGCGAATTGCCTCCATCCTGGCTTGTTTCTCTCGTAACCAGTTCTCTTAGTCTCCTCGGGTAAACACAACATATAAACTGGCTTCAATCGATAGCAACATTAAATTCCCATCCCCGTACTATTCCAATCTTCGGATCAGGATACAAAGTGGATTTCCAATCCCCCACAACACGCCGCCGATTCACTTCCTATTACAGCCAATTTCGCACTTCGAAACTGCATACACTGTGAGCGACATGAAACAAATTGTATTTCTCTTCCGCCTCGGCCAATCCAGTTCGAATCTAAGACAGAAACACCCCCAAAGGCCGGTCCATTGCTGCCAATTGAACCCTACTTACATCTCTGATTCTATCGCGCGAACAAACAAACTCTTGCGCTCGGATAACATCTCGCACTTCGTCAAATTTCCCATCAGGGTTAATCTGGAAAACATTGCCCCCTAATTTTCAATAATTCTGCCCCATCCACCCACATGATTGACCTTGTACAAGACCCAATCGAGCGCCCACCGACTCACACACAAACACTCAATCACCGGCCGGTTATCCTCTCTGTCATCATTTATGTGGCCTCGCAGCCCCCAAATCGTTAAATAGCTTCCATTACATTATTCGAATCCCCAATAAATAAGCCGCCACGATAAACCATTCCCCCGGAGCACGGCACCTACAATTAAAACTCACACACACGCTCTGCGCCTGCAGCCGGCCGAACCGCAGCCTTGACTATGGCTGCCCATAGTCAGTGGTCGATTTAGTACTCCTCGAATTATTACCGCAATTTGCGCGTGCGCCCGTCTCTTCGGGGAAACTGGTGCAGGCAGTTGGCAGCGATACAGTAATTTATCGACAACCAGCGTGCCCAGTGCCCACTGCCTGTATGTCGAGTGTCGGTTGTGCCCAGCAATCAAACTGCATGTCGGCCCCACATTTCGTAACTTAGAAGGAAGCATTCGTACAATGTACCTCGGCCATCATCGATAGCCGGCAATTAATTCCGTTTACCCGTTGGCGTTCGCTGCGGGCTTTATGCAATTCGCCGTCCCAAGCGAAGACACTGATTACAAGTCTTACGCAACTAAAATGCGACGAAGTGTGACAGGAAATGACAACCACGAGTCGAATGGCGCTCATCAATCAGTTTAAAGGGATGCCTGTCGCATGCGCTGCGCAGTGGCAGTATCCGTTTAATTAACTGTAAATGACTGCCATTTCGCGGCTCGCCATAGTTTAAATGTTTGTGCAAGCGAATAGCTTTCAATTTGTTCGCTCGCCACCTGCTACACGTTCATAAAGCCAGCTAAGCGCTGCGCGATCGTTAAAAATGTTATAGCTTTCCAATAAGAAGATAATCGCCAGCAAGAATGATTGAGTCATTAGAGGACTTGCGGACTAGTTAATAATACCCTTGGATTCATCGATGTAATTAAGTCGTAATTGATTTTTACGGCCATCTCGAGAGCAAATTAAAACGGCATCAAGTGTTGCTGGAGATGATCCGCGCGATATGCTATTAAAATATGAGTGTACGAGGATCTAGTTGAGCTTAGTGTTTAATATGCTGCTGATTGGATGGTCAGCCTTTATGGTCCACCCACATGGGGATCGTTCCAACGATTTGCATCTGATTGACTAATGAATCCAATATTAGAAAATATTCCGTCTATTCGAGAGAAATGCTCGTAGGGTTACCTACCATTTACTTCAGTAATCCTCTGCGTGGGTAGGTGAAGTAATTTTTTCATTCATTTCTGTCCATTCAACTGCGAGTGGGACTAATCAGACTATAAGCGTCTTGTGGAAATATACTTCAGCGCATGCCGATTTGCAATGGCTAAGAAATGGTGAACTTTAGATTCCTAGGGAAATTTATCCCGCGAACCAGATATCGGCTTAGTGATCGAGTGGTTCTAAATGATTCGTTAAACAGAATTAGGGGGCCCATCGGGCTTTAAATTTCCACTTCATATTTTGACCAAGGAGCACACTTTCTTCGTTACAAACTCCGGCGCCGTTCACAGACGAGCGCACAATTTTATAGGAAAACGAGTTGCGTTGCGTTTGCGCAACTATGTTCCGCTAATGGCTCGACAAATTTAATCCCTCGTTATGCCACGTTCCTTCGCTTGTGAATCACATAAGGATACATAACATGTTAAGTAGTCATAAGGGACTTAAAGGCGATTTATGATGTCAGCAAGTTGTGTCAATAACTTCAGAAAATAATCCGCAGATGGGAGGAAAGTGTACACCTTTAGTTAATTAAAAAAAAAGAACGTTTGGTATATTATAAGCGATTAGCTTATAAGTTTCACTTTTAAATGTTCATGCGAGTGATTTTGAACCGAAGTGGCAAAGTTGTGACAGATGCTGTCTCCCCTCATCCGATGATGAAAGCAGAAGTTTCTGTGACTGTAAAATCAGTTCTAGAAATGCGAGAAAAAAAATAATCAGAGCTTTGTTCAACGTCTTTTTAATTGTGGAAACAAAAATTTGTATATGAAAGAATAGCAGCAACAAACCATTGGTTAAATGCTTTTCTGTTAAACTAGTCGGCTTTCAAAAACTCGTAAGTCGAAAAAGTCGAATTTTTGAGGAAGCACAAGATAATAATAATAATAATAATAATTTAACGATTTAAAAAAAGGAAACTGTTTAAGTAGGTATTATTGTTTAATAATATTTCATTTATTTCTTCTTTATATATATAATTCTACTGTACGTGTGTATGTCACTCCTCCTAAACGGCTGAACCGATTTGAATAAGTTTTTTTTGTATGCGTTTGAGGGGCATCCTGGATGTTTTAGATTCACGCGTGGCACCGCCGTTACAAAAAAAAAACATTCAAAATCTTATATCTCGAAAATCACCGAATCGATTATGTTCAAATTTACACACAATCTTAGGTATTGGCCCAGGAGTGTTCCTGTGGAGATTGGTCAGAATTGGGCAAGAGGGCGTGGTACCGCCCATACGAAAAATACATTCAAAATCTTATATTTCGCAAGTCACCGAAACGATTGAGTTTAAAGATAGGTTAAAATTGAGCAAAGGGGCGTGGAACCGCCATATAAAAAAAAGCAATCAAAATCTCATATCTCGGAAACCACCGAATCAAGTTAATCGTAATCCTGTAATGGACTTCATGCCGGAAATTTACAATGAAGCATTGATTTGTATTGAAAATTTCTGTTTGTCAAATGCTAATAAAGCTTAGCACAGTTGGGAATGCCATCACCTAATCGTGCAATGCATAAAATTTTTGATCTACAATTGCAATGTGACCAACAACGTGGGATGCCTTTTGATAAAACTGGATTGATAAAATAGCCAAACAATTTTTTCTGTTTCGTAGCTGCTAAAAACAAAGATGTGAATTAAACATTCCATTTAACTGGAAAATTGAAAGGTGAAGACCACGAATCCCAATGATTCTCTCTGATATTCCATTTGAATTTAAACGACTTCAGTTCTCTGTTCGCCTTGCGTTTGCAGTTATATACTATTAAAAAGGCGCAAGGGCAAACGTTAGGAATTTTGCGTGGAATGAATTCAGAGTATCCAGTTTTCTCACATGGAGAGTAATGTGTATGTACCTACCCTGTGTATGTAAAACCAAAAATATTGTGTACCACAAAGCATTACAATAAAAACTATCTATCACTAATTTAAATGAATTTGAATTTGATTTTTTTTTATATTTCTGTATTGCACTACGAAGTGTGCAGGGGTCCGCTAGTTTATAATATATTCTGAAACACATTTTTTTATTAACTTTTGTGATATTTGGATGAAAATAAAATAAAAAAGTTTAACGAGTTTTTAAATGGAAATTTGAAGATTAATATAATTAGAAGATTTTAAAAGGAATCATGATGGCGCAACGAGGTATTGATATTTAAATTCAGTGATTTTTTTTTAATTAGGATTACATTAAAATGTAATTTTAAGTAAAACAATAAAATGGGAACGAGGTTTTGAAAGAAAGCCGACGCTATTTTAAATATATCTTCTTTCTCTAAGCTTGTCTTTGAACTTACAGCCGCAATAAGGAACAGCTAAATATAAGGCGCAAAGATTAAAAAACAAACACAGCCCCCTCTGTAATGACGTTTGTATGGTTGCATGAAAGTAGTAAAAGTATTGTCGCGAAATATAAAGTGGCATCACTTTTTGGACTATCTTATGCAGATCAAGTCTAGAGAGTTGGGAAAACCTAGACCAAAAGCAAATATATGCGGGACAGTCTCAGGTAAAGGTCTTTCCGGCCATCGCAGTGTCTTTCAAGTAGAGGTCCTGGCACTGGCAGTGACAACATCAGCCCTTGAGTCTGGGTAAGGGCGATGCCACCTGAAGTTATTACCGTTTTTATAGACAGACAGGCAGCATCGAAAGCTTGTGAAGTGTTGTCGCAAAGAACTCAAGGTTCTTGATACTCAGCACAAGCTATCTCTCAGCTGTGTCTCGAGACATGAAGGCATTCCAGGAAATTAGAAAGAAAACGAACTAGATGGACAAGGTACAACAGCTGTATCAGGATCCCTCTGTGAATATCCCGCCTTGCCCACTCAAGCTGGAAGCAGGAAGAATGGCCACAAGAGAAGTGAACGCTAGATGGCCTGCATTAGAAACTTGTCATACCACAAGAACGCTATGGCCGACCTTCAATGCAGCCAGTACAGAAAGTCTCACGCGAAAGGATGCATATGAAGAAAATGCGATTGAGAGAAGAAGACTTTTATAGAGTTTGCAGTGGTAAGGAAACCCTTGAGGACACAACCAACCCACTTCCTATGTCACCAGGCCCAGGTCTACAACACAATAGGAATATACTCTTCCTAGGAAGACAGTTCTTCAATAACCTACACGAAATTTCCAGCACACCAATAGACAAGATGATGAGTTTCATTTAATCCACAGGATGGTTTGTATGGAACAGCATAGTGAGTATTTAATTTACAGTTTTTAAAACATCTTATGGCGCGACTTGGGAGTAAAACCGATTCTTCTTAGACGGAAATGACCAAGCGGAAATTGCGTGACGGAAATTGGCCTGTCGCCATCACTATGCCTCTGTCTAAAACTCTTTAAACACTCAACCGATTTCAATGAAATCTTGTAGGTGGGTATGGTTGGTTGTAACTTGATGGATATGATAGTTTTGGGCCCGATAGGTGGCGCAGTTGTCGATCTTCTAAACCACTCAACCGATTTCAATGAAATTTTACATCTGCCTTGTGGTCACAAGCACACTCTCTGTTTTTTTTATAGACAGGTTGGCACCGAGTATTCCTCGCCAGCCCGCAAACCTAACCTATTTCATACAAAATAAAAGTTATGTGGGACCCACGCTTAAATTCAAAGGCGATCGAAATTTGAACTGTATAATGTATATGAAGGACGATGATTTTTCATAGTTTTTATATCCGCAGAGTTAAGTTCCAAATTATGTCCAAATTGTTGAAGCGATTTTTGAGAAAATTTAGACTTCGTCATAGGTATACTCATATACCCCCTATACCTGAGACGGACACCCACCGCATTTAAATCAGAAAAAAGAGTCTGTTTTAATACTTTTCCTGCACGGCAATTAATGGACACTTCAACAGCGGATTGTCAAAATTTGTAATGTCATTTGAATATTGAAGTAACATGGAATTTTCCTTAAATCTAGGAGCAATAAAAACAAATATGCACCCAGTAATACCAACTTAACGACAACACTATAATAAAATTGACTAACGGTACTGTGTGAATGCCCTCTACCGATGCGACTCGAGTAATATTGCAAATTATGTACAAGTTATTCAAAAGTTGCCCTCTCTACCTTCCATATAAGTATACATTGTTGTTAACTCCACACAACTATAACCGTCATTACCTCACTGCTTATCGGCATTACAAACATCGTTTATAACCGGTGATTAAGCGACACATTTCTCGTTGTCTAGTTAAACAAACGGCACTTAGCACAACACCACAGGCTTGTTTGATTAATGTGTCCACAGCCATCCCTGGCCCGTAGTAAATCCGACAAATAACCAGTGGCATTATAACTCAAGCGACAACTCGCAACCATAAGTTGCCGTAACATGTTTCCGTATTTTTTTCACCTATTCACCAGCATGGCTCAGGTCCGTACGAAAATATTTGCCATGCAGACCCTTAAAATTTGCTTAGCAAACAACGACCCCAGCCTTGCGTTGATTTCCCTCTTCAGTGTTACTTTGATAACCACCATACCACCGTGGTGGGTTCATGCAAATTTATTTATCAACAGACCCTGGCCATGTCTCGTGGACGGTTGCATTCCTGGCTCTAGGCTAATGATATGTTAGCCACTTATCCGTTGGATTCAAATGAACCACTCATTAGCGGAGACATGTCGAACACACGCCACGTCCGAGACCATCACTTGGCCATGTTGGGACTTGGGAGTATTTAATGCTAAACACCATAAGCAGTCAGCCAACAATAATCAGTGTGTGTGTGTGTGCGCACAACCAATTACCATGATTCTGTGGAGGAAGCAACTCCTGTTCCTGCGCGCTGAGCATGAGCATTGTTGTCCGTCAGTGCAACGGTCCAACACGGTCCGTCCAGTGTCCACCATTATGGGCAATCCAGTCAGGGAATTATTTCCCTTCCGCACGTTGGTAATCAATCTGTCTATCTTAACACCATCTCGGTACATTGGAGATTGCGCTGTCGTTGTCGTTGTCGTCCTTTGGAATTCCGTCCACATAAGTTCAATGCTAATGTTGTCGCCAGCCAACAAAGTGCAAGAAACCCAAACACAACTCTATGGCCTCATCATATCTAGGAGAGAGATAGAGATGATGACATAGACAATGATTCTGATGGAAGCTTGTGCAAAGAAATAGTTTTCTTTACGATGCGCATCATCATCATCATCATCACCTATCGTCTGTTTGGTGTATGTAGTAAATTTAACAACGTGCACCTGTACTACTACCGCTAGAGCAATTATTTTCTAACCGAACTCTTCACTGACATACACCTTTGGGGCGGTACACATTCACACCGCATATGGTCAATGAAATGAAATGTCTTCTTCAACACTTACCCAGCGATGGATGATACTCGTGGTGATTCGTGTCGAACGCGGAGTGCGTCTGAAAAGGAAAACAAAGAAAGGATTTTTTTTTATACGTATGGAATGCGATTAAGAAGAATAAAATTAATTAGATGGAGCAGTTGGATTATGGTCAACGTTCGGATCCCAATTAGGAGTCGTCGAGCAATTGAAATTCTACCAGGGTTTCCACGAAGCTGGACGTAGAAAAACAATATTTATGGAAGGAAGATGCGGATAGTATGGATTGGTTACGGGTTTTCAGAGAGACAACTACTGGATGCATTAAATTGATGGAAAAATATTCGAATATCGAAAACAGATTTCAAGCTTGACATCTCGAAGTAGAATGATGTCAACTCTCTAAAACGGTTCGTAGATCAGCGAAATAAAATTAGATTGGTAGATTGTATGAGGATTTGTTTCCACATCACATTAAAACTGCTAACCTAATCCATATGAAAGCAACATTTAGTGTTTGATATCCATCGAAATCAGGGGTTGAATTACCGCATCCGTGATCGAGCGATACGTGACTGAATTTGATATTGTTTTGCATGTAAAATCAACAAAATTCAGTGACGTATCGCTCGCTCACGGGTGCGGTAAATTGACCCCAGACAACTCATTCAGAAGATGTATCGAACTGCATGAGTATTGCAACTCTGCAGCCGATGTATTGAAAGAGTATACATAAACTTAACGAAAGAGCGAGAAGGTTCTAGTAATTGTATAACGAGGGTTAGTCTTTCAGCAGGATCGAGCAGGAGCAGGTCGCAGGTCTAATAAAAGTGGTTTTTAAATATTTTTCCACTAAAGTTCTATTGTGTTTTATTTGTTCCGGCGGTTTTATTTTGCTTTGATTCTTCTTCTCCCTGAGCTACGATACAGAAGATATGTGAATCTAAAATTATTTGAATACTCACAACTCGCTTTTAGGTAATAGTTAATTTGTTTCTAAATGAAAGAAAAGCTTCAAACACTGCAAACTATTGTAAATACTTTGACAATTTTATTTTGTTGCGAAGTAGTCGCTGAACACATCCAGTTCCACAATCGATCCACATTCTACGCCTACAGACCACAAGATGGCTGTAAGCTTCTTTTTCTTTTTCCGTCTGTCAGTCTTGAATTTTAACCTCAACTGCATTACTTCAAATAAAGCCTAATTATAAATCGAACGGAATCCAGTTTTTCATTTAGCGCAACTCATCACATTTTAACCCGACATAAATTAGTCGATTTCCATCGACATGGGTAAAATTAGTCCCCAACTAAAAAAATTTTCTTCGTCCACTCGTAACACGCATTTTCATTCACCTTTCTCCATGAATGATAGAATTAGACATTTCACTCAAACTGTCAAATTATAGGAAACTCAGCCCACAGAAACACTCCACCAACAACGGGTCACATCCCAATCTCGCGTGTAAGAATTGCGTATTTTTAACATTTTGAAATCAAACTCCACTTTCGAAAGAAGTCTGCGGCGATCGCGAACGATCCAGTCGTGCACTTGATCTATATCGCTTTTGCTCATTGCAAGTATAGTTATGCCATCTTTTTAGTTCATCCTAAGTCTGAGAAGTAACCAAATAAATTCAAAAATGTTCACTCTTTCCCATCGTTTTATCAGCGTCAGTCATAATCATAACGGTTGAATGTTCAATCAATTAGTGGTTGAATGCGTTTTGATTTGGGCTTCCACAGATTACATCGAACAATTTTTTCGCTTCCTTCTTGTGTTAGACCACGTTTTCCTAAAATTCCAGAAGGCCATCTCTTGATCAACCTATACCAACAAGATTGCCCTAGTTTGAGCTCTCTTTCAATTATACGTCAGATCTTCATTCAGTTTAAGCCCTTTCCACGAGCTCCTCGACTTTAACAAATGAACTGTAACATTATGCAGGTTTGTGTAACCAAAAAAGCCCTTCAAAACAGAATTAAACGTCAACTCTCGAATATACATAAATTAGAACGACTGTCGTCGCATAAATTTCCGACATTCCGGTTGACATTCTAATAATCCATAGGACATATCACATGTGGTATCAACTGAAATGACATAACTGTTGATCGCTATCAATTTCTTTAAAAAGCAAACGGAACTTTGGTCCACATCGCATACCTATATATATTCAAATTCAGTTCTAGATTCCTTTTCACTATTAAACATTCTATAATGTCAAAAAAAAATCTAAACCACATTTTGTTTACAAAAGAACAAAATTAAATGGACCTCCATAGGCCCCCACCACATGGCCAAAGATCAATCAACAGATTGTGGAACTAGCTGTTCCGTATTTAGATCCATTTTATTGAATTTCCATAAACATGACTTCGATAACAACGTCAAAGAGCTAAAGAAGGTTTGACATTTTTTTTTGTTGAAGCTTATGCAAATTCAACATTATACCGTAGTGGTGGGTATCAATGCGACGTTACATGCCAATCAGTAATAACTGTAAAATGAATGCATCATTCTAAAAGAGATGGAATTAGTAATGCATCGATGAATAATGAAGAAGATAATGTTTTACTACCATGCACGCACTGGGTTACGTTGCATTTGACCTATATTTTAGCTAATGACAGTTCTGGGCCCTATTCCACAAAACAAATTGTCAACTTTTCACTTTGCGCTAATAAATTACATTTTTTGGCAAAGTAATAAGAGTTTCTGTTCCACAATATTCTTTACAAATCTCACTTTGCGCTAGCATATTTTTGCAAAGATTTGGCTCTCTTTACAACGTCGTTGCACTCTTTGCAAAGCATTTGCACTCTCCTGAGAATTCTTTGCGCTCTCCTGCAAAGTGAGTGTGCAAAATGTTCCACAAAGCATTTAATCATCTTTGCATTTCTGTCATATCTTTTTTTTACTTTGCATTGCTAAACAAAAGAAACTTGCAGTGTTACATTCGGTAAAAGAAAAAAAATGTTTTATTTGCTAGTTTTCCAAACACTGAAGTATGTAAGTATCTATATTTACATATGTATTATATAAAAATAAGTTGAATTGAATTGGCGATAAACAGCCAATGTTCTCTGTAATGCGTGATTTTGATTCTGAAAATTTCCCATGAAAGGTGACGTTAATACCATGGTTTTTAAGTGCATATGGTTCATGAGTTATAGGGGCGTGGCACTTTCCATCCAAATAGTCAAAGTCTTGTATTTCGAAAACCACCAAATCGATTTCTGATTCGAGTACGTCAAGTTGATCGTAATCCTATAATGGACTTCATGCCGGAAATTTGCAATGACTCATTGATTTGTATTGAAGATTTCTGTTTGTCGATTGCTAATAAAACACAGTTGGGAATGCCATCACCTAATCGTGCAACGCATGAAATCTTTGATCTTGAATTGCAGCGTGAACAACAATACGATCGCATTGAATTGAAAACTTTAGACAGTGAATGCAGAGCAAAAAAAGGCGTACGATACTATCATGCAAGCTGTCAATTGTGATGCCGGTGGATTTTATTTTCTGGATGCACCTATTAGCACCGATACGTTTCCAGCATAAAATTGCATTGGCATTTGCGTCTTCTGGCATTGCAACCTTCGTTAGATGGTAGTCGGACAGCACATTCTGCTTTGAAATTGTCATTGAATTATCAAGTTAATGAAACTCCAACATGTAACATTTCAAGAACATCTGGAAAATTTTCAATTTCGATATTAATGCATATTTGGAGTTAGGGCTTTGTCTCCGATATAATTATATTTATTTCAAAATGCTGGAGCTTCAAATGCGATAGAAAATTCAAATTTCTAGAAGCCCTAAGTACAAAACACATACATCAATATTTAAAAAAACCCTAACTGAGATATAGGGCCTTTTATAACACATTGAATAGAGAAAATTTACCCACGTTTTTCTTTTTATAAGATATTTTCAAAAGCTTAAAAGCCCTATCTACCCTATTTCCCGAACACCTAACAATCGTTCTTTTGTAACTACTTCAAAAAATAAAGCACACATTAAGCATCCAAACAAAATTTTTCTTGCATTTTTCAAGTTTTATCTTCAGGTTGCGGAACTAAATTTAGCATTTTCCTCTATATCTCGAAAGTGTGAAAATGTTAGTTAGGGCCTTTACGAAAATACGGGCAGAAATGCACTATTGGTGGTGCATTGATTTTATTCTCAGGCGATTTCAGACAAACATTGCCCGTCATTTCTAGATCGACAGCTGCTAATAAAATTAACCGGTTGCTTAAAGTCATCTTATTTATGGTGATTTGTTAAGTCATTGAAATTTACTATCAAAGTTCGTGTTCAGTTGCAGAATAATTCATCTGCTGAAAAATTCTCTAAGCAATTTCTGAAAATTGTATTATGCTCTAATTTTTCTCCAATTTTATCCAAAAGGAAATCAACTTGAATTCGATTTAAACGAAAGCACTCTTTAAAATTAAAGTTTTGAAGTCCCGAAAAATTATTTCCGTCTCTATAATTTCTTGTTATAACCGCGTCTTCACTATCGTCGAACAAAAACTCACGTCTTAACATTTTGAAAGCTTCACTAGTTATAGTAATATGCATTTGTAAAGCGAACGTTTTCCTTGCAGACTTTTGACAAATATATCAAAATTTGCTTTGCAAACATTGAGTTTGCGGCTTTTGTGGAACGAAACAGCATAATTATTTGCAAATTCTTTGCAAATTACACCTTGCAATATTACCTTTGCAATTTGTACAAGAGAACGTACGTGGAACAGAAATTGCAAAGAGAATATAAAAATAGCAAAGAATTTGCAAATTACACTTTCCATTTCAACTTTGCACTCATGAAATTTTATAGTTCTGAGGAACGCAAAGTTTTGCAAATTGACGAAAAATTTGATAATTGTAGAGTAAAAAGTTGAAAAGTTGTTTTGTGGAATAGGGCCCTGGTCAAAAGTGTGTCAGTCGGCAGATAATGTACGGTACTCTTTGGGATTGCTTATATAGTGGTAAGTGATGTAGAAATAATGGGGCTGCCTTTGGCAATCGAATGATTAGGTACAGCTTGTTTGTCCGAAGTGACATTTACTCCCACTTCTGTCACCAACATGCAAAATGTGCAAGAGCTTGTATTTGGCAAATGCTTTGCAAAAAGCGAATGTACTAGATTCCAACTATCAAACTTCTTTGCGGAAGCCCTGCTTTTGTGAGCTTTTATTCGTGTCGCTCAGATTATTACGTAGGTACAAAGAATTTTAGCATTTTAAATAGTTTTTATAAACGGTTCGACAATGGACAAGCATAGATGAAAACATTTTGCGTTCATAGAATTATAAGTTGATTTTTCTTGCAACTGTCCGATAGCTATCAGCCACATTAAATTACGCTTGTTTTGAAGTGGTTCTCAATTCTTTTATTGTTGCAGTACAGCAGCATTAAAATGTCTTCAAGGAAGAAACCTGTCAAATTTGTATTTCTAAATTTTGTTGTCCATTATTGTACAAAAAGTACCAAAACAATACCCAATGGAGATGTTTTCGGTATAACACTAAAACACCTTTCAAAAGTGTCACTTAAATTCACTTTAGAAAGCTTGTTGTTTTGGAAAAAAAGCTGTAGCAGCCACCACTCTGTCACAAGTGCACAATGATGCCAAGTCCACTTAAACTAAAGGCGAAACTAGTATTCTCATTTGATCAAGTAAAATAAACTACTGAAACTGTGTGTGCACTCCTTTATGATGCACATAAAAAAATATCGCATGCAACTATAAAATAAAATAAAAATAACTTTACCAAACTGATTGCTAAAAAATGTATAAAAGTGTAAGAGCCTATTCAAATGTGTGCACATTTCTCACCGCATAATCCGATGCAATAATTATCGCATTAATATTTCAGGTTTACCTCTATTTAACTACTTTCACCTGCTGTAAGGTATAGGTAGCATTAGTAGCGCTTGCAAATGAGTTTGTAAAATAGTAGCCAGACATATAGTTACTTCACGTCCGCACCAAGCAGTGCAATATAATGGTGAGGTGCAGTTTGTGAGGGAAAAACTGACAGCTCATAGGGTGTTTACTTTATGAACTGGGTATTCATTTAGTAGTTATAAAAATTAGCTTTATTGTGTTGTAATTAAGCGTTGCCAATTATTACATAATTTTATTGTGCACTGGCCGCTAACCAATTTAAAGTTGCATTGGTTAGAGTGTTGCCGTGTACATTTATTTCTATTTTGATTTGTTGGGAATATTGTCAGTTATACCTGTTCTTCATGATAAGCTTCCACTGTTCGTGGGTGGAAATTGCGATTGCTGCAAACCGCCCTCATAACCTAATTCGCTTTGTATTTCTCGTATCAGTAACTTATGTGGACACCGGGTTCGGCTGTCGGTGTCTTGCTTTCGAAAGTCACTTCCACTCAGTAAAAAGTGGCATTTAAATTTAAGCGGTATAGTGCCGGCCTCACCTTCTTTTTACCTAAACCTTTTATGCAGTGCATAATCCCCATTAGTTGGATTTAAAATATGTGAACAAACCCATGTCCAGTGAAGTGAAACCGATGCGTAGGTGGCGTGCTTATGTTAACACCTTAAAAACTCCCTCGAAACTACAAATTGCCGATAATAGTAGGTATCAACTTAATGAATTTCTGTATTAGCACTCATAAATATGTTAAACTTGTGTCCAGTATACAAAAATCTTCATAATACCCGTCAAAGTGAAAGACGTCAATTCGTCGCAAGACAAATTCCTAACGAGAGATGCAAACGCTGCTGGCTGGTAACCGTTAAGAGACACCGACTTCCCATCATCACCTAGATAGAGAATCTTTTCAAATGCTTTATTTACACTGTAGCCGGCCGGCGCACATTCGATCCGCACAGTTGGTTACTTTCCTCACCTGTTGTCTTTCTATTTCGGACTGAACGACGTCATAATATTTGTACACAAAGCGAGGGCTAATTATGATTTATGACACTTGATATGCTGGATGGTGTTATTTTACCTGTACAAACTCTCTGTTGACCATCTTTTTGTTTGATAATTACAGCATCGTTAGGCGACCCAACAGCCTTCGCAATGTTCCTCCTTCTGAAAGAAAGGTAGGTATATCTTCACTAATGGTATGGCTATCAGTTAGCGCCTAGATGTTCACTGAGAATTTGGGCCAGATTTTGCTACGCACGTTTTCCCATTCCCATCAACTAAACGGCTGATTAATGACAAGTACTCTGTTAGTGTTGACGTTTAGCGGGGGAGAGAGTGAGAGCAATTGAAAATTTATTTAAGTGTGCGTTTCCACTTTTGGGGCATTGTGAAGTTGGCATTGGTTCGCTGTGATTCTGAAGACGCATTTGTTTTCTTATTTTTATATTAATGTGAAGGGAGGGGCGTTGGCAAGAATGTTTTATGGACTTGACTGGGCTTTATTACATGGAATCAATCATCCTGGGGGACATTCCTGCATAGCTGTAAAGTGGACTTTTCTAGAGTTGATATCTATATCTATATGAAGTTTTATGGACACATTTTTGTAGAATCAGATTAAGGGACTGTTACCGTGCTGGACTTGAGCCAGATAATAACTGGAGGTTAGACTTTTACAGCCTTAAAGTTTTCATTTGGCATATTCAAAAAACTAGTTGGCTTTAGTTAATTAGATTTGTCTGGATTCGAAATTACTTATGAAATGTCAGCTTAGTTCACAGTCAAGAAATTGTTGGGGACGTTCAAGTATCTAGTTTAGTAAGTCTGACAGGTGAATGACTTGATGTATCTCAGTTTTGATTGGCCTTGATCGGTCACATGGGCAGTTGTGTCAGTTGACGTTTATGGTGGGGTAGCCGACGAATCTAGTCAAGAAATTCGTGAATTAGTACTAAGTTGACAGTTCATATATGTGGCTGACGTAGGAAAAGTTATGTTCTCGACCAATCTAGTTTTTGCGTTCAGGTAACATCTATTCCAGACCAATCTAGTCGGTACCCCGCCATAAATGTCAACGAAACAAATTTATCAACTCAGCGCTCAGCCAGCTGTCAGACTTATTAAACTTTATTCTTGAACGCTGCCATTGTTGTACATGATTTACCCTCTGGTTTAATGCGATTTAATTCTTGCTTAGGTCAATATGACTTCATCAGGGTTTCGAGGTTTTGAACTAGGTCAATAGTCGAATTTCAAAATAATTGTAGCCCGAAATCGGAGCCAAAAAAGTAATCAACTCAAAAAAAAAATGTTTTTTTGGTAAAAATTTATTTTTATTTTAAAAATGAAGAAAAAATAAACAATTTTATAAAAAAACTGTTTTTGGTTGATTTAAAATGTCAAAATTGATGAGTAAATTCCGTGAATAAAATCTAGCAGCAGAATGTAGAACTCGTTATGGGTATGTTCATGGGGAGGAAAGCGCTATAGAAAAATACTCGCACAAGATAAAAAAAATTTACTTGGAATAAATTTGTAGTCGGAAATTTAGGAAATCGATAGCCCAATTTCTGACAAATAGCCCAATCTGGCAAGCTTTGATTTCATAGGTCTTCTTGCGAAAAGGCTGGCCGTACCTACTTCGCAAATATTAATGTACAATCTGTTGGGGCTTACTGTTTAAATCTTCACCTTACACATTTCGTAGGTCACAATATGCAGTTTGGTATTCACAATTGTGAGTTCTGAATTTTAACCTGTACAATAAAAATGATTTTTAGTATCGCAGAGAATCTATTCGTCATTGTACGATGAGACCTTAAAAGGCCTTAAAAGGCTCAATTTTATAAACGTCTGGAGGAGTTCTTACAAAGCAAATAAAGAGGGCACTCATGTTTTTTTTTTAATCGGAGCCCCAACGTTGGTATAATCGCCTACCTGTCTCAATGTGATGTAAACATCGAGTGGACATTAAGCAAAGGCTAACACCGCGTAGGTCTTACCTTGTTATAACTTGTAGAATCCTTATTTTACGAAGCTTTTATGCTTTTATTTGCTAAAGGCTTAGTAAGGTTTACAAGAAAACTAGGCCGCTTACTGACCTTGGAACCTCAAATTTGTGTGCTCTTTACTTGCAACGTTTGATTCAGGATTGGAACCATATTATTCCCCGAGTCAGTGAGTCTTAAAACATTTAAGGGCACTCTGCTTATAATATAACAGCACTGATTATTATAATCATAAGCAAAGTAGAACACTTCGATCCCCTGGGCATTTTCGCACACTTGAAGCACGCTTTACAGTTTTATTTCTCAACCATTGATTAACCTAAATTTGATTACAAAATCCCCATATAGTGGACAAACTTGCTTCTCATTCGATTAGCTCCAAGTTCAAAGACTTCACCTAACAGTTACTCCAAATTTCCATATCTGATTTGCGTTTGTCTTACCCATGAATAATCAGAGGTCTATGTATTTTAGACATAACTTATACAAATCTGTATCTTTTCTGACTCAACCAAATGCAAATTGCATGACAAAAAATATTTAAAAATTAATCCCGTTTCTTGTGCAAAAAATCTGCACATACACTCATGTTAAGTGTGTCTTCTTTCTGTTGACCACAATTTTGAAAGCGTCCGACCTCTGTTATATCATCAGCAGCGCGCTACCCCAAAAGAATGGTTTTTAATTAGAAACGAGAAACTTTGCGAATAACTTACTGTACGAGTTGATATTTCTCTTGAAATGCGTTCTCTAATCTGTGCCTGTGCTCGATGTGAGTCTGGTCTCTCTGGTTTGGCTTGGCCATATATATAAAGTCGTAATTCAGAAGTGACCATAATGGCCCGCAGTACCTACATGGCACGTAGAGTGTAATGGATGATCAGCGAGTGTGTAGTTAATGATTGTGCCTTGAATCTGTGGAGAAAAGAGTTATGGGCGCAAAGCTATTGAGTGCGCAACTAGAGTGCTATAGCTTTTAAGATTTCCTGTTAATTTTGTTGAAGAATTGTTGCGCTAGGAGGCAATTACTCCACGAAGGCGTGTACCAACACGTTTTAATCCACAAATGGATTTCGTTACTGTTGCGCAGTTGAGTCAGTTGAAATAATAGTGTCTAGGATGTGTAAAGGGATCAGTGATTTGTTGAAAGTAATTTGAACTTGAAGGAAGCGCCTAGATAATTAAGACAAACATGTTTACTCTGAGGAATTTTGTCTGAATAAAATCTAAATAAATAAATATAAGGAAGATGGGTTTAATGGGACAAGTCACATTTAGATCTACGACCGCTATTGGTAAAGTCCACGGGATATAAGTCACTGTCACTGTTTCAAGTCATTCCGATATTGTTAAAGTTGTTATTTAAAAAAAAGAAGTCAAATCCAGGACAATATCTTCTGGGGATTTAATTTCTAATTAGAAAAGTTTTTAAAAGTGGTGCGCTGTACTAACAATTAATTTTTACTTTCAATAGCAATTTTTTTTGTATAAATTGATCTATTGTGACCTATATGAAATGTTTGAGATAGAGGCTTAAAATGATTATCATTTGAACGTAAGGACTATTCACTCATGTTCCTTGTGAATAATGTAAAAGCCAACAATTTTTGTATTTCGCCTTAAAATTTGAGTAGTTCACAATAGCAATATTGTTCACACAAACTTCGCAGTTGTAAATTTAGAAAATTTTAAGTCGAGACTAAATTTTGTTATGACTACATTTATTTTTTATATAGCTCCAACAAAGAATCGACATACAGTGTTTGTGTGTATATGCTTTGACAGCTATGTAACTGTCAGTTGATTTAATAGAAGATTTTAAGTTCTTTGGAGCTACTGGTAGACGTTGTGAAGAATTGAACACTATTATTTATTTAAATGCTGCATATAAACGCCCTGCAATATAAAATCACCTTTTCAGAACCGCATTTGTTAAAGAAAAAATAAACTTTGGCATTTCCGGAAGACTGCAACTCACAGCAATTTGGTAGGTAGGTTTTCGTTTCCCAACAAAGATATTTGAAAGAACAGAAGAAGTACCTGTCGTGATGTGGTTAAAATAGTTTAAATGTTGTAGCCCATGGAGTTCGAAATGAGCCACATTTGTAGGTGTCGAAGAGTGCAGATTTTTAACTTTCTCGTATACGTAGTAAAGTAAGAGAAAGGTATTGTAATCGTACAAAATATCGAACTCGAGATTTTAATTAAATCTGACATAACGATGATATAGGAACTCGAAAAAGTGGGGTCTCGCAATTCGGTCCGTCCTTTCCTGAGCTCCACAGCGCAAACGGCTGAACGGATTTCTTTCAAACTTCTGATTTGGAGTTTGTGGGCTTACAGTTCGGGGCCACTTTTTTTGCACGTTAACCCGATTACTAACGGTACTTCCCATACAACGGTTTTAAACAAGTTAGAAATGGGAAAAGGCATATTTTGAGAATTTGTTTTTTTTGGTTTACCTACATGAAAACGGCTTAAGCGATTTTGACCAAAATGCATACTTGGAATAAAATTGACGTTTTAAACATTACTGCGCCCTTCATTTTCGATTCTAACCACCGGAAACGCTGATTTTGAAAACTGCTCAAATCTCGAAAACGCCATTTTCGATTTGGATAAAACTTAAAAAACCAAGTAATACTAACATCCTGAACAATGCCCTATACTAAGTTTTTAGCTAAATAGTTGAGCAAGATTATTTTTCGAACTCAAAATTTCCATATTTGTTACTATTTTGTACGCATTATTTTCCAAAATCAGCCCTAAAGATTTTGACTAAAATGCTTATTTACGATAACATAAGTATTCTTTATAAAACCCCGTACTTAGTTTTTTCTTAGAAAAATGCAAATAATGCCGGCTTATAAACGTTCCCGCACTACCAATTAAAATGTAATCACAACTACTCGAAACTCCTTTTTAGCAAATATTTCCCACTTCTTCTTTTTCAACCATATTAATCATGAACCTTAAAATAATTCTAACCAATTGAAGTCTACACTATCATAAACCCGCACTTCATTTACCCCCAAACACGTGTAAATTCAAGAATAAATCTCTGAATTCTTTCATCACAAACCCTACGAGTCATGCCCACCTACCAGCATCACCAATTTAAAAAATCTGGTTTTATAGCCTATAAACAATAACAAAAGAAAAATAAACCAACCAAACTGATATGAACGAGAAAGTTTCGTGCGATCCAGTCGTGCACATTATTTTTATTCGGGCAACTGAGTTTTTTGTTGAGAAAGTTGAAATAATAGAAAAATAGGAACGAAATGGAACAAAAAGTTGCACTTGCAACTGTTTTGGCCGTACGTAATGGAAAGCAGCGAGGATTATTAATTACAACACAAACGTTGACGTATTTGGACGAAGGATTCGGTGGCCTGCCGAGAGCAGGAGGGACAAACAATTCTTCTTTTAGCTTTGGTGAGTAGACATTTATTCAAAACCAAGTCCACACATTCGAAATAAATAAGTTCATACATTTTGCACAAATCTACAGAAACCCTAAAGACAATTGCACCGAAACTTCGTTTTGTTCGTTCAAATATGAAAATGAATCAAACTCCTCACCACAAAATCCTTTTCTTTTAAACTTTCTTCTTCGTCCAGCGTCCACGTATTCGAAATTATTTAATTTATTCATTTTTCACCAATCTACAGAAAAATGTAAAGAAATGAGCAAAAATATGAAAGATATTTGTCTGGCAATGACAAAATTTGCAGATGTGATAAGCACAGGACATCTGACAATAGCAAGTGAGTCTGCAAATGTCCCTAATGTCTGGCAATGGTCTGACGATGATAGAATTGTGTGTTCAGACGATTTGCAGTCTGACAATTATCTGGCAATGACTTTTCTGCAAATATTGTTAGACAAAATTGTAAGTTCACACGGTTGTAAGACATTTGGGACAAATTTTTCAATGACATATCTGACTATATTGGCAGATGTGGCAATCGTCTGAACATAGCTTAACTTGTATAGATCGAAAAGTATTAGCAACAATTTTTCGTGATCGTGGTGAGGTTGTGAGCACACATCGAAAGCGCATTCATTTGAAAAAGCTCTACGTGTCTTTTTCTCTGTTGGAGCGAAACGAAAGAGAAGTATGCGCAATATGGCCTCATCAGCGAAAGTGTTCCAGACGAACTGCGCTGATGGTTGACTAGAACATAGACGTGTAGTTTAATTATTATCATATTGAATACTTTTAATAACAACGCATGCAAAATCAGCATTATCTACAAATGGAAATGGAAGTAGCGTTACGACGTGCTACCTACGTAAAAGCAAGTCTTGTCATTGTTGTTCCTTCTATTCTCCTTTAGTAGGATACATAAATTTCATTACAAAAATCGACTTCCCTATTCTACGGTGCAACAATTGTTCCCATAAAACATCCACAGCATTCCATTCCATTCTTCGACACAGCTGGAGTGCACTGTGAACTTGATTCGTCCTCTTCGAATTGCACAAGTTAACCAGATCTGTCCTGTATCTGTCACCAGTTGCAGTTGTCTCTAAACGAATAAGACATCAAGTTGCAGACTGTTTGAAGTTTGAACGTTTAGTTGACAAGATAATACCACAGTTCGTCTATAGGTTGTGGACGCCTGCCTCTTGGATGGAAAAGCAATTATGGACCAATTTTCCACATCTACTGAATTTTAAAATCGATATCTACTTCGCACTGTTTCTGTTATGTGCGCATCCATAGACTGAATCGATGTTAAGTCTTGAAAATTGCTCAATTATACAGCGCTTCACACTCCCCATGCATAATTCATTGTTATGAAAATTAATGTTGCTACTAACATGATTTATTTTCCTGCACAAAAATTGTCCTGATGGACTGTTGAGATTGAGGGGGGAAAAACCAAACAAGAAAAACTTGCTCTTTGTTAAGATGGATGCATTTTATAAAATAGAATGTTGTGCACAACGGAGTTGGTGCATTTGAATAGCAAATTATTGTTCCGGTGGGGAGAGGTGTTGAAATATTGGTTATTAGCATTTTGTGGTAGATGGCAGTCGGCAGTACGAAGAGCGTAACGAAATGTGTAACGTTTTTGGTGCGCCTTTTACGTCGCATCTACTTAAAAGATTGATTTCAGATTTTCAAGGGTCGTTCTAGATGAAAGCAAATTAGTAAACTACACGTTTTTTTAAGATGTTGTATGTCTAAATGTGGTGCCGGCAGGAACTAAAGAGCACTTCGACTCAAAATTTGCCATAGTGGAGAAGGATTTGTAAACAGATGCGGGTTTTAGGCAATTTTTGCAAAGATGCCCATTACAGCCGGCAATGATATTCCCAGCTTTCATAAATAATCGCACAGTGACGGTTCACAGATGTAGCATCAGAGCTACCAGAGGTTTGCCCTATCCAACTGAAGGTGGCTGTTGATAAACTCCCAAGCTAACAGCATACAAACTTAGATAAGCTCCTTCTACAGTTGATGCTATACGAAGGGGAGCAAGAATAATAATTGACCAACCGATTCTTGGCATAAATGGAAAGGTTCTGTACAACAAATATGGCGTCGTGAATCGTGATATCGGCGATCGGCGTTCGAAACGCGTTTGACTCTGGCGACTGATAGCCCTCTCTTTTACACATGGGTGGCATGGTTCCTTTTAAAAAAAAAAACCTAAAAGCAGTGGGTTGGTGGTCATGGTCAGTGTGTTGGACTATTAAGGAAGGGGTCCCATGTTCGATCCCCTGAAAACACAAATTATCTCTACCTTAAGGTTTTTTTTTACACTACGCCACCTATCGCGAATGTCTGACAAACATCCACGAGCACAACTGTCATGAAAGACCTTTTCAATTAACTTCTCAATTTTCTTCGGAATTCGGCATAAAATTGTAGATCCCCTCCATTTGTCGCAGTAAAGAAAAACCTACCCAAAACTAGGACCTAGGAAAAACCTACCCTACGGACCAAAAATTTGATTTTTAAGCCAGTCCCATAATTCTCTATCGGTACCGGTATTGAAAGACTACCTACAGTATATAATATCCCACATATCTATTGGAGTTCCTCAAGTCTCTGTACTAGGACCTATGCTATTACAACAAGACAAGAAAGATTGGAACGAGTTTTCGAAGGTAAAATTTGACCGATCGACTCATACCGCTCAAATTGCATATACAAAGACGATTTTTCACTAAAAAAGTTTCTCTATAGAGTATAGAGTACTGAAGGAAAGAAGCGCCAGCTTCGGAAAATGTTGTGAACCTTAGCTAACCTAGGTTTTATCCAGTAGCCCAGTCTATTTATACATTTAAACAATTAAACGACTTTTGGGGAAAATAAAAGGTCTTAGGACAGGTGAAACAGTCAACAAGGGTCTTTATAGAACGCTGAGCACCATAGTGGTCAAACGGGCACTCAAATAATAGGGCTAACTGACTGGAAACGTATTCCTTTTAAAAACTTCTGACTAACCCATGCGATGAAAAAGCACGTGGACCTACAAGATCTCTTGCACCATCAAAATCCGATTTAAACTTTTGCTCTCGATCCAGGTTTTGAATTTTCTTAGCTTTCACCTTAGGTTAGAGTCAGTTTTGTCTACGGTTAGTTTGGAAGAAGAATGAAATATACAGAAGTACTTAAGAAAAAGTTTACGATCTGATTTTAAAGACATTTTTAAATAACTTACTCAAATGATGCTAACGTATATAAAAACTCTTCCAAACCTTTGCGGTGCATCCTTCATAAAGCCTTTTCCAATCGTGCTCAGTGGCAAACCAATTTGAATCGGCCTCACTTTTACCGTCACATATCCATTTCGGAAGTAGCCACCTGCCTCAAAGGTCGGTAGCAGACATTCATAATTAAATGCTATATACTCTTGCCCCGTGGGGCGAAAGAATTTTCAACCAATTAACTCTACCTGCAGGCGGACGAAACCTCAGCTAAATACTGTGATTTACTTGCGATACCTGTTCGCAGTGCCTAAGTGACTTTCGCTTCGCTCGACTTACCGAAAATAATTCAATTCATCATTCCCATTCATACCGAAGGTGCCCATTAATCATTCTGTCTGCAGGAATTATTCTTTAATTATCTTAAATATGATTACTCGGCTGTGAGTGAATTAATTTCTTGGACATAAGCCACGCTCAGATCGCAGCGCGTTCATCTGAAAAGTTCAAAGACTCGAGTGCAGCCGCCCCCCGCTCTATATGCCATCAATATCGGACCCTTTTGCCCAGTAATTAAACCTAATGGAATCAAATTAAATGGCCGCAGGCGGTCGGTGCGCGGGTTGCACCTAATGTGCTCTATGGTTAAGCGCATCAAAGAGTATCCACATCCACACCCATTTTGACCACCGTCAGCCAAACCTTTTTGCTGCAGTTCCGCCAGTAAATTCTCTCGCACACACACATGCCAACTGGACGGTCGCGTTGGGCCGTTCAAATTATGATTGCTAATGAAGAAAAAGCGCCTTCAGGTGGAACGATCTATTTCGGCGTTTTCTCCCCACACTACGCCTTGCGCCTAATTTATGCACACACCACACCACCGCGGCACAGCGCACTTGCATCTCTAATAAGCTGATGTTCACTCTCACTCCGCGCACCAGAGTGGCGGGAGACTAAGTACTGCTGCATTAGATCTGCCACCGCCGATCATCATCAACAGGTGGTGTTGTTTTGCTGGTGTATCTAATGTAACCAACAAAAAAAGTCGAATTAACCTACCAGTGATCACCTGCCCGTATCCGCATGGAACATGTTTATGAATCTCTGCTTCGCTGGGGATTCGTTTGTATGTTGTATTTGTATGGCGTCGATCAGCGATCGTGGCGTGTATTTCGCTGATAATCGACCGCGAGCACGTGAAGTCAGTGACGTTACTCTGGTTCTGGTGGCTCTTCATGAGATGGACGGCGGCCGGCGTGGATACCTTTTTTGAGGTCAATGAATGAAAATAAGAATTCGAATGAGAAATTGAATTTGATTTCTTCTTTCGCACTGCGATCGTGTGTGCCTTATGCGGAAGTCATGTTGGGAATATGGAGATTGCCTCTGTATCCGGAAGTGGAGTTGTTTTTTTTTTTTTGCAGAAAATTCACAGAACTCCAGCCAGTTTTTTTTTTATGAGGAACCTATTCCCATGGGTGTCTGTTCTATTTTAAGGAAACAAGTATAGGTACTTGCAACATACACACGGAGTGACTGAACTAGGTGCGCGCGTCTTGATGGAAACAAACCGGCGAGGTAATAAAACAAAATGTAAAGTGCTCTACATCTAAATGGGAATGGTTTGGGTTTTTTTTGGATCTGTTAGAGATGAGGAAGCAAGCAAATTGGGTTAAAGTGTGGTAATTCGGTTCATTTTGGAACATTTTGCGCAAGTGAAACTCTAAATGGTCGCGAGTGAGTAAGTTCTTTCCGAGGCCATTAGGTATATCGGTGCGGTATGGTTTTTCTGGTGATTTGAACTTTTCGTTTGGAATTGGCTGCGTTGAGCGCTGTAATGAATAGAAGATTGGGTACCGATTTCTCCTCAACTATATGTTGGGAATAGTTTAATGGGTATGGTATTTGCTTTCAAAATGCATAGCTAGTCGCAAAGCGTTTTCTTTTGTTTCACTTTATTTTGTGAGTTCTTTACTAATTTGTTTAGGAAAGTAGTTCGTTCGAAAAAAACTGAATACTGAAATGATGTCTGACTATGGAATTTTACACTCTACGAGTGTGGGCGCTCGACCTATCTCAGCTAAAACAGACGTAAACGATGCTTTTGGCAATTTCGCTACAATTTTCCCATAAACTCATGACAATCTCCATCAATCTTCATATGTTTTAATATTTTGACAGTTATGTCAATTGCTGATTTTGCAAATATTTGTTAAACTGAACTGACTTCACAAGACGCGGTAATAGAAGAAATCCAAAAATTGTAATCTCCTACAACTAGTACAATTAAGCTGTGAGCGGCCTAATTTATTTTACCATTTTTATAAACAACCAAACACTAAACTTAAGTATAAAATAATTTCGATACGAAATTCAGTTTCAGGTTTAAATTTTGAGCTAGAAATAACAAAATTAATGGAAGGGTTTGCCAACAACGTCTTTTTATTGCAAAGTTTAGTACAATAATTGAAGACAAGTCTATAAAACAATTTCTGAAAAAGAGTCAATTTCTTCAAGTGTAAATCAGCAGATTTTTATATTCCAATTTGTTTATTTCATGACAAAATGCTTCATTAAATTTGTTTATGTGACACTTGAGACAACAGTTTTGAAACACTTGCACTTTTTACACATCTTTGATGGAGTATCTTGAAATTATGAATACGTAGGTATATATTTAGGTAGGCATAACTTCGAAGCAAATCAATTCACTTAAAATAAAACAAAATAAAATAGAATTGAGACTGCAAAACTGACATTCGAATGACATTACAACAATAATATTCGTATTCATTTAAACCATGAGTAAGGCACGATCTTATAGTTATAGTCGACTTTAGATAGGGTTGCCATAAAAGAAATGTGAAAACGCAGGACAATTTTCTCAAAAAAGCTGGTAATTTTATAAATATTTGTAAATGAAGGCAAACAAAATGTTTGATTCTTTGTAAAAACAGTATATTTGTATGTTAATTAGTCAGCAATAATAGGTATAATAAAACAAAAAAATAAAAAATACAAAGGAACAATAATTATTAGTTTTAGCAGTAAAAAATAACTACAAGCTTAAGGAGCGCAAATACCAACTGACAAGTGACAGTACAGGCTAATCATTTGACAACAAAGAGAGTGTGTTCAATAAAAATTGCGGTGATTTTTCGAAAAATCTTGAAAATATATTTTTATCAGATTTAGTCAACTCAGAATTATAAAAATTCACGTTAACAAAATATATATATGCCAGATGCAAAATGCGTGACATCTGGCAACCGCAACTTTAGAGTAAGCTTAATAATATTTTTTTTATTAATTAGAATGTAGTTAATTCTATTAAGTTTCAACTTTTGCCCTTTGCGGAAAAGTCGAGTCTTAATTTAGTTACTGGTAAATGTTAATCCTCATTGTTCTACTACGATTATGATTTGTTAAAAATGGAATTTCACATGTAAATATTTCAGAAAGTACTTATTCGTATAATGTTACAAACGAAACTTCCAGAGAAAAATTTATAAACAGAGTATTATTCAAGAAAAAAATAAATACAAATATCTCTAAAGCTATAAAGCATGGCGAAGGGTGCAAAAAATACAAGCAGCTCTGCAATTTTATCTGGAACCAGTTTTTCGCCAATACAGCATTCTTTTTAAGTACACGCACAGCATTCTAAAAGTCGAAAAGCATAATTTTTGTTTAGGTGATAGACTGTAGGGACACTATTTATGAAGGCCAGAATGACTTAGTTTGACAAACTCGGGCAGTATGTCCAGTTCAGGAACATAATTATTAGCTTTCGATTGTTATATAAACTTAAACTCCCAAAACTGATAGCCACTTAGGTCATAAAGTGATTCAGTCGAACCTGTCTAACTGATACCCGGTAAAGCGGAATTTAAATTTTGTTAAAAAAAATCGATTAGTGCAACTTATAGTTTTTTACTCACCTTTATAAGTTAAACAGTGTCACAAATTTATTTATTTTAACCTCTGTAACTAAGGCTGACTTGAAACAAAAATTGTGCACTATCGCCAAAATTGTTGTCCTAATTAGAAGAGATCCTTAAGTAAAAACAATATTTCAATTACCCAGGGGTCGAATCGCGTCGTCCGTGAACGAGAATTACGTTCACGGAATTAAGTTGATTTACATGTGCAACAAAAACAAATTCCGTCACGTAATGCTCGTTCATGGACGACACGATTCGACCACAGGTTAATAATCTTAGTACAGATTCATAGGTGCGCAGCAAGATATGCAAGTTTTATGTGGAAAAATGAAAATTTCCCGGGAGGACTTTTGACAAAGATGGGAATGGAAGCAAATTGAGCGACAGATTGTCTTGTAGCGTCTTTAATGGATAGCGCAAAAAATCTCGAGAGTCAGCTGAGTGATGAAAAATATGCCACACAATTTTTTACATTTTAAAAGTTTTACAAAAAATGCCCAACGCTTTTTTTATTTGTTAGTTAATAAGAACTACATAGAATAAAAAAAAAAAGGTATCAAACTCTTGTGCGATTATTTCCCTCTCTTCCAGACAACTATAGCACAATCTCAATACTTAGCTACTATGTCATGCTAATAATTATGTCAACAATGTATCTGTTTTATGCCCATGCAAATCTCGCCAAACTTTGTTTTTAAAATAAAAAGAGGTCCTGTATGTATATGTGGTTTGAAGCTCCACGCAATGTGACATCTGTTTGACAGCGTCTGTTGAAAGTTATATGTGCTATACCATAACCAACATTGTTAATATGTGGTCAATTGTCTTCAATCAATTGATACAACTTGCTTAAGTAAATTTCTTGAAACTAACAGAGGCTTAAAATCACATATTAAAATAAGTTCTTCTTAAAATAACCTTTCAGTTTATTTTTACCAAACGCACGTACATAATTAAAGCACAATTGCTGAAAATTATCACGACTTATTCAAAACATCTTGGCTTTGTTTAGAGCGCAAAATTGTTATGGTAGAGTCACGAATTGGTAAGTCACGAATTGAGTACGACTTCAAGTTCACACCTAATGTGCACTTTTCCAGGTAACAATTCTTTTTAAATACACACTTCTAAATTTAAGGTTTCTTATGGCGTTTTCCATTGAAGATTCGCGTGAATTGCTTCCAAAATTCAGAATTGCTCTATTCAATTAAATTCGTTACATGATATGTTTGATTTGTTTTTGTCTTGCTTCTTACTTGTTTCCTACAGTGTAGATGAAGATTTTTGCGTGCCGTTAATAAATCCGAAATCTGCCATCAAAAAATCGGCTTTACTTTACTTCACTTTGTGAAAAAGAAAGTTTAAGATTCGCCACTCTTGCTGGTGAAATAAAACTGAAGCAATTGTTTCCAAAGTGACCGAGAACTTTAACTATAATAACAATTTGAAGAAGGACTATTTTTACTAAATTCTAAATGCGTGAATATATTCAATGAGAAATTTTAGAAAATAATACAGTGCAACTTCGCCAATCCGTAGACATATAGTTTAAGGCTCGGTCGGATTATCGAGTTGCCCGGATTATATTAGTGAACGTTTTTAAAATAATCTAACTGAATTAAAACATGAAATTAATCTTTGTTGCAAAAAGAATCCATATTTTTATGTAAATAAATGTAAATTTATGTACATTTATGAAATAAACTCGTTTATCTTCTCCTTTGATTTTGCAAAATTTTGTCCGGAGATACAAATTTAAAATTGTCTGAAATGTAAAAACGTCCGAATTATTGGAGTGTCCGGATTGGGGCATGTCTGGAGTTTAAAAATTCGCGCGAATAGTTAATAATTAAGTTTTGTAATTCGGCATTCCACCAGAAGTCTTTCTTTTGCAATAAAAAAATTATATAAGGGTATGAGAATCCGAAAATTCCTTGCTATTTCGTTTTATTTTCTTTTTTTCGGTTTTATTTCAAGGCACCGATTTAAGTGGAACAATTTTTGATTCGATATTTTATTTGATGTTTACATTTTGTTAGCTTCTTTTATTTTAGTGTAAAATTCGTTTCTTGCAAAACAATAAAAATATTGGAATGTGACATCTGGTGAGTTCAGGACAGTTCCTTAAAAATATCCTAGAATCTTCTCCGTCATGTTAAGAATCAACCTGGAAGTACACTATTCTTTTCAATGAAATATAGGAAACATAAAAGGAGCACTTCTAGATTCGCTCTTTTGATAGAATGAGCAGTTCTTTTCTTCAATCATAAACGCCATTATTATTTATTACAAGTATGTCGAATATGCACAAAAAAAATAGCTACAATGGCTTTCGGCTTAGATTTTATTGTGACAAATAACAGTTTTTTTTTTGTACACGTCTATTGGCAGTGTGATGAGATCGAAACTGTTATCAGTTTTCCTGAATGCAGGCCATAACATATTTTGTACTCTTGAAATTAAAATGTTTTGAAAACTTCACAGAGAAATGTTGTGATCGTAGACAGTAGGCGATTTATTTGTTAGTTTGACCGATCATGTGGCATAAATTTAAAACAAGTAGACCGATTGTGAACAAAGTTGCTCCATTAAGTCCTTTGATATGTTTGAGAAATTTATACAGTTTTTCTAGTAGTTTTTACTTGATGCGGTAACAAATTCACATTCAAAATAATATCTGTAGGTATACCTATAAAGACATGATATTTGGCGATTTAACTCTACAAAATCAGCAGTCATCTATTCCCATCGTGTCATACAGAACGAGATACCTACACCAGATTGTTCGTTTACAACCACCCGACCATTTCAATTGGTCCGTACTTCTTTCACAATTACCATACCAATCCTGCTCTTATTCCAAGAACTGTTAAACACGCGTGAATTACTCCATCCCGAGATATAAACAGAAACACATCAGCGCTTCATTACGATTTTCATAATTCACACTAATGATCGCCTCCACTTTTAATTATTGTACAAAATAGGGCACTGAGCAACCTACTTCTTCACCGCCTACTATAATTATAAAGAAATAGCCCATAAATCCCATTCCGCACACCATGTGCGTTTACGCAGAGAAATCATTTGCCTACCCAAATAATTGTTATAACGATCCAGGTGCGGGAGAAATTTAAGTGAACTCGAATTTGCCTACCTCAAGTCAATTGATTTGTTTAGCATTTATTACCAATCCGTTAAGTTGCAAATTACCACACAACATGTATCAGCAGTCAATTTGAAACACGGAAACTTCCTTCTCATGGTTCATGGTGTGGATGGCTTTCCAACCTCTGTCGGATCAGCATCAACACAATTTACCCTCTTCCAAGAATAAATAATAATTACCATCCGGCAGCAGCGCTCATCATAATCCGATTCATAATTCCCTTGTTGTTCCCTCGTATTGCTCAATTGGCGAAAAATAGGAGTATAAAAAACGCGACCATTAAAAAGGGAACAATAACAAAACCAAGTATAACACCCGACGACCGACGATCATGATGACTACATAGGTTGCTTGGTGCCGAGGTCACTCACTCCTCGGTTCTTCTTCCACCTGGTGTCGTAATTAAAATAAAATTATTTTGTAGGTACTTACGTTACAATTTTCCCACCAAAAAGGTAATTGTATCTGCAATCTGCAATCTGCTTCCCTCACGATGCACAAATAGTGCAACTACTCACACATAATCCACGGCAGTTTTTTTTTTTCTTTTCTCTCTTTCTTAACAATTGAACCGAACTTCCTTAAACAATATTATTTGTTTGCATTTAATTTATTATGTATATTTTTTTTTGTGAATTTGGGATAACACTTGTTCAACTTGTTCAACACTTTCTCAAGGAAACGCAAATGAGGTGGATGACTACGACTAAGTTAGTTGCAGACACTGTAGGTACTTAACGGTGTAATTGTGCACTCGTTTCATTCCCTAGCTGGGTGGGGAACCCTTTTTTTTGTTGTTACTGAGCAGACCCGTCTTATATCTTTGCTCTACATTGCACGCAAAGCGGAAATAAACCGCAATCCACTGCACTGTATGACACTGTGTACATCTGACTCGTATGATTTGTTTTTAACCGTCACGCTACCGATTGTCACTAGCAAAAAAAAAAAATAGTACAAATCACCGAAAGATACTCTTGGTTAGATAAAAGCACTATCGAAGTATCTGGTTGTTCTTTTGTTTAGCTTTTTTTCGTATAAGACAAGCGAGGTGTATTGTACGCGTCCATCAAGGTCGCTGTCGAGGCACCGAATGCAAAGCAAACATCGGATACATTTTTCCCACCATCACCATCGCCATCATCATCATCCACATCGTGGGGTCGACGACGAAATGAAGAAGATACACTTCTTCGTCGCGTCTACTACCTCTACTCTAGCACTACCGTCGTCGTCTTCTTCTTGTGGGTCTATTACTGTATAGATACTAGTGGCCGAGAAGAAGTACAAACGGGGTAACAACAACACTCCGTACAATTCAGCCAATGGCTCTGTAATTGTCTAACGATTGTTGGTTGGGCCGACTTAAGGCTTACGACAACGCAAACAGCAAACGCTAACTTCTTCGTCTTGAATGATGTTGCTGTTGTTATTGTTGCTGATGTCGATAGTAGTTGGAATTGGAAGTGGTGTGCCTGGTGTACCTGTTCGGTTCGCGATTCTATTGCGACTATAGTGCGGCGGCAGTTTACACTGCAACGATAGTGTCTTGAGGCGTGCGACCAGAAACTCAATCCGTCTTGTAGATGTGATACCCAATTTTGGGGGAAGAAACATCCCATCCACTGGGGGAGCGGCAGATGTGTGTGCAGGCAAAATGTGCGTGTTTGTGGTTAGTCACTAACGCTTTTGAAAAAAAAACCGGCACAAGGCACACGGCACACGGGACTCACATGGCGGCGAGGGTTACCATGTGACCTTAAGTCATTCGACGTCTTGATATGGTTCGTACTGGTATCACTGGCTAAATCTTTATCCAGGTCTTTCCATTCATTTTTTTTGGGGAATACCAAGCTGTTTATCTGCTGTTCCACGTGTGGACCTCAAAACCCATCTATGCTTGTCTATCGGTCTTAAATCTTTCACATTCTATTTATTTATTTATTCATCAATTAGCCCTACAAACTTATTTAGACAGCTTAAAAACTATTATAATTTTGAATTTAAGACTATTATTGTGATAGAAAATTTTGAATTACTACGGTAGAGAACAGACATTATTTTATTCTTAAAAGAATTTCTAGAATAGTTACCAAAAACATCAATGCGATCAATAACTAAATAAAATTCTTTAGTGCAACGCTTAATTGGTTCATTACTGCCATAATTTGTTCTGTGAAACCGACCACGAAGATAAAATCGCATACGCAAATTCCTTTCAGGAAAATAAAAGTTTATCCGCTCAAGTAAACAGGGGCATTTAATGTGGTAATTAATTACATCTCTTATAAACATGATACTAGAATACTTGCGTTTTTTTCAAAAGTGAGTATATTAAAAAGAAGGCATCTAGTTAAGCAGGGTGGAGTTTGTATATTCCACCTAAGCTTTTAAAAAACAAACCTAATAAAACATTTTTGTACCCGTTCTATCCTAATGCCGATCTGACTAATGCGAAGTATAGAGCATTCAGTGCATAAGGATCCAAGAATTCTTTCGTATTACGTCTTATAACACCAAGCATTCTAAATGCATTACACTCACAATGTATGTTAGATGTACTATTTCTAGCTCCACATTATTAATTTCGTAATTAAAAGATATTGGTACGTTTAAGTCTAGAAGTTTATTTTGACACCAACTAGCTAGACTGTTAAGATCATCTTGAAGAACAAGCAATCTTCAACAGTTCGAATACAGTGAAAGATTTTTAGGTCAGCAAATAAATGACAGGTGAAATTACGAATATAAGACGGAATATCATTATCAAAAGGGCAAAAAGGAATAGTCCGATGTGACTTCCTTGCGGAACACCTGATGTTGCAAAGATGGGCTCCAAAAACAGGCTCCGAAAGACAATCGCTTATCTTAACGTGTTGAATTCGGTCTCGTAGGTATGACGATATCCAATCTAACAGAGGGGAGTCGACCCCAATACATTTCAATTTTTGGATCAGCACTCCGTGATTAATTCTGTCGAAAGCCTTAGCAAAATCGGTAAAAATTATGTCAGTCTGAAAGCCACTTTCAAAATTTGTTACAATTTGTTCACATAGAATTGCTAGGTTAGTGGCTGTGGATCTGCCCTGAGCAAAGCCGTTTTGAGAATCGGATATGATTTCTTTGACAAAGAAATTTAGTTTATCACACACAATCTTTTCCAAAATCTTGGGGATGGCTGATAGCTTACATATAGGCCTATAGTTAGTAACTTCTTACGTAGATCCGGCCTTAAAAATAGGTGTTATGTAATACACTTTCCACTCGTTAAGAAAATAACCTGTCCTAAGCGATATATTAAAAATAATACAGTGATGCTGTACATCCTTTCAAAAATAAGGGAGAGATCCCATCTGGACCTACTCCCTCTTTTACATCTAAACATGTTAAAGCACAAAAAACATCCACTGGCCTTAACTGCAAATTTCCTACAGTGACCTGATATAGAAAACTAAAGCCTTGAAGACAAACTCGAGAGGATGAACAACAAACGGATTTGAAGTAATTCCCAAAGAATGTACAAATGGTGGCAGCATCGCTCGATTCCTCTTCAAGGATCTGCATACAGTTTGGGAGGCCAATGCATTTGCGTTTATTATTAATAAAGGTCCAAAAATGTTTGCTATTTTCTTTGACCTTAGCCTCAGTTGACAAAACGTAATTATTGTAAAGAAATTAAAATAAATAAATAAATCAATTTTGGAATTTATTGAATCTGTATCAAGCAAAGGTTGATTGCACTAAGTACATAGAGTAAGATCCATTTAGAATAATGAACTTTATAATAACGACTTAAAGTAATAGCAAATAAATAAATAAATAAATAAATATTTTGGCGTGACAGGTCTGTGGGACCCAAGGCCTAGCTTCTCACAACCATTCGTTTTGTGTGGGTTTTCAACTTCTGGGACGAATGGAAGGGATCTACAATTTTACGCCGAGTCCAAACTTCCAATTGAGAAGCTCATTCATGACAGTTTTACTCTCGGATGTTTGTCAGACGTTCGCGAGAGGTGGCGCAGTGGAAAAAAGATGTAATTAGGCCATTTCGGGATTCGAACCTGGAACCCCTCGCTTATTAGCCATTAAGCCACTGCGCCGACTATAGCAAATAAGCAAAATAGAAATAGAGAGCAAAACCAAAGCTTGCTAAGAAAGACTCTAATTGAGTCAAAGCATTTTTTTTTCTTCTTTCTCTTTGAATGCTAGGGGTGAGAACTGGCTGCAACAGAAAACATTCTGAACAAATATTCGACTTATAAACAGATAAATAGTTTGCAAAGCTGCGAATAATGACACTATATGGAGGGAAGAACGATGCGCCTGCTATCGCTAGCTCCATCTGCATTTATTTTAAAAACAATAAGGCGATTCTAAGCTTTGCAAGAACTCTAGAAAATCCCTAAGGCTAAGGCCATGCACTGAACATATGAAATTGTGTGGTTTTGCTTTGTGTCTTTGACATTTCCAAGCGGCAGAACGACCGGCGTCGCTCAGCTTTCAATTCTTTTCTGTTATTTAAGTGAGCGGCAAGTAGTCATCATGGCTAACAGTTTATGACTTTTTTTTGGTGTAAATGTTCGTTTCTGAACACCAGGGAAAACATGTAACCATACTTCCGTCATTTGGATCTGTTCGCAGAGTGTCTCTATTTACCTTACATACTAGGTTTGTTCTTTTACTTTTGTAGTAAGAAATGAAAAAGACTGTCAAAATTGCAGTGCTTGGGATGAATTCTCTCAGCGAGACAGACACTGACGATAAGTTATTATTTAGTAAGCCGACGCGACGTCGACACCTGAATAACACACCTTCGGTCCAACATAAAGAATTGTTATTTAGTTTATCTTACTTTTCGGTAACTTATGTGGCTGTGTCCGGACTCAACGACTGTTGAATTGAGTTTGATCGTATTTCGCCGTGGAATTGCAATTTGCCGCGGAAAACAAGTGACAGCAAATTTTCTCTAGAATTGACCATTTTTTAGTAAGTCTGACAGCTGACTGACTAGATGCGTGTTAAGTTTTTATTGGCCAAGATTGGTCACGTGATTAATTTTTGCAGTTGAAGTTAATGGAGGGGTAGCCGACAAACCTAGCCAAGAAAAATCCTGCCTGTATACCCAGTTGACATTTTAATGTGTCAAAATTCAAAAACAAACCACACAACAACAACTAAACTTACTTAGTTCACGCGTACGTTTACCTAGTCCAGACAAATCTAGTTAACGTTTTACACAACAAGGAACGTCCCCATTTTTATGATTTTATGTGTCAGATGTTAAGAAGCAAACAAAATGTCTGTTTTGCTTGATTGTCATAGGACAGGCTGCCAACATTTTAGCGATAACACCAGCTGTACACGGTGTACAGTAAGCTGCTGGGGATAGCTATATTGCACATATTCTTATTTTACTTCACTTTGCCGAGATAGAGATGGAGCTAAAATAACACTCCTAATGTTAAATGACTTTCTTGCAAAACACTGCGGCGAGCGGCACTCGAGACTCGACAATATTTTCACAAATAGTCCCTTAAGAATTACGTCTCAATAAATGGCCACTTGCCGCTTAAGCTTGCTGCTAGCTTTTAGTCACTCTGCCTATTGCCACTCAGTGCGTTGCTAAGCCCTAAGCCTACGTCCTCTGTCAAACAAAACACTCTGTCCGAAGAATTGCATGATGGTCTCAAAACATTTTAGAGCAGACTTATCGAAAGGACTGTCATTTCCAGCGTTAGTTATATGTCAGAGTGACATAAAACCGAACGGCGGGGGTGAGGTTTTGTAACGCACCCTAGAACTTATCACACCATTCAAATAATTTAAAAAATTTCCGATTTCATTGGAAACATATGGCAACCCTGTTTACGAAAAGCTTCACAGTACCTGTAAGCTTCAAGTGACTGCCACAGCCACTGCACATTGCACTTGAAGCTGTTGAATATGTGTAAACATCCAGTGACCAATGCACCGGAAGAAATTACGCTTTTAAATTAGCTTTATGTGGGTATGGTTGTTGGTTGTAGTTGTAGGTATGCCTACGCGCCTTCGGGCAGCTGCAGCAGTCATCGGCATCGTCACTTGACGCGTTGCCTAAACTGCCACCTTGAGTGCGACTACGAGGACGTGAGTTATTAGGGAATTAATGGTTTTGGGTTTCAATGGTGGTTTCTTGTCGTTTTTCTTTAGCGCGGGACAGAGGGCGTCTTATTTTGTATAGTTGTCTTCCCTCTGTGTTTCTTACTGTAATCTATCGATGGGAAGATCTTTTGGCGGTGATCCCAGCACGCTTGCGCCGGGGAAGATTGGCATTCGTGATGGGAATTCAAATTCTCTCATCTAGCTGAAGGGAATTTGAGCGCGCTGCCGCCCCAAAGAATATATATGGGAGTGCTAGTGCCGCTGTGTGGTGGATAAGCGCAGTTAGTGGTTAGAGGAGAGGAATTATTTTGGGAGCGTTGTACCTATTCTTAGGAAATGCATCAGCATTTTTGTGGCTTTGGGGATAGGTAAATTATTTATGAGGAATTGCGCAATATTGTTAGGTAACTCTAACTACAGCCCACAGGATATAGGTATATTTTTGAGCATCGCTGTGGCAGACAGACACTGTAATGCAGTTGAAAGTAGGTCATTGGACACATGACCAGCTTATACGCCTACAGTGAACTGTAAAAAACGATGAAAGGGACTCTTGTAATATTCTCATTGGTTTTCATTCACGGTCCTGTGAGATGAATGCGAACTGTTGATTTTAATGACGAAAGTCACTGTACAAACAATCGAGAAGTTATGCCCTTTTTTAGAATCTGCATCTGAATCGCAAGAGCGGTCGAAATTTGACTGCATTTCAGGGAAAGGCTTTTACAAAATAATTATCGTACAATTATCGCATACAGTTCGGGGTGGACCACGGCCTCAACTAACAAGCCCCTCCAGCCAGCTAGCTGCCTCCACCTAAGGTGGGTCTTCCTCTGCTGCGTAGTCCCTCGGGGGTGGATTCGAAAACTCATCGGGCTGGTGCGTTGTTGTCCATACGCTCCACGCGTCCCAGCCGTTGTATTTTTAGCTTTTTTACTGGGTCAGCGTCGCTGTATAGTCCGTATAGTTCGTCGTTGAATCTTCTTCTCCACAGTCCATCGTCACAAACTTTTCATCCGCTTTTGACAAGGTCCATGCTTCTGCACCATACAGTAGGACCGGGATGATTAAGGTCTTGTATAGTACCTCCTTGGTTCCATGAGAGAGGGCTTTACTTCGTAGATGCCTTCTTAGCCCGAAGAAACTGCGCGATTGGCAAGAGTGATCCTTCGCTTGATCTCTGCGCCGATGTCATTTTGCGAAGTGATAGTGGAGCCCAGGTATACAAAGTCTTTAACTACTTCGAAGTTGTATCTGTCCATCGTGACGTTTTGTCCGAGTCGCCGATGTTGAGAGTCCTTTCTCGTTGACAGTATATATCTCGTTTTGTCCTCATTAACAACCGGACCCATCCTCGCCGCCTCCGTTTCGATGTTTGCAAATGTGCCACTGACAGCTCGTCGCCGTCATCCTGCACAACACACGTGGGAATTCATCGTTGATTTATTTCATATTTTATTAAAATCGGTTTGGAAATACCGTCAAAATCGGTACAACAACAAAAGTCTGAAAATCGAAAATGGGTCTTGCATTAAGCGCTTCCTTTATTTAAATTTAAATAAAACAAAGTGTGTGTGGGATACTATCAATACCATTATGTATGGAATATAACATAGTTCAAATGTCCGCCGCTGATTCCCTGCATGGCGCGCATCCGAAATGTCCAATTTTCCATGACTCTGGCGCATAAATCAGGCTGAATTTGACCGATGGCATGGGATGTTGGCTTTGAGGGACACCGTGATTCGTGGCTTATTCGCATATAGATCTGCTGCTTTAGAAAATTCCACAAGAAAAAGTCACCACCTACATGTAAGATGACAATGCCCTTGAAATGTGGCGTGAGTTGTGTGCCACGTAGGTATGGACATCCAATTTAGGCCAAAAGAATTTGGTAATCATCGACCTATAGCGCTCGATGGTCTGACCACCGTCCTTATTAAAGAAATATGTATACCGATGACTCCGCCAGCCCAAAAACCTCACCAAAAAGTGACTTCTTCGGGATGCTTTGGACGTTCTTTAATCTCATATGGATTTTGTTTGTTGACGTCCCCATTCAACCAGAAATGCGCCTCATAGCTGAGGACGGTTTTTCAATAAAAATTAGGGTCAGTTTCCAACTTATTTTTATTGTGTTGTGGAACTCTATATCCATCCATAGTGATTAAGCAAAACAGACTAAATAAATGGCAGCCAATTTGACAGAACGTAGATTCAACAATATGGCCGCTATCAACGGTCAAAGTTCGAAAGTCCCTTTTGAAAGACCCTGTGTGCAACCAAATTCCAATCATTTTTATTCCATGACTAATGACGCCTCCAATCAACAAGGGAAAACACTATTAACCGCCATTAAGTGTGACGTAACAATCAACGTCATTTTCACGCAATCGATTCAAATTCCTTGTGCAGAGGCGGTATGGCCCAAATATGAACAAAAACAATCCATTCGATTGCCTATCAATATAGCAACAAAGAAACACATCCCCGCCAATCGACTAGCTATCCATCAGTTGGAGACCCCCTGAAGTGAAATATGATTGCAATCTTCCCTAATTGGCAAGTGCTTTCACATTTCCAACCGCGATCAGCTACCTAACTGAACTGCCCTCAGTTGGCAACGCACATTGTGTTGTTTGAGTTAGAAAACCACAGTATAGATACTGGACATCTAGATGGGGCATCCAGTGCTATCGTCCGAACCAGATCAGTGATGAATGGGGCAGGACAGCTGCCGCAGTCGAAGAGCAGTTGCATTTTCATGTGAATTCCATTTCAGTGTTGTTTTCGCTGAGCAAAATGTGCAGAATGTTGCATTTTCCTATTTTGTATAGTTGCGAGTTTAATAGCTGTAAACTTGTTTTTCATTTTTATTTATATATATTCTTTCGATTTATATATATAATGCTAGAAGAATGGTTTTCCTAACGCTGTATTGTTGCACGTATTAAATTGTGCGGAATTTAAATGCATCCCGATGGAACGTTGGATTGACGTGATGTTACTTACTTGTTGTGTGGATTGAGTGTATGGTTTTTATGCCATCGGCTGCGGTATGTCCTTAAGGACGCGCCAAGTGTCTTATGGGAAAATCAGAAGACGTCTGGTTGTCAATCTGGCGGGAGCGCAGTAACGACAGCATCTGAGGGAATTCGCAAAATTAATTAATTGTTGAGCAGAGATTGTCTGCCATTACGATTGAGGGACTTGTCGATCTCTGTCGAAAAGTTTGACATCTATACAGAGAAAAAAGCTGGTCCAGTTGGGTCAGAGGATGTGGTAGGAAAAAATATTCTCAAATTTGCAGTTGATGTTAAACATATTTATATTTTTTGCATTAACTATTCTTTGCGTGAATTAAATTCAACATTCCATAGGAGATGTTCACCCACTTTACCGGGCCTGAAGTTGACATTTTGATGGACTCCACGTTTAGTTTTGAAGTTTCCTCTAATTCTGCGTCTATTGCAGGTATGTATGCTGTCAAATTTGGATAACTTGCCTAAGCTGTACTGCTTTTAGAAGAAAGTACTTTTATCTGTGGTGTAAAAAAATGGTTTGAAGTCAAAAAAATTACGTTAAGTTTGATTTTTTAAGTGCAGAATGGAAAACTTCTTAAATTAATAATATATCCTATTAACCTATTACTTACTTTAGGTGGCGCTACATCCGGAGTGGACCTGGTCCATTTGACCTATTTGGACCTAAAACTCAACTGAAATTAAATCAGCTTTAGAGCTATTTATACGATAACAAACGAACAATTGTGAGCAAACGACTTTTGATCGATTTATTAACGCAAAATTGAACATTTTACTATGCCAAGAGTAAAAAATATATTAATCCATCAAAACGTATTAAAAAACGAGTTAAACAAAGCTAAAATAATAAAGATGATGAGTTCCAATCTTTTTGCTAAAAAATCCATAAACGCGTTCCATAAACCAGCGAATAAAATATGCGCTCGAGCTCAAGATGGAAATGGTATCTTTTGCGGTCTTTGATAACTCGGGTAAGTGCGACCAAATCAAACTTGGAATGGACCTTGAAAAATTCGCTGAAATATTTCAAACGAGAAGTGGAACTACTCGTTACTCGTTACTTTGGCAATTTTTCGTTTTTGTTTGTCATTTTTGATGATACGAATGAATTGATTTTGTGCGATGCATTTGTTTCAATTGATCTAAAACGCGTTCGAGTATAGACTCATTACCTGCAACACTGATTATCCTGATTATATTATTCTTATTTGTTTATTTTTATGACATGAGTCAACTTTTTCCACGATTATCGTAAACACTGCAATAAAACGTTCCCCTTTTGTCACAGAAAATATGACTTCTTGACTGTGCAAGTGTCATCTAACACAGTCAGTCACGCACGCGCATATTAGGCTCGAGTGAAATACAAGAATCAGTAGGTATAAAATATAAATAGGTACCAACCCAAGAACGCACCCATCAGCTGAAAGAAACTCACCTTATTTTATTTTCAAAAATTGCAGGGGAAATCGGATAGGGGCGCATTGATCTGAACGTCTATTTAATACTTATTGGTTTGTTCGCTAATAGAAGTCACACTCGCTTTCAGTTGTTTGATTACTCCCTCGAAGAAGCGAAAAGATTTTGGAGACAGCCAGATCATGCCGGGCTTATTGGTTGAGGCCCAGGTCCACCCCGGACTGCAGCGCCCCCTTAAGTATAAGTACCTAAGTTAGAAAAAACTTTATCCTTGGCTCTAGAATTATCGCTCAAAATGAAATCTTCTAATTAAGCGAAGTGAAAAAGTGTTCCATCTTTTCTATGTCTGTTTCTTAGGGTAAGAACTAAAGTCCCTCTCGTAGAACCACAGAGATATTTTGCAAGTTAATCATTCCGGTCCTTTGCCTCATCTATCAGTAGCAGAGAATAGATGGACCCTATCAAAAACAAATGAACACCTCTTGTGCCGCTTTGAGAAAAGATTCTTTGACTGTTATTTGGTCCAGTTTGTATCGGAGTATAGATGGGCTTGATTCTACCAATGAGAAAAACCGCGTTTTAAGCGGGGCGCACAATTAGAGAGCGACCTCTACCTGAACTTGGTATGCGTAACTAGAGCTATCTATCAGCTATCTAGAGACCGACTTGACTGCAGAGCGGGCTATTGATTGACGCCGTGGTCTATCCCGGACTGTAAGCGCCATCTAAAGTAACCATTCTATTGGGGAATTAGCTTTAAATCGGACTAGACATTATCGAGTTGTCTAAGCTAGAAGTATTAGCAATTTGCCGCTTTGTGTCATACCATGCATGTGACCCAGGACCGTCGTTCTTCCCTCGATCGGATCGGATTCATACCTGGAATTTCCTCCCAGATCTAGACCACGCTCTGCCGTCGGCCTCAATCAGAACCACGCTTGTCGTAGGTCTACTCAGCTTTGGAACTCAATGAAAATGAATATCTAAGGTTTGGACACTCAAAGTGAGTATACGTCTTCTCATATTTCAAAGCTTAGTTTATCGTCTTGAAAAGTACCTAAAATTCAAGCGAAACACGGAGCATTTAGGTGACTTATTCTAACCATTGCAACCCCCTTGCTTCAACAGAGCTACCCAATGACCTTGTTCCCAACAGTCCCCCACAAAACAACTGTCACAAGACCCCGCTGTCTCTTAAATGCATTTTCGTCGACTGCCCATTCGTTGAATGAATTCAAACTGACAATCATTTAATTGAATCCGCGTGCAGCATCATCATCACCAGTTCTAATCGCGTACAAACACTTAACCGTCTTTTTGCCAGTCCATCTCCGAAATCAACATAAAAACACTCAATTTATTTAATTGCTCAATTGGCCTAACTGAATATGTGTGTCTCCAACTCAACTGTGCTTCAATCGTCACCCAAGCATAAACAGGTAATCCAGAATCTCATAAAACCCGCCACAATGCTCACCTTATACCTACCTCACTCTCTAAGCAAAATTCACAATTTTACGATCAAAATGATAGAAAAAAAAAAAAAAACATTGCAATCCATGTTAGACACGGTACTTCAAAATGAAATCCTGCCATCCATGGTGGCATGCTATCTAAACAACAACCAGTCCTGAACACAACATACACCAAGTGCAGTGCACTTTGCAGCAGTCCAGAAATAACAGAAAAAAGTGTCCATCCACCAGCGGTAACTATACAGTACAATCTCGTTCCGACGTTCTTCCTGCTGGATCATCAGGTTTTTCGCAATTTTCTTGGTATTTGTTTATAAGCAATTTTTTTTCGATATTTTTTTTTTTTTCGTTTACTATGCAGTACCCCGTTGGGTTAGCTGTTTTTTTTTGTCCATGGCTGCAGACCTGAATCTCATTTTGTGCAGAGTTTCCCTGCATCTCTTGTCTATTGTTTTTAGCTGTCAATTAGAAACAATTCTTTTTTTGGGTCAACTGATTGACACAGATTTAGATACTTTTAGCAATCGGTTTTTAAGGGAATTGGTGCAATATCCGAAGCAAACTCGTACGAGTTACAAAAGGCACCCTCAAGTTATGAGTCCACCGGTGATTGAGTGCTTTGTCTTCAGACCAGAGATGCCATGTGGCAAGCGACACTCATGATGACAGCGCAGATCGATCAGTTGACAATAAGTTGTAAATTTAGGCTTGCGCAGAAAAAAACGAAAAACCGGCAGAAAAACAATTTATTTTTACCGCAAAAACGGAATAAGTTACGGCCCGGCACATATCTACGCTCTTGCGGATAATCATGATTAATTAAAGCCTGTTTGTGGATATGTCCGACTCCGTTTGGACATGTCTGCGGCGAATAAATTACATTTGAAGTGCGTTAGTGCGCCCATAGATACGGACGGCATGTTCTGGTTGCATGATGCGTGCATTTGATTTCCTAGCAGCAGTCAACTCATCCCTATGGTTGGTATTGCAATAAACGCTTTACGATTGACAGCAACGCATTTAAAAAAGGAGAGGCACGTTTTGCCATGCTTAAACGGGAACAATGAAGAACTTGCTCAGTGACTTCCTGTGCGTTTGTAAGAAATTATCAGGCGAGCATTCAAATTCAAAGTCTGCAAAGCTTGCTTCAGTTGTTCCCACACATTGATTGCAATCACTTCCACCCCAAAAGTGGTCTGGTCCATAATATCTGTAAATCTGAAAGCAAATTTGCGTGAAAAAAACGAATAACTGGAAAGACACATTTAGTGCGATTGACGGACAAACTTCCATCGTGAAAATCAAAAATAATTCTCTGTAGGTCGGAATGCCTACTTACCACCAATCCAATCCTACACAAACTCATGATGATCTTTATCGCTTCAACGAAAAATCATATAAGACCGATCGGATTTGCATAAAATTTCCCGATCAGTTTAATATAAGCTCGCATTTTATGTGAAACCGCATAATCAAAAGTGAATGTTTCACGGTACAGTTCCAGATACCCGAGGCCAGTTAATTAGGCCAACATTTCGGGTGATTGTTGTGCTTCAGTTTTGTCAACAGTTGCCGGTTTTTTAGTGACTGGATTACGTACATGAAATACAAATCGATTTATATGTAAATTTATGCAACACAACGTGCATCTTCATTGGACAGATGACAGATCAATCTTCGGTAAAAGAAATTGTCTTCACCTTTCTAAGCGCGGACGATGAGTTTATATGAAATTCGTGTTTTTTAATCGAGAACATCGCGCGCACCTGTTTGTGGATTAGACTTGTCTGAGGCGGGGACGGTGATAAATCATCCAATTAAGTAGTCACAACAGTATTCCAGTTCTATAGCCACTGTTGGGCGGTGTGTGCCGATAAAACATGATGTACGTACACCAACGGCGACGGCGAGTATTATAATCAATTTATGTCAGTCAACGTCGCGTGCCACTATATTATATGATCGGGTTATTATCGCTGACATTAATTCAATCCGATGACAGTTGAGAGTGTGCCAAGGAGATTAGAAACCCTCCTGTGAGCTACCCGGATGGTGGTCCTTTCAGTATAGAGATTATATACTAAAGCAATGCGGCCAATTACTTTGGATGACCAAAGTCCTGTCATGTTCAGTCTGTATTTATGTCAAGTTTGTTTCCAATTTTGCTACAAATAATTGTGCGTAAAGATCAACTCATTTACAAATCAGACAAACGAAGAAAATATGAAAGTGAACGACTGTGTCGCTCAAAACTTTCTTAATAACTACGAATCTGATTTATCACAAATTACATCTTAAGGGTTTTTCCACTGCGCCTACTCCCGCGAAGGTCTGACAAACATCCGAGAGTATAACTGTCATAAAAGCACCATCCGCCATCTTGTGGCGGCGGCCATTTAGCTTCTCAATTAGCCGGTTTGACTCGGCATTAAAATGTAGATCCCTTTCATTCGTCCCAAGAATTAAAAACTCACACAAAACGAATGGTTGAATTGGACCTGTTGCGCCAACAATTAATTTTTCATTTATACTGTTAATTAATATTACTTGTTAAAAAATAATAATAATAAAAATGATTGAAATTGAAAAGTAACTTTCAAAAATGCGTTTACATTTGAAGATAGAGCTAAATAGTCGTTACATAAGTTTATGTTAGAAAATGTTAAAAGACTGTAATTGAATATACTGTCAAAAATAACCCTGTGGGAGAAAATTATTACTGTTCTAAATGTTCCGACTATCGTACTTAGCAAAAAACAACCGATCTTTTCGGGTCTAAAGACTCGTGACAACTGAACTTTATTAAACTGAATAAGTGAAAGAGAGGTAATAAAAGATGTACTTAACAAAGTATATAAGAATTATGTATTAACAAAAGGAACTGATAAATTAGCTGTAATTCAAGAATAGGGTAAATCATATTATGTTGTTTAATTTTCAACATCCTCCGGGCGGGGCAGCCGGCGGATCTCCAGTGGATATAAAAGTTGAATAGCACGTCTGAGTCTCTTACCATCCGCAAAACGAACTTCACATGCTCTGATTTTGTCGTCCCTTCCAGGGTAACAGGTCTCGACCACAGCCAGTCTCCAGTGAATACGGGGGGTAGCGGCATCATATACCAATACAACGTCACCAAGTCGGATTTCCTTTGAAAAAGTATTCTTTGAGAGATGTGCTGAACGCAGGAGCTTGAGATATTCAGCCTTGCATCTCTTCCACATATGCGACGTGTACCGCAATCTTGACTTCCACTTACTTCGCAGATCTGAAGCATTTACTTGGCCATCGCTTTCGTTTTCAGTTACCTTGGAGCAATTGATAAGAAAGCTTTCCGGTGTCAAAGGGGCCAAATCCATAGGATCATCACTGATGTACGTAAGGGGTCTCTTATTTATTATGCATTCGGCTTCCGACAGGAGAGTATTAAGTTCTTCATTAGTGATCTGCGCCTTCCAAATTGTGACCTTAAGAACATCCTTCACGCTCTTGACTAATCGTTCCCAGAATCCGCCCCACCAAGGTGCCCTTTCCACGCTAAATCTCCAAATTATCCCACGGTTACTGAGAAAATCATTGAAGATCTCACTGTTGATAATGTCTCCAAAGAATTTTAAGTCTGTTGCTGCCTTCTTAAATGTTTTCGCATTATCGGAGTAAATTGTTGTTGGTGAACCCCGCCTTGCTATAAAACGCCTTATAGCTAAGAGGCAGCATTCGGTTGTCAAGTTGAGGACCAGCTCCAAGTGTACCGCACGGACAACTGCACACGTGAATATCATTATGTAGACCTTGCCTTTGCTGTCATCGGCACGAGTATAAAGGGGCCCAGCAAAGTCCACACCAACGGTCTCAAAGGGCCTGGACGCCTGAAGTCGCTCCCTAGGTAAGGGAGCAAGGGGTTGAGATGCAGCCTTTCCTCTGAGCCTCTTGCAAAATATGCAAGCCGCGATGACCCTTTTGATAAGCTGACGGCCGCCTGGCAACCAAAATTGTTCGCGTAGCCGAGTCAGTACAATGTTCACTCCCCCGTGGAATGATATTTCGTGGAAATAAACGACTATCAATTTGCTCAAATAACTGGCCCTGGGTAGAATAACTGGACTAATAACATCCAGCGGCTCGTCTAGCTGTGTTAGTCTGCTTCCCACACGAAGCAAACCTTTATCATCAACAAAGGGATTGAGAGTCAGGAGGGTCGATGAGCGAGAAATAGTTTTCCCCTCCTGCAAAGATAAAATTTCGTTAGGAAAATAAATATGTTGAAAGTAACTTAGCCAATAAGTTTCAGCCTCCTTCATTTCAGACGCTTGTAGAAACCTCGAGGTATGAGTTTTCTTGCCCTTGCATACGTTAACGCCTCGAATAACATACGCCGTGATTCTCAACATCCTTTTCCAGGTACTTATCGTTTCATACTGCAACAACGGCTCTCTAAATCTTGTGGAAGATGCAGCTTCGTTCTTTTCAAATACGGCCAGCATCGTTACGTAATTTACATCATCATTCAACACATTTTCCATGGGCCAATCACCTTTATTTTTCTTCAACCAAGAGGGACCTTCTTTCCATAGCGACGACGAAGAAAATTTGTCTGCTGAAATCCCTCTCGTAAGCAAGTCTGCCGGATTCTCTTTCCCGGAACAATGACGCCAGTCTGTTAACTCCGTGAGCTCCTGTATCTCCTTAACTCGGCTAAACACGTACGGCTTCCATTTTCTAGCATCCCCTTGTATCCAGTGTAGCGCGATCTGCGAGTCTGTCCACAAAAACAACCTACCAATCGGCATATTTGACTTCTTGAAATATGAGAATAATCTGGCCGCAACTAACGCAGCAGTCAATTCCAGCTTCGGCAAACTAAGGTCATCTATTTTCTTTTCCTTAAGCGGCGCTACACGGGCCTTGGCACACAAAAACTTCACCTGAGCTGCACAATTTGACTCCTGGAGTCGTAAAAAGGCGACAGCCCCAAAGGCTTTCTGGCTGGCGTCGGCGAATATGTGGGTTTCAACAGATATCAACCCAGAACCTGTTCCGAGCCACCTGGGTAGTGAACATTCCCGAATCCGCTCGATGTCCTTGAAACATGCTCTGCAATCCTGTTTAAATTCAGCATCTAAAGGCTCATCCCAGTTAAGTTTATTTCTCCATAGAGACTGAAATAAAATGTTAAGTCTTATCATGATTGGGCTTAAAAATCCAAAGGGATCGTATACACGCGCTATAACTTTCAAAACGTTACGCTTTGTAGGGAATACCATCTTTTTTAATTCCTCCAAATTAAGGTTTACCATCAATTCGTCGGTGTAAACATTCCATAGGACACCCAAAACTGATTGTTCGCCACCCTCAATTGTCTCGAGGGAACTTTGAATATCTGCATCATTACTACGCCATTTTCTTAACTTCATAAAGGCGCGCCTGAATACTTCTGTTGACTCTCGATAAAATTTCTTCGCCTCGTTCTTGCTATCAACACTTGAAACAAGGTCATCCATATAAAAGGACTTACTCAGTATATTACACGTTTCTGGAAACTCATTTGCTTGTGCCTCGACGTGCAAAGCCATTGTAGCGGACAGCAAAAATGGACTTGAAGAGACCCCAAAGGTGACACGGGTCATGCGGTACTCTGCCTCGGATGAAAAATCGGTCGTTGAGTCTTCCTTTTGAGAATACCAGAAAAAGCGGTGACTGTCTCTTTCTTCCTCCGCCAAAACAATTTGCAGGAACGCTTTCTCGATATCCGCTACTAGGCCAATTTTTCCAATCCGAAAGTTCAATAGAATTTGTAGGATATCTGGAAGCAAATTCGAGCCTGTCCATAAACATTCATTTAAAGATAATTTACCTGGTAAATGAGACGAGGCATCGAATACAATTCGGATCTTTGTAGTTGTCTTTTCCGGGCGATATACTGCGCAGTGTGGCATATAGTACATAATTTTAGCGTTACCGTTGCCTGGAACTACTTGCTCAGCGTAGCCCGATGCGATAAATTCACGCATTGCTGTATCGTACTCTTGAAGTTTCATCGGGTCTCTCTGCAGTCTCCTGAGAAGTGAGTGTAATCTCGATAAAGCAATTTCTTTATTGTTTCCCAGCTGTCCGTTAGAGATTTTCCATGGTAAAATAGCCTCGTATCTTGTCTCGGTCTTTCGGATGCACTTTGTTTGAAGTTCCTTGGTGAATTCCTTCATCTCCGTCTCATCGCTTCGTATACCCAAACTCTCCAGGCTCCACAAATTTTCAAGGGAGGTTGAGCTAAAAAGAGTAGAAACACTTTCGTTACAGATTAAGTTTTCACCTGCGTCGCAAGGGCCTTGAAGCGTCCATCCAAAAATGGTATCCACTGCAGTCAAAGCATTTGTTATTCTGCTATATTTCCCGGTGACGACCTGCCAGTAATAGTCTGCTCCAATGAGAACGCTTAGCCCTTCTTCTTGATCGCGTCCGCAAACATTCGAATCAGCCAAACAAAACCCACCTAACTGAGGGCTATCACTTCCAGGCGCAATCAAGACATCCAGACAAATTTCGGGAACCACAACAGCAGTAACTTCCACATTCCTGTCGCTAAACTGACTTCGTAAAACCATTTTTACTGTTTTCATTTCTTTACAGCTAGAAATCTTTTGTTGACCGAAAGGAATGATGGATAAATTTACTAGTCCGTTTACGGGTAATTCAAGCTTGTTGGCAACCGCTTCTTTCACATACGTTCGCTGGCTCCCACCATCAATAATAAGTCGCACGAATAATTGGTTTGTTGCGGAGGTTGAGTTAGTCGCTGATAGCAGAGCACGGGCTGTTTGCAAAAACACATGTGATCTGTTATTACGCCCTGAAATATTTGGCACAGACAAATTTAAAGTTGGATTAAGCATTGCCGTACTACTTGAAATTTCTGTGGCTTTTGATTGCACTTCACTGCCAGTTGATGTTTTGTGTGCGTTGCATAAAGAAGTAGCATGTTTTCGTTTGCATTTTTTGCAATACAGTCCTCTCGCTTTACAAAACCTTGCCGTATGTCCACTAACAGTGCAGCGAAAGCACCTGCCGTCTTCTTTCAGCATTTCCTTCTTTTCCGCGATCGTTCGCGAACTGTTACACTCATTTGTCGAATGCTCGGTAGATTTGCAAAAGAAGCATGGCACATTATGGTGCGTAGGAGTAAATAAGCCAGCAGCAGTCGATGGTTGTGTGTATTTTGCGTTAGCTCGTGTTACAGCTTTATTGACACCTGCTCTCTCTATCGACTCTACTTCTTGTTTTAAAAATCGCAGAATATTCTTCACTTGCTTATCTCCGTCGAAGGAAAGAGTAGAGCCACTATCCGACGCCGAGTCATTGATATCTTCCTTTGTAATCATTGACTCTTTCTGTATGCGATGATAGTCTATTCGCAGCTCATTCGGCATACATTTCAAGAGTATGGTCTTGAGCATTATGTAATAATGAGACGATGGTACTCCTAGCGCGGTCAGCGAGCGGCTGCAAGCTATTACTGTGTTATATAGATTTCTTAATCCCGTTGCGTCCGTTTTGCCGTAAACTGCTGGGAGTGCCATGAGTTGTTGCATTAACTTGTCTATTAATTTTTCGGTATCTCCATACTCCTCCTGCAGAAGGGAGATAGCTCCATCGTAGCAAGTGTCAGTGGGAGTAAAGCCTGATATCGTTTTTGCTGCATTGCCCGTTAGCACCGACTGTAAATAGTTAAACTTTTCAGCACCACTCAATGACTCATTCTCGTGTACAGTCGTGCGAAAGTTTTCCCAGAAACGAATCCATTCTTGATGGTCACCTGAAAACTTTTTCAGCTCCAATTTAGGGAGCTTTGTACAATGCGATTTCGATGATGAGGGTTGTCGCTGCACATTGCAATAATCTTGATGGGGGTTAATACGTGACTGTACCTTTGTTAAACGCACTTGCAACCTCGCTATCATTCCTACAGCAGTGTCCTCATATTCCGCAATCTTCTCCGGTTTGGGTTCATCTATGTTTTTTACCTGAAAGTCTTTATTAATTGCGCGAAGGTTCTCATTAGCCGTGGTTAAGCGTTGCAAAAGGGATGCAAGATCCTCCTCGATGGTGTCTAATTTCGACAAGTCTTCAGTGTCTTTTATGTCTTTTATATTCGATGTTTTAAGATATTCCGTCGCCTCGTTAACGATCTTCGTTATTTGGCTGCGGTAACCGGCGCGCGCCTGCAGCTCCATTCTATACTAGCGACGAGAGAAAAAAAACAATAATACCGAGCTATCACGTCAATTTAAAATTTTAACTAAGTAATCTACAGTTCCGTCCCGGGTTTCGGCACCATGTCAAAAATAACCCTGTGGGAGAAAATTATTACTGTTCTAAATGTTCCGACTATCGTACTTAGCAAAAAACAACCGATCTTTTCGGGTCTAAAGACTCGTGACAACTGAACTTTATTAAACTGAATAAGTGAAAGAGAGGTAATAAAAGATGTACTTAACAAAGTATATAAGAATTATGTATTAACAAAAGGAACTGATAAATTAGCTGTAATTCAAGAATAGGGTAAATCATATTATGTTGTTTAATTTTCAACATATACGACATATCGGTATTTCTCAAAAGTCATATTTTTCATCATAAATCCTCGAGAGTGATTGACTAATCATGGAAATATTGGACAGATTTTCGGTGCTCTTCTAAAACGATTCATTCGAAATTGACAAAGCTGACAAGTTGATAAGTTCATTAAAACTGTTGATTTTATCAAAAATTTTTTGCTTCCGGAGTAAAAGAGACAGTGGAGAGCAATCCTAGGAATTCACTGGAAGCACTGAATGATTGTCCAGCAGAACATTTCTCGAATATCAATAAATTGCTTACACTACCGGTATCAGTGTCTACCTACTCTCGAACGAAACAGTCTTTAGTTTTAAAACAAATAAAAACTGTTTAAAGAATCATAACGAAAGAACTGAGCCTGCCCTTCTGTATATTAGACTTTTAGTGCAGAATTCAGATGTCAAGTTTGTCCAATTTGTTTGTTATTGTAGGTCCGTTCTTGCATGAGTCGCCGGAGCAGATATGCTTGCAGAATTCAACGAAAGGAAAAAAAAGAAACATTAAAATTTCAATCACATTCAAATCTTCTTTTTTGTGTTGTAAAATCTGCCATTTTTAGCCGTGATTGAATAAAATATCTTTAATTTGTATATATTGATAAGTAACATATTTTTATGTAGCACTATGTTAAATGTGTCAATATTGAGTAAAAGTAGGAACAATCTTTTGTTACGAATGTTAACAGCAAAAAAAATAATTATAAATATCCTACCTTCCCACCTTACCCACCAAGACTAGTTCTATGTTTTGAGCACGCTGTATTATCCTGTACTAAATGCTCACGCATTAGACGAACATTTTGTGCTAAACTTTAAGCTGAAACGAAAAAAAGGCTAGAAAGAGTAGGTAGCTAGCTAAAAAGTTCGCTCGATATTTATTTTTCATTGTGACGATCACCGAGACCAGTTGCTGGCAGTGCAAACAAAATTGTTATACTGAAGATCCCAAGCAAATTAATTTTTCTTTGGTTTTACCTATACCTCTATATAAAAAAAAATAATAATAATAAGGTCAAGTGATTTTAGTTTTAAATTAAAATAATAAAATATACCAAGACTAAGAAGTTAATCATATTGCTAGGTAAGTCAATATTAATAAATAATTCCCTTTCACGTGACATTATAGATAAGTAAATTTCTTTAGCCGGCTGTAGCCGTGTATTTCGCAGATTTTGGATAAACAGAAATATTCTGCTCATCGCCTCTTCCCCCCCCCAGACTGCTCCACTGTATAAAAGCACTGAATTTTATTGATCAGTGCCACTTAAGACACTAAACTCGCCCAAACCCTCAAGGCCAGCATCATCAACCAGCTCTCTATCAGAACAGATCAATCAACACCTTCAGTGGAACACATCTATACATAATCGAGCACACAATCAAAAACAGACCAACATAAGAGAAAACGGAAAAAAAATAGCTCTTCACTGCAGCGGCGAAGTCATTTTTTTTCGACGTCGATAGCCACGGCACCGCACCTCACACAGCCTATGCAGTTGGCAAGGCAATAGTGAAAACCGAAGACGGTGGATAGCACTTAGGGCGAGTTACCCGCGCTCGATCGTTCGGTATGGTAAAATTTGCATGAATTCTATGTTTTGATTTGTTAACGTTTTTGTGACTTGTCATTGTAAGTAATATAAAAAAAATAATGTACATACTTTCTATTGAATTTCCATTGTACTTAGAGATTTTCACTTATAAGTATAAGTAGCTACATCTATTAAAAATTAAGTAATCGAAGATTTACTAAATACATATACACTAAACTATTTCTTTACATTTAAACAACGAAGGAGTGTGCGCACAACACTTCAACAAAAGAAAACATATATTGGAATACAATTTAACATTTAATTAAAAAGGCAATCTCTAAATACAAAAAAAAAATTATTTATATCATAAAAGTAAATATTGGCTAAAATTTAAAATATCTTTTCATTCTTACATCTACTTTTGTAATTTATATCTACTTAATCAATATATCTTAGATTGAGAACTGATACTTAGTTACGTACCTATTTATAATATTGTACATGGAATCTATCCTAGCGTTACTATTTACCCATTCATGAATTTTGATATCCATTATTAGTTTTTCTTTTAAATGAAAACTTTTAGATTAAGAACAGACATGAATAAATTTGTTATGTTAGATTGAACTAATATGATGGTCTAATTTTTAATTTACTTGGGGCTGGAAACATGCTGACTTTGCTGACAATTGGTTAGGTTCTATTCGTTTTACATTAGGGGCAGCTAAGTCAAATTGCGGGTATTTTAGTTGCCAACGGTGAGTCACATTGTGTGATTTGGGAGGGTAAAAGTATCCTCAATGCGGCATATCATCCGCCGAGCATAAACAGTATAATTATGATTGAATGATTCTTTTCTGTACAGTTTAGTTTGTACCTCATAGGTACTGTATGATATGAATCTTGGCATGAGAATTATGTTCTTCGAGTTGCTTTTGGTATTAACAGCATTAAGAATCCCCCCACATCCGGCGAGTTAGACCGAGCCTTGCCGCAAGTATGCCAAGTATTTACAATGCTTTGTTAATACGGTAGATAATTTGATCTGATATCCTTATCATCCTTCAGATTAGCAACACTTTTCAATTAAAAGGAGTTAGTAACTCGAATTTCGCGTCAATTTTTCTGTTAGCAAAAATGTTTATAGAGACCACTAGTTAAAATTCTAAAAAAAACAAGCAGAAAAAGCTGTTAAACAATCCAATGCATAAATATGAATTCGTATTGGCATTCTTTTGATGTTACCATAAACATTTAATTGCAATTTATGAGGATTATAAATTTCAAAAAATATTTGAAAATATTTGAATTAGAACAAAAACTATTTTAATATATATATTTTTTTTAATTTCGACATTTCAAAACGTTTTTATTTTACAAATAGTGAAACATTACTTAGGGCTGTATTACATTAACTCCATTAACTGTTTTTTTTTAATATTTTAAGTTAATTCACGTTTACTCAAAAAATGGTCAGTGGTCATAGAAAATTTAAATGTAACTAAAATGTAAAACTTGAAGGGTAAAAGTTATTGAAAAATGTAACAAACACTATATTGCTAATTGTTGTCTATAACTGTTTTCCTATTCTTATTCAGTTTTTAAAAATGTGTGTGGGACATATTTTTTTTTATTAATTTCACAATTAAAAATAACGTTTTGGCCAACGCAAATAGAAATACTAACGACAATGTAGCCATTTACTTAAAATAAACAGCAAAATGTATTCTTAGTTTTTGTGTTCTGTTTCAATTGAGTAGATATAACAAATTTACATTTCATAATTTATATATATGAGATTATTTCTTTTATTAAACAAATGAGCTAATTAATATCAACAAATAAAAAAATAAAAAATAAATGCTAATGAAGTCAATCAATCATTTTTATTTTTGTTTAAAATATAGAATGTGATATACAATTTACATAATTTGGTACAGAGATATGACAAATGCTTGTCTTTCTACTGAGAAACATTAACAAGCAATTTAAATAGAAAAATACAATCAAGTTTTGAGGAAAACAACAACCAAAAACCCCAAATTTAAATAAAATTAAATATCAAGCTACAAACTTTTGTCATTATGTACAGTATGTTTGTAAGCGATCGCAATTTTAAATTCGTAATATTTTCCTGTCACACTAAAGGGCTCCAATTTCGCTAATATTTTCCTTAAGTTCTACATCTTTATATGCAAAAAAAAAATCGTTGCTTTACTAAAAAATAGAATAACATTTTGCCTGGCATTTCTCACAACATGTAACAATTTTGCAGGCCGACCAGTCTTTTTCAATGGGCAAATGTGAGACATATACCTACTTACTAGATTTGTTGGCTTTTTGAAAGATTCGCTTGAATAGTGGAACAGGCATCGTGCACGAGAAAGTTTAGAATGCTACAATAAGATTTCTATCAGTTGACATACACTACTATAACTAAAGCTACCATCTTAAGTAAACATTTATCATTAACAAAGTCGGCCCCATTTATAAAATACGATCGATTCTGGCAGCGGTTGCACTCAATAAATCATTACCAGTTATTATAACAAATGAAAATAAAAGACGTGTTTGTTTACACAGCAGCCATCATTAGTCGTGTTGTGTCAAAAAATGAATTCCAACTAATGATTTGCATACCGATGCGATGCCCAGAAATATTTCAAAATTGCTTTCACCTTCCTTTTGAATCTAGGCCTATGCGCGGGCTTATTTACAACTTACTGCCCTAATGAACAGACAGTATTGACACTTGCTAAGAAATAGTGCTATAAAATGCGTCACATAAATCAATATAACCAAAAGAAGTTCCACTTTCAATGTAAAAGCGATACGCCTCAGTAACCGATATATTTTATTTTTGTTGCGGTGTTTCCCATTATCGTAACCGGCAACGGTTAGGTAAACATGAGATATAGTTTCATCTGGGGTCTTTTATTCGGTGTGAGATACAATTATTTCGTCTAGCTCTGGATTTCTAATTTCACTTTCTTACACATTACTCTGTCTACTGTCTACTGTCATCTGGCTGACACGTTGCCGCAGCAAACAGCCAAAAAAATGAAAGTACTCGAGGTCAATATTATTGGAGTAGCAGGCAAGACAAACTTTGTTGCCTGTTCCGCTCTTGGGTGAGATGCTGGCCTTTGTTTTCGGCGGGCTGTTGTTTGTCTTATATCATAATGCATTACTAATTGGCGGAGATGCGCATAGTTTGTTTCCGTGTTGTTTTTGGGTTGACTTGTAGCGCAAAAAGTTACGTATCTAGTATCTACTCGTATAACTTTTATTTTTGTGAACCAGTCCAAAGTGTTTATTTTGCTTGAAATGTTTATTTGGTTATAGGACGTCGAATGTTAAATGGATCCAGTTGGAATCTAGCGTTTAAGATATGAAAGAGAGGAAGAGACAGAGAGTTGTGTTTTGTGTACAAAAATCGGTGCACACAGCGATGGAAAATTCCAAATTCCCTGTAAGTGTGTGTCAAAGTCAATCACCTGCTCATTCTCAGTGCAATTCCACACCGCCCGCCACGAAAGTGTTGATGACATTTAAATAGCGACACACTCGCATGTTCCTCTGTGACACTTCTGCCAGATGAGAATTGCATTTTACACTCTGGCACGGATCGCTGCGTCACTAAATGGTTACAAAGTTAAACATTGCCAAAAGGTCATTGATCATCGAAGGTAAAGACCGCATTGACCATCGCCCCATCTGTCCGTCCAAGTCCAACTATGTATCATGCGAGTGAATTCAAAGAGGCACGCGATTTTCACCCCAATGAGTGCCCCTCCCTTCGGTGTGGCGGACGACACTATGATTCGTGCAAATGACCGTGAAGCGTGTAGATTTTTTCGGCAATCGCCATGGAAAGATCGGTTCACTGCTATATGTGACATTATGTTCGCAAATAATTACTGTGTAATTAATATCTGCACGGGTGTGAATCAAGCGACCACACACAATGTTAGTGATAACATACACCTAGGATTTTGGGTCGTTGATCTGGCAATTGTCATCGAAATAGTGTCTGACATCATGGCTATTCTGGGAATGCTTACTGGTGGAAGTAGATCGGAGGAAATATACGAATAAAGCTGTAGGTTTTTAACCCTGCCATCGAACAATTGGACGTTTGACAAAGAACGAGCAACTAGTACCTTGACCGGAGATTGGGTAACAAACCCCTTCGGAAAGTCGTTGATGGCAGCGGACGAGAGAGAGGGGGAAGAGGTTTTTTCTCCTGTTGCTTTAGGCGGCATCGGACGAATTTCCTAGATGAAATCAACGGTGACGTCTACCACATTTTTGAATCCAACAGGTCTATAGGAATCTGTAGCACTAAGACAGGATGTTTGAAAGGAGTAAGTGGCGAATGAACCCTTAATGGGCCAACGGCTAACTCAGGAAAATCCGGCATCTCTTCCTAGGGGTGACAAAATGGAATGGGGCTTGTTTAATGTTCTTAGGGGTGACTTCCCGGTGGATGTGGATTTGTCGTACGCGGCAGACTTGAGAAGGAAGACTTAAGATATCGACACGTGAGTGAGCGTCTTTTGACACTCCGCATCAGCTTAATACGCGATAGTGCCCCAACAGAGCTCCACACTGAAAATAAAACCTTGGTATATTTGATTAAAATGAGGCTTGATTCAACAATTTTTTTGTCAATATACTTCCAACAAAATGTTTCTATCAGATTGGCAAAATGTTTGTAAGTTTTATCTTGACCTAAAACGATTATTGTGATAACAAAAAATATTGTTGTTTTAACAAAAATTGTTTCTTGTGAGTACAAAAATAATTTGTTGAAATAATCAAAACTTTGTTAGTTTTACAAAAGAGTTTTGTCAATTCCATATGGCTGTTTTGTCGAATCAACAATCAGTTGCTGCTTTTACGAAGATTTTTATCAATTTTGTACATTTTGTCAATATTACCTAGTATTTTATTTTCAGTGCATGACAAAACATATGAGCAATATCCCAAATATGACATGAAACGCCATCACGATAGCAAGCACACGGTTTCCTCGTCTCAATATTCATTCACAAAGGGACATTGCGGTCTCCGGATTATCAAACGATCAATCAAATCGATCATATTGCCATCAACTTAGGGCATGTCACTAGTAGTCTGGATGTCGGAACCTTCCGGCAGCCAACATCGACTCGGATCGTTACGTGTCGTTACAAGGTACAAGATCTTCCAAACAACACAAAAAAAAGAAATGCTGTGAGAAGATTTAACGTCGAAAAATTGCATACGCCAAACGCGTCTCTATAAATCTCTCTACGACTCCTTTGCCGCCAAAATCTAATGGCGACACTGTCAACATGCCATCAGAAACGTATATACAACCATGGTGTAACTAAGAATGCTGACGAAGCTTCGCTGCAAAGAAGGACGAGAGCAGCCCGCAAGCTCAACGACCGAAAGAGACGTGAAGAAGATCGCCCTCTCCAAGAGAAAAAAAAGAGCAAGATATTGAGAGATCATACTCTAGGAATAATGTACGGTAGTTTTACCAATAGAATCTGTAGAAATCAAGACACCTCGTAGTAGGCTTACAGTCGGTGCTGAAAATACGAAAAAAAAACTCTTCTGCAGACCGTATAACGGCGATGAAGACCAACATCGCGCTGTCAGGCAGAATGAACCATTCAGCATAGACGATGATACCCAAAACTTCCGTTCAACAAAGCTGCTGAACCTAATGGCCTACAGGCGTAGATCTTCAAGCCAACGACTGATGTTTTGGTAGAGTGCATACACCAAATCTTCTCTAAAATTATGTCTGAGCATTATCAATCCACAAGAAAGTCCACAGTCGATACAATTTACACACCTCGGCAGATATTCAAAAAAAAAAACAGGAAGTCCAAATCGATTCCCACCATCTTTTCATCGATTTCAAGGCCGTATATATGATATGACAGTGACAGCACATATATAGAGACTAGTTATATAGAGCCATGTCAAGCTTTAAACTCCCTGCAAAACTCATGCGCCTGTGCAAGATGACGCTGCTCCATCAAGGTCGGTAACGAGCTCACCGAGGCCTTTGATGTTAAAAATAGATTTAGACAAGGTGACGCGCTGTTGTGAGATTTTTTGAACAGGACTGTGCGAAACTCAAAAGTCACACCGGGCCACGATGTTTTCAAAGTCTCTGCGCATCTACTAGCAATATACCGCAGATATTGACATTATTGGCAGAACACATCAGTCAACGGGCTGTCAAACGGAAGGGTTTAACGATAAATGAGGGCAAAACCAAATACTTGCTACCAACAAGAAGGGACACACAACATCAACGAATTAATTGAACGAATTAATAATTTGTCGCATCATTGGACATTACAAATTGCAAAAAAATCCCGAAAAATGGAAATTTTGTGTCGCAAAAGATCGCACTATGTAAAATCACTTAAAGTAAATAGAAACAAGATTAAAAATAACCAAAACTTATTAACTCAATGTCACTTTTCCTACAAAACGTCGCTTGGGGCTTATGGGCTTGTGAAAATGTCGGATTCAGAATGAGTTTGTTTTGCGCGTGTTCGTATTTAAAATTATAAAAAGCGTGTTCACCGACAGTGAGTAAAATAAATCAAGCCTGTGTAATAACTAAAAGCAAAAAAATGTTCGCACAAAAAGCGCTAAAAACATTAATATCACAAAAGCTGAATTCTTGTCGCAAAATCAAAATAAGAATCGCACGTTTCGTGATATATCGCACCATATGGCAGGACTGATCATCACTATAGATGGATATAATTTTGCCAAACGATGTTATTTTGAACTGAGTAGTAGAGATCATCCATCCCAGTGCTGCTCTATGGCACTGAAGTTCGACTCTACCTAAAGTTAATGAAGATGCCCTTCTTAAAATTTTCGGTCCCGTTTGCGTTGATGACCTTTGAATGAGGATATTCAACAACGAACTCTTAGAGCTGTACAACGACATCCCTCCTGTGTACATCTGTCATACATGTAGAGCGAATGGACAACCAGTGCTCCAGCTTGGACACTTCAACGTAGTGGGAGGAAGACCTCGCCTTGGGTGGCGCGCACTGGTAGAAGGGGACCTGAAACGACTCACGTATAATTTTGAGGTCATAATGGAGTTCATCTATCGAGTTCTATATTTCACAAATAAAAAGGGTTTGACTCCCGACTTAAAAGGCAAACTGCGTGCTCTGCAGATACCTTATCCCACCAGTTCTGCTCAATGATAATGCATCATAAGAATAATATCCACCTTGTTGCGGAAAAACAGTTAAATCATAATTTGAAACACTACCACGAAGTTGGTTGCACAGATAGATATACCACATCCTCAGCAACATCAACCGCACATCCCTTGGAGGTGATAATTCAAAACGAAAAATTCTTTCGGCCACTTCCTCAATTAAACCCACCTGTCTGGGATGTCTCTCCAACTATGCAACAATATTAATTGAGCGTGAACACCATCAATGCAAATTAAGCGCTCACATTGCATTGGAAAACGACAAACTCCACCTCGATGACCTACCCGTGCCATGTGCATCATAGACCGATGTACGCAGGAAAAATATAAAATAACTCTAACCGAGTACCGAGTATTCGTATCGTATCTATCCAATAAAACTCCAATCAGCAGCCTTCGGAGATTATGGCAATTTTTCATACTCGCAGCGAGAATTTGTGTCCGCACGCTTCCAACTGGTGTGGGTCTCGCGGTCATGGCATTGGCACCACGACTCACCAGTTACCACACCGGCTGCTGCCTGCTGCATTTAGTATAAGAAACGAAGAACAAGATTCGTGATCGTGACTCGTAATTCTTACGATCTGTATATAGGTTCACACGCCGCCGCAGCCGCGCTGTTGGATTAAGAGATTTTTTTCTGGTTGTTGTCGGTTTTGTAGGTGGACTACTGCAGATAACCTTAACACCTGAATTAATGGGCACAAGAGTGTAGACATTGTGATGGTGATCTCTCAGATTCTGTATAGCTGCAAGTTCATCAGTACTCGGTGTTGCTGATAGATATGCGAATCGGATCTTGCCGATGATCGGGGGAATGATCGCTTCCGATCGTCGTAAGATCAATGCTATGGTCAGATGCGTTCATTAGTCGATGTCAGTGTCCGTGACGCAAACAAGGTGTTTCCGAGATTGATGGAGATCATGTTCGATTTGTCTTGCAGGTCGACAAGATCATTAAATTTAAATCCGAAGACAGGCTAAGAGATTCACTCGATAAAGTGTGCCTCTCATTGGTATGTGTCTAATGAAGGTGGACTTATTTTTACCATAACAATTATTTACAATGACACTTTATCTGGTGTGTTTTCTCTATAAAAGTAGGATCGGTAGCTTTCACTTAATACTTTGCGTATTGCTCTAGTTTTCCATTTACATGCCATACCTGAGAACAAATGAGTCTCTTAATTTTATCGGTAGCATCAATTGAGAAAAGGAAAACGTATACTGATGGTCATTTGTTTCTTATTCAAAAGGATACAAGAAACCAGTAGCCGAGCAACCGAATTTGGAGTAAAATAGCAGCGTGGAGGTGCGAAAACGTAAATGATGTATGAATAATTCTGGCTGAGAAAGGCGGCTTTCACTTTACGGCAGCAGATACCGTCGTTTGAGTAACTGTTGCAAATGTAGTCGAAAGTTCAGTTAATGTCCTTCTATAATAATGGATGAGCGATTTTATTATTCCTAAGGATCGAGCTCTTGACCATGGCAACAAAAATGTTTTGTCGTGTTAATTGAACTCTGCAAATGTTAATCACATATCTAAACACCGTTTTTACAGCTTTGCTCTGCACTCCGCACCGAAATAACGACCAATATTGTCAGTTTGTATGGTATTTAAGAGAGACAAACCATACTCAGACCCCCAACTCGCAATCCTCTTGCGATCCCTTCGTCCCAAAAATTAAAAACCCACAAAAAACGAATGGTTGTGAGAAGCTAGGCCTTGGGTCCCATAGACCTGTCGCGCCAAAATATTTATTTATTTAATTTTTTTTTAGTATTGGTTAGTGAGACATCAGAGAGCTCCTCTATATCATGGAAGTAGTAACTTCCAAGCGTTCTATTCACCAAGTGACAGAGACTAGGGCATAGACAGAGGAAGTGAGGTGTGTCCTCATGAGAATCCTCGTCTCCGCAACCCCTGCATATATCGTCATCTATGAGATTAAGTTTCATTATATGGTTCCTAAGAAAATTGTGATCTGTTAGGGCCCCTATACCAGTTTGTATATCGCCGTTCTATCGAACTGCATTAGCTTTTTTGTCCGACTCATTCTATATTCTGGCGATAGCTTTCTTGAAATTTCGCAGGTAGTTAATTCTTTCCATATACCTACTGTTGGCTATCATGCGGTTTTCGACTCTCTCTCTCGGAGATTGCAGAGGGGTGGTTTAATCGACTGAAGCGCCCATTCTTGATCTATCTCCGATCCTTTTCTGGCCAGTTCATCAGCCATCTCTTTGCCGATTTTGTTCCTGTGTCCAGGGACCCAGCAGAGATGCGTGGTATGCTGCGAGCAGAGAACCTTAAGCTCTTCGCGGCAGCGGCGAACTAGCCTTGACTTTATTTCAATAGCAGAAACTACTTTTATAGCCGCCTGACTGTCAATGAATATGGTAAATATCGTCCTTTAGTATTGACAACATTGACACCAAATGGGCAGCTTGGTCGATTGTCAGAACTTCTGCTTGGAAGTCCGGCGATCTGATGGATCGGCGTATGTTCAATTCCTTACAAAAAATTTCGGCACCGGTTTAGCAGTTCATCTTGGATCCATCCGTGTAGATGGAAATTGATTTCCTTTTTGTGGGTTCATCTGTGTCCCATTCTTCTCTGCTGGGGAAATAGCAGTAGAATGGTATATCAAGGTCCATGTGGGGAGACGTGTAGTCAGAGGTGACAGTATTCGCCACGTAAATATTCAGAATCTGCGCGTGCACCGGTCTGAAAGGTTTCTTACTCTTGGTTTGGCTAATTCTTAGGGCACTTTTGGCTGCAGATTCTTGCATGAATAGGTCTATTGGTAGGTTGAGGATTTGAGGATTGCCTCTTGTCCAGCAGTAGGTGTTGTCCTTATCGCGCTGGTTGTTCCTATACATGCCATCCTTTGTATTTTTGTCATAAGCTTAAGATTGGATGACTTGTTCGTGGCTTGCCACCAAACTAAGCTGCCATATGTCAGTACAGGTCGCACAACAGCCGTTTACATCCACAGAATAATTTTAAGCTTTGGGCCCCATCTTTTTCCGAAGACTCGGTTGCATGCCTAAAAAGCATTGGCTGCTTTCTTTAGTTTAGTTTAGTTTCCAATTAAGCTTCCTGTCAAGTATAGTCCCCAGATATTTAGCACTTTGTGTGATTTGTAGGGGGTACCCTCAATATTTGGAGTCTCGAAGCTTGGAATTTTTCTTTTGTATCTGAACAGAACTAGTTCAGTTTTCTGTTGGTTAACTCCTAGCCCGCATTGTTTAGTCCACGTGTTAAGTGTTCGTAATGCGTTGCCTAGTAGTTCGCTTATGGTCGGTAGGGACTTGCCTGTTGCAAGTATGACTACATCATCAAGTTACTTTGACCCCCTTATTTTCGAACTTTACAAGTATTTCGTTTATGACAAGGGCCCAGAGTAAGGGGGAAATTACTCCTCCTAGTGGTGTGCCCCTTGACGCCATCACTCTTAGATCAACGTCACCCCTCGGATTAATAAATACTTATGACTGCCAAGAATCTATAGGTATTTAATTAATAGCAATAACAAAATAACACACTCTTTTGCAAAAGTCTCTGCACCGAAATAGAAACATCTGATGTAAATGAAAATCAAAAAAAGGACAAGTTTCCTTTATATTCCGCATTAAACAACGAGAGCTAGCTCTTATGTTATAACCAACTTGAAGCTGCCAGTCCATATATTTATAATAAGTCAATGTTGGGGACATTCGGATACCTAGTTCACGTAAAACATCAACTAGATTTGTCATGTCAATGCCAAGGTATTAACGAATGGAGAAGTTCTTCTGCGACACCTGGTGGATAAAAAAGAAATATCTAGAGACCTATACCAGTCTGACAGCTGTTAATTTTGTCGAGAGTTTGTATGAGGAAAAGGTACGTGTATTTGATGATAGTAAACAATATATTTTATCTATTAAAGAATTTAAACACAACTTGAAAAGAAACCAAATTTACAACTTAAAGTACATATTGTCAAAAATATGTGTAGGGCAATAAAAGTCATCGTGTAAAACAACTAAAAACAGCAGTTCAAAGTGGAGTTAATACAAACAATATATTTACAATATTATGTACATTTTTAGGTTTTGTTTCTATGATTTCCTGGTATTCAGCTGTCAGACTTTCTAAACAAGAATTCGAACGTCTTCGATTTTTAAAAAGAATAGTGACAGGCACTTCCGCCTGAGACTCGTTTCGCACAGTACAAAAAATAAGAAATTGTTCAACAAGTCAAAAACCTTTCATCCCGACCGCTTCCAACTGGTTCTTCATTTCGATGAGTGTGCCTCTATATTCTATTTCCTGACGGACGATACAATTCGCCCTCCCCTTGAGTGAAAACGAACAGATCCGCATCTCTTTTCCTCTCATCTCGAAACTCACTACTATACCGAAACGTCACGAACTTTTCGTCCGGCGTAATTCAATATATCGACTCCAATTTGATGAAAGGACAAACTCAAGTTGACGTAAATTTAAAGAAAAACACTAATTTGATTTTTAAACCACTGTCGTAAATGCGAATTTCACTGCATTTCCCATAAATTAATGACAGTTGTGTGTCGCATCACGTTTAAACGTATAAACACTAAGCAACTTTATGTGAAAATGAAGACTTGTTTTCGACATTACAATTTGTAACATCTCTGTTCAAAATCTACCCTGTGGCGTAATCATTTTGATTACTGATCGAAAGGTATTAAAGTTTTACTGCTCGCAGTCAATGAATTCACATCCTCCTCTGGTGCTCAAGTATTCATACGCAATTAAAACCGAATGTGGAATAAAGATTTTGCTCTCGATTTTAATCTACTGCGGCCGTTGATGATCTTGTTTTAATGGATATTGCGGATGTACAGATTGTATTGCGTAAATGAGAAAGGGACCTCTGAGCAGAAGAAGGAGATTTTGTTAATCGAAAAGTGGTAGTCACCAGGAATGGTGGCGCGACAAACAAATCAGGTTTACGAATGAGGATGGAATGAATCGAAGTCCTTCCAAAGGAGATGGTTAACCTGAAGCACTTCATTTACTGCCACCGGTATAAGAACAGGAGGCCAATTATGTAACTCGATTCTATTAAAAAGTTGTTCCAATTCTAATTTCGAAGAGGACTGTTCTATTTGAAAGTAGAATCGAACTACATAGTTGGCCCCCAGGACACTCGCGCTCGATATCTTAATGGACAAGATGTTTAGTAACGCTTCCTTTGCTGCAATATGATCTACTGGCCGTTAACACAATCATCAAAGAAAAATTAACAAGTAAGCTCGACATATGGAAAAATATCTGACATTGAATACGATTCTAGAAATTTGGGATCAGATCTGACTACCTATATATTGGGCGCGCTGAGTGAAGGAATTGACATTATAATTTGAGAATCTAGAGGCTTTGGAAACAATAGAATATGACGATATAAGTCGACACCATTTAATGGTGTTTAACTGACATGTGTCTGTGGCTACAATCAGACGACTATTAAGGAGATGCTTTATTCCCAGATGGCGCTTCTAGTTAAAACGTAAAAAGGTCTCCACCGGAACTTGCAACCCATGTTATTAGTACTTTACCTAATTAATTAAACAAATTTGATTTTCGGAAACGAACTCCGTTACGTCCAATTACAATTAAGTTGAGTGGCAGTTCAACTCCTACCTAATTCCATAATGACCACCAAGCAAGAAATGTTTTCAAATGTCAGCATGTCAATTGGTCATGTAACACCATTTTTGACAGTTTTCAATTTCAGAATAGTGTCATATAGTTGAGTGAGCACTTCTGAAACGGTTTTTTTAATGGCAGATAGTCAAGTTGCCAAATTTAAGTAGTGCCATATGCCATTGGAGAATGAGCTCGAATGACAGCACAATTTAATTTAATCGCAGTGTGCATTTTATTGAAATGCGGTAAAAGCACTTTTGTCATTTATGGCAATTGACAAGAAGAACGAGGTACATTGAAGGAGAAAAATCCTCTTTAAGCTGCTTTATAGCCATGTGTCTAGAAATTTACAAACAAAAATCATTTTTAAATTGTCATTCGCCACTACGAGTTTAAATAAAGTGCACGACTGAATCGCACGAAACTTTCTCGTTCATATCAAGAGTTTAGTTGGTTCATTTTATTCATTGTTGTTTATAGGCTATAAAACAAGATTTTTCAAATTGGTGATGCTGGTAGGTGGTAACTCGAAGTAGGGCTTGTGATAGACCGATATCTTGACACAGATTTATTATGTAAGAGTCCAGAGATTTGTTTTTCAATTTATCGATGGACGTGTTTGGGGGTTGCAAATGAAGTGCGGGTTTCTGATAGTATAGACTCCAATTAATATGGTTGAAAAAGGAAGAAGTTGGAAATATTTGCTAAAAAGGAGTTTCTTGTAGTTGTTATTACGGTAATGTTTATTGGACGGCATTATTTGCATTTTTCTAAGAAAAACTAAGTACGGGGTTTTATAAAGAATACTTATGTTATCGTAAATAAGCATTTTAGTCAAAATCTTTAGGGCTGATTTTGGAAAATAATGCGTACAAAATAGTAACAAATATTCCAATGTTGAGTTCGAAAAATAATCTTGCTCAACTATTTAACTAAAAACTGTACAAGATGTTAGCATTACTTGGTTTTTAAAGTTTTATACAAATCAAAAATGTCGTTTTCGAGATTTGAACAGTTTTCAAAATCAGCGTTTCCGGTGATTAAAATCCAAAATGAAGGACGCAATAATGTTGAAAACGTCAAATATACTCCAAGTATGCATTTTGGTCAAAATCGCTTTAGCCGTTTTCATGTAGGTAAAACAAAAGGAAACCAAATGGCTTTTTTCAAAAATCTATTATAGACAATTTAGAGAAAAACTGAGTTCGTTATCGTATTAGGAATGACCATATAACATAAAAAATAAATTTTTGTTGCAATCGTATTCACCGTTTTCGAGATAAGGCCACTTTTTAAAAGAACCGTTATTCGACTTTTTAGCCAAAAACTGGTTATGTACCCATGTTAAAACCATATAGGGTAAAAACGACATTATTCCAAAAGAGACAGTTAAACTATAATTTAGGGAAAGACTGAGTTTGCCATCATGTTGGGAATGACCGTCGAAATAGTTTTGACCGTTTTTGAGATATGTCCAATTTTCAAATTACCGTTATTCGACTTTTCTGCGAAAAACTGGGTATGCAGTCATGTTAACCACACCTACTTAAGCCCAAATATCAATTTTGGTTGAAATCGTTAGAGCCGTTTTCGAAAAACTGAAAATTGCTTAACACCGTTACAACGGCAACTCTTAACGTGCAAAAAAAATGGCCCCGAACTGTAAGCCCTCAAACTCCAAATCCGAAGTTTGAAAGAAATCCGTCCACCCGTTTGCGCTGTAGAGCTCAGGAAGGACGGACAGACGGACAGAATTGCGAGACCCACTTTTTCGAGTTCCTCTATCATCGTAATGTTAGATTTGATTAAAATCTCGAGTTCGATTTTTTGTACGATTACAATACATTTCTCTTACTACGTATACGAGAAAGTTAAAAATTTAATACCTTATACCTTAATTCGTGTTAATTTTTCAAAATCTCTAACCTTGCCAGCCTAAGCTTTTAAAATACCAACTTTCTTCTTAAATGGTACACAGGTATCCGCGAAATATTCTGCGCTATAATCGGATACCTGTCACTTGCAATTGTTTGCACTCCCACCTGAATGGACATTGACGGTGATCCTACCGACTTGAAGATTCTCCACCCATCCACAGGGTGCGCTTTGCTTGAACCGCACTTAGTCGGTGTTTTTTTTTTTAACAGCCTGGCTGAAAAAAACTCGCCTTTACAGAATCCACCCACAGTTCATTTATTTAAACAAATATTACAAGCTCCTGATGGATGAACATGGATCGCGATGTACCCATTATTGTGCCAATAGTCCTGTATGAGCGTTCCCGTCTGACCTGCCTGATGCATAGACAACCTCACCGGCGTAGTACTGCAAACATGTGATTACGTATGTCACAACTGTACTTAAAATGAACTGAAATACGAATCCTTGGTCAAGCTTCATCGCGTGACAATAATACAAACTCATGTCATTGACGTGACTTTGAATCATCAGCAGGTCCATCTGAAATCTGGCGGTGATTAGCCTCCATTATTTTCAAAATGCTATAGAAACTCACCTCCCTGTCAAGTTGCGTACTGTTCCTCAGCTTATCCCTGCAGATAAGCAGCATTACCGTCCGCTTGAATGTCCTCTCCGACTGATCTAACAATCCCGACAGCCGCCCGATCAAAAACATATCATACGACACCTTCAGCGCGAGTATAAGTTTGAATCGCATATGCAGAATGAATTCAAAAGCTCGCATCAACTGGTTTCTGCTGAACTTGTGGTAGATCAGGATCTTGAGGATCTCATACAGGCTGTATATGTCCGAGAATAGGCCCAAGTACGTTGCCAAAAACAGAGCAGCGAAAAACCTATTCAAATCGCGCTTAACCCGGTGTATCCGAAAGGATATCGCCAACAATTTCCGAAGGGTGAAAGTCAGCTGACGTTTGTCCATATCTATGGAGGCTCTTTGAAGAATCTCATTCATTTTTGTGTAGAAACAGATCAGCACCAACTGAGAGTACACATGGCCCATGAACGTGACCGTCAGCAATATTTGACCTAACGGTACGAGTATTTGTAAGCCAAAAATTAGCGCAGCGAAACTCCCAATCATGTTATGCAAAAGACTGAGGCAGCAGAGGCAGAACTTTAGAGTGATTAGCGCGGAGCAGGACCGGAGGATATATATCTTCGAATCGGACTTCTTTTTGAGGCGATGGAAGATCTTGAACATTTCATTTATCATATGCGGCAGGGAGTCTCCTAGGGCGAGGTAATTTTTAGCCAATATTACAACGGCCAAATATTCCGACTCGGAGCTCAGCAACAGGAGGACATTTTCCTGAGCTGCGATAGACCTCCAGGCGGTTTTCGGCGATGGCATACCCACATACCACAGCAGGCAAACCGTCGCCTCTATTGAGGACATTACTCCGAATGTGTAGAGCAAAATCCGGAGCAGGATCTTAGAGAATCGAGCACGGGTTGTATCAAATTCAACTCGCCGAGCGATTGGGTTGAAGTTGAAATTCGCGAAACCGAACTTTTGGAACACCACAAGCAGCAGCCCCAGGTGGCGGCGCAGGTCGATGCGGTTTGGTGGTGTGCCCATGGCTAGTGGCGGTAGAGTACTAAGTATGGGGTTGGTGTTGTAATGGCGAAGTTAACACTTAGCGCTATCGATGGTAGTTACAGTAATGACATTGGCAATTGTGGGACTAAATTGTTATTTGCTACCAATTTAGTGACGCAAAGCTTCACTAAAGTGGACATGGACATGGACACTGATGAGTTGTGCATCAGGAAATTAAAAAAGATTACTTTCGATTTACCTAGAAGAAACGGACTTGTTGTTCAAAAAGAGAAGAGCCTCGCATCACTAACCGATAAAAGTCACTTTAATCAGGAAATCTGTTATTGCGGATATGACTTCGCGGGGTCTATCCTACGAACTACAAAAACAACAATTAAGCGGGTTAGATTTGCACTAATTTAAGAACCACTAAAGATAGTCAGTTGACTTTTGGACGTAAGAGTATTTAATATATATGTCAACGAGGCAGGGATCTGAAGACTTTCGATTTGCTGAAATTATTTTCTCAACTTGTAGACGACGCCACGCGGATTCAAGGTACTGCCCAAGAAATTTCGAGAACGTGTTTGGCCAGCCAGAGCTCAAAGTAGAGCAAGATATCTGCGCAAATAACACAACTGTAAGGGATTTTATGTTTGCTACCAGTTGATGAGGAAACTGGCGCAGGGAAATAAACCACCTTGATTGGAACTTAAGTCCACTTCGCACGGGTCAACTTAGTTCACACCCAAAGCGAGAAATGGAATTATTTCCCCAGTGCAAAAGAAATAAAGTGCACGACTGGATCGCACGAAACTTTCTCGTTCATATCAACAGTTTGGTTGGTTCATTTTTATTTAATTGTTGTTTATAGGTTATAAAACAAGATTTTTCAAATTGGTGATGCTGGTAGGTGGTAACTCGAGGTAGGGCTTGTGATAGACCGATATCTTGACACAGATTTATTATGTAAGAGTCCAGAGATTTGTTTTTCAATTTATCGATTTACGTGTTTGGGGGTTGCAAATGAAGCGCCCTTTTATGGTAGTGTAAACTCCAATTGGTTGGAATTATTTAAAGGTTCATGATTAATATGGTTGAAAAAAGTAAAACTGGGTTGGGTACTATTTTCTAAAAATGAGCTTCTATTACCTAGTTGTACTTGCATTTTTACTGGTACCTAGTACGGTAATTCTTAAAACACGGCTTTAATTAAATTTTTTACGAAAAACTAAGTAAGGGGTCCTATTAAGAATACTTATGTTATCCTAAAAAGCGGGTTTTGGTAAAAACCGTTACGGCGGTTTTTGGAAAATAACTCGTACAAAATAGTACCAAATATTGCAATGTTTATTTCAAAAAATATGCTTGCACAATTAACTAGCCAAAAAACTGATTATAGAGTATTATTAAGGATGTTAGTATTACTTGGTTTTTAAAGTTTTATCCAAATCGAAAATGGCGTTTTAGAGATACGGACAGTTTTTAAAAAAGCGTTTACGATGATTCGAATGGAAAATTAAGTAGGTACGCAATAATGTTGGAAACTTAAATTTTACTCCAAGTATGCATTTTGGTCAAAATCGCTTTAGCAGTTTTCATGTAGGTAAGCCAAAGAAAACCAAAATTCTCAAAATATGCATTTTTTCCAAAAATCCATTACAGACAATTAAGAGAAAAACTGAGTTTGCTATCATGTTACGAATGACAATATTACCTTAAAATTTTTTGTTGCAATCGATTCGACCTTTTTCAAAATAAGATTCTTTTCAGAAACCCAAATATTCATTTTGGTTGAAATCGTAAGAGCGAGCCGTTTTTAAGTAAACTGTAATTAAATAAATTCTTAAAAAACGGCATTTTTAAAAAATAGTCATTTCAACAATAATTTAGGGAAAAACTGAGTTTGCTTTAATGTTAGGAATAACCATATAACCTTAAAAAAGAATTTTTGTTAAAATCGTAAGGACCGTTCTTGAGATGTGTCCAATTTTCAAAATTACCGTTATTTGATTTTTTGGTGAAAAACTGGGTATGCAGCCATGCTAACCACAGCTACTTAAGCCCAAATATGAATTGCTTAACACCGTTACAACGGCAACTCTTAACGTGCAAAAAAAATGGCCCCGAACTGTAAGCCCACAAACTCCAAATCCGAAGTTTGAAAGAAATCCGTCCAGCCGTTAGCGCTGTGGAGCTCAGGAAAGGACGGACAGATGGACAGACGGACAGAATTGCGAGACCCACTTTTTCGAGTTCCTCTATCATCGTAATGTTAGATTTGATTAAAATCTCGAGTTCGATTTTTTGTACGATTACAATACATTTCTCTTACTACGTATACGAGAAAGTTAAAAATAAGCGAAATAGGAAAGCGGGGAATCGAACATAACAAAATTATTTAAAATACTTTATTGGGATATTTATTACCTATTGAGCATTGCAATTTGGTAGATAGCATTGTACACAATAAGGAGTAATAAAAATGGAGTGTTGCACCTCCCTTCAAAAAAAAACACTTTACGAAGTGTACGCGGGACTTAATACGAAAGGCGCGGGCAACGCCGGCCGGGTGCGTACCGCTAGTCTTCTATAAAAATAAATAAAAATAAATATTTTGGCGCGACAGGTCTGTGGGACCAAAGACCTAGCTTCTCACAACCATTCGTTTTGTGTGGGTTTTACATTTTTGGGACGAATACAATTTAACGCCGAGTCCAAACGGCAAATTTAAGAAGCTCTTTCATGACAGTTTTACTCTCGGATGTTTGTCAGACGTTCGTGAGAGGTGGCGCAGTGGAAAAAAACCTTAAGATGTAATTTGGCCCTTTCGGGACTCGAACCGGGTACCCCTCGCTTAGTATTATGAGCCCAACACACTACCACTAAGCCACTGCGCCGCTAGTCTATCTATCTATACATATAATAAAACTGTAGCCGTTTTCTATGTTCGCAGTTGGCGTGAAAACAACTGCACAGATTTGGATGAAACTTTTTTTGAAATATTAGTTTAGATTCTGAGAAGGGCATAGGCTATTCCATGACTGACTCCACGTCCATAGCAACCAATGCGTACATGGCCAGGTAAGGTATTTGCTGTGGCGCTGTGCCTTTGGAGTGAGAATGTGCTTATCGTGTGTGTCAGTTTCAGTTCAAAAGCAAGGCGAGCACGGGTCAGCTGGTTTGTAATAAAGTGCAACTACAACTACTACTTAACTAGTTTTTGGCTGAAACGTAATTCATTCGAGAGTAAAATAAATTCATTTGCATAAATACTAATTAAGGTTTAACCACAAATACAGTTGTAACTATATAGTATCTGTGGTTTAACACATTTTGCTTGATTGCTTTAATAACGTAAAGTGCCTTAAAAATGAAAGTATTGCCAGTTGCGATGGAGACCTTTTATGTAGCCATTACAGAATAAACCAAGTCCTTAGTATTCCTCTGTCTCTAGCCACAGTCAGATGTCGGGTACACCGATCAATCGATTCGACATGTGTCGGCATCTTTTATTGTTTTACACTGTTTTCCAAGTAACTGGCTTCTCAAGTTTAAATTTCGATTTTGCGACTTATCGCGTTAAGTACAGTGCGATTCGATTAAGAATTTCCAAAATCGTATTCATTACAATACGTTTCATATGTGTATTTTATTTTTACTTTGATCTTTATATCTACATTAATACATTGAATAAATCGACAGTAGCTATTGCAGCACAGGAGGATTTGCTAAATGTGCTGTTAATTAACACATCGCGTGCGAGTGTCCTTGTCTTACCCACAAACTACCTTCAGCTAGGTAGCGCCATGCTGGTGGCCATAAATGAAATGCTTCAGATTTACCATCTCCTTTGGAAGGACTCCGATTCCCCGATGTACTTGCCATACTCATTCGTGGTGCTCATATTTTTGAAATACTGTTTTTGCAGCGTGGACATTCTGACGAATATGTTTCGAAACGTGTCATCGGTTTTGATCGGCTTTCAAATATTTGTTCCATATGGTCAGCTATTGGAAATAATGACGTATCTGGCTTTTATGCACTCTCAGTTGGTGCTGATCTGTTTCTACAGAAAAATGAATGATGTCCTGCGAATCGCCGAACTGCAAAAAGTGGACAAACACCAACTAACCAATACTGTACGCGAACTGACAGCGATATCGTTTCGAATTCATAAGGTGAAACGCGATTTGAATTTGTTCTTCGCACCTCTCTTGGTTATGACTTACTTTGGTATGTTTGTGGATATCTGCAACTTGTATAAAATTCTGAAATACATGTTCTTTGACCAACTCCTCTGGTACCCGAAATTTTTTAATGTAATTCTTTGTGAGAAATTCGACCTAGTGTTCTCTTTGAAAGCGTCGTATGACATTTTCCTAATTGGGCGACTATCGGATAAGTTAATAGAATCGGAGAACATATTCAAACGCAACGTAATGTCGCTTTTCTGCAAAGAAAAGTTCACAAAGAGCACTCAGATTGAACAGGACGTGAGTATCTTTAAGAATTTGTTTAATAACTAAGCTGACTGTTTATTGTTTACAGATTGATCAGTTGATGATCCGAAGCAAAGTATTCGACTTGAACTCCTGGGCTTGTAAGAATATTAAAATGGATCAACAATTTGCCTTTGGATTTTTCTTTGGTACGGTTCTGACGTATGTGTTGACGTGTTTGCAGTATTACGCTGGTGAGGTGGTGTACTCATCAGGTCAGAAAAATTATACTTCCTTACTAGGCGAATATTAACAGCAAAAGGATTAATGAAATGTTAATACTTGTTTGCACTGTCAGATTCATTACTTGAACCATTTAAAATATACAATGAAAAATAATAAATGCAGCGCCTTAAATGTGTATTGATTATTTATTTTCTCCCCAGGCGTCAAATAGCAACAACGCCGAAAATAGTTCTCATTAAGATCTGATGTTGACACAATGTCAAAAAAAATCTAGTTATTATAAGTCGACTAGATTGATCTAGACCAACTGTAGCCTGAACGCCACATATAACAACTGTCAACTTAGTACTCAGTCATATATTTCTTGACTAGATTCGTCGACTACCCAAATAAAGACACATCAAGTCAGCCAGCTGTCAGCCTTACTAAATTAAATAGGTACTCGAATGTCCCTATTTCTTATAGAATTTGACACGCAAAATTAGCTCGTGATACTGTTTGACAAAATTTTATACAGAAAAATGTCAAACTTTTGAAATTTTGTCAAGCAATGTATCTAATCCTCGTAGGCATTGTTTTATAATATTCATATAATATGTGTAACCAAATACTAGTTGATGTTAATCCGGAGCGGGAATATTTATAGCAACGCTCACCAACCAAAACAGTGATGCCAACGCAAGGAAAGATAACAATGTGACAGCTGACAGTTCGGTGTTAGTTAAAATGGAGCGCTACCCAAAAGAACAACTCATTTTCATTGTTGAGCAATATATTAAAAAATAATACGGTTTGTCAGCTTCAGTCCGCAATTTTCGTACACAATATGGCCGCCATAGTGATTTGAAGCGAATAATGGAAAAATTTATGGAGACTGGATCACGAGTAAGTTTTGTTGAGAAACAAATGCACTGTTTGGTGCGGATTTTGAGCTGGATGCATTTTCGGGCCATTTTTCTTTGAAAATGCAGCTGGTCGGGCAGTAACAATTAATGGTGGTCGTTTTTATGCATGATAACCCAGTTTTTAGTTCCTAAATTGCAAGAAAACCATGTGGTTTCAACAAGACAGTCCCACTTTCCATACAGCCAGAGAAAAATTTCAATTAATTCACGCTAGGCCTTGGGTCCCACAGACCTGTCGCTCCAAAATATTTATTTATTTATTAAGTAAGCACATTATATTTCGTTTTTGTTAGGAGTTCAATCATATTATATTTACGGATTTGATTTGATTTGGCACTTTAGCACTTTCTGTATATTCAGGTTCCCAAAGCTCTGTTTAGAGCGTAGGTACCTTTTCTTTTGTTTACCTAAATAATTTTTTTTAAATATTTAATGTATTTTTATTGTTAAATAAATAAGTCAATAAAAATAATAATATTAAAACAACAGAATTTTGAATCAAATTTAAATTTTGTCTGAAAGAAAATTTGGTAAATTCAATGTTTGGGAATATTTTCTAAAATTCATATAGGTATATATGCCTTAGTGAAAACTAGGATTAAGTTTCTTTGTTGTTGACTCATTTCTGGAACAGCCCCCAAAGATTACATCAGGGAGCTGCCTAAAAGTTGGTGTCAAAAATATAGTTCATATAAACAAAACTAAAAGAATGAACAATCTGATATCTGAACGGAGGAACTTTTTTTTTCAGCGCCGAAGGTGGATAAAACAAGTAAAGCTATCTTTCCCTGTCGGCCATAAAATCACGTATTCACAGAGAGAAAAATTAGGAGGGAATATTATTGCTAAATTTGCGGGGAAAAACGGGTAAGTGCGTGAAAGTCTACCGTTTTATTTGGATAGATAGTCTTGTCTTTGGTACAATAGTTAGCATAACACATCCACATCTCACACGGTCGCTCCCAAGCATTGTTGTTGGAAGTTTTTCTATATTTCTTCCACGAAATGCTGTTTTCCCTTTCCACCAAACTGAACTCAAATTTTACTTGATACTTATTTATGAAAAAAATGTAACTTTTAAAAGTTTAAGAGAAAAAAAAAATACAATAAATTAACCTTTATTTAAAAAACCCCAGTTTGTTAATATAATTTATATAATTTTTGTTAATAATGGTGAAATGCAGATGTGTTTAAAAAAAATTGCACCAACAATTAATAGTATGTTTTTTTTGTCAGACTCCTGAAATTCGAATTTTTCGGTCACCGAATTTCCACAAAAGAGATAAATCCCACGATCTTAGAACACTGCTCTCAAGTACCGGTAATAATGATGACAACGAGCTCAAAACAAGTCCCATAAGACACAGTCCCCCTCCACATTCAATTGGCGCAGTACTTTTTACTCTCGTTTCGTTATAAGCTAAATACATACAATAAATTCCACATATAAAATGCATCAACATTTTAGTTTTTGTTGCACTTTCCTCAAAGCCACGAAAGCCTTCCTCCTCATTCAATCACAAGAAATTGTGCGTGTCCTTTGTAGACTTGACAAACTTCTTTCAACATGGACTGGCGCCATCAGTTTGAATTTGCATATTCATAGACACAAAGGAAATCAATCTTACTTTGTCCACAATGTAAAAAAAAACGTTGCCACTAATCCGATCGGCGCAATAACATGAACAACCTGCATTTATTCGACGGAACATCTCTTCCTAATTGATCGGCCTCAATGCAATAAATTAAGGTTGGCACTTAATTCAATGTCCGTACAAGATGATCGCACAACTCTTCAGTGTGGGCCCATCCGCAGATGCAACAGCTCAATCTATACCTTGATACGGCAGCGGCACTATCCTGCATAATTAATCAGATATTCAAATTGAAATTAAGAATTGCATATTCCGCTCACATTTCGTTGTTACTTTTACATAAATAGCACATCAGCTAATTAAAATGATTTAAGAGCAGGACCCCACACACCAGCTGACAGTGCCACGAGTGAGAACTGGTTCCGAACAACCGTACAACCCCAAGGCGGTTCGTGACAAAATATCAGTATCATCAAGTTCACTCCTTTTTGTATAAAGTATAATTTAAGCGAAAAGAATTCCTGTCCTCTGTTTAAACCGTGAGCGGCTGCTTGAAATAATAGACACGCTGCTGGTGCATCCACTTGTTGGGGGAATTGCAAATAGGAATTTATCCAAACAGGTATAGGTATGTGTCCAGAACTAGAGCTGCGACTGGTTTAACAATGCGGTTTGCATTCGGGCGAAGGGGGCAATCTTCCATGGCCATGGTACCTAATTTCTTACATGCGGAATATTATGCAACTAATTGATTTTGGGATGGAACTAATGGAGAATAGATTCTATAAATACTGCCAGGAGGTAACGGTGGAGAAGAGAGCCGTTTAGGATCAGCGGAAGATGCGCTGCGCATGCGCGGCCCACTAATATTAAAGCCGTCCGTCGTCGCGGTCGTCGGTGTTGGTTTGGGATGGGAGCCGGTTTGGCACCGCTGACATGTTGCGGTTTCTCTGGTGGCGCAGTGAACAGATATCTTCCAAACGATTGTATATATGGCTACGTAACTATTCGCGATAAGGAACGCGATATCGAAAAACAATTTCCACGTTCGAGATGATACTTTATAAAACCAATGGGATTGGTGGTGTTAAAGGTAACTATCGGGAATTCCTTGGTGTGATGGGATAATGGGAGCTCCTAAGGCTAGGTACTTGCCTTAGAAGCTCCCCTTCAATTGCTCATCTTGGATTGGCTTTGAGTTGTTGTCTTTGGGTGCAGCAGACCTGGTACAGTGAGTTAAGTTTGGGAAAGAGAATGGGCACAAATGTTCAACATGAGTATGCAATCGTGAATTTCACTATCTAAGATCGTCACACCATCTGTCAGTGGAATTCAGAATGTGGTCCAGTCCTGACCAAAAAAAAAACTCTTTTGCAGACATTTTAACGACGAAAACGACCTAAATTCAGCTGTCAATAAATGTGCCTAAGATCACAGAGGTTGCTGGACCAGGTTTCCTTTCCGTATTAAACATTTAAGGCTCTCAGTGGAGATTATGCACACATTTCAGTATTTGTCGTATTATTTTTGGTCCGGTTTATATAGAGAAGAGCGCCTATTATAATAGACCTTGACCCTGACAAGCCTGAAACTATATTTGACAACGAACTCATTAACCCTTACCAGTGGAGCTCTATGTGCAATCAATTAAGGTCAACAACTCACAAGAGATGACCACCTGTCAATCAGGAATGTACCCTAGTCGTTGCCAGACTCAAATTTCTATCCCTATTTAACAACAAAGAAAAGTTTGTCAATTTTTTTATGTAAATTTATCGACGCATCGCGTTTAAACTACTTACCCAATCTGCACGGGTTTTTCAAACAAACTGACCATTAATATAAAGCAGCATTTTGGTTTTAATATTATGTCAATAGTCCAAAGCAAACGCATTCGAAAGGTGTGCGATCCTTTCCTATGAATCTAAATCTAAACCATGCACGCTCACTGCAATTTCATGCAAACTTTTCAGTTTTCTATTCACAGTTACAGACAGCTATCTTTCATTCGGAAATGTGCGCACCTTTGGTGTGTGGCGATGTTTTTGGTCGTTTGCTTTCTTGCTTTTCGTCGATATTACGTTTGAAGTAGGAAAGAGGGAAATGATCAAATAAACTCAAAAACGAGCCCATTTCCGATTCTCGATTGATGGACATTTTTTTTTCCTGAATGCTGTCATCATGAAATGTAAATTCAATTTTATGAGACAAATACAATTGTCACATTCTAAGTCTTAATTTGGCTAGATAAGTCTAGACGAGATGTACCCTGAAGGCAAAAATTACATTGGTCGCTAATGTCGCTTTTGCTACGACAGCCACATATGCGAACTATCAACTTAGTACCTACTCAGTTACGAATTTCTTGACTAGATTCGTCGGCTATCCTTCCATAAACGTCAGCTCAAAAAGATGTTCATATGACCGATCTAAGACAATTAAAATTGAGATACATACCTACATTAAGTTAGCCAGCTGTCAGACTTATTGAACTAGAACGTCAACAATACGTGTTTTGATATCTTCTTTGACATTTTATCTAGACATGGAATCATATACATCTGCATACATACATACATATTCGGGCTTGTCATTTTCAAAACATTTTTAAAGTTTGCTGAAACAGAAATTTGTACTAAAAAAAAAACGTAAAAGACGCGCGATTGGCTGAAGAATATTGTAATAGAATATTGTAATTCAGAGACTATTTAAAACCCTGAGCTATATTTTATATATATTTTATATACTTTTTCCTGCAATAGCACTAATTTTGCAGAGAAGCTTCAGAAATGACACTTTTTTACCCCGGCCCTTTTTTAATGACTTTTCAGAACTCTCCATCTGTCACCCTGCTAATAATTATTCCATTCCTACTTTATGGAAGCAAGAAAGTAAATGCAGGCGGATCAACATATCTTTGGTCGTTTTGAAAGTTTTTTAAATGATTTTCGGTATGTTTGCACGTTGAAGGAAATTGGAGCAAATCTTGACATTTTAGACATTACTTACCTAATTATATATAGTCGTTCCGAACAATGTCTGGTAAAGCACTACAGTATAGTTTTAGTTAACAATTTTTTTTTTTTTCTAAAATTTTTTTTGGTCATTCATCGCTATCCGTTCGTGAATCCGTCGCAGCCGGCTTGAAACACCTTTCAGAAAATGCTCGGAAATTTAGTCATTTAATTAAGAGGCTACACTTTTTCTGTCGTACCAATTACAGTATTATTTTAAAAGCAAAATTTCTGAACTCTGGACCAAGTCATTTTATTACCAACGATATGAGAAACCGCATATTTGTTTTTAAAAAAATTAAGCAAAAGAAAGGCAAAGTTTTATTTTGTGAATAATCTACGACATAGCTAATGTGACGTGTCTCACTTAGTGACTGAAATCTAATTTTTTGAATATTCTGCACACGACCTTACAACCTCAATTTTTGTACACAACTTCGCTGGCGTAGAACTGCAGGAACGTCACAGCAAATATAAGAATAATATTCAAAGTAAAGTCAAAGGAGAATTTCCTATCCATTTTAATTGTCCGGCAGGACCACGAATGCAAGTCGTACACGCTGCTTCGAATCATCAGCTCATCTATCTGCAATTAATAAATACAATAAGCTAGTTTTATTTAAGCAGTATTATCAAAGAAAACTTACCTCCTGATCAAGTTGTGTACTTCTAGCAATTTTACTCCTGCAAATCAGCAAGACTATCCCCCGCTTGAAGTCCCTTTCCGACTGAACTAGGGCTTCCGATAGTCGACCAATCAGAAATATGTCATAAGATATACTCAACGTAAGCGGCAGCTTAATGCTCATTTCAATTGTGACAGCACATATCCTAAACAGCAGATCGCCTTGAAACTTGTAATAGAACAGGATCTTAAGGATTCCGTAGAGGCGTTTTATATCCGCAAACAGCCCCAAGTACGTACACATAAACAAAGCCGAGAAGAGCTTGTTTAATTTCAGCTTCACCTGATGGATACGAAGTGATATACCGAGTAATTTGCTCAAGTTCTCCTTTAAGCAACTGTCGTCAGGCCTAAATGCGCCGATTTCCAGAATATCTTTCATTTTCATAAAGAAGCAGATAAGGACCAGCTGGGAATAGACATACCCCAGGTAGGTGGTCAACTGCATTACATGACCAATCGCTGAAGTCACCTCATAGATGCCGATTATCTTTGCACTATTTGAAATTGTGTATATGACGTGCAGAAACGACAGGACTATTTTGACAACCAGCAGTACTGCAAGCTCTGGCTGAATACAAATCCTTGAATCGGATTTATTTTCGATGCACTTAAAGATGTCCAACATTTCGTTGATAGTCCGCCGCATGGCTTTGCTTTGTTCCAGAAATAACCTCGATAAGATCAGCACACCCAGGTATTGCGCTGCAAGTGATATATCTACGATCATTTCCTCTTGTGTCTCGATTCCCCTCCAGTTTTGCATCTCAATCATATTCAAATGCCTATACACGCATAAAACACTTAGAAATACGAAGAAACTGCCATTCACAGTGCGTACCACGTACAATAGTACTGCCGAGACTCGTGAACGTCTAGAACTGTATTCGACGCGACGGGTGCAAGGATCAAAATTGAAATTCGACAAACCGATACATTGAAAGACATTGTACAATAGCTTGAGGTGAGTACGAAAATCGAATCTGTTTGGCGGCGGAATGTTCATGTTTCGATTGTCAGTGGTAGCAGAGGACTAAAGAGGGAGTCGTTCGTAGTGCAAACATTAAGACACAAACACTCCCTGATATTGAACAAATAAGTTATCGATCTAAAATTATGGTCAAATCGCTTCTATTTAGTAGTAATTGAATTGATGTCCTTTTCCCGATTACATTGATTGACCTTTTGCTTGGGTGTATTTCATCAACATCATAAACAAAAATAAATACATATAACTAGTTGTACCCGCCCGGCTTCGCCCGTGCAAAATGTGGTTTCTTTGATTATTCGTTACAATGTGCTTAGTATTTTTTTTACGTGCATAAACGACCGATCTACTTCTAAAATCGACAAATACTTAGTTGTGGTCGAGTCGTATCTAAGTCGAATTTAAAAGGAGTGACAGTTAAACGTTTCAAAATGAGTTTCGAGCGAATTTTACATGATTTCGATATAATTAATGGTACGGAAAATAATAGAACTCGAAAAATATACAAAACTAGAATATTACAGTGATGTGGAATTTAAGAAAAACTATAGGTAAGCTCAAAAGTTTGGAAGCATATATAAGGAAACCGTTCGTTGGATAACACATTTAATAGAAGACGACATTAGAACTACCAGTAATAAAGGATCACCCGTTCCACCTGTTATCATGGTCTTGCTTACATTGCGACATCTTGCAAAAGAAACCTATCAGCTCGATTCAGGTACCTTCGATTTAATTTCTAATTGATGACATATTATATTGAGGCAATTTGGTTCCTAAGGCTCGACTCCGCCACCAGTTGCATTCGTTTCCCTTCTATAACTGGATATATTGGAGCGTGCTGCAGTTTTCATCCTCATCCACTGTGCCTTTAACTTCGTAATTGGTAAATTAACACCAATACTAGCCATTTCTTCGGAAATTATGTTCCACGAATCTCTTTTTTTGTTATCATTGTGGTGTTGTTGGTTTTTGAGTCAACGAATGGGTAAATTTGAGTCACAATGATTACGTTATTATAAAAAAAAAATAAATTACTCCTAACAAGTTTCGACTTTAGGACCGACTTTACGAATTTCTATCACTAAGGGCCATTGTTCTTTCAATCCCGTAAACATTTCACACCGTATCTGCTTTCTGCTATGTCTCTTACAGATCAAGAGGTTTTATCCGTCTCAGTCTCCTGATTACATTGTCATCATTTAAAAGTTCTATTATTTCTGTGTTTACGTGGTTGAGAAGCCGATTTCTATGCCTCCGAGCAACCTTCTTAACCTCATCTTCAACCATTTCAACATTTAGATCTCTATGTAGATCGGCGTTGCGTATGTACCAAGGTGCATTAACTATGTTCCTTAGTACTTTATTTTGGAAAACCTGAATTTTTTGTAAGTTTGTTTGGCATGTACATGCCCACAATTGGAGCCCGTAGGTCCATACTGATTTTAGGACTTGCTTGTATAGCAATAACGTATTGTAGTTGGACAGGGATGAGTATCTCCCAATAAGCCAATACATTTTACTGTATCGCATGTTCAACTCATCTTTTTTTTTCTTAACGTGCGCTTTCCAACGCAGTTTAGCGTCTAGAGTCATGCCTAGATATTTAGCTGTGTTAGAAAATTCTATTACATTGTTGTTAATGTAGACTGGAATGTGTGGTACGTTTTTATACGTAAAATTTATATGGATGGACTTAAGGTCATTTAATCTAATCTGCCATTTCTTAGTCCATTCTGAAATATTGTTTATTGTCGTCTGAAGCTTTTTTGTTGCTATTTCGACAGTTGCTTCCACAGCAAGGACGGCTGTGTCATCTGCGAAAGTAGCTATGGTGGTTTCTTCACTTTCAGGCAAATCGCTAGTGAAGCACACATTTTTCTCTTCAAATGTTTTTTCGATTTTATCTGTGATTCTATGCACCTGATCAATTGTAGAGTGCTTGTTTCTAAACCCAAATTGATGATTTGGAAGTAGCGATTTTTCGTCAATAATTTTTTGCAGACGTTTTGCCAGCATTTTTTCGAATAGCTTGGACAACATTGGTAGTATCGATATTGGGCGATACGAGGTTACTTCGCTAGGTGGTTTACCTGGTTTTGGTATCATTATTACCTCCGCGACCTTCCACATGCTTGGCACATATCTTAATTTAAATGCAGCATTTATAATATGCGCTAGTTTTTTTTTAAACCTTTTCGAGGAAATTGTTTTAAAATTTCCCCTGTGATTAAATCGAACCCTGGGGCTTTTTTTATGTTTATGCCTTCTTTGATTTCTTTGGCAAGTTCTTTAGCTGTTACCGGCCGAATAGGTCTGTCTTCTTCGCACGTTTCTTCGTTTCCTTGATAATCTTTATCTTCATAAGGTTTGAAGACGTTCTCAAGGTACTCCGCAAAAGTATTTGCTTTTTCTTGACTGCTTTTTGCTTTTCTTGACTGCTTTTGCAGTTTTCAAAATCAACTGTTCAGTGACAGTGAGAGCTTTTAAGAACCCGACACATGTGGGGTTGCCTTTGCTTTGTCGTGAAGTCGACGATGATGGATGAAAATGGATACACACACAATATTTAGTGGATGGGTTACGTGTATGCACTTTTTTGTGAATATTAAATTTATTTGGTAGGTAGGCTTTCGCGTATATTTGGTTTTTGTTAGATAGAGTTTAAATAAAATAAAATAAATATTTTGGCGCGACAGGTCTATGGGACCCAAGGCCTAGCTTCTCGCAACCATTCGCTTTGTGTGGGTTTCCAATTTTTGGGACGAATGGAAGGGATCTACAATTTTACGCCGAATCCAAACGGCTATTTGAGAAGCTCATTCATGACAGTTTTACTCTCGGATGTTTGTCAGACGTTCGCGAGAGGTGGCGCAGTGGAAAAAAACCTTAAGGTGTAATTTGGCCCTCTCGGGATTCGAACCTGAGCCCCTCGCTTAGTAGCCCAACACACTACCACAAAGCCACTGCGCCGACAAAGAGTTTAATGGTGGAAATTTAAAAAGGGAAGTCGGTAGGAATCGGGTTATATGGACACCACAGGATTTATGAATGCATGAATGAAATAGGAACTAAGCAAGAGAGCAGACACGTCTCTCCTACATATTTGACATTTTTTTTATTTTTTGCTTAGCAAACCAAATAGCATACCGTCTCTATCTGTCACAGGAGTAAAATAAAGTTAAAAGAGATGTACTCAAATATATTGCCCGTTTAGTTTGTTTGATTTGAGAGTGAAGTGCATTGCATATACACTCACCCAGCTGAAAATAGTAGAAATGTTTCAAATTTTGTCTAATTATTTTAAAACCTTTTAAGATATCGAGTTAAAGGATATCCTATGTTGTACCTGTATATGTCCTCTTTAAGTTGGCATTTACTATATTCAAATGCTCTCAGTATTTTCGAACGCAAAGCGTTGCAAAGGAAAACGCGAAAGAAAACGAAAAAATAAATTACTCTTGTCCAATTTTCTCTGGAATTTATAGAGATATAGAGTTGAACCAAAGTGGAGATTGTAGGCCTAGGTATCCTCTATAGGCCCGTGAAAAATGCATCAGATTAAATTCAGCAGTTTTAAGGATTTTTGCATTCAAAGACATGCAACACTGCCCATTGAAGTGCTAAACATTATGATCAAGTAAGAGCACGCACATATTAATCACACACACACTACTGCAACGATACGCACTGCTGCATGACTACTGGCAGTGGTATCCACTAAAGGAAAATTGTGGCCGATGTTTTAAATAATTGTTTTGAACATTGCTCAGCTTCAGGACAACGCAGGGGGATGTTTTATATCTTTAATGATTCAGGGACAAATTTACTAAATTCACCTATGTTTTTATTTTTCAATCCGATGAGCCATTACTGAGCTAGGTCTGTATAAATAGAATTTTCCTTACATATGTTCGTTTATTTTGACTATGTATTTTGTCAGAATCACATTATATTTCGGGATAAAAAGTATCCTAAATCACGACCCAGAGCATAAGCAATTACTATGCCAAGTTTCATCAGAATCCATCCAGTAGTTCCTGCGTGATGCGTGGTCAGGCATTTTTATTCTACAGTTTTATTATATGAGAAGAGATGAGATAAAGTGCACGACTATGCCGAACGAAACTTTCACGCTCATAAATAGTCTGGTTGAGTTTTTCTGTTTATAGGTAGCTGAAAAGTTCAGAAGGAGCCGTACATAAAATATAACAATGTACCTAGTGTTAAATAAAATGCACTTTTGACTTATTCATCTGATCTGGCATAAATTAGCAATGTGAGTTTTTGTTTAAGTTTAAGCACCAGTAAGATGCATTTTTTTCGCATCGATCTATTTAGAAGGTTTTATACCAAAGATCAAAGCAAAGTTCAAAGTTCAAAGTCCAAAGCAAAGTTCATCAACATATTAGTCGTTTTGAAAGTTGTTTGAATGATTTTCGGTATGTTTGCGTTACGAGGAAATTGGAGAAAAATCTTGACATTTTAGACATAACTTACTTAATTAAAAATTGTTTGGGTCATTCATCGTTATCCGTTCGTGATTCCGTCGCAGCCCGGCTTGAAACACCTTTCAGAAAATGCTTGTCTTTAATCATTTAATAGGCTATACACTTTTTCTGTCGTACCAATTACAGTATTATTTCAAAAACAAAATTTCTTAATTCTGGACCAAGTGAGAGGTGAAATCCCGCATGACACATGTTTTTTTTATCACCAACGATATTATATAATGAGAAACCGCATATTTGTTTTCAAAATAATTAAGCAAAAGAAAAACAAAGTTTTATTTTTTGAGTAATCTTAGACATAGCTAAATGACGTTTCTGAAACATCATTCTTTCATAATATATTTTGAGCAAGACCCTATAACCTCAATTTTTGTACACAACCTCGCTGGCGTAGAACTGCAGGAACGTCACCGCAAATATGAGAATAATATTCAAAGTAAAGTCAAAGGAGAATTTCCTATCCATTTTAATTGTCCGGCAGGACCACGAATGCAAGTCGTACACGCTGCTTCGAATCATCAGCTCATCTATCTGCAATTAATAAATACAATAAGCTAGTTTTATTTAAGCAGTATTATCAAAGAAAACTTACCTCCTGATCAAGTTGTGTACTTCTAGCAATTTTACTCCTGCAAATCAGCAAGACTATCCCCCGCTTGAAGTCCCTTTCCGACTGAACTAGGGCTTCCGATAGTCGACCAATCAGAAATATGTCATAAGATATACTCAACGTAAGCGGCAACTTAATGCTCATTTCAACTGTGACAGCACATATCCTATACAGCAGATCGCCTTGAAACTTGTAATAGAACAGGATCTTAAGGATTGCGTAGAGGCGTTTTATATCCGCAAACAGCCCCAAGTACGTACACATAAACAAAGCCGAGAAGAGCTTGTTTAATTTCAGCTTCACCTGATGGATACGAAGTGATATACCGAGTAATTTGCTCAAGTTCTCCTTTAAGCAACTGTCGTCAGGCCTAAATGCGCCGATTTCCAGAATATCTTTCATTTTCATAAAGAAGCAGATAAGGACCAGCTGGGAATAGACATACCCCAGGTAGGTGGTCAACTGCATTACATGACCAATCGCTGAAGTCACCTCATAGATGCCGATTATCTTTGCACTATTTGTAATTGTGTATATGACGTGCAGAAACGACAGGACTATTTTGACAACCAGCAGTACTGCAAGCTCTGGCTGAATACAAATCCTTGAATCGGATTTATTTTCGATGCACTTAAAGATGGCCAACATTTCGTTGATAGTCCGCCGCATGGCTTTGCCTTGTTTCAGGAATAACCTCGATAAGATCAGCACACCCAGGTATTGCGCTGCAAGGGATATATCTACGATCATTTCTTCTTGTGTCTCGATTCCCCTCCAGTTTTGCATCTCCATCATATTCAAATGCCTACACACGCATAAAAAACTTATAAATACGAAGAAACAGCCATTCACAGTGCGTACCACGTACAATAGTACCGCCGAGACTCGTGAACGTCTAGAACTGTATTCGACGCGACGGGTGCAAGGATCAAAATTGAAATTCGACAAACCGATACATTGAAAGACATTGTACAATAGCTTGAGGTGAGTGCGAAAATCGAATCTGTTTGGCGGCGGAATGTTCATGTTTCGATTGTCAGTGGTAGCAGACGACTAAGAAAGGAGTCGTTCGTAGGGCACACATTAAGACACAAACACTTCCGGATATTGAACAAATAAGTAATCGATCTGAAATTATGGTCAAATCGCTTCCATTTAGTAGTAATGGAATTGAGGTCCTTTTTCCGATTACATTGTTTGACATTTTGCTTGGGTGTATGTCATCAACATCATAAACAAAAATATATATATAATGTGTACCATTATACTGGGGACTGTGTTTCTGTTAAAGGGCTACATAAATAAATAAACTAACGTATCGCGATGTAGCGCAAAATAGAAATTTGTAGAGCACTCATATAAATGACGACTTGCATCTATGAATCACACGTCGAAGTTCATAGTAGTTATGGCACAGGGACATACACATCTAAACCCTGCCACCTGAACACACCAGGGGGTGGTTAGTGATTACAGTGATTCAGTGCATTTCAACCATCACAGATCATCCTTTTAATTCAAGACAAGAGTTGTACCACACGTGGTTTTAAAAAATCACAAAAACGTCATTTTAGCTTTTCAGCTTTTTTTTTTGATTAGAAGTAAAATTTTAAAAACAAAACAAATATCTTGGACCTATATACCCGTGGTGTGTGCAGAAAGTTAGTTTCAAAAAGGACGCTTAAAAAACTTAATTCATTTTTCATTTCTAACCCAAAACGCTCATTACTTATGCAGATAATTGACCTGTTGTCATATTCGCGCTGTTGTTGAGTACCCTCGAATTTTGTCCCCCCGAAACCATTCGTCTATTCCTCCAACAAGTGATTATAAGTTGAGTGAAGTTGCAAAAGTGATGAAGGCTATAGTCGTCTAGTCACTTAACGTCCTTAACAACGTGAAATACGAATACGACGAGCCAAGTATCTTAAAAATATACAAAAACAGTTACTAAATGCATTCTCTTCCAATTCAGACATAACAAACCGAAGCAAAAGACTCGAAATCAAATCCGTAAAACGGCTGAGCTCTGAAGGAAAGCGGCTTCTGTGCCCGCTGAATGACAAACATCAAGTCGCGCCGAAACTCCTTCGACTGTGCTAGCCACTCGCATTCATAGGCCGCTGTAGCCACATCTAAAGACTAAACTTTTGTAAGGCTTATTCAAATTTCTATCACTTTTTTTAACCACTTACATCAAACCGCACCCTGTTGCCCACCCAGCACCAGTAGATCAACTGCATGAATGATGAGAACATATAAGTTTTAAACTTCAGTGCCACCATTGGCTGATCGGCAGCCAGTTGAGCCTCGAACGCTGTCAAACAGATCAGGAAAGTGCTCGCGACTATTTGAGACACATAGTTCGAGTAGAAGTACTTGCTAATGTACTCAATTAATCTAAAAACAGCCCATGAACAACTGAACAACTGAAATTTTTTAATCTCACCTGATGATCCTCTGATGATCAAGTACGATCTCTCGGAGATCATCGCGATCCATTCCCGTCTTGGAGAAATCCCGAATCCTTTGACAGAGTATCCTCAGATTGGCCGATGTCTGATTGATGAAAATACATCCCGTGTTATCGATGTAAACGATCGTTTTGATATTTATCAATACACAGACACACTGAAATATGTAGACCGCTATAAAAACCGCTCCATTGTCAACAGGAAATGGAAACTTTGCTCGAAATGGTAGCGTTCGCGATAGTCCCGAAAGTATTGGTTGAAAGGCTACGACTACAAAGAGGACATTCCCCAGCATGGCGTACGTGTAGAAGATGAGAATTTCCTCAACATAACTGACTCTTTGTATGGCACGCACTGCTGCCGAACAATGTGTGAACTTCCGGCGCAAGGACTCATACTCGGCAGCAATGCATTCGATGTTTGGCTTGTAGATGCGATAGAGGACTATTTTGAAGAGGATCAAATACAGCTGGGATGTTCAAAAATTAATACGTTTTCTTAAATAAATATGTTTTACGACTTACTCCGACTAAGACACATACATCATCACCGAATGTCAGAAAATCGCCTGATGCCTCGTAGAGGTCACAAGTGATGGTGAGTGCAAAGGCAGTCAAGGACAGCATTAGGATGGTGTTGACAATTGTGTAGGGGAGTGATTCTTGCGACCATTTCGATGGGAAAACTCCAATCGAGCTGAAAAAATATTAATAAATAAATACCAATAGAAATGCAGAGAAGTAGGTTAACTTAAAAATATAAGTACAGACAGTTTCACGCCCAATTCTGTGGGAATGCACTTTTCCACGGACTACAACTGCTTAAATTTAATGCGAGTAATCCAACTTAAGCCTAACTGTCTAGTTTACGTCAATTTTTGACACCAGCTCAGGCCCACGAAATAGTCTATCTCTCTTACCGTAAATACAAAATTGATATCCTCAATGAAGTCGTCTTCGGATGTTCACCACGAAATGTCACTCCTTTCCACGAGCAAAAGTGATTGTAAACCAATCGCATCGATTCCATGTTCTCCTCCACTAAAAGACACAATAAAATTAAGACCTCAAGGAGCTAATTGACCCAATCCAGGGCGTGTTATGTTCCTTTTATTGCAAAAAAAAAAAGTACTCGCAACCAAATAGCGAATATCATTGAGTGCGGATTTTATTAATTCATTCCCTCTGCTACCATTTACCATCGGTAACTGCCAATTAGATTGGGGGCTTCAGATGATACCCGGACTCGACCTTGTGGGCAAACACCGTGCGGTTGTTAATATAGACAAACAGGCTACCTATACCTACCACCAGCACCAGCAACCTGCTTCAATCACCACCATCCAGAGTGTGCTCCATGCGGAACCTATAATTTTCACAAAACTGCACCACAATTGAGCACTCAGGATCAATAATTTATTAGATGAATTGCGAAAGGTCTGCAATTTAATGGCATGGACTGGAATCTCGTTTGTCTGGAGCCTCGCAGCCAGGGATGTGCGATGAGGCTTTTAAGTGATATTTATGCGTTGTTTGTTGCATAAAATGGAGCAGTCACAGTCGGAGGCGGAAATGGCGGAGGGGAGGCAATTATTTGCTTGCAATCGATTTATGACAACTGAAAACGGGAATTAAAGAGCTTTTGGCGTGCGCTGCTAGCCGAATTGGAAATAGAAACAGAAACAATTTACTTAATAAGCAGGTATTGAACTGTGTAGATGGAGGTGTACCTACATGTGAATTGGAAATTAATTGTGATTCAATATTGATCGCAACACTATGGAAATAAGTACGTCACTTGTAATATTTTTCTATTTTCTTGTGTTCATATAAATGGCCATTACGATTGACGGAATTATTTCCAAGCTTTTTTCAAACACTTGGTACATTGAGGACGTTCGGATACCTAGTTCATGTTAAACGTCAACTAGGTTTATTTTGAATTTTAACACTTGGCATGAGTAGGCAGGTAGGTTTTTTTTACTAGATTTGTCGCCTACCATAAACGTCAACAGAAAAAACTAATCACGTGACCAATGTAGGCCTATAAAAACTAAAATAGGTGTATGAATGATTAGCAGCTGTCAGATTTGCTAAACTAGAATTCCCAATGTCCCTATTTTCAATAAAGCCCGATTCCCCTGGGCATGTTATGCTAATTGTAAAAATCAGTTAGAAATTAGGTGCCCAACTGAACGCACATTTATTGCAAGTTTGACTAGAATGCAATCGTCGGGATATGAGAATGACACAATCAAAGTTTATGTGAATTATGTAAAGTTTAAAAAAATGAACTTAGCCAAAGCAATCTGAAAGTGATTTTGAATAAAAATGCTGCAATTTTGTAATATTTTAAAGTGAGGATTTATTTTGTATTTTTGCGGTACCGTATTCAACTGACAGATGATTAGAATACCCTATATATTTTTTGAGGGAAAAATAAGCAATTCATATGCCATAAACGGCAGATAAAAAAGATTCACTTTCTACATTTCTGTGCGTTGAATTCCATATAAGATTACAGATGTCACACAAAATTGAGAGGAAACACTTAGAGGTGAGAAGTAATTTCTTCCTTACTCTGGGTGCTTGTCATAAACGAAATACTTGTAAAGTTCGAAAATAAGGGGGTCAAAGTAACTGCCTATGCAGATTATGTAGTCATACTTGCAACAGGCAAGTTCCTACCGACCATAAGCGAACTACTAGGAAACGCATTACAAACACTTAACACGTGATCTAAACAATGCGGGCTAGGAGTTAACCGACAGAAAACTGAACTAGTTCTGTTCAGAAACAAAAGAAAAATTCCAAGCTTCGAGCCTCCAAATATTGAGGGTACCCCCCTAAAAATCACACAGAGTGCTTAATATCTGAGGACTATACTTGACTGGAAGCTTAATTGGAAACTAAACATTAATTAACGAGTTAAGAAAGCAGTCAATGTCTTCGGAAAAAGATGGGGCCCAAAACCTAAAATTATTCTGTGGATGTATACGGCTGTTGCGCGACCTATACTGACATATGGCAGCTTAGTTTGGTGGCAAGCCACGAACAAGTCATCCAATCTTAAGCTTATGACAAAAATACAAAGGATGGCATGTATAGGAACAACCAGCGGGATAAGGACAACACCTACTGCTGGACAAGAGGCAATCCTCAACCTGTTACCTATAGACCTATTCATGCAAGAATCTGCAGCCAAAAGTGCCCTAAGAATTAGCCAAACCAAGAGTAAGAAACCTTTCAGACCGGGACATGCGCAGATTATGGATATTTACGTGGCGAATACTGTCACCTCTGACTACACGTCTCCCCACATGGACCTTGATATACCATTCTACTGCTATTTCCCCAGCAGAGAAGAATGGGACACAGATGAACCCACAAAAAGGAAATCAATTTCCATCTACACGGATGGATCCAAGATGAACTGCTAAACCGGTGCCGAAATTTTTTGTGAGGAATTGAACATACGCCGATCCATCAGATTGCCGGATCATAGCAGTGTCTTCCAAGCAGAAGTTCTGACAATCGACCAAGCTGCCCATTTGGTGTCAATGTTGTCAATACCAAAGGACGATATTTACCATATTCATTGACAGTCAGGCGGCTATAAAAGTAGTTTCTGCTATTGAAATAAAGTCAAGGCTAGTTCGCCGCTGCCGCGAAGAGCTTAAGGTTCTCTGCTCGCAGCATACCACGCATCTCTGCTGGGTCCCTGGACACAGGAACAAAATCGGCAAAGAGATGGCTGATGAACTGGCCAGAAAAGGATCGGAGATAGATCAAGAATGGGCGCTTCAGTCGCCCATTCCTCTGCAATCTCCGAGAGAGAGTCGAAAACCGCATGATAGCCAACAGTAGGTATATGGAAAGAATTAACTACCTGCGAAATTTCAAGAAAGCTTTGGCCAGAATGTAGAATGAGTCGGACAAAAAAGCTAATGCAGTTCGATAGAACGGCGATATACAAACTGGTAGGGGTCCTAACAGGTCACAATTTTCTTAGGAACCATATAATGAAACTTAATCTCATAGATGACGATATATGCAGGGGTTGCGGAGACGAGGATTCTCATGAGGACACACCTCACTTCCTCTGTCTATGCCCTAGTGTCTGTCACTTGAGGAATAGAACACTTGGAAGTTACTACTTCCATGATATAGAGGAGCTCTCTGATGTCTCACTAACCAATATTTAAAAAAATTAAATAAATAAATATTTTGGCGCGACAGGTCTATGGGACCCAAGGCCAAGCTTCTTGTGTGGGTTTTCAATTTTTGGGACGAATGGAAGGGATCTACAATTTTACGCCGAGTCCAAACGGCTAATTTGAGAAGCTCTTTCATGACAGTTTTACTCTCGGATGTCAGACGTTGGCGAGAGGTGGCGCAGTGGAAAAAAACCTTGGGGATTCGAACCTGGGACCCCTCGCTTAGTAGCTCAACACACTAACCAATATTTACAGGTGGGGTACTACAGGACTCGCTCTGTTGTACCCACCCATTAACCTAACCTAACCTAGAGGTGAGGAGGTAATTGAGAGAATGAGAGCAGCTGTCATGGAGATAATGCACATTCACTTTGAAGCGTTGCTGATGGCAGTTCACTCACAATTAGCTAGGGAATGTTCGTGTACCTAATACTTTTATTGAAGTATTTGCTTTTTAATTATTCTATAGGACCTTCTGATGAAATATGTTTTAAGACAATTTCATTGAAATTAGAAGGTTTAGAAATTTAGGCTCCAAAATCCGGGTAAAATAAAATGAAAATTTAGTGTAAATATAGTTTTCTCATCGGTGCGCAAGCGTATATCGATTAGATCGAGTTGGGATCGAACTTTAATTCAACATATATATATGCAGTTTCAAATTAACACAACATAAACTTTTGTGTAACTTTATCAAGGAAGTGTTCTTGAAATATGTCGTGGTATTTAACATCATTTGAATGAAGTTGCAATAAAATAAATAAATAAATAGTTGGCGCAACTTGTTTGTAAATCTACAAATATGGCATCGCTGAAGCTAATTGTTAGGTTACGTGAACTTGACGTATGTGTCGGCACAACAGATCCGTCAAAAATGATTTACTGTTTAGGTTAAAAATGATATGAAACTTTTCAAAAGACAAACAAAACATTTCACTCCCGCGTGGGTAACTTTCTGAAGCGGAACTGATTTCGTATTCAGGAAATCGGAAATTGACAATCCCAACTTCAACACCTTTTCGGATGCTACAAGCACTTTTGATTGATAGACGTAATTATGACTACTTTCAGTTTTAGGTGTTCGCAGAATTGTGTACATAAAACTACAATACTCGGCAGGCATAAATTAGTCTGAACAAGCCTTGGGTTATTACCGAGTAGTAGTCTAAAACAGAGTCGTCATCGCTCCATGTTTATTTCGCCAAACTCATACATCATGTGGAATTATTGCAAGTAACGACAAAGGAAACGACCCTGGAAAGGTTAAACGGAAGTTGTGAACGCTTGACACCGAAATTGGCGTTGAGGCCATGCCTCACAATAGAAATGTGAAAGCATATTCATCAGCAGAACAGAGAACACCAAGGAAGGACCCAACACTAGTTCTATACTGAATTGTTTAAACAACGAACGACATAAATAACTCTCTCTCTCTCTCTTTAGTGGAATTCGAGATCGAATTTAAATGTGAAACTAATTCTATAACAAGGGTTTTTTGACATGTTAATTAGCGCTCACCGGTGGTGGATAAAATATCTCCATAAGACTAAACTAATGATTAATTGTTCCCAACTGTGACCGCAACCAACGCATCGGTCCGATTACTCGTAATCGTGGGCACAATTTCCTACTATATATACTTGTAACCTATGATAGGAGCTTTAGCTCAGATACATTTTTAATTTACTGAAAAAGTTCCAATTTGAATATGAACTGACTTTTAATTTTCAGGAAATTTATGGATGCATTTGCCATACAAAAATATTGATTTATGGTGGCCAACTTTTAGAGCAGATGGTATAGGCGGAAAATTAGAAATCAAGCTGTCAGTGAAATATTCGTGAAACATATAACAATTTTGTAACATTACGGTAAACCAGATTATGTATAGAAAGGCGATCTATGATGAAGCTGATCAATTTAAAGTGATTAATATTGTTTCACGAAATTAAGATTAATGATGTGCAGAGTGCAGCGAATTATATTCATAAATATTAGGTATATCTAGTCATCTCGTCAGAAGCTGACTGCGAATTATCTAACTATTTAGTTTTCGATTTTTTTTTCACGTTTATGAGGGAAATTTGTTAAATTTATTAATTGCATTGCTGAGCTGCGTACATATTGATTAAGTGCACGACTGGGTCGCAAGCAACTTGCTCGATTCTACGACGTGACAACTGGCAATATAACTGTTCAGTCAAAGCCTTTTTTAACTGATTTTGTTTGTACGCGAAGTGCGGGACAACGTAAGGGTGCAATTATAGCGACACGAAAAATGAACCTTATTTTAACCACTTAAACTTAATTGTTGAACTCAATCTTGATCTTAAAATGTTGCGTAGGAATTGTAAAGTTAGTTTATCAAAAAAAAGGAAAGTACATTATCTTCAATTTTTCAAGAAAAAGAATTCATCAATTTTTCTGTCGAAAAAAAGTTTACGTAGGTACCTACAGAAAAATTAATAAATGTTCTTTACTATCGAAAACTTAAGATAATTTGCTTTTTTTTTTTGATAAACTAACTTTAAAATTCATAAGCAACATTTTAAAATCAATATTAAGTTCAATAATTATTTTTAAGTGGTTAAAAAAAGCAAAAGAAATTTTTTTCGGTTGCATTTTTCTTGTCGCTATAACTGGCCCCCAAGCTGAAATTCAGAAACTGAGAAGTGAGACCCGAAACTTCGGCCGCTTTACAGTTGTATATTTGCCCACAAACATTATTTTTATTGTATTGTACATAAAAATTCGTACCTATTGGCAAATTTTAAACACAAACACACTCGTTCATAGAATATTATCCGTTGAGTTTGAAATTATTCGTTACATGTGGTTAGTTTTAATTTTTAACAAAAAGTGTACATTTGCTTGAAATGTTTTTTGAAAAATAAACAAATGCATTATTGTTGTAAGAAAATAGAAACACTTTGAGCCAATTTTGATCAGTGTTTTGAGGGAAAATTTATACATATGCAGTCGATGTTAATAACATCGAAAAGTTACCATATCTGTCCTAATATGTTTCAAATACGCAAAACTTCTACTGTAAATAGTTTTATTAATCAAACAAATCAAATTAAGCGCCTTTTAACAATATGTAATTACTGACCAACAACATTCATTGTTTTTAAAAGCTGGTATTCCCGAACTCCATCACATTCCACGGTTGGTAGCATTTTTTTTTTATTTTTTGTATGTTTTTCCAACTGTCAAAATTTTGAAACAAAAAACTGAGGGGGCCAGCGCAAGAGGATTGCGAGTTGGTGGTCTTATGGCCAAAATACAAGTGCAGAATTTCTGGACGCAGTGAAGCACGCTGTACAGAAAGCAAGACACATGAGCAGAACTTTTGTTTGACGTTATTGCAGTGAGTTAAGTCTTACAATAGCGAAACGTCTTTCATTTGTTTACAGCCGTGGTGTTAAGTGAAACTTCTTCCTTTTTTATCCTTGACTCCAATGTTTTTTTTGTAATATTCCTCGCGATTATCATAAAACATGTTATTTTCCTTCACGAATTCTTTTCATTTTTCCTCCATTTCGTCAGTCATCCGGTGTTATTTGTACGCAAAACATTTGAATTCGAAGTAAACGTCAATCACAATGATGCCAAACCCGTTAAAATTTGTTTTTTTTCTATGTTGTGGTGGCATTGTTTTTTTGCAGTGGATTTAGGAGAAAAGACAACTTGCAGTACTGCGACGCATGCTGAATTTACATGTGTTCTCTCCCATTTAGACGCGTGTGTTCTATTTCCACTGCAGGCAAAATTCTGCACATGTGTTTTGGACACTAGTTTGGTTTGTCTCTGCTGAATACAACGAGATACGAATTGAAAACGCTTAAGAACGACGCAACGACATGAAAATCTCTTCTCGAGGTGGAGTTGACAACGATAACGATTTATTTTCTACATATATTAATGCTTTAGTACGAAAGAATAATTTTTAGTACAAACCAAAATATGTAAAAGATGGCCTACTTTTAATTGAAGCGCCAGATTTGAATTTTACTATTGGTATAATTATGTAGTTAATTCAGATTTAATATAAGAAAAAATGTTAGATAAATGGTAAGTAGAGGAATATTATATACAAATTTAGGTTTAGGCTTATTTTTTGTATTTAAAACGTGTGTGTGAAATGAGTTGAGCCGGAGACAGAGTTCCCCAACAAAAACCTCAATGTGTGGAAATGTGATTTTAAAGACAATTTCAAGAAAGCTATTTGTTAGAAAACGTTGCAACCATTTTTTCAAAAAAAAAAAAATTAAAAACTACAAAGGCAATTTAAGAACTCCAAATAGAGGGGTTATGTGATGTCTAAACCAATTAAATTATTTATCTCGAACCCAAAAACTACCATTTCTACCTTACAAACATATGAAGTAATGTCAAGAGAACTTTCATAGATTTCATGTCGTAATACGCATTTACAATATTCGCCTAAATGACAACCAACTTGGCATACGAAGCACCAAAGAATAAGATGTTGATACTTGTTTTGGTTCTACTGGCCTTCAAAAAATAGACAAGAGTTCTTGTCAAGTAGAGTTGCTTAATAATAGGTTGGGAAATATAACTGATTTTTACGCACCGAAGAGATTACCGTTGAATGCAAAATGAAGGGAGTTGTCGCTATATAACAATCTCCAACTAGAGTTATTTTGAGTCATTCAAGTTACGCACATTTATTTTAGGTTACTTAAAACCGCTCTGTTGTTACAACATAAATAAATTATTCATTTCAAACAGATTAATTAACTTCCTAATAGATATTTGCCTATAGATATTTGCTATTTTTAGTATCCGATTTAATTATGCACTTCTTATTTAATGCGTTTTACGGGACGTCACAAGAAACTGACTAAAAATTGGAATATAAAAAAAAAAAACCTTTCAGAAATCCAATTGAACTGGGGTCGGATCGCGTCGTCCGTGAGCGAGCATTACGTTCATAAAACTAAGTTGGTTTTACATATGAAACAAAAACAAATATTCCGTCACGTAATTCTCCTTCACGAACGGCGCGATTCGACCCGTGAATTTTCTTTTGGAATCAAAACTGGTGCCCGCGAATTTATGCCAACGAAACTGTTATAAAATTTGCTATTATGGCCTCCATGGAATATAATATTTGAAAAATGTAGACCATTTTTTTAGCAGAAATTTAAACGTGTTTTAAAGTATTTACCGCAGCAAACGAGATGATTCGCATTTAGTTTGCTTGTTCTCTTGAACAAGATTTCGTTCGCGGGCGGGCTCTTCTTAAAATCCCACCAACGTCTTCGGTGGGTATCGATGCAAAAATCAATAATTTTATGATTTTTTTCTATTTTTAAATATGTATCTATATACTTTGAAACGATCTTCACGATACCTTCATCCAGAAGAACGCATCTGGTTTACTGAATGCATGTCTTAGTTTTTTTTATTGTTATTTCGTTAAATAAACAATTCAGGGGTTGAATCGCGTCATCCGTGAACGAGCTGACGCATCCGTTTGGAATCGAATTTGTCAATTGAAGCAGGATTCTGTAAAATCCTGTTCAGTTGCTACATTCTTAGACTGGATAATGATTGATGGAAAACGGTTTTTAATTTCAATGATTGTCTGGAAAAGGCAAGTCTATTAACCTCATTGAGAAGATCAACCCGAACCAAGAGCAGAAGAAAGGACGTTGTAAATTGATTTAAAACCCATCGATTCTTTCCCAAACTCGACGGCTTATATTAATGAAGCTCTCCAAGAAGGACGATATCTATACAAATTCAAACAAATATCTCAGCTCTTTGTTTGAGCTTATTCCTGCTTCCAAAGTTTCCAGGCTTCACTGATCCGCGAAGCAAAACAAAAATGATCACCATAGCAGAGAGTCGTTATAAACAATCGATAGTCTGGCGCACCTAGACGCTTCCACCGTGATTTCAAAGAGAGAGAGAACGTTCCACCCCCACCGCACTATCTGCAAAAGCTTGCTCGTATATACATTTTCAATTGTTGTGTGCGCAACTTGGTAGTGATTTCCGGATGTCCGAACAAAAGAGTTCCGGTCAGATTAACATGGCTGACACATTTGGATAACCAGAGTCAGCATTAGATTCTACTTCGGGGTCAAACCACGTTATGTGCATAGGTGGATGCTTCTGCCGACATGATGGTGCTGTAAAGGTAGTATAAATTTCCATACTAGTGCTAGAGTTATATGCTGATGAAATCCATAATGTGTCTCATTGGAGTTGGATTCTCGAATCTCCAGTTGAAATCAGTTGCGGGTTGCACGCACGCAATCGACGAAGTTCACCGATACGTGAAACAGCCACCAGCGCTGCGCGGTTCGGTCTGTGCCGAGAGCATGGACAGAGATCACCAGGCAGAGAGGCCTTGGGATCAAGGGAAATCCATAACAATGGGTCGTGCCGTGGTATGTGTGTTCGGAAAATATGTGACCAAAGTAGGCGGTACACCATTATTACACCTGTGGAAATTGAACCCTTTAATATCGGTTCGTGGTGGTGAAAAATGGGTGGTGGAGTGTGCAGTGCATGCCTCCCACTACTTTGCAATTGGTTTGATGGTATAGTGACTTTATGGTCAGATATTGTTGGATATTTTTTTTTTTTTTATTTTTTGTCAACTTTTGTAGTTGTGAGAGATGTTTTTTTTGTGAATTCCTTTGTTGAACACACCTAATTAATTCAGAATGCGTGGACTTCTTTGTGATGGGTGGTGGTGGTGGTTGATTTTTTGTCTAGTGGATTCCTGAAAATCAGATTTTTAGTTAAAATTTCATCATCGAGTTAGTACGTCGCGAATTATTGGATAAATCGGTTGGATTTTCGGGCAAAGTCCTCAGTCACGGTTTTGTAATGCGCTGCAAGGGATACTGGTGATCAGTTAAATTGGGACCTTGTGAAAGTGCGGTATCAACATTTTGTAAAAATAAAAAACCACCGATTGGTCTATGATTGAAAATTGTGCAAATATTTATAGAGAACCAAAGGATCAGCTTACTTTATAGTGCATTTGTGGAGTGATTTTTTGTTAAGTGGATGACAGTTTTTTTTGGATTAATATTCAGAGACGGCCCGAATATATTGTGAGTGCTAGTTTTTTTTTTTTAAATAAATGATTCCTTACATTTTTATCACTTAATTCAAATGAGATATGGCAAATTGTTCGAGTATCCTCCAAGTTAATATTAATTCTCGACGAGTGTAAACGTTTTTGACAAACCTCCAAAAAAAGGAACTCAAAAACACCCAACGGTGACATTTACTCTTAGTTTCGCATAGCTTAGACAACTATGGTCAGGAAGAACAGAAAATAATTAGTTTTTGTAACTAATTATGATTTGCCTGCATAGTAAAATGTGTCCTCACTCCCACCCATCAAGGGATGGATTTATAAACCAATTACCTACTTTAAATATTTGAAATAGGTCGGAAAACTTATTCAGTCTCCAAACTCCCATAATAGCGTTTAAAAATATCAGAAGGCCCCATTGACCACCAATTTGAGGTTTTTCTACCTTGGCCAATCTTTTAACGTATCATTTGACTTACTTTAAACAAGTTTTAAATTACATTTTTAAACATTTGTAATCGTGCTTCACTAAGATTAAAAAATTGAGCTTATTAACAATAAAAAATCTATTTTTTAACACCTGGAACCGATTTTATAGTCAAATGTAAAGAAAGAATTCAATTTTATTAAAAAAAAATCATTTCTTGACAGCCTGTTACACAGGGTGTCTCAATGGAGTCTTAAACTTTACCATTTCAGACAATACCTTACAGAAACAAATGATTACACAACTTTTTAGACAAATATATAATCAAAACATGGTATAAAGTAAAGTCCCCAAAAAGACTCGTTGCCGCTAAAATCGAAAAGTATACACCGGATTTCGATGCGAATTTCACTGTTATGATGCGAATTTCTCAAGGAAGGTTTGGGTGTATTTTTAATTGTTCTGTCATGTAAGAGAGCTGAGCCTTAGAGGTCTAAATCAAATATTTCCTCGTTGCAAGTATACATGGTTCTAAGTTCACAACGGCTTATAGGATTTAGGACCAAAATGGGTTTAACTTATATCTCTCTGTGTCGTCTGTAAGCCTAGCAAAGTTCAAAACAAGTCATCAAATCTGCACTAACAATTTTCCATCAGCTCAGACTACAGCCAAACCAGCTGCCTCTGCTCATTCAGGAGTGGCTGTCGGTCGGTGGCAAAGGATTTGGTCACAACCACATCTATGGCAAACTTTTGTGTTGGACGGAGCTTGTCAAAATAACGACAGAAAATGCCAATTCATTGTCCAGTTCGAGAGACATAAATATAAGTGAGTTGGAATATTCTTAAAGTTCGTTAGATTGATCGTAAAAAAGAACTGTGGATAAACTGATTTTGAACAGTGATAAGACGTTCCGAATAAAATCAGTTTCTAAGTTAAATAAATGGAAATAATTTTTTTTCGAATGGGAGTCAAAATTTAACAAAAACCACCACGGCTGGCGGTTATTGGGCATTAAGTCGAAGAAAGTACTTTCAAGAATCAATTCAATTCAGGAAAATTAAGCGATAGGCCTCTGTGAGACTTATCGCTTTTTTGAATAATACCTGCTTCGTAGGTGTTTTTTAATCTCTTTTGAGCAGCCTCTAGTTCCCTAGATCATTTAAACAGTAAAAAAGATGTTAGGAAAATATGCTTTTCAATATATTTGGTTTAATGACAGAATCGTTAACTTAAATAATAAGAAAAATAAGGCCTATAAACGGTTCCGTAATCGAAATAATGACCCGGAGCTTCTTCAAATTTATCGAACGCTTCAAAAACAATTTGATGTTTTAAATAAGTTTCTTTACAGACCGTATGTTCTTTCTGTCGAATCTAATTTAAAGACCAATAGTAGACGCTTTTGGAGTTTTATCAATAGCAAAAAGCAATCTAATGGAATTCCTAACTGTATGCGTCTTAATAATGTATCCTCATCTGATCTTTTAACCATTTGTAATATGTTTGCTAAACACTTTCAGTCTGTATATTCTTGTGTTACTACCGTACCTTTTGTAAATATTGGCAATTTAAAGTGTTCAATCCCTGAGGTTCAGAGGGCTCTTTCCTTATTATAACTGGATAAAAATCCTGGTATGGATGCCATCCCGCCAATTTTACTTCAAAAGTGCTCCTTCACGTTATCTGCACCTCTGTGTTTAGTTTTTAGTTTGTCTCTCCAGTCGGGCAATATATATAAATCCGGATCGAGACATGATACTGGTTTGCGACAAACTCACACCTTTCTTAAAGAGATTTATTTCCCCGTTTCAGCATGGCTTCGTTGCAGGCCGATCTACTACTACAAATTTCTCAATTTTTTGTAATACTGCCTTGAATTACCTTGAGAATGGCTTACAAGGTTATGTAATTCATACAGACTTTGCTAAAGCGTTTGATGGTGTTAACCACAAAAGATTAATTTCCAAACTGACTTGTTTTGGATTTCACTTCAATGTTCTAAAGTGGATTCATTCCTACCTAACAAATCGTATCCAATATGTTCACATTAATAAAACGCTTTCCTCGCCAATTCATGTTACCCCTGGAGTTCCTCAAGGTAGTCATCTGGACCCTCTGCTCTTCCTTCTATTTATTAATGACATTCCTGAATTGTTTTTGAGTTCCCTATGTCTTATGTTTGCTGACGATTTAAAGATCTTCCGACCTATAACTTCAATCGAAGACTGTACCCTTTTACAAAAGGATCTTGAACGACTTTCCATATGGTGTATTAATAATGACCTTCATCTCAACGTCTCTAAATGCAAAAGCCTTTCCTTTTATCGTAACCTCTTTCCAATTCATTTTACTTACGTAATAGATAATACTCCTTTGTCCATTTTTTCCTCCAAAAAGGATCTGGGAGTCATTTTTGACGTTAAACTTAGGTTTCATAGATACATTGAATTTTTAATTGCCAAAGGCAATCAGATGTTAGGGTTCATATTGCGGAATTCGAAAGACTTTCGAGATCCACAAACTCTTAAATGTCTATTTTTTGCATTTGTTAGATCTCATCTTGAATATTGCTGTATAGTAAGGAATCCATTTTGTGAAGCACATTCTATTAAAATTGAGAGAATCCAAAAGCGTCTTACTAGAGTTGCCTTTCGTAGACTGCAATGGAATATTGAAATGCCATCTTATGAGACAAGGTGTAAATTATTCGGTATCTTGCCTCTTTTCAGACGGAGGCAATATTTTTCTGTTATATTTACTCGTGATTTGATAGACGGTCATATCGATTGCCCTTTTCTGCTATCTTTAATTGGCTTTTATGCTCCTGCGATAGTTCTAAGAAATCGTTTTTTATTTTATGTACCTCATCACAGAGTTAATTATGGTTACAATGAACCAATTTCTAGATTCCTTAGAGAATCAAATAAATATTGTAGTATATTCGATTTTCATCTTATATAAAACTAGCGGACCCGGCAGACGTTGTACTGCATGCTTTTTCAAGCCACGTATGATTAATATAATTAGCTTGTAAATCGGGAAATATGCTTTCGTATTTACCATGTTGCAGAAGTTGTCCGGCAATTTGATGCATTGTGTGTCTCCATGCAACGGTATTGCTCCATTTCTAATGTTGAGCAATTGCTCGGAGAATGATAGTGCCAATGGATCGTTTTGTAGTTGAACTCTTACATTTGTGTTAAGACGTAATGTACAGACATTTCGCCATAGATATGATTGTTTTATACATGCGTTAATTTCGTCCGCATATGTAGCGCGTGGAATGACCGGCAATGTCTGTCTAAAATCACCGGACAGCAGCAGTAAAGCACCACCGAAAAGCCTGGTGTTATTATTTAGATCTTTTATCATTCTAATTTCTAAAGCTTCAAATGAATGCTTGTGTGCATAATAATTTTGAATTTTGAAAAAAAAAAAACGGTTCTAAAATACCCACAATTTGTCGCTCCTCCATCTGCTCGATATGGTTGCGCGTTTATTTGCTGTTCCTCATCACCCATGAAGTAAATTTGGAGAAATTTTGAATCGGTATTAAAGAACCAATTTGATGATACACTTGACCCTGAATCTTAAAAGTTGATTGAAAATTGCGTCCATCCGCATTCTGAACGAGTTTTGTTGCTCCAAATGATGTCATTTGAAATTAAATTTGCGAATTTTACGCAAAAATAATTTGGATTGTGTCAATGCGCGATACACTTGCAAACGCCGTTTTTCACGTGTTCTGAATGTATATGTTTCTTAAATTTTCATTGTCCGTCAATTTATCTTCTGCCGATCTTTTTAACCGACGGTTCTGGACTATTTGTGAATTCGGAGTACGTCGACCAATATTTCCTCCTCGTTCCCGAAGACGGGGCATTGTTGTATGTATATGTGAATATAATACACTTAATATTCACTGAAATGCGACACCGGAAATATCAAAAGGCTCCGTACAAAACGGCGTTTTTTTTACAATTTTGTTTTTTAATAATGCATCGATTTTTGGGGCACTGTGTTTGTATGTTCCCTATGAACAGTGGAGTGTGATATTGTTTCAACTTTTTTTGTCTTATATATTCCAAATAAATATATCAATTTTGTATTTTACTTAATAACTCGCAGTTACGATTTGGTTAGTTTTGAAATACATATAAGATTTTGAATGTAATTTTTGTATGGGCGGTTCCACGCCCCTTTGTCCAATTTTTACCAATCTTCACAGGAATACTCCTTGGCTAATACCTAAGATTATGTGTAAATTTGAACTAGATCGATTCGGTGGTTTTCGAGATATAAGATTTTGTATGTATTGTTTGTATGGGCGGTACCACGCCCCCTTGTCCAATGTTGACCAATCGGCTTCTAAACCATCCAGGGCGCCACCCAAACGCATACAAAAAAAATTATTCAAATCGGTCCAGCCGCTTAGGAGGAGTTCAGTGACATACACACGTACAGTAGAATTATATATATAAAGATAAAAATAAAATAAAATATATATTTCGATATAAATAGTCGGTCATGTCATTTATGTAAACCTACAGCCCTACTGCGCGTTGTCATCACCACTCAGTATAAACTGCTTTAAGGCTTCGTTACAGAAATTGGATTTTGTTATTTTCGTGATCTATTCTGGATCAAATATTTCAGCACGATCTTATAGCTATGATAGGTCTCGATCAATTTTTTCAATTCAGCACTATACAGATGTCGCTGATTGTATTCCGATACTAAGGTCGGTAAGACAGTGTATATAATAATTGTTGATGGGCTCTTGCAACAGTTTATTAAAACTTCTAAGAATAAGATTCAAAAGGTAAACTGCGCCAATCACTTTCTGCAACCGGTGACTAGGAAAAGTGTTTCAATTTGAGGGTTTCACTCCGCTTGAGCCTCAATTATCCGATCCAAAAAACTATAAAAAATATAAATAATATTCTTGCAAATATTTGTGTCTTAGTCTGCTTGGTTGCCCAAAAAAGCATAATATCTGCAGCTATTGACTATTCGCCGATTGGTGAGCTTTTTTCCATCGTGAAAACTTTTCATTGACTTTGAGAATCTCTTAAAATGCAGAGTCTATTGGCTTGCAGAGTAACTACCTCGATTTACAATTACTTCAACATCAAATTGGAGAAAACTATAACTCGATGAACAACTAAATCTAAAGGTTGTCACTCCATCGTTAGTTCAAAAAACTCAAACTCCTTGGGCAAATTATAAACCCACACGTTTAATTCACTTTCCAACTGAAATAGATATACCTAATATGATTTAAACTCGAATGAGGCTGGTCTCTAAAACACGATTTCTAATTTTCTTCCGCATAACTGACGCAACTCTGATGAAAATAAAAGTGGCACGCGTACCATCTTGCAAGCAGGTTTAAAACTGCCACTTGTCGCGTGTCGATTAAAGTGATTAATTGATTTTATCAACCGCAAGGTGGACAGAGATCTTGCCTGCGACAATTAGTACCATCCCAACACCTACCAGTGCATTTGCATTTTAAGACCATTCACCTAATTCTGGTTTACCTATGCGATTAACCTGATTACTTTCAACGAAGACTGGTATTCAGAACTCGTCCGCTTTTGATGACTCACTAGCTATACTCATCCCGTGCGCCTAGCTCATTCCTTTAACTGTAACAAGTTTTATTTAGCATTACACGCAATATCCTTATGTAATGTCAGCTTCGGTGAATGATACGTAGATTATCGCCGCCTAAGACGAACATCATCTCAATTTGCATGTTAGTGTGAATGGGCAATGAAATTCTAAGTAATCGGAGTTTTTATAGAAAATCGAAACTGTGAGCTTGCTCTTGACCGTTAGTAGATGTGCGGTTTGCAGTTACAGTTCGTGCGTCAGATGGCGCTATTAGAGATGCGTGAGTATTTTATTTATTGGAAAATATTTCGACTTTCCCCCCACTCCATTAGATTCCAGGAGCAAGAAGTATAATGGGCTTAAGTGGGCTAGAGCTTGTATGAACAAAACTCTGCTTAGCTTCTTAAAACACATCAAATATGGGGACGATAAAAATTATATTTGTATATTGGCTTAAGCTGAATAACTCTTACTCAATCTCGTTAAAGCTTTCTCCCTTTCTGCTTCCATTTCTAAAAAAGACCCCGGCCTCTGCCCAAAATCAAATTCCCAGCTCTTTCCAGAACATCATATACCTCAAAAACTACCCACACAACCGCAGTAATTTGCGTCAGTACCTCTCATATACGTACTTCTAATTACAGCTCTATTTTCTTCTAAAATAAATTTCCATATCAACATTTAGTTAGGGACATTCCGCACCACCTAGCAAAGAGGTCAATTCCATTTGGCCACTATTCAGATCATGGTCTCATAGATCAGCGCTGGATAATTAACATTTTCATATTCCCCACCAGCAATTCGTAACTTGTTGTTTGTCACGAAATTCCCTTTCGAATGACAAAAAGTACGGTGGGTTTTTTTTTTTTAATTTTTCCGTAATGCCAATGACATCCGAAATTGAAATCCAATGGAAACGCCTCGACATTAACGCGGTCTAACTGGTATACATATTTAGGATTCTGTTTAACACAAAATAAAAAAAAAAACCGGAACGAGCTTCCGTAACATTGGCTATCTGATCGGTCACGCGTTATGCGCCTGTCATGCAGCACCCCCACTAACTGTTTGCCGGATTTGCGTGCGGCTCGAGTATTGAGGTCAAAAATCTCCACCAATGCTCGTCTCTAATTACGCATGTATGAACATCAGTGAATAGATCTGAATTAAGAGCAATTTTGCAATTACTCGTTAGTTTAGAATTCACAATGGCTCAATAGCTTAAACATTTAAAACGGCGACACATGCGATCGAAATTCAACAAAAAAAATGTACGCGTCCAATGAATAAAAGCGCTCAAGCGAAACATGGCAATCATGTACCTACGGTTTTTTTTATGTTTTCCGGCTGAACATGGGCGAATTGGAATTTTTTTCTCTTCGTTCATCAAATTAACACAAGATGGGTAATCAAATTTTTTAATCTATTGTCGGAAACCAAAAGTCTTTGTCTTTTTGGGTAATTTCTAAAATTCTATATATTTTTAGTTAAAACTTAGCGAAAAGGTTTTGTTGAACATTCGCTCTGTTCCTTAAAATGAAGAGAGCCTCAATAACAGTCGTTATGTCAAATTTAACTCACTCTAAGAGACCCTAAAACCAACCTTCGTTTAAAAATTTTGCTGAAAAACCAGTACTTAAAAGTTCATTTCTAGATCCAGGCATTTTGCGTCATACATTTTTGAGAAATGATGGTTTAGTTAAATTATTAATTGACAGATAAAGGAGGGGAACTTTTCATAAAGTGAAAACCCTTATGAGTTATGTTACTTTTCATTGTAAACGCATGTAACCGTGCTGTTAGGATTCCGAGTAAGGAGTTATGAAATAATTACAACTTTCAAGATGTTTTTAAAATTTTTTTTTTTTATTTATTTTTTTTTTTTCCACAAAAATTTTTTTTATTATTTTTATTAAACTTTATTCACAAATTTTCTTTATTAAAAAAAATCAAATTACAATGTTTCGATTATACGTTAATAATACTATTATATAGCAAAAGCAAATGTTAACACTCTGAAGATTGGAAACTGACTGGCATGAAAGACGAAAAAGAATTCAAACGACGCGATAGCAAGGGAGAAAAGTAGATGCGTCAGCAGTTCGCGCGACAAACAAAATTGCGCATGGATTGCATAAAGCATGCGCATGGCTGTAACGCGAGAAGTTTGTTTTTTTTTTTATTTATGTGAATCGCTTTCAGCGGAAATTGCATATTGAAATTAGAGGAAAGTGATGGTTGCAAAACGTGCAAACCGAAAAATAAAATAAAAGGTTATGGGAACGGAATTTATCTGAGATAAGGAAGGGGTTCATAACACCTTCCCCCATAAGGAAAATTGATTTTATTAAATAAAATTATTTTATTAAATAAAATCAATTTGAAAGGTTGTAGTTAGATCCTAAATTTGAAGATTGAGTTTTCAATGGCCGCCTTGGAGCGATTCTAGGGCTATCTGCCTGATAATGAACTGTTGGAAGACTTGCGTTTTCAGCATGACTTGCTTCTTTTACTGTAAAGCATTTATTTATGACTTGGACTAAGCAACCGGTATTTTCCCGTTGAATATCCTCTCGACAGTTTCTTTTTAAATTTTGATATTTCTTGCAACATTTTAAGAGTATATAGAACGTTATTATTATGATTATGATATAAACAATGCTGGAGAATATTGAGGGGTAGCGAATAAGACTAGGATGGTTATTAGCCTGATCTATTTTATCTTTAATATTGTCTAAAGTATGAGAAACAAGTTTTAAGCTTTCGAGATTGACATTAGATAGAGTGATAGGGCTTAATTTAATATATTCATGTGAAATGTTAAAAGACGCTTTTTCGCAGCAATCGTCCTTAATTATATCGACGTTAGGGATTACAGCTTGATATTCTGTTATAACTGAACTTTCGCTTTTAAGAAGATTTGAACCAAAATATGCTTCGCAGTTTTCTTTGAGAGTGAGTATTGATAATCCGGTAATCATTACTTCTTTGATACCTTCTTCATTTTCGCATATTATGGTTAATTGTTTTTGAAATGTTGTAATAAGTATCCATTTGTTAACTCGGAGCTTATGAACCAAATCTAAGACTCCATTAAAAACTTTAGTATCGCAATTTTTTGGAATTTTTCTGGGATTTCCTGTGAGAAGTGTGGCTTCACAATTAGCATTTACTGTTGTGGAATAGAATATATCTTGTTTACAAATATAGTCGAATTCCGAAATCTTTTTGCATGATTTTAAATCGTGAAATTTTACATATTTCTGATTGTTTTCAGAAATACCTAAGAAATTAACATTTGGTTGAATATAAGCATATCTTTGGGTATTTTCTTCATACGGTATAGGTAATGGAATGCATTGATAGAGAGTGAAAAGTGTTGGATCCGTTAAAGGAATATTAACAATAAACATTAATTTGTTGTTTATATGAAAGACTTGTAAATCAGCTATATCCATAAATGTGTGAGCATTTTCAAGGCTTGGAAATATTGGGAAATTTAGACCAGACTTTAAAAGATAGTTGTTATTACTAAGTTCCGTAATTAATTGAATAGGTGTAAGTATAGAAGGATGAAGCACATTGCGTTTAGCAAATAGAATTGAATTTATTATGTTGTCCAGTTCTTCACTTAATTCATTTGTCAAATAAGTTAGAAGGCTTACATGTTGGGCAACATGTTCTTCTCAAGCATTTCGTTTTCATTTCCTTTGACATCATTAATAGCTTTTTCAAAAAAGGTTGCATCATCATAATCAAGTGTACCGAAAATTGTTTTGAAAATGGTTCCGATTCCATTAAAAAGTCCTCTTTTATTCCTCATTTGATTCCTTCCTACGAGGTCTTCAATTGATTGGTATTTTAAATATAAATATGGAATTTTGGCTTTTAAGTAATTAAGAGATTGCTGACAAAAGTAGAAATGTATATGGAAAAGTTTCTCATCATTACATAGAGGTAAGGATTTAGAATAAGTATTGTTAATAAGATATAGCTTTTCGTAGTATATTGAGAAGTTGGTATAGGTTACCATTTTCCATTTCGTGGATGAAGTTTTGACGTGTCCCAGATTCTCAAAGTATATACCGCTTCCGTTGCTGATGTTGTCGACTTTAAACGAAAGTGCGTGTATTCCGCACATGAAGCATGTCATAAGGGATAGTCTGGAATTAAGAAGCTGGTTTCAGTCTATTTATATGTACTCTAAGTTTTTTTCTTTTGATTTTAATAGTCAAATTTTGATTATTATGGATGTCTACTACTTCGAATGGTCCCTTGAAGGTTGGAGACAAACTTTTATTTTTGCGAACATTTTCATTACGTAAATATACCTTATCACCTAGTTTATATGAAGGATTTTTGATATTTCTATCATAATATAGTTTTGATTGCTCTTTTGAATTCACAATATTATTCTTTGCAATTTCATGAGACTTATTTAACCTGTACTTGAGTTGATCTAAATAGTCGTCGTACGTATATCTAAATTCTGGATTTTGGGTTAGGGAAGACGGAAGAATCGGCTTGTGTCCAAACACTAACTCATACGGCGTGAACTTAGTTGTGTTATGTACCGAATTGTTATAGGAGAATATGGCGGTTGGTAGCCATGTGTCCCAATTATCTTGATATTCATTTATATAATGCTTTAGATAATCCTTAATTGTTGAATGGCAGCGTTCTAATGCTCCATTACTCTGTGGATGATAGGCTGTAGTATGTATTTGTTTCATATGGAAAAACTTGGAAAATTCTTTTAGTGTATGGGACATAAAATCTGAGCCTTGGTCGGTAAGAACTGCTTTGGGAATTCCATAGTGACTAATAAATTTAAGTAGGTTTTCTGCAACTGTTTCGGCTTTGTGTTCTTTGATTGCGTATGCTTGCGTAAATTTTGTAAGATCATCCTGCGTTGTAAGTATAAATCTATTTTCATCTATTGTGATAGGTAATGGTCCTACTATATCTAAGCTAAGTCTGTCAAACGGCTGATTTGAAGTTGAAGTTATTTCCATTGGAGCTTTATACGTGTTTCTTAAGACTTTGTTCCTTTGACAGCTTTCGCAAGATTTTATGTATTCTTTAATAGTTCTTTTCATTTTATGCCAATGATAACGATCTTTGATCCTACTATATGTTCTTCGAAAACCGGAATGTCCAGATTGCGGATCATCATGGTTTTCTTTAAGTATTAGAGGTATCTCATCTTGAGTAGGTGTGATTATTTTGTTTTTGTGAACAATAACTTTAATTTTGGAATTTCTGAATATGAATTGAATGATATGACGTATTTTTTCGTATTTAAATTGGTTAATTTTATCTTCAAAATTAGGCAATGATATGCTTTCTACATTATCCTCTTCTAGTTTGTTCTTAAGATTTTGAATTGTATAAAAGAAATCTTGATAACTAGCTTTTTCCCAGCTCGTTCTTTTAATGAGACAATGATAGATATGTTTTTTAGTTTTAATATTATTCGAACGAGTAATACTGTATAATTCGTGAGGATGGTTTTGTAACTGAGAAAAATTATCAGCTGTTTGCGAAATTGTTGTAACAAATTTGTTTTCGTCGTTAAAGTCAATACTGTTTAAATAAGCTATGTGATCCTTTGAATTCAGTAGATGTGAATTTTCTTCTGAATAATCAAATACCTTTGATTTTAAAGAGGAGTAATAAAACTTTAAATAATCGTCATAAGTTTCATGACTAACAAAACTGATTGTATGATTTTCGTTGATGGGATTAAATTTGATTCTTGATAGACAATCAGCATTTGAATTTATTTTACCTTGCTTATAGACGATATCATATTCATATTCCTCTAACTTAAGTCGCCACCTTAAGAGTCTTGAACCAGGATCTTTGCATGAAAATAACCATTGTAATGGTCGATGATCGGTAACAATTGTAAATTTTCTTCCATATAAATATGGACGAAAATGATTAATGGCCCACACTATTGCTAAGAGTTCTCTTTCAATAGTGCTGTAATTAGATTCTGCATGATTTAATGTACGAGATGCAAAGCATATTGGTAAATCTTTTCCAATATCTCCCTGCGATAATATGGCTCCTATGGCAAAATTAGAGGCGTCTGTAGTGACTAAAAATTCTTTTGAAAAATCAGGATATTGGAGTATAGGTTCTGTTAAAAGTTTGTTTTTTAATTGTATGAATGAATTTTCTTGTTCTTTACTCCAAATAAATTTTGTATCCTTTTTTAATAAGGAAGTTAAGGGTTTTGATATTTTGCTGAAATTTTCGATGAATCGACGATAGTAACCGACGAGTCCAAGGAATGATTTTATTTCTTTAGGGTTTTTTGGTTTAGGAAAATCTTTGATTACTTCAACTTTCGAAGGATTAGGTTTTACTCCATTTTCTGAAATAAGGTGTCCGAGATATGCGACTTCCTTTCGAAGGAACTCACACTTATCCGGTTGGAGCTTTAAGTTATTATCTGCTAATCTTTGGAAAATTTCAGTAAGTTTACGTTCATGGTCTTCAAGAGAGGATGCATATATCACCACGTCATCAAGGTAAACGAAACACTTTTCGCCAATCAGTCCTGCAAGAACATGATTCATTGCACGCTGAAAGGTAGCGGGAGCATTCCTTAACCCAAATGGCATACGACAGAATTCGTAGTGGCCACTTGCAGTAGAGAAGGCGGTCTTTGACCTGTCTTCCTCTTTAACATTGATTTGGTGAAACCCGGAAGCGAGGTCCAGGGTTGTGAAGTATTTACTGTGACCTAATTGGTCAAGTATTTCACATATATTGGGTAAGGGGAAAGAATCTCCAACAGTAACTTCGTTAAGTTTCCTGTAATCGATTACAATCCTCCATTTCTTCTTGCCTGAAGCATCAGCTTTCTTAGGGACCACCCATAAGGGTGCTGACCATGGGGAATTGGAAGGTCTAATAATTTTTTGATTTAACATATTGGAAATTTGATTTCTGACTTCCTCTTTATGGACCTCGGGATATCTGTATGTTTTACAATTAATAGGTCTGTTATTTTCTAGATTAATTTCATGCTCAACAGATTTAATAGCTGAGAGAATATCTCCCTTCAAGAAAAATATACTTGAATACTTATTGCATAAGTCGAGAAGACTCTTGGTCTCTTCGTGATTAAGATGTTCTGTTCTTATTTCTTTTTGTAAGAGTTCTTTTCGATCTACAGATTCATGATTACCATTTTGAAAATGAAAAGATTCTGCTGATAAAGGTATTAGATTGGCATTGGCCTTGGTAATCTTTACTGGTTTATCAAGAGTGTTAAGTACCGTAGCGATAGCTTGAAATTTATCATCGATTTGTGTAATTGCCTTGCTGAGATAAACTCCGTCGAGTATTGAGAGTTCTGGTAGAATTCCTTCCTTGATTTCTGGATTCATTATATTTATTTTTATTACAGTTTCTGATCGGGGAGGCAGTATGTATGATTCCTTTGAACAACGATTGATAAAAAAGGGAATTGTCTCTCCGCTTTCTAAGCTCATAATTTTTGTTTGATAATTTAGGTTAACTCGTTTAGCAACTAGAAAATCGTTTCCTAATATACCATCATAGGGAATATTAGAAGGTGAATCAATTATATGAAATACGTTGCTAAAATTTAGGGTTACTGAATTTTCTGACTGTATAAAAAATTTAAGATTTATAGAACCTATGCTTTTAATGGGATTCTTGTCGTTATTAATTCCTTTAAGTGTAACTTTACCATTTTGAATAAAGTTTGAATTTTCTTTTAAATTTGTTTTCTTAACTATTGAAATATTTGCACCACTATCGATTAAAAATTTGAAATAACCTACTTTAGATCGATTGGATTTAACTATGACAAAAATGGTGTTATCGTTTGATAATACTATTCGGAAAGAATTGCTGCTGCTACAATATTCTCCCGAAGCTCCGCAGCTTCTGGTTCGAGAGTCCTTATGTTTTCCGATGATCTCGTATTGTTTGCATTTTCTTGCTCTTTCTTCCATTTAAGTTTCCTACATTCCTGAATAACATGACCATCTTTTTTGCAATATTTGCAAGTTTTTATTGAGTGTTGAGAAGTATTTAAAACGGTTTTGGATGTACTTAGTTTTTGAAAGCATTGATTTGATGAGTGTCCCATTTTATGACAAAAGGAACATTCAATTGCTTTGAAATTCGAATTTTTTGTTTTGATTAGTAATTGAACCTTTTCTTCTTCAATTGCTAAATTGAAGGCTTCGTTTAGACTTTCGATATTTCTAGCTCTTAACATGTTGCTTATATCAGGTTTAATATTTAAAATAAAAGTATGCAGTGCTAGGTCATTCATTGCGGCAAGTCTTCCAGGTAATTCTGCAGGAATTGTTGAATTTTGGTGAGTTGAGGTTAAAAGACGTTTTAAAGCAGTTTCAACCCTACATATATATTGTGAAATTTGTTCAGTGGGTTGCTGTTTGCAAGATAGTAATTCTATTAGTAAATGACCATGATGCTTAGCATCTGAATATATACTTTTTAGGAAATTTTTAAGATCTAACCATTTGTTGAAATCGTGGTTCGAAACGGCTGCCTCAGCTTTACCGCTGAGTTGCGTTTTTGTATAAGCTAATAAAATGTCTATTTGATCGGCTGTAGCTATATTGAAAGCTGCATCAACAGCATTAAGATATGGAATTAGTTTTTGTCTGTCACCATCGAATGGTTTGATAAATTTGAATAACGTTTGTAAGGGAACAGTGACGCCTACATTATTTTGAATTTCTAAGTCGTTACCGTCCGCATCATTGAATTCTTCATCGTTATTATTTAAAGCCATTGTGTAATTTATTGGATAAAACAAGTATTATTTAAAGCACTTTATATATATATATATCTAAGGTAATCTCTGTATAAATATCTTAACTATAGTTGCATACTACAATACAGATAACTTACAGTAACATATTTTGTATATAATATCCTTTTAATTGTAGAACTTTGTAGTTGTAGTTTTAGAGTTGTCTTCAGTTTTTAGAAGGTAGTGTATGTATTTTGTGATTTTCCAATTGTTGCGGTTTAATCGCAGGCACTCGTAAATTTGTAGATTTGTTAGAGTTAGTAATTTAGTTGTAGATTTGTATTTAGTTCAATTTGTAGATTTATGAGAGTTTGTAGTTCAATTTGTAGATTGATGATCGTTGTAATTTAATTTGTAGATTTATGAGAGTTTGTAGTTCAATTTGAAGATTGATGATCGTTGTAATTTAATTTGTAGATTTATGAGACTTAGTAACACTTTAGAGCTTCTGATCTTAAATTAATTTTTTTTGTTTTGAATTGTTTTCACATTTATATATTATCCGTTACTTCTGACACCAAATTTTGTTAGGATTCCGAGTAAGGAGTTATGAAATAATTACAACTTTCAAGATGTTTTTAAAATTTTTTTTTTTTATTTATTTTTTTTTTTTCCACAAAAATTTTTTTTATTATTTTTATTAAACTTTATTCACAAATTTTCTTTATTAAAAAAAATCAAATTACAATGTTTCGATTATACGTTAATAATACTATTATATAGCAAAAGCAAATGTTAACACTCTGAAGATTGGAAACTGACTGGCATGAAAGACGAAAAAGAATTCAAACGACGCGATAGCAAGGGAGAAAAGTAGATGCGTCAGCAGTTCGCGCGACAAACAAAATTGCGCATGGATTGCATAAAGCATGCGCATGGCTGTAACGCGAGAAGTTTGTTTTTTTTTTTATTTATGTGAATCGCTTTCAGCGGAAATTGCATATTGAAATTAGAGGAAAGTGATGGTTGCAAAACGTGCAAACCGAAAAATAAAATAAAAGGTTATGGGAACGGAATTTATCTGAGATAAGGAAGGGGTTCATAACAGTGCTCCTATATGAGGAAGTTAAAGAGTTTAGTTTAGTAAGTCTAACAGTTTGTCTCAGTTTTGATTTAGTTGACGTCTATGAAGTGGTAGCCGGTTCAAGAATTTTGTGACAGAGTATTTGACAGTTGACAGTTCGTTTATCTATATGTCGCTGACGTAGGAAAAATGGCGTTGCCAACAAATCTAAATTTCTGAATTATTTTCCCTATGACTCCTTTTACAAATGGCCACCACACTGCACATCAAAATTCATAACACTAACGTTTATCCATTAAAATAGTGACGTTCGCAACAAAAACGAGTGGTAAGTTTCCAAAGTAACTAATTGAACAATTAGTGCTCATTTTGTCAACATTAGACAACTTGGAAATTGCCCTTTAATATTCATAAATTATTTATCAGCGGTATTTTGTTACATACGAAACTGACAGCTCATTCTACTACAAATCGACTACATAAAACCACTTTTTTTTACAGTACAAATAGCTTGAAGTTGCAAGCTGTTTTTGATCACTCAAATAGATTTCTGTAAATGTAATGTCTCGATTACACGGGTTGACAACATAGCAAACAAACGTTTGACATTTTTCGGAATAAAAAATTTTTAAAAACAGTAGGTATAATCGATAGATTATATTGGGGACGTTCGGATACCTAGTTTGTTTAAAACGACAACTAGATTTGTCTGGACTAGGTATACGAACGCGTTCACTAGGTAAGTTGAGTTGCTGTTTATTTTTTTAATTTCGACTCTTCAAAATGTCAACTATATATTTGTGATTTGTCGGCTACCCCTCCATAAACGTCAACTGTAAAAACTAATCACGTGACCAATCTGGGCCTATAAAAACACAAACACGTCGAGTCAGACAGCTGTCAAACTTACTAAACTAGAAATCCGAACGTCCTTATTCTCTTAAATGCAAAACTTGACATTGTATCAAAGACCTAAGGTATGTTTCTTTACTTTTGTAGAAAAAATGGAAAAGACTGTCAAAATGGCAGAGAGGGACACTTACGCAAAAGTTAACGAACCTGTAAAAAATGACAGATAGTTCATCCACCCAAATGCCAAATAGAAAAACAAATTCAAACCAGCTGTCAATTTTTATGCGACTGACAGTTGTTTTAATTCTTACGCAAAGAAATTCGTTGAGTAAAAACTAGTAAGAGGGGAAATATCTTGCTCTCTCGAAGCCGATCTCTTTTACGAATTTTTCGAGTTGAGGAACGACAATTGAGTAAATTGCGTAAGAATTGGAAAATTCCTAAGATTTGAAAGTAAAGGAACAGACCTCTAATTTCTATAATTTTGACACCCGCGAAGAAAATAAATTGTAAATACTCATTTGAAACGTGGCATTTACTATTTTTCATTGTATATTTTAAATGGTTCAAGTATATATTTAATTCGACAGTGCAAACATTTACATTATAAATTAATATTCGCCTAGTGAGGAAGTATAATTCTTCTGACCTGATGAGTACACCACCTCACCAGCGTAATACTGCAAACACGTCAACGCATACGTCACAACCCCACCAAAGAAAAATTCAAAGGCAAATTGTTGATCCATTTTAATATTGTTAAAAGCCAAGGAATTCAAGTCGAAAACATTACTTCGGATCATCAACTGATCAATCTGTAAACAATAAACAGTCAGCTTAGTTATTAAACAAATTCTTAAAGATACTCACGTCCTGTTCAATTTGAGTGCTCTTTGTGAGCTTTTCTTTGCAGAGAAGCGACATTACGTTGCGTTTGAATATGTTCTCCGATTCTATTAACTTATCCGCCAGTCGCCCAATTAGGAAAATATCATACGATGCTTTCAGAGAGAACACAAGTCGGAATTTCTCACCAAAAATTATTTCAATCATTTTCGGGAACCCGCTGGACCGTTTGAAGAACATGTATTTCAAAATTTTATACAAGTTGCAGACATCCACAAACATACCACAGTAAGTCACCACCAAGAGAGGTGCGAAGAACAAATTCAAATCGCGTTTTACCTTATGAATTCGAAACGATATCGCTGCCAGTTCGCGTACAGTATTGGTTAGTTGGTGTTTGTCCATTTTTTGCAGTTCGGCGATTCGCAGGACATCATTCATTTTCCTGTAGAAACAGATCAGCACCAACTGAGAGTGCATATGGGCCAGAAACGTCATTATTTCCAATAGCTGACCATATGGAACAAATATTTTGAAGCCGACCGCAATCGATACCATGTTCCGCGGTATATTGAACAGAATTTCCTCGATGCAAAAAGAGTATTCAAAAAGTATGGGCACCACGAATGAGGATGGCAAGTACATCGGGGAATCGGAATCCTTCCAAAGGAGACGGTAAATCTGAAGCATTTCATTTATGGCAACCAGCATGGCGTTACGTAGCTTAAGGTAGTTTGTGGGTAAGATCAGGGAGCACGCGCACGATGAGTTAAGTATCAGCATATATAGGAAATCTTCCTGTCCTGCAATAGGATCTAATATCGGATTAAAAAATCTTCCTATATAAAAACAAAATCTATAGCACAAATAACAACCACATAAAAAGCGTATTGTATTGAATACGATTTTGGAAATTCTTAATCGAATCGCACTGTCCTTAACGCGATAAGTCGCAAATTCGAAATAGAAACTTGAGAAGCCAGTTGCTTGAAAAAGAGTGTAAAGCAACCAAAGCTGACGACACATGTCGATCGGTGTACCCGACATCTCACTGTGGCTAGAGACAGAGGAATACTAAGGACTTGGGTTATTCTGTTATGGCTACATAAATGGTCTCCATCGCAACTGGCCATACTTTCAATTTTAAGGCACTTAACGTTATTAAAGCAATGAAGCAAAGTGTTGTAAACCTCATGTCATTGATGAAAATCAATTTTGACGACATTAATAGTAAACTGCTTTTAGCGCAATTCATTGATTTTCAGCTAGAGGAAACTAGGAGAAAGTTGAGTTAAACTAAAAGTCTAGACACACAACAAAACACCCCACTTTACTACACACAATATGTCGAAAGACTTTTTTATTGGCCCTTCATCTACTTTACATTGCTTGAGTCATATGTCAATTAAACAAAATTCATATATTTTTGTTTGACATCCAATTTTCGTTTAAAGTTTATCCAAGGAAAACAGCAATCTATAATTTGTAATGGAGTCAAACAGTGTAATCTTAGCTTAAGACTTCATGGCGGACAAGTTGTGCCCTGAACTGACCCTAGTTAATTTGTCGGGGCAAGAATTCAGTGCTGAGTTTCGCTGTCATTTTGCGTGTTGTCATAAATTTTTCAATGTAAAACTTCAGATTTTGCGTTCGATATAGTAGCCGCATTTTCAGGGTTGTGCAGAGTTTTGGACAGGCGGGAAAATTAGCTGTCACTTCTCAGTGCGCAATTATGACAGCCACATCAAACTAACCTTTTAATTTAACGCGTTTATTTACTTAAAGCTACAAGCAGTGCCTAAACAAAACAAATGCAAACATCAGAGAAATGCAAGCACATTTAATAATCATTAATCATTTGTCATACTTTTCAAATCATCACCAACCCTTTGTGTTCTCTTTCAATCACCACAAATCATTTGCATGATTTTGGATTTTTGTTTTACCTACATCACCAACCATTTAAATTTGTCCTTACCAGTTGCAACCATTTGCATTCTTTTCAAACATTTACCTTTAAATGTAGTTTAGTTTGATACTTCTAAATACGATTGCAGCTGACAGGAACGAATGCAAATGATTGTTTACCTAGGTAGTTGAAAATGATTACATTCTTAAGGGCCCAACCCATAGGATCCGTCACGTCCGTTGCGGCAAAGTATTCGACTGACAGGTTGATAGAACACACGACACAGCAGCTTATGGAAGGTGACCCATAGGCAGCGCACTTGCCGGATGCGACGGATAAAGTATAGGTTTACTTTCTACGTTCTAGCTTTCTGTGCGTCGCATGCGTTGACGGTTGACAGAGCGGGAAAGGAAGCACTTTCATTGGTGGAAATATTGAGAGAAGAGCAACTGTCGTGGTAGTTTATATGACAATAAGGATAATTTGACTTGGAAATCGACTACGGAATATAACGCAAATTTTCAAATGTCAAACTGTGTTGTGTTGGCCTGAAAATCAATAAAATTATGTCAATCGATTGTTTGTAGTACATTTATCAATAATAAGACATACAAAAAAAAACCATACATTAAAAAAAATAAAACGACTGGCACACGTCTTGTCCACGCGAGATCTTTATTCAGACTAAAAAACACTTAACAAACCAGTAAAATACTTATCACATAAGAAAAGAGCTTTTAAACAAAGTCGATAGTTTACATAAAAACTGTGGTTCTCTCAAAATGTTTAGATCGTTCGATATTACAACTATGCATTTTAAACAGAATTGTCATGTACCTGATAATAGGCATATAATATGTATATTAGCAAATGAGACAACAGGGTGGCCAAGAGACATTTCAATAAATTAATAATAATAATAAGCATATTTGATATAGATAAGAAATGTCTTACATGTTATAAAAGCACACTTGATGGAATTTACAGCCAATTTCATCAAAAATTTAATCAATTGTTTCTTTTCACTGGGGACGTTCAAGTATCTAGTTTAGTAAGTCTGACAGCTGACTGACTTGATGTATCTCAGTTTTGATTGGCCAAAATCGGTCGCATGGGCAGCTGTGTCAGTAGACGTTTATGGAGGGGTATCCGACGAATCTAGTGAAGAAATTCGTGACTGAGTACTAAGTTGACAGTTCGCATATGTGGCTGACGTAGGAAAACTGACGTTCCCGAACAATCTAGTTTTTGCGTTCAGATTACATCTACTCCAGACCAATCTAGTGGACTTAAGACAACTAAGTTTTTGAATGTTCTCACTTACTTTCGGCATAATTTTGGAAAGTCTAAAAACAGCTGAGTTTGACATAAGCCCTGACAGTCGATTTACGCGAAATACGCAATTCATTTCCGAGGGATGTTACGAGCTGCATAAAATTATGAGATTAAGTGAATATCCTTAATACCTACATTAAAAAAAAATATTTGTAGCAAGCAAACATCTCTATGATGAGCTGAGCCACTTAATGCTTTAAAATGGCTTTATCGGTGTAAAATAATGATTGCAATCAATTACAAAAACTAAATTAATAAAGAGTGGAGCTTAAGCAAACGTCTATAAAAAGACTTTTCGGTTTTGCTTATACCTATGAATAGGGGATGGGGATTGCGCAATTTGTTTTTGTACTGGAAATATTGGTTGCCACGTTTCATATTCTTTTTCCCAGAAAACGATCACCTTTACACAGCTCACAGCATTTTTAGGCCTACATATTTGAAATGTGTTTTAACTATAAAATTATCTTAACTAGCTATTAGATTACATTTTCTAAAGTAAAATAAGATTCTTAAGGATTAGAGCAAGTACAGGGCAGAAGGACCGCTTGTCCAATTCAGACTGCCTTGAATTTTGTAATATACGATTTATAGAAAATTGTAGTAATTATTTGAATGATAGGTTCAGTACAGAACCTAACAATCATAGAGAAGGCAAACTGAATTGTCCTGATGCTCGACAAGTAAAATTTAGAGTCAAGCTTAATTGAAGAGCTCAGTTTTTACAAATATTATAACTTGCTCATAAAATTGATTTTCAATGACAATTTTCAGTTCATTGTTGGGGTTATTTTTTAGAGTCTTAAAATAAATATAAATATTTTGGCGCGACAGGTCTATGGGACCCAAGGCCTAGCTTCTCACAACCATTCGTTTTGTGTGAGTTTTAAATTTTTGGGACGAATGGAAGGGATCTACAATTTTACGCCGGGTCCAAACGATTACTTGAGAAGCTCTTTCATGACAGTTTTACTCTCGGATGTTTGTCAGACGTTCGCGAGAGGTGGCACAGTGAAAAAAAACCTTTAGATGTAATTTGGTCTTTCGGGATTCGAACCGGGTACCCCTCGCTTAGTAGCCCAACACACTACCACTAAGCCACTGCGTTTTTTAGTTTCTTAGGGCTGTCAAAAAGAGTTTTCGTGATTTTTTGATAAGGTTCAAAATCATTTTCCTCGTTTTGGAAATTCCGGTAATTCGGTTTAAGGGGCGAAATACAAACAGTTCTAGGTAAAAGAGGATGTAAGCAATTCTTTGAATGTGTTTTAGGTGGTAAGGCTTCGTGATGGAATGTAAAGTCGGTGTCTTTTTCATTGTCATTTGATTGGATGACTGGCTCTTGCTCTTTGAGATGTCTCTTCCGTTTTATGGAAAACTTGGGTTTGAATTTAGATTTAAGATTTTCACAGGTTTTATCTACACTTTGATCTGTGCACAAGCATTTTTCCAATTATAAGATATTGGATTGGCTATTTTTTTTTTAATTTCATTGTCAAATTTTTAATAACACCTTTATCTATTTCGTAAAAGTGTTTCTTGCTGATAAATTAGTATCCTTAATGCTAAAAGACTATTTTTAGAATGTTAAGCCCAAATAGGTCTCCGACAGTCGTTAGGTAGTTGAAAAAACGACAGACTACTCACACCACTGCATTTTTGTAATTAAAACAGTTTTTAAAACAACAAAATATTTTTACTATTTTCTAAGGATAAGAAACAAAAACCGAAAAACACACTTTTAACTCCAATGAGTCGAAATAACGAATTAAAGAAATTCAAGACGAAAGCTTTTTTATAAAGAACTAGCGGATCCGCTGCACACTTCGTAGTGCAAAATAGAAATATAAAAAATATATAAAAATGGATTGTATACCCATTTTTAATTCACTGACATCTTTGTTCTTAGCAGCTTAAATTGCTCTATCACTCAACCACGCATCCTGGCACTTAGCACTGTTGTGCTATGTTAGGGAAAACACTTTCAATCAATTTCTCTTTTGACAAAACGGCAAAAAAAGGTATCTCGAACATCTTTCATTGTTCTTTCCAAAGCTTTAAAAGATTTCTTATTTGCCATAGTGCATTCATCCCAAATAATGATACCGCAGCGTTTACGCCGTTCCAGATGTTCTTGAAATGTTACGTGTTGGAGTTTCAATAACTTGGTAGTTCATAGGCAATTTCAAAGCAGAATGTGCTGTCCGACCACCATCTAACAAAATAGCTGCAATGCCAGAAGACGGTAAAGCCAATGAATTTTTATACTGGAAACGTATCGTTGCCAACAACAATGAAATTAAAAACGGTTTTCCGGTGCCTCCAGGCGCATCTAGAAAATAAAATTAACCGGTATCGCTATTGACAGCTTGCATAATAGTATCGTACGCCTTTTTTGCTCCGCATTCAATGTCGAAAGATTTGCTTGAACAAAAGCATTCAATTCGTAGCGATCGTATTGTAGTTCACGTTGCAATTCTAGATCAAAAATTGCATGCATTGCACGATAAGGTGATGGCATTCCCAACTGTTTTATTAGCAATCGACAAACAGAAATCTTCAATACAAATCATTGTAAATTTTCGGCGTGAAGTCCATTACAGGATTACGATTAACTTGACGCACTCGAATCAGAAATCGATTCGGAGGCTTTTTATGTATGGGCGGTGCCACGCCTCTTTGTCCAATTTTTACCAGTTTTCGCAGGAATACTCCTGGGCCATTACCTAAGATTGTGTGTAAATTTGAACTCAATCGAATCTGTGGTTTTCGAGATATAAGATTTTTTGTATGGGCGGGGCCTCGCCCCTTTGTCCAATTTTGACCAATCTTCGCAGAAATACTCCTGTGCCGTTACCTAAGATTCTGTGTAAATTTGAACTCAATCGATAGTGTGGTTTTCGAAATATAATGTTTTGAATGCATTTTGAATGAACCAATATACCTACAAAGACCGTATATGCCTACAAACCATGGTATTAACGTCACCTTTCATGGGAAGTTTTCAGAATCAAAATCGGTTCACGAATTACAGAGAACATTGGCGACAAACACAATTCAACTTTTATATAGATAAAATTATCGACGGCGCAAAAGCTCTCCGCCACATACTTCTCGATTTGGTACTAATAGCGCCACCTTTCAGCACACTGGTACTACAAAGACATTACTCACCCAACACTCTTTGCTTTTTTACAATCCTTGAAGTTTTGCCGATCACTTACAGTTTCCACATATTTGTGCAAACAATTTCACGATTTTTAGGGCATTTTTAACAAATTTATTGCAAATCAAATAACTCGCTCCCCCTTCTTCTTTCAGAACACGCACTCAAATAACAACGATGTCAGAAACTGACTTTCCTTAAGTGCTGCCAGATACATTAAATCCCCACCGCGAGAGCATTTTCCATACGTAAACCGGTTGCGTGAATCTTCGAAAATATGTTTAAAAACAAGAAACTTTTCAGACTTGTATATTTATTTGTAGTCGTAGTAAATTTAACCAGCATTTGGGGTGAGTCTGATATGAACATTTTAACGCCATCTCTCTACAAAAAAAATAACACCCATTTCAGCACAAACAACGTGTAAAAACGGTCTCGGCCGAGTTCTATATGAACGACTGCCAAATCAACAGCTGCAGGGATATGACGATGATGTGGTGGGACTATTTTTTAAACACTAACCCAAATTCACTGTAACTCATGAATGTGCGTTTTTAGGTCAGAGATACCGCACCGCCGTTCAGAGTTCTTGAAAAGTGTCAAGACCTCTGCCTCAGAGATCGAACCGGAACAAATAACCTCGTACGGACTTGTACAAGCTTTGATTTTCAGCCGGGCAGTCGGATCTCATCATTTGGCGGAAACGCTGAATACGAGGAATCGATTTGCTATCTGACCAGTGAACAGGCAGGACCTGAGGGTATTGGCAGTTTGATGCTGGTGCCCAATAGTGTTCACTTTAATGAAATCTGCCTAACATGTAAGTATGCTTTGGCTTGAATAAAGGCACCACGTTGACTTGTGAACTTTTGTAGCCAGCAGACCAGAACGGGAATGCCCCAGCCGGAGGTATGTCTTTGAAAGGCATCCAAGAAAGAAGTTGAAACTCCCCATTTCGGATATCAAGGAGGTTTGTTTAAATTATTCACAAAAGCCCCCTAAAAAGCAGCACTTTTTTGTTCATTTATATAGATTACAGCTGCCAATAGATCGGACTGCGAGGACAAGTGCCTGAATGAGTTTTCTTTCGTGTGCCGATCAGCGAACTTCGACTCGACCATGCGAACATGCACACTAAGCAGGTAATGTATTTTTAAAATTCGTAAATAATCCCATAACCGATTTGGGAAAAAATGACACTTTAAGATTTACAAGACGTACGCACCCCGAGCTGATGGAAGACGATCCGAACTCCGATTACCTGGAGAACACATGCTTAAATGGTAAACGATGCCGTCTCCCATCAAAGAGTTTTAACCAAAATTTCCTCCTTAGCTGAACGTCGTTGCGACGGGCTGGCCGTGTTCGTCAAAGAAGAAAATAAACGTCTCGGTGGACCCTTTGAAGTGGATATCTTCAACAACATGACCCTAGAGGAATGTCAGACAATGTGCCTGCGGGCTGAAAAGTAAATTGTTTGGCCCATTAAAGCTATCCGCACCACTCTCATCACTTCTATTCTCTCTGTAGATATTTCTGTCGATCGGTTGAGTTCGACGATCAAACAAAACAATGCATCCTCTCCGAGGAGGACTCCATCTCCCAGAAAGATGATATCAGCATCAGTTCCAGCCCAACGCATCACTTCTACGATCTTGTGTGCCTGGATAACCGTGAGTAAAATAGATCTCATCACACGATCGGGCGATCGCGAAATCTGATCTCTCTGCTTTTTGTATTTTTCTATTTGCACAGAGCGAGCAACTGATTATCCAGATAACTCGGGGACTTCACACCTATTCTCTAGCGGACGACGGCCGGACACTGCATTCCAGCGATACAGGAACTCGCGTCTCGGTGGGGAATTCCATTCGGAGATCACTGGGCGATCGTTGAGTGAATGCCTAGATGAGTGCCTGCGACAGACCAGCTTTCAGTGCAGGTAAACGTATACAATAGCGTCGCTGGGGTATCAATTAACCGCAGGTGCTACCGTTTAAAACTGACTGCACATATAATGTTTGCCAACCTTCTCATAGATCGGCAGTGTATAGTGATCGCTTCAGAACGTGTCGATTAAGTCGATACAATCAAAAGGATGGTATGCGGATCATCTACGATGCTGACTATGATTACTATGAGAACCTAATGCGTAAGTTGTGTGTGATTATGGGGAGCGTGTAGCATGCAAAGTAAGGGTATGTCTTTATAGTGAATGTAGTCGGCAGTAGCAGCGGAGGCAGTGGTGGCGGTAGCAATGGCGGCGATGATGATCGCAGTCACAATCGTCCAGATGGTGGACACAATAGCTGGAGGCCACCATCGGATCGCGATAAGAATAATGACGACCGCTATGGTACGGGAGCAGGCGGAAAGTATCCACACGCAGGCGACATTGGAAAGCCGTTCGATCGGTATCCAGATACTGACTATGGTAAGTTGATTGATCCCAGTCACCGCTAACACTCGTTTCTAATCATACGTTCAATTTAATATCAATGCGATCTATGCACGCAATCTAACCATTAACCAAATTCGAACATTTTAGATCGTTATCCCGGTGGTGGCGATCGATATCCAGGTGATGGTGATCGATACCCATCCACTGGTGGTGATCGCTATCCTCCAAGTGGCGGTGAGCGGTATCCTCCTACTGGGGTTGACCGTTATCCCCCAAGCGGTGGTGATCGCTATCCTCCAACTGGTGGTGATCGATTCTCACCAACGGATCGTTATCCACCAACACCAGGTGGAAGCGATCGCTATCCTCCAATCGGAGGTGATCGTTATCCGGGTGAAGATCGGTACCCTGATCGTGACAGATATCCGGGCGGTGGAAAGTACCCCGATACGGACAGAGATCGGTTTCCTGATCGTGGACGTTATCCTGCCAATGACTACGATCGATATGGCGACCGAGACAAGGATCGCTTTCCCAGCAGGGATCGTTTTCCGGATAGAGAGCGTTATCCGGATCGTGATCGGTATGCTGATCGCTTTCCGTATTCAGGCGATCGAGAAAGAGACCGTTATCCAACGACACCCTATGGTGATCGTGACAGATACCCTGTCGATGATGAACGCTACCCACCCCGAGACCGGGATCGTTACACTCCATACCGACCAATAGATCGTTATCCTCCGATCAGTGACAACGATCTGCCAGACAGAGATATTCCACATACACGACCCTATCCACCAGGAGATGATCCAATTTATCGCCCCTATGCTGGGGGTTCGCGCTATCCAGACGACGGATACAGTCCAAGGTATCCCAGTCGCTTTCCAACCAGAGATTCTGGATATCCCGGCAGGGATTCCCCCGAGAACATCTTCCCTGATCGTCGCTACCGTCCATCGTCGTTCGATTCGCGCTACCCTATCGACGGACCGCGAGGACATTCATCACGCTACGGACCAGACAGGGGTAGCAGATATCCCCCAGATGAGATAACCTTGAACGCGAGGCGCCCGGAGCCAGATTCGAGCAAACAATATCCACCGCCACCGCCTCCCACAACAAACAAGTATCCAACGTCGCCGAATCGTTTCCCAGTGGGATCTGATCGGTACCCAATCGATATCTACAAATACGGCAATGGCGATCGTTTCAGCGGCGCTGGCGGCGGCAGCGGAGGAAGGAGACCGTCTTCAGGTGAGTGACACTGGTAGCTGGGGCACACACGCATTAATACCATTAACCGAGTAACCAATTCATGTTCATTAGATTAAGTTATGTGGATATTTCTACGGGAGTTATTTCCACATGATCCTCTGGTTCGCCTTGAGTCATCGACAGACGCTCGCCGTCTACGATGATCATCTTGAGTCAGTGTATCTTCTGAAAATCACTTCTGCGTCTCTATGGAGATCTTTAAAAGCGTCTTTCAAACTGATCGTCTCACAGTGACCAAGCTGCGGTGATCTTCTGACTTTTCGCTTCTAACGCCCATTTGAAAAATCCCTCTCTCTCTCTCTCACTCTCTTTGACAAGCGTCTATTTCTCTCCTCCTAAATCAGGCTACGATCGCATTCCACCTCCTTCCTACTACGACCTAGAATACGACGATCGTTATGGCGATCGCCCACCACCGTACGTTCCCCCATACGATCGGGAATTCGATGGCAGCTACAATCGAAGACCCAGCGGCCCTGGTGGTGGTGGTGCATATCCCCCATACGAGAGTCCATACAGTCGGCCGCCGTACGGTGGCAGCTCCATCAATCAAATCCCACCAGAAGCGCTCGGCGGCGGCGGTGGCAGCAGTGGTGGTGGAGGCCTAGCTGGCGGATCAGCCAGACCACCAAGCACAAGATGTGACGAGAACGATAACTTCAAACAAGTGGCAGCTAGGCACAAGATGCGACGACACTATGTTCGGCGTGCCTTGATCGTGCCCTCGCTAATCCAATGCGAACGCGAATGCATCGAATCTCGTGACTTTATCTGCAGGAGCTTCAACTACAGGTACGTATCCCGATTTTGTATATTATGCACTCGTGGTCACATGTTCTATGGCAATCTTTTGACAGAGATGCCGCTGCATCCACCTACGAGGAACGAGATCTGCCAAACTGTGAGCTAAGCGATCGCGATTCCCGCGAATTGGACGTACATGATCCGAATACATTCGATGCGGGAAATTATGACTTCTATGAGCGCAGCACGGGACGCAGCGATGGCGAGTGCTTGGATGGTAATTGATGGCTTTTTGGGCGACTCGCTAGCTCCATTATTTGAATGTTTTCCGTTTGTCCCATATAGTTTCACAGACGTGCAACGAAGAGGGAATGGAGTTCACCATACGTACACCGGAGGGCTTTATCGGACGTATCTACACCTACGGATTTTACGACAGGTTTGTCATCGGAGGGAGACCCCATTACTTGTGGACACAGATTTGCATTCAATTTATCATTTCTTTTTATTTTGCCTTACAGATGCTTCTTCCGCGGCAATGGTGGCACAGTGAACGTTCTGCGTATCAGCGGTCCACAGGGTTATCCTGATTGCGGCACACAGCGGGTATGAGATATCAATCTGGCCGAAACCAATCGCATCTTAATGTTGCGCTAATTTTGGATTTTATTCCTTTTTTTTATTTTGTTTCAGTACGGAGACACTCTCACGAATATCGTGGTGGTGCAATTCTCGGACAATGTTCAGACAAGTCGCGATAAACGCTACAATTTGACCTGTGTGTTCAGGGGACCAGGCGAGGCTGTTGTCACATCTGGCTACATCGGAGCTGGGTATGATTTTAGATTAAGGTGGCGGTGGGTTGTGGATACGAATCTCGCGATGATAAATACTCGTAGATTGTAACGCTAATTGCGATCGAGTGGGGATAGAGGTTAGAATTGCTCATGGTGCATGGAGTAAGTGTGCGGAGTAGAGCATTCCGCATGATCGGAGAAGTGACATTCTTCTAATGAACTTGAAAGTGATTGAACGTGAAATGACTGGGAAAATGACTGCAGTTCGAACGAGCTGTCAATTGTTGTTTAACACACAGTTTAGCAGAGAAAGAGTCTTCGCTCTATGACTGGCGATATGTCAAATTTATGTCAAATTGAATATAAAACAAAAAAATCTGGTACAAGTAGGTAGAAGTAAATAGGTTTTGACGTAAGGCCAAAATTGATTTCTAAACGCCACCGAATGCATGGAACAATCTCAATAAATTGAACATAAGGTGTTCATTTGGGAAAAAGAAAACTTTTCAGCTCTAGTACAATTCTCAATTTTAGAAATGTTATAATATTAATGTCTCCGCTGACTGAGAATGCGGATCTTAAGCTTAACGATTAAATCTGTCATTGTTCGCTATGTTTCTAAAACTAGGAGCTACTTTAAAAGGTAAATTTTACCTAACTTAGTACTGATCTGACAGCCAAAGAAAAAAGACGCCTGGATTTGCAGGGAAACTGTTGGAGAAGATGCTGAAGCAAACACCTTCAGCAACCAGCTTAAACAAAGTTAACAGCTGATCCATATAGAATCATGAGTTTTTTTTTACTTTGAAAGTGATTGGCAGGATCTACAGTTTCATGTCAAATTCAAGCTGTTGAGTTGATACGCTTCCTCAGGACAGTTATATCGAATATCGACCCGTGTAATTGTACTCCTCTTTGGTATTGTTGTTCCATTTAATCATTTCACATAAGAGTTCTCTTTCGTTATTTAATTTAGAGTAACATCAATCACCTACTTCCTGTTTTTAACAACAACAGAAGGTTCTGAATCCGTTTTCCTTAATGAAATGTCACTCTTAGCATCAAATTTAAAAGTGCCTCACTTCTAAATCGCAAAATGCTGTTAAATTATTTCTTGATTGTCAAATTTATTCCACATGTATGGGCCACCCTGTAAACAAAGCTTGTTGTTTAAAACCAAAGAGAAGAGAGCCTGCAATGTACTTCCACATTCCACTTTCCACTTCCATTCAAAGTTCAAATTCAAATGCAAACCAATCTCTTGAATCTCCTGAATTCTCTCTTAAACGTAATCGCCTAAAAGTCTTCCATTATTTCTGTCTCATTTCTTTTGCATACTTTTAGAGCAACATTCGTAGAGTGTTGAATACAAAAGAACTAATTTTACTAAATTTATTTGACTGTTTGCGTAGAACTAATCACTTGGATAACACACACACATAGTGAGCTGCCTTGAAAAGGATTTTTCGTTTTATTGAACGGAAAAATCATTTTGAAGGACTCGCATTTATATCATCGTTGTCCTTTAAAGAAACCTATATGATCCCGACAGATCTGGAAGTCCCATTCCGATCGAGTACCTGCCAGCCGAAAACACGCTCAGTTCTAAGGTCCGTTTGATGATCCTCTATCAAGGCCGGCCGACAACAACAATAGCAGTGGGAGATCCATTGACATTCCGCCTGGAGGCACAGGATGGCTACAATCACGTGACGGATATCTTTGCAACGAATGTTGTAGCCAGGGATCCATATTCTGGCAGGAGCATACAACTGATAGATCGATTTGGGTACGTATGACTTTGCTTGCGGGCACGAGGACTAAATTTTGTTTTTAATTTTCAGATGTCCAGTGGATCCGTACGTCTTCCCAGAGCTGGACAAACTACGAGATGGTGACACCTTAGAGGCGAGATTTAATGCTTTTAAGATACCTGAGTCGAACTTCCTGGTGTTCGAAGCAACAGTGCGATCGTGTCGCGAGGGATGCCAGCCTGCCTATTGTCCGGGACCATCTGGTCGGCAGGAGCCGTCATTCGGTCGTCGAAGACGATCTTTGAATGCAACAGAAGCAGCGCTTATTGCGGAGAATGAAGCGAGCAACACAACAACACTGAATAGCGGGGAGTTCAACCGAAGTAAGTCAAGTTTGAAGTATCCTCAAAGGTCTTTCTAATGGGGACGGCTTTTTCAGCTCTATCTGAGGAAGATGTTGAAAATGTGGAAACAATAGAGACAGAGGAGCCAGAACAAGTTCGCGAAATGATTGAGGTGGGTGTCCTTGCAATTAAATCACAGTTCTCAGTTGAAGGTGGCAGAAACGTTTCTTGTCTATGTTGCAGGTCTTCGAAACCCGCGAAGAGATCGAAAAGGAGTCTTACCCCAGAAAGCTAGTAGCACCAATTGAGACCGTCTGCATGTCCCCATCGGAGTACCATGGCTTGTTAACTGCTGTTATTCTACTCATGATCCTGCTGATGAGCATAAGTCTGGTTTCCGGACTGGCATATAGGTAGGGCGATGATTGTTTTTCTTGTCAGGTCTTTCCATTGATAAATTGCAGGCGCTACTGGAAGACAATGTCGAAGAATCGCATTGCTGATCGCAATTCGCCGGTGACATCGTTTACCGCCTCCTCAATGAGAACGCATGAGCGATTCAGTGAAATCGGTCAGATGAATAATGGATCAGGCACCGGAGGACGCTCCCATCAGTTCCGTCCAAATTTGTCCATGTTTGGTGGTGGACTGCAAAAGACTTTTGCAACCGGGTAAGAACGGCGGTATTTTTGATTTCGACATTTGCTAATTGGGGCTATTTGGTATAGAAACTTGGCGAGAATGTGTCAGATTCCAGTAATGAATCCAATTCGAAACAATTCCTCCAGTAACAACAACCAGTTTGACGATCCGAGTGAACCCATATATACGGATCCGTCGCTCTTCGAAAGATCAAGGTTAGTAAAGGGGATGCAAATTTGACCACCCATCTGATTTGGTTAGATGCCAAAGTTAGTGCATTCAACTACTAAATTCCTAAGGCAGGGGTTTCATTGTAGTCAAAAGCAACTACCAATTTTCCTAGAAATTGTATATGTAAACTTAAAGTATGTAGGGACCAAAATAACTGATAGTGATCTGTCTTGTCGTGTCCTGTGACCTGTCTATATAACGTCCGTGGTTTCACATGAATTTCGTTAACGTCAATTCAAACATTAAAATTTATAAAAAACATTTTGTGGGTACATCCAAATTTTAGCAGAACTTAACTTATAACGTGGTTCGAAGGAATTAAACGTTTATGTAAATCTAAAGCTGGATGCATGACAGATAATTAAAATTAATCATTTGCGTATAAATGTCAAACTTGGATTGTGTACATTCCTAGAGATGTGTCAGGTTTTTTTTTGTTGCTTCTGTCAAATTCGAAAATGTGTATTTTCTTTCAGAAATCCAGTTACATACTTGAAAAATTCGTCACTCTTTGCTACCCTGTTGCATTTAAGATGACTGTAATGGATAATTGGGGACACTTCTCCCCATACTTATATTGCTAGCATCAGCTGTCAAACAGCCGCATACAAAAATTTAATGTTGACTAACATTTAATTTCTGACAGGTCCAGTAACCATTTGCGCTAAAGCTGTATAGTAGAATAGTTGCGTGTCTGCTATTCAAAACAAAGACTTAAGCTAAGATTAGACTGTATGCCAATTGTGCATATGAATGCTAACAGGCAAATGACCAAAATAGCTTTCAAATGACCAAAATGCCAGGATTATTAAAACTGTATATCAGACTATATGACCAAAATTACCAATATGGTCAAATTTGCCTTGATGGTCATTTAAGGCATTTGTTGTTTATAACCTAGTAGGGTAATGCTGTAAAGAAAAACAAAGCAAAAAAAGGGATCCGATGTGTACGAGTTGTGACATCGTAAAGTCCGGGTCAGATCTAGACAGCCGAAATAAATTTGCGGATGAGATGGTCTGACCATTCGCCTTTAATCGCTTTGTCGGTCTCTTCCTCGCCCTGTCAGCTATTGCATCCTCCATGATCCTGGCATCGCTAGCCGCTTCGATTGAGCTTCCCAAAAACATATAGATGTGTGTATCACAAAACAAAAAAAGAAACACACAAAAAAACTTAAAAGGGTAAAATAGCAAACAAAATGAATATACCAAGTAAACCCATGAAAATACATAACGAATATTAACAAAAATACATATAACTATATCACAAACCAAATATCTAGATAGCAAAAAATTTCTTCACAACACAAGGAAAAAAGTATAAATAACCACAATTACTAGAAAAGGACAAGACCACAAAATAAACTTAAACAAATTACAAAGAAAAGACAATTAAATAATTTACAAAAATGGAAGATCCTTGATTCAATAATCAACAAAAAAAGAGAACGAAAATCAAAATAAATCCTATCCCAATAGCACGAACTCTCAAACACAGATGACAACAAAAAAGTTCCTGTTCCATCAAAAATGCCAGCAATGCCACAACGAAAATTCAATAAAGAGCATATGGGCATACAGACCTTTATGCTGGCATTTGTGCTTATTGTCCCATTACACTATGCTATTTTGGCATTTTTATATGTCAAAATCAGCCTGGTCATATGTGGCATTTAGGTCATTCGAGCATATGAGATATGCCCATTACATTGTATGACCATATTTTGACAGGAGAACCGTCAGAAATTAGCATTTTATGACCACTTGGCATACCGTCTAATCTTACCTTTATAAGACTACTTTATTAAATCTGACAGCTGGCTGAGGGTATTTGACTGAGTTTTTATTGGCTTGTTGTTTATCAGTTTTTTTTTTATTGACGTTCTCAAATAATAAGTAAAACAGAATAAAAATGCGAAAAATGCCAAATAAATGCCAAAGTACCTATTTATTACTTCGCATTTTAATTGACAGATTTTTAATGTATGCATTTAATCTCTCGTATTAATGAACAACTGAATTGACTAGCAAACGCAATATACCGTAAATAATTGTTGCGTAATCGATAAAGAACGTTTACGCAACACTTTTTTCAATTGATAAACAAGCACATGATAATTTGCGGAAATTCCGAGATGTGAAACTATGTGAAATATCGCCATGCGATACAGGTAGCAGGTTTTTTTATTTCCATTTATTCACGATAGTTAATATTACACATTACGTCGGACCAATATTAGCTAATTTGCTCAAATGATTTTAGTTCGTGAAAATAAGCAGTATTTCGGCAAAGCAATATTATACATTTGTAAAATGACAGCGGTATCGTAAAATAAGACATTTCTCTCCTTAATTGGACTATATTCGATAAAAATGACAGCAAAAATATATATAATCAAAGTAACGAGTAACGAGTTAAAATTTCTTTCGCTATATACCTACTACCTAGTGATGGGGTTTGCAAATGGAAAAAGGTAATATATAGGTAAAAAATATTATATACGATAAGTTAGACTAGTTCTTATACAAAACAAATCAACAAAAATGACAAGTTGATCCCAGATAAGCTTCAGGCATATAACTCTAACATGTTTCCTGCTGAATTGTTTAAAAGTAATGGTGCAAATTTAGCTAACTAATTGTGAAAAATTCTGTAAAACGGTCCTTCAAAGTATAAAGAAAAAGGAAACGCAAGGAATTTTCATTGACATCGATTAAGCTTTCGATTTCGAAAGTCCGATTTGCACATTTCATAACATGAGCTAATTTTGATTGTTTGTTTTGATCGATAGAAATCGCAATTTACAACAATAGATATTATGATATTGATTGATATTGTAAACGTCAAATATATTAACACAGTTTTATTATTCAAATTTTAAGCTTCATTTTCACTACAATGGCTGACAGTTTCAGTTGTGAATTTTTTCACAGCGTCCCCCTCGCCCACCATCGGCTATACACTCGGCTGTGCAAAGATCTCCCCGTCCACGAATTTCACACAACTTAATGGGGTTCTCCGTAAGCCTATTTGAGAACAATGCACATTAAATAAATCGCGTAAATTTAAAATGTAAACACTCACTGGCTCTCGATGAATAGACAAAAATTGCACAAATTACTAAAATCAAATATACGAAACGCATGTCGGTCAAAATCAAGTTCAAATCGTATGGAATCGTATTTAAATAGAAAAAGGTCTGAGAGACGATATAGCGAAGCCGCCCTCCTGATAACTTAATAGAAAAGTCTTTGGGAACAAAAAGCAAATGTGATAACAGCCAAGATGAGCTAAAAATTGTTTTCAAGGTTCCAGAAATAAGCATTTGGTAGTGATTGATAACCGATCTCTAAAAGTTGATTACAGTTTCAATTAATACCAAACGATTACATATGTAGATGCATGACAATGCGATCTATGACGTATAGAAAAATTAAATTTGTCAGATGAAACGAATGTTAAAGATGGCTATTTGCGTGACCCATTGAAAACCCTCTTTTAATTTGAGTTTTTATTATTTCATTTTATTTCTTTTAATTTTTTGCAGATCACTACGCAGTCTTTCGGATGAAGGCGACAACAATCAAGTCTAAATACCAGAATAGATATTCTGTACATAACCAAAACGAGAGAGGTGCACAAATCCTCTGATACCCCGAACCAACGCGATAATTTTTCAAAACGGTCAACTTAAAATTTTAAATTCGTAATTCATTTAGTACCAAAATATTTTGTATTTAATTTCTAAGAATAATATACTATAAGTAACAATTTAGGTATAATTATTTTTTTCTATCCATGAAAGCATTGGAAGCTCATACAGTTTGCATCTGTGATCATGAAGCTGGAAATAACCAACAATTTTAGAGCACAATGGACTCTATTTCGATTTTCTGTAAACATCGTAGTGTAATTTTATATTTTCGCACTTCAAATTATAGACATTACGTATATTCATTTAGTACGGTATATGTTATTTAGTTTAAATGCTATTTAGTTGGTCGGCAAGAAAACACAACTGTAACAGTCTTTTTTTTTAAGAATTTCCACAATAGTTATATTTTCAACAAAAATTTCACATTGTGAACATTTTTAAGGTCAAAATCGAAACTTGTTGCTGCTTGATGCAATATATTTTTGTGGAGCAATGTTTATTCAGTATAAATTATAAATTGCAATACTTAATTTTTTAGATCTACGCCTTTGACGGCCGATTAAATAGCAGACTCGTAGGTATAATCAACATATTTAGCATTCAATTTGAATATTATTTTTATAGCTTTTAAGATGTATCAAATACAACTATGGAAATAAATTTGCATTTATCTTAACAATGTTTTTCATTTTTTAGATGTTCACTCGAATACTTTTTCATTTCGTAAAAGTCGAAACTATTGTGATTGACCCAGCTCGATACAGAATTCAAATAGTAGCAAACGCTCATCTCCACCCAGCGCATATTCAATTGTATAATGTACACATTATATAAAAAAAATGATCTGCTTGTGGCGCGATTTTAAAGCCTTTTAGCTCTAAAGCACTTGTATGTCGTGATCTTTGCCTTACCAACAAATTTAATGCAAAAGAAGGGGTCTATTTATTATAATTTACGCAAACCATATTGATAGGATCATTCCGACCATAATTTGTTCTGTGTCTAGGTGGCATAAAGAAAAATTGTTCCCTAGGTCTAAAAACACGAGAAGGAGCATATAAATTAAATGATGACAGTAAAAACGAACAATCAATGTGGCCAGTTAAGACGTCATTAGCGGAATAATATATCCTTCTTTTAGAGAGAGGTTTCAAACATCTTTCCTCGTAAGTTGGAAGATTATTATTCCAGTCGAACTTTCTTAGAGCATACCTAGTAAACCTTCTTTGATTTTTCTCTATGCGAGATTCAGCATTGCGGTTAAAAGGATTCCAAACAACACAGCAGTATTCTAATATCGAACGAGCCAATGTATTATAGAGAGTTTTAGGCTTATATGGATCAATAAAATATTTAGAATTTCGAAAAATGAAACCAAGCATTTGATTAGCTCTGCCAATTATGTAGTCAATATGCAAAAAAAATGTCAAAAATTACCCCCAAGTCTTTCTGGTCGGAAACTCTACCTAATGTTGTGTTTTGTATTCTATAATTAAAAAATATAGGGAACTTTTTTCTACTAAAAGTAAGAACCAAATATTTCTTAATATTAAAATAAAGGCCATTAAGAACACACCAGTCATTTAAACGCTAAGTAACGCTAAGACATCTGACACACAGTTTATTGCCTTGTAGATTTAGATCATCTGTGTACAAAAGACATTTTGAGCTTGGTACAAAAGCGCGTAAGTCATTGATAAAAAGCAGAAAAAGAAGACTTCTTTGGGGAACACCTGAAAAATTTCGAATTTCATTCGAAAACAACAATTTGTTTGCGATTAGTCAAATAATTGCCAATCTATTTTAAAATACTGGAATAAATTCCGAAAAGTTTAAGTTTGCTTAAAAGAACATTGTGCTGAACACGATCAAAGGCTTTTGAAAATCAGTATATACGCAATCTACTTGAAGACGATTTTCAATATTTTCAAGACAGTAATTGGTAAAAATAACCAAGTTTGTAGCGGTTGATCTACCACTTACAAACCCGCACAAATTCACGTCATTCTCCAGAGGAATATTGACCAATGACGCCGCCTGCCCAAAATCCACACCAAACAGTGCCTTTTTCGGAATGCATTGGACGCTCTTGGATCTCATGTAGATTGAAATCGGAAATTTTGTTTGTTGACGTACCTATTGATCCATAAATATGCCTCCTCTAAAATGGACAAAGCGTGCGAAAATTAGCCCGAACAAAACACCCATTTTGGTAAAGCAATTTTGTCATTTGCACGTGTTGCTGAATGCTATGTCTGTCCATAGTGATTAAGCAAATAGACGAAATAAATGACAGCCAATTTGACAGATGTAGCCTCAACAATATGGCAGCTATCAACTGTCAAATTTCCGAAGACCCTGTAGTTCTAGTACAATATTAAGATTCTCTTTGTTTTCAATCAACAGGCAAACAGATAATAAACACATTCACAGTTTTAAATGATCGGTATAAAATGATTGATCAGTTCTATCATTCCCGAAAAAAAGCCCACGAAAGAAAGATTGTAAGAAGCCGGATCTGGGGTTCCAAATCCACATTAAGACTTAGAACCGTAACCGGTTTTGTTGAAAACTTAATTGTTCGATTCCTTTAGTTCCGACAGTATTTTGACCGTATATTTAATAAAATCCGATAGGTGGCGCTGTTGTTTCAAAAATATTTACCTTTTGGTGTATCATTTTTATATTTGAGCTGATCTACTCAACAGATTTGGATTGCTATAATTTTTATAGAAGCGGACCACTGAGGCCTTTTAAGGAAGAACTAGAGAAAACCGGCCAGATGCAATGGAGCTGAGAACTGGTTTCTTCTTCCTCTTCATCCATGCAACTGCTACAGAAATTATTAAGCTTACAGACCACATTTGGCAGTGGTCCCACAACAAAGTAAATTTCCTTCCTATTTGTAGAGAAAAGTCTACTCGATCATTTGCCATCTAGTTTCCCCAAATTTGTATGGATGCTATGAAGCTGTTAAAATATTTCGACTTTTGAAGTACCTTTCATAAGGAAGAATTCATTTTCCAGTACAGTGTGGTTGATCATCATCAACTTCCTAAGTGGAAATGAAGTTCAAACAATCGATGGTGCAACGACTACGCATTATACAAGAAAGTAACAAACCGGCAGCAATTAATTAAAAAGACGGAGGAGTTTACACACGTAAACTAGTACAATTTTACTGGGCCGATGCTTTATTGAGATTTATTTACATTTCAATTGCTATATTTAAAAAAGTTTTTAGTACAATTTGTGTCAAGAGAGAAACGCAGTTTCAAGTCCCGGGGCCACCTTGATGAGGTCTTATAAAGTGGGGAATCTCTCTGAAAGTTCTTCACAATGTTGTTCTAACCTACAAAAATTAAGACCCCATCAGCGGCTAAAGTGTTGATCGTGCTATGTTCCCATTAGAAATCGAAACACCGCTTTTATAGAAATACTAATGTATGACTTTCTGACAAAGTTCCGCCCAGTAATACTCATGTTACGTGTCAAACAAGTTCTAATAACACAGTTATCGATGCGAAATCCAGGGCGTATACGTAATATTTTTTTTCGATTTTTCGATGCGAACTCAGATATCAAAAATACCATCCAAAATGGAGAACTTATCTGATTGAAAGTTCGTTTAAAGTTCGTAGAGCTGCAAATCTACTACCCAAAAAGTTCACTGAACTGAAATTCTTTAACGAACGCACATATTTCCATGCAAATCTACTCTAAGTACATCCGATTTCCTGATTTTAATCAAATGTACATAGCTAATGGATTAACTGACAAAACAAAAGCAATGTTATCACAAAACAACATAAACAACGAACCGATAAATCATTATACCAAAAGAATGCAACTACAGGTGTTGTAAAAAAAAATAACTCTTCAACGCTATTGTCTACGCATTTACGTGCGAAAACGAAAGCAAACGACAAAATTCTTTAAGAAAAACTTGCGAATTTGCACCTACAAACACATAGGCGTCGCAAAACGTGTGTCACATTGTGGAACACCAAACTATTGTCAGCTAGTTGGTATTGGTTGCACTGAGACAGTTAACAAAGCACGATTTCAAGACCAATGTCACATAGATTTTCATAATTAAACGCCAGGTCACAGTTCGAAAAGCATTATAATCGAATGAGAACTCAGAGAAGATAGTTCACTTTCATCTTCTACTTCGGTCCAAAATAGAACAATACTTTTGTGAATAAAAAATACAATATCGGGATATATGGCATATATGATATATATCAGAAACGCAATATGAGATACGGCGATTAAAAGCGTTGGTGTTTTAAGAATGTGGATTTAGTGATATATTTGTTTCATATTTTGTTTTTCTTTTGTGAATAAAATAGACAAAAAAAAAATTAGACAAACTGAAAAAGTGGTAAGGCGTCAGTATGAGAGACCCAAAAATGTCCATACTCACGGTCTTAGTGAGTTTGGGATGTTTACTAACGAACAATGTCATCGATGCCAGATACTTGTCGCAGCAAACACAAATCGGAGATGTGAGTTTAAGTTAATATTGCATAAAGTGATCCATCAGTGAAATTTTGTGAACAAATTTAGCTTCATTCAGGATTCTTGATTTCAAATTGAGCACCACTCGGCAGTTTGCACCATTAAGCGTCTTCTACATCAAGTCTGCCGTCTATTGCTAGCTGGTTTCCAAAAGCCTGGCTGAATTTGATGGCTGAACTCGATCAAGTACAATTTTATGTATATATTCTTTACGCACTGACTGCACGCCATCAATCGTTGCTATACAAATGTCATTTGAATTGTTGCATATTTCAAGTCAGCACGACACAATTTTAGTCTAAATTAACTAGAATTAGCAGTTTTTACAGCTGTTTAGTGGTGACTGATTGGATTTCATGATCGGCTGGCTATTCAGCTCGGCTTTTGAAATCTTAAACTGAATTGAACAAAGATCAAGATATTTTGTGTAACATACTCAAACCTATCAGGAATAATATATTCCCATGGAATATTTCTTATTCAGCAACCTGATTTACATGGCTGACAAGGGACACATATAATATACCCCTGCCCAACAGCAACTACATAAATTTATGAAACGATCAGCTCTTTTGAGCTCAATTTTATTTGAGCCAACAAGGATCATAGCTATTCAGCAGAACCTCTTTGAGATAAAGACATTTTACAAATTTCATTCAGCTCTTCATAATCCAATTATCGACATTCAGCTTTAGAAATAATCAAACTTGGTTGCATTTAATCTATATCTATTCAGTGGAAAGCACAAATCATTCATATAAGAAACCATCGATATACATTGCCAGAAATTACACATAAATTATATAAATTAATTATCGCTGAGTGGCGTGTGCTTTCGAATGCACTGCATATATTATGCACAGGTGATAAAAACACAAGAATCCTAACAAGGTCACGTACCCAGTTGACAAATCTATCAAACGAGTTTAAATTGTATTTAAGGCATAATGTTCATTCAAATTGTAAACAATTGCGCATGTTATCGCAACTTTTTTTGTCGTTTCTCTTTCGTTGTCGTTTCGGCTTCGATTGCACTATTGTAAGCCAATTCCAAATTACCTTGACTTTGGCGGAAAAAAACGAAAAAAAAAATCAGACAACGTGCTACATTAGCTTTTATGACAGCAAATTGATTGTTTATGTTATTATTTTTTTTGCAGCAATCTTCTGCACCACCTGGAATGTTTTATGATGCACGGAATGGTGTGTATCGAAGTTTTCCCGGCGGCGGTAAACCACTTCTCTGTGACTATGTAAGTTGAAGTCAAAGTTTTGGGAAAAGACAGTTTTGCATGTGCAATTTGTATTTTAGGACAAACGCTGCGCCAATGGCTATATTGGACCGAAGGCTCACCCTGAGCAGAAGGAATACTATTATGTCTGCAAGAGGGATGCTGTGATTTTTGGAAAATGTCCAAGTTTATACGTAAGTTCATCTAGATGACGCAATAAAAATAAGGTCTGAACAGGGATTGTTTTTTTTAGGTTTTTGATGAATCTCGCAAGAAATGTATCAAGCAAAAGTTTGTGACATTCCCCCCAACCGACATTGTGCCCGCCTGTAAAGAACAAGGTATGTCACAGATTACAGGTGATTGGTAGGTGTACAGCTATTTTGTGATGTTTTTATTTTGCAGGTCGTTTTCCAGTGCCTTCGAACTGCTCGCTGTTTTATCTGTGCGACTTTGATGGACTCGGATTTAAGAAGCAAGTTTTCTGTTGTCCTGGCTCGTCGACCTTTTCTCCAATGACCAGAAGGTGTTCATACAGCAGCAAATGCATACCAACGCAGGTAAATGTTCACAACAAGTAGTCTTGAAGATGGCGAAATTATTTAACAAATTATTTTGTAGATCTCTGACCAGAGCTATATGTCACCTGACTGTGAAGATAAATTTCCTCCATGCTCTCAGCCGGGAACATTCAGATCGCCTTTCGACTGTGCGTTGTATTATACATGCAGTACCAAGATTGATGGCGCTTTCCTTCAGACCCGATTTAAGTATGTGTTGTGCATGCACGCCCTAGAACTATTATTCTATACGAAATCTGTTTGTGTAGGTGTCCAGAGGATACGTGCTATGATACTTTGAAAGAACAATGCCTCCCGAGCTCACAAGTGCCATGCGACTACCTTACAGCAGCTGAGTTTTTGGCTCAATCTGAAGAAGCCCCTGAAGATGACTCGGATTCATTCGAATCATCAGACCAGGTGGAAAGTGATGAAGAAGACATTCCTGTTCCTGAGGCACCACCAGATATAGGTAAGACTTGAAGTATATCTGTTTTAAGAACCAAGATATTGGGAGTTGTATAAGAGCTTACAAAAATGCAACCACTATGGTTCGTTCTTTGCTTCATTCGATGTTTATGTATTGCTTGTCTGCTAAAATTATACATAGATGGGCATAGAAGGGAGGTAAGAGCGGCCCATAAGCGTAACTTTGAAACCAGAGGACGTGGGCGTGGGGAGACTGGCTATAATGCGAAAAAAGGTAAGGTTCGCAAAAAGAATGTGTACACTCGGCACACATACAGAAGCAGACGTTTACAAAATTATACTTGAAATTTTCTAAACAAAAGTCACAAAAAACCATAAACAATTCCTCCACTAAAACCACAATAACGCCACAAATATCACTAATACCATTAATAGCATTGATTTTATAAAATTCTAAAGAATAAAAAAAATTTGTTTTCTATTTTTTAATAGGCAAACCACAACCACCACCACCTCCAACTGTACCTCCAACTCAGCCTCCACCACCTCCACCTCCACCACCATCAACTGAGCCACCACCACCTCCAACTGTACCTCCAACTCAGCCTCCACCACCGCCGCCAACAACTCTACCTCCACCACCAACTCCACCCCCGCCAACAAATCCACCACCACCTCCAACTGAACCTCCGCCAACTCAGCCACCACCACCTCCCACAGTACCTCCAACAACAACAACTCCACCCCCGCCAACAAATCCACCACCACCTCCAACTGAACCTCCGCCAACTCAGCCACCACCACCTCCCACAGTACCTCCAACAACAACACCATGTCCTGTACCACCTCCAACTGTACCTCCAACTGTACCTCAAACTGAACCTCCACCACCGCCGCCAACAACACTACCCCCTCCACCACCTCCACCACCACCGCCGCCAACAACTCTACCTCCACCACCTCCACCACCGCCGCCAACAACACTACCTCCACCACCTCCGCCAACAAATCCACCACCACCTCCAACTGTACCTCCAACTGAACCTCCACCCCCACCTCCACCACCACCTCCACCTCCGCCAACTCAGCCTCCACCACCACCTCCAACTGAACCTCCAACTGAAGCTCCGCCAACAACTCTAGCTCCACCACCGCCAACTCAGCCTCCACCACCACCTCCAACTGAACCTTCAACTGAACCTCCGCCAACAACTCTAGCTCCACCACCTCCAACTGAACCGCCTCCACCACCACCTCCGCCAACAAATCCACCTCCACCTCCAACTGAACCTCCACCTCCACCAACTCAGCCACCACCACCTCCCACAGAACCTCCAACAACAACACCATGTTCTGTTCCACCTCCACCACCACCTCCAACTGTACCTCCAACTCAACCTCCACCACCACCTCCAACTGTACCTCCAACTGAACCTCCACCACCTCCACCACCACCAACGACAACTGTAGCTCCAACTGAACCTCCACCACCACCTCCAACTGAACCTCCACCACCGCCTCCAACTGAACCTCCACCACCGCCTCCAACTAAACCTCCACCACCGCCTCCAACTGAACCTCCACCACCGCCTCCACCACCACCGCCGCCAACAACACTACCTCCACCACCACCTCCACCTCCGCCAACTCAGCCTCCACCACCAACAACAACTGAACCTCCACCTCCACCACCACCTCCCACAGAACCTCCAACAACAACACCATGTCCTGTTCCACCTCCACCACCACCTCCAACTGTACCTCCAACTGAACCTCCTCCACCTCCACCACCACCAACGACAACTGTAGCTCCAACTGAACCTCCACCACCACCTCCAACCGTACCTCCACCTCCGCCAACAAATCCACCACCACCTCCAACTGAACCTTCACCACCACCTCCAACTGAACCTCCACCACCACCTCCAACTGAACCTCCACCACCACCTCCAACTGAACCACCACCACCACCTCCAACTGAACCTCCACCACCACCTCCAACTGTACCTCCAACTGAACCTCCACCTCCGCCAACAAATCCACCACCACCTCCAACTGAACCTCCACCGCCACCTCCAACTGAACCTCCACCACCACCTCCAACTGAACCTCCACCACCACCTCCAACTGAACCACCACCACCACCTCCAACTGAACCTCCACCACCACCTCCAACTGAACCTCCACCACCACCTCCAACTGTACCTCCAACTGAACCTCCACCTCCGCCAACAAATCCACCACCACCTCCAACTGAACCTCCACCACCATCTCCAACTGAACCTCCACCACCACCTCCAACTGAACCGCCACCTCCGCCAACAAATCCACCACCACCTCCAACTGAACCTCCACCGCCACCTCCAACTGAACCTCCACCACCACCTCCAACTGAACCTCCACCACCACCTCCAACTGAACCACCACCACCACCTCCAACTGAACCTCCACCACCACCTCCAACTGAACCTCCACCACCACCTCCAACTGTACCTCCAACTGAACCTCCACCTCCGCCAACAAATCCACCACCACCTCCAACTGAACCTCCACCACCACCTCCAACTGAACCTCCACCACCACCTCCAACTGAACCGCCTCCACCACCCCCGCCGCCAACAACACTACCTCCACCACCACCTCCACCTCCGCCAACTCAGCCTCCACCACCACCTCCAACTATACCTCCAACTGAACCTCCACCACCACCACCACCAACTGTACCTCCAATTGAACCTCCACCACCACCAACGACAACTGTAGCTCCACCACCACCTCCACCAACAACAACACCATGTTCTGTACCACCTCCACCACCACCTCCAACTGTACCTCCAACTGAGCCTCCACCACCAACAACAACTGTAGCTCCACCACCACCTCCAACAGTACCTCCAACTGAACCTCCACCAACTCCACCACCACCACCTCCACCTCCGCCACCACCGCCGCCAACAACACTACCTCCACCACCACCAACAACAACTGTAGCTCCACCACCACCTCCAACAGTACCTCCAACTGAACCTCCACCAACTCCACCACCACCACCTCCACCTCCGCCAACAAATCCACCACCACCTCCAACTGTACCTCCAACTGAACCTCCACCACCACCTCCAACTGAACCTCCACCACCACCTCCAACTGAACCTCCACCACCACCTCCAACTGAACCGCCTCCACCACCACCACCTCCAACTGAACCACCACCACCACCTCCAACTGAACCTCCACCACCACCTCCAACTGAACCTCCACCACCACCTCCAACTGAACCTCCACCACCACCTCCAACTGTACCTCCAACTGAATCTCCACCACCACCACCACCAACTGTACCTCCAACTGAACCTCCACCACCACCAACGACAACTGTAGCTCCACCACCACCTCCACCTCCGCCAACAAATCCACCACCACCTCCAACTGAACCTCCACCACCACCTCCACCAACAACAACACCATGTTCTGTACCACCTCCACCACCACCTCCAACTGTACCTCCAACTGAGCCTCCACCACCACCAACAACAACTGTAGCTCCACCACCACCTCCAACTGTACCTCCAACTGAACCTCCACCACCACCGCCGCCAACAACACTACCTCCACCACCACCAACAACAACTGTAGCTCCACCACCACCTCCAACAGTACCTCCAACTGAACCTCCACCAACTCCACCACCACCACCTCCACCTCCGCCAACAAATCCACCACCACCTCCAACAGTACCTCCAACTGAACCTCCACCAACTCCACCACCACCACCTCCAACTGTACCTCCAACTGAACCCCCACCACCACCTCCACCAACTCCACCACCAACTCCGCCAACAAATCCACCACCACCTCCAACTGTACCTCCAACTGAACCTCCCCCACCCCCTCCACCACCACCTCCACCTCCAACTGAACCTCCACCTCCACCGCCAACTCAGCCTCCAACACCGCCACCAGCAACTTTCTATCCCCCACCTCCTCCGCCACCATTACCCTTGACAACTGCATCGCCCTCAATACCGCCAACATCTGAGGAATCAGAGGAGTCCTGTGAGGATTATTATGACATTCCAATAACACCTCCACCTCCACCTCCACCAACAACAACTCTAGTTCCACCACCACCTCCACCGCCAACAACTCTTGCTCCACTTCCACCTCCACCTCCACCTCCACCTCCACCTCCACCTCCACCTCCACCTCCACCTCCACCTCCACCTCCACCTCCACCTCCACCTCCACCATATTTGCCTGTTCCGCTTCCAAGACCGTACCACCCACGACCATATTTGCCATTACCTACACAACCACCTCCACCACCGCCCCCTCCACCTCCACCTCCACCACCACCACCGCCACCTCCACCACCTCCACCTCCACCACCACCGCCACCACCACCACCTCCACCGCCACCGCCACCACCACCACCCCCTTCAACTCTTGCCCCACCAACGACATTACCTCCTTCAACAACTCTTGCTCCACCCCCACCTCCACCACCAACAACTCTTGCTCCACCTCCACCACCACCTTCTACAACTCTTGCCCCATCAACAACAATGGCTCCTCCTCCACCAACTACGCTTGCTCCACCTACAACACCAACCCCTCCACCACCCACAACAACTCTTGCTCCACCTACACCTCCACCACCACCACCACCACCCGAACCAACGTGCGGCGACTCCATCATACCGAAATTGAAAATAACCGCCATGGAACCATTTGACCTTGTTGTTCGCTTCTGTCCTCCGAAATGCAGCGAGGACCACATGCACAATTTCCCAAGTAGTAAGTTTGTATTACTATTCCATTTTATCACTTGATCTAACGCTCTTTGTTTCAGGTAACAAAGGCATCTTGATTGACTGGATTAAGCCCAGCAGTTCAATGACAAAACTCACTCTTAATACGTAAATCAAAACTACTCTTGTGTGCATAGATGAGTGTAGGGAATCCTTTGGCTGCGAATAGGGCGTACTTTTAACGCCTGAATGCAGCCTACAGAACCGTGATACTAATTTTTATACATTACTATTTTCTACTTACTTTAGCTTAGGTTAAGAAATTTAAGTACGTTTTTTTTAGTTTCTATCTATCATCAGTGTTCTCAAGTTAATCTTAAGTACAACATACCCAGCATATACCCTGTAGACTGATAAATACAACCCTCTGATTGCTTTAAAAAAAATCTACATTCATCATCACTGGATATATAAACGGCAATTATTCTTACACTAACATTATTTATAATTTAATCCGATTTTCATCACAAAACTCATACCTTGTTTGTCAAAATGCAACTACTGCTATTTCAAACGACAATAATTCGTCGATTACATATCATGTTGTTGAATGTAGATTTTTCAAATCGCGCTTTCCAATTTCAAAAGTGCAATGTTTCTTTTTTCCTTTATGTCTATTTTAATATTGTTTACGACCTATATGTTTTTGGACTGATTATACATATTAAGAACAAAACGATTTTGTATTCACTGCAATAGTTGATGTAATCAAATTAGTTTGCCCTTTCTATCCTTGCCATAAATATTAAAACAAAAATTGTACTTAGAATTACTAGAAATCAAAATAAAATAAATATATACAAAATTGCAACAAACGTATTTTTATTTTTAAGCGGTGTCAATGATTCGAACCTGAAGGAATATAATGAATTTAGCAAATCGTCTCCAAATAAAATGAAATTACATTTAGCTGTCATCTATTTGTCTCGAATACATAACTACTGCGATACCAACGATTTACCAAAAATTGCAGTGTAATTTGCAGTTAAAAATTTGTTTATGAAGTACATTGCGTAAATACAACCGTTGTTTTATTGGATTGGCATTGGCATTGGCTCATCAATAGGTAAATAGTTCTAGTACAATTTGTATTGGAGCTTGTGCATACAGAATTATAAACACACCCTTAGCGAATGCGAAGTAGGTATCTTAAAACAAACACACCTTTCGGGCTGACATTTGACAAAAGTCATATGAATAACCAAAACAACCAATGTATAAAAAATTATTTGTTTTGTTAAATTAATATTACAAGAAATGGATCAGAAAATTAAAGTGTACGTATATTTTTTCGTAAGCCAGACACTTGTTCTAACTTAATTAAATGTTTCAGTTTAGTGAGCGGCGATGTAAACGGTCATTTCAAGCAATTATTTAATCGTGTCGAATCGATTAACAAAAAAGCGGGACCCTTTGAAATTTTACTCTGCGTTGGGACATTCTTTGGCACAAATAACGACGAACTTATCGCCTTTAAAAATGGATTCAAACACAGTAAATTGTTAATAAATATACAGGTTCAATGGCATTACTTATTGGGTATATTCCACAGTACCTGTGCCCACATATATTCTCGGTCCCAATACCAAGGAAACGGCCAAGTACTATGAAAATCTCGACGATGGGGAAATTTGCCCAAATTTAACGTATTTGGGCAAACGTGGTCTGTACACACTCTCGTCGGGAGTAAAAATTGTTTACCTTAGCGGTGTGGAAGGTTCCGGAGACAACACATTCAACAAGGACGACATTGTGACCCTTCGTAATTCGTGTCTGGTGAATAAAAACTCTGCAAGTGATTATAAGGGCATCGATGTACTCATCACTTCACAATGGCCTCATGGAATCGATGGACAAGAGGTTCGTATGCAGTTTTCTTGTGAAAGGAGTACTGTAGCTGTCTTTCTTTGTAGAAAAATACGTCAAAGTTAATTTCGTATCTGTCGAGAGAGATCAAGCCGCGTTATCATTTCTGCGCTATGAATGGAGTACACATAGAACCGCCTCCTTACAGGTTATAGCATATTTCTCTCTTATATAGAACCAAACTCCAGTAAGTTATTTTTCGTTTTAGAATGGCCGCCGATAATACAACTCAACTGGAGCTCTGTACACGGTTTATATCCCTCGCTGATGTAGGCAATTCAAACAAACAGAAGTACATCTACGCGCTGAGCCTGTCGCCCGTCGAAAAGATGCGTGTTCTCGATTTGTTACAGAAAACTACAAACGAAACAGCGTGTCCATTTGACGGCATGGACTTTACCGAGTGCAAAGCCAAGCAACAAGCTGTGAGTTTACTAATTTCAGCAGTTCATTTAGCACTATGTGAGCCACATTTCTTTGCAGGACGATGGAAAGCAGTACTTTTATGATCTGAATTCGTCTTCGAATGACAATCGTAAGAGAGGTGGGCGCCGAGGATTCGGATACGATGGTCACGAGAAACGACAACGGGCAACATTCGATCAAGAAAAATGCTGGTTTTGCCTCTCATCGGCGGATGTTGATAAACATCTGGTCATAACGATAGGAGACAACTTTTACCTCGCTTTAGCCAAAGGTCCAATCAATGAGTATCACATTCTTATACTCTCTGTCACGCATATACAATCCTCCGCTCTAATCTCGAATGAAGACTGGAAAGAGCTGCAAAAGTTCAAGGAATCCATAAGAGCGTTCTTTAAAGAGCAGGGACATGCGGTATGCTTCACCGAAAGGAACTACAAATCGTCACATTTGCAAATCAACGCGTTGGGCTTGAATGAGGGCTACGCGTGGAAAATCAAACACGGTTTTGAGGTCAGTTTATTGATTAATGATTACTCTATAGAAGGAAGCGAATAAAAGCGTGTGTTTTTGAATTGTAGGACAAAGCTGAAGAGTATAACATTACCTTGGAGACGCTCCCAGAACTCGAGCAACCATCAATGCTTCCCCAGCAGGGGCCGTTCTTTGTCGCTGAACTGCCAGACAGGACAACGCTCTTGACTAGACAAATGAAACAGTTTCCACTGCACTTTGCGAGGTAAGCTACCATGCAGTGTGCTGTGTTCTAAACTTTCACTCTCTCGTCTTTTTACAGGGAGGTCTTCTGCTCCGAGAATCTACTTAATTGCGATGAGAAAACCGATTGGAAGGACTGCAGTCTCACCAAAGACGAGGAAATCGAGCTCGTCAAAAAATTTCGCGAGAAATACAAGAAGTTTGACTTCACTCAGTAGTAAGTCGCCTTCCAAAATGCAATAAAAAATAAGTCACCAACACGAGTTCATATTTTTTTTCTTTAAACATTTTATAATGAGAGTATTTTTAATTAAATTTTATAAATTTAAACAAACAAAAGTACACACCAAGTAACGTATGTATAATGCTCTATATAGTATATTATGTACGTAAATATAAAAAAGAAGGAAAAATTATTTCGATACGTGTTACTTATCTAATTCTGCTCTTCCCTTACTTTGATCACAATTCAATTTCGTTTGTTAGTTTGTTCTCTAATACCTAAAATCCTTCGCAAAGAACAAAGCAAATATAGTGTGTGTGTGTGTGTGTCATTAAGCATAGACAGACACCTTCTTCTGATCATCTTCTTTCATTCAATATTTCTCGATTGACTTAGGAGAATACACAAACAAGCCTACTTCTAGGATAAAAATGGGTGAACAAGGGGGTTAGTTAATATTTATGGCTACGGTTAGTTATGATGAGTGTGATGGGGTGCTGGACTCTTCGCCTCGGAGCTGCTTGATTGTTGTTTGTTTGAAGAGTTCAGCCCTTCAGTCTGGGGTAGTGTGTATGTGTGCTTAGGAATCCCTGTGATAGATTTTGTTGAGAACTTGCAAGAACAGCTCGTGCGGAACACCGCGTGATGTCTGCTGAATGTGCGTTTTGATCATGTTGTAGGATTCCTCTTCGTAGGTGGCATAGGTGTTGGGCAGACCCAGCTCCTTGTACAGTTGCTTGACTCGGGCGATCTTCACGGGATCTGTATGGGACACAGTGGTTTATGACTATTCGAAAATACTTTCACTTAAGACTTACCATTCTGTCCATAGCACTCGGCCATGATTTTCTTCTGAGCGTCGTTGGCACGCTGCATGCAGACCACAGCCAGCCAGGAGCATTTGTTGTCCTGAATGTCGGTGCCGGTTTTGCCAGTAACATCAGGATTGCCAAAGCAGTCAAGGAAATCATCTTGCACCTGGTAGAAGTGACCCATTTCGAGGAGAATTGTCTTGGCCTGACGGAAGGCTTCAGCATCTTTGAAACTGTAATCAAGAATCCAATGAAGTGGACACCTTTTTTATGTGTGTTTTCGCCCCAACTTACCCCGCCATGTGCATAGCCAAAGCGAATGGCAAATAAAACGAGTAGTAAGCAGTCTTATTGGCCACAATCGACTTGTACTTATCCATTGTGAAGCTGGCAATGTCCTTGTTGGCGGTGAGCAGATCAAGCGATTGTCCGCAGGTGGTGATAAAGATCACTTCATGGAAGAGATCGAGCAGATCAGCGTAGAAATCTGTGTGGCGGAAATGCTTCTTCAAAACTGTGAAAATTGCATTCTCAATCATGATTGAATCGTTGATAGCAGTCATGCCGACATCATCGAGCTTGTGCCAGCAAATTTGACCGCGTCGAGTCGAGCTGTTGTCCATAATATCATCGGTCATTATGAACATGCTTTGCAGCTGTGAGAAGTAGAAACTATTGAATTTCGTCCAAGATGTATATGGACGACAATGATTTCTTACCATTTCAACACACCATCCCAGATATTGGGCCATTTTGATGTTCTCTGGGGTGAGGTGTTCCTCGCGAACGAGCTTCTTAAAAGTAAGGACGGTGAGGAGACCACGATTTTTCTTTCCACGTGGCACATTGTACTGAAGTGCCTGGTGAGGGAAATAGACAAAAATTAACGACACTCATGTGTGGAATGTGTTGATGGTATTTACCTTGGCAAACCACTTTGAAGCTTGCTTCGCATTGTAGTCGTTGGCCTTTTCGGTTAATTCGCGAACGAGGTCTGCAAAGAAAAGATAAAAGATGATAAGTAACTTGCAAACAAATATTATCTAATGCTACACGTAATAGAAATGTTAATATATTGGCAGTTTTAAGAATTGATATCTATTCTGTTTAGAAAAACCGCATTTCAGCGAACCACAGCGAACAAGAGCGCACGCAACAGCAGGAGCCATTGGTAACAGTAGCAAAACTTGCCATAAAATCGATTGCTCAGATGTGTTTAAGAAACACACTTGAGCACAATGATTGTGTGCATGCATATCTGGGTGTCTTATTCAGCCGGGAGGTTTTCATCAATCAAAAAATGAAAAATAATAAGTAAAATGGATAAGCTAATTTGTTTACCTTTCGTCCCCCATCCTATGTTTTCTTTTTTCTGTCAAATGTGACTGAAATTTGTATGTATATGTCAGCTTTTTACTCAGGATGCTCAGTCAATTTATTCTGAGCTCATAGAGCGCGCTTTGATCGTGCTCTGAACGAAAAAAGAAACACAAATTTGTGTTCTGAAGTCTCTGAGCTAAAAAGAAACACGAACTTTTTGTATAACAGTTCAGGTTCTGCTTTGAACTAAAAAAGAAAAACGCCTATTGAAAGAGCAGGTAGAATGAAGAACTAAATCAAAAAGTTTCGAACGTCAATAGCTTCATACAACCCATCCATGGTTTTCGTTTTCATTCTTCCCGCAAAAACAATCAACGCTTTTTATATAAACTCGTACAGAAAGAACAACATTGAGTGACATTGCATACACGAGATAACAACTCTCCTTTGGCCTTACAAGTTTTGTATTAGATAGACCCCGTAAGATCCTAGAGAAAGAAGTCCAAATCGATACCCACCATCTGTTCATCGATTTTAAGGCCGCATATGACAGCATTTATAGAGACGAGCTATACAGAGCCATGTCTAGTTTTGGCATCCCTGCCAAACTCGTCAAATTGTGCAGAATGACAATGGAGAATTCTCACTGCTCCGTTAAGGTCGGAAACAATCTCACCGAGAACTTTGATGTCAGAAAAGGATTTAGACAAGGTGATGCGCTGTCATTTGACTTCTTTAACATCATTCTTGAGAAAATTGTGCGCAACTCACAAGCCAACACCAGAGGCACAATTTTCCATAAGTCTGTGCAACTGCTTGCATACGCTGACGATATTGACATTATTGGCAGAACACAGCGAGCTGTCACTGGCGCGTTTGCAAGTATTAGTACGGAAGCGGCAAGAATGGGTTTAGTGGTGAATGAGGGCAAGACAAAATATATGCTGTCAACAAGAAGGGACGCACAACATCGACGAATCGGACAGAACGTCACGATATACAGCTATCATTTTGAGGTAGCCAATCGCTGTTTCTTTGGAATGAGACGGCAATTGACTAGTAAGGCCTTGTCAAGAAACACTAAGTCGATTCTATATAAGACCCTCATAATTCCAGTCCTGCTCTATTGCGCAGAAGCATGGACCCTAACAAAGGCGGATGAAGATCTTCTTGGCCGTTTCGAACGCAAGATTCTTCGAGTGATTTTTGGTCCCGTCTGCGTTGACGGGCTTTTGAGGAGGAGATTTAACAGCGAACTCTACGAGCTGTACAACGACGTCGTCCTTGTCAAAAAAAAAAAACAGAGAGCGTGCTTGTGACCACACGCCAGATGTGAAACTTCTCTCGCTAAATGTGGATGTTAAATTGAACTGTGTTGTATGTAGTTGAATTTCATTAAGAAATTTAATTTAAAAACCAAATCTTTATAATACTATAATCTCAATACTATAAGCGCAGTAGATAATTATGTTTATTCATTTAAAAAGTTTTCATAACGCAATCCAATCCAAAGTTTTCGTTTTCGAGAGTTTTTGTTTACAATTTGTTTTCATATCGTGAATTGATTCAGTAGTCTAGTGTCTGTGTAAAACCTACCTTCTTCAGTTCCTCCAGCGTGCCCATATATAAGTATTCACTTTGAGAATTAAGTTGAACAAATTAAAAAAATATATCTTTCCATATAACCATGCAAACCTACAAAATTTCATTGAAATCGGTTGAGTGGTTAAGAAGATCGACAACAGCGCCACCTATCGGGTCCAAAACTATTCTATCCATCAAGTTACAACCAACCATAACCACCTACAAAATTTCATTCAAATCGGTTGAGTGGTTAAGGAGTTTTAGGCGGCGGCATGCGATGACGACATGCCAATTTCCGTCACGCACTTCCACTTCGATTTTACTCCCAAGTCGCGCCATAAGATGTTTCACATCAAAAGTACGCATCAGTCGTCTAAGATGGCTAGAACATGTAGAGCGAATGGACACCAACATTCCGGCCCGAAGAGTCTTCGATTCCAACCTGGAGGGACAACGCAGTAGAGGAAGGCCTCGCCTTAGGTGGCGCGCACAAGTGGAAGGGGACCTCAACCAACTTGGAGTGCGCAACTGGAGGCAGTTAGCCAAAGATCGCGCTAAATGGAGAGGCGTATTGGTTGAGGCCCAGGTCCACCCCGGACTGTAGCGCCACCTTAAGTAAGTAAGTAAGAAGACCCCCTAAGAACTTTTCTATACCTAAATGTGTCACTACCAAGCAGAGGTCACACGAGAGGTTAAATTTGTCATTGTTCAACAACACATTAATGACTCGAGTAAATCGCTAGAGACAAAGTTTTGTCGTTACTCTCCATAAAAAATCTGTCAGAGTGGTTCATAAACAGCAGCAGTTAACTTTATGAGCCTTAAAAGCTTGTGATTCAGTTGTTTCACTTTGCTTATCTGTCCAAAGATCATTGTAACAGTGTCAACTTCACCTGGTTGAAGTGCAACTAACGCTAATAACACTGTACATCGCTTATCGCCATCATCATTTTTGCTGTTTCTAGGCACACCTTCAACGCAAACAGCCATCTACCAACGCAGTCAAGTTGTGCGAACTGTTGTGTTGTTATCATGATTCTCATCTACGTATGCAAACATTTTTAAACACCCTTAGTAAATATTTTTCGCCCGACCAAATTGCAAATTAGGTACAAAAATATTTACCTTTGAGAGATTTACAATGTTATTTGTTTATTTTGAGGTTGTAAACAGATACTCGCTGCAGTACATAGCAACAAAACGACAAATACCTACAAAGAAATTGTATTATTTACCTGGGAATACGGCCATAAAATCTCGGCTTTCATCCTTGGAAACGGTGGCGCGAGCTGCTAATGGCAGTGTATGATTGAGAGTCGATAATGTTCTGAAAATAGAAAACAAACAATTTACTTGGGCGCACTCGTATCAGTTGCATTGTTATGGAAATTTTAGACCCGGACAAACAGTATTAGGTTTCAAAAAGACACGCTATTCAGATGAAAATTATTATCGTCAGCTTAATAGAGAGTTTGAGGCTTTGGTGACAAATATTTACTTTACTAAATATACCGCAAGTGACCCCCAACAGCCAGTCGGTTACGTGATCACATGGCAGTTGATAAGGTTTACTAAAGTATAGCCGATGGTGAGTCGTAAGCAGATAAGGATACAACATCGTATGATCGGGGAAAACAACAAAACTTCTTCGCAGGGGGTAAACAAAGTGATCTGATAATAGTATTTATGGAAGTTTTACTTTGTACGTGGATTCGCTGATAAGAAAACCTTACGTCGTTTGATTGTGTACCTTTTTTCAGATATACTGGGAAGATCTGCTGTCAGGGCGCATTTGCTTTGATTAAGGTGTCGCGAGGCAAGTTTTATTTGCCATAAATAGATGTGAATGTTTATTTTCGTGGCGGGAAGATTAGAAAATGTTTGATAGGTTGTGAATTCAGTGTTGAAGCTCAAAATATTATTTAAACTGGCGTCAATCTGTACACCAGTGAAAGTGTCTCACATGAGATTTATACGAATAATGGATGATCGATGATTTCACTTCAACCTGATTTGTTTACAAGATGAATTCAAGTAATCCAACAGACACTTTAATGTATGTCATAACGTATTCTAAGCACAAATTCTAAACACATTCCATGTGGCTGTGGGTAGGTATACCAACATCTAGCGTCCCAGCAAGAAATTCAATAAATCGGTTTGTTGACATTTTATGTTCTACGCATTGGCTTTTCAACACTTAAAATAATGGTGAACAAAACTTTGTAGGTTCGCATTCTATGAAAAACATACATCAAATACACACGCTTAATGTATGCGCGGCGCAAAACTGATGACGATGGACGACAACAGGCAAACGGTGAGTGGACTGCTTGAAGTTTTGTTCATGCAAACAAATATAGAAACATAATATCTACCGACGAAAAGAAAACTGGTCAGTATTACGCGTCTATCTAGGCTAATAACTTATCTGCGACCTAGTTCTGTTTGGGTTTATTTTTGTCTTCTCTCGCGTTGGACATTGGCATTCTTGACGGACTAATTTTACCTGCTGATCTTTAGTACCTTGGACTTGAGTAGCACTTATCTAGGGTCAGAGTTCTCATGAATGTAGTTGTAAATCGGTCAGGTCTGTTTCTGAATTTTCATAGGGGTCAAAGATCTGCTTAAATCGCTCTCTATAGGTTCGCAATCTGTTTCTTTTCTTCGATATTTCTGTATCTCTTCTTATGAAATGCAATCAAATTTGTTGTGTTAAACCGTGATTCGATTGTAAGGCAACATTGGTGGCATTTTTTTAACAAATTCTGTCTCTCAACTGAATCAAATTTGAAGATATGTATGTTCCTTTGTTTATAAATTGTACGAATTTATTCCAACTTCCATAAATGTACCTTTTCTCAAAATTGCTTAATCTTACGAATTTTTACTCAACAAATTTCTGGTACCTGACAATGGGGTGCATATGTTTTGATTTCTTGTGTATTAAAATGGTATCAACAGGCAATCGCTTCCACGTGATTTTTAATTTTCTACTTGAGTAACTCTGACAGCTGGCTAACCTTGCGTCTAGTTGTGATTGACGTAGATCTGTCACGCGGCGTTTATGGATGGGCAGCTGCCGAATCTAGTCAATGGGCACATTCAAAAACTTAGTTGCCTTCAGTCGACTAGATTGGTCTGGAGTAGATGTAACCTGAACGCAAAAACTAGATTGGTCGGGAACGTCAGTTTTCCTACGTCAGCCACATATGCGAACTGTCAACTTAGTACTCAGTCACGAATTTCTTCATTAGACCCGTCGGCTACCCCTCCATAAACGTCAACTGACACAGCTGCCCATGCGACCGATTTAGGCCAATCAAAACTGAGATACAACAGGTCTGTTCCTTTACTTTTAAATCTTACGAATTTTTACTAATTCTTACGAATTTTACTCAAATGCCGTCCCCTAACTCGAAAAATTCGTAAAAGAGAGCGTCATCGAGAGAGAAAGATATTACCCCTCCACTGAGAATCTTACGAATTTTTACTCAACAAATTTCTTGGTGTACGAAGTGGAAAAGCTGTCAGTCACAGCTGATTTGAAATTTCTTGTCTTTTTTGACATTCGATTGCATTTGTTTTGATTTTTTGTGCACTGAAATGGTATCACTGTTGTTAAAATAAATATTGAATGTTCACATTCTATCGTATTGAAAATGGTAAGTAGGTAGACATTAGAGAATATTAAATAAAAATTTATTGAATTAAGTATCTGTCATATCTGTCATTATTCATAGTTTACTACAAAAGCGTTCCCTAACGTTTTCGTTAGTGTCTCTCTCTGTGAGAGAATTTTTCCCCACCACTGCCATTTTGACAGTCTTTTCCATTCTTACTACAAAAGTAAAGGAACAGAACTAACAAGTCAGTCAGCTGTCAGACTTACGACACTAGATACTTGAACGTCCCCAGTGAAAAGAAACAATTGATTAAATTTTTGAAGAAATTGCCGAAAACAAAGGCAAATACAATTTTCCATCTAGTGTGCTTTTATAACAATCGATTGACATAATTTTATTGATTTTCAGGCCATTAACAACACAGTTTGACATTTGAAAATTTGCGTAATATTCCGTAGTCGATTTCCAAGACAAATTGACCGCGGAAAATGATGAGGACTGTGTTAACTATTCTCCATACAAAATCTGACAGTTCATTTACGAGGTGGTCAATTTCTGCAGTTTAAGAAGATTATGAGGGTTTAACGCGTTTAAGTTAATATCCTTATTGTCATATGAATTTTTTAAACGACCACGACAGTTGCTCTTCTCTTAGAAGTATCAAACTAAACTACATTTAAAGGTAAATGTCTGAAAAGAATGCAAATGGTTGGTGATGTAGGTAAAACAAAAATCCAAAATCATGTAAATGATTGGTGGTGATCGAAAGAGAACACAAAGGGTTGGTGATGATTTCAAAAGTATGACAAATTATTAATGATTATTGGATGTGCTTGCATTTCTCTGATCTTATACAATTATTGTTTTGTTTAGGTAGCTTTAAGTCAATAAACGCGTTAAATTAAAAGGTTTGTTTGACGTGGCTGTCATTAGTGCGCACTGAGAAGTGACAGCTAATTTTCCCGACTGTCCAAAACTCTGCATAACCCTGAAAATGCGGCTGCTATATCGAACGCAAAATCTGAAGTTTTACATTGAAAAATTTATGACAGCAAGCAAAATGACAGCGAAACTCAGCACTGAATTCTTGCCCCGACAAATTAACTAGGGTCAGTTCAGGGCACAACTAGGTCGCCATAGAAGTCTTAAGCTAAGATTACACTGTTTGACTCCATTACAAATTACAGATTGCTGTTTTCCTTGGATAAACTTTAAACGAAAATTTGATGTCAAACAAAAATATATGAATTTTGTTTAATTGACATTTGACTCAAGCAATGTAAAGTAGATGAAAGGCCAATAAAAAAGTCTTTCGACATATTGTGTGTAGTAAAGTGGGGTGTTTTGTTGTGTGTCTAGACTTTTAGTTTAACTCAACTATCTCCTAGTTTCCTCTAGCTGAAAATCAATGAATTGCGCTAAAAGCAGTTTACTATTAATGTCATCAAAATTGATTTTCATCAATGACATGAGGTTTGCACCACTTTGCTTCATTGCTTTAATAACGTTAAGTGCCTTAAAATTGAAAGTATGGCCAGTTGCGATGGAGACCATTTATGTAGCCATAACAGAATAACCCAAGTCCTTCTCCTTAGTATTCCTCTGTCTCTAGCCACAGTGAGATGTCGGATACACCGATCGACATGTGTCGTCAGCTTTGGTTGTTTTACTCTCTTTTCCAAGCAACTGGCTTCTCAAGTTTCAATTTCGATTTTGCGACTTATCGCGTTAAGTACAGTGCGATTCGATTAAGAATTTCCAAAATCGTATTCAATACAATACGCTTTTTTTGTGGTTGTTTTTTGTGCTGTAGATTTTGTCTTTATATAGGAAGATTTTTTAATCCGATATTAGATCCTATTGCAGGACAGGAAGATTTCCTATATATGGTGATACTTAACTCATCGTGCGCGTGTTCCCTGATCTTACCCACAAACTACCTTAAGCTACGTAACGACATGCTGGTTGCCATAAATGAAATGCTTCAGATTTACCGTCTCCTTTGGAAGGACTCCGATTCCCCGATGTACTTGCCAGCCGCATTCGTGGTGCCCATACTTTTTAAATACTCTTTTTGCATCGAGGAAATTCTGTTGAATATACCGCGGAACATGGTATCGGTTGCGATCGGCTTCAAAATGTTTGTTCCATATGGTCAGCTATTGGAAATAATGACGTATCTGGCTTTTATGCACTCTCAGTTGGTGCTGATCTGTTTCTACAGAAAAATGAATGATGTCCTACGAATCGCCGAACTGCAATTGGACAAACACCAACTAACCAATACTGTACGCGAACTGACAGCGATATCGTTTCGAATTCATAAGGTGAAACGCGATTTGAATTTGTTCTTCGCACCTCTCTTGGTGGTGACTTACTGTGGTCTGTTCGTGGATGTTTGCAACTTGTATAAAATTTTGAAATACATGTTCTTTAAACGATTCCGCCGGTTTTCGAATATGATTGAAATATTTTTTGCTGAGAAATTCCGACTTGTGTTCTCTCTGAAAGCATCGTATGATATTTTCCTAATTGGGCGACTGGCGGATAAGTTAATAGAATCGGAGAACATATTCAAACGCAACGTAATGTCGCTTTTCTGCAAAGAAAAGTTCACAAACAGCACTGAAATTGAACGGGACGTGAGTATCTTTAAGAATTTGTTTAATAACTAAGCTGACTGTTTATGTTTATTGTTTACAGATTGATCAGTTGATGATCCGAAGCAATGTATTCGACTTGAACTCCTGGGCTTGTAAGAATATTAAAATGGATCAACAATTTGCCTTTGAATTTTTCTTTGGTGCGGTTGTGACGTATGTGTTGACGTGTTTGCAGTATTACGCTGGTGAGGTGGTGTACTCATCAGGTCAGAAGAATTATAATTCCTCATTCGAATATTAATTTATAAAGTAAATGTTACTACTTGTTTGCACTGTCGGATTAAATACATACTTGAACCATTTAAAATATACAATGAAAAATAGTAAATGCCACACCTCAAATGAGTATTGACAATTTATTGAGGACGTTCGGATACCTAGTTTAGTAAGTCTGACAACTGACTGACTAGATGTGTTTGAGTTTTCATTGGCCCAGATTGGTCTCGTCATTAGTTTTTGCAGTTGACGTTTATGGAGGGGTAGCCGACAAATCTAGTCAAGAAATCCTGCCTGCGTACTCAGTTGACATTTTAAAGTGTCAAAATTTAAAAATAAACCACGCGTTTACAACAACAACTAAACTTACTTAGTTAAGGCGTACGGATACCTAGTCCCGACAAATCTAGTTGACGTTTTATACAAACTACGTATCCGAACGTCCCCATTTTCTTCCCAGGTGTCAAAAATTGACAGCTGATTTGAGTTTGTTGTTCTATTTGGCATGAACTATCTTCCATTTTTCACAGGTTACTACTTACTACTTACTACAAAGGCGTTCCTTAACGTTTCCCTCTCTGAAAGAGAATTCATCCTCTCCACTGTCATTTTGACAAATAAATATCTCAACTCTCAACGTCTCTATGGAATCTAAAAGCATGTAGTGTCGAAATCCCCATTTAGGGTGGCGCTAAACTATACATTGACGTGGGACCTATAAACAATCTGTAAATTTGGCAAATACAAGTTTGCGTGACGTCCTAATGCACATTAACCTCAACGTTGACAGGCTGTGAAAGGTGTCTGTGTCAGAAAATTGTTTTTCACTCAACCCTGCAGCGCAGCTCCCCACGTTATGACGCTCGGGCGTTTACATTTTATTATTATTGAATTTTTGTTGTTCTTGTTGCAAACAAATGCAAACTTTTTGCCACACCTGTCAAACTCAGATAAGAAATGTCACACAAAGGTCGAAATATGTTACGTGCTTAAAGTTGTAATATTAAAGCCAGCATTCGATCTAAAGTGCTCGTCAACTAAAACTACTTATGTTATCACGGCGTATGCTGCGAACCGCCTAGACAAATAATTTCGAAAATTCCCGCCTTAGCACACCTGGTGCCTGAAGAGCTACGATTATTTTTTATACAAGTGAGTTTCTGCAATTGGTTTCTGTAACACAATTTCAATCAATCTTATTTTACCACTTGTAGACAAATCCCACAGTCAGTTGTAACACTTATTTGGGAAAAAAGTTTCTCAACTGATGTTTTGTCCTGTGTGGTAGGACCGCAATTTGGAAAGATACCTGCACCAAGCCAAATCAGATTCGAAAAGACAAAAAATACGGGCTTCCAATGGAAACATCGTTAATCGTTTCGTGGTATCAGATCGGATTTGAAAACAATCTGCCAACCTATCTCTCATCATGTTGATCACCTAATCATATTTAATCCTGTTCTTAACAGTAAAGCCATCGATTTGTTAACTTATCGCTCCCGTACTTACGGACTTTGTTCACATTTGCTGACCCATCCATTTTTAATAAAAATAAAACAAAGCTACTACTTATTTCTGAATGGTTCGCAAATAAACACAATATATTTTTAATCGATTGAAGTGGCCATTCCCATCCATCAGATCTTATCGAAAAGCATAACAAAACGCAGCACTCAACCAGAAATCAATTGATACATGTAGGCCAAAACTAGAATTCGCCTTAGAAATGAAATGAAATTGATTTCTAAATATTTACCGTGCTTTCCACAATACCAATCAACAACTACTGCGCTAATTTTTATAAATTTAGTGCACTAATCAAATTGATAAGAAAACACACACCAAATGTATTTACAAATTAGTCAAGCATGTGGCAGCAAACTGCACAACAGCCGGTTCAATCCAGTTTCACTTTAGTTAAGCTGGATCACACTTTTTAGCTCGAGTGTGTAAATTGAAAAAGATTACTCAATTTTATTCGAACAGGCAAAGGAACGCGACCGTTCCCCACCCAACCCCAAGCCAATGAACTCCCTTCCCTATACTTGCTGTGTGGTAAGAATTTCTATTTTTAAACTCGTTGTGTGGAACACCCGAAGAAGCGTGCAAGAAGCGCAGAGACTGTCTCTTGGATGACTTATATTTCCACGACGTGACGTTATGTTGATCACTAGGGTAGCGCATGCATCAGGAGTTCAAGATCATGAATGTTCCTGTGTTTTTATCTTTGTTGCGGTTGATTGCCGTGACTAGAACGCCAGTTGTTTCGTTTGTGTTTACTTTAGCGACGCGGATTCCAAAATATAAATGCTACACAAACTTATCAGCACAGATAGCACCTTCGGGCTTTGTTAATTGTTTACCAATTTATGTGGTGTATCGGGGATGCTATTTTTGCGATTTTGTGCCATTTTTACCACTCGTACAGTGCGTGTTTAGGTGGGTGGTAGGTGGTGAGAAGGAGAGAGTGTGTGTGTGTGTGTTGTTCAATTGGCCTACGTGATGAGGAAACCGTTCGATAGAGTTTTGAGATGACCCGGACAGGCACCTCTTAATTTTTGAACGCAATAATAGAGTTAGTTTGAAGTGATTTTTGATGACGGCAACAAGTTTGATGTCTTTACAATTATGATTGGGGCAGTTATGAGTCGTTAGGGTGTAATCCGTAGGAGTTTTCTTATGGGGCTCATCAATACCCACGTCAAACATGACAATTTTCTACAGCTTATCTTGGAAACACCTGAACTACAGAACTCATTCATTTCTGGCATTTCATCCAAAAAAGGTGGAGCACAAATTACAGGTAAGGTTAGGTTACATTGGGCACATTCAAAAACCTATCTTAAGTCGACTAGAGTGGTCTGGACCACAGTAAACAAATCTAAGGTAATGTTATTGCGCAGGTGTCGGTTATGTGAACAAGCAAAGATGGCGGATTACTGTGACTGTTTATTGTTCATACAAAGGATTAAAAGGCATTAAGAGGAACATTATCCTTAATATGTTTTGAGCAAAATCGAGCAGTTTCATATTAATTTTGTGTTTTCTTTGACACAAAAGCGCCCACTGTTTGCACATTTTATTTGCGTTTTGGAACAAATGGAAATTAATTTTCCTATTATAGGTATTTTATTGTTTACACAACACAAAATTAATATATTTAGCTAAAGAAATAGAACCGGTGAAACTAAGAAAATTAATTGTAAACAATAGGTCTGTTCCTTTACTTTTGTAGTAAGAATGGAAAAGACTGTCAAAATGGCAGTGGTGGGGATAAATTCTCTCACAGAGAGAGACACTAACGAAAACGTTAGGGAACGCTTTTGTAGTTAACTATGAATAATGACAGATATGACAGATACTTAATTCAATAAATTTTTATTTCATATTCTCTAATGTCTACTTACCATTTTCAATACAATAGAATGTGAACATTCAATATTTATTTTAACAACAGTTGATACCATTTCAGTGCACAAAAAATCAAAACAAATGCAATCGAATGTCAAAAAAGACAAGAAATTTCAAATCAGCTGTGACTGACAGCTTTTCCACTTCGTACACCAAGAAATTTGTTGAGTAAAAATTCGTAAGATTCTCAGTGGAGGGGTAATATCTTTCTCTCTCGATGACGCTCTCTTTTACGAATTTTTCGAGTTAGGGAACGGCATTTGAGTAAAATTCGTAAGAATTAGTAAAAATTCGTAAGATTTAAAAGTAAAGGAACAGACCTAATGTTTTTAGTCACAATTGGCCGCCATATTGACAGATGCGCAGAACGTTACCAAAATGTTTGCGCCGAGTATATTACCTTTGTGTATGTACCCTGGGTCTGGACTAGATGTAACGTGAATGACAAGAACTAGATTGGTCGGTAATGTGTCTTTTCTTACGTCAGCCAAATATGCGAACTGCCAATTTAGTAACTCAGTCACGAATTTCTTGAATAGATTCGTCGGTTATCCGTTCATCAACTTCAACTGGGGGCCAACTATGTAATTCGATTCCATTCGAAAGTTGTTCCGATTCTAATTTTAAAGAGAACTGTCAGTCGCATGAAAATTGACAGCTGATTCGAGTTTGTAGTTCTATTTGGCATGAACTATCTGTCATTTTTCACAGGTAACTACAAAAGCGTTCCTTAACTTTTGCGTTAGTTTCCCTCTCTGAGAGAGAATTCATCCCCTCCACTGTCATTTTGACAGTCTTTTTAATTTTTACCACAATAGTAAAGGAACATACCTATTAGTTGGCCCCCTGTTCTCGTGACCGACCTAGGCCAATCAAAACTGAGACAAACCAGTCAGCTGTCAGATTTACTAAACTGAACAAAAAAAAAATTGACAAAATCGCAACCATCTTGGATTTCTATCTAAAGACTGGGCTTACCTGAGTTGTTTTTCCCCGAAAGACACAACTATATATTGGAGTCTCGGAGAAATTGATTTGTGGAGAGAAGCGAGTTGAGGAGTACCCAGTTAAATGTACAATCAGGGCATGGTATTTTGACCCAGGATGTCCCTATACGACAAGAGGAACCCAATAACAATTTTTAACACTCATTGCCTTTGACAAGGCAGGAAATTTAAAGTTTCAATTGTGAGGCTAAAACAAAAGCAATTAGTAACATCGTGCACCTTTAAATTGAGGTCCCTTTGATGGAATGCCTACAAAATGACAAAGAAACTGTCGGATAATGTAGGATGTAGGTACATATAAGGGTAAAACGGTGTATAACGCTGTTGTTCGACCTGCCTTTTACCTGTTTCAAGAATTGGATTACTCACGTTTCACGTGTGTTTGTATTTGTACCTATAGGTACTTTTATTAAGGATGGAAATTTCCTGATTTTTTTCATATGACCAACTTTGTAGATACCAAATGTGTATTTTATTTTATGATGCCTACCTGCCATTGTCGAGTTTCCCCTTCCTCAAAGTAAAATAAACCCATAAAAGAAAACTAATCCCTCACTCAATCCTCAACTGCATTTATCACGCAGTAAATCCATGGAAATCTATAAATAGATTGAACTACGCATTCGAATTTTGAACTCATCGCTCTTCCAACACGAAGTTGAAACGAATGGCATAAGAGGTTCCCTTGCAACCAAACAGGTTTTGATGACGCAGCTCCAAAATTGCGGCGACGCAAGAGCTGTATTTTTTTTTGTACTCATTTCTCATTGGTTTTATTTGTAAACAAAAACAAAAACAATCCTTGAACCAAATCGAGAGAACGGTAAAAAAAAACACCACAACGGAGCACGGAGACGGACCAGACAAACAAAAAGAGCTACAGCAAAAGCCGGTCGTTTACATTTTGTTGTTTACAATTTTTACAGAGATCCAGTCCCAGAAGCCAGACAGACAGTACTGGAATTCAACAGCCACAGACACAGCCACATCATGTAACTTGAGCCAAGTCGAACTAATGTGCCTAGTGCAGGTGTTCATTGGCCTCTGTTTGCCCTCTAGTTGGTATCGAGTTTGGTAAAAGAAAATATAGATACTTCTGGGATGTCTAAAACAAATAATGTTCAATCGATATTTTATGTTAAACAACACAAAAAGCAGACGCGAGAATTTTGTTTTTGTTTCAACTTGCTCTCCACAAAAATCTCTATCCACACGCCACGGTGTACGTGACCAAATTCATGCTTCAAATGGAGGGATGTAAACAAAATTCGTTTTACATTTAACTGATAACAGTAGTGTGGCGTGTAGGGTAGGTGGACTATTATTATAGTGGTTACTTTACCTGAGGGTGGTTTTCATCTTCTTCTTGTTGACCAAATCACTTGGCAGTCCACCAATTTTATCAATTTTCGTCATGTGTTCGGAATTTTGGGGATTCTCGCTGGTGGATATGTGTCTACCCCCATTTCCCGATGACGACAATGTTGGGGCGGCTGGGTTTGCGGCCACGATTGGGCGCACTACTTGTCCCAGAGGCAATTTACGGATGAGAGAAAACATTTTCGTCGTGTAATTTTATTGCGACTTTCAGTTATCTTATTGTGCGTTTGTTTTTCTACAAGGTGTGCCGCCGCTTTGATTTGCAGTGGAATTTCACTAAAAAATGTACAAAACACTGCGTGTTATACAATTAACAAAACTGTTGACACAAGAAGAAAGTTTTCGAATTTCACTGTCTGCACACGCGAATTTTGAATGAACGATTTTTTACTTTTTTTCTAGTTTCTCTTGAGACTTGATAGGACCATACAGTTGGACAGACGAATTGCTTATAAAATTTGAACTGATTGAAGAAGAAAGTTTTGGACTGGAGCTAAGACGATGGAAAACCGAACCGAGCAAATTCAGTTGACAGAAAACGTAACGTAAACAGAGAAGGAGCGAAGAAGTCGATCAGCTGGTTAATCAGGGACGTGCTATGGTTGTTCGCTGACAATGGAAAATTGTAATAGAGTAAATGGAAATTATAGTTCTAGGGAAAACAAATCATGCAAGAATTATTATTTTCGGATGAAATTCATCATCACCAGCAATGAAAACAAAAAATTTATGGCAGCTGGAAACACAATATAGCGGACGCTCTAATATCCAAAATGTTTTAATTTCTGGACGTTTTTTAATTCGCTTATAAGTAGTGAAACTACCTACAGAATTTATTATTTTTTTTATAAATTTCTTTTTTGAGTACAAAATTAATCTTTTTTTTTGGTTTAATTGAATTTGAAACAACGATATTATTACGGAGGGCCAAAAGATTGGCCATGTTCATGTGCGTAGTGGAAGACAACTCACTCTTTGATTAAATTAAATTTTTGACGTTTTTAATGACTTTAGAATGAGAAATATTTGGTGCGACATCGACAACATCGTATTCGTAGTTAAATATTCACAGGCGTATAGCCAAATATGTACCTGGGTTGTTTTTCAAAATGTTGCAATAATGTAAATTTATTTTTTTTAATGAATCTCAATGTTGCAATAAAACATTTTTTTTTGTTTTATCAATGAACTAACAAGTAAATTCCGTTACCGGCAGTGTAGTTTTCCTAATATACCTATTCAATGATATAACTTAAAATGTTGCCCAAACTCTGAAATCCTGTCATTTTCGTCACGGACTTAATAATTGATAAAAAAAGTCGAATAAACAACTATTTTTATTGCAATTTGTTATTTATTCTCTTTATCATATATAATGCAAGTTGAGACTATTTAAATTTGGTAATTATTAGCATAATTTTTAATCAATCAAAAAATCAATTTAAATCTTTACATTTTTTCGAAAAATGCTTGTTAAAGAATGCACCGGGCCTTACCATTATTTCCACCTAAAATAATTTCATTACCAAGTCGATTCCTGACTTCCAAAAAAAATTATAATTTTGTGGTTAAGAGGAAAATGAAATCTTTGTTTTTTTTGGGGGGGACAAGTGTGACGAAAATGATAAAAAGTGACGTAGTAGACAATATTTGCCAGAATTCATTTATTTTTCAATAAAAACTTTTTTATATATTTATTAAAAATCATTGGGATTTGGCAGGTTTGCAATTATGTGCCTAGAATTAACATCCACCACGTTATTCTTATCAATTTTATACGTGGTTTTTGTACTGTCACTTTTTAAATGTGACGCTGATGACTTGTGACGATAATGACAATTCACACTGATCACAGTAATAACTTTTTAGTAATACAATAGATACACTCAATTATTTATTAATCAGCTTACCGTTACCCACTTTTTCCTTCTTTCTAAAATACTTGTAAACTTATTTTTTAATTATTTACTTTAAAAAACGACGTGACACTAATGAGCTCTAATAAGCATACAGATACATACTACTCCTGCAACAGCTTTGATGTAACTGACGGTTTTTCCCCTTTTTAGTTTTTTTCGCTACGCTTACTGCGTGAAAAATTTTCTAAGAAATATAGAGCAGTTGCCATTTGAAAAAGAATGAGAATTTCAAATTTTAACGGAAAGCAGTTGCGTGACGCGAATGACCAAATATGGGGACACGTTTTTCTTGAATAAAAAAAAATACAAGATAATATTATTCTTAAATATTGGTTAGTCTTACTATTAAAGAACACTTAAATCTTGTTTATTAGCTGTGCAAGTGTTGTTAAGCTCATCCAGGAGCTACTGATATTTAATCGGGAAATTCAAATTACTGCGTTGGGAACAAACGCCATTTAGTACAAAACTATTTCTAGTGCTGAAAGATATTTTCAAAATTTTTAAAATTGAAGTAAAATAAATATATTTTAAGCTATGCTAATTTATTGCCATTAAATACAGATTCTAAGTAGAATTTCAGACATAAACAATGTTAAGTAAATGTGGTTTTATAAATCAAATAAACTTAGAGGTCATCTTATTGCAACATTTTAAAAAATGGCCCACCTACTTAGTTTGACAAAAAAAACTCGAAGGGAATCATCACATAGGTACCTACATAATTTGGTGATTCCCCTTTTTATTTTTGCCTTGCTAAAGCAAAATAAACACAAAAATGGGGATTCACCGATGTGTATAAAACTAAGAAAAAAAGCGCTCAGACCTCAAGTTCTAATTTTAGAGCATTCAATGCATAAACAACTCAGGTTCTTATTTCTGGAAGATTCGGACTTCCGAAAGTTCTAGTATGTGAGCGCCGCGTATTACATGACATGTCATCCTTGAGTAGGTATTCGGTAATTATGATCCAAATCATTGCAGTTGCTATACTTTACGTATTTTTTTAGGTGCGTCCTTACGGCAACTTATTTAATCACAAATCAGACAATTATTAGACCCCTCTCAAGTTTCTTTTAAACAAAACACTTCGAGCTGCTAGAAAACCATACGCAGAAACAGCGTTAGATTTTTTTTTATAAATAGCAGGCAGAATGTCAAATTGTCAATTTTCTATTTGTTTAACCTGCTTTCTCAGTTTAAATTTCCACTTATCGTTATCGCAAATCTCACTTCACTCCAAAAATGTGTTGTTTATTCTGATATTTGACAGTTGGAAAATTATCTGCAAGTGCAACTGATTTGTGTGCCCGATTGCAACCAAAAAAATCTGTGAAGCGTTTAGGTTTTCACAAAATGTTCTTATAGATTTTTGTACTCTAGAGATTTGGTTTATCACAGCCGAATAATCCACCGTCAGTCAATTATTTCAAACAAAACATGTAGCACGGAGTATATATTACTGTAGTGATAGATTATTGCAAAAATTATGCACCCCATTTTCTGCAATACTAGAATGAAAAGCGTGGCGCTGCCAAAATTAAGTACACCATCTGTAGGAAATGGGAGCACCAGCTACCCAGGGGGCCACTATGTAATTCGATTCGATTCAAAAGCTGTTCCGATTCTACTTTCAAATAGAACATTTCTGTTTGAAAGAAGCATCGGAACTATTCTCGAATAGAATCGAATTATATGGTGGCCCCCTAATCTATTTGAAAGTAGAATCGGAACTATTCTCGAATGGAATCGAATTACATAGTTGGCCTCCAGTTATCGCATCACAAACGCTCACCAAGTAACAACTTCGTTTGTTAATGATCCGCCCTTAAATCAGTAAAAAAAAAACAACAACAATTAAACTTCTTTTTGTATTTACATTTATTATTCAACTTTTTGTCAAATATATACCTATATATTACATACATTCATTTAATACACAAGTTTCTTATATCTATCTCATTTAGTTTTCAACTTATAGACTGCCACAATGTTTTTTATGTACAATTGTCGTCCATTGGGCGTCTTATTTTAGAATATATTCTACCTATGCCTGATCATACTGACTGCCTTTGGCATTTACATGGTTGTCAGTGTAGATTCTTACAAAGTTTAACTTTATAAATTAAATTTTCTTTAAACTTAAACTATAATTTAACTTACAGTACAAATATTCACAGCAGTGCCCGTCCAATAATATTATAAAAATATTCAATCGTAGTTACATGGAATCGAATAAACTCTGTGATCACATCGAGGGCACTACTGTTTACAATTTTGGAACAAATGTTACCCTAAGCTTGACTTTATTGTTGTACACTGTTGTACAGTGTACTGTATACTTTATGTGGACGGGCGATTTAGTATATTGTATATACATGTTTGTTTGACTCAAAGTTTACCCTTTTACCAGGGTTAAATATCTACAATGAAGGACTACCTACTTGGACTCTCTATAGACCCTTTTAGCTTACATATTTACAATAGTTGCGTATTTACATGTTTTGCGTATGTTTATAATCTATAATATTTAGTATGTCACAATATTCATAAATAGGTACTTGGTAATAAATTAAGTTTTGTTTGCATTTCTATGAACAACAAAATATTAACGCCAACTTGATCAAAACATTAAGGGTATTTACTTAAACGCATAAAAGCCCCATAAACTGCTTAAAATGTAGAAATTTACCACCTCGTATTTAATTGTCCATTTCTAGGTTCTAGGTTTCTAGGTTTATTGTAAATATCTCTAAACGACCTTCAATTTCAAGTGAAGAAGTAAATAGATACTCGCTTGAACTCCACACACAATTGATCGGAAGCAGAGACGATAGATTTCGTGGAAACGGCCGTGGATAAAGTCAAAGACAATCCTCAATCTCTTGAGGTAATCCAGCAATAATAGTTACAACCATTAACATACTATTCATAGACTGCTAGCAGCTAATTGTTGAATTTCGTTGAAGCAAACATAAGCACTAGCTCTTTTGGTTCCGGTGGAGAAAATCGGAAATACTCAAATGTCATCGAGCAATTCCGGCGATTTTGTTTAAGTGCTGCGTATGCCATATGTTGCAGAAAGTTGAAAAAATTTGAATAAATCGCACTGTGTTCGATGTTAAAAATAGCAATGGCGCGCAGAGGTTTCATACTTTCGCCGCACTGAATCAAAAGGGCTAGGATTTGTTTGCTTCACTTTTCCACGCAGGTTTGTATGAAACTGATATTTCACTAGCAGTCCATGTGTATTATTAGAGTTATTTTTATATATATATAGATATATTTAATGTATATATGAAGAAACCCACGGCGCAAACATTTTACAACAAAATTGTTGCACTTGCATTCCAATAAAAAGTAAGCGTAGATATTTAAACTCGCGGTTTATTGAAGCAAATACTTGGAAAGGTCAAACTGGTGCTGGACTTACAAATAGAGACGAAAAAAGCGTGTTAGGTATTTTGTTTTTTGCTTATAAATAAATTTATCAACATATCGCTGCCTGTCCCATAAGCCATTTTTATGGTTTTTTAGTTAGAAATCGATTCTAAAGTAATCGTTTTGGGCTGAGCATTACCAATGCCAAGATATCCAGCATCGACTTTGCCCCATATCCATCCAAATCAAAATTGGTTTGTACCGTTAGCCATCTTTTGGCGTTTCAAAACAAATTTTTAAAACGTATATCTAAGAATTATTGTTTTGTTCTATCGCCATAAATTATCTGCAGCAACGTGTGAAAAAGTTAGTGAAATTAAATTGAGAATTGTTTTGTCGCATTTAATAAATAATAATAATAATAATAAAGGTCAGTGGGACCCTAGGCCTAGCTTCTTACAACCATTCGTTTTGTGTGAGTTATTAATTTTTGGGACGTATGGAAGGGATCTACAATTTTATGCCGAGTCCAAACGGCCAACTGAGAAGCTTAATGGCCGCCACAAGATGGCGAATAGTACTTTCATAAATAGTTTTACTCTCGGATGTTTGTCAGACGTGTAATTTGTGTTCTTTCGGGAATCGAACCGGGGACATCTCACTTAGATGACCAATTAACCACTTAGCCACTGCGCAAGTGCATTTGCATTAAATAAATCCAATAATTATGGTACACTGGTCACAGTGAAATATATAGTATTGTAAGCTCCAAACAAACATTTAATTTCTTAGGGACAAACAAATCCTCAGGCGACGCAATATTACTAGTCAATGTGACTTTAATTTGTGTGCGTCTGCCTAAATCGAAAGTGAAGTTGTCCATGGACAGATTTTTGTGAATCCATTGGTGATCTTTGTCCACAGACGTTAACAACATTTAAATTTATTTGTAAGTGAATGTAACCCTTTGTTTTAATAATTAAAACTTTTAATTCGATGTCGCTTGGACATGAGACGATTCCATCAAGGAAATCACCAGCTTCAGCAGGAGACATGACGGCACATAAAATTTTGGAACGAGCGTAGCTGTATAAACATATATATATTGATTAATTTTGTACATACTTTAGAATTATTATATTGATTAAATTTAACATATTATTTTTATTGTTACTAGTAAGGGATAATTTGTGCGATATAATTTGTCGCTAACACAGTTTTTTTTTCAAACATTCTTTTTTGTTTATAACGCTAAACAGGATCATTCAGATTTAGATCCATAGGTTAGGCGTATTACTCCGAGTGCAGGAGAGGATAAGCACCTCAACTTAATGACGCAGAGGCGTAGTTAATTTGCTTTACACCCAAAAAAAAGGGTAGTTATATAATAATTTATACTAGATTCGAAGGGTGAGTTAATACGCGTTTTTTTTATTTTACCCACATGATCTAAACTAAATAGATCATTGATTTAAATGGTTTACCTTTACAATAATAGTACGAGATCCAACCATGGAAGTCAATGATCTATGTAGGTCATGTGGTTTTTGTTTTAATAAAACATAACTCGGCGTAAGAGTCTTCTTATTTAATGTCTTGATTCCGGGAATTGCTCCGGCTTCTTTCGGGAGTCCCTCGCAGATTTAATCAGAAAGGGTGGGTAGAGAGAGTTTAGGCCAACACCTAAGCCTACCGTAGAAGTTGGTAGAGTTTCCGGTGAATGACAACCGATAAAGATAAAGGGTATGATAGACGGGCATCCTATGATAGACGGGGAAAATCGGTAATATACAACTTGGGTTCGACGCGAGGGTTCATTTCAAAGAAGAAGAGTGGATGATCCAGATTTGGAGACAAAAACTGTAGTCCTTGGATCGATTTTGGGGGCACTGCTTTTTATAGTCTATATAAATGAAATGCCTAATGAAATAAAGTGTTCACGACTGCAACTTTTTGCAGATGATGGTCTTATATATTATATGCTTCGTATAATAATATAAATAATTGTTTAAAAAAAAATCAACTGTGATTTAAATGAATTGGATAAATGGTTTAAGACGAACAAATAATTTTAAAATGTAAACAAAACAAAGTGCATGTATATTAATGGACAGTCAGACAATAGGATGATGATAAATGACAAAACTGTGGAAGTTGTCAGCCAGATAAAGTATTTGGGAATTATTATTATTGATAACAATTTAAATTCTAATAATCACATCGAGTATAAGTAAAAAAAATTGGTTTCTTTGGCAGAACACGAAAAAGAATGTCAGTAATTTGTGCAACAAATGTATGTAATACGATAATTAATCCCCACTTTGAATACAGTTCAACTATTATATATTTAGAAAATAGTACAATGTTAGAGAGACTACAGAAATAAGGCTATACGTATATTAAAATGTCACTGTCTAACTCCGATTGTCAACTTAACACTATCACAATCGGAGTTAGCCAGTGAAATGTATTGAAATGGTTAAGTATTCGAACAAGGGACAATTATGAATGTTTTAAATTTATGTATTTAAAATGAAAAATTCATTATTGCCCAGTTATCTGTGTGATAAAATGTTAGAAACGTGCACAGCTATAATGGCCGCAACAAAAATAGTTTGCGTCTACCTTTCGTTCGAACGAAAAAAGCACAAAACATAGTTTTTTTTATAATTGATTTAAAATGTACAATGAACACCCAAATGAATTGCAATTTGTAACCAATCTTATACCAATAGCTAACTATTGCTAAATAAACGAAATGAAATGATCTGTGGCTTGGGAGGTGTTAGAACTGTCGATGTACAAGATCGGACAATTCTTTGGCCAGGATTTGGTTGTTGCAGCTTTAATATGAAAATTTCCAATCTGAGGTTAAATTCATCAGTCTCGACTTCTGTCAAAAGGATTGTTGCTTTCAATTAATTATAGATTTCCTGCCGAACAGGAGCGATACAGTACAAGGCAAAAATTTGATTTGATTTAAAAAGCGTTGATCAATTACTGTTCATATTTGCTTAAATATTAAAAAAAAATTGTTTTTGCACATATAAACCACAAAATGACACAATTCGAATGTATTTATGTAAACCATGTGGGTAGTCGCCAGCGGCCGGCCGCCCAAGACAATTTTCTCAAAAATGTATAGTAAAATTTGCAGTTAAAAAAAGCCCTATCGTTCACCGCTTAAAATTCGAACCACCGGCAATTTTGAGAATTAAGGACGAAACCCATTGCATCTACTTCCAATCTTAGCAAAGGCAATCACGCCTATCGCAGAATCCGTCGTATTCGGAATTTTGCTATGAACTTCGAAAGAACTATTGCAGAATCCGTCGTAGTGGGAATGTTTGCTACGAATTTCGAAACAACAATCATTTTGAAGTTAGAATTTTGAAATTCGTAGCAAACATTTCCCCTAAGACGGATTCTGTAATAGTTCTTTCGGGGTTCGTAGCAAAATTCCGAATACGACGGTTTCTGTGATAGACGTTAATAAATTCAAATTTAATTCATACGAAAATGGTAATATTTTTTTTTAAATTAGAGCCCCAGAGACGAGCTATGGACATTTTTATCTGCAAAATGCTAAAAAGATTCCACCAAACATCTATTGTTGAACAGAATTAAATAAACATTTAAAAGCCACTAATAAATTGACATAGAAATGCAAACAGTTTCTTACGCATCTTACGCCTATTCTTACATACCTAATAATGAATTAAGTTTTAAAAAATATATAAAACTTTACATTTGGATGTGGTTTTCTTAAATATTAATAACTTCGGCTCACTTTTTGTATATTCTCGTCGCTCAGACTTACCCAGAAAACTTGCAACTGTTTAATCATCGAAGAAGAGAATCTCGAGGATTCGCTTTTGCACCGTTTTTCGACGATCCTTGTTCATTTTGAGCAGCTCTGATGTTACCAGCTCCCCAAGGAGATGTTCGGAGCTTCTTGGGCCACTCGTGGAGGCGGCATTTGAATTTCTTTCTTGTTGGACAGCTGCTGCTGCTGCCGCTGGTGTCATCTGCTGGTACAATGAGAACAGAAAGTCACTGTTAGACGGAAACAGTCCTCCTGCTGTAGATGGTGCATGACTCATGTTGTTCATGTTTCGAGCTACATTGCTCAGCATTTTGTTATACTGCTGCTGTTGTTGTTGATGTTGGTGGTGATTATGCGGCTGCTGCTGGTGATGGTGTGACTGATGCGACTGACGCAAATGCGTCGAGTGGTTCCCGTTCAACATACTTGAATGGTTCATCGTAGATGCTGGACTAGTGTTCTCATCCGAATCGGATGTATCCACGAAATGGCTGCCGGACATTTGAACGCGCGGTTTCTTCATGTTATTATTGCCGTTAGGGGCAAACTGATGATCATCGCTGAGCTCGCTGTTTGCTATGGGCGGTGGAGGTGGGGGCGACGACGAGAGTGGTGATTTCATTGACGACGACGCCGAGGACGTTGTCACACCATTGGTAACCAAAGCTGCAGTAGCGCCAAGACTATGTTTATGGTGATCGGTATTGAGAAACTGTTCATAGTTATCGACTGCTGTCATGCCATTGCTGCCCGCCGAATTAAACGCCGGATGATGTGAGTTTATCTGCTGCAGATGTTGCGATTGAGATTGAACTGCGGCGGCGAAATCTCGAAATGTCTGATCTGCCTCCGTTTTAATAACACCATCCTGTTGGCAGCCGCTTGTTGACTGTTGCTGCTGATGTCCGGCATTGTATGCCGATAGATTTTTCGCAGAACTATTCGATTTTGATGAATCCATGTTGTATTCACAAAATGAACTGTTGGCGTTTGGTGATGTTAGGAAATTCGACACGTTGCGATAGGATTTGCGCGGCTGAATATGCTGATCTAGGAATTTCATCTTTTCGAGATACGGACGGGAAAGATGTTCGTACACGGGTGGATCGCCTTGTTTGCGTTGCGACACATATCGTTCGCGTAGGTATTTCCAGCGTTTTTTACATGTTTCCACTGAAACGAGTACGTGTAGATGGCTATTAGAGAATTGAAATTTTCGTAAGTATTAGAGTGTTATTTGCTGCACTGTTCTGCACAAAAATACTGCGTGCGTTGTTAAAACAAAAAAAGAGACGGGGAAACTTATACGATCTACTGACTCAAAACATGTTGACATTTTTTGGTCGGTTATAGGTAGGAGATAGATTTACATGGCTTAGCGGTTAGGCAATGCACGCATTGTAAGTTATCTTGTGCAGTTTAATAGTGAACGAAGTAAGAATTGCGATTTGGAATGTTCGAATGTTGCTAACCTTTGTTAGAAGCGCAGATGGCCTTAGATGTGATGATCAAATAGTGTAGTGGAATAAGACTAAGCTGTGCCTGTCTCAAGCTCACTCCGCCCTAATTTCCTTACACGTTATTGTTTCCACTCGCTTTTTATAACCAAAGTTCGGTATTACTTCCCTATGAGCCATGAGGAGTTTTATTTCAACATTGCCGGACCCTTCAGCCCAAATACGTTTGGAATTAGTGCTTTCCCATTGGTTGTTTTATGAAGGTGTACGAAACTCCATCAAGTAACAGCGCATATGATTGATAGAGACATTGGAAGCTAAGTAATTCCCCGGCGGAAAGAGAGAAATAAAATCTGTGTGGAAACTACTATAGATCTGCAACTGTTTAGGTTATAAAAAATACAACATCAGACCACTAAACAGGTCCAAGCGAACCATTAAAAAATACGCTAATATTATGCAGTGCATGGGCACAAAACGCGTGTCATGTCAACCGACAGAAGTGAGTGAAATACTTCTCAATAGTTACTAAGAGGTAGTTAATTATTGCCACTATGGCACCTCAGGTCGATTAAACAAAATGCATATACGAATCAATTACCAGCCCCCAGCGAGTAGCTTCATAGTGTAGATACAAAATCATAGATTTTCCCTCCTCAACCTAAAGCAATATTGAAAATACATATATATGTAAAGTTGATTGTGTACAAACGATTCAGTAAACCGATCACACATGTTCTTCGTTTTGTGTAAGCCCTCCAGCTGCATCGGATTATGCAATTTGCCTAATTAAATTTTAATTAGTATTCGCTTCTAACCAATAATGCCCTATGCATTGGCAATAGATGGCGAAAATTCCGCTTCAGAGCAACAGTAAATCTAAATAGCCATATTATTATTTGAACAGTTAACTCACCATCGGACCGCAATTTAATAGCAATTATTTGCCATGCCTCGTCTTTGGTTTCGTACTTGTTGACTCCACCGCAATTACCACCACTACCGCCGTTGGTGATGCCGTTGCTGCCTCCGGGAACACCCATATTGTTGATGGAATACTTTTGTCGATTGTAGATAACTCCATGTTGCTCAACTTCGGCAATAAGCTGTTCGTCCATCATGTTCCACAATAAAACAAACTAAATGAAAATGCATAAGAAAATTTTAGCCAAATAAACATTTATTGGATGACACAAGATTGCAGAGGAAGATGGAAAACTTTGACTGAACTTAAAAAAAAAAAAATTACCAGAAAAAGTCCACAACTGCGCGTTACTTCAAAATCAAATAACTTGTTTTGTGACAAAAAAAATACACAAATTTTGTTTCAATGAACGTAATTAAATTAATTGCACTTTTTACAATTATTGCAACAACGCAGTAAGAAAATGTGAACCATTTACATTTTACAAAATGAAATAGCCGACTGCCGCTGAATTCGGTTGAACTTTGCAAAATAAAAGTAAAAACAAGCAGACAGCTGTAAATTTAGAAGACAATACGGCGAAAAAGGCCTGCGTCGCCGACGGTTCTCGCTGGTTCCTTCCTGACACAAACAAACAGTTCGGATTTGAGTTCAGTTCGATTGGAAGTTTTCATATTGGATTTGTTTAAGTGCTGCCATTCTTCTATTATAAGTATAACCAATTGAACAAACAAGAAGAAAGCATTTTTACAGATTCTTTATCCATCGGACTTTTTTTCCAGTGCGCCACCTCTTGCGAACGTCTGACAAACATCCGAGAGTAAAACTGTCATGAGAGAGCTTCAGGACTCGGCGTAAAATTGTAGATCACTTCCAATTGTCCCAAAAATTGATAACCCAAACAAAACGAATGGTTGGGAGAAGCTAGGCCTTGGGTCCCACAGGCCTATTTTTGTATCCATCGGACAAGTAACCAGTACCAGGCAAACAGTTTGTGATCGAATACAAACACAAAATAGTTGGTTGGTAGTTCTTATTATGCGTGCTTTGAGGACGTTCGGATGCCGAGTTCATGTAAAAAGTCACTTAGATTTATCTCTGGGTCTGGACAGGTATACGAACGCGTTAACTTGTGTTGTTGTTAACTGGATTTTCTTGACCAGATTTGTTGGCTACCCCTTCATAGACGTCAATTGAAAAATAACTATTCACATGACCAATCTAGTTCTAATAAAAACTAAAATACCTACATCTAGTCAGTCAGCTGTCAGACTTACGAAGCTAGAAGTCCGAACATAAGGCGTGTTCTTTTGAGCTTCTATTTCAGCAAAGCAAAGTCAGGTACGCATTTACAGCAACTACGTGCGTTATTTATCGCAAGTGGAAGTGACTTGAGCAGCAGCTTGTGTTGGCAGTTGGAATTGGAACCTTTTTCTGGTGATGTGGGCATGTGGGTAAAAACTTCCATTTTACTGAGGAAAAAGTTCAAAGAAACACACCTATTGAACAATGTGAAAAATGAGATGAGTTATAAATATTTGTTCTGCTCCTTCGATGAAGAGCAGCAGTTCTGGGGTTGAATTACCGCATTTTTTAGCTTGTAAAATCTACAAAATCTAGTGACCTATTGCTCGCTCACGGGTGCGGTAATTCGACCCCTCAGTTTTAATGAACAGACACTAAACTATCCCGATGGATTTGGATATTCGCGGATAACGTGGTGAATTTATGTTAATTGAAAGTGGTTCGAGTCGAGCCTAATCTAAACAGTCCACTTTTGAAAAAACTGTAGTCGGAGGCGCGACGCAGCGAGGTATCACAAAAATAAAACACCGCATTCTCTGATTAGGTAATAAATAGTTAATAAATTTATTTTTTCTTTTTATTTCGTTTTATAAATGTGCAATAATGGTAAATGTTTAACTAAGAAATCAAAGCAACAACAAACTGTCTGGATACAAATTCACATTCGTCCTTTCCCCATCTAATATTAAGATTTAAACCCACCAGCATTCACCGACTATTAGTTGCGTTAAGTTTGAATCGAGTTTGTTTTTTCTTTAGGTTTACATGGGCTGAATAAGCATAAGAAGGTCCTCCTTTAGGTAGTTGCCATCAGATAGCATTGTAGATGGTGCGATGAATAGAAACATAACACTTGGAATGAGCCTGCCGGTCGATTAAATTTAAAACATCTTAAATAAACTAAAGTTTGTATAGTTTAAACCCACCTTAAGTCGTAAAGTGATTTGTCCACATCGTCTTCGGAGAATTGGCTGCCGCTTATGGTCAAGTTGAACTCCATGGCTTCATCTGCCAGGCAAGACTGCACAAATTGGTAAATATCGCCGAGCTTCTCGTACACATTAAAGGTGCCCTAAGGGAAGAACAAGCAGGTGCTATCAATTTGGCCTTGGCCATTTGACATTGCAAAACAAACCTGCAAGTAGATGCCATTGGGGAACTTAATTCGAATCAATGCAAATCGATACATCCGAAGATTTCGTTGTTCTTCGCGCTCGCGCATGGCTTTTGTCTTCAATATCTGAGCGCTCTCGATCGCCTCGCTTCGGAGTTGCTGTTCCCGCTTTATCTCTTCTGGGCTGATGCGGAAGAAGTCGACGGGCAGCTCTGTACGTTTTGCTTGCATTGGCAGCAGAACTTGGATGTTGCGGTCCAATTCCAAATGAATCGGTTCGGCATTGTGCAGAGCATCAAGAAGAACTGTTAGATCGGTATCGGGTTCGGCATTGTCCTTGCACCACAAAAGGAACGGCTCGTCGTCGATTTCTTGCTCCTTGAAACCGGCACCATTGAGGAAATCCAGCGCTCCTTCTACGTATCGCACTTTTTCACAGAATATTCTGTAAATAAACGGTTTACTTTTGCCATCATCATAGATTGGGAGTAGACTACCTGTTGGTCATTCGTATTTTACAGTACTTCTCCTCATCTGGATGATTGATTAGATTCTCAATGTATTTGGAGAGCGTGGCCACGCAGTCCTCAGCCTAGAAGCGAGAAACTACTTAGGAAACGTCGACAAACAACGACAATGCGTACCTTTTCCTTAGTGTTACAATTGTATATGATCAGGCAAGCGGTCAGTGCCCTTTCCGTCTCCAACTGCTGATAGAGGAATTCCTTGATCTTCACTTTCCACTCCCTCTTGGACAAGATTTCCTCCCCAATCATTGGACATCGGAAGAATACTCCATGGCAAGCTAAGTTTTTATTCTCCAGCACTTCCTTTGATGGCTCAGAAGTGCTGCCGCCAGGTGGACTAGACGCTGTCTCCTCCTGTTCTGCTTTTAGTTTTCTCTCCGCTTCGAGTTCGCGTTTTGCCTGCGCCTTAATCGCAGCCAGAGAGGTGTTGAACTCCTTTTTGTCTTTCTTTTCAACGCGGGCAAGTGCGGCGGCAGCTGCTGCCTTTGCTTCGTTACTCAACTCTTGTCGTTTTGGTGGAACATAGACATCCTTTGGTGGCGGCCGACTAGACGATGACGACGGAGCGTTCAACTGGTGGCCAGTACCGATGTTACCTACTTTTAACTAACGAAAGACCAAAAATATGTTTGCATGATGCAATGACTGACGCAAACGAGACACACCTTGAACTTGGCTTCTTCCTTCTTTTTGGAGAAGAACTTCCTGATACGATTGGACATTTTGCAGACTATTGGTTTTTGGTGGGCCTTTTAAATCCTCGGTGAATGTTCCTTAGGAAGTTTAAGTTTCGCAACAGAAAGCTTCAATTCCTCGATCTCCTTTAAAGTGCCTATGGAATTTAAATTTCTAAACATTCACCTTGATAGCGATAGTTTTCGTCACTTACTTGGTTGCACAAACTTATCTGTGATCACCGTGCCGTATTTGTGCCAATAAAATGCGATCAAAAGCAAGTTTGTTACCAAAATGAATAGCAGCACCTTGAGCAAAGTTATTTGCAGTGCACTGAACTCAATTGGGCTCTCAAAGGTGGCAGTAGTTTCGGTAACTTGCGAACGCAGATGGAGAGCGAATTTTACTGATACATTTATCAGTTTCTCGGTGTAGATGGCGAATCCTTCTAGCGAATTGTTAAAAGTTTCGTAAAATTTATCAGCAACATTCATTTGTTACAACTGAGCTTGTTGCTTGAGAAAACAAAAATGTTTGAAAATAAAAAAAAATATATAACGCTGAGATTTTCACTTTGACGGGACGATACGTTTTATTTATCCAAAATAAATAATTTCTTCTTGGTTTCTTTTGTTAAAATCCAATTCGGCTGATTCAACGTAGTGACATTTTATACTTTTCCATCTGTGACGTTTCGTTGTTGTCATTTGTTGTTTCATTTCGCAAGGGAATGCATTTGAATAGGAATCGATAGACAAGTTGCTTCAGTGTTCACAGATGTAGAGTTTGATGAAAAGATAATCCAAGTGGGAAATTTTGTGATTCTATAAAAGGTCCGCATGGGTTTGAAAATCATTTACAACATAAGTATTTTATTTGTCTTAGAAATAATTTACAAATCTAAATCCAGCAAAGCATAAAAATGGTGGGCATCACGATTTGTTTGAATTAAATGTAATACTTTGGTACCTTGCTGCTATTAGCAGTAACAATGAATGACAAATTAATCTTTTTGAAGAGCCTACCCTACCCGCGGCTTTAAAGTAATATTTACTTAGGAATGCTCCGGTTTTCCTTAGTTTTTATTGCTAATTTTACAAGGATTTCATATATCTTCATGTGATACGCAAAATAAGTATAGCTACCTGCACAAATGCTTAAAACAGGAAGAAATTACAACCGAATTGATTTCGAAATATGAGCTAGATCTAGTGTCATAAACGGACGAAAATCAATTTAAACTCTATCAATTAGCTTTTTTAATCATTCTACTTCGGTTTAACAAGCACGAACTGTAGGTAGGTAGTTTTTTTTTTATTTTTGTATATACCTACCTACTGTTCGATTTGATTATTTGCACAGCTAATTGATGAACGCACTCCGATCCGTTTTCATTCATAACATTCCTTCACCGCTGCCAACACAAAAACGCTAAAAAAGAATGTATATTTTTTTTCCTTAACAACTGTCACATGATTTTCACCTGACTGACATTTTTCTTCACAAATTCGAACTGAGGAAAGGCGATTAATTAAAGAAATTTTTTCTTTTACTCGATTTGTTGGGGAATTATCCGTGTGTACAAAATGAAAATCTGTGGTCCAAAATTGTCCCTATGCGGTCTCATCATCTCCGTTTGGGGTATTATCCAATTGGTAAGTTAACGCCAGCAATCTGTGTATGAAATCGATAACAGAACTTTTTGCAAAAATTCGCCCCCGTGACTTCAAAATAATATACCAAGCAAAAAAAAAAGGAAAAAAGAAAACGAATTCGAATCTGAATAGGATTATTCAGCTTTGTACCGCAATGTAATGTATATTTTATTTGTTTCTTTACAGACGCTGATGGGATTATTCTTCTACATCCATAGTGTGGCGTTGATCGAGGATCTGCCACTTGAGGAGTCATACGAATCTATTCCCGAGTTTTATGCAGCTGCAAATGCTGCCTACAATCAGGTGAGATTCTCATAATTTTCATTAGTTTTGTTTAAATTTGTTGAGGAGCAACTTATCAAGTGGATTTGTCAAGCAGAACATTATTCACAAAAGGTATTTCAAGGTCTCTATCTATTTAGAGTTTTTACGCATTATGTCGTTTAAACATAATAACAACATTTGTAGAGACTTGTTTGTCTTTAGTGTTTGTGGTCCTTTTGTCTGCAAATTGGCGGTGTTACAAGATTGTACTTCTTGCAGTTTACAGCTGAGTGGAAGACAACTCACATAATGTTCGATATTGTTCGTAAATTGACTAAAAGGGGGACTGATTTATTGAAAAATCTATCACGTGAGGTGTAGCAGATAGCCAGACAGAGCCTTCTTCCTTCCTTTCTAATCAAAAACAGTAGTTATAACGAATATACAACGCCCATTCTTGAACTCAAATCTATTTGGCAGAGATCTGCAAGAAAGCTGGCCGGTGCAGTCAAAGATTAATCTTCCATAGGGCGCTGTTATCAAGCTTTGGGAAGGATGCACTGGCACACATCGTCCACTTTGCAAACGCTAATTTCTAAGGTCATCAAAAGTACCTCTGTGTTAGTCATAACTGATTATATGCTGTCAAGAACTGTCTCTTATCTGTACGAACACTTGAATCAGCAAATTACCCGTCCAAAGTAATGGCCCGTAGTTACCCAGTTGGTGTGTGTTTTTAGTACTACTTCTAATGGTACTGCGCATCGATTTAACAATTATTTGCTTGTTGTCACCTTCCCACAACATGCAGAGTGTTGCTCTATTTTATGGTAGACAATGAAGCTTGATGGATCATTCCTCGATTTAAACGTATGACCATATTTGGTATTAAGACGTTCGGATAGTGTTTAGAAACTCGGCTGCAATCGCATCAGTTTGATTTTTGATCATCCTTCATGCATGACTGAACTCCAGCGCGCAGTCGACAACTTTTTAGCCGTTGATTTTGATACCAGTTTGACGTACTGTTTCGACAGCGACCTCTTCGATTTCTTTAACGTTCATTTGCGCCTCACTTTAGACGTTTCGAGATGCTTTCGTCCGATTGCGCCTGAAAAAGTAACAGTGTCTCGCGTCGGAATACCATTTCTTTATTTTATTTTTCCATGTTAGTCAAACTGACCCAGCGGCGCATTGTTAATGAACGTTGATGCGTCCTTCCGTAGTTATATACTGAATTTCTTTATTTCTTCCATCTGTTTACCATTGCTTAACTTAAACTCTTACCTTTACTTTTAGAATGCCTACAACTGCTGGATCGCGGCCTGCATCTATGTGCTGACGTTGCTGTTATCTGCCCAACAGTTCTACGCCAACAGTCGGGTGACTGCCAACTAAGGACAAACACCCGCAACAATGCGCTTATAGTTTGCTTCAATTTTTTTTCCCCTTATCGTTATGTTTTTGTTCTCCTCTTACCTCCCAATATCCCATTGTTCACAACTTGTATTTTATCCTCCTAATTCGTAAGAATAAAATAATTTGCAACGATCGCTGAATTTGCAGTTTTAAATCTGAGTCGTTCTGAGTCCAGAACTTGCCGAGTTAAAATCGTATTCCTTTCAAAAGATCTGATTTCGTTTTGTGAAGAAAACCAAAAAATGCTGTTGTGGACTTTGTAAATTATCACTATTCTCGCACACGAGAAATGTTGTGTGTGCGTAAACATTCCTTAAACATTTCGCAGTACATAACATCGCGAAAAATTATAAGTATTTTTTTTTTTAAATCACTGTGTATAAAAGATTTATTTTGTAATTAAAAGTATATAGCAAGAAACCATAATAATAACCGTACTACTCATATACAAAAACGAAAACAAAGTTAAAAAACATTTAAATTAAATTAAAATCGTTCTGTAACTGCGGACGCAGAATCTATTAGTCATTTAAATTTAAAAAAATGTAACACTCGTCAACAAGTTGCCCTCAAATCGTGTGTAATTACTTTTCTTTTGTTGGAAATAAATGTTATAAAGTATTATTAAATATAATTGTTTTATTCAAGAGAGTAGAGCGTTTTTTTTTAAGCCTACATCAAAAATAGTCGCAAGGTTGAAGTGGGATGCGGTGTGGGATATATATATTTTTTTTTGTTGGAGGTTGCTACTATCCGATGGAGCACTCAGTCACAATTACTGATCCATTGTACTGCCAAAACAGACACCTTACATTGCTGTACTTAGTTTGCCCGTCTTTCAAAGAAAGAGCTGAAGAGCTTAGATGTTCGGCACTCACTACGTCAGCCCCAAAGATCCGCCACCTGAAGCAAAGGCAGGACAACTACAGAGGAAGTGTTCCGCAGTATCGTCATCCTCTCCACCAGCAGTTTGGCAAAAGCTTGGTGGCCCGAAAGGACACCAACAAGCAGTCTACAGTCGATTCTCCTGAGAGACAGAAGGAAAGATGCTGACCTTTTTCAGATGTCCGGATGCAGAAACCCAAGTATCAATGGATGACCTAACCACAGATGCTGGCAGACCCAACGCAGGTTCAGGCGCTGAGAGAGCTTAGCCTGGCAAGCTCATCAGCGATCTCGTTTCCCTGGATACCAGTGTGACCTGGGACCCAGACAAGTTTCACTGTGTTTAGCCTACCGACCAAATTTAGAGAAAGCTTGAGTTTGAGCACTAACTTGGACGAGGTAAGAGGGTTGAACAACGCTTTTAGTGCAGCTTGGCTATCACTGCAAACGCAAATGCTTCTAGCTCTCCACCTCACAATATAGAGCATAGCCATAAGGATAGCGAAAATCTCCGATTGGAAGACAGACGCATGGCTCCCTAAGGGGTAGTGTAGTCTAACGTTCTCGCTTTCCACGAAGATTCCCGAACCTGACCCCTGTCCGGTTCTGGAGCCATCCGTGAATACACGATGGCATTATTTCCCTGGCTCAGAGTCTGGCCGAAGCCATTCCGTTTCCTGAGGAAAGTAGATGTGATAGTTTTGTCGCAGTAGGATTTCTGGTGTCATTGCGTCAGATGGCATATCCATAAGACAGGGGTCAAAGGATAATTCTCGTTCATTAAAATTCCAAAAGCCGCCTCTCTTTAAACGAGAGATGGATTACACCCCATAATAAAAATATCAGGGGGAGGGGGGGGGGGGTTTGGTTCATCATAGCATCTAGAGCAGAGCCCGGAGCACTGGGGAAAGCCCCTGTGCAGCCGAGACAAACCGTTCTTTGAAGTTTGGCAAAAGAGGCAGTAACACGTTTCCGCGAAAGCCTGTTCCACCATACAACCGATGCATACGAGAGGAGAGGTCTTACCATTGCCGTATAGATCCAAAGGACCCTTTTAGGAGATAAGCCCCATGTCTTGCCAAAAGCACCTTCGCACTGCCAGAAAGTGGACAGCGCTTTATCAGTTTTTGCTTCGACATGCTTGGACCAAAGAAGTTTTCTATCGAGGATTACTCCCAAATATTTGACTTCATCAGAGATCGGAATAGTGACACTTTTAAGCACAAGTTGAGTCAGACCAGCGACCTTCCTCCTTCTCGTGAAGAGAACAACCGTAGTTTTAAGCGGATTCACTGAAAGACCATTTTTTGTGCACCAATCATCGATCAATCCCAAGGGAGCAGACAGTCCTTAGGTCTGAACCGACAGACAGAACAGCGACATCGTCCGCGTAGGCTTGTGTGTAGGTTCCAGGAAGATTGAGAACCGTTAGCAGAGAGTCTACTACCAAACACCATAAAAGGGGAGACAGAACACCACCTTGAGGGCAGCCCCTGTTTACCCCTGTCATGACGCACTTTCCACAATCCGCTCCGGCAATCAACGTCCTGTGCATAAGCATTGCTTTAATCCACAACACCAATGTCTCATCTACACCATGACGTCTGGCTGCGTTGCACATGCTATCAAAGGTAGCATTGTCAAAAGCACCCTTGATACCAATTTTTGGTATGAACACGACTTTAACAATACGCCAAGGAGAAGGTATGTAAGCCAAGGCCAAGCTCGAGGTGAAAATTATTTTCAGCGTTGGCATCAGCTGACTACAACCTTGTTTCAGCATGTCTGGATAAATTCCATCCGGACCAGGTGACTTAAAACTCTCAAACGATGCAATTGCATATTTGATAGCGTCATCAGTCACCACTCTGGAAGCAATATACCAGTTACGCCGCGTGATGTTAGTTGATTCAGATGTGGCCACCGTTGCCGGTACCACTGAAGAACACGTAGTGACCTGATTTCCCGGGAAGTGAGTCTCCAGCAGGAGACTAAAAGTCTCCGGCTTTGTCTCAGTGAAGGTACCATCAGATTTTTGGTTTAATTGGTCTGTCCCTTTTGAGAACTTTAACAAGTCTACTGGAACATCGACACTTGGAGATACTGTTCTCAACTACGCTGCAACTGAAACTGTGCAGCACTGTTTTATTGAGAGTAACATTGCATATTGTTACTGATGCTTAGAACTCGTTCTGGCTCCAGCTACGCAAAACAGGTTGGTGGACACCGATTTTTTTTTTCCGAGGCAGGTGGAAATCTTCAAAAGACACTATGAGGACAGACGGCGCGTGCTCATAGTAGTGTGAGATTTTTACTCACTAAAACCACCTCCCACAAATTTATTTCTTACTGCAACTAAGTTATGATTTATCACGCAATTTTTTTTATTACGATGTTATACACGTTTAGCAGGCAACATTCCTTCCGCAACTTTAAAACGATTGATAATATTATCGGGCTAAGTCGAAAGGTTTAGTTCGTTGTAGACGCCGCAATAAATTTGTTTCATCGAGAATTTCACGGACCGAGTATTAGCGTGTCCTAATAATCAATTTCTATGCTTTCGAGCGCAACTTTTCGTTTCATCCTTAACCGTGGGAATTCCGAGGTCTCTGTGGAGATCTTCATTTCTAATGTACCACGGTGCACTGACTGAATGATCTTAACACTTTATTTTGAAGAGTTTGTATAATAATCAGATTTGTTTCACTGGTACAACCCCATAACTGTATACCATGCGTCCATACATACGCTTAAGCACTTACTTATATAATAAAAGATTGTTCTCGAGGCTAAGCTTGGAATATTTTCCGAGTAACCAATAAAGTTCTCTATATTTGTTTTTAAGTTCGACGCATTTCTTGTTTACATCCGGTTTCCATTTTAACTTTGTGTCGAGAGTCATTCCGAGGTATTTGGCCTCATTTCCAAATGGAACTTGTAACGTATTTAAAAATACAGGCAAGTTACTTGTTTGCTTATATGTAAAATCCACGATTTCGTTTCGTTAAGAGCGATCCTCAAAGATATTGTCCATTCATTGACCCGGTTAAGCGCACCTTGTAATATTTTGTTTGTTTCTTTGGTCGTTGCACCCACTGCTAAGATAGCAGTGTCATCGGCAAAAGTGGCCACGGTAGTACCTTCTGTTTGTGGTATATCACGCGTAAATAATAGGTACAAGAGTGGCCCAAGGACACTTCCTTGCGGCACACCTGCCCTTATATCTTTAAATTCCGAATATTCGTTTCCGTGTTTGACACGAAAGAGTCTGTTCTCTAGAAACGAATTTAGGTTGAAGCGTCTGAGTAATACCTTCTCAAAAACTTTGGAAATAATTGGAAGAAGCGAGATGGGTCTGTAAGACTTTTTTTAATTCGGTGGTTTCCCATGAAGACCTCTGCGATTTTCTATTGACTCGGAACGTATTGTAATCTGATCGCGGCGTTTATAATGTGCAGAAGCTTAGTTAATGCTTTCCGAGGTTAAATTTGCAGGACTTCACTCGTAACCAGGTCGTAACCCGGAGCTTTTTTAGGCTTGAGTTTCTTTATTTCTGCTCGAGCTCGGTGAGGAGTGTAGCGCTTCTTACTGCATCATTTTCAGATTTTGATTGCGATTTCTTCTGAGGTGTATACGAAGATTCGTGGGGCTAATGTGCTAATATACCCTACATGCCCTAGCCAAATTAACTGGATGTTTTTCGGCTAGAGCGTTTTTTTTGCCTGCGAGGAACCACATCTTTTCACTACTGAGAAGTTATATTTAGTGTCAAAGCGACGCAAGCGTGAATGAGCTATAAGTTCACGAAACTAAACTGATTTTACATACGAAACAAAAACCAATTCCGTTACGTTTTGCTTCTTCACGGATGAAGCGATTTGGCCTCATTTATTGTAACATTTTGCCCGAGTTGGCCATGTCAAGCATACGTTTTCTGTTCTTCTCAGTAACAGCCAAACAGCAATTTTCGCTATTGCACATACCTACATCAGAACGTTCTTAAGCATGGACTCTAGCAACACTTATGTTGCCTTGTGAATTAAGTAAAATGTTCCTCAAGAATGAGGCTTATAAACCTACATAAGATCTTCGCTTTTGGTTTTGCATTTTCGAGATTTACAATAATTGACGAGTCTGAGACTCTCGGATTTCGTTAGACATTCGGGTAAAAATTCCTTCGGCTGTAAGCTGTGTCAAAAAGGTACAACTACAAAGTACAAGCAGGGCTGTTTTCGGGATGCTGATAGGAGCAGAAGGTAGCAGAGGGATTACATTTGAAATGTTTGTCGGAAAACTGCTTCTGTTTCAATCCACCAATACGGCTGTGGTCAGCTGGCTTGTAAAAATAAATAAATAAATATTTAGGCGCGACAGGTCTATGGGACCCAAGGCCAAGCTTCTCACAACCATTCGTTTTGTGTGGGTTTTCAATTTTTGGGACGAATGGAAGGGATCTAAAATTTTCCGCCGAGTCCAAACGGCTAATTGAGGAGCTCTTTCATGACAGTTTTACTCTCGGATGTCTGTCAGACGTTCGCGAGAGGTGGCGCAGTGGAAAAAAACCTTAAGATGTAATTTGGCCCTTTCGGGATTCGAACCTGGAACCCCTCGCTTAGAAGTCCAACACACTAACCCTAAGCTACTGCGCCACTAAGCTGGTTTGCATAAAATACATAAATTACACTTGGGTTAGTGCTTCTTGAAAATCACCAGAAGAGTATTTTTTGTACCAAAGGAACGGTTTCAGAAGTTTTTTTTTCCGATTCAGGGAGTTTCTTGTTGCATAATGAAAAACGACCTAAATAATGTTGACAGTCGTCCACTCAACAATTACTTCTGGGAGGATTGCCATATCGAAAATCTACAAAGAACAAGTAACGCCCTGTGGCTATGGGGACGTTCAAGTATTTAGTTAAGTATGTCTGACAGTTGTTGGCTGACTTGATGTGTCTCAGTTTTGATTGGCTTAGATCGGTCACATGCACAGATTTTTTAGTTGACGTTTATGGAGGTGTAGTCGAGGAATCTAGTCAAGAAATTCGTGACTGAGTACTAAGTTGAAAGTGACATTACCGACGAATCTAGTTTTTACGTTTAGGTTACATCTACTACAGACCAATCTAGTCGACTTAAGTTAACTAGATTCTTGAATCCGCAATTTCCGCATGCTTAAATATTCGCTATCGGAGTCCGCGCTTAATATAGTTGAATACTCACCAACGAATTGCCAACTTTTGCACTCTCCACTTCCATTCCTGGCCGACAATGAAAAGACGCAATTTATTTATTTATAACATCATTTTATTTTACTTCAACTTTTTTCTCTCTAAGCAGAATATCTTGTGTTCTGTTTTATTGCATATTTAACTGTTGGTATATTGGAGATTTTATATTTAAAATTACAATACAATAATTTAGTACTAAAACAAAAAAAAAAAGTTTGCTGCTTAAAAAGAGAAAATCGAAATACGCATATAAATTTACAAACTAATAACTCAACAATAGTACAAAACTACTTTACGCATCAATAAATTTAAAATAAAAAATTAAAACAAATTTGTTGAATAAAATGTACATGCTTTTTCTTTTTCTTTTTCAATTAAATAAATTATTATGTAAAAATATCTAGTTTCAAGAAAATACAATTATTTCGATTAAATACTTATACGATATAAATACTTTAAACCATAATTACAATAATTATACAATTGACTTAAGCTAGACTTGGTAATAAATATTCGTATTTGTTTAATACATATTGCTTACAAAGATTACACTTGTACAAACTTATAATTTATAGATAGTGTTAAAATGTACAAAAGAAAAACAAAATAGAATAGGAGTAGAAATATAAAAAAAAAACAAATGCATTTCGAAATTGAGTTTTTTTCTAAAAAAAAAGACTAGAAGAAAGATTGTAGGTTTTTTTTTCGAGTTTTGAAGAGATTTTTAGTTTTGTTTTCGTTTTGTGTAGGCAGGTTAGATATTATGAAGAGAAAAGGATTAAAATTTGGGTTTATGTTATTGTTATTAGGTTCACTGCTCGTTCTTGATTCCGACTCGAACTTCGAGATGATTTTCGATTGATTGATTCCAAGTACGCGGCTGGGGTCCAACCTTCTGAATGGGTATCTGCAAGTGTGAGATAATAAATTGAATTAAAATTGTCTTACAAGTGCATGGGGTTGAATGAGTTACAAAAAGAGAACATGCGGTTTTTGGTGGAAGGACGAGTAGGTGTGTGGTTAGAAATTGTTTAGATTTTTGTCAGTGAATTCAGGTTGTAAGTAGACTTTCGTTTTGTAGAAGGATTCTTACTTCGAGTTTATGTCTGAAAAGGTGGAAAGTTTTTGCAGGAATTTACCTATTCTCATTGCAGTGACGATCAATTGGTTATGCTTTCAAAGGGGGAGAACTTTTGGAAGCACTTGCTTTAGGCCACTTGCGATTATCGAAACCTTCAGTGAATTGTATGTTTCTAACAAATAAGAGTGTTACTAGTTAGAGGATCATCAGATTTCCAAAAGATTTCATCAACTAACAACAGCCGAAAAGTGACATCAGCTGTGTTCCATTGACAACTGGGTGTCTAATGCACTGAAGAAGAAAAATGAACGATAAGGAAACTAAAGATGTTGGGAATAGGTCTGTTCCTGTACCGTACTTCCTAAGAGTCAAGCCTGCCTAAATAGATATCTAGTTCAGCAAGTCTGACAGCTGGCTTACTTGATGCATTTCATTTTTTATTGCCCTAGATCGTTCAATTGAACATCTGTATCAGTTGACATTTATGGAGGGGCAACCGACTGCTGCTTAATGTCGCTTACAATATCCTATCCAACGTACTGTGTGAACGTCTAAAACCGTTCTGCAACACACTAATCGGCACGTACCAGTATGGCTTCCGGCCCGGCAGATCGACTACAAGCAAATCCTGGAAAAGACCAACGAATTTCATGTCGAAATTTCGACTTTAAAGCCGCGTATGATAGCATACATCGTCAGGAGCTCTACATGGCGATGGCCGAATTCGGAATTCCGGCAAAACTGATTCAGCTGTGTCGCGTGACGCTGGAAAAAACGCGCTGCAGCGTGCAGTTTGGAAGTAGCTCCTCCGAACTATTTCAAACATGCACCGGATTTCGGCAAGGAGATGCGCTATCATGCGACTTCTTCAATCTCGTACTGGAGCAGATAGTGCGCAGGGCAGCTGTCAACACGGAAGGCACTATCTTCAACAGGTCCGTCCAGCTGCTGGGCTATGCGGACAATATTGACATCATCGGTCGCTCCCAGCGTGCCGTGATAGAAGCGTTCACGGCGATTGAAGAACAGGCGAAATCCGTAAGGTAGTTAATGAGTTTAACTACCTTGGAGTAAAAATAAACTCCACGAATGACACCATAGTGGAGATCTGGTGAAGAATTACCCTAGGAAACCGTTGCTTCGGTTTGGCAAAACAACTGGGTTTAAAACTCCTAGCTCGAAGGACGAAATGTGTGCTGTACAAGACCCTTATCTTGCCAGTTCTGCTTTATGGCGCCGAGTGCTGGATCATAGGCAAGAAGGCAGAGCTGATACTGGGCGGATTTTTGGTCCTATGTGCGAGGAGGGCGAATGGAGGAGAAGATACAACCGCGAACTCTATGAGCTGTACCAAGATGTGGATGTAGTCCAAAAAGCCAAAACACGTCGCATACATTGGCTCGGCCACATCGAGCAAATGGACAAGGGGATCTTCGAATCCCAGCCCCCAGGTTCCAGAAGACAAGGAAGACCGAAACTCCGTTTCAAAGACCAAGCCATCGCGGATGTCAGAGCGCTTGGTCTGGCCAACTGGAAGCAACGTGCCCAGGATCGTAGAGGACAGAGACTCTTCACGGGTCGGGAGCCCGATAAGTAAAAGTAAGTAAGCAACCGACAAATCTGCTCAATTAATTTTTTTGCAAGTGCGTTTGACAATTAGTGGAGCTTGCTTACGTTTCCGGGAAATTTGTCAACTGCAAAGAAAGTTATTGCATCGGGTGTGTAAATATTCAGAAATCAATCGGGGCGCAAGTTTCGAATGATTTAATATAAAATAGACGTAGAAAAGTGTCGAAGGCTCCACACATTCCAATCGCACGTTTTAATGTTCGATTAGACACACGAAATCTGAAATCTAAAAACGCAATCTGTTGTCGTTTTCCATTGGGCAAAATGGAGCGTTCGAGAAAGAAATCATTTCTGAAACTGTCCCATTGGCACAAAAAACACTCTTCTGGTGGTTCTGAGAAGAGAATTTCGCTACTCGATTTGAAGTCCACTCAAGAAGCACTAACAAAATTGTAATTTCTGTATTTTGTACAATTGTGGATTCAACAAGAAGCAGTTTTCTTGTTCCATTGGCTTTCAGAATGAATGAATCCCCGAGTGAAATCAATTGAAAAGGGCATAAAAAAGTCGAATCGAAAACAACATAAGTTGACAGTTCGCGTGGCTGACGTAGGAAAAGTGGAGTTACCGACCAATCGAGTTTTTGCATTCTTCCAGACCAATCTACTCGATATGCTAACGATGTCTAATATCACTGTAAGTATGCAGTTCATTCGCGTAATCTGTACGAAAATAATATCGTTCCTGTATGGTTAAATAAATCAAACAGGGGTTGAATTACCGCATCCGTGATCGAGCAATACGTGACTGTATTTGTTATTGTTTTGCATGTAAATTCAACAAAATTCAGTGACGTATCGCTCGCTCACGGGTGCGGTAATTCGACCCCAGTTTGGAGACTTTTGTTAATTATTTATAATAACATGTAACACTAACTTCAAATTTTAAAAAATTGTTCTAAATCCTGTTTACGTAGGTACGAACAATTTTGTAAAAGAGGAACAAACCGAAAGAGCGAGCACCTATTTTTGAAGTTTCTGGTTTTCATAAATTTTCAGTATAGATATACACCCCTATCGGGAATAATATTTCCCCCGGAATTTTTTTCTATTCAGCAATCTGCTTTACATTGCTGACAAGGGAAACATTTCCATCGGAATTTATTCGCAACGATAATGTCAGACCCAAGACGTTACATTTGTCGATTACGACTTATACCTCTCGGAATTGAACAGATTTTGACATGACAAGAGAATACAAATTAAAAACTTGACTATATCGAATAAGTAAAATATATTACAAAAGAGAGTCTTGATAAATAAGCACTTAAGAAAGGTGCGCCAAATTTACATTCGGTTGGAAATAAAAGAAGTAAAAGAAAGCTGAACACAAGTATTGCATTTTCTTTCAAATTGCATTCTTTCAAAGTCACTTTTGCTGTCTTTAAATGCAATAACATTCATATAGCAACGTCTCAGTGACGCATGTTAAATTTCTTGTAACCTATCGAAAGACACCCTCTTAAAACAACCAAATTCGTTGTTTTGCATAACTAAATATATGCAAACAAACAATATTTTTATGAATAAAAATGCAGTAACAAAGCGTCTTAACAGAGTAACATCACAAAGTATAGAAAATTCTACAAAGCAACAACCCACACACCAAATTTGATAAAATGCGTAAAAATTTTAACAAATATCTAATGATAAATAAAATGGAAAACAAAAACAATTTTCTTCAATAATAATTTACCTAAAATACGAACAAACCACCATCCAGCACAGCCGACTTTAAGCAATTCAACTGCATCACCTTCACGCATAGACACCTCAGAGTGACCCATAGCGTTATAGTCAGCCAAGGCAATAAACTTACTCCCCTATATTAGTTTGGTGTTAAGAGTGAATATATTTTAAACAAAGTATTAGTGTTATTTTTCTTTTGTCAACATTACAAAAACTATAGTGTTAATTGGGGTGCTAGTGTGTGTGGTATGTGTTATGAAAGGTTAGAATTAGCGATATTAAGCGCGAAGGCATTTTTTCTTTCGATTGTACTAAAAATAATTTTATCTTACAACAATAATAATTTAAGAAAAGAAAAGGCTTTTAAAAATACGAACTTTTAATTTCGACAGAAACTGGCTATGCTTAGCGATGGTATCTACTAATGACGTAGCGCTTAAGAAGCGACAAACAGGTGTTGTCTGTAATGAGAAATGTAACTAGAACTAACGTGATGAGAATGCAAGTGCACGTTGTTCAAACATTTAAACTAACTGATGATATGGGTGCAAATAGAGCCATTTCGCTTTGTAACAATGGTTGTTAATTTTGCCAGGAAGCTACTTAGTTTCTTTAACTATGGCAATTTTTTTGACTTCTACGCGGTAATATAAGGCTTATGACTTTTCTTGTGAACTGTCTATTTTACAAGTGGGTCATTTCAGACATTTGAAATGTCATGTCAAGTAAGGCTAACGTTCTTAAATGTGTGTCCTCATTATTTGTCTTTAGGCGAGGAATTGCACATTAATTTTTCTAAATTTATTCCAAAAGTCCTAAGTTTGGAGCTATCTATTTACAACGTACAATGCGACTGAAGGAATTACGATGAATGTAAAGTATGTTTAATTTTATCCGAGGAGCGTTTTTAATGTTTTCGGCCGATTTCATTTGACTGGTGTTTTGGTCCGGCAGTCTGTTAATTCGAATGCTTTTGGCATATGCATTTTTTAATGCAAATTAACAAAACGCAAAACCACAATCAGCTTTCTTTTCCAAAATCACTTTTGATTACATGATATTTGATAATTTGTATTAGCAATAATAATAGATTTAGTCATTCATTATTTAAATTCCTTGAGAGCGAATCACAAGCAAATCATTTAAATAGATATAGGTATGTCCCCCGATATGGGTGAATAATTATTTTATTTATTGTTTAATACTGTCATTTGGAAGTGTATGTTTGACAGTCCTAAAGAATGGTGGTTCATAAAGGCCTGTTACTTTACTACTTTAACTTTTTTACGAACTCTTATGTTGCATTAAATTCCATTCCCTAGCACAATTCGAAATGAGAGCGGCATTAATTCAATTTTCAATTTTAACGCAAAAAAAATTGGAGACGTTCGGATACCTAGTTAAGTAAGTCTGACAGATGACTGAATAGATGTGTTTGAGTTTTTAGTGGCCCAGATTGGTCACGTGATTAGTTTTTGCAGTTGACATTTATGGAGGGGTAGTCGACAAATCAAGTCAAGAAAATTCTGCCTGCTTACTGAGTTGACATTTTAAAGTGTCACAATTCAAAGTTCACGAGCACGTTTACCTAGTCCAGGCAAATCTAGTTGACGTTTTACACAAACTAGGTATCCGAACGTCCCCATTTGTTAAGTAAAAACTAGTACCTAACAGGGGAAATATCTTGTTCTCTCGAAGCCGCTCTCTTTTACGAATTTTTCGAGTTGAGGAACGACAATTGAGTAAAATGCGCAAGAATTCGTAAAAATTCGTAAGATTTAAAAGTAAAGGAACAAACTTAATATCGAAGAAACTGTCAATTGTCTATTTGACAGATAATTTCAAAATCGATAATTCAGTACCAAATGTATGAGCAAGGTAAATCTTGCATGGTGTGTAATATGTAATAAAATGTCAGAAAATGCATTTTATTCTGTTGCTAAAATTCAAGAAGCTCGAAAAATTGTAAAAAAATTTAAATCTATTACGTGTCTATTTTGAAAACCTGACAAAAAAAAAAATGTAGGCAATAGATTTCTTTTGAATGCTTAACAAATGTAGTAGATTTATGTTTTTTTATTGAAATACGGCAAAATTTGTATAGAAAAGACCAGCGTCAAAACCCCTGCCCCTTTTAAGTACCAATCGAAAGGAAATCCTGATCACTAATCGTATCAAGTACGATCGCCAATCAATGCCTGATCGTTAATAATAAAATCCTGAAAATAATGCAACCATTTGTGCAATCTGGCGCCAAGTCAGTGGTTGCAAGAAATATAAGTGTTCCGCTTTTGTGATCTATATTTTACACGAAAACTATTTGAAATGTATTAAAATATTATTATGAAAAGCACTACCACCGTGATTGTGTTACTAATTTGATTGAGTGTACAAAAATAGCAGCCTAGCTGTTGTTAGTATAATTAATGGCATCAAAACACACGCTCGCAAAAGCTTATACATACTGAAAATGATGGTTAGTAAGTTATATACATACAATGGCGCTGTGAAATGAATTTGTAACAAAACTAAAACTTACGTAACAATAACAATGATGTCAATGATGGCCTCCAAATTGATGCTTCGATGGAGATTGATTTATATATATTTTTTTTTTATAATTCTTTGCTATTTTTTGTTTTGCCCGAAAGTGACTTGTACAAATACACAGAGTTTTATAGGCCAACAAGAAAGCGTAATATTGCACCCGATAGATAGTTCTCATCCACATAATATTATTTTGTTTCATATATTTACAAAATGTACACAAGAATTCTTTATATAAATTAAGCGAATTATTTATATGCAATTATAGATGGCAGCCCGAAATATTTGTTTGGTTTTGTACTATCAGTTTTTGTTTTTCTAGTTTCGATTTTAATGCTCAACGGAAACGTAAAATTTAGAATTCGATTTACTTGCACGAGGATATGAACCACTATCATGATTGTAAGCCCATTGTGCCAAAAAGTTCAGAAATGTCTGAATTTGGAAGAACAGCGCAATATTTTGACAATTTTTGTATTTTTTTGTTTTGTGCATGAAAAGTGAAGAGGAGGAGTCCGAGAATAAATAAAAATAAACAGAAAGAAAGATAAAAAACAAATGAATAACAAAAAAACAACAAAACACCAAAATAATAAAATCAAAACAAACAAAACTCGATAAGCTAGGTGGGTGAAAACTTTTACTCACCGGTGTGGAGTTGTCCTCGATCATGGACATTTCATCCTCACTGTTTGAGTAGTCGGAACTCCAACCGCAGCCATCGGGGTTTTCTTTGTCTGTTGAAGAAATGGAACTAACACCGGGGGTGTGAGGTGGACAGCTGTCATCGCTGCTGCAATTCGAGTTGCGGTTTGACTCGGAGGACGCATCACAACTCATTGTACGTTGGGGTGTAGAGATGATCGAATTGGGGGTGTCCCAAGAGCCGGTTTGATGCAGGACACGATGATTGAGGCCGTATTGTTTGATTTTTTCCCCCTTTAGCTCTTCCAGTTGGTTGAGGAGGACGCGCTTGATCTCGGCAACCCACTTGTTTTTGACATCGATGGTCGGTGCTTGTAGGGTGTGGACTTCTTGGCGTCCCTGCAGCCAGACTTCGAAGCGTTTGGGATCACCTCGAACGGATTCCGTGAGACCGATTTGTGACATCTACAAGTAGGATGAAACAGATGACTTTTGTGCTAGTAACGCCATCTATTGGACTTACCTTCACATAATGCTTAAATTGGTACGTGCTCTTGTTGTGGCCCGTTTTCGAGGTTTGCTTACAAAAGAGCATCGATTTTTGGTACAGGAATATATGCCTCTGCTGCGGTTTGATCCTGAGGCGGATGTCCTTTTTGCTCTCTGTCCATATTTGGAAGGAGTCCTGCAGCAGTAGCTCACCTTGTTGTGATAAATCACTCTGCAATCGAAAGAAGTGAGTAAAGCAAATAAAACAATCAATCAATGTCCCTACAGGAAAGCCGGTGATGGCAATTTGATGCATCGAGTCGTTGACGCACTTCAGCACGATAAGCATACAATCCAACGCCTTTTGGAGTTCCTTTGTACAGCTTCCACTGTCGCTGAATCGCAACAGATCTTTGAGTAGCAGCTGATATTTGGTTATTCGCTGAACGGGTTTCAACAGATACGCGGCCAATGGCAGTTTGTGGCCCAGCCGCTTTTGGCATTCTTGCAGAAAGAGGTGGGTGTCGACGAGCGTCTCTCGCAGACGCTCCGAGCGGGGGATATTTTGACAATAGAACGAATACAACCGATAGAAGGTGTCGCGCTGTAGAAACAAAAGTTAATATCACGGAAAGGCTTGCGAGTAAATCGCCTCCAACTCACCCTTTGAACAAAGCACAGTGCCACCAATTCAGTGGTGGAAATGCAGTTTTCCAAGTCCTTGAGGAATATCTCGCTGTGAAAGGTATACAACTCGTGCAGATTGCCAAAGAGTATATCTTCTTTGCCTTGTAAGCTCGCCGGTACTAGGTGCATCATCTCCTCCGATTGCATTTGGTCACAGTAGCCCTGAAAACGAAAGAAAACAAATCAAAAATTATCCGCTGAATGCGCGCTGAATAGCTGAAATGTTACAAGAATAAAGTTATTATTGCTTTGCGAGGGACGGCGACGTCCACCACTTCCACTGAATGTATCCAGTTCCATGTTTATAAACGACCCGAACTTAGAGTCCACATACGATCCGATTGACGGAAACCCACGGGCTGTGACAAAATGCTCCAGAATCGCAAAGTACTTGTCCTCAGTAAAAGCGGGAAGTTCCATTAGCAAAACATCCTTTTTGCGATTATCTTTGAAGCTCTCCTCGAAAAAGTCCATGCAGAACTTGTAGATGTCCTTATAAGCCGTCAAGAAAGTCTTCGGCTTCGCCTTCTCAACGGGCCTAGAATTCTCCTCGCCCAAATCATTGGGTCGCCATTTTCTAAACCGCGCCTGACAGGCATCACACAGATGCGTACACTCGTCTGCATGCGGCAGCTCCTTCGGATTCGACAGCTTTTTGGTGTTATTCAGCGAGTTCTTTCGAATTGTCGACGCCGAACTACACTTCTCGTCCAAGTACTCTAAAATGTCCACGTAGTTTTTGCGCTGCAGGTAGTCCTTGAACTCGGAATCGTTCTCAATCTCTGAATACGAGTTACACTCCAAGTAGTCTTTGACCAGCTGATACTCCAGTGATTCATCGCAACTAGACAGCTCTATGAGCTCCTTAAAAACGGTCTTCCTGTCGTCCTTCATTCGCTCTAGACTACCACTGCCTGAGCTGACTTCGGTGAACAATTTCGTCGACTTGCCAGTCAGCACATTGCCCGAGGAGAAATTCATCAAATTCATTCCAAACACATAGTTCTTGTCCGCTGCTTCGAATTTCGGTCGAAAGTCACTTGGGCTGTAGTTAACTTGGGGCTCTTGAAGAACCTCACCATTAACACCACCACCGCTAATGTCCTCCTCAAACAGTGATCCCTGGAACGACAGTGGAGACTCACAAATCGGCCGGAAGCGATTAAAGGAGCCGATTTTCGCGTTGAACCGCCCGACTATATTCGTAGCGGTGTTTTGTACCTTTCGCAGACGGAAGGAGCGTCGGGTTTTCGAAGCTTTACGCAAATCATAGCCGCCGTAACGCATTTTCGCTGTCGAAACTTAACACAGAACTTTGCGCGAACTAAAACTTAACACTTCGAAGGAAGATCAGCGAATGAGATAGTTTCACATATGATGTGACCATGTAAGTCATATTTCTTGATGCACCAGTTAACACACATACTTGAGGAAGCAGCCAAGCATTGGATGTTATTAAAAAAATGCGCATAGCCAATTGCAGAGTGGATTGCAGATGATGAGACCCATCGGTGCGTTGCAGTGATGATTCACTGACCATTAGTATGGGCTTTGGACGCAACTCGGAAGCAACTACACAGTTGCATTTGAGGAGCAATGGACTTGCTGGTGGGTTGGTATAAATTAGCATCTTTCGACGAGATGGACTATTAATTCGTTTAATGAGTATATGCACTTACCTTTAGGATTGAACTCATTTCGGTGACATAGATTCTTTCGGTCTCGAGGAGCTCCGACAGTACGTGACCACGCTTGAGACGACGCGCTTCTAGATCCTGAAATTGGGGGATATTTTACAAACTATTAAATACCAAATACTTATTAAATATTTATTAAAAGAAAAAAAAAGAAAATCCGCCACTTTGTTTGGCGATCCCTAAGTGATCCTCGCTATTACTTAAGATCGCTCCATGAATAAATACAAAATTTTTGAAAGCAACCGAATAAGTTTATCCCTTTTAAGGAATTTTAAGGGATGATCATCACGTTTTTGAAACGCCTTCTTTAATATTGCGTAACTGTTGTCGGCGCAGTGGTAGTGTGTTGGGCTACTAAGCGAGGGGTCCCTGGTTCGAATCTCGAAAGAGCCAAATTAAATCTTAAGGTTTTTTTCCACTGCGCCACTTTTCGCGAACGTCTGACAAACTTCCGAGAGTAAAACTGTCATGAAAGAGCTTCTCAATTAGCCGTTGGGACTCGGCGTAAAACTGTAGATCCCTTCCATTCGTCCCAAAAATTGAAAATCCACACAAAACGAATGGTTGTGAGAAGCTAGGCCTTGGGTCCCACAGACCTGTCGCGCCAAAATATTTATTTATTTATTTAACTATATAAACGAACGCGATCATAAACATGCAGACGACCGATCGACATGATTTAAATTAGATCAACTGATCTGTCAATTAAACCTAAGATCTACAGTCATTTTTGATCACTGAGACCTGAGATGTCAAAAAAGGTACCATACTCAATATTGGATTGTAGTTGACGATCAAATCAAACTAGGGACTGATCGCTGATAAAATTAGGACCCGACAGAACTAGGAACTGCTGGAACTAATAACTAGTGGAGCTAGAAACTGATGGAACAAGGAACTTGCGGAATCATGATGACAGTTTCGGATAAAACTAAAAACTGATGGAACTAGGAACTGATGGAACAAGGAACTGATAAAACTGGGAACAGGAAGAACTAGCAACTGAGGATACTAGGAGCTGATAGAACTTGGAACTAATTGAACTAGGAACAAAAGCATGGAAGTTAGAAAAGTACGGAAACTGATTTTTCATCGGTTTATTAAAACGCAAAATCCGTTAAATTCGTTGATGGCCTTCGGAGAAGGCGAGCTGTCTAAATTGACTAGGACATATGGAGCTACTATAATCAAAAGACTTGTTTGCGATCTCGGCAGGAATGTGTCCAAAATAATTATCTTAAGTCTACATCTGACAACGCTCGCATCCACAAGCACTGCAAGACCTTGTCCTGTATGTCGGGATCTACAAATCGAAGTGACGTACTGTTCAAACTGTCGAAATTCCCATGTACATTGACAACCTTAAAGATCATATCGAATCGCACAAAGTGTGATCGCTTGCCACGAAGTCCGGAAGATAAGGCGCGTCTTAAGACTTGTATATCTACGCAACTGATCAGACGTCGGACGTATCTAATAACTAACTAGCGTTCATAATCGAACTCAATGGCTACAAAGCACATAACAGGCTCCTGAAACCAGTCTTCCATCTCACAAATGTCCGATTCGCATAAACTATACGCCATCGTCATCAGCAATGATGGAAACTCTCATACAATGAGTCCAATACATATCTCAGCGATAATAACAGATTTGGTGTTAAATTGCGCTACCATCGACCGCTCCATACCCATACACACTTTCAATGATTGCGTGTACAAAATGCCGGTTCGTTTTCGCGCACAAGCAATCCTATGATTTATTTCCGAATCGAGAAAGATCGTATTTCATCGTAGAGCAGCAAAACCGCTGGCTGTCATCGACGCCAATCGTTAACATTGTACAGATGTACGAGTAGTATTATTGTAGCGGAAACTTTTCTAATGGCCACTTGTTGCAATCACTTAAGGAATCGCATACCTGCACCAAGTTTGACTTACCTGCTGGTTTTGCATGTGCTCACTGTCGGGACTAGAACCGGTATCGCCATTTAACGAGACGCCCGAGTCAACGACTCCATCCATAGATCTCGGTCTCATGTCGTGTATTACATCAGTCTGTAAAGTAAGAGAAAAGGAAAGAACATGAAAAGAATGTCTCATCTAAGGATGGAAATCAAATGGTATTAAGGTTCGAAAGATGCTTTTACCCAGATAGTACCTACTTTCGCATCTAATTATGGCGAAAACTTTCCTCAGCGGCCGCGTGGAATACAAACAATTTTTATACGTTTCGTGATTTGATTTTATTTAACTAAGTAACGAATCTTGGACCAGAGAAAAAAAGGGAAACAACCTGAAGTGAAGCATACCAATATATACGAGACAGTTAAACTAGACTTGAATTCGCAATTAATGTGTTGATCGTTTGATCTGTAGAGTTGCGTAAAATACCATAAAATAGACGACATTATTAGATGAAAGTGAAACGAACGAAGACAGACAGACGTGCGATGTATTTGAGTAGTTCTGGAAGTCGACGACCTCTGCTCCGTCCGGGTTGTGCTTGCAAATGGCACTGAATGTGTCAGTGTAACTAATTTAAATCAGTAGGAAACTCTACAAGACATCAAAACGATAATGCAGTATAAGTCAGAAAGTTTTAAAGAAAAAAAAATCGGGTTACCACAGCGCTGCATACTATCCCCAGTATTATTTTTTGGTGATCAACATTGATGCTTCCCTTGGATGAATTTCGGAAAAAAGGTTATGCAGAGACATAGCCCATGTCATCGTTTGTATTTTTTAAAGGCTAGGTTCGTTGTAATCGTGTTGGTTTCATTCAATCCGCGCTACCCTAAATGACTCCTGGCGAAGCCCAATTTAAAATACCTACCCAACACCGCGATCGAAACGTCAGATAGCATACAAAAGTGCATCTTTAATTTTTGACAATTTTTGTCTTGCATCGGTAAATCTCCGATCCTCTCTTAAACGTAGACCTTGACTTTCCAGGTCTTTCATAAAAAAAATGAAGTGCAATCATCAAAAAAGATTCTCTTCTAGTACTAATATCCGTCCAAAGTATGACATAAATCCAAAAGTGAAACGGTGACATACAGAACAAAATGTTAAGCAACAAAGTAACACAGAAATGTCATTGAAGCGTGTCAAATCGCGTTCGTTACAAAAAAAAAAACAAACACCGACCTACTACTATACCATATACCTACCCACCGAGACAATTAATTTTCCTTTTGGTAAACTAAACCTCAAAACAACAATAAACCTAAAAATTAAGATCGCGGAACACGGTCATCTTCAGTAGCCACACCGGAATGTAATTAAAACGACGAACACGGCATACACTGGAAGAATGGATGAGATAATTGATAGGTTCCACTCCTATTCACATAAACTGCAACTCCATTGTGTGAATTTGTCAATTTTGCCGTGACAGTTGACACTCATTGCCGCAATGACATAACAGCGAATGCGCTGATTGCAAATGTCAAAATATTGCCAAAATGATATCATAATTTTTTTTTGCAATGAAAACCATCAAAATATGGACTAATTGTGACACTCATTGACCCCACCTAATTGAAAGTGACATTAGTGATGCCATTTGGGCAATCATTAAATTTTTATCTGCAAACTGACAGGCGCAATTTGCATTTTCTTTTGACGCAATATCCATCCCATCCGATTTGATATCTTTCTCACCTTGTTTTCACAAATTGAATTTTGTGCCATTCATTCTCCGGTGGTTTTCCACTTTTCTCATTCCCACTTTTCGGCCTAAATCAACTTCTATTTCGGTTTCATTTTGTATACAGATATTAAGAGCATTGCAAGTGTGTAAAATGAAAAGTCGTCTTTCAGATCAGCATTTGTAATGCAAATTGTTATGAACATTAAACACGTTTTGAGTTTCGTTCTTTGCGGCGCGCACAGGAAGTGAACGAACATACCTACTGATACCGAATACAGACGAAAATAAAGAACGCATTGCTAGCTGAAAATGTGAGATACTTAAAAAATGAATGCACAAGCCTAATGCTAATTGGAGCTTTACCTCTGATTTGTGCTGGTGCAACTTACGCCTTATTGGGGCGAAATTTCCATTCACGGTCTTTTGAGTAAAATTAATGAACTTACATTTTGGGTTGAGAATCTTAGCTTTGAGTTTTCGGCAGAAGGAATGTCAAAATTTCTCTTTAATGATAGAATGTTCTGCCTTTCAATAGAATTAAATCAATTTAAATACAAATGAGGCCTCAGCTGATGTAGCCACTTAATTAGTGTAACTTACAAAAGAGTGAAAAATGCAAATCCACTAAATGCATGTAATTAGTTTTGGGGTTAAATGGATTCATTTGAGTTTGGAACTTAATGCCGACGCATTTGTGTCAAGATCTGTCGCTATTTAGAACCTTTTTTGTAGGTTCTTCTTATAGTGAAAGTGGAACGGTTTATTACAAACAATGGCTGGTGACATTCGTGACATACTCTGTGAGAGATATGAGTGGGATGATGAAAATATTTTCGGACCATCATCGCCTATGTTCTTTAGGAATGGTGTCACAAAATTTGGAATAAAATTCGCTAAACTACACCACTCGATAATTCCCTTTTTATTTTAGAGTATGTAGAATTTAAACTGTCAGAAAAAGTGAATGATTCTTTTTTCGTTCAGAGCTTGGTCAGAGCGCCCTCTATGAGCTCAGGAAAAATTGAATAAACTGAGCACAGTTTATTTTAACAGCTAACCATACTCATGCTGAACAGAAAAGGAGAGTAGATTGGGCACATTCAAAAATCTAGTTATCTGAAGATTGATCTGTATTAAATGTAACCTAAAGCCAAAATTATATTGGTCAACCACATATATGCGAACTGTCATTTTAGTACTCCGTCACGAATTTCTTGTCTCCATAAACGTCAACTGAAAAGTTGTTCAGGTGACCGACCAATCAAAACTGAAACACATCAAGTCAGACAGCTGTCAGACTTACCTAACTAGATATTTGAACGTCAAAATTGTAAAAAAATGTAGTAGATTGACAAAAAGTTTAGCAGACTAAAGAAATATATATCAAATACTTTTGACGTGGTTTACTTTTATAGTCATTTGACAGTGACAGCTATTGCTCAGGTGTGTTTTACAAATAAATCGGACCGCAAGAATATGCTCGATTGCTGAGTTTTATTTATCGGTTTCCATTGACAGTTACAACGCCGAATTCAGATTGCAAAAGAGGGATAACTTTTCTAAAACTTCTAAAAAACGGTTCTTACGACGCAGGTATTCAAGGAAAGTACTATACATGACAGCTATGGGAAAACAGGTCCTTTTTCTGTCTCCATTTTCAAAAAGTTTATTTGCAGTTTCTTAATTTGAGAACATAAATTTTCCTAAGAAAATCATAAGCTTTAAGATTTTTGGGCCCAAAATTTGACGAAAATTCTAAAGCCAGCAACCTTGCCCTTGTTTTTATTCGAGGTTTCAGTTTCTGAAAACCAATTAGTTTACATCTGATTTCATTGACCCAACAAAACGACTTATTCAATCTGGTTTCGTTGACCTCTCACATAGTTTCGAAAATGTAATTTTATTCTTTGACTTAACAAAATGCAGGAAAATTTATTACACCCTTTCAACAAAAGAATACACTTACTAATTTAACAGCTAATATGATTTAAATTCGAAATATATTCCCAACATATTTAGGTCAAAGAACACAAGAGATTTTGAAGTAAAATGTGTGTGCAAAATTTGTCACCAATTCGATATAATTCCGTTACCAAAAATAGAAAAATATTTCTCCACCACCATGAACGATAAATTACATTCCAATCTATTTACATAATAAACCCGATGGCGGTGACGACAACAAATCCGAAAAAAATAAATAAAATCAAATCGAAAACTACACCAACAAATGTGCATACTATTATCAAATAACGGACCCATTAAGACGAACCTAATGACGAAAAATAAAACACAACCTCAACTTCAATAAACAGAGTAGAAAGTCAACAGGTTAGACCTGACCGGACTTTGAGGCGCTATACCCGCAATCAGAGTATCACAAGATGTTTGGCATTTAAGATGCGTTTTGCTAAATCGACTCTGGCTCGAAAATCAAACGTCGAAAACTTGTTTCAACAGCAACTACCTGTGTGGGCAATTTTTACAGTCTAATTGCGACGGCCAATTATTGTGGAACTAATAGCTGCGTGTTTTGCTAAATGGTTTGTCAATCGAAATGTAGTAGATTACTTGAGTTCAGTTGGATAGAGTCTCAAAAATCCCACAGGATGGGATCTTCACACATCTCTTTCAACTGCATCGAAACTTAATGTTAGTAGAGAAAGGCGCACATTTGACTGTGTGCAAAATGCCATTTGAATAATTGCCTTTACAATGTAGTCAGTAGGTTCAATACGGTTTGGCTCACATCGATGACTGGGTTTTTTGAGTTGGTGGATCGCAAAAAAAAAACAACACTGTTACTGTTACGTGGTCGATGTGAATTTTTGATTAATTAATTGCGATTGTTTAAAATGAAAAAAGAGGAGAAAATATGTATGGCTTTAGGTTTTTAAATTACCGGGGAAGTAGCCAAAGCTGTGATGACGGTAATTCAGCGATTGTGGAAGGAAGATGTAAGATCTTATGGATATGGGAAAATGTAGGAAGTTTGTTTGTGTCAAATAGGTTGCCACTATAATTATGGGAAGGACTCGCTTTGTAGGTGAGTGCTAGAATGTTTAGGTGGCGTCCGTATGCATAACAAACGGATGATGTAAGATCTGATTAAGACGTCTGTGGAGATTGGTGTTGGCGCAAAGAAAGAAGATGATTATAATAGGTGTAGTGACACAAGTAGGAAGGAGAAAATGTTACAGAAAGGAAATCTCAAAAGTATCCACGACAAAGCACCTCCCTTTTAACAATAGGCAAGTTCGTTCCACTGAATTTCACCCACAGTCAGATAAAAATAAACAGAAGCATTTAGGGCCTATAAGCTTAAATTTGTATCATAAGGTTTTTTCATCAAACAACTGTATTAGCAGATCCAAGTAAAGTAGACAAACGCTCAACAAAACTATCGCCCGGCCGTAGTGAAAAAAAACTAGGCCGAAATCAGACTGAAAGCCAGCAAGCATTTGTAATAAATTGAGATATATCATCTGAACACCCCTTAGGAACTAAAAGTGTCATCAAATGTTAAATCCTCCGATATACTGCTAGATTTTATGACTTTTATACAGACAAATGATTTGGAGATAGGCTGCACTGGCGACATCTATCAATTAAATAATGATCAGAAATTGATTTAAAAATAAAAAGGGTCTCCTTAGTTTGATGAACATATTAGACGAGTACTCGATCACAACCTAACCCCAGCTTTAGGATTCAAGTTCAAACGCAAACACAGCCTCACAATCATAAGAGAACGTGCCACATGTACTGTACAACTAAGGCTCTACACAGTTCGGGGGCCTTATGAATAAATAAGTTCCAGTATAAAGTTTGGATACTTAAATTGAAGGACATAAAAAATAACTGCACATGTGTGACCAGGAAACACGAAATTAAGCAAATTAAGTATTTTTACCGCTGCTTTTCAAATGTTAACCGCAAGTGATAAAATGTTCGCAAGGTAGTTACGTGCCGAGAATACTCCTTCGAATACATTTACTTCCGCAATAAAAGTGGTAAAGTTGTTTTAACAATCATTAATTTAGTATTAAAAAATTCAAACTGTCAACGCGGTACTGTGATAATGACTTTTGGTTATAGTTCCGAAGCCGTATGTGGGTTTGCAAGTCGATAAGGCCATGAGGTACATGAAACATTTTTTTTAAAGACCCCAGAAAAACATATTTAAAGTTACTCATTTTGATTTTTTGATGATTAAATCCATTTACATGCCACATCAACAATGAGTTTTGTCGACGATACGAACACCAAAACGACGAAACGTTTGCGAACGTTATGGTCAAAAATCAGCCATGGTCTCCAGTTCTAAGCCCGAGTTTCTCCTGCGCGACTGGACTCAATTTGTGAACCGTTTAATTATGTCATGGTAAGGTTTTTGACCAATTGAGGGTTAAAGACTTAAAAAAAAGCTCTAGCGACTTCTGTTCACCTGCCTTACCACCAGGGTAGTCTTTCAAGAGGTTGCTCACACATTGTCGGCATTATCCAGTATTATATAATGTCTTGAGTTTTATACTGACAACTTGTGGGAGTCGTGAAAAGCTTTAACAATAATACAGTAGCCTTCAGAACATCAAACAAACATAGGTAAGTGCTGTAAAGTATGCTCGTAATATTGAAAAACCTTTCTTAAAACGCTGTCTTTGACGTAAATATATACTAAAAAATGCTGTCAAGGACGCATTGCTTATCTGCGTCAATCAAAGTTAAATTAACAAATTTCATGGAGTTTAACGACGCCTTCAGAGAACATCTTGTCGATCTCTTGTCAGTTTGTGTGTTTACTGATGAAACATTGCACTGAAGAACAGGTCTGACCCATTATATACAGTTGCTTAAAACATTCACTCAACAGATGTCGCCACGTGCGAACACTTCTTAAATATTTTATATTTCCTATACTTTACCCACTACATCATACCCTGTACTTTTAAAACTAAAAAATGCCATTTCCTACCTAATTTAAAATTATGAAGAATATTATTTTTCAAAAAATGTCTTAAACAGGTTCATATAACAGACATTGCACAGTGATTATTAATTTATCGTAATCGACAACTACTGACGAGTTTCAATCAATTTGGAGAAAGTCAACAAAATTTGACAGAATTTTCCCCCAGGCTATTTTACACTGCGTTATGTGCTCTCTTACTGACCGTCGTTTTTGTTTCTATTCAAATTGCCCTGAATTGTGTCAAATGCCGTCAAATGGTGCTGCATATCACCGACTTTTGCCTAAGGCTTTGCTATAATGGAAGATCACTTTTTGATACGTTTACAGAAGCTGCATTGGTGAAACTAATTTATTCTCCTACTGCAGTGTGTGTGTGTTTTTTTTTTTTTAAATAAAATACATGCTTAAATGAAAACGAAAAGCTGATAATTTGACAAGAAATGGGACCTATATACGAGTGTAGTGCTGGGACGCTTTAGTTTATCAATTTGCGTTCTTTTTTAGTTAATTTTTGTCTCAATTTTTAGAACGAACAAACAAATTGAAACCAAAAAAAGAAACAATCTGCCAATAGATGTCTCGGTATTTATTAGATTGAGTGGAAATACGATCCATTGTGGAAATCGTCTAAGTAGTAAAGGACCATTCATGTGAGAACGAATTGCGAATTATGAACTGCGAACAAGCGAGTTTCTGACATTTCATCTATTTAAAAATTTTGTTGGCCGCAGACTTTTTGGAGTAAATCAGTGTAAATTTTTAGGTTAAGTTCGAACGAATTTGTTGTTCTTTGTGTATAAAGTAAAACAGTTCGTTTTGCAGCAGCAATTTTTCAATACGCGTAAAAATTGCTTCAATTTTAAATTTCGCTTTTTAAATCAATCCAGACTCAGGATTTTTTAGAATAGACGTAAGCTTAAATAAATGTTATGGTTTTGTTGGGGAACAGATAACAATTTTTAATTAACTTTTGGTATGGAAAAGTTTAAAAAATGAACATGTTTATTTTAATAATCCGAATTTATTTTGCTATAGCGCCAGTTAGATTTGTGCAAAACTATTAAATAGAAATAAGTTTCGTCATTGAAATGAAACGTTTAGAATGAGAAGGGGTTAAGCGACAAATTTAAAGTTTCGAGTGAGAAAGGTTTAAAGTATAAAAGCAATTGGAAATCGGTAATACGAAATAAAAGTATATAAAGCAAATGTAATTTTAGAAAATACGACTTAGTTTATGAAATGATAAGTGGTATTTTTTTTTTCTTGAACACATTAAGACCGTTAACGCCTATATGCAAAAATACTGATGATCATTTTTGTATGCAAAATATGTATATAGAAATAGAAAGGTGTTAAGTGCCAGTTTAATTTTGTATGCCTTTTAACTTTTATATCGTTAGAAACCTTAGCTATGGCTTTTTCATAAACTTTGCGAGTGTTTCGGCAACTTGCAGTCCTTATTATCTCCTTCCTTTTTCAGGTTTGCGTAAAACTTTTTCAAGAAGGTGTTAAGTGAGCACTTTCATAGACAAAATATTTTACACAAGGATTTCTGTGCGTGCATTGTGTGTCGTTTTTTCTGCTGGAGCGATGAAATTATGTGAATTTGGACCACCCTAATATATTGAGGTACGATTTCTATTCTCATCTAGTAAATGATGCACGGTTTTTGGCAGTCTTTGCTTCTTTTTTTTTGTAAGCCACAATCGATATAGGTGGAAACAAAATACTTTGCTTTTTAATATTTTAGAAACCGTCACAAAGAAATGCACACTTAATGGCATAGCGACATCTAGTTTTTCGTAGATAAATTATTTACGAGAAAAAACAACAGGATGCGCAATTTTATATTTAATATTGTTCCTTAAATAGTTGTGACCGGAAAATTAATAAAAACTTGATTGAAATATGTTCAAAAAGGACCCTAGATCTAGATTCTCATAACCTTTTTTATGTCAAGGATATTTTTGCGTTGAATGGAAGTTCCATTTGCAGACCATCCAACGATTTCCAGCAACCGTTGCAAATGTTTTCCTTAAACCAATTCCATGTAGTGCACATTCCCGTAAAAAAATATACCGCAAATGTCCTGCTTTACTTTTTGCACATCTCTCATTCGATTCACTTAGAAGCAGTACATAAATAAAGGCAAACATCTGCATCTGATTAAATCTACAAATCCAAGAATATTTTACCGGTCTTCATGGTCTGGCCACTAGAATCTACCTGGAATTATAATGCCCGCACAAATACTCGTTCTTTAATTGGGATTATGCAGACGTTGACCTGATTGTGAGGCAGAATTTGATCTCAGCCAAACGATTTAAATATATTAAAACTCACACTCGTATCTAGAATGTGTGATACACCAGATACACATTCGTAAGGTCGAAGATTATATTCACCATGCATACGATTATGTTTCGTTTCGTTATTCAAATTTTCTTTTTTCAAAGCCGTCTTGTCACAGCTTACTATTTATTTATTAATGGATGTGGACCGATTGTTGTCCGTATTTAGATTTATAGTGAGTTATGAGGAAGTGTTACGCTTTAACACATAAACAAAAGAGAAAGAAGATAGAAACCATTGCTTTGTGAAATATGTTGAGACAACATTAACACTCTCAAATAAAAACAAAGCGTCATGTAAAACGAGGAATTGCAGGGAAAAAAAAACAAATACATTTGTTACAGATTCGGTTTTTTTGTGAGTGTTACGTGCGACATGTGTGAGGAGAGTTCCATAACAAGGAAATTTGATTACGAGTACCAACTGTTGAGTTGGAATGTATGTTTAATTAAGCACTGATTGAGGGGATACTTTGAATGGACAGTCATTAAACGAGCTCTTAGTTTGCGTTATGGTTGACTTTATGCCAAAAAAATAACAGCCAACTACAGCATCTGGTAGTGGACCTCCGGCAATGTATTATGACAGTTTAACGCGGAACGAAACTATAGATAAAAAAGTGTCACTTGTCACTTGTCAGAAATAGTTTCGATTTTTTTTTTTTTTAAAAGCTGTAGAGCATTCGATAACTGAATGTTCAGAAATGTTTAAAGTCCTTAAAAATCCCAACTATTTAACAGGTATATATGTAGAATACCTTCTGAATATTTCAATTCCACCCGTTCCTACTTTGCATTTGTTGCGGCATAGTTTTAAGGTAAACCCCATCAATAAATTCTGAAATTTCATTTCTAACAAATGTCCCTCGCTTTTTGGCAAGCCTTCATTATCAGCCAGTGTTGCAGGACTTATTTCTTGTAAAACCCATCATCAAAGACTAAAATTCCCCTTTTCCAAAAGTAACCCCAAATCGTACAAACTACCCCTGCTCACCAGAAATAATTTTCTGCCTGTGTTGCCGGGCATTTTTAATTAAATCTCCCAGTATAAGTTTGTAAAATTTAACAAAACTTCTATATTAAGCCATTCATATTCAGTGATGAATCGATAAACGTTCCATTTTAAGTATTTATTTGAAGTTGCCAACACAAAGGAAGAAGAAGGACCAAGACTGTAGGCAAAGTCCTTTTTTCTCTCGTTACTTTAGAGCGAATTTTGTTAGTTTTATGCCAATGAGTTGGAATGATATTGGTGATCTTTCCCTTTTTTGCATTACATTTTAATTGTGTACACAAAATAAATTTCCCTTTTAATGTCAAAACTGCAGCAATGAGGGATTTTTCCACGACGCCCCCTAGCACTGGATTCCAAACTATACCCGATAGTCAGAAAAAAGTGAATTTTCTCCAAAATAATTTGAAGCAATGTATTCCATAAGCAAAATAAACATCCCCGACGACTGTCGCAAGCAGTCACGTATCACGTCAAGTCGTTAAAACTTCCATAATAACCACAGCGTCTGCCCAATCACTGCATCGACAAAGTGCAACTCAAAACTGTGACACAACTATATGACTCGCAAAGCCCATTAGACCCTGAAATTGTCATTAGCCCAACCATCACGTATCTGAGCAGTCCAAAATGGAAAAAAACCTTCATGAAGTGACCCACAAAACCAATAAAGTAAAAGCGTATCTATTGCCTAGATACTTTCTTTCTACACACTTATCGTTCACATACCTTTCTGGGGCTCTTCTTGTGCTGCACCGCAACTTGCTGCTGACCTTTTTCAGTGCGACACCCATCGACCTGATCTCCCTCTTCCAGATCGTAGTACGGACAATTGTCATCGTCGCAACTGATCGCCGAGCAGCAATAGTTGCTCTTGTCCCCGTCGTAGAAATAGCAATTGTTCCAGAAAATCCCACCATCACATCCGAAGTCCGAGGGCGGAAAGACATTTTGAATTGTCGTGCCCGTTGCCGATGAAACTGTCACCGACGCACTGCAATTGCTGCTACCGTCCGATTGGTATTTTTGAAGATCACCAGACAGTGCACTTCCGGTGCCATCGTCATCGTCATCCTCCTCTTCGTCGTTGTCGTCTTCGTCGTCGTCCTCATCGTCTGCCACCGAGGAGGAAGACAGTGTGACACAACTTGACCCACTCGCTGTCTGTTGACTGTCGTAGTGTTTGATCAAGTTGCCAACACCACGACCGCCGCGATCATCGGCATCCGATAGAGAATTACTATCGGCCGATGACGAACAACTAACGGGATAATTACGAACGAAGATTTTTACGCTGTTGCCCAGATGATCGCCGCTGTGAGATCGGTGATGATCGTCAGTCGTCTCGGGGTCAATCCAATGATTGATATTCTTCAGATCGTTGAACTTACGGTTTTCGATGTTTTTCAGGTTGACATCCACATTACTGATCTTCGCCTTCGATGAGGACTTGATCACGATCGTGTTGTTGAGGACGGACGGCGCTAGCAACTCGTCTGTGGTGGCCTTTGTCAAATTTTTATTGCTAAAGTTTTGTACGTCGTTGGGGTCGCTCTGCTGTGATCGATTGATCACGATCGTGATTTGATCCTTCAGGCGGTGGTCCTCTTCGACTGCTGAGAGCTTCTTCTTCTCAGCTGTTGGGGAGTTCGAGATGATCTTGTCGGGAGTTGGAGACTTTTCGAGATTTTTCATATTGTTCGCCTTGACAAGTTGTGTTTTTTTGGTGTGATCGGCATCAGGGTCGATCTTCTGTGGAGGATCTGCTGGCGACATGGGACAATTTGCGAAGGTGCAGTTTAAATATCCACAAGTGTTTTGTGCCTTCGAAGACTGATCGATCTCGGCGTAGTGGATATGTGTGCTCGTATTCGAGAGCTTTTCCCGATCATCATGATGGGAGGTATGCGCTGACTCTGACAGCTGATTGATGATCAGAAGAGGCTGACGTTTCTTACGAATGTGCACACGTTCCACTTTGGCTTTATCGTTTCGCTTGCGCAGCAACTTTGAATCGATTATTATCGGGAGATCACTGTCCGTGATGGCGATGGACTCTACGAACTTTTCGGACAGTTTCTCCGGACTGGGTCGATTGATCCTCACCTGCTGGACAGTGGCCGATGAGTTATCGCGTGAACTTTGAAACATTTTCTTGATCTGCCGATTAAACTGCTCATTCGATTCATTTCTTGGCTCAGGCGACTCTTTGTGAAGCTTGGAATCTGTCAATTTCTTTACCTGCCAGCTGGTTAGCTCTTTGGGCTCTTTAGACTCCCCGAATATCTGAATATGCCGATTGGCGGTCTCAATGTCAGCAGCGGCTTTTTTCGAGTGCCGGCTAAACTGCTCGTTCGACTCCTTCTGAGCCTTGGACTCGCCGATCTTCTTGGGTTGACGGGTGGCAGGCTCCTTCGACTCTGCATGTGCCTTGAAATCAACCAGCTTCTTATCGCAACGATTCAGCTGCTCCTGAAGCTCATTGCGAGCCATGGATTCCTTAAGAAACTGACGGCCCGCCGCATTCTTTGAATCAACCTGAGCCCTGAAGTCGACCATATTTTTGTCCCGCCGGTCGAACTGCTCCTGCAACTCAGCCTGAGCTTTACAATCTTTCAAGAACTGTCGGTTGGGAACCGATCTTTTGCTCTGCTCACCGGACTCCACCTTCTTGGGGATTTTCGACACCGTCTTCGGTTCGTTCAAGGCCTTTCTACCGTGCTTACACTCGCAGCAGTCCGAATCGTAAGCCTGCAGGCCGTCCAGCCTCTTGATTCGTTCGTCACTCCCCGCCGGTGAGAATGTCCTTCGACGTGGCGAATCAGCCTGGCGAGAGTTTGCCGTCCGCATTGGCTCGAAGTCCAGAGACTCCCTCTTGGCGACATGGTCTCTCTGCCGTTCGAACATCTGTTGAATTTTCGACACATCCGAACAGGATTTTGTCGCCACAGGCTGCCGCTGTGGCCTCATCTGCACCACTTCGTGGCTACAATCGATTTTGTCGATTTTTCGATACCGCTCCGCTCGGGAGCTGCTGATGCCCAGGTCCAGATTTTTAGCCGCCGACAACTTTGTGCGATAATTCCAACTGTGACTCTTCTCGACCGCAGGAGAACAGCACAGTGAATCCGCTGTTGTTGACGAACAATCGGAGCACTCCGAGCAACAGTCCCGACAGTCCTCGCAGGCCTTATGCACTACCGCTGCTGGTATGGCCCGTTTATTTTGTAGGAAATCCCACGACGCATAGTGCGACTTCTCTGGCTCCTTCTTCGACATCTCTGGATGGCTGTTGGGTCGCTTATAGCCCAGATATCGGTACACGCGACTCGGGTCGCTGTCTATCCGGGGCTTGGATGATGCTGACACAAGTGGATCTGACGATCTTGCTGCTGATGGCGACGATCTTGTCGCCGATAATCCCTGCTTCGACTGGCTAACGTAGTTGATTTTGAGTAACTCCATTTTGGGTATATCATTGCTAGAGATGCGCGATTCTAGGGTACTATCCGTACTGGAGAGCGTTTCCAACGACGACGGTTTACGTTTGTTTTGCTCTAGTCTGCCAATTGGCATTTCGTTTCGCCCGATTGCATAAGTCAAGGAAGTCACTAAAGATTTCTCTTTTTTTACTGAACTTTAAACTCTGCACCAATTTTTCCGATTTAAATTTTTACACATTATTCGATTATGCATGAACTACTGATTTTTTTTTTGTTTTTCGAATTTCTTATATCGAACACCGTTCACTGACAGATATTTGCATAATTTTTGGCAATAAAAATGCCTTTCACTACAGACACCGATAAGCGATAGTTAAACTGAATTTTATTCCTGTTTGGGAAAAATATCCAAGAAATGCAACGCGCATGCGTACCGCGTGAGCATTTCGAATTCGAGTTCGAGAGATTTATTTAAATGTGCGGGTCATTAAAATGAGAATTAAAAATTAATTTGTATCTGCAGCGGAGATACTTTCTTCGTATGGAGGTATGGGAACGCGCGCGCGCGTAAATACGACGTTTACTTCGGCACGGTTCGGAATGGACTAACCGAGGAAAATCACAGTGGAGTTGGTAGTATGGATAGTTGTTTGGCCGTTGGCGTCGTCGTCGTCGGTTTGGTTATTGTGGTGGTGGTTGGCTTCCTCTTTGGAGTGTGTTCTTTTTTTTATTGGCTTCTTTGTAACGTCTTCGTTGGTTTGGTCGACGCGTTGTTGTCGTCGTTTTGTTTGGTGGGCAGTCGATGCACTTGGGCGGAAGATAAAATTATGACTTGGAGTTATATCCGCGGGATGCTATGGCCGATCGTGGATGTGCATTGCGTCGAGTGCACTATGAGATAAGAGTTGCTGTTGTAGTGGGCAGTACAGTGGCGGCAGTACAGTGTTGCTGCATGGGGGGCAGTGAAGTACTAACTGAGACCCAGAGGATCGTGTTGGCCTCAGCAGATGGTGGTTGCTGATCACTGTTGTGATCAGTTTGACAAGATCGTGAAAAGATCTTTGGTGACCTTTTTGGAATGAGGCGAATTTCTCTCCCTTCCGGGAGTAAGTTTGGGTTGGATCTTGGATTTTTCTTCAGAGATTAGTTGACACGATCAGTTTCGGAGTCGAGATCATCGTCGAACGATCACATGAGATAATTGGAAAGGGTGTACCCTCACACCCATGATAGTTTTGATAGTTTATTTAGTCGATAGATCTGTATGAAGCTTAACGTATTTAAACCATCATCGCCTTTAAGACCAACTTTTAGCAACTGGTTGAGGATAAGTAAAAATTTTCGAATAAACAAAATGGGCCATTATGGGCCATGTAATGGATTTCCAAGGCCACCAAGATCAGTGCGATCTTTTGTTTTGAGCTCGTCAAAGCAGCTCAACGATTCTCTTTGATACCTTTTCAAACAAAGAGGAGCACCCTTTCATCGATCATCGACTGTAGGACACTTTCACGCTCCGTATCTAGTCGATGGATTTCGGTGATCACCACCATGATTGGTATGATCGGTAACTCCGAATGTAAATACGTTTCTCGTAGAGAGCGTCCTTTTAAATGCTGCGATCATCTATGGAATCTTGTGATTCAGGCAAGATTTGTTAAGAAATTTTACTGATCTTGAAAAATATGTTTTTCTTGTGATCAGTTCTTGAATAGGTCAAATTTCAAAGTCCATCCAAGGGCAATTGGACGCAACTGCTTTCTGTTATCGAAGGTGGATCGATTTCAACTTGTTTTTATGATCATCGTGATCGACAAGATCGGGACGGTGAGGCAATGCTGGACATTGCTCCGGAAGTAAACACCTTCTAGTTTTGTTCTGTTGATTCACTGGCAAAAGGCTAATGCATAGATCATTGATCAAGCCTAAAAATCAAGTGTCTAAACGTGGTCGAAGAAAACGAACAGTTTTTAATACAAACATGAGTATTTAAATAATTAAAACTGAATTCGGACTTTGGGTAAAACATACTTCTGTTTCTTGTTCCTATTGAATGATGCTTCCTTCTTTCTAAGAAAACCCACGACTTTGAAACAAAAGACAATATTAGCTGTATAGCCTCTCCGGCCTCCACTACGTCACTGTCTTTTTTCAAAAGAAATTACAAAAAAAAAAGACAAAACAATGAGCGATTCTCCACACCGAGACGATACAACATACAAGTTATACAAAGCAACAAAACAACCAAAGAGACTGCTTTTAGCGATAAAATTGATGAGGCATATGATCGTGTAGCATAATCGAGTCAACGCCTGCGCTGTGCCTGTGTTGTTTGGCATATGATAGCAATAGTCCGCGAGCGAGAGCGCGCGCGCAGTCAACGGACCATAAAAAGAGATGAACAACAATCGATAATGCCAGACACAGCTTGAGTCCAAGTTTAAGGTTGTCCAATACCATTTGCGATTGCATAGCGATGTGCAATTATTTCTTAAGGGAAGCAAAGGAATTCCAACTGAGTCCACGCATGTACACCTTATCTGTTTTATTTATATCAACCATGATTGACTCGGGCAAATAACATCAATCTTAGATGTTTATTGTTCAGTGGAAACGACGTGCCAAGATTGGATAATTCGCGATCTGTCTACCTCTGGTTGCTGTCACTTTGGCAGATTTAATTGATCTGTTTTTTTTTTTTGCATGTTTCGCTATTTTTGAGCGGACATAGATGTCTACAAGATTGAGTTTGGAATTTTGAGCACGGCTCGAGATAAAAGAAAACCGGATATGCGTACGAATAGTAATTGAAACGGAAAGTTGGTTAGTGCACATGGACCTGTTTCTTTTTTTCATTGGTTAGAAACGTTTTGAATAATTTCAGTGGCTGCTTGGATTATTAGCTCAACTGGAGTATTTACATGTCACTCTGTATTGAACTGCATTATCCTCTATTTTTGAGGATTCCACTATTAGACACTACTACTTCGAAAATGTGTATTTTTAAACTTTACTACGTTACCGACAGAGCCTGTTCGCACGACTTTTCATTACTGTCGACTATACAACATACAGTGGCGCAGTGGCTTAGTGGTAGTGTGTTGGGCTACTGAAAACTGTGTTGGGCTACTAAGCGAGGGGCTCAGGTTCGAATCCCGAGAGGGCCAAATTACATCTTAAGGTTTTTTTCCACTGCGCTACCTCTCGCGAACGTCTGACAAACATCCGAGAGTAAAACTGTCATGAATGAGCTTCTCAATTAGCCGTTTGGACTCGGCGTAAAATTGTAGATCCCTTCCATTCGTCCCAAAAATTGAAAACCCACACAAAGCGAATGGTTGCGAGAAGCTAGGCCTTGGGTCCCATAGACCTGTCGCGCCAATTTATTTATTTATTTATTTATTTATACAACATACTTAAAATGCAGATCTTTTTAAATAACGTCTGACAGTTTTTTTGGAAGTGGCTTTTACAACAAAATTTGCTTTTCAAATACTTAAACCCTATGCACAAAATATTAGGTTATATGTCGGTAAATCGTTTTCGGAGTCAATCCTTGTGAACTAGCCCTTTTTCCTCACGTTGTTAACAGCTCAAATCAATAGATATGATACTTGAATATTTGAAAACGGGTTTTGTAAATACTGTTTTTATGGTTAAATTTAAGCTTTTAACTCTACTAGACTAGGCCCGTCAAACTAAGGCCAAACGGTCCGAAAATGTTGAGTTTAGTAGGTATCCCAGTTTATTTTTAAACTAGAGGGGGTCTTTTCGATTTTTGCACCCCAAAGAAGCTATTCTTCGAATACAGTAAATGGGCGGGCATTCACAGAGTATATGTTTAGCTCCTTCAAGGCAAGGTCGGCGCAATGCAGCATCAACCTTTTAGTAAGTTTGTATTGCAAGCTTGGTGACTGGTAAAGGGCTGTATCTGTATTGCACCTCCGGCCTAGGATGTTCTTTGCGTGGTTCCAGGTTTTTAAAACTGAATTTTGTGTCGGCCTTAGAGTACAGCAAAAGTATTCAGACATGCAAAGAGTTTTATCTTAAAAACTTATGAGTTTGTTTGGGACTTCCAAGCCTTAATGTACAGGGATCCACCAATATTTCAAAATGTACCAAGAACTTTGAGTGTGAAGGTAGTTAACGCAGTGTAGACCTTATTTTGAGTCGACTGAAAAAAGGGTGGGGCCCAATACAATATGTAGTTCCAATTATGGTTAACGCATTCTAAAACCGCATTCAGTAAAAAACTTTTGTGTTTTCCGCTATTCCTGTTGAGAGATTGCGGTTGGGTTCGTGAAAAACAACTTCTAGACCCCCGAGTCTAAATTAGAACCATCGGTACACCACTTTAGGCTGTTTTAGCTGTGTCGTTGTTTGATTTTTTTTTCGGGGCAAATCGTTTGCAGATGCACAACATTTTATCTGAAACCGCGCAGATCATTATGTTGAGCTCCAGTCGGCCTATCTGAATCCCTTTTTTTTCCCTGTTGAGGGGAGGAGAAATGCTTTACGCACCATAAGGAGGCCTGCTTGCTTTGACCATCCCCGTTTGTCCGGGTCTCTCCGAATGCTTTCGGCGTATACGGACTAAAACTCCTCCCAACCCTATGGTTCTGACACACGCCCCTGGGACCGCTCTTCGCATTAATTCAAGGGGGGGCTCTTATCATACGCCCTTTCGCGCTTACGTGCTTCCCCGGTATTGTTCTTCTTCTCTTTTCTTTTCTCAGAAAATATCTTCCACCAACTGGCAAATTTTTTCCCAGTTCGGATCGCTCGTCAGCATTTTGTCAACTATGTTTTCTGGGTTGAAGCCGCCAATGCGCCCAAACTAGCTGAGCGCAGAGATCCGCAAAGACCAATGCATCCGACATTTTTCCATATTTTATACATACTTATGCGATGCAGTTCGTCAGTGACCAATAAGAATTCCTTCCCACAGACAGCCCCCTACGCCAATTTCGACTGATTTTAAATTCTGACCTTATAAAACGACTATTTTTCGACTTTCTGACATCGCATTGATCCGTTTTGTAGTTGTTTGGGTTTTGATATGATCTCACATATGCTGCTGTCTATAAAGGGACACAAACCGAACCTATTGACAATGGTGGGTCCATTTTATTTGTATCGCTGTTATACATATACTGTTGATTTCTTCTGGTGGTAAGCGTATTGACAGGGGTGCTAAGAAGATCCCTCAGTCTTCTCATTTATTTAAGAAAAGAAAAACCGAATGTCAAGCCTTTGGGTTTGATTTAAGAAATTCACGTTCACCTACTCCCAAGTTCGCTCTATATAGCCACCGCTGAAACTTAACCTATAAATAAACCATTCAGGTGAACGAGAGGACTGGAATTATTCCGTCAATACCTTGTACCTTAAATTAGTTTAAATGATCCGGGTAAACTATTAACTGGCATTTAAATAAATTCCACTTAGTTTACTGCGCCACCAGAGCGCGCCACATTACAACACCATTAATCATGACAAAGTGATCGTGAACAAATTTCTATGCGACGACGCACGTCAGCAATGAGACCGCTCCAAACGATAATGAATGATGAAAATGAGAGCTCTCTATCTATATGTGCCCTAAATGTCGGCCAATTAAACAAAAAAAAAACAATCGAAAGTATGCAGCTGTCAGAAACAAGAAATCACCTGCAATAATTTACTTTGCGGAAGGTCTTCCCTCGCTCTTAGCAATTAGCTGAGAATTCACCACCATTCACCATCAATCAGTGACTTTTAGACGAAGAAAAGATGATTCCGGTAGAAAGGCACCATCGCACATGCGCAGAAATTGAATCGACTGCGCCATTAGCTGCATAGCATGTCTTTGGTTATGTACCGGTGTGGGAAACGGTTTGTTTCCAATTTCCAAAACACAAACCCTCAATGCGCTTTGGGTAATAGCTTGATCTCTAATTGCTCCTTGCTATCATTAAACTAATGGAGTCGGGAGTAGGGGGAGAAAAAAAATAATTCACTACTGCGTAACCATCGATTAGCGAGCAAATCGTCATCCAAACAGCCAGAGGCGTTTCGTAATCCCAAGCAAAACATTTATTGGTTCGTATGCCCAGTTTAGGTTTCCTTACTGGGCCACTGCATGGTCAGTTAAAATAACGAAAAAAAAGTTACGAAACCAGCGACAAAATAAACAATTAAAACAGCCAACCAGTAATTGTATTAGGAGGTAGAAAAAAAAAAACCTAATTACGACGACAGTTTTCGCGGCAATTTGACCATTTTCTACCCGCACACTAAAAGGGCCATTCATGTCCCATTTAACGTCAAATCGGTGTTTTTTTTTCTGTTTCACTTTCTTTTGGAACAGAACAGTCGCCCGTGGCCCGTTGGAATTTCTCTCGGACCGTGCGGATACGTTTTGTCTTTCAAAGTACTATTATTACGATGGTCTGGAGTGCGATTAAAATTACCCACCCGGGCAATAATCGCACCGGAGAAAGAGTCAACGTTTCTTGCGGTCGTTAGTGTTCCCCGATGTATTGTTTAATTGCTTGTAATCTTTTCCACAACTAGTAACTGATTTTTATCAGGCTTACAATGGAGAAAAGAATATGGCTTTTAAGCGGCCATTGTCAGTTGAAAGAATTATGGGCGATTGTTCAAAGTTCTGGGTACCTTATAGTTTCACTTTGTTTAGGGGCTTATTGGCGAATAGAGTGTTTGTAGTTGGTTGGGATTAGGTTTGATTTCGATGGAAATTCGTTGAAAGAATGCTTTGTTTGGCAGTGTCATTGGCTTGAGTGCGGCGGTCTATGAAAGTGGCCACCATTTAAATCGGGTTACAATAGCCTGTGACAGAGTTCGTGTGTACCGGCGGCAGTATAACTGAAACGGTTGTGGCATAACTTGCAAAAAAAGATGATAAATCGAAAATGGCAGATGACAACGGTGATATTCCTCCGTATATATAACAAATTCAAGGGGATAAGAATCTACGATGACAACACGAAGTATCAACGCAGTAGAGGAAGACCTCGCTTTTACGAATATACGTTCCCATCAATCTAAAAGTTCGCAACAAAGACTGCGCTATTTCTTTAATAATAAATAGATAAATAAAAGTGGTTTTTGAAAAATTATGCAAGCAAAAAGTAACAAATATTTAAATGTTTTGTTCGAAAAATACTGGGGTCGAATTACCGCACCCGTGACCGAGCGATACGTCACTGAATTTTGTTGAATTTACATGCAAAACAATAACAAATTCAGTCACGTATTGCTCGATCACGGATGCGGTAATTCAACCCCTGATTGATCAATCAACTTTTTAGCTAAAAACTAAGTGTAAGCAATACTTAGCTTTTTAAGATTTCAAAAATGGGGTTTTCGAGATATGAACAGTTTTTAAAAGCAGCGTTTTCGTTCAAAAACTGTACGCAGCCATGTTAACCTCACCTACTTAAGCTCAAATATCAATTTTGGTTAAAATCGTTGGAGCCGTTTTCGAAAAAAATCAAACTTGATTAAAACCGTTATATGGGAAGTACCGGTAATAATAAGGCTACCGTGCAAAACAAAATGTAGCCCACAACTGAAAGCCCAGAAGCTCCAAATCCGAAGTTTGAAACAAATCCGTGCAGACGTTTAGGCTGTAGACCTCAGGAGCAGATGAACAGACGGACAGAGTTTCGAGACCTGCTCCTTTGAGTTTTTCTATTGTCAGAATTAATTGAAATCTTGAGTTCGAAATTTCGCACGAATACAATAAATTTATCTTAATACGCATACCTACGAGAAAGTTAGAAACCGGAAGAGGGATATTGGTTGAGGTCCAGGTCCACCTCAAAATGAAGCAGTAGACCCAAAATGCTAATAAATGGAGTGAAACACATTAGCACAGCAACTTCAAAATTGAAACAAAAGCCGATGCAGATTTAAGCGCCAACAGAGTCCAGATTTAGGCTGCGTCACAAGGCGCTTTTCTTTTTTAGTTTTGAACAGAATCTGAACTGTCAAAAACAAGTTGACAAGTTTTAGCTCAGGGGCTGAGAGCTCGGAATTTGTGTTTCTTTTTCCATTCATACCATAATCAGAGCAGTAACTATGAGCTTATAATAGATAGACTCAGCTGTCTGAGTAAAAATCGGAGCACAGTTTATTTTCACAGCTAAATAAAATAAAAAAAAAAAACAGTTGGCGCGACAAGTCCGTAACCGTATGGGTAGCAACTAATTTTGTGTGAGTTTTAATTTTTGCAACGAATGGAAAGGAACTACAATTTTAAGGCAAGTCCGAACACTTGATTTGAAAACCTTCTTCAGCACAGTTAGACTCGCGTTAGTCCACAGTCTTACCACTAAGCCATTGCGCCTACAACCTACATGGCAAACTGGCAGTCTTTCGAGTAGGAAAGAAAAACAAAGATAAATTTTGTAGTAGATTAGATTTCTACTACAAAACTGTAATAAAAAATTGGCCGTATAAAAAATGGATACAAAAACTGTAATACAGCAAAAAACTGAAGTGAAGCTCATTTGGATGGGAGCCATTCATTGAGAGGTCTTGAACTTTCGCACGAGTCAACATAACCGAAATGCAAATACCATTGCCAACTGATTATGATTTAACACATTCCGAGCGTTACCGCTATTAATACACATCAACATTCGATTATACACATAGGAAATATAATCAATTAAAGTTCCCTAAGAACTGGTGTTGTAAATCGTTTCCCTGAAAGATTTTAATATTCGCTAACTAACCGTTGTTCTTTAGCACATGCCCATAAATCATCGCATCTTTTTGACCTCAATTAGTGCGGGGAATTCGCCTATAAACACGCATCGGACTCATAACTTGTGCTCAAGACAAATCATCGCATAACTAAGTATCGGGAATACGACAACGTATTTAGGTTCTTAACGGATTGCTAATTGGTCAGTTGTTCGCATGTGATTAATTATGACCAGAGAAAATTGTTGTGGTGCGTCTGACGAAAGTTGCGAGCTTGCAAACTGTATCGAAATGTTTACGAAACACAAATAGATTTGCATTACAATAACTTAAGATACATTTTCTTCACTGGAAAAGGTAAATTTGTTAAATGTTTGTGTTTTTTTCTATTTTCGTAGATGCACAACCTGAATTTAGTTACAATTTGTAAACATTTATTTTAATGCGGCAATTTAAAATGCAACATTGCATAAATTTGTCATCGGGTTCGTCAAAATGACAAAATAAAAAAAAAATAAACCGCTGCTCACTTTGGGAAAGTGTTTGGCTTAAGTTTTGAGCATAAATTTTGAAATTTCAAACTTTGTGGAGTAGTTACACAGGTCGCGATGGGAAATTCAAATTACAACCAAGGTTAAGGGCGGACTATTCAATTTTTAAAGCGGCACTGGTACATTTTGGCAATTATGGTGTGGTGAAGGGATTTACATGTCAATTTAAATTACAAAATTATGTGGTAATTGAACAAATTGTTATATCATTTGTTACTTGCAGTTAAAGTTGAATTCTGCAATGACTACCCGGAAAATTGACAAGTGGCAATGTAATAAATTAAATCACTCATAAGGCAACACGATTTAAAGTGAGAGAACATATGTTCAACTAGTAGAGGGATGATGTAATCCAGGTGGCAGTGTTCATGGTGTTGAAAGACAGGATTACATCGTTTAAGAGAAAACAAGTTGGAGTCACGTTCGATTTTAATAACACGATATTTCAAAAATTTTATTTTAATGTAAATACAACATAAACAGAGTACTAAAAATACTCAAATACGCAGTTTTAATCAATTTTATTAAGAACGTCAACACTTTTGACAGTCCTGTTTATAAGAAAGAAGGAGAAGAGGACTTGAGCAAAGGACAAAACGCTGTAAGCAATTAAAACTTAACTATATGTGTCTTTCAAGTCGTTCTTTCCTTCTTTTCTTATGAAACTAAAAGCTCTTTCGTTAGACGGTGTACTGCTTCACACCAAAAAAATTGTGTTCTAAAAAAGTCGTTCTCATGTCAAAAGTGCTGGAAATTTTGCTATTGACGGCAATCGAAGTCCCAGGTTCACTTCCCGTCACGGGAAACAAAATCAGGTCTTAACAAGAGCAATATAACTTGTCAGCCTGATGATGGGCACTCCAAGTCGGTTTCATAGGTCCTTCTGGTGCGTTGTTCTTTTGGAGCCATCTTAGACGACTGATGCGCAATTCTTTGGCCGATGCCCCAATAAAGCTCGTACAATTCGTCGTTGAAACTTCTCCTCCAAGGCCCGTCAAAGCAAGCCGAAAATTTTACGAAAAATCTTTCTCTCAAACCAAGGATATCCTTATATGCTTTATCAAGGGTTTCATCCTACACAGACGAACTGCTCTGTATAGCTCGTCTCTTTAGCTGCTGTAATAGGCGGCTTTGAAATCGATGAATAGACGGTACGTTTTGGTTTTGAACTGCATCTGTGATTGGCAAGTGGAAGAAATTTCCCAAAAGATATTTTCAGGGACCGCTTTCTAACTAAATCCCGTTTCCGCACTCAAAATTTCATTAAAGAAAAACACAAAATATCCTCTTTATGCAAAATCTGAAAAGGTTGACATATCTGTTGCCACATTTTTGTAATCTGTCAGAATTTTCTACAAATTTGTCTTCAAGAGAATATTTTCCGCCACTCTTCCAAATTGGACATTTAGTGAATTTTTGTCCCGGAGAAGTAAATAAAGGAACATAACTTTTCGCTGATAAATATGTGACAGGGCGTTGTGAAGTTCGTTTTATAGTTTGATGGCAGTCTAAACACAGTGCAGTGTCAATCAGTAATCTTCTGGTAAGGTGCCGAAAGAGCTTTGTTTCGGACGTGCCTTACCTCGACTAAAGGAGAAACTTTCTCACTTTTTTCCAGTGTTTTTTCTTTATTTGTTTAATTCTTACTTTGAATTTATAAACGCAGATGCTGTTTCGTTTGATTCTATTTGTACTCAGTGCACGGTACTAATAATCATATTTAGCATTCAGGTTACCGATCTCACAGTGGCCAAATTTTCCATACAAAATTAACCATTGTGACCTACAAAATATTTAGTGTGAAGGTTAAAAATAATTGGTGGTATGGCCCAGTGTCTATAAAGCTTCATTTAAAGCCGACTGCACAGTTTGTTGCAATGGCAAATATATATTTGACGTTTTAGGCCAATCGTTGCTTATGTACAAAACCGCATTTTCTGGGAATCGCCTCTTTTTTTGTGCTGTTTTGAAAAGCTTTACAGAGAGGAACGCCAAGGGTTGGTGTCAATCTTCTGCCATCGTTCCATCGAGTGTCGGTTCGAGGCTACATATGTCCATCTTTCCATCGCCTGCATAGGTTCACCAATATAAGTTCTGTGTGCGGTTTTCTAGTGTTCCATTTCCGATCCAGATTTATCATCTCATCTCAAACCCTGTCATATATTCAAGATGATAATTCACACTTTAATCTGAGTCTGTCGTTCGTTAAAAAATCTTTTCCTTCCTCAGTTATGTACGTACACAGTTTGATACATTACTTGCAGTAACATCTTACCGCATCATCCGCGACAACACTTCCTCTAAAATTAATCACAACGCCTCCTGTAGTTGCTCAACTTTTATTTATCTGAAAATGTAGTTTAGTAGTTGTACCACATATAACGAGTATCTGAACGGAGTTTGTCAATTGCTTTGATTTTTTGTGCTCACCGAATCTTGTTTGCTGGAAAATAGTTGAAAATCAAGAGTGAATGGAGTTTCTGTGCCAATTATTATTTTGTTGGCTGATTTGCTGCAAACTCAAGGGGCTACCGGCTAGGTGAGCAGCGCTCTGTGCTAAACGCTTCCGTTTCCTTGTATGTCGGGTTGAACTAATTGCGCTGTGGGACAATTTTCTACTTCTTATTGCATCGGTGTGGCGGCGACAGTAGTACCCTTCGGAAAATCACTTTCCCTCCCATTTGGGATACGACAACTTAATTAAAAAATAAACCCTAAGGTGCAATGTAATTGGAAATTCCCACAGCCAAAAGCCCTCACGCACTTCCAGCTCAGCCAGCATAACTATCCGATCCGTGACGGATGTTTTCGCCAAGTTGCTGTCATTGCGCGCCCAATGAAAACGAAAACAATGAATGAATGAAGGAAAAAAAAACTTAACTAATTACTGAAGTGGATTGCCCAAAGGGGCGTTACTTGTCGTGGGTGGCAGAGGCTTCTTCGCTTCGGTCCAAGTGTCAGCCCTAGCCGCCGCCGTCCAACGACGCGCACACATTTTAACCCAGTTCGCATGTCGAAACGAAAGTATACCTGCAAACGTTGACACACGTTCCACGGCGCAAAAGTGTTGTACAATTTCTCCACATACCGCGCACCGATTCCGATGCTGTTTTAATTAATTAATAATTTCATTATTGTTTATTGTTATGTGTCGTGGGGTTGTGATTTCTTGTCGCTGCGTTAGCCAAGGGGGGGAAGAGGTTGACTTCGACTGCATGCGGCATACCACAGCCGCAGACAAACATCAAATGCGTGATTGAAATAACAAATTAATCCGAGAGTTATTATGCTCACATTTCAATGAGTATATGTTTGTCGAGGTGCATGGCAACAAATGTTTCGAAATTGCGAACATCTAACATGGGAAAGTGTGAATGAAAGTGTTTTGGGGTACATTGTCTTGTGTTGTCTAATTAGCGACTGAGTTTGGTTGGCGGTTATAGTTGTTGGTTGATGCTACAGGCACCGTGAGGCTGAAAATTGTGCAAGGACGGTTTGAATGAGAATTGTTGGAAGATCGAGATCCATGGAGGGTCGTCTTGAGCGTTTGAAATAGGTGATCCGCGACTTTGACAATGATAAAACTTGATAATGAATTATATGGACTCTGCTGTCGTATATACTTGATCTTCTGGAGAGGTTGCATATTCTCTTATTTTTAGGATCTTGTTGGCAGTGACTGAAGATATTGTAAACATTTTCGAAAAAAAACACTCTCAAAAAAAATGCCGTGAAGTTCAAATCTTGCGAACATTTTGAACACCCTTCAAAAACGAATTCCCTCGTAAAAGTGAATGATAGGAATGAAACAAAACTTGAGAAATGAAGTTGAAAGATCTCATAAGTAGGGCTGAAAAAATTGAATTTTCAAACTGACGTACAAGGCGACTTGACTACCACTGGAGTACTTCAACTTCATATAATATCGAGGGCGTATACGTAACCTTTTTTCACCTCATTATATGAACTGTTTTTATTTTGGTTTTTAAAATGTAGTCCGGTGATGAATTTTTCACTAAAAAGCATACAGTATATAATATTTATCTAATTCCAACTTATAAATAAACTATTTCTATAACTAGTCCAATTTCTGTCCTCCTGTAAGAGGGCGACCTGGCATGTCGAATTACTCCTGATGTGGCCATTTTTAACTCTCTCGTATAAGTTTTAAGAAAAATTTATTGTATTCGTATAAAAAATTTCAAACTCAAGATTTCAATCAATCCTGACATTAAGATAATAGAGGAACTCAAAAAAGTGGGTCTCGAAACTCTATCCGTCTGTTCATCTGCTCCTGAGGTCTACAGCCTAAACGGCTGAATAAATTTGTTTCAAGCTTCGGATTTGGGGCTTCTGGGCTTACATTTCCGGGCTACATTTTGTTTTGCATGTTTGCCTTAATATTACCGGTACTTCTCATACAACGGTTTTAATCAAGTTTGATTTTTTGGAAAACGGCTCTAACGATTTCAACCAAAATTGATATTTGAGCTTCGGTAGGTGAGGTTAACGTAACTACTAAGAAATCGAATAACGGTACTCTGAGTTATCTCGAAAACACTCAATACAATTGAAAAATGTATTTCCAACGTAATATGGCCTTTTCTTACTTGCTAGCCAACTCAGTTTATCTCTAAATTACCGTACAGAGAATTTTTGAAATATAAATTTTTTAAAAGTGTTATGTTCTTTAGTTACATGAAAACGACTCTAACGATTTTGACCAATTTGAATTCTTGGAGTAAAATTGACATTCGTTTTCAACATTATTGCGTTCTTAGTTTCCCATTCGCATCACCGAAAACGCTGCTTTTAAAAACTGCGCATATCTCTGAAACCCCATTTTCGATTTGGATAAAACTTAAAAAAACAAGTATTGCTTACATACTCAGTTCAGTACTCAGCAATCAGTATTTTTCGAACAAAATATTTAAATATTCGGTACTTTTTTTGCAAATAAAGCCGTTTTATACGATTTTTTGAAAAATTACAACCTATATTTTCGGTGGATTCCTGTGAATGTCAGATCAAACTCCCAATAAAAATGCAATAACAGCTATACAAAACTTCCTTTAGCAAATATCATCCACTTCTCTTTTTTTTTTATATACTAGTTTAAAAAACTTAGATCTTTCACTGTTGAAAACACTTCATTTGCACCCCCACACATCTTCATCTGAATGTTTAAAAATGGGATGAATAGTAAAAAAAATAGCATTTTCAGATGAACTGTGAAATATTGCAGTATATCATGAGCCTTACTTCCAACCATAGATAAGAAAACTAACATCACCAATCTATTCCAGTCAAAAATAAGAAAAATTTGTGCTCAGAAATCTTGTAAGGAGTAAGAGTCTATAAACAGTGCATTTGGTGCTTAAAACAACTTTCAAAAAATAGCTTTTAACTGAGATCTTGATCCTCAGATTGTTGTTCGATATGTGCTGCCATCTGAAATGAATATCTTTGAACCAAAAGTGCTTAGTGTTATGTTTTGTTTACGTTTTACTTTATCTAGTACGCTTCTGAGTTTTAACCCACTACCAAAAATAGCCCCAAACAATCTATTGGTATGAACGAGAAAGTTTCGTGCGACCATGTCGTGCGCACTATTTTTTTTTTCCAGAGGAGATACGTATATGTATATAGTTCACACAACCATATTGTGGCAAGTCCTTTTTTGACTGTACTATATGGATAAAAATATCCTCAAATATGTGCTGGAAATATGAGCCGGAAAATTTGTTTCTGTGGCATACCAAGTTGCATCCCCGAATTCACAATTGTCAAATGTTTCACATAAAATGATTCACAAAAACTATTTACAAACCTCAAACTATCTACAGCTCTTCCACATACATCACTCTTAACCCCTTTCAAAACGGATCGTAAAGTACAGATGCCATTTGCATTCACACTGACCACTAAACAACTATTGTTCTTATTGCATTACGGTCCTTCAGTGTGTTTCCCAAGAAACGCTTACGGTAATCAGCCTTGCTTTCCATGGTACTCCTTTGCATATGGTGCATCTTCTATCTGAAGCTCAAATCGAATCAACCGATGCGATGCGATGATGGTTGGAAAAACTTCCTCTTGTTAATCAAAAATCACTGTTACACTTTTCTTTTGGCCAATAATTCAATTTTCGCTTCGTGCTGTGTGAAGGTTATGCTCTTTGCGTTTTGCTGCAAGCGTGCGCATTCAGTTGACCAATACTTCTGGGTAAGCGATTTCCATTCTTTGCTCTTGTAACTGTAACCGATATAAGCGTATTTCTTTTTTTGTTTCTCTGTTCTTATTCATTTTTCCATATACGTCTGCATATATGATGAAAGCGCAAACAAATTATAAAAATCACTATCAGTGTGCGTTTCCGCAACAATGGCTGACCCCTTATAATGCAACCGCTGCGCTACTGCTGCGCGAGTGAGTTCGACTTTTAACGGTGCCAAAGGGAGGAACTCATTGCGATACGGTGAATGTTTAATTGAAAAAAAAATAAATAAAAGGCATAAACGTCGACTGTAAAAGGAAGTGAAATTGATAGCCGTTCTGGTTTGAGTGCAATTAACTTGTTTACTCACGCGAAGAACACCAGTAGCGTGCGATCGACGTGCAACACTCATGCCGTCCTCCCTGGCATCTGTCTATCGATCTCATGCATCTGCGGAAGTTTGGCATGGCGTATGGGAATCGCTTTAGTTATATATACATGAAATGTGTCACAACGCGGAGACATATTCAGAAATTACGAAGAGTGATGTAACTCGATGCGAATTCAGTTTTGACACACACGAGGAGGTCAATTCGAGTCAGAAAAGAGGTCATGTGATGAGACGATGTTCACATGGACCGATGTTGAGTTTGTTTTTTTTGGCAAAAGATGATGTGAACAGACTTTTGATCTCTGCGAATTGTCGGATGACCGGTTGCTGTTGCACGGAAGTTGTTCCGTCTTTTCAAGCAAGATGTGCAACGAATCTCTTCTGATTGAACTTTGTTGCGATATTTTTTTGTATAAACGGCCATAAGTACAGCAAATCGAATTGATGATCCAGCTTGAAATTACGGACCAATTATACCAAAGTAATGCATTTCAATGGAGGTACGTAGCTACCCATGGTGTGCTCAGTGAAAGCGATCATTAGATGCAATGAATCGATACGATTACTAAGAAGAATTCCAGAAATATATATTCATCCGTAGAGAAAAGAGTATTATGTCATTGGACACATTGATGGTGTGCGCTTACAGAAAAAAATCATGCGTTTTCGTTGAGGAGCAACTCTAGTACATTTTTTTACAAACTTTAAATTGAGTTTTCAGAGTGAAACCTTTCTGATATGACTGTCACTGGTTACCTGAAAACATCGATGACTCTAAGAGCTCTACGTAGAAGATACAAGGTTCTTCTAGAAGACTAAAGCTGCCGACTTTTAAAGTGTCGAGTTTTTCTTAATCACAGAGTTGATGTGAATGCACCCCAACATGCTCAACATTTGTATTTTCGGACACATGGGGCGTCTCTTAAAATGTTGTCGTTAAAATTTCCTAGGACGATCATAACATCGGGCAGCGCTCTTGTCGTGCATCTACATCCAGCTCAAGTTAACAACTCAGGTCTTAAGTTCCCATTGTAGGTCAACTAGAATTTAACAAGGATTTTGACAATGAAAACGAAATAGGGTTTGATGGTGGTCGCAAAAGCTCTGCGAGGGGTACCAACAACATCTGCTAACTACTCACACCCACAGGTAGGTATGGCAAGCTTGATATGCAAATAGCTATCCTGAAAACTATTAAAGGGGAATAATTGCCCTAAAAAATTAAGTCTTATCATATGCGAAAACTGAAGATGAATTGGCGCTTTCATTGCATTTTCTAAGAGATCATGAAATCATGAGTTTTACCTCGAAAAACTTCCTAAAAATTGTCATCTAACTGATTTCTTGTACAGCAAATTTGGAGGTTTCCTTCGCCTCTGGTCAAGCGGTTTCGAAAAGCCGAATCCACCAAGTGAGTCTGATAGGTTACTGAACTGTGGACGATATAAATTATGGAGAATTCTAAACCTGCCTCCTCCGCAAATAATTCACGAATGACTGCTGTTGAAAATGGCCAACAAATCTTCCTCTATAGATCGAGGTTTGAACACCTTTCGGATACCTTTCGCGTAAAAAGCTAAGATGCTACTCCATGAACAGTTTCCACCCATCCGCAAGATGCACAGCATTAAAACCCTTTGATCAGGTAAAATCAGCAGCCTCCTAAGAAGTCACAGAGTTTATACAGTGCTAGCGAAGACATGTTCCATAATATGGCTATCATAAGTCGATACCTACGTCAAGAAACCGTCCACTTATGTGCCTTTTGGTGCACAAAATGACAACACTTTAGTGCGGCTTTGCGGGATCATTGATCGGAAGTTTAAAGCCTTTTTAAGTTAAACCGACAGCCATCCATTAGAAGCTCACAAGCTTCTACCCTTCAGGCCTGAGTTTAAATTTGGTCATAATTAGGCAGCATTGACAACACTGAGCCTTGAATTTTTCGCCTCAGCTCCCCAACACCACGAGGATGGCTCCAGCATGAGGAGGCTAACTATGTCATTAAACTAATTGGAATTTTGTAAGTTACTTGCCCCGCACCCTGCCAGAAAACGCAACTGAAAAAGCAACGATTTAAGACCGAAAATCACCTGTCAATAAATGAAAGGAAATGAAAATGGCGCTCAAAAACAAGACTGCTGAAGTTAAGGAAGGGTAAACGAGGTCCTCAATGATAGGCTTGTTCAGAAATGTTTAAAAAGTTTCAGCTTTTTATGAAGGTTGAAACTATGCATGAGCAAACATGATCCGACGTTCATTGGTAGTGCCAACAGACCGATTAATTTGTCCCCAGCGGAGCCCTGTAGGACATTAATACGCGGAGATCGGTGTAAAGCCACATTAGCTTACTCAATTATTTGAAAAATTATCTTTTTGTTGACGCTCTAAATGCCTAAGATGGCTGAGTATGCGCCCGGTAAAATTGCTAACAATAGTCCAATCTTCTTCAGTCTGTATCAGCATATAATGTATGAAGTTATCGCGAGTGGGCCATTTCCCAAATTGATCCCGTAAGGCACGGTTTCGTACCGTGGGCAATGACAGAACACGTGATGTGAACAATTTGGGATTGTTTCATCTAAAGAGATATTCTCTGTAACAGCCGTGACCCGTCAACAATTGGGTCAGATAGAAATTTCGCCCATGAGTTCAATCGATCACTGGTATGAGACGATGCGTTCATCTTCCCTTTAACAATAGTGCGACTTATTTTGTACCTTTTTTATCTTTTTTCTACCCGGACATTTCGGACGCGATCGGTTCTTAACTTTTTCGTTTCTTCAGCGAAATAAGAAACCTAGGACATATGATCGATCCTTGTGAAACACCGCCAGTCATCAGAATCTATTCGCAAAGTAACTCGCTACCATTTTGCGGAGATATTTCGGTATCTATATCTATCCGGTAAGGACAGTTCATGATCCGGTTCCGATTCGTCGAATTACCTTTACCTTTTACGTCCAGGGTTATTACGGCGCAGTTCCTCCTTTTCGTCTTTTAAGAATTTTACCAATCGTGTCAAGTAAGCAAACCGGACCATAAGAGTATGGTTCGTCTGGATTCCCTTTTCCAGTCTTTGGCGCTTCCATGGCTAAGGAAAACGCCCTCCTGGAAGACGGCCGTTAAACATTTTGAAGAAAAAGTCGTCCAGTGTTTTGATAGCGATTTTGAGGCCTCTATTTAGAATACCATCGAGTCTCGGAGCCTCCCTATCGAGCCTTCGTACATGTATTGAATAATTTTTCAGCCTAATTGATAAGATTTTTTAAGCATTACATAGGTTCAGCTACAGCCGTTCAGTTGTATTACTGATTGAGGGGTTCGGGTTTCAATACCCGGAGGTGGTTTCCACCCTCTCTCTCCCTCTTTCGAGTTGAATAGTGTCAAAAAAATGTAGGCCCCTTACTTTTGTGATAAGCCACTTGAACAAAGGAATGATTTTAAGAAGTCTGTGGTCTAGCAACCAACCAAATGTCAAAGATAGTTCCGAACATAATTTTCTCAGATGACAGTGGGGCTCAAACAAACTCGGCCAGCGTATGCAATTTCAATAGAGTTCAACTTTTCAATGGAAGAAAGCTACCCACCTGCTGTCTTAGAACCCTACATACCCGCCTTATTAAAAGTTTCTCTTCTCCATCGAACGGTTGAAACAAATTTCCTCCATAAATTACTCCACAATATTCTACATTTTTTTTTAATTGCCCATCTTTATCTAAAAAAAAACATCTTAATTAATATACAAAATTGTACCGCACTGCGGTCAAAATTGTTCTCTCGTGCACTATCTGTCCGAAGCATCTATATTTTTCGAACCCAAGTCCGAAATGAAAAGCCAGTAGTACTCGGACTTGCCGTAGGTATATCAAGTGAGATGCTCCACTTTTTCGCTTGCCCTTTTCTCTTAATTTAATTTACTGGCTGCGCGCTCGCATCAATTTTGTTCAACGAAGATTTTCTTTTCTTATAGTATAATTGTTATTGTTGGTTGTAACCGAAAGTACAACAGCAACAAAAAAAAAAATATACGTTCATGCTGATAATGACTCTGACATAGAAAACGTTGATCTTATTAAGCGTGAGCTTACTGTTTGTTTGTTTATTTGTTGTTAGAGAGTGAATACCGTCTGTGTGTGTGTTTTTGTAAGTTTGCCAAAGAAGAGCAGTGAACTATGGCGCACTTGAAGACGAGAGTATCTACCCCTCGCTTGGATGGAAATTTAGATTTTTCATTTCGTCTGACGCGTTTGGTGGGTCATGGCCATTATAGCATGACATGCAAAGTGGACTTTTGTATGGTGACCGACATGTCTGTATACAAATGGCCGTGCGAGGAAAGTCTCTTGCACTTTTATTTTATTCTAATTTTATAATTTAATTTAAAGATGAAGCGAGTGAAACGTGAACATGAGTGAGTCTTCTTAGTCGTGTCTTATAATGCGACTACGTGTGCTGACGTAGGGGAAATCTCAGGCTTAAGTATGATGGTCATAAAAGTTATGGCTCTGTGCGATCGTGAGGGTAGAGGAATTTCTAAAAATAATTGCCATGGATTCGATCCGAGATATAAGGTTGCTTAATTGATGCGGGTTTATGAACGATATGCGATAGAAGATCTCGTTGATAGCAGTTTGATGCCTGTCCTGTCTAGAGATTGTTGTTCGGAACTTTTTTCCTGGGCAAATAAATATTTAAGTAGAAGGTAGGCACTTAGAGGTAGACGAGCTACTTTGAGGAATTAAATATGCGCAACAGGGGTTTCAGAAAACTGTTTACAAAAGTTGGTTAGGTACGAACGACGCAACGTCTGTTAGTTACACAGAACTAGAGAGTCTAAATTTGGAGTGATGTGTTTATTGAACAGTGTACATTTAAAGAGCAAGATTAAAGTAGTTATTTCCATGAATTAAAGTTTTAGTGGCCAAAACTTTTACCTAAGGATGGACTAAAGGGCACTCTTTTTCTATAATCCCATCCATTATATCACAAAACAAACTTTTCAACTTTTCACTTTGCAATTATTGAATTTTTCGTCAATTTGCAAAACTTTGTGTTCCTCAGAATTATAAAATTTTATTACTGCAAAGTTGAAATTGAAAGAGCAATTTGCAAATTCTTTGCAATTTTTACATTCTCTTTGAAATTTCCGTTCCACGTACGTTTTCTTGTGCAAAGTGCAAATTTCATATTGAAAAGTGTAATCTGCAAAAACTTTGCAAATATTTATGCTGTTTCGTTCCACAAAAACTTTAAACTCTATTTTTTCAAAGCAAATTTTGATAAGTGTGTCAAAAATTTGCAAGGTAAACGATCGCTTTACAAATCCATATTGTTATAAGTAGTGAAGCTTTCAAAATGTTAAGACGTGAGCTTTTGTTCGGCGATAGTGAAGACCGAATTAATTTTTCGGGACTAAGTACAAAACTTTAATTTGAAAAAAGTGCTTTCGGTTAAATCGAATTCAAGTTGATTTCCTTTTGGATAAAATTGGAGACAAATTAGAGCACAATATACAGCGCAATGGTGTTGCAAAATCAGCAGTTTGCAGAACCATCCATAGAGTTGTCGACGTTATAATAAAAGTTTTGTTTCAAAACAAAGTGCAGTGTGGCCCGATGACGGGATTGGACTTTTCTCAAAATTTCCTTCCAAGCCGCCTGTGTATCTAATTTATTAACCTTCAAAATTGAATGTAAACTTTAATATGTTTCAAATATTTGCAATAATTTTATAAAAAAAATACATTGTTTTGAAAACTAGCATATAAAATATTTTTCTTTTCTTTTATCAAATGTAACACTGCAAGCTTTTTTTCAAATTTTATTTTGCGGCTCATTTTAACACTTCTATTTAGCAATGCAAAGTAAAAAGAGATATGACAGAAATGCAAAGATTAAATGCTTTGTGGAACACTTTGCACACTCACTTTACAGCAGAGCGCAAAAGGGTGCAACGTCTTTGCAATAATATGGTTAAGTGCAAAGTGAGATTTGTAAAGGATATTGTGGAACAGAAACACTTATTACTTTGCCAAAAAATTTAATTTATAAGCGCAAAGTGAAAAGTTGACAAATTGTTTTGTGACATCATTCTGTACGATTTGGAGCCGATTTGTATCTTAAAAGAAACGTTTTAAGTACCGCAAAATATTGATTACCAGGGTTTTGAATTTCGATCTTCTGTTTTCAGGTCACATCCATTGATCTCTTAGGTATTGCTGGTCTTTTATAAAACCGCGCTTAAGTATTCCGGTCAAACGTTTGTTTCTTAGATCTGTGCTAGATAGCCGCAGGGTTGACTAAAAACCAACCGGGAACTAGATGTTTTGTGGGCGATCTGGCGATAAACTATTCCTTATTCATATTCGATGCTTTTAAACTTTCTCGTATATATAGTAAAAGAAAGATATTGCATTCATAAACAATTTTGAACTCGTGATGTTAATCCATTTTGACATTGCGATGATAGAGGAACTTTCTCCATCTCTCAAGCCCGTAAGCTCTTGATAAACGACTGGACGGATTTGTTTCAAACTTCGGATTTGGAATTTGCGGGATACAATTCGGGGCCGCTTTTTATTCTGCACTTGGTATTTCCATTAAAACGATTTCAAGCCAGATCTATATGTTCCAAAACAGCTCTAACGATTTCAACCAAAATTGATATTTGACCGTAGATAGGTTAACAGCTACATGGCTGCATACCCGGTAAAAAAAAAAATTAATGAATATTGGACTTATCTTGAAAACGGTCCATAAGGTTGTGACAAAAATTCATTTCTAGGGTAATATGGTTATTTATAACTTTATAGTAAACTCTGTTTTTCTCTAAATTATTGTACAGTACATTTTTGAAAAATAGCATTTTTTAAAAATGTTCTTTTTTTAGTTTACATAAAAATGACTCCAACGATTCGAACCAAAATGTATACATGGTATAAAATTGATGTTTTCAAAATAATTGCGTCCTTTATTTCCCATTCGAATCACCGAAAACGCTTCTTTTAAAAACTCATATCTCGAAAACGCCATTTTTGATTTGAGTAAAACTTTAAAACCCAAGTAATGCTTACATTCCGAACTATACCTCATACTTAGCTAAATAGTACATAAGGTGCCTGACACATTCTAATTAGATCTTCCGAGTAAAATGTCTGTTACTGGAGTTTAAACTTAAACAAAACATCATATTGTTACTTGATGTGTACTGCTATATCAGATGAAGAAGTCAAAAGTGGTTTATATATATATTTTTTGTTCTTCTGAGCTTCAACCAACTGACATAAACAGTAAAGCTCAACTGAACTTTTGGCGATCGATAAAGTTTCTTGCGATCCAGTCGTGCATTTATTTTTATTTCCAATCGCTTCGTTGAGTCGGGTCAAGAAATCATTTTCTTTTTGTGCCACAAAAGACTATTGTTGAAAAAATCGTCATTCATAGACCTAAAGACTTAAGAAAATTTCAAAAGCAACGTGCAGCGTCCGCCTTTTACCATTTTTAGTTTAAACCACAACCAATGTAGTTCAGCCTCTTAAGCCGCTGCAATTTGTATCACAACTCTACTCAAATCGATCCCAATACCAATTCCAACGAAAAGCCCACAAATCAAACTGAAATAATAACCGTATTCCCTCCCTCCCCTTCGGATATGTTTTAAAATCAAATTTGCAAGTGTCAACACTACTACAATTCCACCCGCAGGTGAAATGTAAACAAAACGAAATTCAAATTGCTGTGCACAGTTTATCTAAATGCGAGTATCTTTCGCCTTCCGTTTGGCTGGGTAATCGAAATCTCCTTTCCCGCATTTTGAGATGATTAATGTCACCCAGAGGTGTTCACATTATAAGCTGGCTTCCCAGATTAGCAAGAAACAAACGCGAACACAAAAAATGTATCTCTTTAAGCTGGGACGTTCATAAAGTTCAACAAAAAAAAAGAAGAAAGATCTGCTGCCTCGGCGACTTGTTTCAAGTTTATCGTATGCCACTTGCCACCGTCTTGTGACCGTCTCCCCGTCATGTCAGTTGTGGTGTAAAGAAAATCATCAGAAAAGATACAACTGCAACACAATTGGTGCAATTGTGCCAAGTATGCTAATGAACGTGTCGGTGTCGGTTGTTTGGCACATGAGACACTTCACGGCACGATGAGAACAAAAGTGAAACTCATTCAGAGAGGCTCATTCCTCTCATTCGCTTTGGACGAGTATTTTTATGTTTCTGTTGTTGTTTTGCCCATTTGATTTGAAGATTAACGAGGAGACGTGAATTAGACAGTGAGATGTTTTATTATGCCATTGTTACAAGGGTTTTTAATTTTTCCCCCACCTCCGCCTTTCTTGTGACCGTATAAAAAAGGGGAGTCACATGCGACGCATAATTGAAATTAAATGAAAACGAGAGTAGCGATCGTACTTCAAGTGGACAAAGTGGACTGAAATTTGGGTCAGTTGAGGATGAATCATCGCCCCTTGAAGTTATATAACTTTTGTGTAAATAAACAAAACTTACCTTCTTTCGACGCAGGAGATGTGGTGCTCCACCTGGTGGCTGTAATGGCACGGCTGGTTCTGGAGTCACTGTTTGCACTGGGCGTGGTGGTTTCAGTGTGAGTTTCTTAAGGCTTGCTATACGCTTATCACACATCAATGACACATCGTCGATTCTTTGTAACACCTGCAAAAATTCAAACAATGGAAGAAATTTAATGTGCATCCGGAAGTATTTTGGGCAGAGAGGAAAAATGTGCGCAGTATGAATGGATGTCGGCAACAATAAAAAAACGGGTGTCAAAAAACCTCTTATGGGATCGAAATTTGTCCAAGTCTTTGGGGAATAAAAGTTGCTCAAATTGTGTTCCAGGGCTAGCCAAGGTACTGATGATCTTAATATGAACATGCATCATCTCATTGTCAAGTTAATGGACGCGTTCCCCTGTCCACTGGATGTCTAGCACAAAATATTCCAGATGTAGGAACGCTCGCGCTAGATCCCTAGGGCCAGCGGCAGATTTTGCAAACGTTTGAGTAATTTTCCTTTGACTGGTCGTTTTTTTCTCTCTCTCAATGCAGCGGGTAGTTTTGCGCTAGTTTGAGAAATTTCCCTGGAAGGGATATGGGGATGCTTCGGGATTTGGAATACTTTACAAAGCTACTTCACAATGGATCAGCAAAACAACTGGCCATGCCGCTATCCTAAACAACTTGAGGAACCTTACAGGAAACGTTGACTATATTACACCATTACTACAATTCGAAAGAAACGTCCAAGTCTCCATTCCCACTGAGATCATTCCGGGAGGATGAAGCAATCCTTTTTTTATACAGATGGTTCGAAAACGGTGGACGGTGTTGGTGGCGGTGTCTTCTCCGACACACTTAATCTAAGTGTCTCTTTCCGTCTTCCTGATCACTGTAGCGTTTTTCAGGCAGAAATAATGGTGATAAAATAAGTCTTATCTTGGCTGAAAGAAAACGTGGTATATGTGCTAAAGATATCCGTATTTTCTGGGATAGTCAAGCCCCTATCAAGTGCCTGGAGTCAGTCTCTACAAATACTATAACAGCCTTAGACTGTCGTTAGTCTCTTAGAGAAAATAGTTGAGCAGTTCAACATTCACCTTTGTTGGGTGCCGGGACATAGAGATCTCACAGGTAACTGCAAGGCTGATGAGCGAAAAACGGAACTAAACTAACTAAGGATTCTGTAGGTATTCCAATCGCTTTTTGTAAACTCATAATAAAACTGGATGTTATCGAAAGTACAAATCTTACATGGACAACCGGCTCGAATTGTCTAGCGACAAAGCAGATGTGGCCAAAGCTGGATCTTAAACGTTCTAGATATTTTATCTCCCTCAATAGGAAGCACATTAGCGCTACAATAGGTGTCATCACAGGACACTGTCTCATAGGTAGACATGCCACAAGACTTTGCGTGCTTTCAAACGACTTCTGCAGAAGCTGCGTTGACGAGGAGGAAAAGGAAAAAGGAGACTGTTCTCCATCTTTTGTGCACTTGTCCGGCTCTCTTTTACAAATACGAAAACTCCATTTGGGAGAATTCTATTTTAGTGATCTGAATGATCTGAATAACATAGACATTCGAAATATCCTACGCTTCATCAGAAGCTCCAACTGGTTCAACGAGTAGGAACTTTAACCTAACCTAACCTAATAAAGTAGATTTTGAGCAAAATGTTTTCAAAAACTTGTCGGGTAGTTCAAATCGAACATGTGCGGCCCAAACTTAAGGGTAGACCAATAGTATCAGTGAAACAACCCGATTTCATTCGCAAATCTATGTAAATATTTAACAAAATTGTAAAGTATGTGGATTTCAACACGAATCACGTTTAAACTACATACTTGCCTTATCCGTATAGATTTTTCAAAAAACACAGGGCTAAGGATGGAGCAGCGTTTAGTTTTTATTTTTTCGCAATCGATCAACTCGCATATACGAATTAAAATATGTCCGTCATTCGTCCACAGCACGTACAATTTCCGCCGCAAACTTTACATTTGTAAAGTGACTCTTATTGGTAAATGTGAGCGCGTAGAATGGTGAAAATAATGTAGCTTTTGAAAAATCACATGCCCCCTTTAAAAGTTTGAAAAATAGGTGGTAGGTGTGAGAAGTGCATGAGTGCCCATTTAATGGGTTTAATGGTGAATGAGGGTAGGACAAAATATACCTATCCTGTTAACAAGAAAGGACACACAACATCGACGAATCGGAGGTAGCTAGGGAGTTTGTCTACCTCGGCTCCGCTATCAATTCTGAAAATCATCTCACCTCAAAAATCAAACGAAGAATCACACTTGCCAACCGCTGTACTTCGGCCTAAGAAGGCAATTGATTAATAAGGCCTTGTCGAGAAACACTAAGGAAACTCTATATAAGACCCTCATCATCCCAATCCTGCTTTATGGTGCAGTATCATGGACTTTATCAACGGCGGATGAATATTTCCTTGGTCGCTTCGAACGCGAATTCGAGTTAATTTCGTTCCCTTTTGGATTTTGGAGGAACGGATTTAAAAGCTAATTCTACGAGTTGCACAGCGAAATTGCTCTGGTCAGAGAAGTACCCATTAGACATTAGAGTCTTTGATTCCAACTCTGAGGGACAACGCAGTAGACTTGAATATTTGAATTGGTGTAGGCTTAAAAGAGATATTTTTCGACACCTGTCAAAGTTATAAAATGACACCCAGCTGTCGAAATATGCAGTAAGGTTTGCCATTTCATCATAAATCGTTTCATGCTTGCCGAACGTGCAGAAAGGGTGAAACATCGAAAATCGAAATTCCGATGCAGTTGCAAATAAGCAATGGCTATGAGTGAGTACACTTTTTTGGACCTTAAGTCACCAATCAGACAGATTGAATTGAAGAATTATAGCCGCCGCAGCAGCCAGTATCGAAGAAGACTCAAAAATATCGATTCGGCGCAGAGCAGCTAAATTGGGCATCGCCAGAGAGTCACCTGGCTTCTTTTGCGGTTGGATTTGATCTACATCCATCTAGGCTGGTGAGACAAGAATTGAGGCCGGACGCACATATAGGCAAAGCTGTTGGGGCGCTGAAAATGTTGGCTGGATATCCGCCATAAGAGGGTCACTTCTGACGTAGCTGCTATGTCAACAGGCATTAATATCCTTATTGGTGCGACCACAATCCACTAGTGTTCCAACAAGCATCAATGCATCCATAGAGATTGACTGTTTGATGCGTAATCCACGGACCTTATTTCTTTCGAAATGCGAAGACATGGTTACCGTCAATGGTCTCAATGATATAGAGCGATGTTAACCGACTTGTTGTGTCCAGAGCTCGATAAAATGCTCGATGGAGAAATTTGGCGGCTGGGTCATATCACGGCGATTGTTGAGAAGTCAGTAGGTAACTATTAATTTATTAATTCAGCAAATTAAAAAAAAAAAATTATTTCAGGTTAGCTCAAATTGAAGTTTCAGCTTGAAAGCTGTCAAACAGAAACTTCAGCTTGAAGTGTGCTAGACTGCAGTTTGGTGTTGCTGAGTTGCATCGTAACAGGGAGCGTTCATCATCTGGCCACTGCGTTCATCGTTTGAAACGCCGCACTTATCGGACTGAGTCATAAGAAATTGAACTGCTCCCTTAAGGGAATGCCAGCGAAGTCGGGTGGCCATTTCAGTAATGTGCTCTTCCACATAAAAATAATGGCATAAATGTAGCTTCAAAATAAAGCCAGAATCAATTTTATGCCTAATGTTATGTAATAAAACACGTGATAAAATTAGTCGATTATGTTTTATTAACTTAAAATATTCTAGATCAAAAAGACGCGTGGTATTTAAAGATGACTACTCGCCGTCGCTGTCAAAGAGGAAAGAGACCGGAAAAGGTTATGTGACAGCTGCGAGAAAAGATGTTGTTTTGGCTCTGTCCGCAAAGTATGTTGCGTACTGATTCGCCACAGTGCTCCCCCCTTATGAGTTAGTGAAACGCACAGGAGCTCTGATAATTCGTCCAGAACGCTTAGTGACCACTGCGGTATCCACGTCGGAGCTGTTTGCTGAAGGCGCCGGCGATGTGCGCTGAAGTGCCTCCCTCAGCTCTTGAAGAAAGGCGATGGGCTCCTTGATGTTTTTGGATTCCGCCAAAAAGTCTCCTGGTAGTCGAAGCGCGGGTAAAGTGCCTGAATCGTTCGCCATTGAACGATGTCCCAATAGCACAGCTGACAGTGCTTGTAGCCAGTTCGTGGGTAGGTGAGTGGTAAGTGCTGTCTTCAATGTGCGATGCCATCGCTCGACTACCCCATTTGCCTGTGGGTGGTAGGCGGTGGTATATGAATGCGACTAAATCCGAGAAGCTGAGAAAACCTTTGAAACAGTGCGGATTCGAACTGCCTACCCTGTTCATTAGTCAGACGGAGTGGGAAGCCAAACCGCGCAACCCGTGGCTGAAAAAACACGTCGGCGACAGTTGATGCGGTTATGTCTTGGAGGGGTATTGCCTCTGGCCAGCGTATGTTTTATTTATCTTCTTATCTAGCATAACACTCGTTTCATAGCTCCGAATAGTCTCATTCATCGAACAAATGCATTCGTCTTAACGAAACAAATACTTTAAACGTCTGACAAACATCCGAGAGTAAAACTGTTGCGCCAACTATTTATTTATTTTTTAATGGATTTTTTGCAGAGCTTATCTGAACGCTGCATTTATCATTTATCAACAAGTCTTTCCCAAGTGGTTTTCCCAAATTGAACCATCCAGACCGGGGCCAACATCTTCATACTTCCGAGCAAAAATGAATTTTCCTTTCCATAAGTACCGCTTGTGTATGTGTGATATATTACCCAATCGTATCGCCGCGGGCGCATGCAAAACACAATATCCTTCTGACAATGACAGTTTTCACTTTCCATCACCAAACCAGAATCCGTACATTGAGGAAGCGATTTCCCCAAACAATATTCGTGTTCGTGTTTGCGTTTGCGTTCGCGCGTCCATCCATACCGCAGTGGTAAATGGCAAATTTATTTTCCAAACTGTCAATCGAACTTGTTCTCCCCTACTATAATCGGCCATCGGAGCCATCTGCTTGAACCAACCCCAGTTCCGAGCAGGGGTCATCGCAAAGCCGCCGCTGTAATGCACAACAGTGCCGGCTCATCATCCTACACAAGATGGATATCTTCAAATAACAATTCAGAGGCTGAGCACGACTGCAGGCACCTTCCTCTCTTGTTGTCGACAATAACATGGTCGCAGGTTTTTCCTGAACGGTACAGCGCAGCGCAGCAGATTTTCTGCACTTTGACTTTGGCAGTGATAATCGTTCATTGGTCATTGGCATCAGGCCAACGACGAAAGGAAGATGCTCCACGTTGTGCTTGGGATTAGCTCGTAGACTCTGATGGGAATGGCTGTTGGTTTTGTGGTTTCCTGTCGGCAAGTTTTCGCCGAAAAAAAAAACAAAAACACCACAGAAATAGTGAAAGTCACCGCTGGATGGCACTATGTGAAAAGTGAATTTAAACGTTTGCTCGCCCTCATAGCGTAAAAGGCAAGGTGCCCGATGGATGGTGGTGCAGGTATACCCAGGATGTCTATTTGCATACATTGTTTGGGAAATGCAGCTACGTCTGTCGGTGTGATGAAACCGATTCTACGATCGTGTACTGCTGGTGTGTGGGACGGCCAATGATCTCTGATAGTGATAATGCTGCGGCTGCATTCAGTAGCATGCGGTTTTGATTAAGTACGTTATTTAAATTTGCTATCAGATTTGCATTTGAAGATGGTCTTCGTAGGTGGTTCGGGTATAGAAAGTGAAACTGAAAAGATTCAATTTCGTAACGAGTAGACGTCTTGCGGTCTGACAGGAATGCTGTGGTGGTCTACAAAGTAAGGTCTTACACTGTTCACCCTTAGATCAATGATGGTTTCAGTTCAAAGATGGCGTTAGTTTAAATAAAAAAAAAAAGGTTTCAACTCTTTGAAAGCGTAGAAGGGTCATATATATTTGGTGGGGTTCCACAAGGGTCGGCAGTGGGACTTATGCTGGATCAAAATTTGATTGAGTGGCCGCTCATAGGCTTTCCTGATAGCGGTGTGCCAGTTGTGGCGCTGAAGCAGCTGTTGAATGATTACTAGAAATAAAACGGTGACTGACAGTAGTCATAGAACGACCACAAATCCCTTCAATTGAACTTGAAAACTGCAAACCTCTCTGTTCATTGTCATTACTTAAGCTTTTGACATGGTTGATAGGGTGTCCCTTAATTTTATTATTTTATTTATTTTATTATAAAAAAATTACGTCATTTTGAGAATGTTTACCGTGCCAACTTGGATCAAAATATGTCAGTACAATTAACACTGAAATAGTAGCACGTGCCTAAGCTAATTTTTATTGCATTTGTAGTTTTTAAACGGTAAGCAATTCAAAAAGCATTCATTTAGTGGGAGATGTCAATCACCAAATAAAGGGTGCTAAATTACCGTCATATCGACAAATTCTTGCAGTTTTCTTATTTATAATGCGGAAAGTTAAATTGAGAATCAGCGAAAGTGCAAACCTTCACGAGTGTACCATTTTTTGGGAAAAGGCTAGAATTCCAACAAAATCCCTACCCAACTCTGTGAAGAAATTTATAAATTCAAGCTTGGAGAGAATTGCAAAAAAAAATCAAAGAAAACCCAGGAGAAGCAGATTTCCGGGACGATTTGGATAACATATTTGACAAGCTAATGCAGGATTTTCACGCACTTCTGACAGTTGAAGAAGAGGACAATTCCTTCTTCTTTCTGATTGCAAGAATACTTATTTAAGTTTTTAGTATAGTTATTTAATAAAAAGTTGAAATTGATTTGAAATATTTGCATGTCAAAGAATTTTCTTTTAAATTTTTCATACAGTTTCTTAATGTTGACTTTGACAGGCGGAAAATATTTTTCATCACAGTTAGTATTGGCATTAGGAAAAAAAAAGGGTATGCGTGAAAAAATTATTTTTTTATCATATAAGGGACACCCTTTTGATCATAAGATATTGCTTAATATACTTTAAAACGCAAGTTTCAGAGGTTCTCATTAATGACAGTTTTTTTTTTGTTTTATTTAGAAACTTGAGTTAGAATAAGGGATTTTTTGAGTGTAAAGGTTCTCATCAATATAGGTCTTATACAAGGAACAGTTTTAGGTCCTATTCTGTGTTTATTCAGAATATAATTCAACATTTCAAGGGCAGCTTTTTGACAACGCCTTGTCTAATTATTGTAAGTGATATTTTAACATTTTTTTGGATGTTAATTATGACCTAGAAATGATGATGTGATGAGGTTCAAACTTAATAAATTTGTCATCAGTTTTCAAACGAAGTTCATGTTTTTTTTTAACAAAATGAGTAAAATCTGTGTAGGCCCTTCTATTACCATTCACCCACTTGCAATTGATTTCGTTTAATTACCCACTTTTGATTTACATGCATGTTGCTCTGGTAGGTATTACTTTCTATTATAGGCTCACTTGGAGGGAACATAAAGGGTCTTTAGCTGAATACCAAACTGTCACTGTCAAAATATTCAGTAAAATCAACAACTTTCATCATATGGAAGGAACAACGTTTACAAATAATTAATGCTTCATAAAACAGCCGGTGTGGCATCATTGGGCTGTTTTTCTTCGTCAATGAAAATGACCGTCACGTCCGACCCGTCGATTGGTCGTCGAGATCGTGTGATTTAACGCCTCTAGATTTTTTTTTATAGGGCTACATTAAATCATTAACATGTTAACAAGCCGGCGACGTTTTAGGAGCTCAGAGCCAATATTGAACGAGAAATAGCGGCCTTATCGGTCGAAAGTTGCGGCCGAGTCATCGAAAATTGGGTTCCACGTATGACAAACAAAATGTCAAAAAAATCTAAAAATTCAGATAGTAATTGTTTATATCATATTTGGATTTATTCTGGTAAATATAAATTATATCCAAAGCATTTGAAATCATTTTAAATTGTTGCAGTTAATTTTTCTTTTGCACTTTTATATGTACGATACCTAATGAAAGTTTGCCAACTAATTTCAAATGTCACAATGAAACACTTAAAAGTTCGGTGGGAACGCCTTTCGTGATTTATAAATCACTTCAGCTAAATAATGGCGCAGTGGCTTAGTGGTAGTGTGTTGGGCTACTAAGCGAGGGGTCCCCGGTTCGAGTCCCGAAAGAGCCAAATTACATCTTAGGGTTTTTTTTCACTGCGCCACCTCTCGCGAACGTCTGACAAACATCGATAGTAAAACTGTCATGAATGAGGTTTTCAATTGGACTCGGCGTAAAATTGTAGATCCCTTCCATTCGTCCCAAAAATTGAAAACCCACACAAAACGAATGGTTGTGACAAGCTAGGCCTTGTGTCCCACCGACCTGTCGCGCCAAAATATTTATTTATTTATTTATTTTTCAGCTAAATCACGTTGGTGGGAACATGGTATAACCTCCGATATGGTATAGCTTGTTGGGGTGGTTCACATTCCAATAAAATGGAGCCTCTGCTAATCAAACAAAAACATGCTGTTCAAAATTCTTGGTTTTCTACCTTGAGGTAAGGCTTTGAAAATATTTTGAAAATCTAACAGAATGTATCTACAATAAAAAGATCGCATTTTTCTCGCTTTTATATTGTTAGTCTGCGCCCCGTTTATTTAACAAAATGCCTGGTAATCTAAGAAGAAAACGAGTTAGATTCGTTTTCTTTAAAAATGTCAAGTATTGAATTTTTTTTTAAACTGGGATATAATTTTTTTCCTTTCTGTTATTGTTTTTCTCTTTTTCTTAAATTTTAAAAACGTATGTATTTAATACCTTATTTTATTTTTTGTATTTTTTTTTTTTAATTAAGTTGATCTTAAAAAAATATGCAAACATTTATTAACCTTTAATTCAACCATCCGTTTGTTATCTCAACACTTACTGCACTTTCCATCTTGATTTTAAATTTCTCAGATGCTCCCTCACAGCTCACACAGTATGAAAGTGTTTTGTTGCATGCCAAGCGCATTTCATTGAATCGCTCGCCTTCTGATTAATCACCTACTTTTCACATTCCCAGCATTCCCTTCCACTTTCAATGTGCTCGTCTAACCAAGTCATCGCACTGGCAACTGAAGAATCAAAACCGATTCCCTCCAGATACGGCGTGCGTAAGTGAAAATTGTTTACACCATGTTGCATCTACATAGATACAACTCATTTTCTTAGATTTATGTCATCGTTACAATGTTTTATCGAGATGCTTGTGTATACGACAACAAATACATTATCAGAGCGATAATGTCGCTTCTCAAGATTTATCCGCCCAAGATAATAATAAAGAAGAAGAAAAAGAGAAGAAAAAAACAGGTCGCACAGCGAAATATGGAACAAACTTTGTTTTTGTCATTTTCCCAATTTTCGTTAAAACGTACCACTTTCTCTGCTACGTGGGCTTTGTTCTTTTTCTCATTGTCTGGCCTGGTCTTAAGAAATTCTAAATCAGAATTAAGAATTCGGCCAATCACAACTGACTGACTTGGATTTATTTTCTTCTTTTAAATAAATTCGAAAAGATATTCCAAATACGATTTATTAGTTTGTATACATTATAATATACATTGGACACCATTCCGTTAAATAAGGAACGATATCGAAGGTACATGCAGAATGGTATCGCGGTTGATGGTCATTTTCAAAAACGTACCGAGCTTCTTACGGCTTGGTGTCACCCCATGGCAAATTTGCTTGTTTACATAGCCAATAGCCATCCATCCAAAAATGCGTCAAATTGGGGTACTCTTTTGTACGGCCCAAGTTCCGACGCAAATTCGTCAAGTCGGAGTTCGAAAAAGGCCGACTTCTTGAGTATGTCGAGGAATTGAATGTTTCGGGTTCTTCTGTATATACTTTCACTTTCAAAGACAATCTGAAAAAGCGCCAGTTTTTGCAAACGTTTTATAAACATCCCACAATATTACCCAGCAGGGAAGTAAGGAGAGATGGATCTATAACCAATACTCAAAATCGAGACGCTTCCCAGAACATAGCAGTGTTTTCCAAGTGACCCGTAACCCGTAAGTCCGCGATTAGGGCAATACCTCCGGAAGGTATCACTTCTTTACTGACAGCCAGGGCTCTAAGCTCGAATCCGCGAAGGGCTTTAAGCTCTTGGAACACAGCACAAGGCATTGCTCTGCTAGGTGCCTGCTCCCTGGACTGGACATGTAAGGAATTGTAGGGAACGCGAAAGCGGATGTATTTAATATGTAACTACCACGACAAGGCTCGGCTAATGCTGTTCAACTTAACATGTCGACCCAGCCACCAACTTTTCAGTTGACTTCCTGTGCTTCTGGAATTTGTATTGCTGGCTTCTGGGAAGTTGGTGTGCTGTGTCACTTAATTTTTTTATATTCGGCCCTAGCGAGGTATCCGGAAATTTCTCCGCACCGCATACTCCGCCGGAGGTTCAAATTATATTCGAGATATCCGCTTTCAGAAAAAAAGCTTCACTACAAATCGTAAATAAATTCCGCAACCAATTTCTGTCGGAGGATATCGGAACCTTGCTGTTAAAAATTTAACAAAAAATGCACTTCATCGCAATTCGCCGATATACGTTACAAAATGTCGGAAAAATATTCCAAATAGCTGTTCGGGACAATACCTCGAAGCAAAAATACTCCGAATCGTATAAAATTGGAGAATTTTCCGTTCCGACGGATACCTCACTAGGGCAGATTGTGTGTGTCAAACAAGCACGCTTCACGTGAACAAATCAGTCTTGCTTTTTGATATCGGTAAATTAAAGGTTATCAAGCTAAAACCAAAAATTCCATCTTTTTGTTATTCCTTTTCTTGGTTTAACACAAAGTGGGTAGATGCATCTTTTTTCACCACTCGCCGAGGACTGCGTAAAGGTTATCAACTAGTTACACAGAAGCTATGTCAAATTTTTGTATGCCAACTAACGTCTGCTGGCGTTGAATCGGTAAAGCAAGTTCGAAAGTTAGAATATAGCATTTACTTCGTAGGTACTTGCCTTGCAATTCTTGATTTTTTGAATTTAAGTCTAACGATATTTGTGGAAAAGTGAACAAAGTAGAAGAAAGGAAATACGAACTCCAATATGAGCGGGATCTATAACTCCTTGCACCTGAAAACTGAAATTTTGTTTGCCAAATTGTACTCGATCATCAGCGTGTGGAACTATTTTTGTGGCCCACCGTGCCGAGAGGTGTTGAAAACCTTAAGTTAACTTAACTTTTCATTAACAAAACACCAAAAATACACAACGCTAAGATTGTTTTCTGTAAAAAAATGTGCGTAGAAAATATAAAGCTCTAAGTATGCAAAATAGCAGACTTTGAATTTTCTTAGCAATTGCTTTGTCTGACACGTTTTATTCATATCGATCTGTGTAAACGGTAAATGGGGCCGCTTTTCGAAAAAAATCACACAAGTTGGAGGTAATTCAAATCAGTTCTTATTCATACAAAACTTAGCCAATGATTCGTTTTGGACATTTCTTTTGAGCAATTGCTACCTTTTATTCATACCACCCAATTAAAACCATATAAAAACGCTGCATCTTATTGCCGATGTTTCTAATTTTTTTCTAAATTCGCGGTTTTGGCATGTCTTGAAATTAGTGTCAATTAGTGCTTCCAATAAATCGAGTTTTATCATGATCAATGAAAAGGCAGAATATCTGCCATAAAGTCAGTAAAATTGCTTACAGTATTGAGCCATTAGGAATGCACTATCGACCGATTTAAATCGGATTCGACAAGCCTCAAAGTGTCCGCAGTGTTCAGAAGGTGTAAAAACGAGATATATTAAAATCTCTTCATGTGGTTTTTTACTCAAATACATTAACATTGAGTCTTTGAGCCTTAAAAAGTCTTTGAAAAAGTCTCGAGGAAGGCAGCCAACAATGAAGTGTCTACAGAAGATGTAAGCTGCTTAAGATTAGGCCAACTCTGGAGTTTGGTATAAAACCTCTTTAAACAAAACTGGAAGCAAGGAATTTAAAAAAAAGTCTTCCAGTCGTTAATGGCATTAAGTTGTCCCACTTCAAAACAAATAATGACGAACTTCCATTTCCATTCCACTCACAGTTTCATCTCTAACCACACAATTTTCTGGGAAATTCTTACCTGTCGCCGTCACAGAGATTCCCGCTTTGCACAAAAGTGAAAACACTGATATATCCATAAACATTGTACACCAGAGTAAATTTTATTTCACATCCTCAAAATTACAGCCAGGTTAACCAATCATTTGTGCATCAACAAACTATCATCGCACGACACAACAGCAAAGCGGGGTCAGAGGACTGTCGTGATCGAAATTGCATACGACTTGCGGAGTAGGAGCTCCATGGCCGATCTTGAGCTTCAACAGTGTTCACATTTGTCCGTATGAGACGCGGAGCAAAGATCAATAACATGAACTTGATCCCGGCGAGTAAATATCAATTGAAACGAAACGCGACCTCACCTACAACCAACAAGCTACAAACTACACAAGTCTTAGATAACACGTTCACGCAGTTCACTCCACTTAATCGACTAAAATCGGACTTGTGAATTTGAATAAATTGAAGAGAAGTGCTAATTGACAGGCATGGGCGCATGAATACAACCGACTCGTGGCTTTTTTTTAAGATATTTTCTCATTATCATGTTTTAGATTTAGACGAATTGATTCCCCCTTCAGATGAAGTGGGTATTCGAATTCGGATTCCTTGAGTGAGTGACATAATGATTCAAATTTTTATTTTTACTTTTAAATATTGTCACAAAGACAAGGTGAGTGACATCGGTACGTACTCGAAGTGTTACCTCCAACCAACTAGCATGTGGATTGGTTTTTATTTTTAGACGCTGAAAGTTACAAACACTTCCTTACTTCTCAATTGTTTTTTAAGTGCCTAAAATATATAACCTGACATTAACAACTGTTCCGCTGTATCATGGTTTCTATGCCCAACACCTTTAAGTGTTTAGCGAAAGTCAATAGTGGACATTAGTCAGCATGCGATAGTACTTCCAACTATGAGACAGGCGGAAAGATGCAGATTGCTTGAAGAAAATCAGCACAGAAAGGAAAACTATTCTTGCAGGTCCATAATTGAAAAGTAGATAGGCCAGTTCAGCTTTTGCCACCTTACGCAAGGCCAACTTCTTCGAAAACGGACAGACGTATCTACCTTACCTCTATCAACAAATACATTACAAAGTCTGAATGGCTTCAATAAGCTACGATACAAACTCAGTGTAGGCTGTAGGTCTCGGCTGCACGGGAGCACGCCGCTTAATACTTTTACCGTCAAAAGCTGGACGGTTTTTGATATCATTCACGCGACGCTTACCCCACGACTGGGGATGTCGTCCGATGCAATGACACTGGAACATCGGCTGATGTGCAAATTTAGGTACACCTTTTCTTCCGTTAAGGAGTGGCTTCAGCCAGAGTCTAAGCCTGGATTGGGATGTAGTCGAATCATAACGGATACCACCAAAGCTAGTCAAGATTCTGGTGCTGGTGTCTTCATTGAAGTGAACAACTCTCGACTCGATTAGGTGGCAGATATTCGGTGCTGATACTCGAGTTTCTATACCAAAGCCAGGCAACTACCACTGCTGGTTTTAAGGCCGGAGCACAGATAAAGGAAACCTAGTCACCGAAGCACAGGGAATAGCAGCTGCAAAATGGGTATCATGTAGAGAAATAGAGAGTCCAGTTGACTTCCTGTCAATGTAGAGCCAGTTCCACCACACAATATTATTTGATTAAGCTAATTAAAAGCTTAAGAGAAACAAGGCCGCAGGCTCTGATGGTTTACAAACGGAGTTTTTCATATTGCGTGGCGGTGCTTTGGTAGGGGCATGTCACAAATCATCCAAGCCAAGTATGACTGGAAGAAAAACACGCCCAATGAGTGGCAGCTCCATATCCCCCATCTTCAAAACAGGCGAAAGGCGGTCCTAAGCCTTGCAAGAGCTACAGATGCATATCCCTGATAAATGTCGCTTATAAGATTATATCCAACTTACGTCTCAAACCGGTCCGCAACACACCAACGACTTAAGACCAACTTTTCACACTGAGGTAAATACTGGAAAAAGATCAACAAATATTCAATTGAGCCTTTACGTCTTTTCATCAACTTCAAAGCTGATATGACAGCGCTCTTTATGACGATGACAGAATTCGAGATCCCGGACAAAAACTGATCCAACTGTGTCGCATGAGCGTGACACTAACGACAACGAGGGACATGTTCATAAGGTATTTAATGAGTTTAACAAGAAAGAAGGAATATGAGAGCACAGATCGATAAATATAAACAACTTTAAAACTAGAACAAAACTAATTAAAATTTTTTTTTTTAAATGTAAATAAATAATAAAATTATTTTGTGAAGAATTAAATACTCTTTTGCTCTTAAGCTCATGATAATATTTTAAACGTGTATAAAGTCAATCTTCTGCAGACAAGCTAAAGCTTCGCAGGAGCTTATAAAAATTGTTAAGACATTTTCATAAATAAACTTCTTATCTTATAAAAAAAAATTATGTTGACCGTAAAATGGACGAAGTACGCGATACGTATTTCGAACAGAACAATGAGTTTCAAAATAAATTTGCACAATTTGGAAGCGTTGTTCAGCATCAGACTATTCATGTTGAAATGCCAAACCAAACTAAAAATAAATCACTTGACACCTGACAAAATGGCCGCCAGTTAAAATAGTGTTGCCAACTTAAAGTTGTATACCTCTAAAAAAAACACGCTTTAATATTTCAACCCCCAAAACACATACCTGCTACTCCGCATTTAATCTCCGTCCTTTTGACGGGCTGTTAGAGTATAAAGGCGAGATTTTGACTGTTTCCGTCGCAGTCGCCTACCAGAAGACAGTTCACCTCCACCTTGACCAACTCTATAGACCACAAGTTGGGTGAGTAGCCGAAGGGTTAATCACCAAAATCACCTAAAAAATCTGCACTAAATCAGTCTCCGTTCTTTTGACGAGGTTTCGGAGGACCGCAGGCCGGGGATAGCCCGTTTATGTCACCCTTCATCAACCCAAAGACGAATCGTCACCGAGGATACAAGCAGCAGAAAGACCTCCACTAGTGTGTCCGGTCTAGAAACGACTTCCAATCTTTCCTTTCCCTCGCTTAGGTGGGATCACAAAAGACACATAAATTTTGTTCTAAGTGTGTCTTTGTGTCTTTCTAGACAGTCACCTTATCTATCCTAACGGTACATACAGTAGATGTATTTTTTTTAATATATCTAGTAAAAATTTGCAACAAGAATCGGCGCTTTAATTACAGTCATTCTTCACTGAAAGGGTTGCAACAACTGGAAGAACTTTAAAAAAGGACAGAGTCGCGCAAATTGAAGTGCGTAGTGGAGCTCATGGAATACTTGGATACCCAGGAAGTCACTCACGGCAGCTGACTTTAGATAAAACTCGCGTAGAACCAAACCATGACCAAACCATGTCACATGATAAATGTATCCCGGCCGGACCTTTCCTCTCTTAAAGCCCACTTAAAGTTGTTATAGTAAGTAGCCCAAAAATTAACAATGAAACCGATTGAATGCCACATTACCCATTCATCATTGCCGCTTCTTTGTCATATACCAATTAATCTTCGCCGCTATTAAGCTCCTTTTGTTGTCGCACTCAGCAGTGCGCAACAAATCTTACAGCGTCTCTAAATCCAATTAAATTGAAACAAATGCAACAATATAACAAATGACATCCACATACGGTCGATCGATCGATCGTCATCATTTTTGCGCTCGCATCCATCTCGCACAGTTATATAACCTCTTAGATCGGCCGCTATTATCGCATCGACATCTGTATGAAGTCAGGCATGTAATCAACAATTACCCAAGAACCAGATACAGTTCATCGTATCCAACACATTGACAATCGCACATGCAAGTTTCTAGCTAACCTGCTTCAAGGTGCTCCACTGTGCTGCCCATCTCTTGTCGCGCACAAAAGTGCAGACTTCAACTTGAACTTTTTGCGACTGGTTCTATACGTAGATGTACACCACCTTTGAGGTCTGAACTTGTATTTCTGGTTCTAATCACCCGTCGTGAGTTTCCGACTGAAATCCAGATTGTACCGATATTGACACAGTGAGAGCAAGTCATATACTGCGGCACGGAAGGAACATGGAACCCACATTTGTATAGAGAACCTCGTTAGCTGATGGATTTGCAAAAGAGTGCGGCTGACGACGGCCGGCCGGGCCGTACAATTTCGGTGGTGAATGTTGCTCCACTGGATTGTTGGTTGGCGTTTGTCTAGCTAGGGGTACCGTTGCATAATTGATGTATAAGAATGTGTACTACGGAGGCTTGCAGAACTCGGTAACTGGGTCAAGAGGACTAGTTTCGATGGCTCTCGAAAAGAAGGAGTGCGCGCGCCGCCTCCTATCATGCAACCGACTGAGAGATTTATGAGCAATTAACATGAATCCATGGATGATGATGGAAGTGGCAATTCGGCATAGATCGTGTGTCGAAGAATGCTGTGCATCAGTTACAGATGCTGTTCACTGGGGTAATTGGCTTTATCGGGAAAAGACTGGGTTTAGTTGGGAAATGCGTCAGATCTTTATGAAAACGGGATTCGGCATGCTAATTGAAATAATGTCCTCCTCAGGGTGAAGAGTTGGGGTCTAGTTGGCGTAAATGATGACAGATTGGGGATTAAATTATTCTTTGTTTGCCTATGTGTAGGAGCACAGGAAACGCGGTTGATTCTGTTTCCGGCTCAGTTGGTTGTCAGTAGACGGCTTAGGCAAACTTGTTCATTTAATATTAAAGCAAAAATCGGTACTTTATTGAAAAATACGTAATACAAGGAAAATAGCAGAAAAGCAACCTTAATGGTGGCGGCACACTGAGTTCCAGTATTCCATATAGCCGGTGACTGGCCTCTTATAAAGGGTTTTTGAACAGGGACGCTACAAAAGTAGAGCGACAGGGACAGCAAACGACGCCGAATTTCTAGCCGCTCTTTTGACATTTGTCTTCAGTAAAGTTTGCCATTTCATGATGGAAAGATATACGAGCCAACAACGAGTCGAAATTATTAAAATTTACTACCGAAATTCGGAGTCAGTCAGAGTTAATGGTCGTCATAATCGTCCTAGCAGATCAACAATTGAGCGTCTAGTGGAAAAATTTGAATCCACATGCACAGTACAAAATGTTCCCGTGCCAGTGAGACAAAGAAGTGCCCGTAGTGTCGAGAATATTGCTGCCGCTGAGGCTTCAGTTGAAAAAAGCCCAAATGTGTCTCTCACACGTCGTTCTCAAGCGTTGGGCTTCTCTGTGACGTCGTTGTGGCGTATTTTGCGAAAAGATCTTGGCCTACATCCTTACAAGATTAAATTGACGCAAGAACTGAAGCCACTTGACCACCAGAAGCGTCGTATGTTCGTGAATTGGGCTGAGCAACAACTTGAAAATGATTCGGATTTTCATCGAAAAATCATCTTCAGCGATTAGGCTCATATCTGGCTGAATGGCTTCGTCAATAAACAAAATATGCGGTATTGGTCAGGCAGCAATCCACACGTACTCCATAAGTCATCATTGCATCCCGAAAAAATTACGGTTTAGTGTGGTTTATGGGCCGCCCGCGGCGTCATTGGGCCGTACTTCTTCTGTGATGATCAAGACCGGCACGTGTGAATGGGAATCGCTACCGTTCAATAATAACCGAATATTTTTGGCCCCAATTGGATGATATGGACTTGGAGGACATGTGGTTCCAACAGGACGGCGCCACAAGCCACACAGCGAATGTCAGTTGTTATCTCACGAAATGGTCCAGTCGCTTGGCCGCCGCGGTCGTGCGATTTGACGCCTTTAGACTATTTTCTGTGGGGCTACGTCAAGTCTATGGTTTATGCCAACAAGCCAGCAACGATTGATGAACTTCGTACGAATATCGAACGTGAAATTGCAGCAGTATCGGCCGATTTATGCTTGAAAACCGTCGAAAATTGGGTTCAGCGTCTGGACTTCTGCAAGCGTGCCCGTGGTGGCCATGCAAAAGAAATCGAGTTCCATACATAATGGCATCGAACGTACTTTCACAGGAATAAAGAATTTCATTGATATCCAAAACCGTTTTTGTTTTATTTAAAAAAAACGTTTTGTAGTGCTCTTATTGAAAAACCCTGTAGATGGGAACATAAACAGGGACTTTCAATAGAGACTTACGAATTTTGACAGTTGATAGCGGCCATATTGTTAAAGTAACATCTGTCACTTATGGCTGTCATTTATTTAGTCTTGTTTTGCCTAATCACCGTTGCAGTTGGAAACTAACCCTAATTTTATTCGAAAAAACGTCTTCTCCGATGAGGCCCATTTCTGGATGGTTGGGTACATCAACAAACAAAATTGTCAAACTTGGGACGATACCAATCCACATGAGATCCAACAGCATCCAATGCAAGTCCAAGTCACTGTTTGGTGGAGATTTTGGGCTCATCGGTCCATATTTTCTTGAGAATGACCTTGGACAGGCCATCACCGTCTATGGGTCGATGATTAACAACTTACTTTGGCCTGAATTGATAATATGGACACGAAACGACACGTGGATTCAACAGGACGACTTGCCATATAGCTTACGCTACATTGGAAATTCTGCACGTGCTATTTGAGGGGAAAGTCATTTCACGTGAACTGACTACCAAGATCGTGCAGTTTGACCGCGTTAGACTTCTTCTTGTAGGGTTTTCTGAAGTCGCAGGTCTATGGGAATAAGCCACGAACCACAGCGGCCCTCAAAACCAACATAACCCATGCCATCGGTCAAATTCAGCCTTTTTTATGCGACAGAGTGATGAAAAATTTTACATTTCGGATGCCACCCAGGGAAGCCGCGGACATTTGAACGATGTTATATTTCTCCAGTTCGACGATTTTTTACACAAACTTTGTTTTATTTAAATTTAAAGATCTGAAAGACCAATTAGAAGAGCAATAGTGCAGCTTTTCGGACTTTCAAACAGTTTCTTTTGAGATCTCCGATGAATCTAACGCTCGCTGATGGTGCTTTGCTGACTGCAACATCAGATACACATTTAAAACACAATTGTAAGACCTTGCGCCTAAAATATAACAAATACGAACAAAGTGTTGTTTTCTGATTTTTCCACTAGAAAACTCTACAAAGGAGGCATCTCCATTGAAATCTCGACGCAAATGTCACGTAACTAATAAGCACTTACCAAATTTGCCAAGAAAAAGACTAATAACTGTTCAGGGCAATTGTAAAGGGAGCAGCATCATTTTTAAGTGAAATCCTATAGTCCACAGGAGCCAATCATGATTCAAATAACAACTTTGACTAAAATTCACGACTTCACCGTTCACCCGCCCTTCACACTCTTTCACTTAAAATCTTGCACTGAATAGTTGTGTAAACAAAAGAATTTTCGTTGATAACCAAAACATGTATACAGCGCGTGGACTCCATTTCGAATTGTTTAATTTCACTAAACTGCGTTGAAATTTAAACAACAAAAAAAAAAACCATTTGCCAATTTAGATAATGCTAGGCAGCAGCATATTTCCTAAGAACAACTTTATCACTTTTCATACAGCACACACAACAATGAGTCATTGGATACAAATGCGAGTACGCGATTATTATTATTTTTTTATATTGCACTCGGAAACTACGTTCCGCTCCTTTAAAATAAATCGCCAAGCCCCAGAGATCTTATCACACGAAAAACACAAGCAATACAAGAAACAAAAAGAAATCCCAACTCAAGCCGCATTCCTGTACACATGAACTCACCTCAAGTTCGAGGTTCACATTGGTGGAATTTTGAAAACAATAAAACAATGCAACTGGGCTGGACCACCGTCGAATGCACTTATTAGAGGCAGTAACTGCCATTGTGCGCGTTGCTTGGGCTGGACACAACAACTAAACTGGGACTGGAGAACCACTTGATTCAGAATCTACTCCAGATTTGCATTTATGTTAAATTAATCATTCGCTCGTTAGAATGAAAGGGTCCACGTCCAGCAACGACAGACCATCAAAACACAACAGAAACAGCTGTCGCAGCAATCAGTGAATATGAACACAATTATTATCATCATCAGTGTCGAGCACAATCAGCATCCAGAGCGGGGGAATTGGAGGAATTTTCATTGTTCCATAGAATTCCCCAGTCCCAGTCGCCATTGTGATAAGAGCTCAGCGGCTGTGGGTATGGGTATTTATGACACTTAACCAGACACTGACTGATGATTGGCATTGACGACGTTATTACTCATGATGGTGCAGAGAAAAATGTAGGGGAACAAGATATATCATAATTATATACTCACTTGAGTGACTAGGGCTTTGGTCTCGGGTGTTGTACTCTCGAGGAAGACATTCTTAAATTCTCTAGGACTAGACAGTTTGAATTCCGATGCTGAGGCGATGAACGCCTGAATCTCTTGCAGACTCTGTTCGGCAATTTCCGCTGACACTGAACACTTTTCGATGCGTTGTGTGGCGAGGAGTTCCACACCGTTGGCACACCATTTATTAGCCTGCAAAAGAAAGACAAATGGATTAATATGTGTAATAAGGGAATGTAGTTTGATTTGGGTTTATTGATATTCGAAAATGTGCAACCGATTTGAAGGAGACAAAGTTCTAAGGAACACAGTTCACGTAACAACTTGGCCAGGAAGTAGAAAGTACGGGACAGAGGATACATGCTAAACAATGAATTGGATTTTCTTTCTTTATTTATCATACTAGAACGAGCTACTTGCACGACTTAGATCCAAATGAATGAAAGCTGAAATTTTATTTTTTTTTTATAATTAACACGCGAGGTTATGACTACTCTTATAATGCACACAGCTCGGGCATTAAGGAAACTGGGATAAGGAAGATAGGAGATACCGAAGCACATTGGTTTTAAATGTCTGTAAATTGCACTGACGAGGAAAGACAGAGCTAAGTAAGGCATTCCACATTCAGGTCATACGGCTTATTATTATTATTATTACGGTGAGGGTTTAGTGCACTGCGACCTTATGGTCTATTGTGCCCCCTGCTTATATGTACCTCGGAAAGGTGCATGCCCTTTTCCAGAGCTCCCTCGCATTGCAGTTCCATTTAGAACTGTGTTTGAGGATCATCGCTCTGTCTTTGCCTCGGCAAGAATATCGACTTTAGAGCACTTCATCTAGTCCAGTTTCTCTTATGAATCTGAGAATGAGTAGCGGGTCTATATATCCTTGTCTGTTATCTGGTACTTGCCCAAATGTTTGACCCTCTTCCAGAATGTGATATGGGGTCTCAGCGCTCTCATCACAGAATCTGAAGAGACCTTCTTCTGATAGTCCTATTTTCCTCAGGTGTTTCTTTAGTTTACAGTGTCCCGTTAGGAGACCTGTTAGGATTCTCAAGTTGTTCTTGTTTAGGCCAATGCATGCTTTAAATCTTTTTAGGTTATAGTTTCCTATAAGTTTTTTTTAGCTTGCCTCAGGCCTTGGTGGTTTTTAAAAGCGGTAGTTGTTTTCTCTTTTTCTATCCTCCTGAATTCCTCTCTTAGGGTGTGGTCCCCTATGCCACAGAAGGGTTCAGGGCCTATAAAGGGCTCCGCTGCACCCTGTCTTGCCAGAGAATCCGCGGCTTCGTTGCCCATGATGTCTACATGGCCAGGAATCCAGCAGATAGCTACTCTGTTTTTTTTGCCCAGTTCGTTAAGCCTGCGCAGACATTCTCGTACAAACTTGGATTTGATGATAAGGGCATCAAGTGCCTTTGATGGCAGCTTGACCATCTGACATTGCTATGTCACGGCTTGTACGGCTTATGAAAGAATCTCTATATTTCATAGTACGACCGAAAACAGGCTGAATGGTTAACTGATGGGAATTCCTAGCGTGACGAGTATTGCGGTTGAATTGTTGAAGGGCGGAATGCAGCTGGCGATTTCGGGTGAGCACTGTTTGTTAAAGAAGCGATAAAACAGTGAGAGACAATGGATCCTATCCAGTAGGTGCAGTGTGGTTTTAGGCGCACCAGACCAGATATGAGAATTGTATTCAAGTTTGGGACAGATCAGAAGGGGTAAAATATTTCTTGCACCGTTTGAGGAAACCTAGACATTTCGTGTATGTGGTCGTTCCGACGAAGGTTGTTATGAACCGAGAATGGAAAGTCTTTCGGTTTCTGTGATGCAAGTGCCACTCATGGATAATGGCTGAAGGTTCGGGTTTCGCTTTAGGGACAGCAGACAGCATTGTGTTTTGGAAGCATTAAATTCCACTCTGTTGGTTGAACCCCAATTTATAATACTGTCTAGGTCGGAATTTAATTACTAATGAGCTTAGCATACGTTGTCGCTCTAGTTCTACGGCCGAAGAGCAGGGATGTGAGTCCTGCAATGATTATGAGAAGCTGAGGGTGCTGTCATCAGCGAAAGAGTGAATTGGATTAGAAGTTACAGACAAGAGATCATTTATAAAAATGAGAAAGAGAGTCGGAGACAAAACGGAGGCCTGGGGAACACCAGCATTTAAATGAAACCATTCAAGACAACTTGAATTGAACGGCCAGAAAGGTAGTTTAAATAAATAAAGTAAAAAAAATAAAAATAAATATTTTGGCGCAACAGGGACCCAAAGCTTCTCACAACAATTCGTTTTGTGTGGGTTTTCAATTTTTGGGACGAATTGAAGGGAACTACAATTTTACGACGAGTCCAAACGGCTAATTGAGAAGCTCTTTCATGACAGTCTTACTCTCGGAAGTTTGTCAGACGTTCGCGAGAGGTGGCGCCGTGGAAAAAAACCTTAAGACGTAATTTGGTTCTTTCGGGATTCGAACCGGGGGCCCCTCACTTAGTAGCCCAACACACTACCACTAAGCCACTGTGCCGATCGAAAGGTAGTTTCTAATCCATTGAGTAAGAGACGCATCGATCCCATAAGCACGCTTTTCGACAAAAAAGCTTGATGCCCAACTCTCTCAAATGCCTTCGAAATATCAAGCGCAACAATCTTCGTTTCGCCGGAGTGATGGAGAGATTGGTTCCACTTTTCGGTGAGATAAGTCATCAAATCACCAGTGGATCTGTTGCCATGGAAAACGTTCTGCCGGTCATTAAGTAGTTTTCGTGAGCGATTCAAGATATTTCATAAGCTGGCGATTTATCAGCGTTTTCAAGACCTTAGAAAGAATAGACGTAAGTGCTATGGGTCGGTAATTGGTGGGAGAAGAAGATTCGCCTTTTTCAGGGACAGGCTGGACAAATGTTGTTTTCCACCTCCTCGGGAAGAGTCCAGAAGAATAGGACAGATGAAAAAGCTTACGCAATGGTTTTGGAGAGTACAGGTGGAGACATAGCGCAGTCAGGGAGCAAGCAGATTAGCTTTGTCCAAAGAGCTGACAGCTGGAATGTCATTGTAAACGAGCGTTGGGATTGATGGAGAGACAGAACTCTTAATGCTTTTAAGAAATGACTAGAGTAGTAGTATTTTTTGCCTCAACTTTTGGTCACATGTGAATTTGACACGCTTTATACATATGGGCATTGCAGTCATTTCTTGCTCGGTTTGAACTTTTATCGGTCTTCCTCAGCTGGGTTGGTCTTTTAAGACTGAAAGCTTAAATTCCTTAATCTAATAGCCTCTTTACAGCTCAAGTCGTACCACGCGTTTTGTTTTGGTTTGATACTCTTTATCCTATTAGGAATAAAGGATCTCATACCCATACATGGAGTAGTATTGTCAAAAGAGAAGGTTTCTGGATAGACTGACAGACATCAAAATAAAGTGGCAGTGAGTTGATCACACCCCACAAAATCCCAATCAGGGATGTGAGTAAGAAGCTCTGGACAGACGTAGGAAGAGAAGGAATTGAAGTCATTAGAAATGTTGACTCACGAAGGATCAGAGGGTCTAAGAAGAAGAAACATTTGGTTTCAAAGAAAGATAGACACAGGTAAATCAAATATACAAGCAACAAACAATCGCCATGGAGACCAAGAAATCGCAGAGTTTGCATACGGTGTCTTTCGATGATGTTGATGCTCGCATTTTACATGTACAAAGATTCTGAGTCTTCATTAAGATCTAACGTCTAGAAAAAGCAAGGCATATGCTCTAGCCCTTAGTTTTAAAAGTTATGTGGAACTTAAATCGCTATTAGCCGCATCAACCTACGCCCGATCATTCAATCTACAACTGTGCTTATCCTCAGCACAATGTGTTACTCAGATCAGATTTCCGAATTTTATATCAGTAGCTTGATTGTCAGACTGTAGCAGCAAAAACTCAGAACTCACCTTTTCAACTCTCTCCATGAGTTCTCGATTTTTGGTCAAAATCTCGAGTCGCTTACACAGTCGCTCGTTGATGATATCACAAACGCGGGCAAGTTCATCGCATTTTGGCTGTACAATCTCCCAGGGATACGCTCCACGTATACCAATCAACTGTTGTCCAGCAGAGATGACCTGCTCTGCTCGCTCAATATCAGTTTCACACATTTTTTGGAAGCTTTTCGTCTCCTTGATCAATGTATCCACCCGGACAACGGTTTCACCGATTTCTGTCATGTCTGCTACGGTCTTCAGATGGCCATCAAAGTTGGTCTAAAAGTAAACGCATTCCATAAGTAAATATACCAAAAAACCGCCAGTATGATCAGACTCACCTGCAATTCCCGAAAGTCCTGTTCGAATCGCCTCAACTCTAGACACTGCTTTAGGCGATTCTTGTGCGTCTTCCAGAATTCATCGAATCGTCGTTCGGTCTCCTCCAGTTGAACCAAAAGTCTGCGATAATCGCGACAATCATCAACAACATGTTGTGCAATATTTTGTTGATGATGCATCATCATCATATTCCCTGCACTGGGTCTGTTCGTTTGTTTGTTCGATTATATTCGATTTTGTATTGTTGGGGGGTTATGTTCGATTCAATATTTTTATTTGTTCGTTTATTTTTTTAACCGCGGTGTGAAAAAACCCGACGAAAGAATATTGTTTTTTTGTCGAAACAGAAAGAGAGAAAGAGGAGAGACAACAATATGTTCACAATGAGCGATGAATGTGTGAGACTAGCAGATAAGATCGAAAAGCAAACCGCAGGGGTCTACTTTCCTATATTATATTCTATTTGTTATATGTTATTTTGGTCTGTGGTGATGAGTGAATAATTGTGGAATGTGTTTAAGTGTACTCTGAGGTTGATGTAGATGAACCTGATTATATGGATTCAATGATTAAACAATGTAAACAAATCACACTTATTTTCTGAACGAAGCCACATCGAATTCTAACGTTGAAATTGAAAAACAAAAAATTAAGCGCTCGCTTGTGCCTCCCCCCATGAAGCGTGTGTGAATTTTGAACATTTGAATTGTATGGATTAGCAGTGCATTGTGTGGAATGTGAGCAAGTTTCGATGATGAGTTGTGCAATGCGAAAAGGTTTGTTGTATAAATTCGAATTTTGAAATCAAAACTTGCTCAGCAACGGTATAATTTTAAAGTGAATGTGTGTGTGTTATGAATTTTTGTGTGTGGAAATTGTTTTTTAGCATTAAACACTGTAACTTGCAATGTTTATACACATCATGCACAAAGCAACGTCAAGAATTTGAACAAAGGAACTTTTCTTTTTTCGTCAAAATTTAAATTAGAAAATAAAATGGAAAATATGAACCACATGCAAAACCGCAAAAGGCTCTCTAGAGCATCTTTTAAACATCTATACGAAATATATAAATAAACAACACGAACGAATACATGAATGTAAATGTAATTTTTACGATAGTTTTTCTTTCAACAAAGGGTCTATACACATTTCTTTAGAGAAATTTAATTTAATTTTACAAAACCAGTGCAGAGCTATATGTATAAGAAGTTGAAGTGAAGGGATGACAAAAAGTTGTTTGATTTGTAAGGACGATTTAGGTTGTGCGGTATATGGTTGTGGAAGAATGCACTGCATTAAGGTGAGTACTGAACAACGTCTGAATAAAATTGAAACCCAGTACACCGAAAAACCGGTGGTCGACTCAGGATGGGGGATGGTGAAAGATATTGCCAAACAACATTGGTATGACAAAGTTTGGGCGAACCTTTAAAGGCAGAAGAAGTTTCATATAAAAGAGGTCTGTTTATAGACATAGAGTAACCAAATCATAGAAATCTATAAAAACTGGCCCTTGGCCTTAAATTGGAAGCAAGAAGCTGAAGCAACTAACTTAAACCGTTAACCAGAAGCTCTTATAAATAGTGTCGCAAGAAAATGATAGAATTTTGAAGTCGGACTTTACACAAAAAAGTACGATTTAAAGGTACGGCACATACCAAAAAATAGAACAGATCTATATAAATCTAACGCTCTCTGAGAAAAACTTAGTTCGAAAGCAAAAGCAGGGGTTGAATTACGGCATCCGTGATCCACTTCTACGTGACTGAATTCGTTATTGTTTTGCATGTAAAATCCACAAAATTCAGCGACGTATTGCTCGCTTAAGGATGCGTATGAAACTGATGTGCTATATGTTCCTTACATAGGACTTATTTTAAGGCTACGAAGCAACGCATATGTGCAGATCGTTTAGGGAAAGAAAGGCAGCAAACGCGGCCACCCGCTTGAAGGCAATTCATCTGTGGACCAGCAGACAAACTGTATATATAGGGTGTAACCAAAAGACACTGATTACACCCTCACCCTTAATCACTGCGTGTTGCCTGTCGCGGTCGCGGTTTAATGTAATATCTGCAAGGAACATCACTATTTTTACCGACAGTCAAGACGCGATTAGATCCTTAAGATCGGTCACCTTCAACTCCAAGACTGCCCTCAATTGCCGCCTATCTCTCAACAAGATGGCGGTACAATTCAAAATTCACCTTATCTGGTTCCCGGGCCATAGGGACATTCCAGGTAACTATATAGACCGACGAACTCGCCAGACATGGTAAAACTATTCCAACGGCTCCAACGGAAAAGGAGAATCTCTGCATGCCTCTCGCTACTTGCAAACTCCTAATCAAACAAAACGCGATAAACGCTACTAACCGCAGGTAGGCAAACTGCTCCACTTGCTCTATCACGAAACAAATTTGGCCCAGGCTGGATCTCAAGCGCTGCAGGCTTCAGCAGTCTTATAAGATTAAGGAGATCTGTCATAAGCACACTAGTAGGTGTGATCACGGGGCACTTCATAATGGGGAGACATGCCCTCAGGCTGGGTCTTCCCGCTTATAACTTCTGCAGAAGTTGCATGGATGAGGAGAAGGAAGAGTCAATTTCTCACCTCCTATGCACCTGTCCTGCTCTTTCTACTCGAAGAAGATTAATCTTGGTGAACTCGATATTATTAATATTAATCGCCTCCGCCGCTTTACTTTGAGCTCCTGTTGGTTCAGCGGGTGATTTGAGATAATTAGATCCTGTGGTGTCCCAATAGGCCAATTCTGGCCTAAGTGTGGCTGCACTTGTGTGTAGCCTGCCACTGTAACCTAACCTAACCTACCGCAAACGTTTTTCAATACAGATTCGAAAGTATATTACAATAACCATGGGAAGCTTATGTCGTTTTCCTTTGGACAAAAGAAGCGCCGGGAAGAGTCTGGAATCGAATAAATTACTTCTGGTGATTCTGAAAAGAGAATCGACCCAGGAAGCACTACCACAAGTGAAGAAGACTATGTTCGGATATTTCGCAAATACATTTGAGGATTCAACCAGAAGCAGTTTTCTTGTTCCATTGGATTTCAGACTAAGTGGATCCCCGAGTGAGACCAATGGAAAATGACATAATATTTAACAAACGGTTGACAGGCAATGCTGACAACAAAACCTGCAGCTCACGAATAAATATAGAACTATCCAAAAAAAAAAAAATTGGTTGAGACAGCAGGGCAGCTTTGTGCATCCTGGCTCGTCTTCACTCGAAGGTGGAAAAGGAATAAAACGAGGCGAAGAGAGACTCCTACTGGAGCACGCAAATCAACGAGACCCAATCCAAATCCCCAACTTCAAAGATCTCCACCCAGAAAAAAACATCTGTCCAATCACTGGGCATCGACTGGATCTTTGCCCAAAAGGCGAAGGTCCTAGATGGGTTGTCTAACGCATCTAAGAAGAACAAGAGCTGTATCCTGGGCTCCAAATCCTTTTCTGACGCTGCAAACGGATGAGGAAGGTAAACTCTCCTACGATAAGTGAGAACTCATAGAGAACAGAGTGATGACCTGTTTGTGTTAGTATATGCTCAATAATCAGCAGCCCACCATCTTCAGGAACGCTGGATGGCAGCAGGGATCTGTTAAACTAACCGCTTGCGACGATCAACGTTCGGTCGATACCATAAGATCCAAGGTGCTTCTGCGACTAAATAGATCTAGTATCTCGCTAGTCGCTCATGTTATTACCGGACATGTTATTCTGGACAGACTTGGATTGCCACACAATGGCTTTTGCAGAAGCTGTAGAGACGGGGAGGAGGATAAGTCCGTCACCCACGTTCTCTGCATCTGCCCTGCCCTATCCAACTTAAGGAACGCTTAATTAGGAAAACACTTCTTCTTCTGCTGCTAATATTCTTAGCTTCATTAATGGAAGTAAATTATTTACATAAGTAGCCAGCAAAGGAAGCTCAATGAGCCGAATACCGCCCTAAGTGATTTTCTCAAAATCAGCAAACCAAAACTAGGCTATTGTGAGACGACATTTAATTTTGCGTATGAGACATTTGAGATTAAGTTTGCCATCAAGTCCTTTAGGCGTGGATATATTCCGTATAAGAAGTCTAGAAGTTAGAAACTGCCTTTTTGGCGATTCAAATCAACGGTTTAAAGTCAGAAACTGATCATACGACTGCTGGTGCTCTACAAGGATCTATTTTGTTATATCACATCCTTTAAAAAATATTATCTTTCGCCACGGACTTTAAATCGTCAGGGACTATGATGTCGCATTTCATCTAACCTAAAAAGAGTATCCTAAACCTGCGTGATATCGAATTGGGTACATGGCAAAAGCTGAAGCCCTTAGCAAAGTCGCAATAAAGTCTCGTGACGCACAAAGGTTGTATAAACCCCGGGCTATACCCTCAAAATGTGCCAAGCCAGCAATGAAATTCACAAAGCTTTTTCCACTTATCATATCAAATTAATAATACAAACTTGTTGTCATCCCTACAATCCGTAAAAATAGAAGAGGCAAAGAAACCAAAACCAATGCCTTGGATAGTAGAAAGCAAATTGACTACGAATACGAAAATACTTTACCGCTCAATGGAGCTGACATTGCCGGTCCTTTCGGAAAACTCCTTTATCTCATCATTCGATTTGATGCTATTAAGAAGACTTTCACCGTGTTTCGCCGCAGCTAGTATTTCCTCCTGAAAAATTCAAAGGGCAAACCGAAAAATCCATTAAACAACTTCTGACAGTCACATTGCATTCGTCCAACCTTCAAACGATCATAATCAGCGCCCTGATCATCCAATAGTTTTTGTGTGGCATCCACAGAATTTGGAAATTCTGTATCGTGAATTACTTGAATGAAAATGTCCAGCTCATTCGACACCTGATGCGTTAGACTGGAGAACTTTTCCAACGACTGAAAGAGAGTAAAGTGTTAAAATACAGTCCTTTCAGGAGACAATGTTTGCAACTGACTATTCTCTGCTGTATCCACTCATGATGTGAATATACCAATGTTCCACCCATGTCCGTGGTCAGCTGGGATCTCTCCAGATACTCGTGCAGATCGGTGAGCGCTGAACATATGACTAGACGAAAGCGATACTCATCTTTGGAAAACTTTGTACTGACCTAAAAAGAAGATTTTTAATTTTAAAAGACAATTAGAAACGGGGAATTGATTTACCTCGGATATTGCTTTTTGAAAGAGTCCTGCGGGTCGCAGAACATAGACTACGTGCACGATTCCCGGGAAGTAGATGGAAATCTTGTGTAAAACTGCCTTAACTGATGTCCACTTGTCTTTTCGTCGGTCAATGATAAGTTGATAACCAAGATCGGCGTCTTGCATTCTGAAAGGGGGAAAGAAATAGAAGTTGTAGGTAGGTGGTTAAAGTCTAAGGGGGTTACGATGACATTTTTGGAACAGAAAATGTCCTTAACCAGTAATAAATAAATAAATAAATATTTTGGCGCGACAGGTCTGTGGAACCCAAGGCTTAGCTTCTCACAACCATTCGTTTTGTGTGAGTTTTCAATTTTTGGAACGAATGGAAGGGATCTACAATTTTACCGAGTCCAAACTGAAATGAAATGAAAAATTAAGAATATTTCCAATGAGGGAACTCGCACTGTCATCAAAAGATTCGTTGTTCTGCTGGAGTGCGGCGGACGCTTTCAATGCTATCAAAGACCATGCGGCTTGATTGACCGGTCTTAAAGTAAACGAGGACATGACTTAAAGCATGCTATCAATAAGCACACTAAGGACGAAACCCCAAGTTCTTTGACCAAATCCCAAAAATTCAACCAAACAAACAGAACAAAACTTCCTCCCTAACATTCGTGGTTAACGAAACCATTTTGAATTCTGATTTGAATGTAAGGTCGTCTGTGTAGAAAACTGATTCCGCATATATTTCGCGTGCGAGGATTAAGTCATTCTAACTCTAAATGAGTACAGCGAAACATAAAGTAAATTAAAATAATGAATTACTACCTTCCATGCAAAGCGTTTACATAAACTAGGAGGGTAAGTAGGTGTCACATGAATGCACGACATCAGGGCATTTACTCTCAGATAGGGTGGTAAAATGAACGCTCCCTGGGTGACAATTCAGAGCTAATAAATCGAGCTATGTAAAGGAGATTTCGGGAGTTCCCGTCTATCGATTAGTTGTTGAATTATTTAAGTCTATTACTGATTGATTTGGTTGGCGATATGATAAATAGATTACCACAATCGAACACCCTATAACAACTAGCTTTGAACCATTAAAAGAACACAGGCAAATGGTTTGGGAAACACAAGTCAACCTTTAGGTGGTTTCGTCGAATATGTATAGAAACTTATGTATTTCGAAAAATGAAGCCAGGGCATATCAACATTAAGCGATACTAGTCAATAATAGATTAGAGTCATAACAACACCAATTAATAGACTTTTCGGGTCGACCCACAACAGTCTTCTTCCTGCAAACATATCAAAAGATCCACGGTGTTTATGGTACATCTTGTTCTCTTCTTCTTCTTGAGGTTTCACTACGTTCCGGAGGTTGTAAGTCATTGATGCTAATGTTTTCTTATTTGTCGCTTCTCTGAAAATTTCTATAGTAGAAAGATTAACCATTCTCTCAATTTTGTGAGCCATGTCAGCCTTTGCCTTCAGACACTTCTTCTTTCTCCGATCCTTCCCTGCAGCATTAGTTGGAGAAGTTGATATTTACTGTTCCTCATTTTAGGTCCCACATATTGGAGCAATACTCGATATCACGGACAATCTAGCAACGGTCAGATTTACAAAGATTCGTTGTTAATCCCAATGGGCCTTAACGGCTTCTTGGATTCCCTACGGGACAGGGGTTAGAATATTCCGTGGTAAGGCATGCCTGTCGTAGAAGGCGACTAAAATCCCATCCCAAGGCAAGACGAAAAAGCGACCCGTGCCGAGGCCTGAATGGTGCTGGGGATGCAAAAACAAAACAGAATCGCTAGCGGAGCCCTCCAGATACCTCTGGTTGCAATAAATGCCCTGCCACGTTAATGGGGGCTATGACATGGTCGACATCCTTTCCCCTGTACTCGTGGGATCCAAATTAAGAAAAATGTGGAACAAAACAAAACAGAACACAACAAAGAAGACAAAAAAATAAGAAAACTTTTCGATTAATCAGGAAATGATAAAAGATCCGTTCAGGCGGAGATCTGCGATAATGCGATCACCGCCACTGAAAATCAACAAGGCAATTGACCAGAAGAGAGATGGGAGAACACAAACATCGGCAGAACCAAGGATAGGCCAGGATATGGCATATGGGACACCGGTAGGAGCGGTAAGAAGCTCATTCAGATGGATGTTACAGCAATCTGCCAAAACCTGCTCTGAGCTTAGAGGGGTTGAGAGTTCGCCACAACCCGAGCCCGAATTTGTTGAGGGAAAACATAAAAGTACGACACCTATAAGCACGAACCAAGATCTACCCAACATCTTTTAGATCTAAATGCCGAAGACACAATGTCCGAAGAAGTACAGAAAAGCCTCAACATTTTAAAAATGATGAAATATGCCTGCGCGAAGCAAACAAATGTCAGTATGGACATCAGAAACGGAATTGCTGCATTAGAGGAATCGCTAGACAAAATGAAGTGGGACGCGAAAGCCCGAACCACTCTGAAGCCAACTCTGAAGATACTGCCACCAAATGGGAACGAAAAACCAGGAGGAAAAATAAAAAATCTCGAAATAAAAAAGCAGGAAACAAGAGACCTAAATCTAGCCCTCTTGTAAAACAGACCGACAAGAAAACTAGAAAACAGTAGAAAATGCTAGAGACGGAAGGTGCGGACACTGAAGCAACAAACACAGAACAGGACAGTTATGCCAAAGTGCTCAAGAAGAAGACAGGGAAAACACCAGCCTCACCCAACTCTACTACTAAGGAACGCGCAGGAGAAAACCCAACAGAAGGAAAGCAGTCACCGGAAATCCAGGCACGAGGCAATAGTTGCTCTAGAAATCAGCGAGCGACTTGGATGAACTGACCACAGTAGAAGAGGTTGCTGCATTTCTTTCAACAGAAAACTCTAAAGGCCGTCCGATCAATTTGTGATGTAGTCGATGTATCAAATAACCGTTTTGGTGAAGAGACAACGATTAAATTATTAGTTCAATCAATCAATCGCCTGACCGAATGGGCATCCCTCTTAAGGAATCATTATAAAACCGGCATAAAAGTATGAATCTGCTGTGATCGTACCCGCTTTGTTGTCTTATTTACCAAAGCAGATATAACTTTGAAAACTCAGCCGACTGACAATGATCTGCATTCGAAATGCAGTAGAAAGTGCAATTTTACATCTCTATGTGAGCAATAAATTCAAAAATGATCTCGTGTACACTGATCGTGACTGTATACATCATTTCGCGTAGAAGCAACGGAAATCTCGGCAAGAATATCACACGCCGCTACATTCAAAGTATCAAGACCTTTGTAAATGTTGGCCAAAGAATATTTAAGCAACTAATCCAAAGAAATGGCAAAGTAATCCAAATACTTACGATGGCACAGAAGTTAGGTATAAAATTAGTTTTTGGTAATCAGCTTCCTCCAGCAAGTGGAAGTTATTATTGTCTGGGAATATGATGAGAGGGCATCCTTCATTGGACCTTCCACCTAAAAACCAAACACAAATTCGATTACCGTATTCATTTGCATACAATTCAAAAGCTCACCTGTGATAATGGCATGTTGGGGGTGTAACAAATCGGCAACATCGCCAATATTTAAAGGACTCTCACCACCAGTCGTGCTACTACTCATGGCAGCTGGATTGATTTGTTCCAAAAACGAACTTATGCTATCCGAAGGATGGTGGTGCAGTAGTTGATGTTGTTGTAAATGCAGTTGTGATTGTCCTGAACCGTTGCTTATTGTCGACGTCTGCAGCTGTGTTATTGACGTGTGTAATAGTCCATCTGACTGATGTAAGACCGTTTGTATCGACGCTGTGCTATTAACCGATGATTGTGACTGTAGAACATGCTGGCGTGATGCGCTCATCACCATGGCTTTCGATTCGGCGAGTGCGAATTCCACATCGTTATCTGTGAAGGGATGAAAATGTCAAATGAGTGGAAATACACACTGGGGGAGGCAAAAATAATATAATTTTGGGGATTGAGGACAATCACGCGAGTTACGCACTTCTCGGGGAAAACACATAAAATTGTCGGCACCTCATGCCCTACTTAAGTTTATGTTCATTTTATTACTCTTTCACTCCCCTCGTTACTGGATTTGGAAATACGCTTCTTCTTTTATGAATCTGACCCAATTCAGTTCACGTTAGGGTGCTTCCGTCCCACATAGCACTTCTTCAGAGAGTATAACCTCGCATCCAATTACAAGCACCTTACCACAACAAATCTTTGTTCTCCCAGTGCATAACAAAGTGTAGAGGTAATCACCTCACAGAAGCCGGGAATAAATTTAAATGAGGCACTCCTTTGGTGCACTACAACGGTACGGTGGTGTGTGTTGCATTATGGGCCACGTTGTGTTTAGATTTTGTAAGAAAAGTGGCCTACCTCATTGACGACGAAGGTGTGAAAAGTTCTGCAACAAACAACAAGTTGCACAATGAGGTACACTCATGAATGGACGGCAAAGCGCGAAGGCCCCCTTATCAAGAGCGTGCCGAGAGAGATTAGAAATTCTCTTTCTCGGCCCGCTTTGTGTTGGGTCTTATTTCGAAACTTGAATTTCTTATAACAATATTTTTAACGCATTCATCACGCGGCATCATGTGTACCGTCACCCAGTCTGACTGTTGGTCGGCTGACGCGGCACAGAGGTGCGAAAGAGGCGCGCGAATGATTGTTTTTTTTTTTTGTTGGTTTGTTGTCAGTTTTGTTTTGTTTTTCTTTTCTAAGAAAACTGTGAAGAGAACTAAATAAAAAGTCTTGTGGGTGCACAAACAATTAATACGCATTGGAAAGTTGATGATTTTAACAACACGTCCGGTGCAGCTGACAGTAATTGTCGACTGTTTGAGAGTATAATACGAAGAAATGGGGGATTAATTTACACGATTCGATATAGATATTGTAGAGTGAAATGTTGTTTTCTTAGTGGTGTACTTGAAAGTGTTACAACTTCATAATAGAGAGTTAAGTGATGTCTTTGATTTATTACAGATCAGTCATTTAATTTAAGGCAGTTTGTCTTTCAAAAGTGTTAGGCTGTGTAGTCGGATTATTTGCATACGAAATCCATACAGTGAGTCAGATTTATTGATTTTGTTTAGTGAAAAAGCCGGTTTGTTTTTATGTGAAATGAAAAAATATGCCTGAAGTCTAGAGAAGTGACATTTCATATTGTGGCTTAAATCAAGGGTAATTCCGGAGATTTTGCTCCGAAATAGATGCAACTAAACTACGTTTTTTTTTTGCGCTGTAAGGTGGAAATCTTGCATGAGACACCAATGGTACGACGTCCATTGATAGTGCCGGATTCCTACCGGCTAAAACCACCTCCCTTCCCGAACAGACCGATTACTTCGCTGGGGTCGGTATAAAGACTTGTTGCTTTTTGCTCAATTGTTGGAACTATTAGCATTCCGTTGGCGTTCTAAGCGTCTTAGGTCGCTGAGAGTACGCACCGCCACGTTACTTACAATGGTCCAGTTTTCGTCATTCTGGAGCATATAGTTTACGATGTTATCGGGAGTGGGCCACTCACCGAATTGGTCCCGTAGGGATATCCTCTCGGTTTCGTATCGTTGGCAATGAAAAAACACGTGTTCCGCGTTTTCAGAAACATCTTCGCAATGCGGGCAATTTGGGCTGGTTTCGTGTCCGCGTTTAAAAAGATATTCTCTATAACACCCATATGACCCGTCAAGAACTGAGTCAGATAGAAGTTTGTTTCACCATGTTTCCGTTTAATCCATAGGTCGATCACTGGTATAAGCCTGTGTGTCTATCTTCCCTTTAGCGATTCATTCCATTGTTGTTGCCAGGTTGCTATACTCAGACTCCTTTCGTATTTTCTTTTGTCGTTATCTACCCGACCATATTGGACTCGCTCGATTTTTAATTTTACCATTTCTTCAGCAAGTATATCGACAGGTAACATTGAAGATACGATGAGTATGGCATCGTTCGAAACTGTTCGAAACGCACAGGCGGCTCTTAATGCGCCAAGACGGTGGATGGATTTGGCTCCCTTCACTTAAGACTTAACTTTCATTGCACTTTACCATATTTCTATCGCGTACATGAGAATAGAATTGGCACTTCCTGCAAGAAGATTGTTTTTTGTTTGTTTCGGGCCCCCGATGTTACTCATCAGCCTTGAAAGCGCGCTAACAGTTTTTGACGACTTTTTGCATACATATTCAATATGGTGTTTAAAGCTCAGGTGAGCGTCTATAATAATTCCGAGGTACTTAATAAATGGTTAGGAAACTACTTCATGCCCTTCTACTCTAATCGTTATCATCTACTCGTAATAATCTACTAGTAATAAGTACTGCTTCCGTTTTGTGGTCGGCGAGTTTTAAACCTGCGCTAGAAAGCCATCTACGTACAGTTGCAACTGTCTCGTTGCAGTGTAGTTCGACTTCTTCTATTGTTTTTGCCACAACTACCACAGCTATGTCGTCTGCAAAGCCAAACCAAACCAAACTACGTGAGACGACGAATGCATATCTACAGACTACACTGTACCCATACTTAACTTCCATAAAAACTTCTCTGTTAGATACCCCTCTATAGATCGGAATGGGAGGAAAACGCGGTCGTTAACGATTTTGACATACCGATCTTCACAGATGGTTCTTCAATCAGCTGTGGAGTGTGAGCGGGCGTTTTCTCAACAGAATTTGACAATTAAAAATCTTTCCGCCTCCCCAATGCATCCAGCGTCTTCCGAGCAGAAGTACTGGCAATTAAGGAGGCTTATAGACTGCTTTTCAACATAGAGACACCCAGAAAAAAAAGATATCTTCGTCGACAGTCAGTCATTTCAATCAAGTCAACGTCCAAGCTTGTTGTGGAATGCAGGGAGAAACTGGCCAGGGAGTGTCATCTTTTCGTGATCACTCTCGGCTGGGTTCCCGGCCATAGGACTATTGAGGGAAATGAAAGAGCCGATGAACTTGCTAGACGTGGATCTGTCTTCCTTCGGTGGAATACGTTAAGAGGAAAATCCTCCTGCATTTCACCGCCCTGACAATGTGGGTGAACCTGACTAATTGTGCCATTTCAAGGAAGATTTGGGCAACCTACGATCATGCTAGAACTAATAACCTCTTAGTCAGAACGCGTGCAGGTGTCGCCAAACTTACGGCAATTAGTACGGGCCATTGGCCTCTAGGTACTCACGCAGCCAGGCTTGGCATTCCCTACAACTCCCACTGGCGTAGCTGCGCTGACACAAACAAGAGTGAAACGGTTTTCCACCTTCTTTATGAATGTCCGGCCCTAGCCAAAACCAGACATAGTGCACTAGGAAATCCTTTCTATGTTGACCCTTCGGCGATTTTAATAGAAGCATTAAATTTCTCAACTCCACAGGCTGGTTTTGAGCTCCCGTAACATCCTCTTTCCCCTTCCATCTTCTGGTTCTGCTTGTTTGTGTTTTCAAAACCGCGCTCACGCGTTATTTGTGTATCTTATCCCTTGTAGGGAATTTTGTTGCGCCTTAAATCAACCAACGTGAGAATGGGTACATACATTCAAAAACTAAGTTGTCTGCGCCTTAAATCAACCAACGTGAGAATGGGTACATACATTCAAAAACTAAGTTGTCTTAAGTGTACTTGTCTGGACTATATGTAACCTGAACGCAAAAGTAGATTGGTCGGGAACGTCACTTTTTCTACAACAGTCGTCAGTCACATATGTGAACTGTCAACTTAGTAGATAATCAGGAATTTCTTAACTAGATTCGTCGGCTTCCCCTCATGTGACCGATCGAGGCCAATTACAACTGAGATATAAGGTCTGTTCCTTTATTTTTAAATCCTACGAATTCTTACGCATTTTACTCAATTGTCGTTCCTCAACTCGAAAAATTCGTAAAAGAGAGCGGCTTCGAGAGAGCAAGATATTTACCCTCTTACTAGTTTTTACTCAACAAATTTCTTTGCGTAAGAGTTGAAACAACTGTCAGTCGCCTGAAAATTGACAGCTGATTTGAATTTGTTGTTCTATTTGGCAATGGATTTTATGAACTATCTGTCATTTTTCACAGGTAACTACAAAATCGTTCCTTAACTTTTGCGTAAGTTTCCCTCTCTGAAAGAGAATTCATCCCCTTCACTGTCATTTTGACAGTCTTTTCCATTTTTACGACAAAAGTAAAGGAACAGACCTAAAAAAATCTAGTCAGCCAGCTGTCAGACTAACTAAACTATATACTTGAACGTCCCCAACGAATTTATGGACAAGCATTTCATGGACATTCTGCTCTTGTGTCTCGTTTAAGAACAAGGATGTGAAGCAGCAGAAATTGGGGTACGCAGCTGACATTAAAACTGTCGAAACCTATTGCCCCAATGTTGCAGAAATCTGTTGTTATTTTGCTCCTGTGTTTTGTCCTTTAGATTAGAACAAGGAGCCACCTGCAGAAATAAATTCCGAAGGAATTGCAGTACTTTTATTTGTTTTAAAAGCACACTTTTGACCAGAATACCTTAGAATACCTGCACGCGGCAATATTTACGTTCCATAAAAGCGTGCAAACATTTCCAAAGTAAATCACGACGATAATTGGATAATTATTCGCCATAAGTCCCACATATAGCTACTAATGACCCTTGGGCACGAACTTTTTTATTCGGCGAGTCTAAAATAATAATAATTAAATACTGCCTGCGGTATTTTTGTATTTTTAAAAGCACGAGAATCGAAAACACTCAACTGGAAATTCACTATAATTTGTAGTTGTAATTAATACGACGACTGACGTATGTTTTCTCAATTAAGAAGAAGGTGATTCGGTTCAATAATTACTAGGGAAACAGACGGCAGTTGTGATTAATAACGATTAGTGAAACTTGAGCGAGGATATATTCCAATATGTGGGTACAAGTTATTACTATAGTGCTGACATTTAAAATAGTAAGACATTTCATAGTATGACTGCAAAACGATTAGCAATGATTAATAAAATGATCTTTTAAATATACGGAATGGAAAAAAAAATGTAACAGAGGAAAAGAGAAAAGTATTCAACGGAGAAAATCACATACACATTCGTAGAAAATAGAAAATACTTTTTTTTTTAAATAAGGAGTAGGTACAGACTCTAGCTGCATTCTTAGACATTGGATGAGCTTTCAACAATGTCAATTTTGAATCCGAAATTAGGGCGGTAAGTGGTCTGATCTTTGATAGCAGCCCTACCAAAAAGATTGTAAGAATATTAAATAGAAGAACTAGACAGATTACAAACGTACTTGAGAGTTCAATTCTAGAAGCTTGAGCTTCTTAAGACGGGATTAGTTCTTCGAACTGCTTCGGGACAATGTTCTAAATGAGTCAACTACGCTGCTTACAAAAAAACGTCGTCGAAAACACACAGGTACGTTTCACAATCACTGAAGAAACTGTTAGCTCCCCTAGTACACTGTATACTAGAAGCAGAAAATCGAACTCGTTAATTTTGGAAACAAAAGCAAGAGATCACAGTTTGTCACTTTTTGCCCCAGAAAAGTTGTAACAGAGCTAAAAAAAATACCTGGGACTCTTGCCTGCTGGACAAAAAAACTCAATAGAAACATTAACAGAAGGATACAGCCCATGCTAATCTCCAATCGTAGATCTTGAGGCTATTTTACATCTGCTCTCGCTTGAAACCATTGGGAAGGTTCGCTCATGGGAAACGTGAACTATATTTGACTGGTCTAGGACGCTTTGACTAGTCAACTTGAGTTTTTGTTGTATTCTCGCGGCTTTTTTTTTTAATTTTGATACTTCGAAATGTCAACTGAGTAGGTATATGCTAGCAGGATTTCCTTGTTTTGAATTGTCGACAGCATTCCATAAACGTCAACTGAAAAAACCATTCAAGTGATCAATCTGGCCCAATCAAAACTCAAATACATCAAGTCAGTTAGCTGTCAGACTTAGGTTAGGTAAGGTAGACGGGTAGGTAGAGCAGGGCGTACCCTGCAATACCAAACTTAGGTCCTCGTGGATAAATTGTGATGCCCTTTTTTTGGAGGTTAACAGTTGGTGTTGGTGTTGCATCTTTCCTGTCCTCATTGTGGTTAACAGACCCCGTCCACCTATCCCGATGTTCTCAAAAACCTGTAAAGATCAGACAGTGGGACCTCAGAAAGTTCTTGTACGTCTTGGAAGTAATATCTCCCAAGCATTCCGTTCCGCAAGTGACTGAGACTCGGACAATGACAAAGAAAGCGAGGTTTGTCCTCTTGGACTTCTTCGTCTCCGCAGCCTCTCTACATATGTCGACATCTTTGAGATTAGGTTACATTGTGTGGTTTCATAGGAAGTATGAAGCGCAACGTTGGAATAGTTTGGAATTTATTTCATGTACAGAAACTGCTTTTATTTAGAAGCCTGGCTGTCGATGAAGATGGAAATATTTACGGGCCGCTTCCGTGACATCCAGCACCTCCGCCTGGAATACACTATTACTATTATTTTTATTTATTTCCTCAGAGAATATACCGGCACCGGTTCCACAGTCCATCTTGATCCATCCGTGTAGATGGATATTGGTTTTCTTTTCGTGGGCTCATTGGTGTTTCATTCCTCTCTACTCGGGAAGGAGCAGGAGAGTGGTCTGTCGAAGTCCAAAAGTGTTAAAAGTGACAGCATTTTCTAGGTATTAACCTAAATCTGTGCATGCTCAAAATTACAGGGGTTCCAAGTGAAGGTTTGGCTGATCCTTAGGGCACTTTTAGCAGCAGACTCTTCCATGTATAGGTCCAGAGGTAAGACTTGCTCCAAATCCGAACATTTTCATTGTAAGTAGCATTTTGTTCGAATCGCCATATTTGTATGTCTCGTGGACAGAGGACCATAGGAGTCCTTCTCAGTGGCAGCAGTACCATCATAAAAGAACAGAAACTTTACCAGAAAATAAGTCGGATCTTGTATAGAGCTCAAAGCTGAATGAGTATGAGTAGGTCCGACAGCTGTTTTAGAAAATACTTGTTCTTCTTTTAGCACTCGGCACTACACACGACAAGGAAGTCAATCATTAAATGGACTTTCCCTGGGTGGCGTGCATTCCAAATGTCCAATTTTCCATGAGTCAGGCTGAAGTTGACCGAACGCCGAAACTAAAAGCTTTTATTGCCACATGGTTAGGTCATACGCTCACGATACCAATAGCGATTAGAGACTCGCCCTCGCTATTGTTCGAAATTCTGCATCGCATTTTCAATAGTAGTCGTGTTTTGAGTCATACAACTGACCAGTTACATACACGTTACTAAATGCAATGGATGCACTATCAAATAACAATTTTCCCAGAACTCCCGATCGATAACACCCCAGTAAATGGCATACTTCAACAATGACTGATAAAGCTTTTATGTTCACCTATAGACTAGTTCGGATTTACACGACTTCCCACAAGATTCCATACGTTTCCATCATCATTCTAAGCAAAGGCTAAAGGGGATGAAAGGTGCTATTGATAGACCATTTCGGATACGGAGTATAGGGAATAAATCAGGCCCCAGCCTCTATAACTTGGTCCTGAATTTGCAAGCCGAAAGAAATTGTCAACAAGTAGAGTTTAAAAAAATTAACAATAAACATAACAACCACCATATAAACCTTACCGCAGCAATAGCATTTAAAACGGTCTTCCGTTGCGGACATATTTCCAAGATTTATACTACCAACAAATATAAATGTACAAACAACTTAATCCACCAGCAAAGATAAATTGTTTAACAGGAAAACACCACCATATGGCAATTTATAATATTAACCATGAATCGCCACACACCAGCGTATAATCAAAACAAAAACACAAATGGATCCGAGACCCGATGACAACACACAAAATTTTGAATTTATTACATAAAGCTATTCAACAAATTTCGAATATTTTTTTTTGATGCAGCGAACGGATTTAGATGACACTCGAAATGAATTTAAACCGCCACACACACTAAGCCCGGAGCGCGAGCTAAATCTAACTAAGGCGTGTATAATCTGAATTGATTTTCTCATCGAAAAACCAACTTTGAGTTCTTTTTCCGATGTTTCTTCTCAGCGATAAGGAAAATATTTTCTTTGCTTCTTTTCGAACGAAAATAGAAAATGAGGGAAAAATATTTTCACACAGAAACTAGATAAAAATATATATTCATACCGATGCCAGAATGAGTAGCAACTTCCATATAGCACAAGTGTACCGCTCGCTTAGCACAGGTCCGAGCAGCGAGCACTCGCTAGTATCTGTAGGTACCTATCTCTTTTAAATGGGTAGAGAGGGTAGGCAATTGATTTCAATTAGTGTCTTTAAATGCGATTGGGGGGAGCATCACGAGGAATTATATAAAAATATGATCGGATTCGATTATCAGTTGGGTTGCTGTTCAATCTGTCACTGTCACTGTCCAAAATCAACTGCGAATGTCAGCGATTATGACAAAATTGATAATACGACCGGGAATGACAACGTTCATAGAAAAAAAAACGCTTCTTCACTTTAAGCACTCACGTACACGTACCCTGATCGGATGTAGCCAACTGGCAGAAGCGCAAAGCACCTGAACTACCTTTGGATACATCTGAGCGAAGCATACACAATGTACGGCTGCTCGTGTTCGTATCTGCAATTATAGCACGTGAAGTGGCGCTTTTTGCTCCGTGATTCTCTCTCATTATTCCGCACTTTACTGTATAGTACATTTTTGCGAACCATTTTGGAATATCCATCATTATCTGACATTTCGATGCTTAGATACATAGAAAATCAACTCATGCATTCACACCAGTTGTATCTAGTACGTAGTTGTCCAAGTCCAAGTTGGTCAATGTCAACAGTAAAACAAGTGCTGATATAAACAATATCAAAAGCTGACTTTTTGTTCTGGTTCCGTGGAACCCAAAGAGGAACGATAACACAACAATAACCCCAGATGGCGAACGCCAAAACAAAACAAAACAAAAGAAAGCAAAGTGGGATGCACAGCCACACACGCTTGATGATGTCGGTTTGATTTTGATTTTGAGGTAGAGGGGGCTAAAGTTGACGTAGGTAGTGTGGCCATCTATGGGGAAGTGAAGATCACCAGTAACAGGTGAGGCGGAGGCGCAAACGTAATCCGAACCCGATGATGATTTCTAGATTGATTGACACTTCCATAGTAACTCTATTTTCTTTTCTTCTTTTTTTTTGATGAAAGATAGGTATAAACAATACTCATGTCAGTTGATTTATATTGCGGTGCATATAGAGATTAAAATTGTTGTCAAACAAATTTACGATGGCGCTCGGCGGCACGTGCTAGTGAAATGCACAATACACGGCATCGTGTAGGTGTGAGAATTTTTGAGATTTTCTCTGAATCGTTGAGGAATGCCATGAAGAATTGAATCGAGTGATGGAAGGAATCATGCACCCGAAACCAATCAAATGTCGAAAGTGGAAATAATTTAATAACCTTTGTTATACGACTTGGAAATCAGTTCCCAATACGTTTATAGAGAAAATCTGGTGGCTAAATTTAGCAGCCAAATGTTTATTTGGGAAATATTTTGAATATTTGGAATTTGTTTCCCAATAGCCAACGTAGAGGTTGCAAAACGTCATCACTTTCAAAGGCGTTTCTGTGGAGTAACAAAGTGTCTTCCAAAAAGGCCTATTCAATCGAAGTTCTTAGATACACCTATAACGGGTGGTTTCTTTTTAAATCATAGGTTATTTTGACACTGACAGTTTTTTTCAGCTCGAAATTTTGGCCGAAAATCAGTATCATACCTCCGTGGTACTAAATGAGTCGCTTTACGCTTGAACAACGCTGGGAAATATTGAAAACTTATTTCCAAAGTGAGTGCAAAGGCGCCTGCTGTACCCAAGTTTGTGCAAAAAGTTCGTGAGACTGCTATGCTAGTGGCCAAGATTCATGACCCTGTCGTCTTACGGTGCGCACAGGCGACAATGTGGCTGCTGTAGGCGAGATGGTGAGACTCTATTCACGAACATCAACTCGCTATCGATCCTGAGGAGAATTCTGCACATAGATCTCGGATTATTCGCTTACAAGGTCCAATTGACCGAGCAATTGAAGGCGCACGACCATCCGCTTTGCCAATTTGGGCCTTAAAGCGGCATCAATTCGACAACGAATATGGGCAAAAAATAATCTTTTCTGACGAGGCGCATTTTCATCTCGGCTGTAACGTTAGGCCCCAGTTATAGCGATACATAAAATGCAACCGAAAAAGTTTGAACAGTATGAAAATGAGTTTTTTTGCTGTTAAGGCGGTCCTAGCGAACAGAAAAACGTCTTTCAAAAAAAAACTGATTGCCACTGTGTTGTAGTAAAGGGTTTTCCAAAAAGAGGTGTCATTTTGAATAGCCCGCTATTTAGGTAGCTGTCACTTTTGAAGCTGTTATTTTTTGACATTTAACAAGTAGAAACTACGCCATTACTAAAAATGGAACGATTAACGCTTCAACTACGCATTGAAATTATAAAAATTCATTTAAAAAATGGTGAAAATATTGCAGTCACAGTTCGCAAAACTAAAGTATTTTTGGGTCGTCGTTAAGCACCTTGTCGGACCGCAATAGAGAAATTGGTGGAAAAATTCGAGCTGTTGGGACAAGTTAGTGATGTGAAGAATAAAACCCATGCACGTCGCTCAAGAACAACTGAGAATATTGCTGCTGTAGCCCAAAGTGTTAAAGAAAACCCAAGTTTGTCCATTCTTCGTCGTTCTTTGGAATTGGGAGATGATTAATAATTTTTTATGGCTTATTATGGATTTTTTATATCTGGACAACGTTTACTTTCAACAAGACGGCGCTACGTGCCACACAAGCAACGAAACCATTGATCTTTTACGGAAAAAGTTTCCGGACCGTGTTATCTCTCGAAGAGGTGATCACAATTGGCCATCGAGATCTTGTGATTTAACACCTTGCGACTATTTCCTTTGGGACCACGTCTACGCCAACAGCCCAGCGTCGATTCAAGACCACTTTGCGATTTTGTTATGGAAAATTACAAAATTGCCGTATCTGGGGCTCGGAAAACCAGCACTTTATTGTCGAAAAGCCAATGCATCCACAGAGAGTGACAGTTTGGGGCGGATTGTTGAGTGGTGAACAATTTTTCTTTGAAAATGAGGCTGGGAACAACATTTCGGACAAGGGTGGGCGTTACAAAGAGCCATATTAACCGACTTTTTTTTTTACTGAAACCTAAGACTTGGATTTGGATGACCTCTGGTTCATGCAGAATGGACCGCCATGCGCACAAAATTCCGAAATCGTGTTATCAGCCGTCCTGGCGATGTCAATTGACCTCCTTGGAGCTGCGATTTGACCCCTTTGGACTTTTTTTTGTGAGGAACCGTGAAGGACAAATGTTATGCCAACAATCCAGAAACGATTCAAGCACTTAGGGGATAGTTCCCAAAAAGTGCTTTCAGCGGAAATTGTAAAATGTCAATTTTTTTGTATGAAGTTTGATATGCCGCTAGTCATCTAGCGGGCAGAGGAACGCGGCCAATCTAAATCTATTGCTTTTCACTTCCAGGTGTAGGAAGGAATCGTTTTTCAATTTCATCACGCAGCGTTTGACATTTCTCGACCGTCTAGAAATGGTGTGTTTGTGATCCAGCAATGTGAACCGCCATCCTTCAAAAAACTTTCAATTCCTATATATTTTGAAGCAGTCGGCCGATTGCGATGGAATGGAAACTAAATGTTGCTTATCTACTTAAGCCCTATGTCATGTCTGAAAAGTTAATTTTGGGTGAGTAGTTTTAACGTGACCTGTTGACAAATGGAACTTCACATACAAACATACAACCTCCAAAAAAAAACTGTCTTAAAACAAAAAGAAGACCAACTTATTACCTTTTAAAGTCCTGCCTGAAATTCCTCTAACCATCAGTTAGTTCCACCTACCCATGCTTAATCTGAACAAACCGCATTCCCAATCGCAACCATTACAATCACCAACCATCACATCAATTCGCGTTGACAACGTCTCTCCCTTGGGTGGCATATAAAATGTGCAAAACTCATTTTTAGGTCACATGATCAAACTCCGATAAAACTGTCAAATGGAATTATAGCCACTTAGAGAGCAACATTGTTTCTGCCATTGTTTACGCCGAACAATTTATGTCAGCACAATTGTCCCGCTTGTGGGATATCTGTCTCTCATCGAATTAAATAATTGAAAGTGTCATCGCGTATATACCCGCACAAACTCGAAACAGCAATAGAGTCCTCCTCATGTCATGTCGATAGCGATTACAGCACAAATTCGCAGCTGTCAGGCATATGCAACATTGGTAAAAATAAAGAGAATCGCAATCTGAGCGAAAAATAAAAAAACTCAGCTGGCCAGTTCCGCATTCTCATAACAGTCGAGCTGACAGCGCTGTAATTGTCACTGAGTAAAAAAAAAGAATAACAAGTAATAAGTCCAATTGAGAACGAACGCACGCCCAAGCCCTGAGGTAGGTCTTTTAATCGCTCGAAGCTCCGACAGCGTATGCTTGAAGGGATTTTGCGAAACATGAGATTGTTTTTGAGTTTCGTATGCTGTAATGCTTGGATGACTCCGGGTGACGATGACAGCGCCTACGACAACATAAGGGGCGCCTAGATGAAAAAAAAAAAACAAAAACAAAAAAAGTAACTTGAGAGTGATTTGCGAAAGTGGGATAAGCGCTTGAGTCAGCACTTCGCAAGGGTGGCAACTATATTCATAGTTTCGTTTATTATTCCACCCCCAGGTGTGGGGTGGCCGACCGACTGAGTGGGTGGGGGTTGATAGGTTGAACGTACACCTCGAGACCGGTATAGTTGTCTAATGAATTCTGTGCTCAAGTGGACAATAGACAATGGTGCTTGAGTACTTCTCTACATGGATGGGCCACTTCAGAGATGCTGGGTGTACTTCGTCTTCATATGCAGATGCATTGACACGACGAGTGAGTCGGTAGCTCAGATGGCTGCTTGCCACTTGTTTTGTATACTTTTTTTCTTTCGTTCGGAGGGGGCTTATTAACTGAGACGTATAAGGAATATGCGGGCACGGAAGCTTTTCTATTATGAAAGAGTGCTAATGTCGAAGGGAAGTATGTATTACTGAAGGTGGCAATGGTGTAGTGGGTAAAGTCATTGCTTGTGACCCGGTCGGCGCAGGTTCGAGCCCCACCGGGGGACAGCAGTACTCGCCACCCAAACATATAAGAGAAACGAATAATATCAGAGTTTCTACCCCACTACACCAAAAAATGGGTTTCTGCTTGGAGTACAATGGACGGGTAATCTGGTCTGAGTGCTCCAGGATTTGGAATCCCCTTAAAAAAAAAAAAATGTATTACTGAGAAAGCCATAAAGAAAGTGATTAAAAGTGATTATTAAAAATGGATAAATCCGCAAAAAAAATTAATATTAAACTGAATCCGAATGTTTTTCAACGTCTGCAAAGTGGTAATTTTTTTAAACCCACTGACGTTTATTTTAGAATTTCTCGCATATGTTTTTAACAAACGTCATGCCAAACTTTCGTTGCTGTACTTTTTAGTTACATTCTCTTTTTCTGAGAGAATATATCCCCACTCCTTGATATTTGACATTTTGCCAAAATTGGCCCAAAAAGTAAGGTAACAGAACCAATAAGTCCATACAGTCAGAAGCCTCGGAAATTGTGTGAAATGTTGCTCATTTTGTACACGAAACGTCAAAAATTCTTTCTTCCAATCCCTCTTAGTAACGGGGACGTTCGGATACCTAGTTCATGTAAAACGTCAACTAGATTTGTCTGGAATAGGTATAGCGAGGTATCCGTCGGAACGGAAAATTCTCCGCAACGCATACTCTGTCGGAGACTCAAATCCAAATAGTAAGCAAATATCGCAACCAATTTCTGTCGGAGGATATCGGAACCTATCTGTCAAAAATTGAAGAAAAAAAAAATGCGCTTCATCGCACTTCAACGTAATTCGCAGATATGCGTTTCAAACTGTGTCGGAGAAATATTCCGAATAGATGTTCTGAAGAAAACCTCGAAGCAAAAATCCTCCGAATCGTATAAAATCGGCGAATTTTCCGTTCCGACGGATGGATACATTGCTACGGCCGAATATTGAATTTTGACACTTAAAAATTTCAACTGAGTATGCAGCCAGGATTTTCTTGACTAGATTTGGCGGCTGCAGAAACTGGGCCATTAATAACTCACTGTCATCTGTCAGACTAACTTAACTAGAAATCCTCAATTTGTTATATACACTATCTGACATCTCTGACCTTCCAACGGATGTGTCTACACCAAGAATTCAATCGAATGGTGACATTCAAGTATAGTTTAGTTTGACAACTGACTGACTTGATGTGTCTCAGTTTTGATTGGCTTTGATCGGTCACATTAACAGCTGTTTCAGTAGACGTTTATGAGGGGATAGCTGACGAAAATACCTCAACTTCAGATAATTAGATTTTTGAATGTGCACAATCTGTTGACATTTCGATTGTTGTACTAAAAGTGACGTTATGATTAAATCTATAGTTTTTATGTTCAGGAAAAATCTAGTACAAAAAATTCTACTCAATTTAAGACGACTACAGTTCTGAACGTGCCCATTGATTGAAATACCTGTTGATCGATGCGCTGTGAAATTGAACATGTACATAAATGGTGCAATGCATTATTGTTAACTAATATTTACCGAATGTGTGCACTAATTACTAATTCGTAATTTCTATATTGAACTGAACTACTTTCCGAGCCAAAACACTTCAATTAACAGTACAATGTCATAAATCACAAAGAAGCAAAAAAGCCTATTCAATTTGTCCACCCAGTAATGGCCAAATTTTTATTAATTAAATTGCTTCCCTTATAGAACGATGTCACAAAGTGGGTAGTTGGTGAACAAATAAATTTAACTGACAGTCTGGACTTACAGCACTTCACATCACAGCATTGAACCATTTTAACTTTGATCTGAGATAACGCTTCATTTTTGTTTGCTTCTGGTTTATGTTGATTGTATTTATATTGTAGGTAATTGTTGATTTCACTCCTAACAAGAGGCACTCTGTTACTAAACTAAACTCCCGTCAAAACCAACGAAATGATGAATCAATTGGCAAATATTTCTCCACCCAACGGATGTGTCTACACCAAGAATTCAATCGAATGGTGACATTCAAGTATAGTTTAGTTTGACAACTGACTGACTTGATGTGTCTCAGTTTTGATTGGCCTTGCTCGGTCACATTAACAGCTTTTTCAGTAGACGTTTATGAGGGTGTAGCTGACGAAAATACCCAAGAAATTTGTTACTGAGTACTAAATTGACAGTTCGTTTATAGTTAGAAAAACCGACCAATCCAGTCTAATCCAATCTAGTCAACTTCAGATAATTAGTTTTTTGGATGTGCACAATCTGTGACATTTCGATTGTTGTACTAAAAGTGACGTTATAATTAAATCTATATTTTTTACGTTCAGGAAAAATCTAGTACAAAAATGTCTACTCAATTTAAGACGACTACAGTTCTGAACGTGCCCATTGATTGAAATACCTGTTGATCGATGCGCTGTGAAATTGAACGTGTACATAAATGTTGCAATGCATTATTGTTAACTAATATTTACCGAATGTGTTCACTAATTACTAATTCGTAATTTCTATATTGAACTGAACTACTTCCGAGCCAAAACATTTCAATTAACAGTACAATGTCATAAATCACAAAGAAGCACAAAAGCCTATTCATTTTGTCCACCCAGTAAAGGCCAAATTTTTATTAATTTAATTGCTTCCCTTATAGAACAATGTCACAAAGTAGGTAGTTGATGAACTAATAAACTTAACTGACAGTCTGGACTTACAGCACTTCACATCACAGCATTTGAACCATTTTAACTTTGATCTCAGATAACGCTTCATTTTTGTTTGCTTCTGGTTTATGTTGATTGTATTTATATTGTAGGTAATTGTTGATTTCACTCCTAACAAGAGGCACTCTGTTACTAAACTAAACTCCCGTCAAAACCAACGAAATGATGAATCAATTGGCAAATATTTCTCCACCCAAGTTATTCGCTTTTGAATGCAATTTTCTGCATCCAAAATGAAAATGAAATCGACAAAAAAAAACACTATTCCTCTTAAAATTGTTCGCGTCAACAGTTAACGCTAGCGATTCACTAATTAAATCTTCGACACCTCCAATGGCTTAAACGATCCTCACATTGAAGGGAAAACGATTTTAATTGTTCGCTCTGCCGTTGCGGTGGAGGGTATTCAAATTCATTTGCATGATGGCATGGAGTTGTGTTGGCAATTAATAAATAAAAAAAATAAAACGGCATCGATAGTCTGTCCAAATCCAATTGATATGCAAAGCGTCAACTTATGACAATCAATGAGTGCAAAGAAGCATTGGTGGGGAGAGTTTACTGACATCCGTTTAATAGCGGAGACTTGAAGTCTCTGATAACTCGGTACGCGAATGAGACACATAATAGTCGGTGGTTTGGTTATGCAAGTGCTTGACGCAATATGAGTCTTATTGTTTGGTTTCACGGGTGATTCCTTATTCTGATTGTGGTTTGATTTATATCGTGGATGAGCGTGAGACACCAAAATGGGTCCATCTTTATTCGGTATATCTTATGAGATTTCTAGCCCTTGGTGCCTTTTTTCAGTGAATCGAACCCATCACTTCACTTAATGATAGCAAAAAATGCTCCCTCAAGCACACCTCACTCTAAGTGACAATTTACTTCGCAAAACGATCATCGCTTGACGAGTGAATCCCTCTGATATTCAAATTAAATAGCACTGTATGAACTCCATCCACTTGCATGTCCATAGCCTCTTTCGAAGCGCTGCTCAACAAAAGACCATCAGTATGCAGTATCACTTCCACTTTATGACAGTCGCATTTGAATCACAAAAGATATTCATGGCACTCTTCTCTTCCATTTTCTTGGTATACCCTTGACTGAAAGTCCTACAAACTTGCTCCATATACCCACAAAGGATGCTCTCAGAACGCAAAACACTGCAAATCATAAAATAGCACACGCTTTTCTGCTTAAAGCGATTTTCGTCGACTGACCTAGTTTAGCGTCGTCGTCGTCGGGCTCTAAAACCCGAACGCGAACCCGAACATGACATCGACTTATGAGGGCGTGTGGCGTGACAACGGCCAGTTTAGTTCTTTGGTTTGCGCACGAATTCATTTGGCCAACAAATTGCTGCAGAATGTGCGACCAATTACCATAGGCAGATAGTGCACGCGCCACCATATGTCTCCGGACATATTCTTTTCGCCTATACACCTCCCCCAACAGACTCCACAAGAAGCCCAACAAAATTCCCATTAGCCGTATGTGCAATGGAATAGTTGTCGCAACTTACAGCCAGCATTTTGTTCTAGTCTCCCGAAGACCTACAAAAATTGGCAGCGAATTTGTGCACTGCTGCAGAAATGCTTTCCAAGTGGATTAACCTGCGATGGTATATATACGGCCAAAGGATCATGGTCGTCCGCTGAATAGTGCTGCTGGTGGTGGTCTTGCTTGGGTTTGATTAAAATTCCAGCCGGCATGTCGGCATGTTTGGCTGTGTGGAATTAAAAAAAAAAACTTAATAACTGGCATGTGGGTGAAGGTTATGAGTTGGAAGAGGCTTTTAAGGCGAGGACTCTATGAAAATAAATAATCGCGACTAACGATGGTGGCAACTGGCAACAAGTGCCATGGATGTTTATTGCAAAAGTTGCCATCCTCCGAAAAGTGACTACAGTTTCCAACTGGGAGAAGTTGGATGCATATATGTATTGAATTGACTTAATTAACGACAGGTCAGCAACGGAAAAGGATAATCAGTAAAGGATTTCATAAAATGATGACACGTCGAACTATCAGTGCCGCTTTGACAGATCTGTGTGGAATATTTACCTTATTTGCTGCGCTATAGTCGTCTTCGCCTTCGGTATATTTCTAAAGGAACGGCATTATGCATTAATTCCCTTTTTTATGCGACGAGTAGACATGACCACAAATGTGACACATTTGATGAAGCACATGACATGTGAGTGAAAAGTGATGGAACACGAACAACGCAATTTCCTTGTAATGAAAACGATTTTGAGTTCATTCAGGTTGACATGTTCGTGACATTTCATTTAAGAAATGTCAGCATTTCTGTCAGAGATTGGAGGAATGGAATTACTATCATGACGGAAATAATGCGTTTGCTGATTGACGACAATTTATTTATTTATTTAATTAATTAAATAATTTGGAACAAATGAGCGAAAAATGCTTGATTAGAAAGGGCTAATGACAAATTGTTTACTCTGGTCTTAAGATGATTGACTGATGATTCTATGTCAAATTTGTGTGCTTGTTTTTGACGTCTATTGATTAGAGGGGTAGTGGCTAGTGGGAAGGTGTCAAGAAATGCGAGGTTGGACGTTTAATTTTTTTTGAAGCATCTATGTATTTATTTTGACGTTTCTTATTAAATGCCCGAGGATGTGCCAACGCGATAAAGTTTGCTCGCCATTCGCAGTTCAGTACCTTATCGCAACAACGACGTTCGCGTTCGGTAATCGTATGAAACATATCAACATATATTTTTGGCTGTAAGAACACTGAGAACTGCGAGAGTTATTAGGTTAGTTCCTTTACTTTTGTCAAAATATTGCAATGGTGGGTATAAATTCCCTCAGCGTGAGGGTCACTTACGAAAAAGTAAGGGAATGCTTTTTTAATAGTGTATAAAAAATGACAGAGAAATAATTCGAAAATGCAGTCATTGTATGATAAATGCGAAGAATTTTCCAATTTAAGGCTGGTGCGCTGTTCACCACTCTCCTAAAAGTTCTGTGAAATCGAAAGTGAAATATTTTTTCTGTGAATTTTCGTGGAGAAATTTATGCAGGGTGACTGCGGTCAAAACTAAATTTTTTTTATTGGAATTTTGTAAGGTTTTCAATTTTTGCACTTTTATTTAGCTTAAAAATACAACAGCTGGAGAAAAAAAATCACTTTTTGATTTTTTTTCATGGTAATTTGAAGCATTTAATTTGGCAAATAATAGCTCTGTTCCCTAACTATAATGAATTCGAACACATTAGTCAAATTTAGTCAAATTAAGTCAAACTTCGTTCCTTTGCGCAAAAGTTGGGCAGAAGAGAGCCACAAAGAGAGAAAAAAATATTTCCCCTTCATAAAAAACTTGCAAATAATAGCCCAACACGTTTCTTTGGGCTAGTTTGTTATAACTGACTTTAGCTGTCAAATCTCTCAAAAGCCAATTTGAATTAGCTGTTTATTTCGGTTCGGTTTTATTGAGTGCTGAAATTTGTATTTAAAAATTGATAAATCGACAAGAAAAATAAATATTAAACTGTATCCGAGTTTTGCAACGTCTGCAAATTGGTAATTTTTTTATAAATCACTGACGCTTATTTTAGAAAGTTATTTTTCTTTCTCGCATATGTTTTCAACAAACGTCATGCCAAACTTTCGTTCCTGTACTTTTTGGTTATATTCTCCTTTTCTGAGAGAATATATCCCCACTCGTTGATATTTGACATTTTGCCAAAATATGCCCGAAAAGTAAGGGAACAGACCTAATGTCTGATTTGTAATATAAAAATGCCAGTTGTCACATTTAAACAATCAATAGGACATGGAAATTATACATCTTTCTTAAGAGCCGTTGATCGTTGTAGTAAAAACATTTGTTTATCAAAGAAGTGAATCCTCCATATTTGCAGAACTTTTCTTCTAAAGTTTCGAAATATTTGAAAATATTTACAAATGACTAACAATATTAACAGCGGTATAATTTTATACATAAAACAATATGGAACAACGAAATCCTCCATCTGTTAAGCAGTTTACTTAAAGGCACCCTGTACATCATAAAGTCATCCATGCCACATACTTTTAAACCTAGGTATAACTTTTCCATTGAATAAGGAAAAATGATATTGGAAGTATATAAAACGTAGTACTTTCTTAAAAAAACATCTGAAATTCATATAAGTTTCTAAACCGTCTTACTGCAAATCAATTTTCACGCCGAAATGTCAAAAATTTAACACGACGGACAATAAAAGCCAAGTAAAAAGCTGTGGAGAAATTTTAGTATCGCCCCCTAACTAAAAAAAAATATTTTGGCCATACGACCAAGGCCTATGTAATCCATTCGATTTGTGTGGGAAGGGATCTACAATTTTACGCCGAGTCCAAACGGCTAATTGAGAAGCCCATTCATGACAGTTTTACTCTCGGATGTTTGTCAGACGTTCGCGAGAGGTGGCGCAGTGGAAAAAACCTTATGATGTAATTTGGTTCTTTCGGGAACAACACACTACCACTAAGCCATTGCGCCGACATCGCCCCCTAACTACCTACCACTTTTTGAACAGCTATTTTTCATTCGAACTTTGTACTGTCTAGTGAAATCTTCACGTGAAAAATTCATTTTGACAATTCGCGGTGAAAAATTTGTATAAAAAATTGGATTTCACGTGAACTGCATAATAGGCTTTAGCAATGAAAGTGTTTTGGAATATTCTAACTTCATTTTGATGAATCCGAGTCTGTGGAAGAGTTTGTATTGAGTGAACTACAAGCATTCGAAATTATGAACAGTTAAAAGAATCTTGAGAAGAACATCCAATTGATAATCACTTTGCCGACTTTAATACCATTTTAATACGCACGAAAACAAAACGGCAAGGGAATGCCCCCGCGAAGTATTCCAACAAATTTCAAATCATCTGTCCGGTGACTGACAGTGACAGCTTTAAGTAAAAATTCGTAAGATTGAGCACATTCAAAAACTTAGTTATCTTAAGTCGACTAGATTGGTCTGGAATAGATGTAACCCGAACGCAAAAACTAGATTGGTCGGGAACGTCAGTTTTCCTACGTCAGCCACATATGCGAACTGTCATTTTAGTACTCAGTCACGAATTTCTTGACTAGATTCGTCGGCTACCTTTCCATAAACGTCAACTGACACAGCTACCCATGTCACCGATCATGGCCAATCAAAACTGAGATACATCAAGTCAGTCAGCTGTCAGACTTACTAAACTAGATACTTGAACGTCCCCATTCTCAGTGGAGGGGTTATATCTTGCTCTCTTGATGATGCTGTCTTTTACGATTTTTTCCAGTTAAGGAACGGCATTAAGTGAAAATTCGTAAAAGTTTGTACAAGTTCGTAAAATTTTAAAGTACCTCAGATCCGAATCAGTCAAAAGCTATACCAACAGGTGTTAATTTCGAATCTCTGTCCCGATCTGCTGATCGTGAATAACGTATGCATCTACTTGATACCTTTATTCCAAAAAGTCGTAGCCAGCGGAAAATGTTTTTAAACCCATTTTCAAGACTCTAACAAACGAACGTTTGTCAAAAGTTAGGCTTTGGCTCTTACATATACATCAGGGGCTTCCGAACTTTGAAATTTGATACTGGTTATATTGTTGAAGCTACTTCTGTCAAATTAACTGTCATATATTCAGTTTGTTTTGCTAAAGCACTACGGACAGATATAGAGTTCTACAACACGTGTTGATAAAATTCTTGTTTCAAAAGCTTAGAAAGTGAACCTAATATTGTTCGAAAAATTGTCTACACCGATGAGGCCCATTTATAAATGAACGGGTAGATACGTCAAGAAACAAAACAATCGAATTTATGGACGATACCAATCTACATGAGATCAAAGAGCGTCCATTGCATCCCGTAAAAGTCTCTGTTTGGTGTGGATTTTGGGCTGGTGGCGTCATTGGTCCATATTTCTTTGAGAACGATGTTGTCCAGGCCATCACCTTCTATAGGTTGATGATTAACAACTTACTTTGACCTGAATTGATATATGGACACCAAACTTGGTTTCAAAAGGATGGCGCTACTTGCCATACATCTCACGCCACATTGGAAATTTCGTACGAGTGATTCGAGGGCATGGTCATCTCACTTGGACTGACTACCAAGATCGTGCGATTCATGACCGCGATAGACTATTTCTTGTTGGGTTTTCTGAAGTCAGACACCACAGTGGCCCTCAAAGCCAACATAACCCATGCCATAAGTCAAATTCAAGCTTATTTATGCGCCAGAGTAATATAAAATTGGACATATTGGATGCGCGCCACCCAGGGAACATTTGAACGATGTTCTATTCCTTACATAATGGCATCGATGGGCCTTTCAAACGAAAAAAAATTTCGTTGACACCTAGGAAGCGCTAAATGAAAGACCCTTTACAACTAATGCTTTAGATACATATCATTACATACATTGAGACCCTTCATTTATGTTTCGCAGATATTTAAAGATCATCTTCCCAATAAATCTATTTTAACCAAAGAAGAGGGAGATAAAGAAAACATTATATTGCCCATGCGACCTTGCCACATTGAGTTCAAATGAGATTATGCCTTATCTAGGAAAGTTTTAAGTAGGTATAGGTACCAAATGATTCACTTTATCAGATAGGTATGCATGCATCCATATCAATGATCGTTCATTGTCTTATGTGGTCAGCAGTTCCAAGGATAATCTAAAGAAATTATTCATGCTCACATAAAAAGCGGCCGCTCCCACGGCCCATGGGCTGGCCGCAGCAAAACTGCAAACGACCCTGAGGTCAATATTGCAATATCTTTGCATAATCTTCAGAAGCATACTCGGTCGGTCCTCTTCTCTGTGTGTGTGTGTGAATTCTTTGGATTTTCACACATCGAGTACTGCTTCTTTATTTCAAGAACCGAATCTTTTATCACAAGAACAACCGACTGGTCACCGAACAAAGACTTTTCGAAAGAAAATCAATAAAATCCCAAGACCAAGAGATGACAAAAAGTCCTTTCTTTCAGTTGTTTGCAAAAGTTGATTTAATTAAAGTTATCAGAGCGCCAGACTTGCTGCGTGAAATTATCAAATTCAATTAAGAACAATAACAATTGATTCTCTTTTGTAAACAAATGATTTAACAAATTTACCTCTTGGCGTTTTTTTTTTTATGCAAAGGTTGGGAAAGTTTTCTTCATTAATTCACGTAAAATCACAATAAAATATCCGCACGCACTTTTAACACAGCTTCTTTAAATTAAAACACAAATTTTCATTGATAATTCTGAAGAAAAGAATAAACGCCTTAAATCCAATTTGCTGACTCTAGATTACTGCAGAAAATCTTTGCTAAATGACAACTAAAAAATGTTTTATGACAGAGAGAGATAAGTACCAGAGACAGAGAGCGCTGTCAAATTTTTAAGAGCGATAGAAAAGAAATAAAATGAGACTGTACTAGATTCGCTTTTGAAAAGAAAATTGACACGGATTAGAAAATCTACTACAATCTATAGAAAAAGTTGTTCTCTTTAAAAACTACCGGCGTAAAAGAAGAGAAAACTCACTGTTTGGTTTTAATATAAAGAGTTGAGGTAATACAGTATTGCGAAAAAGTCTTTATACAGAAAAAATAATCAAAAATACGAATAATTTTCCATGGAGGGAATCAAATAGCAGATGAGGAATGAGAAGGCTTTCACTTGAGAGTTAATTGCGAACAAGTCTATAAAAATAACTCGTTACTGAGTACTTACCCCGGTATTAATAAAGGCTGTGTTAAAGTTATCAACTTGTTACCCAGCAGTTATGTCAATTTTTTGTATGTTAACTGACGTCTGCTAGCAAACTAACTTGTGCACATTTTTTTATTAATATGGGGGTAAGTTGATAGTTGACAGTTCGCAAATGTAATTTATATGTAAGAAAAGTGATTTTTCCGACTTATCTAGTTTTTGCGTTCAGGGTGCTTCTAGTCTAGACCAATATAGTCGACTTAAGGATAATTAGATTTTTGAATGTCCAAACCCACACTGATTTGCGGGTAGGGTTATTCGGTCGAATATGCCAGTGTGGGTAATATGCCACCTATCAAAATTGTATACTCCTACGTTGATATTGGCAATGCTGAAGATGCAATTCGCTCAGTTGCGCTTGCGCAACCGGCAAGTTGTATTGGCAGAGAGATGAGCAAGATATTAGGCTATTTGTTTTGGCAAATATTCCGTGAAGTATGAATCCAAGTGTCTTTTTGTTAAATTCAGTGTGATTTGAAACGAAAAAAGGTAAGATTCCTTTTGTATACGTAATGTTCCTCCGTGTCTAGACGTGATATGTTCCGTTCATTTGTGTTCAGGGATGTTTTTATATTTTCTGACGTTTTAGGGTAAAACGCCACATTTGTTCCACACCAACTGGCATTTTACCCACCAAAGTGAGCTGTACTTTTACGACAAATTGGGTCTAAGATGTGACTGGGTCCAAGGCTCTAAATGTCAAAAAGGGATGTACGAGGATTGCTTGGAAAATGGAAGCTGCCCTCATATCAGTAGTCCTTTAAAGCGCGAGTATTAAAAACAATAAAATATTTAACAATGCGAGCATACGGTTTAAGCAAATGCTCTGAAATGCTGTTCGTTTAAATACTTGTACTTATTACTATCCTAATTTCAACTACAGGCTTATAAATTTCATTGTTGGAATGCTCAGTTGTTTCTTGTTTGTCACATCTTACATGGTTGACCCTTCCTGAATACGAAGATTCATAAAGGTAGTGAAATAAAGCGCCACACTTGGAGTAGATACCTACCTAACAAAAAAAACACTGCATTTCGTTTATCTCAGTTTTGTTCTTACGGTAATGAAAAAATGCCCACACACCTATATGCGTCTTTACAAAATATAAAGAATCCCCCATGTCAACATCATTCGGCTTGCATTGGCTTACATTTAAAATAAAAACAAACATTAAAACACCAGCCTTGTTTAACGATGCGGAAATTGATGGAATGAAAGCATTTTATATACGTACCTACGTAAAAGGTACTGAGTATGAACTGTGACTGTAACTGCGAGGGGATTCTTTTTGTTTATCTGCATCTGAAATGGAAATGATGATGCCACTAATGGCATTCGCATCGCATACCTACATGTTGTAAATGTAGGCAATAATGCGATGCATCTACTGCTCTAATAAAAGGGTGATAAAAGAGACTCCCCTTTCGAAGCCATCGAATATAAACTTGAACCTCTTAAGACATGTTTTATTAGTCTCAGAAGTAATGAAACATTTTCTGGCTGACGAGATTTAGAGCCATTACATTTACGTTTACGTTGCATCCGAAGTGTTTTGCATTAACAGTGACAATGTAATTTAAACACACATCGGATACCAGACTAGTAACCACTTTCAGCATTCTAAACCACAAACGAAGGTCGCTTACGTTAAAGTGTCAAAGCATTGACCAAATTTGCGTTTGTCATCAAAAATATGTTGAAATACGATAACAATTTCGCGCGATTATTTTAGGGAATTTGCCTTTTCATTTGAACAAAGCAAAACAAGCGTTCAACTTGTTTTTGCGCATTTCAATGGCAGGCTTATTTGCAAATTGTAATGAAGCTGTAGGATTTTTGTTTTGCTGTTATCAGACACATGCCAAGTTAAAGTAAAAAAACTCTTCGAATAGATAATGTTTTTACATATGTGTCTAGAACTCCCACGCACGCAAAAGCTGAAATTGATAGGGAAAGAACTCGGAGGCATTTGACAGCAGAGTGTTTCGATATCTAAAGGAAGATAAATTGCTATCAATATTGATACTGAACAACAAAAGTGGAGTAGTACCATGGGCATGGACTGCTTTTTATCTACAAATGTTTCCATTATTTACGCGGAAGAAAGAAATATGATCAGCTTTTGTTGAACCTTGAAAAAGGCATGTCCGTAATGTTCCTTATATATATATACATCGGGATATGTACACTGTCGAAAAGGACTCAATTTATTCACCTTCAATACTTTAGTTTTGGCTTTAAGCTTTGAAATTTGAACTACCAACAACTACTCAAGTCGAAACATTTCAACAATCCGACACAAATCTATTACAATTCTTGCTTATCTGTCAATTGTTTGGAGCGACAGTTAGTTTTATGATATTGGGCACATTCAAAGGCTGCAGGAAATAACACCCCAATGAAATAAGGCCCCAAAAGAGAAAACGAAATAAAGCCCCAAATTTGGGGCGTTATTTCATTATGAAATAACAGCCAATTTCAAAAATGAAATAACACCCCAATTTGTTGTAATTAAAATTTTTTTTTTCTCTTCTTATTCAATATATTGTCTTTTTAGAAATAGATTTACAATCTTTATATATGTATTTTTAATTAAATAAAGACTTGCATTTTTTTTTAATAATTGCAACATTTCTTCGTAACATTTTCATTCATTTGAAAAGAAAAATAACGGAAATAACTAAAAGCAAATTTGTTAATAGTTTAAAATTTGGATTTTTTAATAAAATAAACTATCTACAACATTAAGAAATAATGAAAATTTGGTACAAAAAATCGCGCGATTATATATAGATGACTAGAAGCTGGTTAAACAACCTTTGGGAACTATTTTAAAAGTTCCGTCCATTAAATATCTTCTATTCGGCGATGGTCTATTTTCATTTAGGTATTTCGCTTATTATTTTTAAGGACGAAAATATGCAAAAAACATATTTTTATCTTCAAAAATACAAACCTATCACTGAACTAATTTTAAAACGGTACTTTCGTACATCTGTACCAAAAATCCGCGAATCAAATACTTAGTCTAAGAACACCTGCAGATAAGAAAATTAACTGTTAATGGAGTTCCTGGATTATATTTCATATTTTGGCATAAATAAGAAAAATGAAATAAGACCCCAAATTCTAGTTTTGGGGTCTTATTTTATTTCTACTTTTGGGGTCTTATTTCATAATGAAATAAGACCCCAATTTTCATTAAGAAATAATGCCCCAAAAAAGGGAATAACACCCCAAATTTTGTTAAAAATCGTGTTGTTGTTTCCTGTATAAACTTTTGGGGCTTATTTCATATTTTTTTGGGGTCTTATTTCATTGGGGTCTTATTTCGCAGAGCCACATTCAAAAACTTAGTTATCTTAAGTCGACTAGATTGGTCTGGAATAGATGTATGGAGATTGGTTGGGAACGTCAGCCACATATGCGAACTGTCAACTTAGTACTCAGTCACAAATTTCTTGACTAGATTCGTCGGCTACCCCTCCATAAACGTCAACTGACACAGCTGCCCATGTGACCGATCTAAGCCAATCAAAACTGAGATACATCAAGTCAGTCAGCTGTCAGACTTACTAAAATAGATAGGTACTTTTAAGTCCCCAATGCTACGTGATCAAACGAAGTATCCGGACGAAACGAATTCCCTGACGCATTAACTTAAACAAACAAAAATGGGCCTATATTTGTCTGGACTAGATGTATATTGAACAAATATTGGTCGATAACGTCACTTTGTTTACGTCATCGACAAATGCGCAGTCAGAAATTTCGAATTTCTTGACTAAATTCCTCGTCTATTCCTTCATAAACGTCAGCTTAAAAAGTTGATTTAGGCCAATCAAAAATGAGACAAATCAAGTCAGCCAGCTGTCAGACTAAACTAATCTTCAATCTCTAGATTCAATTAAACATATTATGAACATGTAAATATTAGTGAAGTCTATTTTGTAAGTCTTATTTACTTTTAAATATTAAATTTTAATATTAATAGCTACTTCCGTTTTAATTTTAATTTTACATTAAAAGTTAATGAAATACTAAAATTTTTTAGCTATCACAGAATTACTGTGTTAGTAATGTGTTCAATTAATCTAAATCTTAAATCAAGAACTATTCATATGAAAGCAAAATGCGAACAATCGAATATGTCACATGGACACATCTTTAAGCAGCAGAAAATCGACAATTTCAGACGTCATTTTTTAGTTTAGTAAGTAGGTATGAACTTTTCATTTGCAATTTCGGTGCTTTGGGACTGTATAATGAGGATTGAAAATATAGTCTGATCTGACAGTTATCGCTGCTGATCATAACCGAAAAAGTTCGTTCTACTTTTCCTTTTGCAGTAAGCTGCTCTAATGCAAAATGTTGCCAAAGTGGATATACGTTTTTGTACTAGATTACTTATTTAAAGTATTCACTTTTTATTTGCACACAATTTATTGTCGCGAACATTAATTGCTTTCAAAATGCTTGCATGTTCGTTTATACATCATTGTTTGTTAATATATGACAGCTGGGCGCTGCAAAATACGGGCAAATGAGGAACTTAAAATGGAATGTAAGTACCTAAAACTTGCCATGTCATTGGAAACATGTTCACACACACGACGACATTTACCTCCAAGGGGGCAAAGCGTTTTTTTTTTTTTAATAATTTAGAACACACTCCATCTGTGCAAATGTTTTCAATTTTCGATTTGAATCACAGTTGTTTGGACATTTTGTCATTTCGAGTGTCAGTTTATTTTTAAATATGGAATTTAATGTTACAAAATTAATAAAAATGTAACCTCTGCTAATCCGATAACAGGGAATATTTTTTTGACAGTTTCACAGTCGTTCTCTGCAGTGATGAAACGAAAACGAAATGCCTGACACTTTTATGCCTACCACGCTAAATTATTTGTTGATATTTGATTGGTGCTGCCTAGTTGAGGAATTATCTTTAAAGGTGCGTGGAAAGCGTTTAATGAATTATTTAACTCAGTGTTACTGTGAGTGAAGACGTGTCAAAAGACTGCTCTACTCGCACAATGGTACTGAACCTCCGTGTTTGAAATCGACATGAGGGAAGGTGCGTTCTTATTTAGCTAATGAGTTGTCCCTTGATAATTAGTCATGGACATATTCAAAATTTAGTTGTCTTAAGTCGATTCAGATTGGCCTGGACTAGATATAACCTGAACGCAAACACTTGGTCAGAAACTTCACTACGTCTGTCATAGTCATACTTATGCGAACTGTCAACTAAGCACTCAGTTATACGAATTTCTTGACTTCGGATTCTCTCCCATAAACTTCAACTGAAGAAGCATTTCAAATGACCGACCAATAGGCAAATCAAAACTGAGAAACATCAAGTCACCCATCAGCTGTCAGACTTACTAAACTGGACACTCTCTAGAGTCTAGACTGCTCTCAGTTATGCGAACTGTCAATTTTTCAATGCAATACATCACAACATGATGTATAATCAAAGATGTAAAATCATTTGACGTCTCTATACCGTGAAAAGGCGTATATTAAACGAAGCGTTTTCCCCAAAATGAATTCAAATAATCTTATCCGTCAGATTTACCCATTTGGAAAATTCTGCATGCGAAGTGGGCGTAGGTACCCGTATACATTTTAATTAAGACTATCAGTGCTTCTTTAAAATAGCTCTGCGTGTCAGTGTTTGCCTCCAGCTGAATGATTTAATTATCCGAATCAACGCCAGCGAAAACAAGGCGCAGGGCAATTATAATATTCATTGGCTTGTGCGACTACAATACGGAAGGTGATCCATGCATAGAGTAGCTTCTTTTGATAGGTATACCATATGGCAAATGGCACCTTAGACCTCGGGATGGGAACTAATTGTGAAGGTTTGAATCTCTTTGCTCTTGTGATAGTTAAGGTATATGAATTATGTGCCTTCCTGGAATATCCCTTATGCGATTTAATAGGTTGTTGTCCAGAATCGTCCCACTTAAAATTGACCCATAAAAAAACCGTTTTTACAATGGATTACCATTTTCATGTAAACATTTTCGCAATTACTCCACTGAGTCGTATTTTTCTTTGAGCTAAATACACACGCATCGCGCCGGCACACTCACACCGGTGGTGCTCCCAATTACCTCCATTGAGCTTCCCAGAGACGTCCCAGCTCCCAGTCCCATGCTATGCCGAAGCAATAAAACTGTCGTCGCTAGGTTTTTCATTTCTGAATAGTTTAACCCTCCCATTGATATATATCACTGCATTCACTCCATTCGGAGTTCTCCCTCTGTCTGATGAATGGTTGCATTTGGGTTCGTGATCTGATCCAGTTTCGCCGCATTATGGGTCACTCCATAATTCCAATGCTGTAACACTTAAAACGCAGACTCGAATATGCCCTCCGACTTGGGGGATTCCGTTCCAAGATACCAATGGCATGTGCATTTTTTTACCAACTGATTGAGGACGGCCCAAACATCCAACACAATGTCCTTCTTATTCCATTGCGGCGACCGACAGTACGGCAGTTAAAGTTCCTTATCTCCATCTAAATGAGTTTCGCCCGCATATAAATGGAAATAGCACCACCCGGATGACGGATATACGTATATAGTTTGGTTTGACATGATTTCTGCATCCTTTGCATCAGCTGACCCATTTTCTGAGACTAATTTTAAAATTCGAAAGAAATCACCTCTCAAGATGAATGAAAGTATTTCAACAGATTCCAGATGATATAACGTTCCATTTGAAAGTGACAGAGACAGTTTGACTTTGGCACGCCGAAAGGGTCTCGAATTTCAACGACGCACGGTGAAATGTGGAAAAGTCTTCACCGCGCGCACATTCGGATGAGCGTCAGCGCGGTTTTATTAGACAATCTGCATACGATATTTCATCTCTGGCGTTTTCCATGAACACAAACAGTTGCACGCCACAGCAGTTTGAAGACCGAATCTTGCAGATTTTACGCTCGAGAAGTTTTTTCTTTCTTCTTTTGAGAGGGAGAATCTATATTTAAAAATAGCAAGGTGGTGTAAAGAACTGTAAACACAGAGAAGCGCGCGCACGTTGGCACGTTTTCCATTTCACAAAAAGGAACAACGAAGAATATTCACTTTGAGATGGAGATATACATTTATTTACAAGTTGGACAATTTATTGACGCTAAATGTTTGGACGGGTTATCCTAAAAATGGGAAACACAGTTCCACACATAAGTGGGCTTTTAATTTAGAAATTATTGAGATAGGTGGCGCGAGTTATGTATACCAAAAATTTAAACCAACTCGATGTTTGATATTCAATTTTATTTACAAAAGGAATGGCTAATACATCATGTTTGATGGTCAAATACAAACTAATCTCTTTCAAATTATATTTTACATGATTATGTCGAAAAATAAAGCGTCTGTTGTTACACATAAATCATAGAACAGTATTTCTCGTTGCTAAGCGAAATCAACGCTTTACATATTGTTATCACGAGAGAATTTTAGAGAACAAGACTAAATTATTGGTCTACTGTGCATGATGCTTCAAGTTAAAGATAAATGTGTACAATGCATGTTGTGTTGTTTTGGTTTATGTTGAGACACATGATTGTGATACAAAATGTGTTGTCCAACATGTATTTGGTTTAATATTATTGTTCTTCAGTTTACGTTAAGTTGATACAATTGTATATGTTGTTCGTTTTAACTTATATCTGTATTGCTATAATTTTGTGTATTTAATGTTAACTTAAGTGGTGGTACGTTAATATTATAAATACGTAACTCCTCCGCCCTCAGATCAGAGTGTAGGCTGTAGAGTTGAGCTATGGGAATACGATGCAGCTGAAGTGATGTTGATGTTGATGTCAAGTTTGTGTTGAGGTAAAAGTGTAAACGATCTTTGTGGATGATTGGGTACTCCAGTTCATACGTAGTAATATACAACAGGCAGTAATGTTATTTTGTCGAAAATTGTTTATACAGTGACTCTTAGGGTAATGTGAAATTTGTATGCGAATGTTGGTAAAATAAATTGCGTGTGTATGTATAGTACAATACTAGAGGATATTTAATTTATTTATCATTACATATTTTGTTGGCTAACAATATTGTAGCTAGAGAAACTGAGGAGGAATTGTCTGTAAGCAAGATTTATATTTCGAATTTCATATTTTAAGGATTCTCTGGAATAGACATAGACATATTCATTGGTATGTTATCGAATCTAATATGCATTTTATTTTTTGTTTAATATGATAAGGCAATAATAATGATCTGAGTCCCTGTTGTTCATCTTATGAAATTGTCTGTTGTTTACTGATGATAAACGTATTTATATTTCTGGGTTTATAGATGTTTTTTTTTTTTTAATCATTGTTTTTGTTATTATTATTGGTCTTAAATTTTCTTTTCCGCTTTATTTTATTTTTATGAGATTTCCTATTGTTAGTTGTTGTTATAACAGTCACTTTTCTATCTGTCTTAACGTTCAACTTTTTTGCCCTTGGTGTTAACTTATTTCGTCTGTTGTTAAATTCATAAATTGTATCTTCCTCATTAAACGTTGGTGGAATTTCTCTATTTATATTTCGTTTGTCAATCATTTTTTTGTTATGGTCTTCTATTTTACTCTTAATTTGTTCGTAAAGTCTATTTTGAAAATGTTGCAGTTTATTTAGATAGTCATGCTCAGATTCATAAGATACAGATTGCGTGAACCTTGGTGCCCTACCCGTTAACAGCTCTATTGGTGTTATGTTTACTACAGAATGAATACTCATATTGTAAGTGGTGAGGGCCTCGTTCAATATATCTTGGCATAATTGTTTTTTGTCCCTGTCATATATTATTCTGTAAATTTCAGTAAGAGTAGAATGAAACCTTTCTACCGGTGAATTTCCTGTTGAATTTTGAGGTGTTGTAGTGTGTAGCATAATGTTGTATTTGTCACAAAATTCCTTAAACAAAATTGAATTAAATTCAGACGCAGAATCGCATACTATTTTCTTTGGAATACCGTGGTGTGCGAAAAATTCTCTTAATGACTGAATTATTTTAAAACTATTTCGGGCAGTCAAGATATAGGCGGATGCGAATTTTGAGAATCGATCAATAATGGTTAAAATTTGATGGTTCTGAATGGCATACACATCTATATGAATAGTATCTAAGGGCAAATTAGGTGTTTCTAGTATTTCATATTTTACTTTAGGAGGATGCCTATCATATTTTAATACCTGACATTTTTCACAGTTATTAATCGTTTTTGTTATTTTACTCTTCATGTTTGGAAAATAATAAGACCTGCGAAGATGTTGCAGTGTTTCGTTAATACCTCTATGATTAGATTTAAGATGGTAATCATTTATCACTTCATCTTGGTTGTCGTTATCTACTAAATCGGTTAACTTATCCCTGCAACGAATCAATTTGAAAATTTTACAATTAGCAAAGAATTTTGAATAAACTATTTGAACTGTTTTAAAAGTGTCGTCATCGGTAAATACGGCTGTGAGTTTTTTTGGCTTTAGGTAAGTTTTAAGTATTGTTGTAACTACCTGCTCACTGTCTATATCCGGTTGTCTAAAAATCCGACGACATTTGGTGTCAAAAAGTTTTTTATAAATCATTGACGGATTCATTATTTGTTTTGTTTTTGCAAAAACTAATTGTTCAGTAAACTCATTCAATGGCCGTTCTGAGATTGGTATCCCATCATCCAAATTCTCTTCAGCAGAGTGGATTGTTGATAAGTTAGAGCGTTCTTCTAGATCAGACACATTGTTTTGAAGGGACTCGCTGACGTTTATTTCTACCCGACTCAATGCATCGGCATTAGTATTTGCGGTACCCTTTTTATAACGGATCTCGTATTCGAATTCCTCTAGCTTTAAACGCCACCTTATAAGTTTGGAGTTTGCATCTTTAAGTGAAAACAGCCAAGTAAGGGGTTTATGATCAGTAATTATCAAAAACTTGCGTCCATACAGATAAGGGCGAAAATGTTTGGTTGCCCAAACAATAGCTAGAAGCTCTTTTTCTATCGTGCTGTATCTTATTTCAGTTTCCGATAATGTACGTGATGCATAAGATATAGGCTTGTCATTACCAATAGGGCCCTGACTCAGAACTGCACCTATCGCAAAGTTGCTTGCGTCTGTGGTCAAATTGAATGATTTGGAAAAATCCGGATACTGCAACAATGGATCATTGCTTAAGATATCCTTACAATGTTCAAAACAATGGATATATCTTTCGTCTAGCTTGATCTGCCTTCCCTTTTTTAAGCATTCAGTGAGTGGTTTTGTTATCTTAGCAAAGTCTTGAATGAACTTCCTATAATAGCCCAACAAACCAAGAAAAGATTTTATTTGTTTTGTCGTCCGAGGAATAGGAAATTTTTGTATTGCCTTGATCTTTTCAGGATTTGGTCTTACACCTTGGGAAGTCACAATGTGACCAAGGAAGGCCACTTCTTTGCGCAAAAACTCCGACTTGTCAATTTGGATCTTTAGATTGAATTGCCGTAATCTAGAAAGGACTTTATAAAGATTTTCCATATGTTGCTGAAGAGAAGAAGAGAACACAATTATGTCGTCCATATAGACGAGACATAGTTTACCTTGCAAATCCCCCAGAATATGGTCCATTACCCGTTGGAATGTGGACGGGGCATTTTTTAGGCCAAATGGCATTCGGACAAATTCATAGTGACCATTATTCACTGAGAACGCTGTTTTCGGAATATCTCGGAGGTCAATTTCAATTTGATGAAACCCAGACGCCAAGTCCAAGGTAGTAAAGTACACACATCTTCCTAACTGATCCAAAATATCGACAATGTTTGGAATGGGATATCTATCACTGATTGTTTTAAGATTTAAGGCTCGATAGTCGACTACCATTCGCCATTTCTGTTTATTGGAAGCATCCATTTTTTTGGGGACAATCCAGATTGGACTGCTCCATGGGGAATAACTTGGCCGAATGATTCCTTGTTCGAGAAGCTTTTGTATTTGGTTTTTAATTTCAGCTTTATGAACTTCCGGATATCGGTATGACTTGGTGTAAATTGGTATGTCGTTTATCGTTTTAATACGGTGCTTGACTAAATTTGTGAATGACAGTTGCTCACCTTCCCTAAAGAATACGTCGTCAAATTCCCTAATAGTCTTAAAAAGCGCTTTCCTCTCCTCCGCATTTAAATGATCTGCTCTAATAAGATCTGGTATGTTATTATGAAGAGTGTGTTTTTCTCCATCGGGGCAGTATTTTATTTCCATATTATGCACTTCCTGAAAGGGTGTAAACTGTTCTACCTTAAGTGGTTGTTCTAAAAAGAGTTGCTGTTCCTGATCTGATAGGTTAATAACTTCAACACAGCTATACCATTCTACAGCTTTGTAGATACCCTCAGGTATATTAAGGTACTTTTTTATCATTGTAGGCTTCAAAAAAATATCACCGTTCTCTATATCAACAGGTAGCTTAGCAATAATTTTGGAGTTCGCAGGAATATTGTACACTTTTGATATATAGTTGGGTTTGAAATGGATTGGGATAGTGGAATTTCTAGTTTCTAAAAGTTTGTCCTTCAGGTTTACTCTAGCATCTAGGTGTTTCATCATCTCTAAACCTATTAGGCCGTCAAAATAGGAGTGAAATTTGAAAACCAAAAATTTGAATTTCTCATCCGTATTAAATTCTTTGAATGCGGAGAGAGTAACCTGTCGATTTAGATTATATTTATTTAAAAATGTAGTTATGCAAATCGGATCTATAATTTCGTGGGTTTTGGGGTCTGTATGTTCAGGATTGATGAAGTTTGCCGAAGCACCTGTGTCGACTAGGAACTTCAGTAATTGTCCTGAACTAGACAGTATATTAATGTACGGTAGAATGCTAGAGCTATGTTTATTTATGTCCAAAAATCCGGTTGGCTGTTCGAGGCAGTCAACTGAAAATTTGTGTCATCGATTTCATTGGCATCTTGAAAATTATGAGTGCTTTCTGTTACATCCTGGTTTTGCAAAGGTGGGTATGAGTATTGGTCTAGTTCGGAGTAAGTAGGATACGGTTCTGGGATAATAGGGTTTTCATTGACTGTTGGGGGCTGATAATAGGGTGTATGGTGTTGAATGTTATGTACTTCTCTAATATTATAGTTATGATTAGGAGCTGTATTGTTGTCATTAAATGTGTTGTTATTTTGTCTACTGTAAGTTGATGCGCCTCTAAAATTGGATTGTTGAGTTCTTACACGAGAATTGCCACTAGATATGTCCATTGGAATAGGACGCGGTTGAACTGAATTGAATCGAGGCATTATGTTTTGTTGTTGGTTTTGAGCTGGGGTAAAATTATTTCCGTTTTGAATTGGAAACGGCATATTTTGTCGTTGGCTATAAGATGCTGGAACTAATGCATTGTTATTCGGGAATTGTGGTTGCATGTACTCCTTTCGCGGAAATGAATTTAGTCTGTAGTTGTAAGGGTTATTTAGCTGATTGGCGATTAATGGACTTTGATTAGTTTGATACGGTCTTAATGGTCTAGCAATATTTTGGCCTTTAAACATCATATAATATGAGTTTTGCTCTTTTATACAGAAGCTGAATGCTTCCTGCAGAGTTGTAGGCCTCATGGCTCTAACAGTAGATCCAAGGGGTTCAATTAAACCAATGAGGAATGCATTCAAACACATTTCTGCATAAAGCCCACTTTTGGCTAAAACTACATTCGGTTCCTTTTCGTGAATATGAACATGGTTATTTAGAGTTGATAATATTTCTATTATCCTGGAGTAAAATCTTTCTAGTGTGTCATTCGATTGTTTAAGTGAATGAAGATCCCGTATAAGAGATGTCTCACTTCTTTTATCTGAATAATGTAAAATTAGATTAGCTTTGATTTGACTCCAGTCTAAGGGTGTTCCAAACATATTTAAAACTTCATTTGCCGGACCTGTTATTTTATTTCTAATGGCTCTCATAATAATTCGAGCATAAGGAGTATCCCTAATAGAACTCATAATTGCTAAAATTTCCTCAACATTATTTATAAACTCGTACAGCAATCGGCAATTTCCATCAAATTGAGGTAGATCTTTAATTGCGTCTGGGATTTTAAGACTGTTAAAAATACTGTTTATTGCGTCTAAGCTTACGTTGTTCATAGTATTTGTCGTGTTATTTTCAACAGTCTGATTACCATTATTACCTATACCATTATTTAACAAATTACTTAAATTATTACTTAAGGCAACGCTTGGTTCGGAACCGCTTATTCCTATGCCATTTGGATAAACATGTTCTAAACCCAAGCCAGAGACTCCGTTAACATTTGCATTTGCCATGTTAGCGTTATTGAGATCTATAATATCTCTCGAAAAAAAATGTAATTCCTCCTCACTTTCACTCTTTTGCACACAATATGGTTTATATAAGAATGCAGTTGTGTTTCTATATCTAAATCTATGTGCTAATATTTTTTTCCTATGATATCTATCGGACATATGTGTACTGCATATACCCACGCAATTTTTATATTTATTTATTATTTTTTTTTTTTTTTTAGATAACTAAATTAGAGATAGAGTTTGTAATAACAATTAACGACTCACACGATGCTTTGCTGCGAGATTAGTTGTAGGTTCGTCCTGGGCTGAAGAATGAAAATCCTCCACGTTGTAAGTGTGCCCTGGTCCTCTTGTTATCCACTTTACACCAATTTGCACTTGATGCGAGGTTCACGTACAGTCAATAATTTTATTAATAGTTTATGCAATATGCACTTGCACTAAATGAAACCAATATACTTTTGGTATTTAGTTAATAAGGTTTATTAGTTATTACACTTTTTCTTAGTAAAGAAAATTTATCCACTATTATATATATTATATGGATACGCGACCTCCGGATTATACAAGGTTTCGACTGCGCCAGTTATGTATACCAAAAATTTAAACCAACTCGATGTTTGATATTCAATTTTATTTACAAAAGGAATGGCTAATACATCATGTTTGATGGTCAAATACAAACTAATCTCTTTCAAATTATATTTTACATGATTATGTCGAAAAATAAAGCGTCTGTTGTTACACATAAATCATAGAACAGTATTTCTCGTTGCTAAGCGAAATCAACGCTTTACATATTGTTATCACGAGAGAATTTTAGAGAACAAGACTAAATTATTGGTCTACTGTGCATGATGCTTCAAGTTAAAGATAAATGTGTACAATGCATGTTGTGTTGTTTTGGTTTATGTTGAGACACATGATTGTGATACAAAATGTGTTGTCCAACATGTATTTGGTTTAATATTATTGTTCTTCAGTTTACGTTAAGTTGATACAATTGTATATGTTGTTCGTTTTAACTTATATCTGTATTGCTATAATTTTGTGTATTTAATGTTAACTTAAGTGGTGGTACGTTAATATTATAAATACGTAACTCGCGCTACTAATAGATTTTTTTTTCCAGAATACCCATTTGGTTGTTAATGCATCCCGCAGTGTGTAATCTGCGCCCATGGGACATAATGGCGCCCACATTTTATGGGAGGAACATTCTTTTGTGGAATTGGGACAGCGTTTTCGAGAAATGCATTAGGCAGCAAATAGCTGCTACATATTTATGTATTGTATTAAAGAATTTTGAAAAAATAACAAAATTACAGGTAAATCAAAAATAACATAGGGAGAAATGGAATTTTGGAGTTGGAAGAAGGCCTCAAACAAATTTTTAATTTTACGACTTACGCACTAGAAGTCACTTTAAAAAATCAGTTTTTTGACTTGGAATAAGTCAGTTCGTATACGAATCGTTGAGGTTATGTTTCTCTAAAGGGTGTTCCAAAAGCAGCTGAGACTTGAGAGACGTTGTGAATGCGTTTTTTTTTAACAATCAATCGAGGATGTTAACGCAAGACATCTATTTTTCATATAATTTTAAAATCAAGTTAGGTAAATATGTCATCAATAGTTTTTGAAACTAATTTTGAAAAAAGAATTCAAAAAAAAATTCGAAGTGCGAATGCCTTAAAACGTACATGACAACGTACACGTTGTATAATAATTTTTTTTTTGTTAAAACTAGAAAAAAGTTATGGTAAAGGCGTTCTTTGTCGTGCTAGAATTAAAGTTGATCTGCCCTCGGGAGAAAAAAATCATTAAGCTCAAACTCTTGATTTTTAATTTGCCGACTTTATAAAATAACAGTAGCAGCTTCTAAATAAAAACAAATGTATGCCTACCAACCGATTTTTTTTTAAATACTGAGTTAATACTGAATTGTCATTAATTATTTACTACCTCTATGATAGTAAAAATCTCAAAATAATATTAACTCTTGAGGTAATAGTAACAATACGGGCTGAGTACCTTTCCTACTGGAATTTTCTTTGAATTAATTTTCTTTAATTTAAATAATGGACGCTAAAACTCTCTCACTCATATATATGCAAAGTTTCAAATCGATCATCTGCATAATGGAAAAGATAAGCGGCATTGTTGTGGCTGAGCTCCGAGATTGTGGTTGTTTTGTCATTTTGCCTACCAAAAAAATAGTGCGAGCATTTCCAAAAAGTTAGTTATTCAAAGAGTATTTTTTAACTTATTCTTTTGGAAAATACTTTGTTTTCCTTTAAATAGAGCCCACTTTCATAATTTAAATAAAAATAGAGAATAAAATTATTTTGTTGGCCTAATTTTTAGTGTCCGGATACTAAAACTAAAATTGAAGAGCATTTTCAGTGTCCGGATACTGAAAATGCTATAGTTTTAGTTTCCGGACAACTTTTTTTCTTGCATGCAATTTTCGGTTTTTAGTTCAAATTATCCTATATAGGCATTTTTTAAGTTCTTTTTAACAATGAATGCAGAAAATATATAGCTAAGGGGTTAGATGATATGTAAGGTCAGACCAATTAAGTATTCGTAAAGCAGAAAATAAATATATGGATTATATCGCTTAACATTACATAATTGGCTAAAAAAGTACGAAAATTTGACAAATGAAGAGGAGGAACGGATTGCTTAGTAGTGTGCCGAACTTTGCGAGTGTGGATTTTGTCATGAAATTGACGATCTGAGAAGCAGAAAGCATCAGCAAGATGCTTTGAATATTTGAATATTTGAAAAAATTTGGCCGGAGCAAATAACGAATGACCCTAAACGAATTCTAAATCGTGACGAGAAAGAGACGCTACCGGTGCTAATTGTTTTTTTAGCAGACGGAACTCTTCTTGAACCCATGGTGGTGTTTCCAAACAAGCGTCCGCCAAAAGACATCGTTGACAGGCCTAAATCATGCTTTTTGGAAAGAAGCAAAAGAAGTGGATGAGAAGCGAAACATTTTTCGAATATGTCGCCAATTTTGTTTACAACCGGTTGCTGATAGATAGATAGATAGGCACAAGTCGCTTTTAACTTTGGTTATTGAGGCACGTCAGAATAATTAAGAAATCTTGAAGTTGATGTCAATCTCGTTTTGGACGTAATTAAAACCGAACCGCGTCAAAATCGTCGAACAAGCCACAAACAACTTCAAAACTGAATATCACAGTGCATGCTGAACTTGGAGGGTTCCAAGGAGGACTCGGAGTATATATGTACTGAATAGGAACATACATTTATAATGAATTAAAGTACATAATATATTTAAAAAAAATTAAAACGTCTCATTTAATGAAATAAAGGCAAAAATGAATGAATCTTCATATAAAACTTTGTGTCCGGACACTAAATTCTGCTGTCCGGATACTAGTGTAAATCGAACTTTTTTGAATTTATTTTTTATAAATATTCAGAACCTAAAAGTTGAAACAAATGTTAATCTATTATTATTAGCAAATATCGTCACTTTAACAAATATATTAACTTTTTGCGGTAGCTTTAATAGTGACAAAACTGTTGGAAGTCAAAGTTACCAAATACGTTAACTGTCTGGATACTAGTGCCTTTACCCTACTAGAAACAAATTAAGTATTGAAAAATCATCAATACGTTTTCCCTAAATTTAAAGTTTTAAAGCATTTTTGTCCAAAACAAGTAACAGAAACGAGTGCATTTTAAAACAACACAAAAACTCAGATTGCTTAATATCCAAAACTTGTACCTAAAACACTCATTTTTAGAAGGTATTTTGTTTTTCATTTTCTCCTGCATAATTATGAGAGACCCCCTCCCATAATATAAAAAAAAACCTTGTAGGTATACAAAATCTTACTCCTCAATAATAATCCGATGTTAATGTTCGGCTCCTAAGTTATCCCCACGAACCTTTTCAAAGAACTTTACACAACTCGGCGGGTATTGTTTGGAAAATCGTATCGCTGGGTGTAAAAGATGTCAATATAATAATCGATCGTCAAGTAGCATAGTATGACAAATATTTAAGACGCAGTTTGCCCCAAAGTTTTGATAAGGATAACACGCAACAAATTATTCGAAGCAAGTAAGAAGATAAGTAGGTAGCAAAGCTTCTGCATTGGATGGAGTCCTAAAAATTGATCTTAAAACATGACACCTTTCCAAGGACTAGAGTACTAATGCCAAGAAGAGGAGAATCCAAATGAACCTTCTCTTTAAGATCTATTTAGAAAACGGATCGACGTGGAGTCATATCGCATGTATCTATGCAAGAACGAGATACCTACGCCACTCCTCTATATGTTTGATGCTGCACCGCTTCGCCCTTACGGTATACTCAACCGCCCTTCCCTAACACTATCCAATCTCCAAAATCTTTCTCAAGCATGTTGTGTATTTCCACTCTGGAGGATTTAAAAATCACGGTCGTATAGCTCTTCAAAACAAAGTTATAAACTCTAGTGCCCGGAAGCATTGTTGCTTTTTTTCTAATTCATTCCTCTTGCAATCTCAAGGTCGTTTCGCTGATGAAAATAAAATAAAAACCTACCTACTTCGCTACGAAAGAGTAAATTCGACTAGATGCGTCCTCCCTTCCTTACCCTCTGTATCCTACCACTATTTTCCCGCGCATTTTATGCATCGTAACAGTCGTTTACGTGTTTTTTTTTCTTACACCATCATGCCAGATGGCAATGGCATTTAATTATCCTTCGCAATCTGCATTTATCTCTTTTGCGAACACGTTAATTGCGCTTTCAACAAGTCTCCATTCCCTGACTATCATGGACTTCATAGAAAAACGATGAAGTCATATAATCAGAATCCCGTAATTACCCTTACAAGTTTCATCCACCCCGGTGTGTATCGATTTTTTTTTGTACCCTCCGTCGTGACTTCCCCGCCTGCATGGGCGGAAACACAAGCACGACAAAAGGAAAAGATGATGGCACAGCTCAGTGGCACTGTGAATGAGGCAAAAAAGCTGTAGATTCACATTTCTATGCGTTTTTTTATGTCAAAGCAAAACACCACCACAGGACACTAACCCCTAAGGGGAGGGTGGTATCCGGGAAATGAAAAAGACTGAGAAAATAAAAAAAAATCCTTATCCTTCTAACGAGTGCTTTTAACTTGGCGTCAATGTCATTCAACAAGGAACTAATCGATACCTATAGCCGGGCTACAGGAATATACATTCATGTCATGTATAGTATATATAAAGGACCACTTCTAACCTGATAATTCCGTTACATCGAGGCAACTTGAACGGCTTCTGGTCTTGGTTAGATTGCCAAAACTTGCTCCACCACCGCCCACCACCCAGTCGGCGTCCATAGCCTTTGAGGCGCTGCGTTTGAAATGCTCCAGGAAGCTATCTATCTGCATTTCAATGGAGTTTGGAGAATTTTCCATTTTTTTTTCTTTCTTTTTTCCTAGACAATATTGTGGGGTATACCGTACACTGTGTATATGTACTTCTTTTCAGATATTTCTTTTCTTAAAACACCACCGCCTTAGATATTAGATACACACTGCGTTGCACTGGTCATTTTGAACCATTTTTTTTTACAACGGATTTAAATAATTTAAAACAATTAAATATATAACGTGATTTCCTTCTAATTGGTATCTAATTCACTTCCACTTGCTTTTAGAAAAAGGATAACTGAGCGAATTTGTAAATTTCCTATTTTTTCACTTAAAATCTCACTGCAAACCCGATGCAATATTTAAAATACCATTCGCCAGAATAGATAAACCGCAACTGTAGAAAACTGGTTCTGGGAATTCTCTTCAAGCCCTTTCTTTAGCGAATAAATACAAAAAGAGATGGAGAAAAACAGCAAGTGCATTTGAAGTTCATTTAAGAGAATTGAATGCGGCATTAACAGCTGTTTGTGTTTTTATTAAGTAATAATGAAAGATGCCCAGGCTAGTACAATTTATTGTAGTAGATGAAGGTCTGTGAGCAGGGTTGTTATTGCCAGTAGGTAGCCTTAATTTAAATGCATTTTAGAGTCTTTTAAAATTCATTTAACCTTTGATCATACATGCCCGGTCGTTTGACAGTTACACTTAATTTAGTGAAATTGTTCTTAAAATTAGATAAAAACCCAGAAAATATGTCTATGCATGCGTCTGCATTTGAATTTAGATTTGTCTTATAATTCTTAGTTCCTTAAGGTCTGTCTTATGACGTCTGAAATTGTCAATTTTTTTTTACTCAATATCGTAACCCGAGCAATTTGTGAAATTTCTTTGAATTTGAATGGAAAAAATGAAAGCCTGGTTATTGACAGATAATATGAAATAAGTAAGTTCTTCTTAAGTTTTTTTTTTATCTGACCTATACCCAGGTTGTATTGTTCCAAAAAAAACAATGTAGTTCAGCCGAAACAAATACTTCACTTTAACTTAAATTGATCAAGAATTAGTAATAATAATTCCATATCAGAATCATTGCATTGCAATTATGAATCAGTAAATATTTTTAAAAATATTCTTAAAGGCGTTTGTTCAATAATGCGGTGGGAAACTTTCGTCAAATTTCTACAATTTACTACTTTAAAAGTCCAAAAGGTCTTTATTGTTAGTTTGTTTCTGTTAGAGAACTCACCTCCCCTTCCCCCCCCCCCCCTTTCCGTTTTTACAGTCTTTTTAATATCGGGGAAACAATTAAGAAACAGCTTCAAAGTATGGATGCGCATCGGTTTTTAAGGTATATGAGTTTTTGACGGGTTTATTTAAGCAAAGGATTTGATTAATTGTTGCCTTTTCGTTGTGCAAGTTTCAGCCAGTTAGATTATTCCACAGCCTTAATCCGAAGTAACTACCTACACAATAATTTGAAAAAGGTCAGATTAACTTGTCATTTTTGATAGTTCATCTAGTACAATCCGAAGATATGCTTGCTCCATTAACAAAGTATTAAACAGACGGCATAAAACTTGCTCGGTTAAATCGTTTGTACTGCTAATTTATATCGCAACCATTATCTATACATACAATAAAACTGTAGCCGTTTTATAGGTTCGCGGTTGGCGTGAAAACTACTGCACAGATTTCGATGAAAGTTTTTTTGAAATGTTAGTTAAGATTCTGAAAAGGACATAGGCTATTCCTTTTATTACCATGCTTATTTTTTTTTGGAGCGTTTTTACCAAAAAGTGTGTTTTTTTTATGACTTTACTGCCTTTAGCTCGCCATTACGCAATCAATGCAAACAAAACAAAATATTAAAGAAAGTCAAAACTGCCATAATTATTTTAAGCCATAAACCAGCTTTTTGTGTCATCTAGAAGCTGAGCTACAAACCAAAATCTAACATGAAAAAAATGGGCATGGGCATTGGGCATAAACTAAGTATTAATAGTTAGTTTATGGGCATGGGCACAGCCAGCCGTCTTTTTTCAGCGCACACATTCAGATTGAACACATTTTCAGGTTTTGTTCCTTGGGAAAGGTAAGTAAATGGGCTGGTGGGATTCGTGTGTCAACTGTCAAGTTGTTTCATTCGTGTTGCTTCCTTTTTATCGACATTTGAGGGAAATAACAGAACTTTGCGTAAATCTTTTTGTTTTATACTTTTTAGTAGGAATTTAAATTATGTTTTTATAGTTTTTGTTTTTGCTTTATATTGCATTCAAAAACGACCAAGGGAAGGATGTTCGATGTAGTTCGATGAAAATACGTTTTGTCTCAAAAGTAACAGGCGGGTGAAACAAGGCGAGCGTGGGTCAACTAGTTCTTTTATAATTACGATTCCATGGTATGTCAAAAATTTCGTTGCGGTATCTTTCCGCCTTCGATCAAACATCAAAAGAAAACTGGAACTTTGATTTCACATCTCAGAGGCATATTTGGGTTCACTTAGCATGCGAGTTTCTTTCAGTATACTATACTCTGTTCAACAAAAATTGTCAGTACAGGAAAGATAGGATGTTTGCCTCTCAGTCTGGTTGCAATGACTTACATAAATCTGTCCCTCTTTAAAGCTCTCACAGGGTTGCCGTAGTTTGTATGATAATTCGCCTAAACTCAGAGAGCAATTCTTGTAGGGTTACCATCTTCCAATTTCAAATAAAAATGTTTCTAACGAAATAAAAAAAAATAAAAACGAAAAATGTATCACCGTAATCCAATTTATTTGTTGTTTTTTTTCTACACTTAGATCCTTTGAAGACTTTGTAGCCATGTTTCTCTTTAACTATATGCACAATAAAGTAAACTATTTGCTTAAATGCACTATCCGCGATTAAGATAACAACCGCCTTATTTCCGCATTTTATACACAAACAGGAAATTAGAATACAAAATTTCATAAGCACGACGCAATTATTTATACCTAAACAGATAGTAAAAGGACTGCACTTGTACAGCGCTACATAATTTTTTTAATATATACATAGATACCTATATGCATTATTTAATCAAAAATTATTACTCGGCAGTGTAGATTTCTTGGAAACAGTAGCAAAAAAGGATCATAAAACCCTTTCAATATATTATCTTTACTGGGGGCGAGTGACCGGATGTGGTAAAACCCACATCCGGCAATAAGCAGTATAGGTTTACCTCCTTTGTCATTTCGATATTTTAGTGTTAAAATCTTTTTGATGAAAAAATAGGGAAATATGCTAAAATATAACAAAAATGCTAAATATGCCAAAAATATGCAGAAATATGCCCTCACGAATATTGTTGAAAATATACAGGTACTTTTAGTTTTGTATATTAAAATTTTTCATACGAATCCCAAAAAAACATGAATCCGGTTGCTGCAATAATCACTATTTACTAATAGCAATATCACTACAACGCACTTACGATCACTTGTTGCGTGAATGAAATGCATGCATTAAAACACTTCACGAATAAATCTTTTTCTAACAGACGACATTGAAAAAAATTTTTTAACAGAATTTTATTTGATCCTTCAGAAATACAAAAAAAAATAAAACCGAATGGCAATACCCCACATAAAAATTCGTTCTCAAAAGCACTAAAACCGAAAGTTCTTTTACAAAATCCATAGAAAATCCCTTGATGATATCCTTTCATTGTACATATGGTAACACTCCTCTGATGTGCTTCAGTCACACACACAGCTTATTTTGGTTGATGATAATAGCAAGCGAACACAAGCCGATCATGCTCATTCTGCCCGCAGTTGTGTGGCAGAGTGGTTGCAGTGAGCTCCTCGCCAAATTTTAGGAAAATTATAGTCCGTCCCATAAAAGAAGAAAGATCCCAACATGCGCAGTAGCAATTTATTTAAGGGACATTTTCTCTTTTAAGGTATTTTTGATCGCATGAAATTGTTAATGCTTTTCTCTACTTTATCTTTTTTGCAGCGATATTTGAAAACGTAATTGTGCGTGCCCATGCACAAAGTACAACGGAAATTCCATTTCAACCCTTTTTAATAGTTTCTCAAAACTCTGGCTTTCATTACTAAACACATATTTTGAGAAGTGCAACACCCAGCAAATTTCCCTTTTCTTTGGGGTGGGCAAATGTGTATCTATTGCATGCGCCAACGACGGTTCTGTGTGGACAATCAGTCATTCCTCGATCGTCGATCGAGAGAGATGTTTTCGCAAGCAGGGGCATGCTTGTTGTATGAAATGCGCACACATTTTTTTTAGCTGTAGTTTTTGTTGGAAAAGTAGTTTTGTTGTCGCTAAGAGAATAAAATCCCTGATGTGAAGAGACCTGCGCAAGATATTTTCAGGTACTTTGGGACGGGCTATACAACAACAATTCTATGGCATGACAGTGGTTTCGTTTTTATTTCAGTGGCAATTCTTGTGTTTGAGTGCCGTGAGAGTATCTACAGGCACCATTGGTAGAAAAAAAGCTCCTCCATAAGGCCTGTACTGACAATTTTTGTTGAACAGAGTATAATAGCGAATATTAAATATAATGCAGCTACTGACAGAAGGTGGCAGCCCTGTTCTCTATTAAGAAGTCAAAGCGATCCAAGTCGGTTCTGTTCAGAACTCACCTGTTGGGCCCCATTCAGACTTTACAAAAATGCAAAATAAAAAAAAATACTAATTTTTCAGAAACAGTTTTCGAAGAAAGAACAACTACTGCTTCCCATGCAGACATCCACATATGTCATGGAAATTGAAAATTGTGGGATATTCCTTTATGAACATACTCGACCCGAACAAAGTACAATATACATACATTTTGACTGACCTATTCAAAACTAGGAAATTCTTTCAAGATTAAAATCTAAATACATAGTTATTAAATTTATCAATCAACAGCATTGATAAGATATACCTAATATAATTTGTTTACTGCTCGCTTCAATCACATTGTTTATCTGATTTATTGAAAATTCGACCATGAAAACATAAAATCGGCACGCTTTTTTATTTTCATAGAGTTATTTTTAGAAAAGCACTTAATTTTCTTTCTGTCTTTGTGTAAGTAAGCCTTGAGCATACTTCCTTCGCATTGAAACGCGTCTCTGTCTATTGTCTACCCACTACCTAACCACTAAGCACGTAGCTTCAGCATGGACACTCTGTTCCAAGAATATAATTAAAATATTCCCAATCATATATAAATATATTAGAAACTAAATTATTGTACATTTTTATCATGTGACGTCATCTTAATGTTGTTTTTTTTTAGATATGGCAACAGTATAATATTCTATAATGATTCTCGCCATTATGATGAAATAAGCAATTTCTATTTCTCGCGAATAAAATAAATATATAAACAATTTACATTTATATTTATTGCTTAATATAAATAAATTGGGTTGTATTTTTACTTTTAATGGAATTATTTTCAGAAATTGTATATGAATTTCAGGGTTTCTAAGAAGTTTTAATTTATATAGTATTTGTTAATTAATTTAAAAGTCTTTATAGCTTACACGTTTTTAAATAATTCGTATAATAAATTAAAAACGGAATCCATCGTTCTGGAGAAAGTGTAGAAGGAGGTGTAGGTAGGTATGTATTTTATAAATATAGTTACTTTACATGCGAATCATCCTGAAATAAATTAATGAACCGCAACGATAAAAATACCCATTTGTTGACACGTGCTAAAAACCGAAAAATGCTTAGATACTGACTCAAACAAAAAAGCGTAAGGCGCAGTGGCTTATTGGTTAGTGATTGGGACTACTAAGCGAGGGTTTTTTTTTTAAATGCGCCACCTCTAACGAACGTCTGACAAACATCCGAGAGTGAAACTGTCATTAAAGAGCTTCTCAATTACCCGTTTGGACTCGTCGTAAAATTGTTTTGTTCCAACGAATGGTTGTGAGAAGGTCCAGGCGTACTCTACGTTGTTAATAATAATTTATAACAGTGTTAGTTATATTTCCTGTCAACAAATAACATTTTTCTTTTATATTGTGTTAAAATTCAATGAAGAAAATGCTTATGATGATGAAAGAGCTATTCACTTATTTATTCCCTCATCATCGAATGAGAATAATTATTATTCTTTCTGAATAACCTTATTAAAAATTGTATAGGCCAGCATATGCGCCTGCGGCTGGGGCTTGTCTCTGCATATGTAAGTTAAGTTAATTTTTAGGTCAAGCTTCAAATATTGGGGGCGATATTCGACACCCGGTCTAACTTTGCTTTGTAAAGAAGGATGAACTGTTTTGAGCAGAGGTACTTCATTTCCTTTTGAGAACTTACCTTAATAGACACAGGGCACATTTAAAACTTAATTGTCCTAAGTCGACTAGATTGGTCTGGAATGGATGCAACCAGAACTTAAAAACTAGATTGTTCAGGAACGTCACTTTTCCTACGTCAGCCACACATGCGAACTGTCAACTAAGCACTCAGTTACGAATTTCTTGACTAGATTCGTCGGCCACTTCTCTATAAATGTCAACTGAAAGAAACAGCTGCCCATGTGACCAGTCTAGGCCAATCAAAACTAAAGGTAAGATTAGACGGTATGCCAAGTGGTCATAAAATGCCAATTTCTGGCAGTTCTCATGTCAAAATATGGTCATACAATGTAATGGGCATATCTCATATGCCCTAATGACCTAAATGCCACATATGACCGGGCTGATTTTGACAGATAAAAATGCCAAAATAGCATATAGTGTAATGGGACAATAAGCACGAATGCCAGCATATAGCCCATATGCCCATATGCACTTTATTGAAATTTCGTTGTGGCATTTCTGGCATTTTTGATGGAACAAGAATTTTTTGTTGTCATCGGTGATAGAGTTTGTGCAATTGGGATAATTTTCATTTTAGTTCTCTTTTTTTTGTAGATTACTGAATCTATGATCTATAATTTTTGTAAATTATTTAATTGTCCTTTCTTTGTAATTTGTTTAAGTTTATTTTGTGGTCTTGTCCTTTTCTAGTAATTGTGGTTATTTATACTTGTTTCCTGTTGTGAGTTTTTGTTTGTGAAGAAATTTTTTGCTATCTAGGTATTTGGTTTGTGATATACCTAGTTATATGTATTTTTGTTAATATTCGTTATGTATTTTCATGGGTTTTAATAAATTTTACTTGGTGTATTTATTTCGTTTGTTATTTTACCCTTTTAAGTTCTTTTTGTGTGTTTCCTTTTCGTTTTGTGGTACACACATCTATATGTCTTTGGGAAGCTCAATCGAAGATTCTAGCGATGCCAGGATTATGGAGGAAGCAAAAGTTGACATGGGAGGAAGAGACCGACAAAGCGATTAAAGGGAATGGTCACACCATCTCATCCGCAAATTGATTTCGGCTGTCGAGATCCGACCCGGACTTTACGATGTCACCAGTCGTACACATCGGATCCCTTTTTTTGCTTTGTTTTTCCTTACAGCATTACCCTACTACAACATTTGGTTATAAATAACAAATGCCTTAAATGACCATCAAGTCAAATATGACCATATTGGTAATTTTGGTCATATAGTCTGATATACAGTTTTGATAATCCTGGCATTTTGGTCATTTGACAGCTAATCTGGTCATTTGCCTGTTGGCATTCATATGCTTAATTGGCATACAGTCTAATCTTAGGTAGCTTAAGATTACTTGAACGTCCCCACTGTTTCAAATCATTTTGTTCCCTTGATGGTAGATCTGTGCCTTGATTTTGTGCGGTTTTTGCCGCAATTGCGCTAGGGAACGTTCCGAACCGGATTTGAATGTGTGAGTGAGCCACTGGCTTTGACTGCGTTCAGGTAGTTCACATTACCAGCAATGTACATCAAAGAAATCTACTCGACGCGGATTGGCTGTTAAATGTTGACGAAATAAATTAAATGAAATCTTAAAAACTAGATCTAAAAATGAGTTGATATATTTACAACCAATGCTTAATTTGTTTTTATATTTTTATAGATGAACATTTAGGCTTAAACATTTTCATTTTTAAGTTTTCTTTTTTAAAAGATTTGCATCTACTGTTTCATAGTGGTGCATAGCTCATCCGCTGAACGATCTTATTTACATCAAATGACATAAGGGGTTGTTTTTTCTTTATTTATAAAATAAAATTTGTGTGAAAATGATCAATTTACCGTCTATACTGTATTACGAGCGTAAAACAAAAACTAAAATTTATAATCGATATTTACGAGATTATATCCATTCGAAATATCGGATAGCGTGTCAATAATTGTCGTCAACCGACATCCTTCTCGCTACCTATATAGGTTGCGTTAGGGAAATCCCGCCTGGAATTTCCAGGAACATAGCGATATTAGAACAGGAAATATTGGAAGTTGTCAGTTCTCGACATCACGCACACATTTATAGAATCTGCCTATACGTGAACCTTTTCCGCAAACAGCCATTGCGGGAAAAACCGCACAAAATCAAGGCACTGATATAATTATAATAAAATAGAAAAGAGGGTCTTTCGTTTTGCAATCGTTCTGTCAACTTGGCATCTCTGTTTTATTTTCAAATAAATAGTCTTCCCTGCTCTAACATTTGTAAAAACTTAGTACATGCTTCGCACATTTTCTCTTGAAATAACAAAGGTAACTCTCTTGCTCCTCTCTATCAATATTCAAATACATTTCTACTAACTAAATCCATGACGTCACGCAGCACCAACATCTGCTCTTTCCTGTCAACATGATTTCTTTCCTTTCCATTTTCACTTTAATCAAATCGGCTCGGCATGGCATGGCATCACCCGATCACCCCTCTGCGCACCTCACGCAAACTAAACATTCACTCCGTGCCGTGCTTGTTCTTCATTTCTATTTCCATCATCTTCTCAAGTGCATACTCGCTTAACGCTGTCGCTTAACGCAAGAAATTCAGTTTCTCGCCGTTCGTGTTCCGAGCAACAACTGAGCGCTCATTTTCCATAACATTGTTAATCGGGCTACCCCAACCATACGCACTTTCTTTTTAAACCCTCCGTGTGTGTAAGAAGAATTTGTGGTGTACCCCTCATAAAAATAAAATAAAAATCTAGTGAATTTTCCAACAACCAAAAAGTGCACTAATTTTCAAGATGAGCAGTAAGTTAAAAAGAGTTCTCTTAACTAAAAATTAATAATCAATTCAAAAATTAAACAAAAAAATAAAGAGAATTTTTTTTGCTATTTAACTTTTATGAAATTTATTTAAATTAAGTGCAGCATGTACATGAGCATAATTTTAAGTTAAATAATTTTTTTTTTTCGTATTATTATTTTTATGCCGCCTAAATATGCATTCAAGAGAGAGAAAAAAATTTAAGAAAATAACTCATCTTCATATTGAGAAGAAATCGCAATGCAAAAGGAAAGAATTTCGCGATTCTTCTTCGACGTCTTCGTTTTGTCGCGCCGCGAGAACTGTGGACGACCTTAAGTGACCTTCAATGTGTTTTTCTCTAAAAGCTACCGCGAGACAAACGTTTCGTTTCGCCTTGCGCTACATAGTATGTCCCAATAAGTAAAACAAGCAATCCTGTTGGAATATTCAAGTTGTAGGTCATAAACGACCCCCAAAAGAGGCAATCACTCTTCATATGGCCGCACAGTCTTCATTCACAAATCGTGTCTGCCCGCTGCACACAGTATGTAGTGTAACTGGTTCGAGTTACGCTTACGGTTTTTCTATCAGTGACAGGTGAACAGCGAGGAAAATCGGCTCTGACTCTCTGACTTTGGCTGACTGACCGACCACAATGTTGTTTTGAATTTGATGTGCAAATGGTGTCCCCATTTCATCCCCTAAAATGGGGATGGGTGGGGCGAACTTTCTCACAAAAACCGACAGAAAAATGCTTTTTATCGGTTTTCCATCCTCGATTTATGAATAAGTATTTTTAGATATGTGGAAAATTCACAGAATGAGACGGACAGAGAGCAAAATGTATGAGTGTGTCGTGTTTAAATACTTAACTTAATAAATCAAATGCACGCCCCCATCCCCCATGCTGAGATTGAAAAGATTGTTTTTCTCTGCGTTTTGTGAAACACATTTCTTTTTTTAATATTTTTTCATCTCGCGGGATGTTGAGACAGATAAAAATGTATTTTGTTATTTTTAGATTGAAATCTGTACGCTCTGTGGCATACAGCAGTCAAGTGTATCTGTCTTCTAGCGTGACGTTTGGTAGTCTGCTTCGAGACAATTTTGTTGTTGTGTGTATATGTAGATAGTGCACTATGGCAGTCGCATAACTCTGATAATAAGTTTGGTGCCGGCAATTCGCCGGCAAAGCGTCAATCTCAGTCTGAAAATTCAATTGGCTGGAAATTGAACTCGTATCTGAGTTGTTACTTTAGGTGGATTTTTTGATGCTGCTCTGCTAAGTGCGGAGAGATTTATTTTTGTGTTGTGTTTTTTTTTCAGCGATGTCATTGATGAAATTTGCGTTGGTTAATTCGTTTGCTTGAGTCGATTGTTTTATTTCGTTGTCGAAAATAGGAAATGACGCAGAGGTGTCTATATAGAATATTACACATTGTTAGATAGATTATTGTTTAAAATTTGCTGCCAAGTTGTGGGTAGTAAATAGAGTTTATTTCTTTTTTAGAAATTTCAGTTAAATATTTCCATTATAATGCGCTGTAGTCGCACTTGGTTCACATCCAAATTTTGGTTTGTTTATACATTTGAAATTGAATTTTATTTTGGGAGACTCCTGTTGGGCGCCACTTGATTGGTAATCGCTTTATTTCTTTGTAGAAAAACTTGTAATAAAACAGTAGGGGAAATCGCTGTTCTACTAAAAAGGAGCTTAAGGAAAAGTGAAGCGCTATTGAAGGTCCTACTACTAGTGAAGTGGGCTTAGCGTGTTTCATTATTACTTACTCTGGCTCACTCTTTGACAGGCGCCAGTGAAGCGATTTCTTTTATTTCAAAATAGTTTTGGTTGCCATGCTTTGGATAAGGGACGTAACAGCAACTGAAATGCGTTCAAAATGGTTAAAAATAACTATTCAGTTCTAAATTTAAAAAGTTATGACTGTTACGACGCGCGGATGTGGATGAGGACTTCATTTCAGTTATGCGGTGTAGGATCCAAGTTCACTTTTTGGTTTACAAGGCTCGATAGTAATGCTGTTGGCCCTCAAAAATCGAACTACGCTGATAATCTAAAATTATAAGTTCTTTGTATGCAAACGAATTTCTACAAGTGCAGCACATGTCTGTAACACAATATAGTTACAAGTTTTTTTTTCTGTTCAATCTTACCACCACTTCTAGACTTTATTTAGTTAAACTCTTGCGAGACTTGTCGACTTTTCATTCTTCACTGCAACTCTGTGCTACAAAAATGTATTAAACTTGCAATCTTGGGTCTCTCAGCTGTTAGTCCGAAATTCAAATGACACAATAGATCTCGTCTGGTACTAAGTAAATTCTTTGGGCTTTTTAGAGAACAGCGCCCTTTCATTCACAATCCAAATCGCACCTGTCATTGATTGTAACTGGAGTCTTGCGGGAAAATCAGTTAATTTTGGCATCAAGACGTTCTAACGCTCTTAACTCATGCTCATATTGACAAACGATGCGTTAAACTATCAAACGGTTACGCAACAGTTTACTACGTCAATAATCGCTATATGAAAACCAGTGGATAAGTAACTTAAGCCATTACTTGCGCACACTGATTGCTAACACTGCGCTGAAGTTACTGAGCTTTATGTTGTAAATATTTTAAATGATATTTGACGTTTGATAGCTACCAAGATGGAGATCCGTAATAGGAGTTATCTAAATCAAACGATAACATTGATTTAAATTACATGCCATCCACATAATACCTAGTATAAGTGACACATTTCAACTTTTTGACAAAACTTTATCACTTTATCGCTTTTTTGACATTTACTTTATCTTAAAGATTGGTCCTTTACTTGGGCAAATGCTTTTACTTAAAGGGAATAAATAAACAGCACAACTGACAGCGGTGACAGTTTAAAGAAAGAAAATTTAACTCCATTAACAAAGTTTAAGGACATTGGTCAATTCGCTGTCAAAGATTGTCATCTTCTTCCAACTTTATAAGCTTTCGCAAATTCAAACTCTGTCATTTGTAAGACAAGATGCGTAATGTTAGTTGCAAAAGATTGGAGAAGCGAAGTAATTCAGTTTAAGCCATTTGGTTTCAGTATTTGACAGCAATTAAAGGCATTTTCGTCTGTTTTTGAGATTATCTTAAATTGTTTTCCATTGGCCACAAAAAAAAAACGAATACTCATTTATAGTGTTTCGACTTTCAGGCGAGATTTACATTTTACATATTTACATTTAGACGACGAGTTTCTGAAAAACAAGAGAAAATTTCCATTTGAAAATGAATATAAAAAAAAATTATAAAATTCGGTAACACAAAATTTTAATTTAAGAACAGCTGACTTTAAAAATCTTAAATTTGTGTTCCATTGGGCAGGAAAAATCTGAAATCTGAGAGCAAAATCCGAAAATTTCAGTGGAAAAGCTTACATAAATTGATTCTTGCCCTGTATGCGTATTTGACAGATGGGCTTCTTGAATTGTAGAACTAACTCGCTCACTGAATGCACTCGATAATGGAATGCATTCGACCACAAAATTAACTTGACTATTGAACCGGGTATATTGCCATAAAAAAACTGCATTATTGATAAGTACATTTTATATGCTGGTGCTGGTGCTTTTAGACTGTCATCGTGGGCTCAGTAATAATGTCGGAAAGCGAGTTCTCTAAACGAATTCGCTTTAATGTATTCCACACCACTTGATCCCTAAAATGTGCTTCTAGATTTATTTTGCGCTAGATCGGTGAATGATGGCAAAAGTAAAGTGAAGCGTTTTATGCTTTTCTGTATAAGCCGCCATTCTCTACGCACTCCCGTTTTAATGTTGGTTAATGTTAACAAAAACGAAAGATTTTTATTTTATTTGAGGATTCATTTTTAAGACTTCCTTTGACTTCGGACTTCGGAGTAAAGAAAGCGAAAGAGAAAAAGCAAGTGAGGTTTTTGGCAATTGCGATTTCTAGAGACAATTGTGAAGTTGGCAGCTGTCACTTAGGGCATGGTTGCAATGACCTCTTTTATTTCAACAGTTAAAGACTTCTTTGGGTCTTATTTCTTATACAAAAAGCCCATTGCCTCGAACTGTTGTTCATAAAATTGCTTATTTGAATTGAATTCTTTCATTCAGGCCTTGATTTGTAGAAACACCAAACCTCTCTAACTGATTGCGATACCGCACGTAATAAGTATAAGCATTGAGGTAGAAACCTGCAGCTATAATTACTGCAAAAGATGTTTTACTAATTTACATAAATGTGCCGAACACGCACATTTTCCAGGCAATCCATATGCAAACAAACATTCCATGCTTATCTACACCACCTTGACCCAGTTGACAAATAGTACCAACAACAAAGTGCTCTTCCGTGTCTACTCATAGGGTTATAAATAAGCCTTACTATGACGTTACTTTTATTAGCATAAAACATAAAGGCAATCATGGAAACAAACACTCCTTTCGCAGGAGGAAAACTACTTTCTTTGTTTATGCGATCACCTGCGTTCTTCTGTCTTCAATATCAAAGTGGGCACTAATAGTTATGTCTTAACTGAGAGTAATGCTGATTTCGATAATACTTACCCGACACTGGGATTCATATCAATCCAGCCTATACAGAAACTGCCTCAGGAAATAAAAAACAGTAAAAAACCGCAAACTAATGAAGCGAATACTTATTTTAACTTACACAATCGAAAGCCGGGTGTGCATTACCACCAGCATCACACACCGAACTGTCATGTAGCACTGTATACTGAGGGTACATGCATAATTCGCAAAATTTTTTCCCCATAGAAAGTCATAGCGTGTCAGTGTCACCCCTATATTCTATGCTAACAAGCTACAAGTGCGAGATTGAATTAGTTTTCTACTTTACATGATTATCTGATAATTACTCAACATCTTAAGCAGTAAACAGAACACGCGGAGGAAATGATTTTTATAATTTTGGCAACGCAATTACAAAAATTTATAAATTCGAAAAGATGTTCGTTTTCTTAAAACCACTGACAAAATTCTGTTTTTCCTGTGTCGATTTGACAGTTTATTTATAGTTGGCAACAAATTCAAAAAACAAATTAGCCAGTTCATTTAAAATTAGAAAAACTGTTGATTAAAAAAAAATAAAAAAAAATTTAACTTTGTAAAGAAAATCTATTAAATACTTTATGCCTAATTTCCGCTGTTTTATATATTTTTATATTTTTTAAATTTTACGTATGACACATTTTTTCTTTGTCCGTTGTTCCATTTTGTTTCACAATACTAAAAGTCTTTAATGAGATTGTTGTGACGAGTTGCGAAGTGGAAGATTATTTATTGTGGTCAATTGTAAAAACAATTTTGGATGAGATGAGGATTTTGGAAAATATTCAATTTTCACAAGCTGTTTTTCTGTCAGATAAATGACATCTAAAATGGCGTCTTTAAATGTTGATTCAAGGACAAAAAGAAGATCCAAATTAAAAATAAAAAAAATAGACAGGGCTCATTATTTGGCGTTGACAAATTTAATGATTGACTAGGTTTAAAACTCATTCATGTAAATAGGCTCCCGCAAATGACAAGACATTTTCAGTAACTTTATTGCTTACAAACCTTCAGTCGATGTCGGAACCCAAAGGATTTTTGTTTTCTCATGACAAAATAAATAAATAAATAAATGGATCATTAAGTACATTTTCTATTCGCTACTGAGTCCTTAAAAAAATGTATGCTGCTGTGATTTTTTTTAAAGAATTTTCCATTAAAAAACAGATATAACAGGCTATATCTTAAGACTTTTGAAGTTTGAAACCTTACATCCTACAACGTACAAAATAAAAAGCATATACACTAGGATAAGGAGAATGAAACGTGGCCATATTCCAACGCGGCTAAGCCCCATATATCACAATGGGTCCACTTCATCAGCCCGAAATATAGGGCGTAACTAAACTTTGAGAATTTTTTAGCAAAACGGGCATAGTCCTATTTCGTTTGATTCGGAAGTAGTTTTCGTTCGCCGGCGAATTCATTTTAGAATCCCAGGCGATACATTAGCGATTCGCCAAAAACCCTAGCGCAAGAACAAAATGCTAATGTATAGAAGGAGTTTATGCGGTTAGGAAATAAAATGTTGGCTGAAGGAGAAGATGTAAAAAAATCGTCACAAATAAAATTGTCGACTCTATTTAAGACGTATGCAAATGGGATGCTTAAAAATTCTCTTTCTTCATGTTTCATATCTTCACATTAATTTCACCCGCTTTCGTGTGGTTATTGCAATCCATTTGCACGTGTTTCCAAACAAATGGTTATACATAATTAGCCACACTTTCCCAAGCATCGTCCTTTATGAGTTTACTCCCTGTGGTGTAGAATCTCCTCATTTAGCTTTCGTTTAACCTTCAAAGGTCTTTGCTATTATGATAACACTACGCTTACACATTTTAGGGGTAAATAAATGAATAACTTTCCAACTTTATACATTTTCCCGCATACAACATACTTTATATGGCTTTAATGTGTCCTTTTTCATTTGACATTCCTGTAATATGTCGCGGCAACCATTTCCACCATTTCTCCCACTATTTTGGGATCATATTCAAATATGTAGGTAATTTTAATAGCCTAGGTCAGGTTTTGAAATTTATGTAAACGTTCCTTAGCCAAACAATTTAGGTCATACATTCTGGAACCCGTTTTTTTTTATTCGTCCTTTAAAGTCTCTTGTATTTATTTATTTATTTGTTTCCTGGGGGTAGAGCTAGGTAAGCTACGCATTATATTACATCGAAATTAATTCAGTAAATGGTAAATGAACCATTAATATGCAGGGATGCCATGTTTTACTTTTAAAATATATTTTTGATGGTATTTTTGTTTACTATTTGTAATTTGACCTTTGAATGTCAACCTAACGTACTTTAGTCGATTTTGGGAATACGCGGCTGTCACTCTCAATTTGGGATTTATATAACAAAATTTGCGACACTCTATTTCAATTCGAATGACAGCTCTCCTACATCAAAAATTCAATTGGAGCCCAATAAACTATGTATATTAGCCCATGCAGCCTATAGAGGTGTAGAAATTTACTCAATGCCACTGGTGCGAACAATATTACTAGATACACCCCAGTTTCGTAAGGATCGCTCAAATCGCAATGAACCCAGACATTGACATTATTATCACAAAATTGCGAACAAATTTTAAGATCACCAATTTGTTACTGCACATAAATGAGCTACGTTGTTTTATTGATTATTGCACAACGCGTTTCTTGTTGTATTTTTTAACTTCTCGCAATGTAGCGCGAGAATTCGTGCCAAAAAGAAAGAAGGGGAAGCGAAAAACGTGATAAATTATTGGTGTCTGCGCAGAAAGCGCCAAATTGAGGTGTAAAATATTGTTGTATTGTATACGTCATTAATACGCCTGTTCTTATCAGCAAGAGCAACAACAAGTAATTTCGTCGAGTGTTTTTAATTGAAGCGTAACCGGTTCGAACTTCGAATTTGTGTGTAGAGTGTGGCGTGTGGGTTGGGTTAGGTACTCTTTATCTTGAAACTTGCTGTTTTAACATTTTGTTTCAATGTGCATATTCTTCTCTTAAGATTTCGGGAGTACCTGTTACCTAAACTAATGTTAGAGTAGAGAGCGAGCAGCGAGCACGCACGAGCAAGAGTATTGCCAGATTTGTTTTCAGTTCGATTTAACCATTTTGTGTTTAGTAAAAAATGTATGGAATTATCGTTTTAAATAGCAAATTTTAAAACAGAGTTTTTCGGGGCTAAAAATTCACCAAAAATTATAATCGAACCAGATGCTGTTAGTAATAAATAAATTAAACCAAATGTAGCTCAACATTATCAGAAATTGCATTTTCCTGGAGGAATGTCCCCAAGAAACTATAGCTACCAAAATTTCATTTTGGATGTCTAATTTTAGATGCAGACGCAATTGTCTTTTCAGGCTTTTTTAACTGTAACTCCACGTGGATGTTTGGGCCTTCATAGTGGTTTATGAATCAACATTAAAATTTATATAAGAAAGTTTATAAATTGTGCGTCCAATTAATAGCATTCTAAAAAATCTATTCACGTAGGCGTCCTAAATATCATCAATAAATATTTCACACATCAAAACAATAAAAGTTTGAAATCAAAATGGTGGAATTGAAAAAAGAAACAATTTCAAATGAAAATAATTTATGTCCAGAATAAACACGCACACACGCCTATCCCTCCTTCGCATTCCAAAATAAGGAATTACTTAACCCCCACAATGCATCGAGATAATTCCGTACAGATGTTTGCAACCGAGAGACAAGAAACATTAATATTATTATATCTCCAACAATGTATTTATATCGCGAAAAATTCGCATTAAAAAAATGAAAAAGAAACGGGCAAAATTTATTTAACACATTTTGCGAAACGCGTCTGCAGGACGTTGTATTTGTATTAAAAAGAAGAATTTTCCAAAATTAGAATACAGCGTCTCCTGCTGATCGTTCTCGAAAGAATGATTTTTTTTAGTGAGTTTGAGGTTATATACACATAAATTGCATTCAATATAAACAAAATCAACCACAGAATCGGGTAAGTTTTGAAAATGTGGTTTCACTTTAACATCACATAACACAATTACATGCACTTGTTTTATTTTATTTTTTAGGTTGCTCAATTAAAGTAGAAAAAAAAAATAAATAAACTCACTCATTATGATTCAATTAAGTCCGTATCTATACCTCATCATATACACACGCGCCACTGGATGCCTTGTTTTATTTAGAAGGTAGATGTTTTTTTTATGAAAACAAATCAAATTACGCTTGAAATTCTCGCCAACAATCTAACAGCTGCTGAATTGTACTTATACATAGTTTCTAAAAAAAAAAAAAACACTTTGACCAAAGTAAATACACAAATTTACTCTTTTACTTTTTTTTTTTAATATTTTTGATTGAGTTGCTGATTTTGCTTTCGAAAGCACTTTCAAAACATCAAAATGCTAATTTTTCTATTTTTATAGGAACTAAAACTGACAAAAAAACTTTTTTTTATTTATAAAAAAAACACTCATCACTCAAACGCATGCAGAGATATTTTGTTATTTGACACGCCCTCCTCCTCCTTTCGATTGTCTGCGATCGTAGATAATGCTGAATAAATCGTATAATCCTTCTTCAAAATTGTAAATATTTATTAATTGAAATAAAAAAAAAAATAAGAGGAATTTATTTAGATGTTTGTTTATGTTATTGGTGAATACTTTGTACATATTGATGTTTATTATTATTTTCAAATTTAAACAACTAATTATATATTTATGAGTGAGCTCTTTTTTTTTTTTAATAAGTTTATACAGTCACAATTTAAATATGTGACATTTCTTTTCTTTAAATTCTGAAGCATGCATTCACCTACACGCAATCCATTTTAGTTGCAGGGTTGGCATATTTTTCATAATTAATTTCCCTAATCGATATTAAAGATTTTCTCCCTCTTACTCTTAAAAAAGTTTTAAAACATATACTGGAAACGATTGAATTAGCTATTTTATAAAAAAAAACAGTCAGTCAGTGTCGAAAGACCGATTTTAAAGTTCCCTGTCTTCCTATGAAAACATTTTCCGAGAGTATACGACTGTCTTTAGAAAGCTGCTGAAGAAATGCAATATAATATAGAATTGTTGGTCCTTTTCGTTCGTCCCAAAAACAAAAGTCTCATAAGCTTTTGGTCGTGAGAAGCATACGAAGTTGTTTCCCTAAATTTTGTCTAAACCTCATTAAAGGAGCTCGTTTTTGTCTAGACTAGGTTTCTTAATTTTTTAGTCACTAAGGAATGGTTGTACCCTCCTGCAAACTTATGATTAAAAACAGATGCAAAATTTCTTAGGCGATGAAGTTGAAGCTGATATTTCCATTGACATGGGTACATTTTCAAAATTATCAGCTGAATCCTACAACTAAATCTTTTCCAAAATTGCTAAGTTGCTAAATTTAATGGTTATTATAAATACCGGTACTGCCACTCATTCAAACCAAGTATAACAATAGTAGGTACGTTAGAAAAAAAAATATTTTAAGTCCTTACCAGAATTTTCAGTTGTTTCCGTTTATTTTTATAAGTTCCACTTTATATGATTCAAAGCCGAACATCACAGCCGATCGAAGCTTGTCTCAGAAACATTCACAGCCATCTACGAGCTTTCCAAGACAAACCTAGTCATTCTCCACTGGATTCCAGCCAAATCCAACATGCAGACTATGTCTTGAGAGTGATGAATCCTTTCTTCACATTGTCCTTAGAAAAAAAACATCCTTGGTGGTGAAATTGTCACCTCAGCAAACCTTGCAGACATACACCCAGAGAAGATTCTAATCTTCATGACAGCCTCCGGACTGAAAAGATGGCTCTAGTACTTTACCAGGGAAAGCTCCTTTAATAGCGGCCGCAGTGCCAGAGCTTCCTTGAGGGCTCTCCCGTTTTACAATATAATCTAATCACAACCGATTTGCATTTATCTATATGCGACGAGCACAAAATGCTCTTATCCCATCAGTTCATTTTACTGACCTAACCTACATTTTATACCCATAATATTTCGCCGCAATATAGCTTATTCAGTGCGAAACAGACAAATGCAGTACAATAAAATGGCATCACTGTTTGCAACTGTCACTGAAAAATCATTGTGATATTCCATATAACTTATACTCGTTCATTATTAAGTTGTAGATTACAATAGCCTATTCACGATAAATAGCCTGTTCCTATTTCATTTAAATATTCGAAAACTATTTTCCTGTTTCTACTTTTATGCATTTGTTCTACGACATGTCATACTACTTGTCACGTTATATTCTTTTATTATAAAACTCAAAGTTTCGCGTCCATTACTTACCCATTCGTTAAAAAAAATAAATTAATAGTAGGTACAAAATAATAAATTTTGAGAGGTTAGTAGTAGAATCCTAACTTCTTATTTTAATTGTGATTTGAGAAATAGCTCTTGGCTTAATTTCTAGTTCTTTGAACAAAGGAGCGAAAGATCTATACTGGCAGCAACATATTTCAAGCTGTGTCACATCTTGCTAACTTCTGTCTTTCTAGTTACGTCTCGTGATTTTTTTAAGTCATCATGTAAATGCTATTCGAAGACTCGACTGTTAAAAAGTTGGGACAGCATCTCACAAAAAAAAAAAACATCATTTTGGACACCTGATTTATACTTTCCAGTAATTTTTTACAAGCTTTCGAGTATTCACCCAAACGTTTTTTTGAAGGTTAAGCTGTTACGAAGTAGAATGTACGCCTTACGGGGTAAAATAAACCTTTTGAATCGCCTTTTCATTCATAGACTATTATAGAAAATCTTTTCTATAGCACATACCCTTTTTTCTGAATGGATTGCTTAGAATTGGCCTTTTAGATACTATTTAGAAAATCAAAAAATGTGGTCCTTCGAGCCGCATTTCCCAAAAAAAAATGTTTATACTATTTACAAACGCCCCAATTTTTTCATTTAAACTCAGCTATTTCTGAGCATTCTTCGAAGGAATGTCTAAAAATAAATAAAACAGCATCACTGTCCGAAAATGAAAATGTAATCATCCACCCATTAATCATTCAAGATGTCCAAAGCACTTGCATCATTAGTCATGGCTCATGGCAAATCTAAAAAGATCTCGAAAAAAAAACAATAAAATGTCAAAAATGACTCCACCCATGTGAAAAATCTCACGCCTCGTTTCGAAATTATTAATACCAAGTGATTAGGAAAAAATGCGGCCAACCGTCCAGAAGCTTCTACAAAATCTCAATTATTTTTCAAAATCTATGCAATTCCCTCCCCAGAGATGTAACGATGTTCCACCCGAAGTAGGTGACTGCATGCAATGGTGTGAAAAATAACACATTTGTGCTTCTGTCCAAACAAAAAAATTCATTTTTATTGGAAAATTTTAAGAACATTTTTAAAAATTATTTAAAAATAATTCAGCAAACATTCCATTACCCTGTGTGTGTGTTCTTTTTTACAGATTTTGCGTGGGTGACGTTAACAACAAACGATGCATATTCGCTGGGCGCTCTCGTGCTGGCGCACTCACTAAAGCGTGTCGGAACTGTCCACCAGCTGGTGGTACTAGTGACACCCACTGTATCTGAAGCGATGCGAAGCAAACTCCGAGAGGTCTACAATGTGGTGCAAGAGGTCAATGTACTAGATTCACAGGATGCCGCCAATTTGGCATTGCTTGCTCGTCCCGAACTCGGCGTAACATTCACAAAACTCCACGCCTGGAGACTTGTGCAATTCGAGAAATGTGTGTTCCTTGATTCTGATATTCTTGTAGGTGATTTTGAGATTTACCATTAAAACTGCAGTACTACATGAATTCCTTTTTAGGTCCTACAAAACGCCGACGAATTGTTTGAACGCGAAGAACTATCGGCGGCGCCAGATGTATCCTGGCCAGATTGCTTCAATTCGGGCGTCTTTGTGTACCGACCAAGTGAAGCCACCTTCGCCTCGATCATAGAATTTGCTCTGAAAAATGGCAGTTTCGATGGCGGCGATCAGGGCGTATTGAATTCGTATTTCTCCGAATGGGCACACAAGGACATCAACAAACATTTGCCATTCACATACAATACGACTGCCTTTGCCACATACAGCTATTTGCCAGCATTCAAACAGTTAGTTGATGGTTAGTGTGTGCGTTGTGAATTATTTTAAAATTTTTCTTTGTGCCCACAGATTCAGAGACAAGATCAAGATCCTTCATTTCGCTGGCAAACTGAAGCCATGGCTGTTGAATTTCAATTCGGAAAACAAAACAGCATACGTACCGTCAGAGTTTCAGCATGCGGCTGATCTGATCCAACTGTGGTGGAACATTTTCTGTGATAATGTGCATCAGAGTTTGTCCGATCAAATGGTAAGTCTTGAGACAAAAATATTCGTGTTCGTCGATGTCCTATATAGTTTTTGCTTCCCAGTTTGAATTTTTGTTTTACAATATTAACCAAGTTATATTTTTTGTGAAAATCTTTTAACCAAAAAATTGTTGTTTCGTTTTACAAGCTACCGCAACAAGAGTTTTGTTTCGATGAGGAGGTAAGATTGAAAGTCACTTTTGTAAAGTGTAAAAAGAAGGTTATTGTTTTGTTGGTAGTGGTTTTCGGAAGGGTGCTTCTTTTGTTAGTTTCGAAACGTAATTTTATTTCACAGTGTAAATAATTTCACCCTTTATTTTGAGTTGTATATTTGTATATATTAAGAGATTTACGAGGTACTCGTATTTAGCACCGTTCACAATTAAGGGTTGTGGTCCTTCGAGCCGCATCGTGAACTTAGAGAATTTTTTGTTTGCAAAATGCAGTAGTTCAATTTAAAAAATTGTCATGAAGTGATTTAAAAAAATTTCCCAAAGCAGATGTGACTTAAATTGATTGTAGGTCACTATAGCCTGTTAACAAGGCTGCCAAAAAAATATTATTAGAACGGAGCTAACAAATTTATATTCCGAACGTTGCATTGCGTGATGGAATTGGTTTTTGTTTCTTTTTTAAAGCTAGTTTACTAGTTGGTAACAGAAGAGTCGATTCGACGCGTGATACTCTACCAGGAATCTCCAGAAAGACATCTGCCTTTCATTGCGTGAAGATCCTTTGATTTTGACTAACACATCGTATAAGAGCAGAGGTTTACATTATTGTTATTGAAGCTTTCAAGGTATAGCAAACGAATAGAAAAAAGCATAAGTCATCATTGTGAACTAAAAAAATATATATTCACTTTCTTAAAGCTCACTTTCCCGTCATAAGTTAGAACTGTAAATTGAAGGACCCAACTATTTTTGTATAGAAAATATCGCCACTGTGAATTGACACTATATAGGGCGACAGTTATAAGAGTATGCAACTTAAGCGCCATAAGAAATAATTTTTCTGTTCACAATTATTCTAAATACTAAATAAATACTCTGCTTCGGTATAGTATATATTTACAATATTTATATAGCTGTGTTTATTTCTATGTCTGAAACAATGCACTTCCTAATATAAATATTGAACTTCGTTGATAACGCAAATTTTTTTGTCGCTTCGAATGTCAATGTCATAATCAAACACTGTTTCTACATTCGTTTGTTTTGGCTTCGAATAGCATGTGTTTGATTTCAGTTGGGCATCAAATTCTGATTTGAGTTTAGTTTTAAAAGGCAAATCCGTGGGTGGTTGAATTTTTTTTTTTTTTTTTGATTCTGTCAAAACAATGTCAAAAAGAAGAACAATCAAACGTGATGTGCATGGGTGCTTAGCTATTTAAATTCAATAGAAGCTGTCTACATCACGTTCGCATTTCTACAGATTTTGAACTGTCAGTGTTAATTTTTTTGGGTATTTGACTAAAAATGGCTTCGATCTGAGAAGTGTAAAAATGAACTGGAAACAAGTATATGTGTGTTTTACAGATGGTATTAAAGTTTAGAAAACTTTTGAATAGGTTTTTATGACATTTGGGGTGAAAATGCCTTTTTAGGAACGCAAGGCGATTTGACAGATCAATTTGAAAACATTATATGCGTCTGAGAGAGTGGCAACTTGCAGACAAAAACAAAATCTAATCATTCAAACAATTAAAAAAATTGCATTCCCACACGCAAAAGTTACACAGCAGAGAGACAAAAAAGAAGAAGAAGAAGACTTCCGTTCCACAAAAATCCCTGATGATTTGTTATAAATGGCATATGCCCAATTTGACCATGTTCTTAAATCTTAATTTTATAAAATGGACGCGACAGGGAAAATATTTTTTATATGAATTTCTTCTGTGAAACCAAGCTATGCGTTCACGTGGATTTTGATTATTTTGCGCTGCGATTACAGTAAGAGAATCCATTGCCGCTGAAACTGACATTTAAACAATATTAACCCAGAGAGTATGGGAACGGGTCAACCCTTTGTAGCCAGATTTGTAGAATTCAAAAAACATGGTAGATGCCATTTTTTATGTTCTTGTTTAACCGATGGTATTTTTAAGATTGACGTTAAGCATAACAGACAGAATAAATTTTTAAATAATTTTGTTTACCACCTTTCCTTGATTTCCTTCTACAACTGTGAACTGTCGTGATGTCGAGCTTAGTTGCTTGTAAAGGAGTTCCACTCCACACTCTCAGAATTATCAAAAAAAGCACATACCAAATAATTTTAAGAGCCAATTGGCATTGAAGTTTGAAGTTAGATTTATTGTAGGTTACAATAGTTAGATCACAATAGTTTTATTTTTAGTTTTAAGTAAGTTTTACAGATTTGTTATGGCGGTAATCAAATTTAGCTATTGTGACCTGCCATAGATTGTTAGATAAAGATTAAAAATAGTTTTTTAATTACAAAAAAAAATTGCTCAATAGTTATTAGCCCCTTTATCATTGTTTATATTATTCGCTTTCCACTTTCTCTCCAGATGCAACAGCTTGTTACCGCACCTTATTTATTAGATTTGCAAATTTTATATTTTTTACACAGTTGAGACAATTTTTTTTGCGATTCCTAATTTGCGGTACCAAGATCCCTTAAACTGCCCGCGTAGTTTTTATTTCCCTTTGTATTAGTTTTTGTGCTGTAAATGTTCACAATGATTATTCTGTCACGCCCAATCCCTTCACGAAACCTTTTGTAATTAATTTGCATTTGTATGCTTAACTAACAACTAACGGATATTACCTTTCTTTTCCACCGAATCGAAAAACTCTTTTCCAAAATTTGCCCCAAAAAAAACTGCTTAAAATCACAGCAGAATTATTGGCCAAAAACGGAGTACCGAAACGTAACGTTGAGGACTGAAAATCGTCATCACACATCCGATTCGTCCCCCAATAATAATGTAACGAATCATAATAGTGGAAATTTCTATGACGATATTCAGCCATACCATGATCCTTGGGAAGATTACTATGAAAAATTGGAAAAACTTAGTGAACAAAATTCTAGCGACAACAATGCAACCACAGACAATACACAATCACCAACTCCGCCTCAAATACAATCCGCCGACGAATCATGTGATTCGAACTCGAATTTTATCCCAGATTTTGTACCACAAACGCCCACGCCGCCATCGCCACCAACTCAGGAGTTCCATCATCACCATCAAGACGATCAGCGGGATCAGCTGGTGATCGAAGAAATTTATCATGACAATCAGACGCAACAAAGTGCAACGAATTTTATTGAGAATCTTGTACAAAGCTTTGACATTCAACAGCAAATCGCCATAGACAGTACAATGGACAGTTATAAGCCAAGTCCCCTCACCCCAGACACAAACCAAGCTCTTTCAGAAAAAGTGCTAAACACAGAGCTCAATAGAGCACCCTTCGCAAATAATTCCAAACGGGAAAGTAGTAACGAAACTGACACATCGAATTTAGACTCGAATTCGATATCGAATTCAGATGCATATTCCACTGAAGACCAGGAAAAAGAACTTATTGTGGAAAAAACAACTCACTGCGATAAGAAACTCGACGCAAGCGAGGTTGGTATTGTACTAGAGCAAACGTGCAAAATTCATCAATTTTGCATGTAGTTCTGGGGATAACATTTTCGAACAAAGTGGTGTCTTTCATCTCATTAAAGTACTGTCGCCACATACACACATTTTTTTACTCATACTTAGAAAACAAAAACAAACAAAAAACACGTTGTATGCGTTTCGTCTTATTTTTCGTGTCTGCCTTTATTTATTATGCTCTACTGTTTTACACATAATTTTTCGGTTCTTCATTATTGTGTTATGTATCGTCGAGGTATTATTTTCCTTTTTTGTTGCATGTGGGTCTTTTAAGTAGTTATTCAGGGCTAAATCACACACTTTTTTATTTATATAAATATGCAAACAAAATTTTTATAACTAAGCGAAATCCAAGCAGTTTCTAGTAATCTTCCTTAAGGTAATGGGTTATTTCTAAAGGCTGTAATTTTGTGTAGGTAACTCTGTTGGTTACTAACAACTAACTCAATTTGTGTCGTGATGTTTTTAAATTAAACTAAAATATATATTCCATTTTAAATGAACCTTATATTAAATGAATAAGCTGAAAATTACAAAAGATTTAGGAAATGTTCAAAGATAATCGAAGATTTTGGAAAACATGCACGCCGAACTATAGAATACATTGGTTCGCGTATATGCTTATCAAGAAGTACAGCCAACTATGGTGAAATTCAATTGGTTGATGGATTGGATTAGGTGTGCTATATTTTCTTAAAACTGTCAGATCTTCGGTACTTTGATAGAGGTAGGATAGTAGGTAAGTCGTTGCTAGCGACTTGTCATCGAAAAAATAATAAAAATGTTGCTCAAGCAACAGAAAATACTCATATCTCAAAAATATTTAGTTGGTTTTAAAATGTCCAAATCAGTGAAAAAGGAAGTTTGCTTTTCTTCAAGGTTTTTCAAATGCGTCAATATATCTAAGCACTAAATTTTTGCAATCTTTCGAGCAATGTATGCGACGACGACCTTTTACAATATAACCTCAAAGACGTGTTTTTGTACTAGAACAGTAGTTCTTAGTGCTGCATATGTACAGGAGCGTTTCAGAAAAGCCAGCTTTTTACTTATTTCTTAATCAATTCTGACTCAAGGAGCATTTGACGTTACGACCCTCAATTCGAGTTTAAATTGTACAATTTTTTTAAATTTTCACAGAAGTCTGAGCAGATTGGTTTCACTTTCCATGGCACTACAATCCAAGGCAAAGTCCGTCTTTAACCCAAATCAACTGGTACAGGCATTCTACGCTTTCAAAAGTTTAAAAAGACGTCAAGAGAAATAATAATCCTATGCAGCGAAACTTTTTCCACACTTTTTGATCAATCAATATTGTGGGTCTCACTAAACTGCAATTTGGCAGCACTTCTGAACACCTTCAATTGACGTTTTTAATTGCATCAAATAGTGACGTTTGGCTAATCTTCTGAGGCTTGGGCGATAAATTTATTCCTATCCTGCATTTCAACATAAGAAATTAACACTTTAGACCAGTTTTGACACCTTATATTCAAGAGTGATGCCATATTTCTCTTTTCCTTACACCTAATTCAATAAAATTCAAGCTCAGACTTACTCTTTCTACTTCTCCTAAAATACATTGACTCTTTTTCCTCTTTCGTTATGTTTTCTGTTTATTTACCTTATTCGTTTAAAATGCACACATGCTGAACAATTATTGGCAAAGACTTTGTAATTATTTCTATTTACGTGAAGTTCACATCATGACTAAATCTATTTGTATTCGCCAAATGTATTTCATTAAATGAGATCAGAGCAGAGCAGAGCAGTGCAAGCCATTTATTTGCCGTGGCAGATTGTTTAAATTCGTTTTATTTTATTGTTTTGCATTGAATAGTAAAACACATACGAAATGTCAAATGCCAATGAACCGAATAATCAGGTTGGTTTAAAGTTATTACGTATACCCGCCTATAGAACACTTTTTACTAAAATGTGATAAAAAATAGTTTAACAAAAACACTTTAGCGTCATAGTGAACTAGAAATAAATAAACTTTTCCCTATAGTGCACACAGTGAAATGAATTGCAATATTGCGAAAGTATTTGTGTACTTTGCATTATTTGTTTATGTTTTGAATAAATGGTTCAATAAATTGGATTAAAATTGATTGATTATAAAAATGATTTAGTGTTCATTATCCTGGTGAAAATTCTTTACATTTTCTTTTATTCAAACATTAAGTTTAGTAAGTCTGACAACTGACTAACTTAAATGAGTCTAAGTTCTTATTGGCCTGGATAGATTGTGTTCATAGTTATTCAGTTGACGTTTTTAAAGATGAAAGGGAAAACCCTAGTGCTCGGTTGACATTTAGATTGACGTAGCAAAAGTGACGGTAACTACCAATCTAGTCAGTGCGTTCAGTTAAATTTTAGTCCAGAGAAATCTAGTCCACCGGAGTGCTTTTAGCTGTCAATTATTTTTATTAAATATAGGAATTTGTTAACGTAAGGGTTGACTTATAACAACCGTCGTTGAACCGAAAATTAACTGTTTTTGTAGAGGTGGCAGTAGACTACAAGTTTGTGTAACGTTTGCTTGTTTAATGTATCGGTTTCTTAACCTTTCCTATCCTATATAAAAAATCGTGCGTTTAAAAACTGAGGCCAATCCCCTATAATCGAATGTCAAATCGTTATATTTTCGTAATCAGTTTAGGCCAAGAAAGGGTGTACCGAAAAACGATTAACAGTATTAGGAGTCGATTTTTGTTTAAGCGGAGTTTAACTTTTGAAATGAGCTGTAGTTACTTTGAGCTATTTGAACTAGATTTATTCAAAAATCAGCTGTTAAAACTGAAACATAAAGTGTTATTTGTTTGAGCTTTCACTGCCTTTTCGCTTTATTTTTTTTAGATCAGGAGTTGAATCGTCATTTCCGTAAAAGAGCTATACTTCCAAGAGAAATTCAGTCACACATTGCTCGTTCACGGAAAATGTGATTTCGACGCAGTATTTTATTTGAGCAGTTTTATGAAAATGAGCATTATTTTTACAATAGTCATTACACCCTGACGAATGCTATGAACAGAAATGTAATATTAAGACGAACTTTATTAAAAAGGCCTTTTTCAAAACCTGTTTTTTACCCTATTGAGTTTCATTATAGATCTTATTTAATCATGAAGTACAATTTCTGATTTCTGACTTTTAAACTTATAGTTAAGTAAGACTGGTATCTGGTAGATTTAGTACGAAGAAAATAACCTTTCTCTTTGGGAGACCTATTTTTTTTTAGAACGGATTCCAAAAAAAGACGCCAAATTCTTAATTTTATTAGTCAGTGATTTATTTTTGTTAAAGAGTCTACGAAAAAGCCAATGACGACTTGACCATTTCGCTTGCCCAAATAATCTCATTTCAATATTTTTTCTGCACTCTAGTGACAAAGGTTTTGAATTTAGAAACTCTTTTAGAAATTGTAAGTATTAGTTATCCAAGGCTTGCATGTGTATTTTGGTTGTTGATTTTTGAACACAGCCACTCGAAATGGGAATAAAAGCGTTCATCTTATTCACTTTGGTCCAATCAATTCAGTCATTATTTTCGTCTAAATTTCCATTTAAAAGTAAAATATTTTAAACATGCATTTTTTCCAGTGCAGGGTTTCATTTCTCACGATTTTTTGCACCGCTTCTCTTTTCCTTTCCATCAAAATCTCACCCTCTTTTGTTCCAAAAATATTTTTTAACATAAAATTTCATTCAAATCTTAAAAAAAAAACATTGAACATCCTTCATTACCTTTCCTCGTAGCTATATACATTTTAAAATACTCAGGTGATATGTTTTTCTTTGTTCTAGCTTACTAACCTTCTAATTGGATATGGTATTGGTGGTCGATGTAATACTAAAAAATTAACCAAAAACAAATCCCATACTAGAACTAAAAATTTCATTAACTTCCTGAATGTTTCACTATCGGGACTCACAGTATAACAAAATTAAAATTTACAACCCAATGCGCCCTCAAAACATATGAATAATTATTTTCCTCGATTTTGTAGGCTGGTTTGGCTGGTGCCCTCGCCAAGGTACGTCTGGGTGAACCACGTACCTCCGAACAGGAAGCCTACGAAGCATCAATGAGACGCCAATGCTGGGAGGCCGGTAACATTGACTATGCTGGCAAGGACTCCTTCGATAATATCTGGAAGAAAATCTCACAGACTTTGGACTCAAAGCCAGTTGCTGAAGCGGCGCCAAAGTCCTCTGGTAGTAAATGAGTTTAAAAAAAAATACATCTCATTAACTGAAAAAAAAAACAAAAACATTTTACACACACAAATACGCAAACACTCGCTACGCACATTTTAATCTATATACTATTGCACTGCATTTTGATGCATGTGTACACTGAGAGAAAACACTCGGGCAATTCACATTTATTATAATTTTTTTTATACATTTTTAAATCTAAAAAGAAGAAAAAAATCATGCAATGTGTTATTTCTCACATTTTTTCATACGTATTATATATATTTTTTTTTGGTTGCCATTCATTAAGTAATTTCGTTTTTATATTTAGAGTTTGTGATTGTAAAAGTTTTCCTTTCAAAGAATGAGAATAGCAGAGGCCATATCAAAACATCACATCATTTTATTATTGTTGCCATTTATTGTTATAAACATAAAAAGAACAAACATCTCTCTATGATTATCAAAGAGAGAATAAATTAAAAACAAGAAATCATTGTGTGTTCCTATATTTTTGGAATTTAAGTGAACGATACAAATATAAAACGTTTTTTTGTAAAAATATTTGCTAAAGCATTTTTTTCTTTCATTTCATTTTATTTAGCATCGAAATAATTATTTGTTTTCTTTTCAGCACTGTACGATTAATGTTACAAAATTTTGTTAAGTGTCTTACATTATTTATTTGAAAAGCATGTTGCGATGAATGAGAAAGCTTACTATTCATCGAATTTGTTTCCTTTCATCTTGTCCATTTGTGTCTCATACGAGGTTATGGTGCAGGAGGGCTTTGTATATTATAATTAGAGAAGGGGATATAAAATTCACGAAGGAACTGTATGTATGAAAGATCTAATCTTATATAGATTTTTGACACATTTGAAACGGCCTCAGGTCGCAATGTTATAGACTTAAATTCTCGACGGATGTATGAATTTAGTGACAGTTGGCTTTATACAAAAATGTAGTCTCTTCGTTGCAAACCATAAAATTAATCAAATTATGCAATCTATTACATGAAAGTAATAATTAATGACACGGGTTCGTTTATTCGAAAATTAACAACATTAAAATCATTTTTTGATTTTTGTTTTTAAATTTGTTTCACCTAAGTCTCTCTGAACTTAAAATTATATGCTTGCGAGAAATTACGGCGCCACTTGTACAATTCACCAAGAACTCGCATTTGAACCAAATTGTAAAAATTCCTTAACTGGCGCCCTAACGAAATATTAAATATTTTAATATCAGTTAATGGTCGAATTTGGACTAAATAATTTTAAATGCCTTTTAAAAATTAAAATACGACTCTTGAGAAATTGAGTTTATATTCAATGGCATCTAGAACTTAACGTTTAATAAACTGTACAAAATGACAGCTTAAATTTGTGACTTTTCGCACCAGAAATATGTATATGTTTTAAATAGATGATGCTCGTTTGAAATTAGAAGTTTAAAATCTCAAGGTGGTACAAGGTGGTACGAATGGCTTTGGATTGTCACAAGTTTTTTCCATTACCTGCTCTCCTTTGTCGAAAGTAATAAAGGTTCAGAGTAATTAAAATGTGAATAATATTATAAAATTAAAATTCAGAGAGATTGAAATGTCAAAACAGCCATCGTTGCGATTGGTTTTCATAACAATTTCTTAAGGTCTGTCAAACCATTCAAATATAAATAACCCCACAATGGGTGGGGTATATAATTCTAATGTTATCGCACATTGTCTTAAGCTGGATTACGCTCATGAAAATACTGCATATTTCGTCCTATCAATGAACGCCCCAAATTTTTCTTTTTTAGCTACTTAACCCAGTTGTTCTACTTCACAAAATTTCAATAATATTCCAGCTTGTTGAATGAATATGTTATGCGAATATTGTTGAGATTGCAAAATGGATTCCTGATTATTTTAATGAATTACTTTTTTGTTAATTCATTTTAAAATTCAATTTTAATTTATTTTTTTCTCCTTTTTTTAAAAAGCTTTCTTTAGGAGCCTTTATTTGGAAAATGGGCACAATTTTAGATAACTAAAAAAAGTTATCCTTAACGGATGTGACAGCCACAAAATGGTCCATAATAATTTATTTAGCGTACGCATGCATCCATACTTAAAAGGTGTTAGTCGTGCTGAAGTGTGTTTCCCAAGACTTTGTTTTGGAACATCATTTTATTTCGGAAACATTTTTGGAGGGCGTTTCGTCAGAAAGTCTTACTTCTTCAATAAATAGAATTCGAAAAGTTTTTTGCCATTGCATTCTTAAAAATTTTGTCCATAGACAACGAATTTTAAAGGAAAGCTTTTGACTTTACGACCTACGTAGTTAAAAGAATATTTTTAAGCGGCGCCTTCTTAGCAGAAACTTTTTATATGTAAGCTGCTAATGCCACAGGTTATATAAACAGATTTTGCAACCAAAAACCAGACGAAAGTTGCATTTGAGCCATAAAAAGAGCTTTTTGTCTCACGTTATTTCTGTTCTGTTTTTTTTTATTTATTTTATATGTGAATCTACGTGGCTTTAACAAATTCACCAAAAGCTCACTCAAAAGTATATGAGAGCAAAATAAATCGACGATACCTACTAACTTTGTTGCAAACCATTTGTGGAACGTAAGTACATTATTATATCTTTTGTTGTTGTTTAATTTGCAATCTTGATACACAAAACACTGTACCTACTCTTTGACACCAAACTCTCAACACAATGGTCACTCAGTCACTACTCCACTCGAAGCCTTAATTTTCCTCATTTATACAGCCACTTTACAATGATTTCTGTATGAATAAAGAAAATTAAAGCATCCACAATATACTGTCCACATTCGGACCTTTTCATTAAAAATCAGAAAAACACATAAAGGTTAACAGCGACATGAAGTTCAACATTTTCTTCTTGCAGACGAATCCGAAAATACTAGCCCGCTTCCAACTGATCAGCTTGCAACTGCAGTAAAGCTTAAAGCATCAAGTGTAACAGCTCAAAAGTCCGTAACTCCTATTAAAAAACCAACCCCACCACAGCCTGCCAGGCAAAAGTCCAGAAAGTCCAAATAGCAATTAATTAACAAATGCTATGCATACTTCAATAAAATAATAGCTCATAAGTCCATAAGCCAACATTAAAAAAAAATACTAAAAACCACAAAAAAAAACATAACGTATTAACAAACTTAACAAAACGTACAACTTAGTTTAGCAAATTAACGGGAAAGGATAATCGAACGAATTTAGAAGATATTAAATTTAGAAAAAAAATTGTTGCAATTGGGAGTTTGAGAAACAACCGCTTAAGGGGTGCTTGCTAACACAAATTTTTGGACGCACAACGATAACTACAAAAAAAAAACAAATTTTAACGCTCACGCGGGGAAGCAATATTTTCCATTATTTCATAAAATTAACTCAACTGATTTGAAATTTTATAGCACGTTTGACATCCGCCGATATTCAAGATGGCAAGATCGAGTACGATCCCGTGACCAAGGTCAGGGTTCAGTACAAACACATCGAAGGTGGTTACGAGGTCATTACTACCACTCCCCAGCAGAATGGTACGGTTAAGACCCAGGTGAAGACCTTCTACGATCCAAAGCCTGTGACAGAGGAGGAGCTCCTTCAGCAGCAGAAGGACAAGCAGACCAGGCAAAAGAAGTCCACCAAGGAGGTGGTGCGAATTGACAAGAACACCACCATGCTCACCCGAGATATCCCCGGTGGCTATGAGGAGGTGTACACCACTGTCAACGATGACGGTTCAAGGAGCACCCGCATCAAGACCTTCTACGATGCTGTAGAGGAAGAGATCACCGACGAGAACACCAAAGTCCTTCAACAGCAGCCAAAGAAGAAGTCAACCAAGTTGACCAGGACCAACACCGAAGAGGAGGAGAAGAATGTGAAGAAGACCAGCAACCAGTTGGTGCAGAGGAACACCCGTCAAGTCGATGACGACGATGAGTACAATGTCAAGCATGAGTCTACTGTGGAGGAGACGCGTCGCGTTACCAAGAAGACCGAGATCTCGGGCAAGAAGACAACTGTTCGCAAGGACTCGTTGCAGGAGGAGAGTGTCAAGGCAATCACCACGACCAAGGACAAGAAGAAGAAGAGCAAGAAAGCTCCACCACCACCAGCTGATTTTGTGCAAAATGACAGTACAACTGTTGTCGCGAAGAATGTTCCCGGTGGTGTGGAGTACACCTACCAGACCACTCTGGAGAATGGCAAGACCATCACCACCAGCAAGACTATCTACGAGGAAGAGGAGGTCGAAATGACCGAGGAGGAGATCCAGCAGTATAAGAAACAGCTGAAGGACGCTGAGAAGCACAAGAACGTCACCACCACCAAGAAGTTGAGGTCCGAATCGGGCACAAAGAAGATTGTCCCATCAGAGAATCCCGGCGATGTTACAACCGTTGAAACAATTAAGATCCAAGGCGGCACCGAGTATCACTACACCACTGTCACCTCTGAGGGTATTGTCAAGAAGGCTGTCAAGACAGTCTATGACCCCGTTCCAGTTAAGAACAACCCAGACGATACCGATGAGGAGGAAATCATCGAGGAATACGAGGAGGAGATCATTGAGCCGGGCGAGCAAACCATCAAGACCATTGAGACCACAAAGACCTTGCCACAGAGATTCGAGGGTGAGTTGAATGTTGATTGCTGTTGTTTTATTTGTTATTTGTCTGATTTTTGTTCTTGTTTTTTGTGGAATGCGATTGTATATAAATGTGAATGAATGTCCTTAAATCCTTTTTAGAAGGAGTAAGCATGAATTTGATGTTTGTTAAAAAATAATGGAATACCTTTCCACGATCGACTTTTTTTTACTCCGATTGACAGGTAGAGAGTTTCGACTATTGAAATGGAAAGTCTAACAGAAGCTACAGCTTTGACTGAGTATCATTGCACTAGGTATATAAAGATCGAATGTATTCCAAGGTTTAGTCCTAGTTCTGACATAGAATCCGTCACATCCGTTGGGTCGAAATATATGTCAAAGTTCACACATTGAACCAAACGAACAGTTCCACAAAATATTTTTCGCTTATTTATGCAAATGGCAGGGACAGTTTTTCCATACCGCTATTCTCAGTTTGCCTTTGAATCGAACGCAACCGCACAAAGTTCAGGCCTTACTTCAAACATGTAACAGTTCACAATGATAGTAATCATCATTGCTCGTTACTCGATATTTTGCTGATTGCCTCTTTTTCTAATCCTTTAAAAGAAAAGGAATCGCGGTACTGGAATAATTGTTATTTGTACGTATGCATTTGACAAGTTTATTAGCCTTTTTTGGCGAAAAAAATTCTCTTAACTTAAAGACGATACATATTACTCGTTATATATCCCCGCTTTAGGGTGCAGTTATAGCGACACGAAAAACGAAACCGTAAAAAATTTCTTTTGCTTTTTTTAACCACTTAAACTTAATGGTTGAACTCAATCTTGGGTGCACCCTTACTATGTAAACAGTTCAGAGAATTTCTTCACCAATGAAAACTGATAAATTTGTCAAATGCGAAAGCATGACAGATAGAGAGACTTTCAGTAAAAATGAATAGAAGAATTAAAATGGAAAAATTTAAGTAGGAAAAACTAAAATGGTTAAAAATAAGTTGTTTAATTTTGTAGGTACAAATTGTATAAACTTAGAGTAAGTAAGATCTAGGTCTAAAAACGTGCTTATGCTTTTGCTTTAGAATTTGACAGCTTCTTAGTCCTTGGTTTTGAAAAATTTTGTGTTCGCCCACAAATGTGTAGGTACGTTCAAATAAATAGTTTCCTAAGTCTTCACAGATTTAAATTGACCCGCTTTTCGCATTTGAAAGATTTGTCAGTCATTTCTTTGAGAAATTGTATGCAATCAATTTAAATTTAGTTAGCGATTAAACCTGTTTTTGTTGTTGACATTTGCGTTGACTTTTTGAATTGTGTTGAATAAAGAATCAATGAAAGTTTAAAAAATCTACCGAGTTCTTTAAATGTTACCACGTCCTACAAAAATAGAAAACATAAACAAAAAAACATACATATACCTCTTAGAATTTGTCAGCACACTAATTACGAATCTCGGAAAATTACACTTTTAATGATAGCTAGTTAACAATCAATTAGGTGACGTTTATTAGGGAATTTCAGTGATCAACTTGTTGTCTCAACTCCTTATTAAAAATTATAACTCATTGTAAAATATAGTTTCTTGACTATTAGTAGACGCGTTTTATTGAGCAACTATCCCAGCAAAGCAAAACAAACTACTTCAAACTACTTTTGAGCAGTTCTTTTTGACAGCTTTTGCGAGATGTGTTCATTTCGTAACATCACTAGGTGACTGCTACTGTTTCATTCGTCTAATCTGCTTTCCTGGTTTTACTGTGCCGCGATAGTTGTTCAATAGCTCAATAGGTTGAAAATGTTTTTTTTTTTGTAAAAAATGTAAACCAACTTCACCCAAGCATGTGTTATGCACGTAACTCACATGAACTGTAATGTAAAACACAAACAACATTAATAAAACAAAATGTAAATAATATAGAAATAAGAGTACAAACATAAAATGTAAATAAAAAAACACACACACACAATAGTAACAGTGAATGTGCACCGGAAATAAAATCTAACCAAACTTAATTTAAAAAAAAAAACGTTAATTTCGCAGAAGTCGTTGAGGTGAAAACTCCAAAGAAAAAATCAACCAAACTCTCCAGAACGGACACCCAAGAGGAGGAGACCCGTATGGTTCAAAAGAAGAACAACGAATTGGTGTCAGTTAATCAGAAACAGAGTAATGTCCGTCAAGTGGAAAAAGAGGAACACACCAGTGCCACATATAATGTTCGACGTGAGTCGAAAGTTGAGCAAACACGTAGCGTTACTCAGCAATACAAAGTCTCTGGCAGCAACTTTTAAAACGGACTACGATACGGATACGAATGGGAAAGTCTCGCTGTTTCTTTTCTGTTGCTCACTTTTGTAGTATTCTCAATTTTTTTTTTGTTATAAAATATTTTTTATTCGTGAAAATATGTTAAACTTTCACTGATTAGATTGCCTGTTGTTTATTTATTGAAAAAATATAAAAAATTATAATAATAAAAATGTATTATCGAGGATGTCAATATGCTATATGGTTTTTTTTTTTTAATATATTGTTTCTAATTTTGTACAAGACCATCACCTAATTAAATGGTTCCTGTTCTTTTTCTCGTAATTTTTAAAGTTTGTGTTACATAATGAATAATAAATAAACAAATTATATTTATATTGTTGTAGAAGGATATTTTTTTTAAAATTATGCGAGGCCCTTTAAGCCTCGCTTAAGTATACGCCCAATAATTAAAGGAGTGATGCTTACTCATGAAAACTAAAGTGTATATAATTACTTTAGAAGGATTTAAACAAGTAAACGTCAATTGTTTTTTTTTTTGTTTGCGTTTCACATTTATAAAGCTCGCCTAAAAGTGTAGGAATTAGAAAAAGCTTGGCAGCACAGAACGACAGATGCGTTGACTTATATATTTTAATGCATTATTTAGAAGGACTTAATTAATAATTGAATACCTACATATATTTAAAATTTAGTTAATGTAAATGTGCTAGATTTAAATTTCAACGTGAGCCGTACATACGAACTCAAAAAACAATGTTCACAATGCTGTCTTACGCCTTTTCTATATTAAGTTAAGTCTGAAATATTTGTTTATTCCATTGTTTTACAATTTTTCTGTGTTCGCGACCAACTATGCATTTGTACCTACCGATAACAAAAAAGCAGCCGTTCATAAAGCGAACACTATTCATGAGCAAGTATTAAATAAATATCATATTTCCCTCAGTGTCAGACAATTCTATGACAGCTATAGAAAATAAATCCAATGGGCACTTTCAAAAACTTAGTTGACTTAAGTCGGCTAGATTGGTCTGGACTAGATGTAACCTGAACGCAAAAACTAGATTGGTAGGGAACGTCATTTTTCCACTTTTCCTACGTCAGCTATATATGCTAACTGTCAACTTAATAGGTCTTTAGTCACGAATTTGTTGACAAGATTCGTCGGCTAAATAAATAAATAAATATTTTGGCACAACAGGTCTATGGGACCCAAGGCCTAGCTTCAGACAACCTTTCATTTTGTGTGGGTTTTCAATTTGTGGGACGAATGGAAGGGATCAACAATTTTACGCCGAGTCCAAATGGCTAATTGAAAAGCTCATTCATGACAGTTTTACTCTCGGATGTTTGTCAGACGTTCGCGAGAGGTGGAGCAGTGGAAAAATACCTTAAGATGTAATTTGGCCCTGGCAACTGTAAAGGCTGGTACGCTGTTCGAGTGAAATCCAATTTTTCATACAAATTTTTCACTGCGAAATGTCAAAATGAACTTTCCACATGAAAATTTCACCAGGCAGTACGCTGTTCAAGTTAAAAATAGTTGTTCAAAAAGTGATTTGTAGGGGGCGTTACTTAAGCAATTTCACTTGGCTTTTATTGTCCGTCGCATTAAATTTTTGACATTTCAGCGTGGAAATTTCACTTTCAATTTCACAGAACTTTTTGGAGAGGAGTGAAAATTTCACTTCACTCGAACAGCGTACCAGCCTTAACAGCTGCCCATGTAACCGATCTGGGCCAATCAAAACTGAGATACATCAAGTAAGACAGCTGTCACACTTACTAAACTAAATACTTGAACGTAAACGTAAAGGAATAGACATAAAATAGTAAACAATTGACCATCACACACTAGGTTAGGATTTATTGTATGTGCGTGCGTGTGTGCCTTTTCTGAATGCGCTTTAGATATTGACAGCTCGCCATATTGCTGCTCTGACTCCTTCTATTCTTACTCCATTCTGTTAAATGACTCGCTAGATTATTGACAAATATGGGTGAGAGTGCAACTAAACAACGATTCATTTGGAATAAAGAAAATCGAATAATTTCATTCATTACTGTGCAAGATAAATATTGTAGTAGATTACTCTGAAATACGATTAGACACGAACCAAACAAATTCCTTCCTAATGGTTGCATTCAGCTAATGTGAGCAATATCGGTTTTTGCAATTGTACGGAGAAACAAAAATTGTTTGCAGTCAAAATCAATAGAAGTATAAGCTAAAAAAAAACGCTTGAAAAAGTTCTTAAATGACAATTACATATTTTGATTCACGTCTCTTCTTCGCCTGTAAAATTGTAGTTAGTTAGCTAGTTTCTTCCCATTTTTAAGATTCGCACTCGTCTGGTTTCCCTTGTCAAAATGCTCATCGCGATATATTTAAATTATGTTTTTGCAGAGGGTAGGTCTTGCTTAATTGGAAAATGGTTTTTAGTCAAAATGGCGGCTTCCATTATTATTAAGAAATGCTTATCTTAGCTTTTGAATCTCCAGCACAAATAACATTGGTGCAAATAAAACTGAATTTCTGTTTTTAATGTTCTTCTATTTTTCAGAGACAATTGAACACAATTCCTCTTCTACAAGGACAGAGAAGAAGACCAAAAAACACTACGAATATTAAATAATTTGCTCCCTCTACGCCAGCACTTAGTATTTTAGTTTCAGCGTAATTAATTTTCATAAAATGAAGCATTGCTTAAGCAGTAAAGTGATTTTAAAATGTTTTTAATTCTTTGCTTACAATATTGTTTAAAAAGTATATATATAAATTTTTGATTTATTTTGCATAGCTTTAAAATAATAAATCTCAGTGAAAACAAATAGTTACAGTTTTATTTTTGTGATACTATTCAACGTAAGTCAACTCTACGTCTAGGTGAGTGATTTACGGCGTTTAATATTTATCTCAATATAAATCAGTGATTTATATTTCAACCAGCTCATGGAGGAAACACAATCAAATCAAACAATAAATAAACCTTAATTCATTTTAGGGACACGTTTGCTGAGATTACTGTAATTTGAAATAAAAAAAAGCAATATTCACCTATTTTAGGGACCGATTTCATAAAATTAGTACTACAATTAAATTAAATTCCAAAGCTGCATCGCTGTAAGAAACAAAATTATTCATTATTTTCGGACGTTACTGTACAAAGTTTTTAGTTAAAACACAAACCATATAATAGGTAGGTGAATTAAATTCCCTTATCCCTGTCGTTCAAAATAGTTTTGAATAAGAAATGACATCATTCAGAACGACGTTGAGGGAAATCTTGGAAAACAGTTATTAATAGGTAGATACAAATATCCCATTTTTATACATTTACTAGCTGTACTCCCACGGCGCTGCCCGTGCCTTTCGTATTCACCCCTATCGGGAATAATATTTCCCCCGGAATTTTTTCTATTCAGCAATCTGATTTACATTGCTGACAAGGGAAAAATTTCCATCGGAATTTATTCGCGATACCCCTGATTAAGTCCCGCCACAATTCGCAGAGTTGTTTTTTAAGGGAGGTGCAACGGCGCCCTTTTTGATTACTGCCCCATTGTGTTGAACACCATTTACAAAAATTCAAGGCTTCATAAATATCCAGATACCTACCTATAGTAATTTAATTATTTTGTTACTGTTATGAACCCCTTCCTTATCTCAGATAAATTCCGTTCCCATAACCTTTTATTTTATTTTTCGGTTTGCACGTTTTGCAACCATCACTTTCCTCTAATTTCAATATGCAATTTCCGCTGAAAGCGATTCACATAAATAAAAACAAACTTCTCGCGTTACAGCCATGCGCATGCTTTATGCAATCCATGCGCAATTTTGTTTGTCGCGCGAACTGCTGACGCATCTACTTTTCTTCCTTGCTATCGCGTCGTTTGAATTCTTTTTCGTCTTTCATGCCAGTCAGTTTCCAATCTTCAGAGTGTTAACATTTGCTTTTGCTATATAATAGTATTATTAACGTATAATCGAAACATTGTAATTTGATTTTTTTTAATAAAGAAAATTTGTGAATAAAGTTTAATAAAAATAATAAAAAAAATTTTTGTGGAAAAAAAAAATAAATAAAAAAAAAAAAAAATTTTAAAAACATCTTGAAAGTTGTAATTATTTCATAACTGCTTACTCGGAATCCTAACAAAATTTGGTGTCAGAAGTAACGGATAATATATAAATGTGAAAACAATTCAAAACAAAAAAAATTAATTTAAGATCAGAAGCTCTAAAGTGTTACTAAGTCTCATAAATCTACAAATTAAATTACAACGATCATCAATCTTCAAATTGAACTACAAACTCTCATAAATCTACAAATTAAATTACAACGATCATCAATCTACAAATTGAACTACAAACTCTCATAAATCTACAAATTGAACTAAATACAAATCTACAACTAAATTACTAACTCTAACAAATCTACAAATTTACGAGTGCCTGCGATTAAACCGCAACAATTGGAAAATCACAAAATACATACACTACCTTCTAAAAACTGAAGACAACTCTAAAACTACAACTACAAAGTTCTACAATTAAAAGGATATTATATACAAAATATGTTACTGTAAGTTATCTGTATTGTAGTATGCAACTATAGTTAAGATATTTATACAGAGATTACCTTAGATATATATATATATAAAGTGCTTTAAATAATACTTGTTTTATCCAATAAATTACACAATGGCTTTAAATAATAACGATGAAGAATTCAATGATGCGGACGGTAACGACTTAGAAATTCAAAATAATGTAGGCGTCACTGTTCCCTTACAAACGTTATTCAAATTTATCAAACCATTCGATGGTGACAGACAAAAACTAATTCCATATCTTAATGCTGTTGATGCAGCTTTCAATATAGCTACAGCCGATCAAATAGACATTTTATTAGCTTATACAAAAACGCAACTCAGCGGTAAAGCTGAGGCAGCCGTTTCGAACCACGATTTCAACAAATGGTTAGATCTTAAAAATTTCCTAAAAAGTATATATTCAGATGCTAAGCATCATGGTCATTTACTAATAGAATTACTATCTTGCAAACAGCAACCCACTGAACAAATTTCACAATATATATGTAGGGTTGAAACTGCTTTAAAACGTCTTTTAACCTCAACTCACCAAAATTCAACAATTCCTGCAGAATTACCTGGAAGACTTGCCGCAATGAATGACCTAGCACTGCATACTTTTATTTTAAATATTAAACCTGATATAAGCAACATGTTAAGAGCTAGAAATATCGAAAGTCTAAACGAAGCCTTCAATTTAGCAATTGAAGAAGAAAAGGTTCAATTACTAATCAAAACAAAAAATTCGAATTTCAAAGCAATTGAATGTTCCTTTTGTCATAAAATGGGACACTCATCAAATCAATGCTTTCAAAAACCAAGTACATCCAAAACCGTTTTAAATACTTCTCAACACTCAATAAAAACTTGCAAATATTGCAAAAAAGATGGTCATGTTATTCAGGAATGTAGGAAACTTAAATGGAAGAAAGAGCAAGAAAATGCAAACAATACGAGATCATCGGAAAACATAAGGACTCTCGAACCAGAAGCTGCGGAGCTTCGGGAGAATATTGTAGCAGCAGCAATTCTTTCCGAATAGTATTATCAAACGATAACACCATTTTTGTCATAGTTAAATCCAATCGATCTAAAGTAGGTTATTTCAAATTTTTAATCGATAGTGGTGCAAATATTTCAATAGTTAAGAAAACAAATTTAAAAGAAAATTCAAACTTTATTCAAAATGGTAAAGTTACACTTAAAGGAATTAATAACGACAAGAATCCCATTAAAAGCATAGGTTCTATAAATCTTAAATTTTTTATACAGTCAGAAATTCAGTAACCCTAAATTTTAGCAACGTATTTCATATAATTGATTCACCTTCTAATATTCCCTATGATGGTATATTAGGAAACGATTTTCTAGTTGCTAAACGAGTTAACCTAAATTATCAAACAAAAATTATGAGCTTAGAAAGCGGAGAGACAATTCCCTTTTTTATCAATCGTTGTTCAAAGGAATCATACATACTGCCTCCCCGATCAGAAACTGTAATAAAAATAAATATAATGAATCCAGAAATCAAGGAAGGAATTCTACCAGAACTCTCAATACTCGACGGAGTTTATCTCAGCAAGGCAATTACACAAATCGATGATAAATTTCAAGCTATCGCTACGGTACTTAACACTCTTGATAAACCAGTAAAGATTACCAAGGCCAATGCCAATCTAATACCTTTATCAGCAGAATCTTTTCATTTTCAAAATGGTAATCATGAATCTGTAGATCGAAAAGAACTCTTACATAAAGAAATAAGAACAGAACATCTTAATCACGAAGAGACCAAGAGTCTTCTCGACTTATGCAATAAGTATTCAAGTATATTTTTCTTGAAGGGAGATATTCTCTCAGCTATTAAATCTGTTGAGCATGAAATTAATCTAGAAAATAACAGACCTATTAATTGTAAAACATACAGATATCCCGAGGTCCATAAAGAGGAAGTCAGAAATCAAATTTCCAATATGTTAAATCAAAAAATTATTAGACCTTCCAATTCCCCATGGTCAGCACCCTTATGGGTGGTCCCTAAGAAAGCTGATGCTTCAGGCAAGAAGAAATGGAGGATTGTAATCGATTACAGGAAACTTAACGAAGTTACTGTTGGAGATTCTTTCCCCTTACCCAATATATGTGAAATACTTGACCAATTAGGTCACAGTAAATACTTCACAACCCTGGACCTCGCTTCCGGGTTTCACCAAATCAATGTTAAAGAGGAAGACAGGTCAAAGACCGCCTTCTCTACTGCAAGTGGCCACTACGAATTCTGTCGTATGCCATTTGGGTTAAGGAATGCTCCCGCTACCTTTCAGCGTGCAATGAATCATGTTCTTGCAGGACTGATTGGCGAAAAGTGTTTCGTTTACCTTGATGACGTGGTGATATATGCATCCTCTCTTGAAGACCATGAACGTAAACTTACTGAAATTTTCCAAAGATTAGCAGATAATAACTTAAAGCTCCAACCGGATAAGTGTGAGTTCCTTCGAAAGGAAGTCGCATATCTCGGACACCTTATTTCAGAAAATGGAGTAAAACCTAATCCTTCGAAAGTTGAAGTAATCAAAGATTTTCCTAAACCAAAAAACCCTAAAGAAATAAAATCATTCCTTGGACTCGTCGGTTACTATCGTCGATTCATCGAAAATTTCAGCAAAATATCAAAACCCTTAACTTCCTTATTAAAAAAGGATACAAAATTTATTTGGAGTAAAGAACAAGAAAATTCATTCATACAATTAAAAAACAAACTTTTAACAGAACCTATACTCCAATATCCTGATTTTTCAAAAGAATTTTTAGTCACTACAGACGCCTCTAATTTTGCCATAGGAGCCATATTATCGCAGGGAGATATTGGAAAAGATTTACCAATATGCTTTGCATCTCGTACATTAAATCATGCAGAATCTAATTACAGCACTATTGAAAGAGAACTCTTAGCAATAGTGTGGGCCATTAATCATTTTCGTCCATATTTATATGGAAGAAAATTTACAATTGTTACCGATCATCGACCATTACAATGGTTATTTTCATGCAAAGATCCTGGTTCAAGACTCTTAAGGTGGCGACTTAAGTTAGAGGAATATGAATATGATATCGTCTATAAGCAAGGTAAAATAAATTCAAATGCTGATTGTCTATCAAGAATCAAATTTAATCCCATCAACGAAAATCATACAATCAGTTTTGTTAGTCATGAAACTTATGACGATTATTTAAAGTTTTATTACTCCTCTTTAAAATCAAAGGTATTTGATTATTCAGAAGAAAATTCACATCTACTGAATTCAAAGGATCACATAGCTTATTTAAACAGTATTGACTTTAACGACGAAAACAAATTTGTTACAACAATTTCGCAAACAGCTGATAATTTTTCTCAGTTACAAAACCATCCTCACGAATTATACAGTATTACTCGTTCGAATAATATTAAAACTAAAAAACATATCTATCATTGTCTCATTAAAAGAACGAGCTGGGAAAAAGCTAGTTATCAAGATTTCTTTTATACAATTCAAAATCTTAAGAACAAACTAGAAGAGGATAATGTAGAAAGCATATCATTGCCTAATTTTGAAGATAAAATTAACCAATTTAAATACGAAAAAATACGTCATATCATTCAATTCATATTCAGAAATTCCAAAATTAAAGTTATTGTTCACAAAAACAAAATAATCACACCTACTCAAGATGAGATACCTCTAATACTTAAAGAAAACCATGATGATCCGCAATCTGGACATTCCGGTTTTCGAAGAACATATAGTAGGATCAAAGATCGTTATCATTGGCATAAAATGAAAAGAACTATTAAAGAATACATAAAATCTTGCGAAAGCTGTCAAAGGAACAAAGTCTTAAGAAACACGTATAAAGCTCCAATGGAAATAACTTCAACTTCAAATCAGCCGTTTGACAGACTTAGCTTAGATATAGTAGGACCATTACCTATCACAATAGATGAAAATAGATTTATACTTACAATGCAGGATGATCTTACAAAATTTACGCAAGCATACGCAATCAAAGAACACAAAGCCGAAACAGTTGCAGAAAACCTACTTAAATTTATTAGTCACTATGGAATTCCCAAAGCAGTTCTTACCGACCAAGGCTCAGATTTTATGTCCCATACACTAAAAGAATTTTCCAAGTTTTTCCATATGAAACAAATACATACTACAGCCTATCATCCACAGAGTAATGGAGCATTAGAACGCTGCCATTCAACAATTAAGGATTATCTAAAGCATTATATAAATGAATATCAAGATAATTGGGACACATGGCTACCAACCGCCATATTCTCCTATAACAATTCGGTACATAACACAACTAAGTTCACGCCGTATGAGTTAGTGTTTGGACACAAGCCGATTCTTCCGTCTTCCCTAACCCAAAATCCAGAATTTAGATATACGTACGACGACTATTTAGATCAACTCAAGTACAGGTTAAATAAGTCTCATGAAATTGCAAAGAATAATATTGTGAATTCAAAAGAGCAATCAAAACTATATTATGATAGAAATATCAAAAATCCTTCATACAAACTAGGTGATAAGGTATATTTACGTAATGAAAATGTTCGCAAAAATAAAAGTTTGTCTCCAACCTTCAAGGGACCATTCGAAGTAGTAGACATCCATAATAATCAAAATTTGACTATTAAAATCAAAAGAAAAAAACTTAGAGTACATATAAATAGACTGAAACCAGCTTCTTAATTCCAGACTATCCCTTATGACATGCTTCATGTGCGGAATACACGCACTTTCGTTTAAAGTCGACAACATCAGCAACGGAAGCGGTATATACTTTGAGAATCTGGGACACGTCAAAACTTCATCCACGAAATGGAAAATGGTAACCTATACCAACTTCTCAATATACTACGAAAAGCTATATCTTATTAACAATACTTATTCTAAATCCTTACCTCTATGTAATGATGAGAAACTTTTCCATATACATTTCTACTTTTGTCAGCAATCTCTTAATTACTTAAAAGCCAAAATTCCATATTTATATTTAAAATACCAATCAATTGAAGACCTCGTAGGAAGGAATCAAATGAGGAATAAAAGAGGACTTTTTAATGGAATCGGAACCATTTTCAAAACAATTTTCGGTACACTTGATTATGATGATGCAACCTTTTTTGAAAAAGCTATTAATGATGTCAAAGGAAATGAAAACGAAATGCTTGAGTTAATGAAAGAACAAGTTCATGTTGTGAAAACAACTATTGCAAACTTTAATGAATCAATTAATAACTTAAAATTTAATGAGAATCTCCTTAACGGAAACATTAATAAAATAAACAAATTTATAGAAACAACTTCGGATAAAATAAATAAACTTGAGCTTGCCGAACTTGCCTCCCAACATGTAAGCCTTCTAACTTATTTGACAAATGAATTAAGTGAAGAACTGGACAACATAATAAATTCAATTCTATTTGCTAAACGCAATGTGCTTCATCCTTCTATACTTACACCTATTCAATTAATTACGGAACTTAGTAATAACAACTATCTTTTAAAGTCTGGTCTAAATTTCCCAATATTTCCAAGCCTTGAAAATGCTCACACATTTATGGATATAGCTGATTTACAAGTCTTTCATATAAACAACAAATTAATGTTTATTGTTAATATTCCTTTAACGGATCCAACACTTTTCACTCTCTATCAATGCATTCCATTACCTATACCGTATGAAGAAAATACCCAAAGATATGCTTATATTCAACCAAATGTTAATTTCTTAGGTATTTCTGAAAACAATCAGAAATATGTAAAATTTCACGATTTAAAATCATGCAAAAAGATTTCGGAATTCGACTATATTTGTAAACAAGATATATTCTATTCCACAACAGTAAATGCTAATTGTGAAGCCACACTTCTCACAGGAAATCCCAGAAAAATTCCAAAAAATTGCGATACTAAAGTTTTTAATGGAGTCTTAGATTTGGTTCATAAGCTCCGAGTTAACAAATGGATACTTATTACAACATTTCAAAAACAATTAACCATAATATGCGAAAATGAAGAAGGTATCAAAGAAGTAATGATTACCGGATTATCAATACTCACTCTCAAAGAAAACTGCGAAGCATATTTTGGTTCAAATCTTCTTAAAAGCGAAAGTTCAGTTATAACAGAATATCAAGCTGTAATCCCTATCACTCTATCTAATGTCAATCTCGAAAGCTTAAAACTTGTTTCTCATACTTTAGACAATATTAAAGATAAAATAGATCAGGCTAATAACCATCCTAGTCTTATTCGCTACCCCTCAATATTCTCCAGCATTGTTTATATCATAATCATAATAATAACGTTCTATATACTCTTAAAATGTTGCAAGAAATATCAAAATTTAAAAAGAAACTGTCGAGAGGATATTCAACGGGAAAATACCGGTTGCTTAGTCCAAGTCATAAATAAATGCTTTACAGTAAAAGAAGCAAGTCATGCTGAAAACGCAAGTCTTCCAACAGTTCATTATCAGGCAGATAGCCCTAGAATCGCTCCAAGGCGGCCATTGAAAACTCAATCTTCAAATTTAGGATCTAACTACAACCTTTCAAATTGATTTTATTTAATAAAATAATTTTATTTAATAAAATCAATTTTCCTTATGGGGGAAGGTGTTATGAACCCCTTCCTTATCTCAGATAAATTCCGTTCCCATAACCTTTTATTTTATTTTTCGGTTTGCACGTTTTGCAACCATCACTTTCCTCTAATTTCAATATGCAATTTCCGCTGAAAGCGATTCACATAAATAAAAACAAACTTCTCGCGTTACAGCCATGCGCATGCTTTATGCAATCCATGCGCAATTTTGTTTGTCGCGCGAACTGCTGACGCATCTACTTTTCTTCCTTGCTATCGCGTCGTTTGAATTCTTTTTCGTCTTTCATGCCAGTCAGTTTCCAATCTTCAGAGTGTTAACATTTGCTTTTGCTATATAATAGTATTATTAACGTATAATCGAAACATTGTAATTTGATTTTTTTTAATAAAGAAAATTTGTGAATAAAGTTTAATAAAAATAATAAAAAAAATTTTTGTGGAAAAAAAAAATAAATAAAAAAAAAAAAAAATTTTAAAAACATCTTGAAAGTTGTAATTATTTCATAACTCCTTACTCGGAATCCTAACATTACCTATGTGGCAGGTGCCATATCCCGATTTCTATCCCGCTTATTTTTTGCAAATGGCTTTGTTAACGAAAGAACCAAATTACATCTTAAGGTTTTTTCCACTGCGCCACCTCTCGCGAACGTCTGACAAACATCCGAGAGTAAAACTGTCATGAAAGAGCCGTTTGGACTCGGCGTACAGCTCTAGATCCCTTCCATTCGTCCCAAAAATTGAAAAAATATTTATTTATTTATTTATTTGTATTGTTTTTGATTGCACTTTGTTTCCATTAGGGCCCAAAACTATACTATCTTTCAAGTTGGAATCAACCATGCGCATTCACAAAGTTTCATTGAAATCAGTTGAGCGGCTCTGAAGACGACCACAGCGCCACCTGTTGATTCTCTCGCACTTAGCAGTAAAGTGTTTCTATTTTTTTTCTATATTTGTAGTGTCACTACTCGATTTCTATCCAGTTTATTTTTTTTTTTCAAAGTGCGTTTCCCCATGAAAAATGTAATGTGTGCCTACAACGCCACCTGTTGAGAATTTTCCAACTTTTCTTTTCTTCTAAACCATCGCTGATGTAAGACAAACAAAACAAAACAAGGATCATTCAAATCGGTTGAGCCGTTCTCGACTCCAAGATCCATTTTTATATATTAAGATTTTAGAAAACCATTTTTTCTTAAACTCCTTACTTAATTACTCTTCTCCTTATATTTCCTTTTGCATAGTAGAATCTTAATTGCCATAAATATACTGGCAGCTACAACAGTGACGCCCAGGAATATCAGTCCAATCACGTCCAACAAATAGAACTGGTACCACGCGAGATCAAGGCCAGATGACCGGATGTGAGGAGCACCCTTGTATCGAATCACATACTCCACCCAATACACAGCAGCATCCCTCGGACTCAACGGACGGTCGCGGAATATCTGCGAAATTGTTTGGATATTCTTTTTGTAGGAGGGATTTTCTATAAGCTCAAGTAGAGACTGCTTTAGGTTAGCCTTGGTGATGTGTGGAAAGCTCATGGTTATTGCGTAGCCCGCCTTGGTTGCTTTGTTCATATTCAGGTACTAAGAAAAGAACAAATTTCGAACTCGAACCAAATTATAATGTATCGAAGACACCCACCTGATCACAGTAAAAGGGCATACCCAGCATAGGAACTCCGTGGTAGACACCTTCTTGGCTGCCAAAGAGGCCGCCGTGCGTTATAAATACCAATGTGTTGGGGTGAGCAAGGATATCACTCTGCGGCAGCCAGTTCTTGACCATAACATTTTTTGGCAACAAGTGTGTAATCTTGTCATCTTCGAACTTCCATATTACTCGTTGTTTCATACTGGCGAAAACCTCGAGGAACATTTTCAGCTTTTCTATGGGCATATCCGAACTCTGAACGTTGCTTCCTGAAAATATAAATATTTTTAAGCCCTTTGGATCATTGTATAAAATGTTATTTCTTTACCCAAACTAAAGTAAATAGCTCCATCAGTGGCTTCATCTAAGAACTTCTGTATATCCTTTGGCAGCGGTTTAGGTGGATAGATATGTATCCCACCGACTTCGATCATACCCAGCAAGGTTGGCCTGGGAGTTGTTAGCGGCACCCAACTGTTCAATAACATCGCAGATATGCCCTTTTCCATTTTAGACACTTTCGGGATTTTCACTAAAAGAAAAGGGAACTGGATATTTGTGACATTTGTAAATTTTTCATCTACCTTACCCGGCAGATGTGACAAATATTTTTGCACCAATGCATCCTGTTTCGGAAAGTACACAAACTCCCTATGGTAATCCTCATACAACGAGGAGTACGTGTTTTGAATACGCTGCCAGAAGTTCATTTTGTCGTCGAATGACTTAAAAACATGCGGCACAAATGACCACGGTGTGATCACACCCATCATTTGGCTCATGTAGTTGGTGGTGCCGAGCGTGCTAGCTGTTATCACTGGAATGTTATACTTTAAGCCCAATGCTAGGAACGCCTCCTGATAGAACTGTTCAGCAATGAGAAGATCATAAACATTTGCGGTGTCTGTTCGATTGAAAATCTCTTGAACTTTTGGCTGTTTGAGGGCATGCTCCGTGGTTGACAGTCCGAGGATTTGCAACATCGTTAGGAAGTCCTCCATTGAAAGGCTAGTCAGTTCGAAAAGGTTGTCCGTTTTAAAGTGGGCTTGAACTGAATAAGACCTGATTAAGATGAGTGGATAAGATTTAGAGATGGTGCTCACTATCACTCCAGAAGTCATATATTGGTTCTATTAGCACCTCGGTGTAGTTGGCGCCGAGGTTCTTCTCCATGGGAAAGTTGGTAATAAAGGTGACCTGAAAACGATTTTAAATAAGAACGGTGTAGTTACCTACTAAAGACGGAGTACCACTACTCACCTCATGTCCCCTAGAAATGAGCTCTTTTATGAGTGCCTTGTGCATCATAAAATGGCTCTTTCCGGGAAAGACGAAAGCCGCCAGTATTTTTGCCGCATTGCCATAGGAAACCGTGAGGAGCAAACCAAAGGCGATGCAGAGAAATTTGTTGATGTTCTAGAATGGTTATGGGAAGAGTTTAAACAAAGTTGAAGAATTTTTTGACTGGATGAGCCTTTTATGTAAGTCTGAAGTTTAATTTCTCTATTAATGTTATAATTGGTATTTTTTTAAAACTATTTGTGATAAAAAACAGCTTCTGGAAAATATTCTTTTATGGACATCAGACAAATCTGTATTTTATTATCTCCAGAAATTGTTTGTCACATTTAACGAACAATCTAAAAATTCTGACAATCTACGAAGAACATCTGGTAGGTAAGTGTGCGCAGGGAAAATCTTTGAAGTGATTAAGCACGTGTGGCTCTTATCAAATCACTTAAATAACATTTTGCGATGTTATCAGCAATTATTATTGCTACTTAGGTTTGGAAGACATTTATTGTACAGATAATAAGAGCGCTGACCTAAATACAAACTCTTAATATGATTGAATTATCTAGCAGCTCTTTCGCAGTTTCCCTGTTTTTTTTTTCATTATTCTTAAAGCAAAGGCGAACTTTTAAATATTAGAAACTTACTGTGAATTACATTAAATTGAAATCGTTATTAATTTTAAAGCCCATTGCCACTGGGTCTTCTCTTGTTAACTAAATTGTACTTCACAATAATATACATGCAAAAGTTTACAATTGTGAGCTCATAAGATTTAGGTCCCTCATTCTAAATTTTTTATGTCATAAAAGATATTTTTATAGCGAGCATTTTACCATTGTGAGTCCGTCTTATATGTAACCTGATCACAAAAAACCCTAGCTTCTATCTTAAAGGGAATCTTTTACTCATGGCCATTACTGTTACCCATTTTAAATTCCGACTTAAAATTTAAGGAGTTCACAATAGCTTCATTCCCCATACAAATTTCGCAATTGTGAGATTCCTTAAGTTAAAGGTCGAGACAAGAATTTGCGTTAAATTAAATTTCTCGATCTATAACATTTGCAAAATTTTCGTAATAAATTTTCTATTGTGACTCTCAAAATAATATATAAGGTTTCTGTACGTCGTGCAAAAAAGGGGAAAGGGGATTAGCAATTCCAACCATAATAATTATATAAAGGCTTCGCCAGACAGTACGCGGTGAGATTAATTTACGCAGCTGTAAGATTATTTTGACGCTACATTCTAACCGCCGCGTTAGAGGATGCTAAACAGAAATGCTAATTTTAAATGTAAAACTCAAATGATGTAATAGCAGTCTGCAGTAAAATTGTCTATTTAACATTTTTAAGTGGGGTATAATTTCTATTTAAATTACACGGAACTATAGCTGTCTACAATTGTTATTCCCAAAATCCCATTTGTATCGGAACAAATTAGCAAATTTGACTAAAAATTCATTTTTAATTACATCTCAATTAGTGACACGCAACAAACTAAATTCGTCAGCAGTCCATTCTATTGTAGTTATAGACTTTTGCGTTCTATTTCAAATAGCTTTTTGCGCACCAGAAATTCATAATTCGTGATTACGTTTCATGGTTATTTATGACTAATGAAGTCCTATAGGACTTAGGAGCAACTCCAAAATGATTTGACATTTGCCATTTGAGATTAAGGCATAAGTGAACCAGATTATATTAAAGTTTGTGTCACAGTGTAACAATAATAATGGCCAAATCGTCAGCAGATGGAGCGGAAAGTCTTGTTTTTCTATATGAAAAGTGAAACTCGAAAATTTTACTAACCAAGGTTCAACAATGCACAACGACGAGGCGAAACGAAATTAAGACAACGAACTTTAGAATGTCACGTAGAGCTTTGAGCAGGCTACAAGTATGACAATTGGCAGCAATTAGCTGAGGCAGCGCCATCAAAAAGTCCCATGTGCTGGGTAGTGCAAAAATACGAAGAAGACATATGTCAGTGGGTCATAGGAAAATTTAGTAAACTTTTGAGGCATATATCTTCAGTTCACGGAATTATTTTAATCGTTTCGTTTTTTATTAATAAATGTCTGACTGAAATCAGTGGATCTTATTTTTTTAAATAAATAAAAATTGTTGTATGTCAAAAGGCTGAACTAACCTGAATAACCCGGTAAGTTGACAGATTACAATAATAGTGACACGAGTAAGTATGTGCATTATTTAAATAAATAAATAAATAGTTGCCGCAACAGGTCTATCGGACCCTAGGCCTAGCTTCTCACAGTGCAGTGGAAAAAAAACCTAAAGATGTAATTTGGTTCTTTCGGGAATCGAATCGGGGATCCCTCGCTTAGTAGTCCAACACACTAACCACTAAGCCTACATGTGTATTGAATATGTCAAATAAAAACGAGTTGTTTCATGCAACTGACATTTCAATTTAAAAACACTGAAACACTGTCATCCCATCCTTTCGGATATTTCTCTTTATTTAAAAAAAGTTCACAAAACTATAACTACACCTAAAATCACACCAAAAACAACTATTAAAATATAAAAGCTTTAAATAAATTATTTACCATTTTACTCACGATCCAATTTAAAGTAAGAAAATACTAAACAATAAAGCGCTCATTTGGAAAGAGTCGCGTTGAACGATCTCTATAGTTCAATGGGTAGTCTATTACTGACCACTATTTCACCGGCTAGATAAAACTACAACTTAAGGGTAAATAAAAGCAGCTTATTTACAGCGCTAGATTGTGTTTACTATACAATAAGTTGTTGGAAACCATAAGGTTAAACTATGTTCAGCAGCAATCAGCTGAATACTGTGATTCGTCAGGGAAGATTGTATGTACCTACCTACACAAAACAAAAAAAAAATTCAACCACTGATGTAGATAACGATGATTTCGGTAGGTTTGTTTTGATAGAAAAGCCGCACCACTTATGTTATCAAGTTAATGAGTTGGTGATACCTGAACGAATGAATGAATGAATGAATGAGTTATAGTAGGTATGTATAAGGCGGTTTAAAAATACAAACACATCTATCAGTTTTTCTGTCGTTGGCAACGAAAATGATTTAATTCGCACATTGATAGTGTGCTTGAGTACCGCGATACTAACAATAATTTCCAGGCTAACATTTTTCGAACGCACAATAGCGAAATTTTCCATACCAAATTCCATATTGTGACCTACAAAGGTGAAGGTTAAAAATGAAGTGTAAGGTATAAACAAATTTCCTAAATGCGTCAGCATCATCATCAAGAGATATTATTCAATTTCAACCCTCGTGCTGAGCAAATCTGTTGATATGATATGAGGCACAAGAGCGAACCTAGGAAAACGTGCTCAAGTCTCAAGATTAAGAGCGAAACGATCGGGGTTACCAGCTGTCGTATTTTGGGCCAATGGAATTCTGCACTACGTCTTTTTTCTTGGGTACATGTCGATGTAAAAAAATAAATTTAGGACTCATTTTCGAAAACCTTATATTAACTAAAATAAATAAATGAAATATTTTGTGCGCGACAGGTCTGTGGGACCCTAGGCCTAGCTTCTCATTCTCATTTATTCACTCTAGGTTAGGTTAGGTTAGGTTGGGTAGGGTGTGAATTCGTCGCAAGGACCAGGCACCATATTGGGCCCGGTCAAAAACCTAAACAAATTCCCCCAAGCACTTAATTTCCCTGCAGAACCTAATGATGGTTTCACTTGTGTTTGCGAAACCAACTTCCTCCAAATTTTCGAAGAAGTACCTTTCAAGGTATTTCCTTCTCTTCCGAGCTATAGCCTGACATTCGCAGAGAATATGAGTAGCAAATTCTGCGAAATGTAAGTCCTCACAATACCTACATGCATCCGTATTTATTAAGCCTTATCTCCTGGCATGATTCCTCAAATTCAATGCTACGATAGTATTTCATTGCCATTCGTAACTTTGATCTACTTAGATTTAACAATTCTAGAGATTTTTCCCTATCTAACTTTGGCCACAGGGCGTTTAAGACCCTATGCCCTCTTCCATATGTGACCATCTTTCGTCTGCCCTGTTCCTGGTATTTTCAAGAATCAGTCTTTTGGCCACGGCCAATGGTGTCTTATGCCCTCGATTGAATCATTTTCTGGAAGTTCAGCTCCATTTTTGGCCAGCCCGTCGGCCCTTTCGTTGCCCTCAATATCACAGTGTCCAGGCACCCAACACAATCTGACATGGTTCTGCTGGCATAATGCTCTAAGCATTGTGCGGCAGCTCCTAACTAGTTCAGGCTTGATGACGTAAGACTCTAGCGCCTTTAGTGCAGCCTGACTGTTAATGAAGATGGCGATATTCTTGTTGTATATTGATCCATCCAGAATCTCTGCCTGGAACACACTGTATGTGTCCAGAAGTTTCTTTGACACGTGTTGGTCAATATCTCTAGAGTATATACCTGACCCTGTACCATCTTTGATTTTGGAACCATCCGTATAGATTGAAATTTTCATTTTCTCTGTCAGGGTATACTACATCGTATGGTATATTGAAGTCAAGTACACCCAGGCTTTCATAATCAGGGAAGTGAGAGAAGGAGCCCCTGATAATACTGTGTACTACCCGTGTCCCGTTTTGAAAAATTCTACATTAGTTAGAATTCTATTCTAACTTCTATTTGTGGCCTTCCACCAAACAAGAACCCCATCATAAGTAAGTATGGGTCCGACTACCAATGCCCACATTTTTCCCGTTGTCCTCTTGCAGATTAAGAGAGCATTATGAGCCTTGCGAACTCTAAGCCTGCTTTATAATATCAATTCCATCGAGTCCAATATAGGTTACCTTTGCATTGAACCTGCTTTTTTGAGCTTTTAAAGTAGGGTTTTCAGCATGCAATTACAAAAACTAAGTCTTAGGCACCAATTATAGCCAGAAATAAAACGTAACAGTAATGTTCTTTTAATATTTGTAACCACTTAAAGTTAACGTCTTGGTCTTAAAATTCTGTTTACGAATGAAGTCCGCATGGAAAAACTAACATATTTTTTGTTTTGAAAATTTAAACATAATTTGCTTTTTTTTTTGATATTTTATTTTAAGACCAAGAATGAGTTCAATCGTTAAGTTTAAGGGGTTAAAAAAACTAAAATAAATTTTTGCGTGGGCCTTACTTGAGAATTCCGAGTTTCATGCTAGGTATTTATTGAAAGTGGAAGTGACTTGATGACTTGACAGCAACAGCTTAATATGGTGATGTGGGTGGAAATTGCAGCTAAACTGTAACATTTCAAGCACATGTTACTGGAACCTTTTTTGCATTTAGAAGCTCAAAAAACACACCTTTTGAATACCCTTGAATACAGGTAATGATAATCTTTGCCCTGTTACCACATATTCTAATAATGACGGCCATTTGCCCGGTATCAATCATCGTAAGCCTTTAAACAATTGTCACAATTGTATTACTGTAAATTCTGTTTTATTAAAAACATGCCCTAATATCCAAGCAGTGACAGGCACTGATGTCATCTAAAGAATTATACACAAAATTTTGCTTGTAAAAAAATTAAAACTTGGTTACCCTGCTCCAAAAAGGAATACACAGTTAATTGGTTTGTGTACCGGCTGCAATAATTTCTCTATTGCATTTTCTTTATTACTGTACAAAGACTGAAAGTAGTAGAACAATTGATGTCAATTCAAGACACAAACCTTAATACATTGAACTTTAAAATTCTTGCCATTGACATTGCCAACGTTAAGAGCCGAAATCAATAGAATAATAATTAATAAGATAGGTAATGTTAAAAAAATGTGTCCAATAAATGTAAATTCTTGCGAACGCATCCCGATTTGTGCTGTCATTTGATTGTTGTGTGTTGTGTCAAACTTTAAATAGGATACACCAGTGCAGCGCAAACCCAGACATTGCCACATGAGTTGCCGAAAAGTAAGTAATATAATAAAGTACGACCTAACATGAACACACTTCGCTCACATGAATAGTAGTAACACTATACATACCATGAAAGCATTCTTACTTTACTTTTTGACATTTCTCATTTTCTAATTCATTCTTCTTTCAACCCTTTCAACCCGCAGGCTTATAGCATCGTAATAAACGTTTTTATACAAAAACCGCATTTTTCCTTTGACGATTCACTGATAAATTATTTTCGCAGTAAGAGGATACCGGGCTTGGACTTTAAGATCAGAAACATAAATGTTTTTAGAAACTATTTTTGAAAATAATGCATCCTAAAAATTTCATTTTCTGACAGAGTGGTCACAAGAATAACTTTCGAGGAGGAACATTTTTTGAACTCAAATTCATAGTTCCATCTAGTACTTAAATATTCACATAAGGTAACCTATTCTAATCGAAGTTTTTTGAACAAAGTTGTTTTGCCCAAAAACACACATCCAAATTAAAGCTTGACAACAACTTTCCAAGTGTATAACCACAACAGGCTTGTTAAATATTAACACAAGTTTCAAGCATATTTACAAATAAATATCCACAACAGTTGAAAGTTTGTCCGCTGTGCGGAAAAGCGTACTTCAACCTTTGATAGAAAAATACACTCAACTCCAACTGCTAACAACATAACATATTGTATATGTACCTTACTCTCACATATCCCCTTCCGTTGCCGAGTGAAGAATCGTTTAGTTCAGGGACAAAACCAAGAGGATTTACCCATCCAGCAAAATCTAATCAACCATAAGACGCCTAGCCAACACATTCGTTGGTGTTTTGCCGTCTTTTTTTTTGTTCAAAAACGACTTCAATTTTCCGCAAGGCCAACCACATCAACATAAAAACAAATAGCTCACGAAATACGAAACTTTGGTAGGAACTTCCCTACCTAATTTAAACGGAATACAAGCTAGAAACTCAAACACAAAAACTATCCCACTATATCACACAATATTCTACGCTAGCATCCTTTCAATTTGTTTCACAAAAGCTTTCTCATACTCTTATCCAAATTAATTAATTAAACTCGTTCCAGCATCAATCCGGAAAAAGAAAACTTCAACTTCAACTTAAGTCTACTGAAATAAGCACATGATGTACCATCCTTCGCACGTTTGAACAGCAACCGCATCCCTTTAAGGAATACATTTTATAAATTCCCCAATTTTAGTGGCATAAGGGGGATGCGTCTGGAATACTTGAAAATAAGATTTTTCCAACACGGCCACGGCAACAATCGTGATCATACAGCCGTCAGGGAGCTCCACTTTTACACACGCACCAAATCCCAGAGATACGTGTCACAAAAGCGTTTTGAAAAATTGCGGGTGTAACAGGGAAGTGGTTGATTTTCTTTTTCGCGCATCCCGTTTATGATTAGAAGGCACCTGCATTCAGAACCATAATCACCATCAGTCATTTGATTCCTTTTTGATATATTAAAACGCGATGATGGCTGGTAGTACCTACATACCGCGCCACCGCGCGCCGCCGCGCCGCCGAGGGGTGGCATGCTTCAAGTAGTTCATTTGATTTGCATAGCTAATTAAAATTGCCACCCATCCTGCCTACAGCAATAGGCACTCGCGTACATTCATTCATGAATTGGGAGGGTTTTTTTTTGTTGTTTCCCAGTGGCGCTTAGCAGTTCTTTTTTTTTTTGTAATTACGGTTATGTTATGAGGGCTGCGTGTAAGACCGTAACGACTTGTTGAATATTTAAATTGGAATTTTTCCCAAACAGAGTGTGTGTGCTAACAAAAAGTAGGACATGACTAGATTTGCGTTAATCAACATACATCATAGAGGCAGGTGTATGAATGAAGACATAATCCTAATTATCTACATCTCGGCTATGTCTCCTTTGGAAGGAAGTGCGTATTAACAAGGAATGCTTCTGTCCTTTGTGAGGCAACCGCACCGCACCGAGTGAGCTGTAGAGGGAAAGAAGGCGTAATGTCGTTTCCTCGGGGTAGAGCTTTTTCTTAAATGAGTTGTCCATTTTACATTTATTTTTTTTTTCATTTATTATTCTTACACTTGAAATGTTTGTAATAAAATAACTAAGCAAGAAAGAAAAAACTTAAAAATGTTAGGTAAATCTGACAGCTGCCTGACTTGATGTGTCTCAGTTTAAATTGGCTTAGGTCGGTCATAGGAACATGTTTTTCAGTTGATGTTTATGGAAGCGTAGCCAACGAATCTAGTCAAGAAATTTATGACTGAGTACCAGTAAAACAATAATACATTTATTTATTTTTATAAGAGTACGCTTTTTACAGAGTCGTAATTCTAATACTTGAATTTCAAATATACCTTATGCTGTCATTATTCCTTCTGTCCATACTAGTGTATTTAAAAACGTTTAATTCATCTTGTCGTGCAAAAAATTTAAATCGTGATCTTGATGTTGATCACTAAGTTGTCTAAATATGTACATTATATTTTTTTTTGTAATACCTACATTTTACTTATTCACATTTAATTATTTTTTTCTTTTGTAATTTTAATTTACTAAAACATTCTATTTAAATCTTGTCTTTTTATAATTTACTAATTAAACAGTTTACCGCACATTTACTCATAATTTTTTTATTAACTAAAATTGTAAATATTTGTTTATCTGCATCCTACTGGAATGCAGTCATACTTTAAAAAAACAAGCAGCAATCTCACTGTCTATATGTTTTGTTTCCTAAATACAATAATTCAAATCATTTAACAACAACGTATTCAATTAAAATCCTTTCGCTTGTATTTTGCTAATTTGCACTGTTTGTGACAAAACTTCGACAAAAACTGCATTTTGGAGAAAATTCTTTTTTTTTTGCTTCATTACATATTTGTTAATTTCCATTGAGGACATGAAAACTGAATTTTCTTCTGTATTTTTACGACTGATTGTTATCATATTTTCAGCTATCGGTGAACGCCTCGAATATGTCATTCAATTTTTTAAAGAACATCAACAATCAAGTATACATTTTTTATTGATATTTTCTTTATTTAAAAATAAACTGTTTACATTAAGAATTTTAAAGTATCTATACAAGGAACTCCGCTTGATTAGAGTAAAGCACGATTCATTATGTTTTAAAAATGTTGATAGAGTAGTTTGTCTAATTTTTTGATGATCCAACTTTGAAAACTCGATATTTTAAGGGTAAAACTTTGACATGCATTTTTTAATTTTTCTATGAAAATGCATGCTTTGTTCAGCTTTTTATATTTGTTTGTAAAAAATGACAGACCGTCTTCAATTCTGTTCAAAAAAATGTTGTTCATTCTTAAGAGCGTTTTACTACGGAATGGAAGGTTGTGACATCAGAAACTATAAAGCATTAAAGAAACTATATAAAAATAAATAGTTGGCACACTTCGTGCGTATAGGATTTTACTTCTCACATTCAGAAGAATAAACCAAGTTCCAAATTGAGCTGTGAGCTGCCTTGAGATATCTTGTTTTCTGCTTAAAATTATTGCATCATAATTTACTTCAAAAATATCGATGCTTCTTTCTGCAAGTTAAGAATGACCTCTTAGGCTATATAACTCGATGTAGGATTTCTTTATAGGGTTGTGAATGTCATTTGGGCCAACAACTGCAAGTAGACTGTCAGTTGAAATGCTTTAGAAAAACTAAAAATAATTCTTTCCCGATTATTTGAAAAACATTTTGTTGCAAGACAAGACTAAATAATAAGTCCTTTCGAGATAAAAATTCTGGGATTGGCAAACGCCTTTCGTCTCCACTTCAAAGTAATATCCGCATGAATAAATAAACTCATACACTGTCCATTTTTCTTTTATTTCAAAAGCAGGATAAGAAAACAAATCCTTCTACCCATTGAATTCTCGAACGTGCCGGCCAAACTTTCGGCCGAATACATACCATCCTCGCTCCGTACACATTTGTAGCCAAGCACTCTGGCAAAAATCTTTTTATGGTCTTGTCAAGGCACTTCCACCCAATTGCTTTCCAACTGTCCCAAAGTATTCCACTCCCGGCAACACAGTGACATTGTCAATTTCATTCACTTCCGACTTAAAACGTCCAGTGCCTACCACTTCCGCTTTACGTTCTACTTTCGCTAAACGTATATATACCATGTCCATCCACCGTGTCAAGGACTTTATTAGTAGATCTGCAGAGGAGGCAAATGCTTCCTCCCAGCCGACAGACGTAAAACGACCCAAATCACATCGTCTCATTCTGGTGCGACACAATTAAAATGCCAGAAAGGAACATCAGAAAGAGTCTCAGTGCACACAAACACTTGAGAATTTTTATGGAGGCAGTTTCAAACCGCTTCCGATTTGGAATCTCATCAAGAAATCCCTTCATCTTGAGCGTTAAATAGGTGTGCTAAAAGTCTCTCAAAGATTGAGAGCAAAGGTGAAAGAAACGCGACTGATTCAGAAGAAAAAAAAAATTAAGTATACGCCACCGACATCGTCATCGTCACGTCTATTGTGCATGTGCTCAATCAGGCCAAGACTTTTCAGTCAACAGACGTTGACGACGATGACAGTGAGGAGTGTGGTGAGGTGTGAGGTGTGTTTGTGCCGGCATTTGACTTATCTACGAATACTACGACTGTACTAGTTGCAGACGTGTGTAAAACGTCATGGTTTGCCTATTTTTACTCAAACGTTGGTGAAGTGACAGAGGAGAACCTCTTTTGATGAGCACTTCTTCTGGTGTGGGGAAATGACGTCACCTTATATAGGGGCTGGCGTGGAGCTTTTTCGGAACAAAGCAATGCCGGGCAAAAGCTCTCGCCTGCGAGAGAATCAACAATTGGTGCTGTCTGTAGGTATGAGTAGAAATATTTTTTCCTTATTATTGCCGTCATTTGAATGGTTGACAGATAAGGCAATTTCTGTTTGTCTCCGAAAAGTCGAGGCAAACATAAACATCGTAGGTATATACTTGCGTAAGGTATAGCTTAGCGCACAGCTCTGTTCGGTGGGGGTGAGTGTAGTCAAATAACAGACGTACGTTCATTGGAAATGTTATTTATGGCTACTGGAGCTTGGTAGAGGCAATGTACCGACTGGTTATGGGCTAATGTACGCGTTTTATTGCGCCACATAGTTCTTTGTGATGCGGATTGGTTTCTTCCGGGGATTCGGTTTTTATAGGGAGTTATGGGGATGTTTCGAGGTTTCGATGTCAAAATGCTTTGCACTACGGATGCATAGGTGTCACCAGCAATTTGAAGAGATGGACTGTCATTTTTTGGCAGAATATGCCGATGCTTCGAACGAGAAAGATCTTACATTTAACGCACTAGCTGTACTAACACAATTACCCCCTGTTCGAGGAGAAGGTTTGCTGAACGCCTTCTCACTGATGGAGTACATTCAATGGATTTTGTATCTAATATGTCATGCTGTCACTTGCTGCCGATTTTTAAGTCAATCTAAGATAACCCTGAAATATGTGATTAATTTTTTAAAGTTTCCACAGAATTTCAAGAAAGTGATTGCAACTCGTGCTCGCCTTGCTTCACTGCCTGAATATTATGTGCGGATGACGACCGACAACGACCACTAGAAGAAGTTAGTGCAATAGCTCAAAGTTCATAATAAAAATTTTATTTCCTACTAAAAAGTCTACACAAAAAATACTTACGCAAGGTTTTGTTATTTTCCTCTTACACACCTCAAAAATGGCGGCGACGAAACAACTTGACACACGAATCCCACCAGCCCATTTCCAAACTTTTCCCAATGAACAAGAACTGAAAATGTGTTCAATCTGAATGAGTGCGTTATAAAGAGACGACTGCCTGTGCCCATTTAAGTGCAAAACACATGATCACGTTAGAGCGCGCAAGCATAATCACTCACACACACTACTGCATCGATACTCACTGGTGTATGACTACTGGCAGTAGTATCCACTGGAGGAAAATTGTGGGCGATGTTTTGATTAATTGTTTTGAACATTGCTCAGCTTCAGGACAACGCAGGAGGATGTTTTATATCTTTAATGAACCTGGGAAAAATTTACTAAATTTACATATCTTTTTATTTTTCAATCCAATTAGCCATTACTGAGGTAGGTTTGTATTATTAGAATTTTCCTTATAGATATACAGTTTTTTTTGACTATTTTGTAAACACCACGTTATATTCCGGGATAAAAAGTGTCCTAAGTCTCGACCCAGAACATAAGCAATCAGCATGTCAAGTTTTATCAAAATCCGTCCAGTAGTTTCCGCGTGATGCGTGGTCCAGCACTTTTTGTTCTAAAGTTTTATTATAATGTAGAGATAGAGATAGAGATAGATAGATGTGGGGTCGTTTCATTTGAAAAACAAACAGTGATCCCAATCAGAGTGTCCATGAGGAACACTGCCGTTCCACACTCATTTCTAAAATATAGTTGCCCTCTTTAGTCAGAGTTCCTAATAGAATGACAGCTGGTGAAGAGAAAAAAACCACGTGATGTGGAACACAAGGCGTCCCCTAATAGCTTTCTCGCGAAGAACTCTTTTAGGTTTAAGTTCTGTTGGGCGAGACTGTTATCCAGAGGTGCGAAGAACAAATTGACAATTGATCAAAGCAGCCAAAGAAGAATCTGCAAAGGACTGCGCTGAAAATTTGGACTGCGATCAGTGATTATATTATATAATGCTTCCATGAATGCCTGGGGCATGCCTATCAAAAATGCCTACGTCTGCGGTATCGTTTCCACGAAGAGAAATGTTGAACAGCACTGACTAATTTCGAAGTCTTTTGTAGTTCTTTCTGGGCACCCTATATTTGATTGACACATAGACAAAAGAAGCATTAAAAGCGATAAGCCTTGTGTCAATTTTCATGTACCTTAAAAAGGGAAGACATTATGCCACCTTGTGGACAGCTTTTTTTTAAAAGCTATCGTGTCATATTTGCAATATCTTCCACCCTCAGTGCGCTGCTTTTGGGCAGAGTTTCTTGAACACCTCTCAAGGTTAGTGCACATGGTGTCAAGAGACGCGTTGTTGACAGCGCCCTCTTTATCGACTAAGATACTTGTAGTTAACTTTTGACTGACTAAGCCTTCAACCAACAATCCCTTTGAGCCAGCTCAGTTCTATCTTACTGTTTTTTTTAGAGACAACTGTTAAATTAAAAGAATATGTTCGTAATAGGACATCTGAATGTTTTTTTGTCTCCCTATCTAAAGACAATGCAGATGCGAGTCTCCCCCTTTGTAAAATCTTCTAAACAAGATATTCAGGACTGCAAATGGGATACAGGAGGTCATTTCATTATTTCTGACAATTTCTGACAATTTACATTCAGTAGCGACGCAATGGCTGCCCTAAAGTCGCTGACCTTAAAGTCCATAATCAAGGCTGCGTCCTAAGTGAAACAAAAAGAAACACCAACTCCGCATCTCCCTTAAATAGTATTTGGTATCGGCCTTTAGTGCGGATCGCCTTTTCGAATATTACCTCATCGAATGTTCAATCACGGGTTGTTGCTGTTCGTTGCGCGTATTGAAAGCTCTTTGAAGTACCGCCATAATGTTTATGCAAATCCTCGCAATCCGCCATACAACTTAAGCCATATGTTTCACTCGAAGCAGAGTGTGTCGGCCTTCGCTTATGTTACAAAAACACAGCAAAGAAAAAAAATACTATAAATTCTCCCGCCCCGTAATTTTTCGCCCCCGATTTCAACACTTTCTTTCTCAATAATCGCGCGAAAGTTGAAATATACCATAACGCGCAACCAGCATCAGCATCACCACTATAAAGTAACACACCATATTGCTTTGCTGACTGTATGAGAAACGTTCTCCTCCCCAAAAATAGATTCCTTTTCGGAATTGTGTCACAGCAGGGTGAAGGGGAGGGCAGGCTTTTCAACTGAACGAGAGCTTTCCCCACCAGGCGCAGGCAGTTGCCCAGCTCGCTCTCTACAATGACGTCACGTGGTAGAGACCGTATTATTTTTTTTGGCACACGATACCGGCCCGTGTCGTTGTAGCATATCCTCGCCTCAGTACATGCGGATCAGTTCAATGCATTCGTCGGAGCTTACAACATCTAAAAAACAGTCGTCGCGTACAGTTCGGTCCTTTGAATATCCAGTGTCGATTTGAAAATCGGTTTCGCCTTTGAAAAAAAATATATATGGCCTTTTCTCAATTTTTGTGTGCACACATATAAATTCAATTCGTTCGCACATCCTTCCTTCCGCCGCCGGAAAAAAAAATTATTGAATTTTCATTGAACGCAAAGGCACTTTCGTGTCCTTTAATCGATTGATTGTTGCGCGCGGGAAATGAATGAAATATCAATCTAGTGGTGTATGTGTGTGTCCAGTTCAGAGGAATACAACAACAGCAACAAAACAAGTGATAGTTACTTCAGTCTTCGGCTTCGGTGCTGCAGTTGCGAGTCTGTGAAGTGAGCCAGCACAGGTGTCCTGTTATGAAGCAGGTTGGATAATATTCGATTTATTTTCCTCCCATGCCACACACAGCCCGATTGATGTCCCTTTTGTGTGTCCATTTGGTGTTGTTATTTCCCTTTTTTTTACAGCCACTGCTGGATAATCTGATTCCTTTCTAAATTGCTTATGGCGGCTGGATAGATTGTCCTTTATGAGAGAATACAACTCTCTCCAATGGAGTGGCACAAAATATCAACAAAAGGAATTGAAGAAAAGAAAGAGATATCTTCTGGTCATTGGACTCCAATAGCCACATGGTAGATGACCATGGCAGCAGTGCCAACCTCTCTGTGGATGTGATTTTCTTTTGTTGTTCGCTTTTGTTTCTTTTAAATAAAAATTTGTGATATTGAAAGATGGGATAATCGCATGTCGGAAAGGGATTTCTCGGCATATTGCAAGGCTCTCTTTAGAGATTTATTAAAACAGGACTAGGGGTTGGTGCTTGATTTTGATTAAGTGGAAGATGGCGTGTATCGAATGGTAAATTGGAGACGAAAATATTGCCGTTTCATTGGCAAAGTTCACGGCATTTTGATGTGATGTATACACATACTATACAGTTCACCTTTTGTGTAAGTGCGGCTCTATATTTGATTAAGAAATATGGGTAGTAAATTGGAGCTTAAACTGGAGCTACTTGTTGTGCTAATGAATATCAGAAGGGTTGACATTTCAAATTGGGAGCAAGCAAAATACCGCTTACAGAAATTGTACGATTCAAGTGTTTCCTGCACGTGGATGACTTGGGCCGATGGACTTTTTTAAGTATATTGCCGTCACATTTATTTTCAAGTTTGTCCACTCAATTCTAAGTGATGGCACATAATGCACTGTATTTATTTAAGGACCAGCAACAGGCTGGCGAGTAGTTTTTTGTACCTTCCCTTTTTTTCAGATAGTCCTATGGATAAAGTTCTAGAAATTAAGCCGTTCTGTTAGTGTTTCTAAATTTTTCAGACAATTCATGCTGAAAATACATTTCTCGAAAAATATTTTTTGGAGCTTTGCACACATAGTAGCGCAATCTTGTTGGAACCGCATGTAGAAACTGTTGCAACACTACCTAAAAAAGTAAAACGTATTTTGTTCAAAAACGAAGCCAAGAGCACATCTCGTTTATAACATATTAAATTTTTCTAAATTTTGCGTAAAGTGTACGGCCCAATAATACTTGACTTTAGAAGTCTCTTGCAATTTTTTGACTATATTAAATTCTGTATGGACACAAAAATCCATTGTTGGGTAATGGTGCAATATCAAATCTACCTATATAAACTACGTATACGAGAAAGTTAAAAAAATGATTCAAAAATATTGTTTCAGGGACAGTTCATGGCAATATAAATTTTTCATTATAATCCTTAAGTAGGATACTACCCCTGAAGGAATAGAGACCTATGCCAGTCAATTGTAACTTTTTTTCCGACTATAAGGTGTTTGTCCGGAATAGACTGGGAAACAACTGCACGAAATTGACTCCAGTTTTCATACTTGTGTTGCGAAATGTGGCGATTGAAGTATAGGATATGTTTTTCTTTATCGACGCTCCAAACCCGAAAATCCTAGTATCTAAGCAGAGAGTACTTCAATAATACCTTTTAGGTCGTAGCTTTAAAATGCCTTGATCGGCTGGAATAGCATTTTCTTTATTTTAAAGTCTTAGTGTGTCCAAAGATGAATATGAAAGAATTTGCTGTTTAATTCACAAATGTACAATATTTTGTAAATTTGATTGATACTTGAGGAAAAAAATAAAGAAAAGATACATGCTTTTCTAAAGGTAATGTTTTTATTTAATCAATATTATATGTAAGAACTCTTTTTGTCAGTTAAACACAAAAGAGTGGGTTTAACTATTTTTAAAAGCAGATCATTTTAAGCAGTAGTATCCAACAAATAAAAGCTGGCTAGTAGCTCTTTTCTTTCATCCAGGTTTCCAGGAATGGGACAGTTTTATTTTATAAACTTGTAGCCGAAAGCCTCCCTGGTAGCCACTGCCCTCTGTATTAGAATGTAATTTATCTTACATTGTAATCCTTATTAAAATATATATGTTATATAACCACCCCTCTGATGTATACTCCTTTCCATGTTCTCTCATCCAAGAGGACACACCCCGATTAATAAGTCGTTTCTTGGCATATAAATTCATTAAGCAAAAACTAAAAGCATTTCGTTTACTTTTTCAGTGGTTAAATGAATTAAGTGACTTAAACACCAACATTCTTCAAAATTGGATGGTGTTTACCACTACTATAGAGCTAAACAGAGCACTTAGAGTGAAGTGTACTGGCCGAAAATTTAAATTACCAAAGAGCTACTTCATTACTGGAAACAAACGTGATTTCTTAAAAATGTCCTTCTACCTCTTCTTCAGCTGAGCGCTTATTATTTTCGGAAATATCTATTTTGCAATTTATGTGCCAAATGGAGTGCATTTACCCTAAATTGTGACTAAGAAAACTAAGCTACCAGCATTTGGCCAAGTTGGCTTTCGATCTAATTTTTGTCATTAGTGGATCAGATGTTTTTATTATCAACTATCGCAAAACGCTTTGTTGAAAATAAAAAGAAGCCGTAGGTTTTTTCAATGGCCTTAAAGTAGCTTTTGACACCGTCAACATGATTAGAATCTACGTGCAATTTCTGCCTAATACGCCTGGTGCGGTGTGCAGTGGTAAACTAAAATCACCCGCTTTTCCTACAGAATCTGGTGTTTCTCAAGGTTGTGTCTTCAGTCCTTTAATTTTTTCTCTTTATATATGATGTTTCTGACAGTATCCTAGGAGGTTTTAAGTTCGCTAAAATTGATGTTTTAAATCCGTTGACCGCGTGACCGACGAGGATGAAGTGACAAGCTATCAGGAGCATAATTTACATACAGCTGAAATCATCCAAAATTGTGCAACGGTACGCGGTTGTCTGTCAAGAAACTGATGCACAATTTGATTGAAGCGACGATCATCAAGGGCAAATTCGAAGGAGAGGATCCAACTGATCCACCATTCCAGTTCAAGCGGATTCCCGTTTGATTGGCTTTTGCGATGACAATCAACAAATCGCAAGGCCAATTGTTGGAAGTCTGTGGAATTAATCTCGAATTTCCCTGTTTTTCGCATGGTCAGCTGTACGTTGCCTGTTCGCGTGTTGGCAAACCGTCTTCGTTGTTTGTTTTTCGCCTCGGAAAACACATCAAAAAACATTGTTTATTATATCGCCAAATTGAAATTTTAACTATATGTGTTTTATTATCACTCTGGAGTTTATCTCAAGGCGTTAAATTGGGGCGAGACGAAGTTCACCGGGTCCGCTAGTATTTCATAAAAATCTGCTTTAAAATTAAGTCGTAATCAATTTGACAACCCATTTTTATTATATAACGAAGGAAAATTCACTCCCTTCATCAAAAAATTCACAACACATAATTGCGACACATTTCCTTAAGAAACATGTCAACAATTCCGAAACGTTATTAGACACAAAAAAACAATCTGTCCCTCAACCACTTAGTCGGCTAAAATCGAGTCGGAAACGTTTATCGTTGTCCCGCTAAATTAATTAAATACAAAATTTAACAACCTTGCCATGGAGATTAAAAGGTTAACTAATGACCACTTAAGCAAAATGTCTGAATCTATAAATAAAAGCAAAAATGTGAACCCCCTCCAACCCTTTCCTGTTCACCTGCGGTTACATAGGCGAAATTTTCCAAAAAGAAATTAATTTAACTATTCTTTCCTCATTTTGTTCGCTTACCTAGATAATCCTATCTGCCCTCTCGTACTCATTATGAGGGGTAACAAAAATGCCTCCCATCATAAGGAGACAATCCCCGCATAATAGACAAGAATGTCTTGTAAATGTTCATCTGGGTGCACAATAACCTCGAATAAGAAGCTTAATGTAAAACCCATTTGATAGGGCTTTATTGGTTTTTCCTTTATTTTGCGTATACCCAAACAATGGGATGGTAACAACGATCGACAAGATTGGCAACTGTGTATCTGAGTTGATTAGAGTATCCATGCGTTAAGTAAACAACGTTATTCTATGTTTAGAAATTCTGAGGCGCTTTTAGTTTTCCATCAACCGAGGGAACTATGTTTTTGGCCGTTAATTCGAGAAACGAGATATTGTATCTTTTTTTGACGGCGCGCAGCGGTTATAATTTTCCGCCTCAGAGCTACATGTCATTTGCGGGCGGCGGAGAAAATATACATATCTTCCACCAGAGAGAGAGAAAGGGATATGATGCCCCACGAAACCCTCACCTCAACCCCATCAGGCAGAGATCTACAAATACAAACACCGCATGCTGAAGAAGCATTTGGAGAGGTTCATCGACGTTCGAGTGTGTAGTTCAAGTCTATTTCGGTGCCTTCGGGGGGTGTGGTGTTGTTGTTGAATTGACTTAGCTACTGCTCGTTCGCGTGTCTGTATCTTGAACGTGCAAATACACATTTTATTCTGCTCTCGCTTTGTATGCTCTATGTCTGTATCCATGCGATGATGATGTGAGGAATCTCAATATTATTTTGTAGTTTCAATTGAACTGTTCGGTGCAGACCAAAGGGGGGAAGAGTGCTGTAGCGAAGGATTTGCTACCACAACGGATGGCAGTAGAAAAACGCTTCTAATTGAATATTCGTGTGGAGATTATTTGTGGGCCGGCTTGTGTTTGTATTGGGAAAAGTGCTCTGCCAATAGAGAGAAACTAATACATTTGTTGAATTGTTCATGAAATAACCTTGTTTGGAAAGGTTTTTTTTTTACATTGTGGACAAATATTTGTTCGCTGCAACTTCCCACTTCCTTCCATCCTTCCATCCTTCCGCAGCTTGATGAGAATTCGAATAGGATGACTGTTTAATTAAACTCACACTCAAAGTAAATCGAACTACATAATATATAATAAATCCTTCGCTGTACTCCATCAAACAGTAATAAATTCCCCCTACGGATGGCGCCCATCTCTTAGTCAACGGTATCATATCAGATGTCGTCACTGTTCTTGGAAACATTTTGCCTAGAGCCGGCTACACACGCCAAGCAGATTGCTTTCGTTTTATGTCACTGAATTGATCAGCATCAGGCTGATGGCATTTGATTGGATTTTATTGTTTCCTTTTTTTTTAGAATGTATCTGCGAGTTTGTATCGTTTTTCCCATACATCTTTATACATTTTCAAGTTGAATAATCCTTGGCTACGCGACTGAGCGTGAACACTTTTTATAAGGCAGTGCCTCCTTTTATGCTGTTTCTCTTTATTGCGAGAATTTATTTAAATCTAACCAAATCAATGTCGTTACTTTGCATTTGGGGTATGATGACGGTTTTTATTCTGACAGATTTGGAGTTCACGATAAAAATTTAGTGGCCATCTTGGCAGGCAGTTTTTGTTGCCAAAATTGTGTAGCCAAGAAACCCATTACGGGGTGAAAAGAATTCTTTATGACTTCTGCAGTGTCCTCAATGTGACTGCATGCCAAGGGAATTTATTGTAAAGTGACTCAATAGTCGGGCACTGCAGTTGATGGGAATATACAATTATTGAATCAGTCCTTAAGTGGCATTAAGGTAGATATTTGTAAGTGAATTTCCATACTCCCTTACTTGTTGTCGGTGAGTTTACGTTTAATTATGGATGTGATTTATTGGCAGTATTTCCATAATCAACATAAAGGACTATCAAAGATTTAGATAGATGCTTTCAGGTTACAAAGAAATGTGTGCCACATTTGCATGCTCCAAATTGTAATGTGTCCTATCGCCATGCGAATGTAAATCACAAAATTTTAGTCTTACTGTGGGGATTGGTGTGCAGATGCATTTCCTTACTTTCCATTCAGTCAATTTCAAAATAACTGTGCAACACTGTACGTTTATGTAAATAAAGGGAGTTGAATTGAATTGTATTTACAAATCAATTTGATAGCAATAAGATTGCCAATTTAGTGCGAAGAGGTAACAGTCAAACATTTCTGAATTGACTATTTTATTTCATGCTTAAAATTCCTACAAAGATTTTGTTGTTTACTTATTCTATAGGACTTGGCCTTAGGCCGTCTACCAGAAAAGAATTAAATCATATTTCTTATATGTATATAACATAACATTTTATCTTATATTTAGTGCTATTAATTATATATAATTTTTAAAAGGTTTTTCCAACTATGCAATTTCTGTAACGAAGTGCGTTGACTGTAAAATTGTAGAGCAAGTTCCAATCTCTACCACCATTCAATTGCTTTCTCCAAGTGTCGGAGCTGCGAAGAAGTTTATGCATATTTCTTAAGTATTGGACTTTTTGCGATGAAGTGTATAACATTCTCCCGCTCCTTAAGGTTACCAAGTTCGCATAGAATTGGAAGCTCTGGGCGGTGTGGAATAAAATTTAGTTTTAGAAATTCGCCACTTGCTTATCTTTTCTACCGAATAACTGCTCAAAAAATAATAGCTTGCTATATATAGTAAGCTCTGTGTTGGGAGGACTGGGCTTCATTTGAAAATTCGTCATACACTCTTTGGCCAGTTTCCGTCAGTAACTTTTTTGATATCTGCCTTATTGAAGCCTGTGGCTCATTCGGTTATAACCGCATTTCAGTCGCAGTAATTCCCACTCTTAAACACATTTGACCTTGTAGCGTAGCATTTGTGAAAGCACCAACCTGGGAACTCTTTCCTGACTCATCCCAACGACCGTTACAATGTAATCTAGATGCAGTTCGAGGGTATCCATGAACACTTTTTGAATTTGATATGCCTGCAACATATCTCAGTATATCTCAGGCTTTGGCTTACGCAGAAAGCTAGTTAATAGCTTAAAGTGCTTGCGGAAATGTTATCTTTCTATTTTTTTATGCTTTTTTGTATCAATAAATAAGTTTTCGAACAAAAGCCAAGTTAAAGGCAGAGAAGTCAAGAAAATATATGCATTTTGGTGAAAAACACTAACAAAACGTAGCCATGGCAATAAACGACACAGCCCATAAAGTTTTTGGAGTCTTTAGGAATATAACAAAAAAAATGTCCACCAAAATCTGTCCAGTATTTTTTACGTCATAAGGTAACAAAGGTTAAGTGTCCTACGGGATTTTTATATTTGATCATTTCCTTCATCCAACAAATCGGAATTTTTATCTGGTCCACCCTCCGAAGTTACCAAATTAAAAACAGATAGAGCTCAAAGGCTAGTACTGAGCAGTCAAGAGCAGACAAGTCTAATATTCACCTCTGTTTGGTGCCAAGGAAACTGCAAGGCTGACGCAACTACACTTGTAAGCTCATATTAAAGCTTGATGCTATCGAAAGAACAAGACAACCGAACCGACACGATTAGTGCCGGCTCCAGCCAAACTAGCGCCCTGTGCAAGATTTACAGAAAGCGACTTTTTAAATCTGCATCAAAGCGTACCTTATTCCTTATTCCTTATTCCTATACCTTATTCCACGCGACTATCGTATTTGGAGAAATTAAAGAAAAACCCGAAGCAACTTTTGTATCAACACTTTATTCTTTTTTCGGTCGGAGACCAACTGCCACTTTTCTTATTTAATTTCTAACCTAACATTATTTTGACTCGACAGAACTATGCTGACTTGTCAACTTGCAGTCATTACAATGAACGGAAATCAGTTCATGTGAATGACCGACGACTTTATTAAAATACAAAATTACCAAGCAAGCGGTTTTGCTTTCGCTATTTCGCTACACATGTTTGGAAGGTCGTTGGCAGCAACATTTGTTGACGTGTTTGGCGGTTTTATGCTGGCGTATGTAACTTGTAAGAACTTGGCGCCCCCAGAACTTGGCGCCCTGTGCATATCCACATCTTGCACATATGGTTGATTACGGCTTGGGCACGACATAATCTAGCAACAAAACAGATGTGGACAAAGCTGGATCAGAAACGCTCAATAAATTTGTTGATCTCCTTCGACAGGATACTTGGCGTTTTTTCAAACGATTATTGCAGAAGCGGTTTGGACGAAGAAGAGAAAGAGACTGTTATCTACTTTCTCACACAAATAAAAATAAAACAGTGTTTAAATTTCTGATTGTGCTCTTGACCGCTAGCTGGCGCTGTGCCACACAAATTTAGCACAAAAATGATTTGATTTTCAAATGACTAGTTTATTTAAATAGCAAGAAGTAGTGACTTCCAAGAGAGTCACACAAAACGAAATTCAAATGTATGCCCAATAAAATTTTGATTTTTTTACATATTCAGTACAAAAAATATTTTTTTTTCCTAGGCGGATCAAAATTTCGAAATTTTTTTAGCTGCGGGTCAAATATTTAAATGCTAATCGTCGTAGTCAGAAATCAAAGCTTGGTTAGTCCGCGTCAAAAATTTGTTATATCCGTGTCGAAAATTACTAAATTTGGTAAAATTTTTACAAAGTGGAAACCATCTCAGAAACAAACCTTCTGCAGTAAACTTATAAACAAAATGTTTGAATGAAGAAAATAATTAGAAATTGAAATAATTTTTTGGAGCATAACCAAATTTAAAGACACATTTAAACACGCTTTGCTACATTCCAATCGTCTGATTAGTTGATTTATTGCACCGACACAGACTACCAACGAATTTTATTTCATCAGCAATAAAGATAAGGATGTCGTGCATCCTTGTGGGACCACATAAAAATCCCTTATCTAAGTACCTTTATTACACTGGATTAAATCCACCAATATACGAGTAACCTCCCTGGTTGGTAATTATTTTTCATGTAATGCCCGAGAGCATGTGTACGGAAAGCGCCCCTCTCCATAAATACTCAATTGTTGCCTAAATAGGGTGTACCTACATGAGCCTTAATAAAAAAAACACCCTCCAAACAGGCAATTCTCCCCCGTCGCCCACTACTTGATAATCAGCACTTTGAAACTCGATTCAGTTGGTATACACCTGTCTACCACCGCCCACCGACCTTGTTTATTTTCTACCCCGGCTGACACATATTATCTCCCATATCGAATAGTGGCAGCAGCTGGAGCTAAAGCCACCCCCTCTCATATCGGCTATAAGGTTAAATTCTGTGTGCTGTGATGGTTTCGCTATTTCGTGGTTGTGCACCTTTAGCTAGTCACAAGCCGATTTTATTTTCAATACCCCAGCAGAACCTCCTCATGTGTGAAATCTGTCCCAGATGGTTAGCCAAAACCAGGCGGTGAGTTTTAAAGCGATAGCAACAACGCTAACCAAATATATGTCAGCTGTAGTGCTGTTGGGTGGACTTGTTAAGGTCTGATTAAGAGAAATTGACATCCGCAAACTATATGGCTGTTGGGAGGGATGTCATCTTTGTTGTCGTCATCATCATCATCATCATCACTGCCTTGTGCGATTATGTGTTGTGATTTAATAATGAGAATAATATTTGCATAAACAGGAAGTGATTGTGGCCTTATCGGATCAATGAAGATGTCCTGTGATTTTATATTCATTGTTTTCATTCACTTGCCTTGCTGCTGTTGGAATTTCACATTGAACTGAATTTGTGCGGCTGATATTCATTAAAAACAATTAACATGGACGAAATTAAGCGTGAGATGTCAAGCTAGGGCCAACTTTAGTTGCGATTGCTCCTTACATTCAAGAGTATTGGCTGATACTATATACAATCTAAAGGCTTTGTCTTTAATGCAATAAAACCAGGCGAAATTTTTAGGCCAATTTTTTCATTAAAAGTGTCAGATTGCTTGGTATGTGGCTGACGTATTAAGCTACTCGTTCAATCTTAGTGTCGGAAATGGTTACTTCCCTCAACAACTTAAATGTGCTGAGATTGTACCTCTATTTAAGATAGGCAATATGAAAAATGACTCTGATTATAGGCCTATAACTCTGCTTCCCACTTTTTCAAAGATCTTTGAGAAATAAATTTATTTTTTGGATAAAAATAAATTTTTCATTAACAATCAGTCTGGTCTTAGACCTTGTAGCTTTTTTTTTTGATTTTTTAACATACCTTTAAAAGCAAAATAAATCTTCTGTACCAGGCGTCATTGACAGATATATTACCACTGCACCCTATGGCAGGTACACCTCTTTCAAATATTAGTCCAAAATCCATAGCGAAAGTAATTGCTCTAAATATTAAGTGGTTCAAAAATGAGTGGTGTAAAAAATATATAAACCAACGACAAGTGCACTCTTGGGGAACCTACCAAACCCCTTGCGTAGCACTCAACTGCTCAAAACACTATCCTGCATTAATCAATGCAAAAAAAGGAGGAGAAACACGTGCTCATCAGGCAGGTACCTCGATGGCACGTTTCCGCCTTTCTCTGTATTTTCATCGGCTCCAGAACGCCCTTAAAATATTTCCTCATCATCTTTAAAGTGCAAAGACAAACAACGCCCTACACACCCAGTACCTGTGTACACTTGTTCAACAACACACTGCCATCAACTACAGCATCAGTAGAAACTATCATATCGTACCTACCCCACAACGAGGACAATACCGGAAGAAGACTCTCTCTAAATAGGTATGCTCCACCCGTCCTGCTTTGTTTTGTGCAAACCTACTGTGGCGTTCGTTTGTTGTTTACTAAATTGTTTACCTCACGTCACATTGTTTCTCAAGCCGAAGCTTTAAGGCTTCGTCCCTTCAGTAAACACCGCACGTCCTGTATGTGAAAGGTAGGTCATGCAAGGCAGTCTGTATAACAGCATCAAGACAATCCTGCATAATTAAGCAATGATCTGATCCCTGCCTGAGCGTGTACCTGTATACAGATTCATGGCCAAGAAGCCGACATGTCCTTAAGCTTCATTAGTGCGTGTGCGTGCTGGTCCATTCACAATATTGCATTTTCAAAAGCACTCCTCACCATAAGCACTTATCCCCCCACAAAAAAATGAAACAAACAAACAGGAGCTGATGTTGTTGATGGCCAAGAAAAACAAGAGCGAACATCCCCATTATCGTTACTTCATGCCTCGCTTTGTGGAAGCAATAAACCTCGAGGATATTCCTTTCTGTCCTCTCACACTACAACAGTTCAACATCCGAGCTGGCCTAATGAGTTTTGAAGTTTGCCGCACCATTGCAGCCCATTTCGTCGTTGCCATTTGATGTTTTACACAGAAAGGAGGACAAGCAAGGATCAAAATTAAATAAACGAAATCAGCAAGAAATTTTCTACAAATGTAATTTCCATGGCAAAAATATGAAATGTTTTACCTTCATTTCAACCACTTGGGTGTGTGTTGGTGCACCTCCTTCTTAAAAAGGAATTGGCTGAATAATTTCAGTTATTTCTTAGTGAAATTTGCATTTTTATGGTTTTCTCGGAAACAGTTCAGAGTTCAGGCAAGCGTGTCGGGAACTCCTCCGAAAAAGGACTCATTCTTCGAGAAGGCGTACGAATGTTTCGCACCGGCTACATAAACACTCTGTGAATGATCTCCTTCGTAGGGCAGCAGCGAAATTATTACTTTTGTTGGTGCAATTGCAATTCACTTTGAGAGGAGGGCTCGTTTCCTGTTGCATTTTTAAAAAAAGGTTTGTTCAGTTTTATTCCGGCAGAAGTCGTTAAAAATGGAGAGAGTGCAATAGGAAAATACTCTGCGATAAAACTGGGGGGAACATCTTTACTGACACGGAAATGCTGTTTATGACATGGACTTGGAAATAACTTTAAAAATAGAATCGAAATTGTTATGGGTTGGCAGATTAATTCCGTTGGCTGCAAGTGAAGTTTTATGGTTCTTTGATAACTGTTAGTGGATTCGTGGTGGTGGTGGATGGTGTCAGTTGTGTTTTCTAACTCCTGACATTGAAAGTTGGTGTATATTTGACCTGTACAGGAACAGGGTGGAGAAGGGCAAACTATAAACTTTTTCCAGTCTTCATCTTTGGGTTATCGTCTAAAGAGTTATCACATACTCAAATAAGAAAATTGCCTCTATCTATAAGGAACTGGTTTTCTTATGATTCTGCAAAAAAATACAGACCTTAAAACTTCGAAAAAAAAATTAGGGCAGGCGGGCTAAAAAGTTACGAGGACCGATTTTTTGAAGAATGGTTTCGGTTGGTTGGTTGTTTTTTTTTTTTTTTTGGCAGACTTTAACATTTTTCATTTTCGACCCGGATATCAAACCGGACATTTGAAAATTTGATTTTTGTCCTGAACAAAAATATAAAAATTTTCTATCCACTTATGAACAAAATTTCTATCGAAATATAAGGACAACTCTATTTTTTGAACCCGAATAAAAAATTCAGAACCTGGAAAGGTTTTCTGACTCGGACATAACAAATATTTGACGCGGGCTAACCAAGCTTAGTGGTAGTGTGTTGGGCTACTAAGCGAGGGGTCCCCGGTTCGAATCCCGAAAGAACCAAATTACATCTTAAGGTTTTTTTCCACTGCGCCACCTCTCGCGAACGTCTGACAAATATCCGAGTATAAAACTGTCATGAAAGAGCTTCTTAATTAGCCGTTTGGCCTCGGCGTAAAATTGTAGATCCTTTCCATTCGTCCCAAAAATTGAAAACCCACACAAAACGAATGGTTGTGAGAAGCTAGGCCTTGGGTCCCACAGACCTGTCGCGCCAAAATATTTATTTATTTATTTAACCAAGCTTTGATTTCTGACAACAACGTGTTCATTACTGTCGAAGACATAACCTAAAGTAGAAGTTTAATCTCGATTTTATCGGTGGGTCCGCGTTCCAGACGTTTGTTTGTTATGTATGATGATAATTTCATTTTATTGAAAGGAAAGTTGGCTTTAAATAGAAAGCTTTTAACGCGATAACTCAATCAAATTTAGACCAACGTACCTACGACTAATATTTTTCAACGGAAGTATAAATAATATTTACCAATTTTTTTTTCAAATCATACTTAAAAGTCTTAAAAGAAATTAATAGAAAATATAAAAGCACCAAGTAAAATAAGCTAGTCCTATGTGTTGTATTTTTAAAATATTTAATACATAAACCATTTCGAAAATTTGAAAAAAAAATAGTACCTACTCAAAATTGAGGAGTTCTGAATTCAATAGTTAGTTTTTTTTTTGTCTATTGCAACTCGTAGATTTTTGAAAACATTATAAATTGGAAAGACATGAATGGACTCACTATTAAAAATCAGTTGCTCAGGCCTTACACTATTTAAAATAATTTTAGTCCTAATTTCGTCGCATTTACCCCTACCAATTTTTGCTATTTCTGAAACCACCGAAAAATTTCGAAATCCTCATAAACAAAATTTTATTTCACCCTAACAGCTTAATGCAAACAAATAAACATAACATTACAAAAAATAATAAAACTAGATACCCACAAACGTTTTCGCTATAAAAGTCGTAAAAAAACAATATTTAATTGGAAATTCCGCTGGGAAAAAAATGTGTTCTCCAATTTGATAAACTTTTCCACACCACAAATGAATCATAAACGGAAAAACATATGAAAAACTTTTCCCAAACAGATATAAATAACCCGTGCCTATTAGCCATTAATTGTGTTAAAAAAAATATATTGCAACTATCACAAAACAACAAAATACAAAAAAATATCTTTCGAAAAAAATATGATTTTCCCGCCAGCAGGCACACGAACAACACCGAAATGTGTATAAATAAAGCGAAATTCGTTATCTTTTGTTCTTTCATTATTTTTGGTTTCATTTTCTCCTAAATATCTACTATACATACTCGCGCATTTCGAGGGTGGAAAAAAGCAAAACAAAAATGTGGGTCAACGCGAATACGGGTTCGATATAAATAATTATTCACTAGGATTATTTTCGACAAAAAAAAATGGTATTCGTTAGTCTGCAGATTAATGGAACAATTAAAATGAAACCCAGCCATGGATGTAGTCGATTGAAACGCGCTTGACTTATCTGCGTGTGACAGGGATGGTTAACTGATTTTTTTGGACTTCATGTTTGAAACTGTATTCAAATCGATTTTTTATTTTCGATAACTTTGCAGAGATTTTAGAAATAACCTCTTTACAAACCACGCAACATACCCCAACCCATTCTATAAAATTTAAGTTTAACATTTTCATAACAATTTGATCAGATAAAATTTATTAAAAAAACACTTTCTCTCTTTTCAGGACTACAACAAAAGTTAACGTTGATAATAAACTTCGGGATCAAATGCTTAAATTTAATATTGAAAACAAGTGATATTAGTTTATAGTGATTGTTAAGAACCGTGACTAGGACCGGTTGCGGATTTCGGTTGATTTTGTTTGTGAAAATTTAATCGATCAACATGAACGACGATATTTCACCAATGCGCGTACAGAAGAAGACACGCAGTGCTTCGATATGCGCAACGACGGGCAGCATAGAGGCGGTAATTCAAAATATGCCATCGGGCAGTGCCACACCAGAAAGCGGTGGCACTCCCGGATATCGGCGGAGGAGGCCAGCAACTAGATCACAAAGTGCCAGAATAACAGGTGGAGCCAGATCGGTGAGTTCAAAATATATATATTTTGTTCAATTCTTTTGCTTTTGTTCAATTGACACAAAGTTTAAGAAGAAATTCCCAAAAGATGGCTGCGTCTAATGTCAAGGACTAATGAACGCATTTTAAAGCAGTGAAGGAAGTTGTTGTGCATATTTTATCACTTATGGAAGCTGAGTCCTTGGGGTCGTACATTTTTAAAGAGGTTAAGATTATTCAATTAAGTTTGCACCGCTCTAATTCAGCAATGGCTTTTTTTATTTGAAAATGAGTAGAAGAGGTGTTTTGCTAGCTGATTCCTGATAAACTTAAAATAAGTAGGTATATCGTTTCTCCCTACAGTTTTGAAGTGGAGCGGAGCTTATAACCTTAATGATTGGTTTTAAGCACCAACGCTAACAAATTTTGTATAAGAAACAGTGGAAAATAGTTTAATCTTTCTTGTTCAAGCGGAACCCTTCTTTATAACTTTGCCATGTTGGCAATGTCACTTCAAATAAATAAATAGTTTGCGCACCAGAGGGTCAATTCCCGATCAGTAAAATGATAAAAAATAATTTATTATTTCAATTTCACAGCAAAATTTTCATTTTATCTCATCACGAGGCCATAATGCGATTCTCGAACTGATCATGATAAACTGCTGTCAAATGCTGTAAGCTAACAAGCTTATGGTCTCGCATATGCTACGAGTCCCGAGCACCGAAAATTTTGTTTTTTGTTTTGATAATGTTGCAAATTAAATTAGAATTTAATTTTAAGCTTTGTATCCTTAACGACAATATTTCAAATTGTTATTGTACAATTTTCAATTTTTCGCGGCAATTCTAACGTCGCAACGGTACTGCAAGCAAAAGCAACAACATCTTTTTTAAGGGCATTCAAAATTCTGCATTGTTCATTCACAAGTCTATGGTCACATCGCTTTCATAAGGTTGGCAGTACTGGGACTGGCATTGGGAGAGTCCCCTATTCGTTGGATACGTTACATTACAAAGCGTAGTTGTATAGTTAAAAAACGTTCGTTTTGTAAAAGCGATTTGTGAGATTGTGAATTTATTTTTTGTTTAAAACATGAAATTGTTTTATATCATTGTAACAATTATATGTAAATGAAAAAAATACGCATAATTTCCTTTCATTTGTTTTGCAGCTTAGGAAGATGGCATGCCTTCGTAATGTAGTAAAAAATGAATATAGCTAATTGCATGTATTTAAAGTATTTAAGAAAGTTAAAAAAGGGTAAAGGCGCCCCGAGAATTGCATTGGCTATGGGCCCGCTACATGTTTACTGCGGTCCTGTTTGTGCGCTTTATCTTTTAATCAATTTAATTCAATAATAATAATAATAATAATAATAATCTAGAAGTAACAATAGGCGTCTAAAGAAATGTAATTTTTTTTTTTCTGGAAATAAACTGGCGATTTTGTGACGTAGCTTCGACTAACCTTCGAGTTACTACTGAGGAGCGCACTTAAATCGACTTTATAGATCTCTAAAATAAATTTGTATGGATTTAGGGTTTTTGAACCTTTTTGAACCTTTTATTTGCTTTCTTTATTTTTACAAATGAAATAAAAATGTAAAATTATCATATGAAATGTCATGGATCAACGATCAAAGTTAGCATAAACTTTTCACTGTACAGTATCACAGGACGAGAATTCTCCATCAAGTCTGTATAGGCACCCTGAGCCTAGCTTCTCAAAGCCCATCGCTTTATGTGAGCTTAGTATTTTACGACGAAGGGATCTAACATTTTATACAGAGTTCGAAAGACTGATTTGAGAAGATTTTTCGGCTTCACTCTCCGATGTTGGTTATATGTTCGCGAGAGCTTGCACAGTAGAAAAAACCTTAAGATGTAATTTTTGTTCTTTCGGGGATCGAACTAGGAACCCCTCGCTTAGAAATCCAATGCACTTAATTTTAAAATTTCTATGTCCGAAACAATCAAATTCATCATGAACGGATGTGGTATTGACTTTAGGTTCGAAATACTCTATAAGCAGACGCAGAAGTCGCTGCCCTTTTTTTTACCTGAGTGGTCACAGAAAGAGGGTAATTTTTTTCGCGTATATGTTTGTCCATTTGATTTGTGACCACCTGTACCCTAAACGGCTTGACCAATTTTGAAGAAAGAAATGTCCTTAAATTCATATTCTTCCTCGCTGTTCCATAGACTAACTTTCAAAAATGACTAAAACATATGTAAGTCATCAAGTAGAACTTAATTTCTTAGTCTGTAAAGGCAGCGTCCTATTGTCAATTTAGTTAATCTTGAATGTCGTGTTTACATCTTTTTAGTTATTTTTAACAGTCAATCGGGGTTTTTTGAGATTTTAAATTAATATATATTTTCACGGTATTTCCCAACACTTGATCCAACCCTATTCAAGGTTTTCGCTTATTTCACTACAGTGGACTTTAATTCCTTTAAACGAAAAAAATGTTAAGGATATTAAGGACTCAGCTGCCGTCTATCCACCTGACTTGTCTGGAAAATTTGCAGCAAACTCCAAAGTAGAAAACACATCTTCCACGCCTGACAAACGAGGTGTGGCTATAAACACCTACTCAACACCCGAAATAAATATACCAATACTAATAATAAAAAAAAATAAGAAAATATTTTTCTGCTTTTTTTTTTGTACAAAATTATAAAAACCATAAAACTTACTGATGTAAAACGAGCCACGTTCAATGACTTCGAAACTATTTCGCACATTCGCCACTGACTTTTATGTCCACTAGCTAAATTTATATGCTTCGTAGGAATATCTCCAAAGCAAATCACCTCCTGGCTTTGCGTTAAATATTTCTCGTTCGTATGCTAAGCGGTATTTTGTGTTGTTTTTTCCTCGTTTATTGTCTATTTTTAATTGGACCCAGAGATCAATGACACCTTCTGTGCATGCACACCATACCAATGCACACAGAGCAAACGTGGCGATGCACTCACTCGACCTCATGCTGGCTCAGGACTGCTATTTATAAACTGCACATTCCCATTGAAAATAGAAACACTTTCTATCTGTATTCGAATGCGTGTGGAACGCATAAACACACCATCATAAGCGGCTCATTGCATAATGGAATGGAAATTCCTGTATCTGCAAGATACCTACATTTAGCACTATCATCGGCAATTTGATTGAAATCACATGCAGCACATCTGCCGTGTGTGGGGAGTCTCTTCACAATTGTCCTTTGAAAAGGATGTTATACGCGCAACAGCTCAGGTGTGTGGAGTCTTGCTATTGTTGCAAGAAATCCCCGCAGACTATCCCCCAAGTGAATGTGAGGTTTTATTAAATTTATTCCGTTTGCTTGGCCTCAAGGATACTTGAACAACGTTCACTGCGTCTTAAGCATCATCCCGTTTTACAGAAAGCTGGTTAAGCAGAGTAAAACGCATTTGGCACAAAGAAGTCCATGGAGATGGGTTTGTATTTCTATGGATAAAAGGGAAACCTCTTTATCAGCAAATTCGTATGCATATGACAGATAAAAATTGAATTTAATTGTGGAATTCAATTTGTGCTCCGGAAACACTTGGATGTGTATGCGTGGAATGAACCTATGACAACGAGCTCTCACCTTCGAGGCAGCTTTTTTTCTTCTATTTTATTTCTCCTCGCTAAAGATGCTATTTTTATTAGAATGAGTTCTCGGTTATGGCACTTTTCGAACATAAAAAGGAAAACTTCAAGAGGAATTCACTTGTCACAAATTGAGATGAAAACGTTCATGGGTTGGTATATGGTATCTCTTTGGGTTTGCTATATAGTGAGGTGTATTGGGATGAGTTGTGGAATCTCTAGAAGAGTTACAAAAATACGACATAGCTGTAGATACTATGATATCAAGAGCATTCTAGGTACAATGGACCGATAAATTGAGTGTTCCAATTCAGTTGATAGTCTTTATATGCTACGATATGCAAGTCAAAAAGGCTTCATTTAAAATGCGTCCATATATAGAAACAAAATTGCAATTCAAATAAAATGAGTTACATTGGCTTGACACTCGTCATTCGTCAGAATCGAGCTTTGCGAAGCATTTGAATAGGCACCTAAGCACATGTGCATACGTCGATGGGGTACAACGTACAAGATTGAAGTAAGCCTCGACCCAAAGTCGTTTTTGAGTTGTTTTTTTTACAGAATCACATTTAAATCCTAAAAGGAGTTTTTTTTATTGGGAGCGTATCGGAATCACGCTTTTCAAAAATCCCGAAAAAAAAGTTTTAAAATCCCGTCTTCTAAAATCCCGCCTGTTCAAAATCCCGATCTATTATAATCCCGCTTTTTAAAATCCCGCCAAATCCCGCTAATCCCGTTTTTTACAAAACATTGCTAACAAAAAAATAGATGTTGGTTATTTGCGCTTTTTAATTTAAAATTTAATTATATATAAAAATACTCGACCAAAAAGAAAATGCATCCGAATGTTTTTAGTTCATATATAACATTACTTTATTTTTTTTTTTAATTATTGAAGATAGCCATTTTTATTACTTAAAAATTTATTTTGATGTTATTTATTTCTTATTTTGTTACTTCCTCTAAAAATGATAAATGTTAAAATAAACTGCATTTCAAAAAAACACGCATTGCTTAATTTATTTTAAAGTTCTTTTCATCCCGCTTTTTACAATCAAAAGTAGTTGCTTTATTTATTAAAATCGCGGCGATTTTTTAAAATAAAGCAACTACTTTTGATTGTAAAAGCGGGATGATAAGAAACGGGATTATAAAAAACGGGATTATAAAAAGTTTGATTTTAAAAAAGCGAGATTATAAAAAGCGAGATTATAAAAAGCGGGATTTTAATAGCGGGATTTTAAGAATCGGGATTATAGAAAGCGGGATATCGAACCCAACCCTTTTTTATTCAATGCATGTGTCGAAGAAATCCCAACTTGGGAGCCCAATGTTCGACTAGTTTTTTTAACAGCTTCAGATGTTTATCACATCGGCTTAATATTGTTCAAATTGCAAATAATAATGAGCAGTATTCGGCTGTCAGCTGTTGCAAAGTCGGTCGCTGAAAAAGAAATTGCTGCCGACAGGTGCAACTCAGCATTGTATAATGTGTCATTACTGGACACTACCTGATAGGGGAGGCTCGGTCTGCCTTCAAACGATTTCTGTAGAAGCTACAAAGATGAGGAGGATGGCGAGACTCTCCTCCACCTCCTCTGTACCTGCTCCGCTTACTCCCAGAGGAGAAAACTCTATCTGAGGGCTTTTTAATTTAACGACCCTAGCGATTTTGTTTAAACCGACGTTAGAGGTCTTCTTCGATTTATTAGAAGAATTAGTTTAGCCAGTGAGGATATAGGATAGGATTGATCCAAATGGTATCACAATGGACTTTGATTAGTCGGCTGCTGGTCTAACCTAACTTAACCTACGTATGACATATCATTACTTTGCACCTGTAATGTAGGCCAATAGGAGATTTTTGAAAGGGAAAGAGATAGCTGAGTGCGAGGGACGTGGCATGCTAGCGATGCTCGACTTTACTCGCCGGAAATGGGGTGGTTCTTGCCCCCACACTCAACCGAACCTACTATACAAAAAAAACATAAATCATGCCAAAAAAAATACTTACTATGGCGGACGGACATCCACCACACTGTAGGGTGCTGCTGATTTTGTTGCAGCGGTTGCCTTGCCCTCCCAACCTTGAAGCTCGTTGGCGGAATTTTTAAGCTTCCCCGATGATGTGGATGCTGCTGACGCCTCAGACCATCCCTGCCGAATGGGTTTTAGACATCCCTACCGCACCCCCTGAAAAATTGCCTCAGCAAATCATTGTGATCTTAGATCACAAAACAAAAACAAATCAAGTCCCATGTATATGGCGTGAATGAACAACTGAATTTATTATTCGCATTTAAATCGCATTAACAAAAAAAAACAAGCAAATATTTACAAAAAAAAATTATACTAATTCAATGTATTTGAAATTTTTAACAAGTACAAAGAAACAAAAAAAAGGAAAACTAGGCTATAGTTATCGCCGCCCTTATAATGCTATTGGCAACCCTATCAGCATTCAGCTGCCACCAGAAAATTTTAAATTTGTACCCTATATCCCTACCTATAAAGAGCTCTTGTTAGGTAGCATTTATATGGGCCTTTTTCGCGAAATATCGCACAATAAAAAAAAACAGGGTGGAGAAAACGAGACCTATTACAAAAAAATTAGCGAACACGAAAATTAACCAATAAAATAACGCCAAAACCAAAAAAAAAATTTAAATTTAACAAAAAAAACTTAAAACTAACAAAACGAAACAAAAGAATCGTTAGGTACTATCGTACAAACAAATCACGGCAAAATTAATTTAGCTTTTGCTTTGTGGGGGCTAATGGCCGTTTACTATATATAATATTACTATATATATACATATATATATAGGTAGGTGCACTTGCACAGTTGGAATATGTAATATGGATGTGTATTATATAAAAATGTATGTATGTATTAAATTTCACTTTAAATTCTAGGTTTTTAGGTTCTTTAAATCTTTCCTATTTTTGCGTATTCAATTTTGAATTTTTTGTGAAGATCGAGCTATCGTTTCTTTGTAGTAATGGGTGCTCAAGGTCACCTTACTACACGTTGTCTAAGTCTTCTCTTCTCTGACGTTTCGCGGAGGCAACGAACACTTCTCGCATCGTCTTCTTTTCGCTTAATCTGAGGAATTTCATCCACCGTACATTTGGACTAAATCTGTGGAATTTGCCCACCTCCAATTTTTTGAGTGGCGGCACCGACTTTTAATTTTGATTGTCGGTGACCGCCAAAATTTAATTTCTTAGGCTTTTTGTAGCCGCCTATCAAAAAAACTCACAATTTAATACCTTTTTTCACACACTAAGCCTTATTTCACTTACCCCGGTAATGTAGAAGTGAATCTTATTTAAATAAGTATTTCTTGTACCTCTTTCTTTTGCACTGCCTTTTACTTCCCAAAGGGCTTTATAGAAACAACTTCACTAGGTAATATACCACTGTACAATAAGTCTACTAGTTTATGGCACCTAGTGCCTCTGACGGTCGTTATGTCCGAAATGATTCTAAAATTTCTTTGTTACAGTGGGTGGTGTGAAATGCTGCAATAATGCCCCCATACCAGTTAGATTTTTTTTTTTTTGCAGTGTTCCCGCTATTGAGAGTACATTGAATATCATTATTATAGTTTTCCCTTTCTTTTTTGTTCGATTGGGAACACTATGTACAAACTAAATTCATTTAGTGGGGACAACAACCATATACGGCAACAGGGAACATTACAGGGAACAAATTCCCAACAAACAGGTCGACAATTGACATTAGGTAGGTACACACGATGACGTTTAACACCCAAAACACATTTTATGGTTGACAGGGTAGGTCGACTGCATTTGGTTTTATTTCTGGATTTAATTTATTATTTCTTCATTTCAGGTGACCATAACACACCTTATATGAACAAAGCTCCATTCCATGTGCACAGCTTTAAATCAATAAATTTGTGTGGATACTTCTCGATACTGTAGTAGTTTGAACGGTCAAAGCGTCTTAAATTCTAAGCTACCGATGAAAACTATCCACAAAATGTGATTTATTGACACTTTAAAATTAGAACTTAAAGTGATAGTTACTGACAGTTATTTGTCAATCACCAGCGAATGCAATTAGCATTTATTTGCTGTTTAGCTTTAAATTTTCAAAAACATCACTTTAAATGGAGCTTTAAATTACATCTTGAGGCTTTTTCCACTGCCCCACCTCTCGCGAACGTTCTGGAAACCCCGAGTATACAACTGTCATGAAAGAGAGCTGTTCGGACTCGGAATACAATTGTAGGCCCATTCCATTCTTCCTTCAAATAAAAAGTCAGACAAACAAAATGGCCTAAGAAAGCTCTTTGCGTGAACTTCTTGTTTATTTTAAGTACTCCGGGATTTGGAATCACTATTAAAAAATATATCAATCCCGAAAGACCCGCGAGAAATCACTATCTGCAAGAGTACAGGTAATCGTCAGTTCGTTTTCTTGATCAAAACAATTCTTAAAGGCTTGAAAAGGTTATCCTTTACGTGCCGAAAAAAATCTGAAATTCCTCCGCTGGCTAGCGTGTCGCCACCAATTATTCGCGCAACCAAAGGTATGGTCTTCCTCTACTACGTTGTCCATTGGTGTGGACTTTAAGACTCGTCAGGCAGGTGCATTGCGGTCCATACGCTCCTCGTGCCCCAGTCATAAAAGTCTCCTTCTATCAAATCTTTTTCGACATCAAACGGCTTGGTGATGTAGCTGCCAGATTTCTTTATCGTCATCCGGCACAGACAAACCAGTTTGGCATAAATGGCGAAACCCCTTCATATATGCTGTGTGCTGTCACAGGCGATTTTAAAGTCAATAAAAAAAGGTTTCGTGTGTCGATCAGATCCATGCCCGGAAAAAAGAGGACACCTTCAAAAATCTTAAATGAAAAATTAAAGAACAAAAACAACGTTTTGGCATTTCGTTTCTTGATTCACTTCTTTTCATATTAAAAAACATACACGCTAAACAAAACAAACCGATGGAAATATTGGGCACGTTCAAGTATCTAGTTTAGTAAGTCTGACAGCTGATTTGATGTATCTCAGTTTTGATTGGCCTGAACGGTCACATGGGCAGCTGTGTCAGTTGACGTTTATGGAGGGGTAGCCGACGAATCTAGTCAAGAAATTCGTGACTGAGTACAAAGTTCGCATATGTGGCTGACGTAGGAAAAGTGACAGTCCCGACCAATCTAGTTTTTGCGTTCAGGTTACATCTCGTCCAGACCAATCTAGTCGACTTACGATAACTAAGTTATTGAATGTGCCCATTTTCTTTACACAGAAATTGAGCTGTCAAATGAGTGGGTGCGTTCAGACAAACAAAAGATGGTGTTGTGTTCAGAAGTGAAAAAGTTCGGGTAAAAATATATGTTAGGTCGTGTTCACACCAGAACGATGCGAAAAGAAGTTTTGTTGTAGTTTTGTGGCGCAGAAAAATTCCGAAAAGAAGACAAATTGCATATTTTTTAAAACATATACCGGACATTTTGTGTTTAGATAAAATTAGGAAAATGTCCTCTCTAAATAGGAGATAAATTAAGGTCTTGCAGAAAAAAACTATTGTACATACTTTTAACTAGAGATAATTGTACCGGACTTTGTCCAATAATATCTGACATTTGGAAGACCTTATTTTACTGAGTTGCAGGAAATTAATGGTGCAGCTTCAGACACACAAATCTGGTTTCCAAATAATTGTCGACAATGTAAACTCTTTAGGAGATTAAGTCCCGTATCGCCTGTACCAAGAAAAATGTTCTTAGTGAGGAGACGCTTTATATGAAGTTCCCTTCCTTGAAAGGACCTAGCAGAAAAAGTAACATTCAAGCTAAAAATGCAAATTTTCGAGTAGCTTCCTCACAAATTGACACCGAGTTCGGTGTAAGCACTGCTTCAGTGATTTGTATGTGTCGCCGTAAAAGTCTCAGTTAAACTCACAATTATTCAACTTTAACGTTAACTGCTCCACTCTGGCCGTCATTCAAACGCCTGTAACGAATCAGTCACATGCATTCCATATCCCATTAAATCGTCCTCCGTGCAAGGGAAAAACCACCGAACGCCATCCGTCAAACTTGTAATTTGATTTCGGCAAATCACTCACTTTTCACAGGATAACAGCTTAATGTCATTTAGCACTGCAAACTCGCTCACAAAATTCAATAATGCAAATTTTCCCATCACCGCAATCGCAAAAAGTTTATTACAAATTTCACGAGAAATCGTTTGCAACACTGTCCGCTGCAAAAGTGTCCTTCGTGACATCCGGGCTACTTCAATTGCAGAAACAAATCAAACCAATATCGCAGGAAAACAAAATGCAATTCATTTGCTCCTCAAGGACGCCGCCCCGCCCACAAAATAAAGGAAATACCATCAGAAGGAAAAAAAATAATAGCAGGAAACACACAAACGGAAAATGAAAAATCAATTACACTATCAACGAGGACATCCACACACCATTCTGCAGCACAGTGACAGACAGCGCAGTTGTCCATGTTAATTTATTTCAAGCTTTAGTCGGGATTTTTGTGTGTTTCACTTTCCCCCGTGCGGCTATTTCGCATTATACCCAGGACATAAGCAGTGAACAGCATCGTGTGTGTGCTCGCTGCCCGGATATGTGTGGTTTCGTACCGTAAAGGGTAGGTATAATTAAATGCTTCTTCGGAATAAATTTACACTACACTGGAGGCGCCATGGCCCGCCCCATGAATGGATAATGGATGGATCCTTTTTCACTGTCTGCCCTGGACTACTGCTCGTGAGACCGGTAATTGGTGTTTAGCTCAAGCTAAAATCACTTTCGCCAAACCGTGCGTGTAATCAGGCGGAGATCCCCTCCGTTTTCTCCCATTTTCTCAAATCCAATCGACGAAGTCTGGAGTGGTAGTAACTTGCATTCATCGGTATTTCCTGCAGGGAGCGCACATTGAAATTGATTTCCACACAAAGGATTCTTGAGGGGTAGCTGTACAAGAACATATATGGATTTCATCCAAATCAGGTCTTAATTCGATTTCAGGCGAGTGCGCTGCGCGCATTCCTAATTAAATCTATTCTCGCTCGTGAATGAGACTGAAATAGGTAACAATTCACTGTTAAGTGAATTAATCTTCATTGTTGTCGAAAAAGTGTAATGCACACTTGACATCCCGCGACAGGATGATATTTGCTAGATACATTAAGAATACCAATGGAGTCCTCGGAGCGTTGATTATTAAATTTCCTTTCGGAAACGTAGTCGCACACGTCTCACTAAAAAACTTTACCATTCTTGTACTTTCAGGTTCGGAGAAAAACCCAAGCCCAACAGCAGCAACAACAACAGAATCTTCAAGAAACCCGATCCTACTGCACCAGTGAGCCGCGACTTAGCGAAACGGAAACACCACCTCAGAGACGTAAACTATCGCAAAGGAGACCACAACATCAGCAAGGTAAGCGTCCTTAATTTGCACTTACAGCAACTAAAGTTCTTTTGAGCACGATTTCGCTTTGTATATCCTTTAATTGCTATGAGATAGCAATTGTTCCGTTTCACGCGAAATAGGGGTCAAAGGACTCTCAATTTGGTTTTAATTGAAGACCTTCTTTAAATGTTTGTATGACAGAAAGTGAATGCGGCTCGAAGGACCAATGTCCGTTGAATACATATCTTTCGTCAAGGAAATATTTTCCGGATGTAGTGCCACTCAAGTGACTCAAAGGTTATGTAACGTCATTAAGAAGGCGACGACTGTCGTATAAACCGATTTATTCAAGGATGTTGCTAGTTTGTGGTTCGATTTTATTGATACGCAACATGTAGTGATAGAAAGCAATTTGTTCGTCGTTGCGGGTGGTATTACGGTCATGAAGGACATTCATTAGGAGCATATACAATTTCAATTGACACATATGGTCTACTTGCGGAATGACAGCATTGTTCCATGGCTAATTGGATCGCCCCACAACGAAAATGTTGACTGGTTCTCATTTGAGAGTGTCATTACCAGGAGCATATCCATGAATACCAACACCTGACAAAATATTGGACTGAATATTTATTTATTTAGTCTACGAAGAAGCGATGTGTCTGGTTGACGACAATGGATGAACTTGGATTAGGTTGTACTTTTGTAAAATGTGAAATCTAGAAAACCGCCATCGAAGTTCAAAGGCGATTCGTATTTTGTTCGCCTCAAGTTCCTCCAAAGAGGATATCTTTCGCTGGCGAGATCTTCTAAAAATCCCAGGCAGTACTTGTATTACTTAAACTCCTTGACGATGCGGGAAATGCCTTTGGAAGAATTGATGGCGATTCGCTAAAATCCACGCGGAAGAACGAAATGCGAACATTTAAAGGAAGGTTTGGAGAATCAAGAAATGATTTGTAATACTTAGGCAATAGTTGTATTACTTAAACTCCTTAACGTTGTGGGAAATGCCTGTGGAAGAATTGCTGGGGATTCGCTAAAATCCACGCGGAAGAACGAAATGCGAACATTTGGAGAAAGCTTTTGAGAATTAAGATATGATTTGTAAATTTACGGGAAATCTCTTTATGATGAAAAATAGATAATGCCTGATAACTAAAGATTTTTCTGTAGATTTTTAATATTTAAAAGGATCTTATTAACAATTCTAGCTCCTCGGTGGTACATAGAAGAAATTCTAACGTTCGAAGTTCACATGTATAACTTAATTTTTATAGCCAAAAGTAGACTGAGTTTTCCAACTGTCAGATATAACTTGCCACATTGTTATTTAAGGTAAGAGTTTAAATGGCATATGGGCTTGTTATCGCACTCATTTTAAGAACTTAAATAGAAGGGGGACAGGAAAAAAGAAGTCACTTTGTGTCGCCTTTCTAGAAGAACTCCAAAGACCAAATAAACGTAATACTACTTTTATTCCGAAAATAGGTAAACAGAAAACCATCAAGTTGACAACTGAACTGTCCCTTCGGACATGATTTTCTGTGGTCCGATTCCATAATGTACATAAGTGCCTTGCAATATCTGACACAAACTAGAACCACCCACAGGGACTTTCAAAACAAATTCGTTTCAGCACAGCACTATCTACCATACACATGAGTGGAGTACCTCGTGTAGACATAAAACCGTGCTGAAAACTTTCAGTGCAACCCAGAAATTAGGTTCAATCTATTAGCTTTCGTTGCAGCAAATACCCCCGTGACTCCAGGCACGCAAAACAAAACTCCCTACGTTGCACTATATACCTCAGTAATTGATCTTGATTCATTCATAGGGGAAAGCACTGCCAACAATATGCCGGATGAATAGATAAAAGCCCAACTCTCAGCTACTCAGGGGAAAAAAGCCAATTACACGGTAAAACTTAGGACATTCTCCGTACACACCCACATTGCGCTCGCAACCTAAACTCGATTAGTACACCACAGATAGCCCTGCACACGAACATAGGCGGATATATTCATTCAATCAACAAATTTTGACGAAGGGAAACAGAGCACCCTCTTTATGAGTAGCTGCACACAACAATGCATGTTCCATCAGTTCAAACACATATCCATTTTGCGACAATAAACTCGTCTCTTTTAACAATTTTGGCCGAAGCCATGTTCCACTTGCACGCCAACGAAAATGGTAATTTTTAAAGTTAAAACCATGTTGGGGAGGGACGTCCTTTTTTTAGCACAAGCAGAGCACTTTGTACGCCATGACAGTGCATCACAATTAATGGAGCTACACACGTACAAGTACATTTTCGTGAATACAATCTACATGCTTGGTGTTTATGGGTAGACTTCCGTATACCATAGCCACTCTGATGCAGTTGAAAGTTTTAACCAAAACTTCAATGAGGTAATAAATTGACTTTACAACATACTGCTACTTTTTTAAGTCCAGTAATAGTGTTTATATTTATGTGTGTGTGTGTGTGTATGGGCGGTGAAGGATGGCAAGGGACTATTTTGCCTAATAGCAATTTTCAAGGAAGTGAGTGCTTACAGGCAGTGGCAGTTTTAGAGGAGAATCTTTAAGGGAACATTCCATACATTGGAAATGGATAGGTGTTTGAGAGGACTCAAAAACGGTCGATACGGTTGTAACAAAAATAAATTTTTAAGGTAGTAATATGGTCATTCCTAACACGAAAGCAAAATTAGTTTTTCTCTAAATTGTCTATAATGGATTTTTGAAAAAATCACATTTTGAGAACTGTTTTTTTTTTGGTTTACCTACATGAAAACGGCTGCAACGATTTTGACCAAAATTACTAAATTTTCCATTCAAATCACCGGAAACGCTGATTTTAAAAACTGTTCATATCTCGAAAACAGCATTTTTGATTTGGACAAAATTGTAAAATAATTCAAAACTAAATTCAAAAACAAATTCCTTAATTTTTACATAGTAAATGTATGTCAAAATATTCTTATGTCCGACTTCCAGTCATAGGCACTTAAAACCAGCATCACCAATCTATCGAGGTTAAAATTAAGAACATGCCTTAACAGATCAGAAACTTCTGCTACGCTTGTCCTTGTACTCAAAATCCTTGAAAGGTGTAAAAGGTGAAGGCCCTAAAACGTTTTCTTTCGAAAAATGTTTTATTGAGAGGTAACCCTTCACATTTGATATGTACTGCAATCTGAAACAAAAATGTTTACCTACATACAAAATACAAATAAAAGAGAAAGTTTCGTGCGACCCAGTCGTGCACTTAGTTTTTTTTAAGGCCCTGGGCAGACATTTCTGCCAACCTTCGGCATTTTGCCTATGTTTATAAGCAAGCTTTCATTTTATGTACTATTCATCATTTTGTTTGTGCCTTAGGAAGCACATCCTACGGATATTATCAGAACAAAATTTATAGATTCAAAGCAAAATAAGACCGACTGGGCTTTTCTGCAGCAAAGTGAAACAAAACGACCAAAACAAATCGAATTCGATCCTTTATTCCTTTTTTATTGCCATCAAGTTTGGAACTCATCCGACAGTTACACTTTGGGTCATGTCAAGTTTTGTGTCAAAACTACCTTATTGAGTGGTACCACAGGTGTGGTGTAGGTGGGTCATACAATTCGGGGTAAATAAGCCTTCAAGCCAGTTCGATGTTTTAAGTCTGTTTAGGCGCCTTTGTTCCACATCACTTAAGTCAAGGTCTTCCTTCGTTAAACCTCCTCCAAAGTCGGTCAACGCAAACAGAATCATTTTACGAAGGATCTATATAGAATGTGAAAAATTTTCACAAATATTTTAGGAAACTCCGCCATCTATAAAAAAAGCCAGTTTGTTAGTTGTACTTCAAGAGCTAGTGTACTTTAAGCCACTTAAACAAAGGGAATGGGTAAATCCGGCCCGATATTGAATTGAATTTAGATTTTGGAACAGCGCCATCTTTGACCAAGAGAAAGGGTAAAATTTTTATACTGGGATACAAGGAACGAATGTAGCTAAGAAAAACCTCCAAAAATGGTTGCTTTAATTTTAGATTCTTGAATCATAAGCCGCCAGATTCCCTGACCTGAGCTCGACACAATTTTATTGACCTCTGCCACTAGTACTGAAATTGATTAGATCGTGAAGAGTTTAATTTGACCCATTAATACAAGTGCACTCCTAACTTAGGTTGTATTAGTCCATTAAATTTCAAAATCGTGAATCGACATAAACCCATTACATAACAAAATAAAAATACATACCTACCCCTTTTTGGAGGCGCTCCCCAGATACACTTTAACATACGTGACAAGAATCGAAAAATGAACCCTTGGAGCAATTTTAAAATGCGTCCCCCAAAGAAGTCCTTCAAAAATTATGTCTCAACAAATGTCACATTAACCTGCTTTACTTTTGCCATTATTTACCCGGTATTTTGGTCTCGAAAGGTTGTCATAACTTTTCGTAAGAAAAAACAAAATAAAACGTCAAATAAATTAATACCTACCGCCCAATGGTCAGTAAAGTGAACCTTTCCATAAATTAACAGTAGGAAGCAGAAGAAGGAAAGAAAACGAACCTGTCAGTCACCTTTCAATTTATAAGGGTTACCTTCAAAAAAAAAAAAAAAAAAAACCGGCCATCCCCTGTCAGTAATAACACTCCGACGAAAGAGGAAAATCCGGTTCACCAGGGGACTGTGATTTACTCCTCCAAAACCCACATATTCAAGTGGGTTTCCGAGGGTGAACTTTGTTTTGGTTATTCGATGTCTATTCACCTCAGGAACGCCCCACCTTTGACCTAGATTTGTGTCCACACCATCTCTCGCTCTTACCAATATTGATGAATAGTAAGGGAGCCGTTTGCTCGTTTGTTAGGGTGTATAACATGGGTGGAATTTAATAAAAACAGACACGCCACCTGTTGAGAGATAACACTCAGTCAGACCGCATCACCTTGGGGTCAGTCTTTTGTGAACAACGGTTTCATATGATGGTAGGTATGGTTAATTCGGTGAATGTCTAGAACAGGAAGTTAATTTTAGACAACAATAGCCGAGGGAATTTCTTTATTTTTATTATCGGTTAATGGGACGAAAGAACACAAATACTATAAAACGACCGCACACAAAGCCATTGGCTGGCTGACAGCGTTTGGCCCTGACGTGTGATTCAGATGAATAATTGAAAACGTTGTGGTTGTCTCCCAAGTGTTGCATTAATTGCTTTAAATAATTAAGATTACTCAACCGAACAGTGGCGATGAGTGACATATCGGATGGTGGATGACAACAAAAAATCAAATTTTATGGGCCCCCAAATGGATGCAGGCAGAGTTTAAATACTGAACCTCGCACAATAGAGTTCATTGAATATTGCAACGATTTTTTTTTTTTGAATCGCATGCACTCCTTTTCCAGCACAACGATTGATTTTTTGAGTCTAGCTTAAGCCTTGGAACTGGAAAGATCGTACCACATAAACAATTGTACATTGTAACCTTTGATCAATTTATGGTCAAAATTATTTATTTTGGAGGGTAAATTTGTGAGCGCGGGTGAACTAAATCCCAAGGTAGAACTTCTGTAAAATTTTAGAACTATTTTTTTTTGTGCATAGACAAAATAAAAACAATGAAAAACTGGGGGGAGAAACACCTCTCCAACAAATGGATGTGTCAAGGACTTTTCGATTGCGAAATATTAGGAAAGATACTTCCAACAAATGAATTTATTTAACTAATTTATCGAGAGCACACAATTTTGCGTAAAAACGCCCCTAAACAGAGGGCGTGGTGCAAACAGCTTTGTAGATATAGGAAAATTATTGAAAAAAAAACACGGTCTACATATTTTGCAAAGAATATAATTTACAGTAGACGCTCGGTATAATGAACCTCTGTATAGTGAACTATCTAAAACAGTGAACCACTAAAATTTTTTCAACATTAAAACAACTTATTTTTTTTGTTGTTTTTTGAAGAATTAAGATGTTGAATTAATAAAGAAAATATAAAAGAAAAAATAACTTTATTAACCTAGGTAATAGTGAACAATTTCGATATAGTGAACAGACGTGGTTTTTATTAATTTACTATATCGAGCGTCTACTGTATTTGTCTTCATGAAAAGATGACTATTTCTTTAAAAAAAAGTGGTTCTGTCAATCGGGGGCTTTAGTAAATTTTTTAAGGTTTAGATCTACAAAATATCTACAAGCTACAAAAAGCCATGAAGATTTAATGGCATTAGGGTCATGAGTGCAGCCATGTTTTATAAAATTCTGCTCGAGTGGCGGTGACTACATTAAGACACGGGTCTAGCGATTAAAAAACTTAGCCTTCATATCGACGAAAAGGTGATTGGTGCCTTTGTTGAATTTCCTAGTTGAGCACTGCTGGAAAGTAGGTATGAGGTAGTTAAGTAATTAACTTCGGGAATATTTTATACAGAATCTTCTTAACAATATTGAGAAAGTCGAAAGTTCCAAGTTAAAGTTAAAAATTCCATTCATTCTTTTATTTTTTTGACTTTCTTCCCATACGGGAAGAGCTGGGACTAGGAATTCCCTTTCTATGCAGGAGAGAGGAGACTTATCTGGTATACAAGATTGTTACAAAACATTTATTCTCATTCGGGCATTCATGGTTATGCGGTCACTTTAAGCAAGTGAGACTCCTAAGAGACGAATGCAAACAGTTCATTGCTTCTATAATGCCTCCGGTCGGCAGCTGTAAAGAAGCTCCTCACACATATTCAGAAGTCTAATAGAGATCTTATCGAAATTAATTCCATAATCCTCTGTAAGACTTCGCAAAGGTCTTACAGAAGTTTTTTTTCAAAGCAAATACTTAACCTTACCGAATTCAAATCGTTACTTGTTGGTACGTTTATTTATGGTACACTGAATTAATGTTCCTAAGGTTGCGAGATGCTGCTGCAATTGCAAATATGTAATTAAAAATCTACTCCGCTTGACTAGCAATTTACTGCGATTTTTCGATTTCCCAGGTTTTGAACCTTCGTCTAAAATTTTAGTTTTTTCTTTTGAAGAAATATGGAAAGAGCCCTAGAAGGGTTGAATGATATCTATTATAAATAATATCGCGATTTTTTAGCAAACACTTTAAGTTTTAGAATAAATTAAATAATTTTTTCCATTGGAAACAACTATTAATAAACAAATTTTTCTGAAATGAATTTAAACCAAAATTTAAATCAAATTTAGAAATAAATTAAATGTTAAAACCATTGCAAACTTAATGTTAAATTTATCGATGGAAAATTTATTTTGAATTCCGAGTTGTCGCAAAGTTTTTCTAAAACATGAAATGTAATATGTTAGGAATGACGCGAAAAATTAATTACGGAAGTTACAGTGGAAGATTTGTGATATATTTTAATTATTTTTTATTTATTTGTATTGTGACATTTAAACTTAGTTTATTATTATGTTTTTTGTTATTAAATATAAAAATAATACAATAATCTTCTCCGAAAAATTCGGATTTACTCCACTTTTTTCGAAAAATCTACTGCATAAATGGATTGCTACAGTCCTTTTGAATCCTTTTAAATTCTCGGTATCAATATTGTTCACGTTAGCAAGTTTCATAATAAATTGTTTCAAACGTTCGTTAAGAAAAAACGAAAATGAGTGGCCATGCTCCTCAAAGTCAATCGTTTGAACGAGTTTTTATTTTTTGGAGCTCATACGTCCACAGTCTGCATTTTCAAAGTAACTTCCAAAAACCCGGAACTCAAGCCTTAGGTGCGTTAACGAATTTGTCTCGCCTTATTTGCAACTCATTTCTTATAGATGCTCCCATATTTCTAGTACACGAACTTTCCATTTTAAAGTGAAAACCAATTTCCCCCGATCCTCAAGCAAACTCTCCACCCGCAATTAATTGAAATATTTAAGCTCCATCAGATTTATTCTTGTCCTTCGAAGAAAACAAATTAAATGGCTTTGTATTTAGCCTGTATCCTTTTTTTACCTTATTTTTTCTCCCATCTAAGGAGTAAAAACCTCCCCCTTCGTTGAGCAAAAAAAAAAATAAATCAATAAAAACGGAGCCCACCAGGTAACCTTTCTGCAAAACTTCTCTCAAAGAAACCCCTCGGCCCAATACCAATAACCAAATATTGATCTTCTTCTAATTAACAACTTATTCGCTTTTTACCACCCATCTTAAAAAAATAAATCCCTTAATCCACCAATCAAGCGTTTTGCACTCACCCCCGACAGGTGGTATTTCATCTTTCCCGCAATTATTTCCATCTCCCTCAAGGACTTCACTCAACCTACCACTACAGGCGTATACTCAACTGAAGATGAAGACTGTGACTGCCACCACCTTAAAAAGCAGAAAAATATGGCAACTTTAATACCTTAATCCTTGAAAAGCTACTTCCGTGCTTAATTTATGCCTATTAACGTTGGTTGCCATCCGCCGCCCACCATCGACCACAGACGTGGTTGCAAAATATTCCCAAAAAATGTTATTTACAAGCATCTGCCACAACGAACGGTACATCCTGAATGTATATTGTGTTTGTATACCCTTGCCTGACTGTGTTTTATTGCCACGATGTATTCAATAAAAGATTGCGAAAGTATGTTTGAGCCGCCTGCTTTGCCATTTGTTTCCCGAAAACTCTGCCGACTAAGTATTGAAATTAACGTTCGTTGGTCACAGAGCCACGTGAAAAATAAGAATGCAAAGGATTGTGAATGAGGGAAACAAAGTGCACCTACACACCGATACCATTCTGCGGCGTTTAAAGATATAAAAGACTTTAAATAGCACTTTTCGTTGTAAGCACACATTATATCTTTAAATTTTATTACGCGGCTCATATGTTATGTGTTATAAGGTATTATTCGTATGAAATTAAATGTAATTCGTGTTTAAGGATGTGCCGATGGCCTGCTTGAGGAGGAGCAGCAAATACGTTACCAGTTTAGGCGTAATCGGACTTATAAGTTGTCATGGTTATTCGAGTGTCGAGTTGGTTTTGAGCCAAGGACTTGTACTAAAGATGTGTTGCGATTTTAAACGATAGCAATATCGAGACTAAATAAGTAGTGGTGATTGTAGAGGCTCTTTTTTTTAAATGTTTTTATTAACGAAAATTATGAAATGTCGACCATTCAAAAAGTAACAAGCTACGAACCCTAGGCGACCAACAAAATTTGTTCTTTATAACCGAAGATATTAAATTAATTTTATTAAATGTTACAATTATTTGATAAACTGAAAACGCCATGAAAATAAATGCCTAAAAATGCCCAGAATATTCGTCAATATGTGTTCAGAAAACAATTATAAAACCCATATAAAAAGCATGGAATAATACCCGATAAGCGTTCCAAAAACAGCCTTTAAAATTAAGAGCACTTTCAAAAGGTTCAAAATGAAATTCCTCATAATCCCGCCGATAAATGCTCAGAAACCGATCAGAAAATACAAAACACCATAAAAGAAGCGCTCCTTATGACACCAATAAGAGGCTTGTATAAATGCGGTGTGTTTGCAGCCAAACATGTGTTAAATTTTTACCCAAAAAGCAGTCTTTAAATGAAAAAGTATGAAATCATTGATTTTCCTAAAATAACCAAAAAAAAAATACCCTAAACAGTGTACCGATAAATGTTCCAAATGCGAGCATATTCAAGCTAAAAAGTACTTCGAGAAAAAATAACAAAATAAAGTTTCAAGAAACGTGCTGGAGAGCGTCTTAAAAATTACCCAACAAATCCAAAAAAAAAATCAAATATTCTATAAATAACGTCTCAAGTAAAACCGATTTTTGTTCCAAAAACGACCCCTTACACCTAACAAAAAAGAGCCGTTAAGCTAAAAACAAACTACTTAGAAAATGGTTTGAATAATTCTTCCAAATATGATTATGTGATTATCGAAAATCCGTTCCTACGCCTAGATCTCTGAAAAAGCTTCCGAAAACGTGAAAACGCTTTCAAAATTACCAAAATTACTAAAGCAATATTTAAATAATGTACGTTAACTAAAAAACTCTTGAAGGTAAAGTACCTAATAAAAAAGTCCCGCCTTGAAAAATGTGTCGAAAATCACCTTTGAAAATCGCTTAAAAAAAAATAACTAAAGATAACTTTGATATGTATTCAGAAAGCGGAAAGCAAAACCAACTAAAAAAAACACTAAGAGTGTCATGATAAGCGCATCACACAGCTTTATAAAGGTTCTAAAAAATACTCTTTTGTAATGCTTAAATTAAGACCAGAAAACCCTAAATGACACAATCTCAAAAACCCTAATAAGTTAAATAAAACGTGCGGAAGACTCTTAAAACTTCAAAAAGAAATAGCTTAAAAAAATCGCAAAACAAATTCATCTAATGTGTTGCTTAATAATGTCCAAAAACGCCCTTAAAGTAGTAATCAATGAACTGGGTTTATGGTTTCCAAAACAACCCGAAAAATGCCATTAAAATGGCCAAAAAAAAACTCCAAATTATAATAAAAAGCCCCGTAAGATGCCTCGAAAATTAACTTTGTCAATCGCTTCAAAAAATAACAAAAAAGATTTGCAAAAAAAAAACACCCAAAAGAAAATCACTAAAAATTTAGAAATAAAAAGTGTGCACGGCTGTGTCACTCGTAACTTGCTCTTTATGTGAGAAGTACCGTCAAATTTCCCTTTAAGTTTGACGCTAAACTTTGATTTTGCGAAATTCCTCAATCATTTGGGATAAAAACATTTTGGCGCGACAGGTCTGTGGGACCCAAGGCCTAGCTTCTCACAACCATTCGTTTTGTGTGAGTTTTCAATTTTTGCACCTTTTAGGTGCAAGCAAAAATCTCCTTAAAAACGCCTGATACGATAACTGCCAAAGAACGTTTCTGCGGTTTGCGTTGTACAGACAAAATTGTGCCCTCAACAAATTCGGACTTAACCTAGTTCTTAAGGACTTTAGAGAGGTTCTGCATACAGGTCACACTCATTGACGTAGTACCTGCCCCATCGACGACGAATTGGTAAAACGAGGGCTTCTCTAAGCTCTTCAAATATTTTCCCTAATTAATTCCGTAAAACATTGAATACTAATGAGGTAAGTCACATAGAGGAAACATATATTCCCACTCCACGCCCTTAAATCACAGTCTTAAAATAAAAACCAGATTCCCTTTAAGTATCACCTACAGTATCTCGAAAGTATTAATGGGACATTCCAAGAACTTTTCTAAAAATGTTAAAGCGAATTTCCCCCGAACATCGAGTATTGGATTACTACTGTCTGGGTGTCTTAGATGAAATAAAATCTTCGATGCTATAAGGTTTCTTCGTTTGAACACCAAACTTTCGATTGAAAATAAAATTCAGATGTAAATAAGAACAAATCGTGAAACTTTTTTAATATGGCTCAACTTGTTTTCAATTTTATCCCCATCCAAACGAAAATTTTAATCGATACTCTTTTCCTTATTTTATTTCCAGGACAAAGAAAATCAAATGCCTTCCTAGATGTCCCATCTATGAATATGTATCATTTACAAGTGAGCGATGGAGAGGATGAGGATCTAGATAGACTTCGAACATTTAGCTCATCAAAAGGAGGTGAGTGACACTGGTTTATAATAAAAAATTAAGTCGACCCATCAACTGAAACGGAGGCGTTTTTTAAGTGTTCTCTGCTGTAGGAGGGAGTCCGTCGAAATGTGTGTTTAAATGCCTCTCATAAGCATTTTATTTGGCGCATTAAATTTTTTAAAAGCACGCGCCAACATAAATAGTCCAATTTATCGCCCCCTGACAAAATCAATTTCATATTTTTTTGAGATAAAACTATTTTTAATTTAATAATCCGTGCGATGATCTTTCAATTAGGTGACATTTAAATATCACACAAATGCGTTTGACCTTCAGAGCATCAGTCAAAGAAGTAGCCCAAATCTGTTGTTGATAGTTGTGACCAACATTTGTGGTCATGTGTGCTCGCCGACCCTGTTGCTGTGGGGATTATCCGGAGCCGTATTTCTTAAATAGATTTGGTAAATCACCCCGAAAGGAAATGGTGAAATACAGAAAATTCTATACCCTTGGGATGAAGGATATCACCGAGTACGGTTGAATGCAGTCCCCCAAAATAGAAGATACTTGTATTTCTTAAGTACCTGCCATGTCCTTTCGTTCGTGTCTTATGAATATAAGAGACCGCATATCTTGTGGAATAAATGAAGGTAAAAGGGATTTTTATCCGGAAACATCATATCTACATAATATTTGCTGAATGGATCGACTTAAGGATATGAATACAGAGTGAGAGCATAGAGCTCTTCTGTGGGATTTGACAAGCCTATCCTGATGACATTGTGAGAATGTGTCTTGTGTATTGACTGATGGTTTGGTTGTTGTTTTCTTGGAGCAACATTTAGACATAAGCTTTGGGGTACTTTGTTGTATGATGATGAGCGTTTGCGGCTGGGGAAATTTGGGTATTCTTAACGAATCCTTCTCATAGGCAGTGTGTACGTTATGGATTACATTTTATAGCAGTACTTTGAACATTGGATTTGTGATATAGCGGTTGACAAATTTCAGCCGGAAACAATATCGGAAAGAAATAAAAAATTAATGTTATGAAGCTCAACTAATAAGGTGGGCAAGTTTGAGGTTAGAAGTTGTTAATTTGTCACTGTTGAGATTATAGTAAGTTTGTGCTCAATATTCAGAACCGACTTTGACGATAGAGGGATAAGTCGCAGAATATTTTTTTTAAGGACAACCCTTGACTTTTAAAAGCCGGCCTATTTTACTTCTTGCATTCTTCTTTTGAATCTGAATAGGTCGCGTAGAAAACAGAAAAACTGTAATAAAAAAGAGCTTAGCTTCTCTTTTTTAAACACAATGAAAAGCTTTTCTTAAAGCTCTTTATTTTTCATCAAAGCTTTGAACCTTTTCTATACTTTTATAGAATAATTATATTAAAGTACTGCCTCCTGAGAATGGATTAAAGAGAAGATAGGTTGCAGTTCCTGTGAAACTAGTGTGCTGGACCAGTGAGCGAGAGTTCCGTCCTCGGAAAACACAAATTACGTCTTGAAAGCTTTCTCACTGTGTCTCCTCTCGGGAACGTCTGGCAAACACCCGGGAGTATAACTTCCTAAAGAGATTTCTTGATTCAGCCGACCGGAGCCGGCCTAAAATTGTAGGTCCCTTCTAGTCGTCTTTAACATAAAAAGTCACACAAACGAATGGTGAAAGAAAGCTAGGCTTAGGTTACCCAAACGAAACGCAAACTGTTTAACTTCGTTTGTCCCTTTATGAACTGTGGGGCTCTTTGGGGTCCGGCTTGGTTAGTTGGCTGGCTTAAATGTCTACCTGACAAGGGAAGCCAAAATAAGCCCTTGAGCGCTGTTTTAGAGCCACAACTACTGGGACCTCTTGATAAAGAGGGAGCTATGTATTATAGAATCAATAAATTGAATGATGTTTTTTAAAATGGACGCCTTGTGTTGCCGATTAGTCATGGTAGAATGGCCTACTTATTGCGCGGTGTCTGACTTTGGCTAGGGCTGGACTCGCACAATGAAAATCTTCCTTGATATGACGCAGTTCGTCAGATTTGTCTCTGCCCTTGAAGTGAAGTGCAAGGGGTTTTCTTTCTTTAAGTATGTCAGCAGGGGAATATGCAGCCTTCTCTTAGGTACTTTTCTGCCTCTTTTCTGGTCAAGGAAAATTAGAAAAATATTAATCTTATGAAAGTAAAAGCCATCGGAAAAGCGAAAATACAGCTAATAGTTTTTCAAAGTCAGATTTAACTTGAAATATAAAAATTGTAACCAGGGTTTTATGTCCGTTATTTCCTTAAAAATAATGCTTTTGATTAATTCTTTGTCCACTGTCCCTGACCACTAAAATTTGATTTAAAATAAACAGTGCTGCCAGCCCACTAAAATGGTGCAAATTGGATACAGAAAAAGATGCAGTAATTTAGACTTTTATGCAGTTGAATATTATTTTAAAAGTAAAAGCCATCAAATGCAATTATTGCTCTAAAGTGACAGCTGTATTACGTATAAACCAGTAGTTAAATCCAAAGTACCTATTTCAGAAGACTTTCAATTCTTTTGCCTTCTGAATGTCTTGGCCAAATGTGATAAACTAAAAACCAAATGTTCCTCCATAAAGTCCTATGGCATATTTCAGTAATCTGTATCGATTGACTGAGTAGTATTAATATGATGCAATAACATATCCACATACAAAAAGATAAATAAAGATAGATAAATAATTTTGTACTGAATAGAAGAAGGTCGTCCGGTGTATTTTTGCTTAAGCTGGCGACAACTCTGCTTCATTGAGCAACTAGACCATCAGACATTACTTTCAAATTGCAATTAAGGAGTATCCAGTGATGCCATATTTCCAGACTTTCAGGTCTTAAGCAAACGCACAACAACGATTTGATTTTTTCCTAACTTACAATTTTCCTCATAATGAAAACTCCAATCAAATCATTTAAAATCCCATGAGAGATTTTATTAACTAAAAATTGCCAATATGCAGAGTTGAAGTTCGATCCCAACTCGATCTAATTGATATGCGCTTGTACACCGATGAGAAAACTGTATTCATTTAAACTAAATTGCATTTCACTTTGCACCGAATTTTGCGCCCAAGTTTTCAAAAGTTCCGTTTTAAATAAAATGAATAATTAAAAAAAATACAATAAAAGCCTTTAAAAGATTTGTTCAATGATACCTTGTATTCACTTAATTTGAAGCTTATTAAGAAAATTGGCGACATCAAGTGTAGTGATGAATCACAAGATTTTCCGCTTTTCAATAAATTTATTTTTGGGGTTCTAAGATTTCCCAATTTTTTCTAATGTCTACTTAAAGTTGCAGAAAGAGGCCGACCCACAACTTTTTAAGACGTTTAATTCTAATGTACTTGAAAAACAACAATTTTTCCTCCTGCAACACCTAAATTTTCATCTTCTAAAGTAGTATTCGCAACTTTTCAAGGTAACTTCTTCATTATATTTTGATGAATTTACTAAATTTTGTTTTTGTTTTTGACTCGGTTATAGCAACTTTTTACAACTACCCCCGATTTCTTTTAGTTGCGGTAATCGAGAATGCACTGTATTTTTGGTATTATTATTGCAATTATTGTTTTTATGACAATGACGGTTTTTTGACGATTTTCGAAGTCCAAAAATGAAGATTTCGTGAGATTTATCTGACAACGTTGGGCGTACCTTTTATTTTCATCAAGGTCTAGTTGAAATACGTTAAGAAATGAATCTAGAGTATTTTTCTGGTCGCGGGAAGTTATGTCTCCCTGGTTTCATATCATGTGTTCATTCGAGGCTGAGACAATCTCCATTGGGATCAGTAGTAGGCAGTTTAAAACCGAAACTTATCAAAGGGCCATGGTGCTGTAATCAGTTTTCGGTCTTAAACTATTTTGTAAAGAACAAAATTTGCTGTAGGGGAATATCTGTTAACATTTACTTCGTTAACCCATACCACCAGAATGGGACCGGTTTATGATTCAGTGTCCTAATCCAGTTTATATTTCAAGGGTAGATACTTTTCATTACCAAAAAGCTATAGTCTACCCATTTTGGGATTTTATACAAGCTAAAAATAAAGAGCCAATAAAACGCGACCATAAAAAGATGCATAATGGAAAACTATAGCCCAAGAAAAGCACAGTCCGCCGACAGCAGTACACGTGGTAGTCGGTACTCCATCTAACTCTTACATATATTTTTTTATGCCGCCAGATTGGATACTTTCGGCTCGCATAAAAAAGTAGTGTATACACACATAGATTTATTCATAAGTAGTATGAATAAATCCGTTGGCGGGTGGTACGATCTGCAAACACAAAAAATGGGATAACCCACCCACCAAGTTCGAAAATAAACACCACCAGACCACCGCACTTACCAAAAATTATAAAATAAAATGCAGATTCACACTTCCAATATCGCATTACAAATCGGCGGCCAAGGTGTGTTTACACAACGATAACAAACATTTGAAACAACAAGGTACTCATATGTTTAAAATAAAATTTCTCTCGCAGACATTAAAAATAATTTCCCAAAATCAAATTATTAATAACACAAACCAGCTGGCTTTTAATTCGAAACAAATTAATTGAAAGCGTTAAAAATTTTTATGGGCTTATCAGCTGCAGCCGCCCACCCCTCGCAGACTCTGTGATTGAATTTAAATGAACCAGACTAGCATCAAATTAATAAAAATAAAAAAATCTTCGTTTTTTTCATGTGGTTACCGCCAACCAAACACAAACAGAAAAATTACTGTTTATGCATATTAACCACGCGCGTGGATTTAATATTTTCTCGGGTGCCTCATTTTAAGGAATCCCTGTTTTTCGCACACTTGAAAGCTCCTAAGGATTTAAATAAACACACCGGATTTTCCCCAATTGGATTTTTCATTTTGATTTTCGCTTTAAAGACATAGGCGCCATATGCGTCGGCAACACCCTTTATCGCCTACACAGTTTCTAAGAAGCAAAAAAAAAAATGAAAAGCAAACAAGACATCCCGATGTGAATGTGCCATCAGATAATACGGTTGACGAGGTTCAATAATAACAGGGAATCGCCCGACGGGAAAAAAAGGTAAATTAGTAGGACCGATGGCGGATTTTTCTTGCTCATAAAAAGAACGGCGATTTTGGGGGATGAATGGAAACTCGCCCAAGTGAAAACTCATCGCAGGCACATCCTGTGTTTCTTTTTTATGTTTCCCCTAAAATTAGGCTTTGCAAAATTGCGACATCCTCTATTGAGGAAATACTTTCAATTGTTATGCACGTCCTTTATGCCAAGTTGACTTGTTGTTACACAATCTATGGAATGCTTTGTTACCTTGCCTTGCTTCCGGTCTCTCCAATTTGATGTAAAGTCGGCTTCTATCGATCCGATAGGGATGTCGACTTATATCGGACAAGACACTTGAATGTTTCCAATGTATTTGGTATCGGCAGGATTGTTCAGAGTGTGGATCGATAACTACTCGTATTTGTAGCATTTATTCCATCGAGTGGCTGGCTTAAATCTTCTTCATGTCTGGAAGAATATGTTTCTGATTCTGAGGTAGATACAATAACGCGTTTGAACATTTGACGTGATTGTGTTTCAACATCATAAAGGGAAGTGGAGTAACACCTTCACGCCGTCGTATATCTTCGACCTGGGAGAGAGACATCCGTTGGTATCCGAATAACAGAAGGACATAGATTCATATTGCAGGTTTGTTGTACGATGTGAATTTATCTCTCCTTTATGACGTGTCAGTTGAAAGCAGTAAAGATGAAAGTAATACAAAACGTGACCCATTGACCACTATCACATCCGTGTTTTTATTGAGAATGTTGAAGGAAGTTTATGGAGTGCTTTTTCGCGCTTTCTTTAAGTACACACTTTTCGTGAGAAATGCGAATCTGCACCTCGTCTGCATTTTAATGGTTGGAAGTTGCTGAGTTTTCCAAAAGTTGACTCAGGCCTGGTGTTCATAATTTGGTCTCAGACATTTTGCACTTACATTTTTCAATTTTCTTTTTTAATTGAAACTTCAGAATTACCTTCTCAATTGATTTAGTCATCCTTAAAGGAAACTTTGGTTGAAAGTGCTTTTATGCTTAAAAACATATAGCAAGAAACTGCGTTAGTAAGTAGAATGTAGGTATCTGTGTTAGGTCTCAACCGGCGGTAATTGTTTTACTTTGACTGCATCGTTCAAGTATTCCTTTCTGACAGGAATCATGTCCATTAACCAACCCTTAACCCCAAATGGAAGTAGCTGCTAGAAGATAGACCTAGGGTACTGTATAGACCTGTGTCGGTCAAACTCTTTGTTTATTTTTAAAGTCATTTATTTGCTTGCGTATGTTTGACTGCAATCCAAAAGCGCGCTTACGAATGTCTCTTCCGGAAGATCCGGGCTTAAAGAGACTGGAATGGTAATTATTTGGGGAATAGTTTGTTCCATCCTATAACACACTTTAAAGGTAAGTTGCCATTTCCTAGTGCGTGCAATAAGCTCACATGCACATAAAAGTTGGGAACTTACTTCTGAAGGGACCAAGCTATCCTTGTCGACATTTTAGCATTGGTATTCATTCAGTCTAACATGTCTAACTGATTTGCGCTCTTTAGACCAGTAAATGTCACTGTACACCTCGAATGGTTTGCTTTTGAAATTCATTTCCAAGACCCGTCAATGCAAAAAGGACCAAAGATCATTCAAAGAATGAAAGCCTTCACAACGCCCTAGGTTATCTTTACTTAAAATAAAAAATGCCCTTTATGTGTGCATGTGGGTTTTTTGACGTTTGAAAGGGACCTAGAATAGAGAAGCTTTTTCCTATAAAATAAAATAATTTGTTGTTTTTTGGGGTACCACAAAAAAGAAAGTTTTTAAATGACGTTACATCGCAGTCAAAGAAAGTCAGCAAACGGGTGACAATGTATTTATTAAAATATTTGAGCGCAAAGGATCGATTGTTCTATAAATTGCGACTTGAGCGGTATGTAGCAATATCTATCTGGAACAAAACTCGCTCCATTCCAATTTGTTATCAAGGGAAAAACCGATAACCCTAACATGCTGTAGCACTCTTAATTGACTATCAGATTTTGCATTGAGCATATCTCCTTCTGCCGCATTCCCAATGAGTTCGGCTATAGAAAATAACACAGCTACTTAGCTGCTGTCAGTATTTCCCTATGAGTCGACCCAAGTTTAATTAAATTTTTAAACAGACTACCCCGATTTTACCAAACATTCTCCAAGCATTTCCCTCTATCGATTTCTCCCACGTCTCTCCACTCGGTATTCTTAATTGCTCTTCTCCAAAGTTCAAAGAATTCTCCCCGTTGGTTGCCGAAAATCGCATTTTCCTGTCAGACGTAATATCCATTGTTGCCGAAATAGATCTTCATACAGTCAAGGTCTCGATGAACTCAAAACAAAGATACATACAAAAAAAAATGTACTAATTCCGCTTAACATTTAATGTTCGCTGGTACATTTGAAATATTTAATAAAGTCTGGCTAATTTATGAAACAAAAGTCCCCTCCCTCTCATGAACGACATTTTTCTCACCGCAGCATTCTGTGTTTTCTGGTGTGTCATCAACATTGTGTGAACAAAACAGCGAAAAAAAATATGATAAATGCAAACATTCTGTCAGATTTAAAGGAGAAAACCACAAACTGAAACTGAATGAATTGATAAACAGACTCACTGTTCAGTGAATAGAAACAAAAAAATATATAAACATGATGGATACAACAAGCGGAATGTCTTCTTTTCTATGAAAACTCGTGTACATCGTGAAAGTCAAATGTTACGTATACGCCTGAGTAGCATTGTTCGCGCTGCCATTTGTCATTCGAAAGTTTTCCTTTCGATACGACCACACAGTGTCGATAATTTTTTTTTCCTTTCTGTTCAAACAATTTTTGAGTTTTCTATTTAGCTTAAGATGCAATTTCTATTTTTGAAATCTCAATCGAAAGATCTGAGTTGAAAATTGTTTCGCCTGCCAAAATCATTGGAAATTATTTGAAATATGTTTTATAGCCGAGAATGAATTATTTACGGAATTTTGCTTTTGTTTGAGGAGCTGTCAATATTATTCTAAATAAAAGTCAGTCAATTTCTGTCGTGGCAACAATTTATATTTCCACAGGGTGTTTCATTTCAATACGAATGGAGGAACATTTCACGTGTCAATATGACAACAGTTTTCGGGAAACAAATAAGCTTGTCAAGCCCTAAATGTCATATTTAATTTAATTTGTTAGTGCATTTTGGTTTGCTTTAAGTCATTGTAATACAACGCTGATCCTTGTTGAGTTCTTACGTTTAAACGTTGTCAACCCCGAGGACCGAAAAAAACACTGAACAATTCATAACAATTAAGCTAGTAAACGTATAGACTGTAAAATTCAACAGGTTGGCGTGGCGAAAAGGAGTATAAGGTCAGAAAGGATATATGGTCCAGGCAGGCAAGTAAGAAAATTAAAGCAGTTTTTTTTTTTGAAAATAGATTTGGCGACATTTAGAATTTTCGTATTAACGTAACGCAGCATTCTAGATATTAACCAGTAGATGGCGTTAGTGGTGCCGTGATTCACCAGAGGAAAAAAGCAACTCTTATAAGGTTCTTGTTGTTTGGGCTAAAGGACATCACGTTTAAAAGCAATTAATGTTTTTATTTAGTCGAATCTTGTAACAAGGCAAACTGTGTCAATAAAGACCCCATAGTGCAGGTTGAATAAGCTTTCGCTGAAGCTGCTTCAAATGTTGGCATGTAACTTGGTTGATAAGGCAACCTTGGCATGCATAATAAGAAGAGGCCTGATAAAAGTTGTATGGGATGTGAGACCTTAAATTTTGTTTTTGATATAGTAGAGATGCTGAAAAGAGATCTGAGCAAGATTAAGACGAAGGTGGTCATTAAATCTACCATCCCTCAGACGAGATACAGATCGACCGTAATCACTTCCATCAGCAAAAAGCTTCAAAAGCGAAGAAAAGCCATTCATTTTTGCAGGGCATGCATGGTTTGTCCGATTTCTCAAAACCGTGGGGCGAAAACAGTAGTTGGGAATCGTTACACGTAGTGGAAAACTTCTAGTAAAAAATATCCACTATTTAATTCGTAGCACATTGATATGACGAGCAAAGTGAGCTCATAAGTTTTGTAAGGAACTTGTGACTTTTGTTCCCATTTCTAAATTGAGTCAAAAACAAAATTCTAATCGGAAAGGAGCTTACCAATGTCATGGGTATATGCAAACAATCGCGAAAAGAAATCCAGTACCTTCGGAGTTGACATGTCCCACTATCTTATCCCTTTTCTGACATCCAATTATTCTAACTAAAGTTCGCAAAGTGGTAGAACTTCTAAAATTACAGTAAAAAATATTAAATAATATAGAACCATTTGACTCCATTAAAAATTAATTTAATTTTTCATCCAAAATATTTGAAATAAACGTCTATACCTAAAATATATTTTACACGATATTTTTTGTAAACAATCTGTTGTGATTAAATAAGGTTCCTTGACCATTTTCATTTGAAATATACAAAATTAAAAATATGTAAAAAATTCTACTCGCATACAATTCCACGTGGTAAACTTCGTATGAGATGGCGTCTACGGTAATTTGCCTTGTTAAAAATGCTCTTCGTCGGTAAAGAGGATTTTTCGGCCGCAATTGGGGTCCTCTTTCGATCGCTCCGAGTCCCAGACAGAAAACAAGTTCCTGAGTAAGCTACATCTTTTACGAACGTAGGCTCAAGTCCAGACGCACACTTTCGCGAACTGCGGCAATGTTATTTGTTGATCCGGGGTTCCCTAACGTACGATTGCTTGCTTATTGTTTACCGAACCTCCTGTCCTTGAATTTGGTCACCAAACGTGGGAAAGTTGAATTTGAATGGCCACCGCAACTTGTTTTTTTTCATTTGGACATGCTGCCACTAAAACAACATGGCCGCTACAGGCTACCAACATCCTTTACTTTTGAAAACAATTAAGAATATAAAGACTGTATACTGTGTCACAAATATTGCGGCGGTTTACCATTCCGCATATAAAATTTAGCACTCTCGCAATGAGTACAAAGCAGCAAAAGTGCGTGTTTTTTTTTTTCATTTTTGGCTTATGCGCAATATATTGAAACCAAATTACATACAGCGCTGCATCTCCTCACAATCTTTCCAACAAAAAATCCAAACGATTGTCTTATGTTTAATGCAGTCAAAGTGGTTCTTAACTACTTGTCTTTGCCTATTTTTAAATCAGATAACATTTCAGGGATCAAAAGAGTTCTCCAACGTCATCCACCTTAGGAAAACAAGTTTGAAGAGTGTTCCAAAAACTTTTTCCCATTGAACATACAGTAAAGTAAGAAGTTTATAAATTTGACTGAATTTCCTTAGGTAAAAAAAGCAAACCTACCTCGATTCTCATATTAAAAAGTGTCCATCTGAATACTTACCACTTACCTATCTATATTCTAATTATTTCACAAAAAACGATGACGTTCCTGCTCTGAATGAATATGAACAATTGTGTTTTATTTTTAGTTACATTTTCAAAATTATTCATCTATACATATAATAAAACTGTAGCCGTTTTCTATGTTCGCAGTTGGCGTGAAAACTAATGCACTGATTTCGATGAAACTTTTTTAAAATGTTAGTTAAGGTTCTGAGACGGTAATAGGCTATTTCTTTTATTACCTTGCTTATTTTTTGGCAGCGTTTTTAGCCAAAATGTGTTTTTTTTCTGACTTTACTGCCTTTAGCTCGCCATTACTCAATCAATTCTTAATCAATGTAAACCAAACAAAAAAATAAAGAAAGCCAACACTTCCGTAATTATTTTAAGCCATCAATCAGCTTTCTGCGTCATTTAGAAGCTGAGCTACAACCGAAAATCTAACATAAAAAAATTAATTTATTTCCTCAAATCGAAAATTTTCCACAACCGTTGTTCCTGAACGTTGTTCTGCTTGGGGGTGGTGGGTGGCGCACATTGCATAAGCACATACATTGCAACAACAACAGCGTCATCAAGTTTTCTCCGAAGTGAAACGAAAGAGAAGTAGGCGAGGTCGATCTTCTTAACCACTCAACCGATTTCAATGAAATTTTGTGGGTCGGTATGGTTGGTTGTAACTTGATGGATAGGATAGTTTTGGACCCGATAGGTGGCACTGTTGTCGATCTTCTTAACCACTTAACCGATTTCAATTAAATTTTGTGGGTGGGTATGGTTGGCTGTAATTTAATGGGCTGATTTCACCGCGGCGTTGGAAAGGGGGGGGTTGTGAAAAATTACAGATTATTTTACGACGCGGGGCGTTTGATTTTATATTCTAAAAAAATGAAAAATTAATAGAATGGTTTTAAAATTACCCATATTTGTGCGTTATGTGTGATGAATCATATACAAATGCAGTTTTAAAGGCTGAGGTATGGAAGGCAATATCAAATCCTTTTACTTTTTCGGGAATTACTGCGTATCATGGCAAATAATATCAATAATTCTTCCTCCGAGCTGCTTAACATTTTTTTAGACAATGAAAACAATGAGTCATGGACATTAATGAGAGCATTCTATTTGACGTTCTCTAACGCGGCGGTTAGAACATTGCGTCAAAATAATCTTACCGCCGCGTAAACTACTTACGCCGCAAAAACGCGTTCTGTTTGGCGAAGCCTTTAGTTAGAATAAGAATTTCTTGAAATTCAGTTGAACTAATTTTGTATCTGTTTTGTATCCGTTTTAATAAGTAATGCAGAAAAGGACAAAGGGTTCCTTAAGTGTACTTGAAGTGATTGACAAAATCGGCATTAATGCGAGCGAAGCCGCGGGCAACAGCTAGTACATAATAAATTCAATGCTCTCGAACATTCATTTGACCATGCAAAACGTGCCGAATTGTAAACAACATCGCCTTTGGACATTCAAATCTTATGAAGATGTAAATATTCCTAAACTCGTCTATAAATCAAAAATTTTATTTGCGATTCTGGTGATTTATTGTTTCAGTTTCAGGCATTAAAATCCACCCCAGAAATAACACTAAGGCCAACCTCCATAATCCAATATCAGTGTTTCTCGAATTTGTTGGAGTCTATAAATAGCTTTGGACAGTCATGAAATTGTTTACACGCAATTTCACCGTCTTTGCAATTGAGTGCAATGTTTGTCTTTAATTTAAACAAAAAAAGAAAGTCTCCCACAATTTAACAACTTATTTAATTTCTGCCTGCACACAGAGGAAAACGGATCAACTCAACAAGGCGACACTAATTAGCGTGCAACATTTGTCTGTTGTTACTTTGTTTTTTTTCACTTTTCCTAATTAACAATGACAAACTAATTAGTTTGTTTAGTTACAACTTATTCATGGAAATTAACAGAAATCAACAGAAATGGATAGAAATATGAATTAGGGTTCAGGTGGACGTTCGTCCTAGAGAGGTTAAAAATCGATTCTATTTTTGGGGATCATTGGACTGGTAATTAATTTTTTGTGTGCTTCTCTCTGTAAGAAACGTTGGCATTCAAGATTCGGAGGAACATGGTTTTTATTACTTGTACTCGTGCAAATACCCCATGCCAAGGAACGGAGAAAATAAATAAGTTAATGCCATCAACATTTTAATTGGCTTTACCCTTTCGTTGGTTTTATTGGTAACTTGAAGAAAAGATTTACTAAGTGACTTTGGGTCAAAATCTTTTATATTGCCAGCTTGAAGAAGGATGTCAAGCAACAGATATATTACAGTACTAGTCGATTTCTTGAGTTAATTTAAGCAGTTTATCCTCATCTAGCATGTCTGTAAAAAACCTTTGAAAACAATTGAATTTAATTTGGATTCACAATGTATACAGGTGCAGTTTTGTCATAAGTAAACCATTTTCGCTTTTGAATGAATTCACATGTACAGTGCGTTCCACTCCAATAGACAAAACGACACCAAGTGCGTTAAACGATCAAGAACAAACGATGGTGTAAGATTTTGGTCTGTAGCTAATTTTTTTTTTTCACTTTTCTTAACTACTTAAACTCAAGGCTTGAACTCAATCGTAGTCTTAAAATGTTGCTCATAAATTATAAAGTTTTTTTTAACAAAAAAACCAAAAATAATATTTAAATTTTGTAGAAAAAAATAATTTATTCATTTTTCCGTACGAACATCTTTTTCCGACCAACTTCTCGGTCAATTCCAGAAAAAAACAAATCACTCCACTACAAAGTTTCATTTCTTTATCTACTGTTTCATCTGTTATGATTTTTTGCTGATGGTTGTTCTCGCGGGGAAGAACGACTAATTTATTTTATTTTAGAAAATGTAATTTGCTCAGTTTTTTTTTATTTAGTACAACATCACATTTAAGTGCTTAAAAACAGAACGACAATTTTTTTTCGGTTGTTTACTTTTTTGTGGTTTGTTGATATCAGTTTTTCTGCCAGATTTTTTTTTTCTGTTTGCTATGGCCGCCTAAATGTAAGAACAAACATTTTTCATGACTTTTTCGGTTGAAATTTATGTATAGCTCTAACTTAGGCCTTATGAAATAGAAAGTTGGCATTTTTAAAAGGGTTATTGCTTTATTTTTAAGAATTATTTGAGTAACAACATTTTACCGGCGGCGAAGTCAGAAAAAAGATAAAATTTTTGTTAAAACTGATTTAAAAAAGGATGCCTTTTCGGAGTCTTAAACTTATTAAAAAAAACAGAGAGCCAGCTTGTGGCCACATGCCAGATGTGAAACTTCTGTCGCTAAATGTGGATGTTAGATTGAACTGTGTTGTATGTAGTTGAATTTCACTAAGAAATTTAATTTAAAAACCAAATCTTCATAATATTATAATCTTAATTCAGCGCAGTAGATAATTATGTTCATTAATTCAAAAAGTTTTCATAACACAATCCAATTCAAAGTTTTCTTTTTCTATTTCAAGAGTTTTTGCTTATATTCACACAGATTCAGTAGTCTAGTGTCTGTGTAAAACCTAGCTTCTTCTGTTCACTCCAGTTACAACCAACCATACCCACCCACAAAATTTCATTGAAATCGGTTGAGTGGTTAAGAAGATCGACAACAGCGCCACCTATCGGGTCCAACACTATCCTACCCATCAAGTTACAACCTACCATACCCACCCACAAAATTTCATTGAAATCGGTTGAGTGGTTAAGAAGATCGACAACAGCGCCACCTATCGGGTCCAAAACTATCCTTTCCATCAAGCTACAACCAACCATACACACCCACAAAATTTCATTGAAATCGGTTGAGTGGTTAAGACGATCGACAACAGCGCCACCTATCGGGTCCAAAACTATCCTTTCCATCAAGCTACAACCAACCATACACACCCACAAAATTTCATTGAAAACGGTTGAGTGGTTAAGGAGTTTTAGGCGGCGGCCGTCACGCACTTCCGCTTGGTCATTTCCGCTTTGAAGAATCGATTTTACTCCCAAGTCGCGCGTGTTTCACATCAAAAAAAGTTGCATTGAAGCCTTCCAGTAGATTTCACTCTTTCAGTCTCCTTCCCGCGCTAAATTTTTGCGACCAAACTTCTCTGTGAAGATAAATATTCGCAAGGGACAATTCTATCATGACAATTCTATCATGGGTCGAGTACCTGTAACAAAATCTTATGTGATACGCACAATTCCTAACATTGTTACACATTTGTAGACTATTTTTAAGTTGGGATAAAATTTAGCACGATCAGAATACTGGGTCTTAGATGTAAAAAAAGTGTCAACTTTCCTACGAAAGCCCTGTGCAAAATTGCTCAGAAACACTTTATGTCGAATTTCATTCCACATTGTTATTAATAAGTAAATTGGTTGTCAACTTCATCAAACCTAGTAGGGAAAATAGGGGAAGAACAAAATATAAGGTCCATCATAGCTTATTTCTACGAAAGGATTCGTTATGCCTTTTTTAAGTATCCAGCTTGTGAGCTTTGTTACATAGCAGAAATATTATCTCAACAATTTAAATGCGTGCCTGTCTGAAAACAGTTTTGACGATGAAGGTTAGTTAAGGTTAAAATGAACAGCTTGACGATGAATCTTTTAGACAATTTTTTTCCAAATATGTACATTGATTTAGGGGGAATCATTCTTCAGAAGGAAATGATCTTTTCGAAAAGGGTTAAGGAACTTTATACGAATGATGTACTAGCTTAAAAAGTTGAAAAATAACACAATACAATTTTTCAATCGCATTGTCTGTCGTATGATCAAGGCTTGTCCGAAGTCAAGTTCTTTGATAAGTCTGTGATAATTTCTGGGCGTCTTTTCTGTCTTTCTTTTTTGTATTCAGTCTTTTAATTGACAGTTTTGTGCTCATTTTTGACTCCCTTTTCTTAGGTCCACTTCCAACGAAAAATCCTCCAATATCTAGCTGACACTCTCAGTTGTAATCCTTGTAGCAAATGTCACGGTTTTTCCTTCTTTACCATCGCATTTTGATGGCTGTGTCAACAGCTTTGTAGACATCAGTAACAAGTGACCTATACCGGTTATTGATATTGCACATATGAATCTAAACGGCTTATGAGCCGTTAATGACAAAGCCTCATTCAGACTCTCAGAGCCAAGTCTTAGACCTAAAGCGGCATCGGTTGATGAAACTTTTGCGAAACTTGTTGGATTTGCTACGCTATCTGACAGTGATGAGAGCCGATCATCAGTATTTGTTGTTTCCCTTCTTTTAAAACATGTTTTCATTCCTCGTCTAATTTTTACACGCTTCAAGTTCACCCGCCGGTCCTTGCACCGATCTGCAGGCTTAACTCCACTCTTCCAGTCGTTATCAGAACTTCATGTTCAATATAAACATGGGGCTCCTTACGGATCTTTTCCGCCATCCTTAGCAAAGCGATCCCATTTCAAACATATTCGCTCCATTGGTCACGCTACTAATTTTACCCGTGGATTGGACAAACAATTCCGGCAGACCTCATAAATTAAAACAGGCCCCGAATATTAAAAAAACACGATATTTTGAAAAAATCGCTTTGATTTCGCTTTTTCTTTTCTCTCTATTTTGTTTGAAATAAACACACCTAGTCGACGTCATTCAATTTCAAAATTCTGTCCGAAATGGAAAACATAATAACATTGCTCAACTCGACAAGAATTATTGGCATCACATGCCTCCCCTACGTCACGGCCGACAGCTCGATTTGCGTCATTGCCGTGCCTACTAGGGCCCCACACGCCCAATCAGTAGTGACTCGACTTTGCAAATAAACGCAGACAAGATCTTTGACAGAAACAAATGGGCAATTGAAAGGCACTCCGAAAGTTCAAATCGATTGCGTCGTTAAGTTAACACTGTGTATTTACGTAACATGCCAACTGCACATGTTACACGTCCACGCAGACAATATTTCAAGGAAAATAGACGAGCAGGAAATTAGTATGCAACATCACTGTACATTGCCCATAAGCATGCAACACTAAACTGTAATGTGCAATTGACATCATGTAACTTGTAAAGGCAGTCGACGCCCACACATACTCAGAGCAAAAAAAATCCGATAGCTACCTCAGTTCACACAAGATTTACAATCGCTGATGGGAGGGAAAAAAACGTTCCACATACGCCCCCGTATGCCATGACAGGTGTTGGGTGTGCATATTTGTTCATATGTCATATTCAAACGTCGCTTGGCAGCTTTTGACAACTATTGACTTTCTAAAGTCGGGAAAAGGTGCGGGGGTAGAGACATTCTCCACAAAATGGCACCCCTTGTGCGATTAGGGGTGCAAGCGAAGGTATCGTGTTTATATTTAAAATGGCAAAATGGATGTCTTTGATCCACACAAACAGCCGCTGATATTGGCAGCGTGCCCAGCGCTTAGCGCACAACGACAGGCGAAAATAGTCCACCCTGTGGAAAGTCTCTAATGATGTTGTATGGACATTAGTTGCATGGGCTCCTTTTGGCAGGCGAATTGATTGCGCGATGGCACTCTGATTTGGTTTCGGGGCCAGGCCTTAATAAGTGAGTGGCGTGCCGTTAAATAATCACATTGGATAGGGTCTGTAAACATTGAGTGACTCCCTCCCCCCCCCCCCGTAAACACATTTGCAGCCCGTTAATTATTTAAGTTGCACGATGATGGATACACGTGAAAATATAATTTAATTCCCTCTCACTTTTGTGTGTGCTTTCAGGCGTCATTAATCGAGGTGATTCCTTCCGGCGCCGACGTTCGCGTAGCAATAGTTTAGCACCGGTCAGTCCAATGCATCAGCAGCACCGGGGTGGTGGCGGTGGTGGTGGAACTACACCTGAACATCATGGATCGCAATCAAATCATCATGTCGATGTTTATCATGTACAGATGCTTGGCTCGCAGGGAGTTGGCAAGCAGGCACTCGTATCGCAATTTAGGACTTCAGACTGCATTAATGCCTATGATGGACCAGGTGAGTTTTTCAATGTGTGCGCTCTCCCTCTGGGGGATATTTTTCATTTTTATTATTATTTCCGCAGTGCAGGCGACTGATGTTTACACAATATTGTTGAAATGTTTTCATTTCAAGTGCCGCGTTTTTATTTGAGACTGTTGGGGGGATTTTTTTTTAATGCAGTGATGGTTATGACTTTTTGGATGGGAGGTCTATTTTAGTTTTGAATATTGCGTCGATTAAATGGGAAGCTCAACGCACATAGCCCAAAATTAAACTTTCGGCCTTGCGACGAAGTAAGGTTTATGAGTGTCGCAAGGCGTGCCAAAGATAGGCGTGACTCCCTGAGGCTCCTACGATGAAGAAAGGTTTCTTTCTGCCAGAAAACGGCTAAGAAAAACCTGTGAATCCGCGTGATTGTTGTGTCCCACAGTGAACCGCAGTTCTTGGGTGGCAGCTGGCAGGTGTAGGTGACACAAAACGGCGCAACAACAAATGGGATCTCAGGAGCCTTTGCGAAGGAGTTTGATTTAAATTGTGAAAAGCGACTTACATAATAATATGCCCAATTCATAATTCTACATTGACTCGTGCGTGCGTCGTCGGTGCACTTTGATACCATTTTTAGAAACCTACGATATTAAATTTTTTTCCCCGAGGCAGGTGGATATCTTCAAAAGACACTATGAGTACAGACGATACTCATAGTAGTCTGAGAGTTTTACTCACTAAAACCGCAAAACAGCAATTTTTTATTACAATTTATTATTATCGGGCTAACTCGAAAGGTTAAGTTCGTTGTAGACGCCGCAATAAATTTGTTTCATCTAAAATTTCACGGACCGAGTTATAAGCGTGTCCTAATAGTCGATTTCTATGCTTTCGAGCGCAACTTTTCGTTTCATCCTTAACCGTGGGAATTCCGAGGTCTCTATGGAGATCTTCATTTCTAATGTACCACGGTGCACTGACGAATGAGCTTAACACTTTATTTTGAAGAGTTTGTATAATATTTAGATTTCTTTCACTGGTACAACCCCATAACTGTATACCATGCATTCATACATACGCTTAAGCACTTACTTATATAATAAAAGCTTGTTCTCGAGGCTAAGCTTGGAATATTTTCCGAGTAACCAATTAAGTTCTCTATATTTGTTTTTAAGTTCGTCGCATTTCTTTTTTACATGCGGTTTCCATTTAAACTTTCTGTCGAGAGTCATTCCGAGATATTTGGCCTCATTTTCAAAAGAAACTTGTACCGTATTTATAAATACAGGGAAGTTACTTGTTTGCTTATATGTAAAATCCACGTGACCGATTTCGTTTCGTTAAGAGCGATCCTCCAAGATATTGTCCATTCATTGATCCGGTTAAGCGCACCTTGTAATATTTAGTTTGTATCATTGTTTGTTGCACCCACTGCTAGAATAACAGCGTCATCGGCAAAAGTGGCCACGGTAGTACCTTCTGTTTGTGGTATATCACGCCTAAATAATAGGTAAAGGATTGGCCCAAGGACACTTCCTTGCGACACACCTGCCCTTATTTCCTTAAATTCCGAATATTCGTTTCCGTGTTTGACACGAAAGAATCTGTTCTCTAGATACGAATCTAGAAATTTTCATAGCCGTTTGGGGAGAACTTGTCTTAATTTGCACTTGAGGCCTTCATGCCACACCTTATCAAATGCTTGCGAAACGTCGAAGAATACGGCAGAGCAGATTTTATTTTTTTCTAGAGCTTTCTCTATTACGTCAGTTATCCGATGCACTTAATCGATCGTCGAATGTGGTCAGGGATAAAATGGTTTTCTTCTATTGTAGGAGTAATATCGTCTCAAAAACTTTGGAAATAATTGGAAGAAGCGAGATGGGTCTGTAAGACTTTTTTTCAGTCGGTGGTTTCCCTGGTTTAAGAACCATTATGACCTCTGCGATTTTCCATTGACTCGGAACGTATTGTAATCTGATCGCGGCGTTTATAATGTACAGAAGCTTAGTTAATGCTTTCCGAGGTTACATTTGCAGGACTTCACTCGTAACCAGGTCGTAACCCGGAGCTTGTTTAGGCTTGAGTTTCTTTATTTCTTGCTCGAGATCGGTGAGAGTAGCGCTTCTTACTGCTTTATTTTCAGCTGTTCTGTCCGATGCATTAATATTTTCATTAAGCGCTTGGCCATCGAACGTCCTAAAGGTTTCTTCTAAATGGGCGGCGAAAACTGCCGCCTTTTCTTTATCGCTTTTTGCCCAAACGTCTTGGGTCATCTTAATTACTGGCGCTGCGATCTCCGGCCTTTTTGTGGCTTTAATAGCCTTCCAAAGCGAGTAATTGGATTCTTTTCCAGCTGTTAGGCTTTCGAGGTAATTTTTGGCCTCATCATTTTTAAAATCTTTAATCAACTTTGTTAGCAAGTTGCACAGTCGATTTAAGTGCGTTTTATCTTGCGGGGCTCGAGTTTGTTGCCATCTTTTTCGCGCTTTTCGCTTTGTTCTAACCATATTAATTATTTCCTGCGGGTATTTGATAGTTTCTCAGTTCAGTAGTGTCCTGGACATCTTTTTTGAAGCCTTCCCAGTTTGTTTTGCCGTTTATTAGCCTCGGAAGTTTTTCATTTTTTATAATCGCCTCTTACTTACTTAAGGTGGCGCTACAGTCCGGGGTGGACCTGGGCCTCAACCAATACGCCTCTCCAGTTAGCGCGATCTTTTGCTAACTGCCTCCAGTTGCGCACTCCAAGTTGGTTGAGGTCCCCTTCCACTTATAATCGCCTCAGCCGTTCTTAAAATTACCGGAGAATGTTCAAAAGAAAGATCAAAGCTTTCTTTAACTTTAACACGATTGGCGGGTAGTCCTTTTGTTATAAAGAAGTCAATCGAATCAGGTATTTTGGCTACATAAGTCGGCCAGTATGTTGGTTTGCCTGTCGAATAAAGATCGCAATTGTACTGCATACTCACTTCGTAAAGTATTCTTCCCTTCGGTGATATGCATCTAGATCCCCAGAAACTATGTTTGGCGTTAAAATCACCGGCAATTATAAAATGTTGTCCGAGGGAATTGATCAAGTTTGTATAATCATTTTTCTCTATCTTTCATCGTGGTGGACAGTAGATAGAAGGTATTTTAAAAAATGCATGTCTATATTGGACCTGTACAGAGCTCACTTGCATTGTTTCGAGTTCTAATTTTAAGTCGATTGAGTGGCCGATACACTCCTATATATATCTAAGGATGCTCCACCTCCAGCCTTATTCGACGGGTGAACGGCGTGATAGTCAATGTAACCTTTGATCTTTAAGTTCGATTTCTCCTTCACATGCGTTTCTGATATCAAGCATATATCGATATTATTTTTCCGCAAGAACAATTCTAGCTCTCCGAGTTTTTGCCAAACACCGTTGGCATTCCACGTAAGTATTTTAAACATTCGTTTCATATTTGGAGTCGTGTCTGTTGTTATTAAATGTCAAAGCGCTCGGGCTACAATTTTGTAAAACTTTGAGATAGTAGAGATTAATAATGCTGAGCAAAAGCAGATTTCAGCAAATCTACTCCCTTTTTACTTATAGCTGTAATTTTGTTCCTAGAAATAAAAAGATTCGTAAAAATAGAAAACAAATCCCTTTTATATGAATTATATTGTTAAATGTTAGTACAGAAACAAGACCATAAAAAAAATAATAATTTTTTCCCAAAAAAAAGTAGTTGATCATTGAAAACAAAAATAAAAATTCAAACTAAAGTCGATCCAACGCCTGAAGTTTTATTTCGGTTGGCAGCATATGAACGCATAGTTTGTACATTTTTCAACGCACACAACGCATTGACTTTCTCCAATTGCATTCAAATTGAAGAGTTTTCGATCATTTTTTTAAAAGTCTCCCTCAGTCAGCGATTTTTTATACAATACAGCTGTACCCCCATGGTTTCGTATTAAGTCCCGCTCACATTTCGCAAAGCGTTTTTTTTCAATTGAGGTGCAACGGCGCCCTTTTTTAATACTGCCCCATTGTGTAAAACGCCATTTACAAAATGACCTCAGGTCATGCGATGACACTTTCCTTCTTTAAGGAACGTAGAGTGTATGATTGAAAATTATATTTCACTACAATCTCACAAAGATGCCTCTCTTAGAACATATCATAACTACATGTAGACTTGGTTAGCCTGGTTTTGACTTTCGAATAGAGCCCATATCTCGGAAGCCTCATGAAAGTAGTCATTTCCAACGTGAAGTACGTATTTGGCACTTCTAATGCTTCGCGGTATAAAATTCACTTACACCAAATGCATTATATAAATGCTTCCGTCTCCGCAAAACAAAAATGCCTCCCATCATCATCATTAACTCACACGCTTCCTTCTGAGGAAAAGAATCTGGTGCAATCAAAAAAACCATAACCACAATTCAATGCATTACTATCGCACAACGTGAATATGAATGACTACCCAATCTGTGTCACGGTCAACAAAATGAGTAACGAACGGATACAATCAGTGTATCCTTACAATGTCAACGACGACGCCCTTTCTTCCTTCCCAAACAAAAGTGAACGCCTGTCACCGACACAATACTTGCCTTGGAACAGCCAAGAAAAGCGAAAAAACAACTGACTTTCGTAGGTTAATTAGAGGCAACCACTCAATACAAGTTGAAGTTCTTTCCCTCTTCTCTTCTACTAAAACTAATATACTCCCACCATTACCTTTGAGCATACCTACAAGCGTAGAATGCAAATCAGCACAAGGCAGAAAAAATAAACTAATTTCGTTTCCTTTTCTAACTTTTTTCCAGAAACCGATGAAGCTGAACAAAATATTTCAATCATTTTGAATGGCATTGAAACGGAATTGAAATTCATGACAGGGAAACAGGACGATAAGGTGAGTCGACCAAAGTTGTTATCTTAACACACCCAATTGAGGAGAAGACTGTAAAAATTCAGTGACCAACATTTACTGGTGAAGCCACACAAAAGTCACCTCCCTCTTCACACCTTCATCATTCTCTAGCTCAACTGTGCATTGAGTGACGGATTCCATTATTACCACACTCTCGGTCCGTCGTCATATCTCGTCCGGTGCAGAGTTGGTGAGGGAGTTACATATTTTGTTTTCATTCCAGTTAAAGGCAACTTTTGACAATAATGCAATAGGAAGTCCCGCATGACATTATATAACTTTATCTGTATCACGAGCACGACTGTAACTAAAGTTATCTGAAGGAGAGAATTTAAATTCGTCAACAGCAGTAAGTGTCGATTACAGTGCAATTAAAAGTGACAGCAACCTGCGTGAGGAAATGACGCAACGAGAAGAGAAAAATGACAAAATCCACTCTGCTTTTTAATTGAGTTTCTTTCTAACGCGCGCTGAGGGCGTGAAGGAAAATTGCATCCGCGCGTTACTGTATAGGTATACTACGCTGTGATTCCATTAGGGATGATAGATCCTCTTTGCCCTGTCACCGTTATGGAACCTGTAATTAGTATAAATCTCTTTAATCAAGAAAATTGCAGTGACTACAATGTTGTACAGCTTGCCGTCGGCGCGCGTCTCGGTTGGAGATGATTTTTCGCTACTAGGGAAAAGTCATTAACGTAAAGGGGTCGCTGCAGCATACACTCGTATGTATCCTTTTAAAATTTACAAACGAAAATTAACTGGCACCATTGTTTTTGTTTCTATTACTTTGCCTGACATTTCTAGCTTTTCTGGGTAATTTTCTTCGAAAAGTAGTTTACTTTTGAAGCTGTCCATTTTATTAATTAGAGTTTTTAGTTTGCGACAAATTTTGATGAGATTTTTTCGTGGAAAGTGACAGCAGCAGTGATGTCAGATGTAGAGATGAGTGAGTAATTTTTTTGCAAATGGTTGTAGCGATTCGGTTTAGAGAGATGTATGTTTCATCTCTATGTCGCCTACTCATTTTTATCATGTACGGTAAGGACACACCCCCGCCATTTTTGCTTAAGCAAATGAACCAATTCATTTTTTTTTTGACCCATGAAAATGGTCAGCTATGCCTTTTCCGGTGAAGGGCGTTTCTCTTCCTTTTTTTCCGGTGCTGAGCAGCGAGGCAGTATGGCAGTATTTTTTTGAAGGGGCAAAATAAACCAAAAAAGTAAAAAAAAGGACATTAATCGTAAGCGAGTTCAAAAAGAAGTGATTAGTTGCTTGTCCCAAGATATTCATAATTTTGTTTGTGCCAAAGTGAACATAAAATAATATAATACATAGAGACGAGAAAATCTGTCCATGTCATGGTGCTTGATCCATATTGGGAGGGTTTCCATGTGGCATATGGTGAAATTGGCTTTTAGAGTTCACCATCATACGAGTGCACTCCCCATTTTTATATATGCTTGTCAATTTCAGACGAGGTTCTTATTTGCAAGAAGTAAATATTATTCCTCTTCAAAGGGGGACACGCAAGTGATGACTTTAATTTGAAATATCCCAACGAACGGAAAAAAGAATAGTTTTCGATCCACACGTGGAATGGTTCAATGTGACTGCAATTTAGCGTGTTATATGGGATGGAAGATAAAGATAGAAATTAAGTTCCATCAGTGGCGTACGGAGGATTTTGTTTGAGGGGGGTGGCTGAGGCTAGATTCTGATCAAGGGTTTTAGGTTTCCATTGCAACTGGGCTTAAACGACTTACATTAATGTTGCTTGATTTGTTAACGTCTGTAATCTTAACCGATTCTCGGAGGACGTCACGAAAGGCAAGTTGGCACTGATAGAGCTGCACTGATCGGTCAGCGTACTATAGCTAAAATGACAGCCTGAAAAATAAGAAAAACGATGTCAAAAATATGCTAAAAAATTATTAAATTGTTTCCAATGAAACCACCAAAGAATTTATCACTATTTGAAGTTTATGCATAAGTTAAATATTTTCAATCCGTAACTTGAGCTAATGATAACTGGCAATGAGACTATATTATGAAGCGACATAGTAGTGTCAAATTTGTATATATTATTTTGCGATCGCCTCACGAAGAAGAAGAACTACATTTTCGACTATAAATAAAGTGCACGACTGGATCGCACGAAACTTTCTCGTTCATATCATCAGTTTGGTTGGTTTATTTTTCTTTTATTAGGTATTGTTTATAGGCTATAAAACCAGATTTTTCAAATTGGTGATGCTGGTAGGTGGCCATGACTCGAAATAGGGTTTGTGATGTAAGAATTCAGAGATTTGTTTTTGAATTTGCACGTGTTTGGGGTTAAATGAAGTGCGGGTTTCTGATAGTGTAGACTCCAATTGGATGGAATTATTTGAAGGTTCATGATTAGTATGGTTGAAATAAGAAGAAGTGGGAAATATTTGCTAAAAATGAATTTCTAGTAGTTGTGATTACATTTTAACTGGTAGTGCGGTAATGTTTTTAAGACGGCATTATTTGCATTTCTCTAAGAAAAACTAAGTACGAGGTTTTATTAAGAATCAAAATCTTTAAAGCTGATTTGGAAAATAATGCGTACAAAATAGTAACAAATATGGAAATTTTGAGAACGAAAAATAATCTTGCTCAACTATTTAGCTAAAAACTGAGTAAAGGGTATTGTTCAGGATGTTAGTATTACGTGGTTTTTAAAATTTTATCTAAATCGAAATGGCCTTTTCGAGATATGAACAGTTTCCAAATCAGCAAAAAACTGAGTATGTAGCCATCTTAGATACACCTATTTAAGCCCAAATAACAATTTTGGTTGAAATCGTTAGAGCCGTTTTCGAAAAACTCAAAATTGCTGAATACCGTTAGAACGGCAACACTTATCGTGCAAAAAAAAGAGTTGCCCCGAACTGTAAGCCCACCAACTCCAAATCCGAAGTTTGAAAGAAACTGTCCAGCCGTTTGCGCTGTAGAGCTAGGGAAGGACGGACAGACGGACAGAATTGCGAGACCCACTTTTTCGAGTTCCTCTATCATCGTAATGTTAGATTTGATTAAAATCTCGAGTTCGATTTTTTGTACGATTACAATACGTATACGAGAAAGTTAAAAAGGCACAAAACACGTAAATAGTTCTTGTAAATTAACATTAATCATATAGAAATCTGTATGCACTGCACTGTGATACTAGAGAATGAAATGTCAAAGTGAAGCGACACTTCACGTCAACGACTTTCGCTTGTGTGGAAGAAAGTTCGAAGAGGCGGACGTAACGCCATCTGTCATTCAACGAATAAAACAATTTTGTTCTGTTTGAAAATCGAACCGCGGTTAAATTATGTTAATATTGCTACAAAAATATAAAAATTACGATTAAAAACTGGGAGGTGGGGGTAGGAGGGTGAAAAATATGCCAACATTTAAAAAAAAAAATAGAAAAAAATTTAAAACACTTTTCTGGATGGGAACACCCTAATCACCTAGCGGCATGAAATTTTATGACCTATGTATTCTCAAATCTAAATATAGGTAGGTACACAAAAAATTTCATAAAAATAGAGCCGCTTCGAAGGAGTGCTAATTTTTAACTTTCTCGCATTACGTAGTAAGAGAAAGGTATTGTAATCGTACAAAAAATCGAACTCGAGATTTTAATCAAATCTGACATTACGATGATAGAGGAACTCGAAAAAGTGGGTCTCGCAATTCTGTCCGTCTGTCCGTCTGTCCGTCTGTCTGTCTGTCCGTCTGTCCGTCTGTCCGTCTGTCCGTCTGTCCGTCTGTCCGTCCTTCCTGAGCTCCACAGCGCAAACGGCTGGACGGATTTCAACCAAACTTCGGATTTGGAGTTGGTGGGCTTACAGTTCGGGGCCACTTTTTTTTTTGCACGTTAAGAGTTGCCGTTGTAACGGTATTCAGCAATTTTGAGTTTCTCGAAAACGGCTCTAACGATTTCAACCAAAATTGATATTTGGGCTTAAATAGGTGTAACTAAGATGGCTGCATACCCAGTTTTTCGCAGAAAAATCGAATAACGGTAATTTTGAAAATTGGTCATATCTCAAAAACGGTCAAAACTATTTCGACAAAAATTCATATTTAAGGTAACATGGTCATTCCCAACATGATGGCAAACTCAGTTTTTCCCTAAATTATTGTTCAACGGAATATTTTGGAAAAATGCCGTTTTTTAAGACTTTATTTAAATATGGTTTACTTGAAAACGGCTTTAACGATTTTAACCAAAATATATACTTGCACTAGCATATATAGGGTTAACATGGCTGCATACCCAGTTTTCGGCTAAAAAGTCGAATAACGGTACTTTTGAAAAGTGGCCTTAGCTCGAAAACGGTCAATACGATTGCAACAAAAATTAATTTTGTATGTAATATGGTCATTCCTAACATGATAGAAAACTCAGTTTTTCTCTAAATTGTCTATAATAGATTTTTGAAAAAAGGCATATTTTGATAATTTGTTTTTTTATTTTTTTACCTACATGAAAACGGCTAAAGCGATTTTGACCAAAATGCATACTTGGAATAAAATTGACGTTTAAACATTACTGAATCCTTCATTTTTGATTCGAATCACCGGAAACGCTGATTTTGAAAACTGCTCAAATCTCGAAAACGCCATTTTCGATTTGGATAAAACTTTAAAAACCACGTAACACTAAAATCCTGAACAATATCCTATACTCAATTTTTAGCTAAATAGTTGAGCCACACTATTTTTCAAACTCAACATTGCAATATTTGTTACTATTTTGTACGTATTATTTTCCAAAATCAGCTTTAAAGATTTTGACTAAAATGCTTATTTACGATATAATAAGTATTGTTAATAAAATCTCGTACTTAGTTTTTCTTAGAGAAATGCAAATAATGCCGTCTTATAAACATTACAGCACTACCAGTTAAAATGTAATCACAACTACTCGAAACTCCTTTTTAGCAAATATTTCCCACTTCTTCTTTTTTTAACCATATTAATCATGAACCTTAAAATAATTACAACCAATTGGAGTCTACACTATCAGAAACCCGCACTTCAATTACCCCCAAACATGTGCAAATTCAAAAACAAATCTCTGAATTCTTACATCACAAAGCCTACTTCGAGTCATTGCCACCCACCAGCATCACCAATTTGAAAAATCTTGTTTTAAAGCATATAAACAATAATAAAAGAAAAATAAACCAACTAAACAGATGATATGAACGAGAAAGTTTCGTGCGATCCAGTCGTGCACTTTATTATGGTTTCGATCGGACATATAAACCGAATTTTACTGGCTTTTGTGTGTATTGAGTTAGCCGTCAAAATCACTTTATTTTTACTTGTAGATCAGTTTTTTTGCGCAAGTTTTTAACGCATTTTAAAATAATTTAATTTTAAAACACATCCCGGGCAAACTAGACAGCAAATATTATATTATTTGTTCAGACTACACAGCTTGCCTTTTGCACTTTCAGACAGATACTTCCTTTAATTGTCCTAATATTCTTGACTTAAAAAAAAAACAAAGAAGCCATCTTATATCACAGGGAAATGATGAAAATTCCTCACAAGGGGTTGGTGTTATGTCCTTAATCCATAAACATTAAAACCTGCAGCAGACCTATTTTTATTGTTTCGAATCTTTGATTGCAAAATGAGAAAAAATTAAAGCAGAGCCGATTTAAATAAAGAGAACTGGTTTATTTTAGCATTTTTCTAGAGTCTTGCAAGGTCTGAGTTTTCATTCACTAATTGATAAGATTAGCAATTTCATCTGTAAATTTTTCCAGCTAAGTAAAGCTCTTTGTTTTCATGCCATCCAAGGGCGAAAAACCTTTATAAACTGGACGGACAGATCCTACTGACAGAGTAATATATAGCAGCAACGGGTGGAGGGTTGATTGAAATTTGTGGTCCTCATCTAACTCTCAATTTTTTAAAAGTGCTTTCTCTAATTGACGGATACGACATTCTCGGGTCAAATTCATACGGGATTCAAGTCCAATCAACGAAAATACCCAAATAACCCTGTTTTTAGCAGACGGCCAACTCGAAGGTGGTTGAGGGCTATTTCTACCTATAGTACTTTTTGTTAGTTCCCCCTAAGATTTAAATGGAGCATTACCCAAACCACTCGTAAATTGTCACCAAATTTAATCAAATTGAATATATGTATAAGACGCTACCTTTAGCGGTCTAGCATCTCCAATGGCTTTGTCTTCCAAACATTTAGGTTTTGCCTTCGTTTGCCTCGAACAAAGCGCAGTTGTATTTTAGCAAGATCTATGTCACTGTCACGTTACAGCTCGAACTGAAAGCATTAAGAAGAATTGTCTTCTGAACAAACAAACAAATTATATTTATCCGCTTTTGAAGGATCAGTAAAACAACACTGGGTCTTTTAAGGTGTAAGCAGACTCTCCTTACGTTTTTTGAGTAGCAAAGAGTTTTCGATTTGTTTTTTAAGTATTAGTTGATGTTGTTTGGAAATGGTTTAGCAGAGCAAGGTAGGGAATGCTCCTTAACCTGACAGAGACCCAACAGCGTTGTTGACATTAAGCTTGCCTATAGCCCTTTCACTTTTTTTGGGTGGACGGAAGTTTTGTGAATAGTCATTCAAATTGAAAGGTTTCTTTAGCCTAAATACGGATATTGGTCTTTTCGTCGTCCGCACTCAAGTGTCCGTCTGTCACAGACTCTCTTTGTGTCACGTAAAAGAGAATGGCTGGAATAAGAAACAGTTATTTGTTGCAATTAATCAAATTGTTGAGAAATACAACTTCCCCTTTGCCCGAAAATGACCTCAAGAGTGATTAACAGATTCTGTAGCTTTGTGACTATTACCTCAGTCGCAAAGATCTTAAATTACCGGAAAACTAAAACTATTCCTAGCAGGAAAGACGCTATTTTCATCCCTTGCCGGGCATATCTTTTATTTAGGGAATCGTTTCTCTCATTGAGTGGTTGAGCTTTTCCTGCTCGCTATTTGCTGATCTTGCTTTAATCATTGCAATGGTGTCGTTTGACTTAGAAGTGCAAAAAGTCGGTAAAAAGTTCTCTTTGAGTTCCAAACTGATTTCATTTGTAAAATCGATGGTCCTATCTGCGATGAAGACAAACTATTTAAAGCATGCAAAGAAGAGTTGGATTTTCTGTATCTTTTTTAAAACCCTAAGCTTCTCTTTTCGTTTGCTCAAATTTTTTTTGTCCGCTCACATTTATTTCAATAGCTACAGCTAGCAAACTGCCTCAAGACATGACTATTTAAATACCATCGCCCTCCGAACTGAATTTTTATAACTTACACCACTGTCTCCACCCACCAATTTGTCAACTTCATTGAGGCCTTACTTCACCTTTGCACTGCTCAAAGTTGGAAAACAAAATAAAACCACCCGGATACTCCTTTTTCCGTTTACTTCAACAACACTCACCCAAACCAACAATAATTAATATTGTTAATAGCTCCCAACCCATTTGGGAAGAAAAAAATCTGAAACATTGCCATTGTAACCCTTCGCCCCAAGGGGTCGCTGCGTATCCATTACATTAATTAAACCACTGACCAAAAGTCTGGACGACAACAAAACAGCAATTAAATCTCGTCCCTAATTGAGTACACTCTTTAGTCAGGGCAATAAATTGGCATCGTTGCCATGCAATCATAGCTGATTGTGTCCACTTGAAAGCGTTACCAAGGAATCAAAGCCCTTGTCCTTGCGTGATTTCAAAATTAAAATGAACGCACAAAGCCTTTTCTCTTACATGACGTTTTTGCGAAAGCCATTAAGACTTGCAGTACTCGGTACAGGGTATTCCTCATCGCTATATACTACAACAACATTTTATTGTCCTCGCTGTAAGGTGGGTTTTCGCTTTGAGGCGAGTGCAAATGAAAATGGCCACTTAACCACCAGTTAGTGCGAATAAAATTGATTTTACAACCGCAGCGCTAACAGCATCAGCATGCCATCGTACAACGTACAACAAAGTGCCACACTTACACCAACAAAGCGGAACCAATAGAATTACTAGCGCCAACCAAATCCCATTTAAATTACGTGGCAACCGCCATGCCACATCCACATCCTTATGGGGTGGGACACAGCTACGCTTTGAGGATTAAAGCGGGGGTGTATGCAGTTGCGGTGTGGTGTGGTAGGCAGTGCAGCAAAGACTTCGATTTATATAAGGCTTATGTCGTGGTCGTGTGGAGATGTGGTGGCGGTCCAAGGACCAGGTAAACACATGTTCTATATAGGGGCAGAAGTCAGCGCAAACATGCCCCCAGGTTGATACACATTTACAGCCTCTTAGGGGATCCGTGTTGATCCCATTGAGGGATTTACTTTATTTGTTAGCTTAGCGCAAACAGATTTTATTGAATTTGAGGTAAGAGGGCGCCGAGCAGTGCAGTGGATAACAAAAGAAGCTGTATGGACATTTCTAATGGATTTACCTAGTTGCTGGTGTCTAAGCAGTTGATGTGCAAGTTCTTACGCCAGATATAACGACGAGATTCTGTTGCTCTTGAAAGTTTATTTTTTGCTGCTATATCCAATATCATCGTTTTAAGATAGTTTCTTTCATTTTTGAATCAATGTAAATTGGAGGTAAACGCCATTATGCATACACATCGCCGTTATTCTTGCATATTTTGGTCCAGAAAGAAAAATATACTGACAGATATTTGACACTTCGTGAGATAAGTCGTTGTAGCTTTGTCTGATATGAGTCCAGTTCTGTAACAGTTTCTGGTTTACAAATAGATGTACGGTCTTCCTTCGCTGATAGCTTCTGATACCCTTTCCAAATCGTTCTTAATTCATTCGATGTTGCTGATCTTTCCCCTTTCTAATCTCTTTCGTCTATCTCTTTAAAAATGTGAATTTCCTCAGATTTGTTAGACCTCATTCATATCTCCGATACACAAAAAAGGTTCAAAAAATTAAGTTAATAACTACCACCCAATTGCTAAACTCTCTCATATACCCAAGCTTTTCGAAAGTATTTTATACGGAGTCTTGAGTTTTCGGAAAAAGTCTCTTATTTCCCCCCACCAACATGGCTTTCTAAAAGGTAAATCAACAACCACAAATCCTTTGCCCTCTCAGCCTTAGAGAGCGGTAACGAAGTTGACGTTATTGCAACTGATTTTTGTAAAGCCTTTCATGGGATATCTAGTCAATTAATCCTCTTTAAAGTGTACGCTCTCGGCTTTGAACCTATACGAATAAAATGGATATCTTCCTATCTGGAAAACTGGTATTATAGCGTTCGCTTTAGGTCCGTACTTTTGTCCTCCTTCTTAGCAACATCTGGTGTTGAACAAAGCAGCCATTTGGGTCCCCTTCTATTCATTCTAACGAAAAATAATCATGAGAAGCTCATTAAACACTCGTCTCTCTCTCTCTCTCTTTATGCGGATGACACTAAATTCTTTAAAATCATCTCTTCCTTCAACAAGACCTCGATCATTTTTTGACCTGGTGTCTGAAAAATTGCTTAGAGCTAAATATCACCAAATGTCAATCCATTACCCTATCGCGCAAGCGCAACAGGTCCCCTCAGCGACTTTACTTTCTTGCTTCTTCACGGTCAACCAAGCTCTCTCGTTCAATCTCTTCATTACCTTGGCGTATTGTACGACAGGGAGCTGAATTTTCGTTCGCACATTGACGAAATAATTTTTAAGGTCAACTCATCACTCGGCTTTGTTAAACGATTGTCTAAAGAATTTTCCAACCCCTTCGTGACTAGATCCCTCTACATAACCTCCGTTCGCCCCCTCCTTGAGTACGCTAGCCAAGTGTGAGCTCCCTTTCATCAAGTTCATGTGCACATAATTGAGAACGTCCAACGTCGCTTTCTTCGATTTGCTCTTCGTGGTCTGCCATGGGACGATCCTTTCATATTGCCACCATTATGAAATTGACCTGAATACCCTTGAGGAACGCCGAGACGCCGCAGACATTATTTTCATTTAACGTCTTCTCTCTGGCTATTTTCTTTTACACAAACTTCGAGTAGCAATAGTCACGTTCTTATAGGTGGGCACAATTTTATTTGTTTGTTGGTTTCAGATGATTAGATCTTTTATCGTTGAAGATGAGCCAGACTTGCCTGCTACTAAATCGCCGTCAAACCTCCTATATAGAGCCTTCCATGTTGGCGAATGCTCCAAAAGGAATTGAATTCGAACATCGCCATGTAAAGCTCCTGACTACGACGGTTATAGTTTTCCTTTTCAGAATTGTTTCTTTTTAAATATGGACTGCTTATGATTGATTAGCTGACCCGGAAGCTGCATTGGTTCATGCTTCTAAGATTTCAGCAGAATGGTTTGAGAACGGTCGCTCACAATGAACAAGATCTTATATTCGAGATGGGATAACCATTTTGTTAGACTAACCTTCCTTGTGAGGTTTACGATGTTGTACTAAATAAACCCTCAGAGATGGCGGCCATGCCATTGTTAAACTTTCATTTAACTAAGCTAGCCTCTTCTATACTGGGTAGTACAAGTAGTTCTTAATTGCAGAACTTAGCAGCAGCTGGAAATGCGACTTTAAAACATTAACCGATCTTAAAGCTGGCATTTGGTTGCTAGGCCTTCTTATAAAACCTCTGAAGGTGTTTCAATCGCAAGTCTCTACGATCTATTATTTCTTCGCAAAACTATCTTCTCCTTCATTCATCTGGCTTGAAAATCCTTCCTTACCGCCATGTTTTGCATTACAGCTTATTAACGTGTCTTCATCTGTCACCTTTTTCAAAATAAACGTTATAATCGTTGTGCCCTTTTTCCCTATAGGGTGGTTGGTAGCGTCCTTTGATTTCGACTTTATTTATTTCGATGTCGCGACATTATTGGTTGTTAGCGTTCTTGTGCATTGACTGAGTCGTTCATTTCTTGCTCTTATAAGACGTAAATATAAATGCAACAAGAACATTTTCGTCACTAGCATTTGATTCTGAAATGTAGGCATCTTTAGGATGTATCTTACTTATGGCTGCGTTGGGGGTAGAACGCGAACTCGGTACCTATTCTTGGAAACATAGCTTGCCCTAAGAGAATAAGTAAAAGAAGCGATGCAACTCTAAGATGGTTTCCGCAGTAGAAGTAGACTGCAATTTCAAATAACAAAATTCATCTCGGATGCCTCAGATACAACTGTCCAAAAATAGTTTTCCACATTTCACATATGTCAATCTCCACAATATTATTATGTAAACAGTGCACATCTGTGGACCACTTCCTCAATCGTATTTTACGAGCAAATTCGAGTTAAAGTTATTCACTTCATCGAGTCGAACAACTTTTGCAAACATTCAAACTACAAATATTTGAATCTTTTCGTTCCACTTCATCTTCCAGTTGAGTTGAGGAATTTAGTTTCTTTTTTCTTTTTGTGAGAGAGTCCTGTACGCTTCCCGTCACACATTCGCCTTTGAACTTTGTCACTAAAAATAGTTCCATGTATCAACGTTTATTAAATAAAACCAATTTACTTACTTTAGCTGAAAATGAATACCCTGTCCCTGTATAGGGGGAACAGAAAACCGTTCCTTTCACCGAAAATTAGGATCTCCGAGAGATTTAATTAATGCATATCATGGTTTCACTATCACGCACAACACAATAACAACTTTGCAACAATATTAAGCACTCGACGTTTCGCAGTACAGTTGCACTGAAAGTCCTGCGGCTGGCAATATGGTAGACTGGCTTCCCATGAAAGGTGAGTCGGTTTCGGTTGAACATGAATGTGTTGCGAACAGATGATAAGCATTGAATTTCACTAAGTACAATGTGTACGTAAGCTTGTGCATTGGATTTAGGGGTATATGGATTCGGAATGTCCCTGTCGCATTCCAAACGCAGATAATGTAAGTGGATAGTGTTCAAAAAGTGTACTGGGTTGTTGGCAACATGTGCATAAAGTTTTTGGGATATTCGCAAAGAGTTTTGGAAATTGCGTAATGGGGATTTTCTACGGACCAATTAAAATGCAATTAATTAATGTCTCGTTTTGTGCACCCCTATGTGATTATGGTCGACTAATTGGAGAGTTCAGCGAAATATAATCCCAATGGTACAGCAAATGCTGGGAGAATTTAAATGGCAATAGTGGTTCCGTGAGGTTACCTTTCCCGGCCTGGACTTAGGTTATATTTATGACATTGATATGCGGCCATATTGTTGTACATCTGTCAAATTGGCCGTCATTTATTCAGTCTGTTTTGCCGAATCACAATGGATGGACAATGGACTTTTAATTGAGAAATCGTCTTCACCGATGAGGCCAATTTCTGGATGAATGGGTGGATACGTAAAAAAATAAGATTGTCGAATTTATGGACCAATCTTCTGAGATCAAAGAGCGTCCAATGCATCCCAAAAAAGTCATTGTCATCGGTCCATATTTTGAGAACCATGTTTTCCAGTTCATCTGTAGGTCGATGATTACTAACCTATTTTGGTCTGAATTGGATGATATGGACACCAACGTAATGTGGTTTCAACTGGACGGCTATGGAGGCAGTCTCTATTGACGAAATTAAAATGAAGTTTTACATATCCACTATGGTTCCCTACAGTGCTATACGGGCTATGTTAGAATTAGAACTACTTTCCTTACGGGTTCTGTATAAAAACGACAGTTCCCAGCCATCTTAGACGACTAATGTGTACTTTTCTAATCAGGTTGAAATACAGCTCGTTGTGTTCTTAAATCTACTCCCTCAAAGCCCAAACGGGATCGAAAATCACTCGAAGAATTTTTCGTTCATAAAGCGGACTGGCTTGATGAGAGCCCTAATCTTCTCAGTATTTTTCGAAAAGCCCAAAACGATATTAGCTCGGGTCATGCCTACTAGCAGTAGTAGATATCCACTGATGAAAAATTGTGAGCAATGTTTTAAGTAATTGTTTTGAACATAGCTCAGCTTCAGGACAGCGCAGGCGGATGTTTTACATCTTAAATTACTAAATTTGCCTAGGTATTCCTTGTTTTTCAATCCGATAAGCCATTACTGAGCTAGGTCCGTATCCTTATATATATCCCGTTTTTTGACTATTTTGTAAGAACCACGTTATATTCCGGAAAAAGAAGTATTCTAAGTCCCGACCCAGAACATAAGCAATCACTATGTCAAGTTTCATCAAAATCCGTCCAGTAGTTTCCGCGTGATGCGTGGTCCAGCACTTTTTATTGATTCATAGAGTATACAGATTGGGGTTATGTATGGATTAGCACATTTGACTAAATGGCCACCACAAAATTGCTCTTTTATTGAAATTTTCTGTTACCGTTTCGCATAAATGTGGCTGAATTTCATTAATTTCCCAATTTCCTCTTTTGAGGCGTTGCTGATCGTAAGAAAAAAGTCCATTGGCGATAAACTGCAAGACGTGGATAGCAAATTCTGATCGCAAAAACTGCCGTCTAGTTAAAACCACATGTTGGTCGCATCTCACATCCATATCATTTAATTTAGGCATTAAAACCTATGTAATCATGTAACGCTCACGATAACGAACACGATTGATTGTTACTGCCTCACCAGGCGCATTTTCGAAGACGAATGGTCCAATAATGCCTCCAGCCCAAAGTCCGCACCAAACAGACAAGCGATGTGGATGCATTTTTTTCTCAACAATTGCTCGCTTTAAAAATTGCAGACTGTAGCTGACAAGCCTTTGCATAAGAGTGCCTGCCAAATGCCAAGTACCGTCAGCGGTACGCCTAGTGCGTTGACTTGATGAGTGAAATAAATCTGCCTAGTGAAACGCTTATATTTCATTTTGCATTAGGCAAAGAAGCGACCGGGAGACAGTGTTGCCGTAAGCTTTAAAAATAAGTCATTAACTTGACCCTAAAAATCCACTAGAGATGCTAGGAAAAAATGTCGATACTAATGAAAAATAAAAATTCAAAAAAATGTCATTTTGAATAAAATTTCGAAAACTTACAATATGTTAACTTAAAAAAGAAAAAACAAATTCAGTCCCAAAGGTTTTTAATACAAATGACTAAAATTTTATTTTAAATTTATTTTTTGTCAATAAGCTTTTGAAAATTCCACTAGATATAGCGACAAAGTGACTAAAACGGCAACCGTGCCGGGAGAGTCCGGATTCCGGAATCGAAAAAATCACTTCTGAAACTTAAACCGTTCTCCTTGCCTTGGGCACAAAAAATACTCTTCTGATGATTCTGAGAAGAGAATTCGGTTCTCGATTTGAAGTCAGAACTCAGAATCCACTCAAAAAGTACTCACACAAGAGTGTAATTTATGTTCTTTATACAATCAAGCAGATAGCAGCCAAAGACTGCCCAACAATGAAAATGCGTTGCTCTTTCGTATAGCGCTTAATTTTTACTATCCCCGAACTGTCAGCTGTCACACTGTTATCTTATTTTCCATTAATATCCTAGTACTATTGAATGGCATAAAATTCAAATGTTGCGTAAATTAAGGGACACCCTTTACAAACAGCTGCCGGATCTAGCGGCCAATGAAATTGATGTCACTCTCAAACATTAAGTATATCAACATCTGCTGAATTGCTATTCCCAAATAAGGACTTCTAATCATGAGCTCAACACATCTTCCCCCAAATTTGATTAGGTAAATGTCACTGCTACCGTCATCCACGTTGACACACCCACTCAATGTCGTCCATAAATAGTACTGCAATTTTGTAAACCTTCGTGTGTAACTTTGTATCACTATCGCCCTCAATAAATTTCGTATTTTAATAAATTCCACAGCCACTAGGCGACCACTGCTACTGTCGTCGCTGTGTACACATTCAAACAACACCCTAAGCTATGTGTATTAACAAGCTGTTACAATATTTGCCTGGCATTAGCTTTGGTAAATATAACATCGACCAGACTGGCAACGCTTCGATAAGCCCTCGTGCCGTTTGGCCTTCTCGTCGATATGGTCGCGCTATGAATACCAATGCGATAGGGCACATCTTCACGCCCCATGAATTCGCAACAAACCATGCTGAAGAAGAAATCAATTTTTGTTAATCCGCGTGTCCTTTCGTCGTTCATTTACTTCGTCGCTGCAATCAATTCTCGCACTGGTTTCAAAAGTTCAAAAGTCACACCGCAGAAAACTGCGCACTATAATTTAAATTCCAGTCGCATATATTTACACAGTTAGTCCTTAATCCCGAATTTACAGCAATTTTTCTTCTTTTGTTGCAGGATGAATTGGAAAAGGCCGATGCGTATCTGGTTGTGTATTCCGTTGTCGATAAGGAGTCATTTACACGATCTAAACAAATCCTATCACGCCTTCAGGATATGGATTTGACTAGGGCGCGACCGATAATCCTGGTGGCAAATAAAATTGATTTAGCGAGATCACGTGCCGTCTCAGCACAAGGTAAGTGAAAAGCGAAGAGACTTTCCCCACACATTTAGGAGAAAGTGTGGTTTGGTTATATCCCTTTCTAGGACTTTTAACCGTCCGATTATAAGGGTACGAGATTTTATTACGCTCCGCATCCACAAGGGTGGCCGGGTTTTTATTTAACTATAACTGTTAATAATGTCGAATTAATCAGGCGAACGGCACAGTAGGGTTTATTGACTTCTTCTTGATGGCGCTGGCTTTAGGACGAAAAAGCAAAACGAAAACAAAAAACCGTAAATTTTGTTGGCATTAATTGCTTGTGAAGGATTAAATGTCTCGTAAAAGAACAATCACGACTGGAGGCGGTATATGGGTTTGACTGATGATGTTTAAGATAGGTTAAGCTTTTTAAGGCAGAAGTTTATATGGAGGCATAATTTGTGAAGAGGATTATACGACAAGGAGGATCGGTGGGGGTGAAGTTGTATTATTTGTGTAGTCTTAAGGCTTAATCATAAAATTTAAGGATTTATCGTAAAAATGTAAGTCCTGCGGAAGTTGGGCATACAACAAGAGAAGAGTTTCGAAAGTTCATTGATGTCCTTCCTGATGGGACTGGTGTTATATTAGCCAAATGCTCCCATGGAGGCTTTTTATTTCCGTTGAAGCTGCCTCTTTCTTTCAGTTAGGAGAAGGTGTAGGTTGTGGGGGTTACATTTGTTTTTTTTTTTTTATTATGAAATTATACCTTCAAATGATGTGTAAGCTTTTATCATCCATGACTTTGAAGTTACGTTTTTTTGTTGCCACGTACCTACATACTAAACCACACCAGTGGACTGTTCTATTACTCTTCCTGTTGTTGACCATCGGTCTAGTTCGGTTAGCAGATGGCTGAGGTAAGCAACAACTTCTCTATGACCTTGGTCTCTTACTTCAATTTTAACTTCCTAGAATACGTATAGTATGATATCGTAGGTATTCTTACAAAATCTCGATCTCGATCTCGATTCCAACCAAAATTGATATTTGAGCTTAAGTATGCAAGGTTAAAATCGTTGTATGCCAAGTTTTTTGCTAAGAATCGAATAAAAATAATTTTAAAGATTGAACTTATCTCAAAAACGGTCCATATGATTTTAACAAAAATTCATTTTTAAGGTAATATGGTCATTCCTATCATGAAAGCGTATTTAGTTTTTATTTAATGAACCTTAATGACTGGATTATTAGTGCGAAGCTCAATGCCCCTTTGCATTGCCTATATTTTTATCCGATCCCCTGTATTTTTCATCGTGAATTGCGTCTTCGAATGTCGTAGTCACTCTTCGTAGAACATCACATATAAAACGAGTTTATATCATTCCGTTTTTTTTGTTTTGTTTTATAGTCTTCCAGCTTTGTCAACTCCCGTCGTGGATCGATGATTCTTTTGAGTATCCATCAATGATATGATAAGGATCATCAAGCGGAGTGTTACCATTAGGCACCAGTACCCAAAATTGGTTTTTCAAATGATCTAGAAAAACAACTTCTAAAAGAGACTGGGTAAAAGATTTTCTAGCTCCTCAGAGTTTTGTTTTGTAGGCGGTCTATCAGCTTACTTGCAGAGATTCCTAAAGAGCTCCTGCGTCCTACTTGTTCCAGGTTCATATGCAAACATTTCTTTATTGCGTAGATGTAAATCGTAAATTCTACTTAGAGGGTATGACCGTAAATCGCTAGAATGGGTTTCTCTCTATAAGTTCCTAGTTGCGTAGATTCAATAGTTCCACTGTTGCCATCGAAATAGGTGACATTTTCCACACGATGGAGGGGACATCTAGTTACTCTATCGGCAACTTTAGCAAACGAAGATGTTTCTGCATATCTTTTCATTTTTTTTTTTTTGTAGAATCTCCAAAAATCAGGGAAACAAATTCGCCGTCCTCTATTTTGTAGCCCTCTTCGATTTGGCTTATTCGAGGTGCCTTTTTTGGTTATGGTAATTCTGTTGTAGTTACATCAAACAGGACTGTAATAGCAGCTTTGACCTACCTCCACTTCTGAGCTGGGCATGACTATACTCTGTCCAACAAAAATTGTCAGTACAGGCCTTATGGAGGAGCTTTTTTTCTACCAGTGGTGCCTGAAGATACTCGCACGGCATTCAAACACAAGAATTGCCACTGAAATAAAAACCAAACCACTGTCATACCAAGGAATTGTTGTTGTCATTTTCCTAAAATTTGGCAAGGAGCTCACTGCAACCACTCTGCCACACAACTGCAGGCAGAATGAATGAATGATCGCTTGTGTTCGCTTGCAGTGTGTGTGACTGAAGCACATCAGAAGAGTGTTACCATGTGTACAATGAAAGGATATCATCAAGGGTTTTTCTATGGATTTTGTCAAAGAACTTTCGGTTTTCGTGCTTTTGAGAACGAATTTTTATGTGGAGTGTTACCATTCGGTGTTAATTTGTTTGTATTTCTGAAGGATGAAATAATATTCAGTTAAAATATTTTTTTCAATGTTGTCTTTTAGAAAAAGGTTTATTCGTGAAGTGTTTTAATGCATTCATTTCATTAACACGTAGTGATATTGTTTTTTTTTGCGATATCGTATTAAATATTTTAATATACAACTCTAAGTTCCTACATATTTTCAGCCCTAGTCGTGAGGGCAAATTTCTGCATAGTTGGGTACAAATGAGCACATGGGTAGAGCACACATTTTTGTTATATTTTTGCATATTTGTCATCAAATAGTTTTTCACACTGAAATATCAAAATGACCAAGCAGGTAAACCTATACTACTGGGTACTACTGAGAATATCCTACCCTCACGGAAAAAGGAAATAGATAAACGGAATTTATTTCGTTCAGCAATATTTTTATTTTAAATTGGAATATGGTAACCCCAACAGGTTTTCTCTCTGAGTTATTGTGAATTTTCATACAAACTACGGCAACCCTGTGAGAGCTTTAAAGAGGGACAGATTTATGTAAGTCATTGCAACCAGACTGAGAGACAAACATCCTATCTTTCCTGTACTGACAATTTTTGTTGGACAGAGTATAACAAAAAATTCACCAACTGTATCCAGCAACTCTTGAATATCAACTCCAGTTGTAATATAACAGACTTTATTGTGTTCCTTGAAAAAAAAAAGAAATAAAAACCCCCTTCCCCCTTCCGCCTTCCTCAGATGGCTTAAAAAGTTAAGAGACCCGAAACTTTTTTTCAATTAAATAAGTCCCCTTTAATCGGCCACCCCATATCAGATCGTACCACAAAAGCTAATCCCCCAGAGTAAGAAAAAAAATTTTTTTTTCTCCTTATTGTAGTCAACCAAAAAAAGTAAAAAGTGGCCCACCAATGCCAAAAAAAATTGCCAATCCATGGGAGGCGCACGATTGTAATTTTCCTCTTTAATTGCATCATCGTTCCCAATGTCTGCGATGAGTTTTAATTGAATTTTTCCCACTTACATGACTTATTGTATTCTCTCATCGTAAAATTAAAGCAAATGAAATTATTTCCAAAGTGGGCCCAAAGTATCTCACACACCCACTGGAAAAATTACCCAAGTGCCGAATGGACAAGATGAATGATACTGTTGCCCTCCGCCTCTTAAAAGTCATCGTCGCCGCCGCGTTGTATGCCTTCATTTGTTCGTAACGTGTTAAAATCAGGAATAAATCATTTTCACACAACGCGACTGTGTGTACCAGGACACTGTATACTGACAACAACCAACCATCGACATTATAATTGCAAATTCTTTGTTGAAATATTAGGGACATTTGTTGCGAGCGTAAAAGGAGGTCTCGCGGATTCAAGAAACCGCTCTAATTAGATATGTATTTTCCCCACTTGTATTGCACAAGACACATTAATGTAATATTGTTTCACACTTTCAGATGGCAAGTGCCTTGCATGTACATTCGGTGCGAAATTCATCGAAGTATCTGTTGGTATTAATCACAATTGCGATGAGCTACTGGCCGGCACACTAACACAGATACGCCTCAAGAAGGAACAGAATTTATTACAGGTAAGTTAGAGAGTGCAAAAATCGATCCATTATCCGACTGTGTATAGTGTCAATTTGGTGCCAGTAAATTTGACAATTAAATTCGAATTTATCGCTTAAATATATGCGAGGGGATGGGGGGTTCTTTTCATTTTTTTTTATTTGGCGACGCCACTTGATTTATATTGACTTTTCGGTTCGGGGTAGTTTGTTTTTGGTTATTTTGAATGAATTAAAGTGTCGTATGTTATTTTAGACTGTAATTTATTACTTTTTGTGGTTATTTTTGCAACTATTTATTGCAGATGTGTACATAAACTTTTTCGAGCATCAACTTTCATTCTCATAGCAGTTTTCGTTTATAGTACTCATCATTTTGTTGAGAGGTTAATGAAAAAAATTAGTTGTGTGCATGTCCACTTGAATGTCAGCATTATTTTGAAAGAGGAAGCTTTTAAATAAAGTTGTAATGCATACAAAAATGGCAGCTACGTGTAAGGACATTCTGCTTGTGTGTATAGTTCCGGTAGATGAATTCACAGTGAAGAGTTTTCAGCCTCGGAATTGGCTGTGACAAGATAAATTGTCAGATGTGCTATTTTTGTCCTGCAGTTAATATGAGCTGTACTGACAGTAACATGGGCAGATGCTACTGGAATGTATACATGGCATTTAAGATATAACTTATGTTGTACGAATATATTGATGGACTTTTTCCAACAATTTTTCTATTTAATAATTGCACAGAAAGAGTGAAAATGATGATACGAAGCAGTGACAATTGGGCAAATGTTTTCAAGAACTTAATTTTAAAATGCGTGATTTGTTTTAGTTACAAAAGACTGGTTATATTTCACAGCTACATCCAAATACGTCTAAAGGTAAGCTTTAGACCAGTGTAGCGATGGATTTGTTGAATAGAGGTAGGTACCTATTTTATAGGTGCAAATAAAATACCGTCGTGCATCAAAATCAAACTACGACCTGTAAAATTCACCCCCGTATTTGCATCTTTTGTTTGTACTTATCTTCTTTCTCTTTTACTAATAGGTAGTTGGATTAACTGCCGTTTACAGAAAGTGTTCCTTTATTTATATTCAAAAAGAACTAACATTTTGCGTCAGCCTTCTTGATAGTTATCGACTGCTGCTTACTAACCTCATCATTTCTCCCTTTGGTTCTTTAAAACTGACCAACCAATCGCGTGGAAACGGTGGAGGGTTGTGGCTAGAGTCATTGCTTGTGATCCGTGCAACGCAATTTTGAGCCCCGGTGGAGGAAAAAGAAAACGTGCACCCAAAAAATTAAAGGCACTTAGTTTGTACTAGCTTTGTGCTGGGATACAAAGCGAGGGGCTGGCTCTACGATCAAATTCACGAAAAAGCTCGTCTCACTCGCTCCAATTCGCTCTATTTCATAAAAAATTGAAAAACAAAAAAAAACTTGAGAGACGCTGGGCCTTGTGTCATTTATATAAACATTAAACACGTTGGGTCAAACAATTTTTAGAGTTTTTTTACCCCTAAAAAGTGGGCGTGGAACGAAACCCACTCCTCTTCACTTTTTCCATTTTGTTCAAACTTTGTGTTTTTTTTTAACAAAGCTACCAATTTAATATTGAGGTAAAAAATACCTCCAAAAAGTGAGCGTATTTAAATTATTAGTAGGTACGTTGAATTTTTAGAATGGGCATTATTTACATATATTTTGTTGAAACGATTCTCTGTTTTTAAAGAATTCGTTGCAAAAAAACAACACTTCGCTCATAAACGCCTCCTAAAATTGGGCTTACCTTATCCTTAGTATTTTGACAATCGTAGCTAAAGAGTGCTTGTCTAAAAACTTTATAAAAAATACAATGAGTTGGCTATAAATGTATATGTCACTTTAATACTTTAAAGCCCCATTTAGATGATCAGTTATCAGTTCAGTTATCAGTTCAGTTGTCAGTTCAGTTAAAAAAGGCATTGTATTTAGACGTCAGTCCGGTATTCAGTTCAGCTTTCATTTTACTCGTGAGCAGTCAAAAGAAATATATTGCGTAATGGACGAAGAAAACCTAATTGCAATGGCTATAGCTTTGTCGCTTAATAAATCACAAAAAATAAGAAGCAAATGGAGCAAAGATTGGTATTTAAACTGAAACGTATTTACACATCACTTTAACCTATTACTGCCCAAGAAATTTATTTTTGGAATTTTTCGTTAAAATTTATGTTTTGGCACGTCCTTACCATTCTTTTCTAATAAAACAGGATAATTTGAAAAAAAAATATGAACATATGTGTTTTTGTTAACGTATGATAAATCATACGCTGGGAACTAACAAGTAAAAAATTTATTTAGGTCGCTTTGAGCTTTATTATAATAAAAACCATAGACATTTTTATATATCACATATTGTTAAAGAAATATTAGGCCAGAGGTTGCGAAAGTTAACGGCGTGGATGAAAAAGCGAGAAACAATTCTTCGGGTGTAGTCCGATATTACATTTTGTACATATAAATTTTGCACATTTGCCACACTGTCCACATCGGCGTTGCGTCTTACTTTCGTCCACCAAATGGTTTATTCCGTCGTATCTCACTTCGTCTAATACCTTAATTGTTACGATTACTTTCAGTAAAAACATATATTATTGGTCATTTTACCTGAGAGGAAGTTTTCGGCCGAACCCTTTTAGGAAGATGAAATTGAGTGACAGTGAGCACTGGCAAAGTAATACGCCTGGTAAACTCAAGCAATGGCATATCTTTATCTATTAGTCGGTAAAGAAGCCATGCGTTTACCACCGCTCCGTTAAGTCCAAATCGGATAAGAGGCCAATACCACTTTTTACTCCTTATTCGTATTGTATGATTCCCTCTCAATCTGTCAAAGAGATCAACACCTCCCATATAGCGGTTATATTCTTGTACAACGGTTGGTTGAGGAATCATTTTGTACTTTATTTCGACTCTAACGTCTAACCCATCGACGACATGACGCTTGACCAAGAACGGCCTCATTCTCAATGTTAGTGGCAATAGTTACTTGGCTATTGTCATGCCATCGGACCAGGGTAAAGTGGTTATCGTTATCTTGTATTGCGTGGTGAAAAATAATATTTCTATCACTTACTACTGCCCAACGTATGAAATTTCATACATCAATGTTTCATCACAGGATATAACTTATAAAAGACATAAGTATAACTTAGAAACATATTTTAAACATGTATTGATGATTTATCAATTGATATATATAGGTTATAAATGACTTTAAAAAAGCTTAGAAAAAAAAATTCACATATTTTACTCACAATCTCTTCATTTTTTTCTTTAAATTTGTTGACACTTACTGCACTGGTATTCACAAATGACTGAACCGAATTGATAGGTTATACGGATGGCAGCAAATTTCTTTGAACATTTTTCTTTCGAATAAATTCGAATTTGACCGCCTACTAAGAGAAACCGTTACAAAACCAATTAAAAATTGCAGCACAGTTAAACGTATGATAAATCATACGATGGGCAGTAATGGGTTAACTGATAGCTGAACTGAAAACTTATGGGAATTCCATCAGTTTCGGTCTCAGTTTCAGTTTCAGTTAAACGCTTCAATTTTTGCATTTAAACATCAGTTTAACTGAATGCTTAACTGATAGCTCAACTGAAACTGAAACTGAAATGATCGTCTGAATGGGCCTTAATATCAGTAAGTTCTGATTTATGACAAACATTTCATAAAGCTGAGCATCACTAGACCTGAAAGAGCTTATATTCGTTCGGGAAAGCTTTTATTTATTTTTTGGTCCCTTAAATTTCATAGTAAAATCGGAAATAACTCGCGGGAATCTTGCTGAAGCATTGACTTAAAAGAATTTTTGTCAATAGACTTAAAACTGACGGTTCTATGTCAGCAAATATCATTGACAAGAACATTGACTTTCATCCAGTCTCCTTAAACCTGATCTAAACGACTGAGCTAAATGCCTTCTTGGAACAACTATTCTAATGAACGTTTGTCAAAATGGAAACATCTTCAAGTGCAGCTTATATTTTATAGGATGTTAAGCCCGAAACACTAACCGCTGTGTCAAAGCGCATTAATTTGTGAAAAGAGTTTCAACTTGTAGCGGAATATTTATTTTCACTGTGTGTTGCATATTTCGTTTAAAAAAAAGTGTCAACAAAACAAATTTAATAGTATTCAAGCAACTGCTTACTAGTTTTATCCACTAGAGGTCATAAAATTAGCATAGGGCATGTAACTCATGAAACTCACTTCTACTGCAAGACATTATTACTATCCTTCGGCTGGTCTTAGTTTAGATTTTTGGTAATTTCGTTCTCTTATCTATATCTAAAATTTAAATGCCGAAAAACACTTTATTGCAGCGCCTAAATTTTGCTTATACTAAAAGTAGGTACACTGACACGATCGCGAACTCGAAAATATGCCCCTTTTGATTAAATAAAAAGAACTAAACTCAATACCATTGCACATTGCAGTAAGCACCCACCGAGCTGCGTTATGCGCTAGAAATAATATTAACAGATAGACTAGACAGTAAAGTGTTCTAACTTCCCATTATTAAAAAAAATGCAGTGCAATTTATTTTTAAGAGTTTGTTCAAAAAAACCACAACTATAAATGTGCCAAAAACTCAGGACTAAAGTTTGATGCCAGTTTCTCATATTTTTACCCGAATGGACGCCGAAGGAGGCTTATGTTTCTCGAGCGTATATATGTCTGTTTCGACGTGACCTTCTGTAGCTTAAACCGCTTGACCGATTTTGCAGAGTGAGGTGTCATTAGATCCGTATTCTTTCCCGAAGTGTCATAGACTAAACAATACCAAAATAGTTTAATTTTAAACACAAAATCAATAAAAATAAATTTAAAAAATGTAAACAAGACGCATCCAAGTGAATATGACTAATTAACAGTCGTATGCTATGCAAAATTGTTGTAAGTCTGTGTAGGAAGTTTCCGATTATCAATTTAATACTACCCACTTGAATGTCTTGCTTTTATCTTATTGACTTTTTTTAAAGTCACTGTTAGCAACAGGAAAAATATTAAATAAATGCAACGGCAACACTACAGTATGTAAAGGGTGTTTTTTTTAACTATAGAACTTTGAAATGGAATAAAACAAAGAATATTTTTTTTAAATTGTCATGAAATTTACTTTTTTAAAGATAATCTTCTTGCATTAAAATTTAAATATGATCTCTGGCATATGACCGCCATGGCTGGCTCAGACGTAGTCTAATATGGAGGTCCAATTTTCGATAACTTTTCGCAACATTTGTCTCCGTAAATCGGCAATAATGCGGCGAATGTTGTCCTCCAAGTGGTCAATCGACGACAATCATCGTTAAATAGCACGATCTTGGAGGCCAGTTATCAAACATTTTCTTCTATAAATCAGCACGAGCTGCGTGACATGTTGCGCCGTCTTGTTGAAATCATAGCTCCTGCACATCATGGATGTTCAATTGATGAACGAAAAAGTCAGTAATCAAGGCTCTATAGTGGTCAGCATTGACTGGTTCTTCTGATTCGGGTCTTCCTCTACGCTCCGCTCTACAGCAGCAATGACTTTCTCTTCTTTTTAGTACTCCCTACCTAAACTACCTCAGTATTTCTGGAGCATTTTCAGCTGTCCTTTTAAAAAATGTCTTCTTTTTGAACTTATTGACTTTTAAGCTCCTATATGGTGAGGTTGTTTACAACTCCGCAATGAACCCTAAATTCCTCCTTGCAAGGCCAAGTGTTATTTATTTATTTCATATAGAACACAACTCGACACTTTGAATTGATGATTTCATATAATATGACTTTCGATCAGTTTCTTTTACCAAAATAATGAATTCATCATTCCACAAGTTATACCTATATCAGAAAAAATAAAGAAGCAAAATTCTTTCCCCAAACGGCTAAGCGAATTTCCTCCTTAAACCATTTTGCCTAACCCAAACTAAGTCAAACAAAAACTATATTAATAAACCAAAATCTACTGTATATAGAAAAATACCCATCAGGACTCTGGTAAATCAACAGCAAAAGTTAAAGGAGTCACGGATAAGTCAATTCAAACGAAAAACACCGAAAACTTGGTGAGTACGGGATCCCATCCACCGTCGAGAGCAGTTTACCCGAACTTTGTGTTGCGAGTTTTTTTGTTGTTTTCCAAAATAAAATAGAAAATCCTTACGAACAAGTGTTAACCCCTCCGTCAAGTAGTTATATATAGTCCTTTGGTATAGTATCGATTGCAGACTTATTGCATGGTGTAAATTTTATGATATGTTCCGTCACCCACTCCCGCATCATCCCATGTGTGCTGTTTGATCCAGCGTCCGCATAATATTGGTCATTTGAATATTACCCCGTTGATATAAATAGTTTGAATTGTTTTCCCTCAGTGTGACTGTGTGTTTTAGGTTCCCCCTTTTAGTGCAAACAAAAAAGTTAAGTTTAAGTTAAGTTTCCTTTGGAAACTTTTTGATTTCCTTTACATTTTCAGGATGTCAAAGATAAAGTTTGTCCTTCAAATGGAATTCCGATACAAGTTTCAGTTATTTGAGATGTGCACAGAGCTGAGTTGTTCCCTGTTCATATAGTTTGACTGAATAATGTTTGGGAGACGAAGCTGGGCACTCGGAAGTAAGCCTGTTAAAAAACTGATTTAAATTCGACGTCCTTGGGAATTGTACATCAGTAAAACTAGGAAATGCAAAAGAGTATAGGTATTCAGACGTTTGGAAGTAGTTTTGAGAAATTTGACATTCTCAAGAGGAAAATAAACACCAAGTTAGGAGGAAACTTTTGCGCATGGAATCGAATCGTCCTTTAAAATGTTGTCGAGGAGATGTTAAGGAGCTATAGGGGTCGCCAACTAAGGGCGTGTCTTAGAAGATAATTTAGGAGTGGGTAGCATCTTACTTAATGTCGTCAATCTGTGCATTGAATCGGTTTCAGCCATCGTGCGGTTGAAGCCTGGTGGACTTAGATTTTTTCAATATTAATTTTATTACGCACTTCTTTAGGGACTGTTTAGATGTTTTTGCAGTATATTCCTAAGCGTTTCCCTATCACCTCGAACTCGATATCGAAACTGGCCAAGTTTAACCCTCTAAAGAATTTTCTAAGAAGTTCTGGAAGTACACTGACACTATACCCCTGCTAGGCATTGATCTACAGGTCAGACAGGGATCGCGATTGGCCCTTGGAAGTGAAGCACCATTAAACTTTCTTACTCACTTACTACGGTTCGGGGCGAACCTGTGCCTCAATCAACATGCCTCTCCAACTAGCCCGGTCTTTAGCTAGCTCCCTCCAGTTGCGTACTCCAAGTTGATGGAGGTCGTGTTCTACTTGTGCGCGCCACCTAAGGCGAGGTCTTCCTTGACTACATCGTCCATCTAGAATTAAGTCGAAGACTCTGCTGCCCGGAACATTATTGCCCGCTGGCTCTACATATCCTAGCCACCTTAGGCGCCAAATGAGCAGCTTTTTAACTTGGTGTTTCGGGAAAGGGCCTTACTACTCAGTTGCCTTCTTAAACTAAAGCAACAGCGGTTGGCAAGAGTTATCCTTTGTTTAATTTCTAACGAGATAGCGTTGTCAAGATCAGATCGTATAGCGGAGACGAGGTACATAAATTTCCTGACTACCTCAAAGTTGTAGCTGTCTACAGCTGTGACATTATGTGGCTACCATCGGCCCTTAAACGATTTCCTACTACACACTTATTCATCATCAGACTCCTTTAAGTGGATAGCTTGTTTGAGCACCCAAAATCTGACCAAAAAAGTGAAGTGTTTTGAGAGTTATGCTTGAGAGGAGTAGTATTGCCGTTTAAGAGCATCCATCCGACTCTAAGTAGTAGAAGTACTACTCTCCGTTTTTCCAAGAGCCTAAGTGGAGTTCTTGGCCAGTCGTATTTTGAGATTTTTCAGTAATATACCACTTGTGGTCTGAGGTTTTTGGAGTATTTTCGTACGACTATTCTATTTCTAAGAAGAGGTTAAGAAATTTGTCAAAAAATTTTGATGTTTCCTTAGGTAGATCCCTGAACCAAACGGGTTTATAGATAGAAACCCCAAGCCAGAGAAAATACTGCTACAGATGTGGAGGTACTTATCAGGCCTTAGAGAACAGACCAGCCTGCCAACTGATTATCAGTCTTTACATAACTAAAAAAAATTACACAAAACGAATATTTTTGAAAAAGGTCGGCCTGCGGAGTGCGGACCTGTTGTGCCAACTATTGTATTTTTGATTTTAATACATCTTGTGACCCTTCTAAAGAAGACGCAAACCAAAATTTCTACAATCGCTGTTGATGGAGTAAAAGCATTCAGGAGGATTGCTAAATCAGAAGGAAAACGCAAAACTCATCGGTAAGCTCAAAAATGCAGAGAAGTGTACCCGCTTTTTAAGTTGTTCATTTCTCTAAAGCAACGCAAGAAGCAGCTCCCGTTGAGAGTAGGTAAATAGGTCCACCTTGCATGATGGTTTAGAAATACCCGACCGTCTTTAAAAAAAAAACTGTATTGCGACTGGTTGTTTGAAGGACCTGTTGTGTTCACTATCTACTGACTATTAGATCAAGGGAGAATTAAAGACGTTAATAGCCAAAACAGAAATACTGTATGAAGCGCAGAATTCAGTGCTTCACGTAAAACAGATGTGCAGAAAATTGTTTGACAATTGACATACATTGAATCGGCTAATATGGCTATGGCTACTGTCACTCGCGGATTTGTTTTGGGAAATTATGTTGCTCTTAAAAATTAACATTGAAAAGTTCAATAAAATTGACAACTTCTTTCGTCATAGGGAAATTAGTTCAAGGAAGTACTCTTCCATCCTTAAAAACCCAAAACAAAAACAAACACGATCAGGAATTGTCAAAAGTCGATGATGCCAAATATTGAAATTGCAATTTATTTTCTTAAGTGTTATGGTACGCTTAAATTTTGCAGATAATTTAGAAAGAAAGACGTGTTGCAGCGCTGCGGTGAGTGCACAATGTACGTGCGTCTATATACATATTTATAAATTCTGCACATGTGTTTTGGGCATAATTGTTGGTTAGTTCGTACCTAGATTTTTTTTTAAATTTACATTTATAAAGTGAAAATTATGCATTTAGGTGCCTAAAAACATTTCTACGAAAAATAAACAGTTTTTATTTTAAATGAAAATTGTACACCTAAAGTCGTTTTTCATAGGAACAGAAAAAGATAATTTTTTTCAGATTCAGAGCAATTCTGCAAATCTCGATTCCTTGGCGAGATTTGCAACCACATACTTTCACTATTACTTTTTAGATGAGGAGTTTCTGAAAAATATGGCAAAATTTACATTTGACCGGTGCAATTAATGTCAACAAAAATAAATGAAATTTTGTAAAACAAATTACAATTTTAGAGCTGTCACAAATGCAAAAGAAAAGTGATCTCATTTTGTGTTCTATAGGGGACGAAAAATCTGAGATCTGAGAGTAAAATGTAAAAGTCCCAATGGAAAACGATACAAAACTCTTGTAACAAATTTGTAAGCTGTGAGAAGCTAGCCTAAGGTTCTATGTGGATCGCCGTAGCTCCAAAGGATCCATCAAAGTGTGCACCTAAAAGAGTGATTCCCAAAGTGGTCCAGGGGTCCACGGAAGACTCGTCGGAGGTCTACGTCGGTATGAAAAAATTGTTTCGATAGCAAAGAAAAAGTTAGACAACTTAGCCACGGCTATTAACATGCAAGGGTAATTAAACGAGTTATTGCAGACGGCAGGATTCACCCTGAGAAAATGGTGTGCAAACAACGAAAACCTGATAAAAAAACATACCGGCTAATGATGTTGCGCTTCATCTAGATCTCGACATTGACAACACCAACCACATCAAAACTCTGGGCCAGGGAAGGGTCCCAAGTACAGACCAGTTCGTCATAAACATTAAACTCACCGAAAATCGACAGGTGAACAAGCGGACGGGGCTGTCTGATATTGCACAGCTATTTGATCCAATTGGATTTTAGGACTAGTAATAATTACGGCCAAGATCTTCATGCAAAAACTGTGGACAAGTGGTTTTGACTGGGACACTCCCCTTCCTGAAGGAAGCTGAGTGGCTGAGTGGCTGAGTGGAAGAGCTGCCGAGAAAACCTGAAAAACATGCAGGAGATCAAGGTTGACCGACATGTCTTCTCACACAGAATTTCTCAAACCATCCAACTTCATGCATTTGCAGATGCTTCCGAAAAGGCATATGGGGCTGCAATAAATACTAACGAGCGGTCAACAAGGACAAAATCATAACTGTCCGGCTGCTCTGCGCTAAGTCCAGAGTAGCACCACTAAAAACTAGCACAATACCAAGACTAGAACATCGAGTTACCAAGGATTTGCACTTAGAAGCGTGCCAGAAGTACATGTGGACAGATTCAGAGATTGTACTGGGATGGATCAACCCAACTTCGTCATATTTCCACACATTCTGGCCTCCACCATATATAAAGGAGGCAGAATGCGAAACAGAAAACAAATTACAGCGCAAGTTTTGTCTGCTGTCACCCAAACCACAAGCTTCACCTATGACATTGACCACACACAGTTAAGCTGGCATATGGAGAAGGTAGTCTGTTTTCCACTTTTTGACGAGTTGTGGGAAAATGGTAAAAATGTAGGTCTAGGAAGAAAAATAGTTTGGGAACTTCTGACCTAAAACGATGCAAAATAAATATAAAAAAATTCCGATGGAATGCAAGATGGTCCTCGTAGTTAGAGTATATGAAAGCATAGAATAAAATCACTCGTAGCAAAAAATCATATCCTTCGTGTATAACGGGTAAGTGAAGTTTACAATAAAAGGGAGTTGGAAGTCTGCTGTTTATTGCCGTCGCATATGTATAAATTTTGAGTGCGTTCACCACCCAAAGGAATTGGGCAAGAGACGTACCTCAAAGACGAAGACGGTAATGGACAGCCGTAGGTACTTCTTGAAAGACTATTTAATAGATATATCTACTCATCGTTTGGAAAAGGAGTATGAAATTTGAAATTTCTTTCGAAATCCATAACTTGCCCATGATATTTCAATTTATCTTCTGGAATTTCGAGGGTCTCTGCGATCCTAATTAATTATTATTGTACTGCCATGAACAAAAAATAATAAAAAATGTAATAATTAAATTGGATTCGTATGCAGGTGGTTCCAGTTACATTGGAATTTTAATTTTATCTCCTTTTAATCATTTTGAATGAAAAAAATAATGAAATCGAGTATTTTTGTTTTCATTTAATTACCCATTGTTCAAGTTTCAATAACTACAATTCGACGATGATAATAATAAAAACAATAAACTGATCCATCGTACCAGTAGAGAGCTTAAACTCTCCATCGGACTACCGTTGGACCACATTCACAACCACCTGAAACCGTTGAACATTTTCAACCGTTTAAAGGACCCTGTAGCATGTACTTGATGCACATCCCAGCACTTCAAATCACGCACCCTCGTTGAATATTTTATAGAAATACCATCCCCTACAAGTGCACAAAATTATCATCAGATTATCCTTTCACTTCCTACACAGCTATCCGGAACCATAGACAACGATTTCATTTGCAATTATAATACAGAAATGTGAATCATCGCAGTTTCACAGATAAACGTTTATACAGCACAACCAAATCTAAATCCTTTCCACTTGAACAAGGAAATTTAATTTCAATTGTTTCGTTTTTTTTTTCTGTTTTTTCGTCCTTTTTGTATTCCTAAATGAATTCACTTTTCCATTGTTTGTTTTGTTCCGATTTTTTTTCCTGTTTCTATTTGCTTTTTATGTTGTTATATTTTTCGCTTCTGTTTTTTGCAGGGACATCGAGAATCCCCAGCCCATTGGTACAAGAGTCGCAGCGTGGTGCTTGCCAGCATGAAGGCTCGCCAAATGATTACATGGATCCTTGGCAAGGAAGACTCTAAATTTAAGAATTGTGAAAATCTTCAAGTACTTTGAACTCCGACCAAACGTAAATAATTATATAAAAAAAAATATTTTTGTTTCCTTATTGCAAAGATAATTGAAATAAAAGAATTTTGATTATATAAAAAAACAAAAATCACCATCGGTTTCTGGAATTTATTTTTCTATCACCATTTTCTGATGGAAATTTAGAGGAAAACAATATTACACATTTCAAAATGAGAACCAATCAAAACAAAAAAATAGAATTTGTATCCCCGCTTTTAAAATAAAATAAATAAACAGAAAACAATAATAAATATTTATAGAACTGTCAGTAGATGTAAAAAAAATAATAATGTACCACTGTTGTTTAGTTTTTATATAAATAAATATATGTATGTATCCTTTGTTCTGTTTGATGTTCTTTTATTTCACTAAATATTTAATATAGAGTCTATAGAAAAAATAAATTGATATATATAATATACATTTAAAAGATGAATTGTAATCTTAATAATGAATTTTATGGCAAGAAATACAAATTATTTAAAGTAAATTTATAAATGTAACTAAATTGGAAAGATATATAAACTAATGCGATGATTTTTTTTTTGTATAACTTTAGTTAAGTTTTTAAGCAAAGAGATTTTTGTGTCTTCCGAAAAGTAAACTTTCAAGAAAAAAATAACAGAATAAGATTGTAGACAAAATGTATAAGAATGAAAGGAGATTATTAATGATTTGGATAAATCAAATAAATGTTTGTATAATATTAAAAAAAAGAAACAAGGAGGGGAGGTGTTTTTAATTGGGTGGGGTAGAGGATGTGGAGTTAGAAGGTAAGAGACTTCCCTTCTGTTCATACTTTTTAGGATCCTCAATCTGTTTGATTAAAGGGCTGGACATTTGCAAAGTAATTGGCGAAAAGTTTTAATTTCTTCGACGTTTCTACCAGAGCTTTTGCATAAGTGATAATGCCGTGCTGTTTCATGTGTTCAATAATAACCCTCGTCAGCATGCGCAGTCCGAATATATGCTTATTTTCGTTCGTCTGTGGTTATAAAGAGCTTTCATTAAGCGCTTCATATCTTCAAACTCAAATAAAACAAATTATGTGTGACGTCATCGACATTTTTTATTCGTTGGAAAGGGCTATTGATGCCATTATATACGGAGTATAACGTCGTTCTAATATCCTCCGTGGCTTCCCAGGGTGGCACTCATACGAAATGTGTAATTTTCCATAAATTAGGCTGAATTGACCGATGGCATGGGTTATGCCAGCTTTGAGGGCCGCTGTGGCTCGAGACCTATTCGTATAGACCTTCGACTTCAAAAAACCACACAAAAAAAAGTCTAATGCTGTCAGATTGCACGACCTCGGTGGCCAGTTTACTTCGCATCCATGTGAGATGGCCATGCTATCGAATCGCTCTTGCAGAATTTCCAATCTGGCGTGAGCATCGTCTTGTTGAAACCCCATGTCGTTGGTGTCCATATTATCCAATTCAGGCCAAAAGAAGTTGGTAATCATTGACCTATAGACGGTGAAGGCGTGGCTAACATCGTTCTCAAAGAAATATGGACCAATGACGCCGCCAGCCCAAAATCCACACCAAACAATGACTTTTTTGGGATTCATTGGATGCTTTTAGATTGGAACCTTCCAAAATTCAACAATTTTCATCCAGAAATGTGTCTTATCGGTGAAGGCGATTTCTCAATAAAAATTCGGGTAATTTTCCAATTGCTTCTGATAGAACAATTTTATCATTTGCACGTTTTGTTGAACGCAATTTCCTTCCATGGTGATCTGGCAAAACAAGCTTAATAAATGACAGTCAATTGACAGATGTAGTTTCAACAATATGGCCCCTATTAACTGTCAAAGTTCGGAAGTACCTATTGGAAGACCCCGTAGTACTTTTGACTGCTTCCCTGTATTGAGTTTGTTCGAGCGTAAGATTCAATATCAATCTTTCTAACCTGCGTACTCAGTGGTAATCGTTATTTTCCTTCAGTTTTTTCTTCTTTTTGGATGAATTAAAAAAAAACGAAGAGATCAGAAAACAGGTAGACGAAAAATCCCAATAATCCTAAAAATTCTTAAATATCGCCACACTTTCTACTGATGAGTGACATAGCTTGGGGGATCTACTGTTCCTCCTTCTTAATTGCGAACATTTTTTAGCAATTCCAGTTCAAAATCGACTCCCCTCAAAAACCGCCATCAATCTCCAGCAAGTCAAGCAGACTTTTGCCATTTCTCTATATCATTCATCAGCTTGCGGAAAATTCACAAAACACTCACATACATGATACATTATATAACGGATAAGAACTGTCGAAAACAAACTTAAAAGTCGCAACAGCAATGCATCTGTAGCTAAAACTTTAGACGTCTTCCCATCGCTGATGCACATTTCACAGATCGGAATTCTTTGATTGTAGTTGTTATTACTTTTGTCAAGCACCGTCGCAGCACCTTACACATGTCCTTCTTGCCAGCCCTCATTTCAACTTGTTCTTCGCTTCTGGCTGCTGAAGGTGAAGAGCAGAAAATTGCCAACATTCAGCTGCAAGCCATTTCGTTCTACCCTGTTGGTGGGTATTTAATTTAAGTTGAGAAAGTGGGCTAAACCAGATTAAACGGAAACACGGCGACACGACACCAAATGGTGGTGGTGGTGGTGGTGTTGTTTCCTCGACCGATTCCTGCTGACGGCAACGGGTGTTGGTAAATCTAGGTCGATTAGTACAAGTTTATGTATATATACGTTCTGTGTTCTTGATTTATTGCGCTGGACATAACACCATTTCTCTTGGGTATTGTTTTTCGTATAAGGATATTGCACGATTTTAGTTAAAGGACGTGAAAAACTGAATACAAATAACCGGAAGTAATGAAGGAACAGTTTTCAATTCCAAGCATTTAATTGAGACAATTAAAATAAGAGAATGCTGTTCACAGGATGCCAAATACCGAATCCTGATCCTGACATTACAAGAGGATTTTTCTTATTTTCTTTTCAATCACTTTAAGGATAGAATAGCACACAAAACGGAAATTAATTCGTTCGACTAATTCGAAACATTAGCAATTCAGTAAGATAATTGCTTCCGAAAGGGTTTAGTGTTACACCTTCCTGTGAGTTTTTTTTGGGTCTCGGTGAAGTTTTTGAATATGTATGATACTCGTAGTTTGTGTGAAATATTTTCGGTAAGTACTACGATTTCAGAACTTTGTGAAATGGGGAACTTGTTGATGCTTTACCGCTACTGACACAGATTTTGCGAATACAAAATACAATGGAGAAGTATTCAACTACTACTTTTGTGGCACTATTTCCCTATATCTATTTATATATTTCGATTTTCATAATTTTGAAATTGGGAACGTTCGCTAGCAAGTTCTTCTGTGAATTCCAGGCGAAACTTGTTTCTAGTGATATTGTTGATGTCGCGGCAAATACTAGTAAACAAATTCGGGGGCGATTTGCCGAAAATAAATTATGATTCGCGTTTCGTTTCCCAACGAGTTCATCTAAGAATCCCAGGCGATACTTGTTTTTTTGAATGGTTGACATCGCAGCGAATGGTAAAAATCAGATGCGATTCGCTTAAATATTCGCGGGAGAACAAAATACGATCAATCTGATGAAGCTCAGAGGAAGATTATGCAAACTTCATAGGATATGGTAATATAAGAGGCGGTTTCAAGACCTACGTGAAGTTGGCCCGCACTTTTTCTAGAATGAAAAACGTGGAATGCAGTTCGATAGACATTCGTTTGTAGTTGTTTGTAGTGAATTTTTTTTCGTTTGTAGTTTTACCGTTAAAAAGTTAGGACCATTAGAAAAAAATTTCCGCCCGCACTTCTGAGCTTTTGAAATAAAATCTAGCCAGTTGCAATCGAAATCGTTTGTAGTTGTTTGTAGTGAAATTCTTTTTTCCCAAAAATGTCTCATTTCGGAGATATTATGACATTTGTGTTTGCACCTATAACTATGAAATTCCAACAGTGAGAAAATTTTTAAGACCATTAATGCATAAAGCATATCCCAACTTAAATAACTGCATTCAAAATATCAAAATCCACCCAACCGTAACTTAATAAAACGCAATCAAAGTCAAAAAGTGCATATTTTTAAAGTTGCACCCATATATCAATTTCCCAACAACTACAAACAACGGTAAACACATTTTCGCAAACCAGTCAACCGTGTCCATCCATATGAGTCACTATTTGTCAATTAGCGACAACAACCAATGAATAAAGCCCGATTTTATCCAACAAATTTTTCTATTCCTTTAAAGAACATTAAAAAACAACCCCTTTCGAACAAATTATAGCAACAAAAACATAATGTTTGCTAAGTCTGTACATCTGGCTATCTAATACAATTCAAATTTTAAGATTTTATCACAAAGAAAAGGATTTAGATGCAATTAAGCAAACAGTAGCTCGTCATATAAACTCACATGAATATTTCGATTACTAAGCAACTTAAAATAGTGAAATCTATTTTTTTCTAATGCTTTCTATTAGATCTTTCTAATGGAATAGAAAAAAATGAGATTTTATCAATAGATAATGATTTATTCGAAATTTAAGAGAACGGTTGAAATCGTCCGCGCAACCCGATTTAAGGGGACGGATATTTCAAATACTAGACAACTACAAACGATAAAAACCAGTTATTTGTTAGAAGGCATGTATGCTCTATCTAATGAAACCAAAAATATTAAATTTGTATCAATAGAAAAGAATTTATATGCAATTTAAGCAGACGAAATTAAACTGCGTTATCTCCGAAACCGGTCCAAGTCAAGGGATGAAATCTTCTATTTTTGATAGTAATCCACTCCATCAATCTAATAAATCACAAATTGTATCCATCAGCCTAACGGTTTATGATTTATATGAAATTTAAGCAAACTTGAAACTTAATTTTTTTTGTGAAGTTGGCCCGCACTTTTTCTAGAATGAAAAACGTGGAATGCAGTTCGATAGACATTCGTTCGTAGAGGTTTGTAGTGAAATTTTTTTCGTTTGTAGTTAAACCGTTATAAAGTTAGAACCATTTAAAAAAAATGTCCACAATTCCTTAAAACCGCGTTATCTCTGAAACCGTACCAAGTAAAGCGATAAACTGTTTTATTTTCAAAAGTGTTCCACTTCACTGATCTAATAACATACAAACTGTATCTATTGACCTAACGGTTTATGATTTATAAGAGATTTAAGCAAAATTTTACCTTCCAACTTTCAGTGTCCATAACTCAAAAACCGTTTAACTACAAACGATGAAATTTTGAATTTATATTTTATGCACCTTTTCTTATCTGCTGCATAAAATAGAAGACTGTGCGCACTACAGGTCATATTTTATTTCAAATTTAAGGGAAGCCTTAAATGACCTTGACTGCTCATTTTTTAAGCGGTTCCATATTTCCATTGCTAACAAACTCTGGAAGTTGAAATATGTTTTTTTCCAATGAAACAACCCATCCCTTTCTAATAAAGTTAACAAAAATCATTTTCAACTAACGGTTTAAGTTTTTTACACGATTTAATTTTCGATAAATTCGGTTTTTAAGCCTATTTAAGCACCCCGATAACTCAAAAACTGTTACATTTCTAATCTATGCTTTATCTCTAATCGATGCTATCAATTAAAAGAAAATCCGCTTTACTGGAAACTTTTTATTTGCAATTTAAGGGAAGCTGTTTGACTGACCGTACTATTGGGACTTAAAGTACGAAAGCACTTTTCTAATACAAAGCGAAAAATCCTTAATCGTTAGTGGAAAATGATTTTTGTTGCTTTTGTTCGAAAGGGGTGGCTAGTTTCATTGGAAAAAAATTTACTTCGACCTTCAGAACTTCCTAGCAATGAAAATATCGGACCGCTTAAATATGGGAAATTCAGAACATTTCGGGCTTCCCTTAAATTGCAAATAAAAAGTTTCCAGTAAAGCGGATTTTCTTTTAATTGATAGCATCGATTAGAGATAAAGCATAGATTAGAAATGTGTAATTTCATCGTTTGTAGTTAAACAGTTTTTGAGTTATCGGGGTGCTTAAATAGGCTTAAAAACCGAATTTATCGAAAATTAAATCGTGTAAAAAACTTAAACCGTTAGTTGAAAATGATTTTTGTTAACTTTATTAGAAAGGGATGGGTTGTTTCATTGGAAAAAAACATATTTCAACTTCCAGAGTTTGTTAGCAATGGAAATATGGAACCGCTTAAAAAATGAGCAGTCAAGGTCATTTAAGGCTTCCCTTAAATTTGAAATAAAATATGACCTGTAGTGCGCACAGTCTTCTATTTTATGCAGCAGATAAGAAAAGGTGCATAAAATATAAATTCAAAATTTCATCGTTTGTAGTTAAACGGTTTTTGAGTTATGGACACTGAAAGTTGGAAGGTAAAATTTTGCTTAAATCTCTTATAAATCATAAACCGTTAGGTCAATAGATACAGTTTGTATGTTATTAGATCAGTGAAGTGGAACACTTTTGAAAATAAAACAGTTTATCGCTTTACTTGGTACGGTTTCAGAGATAACGCGGTTTTAAGGAATTGTGGACATTTTTTTTAAATGGTTCTAACTTTATAACGGTTTAACTACAAACGAAAAAAATTTCACTACAAACCTCTACGAACGAATGTCTATCGAACTGCATTCCACGTTTTTCATTCTAGAAAAAGTGCGGGCCAACTTCACAAAAAAAATTAAGTTTCAAGTTTGCTTAAATTTCATATAAATCATAAACCGTTAGGCTGATGGATACAATTTGTGATTTATTAGATTGATGGAGTGGATTACTATCAAAAATAGAAGATTTCATCCCTTGACTTGGACCGGTTTCGGAGATAACGCAGTTTAATTTCGTCTGCTTAAATTGCATATAAATTCTTTTCTATTGATACAAATTTAATATTTTTGGTTTCATTAGATAGAGCATACATGCCTTCTAACAAATAACTGGTTTTTATCGTTTGTAGTTGTCTAGTATTTGAAATATCCGTCCCCTTAAATCGGGTTGCGCGGACGATTTCAACCGTTCTCTTAAATTTCGAATAAATCATTATCTATTGATAAAATCTCATTTTTTTCTATTCCATTAGAAAGATCTAATAGAAAGCATTAGAAAAAAATAGATTTCACTATTTTAAGTTGCTTAGTAATCGAAATATTCATGTGAGTTTATATGACGAGCTACTGTTTGCTTAATTGCATCTAAATCCTTTTCTTTGTGATAAAATCTTAAAATTTGAATTGTATTAGATAGCCAGATGTACAGACTTAGCAAACATTATGTTTTTGTTGCTATAATTTGTTCGAAAGGGGTTGTTTTTTAATGTTCTTTAAAGGAATAGAAAAATTTGTTGGATAAAATCGGGCTTTATTCATTGGTTGTTGTCGCTAATTGACAAATAGTGACTCATATGGATGGACACGGTTGACTGGTTTGCGAAAATGTGTTTACCGTTGTTTGTAGTTGTTGGGAAATTGATATATGGGTGCAACTTTAAAAATATGCACTTTTTGACTTTGATTGCGTTTTATTAAGTTACGGTTGGGTGGATTTTGATATTTTGAATGCAGTTATTTAAGTTGGGATATGCTTTATGCATTAATGGTCTTAAAAATTTTCTCACTGTTGGAATTTCATAGTTATAGGTGCAAACACAAATGTCATAATATCTCCGAAATGAGACATTTTTGGGAAAAAAGAATTTCACTACAAACAACTACAAACGATTTCGATTGCAACTGGCTAGATTTTATTTCAAAAGCTCAGAAGTGCGGGCGGAAATTTTTTTCTAATGGTCCTAACTTTTTAACGGTAAAACTACAAACGAAAAAAAATTCACTACAAACAACTACAAACGAATGTCTATCGAACTGCATTCCACGTTTTTCATTCTAGAAAAAGTGCGGGCCAACTTCACGTAGGTGGTTTCAAGAGGTTGATAAATGGTATAGTGTTCGTTGTTATTACCCATTTCAGGAGTCCCTAATAAGAATATACCATTACAAGAAAAAAAACATATCGGCCCCCAGCTAAATTATTAAATTAAACACCCGCTGCCAAACAGCAATTAAATTCCCCCAAAGTCGGCGGCATTCCAAAAAGCATTATTTAAAGCATCTGCTTCGTGTCCGGTGATTCTCTAAAGATGCCATTATTTCGTAGTTTTAATTAACACCACAGCTAATGACCAAGTGTAATTAACCATCCAATCAACGGCATCCCTGCTGCTGGCAATAATCCCTGAAAATAAATGAGACCACCAAACCAGCACCTAACATGCTCTATGTAATTAAAACATTGCCGATCAACCAACAATACCACAATGAAGTTCGGTTGCTGTTTCCTCTTACTCCTGGAAATCCTAAATTCTTGCACTTTATTTTGATATTTGTACCTATTTTGAGACTGCATCTAAATGCAAGCCAGTGCCTTGTTTCGTCTACAGCGCAGAAAAGAACTCAAATCTTCGCGTTGGATCACGTTTCATCGTCAGATACCAGAGCAGTAAGCACATTCGTGTAACGAACTTTCGGTATTACTATCATGCAGTGTTATGCTTCGTTATGAAATTCTAAAGAAAAGAGGTTGCAGATACAAACATCAGACATGGTGCTGAGGACATGTAACAAGGCTCATAAGGAATAATTGTTATTACATGCCAGGGGTTCTGCTCCTTTGGATATGAAAAAACAGTGCCTTTGACGATTTTTTTTCTCATTCGGATTGAGGATACAAATTGGAGTCACGTTTTTAAGATGGAATCTCGAACATCGATATTTGTTTCTTTTGAAGTGCAGACAATTGTGGGATTCTTGCCAGGTCAAGGCGAATACTGTAATAATATTGTTATGGCTAAGGGCTAAGTCAATAGAAGAGTGCAACTTGATTACATATAATGTACATTGGGCACATTCAAAAAATTAGTTATCTTAAGTCGACTAGATTGGTCTGGAAGAGATGTAACCTGAACGCAAAAACTAGATTTGTCGGGATTGTCACTTTTCCTACGTCAGCCACATATGCGAACTGTCAACTTAGTACTCAGTCACGAATTCCTTGACTAGATTCGTCGGCTACCCCTCCATAAACGTCAACTGACACAGCTGCCCATGTGACCGATCTAGGCCAATCAAAACTGAGATACATCAAGTCAGTCAGCTGTCAGACTTACTAAACTAGATACTTGAACGTCCCCATTTTTTACATCAATAGGTGTCTGTATTGTAAAACGTGTGTTCAACTTTGATGTAGGTACCTAAAATGTGACTTGTCAAAGTCAGTCTGTCTGAGCTAAAAAAGAAAGGCAAACTGTTTTTGACAGTTCAGGTTCTACTTTCAGAGCAAAAAAAAATAAAAAAAATAAAAACGACTAGTGGTGAGTAACCTGCTGTAAATAGGTTATTTTTTGACGGCTGACAATTAAATATACTTGAATCATGATCATTCGCTGCATGATCGGATCATCTGCCGCATCAAAAATTGTGAATTTTTTAATTCGACATAAAATGTTGTCAAACGACTTGTAGGACCATTTATCATGCAATTTTAACAAAAATCGCAATTGCAATCGCTTAAGGTCAAATTGTATTCAAGTTGAGTGTCGGTCAAAAATCACAAAAACTGAAAAAAAAATTAAATTTTTTAATTCGACATAAAATGTTGTCAAACGACTTTTAGCAATCATTTGACATGCAATTTTCACAAAAATCGCAATTGCAATCGCTTAAGGTCAAATTTTATTCAAGTTGAGTTTCGGTCAAAAATTACAAAAACTGACAGGACCGGGGTCGTCAATTTTTCGAAAAATTTAAAAAAAATTTTAAATTTTTTATTTCGACATAAAATGTTGTCAAACGACTTTTAGCAAGCATTTGATACGCAATTTTCATAAAAATCGCAATTGCAAACACTTAAGGTTAAATTGTATTCAAGTTGAATTTCAGTCAAAAATCACCAAAATTGACAGGGCCGTCAACTTCTCGAAAATTTTCAAAAAACTTAAATTTTTTATTTAGACATACCTAAAGTGTTGTCAAACGACTTGTAGCAACCATTTAACAAAACTCGCAATTGCAATCCCTTAAAATCAAATTGTATTCAAGTTAAGTTTCGATCAAAAATCACATAAATTGACAGTGGGGATCGTCAGTCAAGTCAGCCAGCTATCAGACTTATAAAATTACATTATAGAACGTCCCCAAAAGAAGAGGTTGTGCGGTGTGAACTTGGGTTGCACTGAGTCTATTCGAAAAAAATACCTTTCTGTGATAAGATGACGAAAATAATATTAACACGTGCGTTAAGTGCCTTATTTTGTTCGTTAACCATTAGCACCATAGACCACTTCACACCTTTTTCGCAATATACCTAATGTTTTATTTTCATTTAAAAGTTTTCAAAAAAGTGCGGTAACCAAATTGACGGCAACAAAATTTAAGTGCGATACTACCAACATTTTTCCAAGCCGTGTGGACGAAAAGCAGCAGTAGCGAAGACCTAGTCTGCCTCCCCTTAAACACTTATACAATTAGATGTCAATTATTCACCCACTCCACATAATATGTTAATCGGGTTCGGTTACTTCAACTTCACTCCTAAATACCCCATATACCAATTAGTGTCGACTACCTAACTCATAGCCGAGAATTGTTCACCTTTGCTAAGTTAAACACAATTTATATAATAATTGTATATCTATAACAAAATATGGCAAACTAAAGGCCCTATAATTAACCGAATCGCTCTCCGTAGCTTCAACTAATCTATATAACAACTTGCTCAATCATTTAACCAAGTTTAGTTGAGGCGAAAAGTTTTTGGCAACACGATTATCGGTTAATTACATAGTGATTCGTGTCTCCAAGGATATTCTGATATTTGTTCCATTTGGGGCAACGGGTGTTTTGGGATTTGCAAACTTTGTTATGCCTTAGCCACAAGAGGGCTGTGAGTGTTAATATCGACTGTTGAGGTTCTTGAAGGCAAACTCATATTGTTAGGCAACTTTAATTCAACTTTAATCCGATATGCATCTGTCTCTTTTCTTTTCACTTGTAATCACTCGTCGCAGTCATATCCAGTGCAGTACTTCAATATATTCCAATTTAGCTGCAGAGATGAAGCTGGTTAACTTCTCCTGGCGTTTGAAAGTCATCCGATAAAATGAAATCCTTGACGACTGCAATAAGACATATTTGAGTGATTTTTCTCAAGCGGATGTCCTTTTTCACAACTCAAGTAGACGTTGTCCTTTTCTTTGTTCTGTCTAGGATTCCATTTAAACGAATCACGTAAACTATGCGATTACTGTAAAGTGTAATTTAAGTATGATATTTCTAATCGTGGGGTGAATTTAAATTTACACAAAGTGTATCCTTCAGACCATGAAACCAACTTAATGTGGTTATTTAGGGAAAAAAGGTGATGCCTACATTTCCTTTGATAGGATCAATTTGTTGAAAGGGAATTTTTTATGGTTTGTTTTTCGAAGAAATGGATTCCTTTTTATTTTTGCAGACATATCATATAAAAAGGAGAAAAAAAATATTGAAAGGGATTTCAAAAGAACCATCTTTCTAAACATTTTACGACCAAGAGATTTTTCTAGGCTGATATGATGAAGAGCTGCGAGCTGACCTGAAAGGGTCGCTGTCGCTGGGGTATTAACATCTTTACCACATGAAGCGCGATGGTTGCCCTATAGCTGAAATGTGCAGGAGAACTTTTTTTCAGAGGGATATGTGGCACATGGTATGGGGCTGTGAATGCACTTTGGATTTTATGTTTGTTTGGCAAAAGCGCAAGCATTGATATTTTAGTATAGTTCAGAACCGCAAAAACAGTTTTTTTACGAGAAGATTAACCATAAAAGTATTGAGCTATTGTAAAGTTCCACATCTGAATGAAAGCAAATTGGCATCGTGACATTCGGCCCTAGCGAGGTACCCGTCGGAACGGAAAATTCTCCATAACGTATATTCTGTATACTCTGCACCAAAGTACAATCTCGATCAATCTAAAAAAAATATATGAAAGGTTGTGACGTTTCGGTTAAGTATTAGACTTTAATCATATAAATAGGTACAATTGGTTTAGTACTGTTGTACTTTAAATGCAAAAATCTTAGAGAATGCTGAATATATTCTGGTGCATTTTTCACAACTACAATCTCCACTTTGTGTCAACTCTATAGGTAGCTCTACAAATTCCGGTAAAAATTGGGCAATAGCAATTTATGTTTTCGTTTCTTTTCACTTTTTCCCTTGCAATGCTTTGCGTTCAAAAATTATGGGATCATTAAAATATAGGAAATACCAGCTTAAAGAGGACATCTGCAGGTACAACATAGAATATCCAATAACTCGTTTAATAAATAAACGGACAAAATTTAAAACATTTCTACATTTCAAACATACTAAACGCGCAAAATATTTACATTTCTTTTAACCTTATTTTAGTCCTGTGGCAGACAGAGGTAGTATGCTGTTTGGTGTGCTAAGAAAAAATTAAACCTGTAAAAGATATTATGCCAAATATGTAGGAAAGACGTGTCTGCTCTCTTGCTCAGTTCCTATTTCATTCATGCATTTATAAATCCTGTATACCTGGCAGTGGCGTGGCGTCTATATAACCCGATTCCTACCGAATTCCCTTTTTAAATTTCCACCATTCAACACTATCTAACAAAATCCAAATATACTTGAAAGCCTACCAAATAAATTTATTATTCACAAAATGGTGCCCACACGTAAGCCATCAACTAAACATGGTGTGTGTGTATTCATTTTCATCCATCATCGATGACAAAGCGAAAGTAACCCCAAATGGCTCACTGTCACTGGATAGTTGATTTAAAAAAACATTAATTTGTATCTCTTCTTTACTTTCTGAGTAGAGTAGAGTATGATGTGTTTGACACCTCTTTGCTCAACCCGCTTGGTCATGCGCAATCACAGCATGGTTGTCACTTCCAAAAAAAATTTGCGAACAAAATTAGAAAAAAAGTTACCAAACCAAGTTAAAAGCTACCAAAAATCTGGAAATTGATAAAAAAAAGCACGAACGAGAAAGATCGTTTTGAGCCTATTTTAAATTCAATTATATATTGTAAAAGTGGGAACTTTGCCAGTCTAAGCAATTAAACAACGTCTAACCTATTTAACTTCTATCATATTTGTGTTTATAAAATGTAAATTGTTTCCTATTTTTCAGAAACTCGTTGTCTTAAAATATAAATATAACACACTTCATTTGGTAATTGTCAAATGTTTGGCTTTAGTGAAAGTACAGTGGAAGTCACTTATGCACTTATAACGACCTCGCTTATAACGACCAGTTGCTTATAACGTCCACTTAAATATTATGGCAGTTTATTTGATGTGTCGCCGTGAAAGCTGCTTTTAAATTAGTTATAGTTTACGCGTTTTTAACAAAAAATTTAGCATTTTATGTGATTTTGTTTAATCCTTATTATTTGTGGAAGCCAGATATGGCAGGCGGATGTAGCGAACGCCGGTTATTACGACCTCATTTTATCGGTCCCTCCACCGTCGCGTCGTCTTCTTCTAATGTAGATGTAAAAACTCGCTTAAGGCACCAAGTGACAAAAAACAGAAACAGACACAGAAACAGAAACTGAAACAGAACAGAAAGTTTTATCGTTCTGTAGTTAATTCTGGTTCTGTTTGCGTTGCTCGATCAGCTACACAGAACTGAAACAGAAACAGATCCATAAAAACATGGCAGCCGCCTATTCCATCAAATTGTATGTCGTTAGCTTTGACTTCAACGAAAAACATGGAACAGAATGAAATTTTATAAAATTTGGTGATTTCTTACGAAATCTATTATTCGCTCCTCTTCGTGTACTAAAAACAATAGTACGACGCGAAACAAACAGCCAGATGACAGATGCAAAAAAATCCAAACAAAAAAAACCCGCCCCCACGATAAATTGGAATCAATAAAGACTTGTTTGCGTTCTGTTCTTATACAGCCATTTTTCTGTCGCTAAATTCTGTTGCTGAAAATAAAATTTCTGTTCCCAATTCGGTTTCTGTTGCAAATGTATGGGATTCTGTTTCTGTTCCTGTTTCTGTTCTTTGTCACTTGGTGCCTTTAGACATCAAGATTCGTAAAGTTGCTCTGACTCTGAAAAGTGTTTTTTTTTTGGGCCAATGAAACATAAAAACTAACAACAGCTGATTTCTAAGACCTTCTCTAAGTCTGAAAAACCTTCAGTTACAATGGAAAACGACATTACTAAAAAAGAAGAAAATGAGTGCATTCAGTATTTTTTGAATAAAACCAGTTTACATTTACAGGTTGTTGCATATGCAATGCATTTATTAAGAAACAGTAAGGCAGCATTTACATGAGTTGATATCGAGTTCGTATTTTTTGTGCTCTTGTTCAAAAAGTTACCAAAACCAGATAAAAATTACTAAATAACCAAAAATCTGTAACGCAAAAAAAATTGCCAAATTTGGTAACTGTTTACGGAAGGTGATTTACGAATTTGAAGCATTACTTTTCATTTCCATCAACTATTCTGCAACCACATTTTGCACGGGCGAAGCCAGGCGCCGCGCCGGCCGGCGGGTACAGCTAGTTCTAAATAAAAAAAAATCCAGCTTAACACAGTTGGTCTCATATGAAAGGCATATTGGTAGTCAACTTTTAAAACACTATTTTCAGAATTATAATGACTAAAATATGAACTAAATGAAAGAAAAATTGGGGAAAAAGTACAAAAAGTGAAGACCAAGACCTTGAAATCGTAGACATATTAAATATGGACTGCTAGTGAAAAGTCATTCGCATAGATTTCTGCGAGAAAATATGTTTCGAAACAGCACAGGCGCTATTGTTTCGAAGCGGATTAACAAAGAAACACAAGCTGCCATCAAGTTAAAATTTCCATAGAAACGTTTCCATAGTAACATGTAAACAAAAGAGCGACATCTTGTGCGTAGAGATTCATTTCGTAGTACATATGATGAAACAAAAGAACGTCATCTATCCAATGATTCGATTTGTGCAAAGCTACAAAGTGTAATTTCAAATTGATTCTGTATTGATTATTATTTTAAAATAGAAAATAATATATCTATTCAAACTTCAGTAATTGGGTTATTAATGAATCTTCCTCTTGATCATATACTCAAGAAAAATTACTATAAGTGGTCTTGTGACAGCTTTAATGACAAAATATAGCTTAAATGTTTGTCTTTTTCAATAAAAAAAACTGGTCGGTCGCACAAAAATTAAGGCGGGTGAAGCAAGGCAAGCACGGGCCAGCTTGTATATATCTACTAAGTCAGTGCTTGAAATCCACACGCATATTTACATGACATCTATGAGAAATGTGTGAACTATGAAAGCTCAGAACTTTTTTAATTACATTTAAAATTTCCGGAAGCAATTAAAAATAAAATTAGCCGAGTGGAGTGAAAAAATTATGCAATTAAAACTTGATCTAGTCGAATTCTTTGTATGTATTCGTTTCTAGAGCTTTGCGAGAAGTGAAAGCAGGAACATGCTCGAGCTATGACCTTTTTGAAAAATTTTAAATTGAGAAAAAATATACATATTGTTTGTTCTATGTGATCGAAGAGTACATCCGAATTTTTCCAATTTTTTGTACTTTTTCCAACTTTTATTTTGATGTAGTTCATTAAGCCTTCCACTAATCAATCGATCAATCAAATCACCATCACAAATTTAAATATTTATTTCCCCTAATTAAAGCCTTTTATTGTGTAAAAATGAAATTTATATTCCTAGCCCAACAGCTCCGGGCAATTAATTTAAAAAAAAAAAACTGATGTTGAATGCGCACTTAATTGTGTTGCGGCAGGCTCCATTTATTAGCGCAATAGCTGAATTATTCCCATTTCGACCTCTCGACAAATCAAAGTAATTCATTTATATCAGCTCTCATCTCCCGCTGGGTCCAACTTTAGCACCCACTTACTCTAACTACCCTGCGCCCTTTCGAATGTTTTCATTTAATTTCGCAAATAAATTTTAAACGAAACCTACCCAACTTTTAATGCTCTCTGCATTTTGTTTCATGTTGTTTTTTCGTAGTATTTGACAATTTTGCAAATTTAATACGTAAAAAAGAAACCGCAATCGCTCACGGGTATTTAGCGGTTGTGTACAGCGAGTTGAGTTCAAAAGCCTATAGCACCGCGCACAACAAAGCAAGGGATGAAGTTTTGATTTTGGGTTTCGGATCGCGACTTTGTTTGGCAGTCTAAACCCACGTCCACATTGACCGAGGAGCATAATAATGTCTGCTTCATGTACCTTGTCTCGCTTCGCCCAAATTGGATAGCTCCTCTTATCAAGGGTGAATTGCATAAATTGAATTTGTGTGTACGTCGTCTACCCAGGGGCTGTGTATCTCGATTAAATTATTCACTCGGCCTGGATGCATAGTATTTGTGAAGAAGCTCGACAAATAAAGTGTAACGTCTGGGTGAAACAATAAAGACAATGGAGGACCATCCACAAAAGAGAGCAGGTCAGAGGGGAATGAAATAAAGGAACCCCAATCCCATTAGCATCATCATCATTATTATCATTAAAGGAAGCATCCGTTTACGTTTAATCCTAGTTTAATGAATTTTCTTTCGATTGGTAATAAATAGACAATCGGAAGAAGTAAATTTAAATGGGGAAATTCACAAGCGCTTACGAGTTGAGGGAGAGACGTTTAAGGATCCTACAGTGGGTGGATGTGGAGTGTTTCTTAAATGGGGTTTGGTTGGTAAATAAGACGTTTAGTGTGTAGACGAAAATACTTTGAGCAACTGGGTAAAAAGTCTTTCAAAACGACATGAGGATGATGGGGAGTGACGAAAGTGTACTCTGGCGTATACGTACTATTTTTGGCACAACATTTTATATAAATAAATGAAGAACCAGGCATAGTTCGGAATAGCATTACTATTCGTCTCAGCGGTAAAAACTCACACAAACGAGTTTTGGCAGCTAGTCCTATCCTAGGGTCCTTTATGGACCTGTTGCGCCAATTATTTATTAATTTCTGTATAACCTAACATGAAAAGAAGCACCTTAAGTTTTAATTCAGTGTGACTTGTTTCTTCTGTGTTTTTGTCTGCGATTCCTAGAGGGGAGCTGGTCCGTAAGAATGTGATATATAAGTTATCAGTAAAGCACTTATTTATGCACAATTTCTCCAACGTTTTTTTTACAGCTCAGTCAACTACAACTTATAATTCGAATCTTTCTTCTTTTTATATTTATTCATTTTGCGATCAGTTTGCTTTGAGTAGATCTAGCTGCAGGGACATACGTGTCCTTAAAATGGCGTGCAAAATAATGTTGTTTTCCTTGTGCTTGGGAATGGAGTTTTTTTCGATCGCCTGGTATAAAATAGTATATAGTTCAAGTAAATATAAGGATTTTTGAGATAGTAACGTAAAGTAAAATTTTTAATATGAATAAAATTTTTACATAAATGTGCAAATATGATTAAACAATGAGTTTGCTTTAAAGAGGGCGAGATAGAATGAGGGAGTGCGGATAGGGAAGGATGATGCGGCGTACGATGTGAAAGGTGGCGGATTAAGGGGCTACTTAGGCGAGTAGAGTAGCCAAGGCAGGGAGGGTAGAGGCAAACATCTCGCAGCGTCAACATCACCTCGACGCAAAAGACTGGCATGGTTTTTTTTTTGTTGCACGGATCAAGGGTCAAGTCCCACACCCACCGACGAGCTAAGAAAGTGAACTTGCATGCCAGCAACGACCCTACGGCAGGAAAGATCTAGCAACAGCCATTTTGATGCTGAGCTCTTGCTTAATTGCCGATTAGGGGCCACCCATCTTTATGAACAATATTTTAGATTTCGCCCTTTTCTGCAATCACGCCTTTGTTCTGAGCGGAGTGTCTGGTTCGATCGCGGGGTAAACACTTATAAAATTTTATGGTTTTTTCCACTGCGCTACCTCTCGCGAACGTGTGACATATATCCGAGAGTATAGCTGTCATGAAAGAGCCGTTTGGACTCGGCATACATGTGTAGATCCCTTTCATTCGTCATAAAAATGAAAAAACTCACACAAATGAATGACTGTGAGAAGCTAGGCCTAGGGTCCCACTGACCTATTACGCAGCTGTTTATTCATTTATTTTTTGAACTTGTTTACTTAACTTGTGAAATATATATTTTTATTTTTATTTTAAACTTTGGCATTTATTTAAATTTAGATTTAAGATAGTTTGGCAATACCTACGTTTTAAAGATAATATATCTCACTTTTTGTTTCAACCTGATATGGTCTGTCCAGAACATTTTCAATAATTTTCTTAGAATTTCAGGTCCCAGCCAGCTTAAACGCAATATCTAGTTTTGTTCTGTTTATCACTGGGTTCCGCAGGTCGTTACTCGTAGCAGGAAAGCCAACATGAGAAAAGTAGTACCTAGGAGATCGTTGAATCAAACTCATATTCGGGACATACAATAAAGTATACCAGTCAGCCATTTTAATCCGCATTGGCTTACATTACTTTACTGCCACAAGGCCTGTTTTTTGAGCTTCTATGGTTCTATCTCAGCAAAGCAAGGCAAAGTAGTTTTTCAGCAAGCAATTACTACAATTACGTTCGTTTTGATATTTCACACTATAGGACAGCAGCAGCTTATGTTAGAACCTTTCTGGTAATGTGGGTGGAAATTGCAGTTAAACTGCAAACTAAAAGTAGAGACACACAACACAGTTTTGCTAATGAAAGCTTTTGTAAGGCGGTAATTTTATTTTTAATACGTGTGAAGCAAGAAGAAAGCGTTCAAAACGCGTACGGACTTTAATAAGCAAATTTAAAAGAAGGGGAATTTCTAAAATTTAAGACTATATCAAAGTTATTGGCGAATATCCAGACGATTGACGATGTATTTAAAAATGATTTTCAGAAATGATGGAGGGCGGTACGTTCGAGCGGGAAAATGGAAATTTCAAAGAGAGCAGATCGTTTGTAATTACAGATTACATTGTAAAGGTCGTTGGTATGAGTCAGGAAAGAATTACAAGGTTGGTGTTGTACAAATGCTACGCTACACGGTCAAATGTGTTCAAGAGTGGGAATTGCCGGTACTGAAATGCGGTTATAACCTCACTTTTATGCCGAATAAGCCAAGGATTCAATGAGGCAGAGAGCCGGAAACTGGACAAAGAGAAAGAGAAGCCCAGTCATCCCAATACAGAATTTACTATAGCAAGCTTAACTATTACCTAAATGACAGCACTTACTTTTTGAGCAGTTTTTCGGAAGATAAGTTGAACACTATCTTTAAAGTAAGAGGCGAACTTCTAGAACTAAATTTTATTTCACACCGCCCAGAGCTTCCAATTCTATGCGAACTTTGTAACTCTAAGGAGCGGGAGAATGTGTTACACTTCTTCGCTAAATGTCCAATACTTCAAGGAAATTTTTCGTAGCTCCGACACTTGGGTTGGAGGAAACAATCCTTATATTGAATGGTGGTAGAGATTGGAACTTGCTCTACAATTTCAGTCAACGCACTTCGTTACAGAAATTGCATTATTGAAGAAACGTTTTAAAAAGTATATAAATTAGCACTTAATATAAAATATAATTTTATGGTACCTATGTACACAAAAGAAATATGATTTAATTCTTTTCTGGTAAACGGCCTAAGACCAAATCGTATAGACTAAGTAAAAAACAAAAGTTAAGTCGACTTACTCAACACTGCGCCCGATCGAAGTGGAATTCTCGATCGAACTCCCATTCAACCAAACGCGTGCTGCGTTAAGCAATTCGTTCTTTTGTACTCAAAGAAGGAAGATCCTTTAATGAGACGGGGTTTCTCTAATTTCTCTTCTCTTTGGCTCTAATTGCTGTGATTGAACAGTGGATTATGATTTTATGAACCAATATCGAATTCGTTTATCAAAATAAAATAAAAACCAAACTAATTTTCATGCATGAAAGCCACCCGAAAGACAATGCAGTGCAACACTACACATCCCCTATCCAATAATACATGTGCCACTGTAAAACCGCCCAGCGACTCTCACTGTTCGTGTCAACAAAAACAATAAAAATAATAAAATAAAAACAATCCCATCAAATGTATTATTGCAAATTGTTCTCATTTATTTAAATATCTCTTCCTTTTTTGTTTCGTTTTTATGTTTTGTTCTCTTTTAATCTAAAGAGTTGCATAACAAAAATGTTTTAGTTTTCTTTTTCTTGTTTCTGTTTCATTTTGTTTTGAGTTTCTTAATTATGTTTCATTTTCAATTGCCGTACCTATTTCCGAACTATAAAAATACATAATGTACTGACTACTGACTGCAAATCGGTTATTTCGGTTTTCCCTTGAATAATAATTTAATAACAATTTTTTTTTTTGCGCTTTTAGTTTTCTCTTTTTTGTTCCATAAAAATATTTAACAACTGGAAACGGGAGGAAGAAAATTATTTAAAAAAAAAAAAACAAACAAACAGTATTTGAGTTTTGTTATAATAATTAATTAATTAATGGAAAATAAAAAGAATTATTAAAAATAAATTCACAAACTAATAATGAAGGTAAAAAAAAAAATATTTATATAATTTTATATAAATTTGTTGACCTAGACGATGCGACGAACAACGACGGAGAGGGTGATATTACATGAAGTCTTCGTAGTCGTAGTCCTGTTCGTAGTTGGTATTTCCCACCTGAAATGAAAGCAAATTTGTAGGAACGTCAGTTTGCGCTACTTGTTATAAAATCAATTTGTTTTAAGATGAATGGATTCGCATCGGAATGCTATGGGTGGCTCAGTGGTTGGTATTTTAGACTATAGGCCGCAGGAAGCTTGTAATTCTATCGATCGGATTGGGCATAAAACTATACGTTCCTTCGGGCGGTTGTAAAAAAATCGAAGACTTTTTGCACCAGTTTTTCATTTCTTTTTATAAAGGGTTTTTCAACAGGGACGCTACAAAAGTAGAGCGACAGGGACAGCAAACGACGCCGAATTTCTTGCCATTTCATGATGGAAAGATATACGGTCCAACAACGAGTCGAAATTATTACAATTTACTACCGAAATTCGGAGTCAGTGGCCTCAACGTTAAGAGCGCTACGTCCAATTTATGGTCGTCATAATCGTCCTAGCAGATCAACAATTGAGCGTCTAGTGGAAAAATTTGAATCCACAGGCACAGTACAAAATGTTCCCGTGCCAGTGAAACAAAGAAGTGCCCGTAGTGTCGAGAATATTGCTGCCGCTGAGGGTCTTCAGTTGAAGAAAGCCCAAATGTGTCTCTCACACGTCGTTCTCAAGCGTTGGGCATCTCTGTGACGTCGTTGTGGCGAATTTTGTAAAAAGATCTTGGCCTACATCCTTACAAGATTAAATTGACGCAAGAACTGAAGCCGCTTGACCACCAAAAGCGTCGTTTGTTCGTGAATTGGGCTGAGCAACAACTTGAAAATGATTCGGATTTTCATCAAAAAATCATCTTTAGCGATGAGGCTCATTTCTGGCTGAATGGCTTCGTCACACGTAGTCCATGAGTCATCATTGCATCCCGAAAAAATCACGGTCTGGTGTGGTTTATGGGCCGGCGTCGTCATTGGGCCGTACTTCTTTCGTGATGATCAAGACCGGCACGTTACTGTGAATGGGAATCGCTACCGTTCAATGATAACCGAATATTTTTGGCCCCAATTGGATGATATGGACTTGAAGGACATGTGGTTCCAACAGGACGGCGCCACAAGCCACAAGTTTGTAGAACGTGTCGCTTGGCCGCCTCGGTCGTGCGATTAGACGCCGTTAGACTATTTCCTGTGGGGCTACGTCAAGTCTATGGTCTATGCCAACAAGCCAGCGACGATTGATGAACTTCGTATGAATATCGAACGTGAAATTGCAGCAGTATCGGCCGATTTATGCTTGAAAACCGTCGAAAATTGGGTTCAGCGTCTGGACTTGTGCAAGCGTGCCCGTTGTGGCCATGCAAAAGAAATCAAGTTCCATACATAATGGCATCGAACGTACTTTCACAGGAAAAAAGAATTTCATTGATATCCAAAACCGTTTTTGTTTTATTTAAGAAAACTTTTGTAGCGCTCTTATTGAAAAACCCTTTACTATGCCGCCTTTTCGAAAATGCAGAGCAGTAAGTTAAAGATTCGAAAAGGAAGTAGACAAAAGTCCGAAGTAGGCAGTCAGCCAGAAATGTCAACTCAAAATCCGTCAATTGTTGATCGGTAAAAGTATTTTCTGTCGCATTCTTAAACGCGAAGGTAATTGTGTCACATTGTGGCATGCTGTCCGACGATTGCTAACAAAATTCTGCAAGTTTTACAATACGATCCAGCTGTTCCTCGATTTTAAAGCCTCCACGTTTGATAGAGTAAATATGAATGAGCTACTCCACGATTTTTGAACTGAGTTCCACTGCAGGACGTAGACTAGTCCCTCAGCAGGCAGCACTGTGTCTCATTTTAAATCGTCTCACGGGACACTTCAACTTCTGGAGTGCATTTAAAGGTTCTCAGTTCAAGTATGTGTAAAATCTCTAATACTTACAATATCCTGATCCAGACGTAGTTTGACTTTTGATTTGCCCTTGCCAGCGGGCTTTTTCGTATTTTGTTTTTCCATTTTCTGTTTCTCCGTGTGCAGGGTTTCCACTGTGATTTTTATCTTTTTCAATTCAGCGACACTTACTGAAAGTAAACCAACAAACACCCTCATGCACTGATGCAAGGTTAAAAGCCAACACAATTACTTACAATTTGCACAAATGTTACGAACTAGCTCCTCGACGAAATTGGGAAATTCTTCCGACTTTCTGTACAGCGATACCTTCGTACTAATCGCGTCGGAGAAGTCTTTGAATTCCTCTTTAGTTTCGGGATTGAAAGCATCTAGTCCGCCTACACTTTCTATACCGAAGGTTTCTAAAGCACTCTTGAGGTCGGCTTCTTTTTCGATTTGTTGCAATCGTAATTTTTCAGCTAGTTTCTCTTCAGGGGATAGTTGGTTTATTCTTTCCTCCTCTTGTCGTTCTTCTTCTTCGCGTCGCAACCGCTGTAAGGAGAATAAATTGATGTCAAATAAGTTGCGTGGACGAAGTTTGGGTGCTTTCGATGCTTACCTCCTTTTCATTGAGTTTAGACTGTTGGGATTTGGTTAGAGTTTTCTTAGCTGGCTCCTGTGGTGGCGGAGATTTTTCTTCGTCTTTTTTCTCTTCGTCTTCCCAGCTGTCCTGTGAATGCAAACAAATAGTTGTGTTTGAATAGAGTTGTAGGGAAAATAAAGAGGAATTTTAAAAATAGAACACAAAAGTCAAGAATCTCCTCTCAAATAAGGACTATTCGATGTACGATGTCAAATGCAGAAGACGTCATGAATGAAGAATACTTTTTCATTGCAATTCCAAGCTAACTAAAGCTCCGCCCCCATACTACATAAATTTTGGAGTGCGTTTCTGGTAGCAAAATGTATTGTTCCATGTAACAATTGCAACTGCTGTTCTACGCTCATGTTATCTGCGTAGTATCTCTTGGCAAATCGATTATGTGCTCGCTGTTGTGTAATCTAATCACGCCGTGGCTGTTGTTGTAGTTTACTAAACGCATTCAAGTGCACAATTCCTCTTTTATCAATTCAAAGGGAGTCACCTCTTCAGGGGCTTTCCAACTATTATTACTTAGGCAAATCACACAAAGCATAAGTAGTTCCACCCAACCAGTTGATTTGCATTAAATTCAATATCTGCACTTTCACTTTCTAAAAAAAAAATAGATTGCCTCACTCACCACACACTAACCCACTTCAACCAGATCCACCATAAAAAACGGCGACGACAAACGAAGAAAAAAAATGCAAAAAAATATACGAAAATTGATTAACAAATTTACCACGTGGACGGAAATGAAAGGGGTTTTCTGCTCGCACTGCAACTGGCGATGTAAACACGAAAATTCAACACAACACTACGCAGATAATTAAAATTCTTGATGACCTATGAAATGGTTCACCTTCTGGTAAATAGAACACCTAAATTTTGATTTACCTTGGGGAACTACAGCATATTTAATGCAAATCTGTTGGTCGACTCACCTTGACGTCCTCGTCATCGTCTTCGCCTTCCCATTTGTTTAGATTTGCGACTTTCGGTCGCACGACAATCTTTTCCTCTGCAGCAGTTTCTAGAATTAGAACAAAAATGAAAAGGTGATTAGGCACATTTCGATTAGTTAATGATTAATGCATAATTGCATATATATGTCTCTGGAATGTGAGATCATTTTTTGGGCGAAGGTTATTTTTTTAAGATCTTTGTTGGTGCTCTAGACAGAAGACACGTTTTTGAATGGATTTCTTTGTTTCAATTCTTACCCCAATCGTCATCCATTATATGATATTAGTTGAATTTATCGATTGGTGAATATTTATTAACTAATTGTTAAACGAAATTGCGGATGTCTTGAAGAAAAATTCACTTTTGCTGCAAACGTGTGGCTTTTTGATGTGAGAAATTTTCAGTGCGAGAATTTTTGACACTTGGGTTTTTTTTTTGCATGTGGAACGATTGTGAATCGGAATCGCTGAACTTGTAATTAGCTGTAAAGCAGTGTTCATAGATTGTGGGGCATTCGCACTTTTAAGCTCCGATTCACTAGGCAAATCATGCTTATTTCGGTTTTGTTTTTTTATTTCAATTTGGGATGATAATTTCGGATATCACGGGCTTATGACTCGATTCAAGATTAAATTTCCGGGTCTCCTGGTTTCGAAATTGGCACCATTAGCATAAATAGACTTTTATTAAGGAGTCGGCACTAAAATTTCCAGTCAAAATTTCCTAGAATTACATTTTCTTATGGCTTTTCTGTAAATTGCTGTAAAACTTAAATGAATATTTACTGCAATGTCTTTTAAAATGCACATACATTTCCTCTTTCGTGGACAAAAGGGAAGAAAATGGTAAATAACAGTCAAACAATATATATTTGGTGAAACTACAGTTTTTTGAGCATCAGCATAAGGCCTCGGCAAACAGAGCGCGTTTTAACGCTCCGTTCTACCGCCGCGTCTCACCGCCGCGTTGTAATATACTGAAAAACGTATCCCCCGTCACACAGAGCGCGTTTTCAACGCTTCGTTGAATTCACCACGGCGTTTGAACGCGGCGGTGAAACGCGGGGTTGTGAAAAATTACAGATTATTTTATGACGCGGCGCGTTTGAAATAATTTTTCATGATTTTACATTCTTAAAAACGGAAAAATTAATAGAATGTGTTTGAAATTACCCATATTTGTACGTTATGTGTGAGAATCGTATACAAATGCAGTTTTAAAGGCTGAGATATGGGAGGAAATATCAAAAGAATTTCTCTTTTTCTAAATTTTGTGCACCTAAATCCTTTTTCTTTTTAGGGAATTACATATCACGCCAAAAAAAGCAATAATACCTCCTCCGAGCTGCTTGAAATTTCTTTAGGATTTTAACTGATGTTTAGAGAAAAGAGTTGGAGAGCTGCTAAAATTTAGTTTAGCTCGAGCAGCGTACTAAGCTTTTCAGCTAAATCACGTTGGTGGGAACATGGTAAAAGACTCGAAAAAAAAGAAAAATTTCCACTTTAGAGTTCTGTAGAGCTAAACTCTACAATAAAGTTCCAATTTTAACAGAAGAATGGCAGCACTTTTCTTGTGTCAATCACAGCTCACAACAACAAAAACTCTCCACCAGCTGTCAGTCGATGTGACATCTTTCTCTCAGCGCAATATTTCGTGAATGAAAAGTTTTCTCGCTCTCTCAGCACCCTGTTCCCTGTTCGACGTACTGCAGCAATTCGCGAACAAAAAATTGTTGTACGAAGTGGTAATTTGTGTGCCTCCAGTTCGATTTTGAAATTTGAGTGAAAAATCCTATTTAAATATAGTGAAAAATAGTTCAAAACTTATCCACGGAATAAAGTGAATTCTTAAAAACAAGTGTTAGCCCAAATCTTCAGCCGAAATATGATGGCCACAAAGAAAATCGAGGAAGGTCAGGAGTTAATGAGACAAGCAGAGAAAAGGTACACCGTGGTAGTGAAAATTTCAAATCACCAATATCCTTCTGACCAACATTTTCTTTTACCCCCACGTAATTGCAGTTTAAAGACTACCCTATTGAAATGGAGACCCGACTACGATGTAGCAGCCGATGAATACAGTAAAGCAGGTATACAATTTAGCTGAATATAATAATTTTCGTTTGAAAACATTATTGGGTAGCAATTGGATTGGATGGCACCTCAAGGCACCCCCAGTCAATTTTTCGTACTTGGGGAGGTTCTCTTTTTTTCGGGGTAAAATCGATTTTTTGAATGAACTCCTGTTGACAGTTGTATTTGACGACGACGACGACGACGAGGAGGAGGAAGAAGGAAAACAATTGTCATGGTGAAAACGGTGGAGGTTGTACAACCGATTGGAGGGTGTTTTCGTTAGAAGTTTCAAGTTCGTTGTATGTGTAAATTGTTAATAACAAATCGTAGTAGGATGATGACATTTTGCTAAAAATCTATTAGTCACCAGTTTGATAGTGGGTTATTTGCTTAAGACGCAATTAAACAGCAAAGGTGGGTTGAGGTGAAACACTCGTCTGGATTTGTGGAAGCATCCAGAATCATAAGTGACATGCGCACCTTCAGTTTTAGACCAGAGCCGATGTGTTGTCTGTAACTGTAGTCCGCGCATTGTGTCTTCACCTCAATGTCCATAGATTAACTTGACATCAACGACGCTTGGATCATGCCTGGCTATCCGAGTGGAAGTCATTTCCGAGAGACGTGAATAGTCGCACCCAGCCTACTTGTTTGTGGATGTGGCGAGATGATCAACTCGCGAATATCCCCGTTTCCTTGTGTCTGAGTTACCTATGGAGCTTTGCGTTGTGTCAAACACTGACTAACAAAATGCGTCCACTTTCAGCCACCTGTTTCCGTCTTGCAAAGTCATATGATCAAAGCAAGGAATGCTTCCAGAAGGCGGTCGAGTGTCACAAGCAAAATCGATCATGGTTCCACGCAGCAAAGTGCTACGAACAGGTAATCACCCTTAAGACATATCTACTGAAGTTAGTCACAAACATCTCCATCTCTATAGATCATCATCGTTTTGAAGGAAACCAAAAACCTAATGCAAGTCGAGGAATACGCCAACAAAGCATGCAATCTGTACCAGCAGTATGGATCACCCGAGGCCGGAGCCGCAGCACTCGATAAGGCAGCTAAAATCGTCGAAACTCCACATCCGGAAGTCGCTTTACGATTGTATCAACATGCAATGGAAGTTGTAATGGTAAGTTTCCGCCTCACTTCTCTGATGAAGCTCAATTAACTAACTAATAATGTTTTTCGTAGAACGAGGACTCCACCCGACAGGCAGCAGAATTCGCAACAAAAGTCTCGCGCTTGATGGTCAAACTTGGAATGTAAGTTAAATTCACATCCACATTTAGACACATAAAGGAATAATTTGTTGTTCAAGGTACGATCAAGCAGCGGATGCTATTCGAAGGGAAATCAGCTTCAATCAGGTAACAGAATCGTACCAGCAGATTGGACGACTGGCTGTCGCCTTGGTTCTGGTACAATTAGCCCGCGGTGATTTTGTAGCTGCCGAAAAGGCATTCAAAGAATGGGGCAACTGCTGTGATCCCCAAGAGGTGCAAACATTGGAAATGCTATTGCAGGCGTTCGATGACGAGGATCCAGATGCAGCTAAGCGCGCCCTATCATCACCCTTCATTAGGCACATGGACGTCGAGTACTCAATTTTGGCCCGCGATCTACCTCTGCCAAAGGGAATTACAGCCGCTCCCAAAGCAAATGTTATAGAGAATGCAACCGCGTCGTATAAATCACCCAATGCAGGGGTAAGTTGTGATTTTAATTTGTTTTTGTTCGTAGGTGTGTTGTATTAAAATATAACCCGACCTGAAAACAAATTTGGCAGTGGAAACGTCGAGACGCCTTCGATGAGAGCACTCCCTTTTGGTCACTTTCTTGAAAAGAGACACATTTACCCCAGTTTCTCAATCGCAGAGTGATTCGGTGCATTTCCTGGCAACTTTAAAGACACCAGAGGGCTTTTGAACTTCCTCTTCACCTAGCGTTTTGATCGATGTGTTAAAGGCGGAAAGTTTGGCAAGAGCGAAATGAATGAAAGGGGGACATTTATTTTGTGTCGATGGGAATATTCTAGAGCTGTCTTGTATTGCGATAAATTCAAAGAAGAAAGAAACAGCAAACTGTCAGCTTTCGTTTGATGGGCAACGGACACACACATTACCAGTATTTTTGCGCCTGAGCCTGACTGCAGTAATTCCACACGCATTGCAACCGAGAGTTGTTAAACGACGAGATCGATCTTGTAAGAGGGAGCAGAGAAATTCCTCCTGCTCTAATAGAGGTAACATAGAAATAGCTGCGAAAAGAAGCAGGCAAATTGAGTTCATATCACTTTTTGTATCTGACCAGGAAGGATGTCTTCCTGGGTTCATGTCCGCGCAGATAATTTGGGTGCTAGTCGTTTAAGCTAATCGCATGCTCTGAATTTATCGCAAGAGGAGACAGGAGACAGCGTGTAATCGACTTCACAATAGAGTAAGAGAGGGAAAGAGTGCGTAACTCATCCACAAATTCCAGCGAGGACTGTGTAACTTCCTGTACGCTATGGCGGAAATAACACAGAACAACGACAAAGAGCCTCTTGCACTGAGAACTGCTTCTAGCCGCATCATAAATGGCATAATCAAGGGACACTGTGCCTTTGGAGTCATGCTCTCTAAACAGTATACAGAGTCGATCGATTTGTGCTGCAGAGATGAGGGCTAGGTATGCACAATACGACATCTGCTTAGCAACTGCCCCAGTCTGCAAGAACGACGCCTACGTACACAAGGATCCAGGTTCTTCGCAAGCGAGTTAAGATACATATCTACATCTTCTACATTTCAATAGGACCACCAACTGGTTCCAAGCCTGCCAGTATTCGATGGGTTTTGTTTGTTTCATCTTATCCAATCTCACTATTAACAGAGAAGACACAAATGGATCACACATATCCCTTTCGGTCTCCCGAGTGACGTTTTCTGCCATTACACACTCCCTATTTACCTATGTACTCTATTTGTACACTTGTTGAGTAATGCGGTGATCAACGATCAACCGGACGGAGTTGACAGCCTCGTATAACAGAGTTAAACTTGAAATTAAAGCATTTCGCACGTAGTGTACGACTGGCAGTTGTCTCTTCTAGACTCTCTAGACTTTCTGTTTGCCAAAACATTTTCTGTGAGCAGTTGATGAATCTAAATGCCAGTGTCCCCGGTTTTCACCCATTCTTAAATTCTCACTAAATGCCAAAGTTTGTAGTAGAACAACGGACTGCTCACTGAAACGCAGTCTAAGTAGTGCAAATAATTCCACCAACTGTACTAAACTTTACTACAACCACCTGTATATCGCAAGCAACTAATTAGTAAACACTTGTTTCAGTCATCTCCATCGGCTGCTGAACCTCCATCCGCCGCAGGCGCCGAAGAAGAGGATGACGAGGGACTTTGTTAGTTGCTTAGAATAGTTAATAAGTTTTCCTTTTATAAATATCTATATACAGCTCTTTATTAAAGCAAATTGCACCTAATTATTATAATTACTATTATTAAACGAAAAGAAAAACAAAACAACAAATGAAACTAAATCGCTAAGTAAAAAAAGTGACCTCTCATAAATGTGTAAACAAAATAAAATGAAAAACAAAACAAAAATCTGTGTTTTAAATAATAACTAATGTACACAAAGTTTTTTCCCCTTTTCTCTGTTAGTTGTAAGTTATAAAAGCGAAGCGTGTGACAAGCCACACCGAAAAGAGAGATATATATGAATGTTTTTTTGTTTTTCAGACTAATAGTAATATAGATTTTAAAAGCATGTTATTTGTTTATTTTTTAAATCATATATATATACATATGTAAACATATAAGTAAAGTTTATAGTAATTCATTGAAAATGAAAATAGTTTCCCCCTTTTATCGAGAAATAATATTATTCAAACAAGTTGTTTAAATGGAAACGATAAACAGATATAAAACGATTTCAATGCATTTGTTTATATTAATTAAAAGAAAAACTATATAATAACCAAGCTACAGCTTTGTTAAACATAAACGAAACAGTGCAATTAAACTAAACACTACACAAAGATGAGTATATCACATTAAATGATCCACTTCAAGGCGGTGTTGAAGTGGCAATCTATATTTTTATTGTTCCTTGGTTGCAGAGCGAAGGCGTACCTAACCACAATAGGATTTATGTGGTCTTTGGACTGTGTCGAAAAGAGTTGCCTCTTGAATCTGACCACTTGTCATATAACATTCAAAATACTCACGTTTTAGATGTAGTCTGGATTACTCGCATGCAATCCATTCAAAGTTATCCCATATTTCTTAAGGGTGTAAGAAAGTGCTTGCCATGCTCCAAACTAACTTCCATCTATACTTGTTAAATAAATATTTCTTAGTCGGAATTGATAACATGGTCCAATGCTCAGAACGTTTGCTTGAGACCCAAGCCTAGTATGAAGCAAACTGCTGGCTCAATTTTAAGGAGAATTCCATAGAATATCACAGGGGCGGCCAATAGGCCAATAGAGATTTGAACACAGCACTTAAACGAAGGAATTGCTTTCTCACCTCATCAACTGGTTATCCTTTATCGGTTGATTTAAGTGCAAGCATTTCATAGAAACAGTCACCTCAATACACACAGTGTTTCCGAGATAAAAATACACACGATTTTCAAGACTGCATTCAGTTCTACAGTGCAGGTTGGACTCCATGTACCATCTTAGGATATCATGATAGGTAGGAAAGTTGGTGCTCTTGTGGCGATTGTCACAGCTTCACGTAGACCATCAGTTGGGTCCATTGTGTGCAGGGGTGTCAGCACGTAACTTGATACAATCGAGTTCAGTCGATACAATCGAGCTCTGGCAGCACCTAATTTGTTTCAATCGAGGATAATCGGTTTAAGACAATCGATTGAAACAAATTAGGTGCTGCCAGAGCTCGATTGTATCGACTGAACTCGATTGTATCAAGTTACGTGCTAAGGCCCCAGGATATCATACATCGCAATTCATCGCGACCTGTATGCCATACAGACAAAACATACAGAGGTCGAATCGCGTCGTCCGTAAAAGAGCATTACGTTCACCGAATTTAGTTGATTTTACATGATCGTTCACGGACAAGGCGATTCGACCCCAGTTTTGTTGATATTTTAAAAGTGCAGCCTTGGCGCCTACGTCATAGTGCTCACCTTAACAACTACGATCGTAACTGTCATCGCCCATATCGACATTACTTATGCAATCTTGTTATAATCGCTTAAAAGTGGTTATAGCTTAAAAGAAATATTCAATTCCAGCGGTAACTTCGTTAAGTGTGATTCTTACTGACCGCAGTTCAACATTCTATCAGAGTGAACTAATTTTTGCTGCCTCTGCTTTGTTTTCTATCAAAGTTTTCATCTTATTTGATCCCTGATTTGAAACTTAATGAACCAAGATGATAGGTCCCTGTTTAAAATTTGCAATTGCATGTGGCCATAGTGCAGTGTAGACTGTTCGTCTGCGTCTTAGAAGGCGCGTGTTCGATCCTTAGTGGGGAATAGCAATGGGGACACATTCAACTACTGAAAAACTGCTATCAGCAAGTGGATAAAACATTTCACTGGTATTTCCAGTATTTGGAAACATCTTTTAAGCAGTAAACGCAACTACTATTCATTGGCTAAATGCAAATAGCGATCAATAAGAATGAAAATCGATGATATCAGAGCCCGAAACCGAGCTTGTTAAGAACTCGGTAATATTTAATGATAAACAACTTTGAATTACAAATTCCTGACGCACGAGGAATTGCCTACAGACACATTAGCAAAAGCAAATGTATTCAACAGAGCCAAGGGAAACCATTTCGCTTATTGCATCTGATGGAAAATATTACCTCTACATGACTGCAATTCCAACAACCATGAAATTAAAATATCTGCGAGTACCCATTTAATGCCGACATGTAGTTATCGTTTTTTGCTCATTACGAGAAGCCAGTTAAAATGTATATGGTCACATCAAACCATTTATTACCTTTCACCACAAAAAAAAAAAAAATACCTTACACAGAGTTAAATAAACCGTCACAAAATGAGCCTCCGAAAATGCTTTACTAAGATAATTGTCAATACTTTGCGTTTCCATTAATTGTTACTACTATTTCAATGTACCTAATTTTTCAAACAATAAAATGCATTCAGAAAACAATCGATACGCGTTAATTGCCATTCAGAGTGAAACTATACCAAGCAATAAAGTCGAACAAACAATATGATTGTATAGCAAACGTTAATAGGTATTTAATAAAAATGAAGTGAAATATATAAATACATTTTAGGTAAATTAATATTCAATCCGTTTATCGTAACAAAGTACATAAATATAAATTCCCGATAATGTTTTCGAACGAATTACTATCTAGATAAATAAATCAAAGATGCAAACTTTAAAACATGTTACTTAAGATGAAATTAGGGTACCTTATAAACATAATGTAATAATTGTAAATCAAAGTTTATTGTAATTTAAAAAAAAACAGAGGCATAACTATAGAAAAATAAATTGAGAAGCCTATATATTTCAAGATGATGATTATATAGATACAAATATATGTATACACTGCAAATACCTAATATAATTTCGGAGTAATCATAAAATGGAATAAAATATTTGAAGTCGATTAAAAAATTTGAATTTTGATTTTTCCTTGCAGAGTCTTAGACATGGAATACTGACTGCATTTACTTACTTACTTAAGGTGGCGCCACAGTCCGGGGAGGACCTGGGAATGAACCAACAAGCGTCTCCAGCCAAGGCGATCTTTAGCTAGCTGTCTCCAGTTTCGCACGCTAAGTTTGTTAAGGGCGGTTCCGGTTGGTTCCATCGATTTACAAAGCCCTTTATAATGACCAACAAATCTTATCAAGATTTATTATAAGTGAACAAATGAAGTTCTCATTCATCGTTAACTACTTTTTGTTGGTAATTACATAAAGCGCCTTGTAAATCGATGGAAGTTTAAACTCAATGGGTAAACGTTCTTAATGTCTAACCACTATTAGGTCAGGTGCCTGCCTTTAAAGACGCATTTTGATTGATTAGTCCTTTCTAATACCGGACATACTGACATACCAGTAGGAGCCTTGTTGCTGGGTGTATGTTGAAGGGAGATACCGAAACAGTCTACTGGGGATCATATATATGACGATCCGTTGTTTGATTTGTCCCAATTTCTACGATTTCCTTATTTTTTGATACGATATTTACGATTTTAAAAGGATAGAAATGCGATGCAAAAAAATCCTACGACTCTGACAAAATACAATTCCTAAAACGTCGCGTCGGTCGTCGTAAATACGAATATCCTTGCAATGTGTGCTCAAAATAGGTATTTAGTACATACCTGTTGAAGGACCAGTATAGGATCGGATTTTACTTACCAAGAGTGGTGTAATTTTTGTTGTCAGTTGTCGATGAGTTCAAGATCGTTTTTGAAACCAAGCCAAGTCCAGTGAAAAAAGTTAATAACCCACTTAACGCACTGCCGAACTGTAAAGAGTCTCTGGCTGGGATTCAAAAGTCACGCAGACACAGGTCCAAAAATCCGTTGAAGAGTTAGGTTAGGTTAATGGGTGGGTACAACAGACCGAGCCCTGTAGCACCCCACTTAGGTCCATGTGGACCCATTGTGATGCCCTTGTTGGGGGATCGTCCGATGTTGTTGGCGATAAAAACTCTTCCCTTTTTGCAGCTACTCGACCTTGTCCAGCCTTACCGATGTATTTATGAACTTGTAAAGATTGGTTAGTGAGACATCAGAGAGTTCCTTTATATCATGGAAGAAGTAACTTCCAAGCATTCTATTCCTCAAGTGACAGAGACTAGGGCATAGACAGAGGAAGTGAGGTGTGTCCTCATGAGCATCCTCGTCTCCGCAACCCCTGCATATATCGTCATCTTTGAGATTTAGTTTCATTATATGGTTCCTTAGAAAATTGTGACCTGTTAGGGCCCCTACTAGTTTGTATATCGCCGTTCTATCAAACTGCATTAGCTTTTTGGTCCGACTCATACTATATTCTGGCTATAGCTTTCTTGAAATTTCGCAGGTAGTTAATTCTTTCCACCTACTGTTGGCTTTCATACGGGTCTTATTTTCCACTCTCTCTCGGAGATTGCAGAGGGCTGGTTTAATCGACTGAAGCGCCTGCTCTCGATAAATTACAGATCCATTTCTGGCCAGTTCATCAGCCATCTCGTTGCCGGTTTTGTTCCTGTGTCCAGAGACATTCAGGATTGCCTCTAGTCCAGCAGTAGGTGTTGTCCTTATTGCGCTGGTTGTTCCTATACATGCAATTCTTTGTATTTCTGTCATAAGCTTAAGATTGGATGACTTGTTCGTGGCTTGCCACCAAACCAAGCTGCCATATGTCAGTATAGGTCGCACAACAGCCGTATATATCCACAGAATAATTTTAGATTTGCGCCCCCTCTTTTTCCGAAGACTCGGTTGCATGCGTAAAAAGCATTGCCTGCTTTGTTAACTCGTTTATTAACGTTTAGTTTCCAATTAAGCTTCCTGTCAAGTATAGTTCCCCGTCGAAGAGTACTAGCTCTCCTTTTCTGCTTATTGTCCAGCAACCGGCGCCATAAAATAGAACTTTGCAGGATAAGGGTTTTGTATAGAGCACACATTAGATCTGTTTCTTTACTTTTAAATCTTACGAATTTCTACGAATTCTTACGCAATTTTACTCAATTGTCGTTCCTCAACTTGAAAAATTTATAAAAGAGAGCGGCTTCGAGAGAGCAAGATATTTCCCCTCTTACTAGTTTTTACTCAACAAATTGTATGTTAAAGTGGCACTCGGTGAGAGAAGCACTTAGGCCTTAATCGGCCCATTGTGCATACCACTGGTGTGTGGGGTTCCTTAACCGCTTACTCATGTAAACCATTTGCTACCCTTGATAAAGCTAAGAATATTAGCAGCGCTGATGGAGCTTAGATCACTTAGATCATTGAGGAAGTAGTTACCTAAGTAAGCCCTCCTTAAACTGGTTAGGGCGGGGCAGCTGCAGAGGAGGTGGGTGACAGACTCATCTTCCTCCTCGTCCATGCAACTTCTGCAAAAGTCATTATATGGCAGTCCGAGTCTACACGCGTGTCTGCCCAGAATACAATGCCCGGTAATGACATTAGCGACTAGCGAGATACTAGATCGCATAGAGATACAAGACGCAGAAGCGTCTTGGTTATTTTAGTGTCCAGGGTTGGCCAAGTAAGCCTAGCAACGTCGCAGTATCCTAGATGTTTCCATCTATGGCTTGCTATACCTGTTGTGTCTGCGTGAATGAGTTGTTTAGCGTAGGACAGCGGAGCATGCATGTTGTGCAGACTGATACTATCAACGCCGAAAGAGCCTTCTCTCTCCAATTCGTCAGTTGCACAGTTCCCCGGGATATCACTGTGTCCCGGAACCCAGCAAAGGGTGATGTTGTTCTGTTTAGCTATCTCGTTGAGAGATACGCGGCAATCTTCCACCGCCTTAGATTTTAATACGCTGGATACTAAGGATCTAATGGCAGCCTGGCTGTCTATGTATTTATATAACTATATCCCTACGTGATACTGTATTAATCGACAGCCACGCTGTGGCTTGACGAATGGCTGTGATTTCGGCTTGAAAGACATTACGCAGTGCTTTGGGAGGGAGAAGGAGAGGCCCAGGCTTAGTTCTTCTGAAAAGACCCCGGCTCCGACTCCCTCTATTGTTTTGGAACCCTCCGTGAATATTGACAGTGCTCCTTCGTGTAGGACATTCAGAGTGTCCCATTGGGATCTGTCCGGTATTTCAATTGTGAAGCCTTTTTCGAAGTCTACCTTCGTAGGCAATTAATCAGTAGTGATAGGTCAGGGGTAAATCGACCGGATGATGCTAGCATGACCAGTTGATTGTTCAACAAATTTCTTTGCGTAAGAATTGAAACAACTGTCAGTCGCCTGAAAATTGACAGCTGATTTGAATTTGTTGTTCTATTTGTCATTTGAGTAGAATATTTTTTCACTCCAATTTATGAACTATCTGTCATCACAGGTTACTACAAAAGCGTTCCTTAACTTTTGCTTAAGTTTCCCTCTCTGAGAGAAGAATTCATCCCCTCCACTGTCATTTTGACAGTCTTTTAAATTTTGACTACAAAAGTAAAGGAACAGACATGTTTTGTTCTTAGAGTTAGGAGTTTTGAACTCAATTCTTTTGCCAAACCGAAGAAGCAACGGTCATTCGCGGAGTTCATGTATACTCCTCTACTACCTCGAAATTGCTGATCAATAGTTACGGTTTTTCCTAAGCAGTGGACAGATGGTTGTTCGTTTGTTGATAGCATAATTACTTAGTCTTGTCCACATTCACATGAATTTATCATTCCTTTGAGTAGTAAAAATAGTTATTGATTCACCTTTAACGCCCTCGTACCACAATTTTAAACGTTTAGCTCATAAGCCGGACCGTGTTTAAGTGCGTCAGCCTATCCCGGTGCCTTTATATCACGTAATGTCTTTCACGCACCGAATAATTCATCACAGGAGCGCACTCTAAAGGACTTTGAAAAATCGGCTCTTTCGCGAGAAAGTAGGGTATATTTGGAGAACCTTTACTCTTATTCGGTGCAGTTTTGAGAGCTTAGTAGGAAATGCGCCGGTTTCTCATAGGAGCTTGTTTTTAACGATCGCGGACTAAGTCGTGAAACTTTATAAAATTGTATGAGTTCGGTATCGGTAGGTATTATATAAGAAAGTACCAAGTAGATATGTAGGTACTCTTAGAAACACAAAACAATGATTAAGTATACGAAACGCTGATCATACAGCATAATAAGATTAGGTATAAGAAATACTAATCACACAACACTACTCTCTTCAGCTGCATTATACCAATACCAATTAAATAATGGTCACAATATTTTTGCAAGTTTTGTTTAAGGGGACTCAATCATAATGGCGGTTTGGCATGGGTCGAGGGCGACTGTTTAAAAATTCACCAGTTGACTTTAGCCCATGCATCTTGTATGGCATGTAATTAAATGTAATCTTTAGAGACAATCTGCTCACCTTACTAAAATGTGTAACCGTTTTTCATTGAGAACTTCAAAAAAAGGCAAGCACTCAAAACTACGTGACCAAATGGCATAAAAACATACAGAAGGTAAAGGTACCTCTACACATTTGTTCGCGAACAATAACAAAGTATTCATAGGACAATGAATATAATTATTGTAAATTGCTGAAAATTTATTATTTGTTTTCCTACAATTTATTGTCTTATGCAAGTTCAAGACAGTTTGCTTGCGTACCTACCCAGTGGATGCAGTATTCCCCCCCATTGAACAATTGAACAGTGTTATAGGTAATAAATGAAAAGCAAAAGTCCACTTGAAGTGTGTTTGTGTGCTCTTGCTTACTGTTTAACTTCAATTTTGAGCGAGGAGGGTGAGTAACATTTCGATTCTACCCCAGCACAATCAGTACCAGTGCTTATCGCAAAAAAAAAAAAAACAGAACAAAAACAAACCAACAGAAATGTCATTGTGGGAGCTTTGTGTACATTCCCTCAGTCAATTAATTTTATTAGAACCGTGCGTGCATATATATTTGTAACGGGACGTTGGCTGAGCTCAGTTCTTTAAAATTCGAGAGAGAGCCGGTTTGAGTGACAAAGTTGTGAACTTGCGTGTACTTTGAAAGCCATTAACAACGAGAAGGGATTTGACAGCAAGATGTTTAGGTGTGTTTTCAATTGTATTTTTAATTATTTTCTAAAACCCTATTCTACTCTGATTGGTGACCTATGAAGTGTTACATTTATTCGTTTTTAGAATATCATGGGGGGTCAATAACTTTTGAAATAAAACTGACATTGACATGTGACAGTGCTCAAAATTACTCATCCGGATGAAATACCAGATGTATCACTTCTTTTTTATGAAGCTGTTCTTTGCTTCGAAGTTTTTTTATGGCGGAAGTGTCTCTTCGATATGGATGTCGCTATATAGCTGTAGCTACTCATGCTGCATTAATAATTAAGACAACTTTATTTCTTCAAGCGAGGAGAATGCTAAACTGCTCATTAAAAGGTTGCCAAGTGACAGCCCTATCAATTTGGTTGAGACAATTGTGCGGGTAAAATAAGTTATTTTTTAACCTCTTTTTGAAACATCAAGTGGCATCATCTCGGCGGAAACAATTCACAATGGTGATGGAACTCTTTCCTTTACTCTTTCCAATGTTTGTCATAAGCGTCATAAAATATATGACGGTCGCGACAAATTGTACTATTTTTCGATAAATCATGCGAGAAATTTCATTTAAACTGGATTCGAGAAGTTACCCTTTCCCTAAAGATTTACCAAAATAAAAAAGTCCTTTCATCGTTCCTTTCTTAATTTTTGAATTTAGATAACTATAGTTTTCATACAATTTTTGCAATTGTGAACATCCGCAAATTTAAAGTCGAATCTAGAATGCTGTAAAAAAAAGAAGCCTAAGGTCATGGACCTGTCGTGGTAATCATTTTTCACTTAGCTTTAAACACGCATTTCTCTTAAATGTAAAGATTTGACATGAGAACAAAGATAAACGTCAAAAAAATTAGGCTTTTCAGTTTTTTAAAACTCCTTAAATTTATCATTTGTTAAGTTCCCTTTTATGCTGTGCAAAAGAGGGCCATAATACAAAGCAAAACACAAAGGGCTTTATTTTTAAGCTTCATCTTATATATTTTGTAGGTCACAATTCGCAATTTTGTATGAAAATTTCCCCATTGTGAGTTCGAAAAATTTAGCCTGGACATTAAAAATGATCGCAGAAACACTTTTACTCCATACAATACCCGCAAATTTTAGTTCCAGAAATGTCTTTGTGCTAGTTTGTTACAACTGAAAGCTGTCAAATTAAAAAGAGGAGAAAAAAACTATTTACTTGGCGTTTGCTTTGTAATCAAATCAATACATCAGCTTAAAGATTTGTGTCTTTTTGGAGAAATTCGAAAATGCGCTATGTGTCATATTTAGCGTCTGCATCTGTCACTTCTTTCACATCTTTCATAGAACTTTTATTTGAGAATGAGGATTCCTGCTATAGGAAAAATGCAATCAAAATTTAATGAGTCATATCTACAGGTTTATGAAAGTTGTTATCAATTAAAAGGCATTGCCAAAGCCGACTAAGTTCAACTACAAACACTGTCAGTATACGTGACTGTTGACGTTGGGCGAAAAAGCTCTATAAAATGTACACAAATAAAGAAATTGTGAAAGCAATAGAGCGTAAGTGAGTCATATGTCAATGGTTATGCAATTAAATTAGTTAATAATCATAAAAGTTATCCACGGGATTCGTCTAGCTTAAGCCAGCATGCGTTTGCATCAAAATTGCATATCGTGATCAAAATGGATGGACTAGCAGCCACTTCATATGTTTGACTGCATTTAAGTAGATCGTCCATTTTTGACACTAGCTTAAGCCAACTTAATCCTATTTTGGGAAAAATATCAATAGATGCGTCCTATCACCCTGTACGAGACAGTTGGAAGTCTTAATCCATTTACCATATCTCGCACTCATCCTAAAAAAGAGTTCTCCTCGGATGTCAATCAGCTTGAATCAGCTTCCAATGCAAACAGAGGACTGCGACTGACATTGTTCTTTTTGTTTACTTGAATCTTTCGTTATCTTTTCGCAAAGAAGAGACAGCCGCTTACGCGTTATCGTCTTCATAATTCGGACTTCAGTTTTGCTCCGCATTTATTATAAATAAGAATGATTATCTGATGATGAGACACACATCGATGAAGTAGTGAATCGCTAGAACGCATTAATCCTCTCTTAGTCGAGCAAGGAAACGTCAATAAGATAAAAATTGTACCCGAAGGTGAATTATTTATATTACTAAGAAAACAGGGAACTTTCGCTATGAATAGACCTGGGTGAGTAATTCAAGCAGTGCAATTCATTTTCTGATAAGGATCAGTTAATAGCGATGAAGACAAATAGCGGGTTTCTTCGTTTCTAGATAAATTGTTTCTGCTGCGGTATTGCTAAATGTCGGCAAACTTCAAACTGTTATCGTTTTGTAAAATCACATTTAAATGGATATCAGATAATTGTGTCTGTGTAGTGAGGGGATTTATAGAACATCTTCTGCGAAATCGATAAATACTGTTATCTGTTTGCACAACATAATGTGTGAAGTATTTGATTAGATAATGAATCAGATTTTAAGTTGCAATAAAACGATGTATGGTGGAAACGTGATTGCAAAATCGGTGGATGGTGCATGTTTTCAATTTAGACCTTAAAAATGAAGAGCTCTTGAAGCTTCTGTAAGACGAGTTGGTGCTCCGTTGATTGAAAATATATTGGTCCATACTAATAACACATTCTAATTTTTCACTGTGTCGCTATTGTGACTTCGTTAAACCAGTATCTACCTACAAAATTCTTTTCAAGCCTTTTTAAGTTTGGTCACCGGTATTTAAAGTCTAACGCTCGATTTCTTTATAGCAGGGAATAATTTATTAAACTTTTTTGAGGCTCTAATGTGCATCACAAGTAACCATTTTCATTTTCGGCTTAAAATCAAGGAGTTCAAAATAGGTTTATTTTTCACACAAATTTCGCTATTGTAAGCTTCCGCGAAAAAGGCGCTATTTCTTTGCTCTAATAGATTAAATTAATATTAGACTTCACTGATTATCATTTTTAACTTTCTCCCTAAACAGTTTGCAGGTCACAGTAGGCAGTTTTATCCGGAAAGTTGCGCAATTGTTCTTAAAATTGAACCTCTGCGTACATTAAAAATGAATACTAAGGTGAGATTAAACTGAATGCCAATCAGGATTGTAAAAGACAAATGTCAAATGATCAGATTATCTGTCAAATGTCATGGCAGGAAAAGTTCACGAATTTAGTTGAGTAAGTCTGACAGCTGACTGACTTGATGTATCTCACTTTTGATTGGCCTAGATCGGTCACATGGGCAGCTGTTTCAGTTGATGTTTATGGTGGGGTAGCCGACGAACCTAGTCAGGAAAATCGTGACTGAGTACTAAATTCTAAATTGACAGTTAGCACTATTTTTGCATAGCATAGTTTTTGCGTTCAGGTTACATCTACTAATGTACTAAAGGCCAATCTAGTCGACTTAAGACAACTAAGTTTTTGAATGTGCCCCTTTCTTGTGGCTTGTGGCGTTTCATTGTAGTTGGTTTGTGGGGCTCCCATTTTTATTTCGTGGCGTCTTTTGATGCTCCTTGATTAGAATGTATTTGATTAATACATCTTATACCTGTTTCTTATCTCTCTACGCATATATAGCTGCTTTGGTTGCGGTGGTTCATCCAAGCGAACGACAACAACAACAACTGCAACAACGAAAATCGTCCAAACCACCACCAGGAATGGACAAACGATTACAACAACAACATACTGCGTAAGTTATCTTTTTAATATCCATTGGCAGTTTTGAAAATTACCTTAATACCAACATTTAGGACCTACCCCAATCAATTCCACTATGGGACCAGCAACTGCAGCCAAAGATCACTAACAAAATTCCAAACAAAACTACAGCTCCTGCACTTCCATCGGCGCCATTCAGTTCCAGCCAATTCGAACAGCAATGTCTCGATGAGCACAATCGGCTAAGAGCTCTTCACGGATGTCCGCCTTTAAGGTTAAATCGCAGCATGTGTGCGTACGCCAACGAGTGGGCCAAGGTAAGAGGTTTTATTTCAAGACACCATCAAATGTCTGAATATCTGCTCATTTTAAGAAACTCGCCAATCGAAGGAACTTGCAGCACAGGAGTAACAACAAATATGGCGAAAATCTGTTCATGGCTAGTGGATACAATGTTGACGGCAAAATGGTCGTAAAAGACTGGTACGACGAAATAGCACAGTATAAATATTCGCGGCCTTGCTTTTCAAGTGGAACTGGCCATTTCACACAAGTCATATGGAAGAATTCGAAGGAGTTGGGTGTCGGCGTTCAAAAGAGGTGACATTTGAGAAGAGTTCTTGGGAAATTTGTTGACAATTTGTTTCTTTTACAGTGGCAACAGTATATGGGTGGTGGCAAACTACGATCCTCCTGGAAATTTCGCCAACGAATTTGCCGAAAATGTTCCAAAGCCTTTGAGGTAGAAGAGTGATGTGATTTTTTATGACAGTATTATACTTTTTTTACCTACTTATACTTATACCTTATCTATACGATATTATTAAAAATATACTCGAGCATTCATTATTTGTACATTTGAATTAAGAAGGTGTTTCCATTTCAGTTAGGGGGTCTTAGCAAGTGCTTAAAAATGACTCACGCCTTTTGGCACGTTAGATTATTGTGTGCTGAGTAATGAAGGCTGTTTTGCACCTACTTAAGCCGTTGCAATTTCCTGTTGTGGCGTCACTGAAGTAGTAGGTATACTTAGACAGTTTCAGGAGATTTTGGGCTAGCACAATAACGTAGATACGAATATCAAATTGGTTAGGTTGATGGAGAAATTTTCCTAAAAGGGATATTCCACAAAAAGTGCTAAATGTCAAACCTCTTTTGAAGGGAAATGTTTGGTGGAAAACCTTGAATTTCCAACCAACTATTGGACCATTCTAAAAGCAATATAAAGCAAAAACAGAGATAGTAAAAACATAATTTTAATTCGTTCTTAAAAGTCACAAAAAAGATTTACGCAAAGTTCTGTTATTTCCGACGAAAAGGAAGCAACACGAATGAAACAACTCGACACACGAATTCCACCAGCCCATTTCCAAACTTTTCCCAATGAATAACACCAGTAAATGTGCTCAACCTGAATGTGTGCGTCGAAAAGGGTCGACCATTGCCCATTGATGTGCAAAACATAAGATCACGTTAGAGCGCGCACATAATAATCACACACACACACACACACACTACTGCATGACTACTGTCCGTGGTATCCACTCAAGGAAAATTGTGGGTTATGTTTTGATTAATTGTTTTGAACATTGCTCAGCTTCAGGACAACGCAGGGGTATGTTTTATATCTTAAATGATTCAGGGGAACATTTACTAAATTCACCTATTTTTTTATTTTGCAATCCGATAAGCCATTACTGAGCTAGGTATGTATAAATAGAATTTTCCTTACATATATCCGTTTTTTTTTTAATTATTTTGTAAAAACCACGTTATATTCCGGGATAAAAAGTATCCTAAGTCCCGACCCAGCGCATAAGCAATCACTATGTCAAGTTTCATGAAAATCCGTCCAGTAGTTTTTGCGTGATGCGTGGTCAGGCATTTTTTATTCTACAGTTTTTTTATATGTAGAGATAGAGAAGAGAAGAGATAAAGAAGAGAAGAGAAGAGATAGAGAAGAGAAGGGAAGAGATTTGATCATCGAAACTATTATTCAAAATTGAAGCAAGAAACCCTTTTACATTCACGCCTGATGTCGACGATAACTTAGATAACTTTACCATTATTTGTTTGAGGGAACTTAAGTCCAACCTTCAACCACAGCGGCTTCCTACAGCTTTAAAAATGGCCCGAAATTTACGCTATAATTAAGTATGATTGAGAACGCATGTTTTTTTTTAAATTATAAATATATTGCATAAATGTTAATGAATTTAGTTGATTATTTTTTTTTCTGAAGTCTAAAAATTAGCTTCATATCGCTAAAATATGAAAATTGCGGTTTGGCAGATAGACAGACACATCAGATCCTTACCATATTCAACATAAATGCTGATCATCAAAGAACACGCTAGATTGTTTTTTGTGCCTTCATTTAATAAACCTAGATATTTAATTTCGTATTTTTCTACTGCGTTGGCAGCACTTTATTGCAAAAATTAAAATCTTGCATTCATTTTGGGACACTCTTTACTAGATAATATTAACTGTATACTAAATGATTATAATCGACTTATTTTTTGACACTTTCATAAAAATGTGTGCCAATTTTTGACGCTTTCTTTTGCTTGAGATTTGCTGGCGACGATTTATAACTGGATCTAAATAGAGAGGCCTTAAAAAGGCAATTTGTTGAGGGTTGTTTTATAATTGGAGACCATTTTTATTTAAAATTTAGATTTACAGTTTACCAAATTTTTAAGGAAATAAGTCCATTCGCGTAATTGTTTAATATCTTATACAAGTTGTTGTAAAAAAAAGAGAATTAGAAAAGTAAAGAGTAGGAAGGATTTTCCCTCTTTCGCTCAGAGAACATCTTCAGACTCATGGGCTTAAAAACTTAAAATAACCGTGTAATGTATGAGAAAAGTTATTTTCGAAAAGAAAGCGACTTTGGGTCGGCCCAAATTTTAGCTTTTATCTCAAAATTAAAACGGGCGGAAAATAAATTACACCTTTTAAAAAATGCCTTAAAATGCTTAATTGCTCTCATAAAACTTGCATACCTAAATGGAATAAAAAATTTGCTAAACTAATTCATAACAATCATTTTAAAAGCTTTGGGACGTTCATACCAAACTTATTAGCAATATTTCCCATTGGTTCGTAGTTAACCACAATCCAGGTGTTGCCTTCTCTAGAATAAGGATGTCGTACAAAACTGATGTCGTTCAAAATAATTTTACCTCGTTTTGATGCCAACTCCCATCTGCGTTGTACCCCTCCACACGACTTGCGTAAAGTGATCAGTCCCGCTAGTGTAACCAGGCTTGGAAAAATCGTACATCCAAATCTCATCGTACCAGCTTTGCACGACCATACGCGCATCCACATTGTACTCCCTGGCCACAAAGAGGTTTTCGCCAAATTTCGCTTCACTACGATACTCGAGGAGCATATTTCGATCGGCAAGCACCTGAATATAAGGGAGGATGAGGTTAGTAGTTTATAAACGTCAGATGAATAAATAGTTTTCATAAATACCTCTGCCCATTCCGATGCGTATGCAGACAACCCTTGGTTCAACTGGAGTGAAGGACATCCATGAAGTGCCCTAAAACGATTGTGTTCCTCGAGGCAATTCTCTTCGAAAGTTTTGAGATTTCCGCTTATTGTCAGAATAGGTAGTTTCGTAATGGTTCGAGAAACTCTGAGTTCAGATTCATTATTTGAGCGATTTGGGTTTTCTTTATTTTTAAAGCAACAACATATTCGGACGGGACAGCAGATTCTGCAAGGTCTAAGTCATCCATACAGATGAGAAGTGTCTTAAAGGTAATTTTTATTATACAACTCACTTCCAGTGCATTTTCCAGTTTGTGGAACACTTGAGACGGTTAACTGAAGACTGAGTGCGAAAATATTTTGTTTAAAAAAAGTCGCTAAAGACTGTCACCGTCTTAATGTCTTATCGGTATATTCATAATAATGATAACGTGTTGATTCGTTTTTAATCGTAATCCCTGGCGTCGTTAGTTTGATTTACGTCGACTTTTTTTTATTTATAGTGTGGATATATTTAGTGCTTATCTTTCATTTCAATAATAATGACGACAGATCAGCAAATAAATACTACTTTTATCTTTATAGTCTTTTCTTAAAAAGATACATTTTTTTTGCTTTTCAAGTATTGGAACTTTGTTTGAAAGATGGCGACCTTTACATTGGCTCAATTAAGTGTTCTTCTAAAAACGCATTTAAGGAGAACGTCGTAATATCGAGTTTAAAACGAAAACTATCATAAATCAAGTTACTTCGAAAAATTTTACTTTGGCATCACTTTCTAGATCTGCATTGTTTCTAATAAATTTCAGAAAATAATTATATCCTGTTTATATTTGTCCTTCAATATTTTACTGCAGGAAGCTGCAAAGTCGAAATATTTCAATTTCGAACATGAGTATCCGAATTTTCGAACATTACCGAATTTCGTTTAACTTTTCAGAAGGTACCAAGATCTGACTAATAGTCGTAAGTAGTACGAAAAAAGAGGCAATTATAAAATAGATTCCATCAAAAATCGCAAAAGGCATGAAGAAAATCCAATGACAGATCGATTTTCTGTAAAAAAAAAAAATGCAAAGCCAACACAAATAATACTAGGTACAAAATAATAATACAAACCATTTTAAACCATATTCATGTGAAAAAATGTTGCCACAGTCCCCATATCCATGTCATTCGTCATACTTGACCGTGATTTGTCAAGTGGATAAAATTCCCCCATGACCTCCGAAACTCGCACAAAGCCCTATCAATTCTTGTACTTCAAAGAATGTTGACATTTTGTATATAAAAAAATAGGAATAAGGTAAAAAAAAAGACTCAAGTCCAATAAACTGTATAGATTAGTGCGTTGTATCTGACTCTACACGAATTCCCCACGTTTTTCAAAACAGTGCTTCGTTTAGTAGATACTATTATTGCTGTTGTCTTATCAGTAAAAAAAGTGATAATGGTGTACTTAAACAAGATAAGGGCTTCATACAATTTAATTTGTTTCAAAACTCCATTGGCGCACAGTTAGTTGGAAAGTTAGCCATGACAGGTGTGCCGCTGGGGACTATCACTAGTACGAAATGCGTTTTGGGTGAGTTTTTCTTCGATTCTTCTTCGAAAACTTTGCACATTCAACAGCTGGTGTATTTTCTCCTTCAGTATATGTAGTTTTTGCAATGGAAAAGAGCACGGAAGTGGTGACAAACGACGAAAGAGACGGGAAACTGGCATTGAAATGGAAACAACGGGACCACCGTTGACCGAACAGCCAAAGCGACGAGGTGAGTCAATACAAATGGGTGGACATACTGTGTTAACAACAGCCTGTAATAAAAGCGCTCCAAATGATAGAGAATCTTCATTTATCACGCCTGCCAGTCTATTCACCACGCCAACGAACATAAGCTCAACTGTCATTGCGTCGTCGTGTTTCAATTATACGGCCAGGAATGGCGAACAAACGAATATGAGATTTGACCAGGTGAAACCAGGGCATTTTCGGGGCACATACAAAGGATTCGAATTCGATATAGTGAGTGGGAAACTTCACTCACCAGAGGGCGCTTATAATCAACTGGATATCGAGGTGATATCGGATAACTATGCTCAAGCTATATTAGCAATGCAGCAGGGCGTAATTGGAATCGAAGACAGGCTTCTAGGGCTGATAAACTCCCCACTCCCTACATTGGATCGCCGTAAGTTGTCAGAACTCAGCCTGCCAGTTGGATCCAAAATAAACGTCAACTACACCGGCGAGAATGGTGAAAAATCAAAAATCACCTTTAAACAAATTCTACCGGGACTGTTTCGAGGCACATGCAATGACAAGGAGTTCTCTGTTGCCAATGGTCAAATTCTGACACTAGATGGCGCTGATCACGGACTCAATAAGGAACTTCTACTGAACACATTCTACAGAGCGATGTTGGGAATGCAGCAAACCTCTCTGGGTTTAGAGCAGGGCGTGATGGCAATGGAGGCTAGACTATCTGGAAATCAATTGAATCCAATGGAACTGCTCAAGGCGGCTGATCCACAGAAGCGTATTTCATTTGAGATTGAAAGTTTAAAGGTTCATAATGAGTTGCGAGCGCTTCATAACGTTCCACCCTTAACCCATAGTGAATGCCTATGCGAAATCGCCAGAGAGTGGGCAGAGGTTTGTGTACACCAAGTTCCTCAATTATGTGTCTCTCATTTTTATGTTAAATTGCAGCACCTTGCACTTAAGGATACATCCTACAAACGACCGAATAATGAATACGGCGAGAATCTTTTCTACACCCACGAAGGACAGTTGGATGCAAGGAAAGCGGTTACAACTTGGTATGATGAAATCAATCTATACAACTACAACGATCCGCAATTTTCCAAAGACACCGGACACTTTACCCAGTTGGTGTGGAAGAATACCAAGGAAATGGGAACGGGTATTGCACAATTGTAAGGATGTCTTATACAACTGTATTTCTTATGTAGTGAAATAATATTGATTCCGTTCTATTTTCAGAGGCGACAAAGTGTGGGTATGTTGTTACTACCACCCGGCAGGAAATGTTATATCGAAGTTTGATGAGCAGCACGTACCGCGCCCGACAGATGTGCCATGAGGGGATGATTAGAGTTAGAGTTTAAGTTGGGGAATTTTCAGACCTAGGGTTAAGAAAATTTAATTTAAATATACCTACTTAAAGGTTGATTGTATAGATGCGTAAAATAGGTTTACTGGCAATAAAGACTGTTAGAAGTATGATATAAAAACATGTGTCTATCTGTCATCAAAACGTGTGCGGAATTAGATGTGACGACAACTTTACTTTCAAGGAAAGAACTCCATAAATGAAAAAGGGTGGCAATGAAAAAAAAGAAAGAAAAGTCAACTCCATAGATGACAATTAACGCCACAATGCTTTCCCTAGCCATTTTGTTTTACAGAAAAGCTAAATTTCATAGGCCATTACCATAAAAATATCAGCAAATAGGTAAATTATGTAAAAAAAAATGCCCGACCAAAAAGCGAGTTACACAATGGTGACGTTCAAGTATCTAGTTAAGTAAGTCTGACAGGTGTCTGACTTGAATGTTTCTCAATTTTGATTGGCTTTTATCGGTTTTCAGTTGACGTTTATGGAGGAGTAGACGGAGAATCTAGTCAAGAAATTCGTGACTGAGTATTAAGTACTAAGTCGACAGTTCAAATATGTGGTAGACGTAGGAAAAGTAACATTACCGTCACTTAAATTCAAAGACGAAAATAACCATAAAAATCGACTGTAAGAAATACTTTTGCAGATTAAAATCTATCACTCAATTTTTGATGATTAATGGAACAGCGGAATGTTGTGTTTCATTTCACCGAACTGTCAAGTTGAAGAGAAAATCAAAAGTTATAACTTATAAGTATGATAGATTAATATATTCCTTTCCTAGAAAATTGTAGGTTCAATTGTTTTATAATGCAATAGCTACATTTTAAGACCAATATGCGGTTTAAAAATTTAACTGAAATGCAAATAGCAAAAGAATAGAGAAGAGTTTTGTTCCGTTGCGTTTTGCGTATGGCTATAAACAATATATGCATATTATGTTTGTTCCTATTGTGGAGTTTGACAGTTGGCATTGAAATATAAGACGTTGCTAATTTCTTTATTGCGACTTGAAACATATATAAACACAAATTATTGGGGGAAATGTCAACCCACAAGTGGCGGAATCGCTGACACCTGACACAACCTAACAAAGTGGTGTTGGTTGCTCTTTATTTCGTTGTTTTTCTAAAATCCGTATTTGAGTGTTCGAGTTCGAATATGTCGAATAAGATATAATATGAAAGTTTGTGGAGTGTGAATGCCTAAACGGAATATTGTGGTTCAGGTGTAAAGTTTTGCCAACTAACTTTCAGCGGAGTAACAATAAAGATAGAACCGATAATATGGTTGCATTTAAGTAAGTTCTGGGTTAAGCCAGTTTGCGATTCAATTGAAATTGTATTGCGACTCTAATAGGAATGTCGATTTTCGTGCAATTTTAATACAGAATTCAGGCGGCATAATTACCAAAATAAGATGAATGACAAGTGGTACATGCATCACTTTCTCAAAATCAAACTATCGATAGACCTGTGTGTAATCCAGCTTAAGCCAATGGGCGACTACAGTGACATTTTAGGTCGCTACACTAATAGGACCATAGGATCAGTGGAACCATTTGATAGATCCTAAGAGGTTTTCCGCTAACTTCTTACGCCAGCTTAAGCCCACATAAGTCAGGGATTTTTTTGGCAGTCCAAATGTATATTTATATCTATCTACTCTACAATGCATATTTGTAATTTACATCCAAGTTAGAGAACCATATTTCTTATTGTCCTGGCGATTGTCAGCATGACTTTTGCAAATTTCGATTTAACGGTCGAGGAACACATTTTCCATTGAGTTCGTCATCATAATCTGCTCGAGGATTATAGTAGCAGCACACCCAAACTTGGTCCCCTCTGGAAAAAGTAAAAGTCAATATTTTTACTTCACCACAATTATTATCAGCAAAATGTGTTACCGCAGAGCCACTCCAGTGCCCAGTTCCCTTGTGTCTTTCCACACGAGATTAGTGAACCGTTCCGTTTCCAATAAGTACTTATGGCTATTGAAGTCGTATAAATTAATCTCCTCGTAAAAAGCTGCCACGGCCGCCTTTGCACTGCCATTACTAATATCACCACGGTATAGATTTTCACCATACTCGCTATTCGGTCTGTGATCGAGTGTATCCGTCAGGGCCATGTGCTGTAATTAATCAAACAGCTTATGAATGTCAAAATGACGCATTGGAATTCAAACTGTCTTACCTCAGCCCACTCTCTGGCAACCTGACAAAGGACTTTACTGCTGACTAACGGTCGAACGCCGTGCATCCTCCTATATTCGTTATGCCACTTCAAACATTCACTTTGAAACAAAGAGTATCCGTCCGGAGTTGCTATTCGAAGTCGATCTGCTGCGCTAAGATCAGCGCTAGTTGAATGGAAGTAGTACCTATTCCCGGCTTTGACGTTTTCATCCAACGATATGGTGTATTCGTCAAGGGGTGTGGCAGGTGGAAGCTCGTCTTTATCTAGTTCCTCGTAGGTTTCTGGATCGTCATAGAAAGCCTCATTCGGTGTAAAGGTGGTCCTTTTCGACTCCTCACCATTATCCACCTCATCGAGCAGACTCGCATTGCAGGACTTTTCACCCTCCTCGATAACCTGCAGAAGCTGAGCGATTGCATCTCGCTCCAGAACACTCAAACGCTGTTCGCGGTCAGCTGACGGCGCTGACGCATCAGACTTGGTTGATGGTTTTGGCGACTCTGGCTGCTCGATTACCACCGGAATCACCCTAGCCGAAGCCACAGCACTGCCGTTCCCGTTCTCTTCTGTCTTACGCTTCTCTCCGCCATTGCATTGACAACAGATACTAAAAATACACACCACACGTTCAAGTTTGCAAATTTTATTTGAAAGAAAAAAATATCACCTCTCAACTCACTTGAAGCGCATTATGGTAGCACTGTCAGTGTTAAACTTCAAACTGATTGCAGGCGTACACTTTTTGAATTGACGAATAATTGTTATCTCAAGTAATCATTCTTTTATCGTTTTCTTCCAGCGATAAGAGAGCGGCGATAGGAAACTTGTGACGTGTGCAACTCACCGGAAACTTTTATTTTTCAATAGAATTCTTTTTAAGCAACAATCTGCAGCTAATCTTTATCGTTTACGGACCCCAAAGTCACGAGTGTATGGGTTTGGCGATAAATTATTGTTTATAAACATTCAGCTCAGATCCAAAACAATCCGTTTGTGTGTAGAAAACTGGAGCAAGGTGGTTTTTTGGGAAATGAAATGTAAGAATGTGTACTTCCCCCTCTGAGCGAAAGATGGCGTAATTTTTTACTGTAATGCGAACGTATTAGAGCCGATCTAAATTGAGTCATTTTGCGACCACAGACGCGCAAATGTTTTGTAGAAAATAATGACCTTGAACAATAATATTATACAAGTTACTGAGTTGGATTCACTTTATTGTGGAAAGTTTGTAGTATACTGAGCGAGGGTTTCGAGGTTAGGTTTAGCGCATGGGTTGAAGTTTGGTTGTTGTTTACCTTTTTGGTTGGTTTGACAAACAGAGGACTTCCGACTTTAAGAAATCATACCTACCCACACAATATTTTTGGTTGGACTCACCGACTTCAAACTGGACTTAATTAGGTAACTCCAAGAGTCTATAAGAAAGGGTTTGTGACGCCGCTAATCTTTCAATAGAATTCTCTTGAATCTTAAAATGAGGAGTGGAAAGGTTTCTTTTTTCTATACAATAGGTAAAATTACTGAAATTAAGTTGACGCTTGGAATATACGCTTTCAAACATAAGGTCTGTTCCTTTACTTTTAAATCTTACGAATTTTTACTCAATTATCGTTCCCCAACTCGAAAAATTGGTAAAAGACAGCGGCTTCGAGAGAGAAATATATTTCCTCTCTTACTAGTTTTTACTCAACAAATTTCTTTGCGTAATTTATGAACAATCTGTCATTTTTCACAGGTTACTACAAAAGCGTTCCTTAACTTTTGCGTAAGTTTCCCTCTCTGAGAGAGAATTCATCCCCTCCACTGTCATTTTGGCAGTCTTTTCCAAAAGTAAAGGAACAGACCTATAATTTAACTTGTTTCATTTGACAGCTGGCGAGAGTTCACTAACAGCTGTTTTTCGGAAAGAAAATTTGGCCAAAGAGAGGAAGTTGTTTGCTTTTCTCATTCCACGTTCCACTTTAAGTAAAATTTCGAAGTATTCTGTGGTAAAGTTACCTTGTAGATCAAAAGGCTTGGGTTCATGTAGTTCCCAACTAGCTATGTGGCTAGTTTTTCATATAGATCTAGTTATTTTATTTTTTAAGACCGGAAAAACAATTTGCAATATTTATTTCTTAACAACAAACCGTTGACCTTGACACTGATAACTCGACTAAAAAATGGGCACGTCATTCGCGATATCGAAATCATAATAAAGCTGTCATTGCTGTGGGTATCCAACCCTTAACGGCCACGGGTAGATCATTTGGCATACGCTCAACTTACTCATTGATTGTTTTTCAATTAAATTAAATATTTGTAGACCTTAAAGAATTATAATTATTATCGCACACCTTATTGCCATAAACAATGAAGATTAGGTACTCAGTTGTGGCCGACAATTTTTTTTTATCGAAAGGAGTTTCCGGTCTATTTCAATGGATTTTTTTGCGATTCTATCGCTACCCTTATCTGCGGAAAGCAATAGAAGCGATTATTCATGATAAGACCTCTCCGTGCTATAATTTCACTCTTGTAATCAGTTCGAAGTTGACTTTTAAAGGTGCATGTTGACAGTTCTCCAGAATGCGATTCAGGTGAGTGTTTGAGGTGAAATTCTTGCGAAATAACTTGTTAATATTTACACAGTATCTGCTGTCGTTGTAATGCGGACGAGAAGACGAAAACTACGGATAATGGGCAGACGGCTGCACCAATTACAGTCATGCCAACTGTAACTGAGCAGCCGAAGCCGAAGCCGAGTGAACCAATTCAGTTCGATAGAGTTGTCAAGGTGCCAGCTGTTACTGAGCAGCCGAAGCCGAGTGAACCAATTCAGTTCGATAAAGTTGTCAAGGTGCCTGTTGCCGACACACCAGTTCAGGCGGTACAAAAAGAAGAGACACCGCCACCGGAGACAAGGCGGCAAGTTGAGCAACCGTCACCACAGGGTCAGGCAGGGCCTTCCAACTTGATAAATATATCCGACGCATTAAGCCCTCCAGCTGGTACGAACATAAATATACAGTGTACGACAAAGAGTGACCAAACATGTACACTGCCGTTTACAGTAGTCGAGCCGGGACACTATCACTGCAACTATGATGGGATGGAATTTATCATTTTGAATGACAAAATTCAGGCAACAGATGGCGCTGAAAATTATATAAATACACAAGAGATATTCTGGAGCTTCATGAACGCACTGCTGACACTCAAACGGGGACCAAAACCTGAACCTATTCAGCAGGCGCTATACGAGAGGGAAGTAGTAGCTCCGTCAATTACCGTGAACACGGGTAATTCAAAGTCAACGATGAGTTTTGCAACAAATATTGGTAGCAATGCTTTTAAATTGGACCGAATCGAACCGGGACGTTATATTGGTACCTACAAGGGCAAAGAGTTCGCAATTACTGACGGGCAGCTAGAGTTCAAAAACGGTGACTATAACCAGCTGGATAAGGAGCTGATAATGAACACGTATTCGAATTCCATGGAACGCATGCAGCAAGGCATTAAAAGAATGGAAGCTGGAATGGCACAGTTTATGCCTTCGATGCCCAACAAGGAGTTTAGTCCAACGCGTGGCACGCCAATAAATATAAACGTCACAACGAAAACTGGCGAGAAGTCTGTCATACCCCTGACCTTTATCGAGCCCGGACACTTTCGCGGCAAATATAATGGAGTAGAGTTCACGATATTGAATGGAGAGATTCTAACAGATGGCGCTGACGATGATCTTGATAAGGAGTTGATATTGTTGAACTACTCCATGGCAATGCGGGGTATGCAGAAGGGACTGGATGGAATGCGCCAAGGGTTGTTCGGTATGAACGGTGGTTATGCTACTGAAGCACTACCATCGCATCGTGCTCCTCCAACTGTCCAAGGTGATCTAAGTAGAATGCGTGCGGCGATTCAAAATGCATCAGGGTTAAGGCCAAACCAGGTCGCTAAGCTTGTCCAAAAGATAGACAACATAGAACGGAATAGGCAAAGGGACCAGGATATAGCCCCACCAGTCCATCAGAAGCCCACATTCCCACCAAAAGCAATTTCTTATAAGGATCTAAGGAAACATGGGCAACAACCGCATAGCATGCGCGCGATTCTCCAAGAGATGGGCGCTATTAAGGACAAGGAAGGAGCAACCAGTCGGAGAGTAATCGATGAAATTGATGACCAGGATATGTCGAATATACCCGAACCCACCCTTCAGAAGACCATTAAGGACAAAGGAGGAGCAACCAGTCGGAGGGCAAGTGATGAAATTGATGACCAGGATATGTCGAATATACCCGAACCCATCCTTCAGAAGACCACGTTCACACCGAATGCAGTTTATTACGAGGATCCAAAGAAATATCAGCCACTGGATGAGGACGAAATACCGCCTGCCAAACGTTTAGACGAATACATCATATCGCTGGATGAGAATGTCAAGGCTGGCAATAGGTACTACTTTCATGCAGCGAAACCAAGGAGAGTGCCTAGAAAGGAACTAACTCCTAAGCAGCACTTGCAAATCGCAAGTTTGGAACGGTACTCACTGTTTGAGAGTGAAAGTCTGAAGGTGCATAATGAGTACCGCAAGCTGCATGGAGTTCCACCACTAGTTCACAACGAATTCCTGTGCCAGGTGGCCAGAGAGTGGGCGGAGGTTGGAAGATTTAAATATTCTGTGTGAAATATGAATTACATTTTTGCAATTGCAGCACCTGGCTTTGAAGAACGCCTTCTATCACCGGCCAAAGAACGATTATGGCGAGAATCTATATCGCGCGTGGGAACAGGATGTCTGTGCAAGGACAGCTGTGGCAGCTTGGTACGATGAGATCGACTTGTATGACTACAACAAGCCGTCATTCTCAACGGAGACGGGCCACTTTACGGCGCTGGTGTGGAAGGATACCCGAGAAATGGGCACCGGAGTCGCGCGGTTGTAAGTGAAGCTTGAGGTTTGTCTTGGATGGCAACAAATTTATTTGTCCGTTCTATTTTTTGCAGGGGAGACAACATTGTGGTGTGTTGTAACTATCATCCTCCAGGAAATAATTTGGATAAGTTTAATGTTGAGTTTATTCCTCGTCCCCTAGTTAAGCGTGTGCCGAAATTAAATTGATGTTGAAAATAGACAATGTCCTTGTTGGGAGAGTTTTTTTTTTTTTTTGAGTGCAAGTGCAAAAATGTTTGGAAATATGGCATAGTTGGTACAGTCTTTTAAAAAATGTAGGTAATGTTGTTTACTACGGGTTGAATGATGAGACTGATGGCGAACTTCTGTGGAAAAGCTGAAAGAATGCTTCTGCAAATGCTGGTTTTTCATTCATAGATTTATTAGAGAATGCATAGTTGACAGATCTGTCAAATATATACAAACACAGCAACTTTTCACTTGGAGTGATTAGATGGTATACTTTCTTAGATTTGTTTACCGATTTTATGGGGCTAAATGGATTGAGACTTTGATGGCTTACCAACTGTAATCTGTCTTATTCTGTCAAACTTCAATAAAGACATTTTGACATCATAATTTTTTATGCGATTTCTGTGTCAATATTAAGCGATCCTCAAGGCGTACCTATAGGTTAGGTTAGGTAGATGGGTAGGTAGAGCAGGGCGTACCCTGCAATACCACACTTAGGTCCTCGTGGACCCATTGTGATGCCCGTTTTTGGGGGTTAACCGCTGGTGTTGTATCGGTTGTCCTCTTTCCCTTCCTCAGTGTGGTTAACAGACGCTGTCCAGCCATCCCGACGTCCTCAAAAACCTGTAAAGATCAGACAGTGAGACATCAGAAAGTTCTTGTAAGTCTTGGAAGTAGTATCTCCCAAGTGTTCTGTTCCTCAAGTGACCGAGACTCGGACAGTGACAAAGGAAGTGAGGTGTGTCCTCGTGGACTTCTTCGTCTCCGCAGCCTCTGCATATGTCGTCATCTTTGAGATTAAGTTTCATTGTGTGGTTTCTTAGGAAGTTATGACCAGTTAGAGCCCCTACTAGCCTAGATAGTGAAGACCTGCTAAACTGTAAGAGTTTATTGGTCCGGCCACTGTTATATTCTGGCCAAAGCTTCCGCGATATTTCACAGGTAGGTAGTTCTTTCCACCTGTTGTTGGTTTTCATACGAATCTTGTTTTCCACCCGCTCTCTAAGGTTGCAAAGCGGTGGCTTGATCGACTGAAGTGCTCTGTCATGGTCCATTGCGGACCCAATTCTCGCCAGTTCATCCGCCCTCTCATTGCCGGTTATGTCGCTATGTCCAGGGACCCAGCAGAGATTCGTGGTGTGCTGCAAGCAAAGAACCTTGGATTTCGCGGCAGCGTTGGACTAGTTTGGATTTTATTTCATGTGCAGAAACTGCTTTTATAGCCGCCTGGCTATCAATAAAGATGGTAATATCCCTACGAGGTATTGCCAAAATTGACAACCTACGGGCCGCTTCCGCGATAGCCAGCACCTCCGCTTGGAACACACTACTACTATCGGGTAGCCTGATTGAGCAGTGTATGTTTAATTCCTCAGAGAATATGCCGGCACCGGTTCCACAGTCCATCTTTGATCCATCCGTGTAGATGGATATTGATTTTCTTTTCGTGGGTTCATTGGTATTCCATTCCTCTCTACTCGGGAATGAGCAGGAGAATGGTATGCCGAAGTCCAGATGGGGAGTCATATAGTCAGAAGTGACATTTCCTAAGTATTTACTTAAAATCTGTGCATGCCCGGAATTGTAGTGGTTCCAAGTGTAAGCTTGGCTTATCCTTAGGGCACTTTTAGCAGCAGACTCTTCCATGTATAGGTCCAGAGGTGTCAAATTGAGAATTGCCTCTAGTCCCGCCGTAGGTGTGGTTCTCAATGCGCTGGTCGTCCCTATACACGCAATTCTTTGTATTTTAGTCATTAACCTGAGATTGGTTGCCTTGCGCGCGGCTTGCCACCAGACTACGCTGCCATATGTGAGTATAGGCCGCACGATCGCCGTGTACATCCATAAGATAATTTTGGGGTTAGGTCCCCAGCTCTTACCAAAGATGCGGTTGCATGCGTAGAAAGCATTCGCTGCTTTCTTCACTCTTTCATTGACATTCGGTTTCCAATTGAGTTTCCTATCAAGGATAATTCCTAAATATTTCGCACTGTCTGCTACTCTTAGGGGTGTTCCATCCAAGATTGGTGGTTCAAATTGTGGTATTATTCTCTTATTCGTGAACAAGACAAGCTCAGTCTTCTGGGGGTTGACCCCAAGGCCGCATTGTCTTGTCCATGAACTTAGCACCCTAAGTGAGTTTCCTAACAGGTCGCTTAAGGTCGGTAGAAACTTTCCTTTAGCAAGAATAACTACATCATCTGCATATGCAGTTACTTTAACCCCCATATTGTTAAATTTCATTAATATTTCATTAATGACAAGGACCCAGAGTAAAGGGGAGATGACTCCTCCCTGTGGAGTGCCTCTTGACGCAGTTACTCGGAGTTCAATGTCGCCTAATTTTGCGTTGATGTTTCTTTCACTGAGCAAGCTTATGATTACATTGGTGAGAGATTGATCAACATTCGAGTTCTGAAGTGCTCTCTTTACTGCGCACGTTTTCACGTTATTGAAGGCTCCTTCAATGTCCAGAAACGCGGCCAGTGTGTATTCTTTGTCATTTAATGACTTCTCTATAGTGCTAACAACCTCATGCAATGCGGTCTCCACCCCTCTGCCTTTCGTATAGGCATGTTGAGCTGTGGACATAACACTATCATCCAGTCGACCACGTATAAAGATGCTCATTAATTTCTCAAATGTTTTAAGAATGAATGATGTCAAACTTATAGGTCTGTAGTCTTTGGCAGTGGTGTGGCTTGATTTTCCCGCCTTCGGAATGAAGACAACCTTGACCTCTCGCCAGGCGTTAGGAATATAGCCGCATTCCAGACTGCGAATGAAAATTCTTTTTAGGACCGGTATAATGGTGGTCTTCGCTTTCTGGAGCATGATTGGAAAAATCCCGTCGCATCCAGGGGATTTGAACGGAGAGAAAGTATCTATTGCCCAGTTAAGTTTTTCTACGGTTATAAGTTCTTTTGGAACAGTCGCTATTGTGGTAATATCTCTTGACAAGTTCGTCTGGTTCGGGGTGCAACCCGGAAAATGAGTCCGTAGTAACAGACTAAGAGTATCTTCACTTGATTGTGTCCACTCACCATTAGTGTCCTTGAGATAACCTGGAACCGCTGATTCTTTGCATAATATTTTCCTAAGTCTGGCTGATTCTGTGGTAGTTTCAATACTGCTACAGAACATGCGCCATGTTGAGCGTTTAGCTCTAGTAATGGCCTTTTTAAATTTTCTTTGGCCGTCTTTATAAGTATCCCAGTCGGTCTGGGAATTAGTGGCCTTTGCATGATTAAAAAGAGCTCTAGTTTTCCTTCTTAGTTGAAGGAGATCTTTCGTCCACCATGGTGGAGACTTCTTATTCTTTATTGTCCGTAAGGGACAGGCCTTGTCGAAGGCTTTACTCAGAATTTGGTTCAACATTGTTGATGTTGCTTCGATTTCTTCTGGCGTTTCTGTTTTTTGCAGATTCAGTGTCCGCCCAAATTTTGTTACTTCGGATAAGAAAGTTTCCCAGTTGGTCAATCTAGGGTTTCTATATTTGCCTAATGGGACATTCTTTTCGTTAATATGAAATTCTATGATTCTGTGATCTGAGAAGGATGGTTCTGACGAAACCTTCCAATCCTGCACAGAAAGGGTCAGCGAGTTACTTATAAGAGTAATGTCAAGGACCTCGCGTCTGTTCCTTGTTATAAAGGTCGGTTCGTTGCCAACATTGGCTATTAACAAGTTGTTTTTAATTATAAATTCTAAAAGGGACTCACCACGGACATTGATGTCGGAACTACCCCACAGTGTATGATGGGAGTTGGCATCACAGCCTAAGATCACGTCCCATTTCCCACGTTCTGCTGCTTTAATCAGTGAGTCAGTTTGTTCGGACGGTGGACTCAAAGATTCGTGCGGCATGTATATGGCCGCCAGTACCAGTGTGTTTTTACCCTCCCTGTCCCATCTGACAACTGTCTGGTCGGTATCGCTGAGGCTAGGTAGGAGAAAAAGTTTAATCTGTTTTTTGGCGACAATGCAAGTTCTAGACTTACCATTTTCTGGTGTATTGCTGTAGATAAGCAAGTCTTTGGAGTTCAACCCTCTTATATTCCCCCGGTAGGTCCAGGGTTCCTGTATTAGGGCGATATCGACCTTCTTGGTTTCCATGAGGAGAACCAGATTGGCGCTGGCCGCCTTACTGTGATGAAGATTTATTTGCACTATCTTCATCACGGGAGGTCTCTTCATCTTTACCATCTTTTTGTGTCGCCGCAACCAGCCTGAGTTTACAGCGCGTTATGCCTACGCGGACTTTAAACTCTCGCTTACGGAGCAGCGGTAGCGATTTGTGGCTAAGGAGTATAGTGACTTCCATGCCATTTTCTGTGTACTCGCCCGTTTCCAGGACTTTCCACTCCCTGCTTTGGAGTTCCGGATTGAGGAACTGCAGGTAGCGTTCAATCCTTTCCGCGGGTAAGTACGGTCCTCGGATAAGTATTCGGCCTTTAGGTCTTGTGATGTTTAGGATCTCCTTCCTGTCCACCACGCACAACTCGGCATTTGGCCAAGGGGCAACAGTGTTGAGGACGAAGTTCCTTAACCAAGCCAGAGTCTCATTGTCATCACACTCCATGACTTTAAACCCTTTGAAAGTGGTTATTTGTCCAAAAAGTGGAATTTTTCCTTCTGCCTTCACGATTGCGTCGTTGACACCGTCGAGAATGCGTTGTTCTAATAGTTCCCATTGGTTACCGGAAAGTTTTCGATTCGGATTTCCAAGGTCGACAATTGCGACACGAAGACTTTCTTTCACCTTCTCTGAGAATCTCGGTTTTTTAGCCTGCCTGCCTACAACCGGGGAGATAGTATCATTGTGCCTACCTCTTTTAGAGACTCCAGGAGCGTTCCCAGATTTGGACGTATCCTTATCCGGGACAGCTCTAGGTAGCCCGAGATCGGCCGCAGTCGAGGTGAAAGGCAAGCGGCATTTCGCCCTCGCATCGACCAGTCTCTTGCTAGCTCCTCCAGAGGTATGCACCCTACTTCCTGCTATCTTTTCCCTAATAGGCAGAACTTTCCTGGAGCAGCCAGGTAACTGCTCATCCTTGGACGAATCCTTAGATGAGCCGTCAACTGCACTGAGGGAAAATCCGCGACCCGAATTTAAGAACTTTTAAGATTAACTTTAGAAAACACACATTATTAATCAAAATTCTTACATTAAAATTGATTTTCCTTACTTCAATAACAAAAATTTAAATGTAAAAACGTGCGAAGTTAAATTAACGCAGTGATTCTAAATCTAACGACATATAGGTTCAAAGTAAGAAATAAAGTGTTATAAGCAGATCAACTTTTCGTCATATATTGCATACTAGATTTAAGGGTTTTGAGAGTTTATTATTACTCTTAATAAATTTGATGTTTACTCGGTTTTGAAGCTATTACAGTTCGTACATTCTCAATCTTAGAATGTGCAGAGTAAAAAAAGAACTCTGAAGTACGTACCTAGTCACATTAAGAAAACGTGATTTCAATATAAGAAATAAATGTCTTTCCCATAAATTAGTTCATTCTGTCTTTGTAAGTAAAGTGTTCGTGTCGCTTAGGTTTCGTCTCAAGGCAATGGAAATTAATAATAACTTGTGAAAGAGCTAGATATTTTAGATATCTATGAGTATTTCGTGGGTAAGTAAATTTATTTTCTTTTATATATATAACTTCATAAAGTGTAAGTATCTACCTACTCTCAGTTTTTGCAAACCTTGGCATTTGCAATTCACTTAATGGATTTCATTTTTTTGTTTCTTTTCAGCATTTCCATGCATTTATTTTCGATAAACAACCGGCTCTTATATTATACCTACTGTGTATAAAAATGTATAAAAAATAATGTTTTATGTAGGTATCCACACTCAAAATTCTTATTTTTTCTGTGAATACGTATTAATTTTTATGTTAAAAAAAATTGTTAATTAAAAAAAAATTGGTTATTAAAACAATAAAATTGTTTCTAAAACGAATGTTATGTTTTTTTTTTATTTTAAAAGCAGGTCCATTTATGAAAGGTCAGTATTAATCAATAATGCTTCGTATTCGTAACAAGAAATATAGTTACCAAATTGAGAACGTCAGATCAAAACATCGATTGATATTTACTTAAACTAAGAAAAAGCGTTCTGAATTCATTACCACATGGTCATAGTAATAATCAAAATCAATTTCAAATTAAGAATGCCTAGTTAAATGATGAAACTTAAAGTAAACACACATCGTTCTTAATTGAATAATATTGCGATTTAGGAATAAGAAAATTGGCTATCAATTTAAGAACGCGTAATTACTACAAAAGTTCTTAAATTAATCATGCGAATTCTAAAAGAAAGAATGGCATATTACCAGTTTCAGAGCGACGTGCTTAATTTAAGCACAGATCGGATAGCGATGAATATGACTTGAAAATTGATTAATTTAAGCGTGTTCTTGCTTGCTATTACTCTATTTTTCTCTCGGTGTGGTTTACCGGGATTTGACCTACTCAAGGCGGAAGGCAAGCGGCATTCCTCCCTTGGTCCAGTCAACTTCCCTTTGCCCAGTAGGTTCTGCTTCCTGCCTAGCTGGCTGCTGCGCCATGCTCCTTCCGTATGGTTAAGGATCTCACGAGCCCTAGCTACCTTAGCCTTATCCCTTTCCGTTAAGGAACTGGGGTCACGGCTCCTATACCTATTGAGCAAGCGGCGTGCATTTTTGCGCATTTTCGGCTTGCTATCTGCTATTTCGGACAGCTTGCTGCTTTCCGCCAGGTTCGCCTCGATGACGGTAGGGACTTCGGTTAGATCCAAACATCCCTTGTCTCTCGGTTCACCCGGCTTCCCGACAACAGTCATTACACTGTCCAGGGTCTTGTCTGCCTCTCCCGGTGAAAGATTGTCCTCTTTGTCGGCTTCCTTTGCGGGGTCAGATGCGACGGACCCGTGCCCCGATAGGCTATGGCATATCACAGGCACTGGCGGTCGCATGAGAACTCCCTTGCTCGAGACTTCCGGACAGTCGGCCTCCGGAGCGTTGCCAGCACAGGGCTTGCCACATTCCAAAGACTGACTCTCCAAGAAATCAAGAGCATTCTGGAGCCTTCGTTTGTCTTTGTCCTCTAGGTGGTGTTTCTTCTGCAGCTTTTTGATGGTCATTTTGCAGTTTACGACCTTTTTCCTAATGGACACCGAAGACAATGTCGAGAAGTTGGTTGAGCTGGCGATTGAACGATTGTCCTCATCCTCAAGAAAAAGCTTCTCAAGCCTGAGGTCAACCGTACCCTCGCTTCCCACAACCGAAGCAGCCTTACTAGTTGACGGTTCTTGGAGTAGAAGGTTTTCTTCCTCCTCCGTCATGTTCGTATGAGAATCGGTTTTTCTGAAGTTCTTGGTGCCCGATTCAACTACACCAGTCCCTTTGTTTGTTATGTTTTGGTTGTCTATTTTGTTCCCACGAGTAAGGGGGAAGGAAGGTCATTCTGTACTCACCCCCTGTATACAGAAAAGGGGAATAGGATTGAAACTAGAGGTCCCCAGGTATCTAGAGTTCACCGTTAAAAGACACATAACACTGTGCCATACATCCCATAGGCACGGTAGTTAACCCGGGATTATGGGTTTTATCGAGTTATTCCCCTCTAGATCCGTTATATTCCGTCTAAAGCAGTGGTACCTCGTGCAGGATGTGGTTCTTCACCACGTATAACGGTCTTGGGCACAGCCCCTGGTCTCATTACGAAAACCTCACCACCAAGGCGTACCTATGGTGGAGAAGTCTTGAGTATGAATATGAATTAGGAACGAAATTTTAGACGCCTTTTAAAGCGAATTTTTGAGGCTATTTTTTGATACAATATGACGAAGATGTTAAAATATTTCGTTGAATTGTGAAATTAAGCCGCAAGGGAGCTTATGTGCGATCCGATTATTACTTAGTACCTAATAGGTGATTTTTAAGGTACTTTTTGGGCGTGTTCTATTGACGCAGAATCCTGAGACTTTTTTTGACGGGTTTTTCAAACTATTTTTAAAAAAAAAACATTTTTTTAATCCTATTTTGAGGAAAACACGATTTCACGATTATTGAAAACACTTTTCAAGCAATATTCTTAATAATTTTACTAGAGAAGCTTTTGAGCGATTTCGCGGCATAGTTTTTGGTGGCTATTCTAAAGCAGACTTTTGAGTTCAAGGCGATTTTTTAGGCGATTTTAAAGCAATAACTTAGAGTGATTGCTGATGTAGTTTTTAAGGCCTTTTTCACCGCATTTTTGAAAGTGATGGTATAATTCTGGAACCCACTCTTAAAATTATATCGATTCGACTCTTTTTCTTAAAGCGTTGCTTTTTGCGATATATGAATATAAATATTGGAAGTTATGAAGCAACGTTTTCGGCAATTTTTGACCGGCATTTTGACGCGATGTAATGTCGTACTGATAATCCACAGATTTATGAGCAAATTTTGAAAATAAAAATGACCAGTAAATGTCCTTTGGTTTTTTTGTTATGAATTATATGGAGAAGGTTGAAAATAATACCTACTAACTATTATACAAGACGATGCTTGTGGTTCTTAACCAAGTTTAAAAAGACATGTGGTAAGTAATTTTGTTAGAATATTAAGGAAAACGTTTAGCTAGTCTTATGAAGCGATTGTATGGACAAAATTTTACGATTTTTTCAAGTTTTTACATGATCTTCGATGTACTTTTTTACGAAAAAGTTCGAGACGAATTAAGAACTTTTTAAAGGCAGGTTTTCCGTGTCCTTTTTATCCGCAATCAACAATTTTAGAAGTTACGTCTTTAAGTTCCTTTGCATTTATTTAAAAAAACTTATTGTCTAATTTCGTTGCGTTCTTTGATTCGTTTTTTAAATAATTCAAAGGCGAGGTACTGCTTAGGGTATTTCCCCGCATTAAATTCGAAACGGTTTTTCTGCGTGTTTCAAGCCGCGTTTTGGGTAGTTCGTAATGCTGATTCTTAAAAAAACTTTTTCAAAACTTTTTTAGCGTTTCGTTTTTTTTTTATTTCGAGCACATACTATTGGCGCAGTGGCTTAGTGGTAGTGTGTTGGGCTACTAAGCGAGGGGCTCAGGTTCGAATCCCGAGAGGGCCAAATTACATCTTAAGGTTTTTTTCCTCTGCGCCACCTCTCGCGAACGTCTGACAAACATCCGAGAGTAAAACTGTCATGAATGAGCTTCTCAATTAGCCGTTTGGACTCGGCGTAAAATTGTAGATCCCTTCCATTCGTCCCAAAAATTGAAAACCCACACAAAGCGAATGGTTGCGAGAAGCTAGGCCTTGGGTCCCATAGACCTGTCGCGCCAAAATATTTATTTATTTATTTATTTACATACTATTCCATTAGGCTTTTTTGAAAACTATCCTGAAAGCATATAAATAATAGTATGTACAAAATATGAGGCTATTTCTGACTCGGTTTTTAGGGCAATTTTTGAAGATCCAAACTGTTTTTGGAATGGTGTCTGTATGTAAATAAAGCACACGAATGAAAATGATGAAATACATTAAATGGGCTTCAATAACTTTTTTCACATATTTACGTGTTTAACTTCGTACCAAAAGCAAAACCTCTCACAAACGTTTGACTGCAAGAAATTAGGTCAAGCGCTATATGGACATGTAGCGCAAAATGTTTGTTTATCTATTAAGAGCGTGTTTGTAATTATATACCATCAAACGATTGTCAAAAAATTATGATGGCGATTTAACTCGGGCAAGTGATATCTTACGAACGACACCGAAGGCAGTTATGTCATAAAACAATATAACGATCACCTAAATTGAACGATACCATTTGCGAGACTTTAGCGACAATAGGAAGCTTTCTCCTAAACAATTTGATTTGTAACTTTGGCAGAATTGCTTTTATTTGTTGTGACGGTCTGTAAATATTAAAATTTAAGGATGTTTCATTTCCTTTCCCAAAAATTCGCTACAACTACGCAGAAAATCCATTTCTATTTTGAGTTTGACAAGTCGCTATAATTTGATCAATCGGGATGCTTGACAGCGAAGTCATTCATGCTTTCAATGATCGTGCAAAACGCTTTTTTATGTTGCTTGCAAAATCTGAGTCATCGAACTTGACAATGAACAGCCCATGACCGAGAAATCCATTAATAAATATCACAACATGCTAAAGCAAACATTGTTGCAACTACACCAACAGCTTAAATCACTCAGCTGACTGAAGCTGTCTGATTTGATCTCGCAGAAAATGCACTCTATATCAAATTTATCCATACAAATTATCGCAGCAGGTTTTGACAGAAGATAATATCTCCATTCGATCGAACCACATAACCTCAATCATTAATTATTTGACGAACAGCTTGAATGAGTACGCGATTCTATAACATCAACATTGTCCACGACATTGGATAGAATGCAACTCAATTTGAACCTGCTCCACCGTGGATTTTGTACACTGTACCATTATCGCGTTCACCGGCTCGCCCGTCCAGACCACATCAGCTGGAATGGTCTGTACTTACCAGATGTTATTTGTTGCTCTACTCGCCATGGAAAATTGATACCTTCGGCAGTTACTTGTTTTTTGTTTGAAAAAAAAAAAAAAACGATTCACTCCCCCAGCTATGACCAACCCATCTCTGGTTACCGATGCACAACTGCGTTCAGATTCAGTTTCTGGACATCCACCATCCATCTCCCCCTCATGGAACAACTGAAGCGTAACAATGATGAAATTTCAATTTTTGATCGAAACTGACATAAAACGAACGTCATGCAGATAGTGCCACGAATTATGCGAAACAGGTGTCTAACGTTAACGTGACACACATTACGTGCGGGCGAGTGTGTCGTTGCGCCGAGGCGGAAGCTCTTCTGTGCCGCCCGAGTGCGGTTCGCGATGGATTCACTTTGAACTTGAAACGATTTTCAAACGAATTTCACTTTGAGGTGCATCGTCGTTTTTGGAGGGAAATTATAGCGCCGCGCCGTGTATAAGGGTTGGACATTTTTAGCAATGTGAAGTGGAGCCGCAATTAATTGTCATTAAGTGCATGTGGACTTCAATCTTCAACTGGAACGCAGTAGAGTGATGCCAAATCGTCTTCCGTGATGAGTGACATTAAGCTGGAAGGTGTTTTCATTCTGCATCGTCTTAACACATACTCTATTCAAATTGCGCCCTTAAGTAGCAACTGCCAGGCGTTGAGATACCGCACTGATTAATGGTGCCCATTCGTCTTCGGCTTTCCATTTTTCTTTGCTTTGAATGCACAAATCAATGCGTTTGCATGGCATTCCCAATGGGTAACTTTGTATCCGCTCTGTCTTAAGTCTTAGCGCGAATTTAAATATTTAGATTGTGTAATGCGCACTCTGTAATGCCTGCAGCAAGAAAACATTCCGAAACGTTTTCCTTTGGTTCGCGCTTACAAAGGAAAGTGCTTCTTGCTCGAGCTGTAGGTACACAAAGAAAGATTAATATCGTTTACTCTGTATGGAGTATCTGGATGAAGGAGCCTTGGGTTTATGGTGTGTGTCAGTTTGGAATCTGATTTCGTGATGTAAATCGATCAATTGCTGTTCGGAACGTCTGCGTCTGGTTTTGTAGTTCCTCCTTTAAGTGCGGAATTCCATTTGCACCATCAGCAATAATTAACCTTGAACTTATTCTCTGTTTATCAGTTAATGAATGCGGAAGAAAGCGAATCAAAAGAATAAGACAATTTAAGGAAAATAAATAAAAATTAAAAGCCTCGATAAGGAGCATATTTTTAGGTCAATTAAAAAATGTTAAACTCTTTTCTTTTAAGAGATTGGCTGGAACAAACTTGCGTACTTCCGCATTGAGCAGATGCAGCTTAAGAAGCTGAAATTAGTTTGACATTTTTTAGCTCACCTATAGGAGTAGGGAAAAATGTGAAAACTTGCCAAAAGGGTTTTTAAGAGGGTTAAATCGATAACGAAGTTTTTAATCAAATCAATTTCAACCGCGCAAACATGAAGAATTCAGCGAGCTGAAATTTGAATGCCCTTAGCCGTCTAGTGACAAATACCAGAAACAGAATCAACTTCATTGTCAAAAGAAAAAGAAATACTGTAAATAACAGACTAAAAGTAGCTGCATGGCAATTTTAACAGATTTTCTATTATTTTAGGCGATATAAGATCGAAAAAAAAACGAATATACCTAGTAGTTTTCTTTTCTGCGTGTTTAGATTTCACAAATCTTTCAAATTGAGCAACTTATATCTGGGCTAGATTTGAAAATATCCCTGGTCATCACATAGGCCAATTAAAAGAATGCCAAAGTCGCCACGGGTTATTGATTGAGGCTCTAGTTCAGATTGAACTGAAGAAACGAATCATAATCTGTACTCCAATGATGCTTCAGTCGATTCTCTTGAAGTCGAACTTCCTATAACTTATAGATTTTTCTATTTCTCGATATTTTTTTCACAAATTTTTTTCTTCTATTTAGTTTTCTATACAAAAATAATCATCTTAGCCTAAATACCTAGACGAAAGTCCCTCTTTTTCAAAAACTCTTTCTATTCTTGATATGTTAACCTAAAAGGTATTCAAGTGGATATATAAAATTATGGACTTGATTCTTGATTACACTGATAGTCGGTGACATACACCTCACAACTGAGAGTATGCAATGAACATTGATCGGTTGTATTGTGCTCCCAAGAGAATGGGGACGTTCGGAAACTTAGTTTGCGTAAAACGTCAACTAGATTTGTCTGGATCAGGTATACGAACGCTTTAACTAAGTAAGATGAGTTGTTGTTGTAAACTTGTGGTTTATTTTTGAATTTTGACACTTCAAAATGTCAACTGAGTACGCAGGCAGGATTGTCTGGACAAGATTTGTCGGCTACCCCTCCGTAAACGTCAACTGCAAAAACTAATGATGTGATCAATCTGGGCCAATTGAAACTCAAACACATCTAGTCAGTCAGCTGTCAGACTTACTAAACTAGGTATCCGAACGTCCCCAATGACAAGGAAATGTCAGTAAAATCTATGCAGTATGCCATTTCAATTCTTCGTCGCACAGTTTCTTTAATTTTTATTGTCAAATGTTGGTGCGTTTCGTCACGTTAATGTTGAATTCCAGTTCTTATATTAAATATTTTAAATATTTATTTACTACTTATTTCGTCTTACAAGCTTTATCTTTCTTTTGGATTTGGATTCGGCCCTAGCGAGGAAAATTCTCCGGTTTTATACGATTCGGAGGTTTTTTGCTTCGAGGTATTCTTCCGAACATCTATTCGGAATATTTCTCCGGCATTTTGTAACGCATATCGGCGAAATACGTTGAAGTGCGATGAAGAGCATTTTTTTCTTCAATTTTTGACAGCTAGGTCCGATATCCTCCGACAGAAATTGGTTGCGGAATTTGCTTACGATTTGGATTTGAGCCTCCGACAGAGTATGCGTTGCAGAGAATTTTCCGTTCCGACGGATACCTCGCTAGGGCCGATTATTAACTTTGAAAAGATCATTGACAGCAACCGATAATAAGTTTCGGTTTATCTGTTTTTTCTTTTAAATATACAATGCTGTTCCAGAAAGGCTAATATTCCACTTCAATGTTTCTCTTTAGACTACCTACTTTGCTCAAAATGTTTGTTTACATTTTTCGACAGTTGAAAGCTCATCGAAAAAAAAAACTAACAAAACCCGCCAGTAGGTAAATTATTCGTGTGGTGAATTTGTTGGATCGTTCCTTATTTATTTATTTTGCCTACATCGCGTTCTTATTCCACTTCAGCTGTCAAAATTAAGTCACCTTAACTTAAAAAATATTCTGCATTAAATCGATTGCACAAATCTTGTGTAGATTTTTTGTACACTTTGAAAAACTTATAAATCCGACTTTTTTTTTAACTTTTCTTTTGAAAATATTTTTGTACGGAGAAATGAACTTAGCGTGAACAGCAGCTGCAAACAGAATTCATCAAGATGAAAGTTGAAGATGAAGAATTTTTGTTGTAAGTTTTAAAGTTTGAATTGTTTTTTGAAAAAATGTTTAAAAAATAACTTAATTTTTAAACAGCAGTAGAAACATAGTACCTACCTGTAAGGTAGTCACTCAAATTTATTTTGTATATTGAAAGGCGACAAAAGATACATTTTGGACACCCAGGACTTCACGAACAGGTGAGGTAGGTATTTCCCCGAATTGACAATTCCATTTGTCGAAATTGATGATACAAAATGTTAATTTTTATTCAATTTAAAACACAAATAATGGAAAAAAAATAAATGCCCCGGGTGAGGCTCGAACTCACGACCTTAAGATTATGAGACTTACGCGCTGCCTACTGCGCCACCGAGGCTTATGTCCTTAAAATGAACAAATCAATTTTCCTCGTTATCCTATTTTTAGACTGTCCCAATATCTATTAATATTCCCAATCGGCAAGTAGGGAGTGTAAATATCTATTTGTGTTCCGCTTTCGAACAAAACCAAACACCACGATTAAATATTCAAATTAAATCGATTCTTTTCCCCCAAGTTTTAATTTTAGAATTACAACCACGAAGTTGCTGTCTGCGTGGATATTTTCAAAAAAAATTCTTTCATCCTTGATACAGAAATCTGCAGGTTGGTGCACTTTCAATGACCCTTAACATAATTATTACGTTTAACACCCAACCCAACCGAACGGAACCAAATGAAAAATCGCAAAATTGCCCAATCGCACGACATCGTAGCTCTTGAAGTCGGCCGGATCCTTTTGCGTGACACTTTCTGCCCCACCAACCAACAAGTGCTGCACAAGGGGATTGTCGATACAGCATATAGTTATGTCGTTCATGCCATGCATTCGATTCATTAAATGCGTTTGTGCTAAGCCAACATCCACCCGACCGTGTCATTGCTTTTGTTGGAGTCCTAGAATATCCTGGCAGCCATTACTGGCAACACGCGAAAGGGCTCGCGCAGTAAGTAAAGTTCAATGAATTCGGTTTTGCATTCTGCTGCTGTCGGTTGGCAGACGGGAGTTGTTAAATCAAAAAACTCTGCACTGGTAGAATGCATTCGAAGGTAGAACTTTGGATGTTCGAAGAAAAATCCTTGTCAAGGGGTAAATGAATGAAATAGTTATGCACTGGGCGCGGTAGGTAGGTTTACGTGAACTTTTCATGATATGAATGGAAAGCATTGTGGGGTTTTCTGAGAATTGAGCGAGGGTTACATACCTACTTACGTCCTTGCTATGCCAAGGAAAGTTATCCTCTTATATGAATGACGCAGGTAATGGTGACGTTCATAAAAACTGTTGTGCAAGACGTTACGCAAAAGCTGGTGGAAGTGCTTCTTACGTAGGAAGGTATTGTTTTATTGAATTTTCCACTAACTGGTTTAAAAGTTTTGAAAATTAGAAGCTTGTTCTTTTGGGTATCTTACAAGGACATTAGGGTGGAGTACCTAATCTTAAAACAAGTGCAGCACATTAGGACATCTTTGTTACCTCCCCCTATTAGAAGGATATTCCTCGAGTTAACGATACTATCAACCCGCATGCAGGGAGAACTTTTTAAGATATTTTGAGAGTCCTTTGGCTTAAGCCAGATTACTTCCCACAAAAAGTTGTCTGCTGGTGGAACTTGGTACGTAACTCTGTAGTCACCCATACCTTAAGTGGAGTTTTGACCATTTGTAGGAGTAGCTTAGGTCTACTTAGGTGCTAAAAGAATATCTAATTCAGACCCGCATCTGTCCAGAATAGGTAGGTATCGTTCTATTCCATAGTAACTGAGAACACAGCCCAAACCCAACTGAGCAAAACTTTCATGATGATATGTTTTTGCCAAAAGAGATTCGATCGCAGCCCACAAATGTTTCAAAAGTAAACCCAAAAACTCCTGAAAAACAGACTCAAAAAAAAAAACTACTAAAGGACTATTCATATGAGAGCGAATTGCGAAAAAGCGAATACATATTCGTAAATTCTGACATTTTATTCACATGACATGAACACTTTTTTTGGTTGCAGATACTCCCGAAGCAGTCTCAAATTTAAAGGTTAGGTCTGTTTCTTTACTTTTACTCGAAAAATTCGTAAAAGACAGCAGCTTCGAGAAAGCAAGATATCTTCCCTCTTACTAGTTTTTACTCAAAAAATTTCTTTGCGTAAAGCCTTGTATCCTGCTAGCGCTAAATTTTATCTCCCACACAAAAATGTCAACAAAGATAAAATTAAGCAAAGCAGTATTATGTTCGCAAGCTAAATTCTTAACTTCAAATAGATGGATGAAAAGTCTCCACTCATTTAGCTCGCAAAATAAATAACCGATACCTACATCAAATCGAAGATAAATTTTGACATAAGAAACGAAGGAAAAAGTTTTTTGTTGTATTTACTATGGATTTTTTAAGGAAACTGCAGAGAACATGTGTGTGACTAGAAATGAAAACGCAAAACCAAAAAATAACCTTTCATTGTGATGAGAAAATATTGTAGGGCTTGTCCGCTGCTTGCAGCATGTTTTTGTCTCATCTATATTATGTGCAATTATTTAGCGACCATTTATCTTTGGTGTGGAGAAACAAAGTGGAGACTAGGGACGCTAAAAAAAGCGCAAGCAGGATACTAGGCTTAAGAATTGAAATAACTGTCAGTCTATTTGGCATTTGCGTTTTATCTGTCATTTTTAACAGGTTATGTACTGGAAAAGCGCTCCTTAACTTTTGCGTAAGTTTCCCTCTCTGAGAAAGAATTCATCCCCTCTAGCTCCACTGTTATTTTGACAGTCTTTCCCATTTTTACTACATAAGTAAAGGATCATGTTAAGTTTGAACGAATTTTTCATTCAGGGATTTGTGAATCGCGAATGTATCATGTGAATTGCGAACAAAATGCTTGACAGTTCGCGGCAAGAATTAAATTTTTGATGTAATTGTAAATTTCGCTATTTAAATCAATTGAGATTCGGTTTTCTGCGATTGGATGTTAGATTAATAAAATTTAATATGTAATGCTTTTCTGGTAGAACGAATAGCAATTTTCAATTCACAAATACAGTTGAATTAATTTGGCCGCAATTCGCCTTTTCGCAGTTTTTTCTCAAGTCCTAAAGCCAGGTTGCGAAGTAAAAATACCTACCTAGATAGGATGACAATAAATTGAGTTTATTCCTGCAACAAATATTTTTAAATATTTTTGCCAACAAGCCGCTACTACGCAAAACTGAAGACGCAATTCTTATAAATCATAAAAAATGCCTACTCCATTCTCCCCTACCAAACTACGACTCTAACTTTACTCTACACTTCTACTCAATTTTTTTACTGCCGGCCCGGCACTCTTCCAATCCAAAATAAAAACAATCCACCAACACATACCGTCAACTCCATTTAAATGTATTGTGCCTTGTACGTATTCTTCCAGCCCCAAATTGCGCATGGCAAAATAAAAACATTCCAGCCAGCCACCTGCCACTGCCACCAATACCAAGCCAAGTGCCGCACCAGCTCCATCACACATACAACCACCGCCGCTGCTGCGCTATCAGCAGAACACACTTCTGAAGATAGACAGTTCGTACATGTACGTGAAAAGTGACGTGCTCCAGCTGATAACTTTCCAACCAAACAACAACAAGCCACCACTACAAGTACACAAGGCCCCATCATCTGGTTTAAAATTATAGTGAACCGAACCGGCTCCAGCTCCCAGCTGCACCACTATCCCCACTGGAAAGATCCAACGAATGAATGAATTCGCTTCCACTCTACGACTGGGCTATACGCCAGCCAGAAGTCACTGCCAGTGCCACGTTCCAGCAATTCAAATCCAATACACCAGTCCCACTGCCAGTGTATCAGTTTAGAGAATGGAAATGAAAATGGAAGTGGTTGGTAGCGGTGGGTAAGGTGTAATCGGCTCCAAACGGCCGAACAGCGCAAGCAAGAACCAACCATTTGATATCGAACTGTTTTGCTCTTCAGTCATCGTCGAACAGAACGCCGAGTGAGTGTGGAACTATCGTGAGTGTCATCGAATTTTCCCCAAAAATATTTCTCAGTGTTTCCCAGTGTTAGTATAGCAAGCAAAAATAAAAATCGTTAAACGAAAACCGTCTGAACGGTGTCCTGTGTAGAATTTCGGTTACCGAAATCCGTTACATTGTAGGGTTTCCTTAATGCGTACAGTGTTTTCGCAGACGAAAAAGTGATTAAAAAGTGGACTTGCAAAAGAAAAGGGATTATCCTTGTGCGGGCGGTGTAATTCTTTTAAATTAATCTGTCAACTGCGTGCTAAATGTCAGCTGGTGCTCTGCAGCATTGAGAGCGAGAGTGAAGCTGGTTCTTTATTATTTCTTTTTTGTCGGTTTTTGTTGCTTTTCCGGTCTGTGTTTACCCATCCCATTTGTGAAGGATTTATTTGTTTGTGCTGCGTGTACAGGAATTCCGTAAAGGCGCCATGGAGGTGTGCTGCTTAAAAATGGCATCGCGATGCAAGTAAGTACAGACGTACAATAATAAGACGACGCAAATAATTGCAATTGGGGATGGTTCCAGAAGAATTTCCATTTCAATAATGCGGCATCTGCAGAGAGGTGCCGCAGAACGTGTGCTCCCTCTCTTTGTCTCATCCTTTTGCTTTTATTTTACGTCGTTGGCCAATTACCGAAAGCATTTTACTCGTTTCCTTGATGTTGGGTTCTTTTTTTTTGTTACATTACATACCCCCATGTAGCCCGCAGGGCTTATGTCAGATGAGAGGCTACGAGTTATAAATGACAGCGACGACAACTACGAAGACAATGGTGACGACGACGAGAGATGATGTGAAAAGGCATTAGAGGGTTGAGTTGTGGGGTGGATATCACTGCGTGACAAGATAATGTGACTCCTCGTCATCGACCGTCGCAGTAGCAAGGGCCTCATCGTCATGTTGTCATATCTTGGATAAATGACAAATGACAATGCCACACAGCTACTAGTTGGATACTTCTCAGTTTTGCACATGCAGTCTGGGTCTGGATCTGGAGTGGTTTCGATTTGCGCACATCGTCACATTCACAATGTTCGCATCGAATGAATGAATTGTAAGGCCTTCATGCCGATTGCAGATATCTTCAAGTTGAAGTCTACATTTGCGGGTATCGCATTTTGGCCAGTAGAGCATTTTTATTCCTCAAAGTGGTGACCTATTGTCCTGCCCTTGAAATTTCAGTGACACTAATAAATATTTAAAAATTTTTATTAACAAAATCTGCAAAATAAAATCCGGTAATTTTTCTGAATATATAAATTATTTAATTTATTTTAATTGTGCCAATGAATTGCGAAATCGTGAACGACATTAAATGCATTTTATGAAAATTGATTTTTATCTGTCTTACGTCAGTTGTAGCCTGTGGTGGTTGCGGTTTTTGAAATTAGTGTTTTAATTGTTTTTGAACTTGTTTTGTTAAGTAACTTGTTACCAGCTAGCTCTTGTCTTAAAGTTGGTTGTTAACTGAGTTTATGGTGGTAATTAGATGGTTTTAATTTGTTATTAGACTTAAAAAGGTTCAGGCCACTAAAAAAATAAGCCATAGGTAGTTAGATAAAATTTGCGACGTTCGTTTTTTTTTTTTATTATTAATCGTAGGTATGTAAAATTTGTTTTAAAGCCGTTTTAAAGCCGTTACTGACATAGGTACCCCTACCCAGTTGTTGCAAAAATTGTCATTTCCGAGTACAAATATGTGGTGGTGTATAGAGTCCCCTGTAGCTCTTTCTTCTTACTTGTGTTAAACCCGCCTGCTCTAATAGGTAGCATAGAGTAGGTTGCGGTGGATGTGGCCTCCGAGCTCTGACTAGGAACGGCGTCTTCCCGTGCTAGCGTCCGCTGGCTAACTAGTTTCGTTCGTGTATTTTATACAGTGTTTTACACTTGACACTTGACAGTCATAGAGTCTGCGGCGAGTTTCGGAGAAAGAATTGCTGGGAAGTGAGATTTGGAACAGTGAAGCTAGACTTTATACTACAAATTTCCCAAAGCAATGACAAAAAATATCCTTTTTCCTTACGTCGTTAATAGAAAATGCCCACTTAATTAATTGCCGCTAAAATTGTTCGCTCTTTCAACATAGGAATTTTGTACCGCAGGCTTTGCATGATGCCTTCTAGCCGCCCATTGAAGTTTAGAGGAAGCATTATTTGCGATTGCATATATATAAAGGATGCGCAAACTTATAGAAGTGACATTATGTAAGTTGGAATTAGATTATGAGCGAACAAAAATGATGTAAGCATTTGGAACATGCGTGACAAATTTATATTCTTCCGTGAGGAATTTTTATCTTTGGAACACATTCTTGGTCAAAATTAAGACCGAATAAGTTTTATAAGCAAGAAGAAAATTTTGTTTTGTACCTATTCGAAGTACAAAGCGAAGTGCAAATTCACTTGTTGCCAGAAGAATATCAACATTTCTTTCCAAGAGGAAAATATTCGGGAAACTAGCTGCCAAATTATGATTAAATAATTTATAAGGGTTTCTGGTGTATTTTGAAATAGCTACAATGCAAAACGGAGTGTTGGTTACCAAAGTTTTTGGTCGCTCAAAAACAACACACCCACTTTTGTTCAAACATGTATGGTTCCTTGGAAAACATTCCCAGCTCAGTACCGAGAACAAACTGCTTCTACACAAGCAAGTGCTAAAGCCGGTGTGGACCTACGGTTTACAACTTTGGGGTTGTACCAAGAAAACGAATGCAAATATTTTACAAACTTTTCAAAATAAAGTGCTTAGAGAAATTGTACAAGCACCATGGTACATTAGAAACGACGATATCCACAGGAAATTCCAACAATCGGAGCTGAAACTAGAAGCTTCGCGAGAAAACATAGAAACCGACTAATCGGACATATCAACAATACAGTCAGGCAAATTTTGGATGAGAGCAACTTATTGCGCCGACTACAAAGAACGAAGCTGTTCGACTAGCCAAGATGAGATTAACCGCGTCTAAATTGCGGAACATGCAGGATCTTTCATTCATCAAAGTAACCTGCCAAAAGTTTTTATTTTTCGTGTTAGAAAAATTGCTTGATAAGTTATATTTTAGTGACAGTATCTAACAATCTCTTGAAGGTTGGTGGTTTTAGTCAGTAAAAATATGACACTACTATGAGCACGCGCTTGCTGTTCTCATAGTGTCTTTGGAAGACTTTCACCTACCCTAGGAAAAAAAAACTTGGGCTAACAACTGTTATCCTGTAAAGCAGGTGCAGCTTCATTGAGCAGGGAAGGTATGGTGGTCAAGCTCAATGAGTCAGACTATCAAAGGCGATTGGCGAGTTCGAGCAAATTCAAAATTTAATGCTTTCCTTAATAGTTACTCCCAATAAAAACTTAAAAAGAAAACCGAGAAATAATACTGAAACCGAAAAAATACGACATTGGCCACCCTGTAAATAATGTTAAGTAAAAACTTAGTTACAAGTCGTTTATGACCAAAAGGCTGCCAGAATTTAATTTAAAAACAATGAATACTTTCGCATTAAATGCATATCTACTGATGACTTCCGCCGGAGAAGCATTTATGTAAGTACCTACCCAAGCTTGACCGCACACATTACGAGTTTGGCTATCCCATAAAGGGTGTGAAGTAATTTTACAGCCGCTGCACTCGTGCACTTCTGCATAGAAATAAAAAAAGAGTTGTAAACTACAAACTCAAAGCCATCAAGTGCTTTGGCTTCACTTTCAACTACGTATATATACTCGCTGGGGACTTATCCGGGAGTTAACATCGGTGTTCCCTTCGCCTTATCGCCAATAGGTTTTACACCTTTCCGTTTCGGTCCGAGAGATACTTATCATTGGGGTATATGTATAAATGCATTAGGCAGATAGACACGCGCGTTGTACACGATACACTTCCGTAGTAGCACGTGTGTGTGTTGGCATGGTTTGTTCCCTCCCGGGGCGAGCATAAGGCCAGGGAAGAACACCATCACATGGAGCACAGTGCGGATTTGCAATCGCATTAAACAAAGCCTAAGTATTAACCGTTGAGGCGCCATCCAGATAGCGAGCGCATGCATCCAAGACAACAGCAGCCGTCAGCCAGCTGAGTTGTTAATTTAATGGCCAGCAGATACAATGGGGGCATAAATAAACTTGCAAAACTTATAGTTAACACTTCTGGTTTCTGGATGATTGGCGTGGCATATTCCCCACATATGTGATTGAACAGCATGCGCCTATACATATAAGTCTTGTGGAATGGGTGCGTTCTCTTTGTTGGAACTGAAGAGTCTACTGATGGTGCTGATGTGTAGTACTACTGCTGGGGTGCTGGTGAAATGTGTGACACGAAGTGCCCTCATAAAAGCCGTTAACAGCCCCTGCAGATGCCACTTAATTCACAGTTTGCCACAAAGGCAGTCTTTCACAAAGCTGATGCAGATAGATGGAGGCATGCGGCGCACTATGAGCGTATAACAAATACTAGACGGCATTCAACGAACTGCCAATTGTTTACATCGTAAATAAGCGAACATAATGGCAGTGGGAGACAGCAACAGCAACAGAGACGTCGGCAACAGAATCCCTGCAGCATGTGGGGAGGTTATACAGACAATTTTCATACCTACCTACATAAAAAACAACGACTCGGCATTAACAGATTATGGGGTAAACATTATTTATTTTTTATCTGTAAGGCAAAACGAGTTTGTAAACAATAGGAAGTTTACATTATGAATCTCTATATTCATAATCAGCCCTTAGAAGCAAAGTTTGATGAAGGTATATGTACACATGGATGAACTTGACTGCCCACCGTTCAATATAATATTTTTATTTTATTGTCAAGTACCTACTGTTAATTTAAAAGCTAAAAACATTTAGGCTTCGCTTTGCTGAGTTAGGTAACCCTGAGTACGTCTATACCGAGAGGCCGCGAGTCTTATACGGAAGGACAGGAAATCAATTTCCACTCTCGTAGGTATCATAACGGGGCACAATACTCTACGGTACCATATGAAGACAATGCGCCTGACGGAAGAAGAACTTTGTAGAGGCTGTGGTGATGAGGAAGCTCTGGAGGACACTACCCACTTCTTATGCCAGTGCCCAAGTCTACAGCAAACTAGGTACATATACGTAGGGAGACACTTCTTCCGTGACCTAGACGACAAGTTAATGGGATTCATCAAATCCACAGAATGGTTTGTATGTAACAGCACAGTAAGTTGTTAATTACAACACTTAGACCGGCTCATAATGGGTAAGGGACAAACTCTTTCCCCAACGAGCATCACAATGGGTCAGTATTGACCTGAGTGTGGCACGGAGTATCTCCAGCCAGCCCACTAACCTTTGAAGCGCGTTGAAGGAGTCCTTAGAGCTTAGACCGTACCAACTTTCAACTTAATGAAATAAAATTGTCAATGATGGTCCGATCCACCTGAGATCCACAGCCTAAACGGCTGGACGGCTTTGTTTCAAACTTCGGGTTTGGACTTTCTAGGCTTACAGCTCGTGGCCAATTTTTTTTTTGCACGTTAGCATTTTGAAAATATACCAATATTTTTAATTTATAAAATAAATAAATATTTTGGCGCGACAGGTCTGTGGGACCCAAGGCCTGGCTTCTCACAACCATTCGTTTTGTGTGGGTTTTCAATTTTTGGGACGAATGCAAGGGATCTACAATTTTACGCCGAGTCCAAACGGCTAATTGAGAAGCTCATTCATTACAGTTTTACTCTCGTTCGCGAGAGGTGTCGCAGTGGAAAAAAACCTTAAGATGTAATTTGGTTCTTTCGGGATTCGAACCGGGGACCCCTCGCTTAGTAGTCCAACACGCTAACCACCAAGCCACTGCGACATAAAATAAAAAAGGTAAAAATATGCAAAAACTTTTAAATATTTTACTGACCATTTTAAAAATATACCAATTAAATGCTTCAGCGGGAAAACCTAGGGTTAAGACTCAAGCCGTATTATGGAAAAGTTGCAGGTTGTCGTTGAAATCACTGCTTACAGCGCCAGCATTTTAGAGGTATAGAACTTTAAGTTGGCAACACTATTTTAACTGGCGGCCATTTCGTCAGCTGTTTATTTTTAGTGTGGTTTGGCATTTCAACATGAATAGTCTGACGCCTGAACAACGCGTCCAAATTGTGCAAATTTACTTTGAAAATCGAGGTTCGGTTCCAAATACGTACCGCGGACTACGTCCATTTTACGGTCTACATAATCGTCCATCAGAGCAATTAATTCGATTAACTATGGACCGTTTTCGCACCACGTTTACTCTTAATGTCGTACAGGTAATGAAGAAGTCATTGCTTCTGTAGAGCGTAGAGTAGAGGAAGACCCGAATCAGGCTATCCAGTTAATGGCGACCGCTATAGAGCCTTTATTACTGACTTTTTCGTCAATTAAACAACTATGATGTGCAGAAGCTGTGGTTTCAACAAGACAGCGCAACATGTCACACAGCTTTTGCCACAATTAATTTATAGAAGAAAATGTTTGATAACCGCATAGTTTCACGTTGCGGACCCGTGAATTGCCTCCAAGATCGTGCGATTTAACGATGCTTGTCGTCGATTGAACACTTGGAGGACAACATTCGCCGCGTTGTTGTCGATATACGGCCACAAATGTTGGAAAAAGTCATCGAAAATTGGACCTCCGGATTAGAGCCAGCCGTGGCGGTCATATATCAGAAATCATATTTAAATTATAATGACAGAAGGTAGCTTTTGAATAAAGTAAATTTCATGTCAATTTAAAAAAATCATCTTCGTCTTAAAACATAATAATTTATATTCTTCCGGTGGATAGATCCCCTAAGGAGCATAGCGTAGCCACCACTTCGAGTGTACTGAATCAATTTGAGTGTCGTTTTTTTTCCAAAGCATTTAATTTAATTATATTTAAAATGATTAGACATAACATTGCGGGTCAATCTTTCTTAGCAACAAAAAGTAATAAAATACAAAATTTGTTAATTTTTCGCGCATCTCTTATCTCGCTTTATCTTGACGTTTACCAGACGGATTAAATCAACTTTGTTTGCCTATGCGAAATAAATAATAATTCTATGACATTTTTTTAGATGCAAATTTGCAACTTAAATTGCATATTCTACAAGCTTTCGCAATTACTGAATTGAAGACCCTATCTAGATATACAGACTTTCATTGTGCCTACCTTTTGAGATCAACAATCCATTTCAAAATTTGCCACTTGGAAGATGACGGTGGCATTGTGTCATTGACCATTTTACTAACTCCTTTCGAATTTATCAACTGTCCAGAGATTAAGTCTGTAATCCTCTGTTAAAAACTACCCGATATCGATAGAATATTCCCCATCTTTTAATCACAATACTTTGAAGTACAATTTTGAAAAAAGTGAAGTCAATTTCGTTCAGTAGTTTTTAAGTTTGTTAAAAACAAACACCTTATAAAAAGTCTGGTGAAGTTTCAACCGAACAGTGCAAACGTAGGTACATTCATTTTACTGCGGCCGAAGATTTCAAATGTCGACTGTTTAATAGGTGTTCCTGTTCCACATTGATATCGCTAAAATATTAAATGAAATATTAAACCTTATTGAAAGAAAAGCGTAAAGATAATTCAATGACTGACACCTTCGATATATACAAATTTGTTATGACATTCTTATCTAACTCAGTGACACAACAGTCCCACTCACCACTTGCAGTCATTACACTGGTAAATTTAGCTGTGGTCGCGGTTTGTGCCATACATATATTTATATTGATAGCATTTCCCATACGTATACTTTGAAAGCCCAACTTCATTAAACGTCAAGCTGCATAAAATAATTGGCTTTGTAATTCACTTGGAATGTATTCACTGTACGAAGATGATGTAATTCTTTCAGGGATGAAATTAAAACCACGTCAAATGTATATTGTAAGAAATTTATTATATTTATTAATTACTAGCGGACTCGGCGCACTTTGTCTCGCCCCAATTTAACGTTTTCAGATAAACTCCAGAGTGATAATAAAATTTATTTGAATTGAATCGGAGTCAGTAGAGAGCGATATGATAAACAATGTCTCTTTTTTTTATTGTTATCGCAAAAGACAATCGAACGGGAAACAGAATCCGCTTGGAGTGGAAGATCAGTTATGGAAAAATCAAAATTCGTGGGATAAGGACTTCCTGATCGCCGCTTGAATCAAATTGTTCATCAGTTTCTTGAAGGACATTTAGATTCAGCAACGTAATTGCAATCGATTCCATCTTCAGCTGTAAATTAAGCAGCGGAGTTCCTGGCACATCAAGCGAGTTCAAGAATTCCGTCTCGTTAATGCGCCATCGTGCATTCTTCCCAAAAGATAATTTTGCATTCGCGCATCAATTTCGCTGTCGCTGAATTCCTGGTCATTGTGCACGTTGGCTTGTCAACCGTGAGAAGATTCAGAGCGGAATGTGCAGTTCGACCGCCTTCCAACAGTGTGGCAGCAATGCCAGAGGATGCAACAGCCAACGCAATCTCCGATCTTGACCGAAATGTTACCAGAATCAACGAAATGCCTGTTCCACCAGGGGCATTGGATGAATAAAATGAAATGGAAGCGGCCCACATACCTCATATTACATACCTGCACCCGCTGTACTGTGATTGCGCATGACATGACCAATCGGGTACGGGTTGAACTTCAACAAAGAGGTGGTACTCACTCAGGAAAGGATAAAAGTGATACAAATAAGTGTTCTCTCAAAATCAACTATTCTTTGACAGTGAGAGCTTTAATAACCCGATATATTTGGGGATACCTTTGCTTTGCCGTGACAATGACGATGATGGATGAAAATGAATACACACACAATATTTAGTTGATGGCTTGCGTTATTGCACCATTTTGTGAATATTAAATTCAATTGGTAGGCTTAGGAATATATTTTTTTATAAAATAGAAATGAATGACAGCCCTGCAAATACTTTTTTATTTTTTATTTAGAATAATACAGTAGAAATTTAATATGGTGGTTAAGTATTCTTAAATTTTCTAATTTTGCGCGCAATTTTCTTATTTTTTTCTTTCATAAGAACCTTCTGCTGACAATAACAAACACAATAAAAAAAGAACTAACGAAATTGGTCCAGCCGTTCACGCGTGATGTCGTGACAACGGAAAACGGGTTTCATTTTTATATATATAGATAAAAAGATTCTGCTAGGTATCGATAAAATACAATTATGTGAACCTGACACATACAATAAAAACAAAATAAAATGAATGCAATTTAATTCAATGAAGAGATATTGACAGATAAAAAAATATGTAACAATTTGAAACGTAACGTATTCATAAGTTGATAAAACATGTCTAACTACTTTCAGTTAAAACAATGCTTATATGAATATAATTCAGTCACTTGCAGTTTTCTTGCTAAAAGCAGCACTTAAAAACTCGAAATGTCTAACATTTCAAGTTCGAGAAGGTAAACCCCTTAAAATCCATTCAAAAGTGGCTGATAAAAATATAAATCTCTAGAGGTCTCAGCGCTCACTTTTAAGTTCCACGCTTCCACCCTGGCAACAGTTCAACTAAAACACTTGCACTTTAAAACTTCTGATGCAATGTCTCCCCGATTGGTTGAAACTGATAGTGTGGAAATTAGCAAAGCACTGTCTTATCACAAGTAAGGAATCTTAAACCACACTAATTATAACTACACTTTCCGTAAAACAAATGTGCGATTAAAAATTGTAAATGCTGTTTTTACTTTCACAACAAGCTTATCGTGTTTTTTTTTCTCTCTCTCTCGGCATTCCTCCGTCAAGATAACAGTCATTCATTAAACACCCGCCCGCAGAGCTATTTTCATTTCAGCAATATTGACATCAGCACCTAAAGCCCAACTTATTTCTAACATTTATCTTATCTTTGCAATAAAAAAAATCCTTTCGCACCCAACGAAAATACAACACAAAATTGAACCAGTTCCAATGGCAACAGCAACAAAAAAAGGGAAACCCCACCACGACCTTGACTTTATCCCCCGAAAAACATTCCCAAATAAAGAGTAAAAGGGAAAATCGATTGCAGCCATCCTTGATCACGTGGATTATTGTGCTAAAATCGCTTCGTTTATTGTCTAGGGCTGTGTTACACTAAACCAGTAGTTTATAAAGCTAAAACCAGCGAGTGGCTCACATGCAATTAACGAATTACCGTGAGCATTGTTTGCGTGTTTTTGTTTTATTTCGTGCGGTAGGACGGTACTGGTTTCTGCCTTTTATTACATTATCGACAGCGCATTTTGTTTATTTTTATAAACAACAGAAAGGAAAACAAAAATGCTAATGAACAAGAGGCATATGCACAAGCACATAATCGAACAAGAGTAGCGAGTAGTTGAAGCAAATGCAAATAAATACGAAACACTGTTTCGGGGCAGCTCTTGAGAGTTTTATTGAAGTGAAGTTCACGGGTTTTTGTTAAATTGTTTATATATTTATATACAAAACGATTCCGTGAGATAAGATAAAATGACACAAGTGTGAAATACTGTTGACATGAAGCGTGTGTGTGTTTATTCTTTAATTGCTGTTTGTTTACAGTAAAGAATTTTATGGCTTCTTAAAAGAAAAATCTTTTTGGGTAGGTATTTTTAGAGGGCGAATAAAACAGTCGGAGTGTTCTTTATGAGTTTAAAAATCGAGTACAAGGCTTAGAAAAATGCGTAACCTATTACATTGAGAGTGCAAAATTGTGCAATCGGAAATACGCAATAAAATACACAATTCAATCAAATTCAACGCGAACAAACCTTGACATATAAAAATATTAAAAAAAAAAAAAGTTTTTGAGCAAAGCGGTGCGAAAAGTATGTAAAACGATTAAAGTACTTGTTAGAAATTCGAGTCTGCGTGTAACCATCTCTCTTAAAAAAGTGTTTGAATAAAACAATAGAACGGGTCAAGTTTGCAAAACAACCAATGGCTGATGCTTTGTTTGGTAGTGCATTTATACCATACTGAAATTTTTATTAGAATATTTCAAAACTACCTGTTTTCAGTGTTCTATTGTAAGAGTATTTTCTAAAACTATAAAACCTCCGGACAGAAGAGCGAAAATGTTGCTTCAATATGTTCAGACCAACTCATATTTTACCCAAACTGATTTATTTGTTTGATTTTAAAACAATTGATAGGATATTTGGTCCTTATAAGAATCGCATTACGAAGAACAATTTGACATGCCGGATCCATTACAATTTGGTTGGTGAAAATAGATTTAAGTCGGGAAACTCTTGCATACTTTAGCTAAAGGTCATTAATTTAGTTTTGTTACTGACAACTAGCTTGTGGACAGTTAACCACATTCCCAGAAAGTGAACCTGATTATCCTGAATGATATGCGATGACTTTTCCTACAAATGGTTGACTTAATATTTATATTGATAAAGAACAGTATTGGACCAAGAGTAGTTCCCTGAGGCACACCTATGGTTATGGTTCTTGATGTATTCACAAAGTTTTCTATATTTCAACATTTTATATACTGTTACTGTCCTTCAAATATGATTCAAACAAATTATGCATTAAGCGTCGAAAACCTGCACAATATTTTTTGTGAAGCAGAACATTGCGGTTAACAATGTCAAATGCTTTTGTGATGTCCACGAGGAGATCAGCGCGACACCTACTGATTTATATATAGATTAGTGGACCCCCGCCAGCTTTGCTAGGTGTTTCCGAGTTTTCCACTGCGAATTTTCTATTTTTCCATTCAGAAATCCAGTCCGACTTTTCCGGAGGGTTTTCACCAAATTTTCTAAATCTAAAATCTTCTCCTGGCAATTACAGAACAAATGAAAAAAAAACAATTTTCTTTTTCTTTTTTTTTTGAACACTTAAAGTTAAAAAAAAAAAAATAATGAATTATGTTTAAGTTTTCTAGAAAAAGAATTAACTCATTTTACAGTACGAAACACTTTTTCTGATCAACGTCTCTGTAAATTCCACACAAAAAACCAAATCATTCCACTGAAATGTGTCTTTTCTTTCTGTCTTTTTCCATCTGTCAGAATTTTTTATTCTGATGGAATCTAATCAGTGGTGGTTGACAACACAGTGACAATCAGTTTTTCTGACAGCCAAAACGAAAAAAACTCATTTACAATTCCAAGTTTTTTGGTTGCAATTTTACGTATCGCTATTTTTGTGAAATTGTAAAAATTGCCCTGTAATGGCTTCCCTTTTTATAAAGAAGGTTTTCGAGAAAAAAATTCCTGAACCAATACTTAAGCCCCTATTATGGAAGACAACTACAACCAAAACAAGGTTGTCTTTCTCCAATTGGGATTATCGATTACAACTAGTTGTCTGTCAAAGGACAACCATCATCCTATGAGTAGACAACTAATAAAATGGCTGTCTTTTCAGTTGTGTGTACGTATTATAGAAGACAACTGAGTTGTGTTGGAGTTGTCCTGAATGTCAAAATCAGACAACTGCTTTTTATCAGTTGTGTTGGATGCTTTTATATTTGTTGAACTAAAAAGGATCAGCTTTTTTAATGAAAAATGGGCAAAAAAAGTAAGTAGGAATTAGAATAAAAAATGGATAATAGAATGTGTGTTTTAAAAAGTTTAAAAATCACAAAACCAGCGCAATTTGTTTGGCTGAATTTTATAGAAACAATCTGATCTGGCCAGGGGTAAAGGACAGTTTGGTTCAACAAAAATAATATATATATATTGACAAAGAATGGCAAAAATTAGCTTTAGAGCTCAACAGCATCGGATCGGGCCACTTTCAAGGAGTGGAAAAGAATAACAAAGGGTTAATAATGCGAAATAAGAATTTTTCTACATACAAACATTTTTTGCGGGGTTGGGTACATTACAAGGCCAACTTAAAGAAAACACTGGCCAGCTCTTCGAAGACGAGAATGCAAGCAACGAAGAGAATGTGCAACCGGTAGATTCTAGCAGGAGGATACGGGTGCACACTATTGAAGAGGAGAGAATTGCCTACCTCAAAACGTAAACTGGGAACCAAACAAATATGCTAAAAACAATTAGGAAAATCGAAAAAGTGAATGACAGAAACTTCTTCTAAACACCCAAGCCACCAAAAAATAAATCAAAACTACTTTCTATTGCTTTTTTGACTTTTTCGTTTTTATTGCAAATACTTAACTTGGTTTCATTTCAAATTCCACAAATAAGTTCACAAAATTGACATTTAACAGCCGATTTCGATTTTCAATATGCCCCTAAAAGATGGCAATTTATTTCCTAAAGACAACTGAAAAGAGTTGTCTTGCATAATACGAAAAATTTGTTTGGTTGTCTCAAAGTTGAGTTGTCATGAAGACAACACAACTAAGTTGAGTTGTCATCCATAATAGGGGCTTTAATTTTAAAATACAAGCAAGTATGTCAACTGTTATGAAATTGAAAATACCTACAATTTCTTACAGTTTCGTCGACTAAATAAGATCTAAAGCTATGATTACAGTTTGTGGGAGACTCACCACAAAGAGGCAGTTCTCCATTCCGTTATTGGGTTACTAAGAGCTCTTTGTGGTTTAGAGTCATTCGGTTGTGAGAAGCTCGACCTAGGATACCAATTAATTTATTAATTTCGTTACAAGGGGAACTTTCGACAATGCAACATTTGACAGTAAGTGCAATCTGATTAAAAACACCGATCGGATTAAACGGTTAATCCATGTTATGCTCAAAAACGGGATACTGCGGAATGTTCTTACTAAATATTTCACGATGGGTGTCCAAAGGGATTCCTTAATTTGATAACATCGGAGCAAGCTAGCTTAAGTCAAATTGTCATTGCATTGGAATCCTCTATTGTGAAATAATAGGATAAGTTGTCCATACCCAGGGCTTGACAAAACTTTAATGGATTTCCCTTTTGTTGACACTTTTTTGAGCCCACATGATCTTACTATATAGTTGACCATTGAAGCCTGTGAAAAACGGGACAGGGACTATAAAGACCAGACAGCGTATGATAATTTTTTGTGCGTCAGCCTTTGAAATGCTTGCACTCTCAGCTGTCCGAAAACGCTTGACTGTGTTTAAGGGACAATGGACAAACGTCATTAATGTTATGGAACGGCCCGAAATGAAAAAAAAAAATAGTCAAAAAATAGTGAACCGTAACGATTGAAATGAATGTCTGTATGCATATATTTTATAAAAAAAAATGTTTTCAATTATTTGGGAAGCTCCAAAAATCCTCTGCCTGTTTGATTCAAATGGTCACATGCTTTGTTTCAAATAACGGTACAAAATTGCCCACTAGTTGCCCCCAAGCGTATAAAACTTAACTGAAATACACTACTTGAATCTTGGTCTCAGTTCAAATACTCCAAGTTCCTCTTTCTTTAATAACGTCTTGTTTGAGGCGATGTCCAAGTCCATAGGGTAAATTTATCTTCAAAAGCAAAGTCAATTGCGTTTACAAAACAAATAACTAAGCTCTGTTTAAGCTAATGGCCCCTAGGCGATGAATCATTTCTTTTTTATTTGTACTTCGACAATATTATGTTTCAATACAAGAAAGACTGTTTACAACGAATGTATCGCATTCAAAAAGAAGTACGTATATTACCCGCAACTATTCATTCATACATATTGGTGTGTTAGTGACATTTTTATTTATCCTTTCACAACTTAAGTATGTCAACAGGCTGCTCGGGGGATGTTCACATTCACAGTGAACACAACCGAGAGGCAAATTATGTGAAGGCAGACATGGCTCCGATTGCAGAAATTGCATGCACTCGGGAATGGCTTTTTCTACTACTTGACTAAAGAGATTCTCGTCTAAATAAATGGTAGTTAAAACAGACGAAGGAAGGGGGTTATAAAAATAGGTCCGCCCTCAGTCTATTTATATATTAAAGGTGAATTCTTTGATGAAGTAAGGTTTGTATAATTACTTTAGTTATTAATGCACCAAAAGTGTTACATCGGCCATAAAACGCAGCTATGCAGGAAATAACCAAACATAACATGGTAAACCACAAGCAAAAACAAAAAATAAACAAACGCCGATAATGACGGGAAGACCTAAGCCTCAACCACACCGGATGCATAAAAAAACAGCCAGGTACTACACGCTTGGTATCAGTTGGCATCGCGGTGGTCAATTCTTTAACGGTGGGTTAATTTGAAACAGGCGCAACATACTCGAACACTGAGTAACTTCAGGTTAACGCACAAGTCGGTAACTACCTACATGTTTTCGGATCGGTTTCGTGTCATAAATCTTTGTAGTCTTTAGAACCATTAACAGGCAAAAAATAAAAACAATATTTAATAATTAAAATCGCCCGGCATGTGGCCACAACGAATTAGCGACGTGAAACCAAAGAAAATCAAAAATAGTTGCTGCAGAGCAAATCGAAAGAAGTCGGTAATTTATTGCACGGGTTAAAGGTATACTATGTAACACACAAACGTTCAAAGAAACAAATGTTTTCGGAATGCCATTCGATTTTGCTTGGCGTTTCGTTTTGATTTGTTTAATAAGCAGACACACATGAAACTATTACACGGACGTTGAACTTGGAAACTATGTTCGATAACTCAGTCGCTGTTGGGAAGTGTGAATTGGATACGCCAGCAAGTTGTTTTACATTAACAGTAGTTAAATATTGATTAGGGTAAACATTTTGAGCCCTGTTAATTATCATGTCATGTCATCATATTACATTACATTACAGAAGCTCGAAATTGTGAATGTTGATTGTATTTTCTGGAAACTAAATCGATAACAGGGACCTACGTAAATCATGATTATGGTGATATTTGACTTCATTAGAGAGATCATTTTGGGTATAAAAGCGGCTGGTTCTAGTCAGTTTGGAAGTCTTATTGTTGACTAGCTGACCCGTGATCGCCTTGCTTCACCCGCCGTTTTTTTATAAATATGCTCCCTCTCCCTCCCTTGGACCTTTCTAAAAGTAATATAAAGCAAAAACAAAGACAATAAAAACCTTATTTTATTTTAATTCCTACTAAAAAGTCTACACAAAAAAGATTTACGCAAAGTTCTGTTATTTGTTCCCTTTTACCCACCTCAAATGTCGGCGAAAAGAAGCAACACGAATGAAACAACTTGACATTGACACACGAACCACCCCAGCCCATTTCCAAACTTTTCCCAATGATCATCACCTGAAAACGTGTTCAACCTGAATGTATGCGCTGGAAAGAGACGACTGCCCATTGAAGTGCAAAACATATGATCACGTTAGAGCGCGAATTAAAACACTTGTTTCTTACTTTTAAAATTAAACAATATTTATTTGGAACTATGTCCTTTATTATTGAAATACTTTTTACTAATTCTAAAAGGAGCTTAAGGCTACTATGTAGTTACAATAAGACTGTTGATAAATTCATCATACAGTCGTATTTATATACTTTTCTTATCTATCTACAAGGAGACCCAAGCGTACAATCGTCTTGCTTGATAATGAAGAAGAGATAATATTCCAACATTGTATACAAACGATATTATCTCTTTTACATATGTTATCATTGTAGCGTTGTGTGCAAGACTGTACTAGAGACTAAAGATATCATTGAATACAAATAATGTTATCTTTTTTCTCAATATGTTTTGCTATGGATACTTAACTCCCCCCCTTGTTAAACGAAATCGTCCCGATTTTTCGACGCTATTTTTAACATTTCTCTTTCATAAGTTTTGTTATATGCGTCAATCTTTTTTTGTTTTTGACGATCTGTTATACATTGTATAGTTTTTATCATTATGTACGTAAATGCTAGAATAACAATCAGTGTTACAATTGTGTATATAGTTGATAATATCGGTTTTTCTTCAAAAGGAATAATTAGTTTTTTTAAAGTATCTATGTTATCGAATTTGTACATTGTATCTTCTTTAATTATTTGGTCGATGTAAGACTCTGAATTATGATTTCTTAATATAACTTCTTTAATTTGCTTATGCATGTTTTTGTATATTTTATCGTCTAGATTTATAGTATTTTCATAAGTAACTAAGTTTATACCATTAATTGTTTGATTATTTAACTTATGCTTACCGCTTAATAACATAACACCGGATTCAATTTCTAAGTCGTAATCGTATTCTTGTTTAATGTTGCATTTTGAAGTTATATTCTTTAAAAGTGGAATAAGACAATTTTCTTCTTCAAAGTTAATTTCACAAATGTTTTTACTTAGATGATTTTGACAATTTCTTGTTCTTAAATAAGTTTGGTTACATAAGGCAATTGTTTTATCTGTAATGATTTTTCCATGTTTTGAATTTAAAGGTGTTACTTTATACAATTTACATGATTTAATTAGAACTGGATATTTATATATTGTGATGAAGAATTCATCAGTTCTAGCTAATAATATTTTAGAGTACTCAAGTATATTTATTATGGGTACTTGAATTATTTCATGTTGAATAATATTTTTAATGTCATCTAAGTCTAGGCTTTCTGATAAATATTCATTATTTTTTGCTGCATTAATTGTTCTGGTCAATAATAATAATTGTTCGTACACTTGTTCTATTACTAAATGTTCTTTAAGGCTCTGACCTTCGAATTGTTGCAAAATTTGTTCAAATCTAGAATTTATAGTTTTTTGTTTATTATTGTTTTCTATGAGATTATTTATACTCGTTTCTATGTTAACTAAGTCATAATGGTCAGGATTACCAAACACATATTTGAAAGCTGTTCCTAAAAAGTTAATTGATCTAGTATGCCTAGTATGTTCTTGTAATTGGTCTGCTAAATTCTTAATTTTACTTAACCAAATTTTTTCTTCTTGTGTAGGTTGATATTTACTAGTTACGATATTTACGTAAGGTTGAAATATCGAAGTCAGGTTGGTGGCATGTAACAAATAAGTTTGTTCTTTGAATAAATACACGTCATCTGTTTGCGTAAGTATAAACTTCTTGTTTAGTAACTCAGTTATTTGAACGTTTCCTTGCCCTTCTTGACTCTGTACAATTCCTAGTAATGTTAGGAATATTAATATTTTCGTCATCTGAAAAATGATAATTCTTTATGTTATCCTTGTGAATTTTTATTCCTTCTTTAGAGATTACAGTGTCTCCTTTATCTTCTTCTACTATTCTTGTTATGTATCTGGCGTTAGATTTCTTTCTAAGACCTGTGATTCTTACCATTATCTTATCTCCTTTTTTATACTCTCTGTGTCGAGTTCCTTTATTTAGACGTTCGATCACTTTTTTGGATGCTGAGTTTAGTTTATTTATTATAATTTCACTATTGCTATATTTATTTTGATTAAAGAAAATGTCTCTAGGTTTCAAACCGGTAACTGAGTGTATAGAATTATTTAATTCACGCACTGTTCTAAATATTTCTTCGATAAGTCTTGTTTTATTCTGAATTGTGAATATTCTAGACAGTTCAGTTATTGTACCGTTTACACGTTCTACCTGACCGTTCGCTGTCGATCTGTATACTGGAGTTTCTACTTTAGTTATGTTGTATTTCAAACACATTTGGTTCACCATTTCTGTTTTGAATCCCTTCTCGTTATCTGTCATGAGTCGTTCACATTTTGGGAAATAATTAGATAAGACCTCTTCCATAACGTCGTACAGTCTGTTTCGAGTTTCGATTTCCCGAAGGATTGTATATTTAGAATACTTATCTACTGTTACAAGGAAAGTATACTTGTCGTTGAAGTATATGTCCATATGAATGTGTGTTCCCACATGTGTTGGTATTTCTGAATTATTCAGAGGTTCTCTGATAGGTTTTCTTTCATATTTTCCAAATAGACATGCTATGCATTTTCTGTTGAAACTCTTTGCTTGTTTATTTAGATCGGGCCAGTAATATTTCTCTGAGATTTCTTGTATATTGTTACGTAACCCTCGGTGTGCTCTTTCGTGAGTTACCCTTACAAGTTTTAGTTGTTCCTCCAAATTTGTCACGTCTTGAAGTTTTCTTGGTGTGAATATAAATCTTACTAGTGGGAATTCTTTTTTTATGTTTTCACCATATTTGTATATGTTTTCAAATTTCGTATGCAAAGCTACAATCTTTTGGGGTTGTATAACTTCTTTCATCTGCCTTAGTAAAGAGTCTTTGTCCTTAAACTTTATTATGAGTCTTATTTTGTTACTAAAATAGATTTGTGTTTCGATATTATTTGTTATATCTTCAATAAGTTCGAACTGTGCAGTGTATGCATTAAAAGGCTGATTCACAGTTTTTATTATATCATTAGAAGAACTTTCAGCTGAATGTGCTGTTTCTATGGTAGAAGTATTTATGCGTTGACGTGATAATGCGTCAGCTACAAGATTTAGGTTTCCTGGTTTATAAACTAATTTTGCTCCAAAGTCTTCAATGATTCCCTTCCAACGTTTCAGCTTTGTGTTGGGATTTTTTTCTGATACAGAATATATAAGGCTCTGGTGATCGGTATATATGGTTAAGTCTGCTATACCATATATGTAGTTTCTGAGTTTTTGTAAGGACCATATGATCGCTAATAGCTCTTTCTCGTTTGTGCTATAGTTCTCTTCTGTCTTACTCAGTGTTCTTGACAAGAAGTGTATAGGTTGCTTATTCTGACTTAGTACGGCTCCAATAGCTATGTTGGATGCATCAGTAGTAAGCTCGAATGGTTTACTATAATCCGGTTGAAAAAGTTCGACTTGTTCTTTCAAATAATTTTTTAAAATTCTAATCGCTTCTAATGCTGAATCATTCAGATTTAACTTAATATTTTTACTTTGTTTTTTGTTTACTTTACCGTTATCTCCTCGTAAATATAATGTCAGGGGCTTGGCTATGCTTGCGTATCCTTTTATAAACTTACGATAGTAACCTGTAAGACCTAAAAATCCTCTCAAATCCTTTACCGTTTGTGGGACTGGAAAATTTTCTATAGCTGCTATTTTCTCAGGGTTCGTAGTGATTCTACCATGTCTGATTATGTGACCTAAGTATTCTACTTCTTCTTGAAAAAACTTACTTTTCTCATCAGATATTTTTAATGTGGCTTTATTGAGTACGTCGAATACTTGACTTATGTGCTGTATATGTTCTTCCTCAGATGAAGAATATATCAATACGTCATCAATGTAAACGTGTACGAATTTACCTACAAAGTCTCTCAAAATGTCGTCCACGCATCTCTGAAATATGCTTGGTGCATTTTTGAGCCCGAAAGGCATTCGTTTAAAATGATATTTTGCGCCATTTATAGCAAAAGCTGTTTTTTCTTTATCATCTGTTTTGATTCTAATTTGGTGGAAACCTGACTCCAAATCTAATGTTGTAAAGTACTTGGCTTTACCTAAATTTTGAATTGTCATGTTGACATCCGGAATGGGGTATCTGTCTGTTACAGTGTGAGCGTTAAGTTTTTGGAAATCAACAACCATGCGCCGTTTTGGTTTTCCTTTTTCGTCCAAACCTTTTTTAGGTACTGTCCATATGGGACTGTTATAAGGACTATGGCTTTTTTCTATTATATCGTCATGTAAGAGTTTCTGTATTTCTTTGTTTACGAATTCGTTATCTGCTATGGGATATGGATATTGTTTAACATAAACCGGATTATCATTGGTCGTCCTAATGCTTGCTTCTATAGTATCTGTAAAGGGTAACGGTCCTATGCTGTTATTAATCTTCATCAGTCTATCTATATCTGCTTTATAAATATTATTTTCCCCAATTATGTAATTAATTTTCTGAATAGATTCGACACTGCTTATGGTAGTTAGAGTCATATTACTGAAATTTATTTCCGCGTTTAGAACTTTAAGTCCTTCATATCCTAATATCATATCAAAAGACTGAATATCCTCTAATTCAAAAAATGTTATATTTTTCTTTAATATCCTAACTACTTTCTTTGTATCTACCATAGAATAACCATGCATTGTTTTTATTTTTATAGGTTTAATTTTAATTTTTTCGCTAGAATCGCATTTTCTATTAATGTAATTATGGGTTGCACCAGTATCAATAAGAATTTTATAAATTTCCTTAGAAATAGTACTAGTTAAATTTAAGCAGGGCAACCCGTCTACTAGTTTAAATGATCTATTCTTATGTTATTATTTACCATACATTCCGTTTCATCTGCTTCTGCATATGTACTGCTGACATCGTCTCTGCGTTGTTGTCGGGAGTTATTTACTCTCTGCTGCTTGAAGTTCTGCTGATAAGATCGTTGCGGTCTGTTGTGTGTGTTGAAACTCCCGCTGTGTTCACGTTTCGCTGGTGGATTATATACATCGGGTTTGTATTGATTCCAATTTTGTCGCTGTGCATGTACAATTTGTCTCGAGTTTATCTCCATCGGCTGTGGTCCTTGATTGTGTTGCTGCATATTATCGTATTGCTTCTGGGGTTGATAATTCGTTGTTTGGCTCGAATAATTTGGTCTTCTTTCGTTTCTGCGTTCATGTGGCATATTTTTGTGGTGCTTATCTTGAGTGAGATGTAAATGCCTGTGCACATTATCATGTTCTATTCTGCGAGCAATTGCGAATGCGTGTTCTAGATCATTTATTGTAGCTGAATATAATGATCCTCTTGTAAAGTTGTCACTCATACCATCAATGAATATACGAACTGCGTCGTCGTTAGCATTTTTAATTAGTCTGTCGATTATATTCGGCGGATCACCTGACATAGTGATTTTTGATATTATTAAATTGAGATTTTTATTTATCTCGTCGTGGTATTCAGACAGTGTGCTTCTTTTTTGCGTGATGGCTTTCATCATGTCTTGTAGCACGTATAGAGGTTCTTGATTAGAGTACGTATAATCTAATCTGTTACGTATCGCCTCAAAATTAAAAATTGTGTTATAATTAGTTAACACATTCGCGGCTGCACCCTGTATTTTACTTTTCACTATAGTCAATGCTGCTGCGTACTTACTGTGTGTTTTGAAGTTTTTAATGCTGTCCATTAATCTGGATGCTTCTTCGCGCCACGACCGATAATTTGATTGATCGCCGTTGAAAATAGGTAGGCTTTTAAATGCGTCTAACTGTATTTCACTACCATCTGTATATGTGGTTCTTATTTCCTCTAGCACAGGTATGTTTGGTACTATGCCTAATCCAGATTTTACTTCATTTAGTTTTGTTTCTAAATTAGTGTTTATTTGATTTTGGTTAGTTATTATTGCTGCTAACCTTGCATTCTCTGTGCGTGTGTGCTCTAGGGTTTGTGTTACTGTGTTGCTCCTGGTTTCTAAAGCTTCTAATCTTGCCATTAATACTGCGAGTTGTTCCATTTTGAACTCGTGTCTGTTGTCGTCGAATTTGTGTGTTTTTTTCCTCCACATATACACTTTCACTGAATTGCTTTGCTGCTTCGTACGAAGAAGCTATATTTGTACCTGCTATGCTAGGTAATTCTTGTAACCGGTAACGCGAGTGTTCTGTTTATACTAGATTTCACTACTTGTTCCCGAGGTCCGCTCGATTGAAGTTAAAAAGTATATTTAACCTCCTGGCAGGATCGCCAATTAAAACACTTGTTTCTTACTTTTAAAATTAAACAATATTTATTTGGAACTATGTCCTTTATTATTGAAATACTTTTTACTAATTCTAAAAGGAGCTTAAGGCTACTATGTAGTTACAATAAGACTGTTGATAAATTCATCATACAGTCGTATTTATATACTTTTCTTATCTATCTACAAGGAGACCCAAGCGTACAATCGTCTTGCTTGATAATGAAGAAGAGATAATATTCCAACATTGTATACAAACGATATTATCTCTTTTACATATGTTATCATTGTAGCGTTGTGTGCAAGACTGTACTAGAGACTAAAGATATCATTGAATACAAATAATGTTATCTTTTTTCTCAATATGTTTTGCTATGGATACTTAACTCGCGCACATAATAATCACACACACACTGCAACGATACTCACTGCTGCATGACTACTGACAGTGGTATCTACTGAAAGAAAATTGTGGGCAGTGTTTTGAATAATTGTTTTGAACATTCCTCAGCTTCAGGATAACGCAGGAGGATGTTTTATATCTTAAAAGATTCAGGAGAAAATTTACTAAATTCACCTATTTTTTTATTTTTCAATCCGATAAGCCATTACTGAGCTAGGTCTGTATAAACAGAATTTTCCTTACATATATCAGGTTTTTTGACTATTTTATAAAAACCAAGTTATATTCCGGGATTAGCGAAGAGGGTGTGACTTGTCCCACAGAGTATGAAGTTAAAATTCTTTCGGGACTTTTTCGGAAAATTTTGACAGGGAAATTTAGAAAGTAGAGATGTGTATGCACTGGACATTTTATAAAATTGAACAGGAGGCGTGGCAATTTCTTAAACACTACGTCTCAGTTAAAAAAATTCTCATCAGTATCATCAATAAGAAAATTGCATTTTTATCAACAACACATCTCAAAACATACACAGAATGTCTTAGGCATTTCGTCCACTTAATGCGCATTGCATCAATTTAAAGTTTCATTTCAATTTAACCAATATGTTTGGCACGGCTGGAGATAGTTGTACAACGCGTTGCTCAATCAAGCGAACGGATAGAGTAAGAGCTCGTGTTACTTATTGAACATGATTGTGCATTGCGTTGGACAGCAATTTCGAAAAAATATGCAGCGCATAAACGCAACTTTTTGCGTTTTTTATTGCCTTGAGTTGGATGCGCCAAAATTTGTGTGCCTGTGCGAGTTGATCCATTGGCATTGTACGATGTTTAAATAAACTGATGGAAGAAATTATTTCAAGAGTTGGGCACTAAGTGGACGACGCACCTTAAACTGTAACTTGCTGCTTTTGATGCTCCCATTTGCATAAAAGTAGGAGTTCTGTCCAGGCATTGATTTTAAATACATCGAAGTAAACATTTTAAATTAACCCATTCAAGTTTTTCTCATTAAATGTATTTGGGTTCAAAGACCCCTTTTAGATTTTAATCTGACAATGGATTACTCTTGCATTTGTAGTTAGAAAAAACGCAATCATAAAAATCCATCCAAATCCAACAACTGTGGATATAATTTGCAACAAGTTTTAGTAATTACTTAAAGAACTTGTTTGCTGTTTAAAACAAAAATTCAACCAAAACGTCAATCAAATGTTACATTATTATATGCCTTACTTTTTTAGCTCATTAATTAATGCGACTTCTTAATTGAGTCTCTCAACTATTGAAAACGTGATTATTCACTTTGACTTAATAGAATTCTCATTATTCAAATTTCCGTTTGTAAAGATTTAATTTGTTTACACTTGACGACCCAAACATCGCATAATTGCCACTCCAAGTTGCCTCACGTAGCTGTCAGTGTTCAATGTCAAAAACCATCCTCATACTTTCATTCAATTCTTAGGGTAGCCCTGCCTCAAGGAATTACTATTACCCTAGTTTTCATTGCACTATAGTTTCCCCATTCAATCATTCTCAAAAAATCACTAAACCATGACAAATGAACAAGTCAATGGGGAATCCAATTGACGGCGCGACGCTGTAAATCGCTTTATCCGCATCGATGGCGCACTTGAACTCCAAGTGCGGGATTACCTGATTTTACCTTTTCCATTGAACCTATATTTTCAGTCAACAATGACATTGCGCATCTACTCTAAAATTTAATTAGGAAAACGTTGTTTATGTTTTATCAAACAGCTTCGTTTATGTGTCAATATTTGAACCAATTTTGGACACACCGTTTGTATTTGACCAACAGTCACAGTCTCACTTAACGTGCTTTAGTGTTCCAAATACCACTCGTTCATGGCTGATCCCCATTGAAATTTAAAAGTGTTTCCACAGTGATGACAATGGCATAGTTCGCACTTCGCAATCATCATGCGACACTATTTCAGATTTTTTTTTAAGTAGGATTAGGTCGTGGGATAGATTTTTAAAATAATTGGAACGCCCAAGACAACAATCGTCTTTTTCGCGAATTGGGGTATTTTTTTTTGTTGCTTGGAAATTGGATGACTTTCTATTTGTTTGTAAAACGGCCAAACTTGAAGATAGTTTTATAGTTCTCCTTCGCAGTATTGAGTTTGCATAAACAAGTAAAAGTGTTTGTCGATGGGAGAGCACTTCTCAAACAAACAAAAATAAAATTCCCACTTCTTGTGGGGAAGAACAATGACACGCAATTACGCGGGAAATGGACAAAAACCAAAAGAAGAAAACAAAAACATTAATTAATTAAAGAGGAGGATTGTAAACAATTCGGAGGTACGATCTGCACCGGTGAAGGAAAACAAACAAAGCGTTTGTAGAAAACGGACACAAAAATAGCAAGCGATTGCGTAAAACGACAATGAAATTAATGTCACGATTAGGTGACAGACGAAACAGGGTGGTGGATGAAACAATTATATTTTTTTTGAAAAAGATTTGGGTGCTCCATTTTTTACTTATTTCGCAACATTTTACAAACTAGTTATTTTTTTATGACCGTCTTTTATATCAGAAGGAATATATGAAAGTGTGTACCTATATTTTCTGAGAAAGCTGTGCGTCACCTTTGTGGGCTTGAAAGGTTTTCGGCCTGTTTAGGCTGTGTACAATTTGAATCAATTACAAGTTACGATCTTAACCCAGAAGATTAAGTGAATAGCTCCATTTTTCCATCTGTACCTTATTGCGACCTTCAACGGAATTGATTACCTCCATGTTCCGTGTGACTGATGCGGGACTCGGGAATAGCCATCGAAACAAGCTAGTGATCACGATTTCCATTTCCTGCCAACATGTCGCATAGCCTTAAAGTAAATAAATGGTTATAGTGATAAATGTGAGGTGATTTGTAATCGAGGTGGTTGCGATTAAAATTGGGAACCTTGAAGTGTTACAGAAATTGAACTTGGACGAAGATTGGTGATATGTTGCAAAATCAGTGGCTTAAGGTGACGTTCTTATTCGACTTCGAAACACGTAATGCCGTTCTTTAAAGAGACAAATCGGGTTGAGTTACGTCAAAACAATGTGCCTTCTGGTGTTGGCTCACATAATGACAAATGCTTAGCGTATTTATCGGTAAAAAAAGTAAAAGTTTAATCAAGAAAGTAATTGACCAACTCCCAAAAAGGAAACCTTTAAAATTAAAATTGATGAAAACAAATTCCGAAAATTTTTAAATAGAACGACAAATTCAAATTGTTTGTGATTGGAGTTGCTGAAGAACTGAAAATTCTATTGCTTATTTTGTTTACCTTAAAAACAGCAATAGCATCACCAAAACAATTTGTACGAACATTCCTAAAATGACTTAGAAAAATTCAGCTTATCTGAAATTAAGAAAGGTTCAAAAACGTGCAAAATACAGCAATACCATCAACAAAATAATTCGTACAAACACTTCTGAAATGACTTAGAAAAATTCAGCTTATCTGAAATTAAGAAAGGTTCAAAAACATGTAATAAACAGCAATACCTTCACCAAAAAAATTTGTAGCAACACTCCTAAAATGACTTTGAAAAATTCAGCTTATCTGAAGTTAAGAAAGGTTCAAAAACATGTAAAAAACAGCAATACCATCACCAAAACAATTAGTACAAACACTCCTAAAATGAATTGGTAAAATTCAGCTTATCTGAAGTTAAGAAAGGTTCAAAAACTTGTAAAAAACATCTATGAGGTTTAATTAGATTTAGCAGAATGGACCCAATGAAGTTCGGAGTGTTGTTTGAAATTTAATTAGGGTTCCGAAAAGTTTTCCAAAAAAAAATATTTAGTTTTTGAAGGCCTTTTCAAAACAAATAAGAACTATGCCAACGACAAAACGAATTTTCACTTTCTGACTAATTTTTTACATCATTTCAATGAGTCCTATTTTTTTCTTAAGTTCATCTAGTACCTTTTGAATCTTGTACTTTTTGAATATTGTATCACTTATAAGAGGAGCTTTATAAAATTGGGAGCTAAACATCCTTTTCGATCATTTATCACCGATAAAGTTGGCAAAAGTGTCCACTAAAAACGGAACTCAAGCAAAGATGTGGTGGATTTCTCAGACCTACTTAGAAACATTTGAGGTCCGCTTCTGCCATTTTCAGTTTCATTATAATAAATAGAGCAACATCTTCTGGAATTGTAGTAAAATGATAGTGAAAACTTTATCTGCGGTATTTATTAATTCCATGGCTATCCCTGCCCAGCTTGCTCACACAAAAAACCGATACCAATCCCTCCGCGAAATACTTAATACCTCCTGCATCGTTGTAGCAGTTTTTGCTGAAAACCCAAGTGTCATTGTGTAACGCGGGAAATGGCATTTCCATTAACAAACCTCTCGTACAAAAAAGCAAAACAGAAACAAAAAACAAACAAAGCTTTCACATCAATCCTTTTCAAAAGCAATTATTCACGATTGCTTAGCCACGAAGGGGTATAATATTTCTAACCATTGAAAAGCTTCTATACCACCACACAAACAATACTTGTACATGTTTTCTTTTCAATGGTTTTTGCACATTTTTTTATGGCCCTGCATAAAAGTGCAATTCAGAAGAAGAAACGTCGTCATCCATAAATCGTTAAGGATTATATTCTGCAGGATGCGAACTCAGTGGGATACAAGTTTTGGCACAGACTCCACAATGCCAGACGCCGCGAAGTCTGCACGACAGATCTCTCTACCGCTGTTGCAAAAAATTATTATTTGTGTCAAAAGTATGAAAAGTCATTGACATTCAAGTAGGTGCGGTTTTAGAAATACACCTTCGTCCAACTACTGCGGAAGCCAACACAATATTAATCCAGGGAGGGAGGCGGAAAAAGAAAACAGCTTGCTTTGCCAAAGTACCTACCCGAAAAAAAGGATTCTAGGATGCATGAAGTACGGAAACTTTTTAATGGGGTTTGCTCTCATTTCGTGCGTTTCTCGTATTTTGAACTGTAAATATACACGATGTAGTTGTGCCATGAAATGAAGTGTGTTTGGAGCTGAAGAAAAGTTTACTCTCTGTTGTTGACAGCACAAGTTGAGAATCCATTAAGAACTGCTGTCAAAGTCAACAGTTTGACAGCTACACACAATTTCTTGGCAGTTAAATTGAATTTAACCTCGTGTTATAGTCTCATAATAAAAAGAAATCAATATCTTCTAACTCATTAGCACCATCTGCTGGGGCTATACGCAAATCCAACAGTCGAATAAAAAGCGGCTATCAACGATTTTATAGCAATTTAACACGCGACCGACGCATAAACTGCGAGTATACATTTAATGCGTGTTTATGTGTATTAACCAAAACAAATGTCTGGCTAAGATAAATGTGTTGTAGAAATGGCCCGACTTTAATATCGGATCTGTGAGACATAAAATTTGATTGCTTATAGAATGGAAGAGACACTGTGTCTGGTAGTTTGAGTATTCTGTATTGATTTTTATTTTTGAGAAGTATAGGGAATACGAGTATGTCCTTTGAATGTAGGAAAAATGATTGGACAAGCATCAAGGGAAAAATAGTTGGCAAACGTCGGTTTGTTGTACTAAGATTAAGTTGAAGGTCACTTTTTTTTTTTGAGTGAGTTGTTTCAAGTGGGATAAGTTAGTCCGCTCTCGCTGACACCTCAGTCACATACGTTGAAAGTGTTTCTTATTTCCCAAAAATGCTCAACGCGTTGCTCAACATCCAAAGCTTGGTAAGTAAATGTCCAACGCGACTCTATTAATTGAATAAGTTGATCAATTAGACTTAAGAGAATTTTAAAAAATCAAAATCTCACCTTGGATATAAAAAAACGATTTTTATTGCCTTTTTTTTAAATTGTTTTGAAAGAATATCAAAATTCGCTTTAGATTTTATAGTTCTAGAAAGTAATCAGCAAGGTCGCCAACAAATTCAAAAAAGTAAAAGTTGGATCAAGAAATAGTTTATGAGTTATTTGTAGTAAGAATTTGACCAACTTCAAAAAAGGAAATCTTTAAAAAAGATTGTTAAACAAAAATTCAAATAAGTTCTGAATGGAGTTCTGTAAAGTAATTTCTGGAAAACTCCTTCAAAACGAATCGTTTAATTCCGACTTTCGAAATTGAAAAAGTTAGAACAAAATCAAAAAAATGCTGACGAACTAAAAACTTGATTGTCTGGGACTTTCAATATTTTGTATTTTTTAACTCAAAAATAGAACCACCTAATATGCAATGAAACAAAGTTCCTTATAAAAATCATCAAAATAATATGTTAGAAAAATTCAGCTTATCTGAAATTAAGAAAGGTTCAAAAACACGAAGAGAAACTTCTAGATATAAGGCCAAAATTCTTCGGTTAGGATATTCCCCCAAAATCTGATCGTTAAGTTCTCAAAACACACCACGGCTAATTCGATCAACATTTCTGAGTTTTTGAAGGCCTTTTCAGAACTAGTCTGACAAAGACAAAACGAATTTTAACTTTCTGGCCTAGCTTCTCACAACCATTTGTTTCGTGTGATTTTTTAATTTTTGGGATGGATGGAAGGGATCTTCAATTTTACGCCGAGTCCAAACGGCTAATTAAGAAGCTTTTCATGACAGTTTTACTGTTTGTCAGACGTTCGCGAGAGGTGGCGCATTGAAAAATAAACCTTAAGATGTAATTTGGCTCTTTCGGGATTCGAACCTGAGACCCCTTGCTTAGTGACCAACACACTAACTCTAATTTAACACTTTAATTTTTTCTTAACTTTATCTGGTACTTTCTGAATCTTGTTTTTCTAATAAAAGGAGCTTTAAAAGTGTGAGCTAAAAATCTTAATGATTTATCACTTTATTATTAATTTCATAAAAAAAATGTAATACAGCTTTCCTTGTCCCAATTTGACGGATTTGTTCTAAACACCTAATCGAACTAGGTAGACTAAATACGGAACTCAATAAAAAACTAAAAACTGTGCTGGACAGATAAGATGCCTTCTTTAAAACATTTTATTTCTAAAGCAACTTTTATTCAGCTATTTAGAAATTTAACTATGAAGAACGCACCTCAAAGAGCACTTTCATATCATGAAAAAATTAAGAAATAAATTGTACACACGTAGCTCAGTATTTAGTCTGCAAAACTACACAGCGAAGAGTCTCTGGGTCAACCTCAAACAAATCACAATTCGCTACTAAAAACCTTTTTGGCACGGCATCTCTACGAAATGCATAAAAATCAACCAGCGTTAATGTTTGTCTAAGGCACAACGCACACTTACGTTATATACATTTGATATGTAGCCAAAAAGCGCTCAAGGGATTCTTGAATATATTAATGCTTTTAGCATTATTTTATTATTGAAATTTATATTGTTTCTATTAAACCAACAATATAATAAAACTAATCGTTGATTTGTATTCTTTTTTCAGGTAAGTCTTCTCAATTTTAAAAGAAAGTCGTAAGTAGTTTTTGTACCAGCTCGCCTCGTTAAAGCAAAATCTAAAGATTTTTCGTATTCGGATACTTTCAAACTGTGGTAGTATTTTAAACAATTTTTTTTTTTTGACATTTGTTTTCAGTTTTGTTAGATAAATAATTAATGCAGTAAATAGGGAGAATACAGACTTATGTTGGAAATCGGTTGATTTTTTGATGACGTCGACGTCTTGAAAAAACTAAATAGCGGTGTCTAGAATAAGGTAAATTCACATGAGGCACATGACACAAATAAAGACAATGGGTCGTATGAATAAAACGTAGCAATTGCTTTTACTCAAGAGAAATGCCAAAATCGAAGCATTTGCTACGTTCGATGTTCGAAAAGCGGCGGCACTAACCTTTTACTCAGATCGGTATGAATAAAACTTATTAGACAAAGCAAATGCTATGCAAATTCTGAGTCTGCTTTTTAGTTGACTCAGACCTTTTGCTAAATATTTTGTACGCAACTTTTTAACATAAAACAATTTAAGAATTGTCAATTGTTGATGTTTTGTTTATATAAATAGTTAAATTAAGTTTTGTTTGTGCAGAAAAACCAACGGATTCCTTCAAACTAATGGGTGTATTTCCCGTTGCCTTTATGTCAGGTTTCTTCGCTTCACCCTTTGCTTTAAATTTGCTACTTTTTTAAACACTTTTGTTTGGCGTATATAAAATTGAGCACAGAGAAAATAAAAAATCACACATGTTTTTGAGTTTGGAATTTGCTTAGTAAATTTTTTTCTACAGCGTCAATGGTCTGAACAAACACCAAGTCATTTTGATCACTCTTGGGAGTAGATGAGGTAGATGGAAGTTCCTCATCTCCGATCAAATTCAGAGGAGTGTCGCTTAGCAATTTTTTTTCTTTTTTATTTATTTCTTTTGAATTTTTTTTTGACTTTTGATAATTTCCCAACAAAAATTTGAAAATTTGAAAAAAAATTGAAACAAACCACCGGACAGTTGTCACTTGTCAAGTTTGACAGAAATTGCAAAGCAAGTACACGTACAGCAAAGTAAAAACTATTTTCCAACTTACTTTAGCAAACTAGGTTTTTATTCATACCGATTCAAATCATTTGCTAATGGCTTATGCTAGTTTTTATTCATACGACCCAATAACACCAACGAAAGAAAACTTTGTGATGAAGTCTTCACGATGGACAATGATAAGTGAATATTTCTTGCAAAATATGAACGAGGCCATAAGAGGCCCTAAACGAGCTGTAAATTGAATATCAAGATAAAGCGATGTGAATAATTTATAATTTATGTAGTACATTAAGGTTTAAAATAGTAAATGGGCGACGACCTAGAGAAGGCGTTTATTCCATTTATGATTCTGTTACCAATAACTCCTAGACAACATTTGCCAAAAACTGTCAGGGGACGTTCCTCGCTATAGAATATTTCATTGGTGCTTAAATAGTCAGGATTGGAATGTACTTTCAAGTTATGTAAGACTGGCTTTAAATTATATAGACAACAAATTGTAGATAAAACATTTCAAATATAATCTTTTTTGTGTATGTAAGCTCTAATAGAAACACAATTAATATAAAATTAAAATAGAATTTCAAAACTAATAATATTTTAAAAATTCCCCCTTTATCCGGCTGTCGGAACTTGCCAATGCACATTATTGTGAATGTTAAATTTATTTAATGTAAAAAAAATAATGGAATAAAATCTCTATTCAATAAAAAAATAGAACATTCCAGTTAAAACCTTCATGACAATTATAATAATGCAAAATAAAAAGCAGACTTATTTAACAAAATGAGAAGTGAACGACAACCGCATAAGTGGCCACCATAACCACCCTCTTTCTTGGCATCAAGTGCATAAAATATGCACGAACCATCATTGAAAATGTCTGCAGTTGGTAACCCCTACAACCCCTTCTTTGAGTTTCTCACACATCGTACCCTAACATTTCTGCCCCGCTTAACGCTAAAACCAATCAACATACATTGTACGCCGTATACGATTTGTCTTTGTTTATGAAGGTGGCTAAAGGAGATGGTGATTATTTCCCCCTTCGATGTGCACCCCATGCTCATCAGAAAGTACCGGGAATCGACAGCTGATAAAGGGCATTGCCTGGAATTTTAAATGAAAAAGGACTTGATTTTGCAAAAGAAATTGTTGTGAATAATAAATAAATCGACTGCCCCCCAGTTGCTACTTAGTAAGTTGGAATATATACCTAACTCACTAGGGTGCGACGTCATTCATGTTCACTCCTTCTTGACACAGGACATGTTGGTATGGCGATATGTTTCTAGGACGATCCCAAATCACAGACAATTGACCTCATTAGTCCGCAACCAAAGTGTGTCTGTGTTCTCAATTCGCTGTATACATTTTTTTACGTGTTTTTTTTTGTGTGTCATTTTGTGTGTCATTTTGTGTAGGGTCATTATTTTTTCTGAAGTGGATGCGTTTGAGGGACACTTTTGTTGACACCAATTCATTATGTACACACACACAGTCATTTGGGGCTTTATCTAGTAATTAATAGAAAAATAAAACTCCCCTACTGAACTACAGCGCACGTAACGCGCACCCCAATTAGTGTTAATTGCCAACAAATTGCACTACGTTGTAAGTCAGTATAACTTTTTTCTGTGTAAGGAGTACAATTGAACTTTGTAACTCTGATTGCCCGTGCGGCGAATGCCAACAATAATTTTGTTGATGATTCAATTTAATTTGAACGCACATTTTCCGTTTCGGTTCACATTTGCATTCAGTTTTGGAACCTAACCAGAGACTCAATTACATGGCAGTTAACAAGGCTGATAGATTGAGTATCATATGTAACACTTGCTGTTGATTTAGTGTCGAACGTGTTTTGCGAAAACGTTTGCCTATATGGAAATGGATCTCTACGGGAGATGCATCAGAATCATGTCAACGTCAAAATGATGACATGATGAAACAACTACTGATGTTCTTGGGGTTCTAAAAATACTTAAAAGTTGATAAAAAATCCATTTTAGTAGACTTGTTAGTTGGGCTATGCAATGAAAAATGTTAGTTGAGAGAGGATACGGTTGTTAACTTCCAACTATTATGGGTTTTTTTGCATCCAATTTTTGTTTCGAATGCTGATAACGTCTTGATGATTGAAATATATGTTTAACCGGTTAAATTATGAAATTGAAGCCAATTTAAAGTTACCTAACTTCCGCCAACTTTCAACGCAAACTGCTGAGAAATTATCATGTCATGTCATCCGTCTAGATATACGCAAGGCTTTATCATGTCACTTGTTAGAGCATACTTTTGAATGATGAAACCCGTATCTTGTTACACCTGATAAAATAGCTACTTTGTGTGGATACACTTATAAACACAAATGACACGCAAATATTTTGCTCTTTATCTTGTTTTATGCGTAATCTCAAAACACCTGTTCTCTGTGCAAGTACATACTTTTGTGTATCGTGTATTTTAATGTACGCCCGATTTTGACATAGCTTTATACTTTACGAAATGAATGTGCTCACGAAGGTCTTGTTTTATCTTTGGATAGGCATTCCAATTGCGGCAAGTCGGTGCGATGTAACGACTTTAGTTTACACGATGTTACTAATATGGTAGTTGATGGAGGGACCTATAATTTTATTACAATATGGCTAGTTACATTTAATGGTTTGTTAGTTAGTGGTGGCCGAAGTTCACTCTGAACTGTAGCGCTACCTTAAAAGAAGAATAAAATTAAATTAAGCTATTGTTTCTAACCAAACTTGGGATTTTCTGGTTTTGCATGTACATGTACACTACTTTCTTTTAGGCTGGCACTTCATTGACCGGACTTAGGCTTATGTATACCTATTTTATACTTGTCACAAATTATTTTGTCGGATTTATTAAAACCCTTAATTGCTTAGCAGCTGCACATTTTAGCTTCTAGTTAAATTGTTAAACGATTTTGGCACTCATTTATTTTAAAATTCAAATAATAATAGGTAGGAAAACCCAACGTCCAAAATTTGACCGCTTTCTGGGGAAACGTTCATCATTCTTTCACGAGCCTTTTAATCAGTGAAGAAAATCAACTTTTCTCAATTGTACTCGTTTGAGGCTGCTGCCTTGACATCGAAGGAGCTATTGACAACAACGAACATGCCCAAATATACTTATGCATCCAAAACACACGTAGACAGAAATGCAGTCAAACAGTAGAAATATAAACGCTACATAAGGCAGTGACGGAATGAACGTCACGGCTGCGAAAGGTTGCCCTCAGGGTGGTGTTATTTAACGCTGCTATCGTCCATCTTGGTAAATGATCTACTTAACATACTCAACAATGATGGTTTCTGTGTCCAGGAATATGCAGATGACATTGCGATCCTTATTAGAGGATAATTCGAAGTAACAAGCACTTATCCTTATTGCTGGCTGTTCCAAAAAGCTGGCTTAACTGTGAACCCCAAAAAGTGTCATAGTTTGACATTCACAAAAAGACAGATGGATGAAAAACTCACTTGAAACTCTCATCTCATGAGAACCATGAACAAAGCCAGGATCTCTCTGTCTACCAGCAAAAGTCTGATTGGTAAGCGCTTATTCATGCTTATTCCACATATGCAGCTCCAAAATAAAAGTTAACCCAAGACAAGCTCAATAAACTTCAAAGACTAGCTTCATCCAGACATTGTAAGGGAACTGAGAGAACATGACATGACTTGGAACCACCATGACAGAAAACTGTCTACCCAAATTCAACTTCAGCCAAAACTTCAAGGTTACATTTCCAAATCGCCAAATATCAGTTGAACATACAAACCGTCCATAGCTCACCACTCACAGCAGGGTACACTACTTTAGCTACCCTTTGTGAAAACACTTGTAAATATAAGCAACCATTTCCTCCATCGAGCAATTGCAAGTTGCAACTTTGTCTATTTTACTCGGAATCTGATTCAGGATAGTTCCAAATATTTTTAGCAAAAACTCATGTACCTCCGACATAAAGCCTTGTAGCCTATTCACGAAGGAAAATATCGCAAGCTTAATTGTAGCCCCATAAGGCTTATTCTTATTTTTTTCATTCTTAAGTACTCAATCTCAAAATAAATCGCACAATTCTTAAAAAAATAACAAAAATCTAAAACCAAGCTTTTTATTATTAAACTAAGCCTTTGCAATATTAAAATCTGAATCACAGAACCTGTAATTTTTTGTACACAAAACAGGAGCGAACGAAAATTATTCAAATTAAGCCGAAATCATGTTAAACCAATTAAGATCTAAACAATCATGATAATACGAATTTATATTCTCGAATCAAACGCAATCAATGTCAAACTTAGATCGAAAAACTACAGATATAAGAATTGTATTTTATTTTCCAATTAAGCCGAACAATGTAAAACTTGCATGGTGGATAAAGAAAGTTCATTAATTTTGATTGATCTCTTACAGTTCACGTGTTTCAGGAATTAAGTGTTCTTAAAAAATAAAAGAGTGAAAAATTGTGCAAGTGATAACAAAACCTATTTTTGTATAAATAATAAATAAAAAATTGATTTGATATATCTGTATTCGGAATACAATTTAATTCTCATGTCTAGCAGTGATAATAATTAAATAATGGAAAGATATATTTTAAATAAATTTTAGAAGTCTATTTAAGTGTTTTTTTTACAATAGGTAAATAAATATGATTTATTTTATTTTCTTAAACAAGAAAGTGACGAAATTGATAAAAAATTTGACAAATAAAACTGTGCAATAAAATTGGGATATGACATTCTTGAAGCATTCCGAAAAAAAAATTAATATAAAGAATTAAGGATAACTTGTTCTTATTTAAATTTTAGTAGTAAGTTTAGGGTTTTAAGGAGCATTTTTTTAACTGCTGATAAATAGGTTAAAAATAAGTTGATTTTGAGCTTAACTTAAGCTCACACATTCTTCATTGCGCTAGGTTTAAAAATAGATAAGCTTTTTTTAAGTTTGCAGTGATCTTAAATTAGGTATTTGCATTCTTCGAATGAATGACTTTGGGCTTAATTTAAGCTTACAGTTTCTTGTTATAGAACAATTTTAAAATTAGAATTAAGGGTTAATTCAAACTTACCGACCATTGCAAACTATTTTGCTACCAATGTTACCATTGACAAACCGCTTCCTCTGCTGTTCATAAAAACTCGTCTAAAAATCATTCACAGTGAGTGAAATCATCTATTCTATCATTTATTTTACACCCCGCTCCGACTTGAGAAATAAAATAAGCTTTTACCCAGTGGCATGAAATATCTGGACATTCTTCAATCCATACCCATTTCAACTTACATCATGACCGGTCATAAATTAAAATAAAAAAATTCCCTTCTTTACCGCAAATTGCCCATCATAGCTTTAATTATTGACAAGAGGCAGTCGAGTGCAAAATTTGATATCTTCGGCTAAAAATAGAAGCCGCAACTCAATGTTGCGTTCAGTTTTTCAAGCGATAAGAAAGTGAAGCCGATTCTGATTGATGTGATTAAGTGCAAATTGATGTCCTACTCCAACTCATCTGGAGTTATGTTTTCGAATGTGTTTCTATTTTTTTAAAGACCATGCTAACAAGAGTGGTGTGAAAGCAAAGCTGTTGAACTTTGATGTTACAAACTTGAAAGCCAATTTAATTAATTGCCGCCGAAACATCCGCATAAGTATATCTAGGTATATTTGAAACACTTTTACTTTTGTTTCTAAATGTAAACTAATTCGATATTACGCGAGATACATATACTTAAAGTTATACCGCAAAATGGTAATGCTTTGAATAGATTTCAAATTAATAGCGGTTAAGTTGAATGTAAATTTATTCACCACAACGAAAAAAATAGAAGAAAAAAATTAATGAATAACGAAAGATTTAGAGAAAATAGTTCCATTGTCACATGGACGGGTTTGACATTTAAATTTGATTTCTTATCGCGGATTTGTCACTTTGTAATTTATAGCGAAAGATACAGACCCGATGAGTAACACAATTGATTAAATTATTGTGAGAGGTTTTTTTTGTTACGAAATACAGTATAATATTCCATTTGTGAAAGTCAATTCATTGCAACTCTCCATTCTATATGAGAATGATTTAATGGGAGAAACATTTTAAATAAAAACGAATTTCTGAGCGGGGAAACGTCTTCAGAATGTGTTTGCAAAAATAAAGAAAATAATGGGCATCCAAAGGTAGCATTTTTTTTCAAATGTTAAAATGTTGATCTGTACTGAAAATAATGACAAATTATAGCACAATTTCGACAGTCCCTTAAATAAGTCATTTGACAATACAAAAAATGCTTCTGAACGTTTGTTTGATGCGGATCGGCTAACTTATTGTGCGCAGATTAAAATATTGAAACTAATTTTTTCTTAACTTACAGTCTGTAATGGTCTTACCCATCAAGTCGCTCTAGTTAGTAAGCTGGTCCTTTAGCTATATCTGCCATTAGTTACCAACAAAAAACTGATGGAGATCGCTTTCCAATTCTGCCAGCCACATAAGGTAAGCCGAGAAAGAAGGCTCGTGCCTTGTTATTCATATCATCGCTAGTTTTTACAAACTTTTTGATTAGGTCAACTTTACTGTATGCCTAGCCTATACATTCTAGCGTTTTACCTTCTCTTTTAAGTCGATGCAAGTAAAAACAAAAATCGTTCTCTCAAAAAGTGCATACTTCGTCTATGATTATTCCAGTCCTGTATATCACATATCCTTGGCTCTCTTAGAGAAGGCTTTGCTTTTTAAATATCACCTTAGATCGAAGAAATATCGATTGACCAAACTGATTCTTTGCTTTATCTATTCTTCTTTTTTTTGTCAAAAGTGTTGTCAGTCCATTGTGACATTTTGTCCGAGTGACTTGAGTTATTTTGTAATCAATAAAAGCTAGTCGCATATTCTTCGCATCTTCTTGAAAACTTACAAATGCGACAGTGGCAGGTGGCAGCTAGCAGCGCTCTTTAATAAAGTCAATTTTTCCGGCATAAGCAGGCAGGCTTTGGTGGGGGTATTTTTTGCACTGAATTTGACGGATAAGCATATATCTTCATCGCCATATTTTACAGATCAACGAGTTTGGCCGGGATGTAGACACTTTTGACATGGGTTTGCATAACTCGTATACGCTATCCTAGGCGATTTGAAAGTCGACAAAGAATTGGTGTACCTAAAAGACACACTTCGTATTAAGATTAGTTGCATTTATTAGATTTGGCCGTGTTTCTTACCTTAAATCCGATTCTAGGAAAAAGTTGTTAAAGATGCATAAAGAGAACTCACCTACGGGAGTTCACCTTTTAAATAGTCCATATTTCATAAAATTCGGGTTTGAAATACCGCCGTAATTGGTACGAAAAATAGAATGTGTCGTCCAGTAATATTGGTACTTGTGTGTCAAAAACTGTGGTATTTCGAAAATAGATCTTAATATCAGTGAACTTGTAAACTTTTTTGGGGTTTCCAAACACAACTTCGAGACTGATATAAAGCACAAAAGATCCGGTTGCCATTCATCACTGGCTGGTCTAGTTTTCCAAATCGTGTATTTCCTTATAAACACCCGGGGCGTTTTATTTGAGCTCTCTATTCCCATCCGCCAAAAAACTGAGGATGACTTGTATCATATTCTTCTGTAAACATTCGATGAAATTTGATAGAAATAGTCCCGAGATAAACCATTCAAGACAAACAGATTAGTAGTCATAAAATTGCCAATGACTTTGAAAGTCTACTTGTTTACAAACGAGACTCCCTCTAGAAAAAAGATTATTCTCAGAAATTGAATCTGAGGTGGAGACGGAGGTCATCTTTGTTCTCAAATGGCGCCTTAAAACTTTAAGCTTGTCCAAAACGAACATTAAGAGGGCTGCTGAGGTTTATTTAACCAACAAAACACCAAAAACAGGGCAGACTTGCAGAAACTAACATCCCCCCACCACAAAAATCTGTTTTTGCTCTGAAAAATTCCGCGCAGTCTGACCTATCAGAAGTCGCATAAAATAAACAAAAGAAGCTTCGTGTAGAAAACCCAGCCCAAACCCCCGCCGTTCATAGCTTGATAGCCTTTTTTCGTACCCGCACATACACAATTCATTCGACATGTAGTTTCCCCATTAGATCTCCCCCCGGGTTTGAGTCGTTACACTGAATTTGTATTTTTACGACCCCAAAGGGCAGGGGTGCGTTCGCATATTTTTACCATTTTTATGTTTGAATCGCACAAAACAGAACAAAAATTACGAACATGCCACACAAAAGGGAAAGAAAACATTCATCCTCCCGTCCCGGCTTTGGCAAAGGGACTCCTTTTTTTATAAATCCTTTCTCCTGTCAGATGGAAAACCAAACACAATTTTTCGTTTTCCTGTTTTGGACGGCCGCTGTCGGCAGTCGGCACCAGCCAGCCAAGTCTTGTTATCGATTTTTCCGTCTGTTACGCGGAGTTCTTCATGCGGGGGATGATTTCCCACTCCCACTCCGGTGTCGTCAATCTTAAAGGGGATATACAGCTACTGTATGTATCGGTTCGCAACATTATATTCCATTTCTGGTATGACCTCACACGAGGGGGAATAACTCCCGCCGGTAGTTTCTTCCTTTTCCTACTCCTTGCTTCGTTCAAGTTCCATTCCAATCTCTGGATGTTTTTTTTTTCGTGCTTTCTTTCTTATCCCACTGGGGAGTAGTCATTTATTTTGTGTTTTCCGTGGAGTTTTTGCCAAGAGAGTCGAAATGAATTCGACTGGAAGTTTTCTGGAAAACACACGAGACCCACCACTGTGTGTGGGTGTGTGAGGGGTGCATTTTTATTTGTGTGCTGAAGAAATAGAAACTTTAGTTTATGTTGTTACTAGTTCAAGGTTACTGAGACGACGCACAACGACGCGACGACGTGTTCCTGGCACCACTGTTGAAATTTCGCCCATTTGTACCTACGGACTTTAAGTGCCATAAGTGGATCTTTATATATCCTCACTTTTCCAATTTTCTGGAAAGCCATTAATATTTAAACGCTAGAGCACACGTGTGAAATCAGGTAATTTTCCGGTGGCGTAACGCTCAATGTAGTTACCCACCTGGTAATGATTTCAAATGAGTATCATTTTTTTTTTCCGGAATTTCGAGGTCACATTATCATGCAGAGGTAGGTAAGTTTTTCATGATGAAATTGGAGCGAGTGAATGTGGTGACATGGGAGTTTGAGCAGATGAATTTATTTAAACTTTGAAGAATCAAGGGAGACACTGTCCTTGATGTGGTTGGGATGGCACATGGGAGGCCTCAATGATGGTTGGTGTTGTTTTTTACTGACTGTCGTACGGCATTTAAGTATCTAGGCCATCAAAATGTTGTCATTGGTGGCGGGTTTTGACTAAAATTTCGTAAATTGTTTTTGAGACTAGCTTTAGGGTAAACCTTTGGTCAAAAGTCGATCTAGCTATTAACGTCAGTCGTGATGGTTTAACTTAAGACTCTTGTTCAGATAATTTTTGTTTGGAAACTCTTGCGGTTATATCAGATCTGTTTTAATGAACATTATTCTCAGTAAAACAAAGTGAGGTAGAACCTTCAGTACGCCATTGCAACAACTGCACTGTACTCGACACTTCTGAGAGCCACATTGGACATGTATTTCAACTGAATTCTTTTGGGGAGGAATTCATTTTAAAACTCTGATTTGATTTGGCTTTTGAATTAAAACAAAATAAATTACTAAAAAGCATCGTTAAACTGCGACGTGTTATCATCTGTAGGTGTGACAAATCCACCAAGCTCCATAAACTCTTGTCCAAGCCTCTTTTGTTTAAAACAACGTTATATAGTATGATGTCCAAATGGGAACAATCTCGCACCTTCTACCTATAACCAATGTATCAAAAAATGTCCCATAGAACGTAAGTCGCTCAGGCTACATCTAGGTACAACGTGATCTCAAATTTCTTCAGTAGGTCATTTTAAAAAGTGAAGAACGACCTTTCCTGTTTGAGAACCAATTATTAGCGCTACGTGAAATCACGCCTTTCCCCTTTTTTTCTCATCTCGTTCTCTTCCAATTAAATGTAAAAGGTATACGTTTCGGTTAGAAACAACAAAAAAATGTAAAAAAAAAGAATATTCCATGGGAAAGCTTGCCGAAAGCCACAAAAACCAATCAGGCAGTCACTGAAGTAACGACGATATGATTGATGATTCCTAGATAGACGTCTAAAGAAATGCAAAGCAATTTAACCTTTTCTTTTCGATGTAACAAAAGTAGAAGGTACGACTGTAGAAAATTGGTCAATTCGTAAAAGCCAATTTCCATAAAAGCAGCGAAATGCAGGGATGCCAAGAATTTATTTTTTAGTATATCATCTCCCTACTTACATTTAAGGTTTTTTTTTTTAACTTTTGTCTTCCATATATCGTCGGCCATTGAACATGTTGCATGGTCTAAGAGTTGGAGAAGGTTAGCAAGTTATCCGTAGACCAAATTCGACAGAACTTAACAGTACTTCAACAAATTTTCTTTCAGTAGCTGCTGATAATTCTTAAATTTGTGTCCATCTATCTTTTTCAAACTTCAAAAAATTCCACTTTATTCCTAAAATAATGTGATAACGCAATGCAAAATTTGTCTCCATTTACCGTCGGCAGATAGAGAATTATGCCGCAATGTTTCCGCAGCGAGTTTGATGGGGGTGAGTTAAAAAATTGCGGTCCGATAAAAAGTCTACAACTTGTGTGATAATTTCTTACCACCAACATGGAAAGCTATATTAGAGATAAACTTAGATTGAAAAAAGTCTTCAAAAGCTCTCTAAAAGGTTGGTGATCCTTAGCAATAGATTTCTGTTGCAAAATATCTCCTAAGGCTTCAAAGACTGCATCAAAGTATGGAAATTATGGATCCAGGAAGAAGATATTGGTCGATATGTCAAAAAATAGACTCCGATATCGGAAGTGAATGACAAGTACCTATAATGCAAAGACGATGATACAAAAAAGCCTATAGCAACAGATATCTACATACATACGTCGGCAGATCCCCGTGAAATATTACTCGTTGGTGTTTCTTTTTTAGAAAAAAAAGTCTCTACTAATACTAAACTAAAAACTAAGTTTTAAAAACTAGCGCCAAAATTACACAAAAAACCTAGCGATTCGCATTTCATTCGTTTAGAGCTCCCCGAAGTAGATTTCGGTTGCCGCAGAGTTCATCTGAGAACAGCAGGCAATATTTTGTGTGAAATCGTTGATGTCATGAAAGAATCAAATTCGTCAAAGACACGAGCGGAAGAACTAAAAGCGATTTTTTTGAGGAAGCTCATGCGAATGCATACATGAAGATTTGCAAAATGTCTGTGAAAACAGAAATATACGGTTTCATGTTTATGTTGCAGTCTTCCAAAGAGAGTGACATCAGATAGAAAATGTAGAGACCAGACTGTGTTACTTTCAAGCTTTTCCTTATTTACAAAATAGTTCAAACCGCTAATGGCAGAGTCATGCAACTTTGATGCTGTATTTCACCAACCGACTCGAAGCAATTTTCTATTTATGATAAGTAACAAACAATGTTCAGCCGTTTTGGCATTAAAATTATAAAAGAGAGAGAATGCATGTGTTACAAATTAATTTTTTAAGTAAAGAAATTTAAAATGAGTTTAATTTTCTATTAAAAGGACCAATAAACAAGAAAAAATAAAATTTAGGTAATGAGTGTTACTTAAAAGAAGAAAAAGAAGGATGATCGAGAGGAATTCAAAAAATCAGTATCAAATGATACGATGAACTTTTTTTTTTAGTTATTTAATAGGTTTTCAGCTGCTGTGAAGTGAAGGGAAACTGAGTAAGACAAATCCGTGCTTTTAGTTTAGCTAAAACAAAAATAAAAGTCTATTTAAAAACATGCAAAAGACTTTCATGACATGCCCGACAAATCGAATAAGCGATCTCCACTCTTGAAACGTTAAAAAGCGTTTGTCAAAGTGCAGTCTACGAATTTGCTGAATAATGAGGCATAATGTAAGGGAGTGAAAAACATTCTCGTTCTGGTCAAGTGGAAATCTGCGGCTGGGAATTCAATTCAAGCATTTCTATTCAAAATTTAAAAATCAAACTCTGCTCCAGAACTGTTAGATTATTGTTAAAGAAAAAGAAAGATTGAGCTGCTCATATCTGCTCTGATGACGCCTTTGCTCTTACCAAGCAAAACTTTAGTAAATTGTTGCCACTTATCTCAGTAGAAATCTGTTTTCCGTCAGCTAATTCGTATACAAGTCTTTGATTGGAGAGAAGTTGCTTCTGGAAGCTATAGCAAGAAGTTAGGTTGTTCCTAGAACTTTTCTAATGTAGTCTGCACTTGCTCTACAAATTTTCGAAAAAATATAGGTTAAGCCTGATTCTAAGCCTGATGAATTGTGTAGCTGGGTGTATATTGGAGAAGCCTCAAGACCCGCTTAAAAAAATTCTTTGTATGCTTTACATTTTTGGACCCCCTTCCCTTTTAATGGAAGCTTTTTCAAAAATCACAACCAGTCGGTCATATAAATTTTAAACTTTCCACGTGATAGTCCCCAGGTTCGTAACCACTAAGACGGTGGTTTGATTTGCTTCCCAAAACCCATTCCCTAAGATGTGCAGCCATTCTTGTCATTTTAAACATATTTTTTCAGTTTTGATTTGACTGATGTTTCCGCACATTTGCAATGTCAAAGTTTTCGAAAAAGACCCCATAATCTATCCATCTACCTATCATTATTATCTCCAGCGTTAGACGGGCATAAAAGACCTTTGCGAGGCTACGAGTGATTGCTAGCTATCAAATAAAAAAAAATGTAACGACGTTGATTATGCATTCTGCAACATTCTATAGAATAATGCGCTCGCGGAGTGGTTTGCTGGGTGTTTCGGTCTAAGACTTTATCGTCCGTTCTAAGGTTATGTAGCACTTATGTCAAAATTCAAAAACAAATTTACTTAAATTCGGTAACCTGCCTTATTGGCGATCAACCTCATTATTGTCCCAAGCTGGATGACACTTCAATAATCCTATTGTAGCTCTTTCTTAGATAAAGTGACTCGGCTGAGCGGGTTCTGTTATTGCCCCACAATGACTTAATTTTTACAATGTCATTTTTTGATAAATTTTTTGATATAAATAACATCCATTATAGTATAGATTATTTAAAATTGCATATAAACCGCGATGCATGGCAACCCTTGGTACGACATAAATAGACCGAATTGTCGTCATCTGACTTTTCTTATCATGAACACGATTTTCATGCTCCACAGCGCGCCTTTGCTAAACATCATTTTGACGGTAAACAAAAAACGCACGACCAATTGGATGTTCACTCGCAGCACTGACTGCTGACTCTGACTCTGACCTTGGTTCCGATTGAGGCGCAAATCATCATAATACTCAACTAAAAACAAATTTACCAGTTTTCGCGTTCCTTTTAGGTTGGTTTTTCGTTTTTGCTAAATTGGTGTTCTAAAGCACACTCGGAAATGGAAAATAATAGAAATCGGTCACACGCAATAAATCCATAGATACAAAGATACACACTATCCCCGTACACATACAGACTAAGTTTGGTGCGACTATCTTGTGTTTAGTTATGTTTCGAATGGGCATTTCGCGAGAATGGCATATGTGACCTCCAAGCCGAGCGTAATCATCATCATTTCACGACGAACTGGCAACGATAGTTATACGTTATACCCCTATAGCCAACGACAGTAATGGATCTTTCATTATAACAAATTGCGCTGTCAGATCTCAAATGTGTGGAGTGATTTTTTTTTTGTTTTCGTGTCCACTGTTTGTCAACAATTTACATCTTCATATCGTTGCCGGAACTGCTCTCCATTATAAAATGCTGCCTGCCATCTAATCTGCAAGCAGAGATAGGTATGGATAGCATTTTACATAGTTGGCTCATCTGTCAGTTACGACCTTCAATTAAAAAACAGTTATGTATGTGTAGTGTGGGTGGGTGAGGCGTACAACTCTATGGACTTGAGGATCAATTTTTAATTAAGAACTTTCGCAGGATGGAACTGATTAACTTCTGGATTGTTTGCTTTAACATTGTGTCCTTCCTTGATCTGTCATTTGTTAACATTTAGTACACCTAACCCACTGTAGTCACAGTTTTTTTTTCTTTTTTTGTTCGATAGCGATTCGGTTCGTGATTATCACATTATTTGGAATTTCTTTTCTATCGATCACGTTCGACACGATGGTGATTTTTGTTGTTGTTATTTTAATAGTTTTCGTGACGTTTACATTGTAGTTGGCAACGACTAATAGATGAGGAGAAATGCCAGTGGAAAGAGTTTGTTGTGGGTGCATAATGAACGTTTGAGTTGCTTTGATGAACGAGAGCTTATGTATGCATTCGGCTTGGGGGTGTGCAATGTGCATACTGCAAACTTTTGCAAGCCGCATGTTTGCATTGGGAAGCAATTTTAAGTATTTCACTGCGTATACGATGTTTGCAAAGTATCTACGCCCGAAGGGCATATACTGTGTATAGTTTTCGCTGTAACGTTCGCTTATTAAATGTGTTGCTGAAGTTGGCTTGTTTTGCTACCATTTGTGTATGTTTTCTTTTCCAACTTGTACGGGTTATTATAAAGAAAGTTGTTGATGGGCTGTATATATACTTAGTTGGTTCTTTTGTTTTGTTTAAATAGCAATGTTGTTTCTAAATGAGGAGATTCTTTAAAGATTTAGTTATGCGTGAACCAAGTGGACTTAGATTTGCTATTGTTCCATTGCAGGAAATCATTGCGCTTGCTACCCTTGGATTTTAAATCTTCGATAAATATTCAGACGGGAACCTCTAAATTTAGAGGAAGGGTTAGCAGTGGTTGCCCACAAGGTGGTGTTTTCTCACCTACACTGTGGAATATCACTGTAGACTCTTTTCTCGGCAGACTTGAGGCGACTGGCATTCACACAGTGGGATATGCCGACGACATAGTAATAATGGCCAGTGGCAAGTTCATAGACGTCACTGCAGATATCATGAGGAGTGCCTGAAACAAGGGCTCTCCATTAACGCGGGGAAAACAGATGTAATAGTCTTTACTAGGAAGAGGAAATTTCAGCCCTTGACACTTTATGGATCGGAACTTACAACGACCAAGAAGGTTAAGTAATTGGGAGTCTATCTAGATACTGGACTTACTTGGAACTATTACACCGGAAAACTGTGAGGAAGCACGTGATCAGACGCATGGAACAGACAACATGGCACTGGAATGTGTACTGAAGCTCAATAAGTACTGAGGTAACACTGACCTGGGTACGAGGACACATAGGGATCAAAGGTAACGAAAAGGCGGACTTCTTTGCGAAGCAGGGGTCATCCGAAAAGTTGCTGGGAACAGCCCTTTCTCTTTAAGTGGCAAATAAATGATAGAACAGCTGATTCACAAATGGATTTCGATGAAACTTTTTTTAAAATGTTAGTTAAGGTTCTGAGACGGTAATAGGCTATTTCTTTTATTACCATGCTTATTTTTTGGCAGCGTTTTTAGCCAAAATGTGTTTTTTTTTCTGACTTTACTGCCTTTAGCTCGCCATTACTCAATCAATTCTTAATCAATGTAAAAATAAAGAAAGCCAACACTTCCATAATTATTTTAAGCCATCAACCAGCTTTCTGCGTCATCTAGAAGCTGAGCTACAACCCAAAATCTAACATAAAAAAACTTAATTTATTTCCTCAAATCGAAAATTTTCCACAACCGTTGTTCCTGAACGTTGTTCTGCTTGGGGGTGGTGGGTGGCGCACATCGCACAAGCACATACATTGCAACAACAACAGCGTCATCAAGTTTTCTCCGAAGTGAAACGAAAGAGAAGTAGGCGAGGTCGATCTTCCTTACCCGACCCGATAGGTGGCGCTGTTGTCGATCTTCTTAACCACTCAACCGATTCGAATGAAATTTTGTAGGTGGGTATGGTTGGTTGTAACTTGATGGATAGGATAGTTTTGGACCCGATAGGTGGCGCTGTTGGCGATCAACTGCGCTGTATTAAGATTATAATATTAGGTATAACAATTTGGTTTTTGATTAAATTTCTTAATGAAATTCAACATACAACACAGTTCAATTTAACATCCACATTTAGCGAGAGAAGTTTCACATCTGGCGTGTGGTCACAAGCACACTCTGTTTTTTTTTTGTATATGTGTAATAAACGACAGCAATGTGCATGCAGATCTTAAATTTTTTTTGTTTTTGCAAAAGGTATTTCTAGACCACTATTGGCACTACTGCTTTAGTAAGAATAAGAATTTATTGAAATTCAGTTGAACTAATTTTGTATCCGTTTTAATAAGTAATGCAGAAAAGGACAAAGGGTTCCTTAAGTGTACTTGAAGTGATTGACAAAATCGGCATTAATCGGCGAGCGAAGCCGCGGGCAACAGCTAGTTGAAAATATTCCTTCAGCATATTGTCGAAAATATCGTGGCCAACAAGCACCGTCTAACAACACTATTCGTCGATTGATGTCGAATTTGTTTGAGCCTGGGACAGTGGAAGATCGTCGGCATGCCGTTCATCAACGGCCAAGGCCTTCCAATGAACTGGTTTTTGAAGCGGTAAGAGACAGTGTTCCCAGGAACCGACACGTGTTGTTTGGTCACCGCGCTCAGAATTTTGGCATCAGTGGACCACCTTGCTTCGCATTTTGAAGGATAATTCGCATTCGTTTCCGTATAAAGTACAATTGACTTAAAGAATATTTCCAACAGACCCTAGAAAATTCCCTAGACGTGTGCTACTAGACCCTCCAGACATCTTTTTGTGGGGTTATTTGGGGATTAAAGTGTACGCCTGCAAGACTCAAATATATACCATTGACGAACTAGAGATAAACATTCGCGCCGAAGCCGTCGCTGTACCGCCCGAGATGTTGGACAAAAGTTATGCAAAACGCAGCAAAAAGTTCACATCTTGCTTGTGGCCATTTGATTGATGTTTTATTCAAAAACCAGTCCAAATATACATTGTAAAGTCAAATCATATATGGAAATGTTTTTTTTTTAAGTTACTCAATAATCACATACCGACATAAAAAATGCAGCCTGTATATAACATTTTTAAGTTAGTAAAAAAAATTGTTTAAAAATTAATATTTTTGATAGTCTTTACCCCTAGCTTCCGGATAAAACTGATTTGTCTGAATCTATTTCAAAATTTTGTGACATATAAGCAATTGGTGTTTATTTGACAAAAAAGTAAACCCCAAGCGGCATTGTTGACTTACTGTGGTTGCACTTTTGTTATTGAAAACATGAATCGAAGCCAAAGTCAACTAAAAAATTCCGCACATGACAGCCAACTAGAAAACCTCAAAGTCGGCGAAAATGCTTGATCCCGATTATGTTTGAAGCCTAGCTTACAAATGAATGACAAAAATATATTTGAAGGTAACAATCACTTCAAATGACTTTGATTAGGCCGTCAAATTACATGCGGCAATCGGCCAAAGTACCAACCACTTTTGCCACTACGACAATGGAGAGTTCCGCAAAAATTAATGAACTATGCGACCAGTGTAATCTTATTTGCTCAGTCCCAAATCACCGTCTTATGTATCATCATTAAATGTTTAAGTAAATTATTCACACTTGTCTTTTTAAAATTGTTGCAATTTTCCACATTGGATTTAACCGTGAAGCATCGACTTGTCTGTGTATTTTGGGGGAGACTTTCTACAAACACTATACCATGCTTAGCTGCGTACTATCGACTTGCCTTTCTAAAGTCGTCGATTTTTTTTTGTCACGAACTCCTAATGAAGTATAGAGACGAAAAAGGAATTATCTCCGCAACGCATGATACTTCTTATATTTGCTCTCAGTCGGATATGATATAAGCAGGCCAAATTAAGCTAAAAAGACAACATTAGCAGAAAAAAAGCCATAGCACTAATCAAAGTGACATTTCGAATAGAAATCCATTCACCAAATCCCAGGAGGAGGTCCAATTTGTGTGCGCCTTGTCAACACGGTACATGCACGCAACATAGCCACCGAGTGTAGGTACCTTACCTTTTATCTATTGGAGATACAAATAAAATGAGAAACTAAAATACAACTTCTGTGATTGCTGAATGAATGTATCGAGACTGCATGCTGTGGATCGGTTTGCTAATTGCGGTACACATGTGTCTGTTCTTCAGGGAATAAAGGCGAAGAAGGAAAAACTCAACATCCCAACTGGTATTTTATCTGCACAATGTCTGCTGCGGATGGTTAGGTTTTTCTGCGAAATTCCACACTTCTTGTCTTGCGAGCTGCGAGGTATTGAAGATATCAAACCGCGATGCTTTTTGTATGTCTGCAGCTCTTGTCGACATATCGTCTTTTCTTGTTACTGTACAAACAGTTGGGCTGATGGTGGAGACGAGAAAAAGTTACTTTTCACAGATTACAAATGATTGGTGAATGCGAATTGTTAAAATGCCATTATCGTGACCGGTATGCGCGCAGGGTACACGCGGTAGATACCTACTCCATCTCCATCCAGCTGTAGTGGTTTGTTACTCAATAGCACTTATGGTGGATGATACTTGGATTGTGTTCGGGCTTGGATTTGAATTCGAATCGGAATTGGCACTGGGATTACCTACCATTATTTCTGTTGCCGTTGTTGTTATTATTATTGCGGCGCTCGTATAGTTGCGTTCACACAATGACATTACGTGAAAAGGCACTTTGCGTGATGCTATTTTTAAATCGGGTTTTCCTCTAAAGGGAAAAATATACCCATTCCCATTGCAAGGCGGTGGTAATGGTCTACATGTTGCTTTCGGCGCGTATCGAGAGCGAGACAAGCTATCAACAATGTGGTGCATATACCATTGACACACTTAACACACTTTGTAATTTCGAAAAAAATGTTTTCAGATGATAAGATCCATGCAAATAACTTCTTCCTCAAGATGAGGTGTTTGCGTGTGTTTTTATAGGAATTTGTGTTACTTCAGCGGTTTGGAAGATTTTTCTTGAGGTGGAAATATCCTTCAGTGGGACACTTGTTAAGACAACGTTTGTCTTGCAACTAACTGAAGACTATCTAAAGAAGTTTTATGTCGTCGTCTTGTAGCAGTGATTAAAATTTCTGTGCGACACAGTCGTGCAACTTTTTTTGTTCTCCTTCAATCAATATTACAATATTTAATATTTTTTTTAAATGCACATAATGTTGAACTAACAATTTACTATTTCCTTTATTTTCAGGTAAGTTTCTTAAAAAACTTTTTGACAACAATTTGTAAGTATGACCACAAACAAATTTCATGGCTATAAAAATTGCAGGAATTTTTTTGGTCAAATGGCAATGCTGGCAATCAACTCCTGATGTTTAGCGAATTTTAAATAATAATCCTGTTTTTTATTAAGTAGATAGGTACTACTTTAGCTATAATACTTCGAATTGTTCTAACGAGCAGATAAAACAGTTTGTCAAGCGTGGTAATTCGAACTCAATTCTTTGTGATTTAGCTTGCACCAATAGTTTCGTTAAAGGACTTTACTAGTTAAAAATAAGTTTCCCTTGTAAATCATGAGCGTCTTTCTTTAAAGTCCGTTTTAGACATCCAACTGAATTAAAAATTTGGAAAACAATGCCGAATTCTTAATTTCAGAACTAGTTTTTAAAATAGATAGCATTTATTGCTTAATATAAGCGTACAAAGAAAAATAAAAAAAGAAAAAATAGTTAAACATAATAGTTGAACATAATTATGGTCAATGACAATTTAGTGATTTGGAAAAGAAATGAGGTAGTCAAGAGTTAAGTTGATTATGAAGAGCATGCTTCAGAGCTGATGTGTGCAGTTTAATTCAAATATGTTGGGGAACATGTTTGCTTTGCAAAGCATTCTAGTTAAGAGTTCATGCTAACCATAGTCAGTACGGTGTTGGGGAAGGTGGAATAGGGGTACTGATCTTAGGCGGTGAAGTAGATAAGGGCAATCTATGTTTCCAGATAAAAGCTCATGAACAAAAACTATATCAGCAATATCTCGCCGAGTTCTAAAAGTTTGCAAACCAAGTAGTTTTAAGCGATTCTCATAGGGGGGGCAGATTATATGGGTCATCCCAGCCGAGCCCACGTAAGGCAAACCGGATGAACCTACGCCGAACAGTCTCTATTCTCATAATATGCGCTTGATGGTAGGGTGACCAGAGTTGACTGGCATATTCGAGAAGTGGTCTTACGAACGTCATATATAAGGATTTAGTAACGTAGGGGTTAGAAAAGTCCTTCGACCAACGTTTAATAAAGCCGAGTGCTGAGTTGGCTCTGCTGATAGCGTTGTCGATGTGAGGGCGGAAGTTAAGTTGGGTGTCGCAGATAATGCCCAGGTCGCGAATTGAGGAGACAGGGGAGACAAGCTCTTTGTTAAAGAAATAAGATCTTTTAGGTAGTGGATGACGTTTGCGAGAGAATGTTATAGCTTGACATTTTTTCACGTTAAGCTCTAAACAATTTTGTTGACACCAAGTATAGAAGTGGACAAGTGGTTCAGGTCATCTTGAAGTGCGAGGGAGTGAGCTGTGCAAGATATCTGCTAAGAGAATCTCATATCATCTGCGTTAATCTCTAGGTTAGAGTGTGAAATAACGCGCACTACTTCGTCAATTGTCAGATTAAAGATCAAGGGTCCTAGATGACTACCCTGTGGTACACCAGAGGACGCTATGACTGGGTTACAGAGGGTAAATCTGAAAAGGACGCTATATCTACGATCTTCTAGATAGGACTTAGTCCAGGAAATAAACCTCGGTGGAAAACCGGTTGCTTTTAGTTTGAGGAGTATTACTTTGTGCGAGATTTTGTCAAACACTTTGATGAAATCAGAAACTAGATTTATGCAATTGGAAAACTTTGCGATAACAATTTGACCGCATAAATTCCCTGTATAATGTAAATTTAAATAAATAAATAAATAAATAAATATTTTGGCGCGACAGGTCTATGGGACCCAAGGCCTAGCTTCTCGCAACCATTCGCTTTGTGTGGGTTTTCAATTTTTGGGACGAATGGAAGGGATCTACAATTTTACGCCGAGTCCAAACGGCTAATTGAGAAGCTCATTCATGACAGTTTTACTCTCGGATGTTTGTCAGACGTTCGCGAGAGGTGGCGCAGCGGAAAAAAACCTTAAGATGTAATTTGGCCCTCTCGGGATTCGAACCTGAGCCCCTCGCTTAGTAGCCCAACACACTACCACTAAGCCACTGCGCCGACTGTAATGTAAATTTACAGTATTCAATTTTAGATCACTCTCACTGAAATGAGAGATCTCTTTAAAACAAAAGGTTGCAGTAAATGAAATGACTTTAAATCAACAACTTTGCATTTATTTTTTTATACGGGAACGCATCTACAGAAATTCACCTTTCATGTGGTATTTATTTCATAAGAATCGGCTTTGTTAAATTAATATAATAATTGGTGCAATGAAAAGTACTGTCGTTTAAAAAGGTAATTAAAATTAATTTCTTTATAAGTTAAGGCTGTTTGACAGAGTTCTGGTAGATTATCATTCGCTCCTTTGCTCTTTCAATACTCAAATCCGATCAACAAAATTCAGGAAAGTCAGACTCAGGCGTCCGAAGTTGTCAAATTTAAACTTTTCACCTTCTTCGTTGGTCAAAAATTTACGCTTTCAAAACGTAAAAGGTTGAACTCTTACCGTTTTATAATGTAATCGGCACTCAGACCTTGCTTAAGATATTCGGTTAAGATTGGGGAACAGCTCATGACAACTTTCTGTTGAATAAAACATGTGTGGAGTTAGTGAAGTTTGAACCCTCGGTTATACTGAGAAAGCTGCACAATTTCTCACGTACTTTAAAGTAAACGCATTAACATCAAGGGCCTATCTGAAAAGACTGCCGGTACAAAGAAGAAGTGGTTCAAGTGGTTTTTTATGTATTAGAAAATAGTCTTTTATTTATATTCCCTATTTCAAACAATTTGTCATTCCTGTCATCTTGTCATCTTTTTAACTCATCTTGTTTCCAGTTCAAGTAGTTTTTATGGGATGCATTGTATGTGCTATAGGAATAAAATTTTGTTTGCATAAGATTTTTGTATGAAAAGATTATATGACCGGCGCATACGATGCTTCACATCATTAACTGCTGTCCAATTTTTGTAAAATATATAACGCGTTCATGTGACTGGTTTTCAAAAGCTTGGCGCTTGGATCAAATATTCTTGTTTTTTGGTTTTAAAATTTTTTGGTATGTCACTATAAGGCTCTTCAGTTATAAGTCTTTACTTGAAAATTTAAAAACTATTTTGCACGTTTGTAATCCAGCTTAAGCCAACATACGACTAAATTGAGACAGTATGCCGTGACCAAAGACAACATATTAGAATAGTTTTCCTTGACTCAACTAAAGTGATTTTTCTACCAGTTTTGACACTTGTAATTTTCCAGTGTTAACTCTACCAGTGTGCATTTCTTAACCTTCAAGTTTCAGACCAATAAACCCGACTCACTGATCGCTTGCTTTCACAGATAAACTTCAAACCTACCTCGACTTGTTTACTTCACTTGAAGGTTAATTGCCTCATTTTGGGTAATGATCGCATTCGCCCTGCAAATGTTTGCACTTACAAGTCCCTGCTTACAGTTCCTATTCCATGCGCGTAGGTATATACCAAGCAAACTGCGGAACACTCGCTAATTGTTATTTAAAATGTTGACTCTAGCCGATACACTCTGTGGTGGAAATGTGTTGACAACATTTTCGGTTAGCAGCAAATATTTACTTGCATAAGTTTGCATAAGTTATTCGTAGTATTCCGCAGCCCCGCTAAACGGTTAAGCAAATAGCCACAAAATTTGCCAGATATATGGATTTCAACTGAAATGATGTAGGTGGCATAAAATCTGAGACCCGCTAATTTTAGCAGCTTCTGAAGTGCCTAGCCCTCTCTACATGTACGAAAATAGCCTGCGAACGGTGAACACTCCATGTTGATGCGTGTATAAATGCATTTCTTTATCAATTATCGTCGTATTGTAACTTTCCGAGACTGTATTACTCATTAAAAGTTGATCACGAAATTTATGTCGCTAGTGTGTCATAAAAATTAACGAGTCGCCGATAGGCATTCCAGACGCTCTCGATTTATTGTTGCTCACGCGGCCATTAATCGTGGTGTCACTAATTTTGGGTTGAACGAAAAAATATTTTCAAAAGATTCTGCAGATAAAAAGGAAAGAAATTCCCTACTGTAGCCAATTTGAGAATGCATTTGGAATTCTCGCCGATCGATCGTAAAGAGAAGAATTTATTGCAGAGATGTGTGTGCCCAAATCATTTTGCGATCAATTTTTATTTACCAATCGCTGTTTAACGACCTCCATCAGTGAGTAATAGTTCTGCCGTAAATGGGACAGCACAGTACATTTGCCTAAATGGCAATAAAATTAGGAAACCAATAAAATTCACCAGACACACCTTCTCATTTGGATGCACGCAATCTTACGTCAGAATCTGTGTGCATAAATCAAAGTCTCTTCTTGATCTTGATAGGAAATATTGTTTTGAGGTTCATGCAACTTTGAACGTGACTTGTTGTGAATCCCATGATTAAATCTGCAAAAAAACCCGCTTACAATTTACATTTATGTCATAAAAACGCTGGCTGTGCAATTGTGTAAATAATTCTCAAGAATTACGCGAAGGGGATAGGGAACGTTCTGAAATTGTTGCCACAAATCTGTCTCTTCATTTAATAAGTTTTTTATACATAGCTACAGTCTGAAGGAGTAACAAAAAATAAGACTGCCTCCAACCGGTTAATGCTGTAATCAAAACTTTGACGATTTGGGGAGAGAAGTGGTGTATTCGACTTCGGAAGAATTTAGTTTTTAGAACAGTTCTTTAAAATCTAAAAATGTCAACTTTCGCTACTGAATATGCGTAGAAGCAATGACCAAAATTGGGCGAAATGCCACTCACCACTTTGCGCAAAAAATAAATACAAAAAACATTTTAACATTAGTAAGTAAGTACACCGCAGCCATTTAAATACTAAGAGTAGCCAAATTCACTTATGTTGAGACCTAAAACTGCGATCTCTCTTTTGTTTCTTCCTTTGTGAAACTTCTTGCTTTCTTCTGATATTTTCTTCTACATCTATCATTTTAGAACATAAACTGATTTTTAACTTTCTCGTATACGTAGTAAAAGAAAGGTAATCGTACAAAAAATCGAACTCGAGATTTTAATCAAATCTGACATTACGATGAAACTTTTTTTTTTTGCATGTTAAGTGTTGCCGTTGTAACGGTATTCAGCAATTTTGAGTTTTTCGAAAACGGCTCTAACGATTTCAACCAAAATTGTTATTTGGGCTTAAGTAGGTGTAACTTAAAATAATTCCAACCAATTGGAGTCTACACTATCAGAAACCCGCACTTCATTTACCCCCAAACACGTGCAAATTCAAAAACAAATCTCTGAATTCTTAAATCACAAACCCTACTTCGAGTTGTTATGGCCACCTACCAGCATCACCAATTTGAAAAATCTGGTTTTATAGCCTATAAACAATAACAAAAGAAAAATAAACCAACCAAACTGATGATATGAACGAGAAAGTTTCGTGCGATCCAGTCGTGCACTTTATTTTCTAACGTGTTCATAGAAACGGCGGTTCTGATGCAAAACTCGTCCGTCAAAAGTATTTTTCAACGTTCAACGTTTTCAACCCAGCAAACCAAGCGATTCGCACTTAGTTCGCTTCCAGTTCCCATGAAGAAGATTTTGTTCGCCGGCAAGGTTATCTAAGACATTCCAGGCGATACATATATCGGTGAAAATACTAACAGTCGCGCCGGCGATTCGCCAGAACCCACGTGAAAGAACACTATGCGAACATCTAGAGCAAGTTTATTTACGAGACGAAGAAGTTTTTCGCTGGGCTGATATTCGAAGAAGAACTTGTTTTCTCCCAGCAAACAAATTATTTGCCAACGGATATTCTGTTACGTAGAAGCCTTCCGTAAAATATCTGAGTGTTAATTTTGTCTCAAAACTGACATTTAAAGAACATAACTACTAGGCAAATACTTAACAAAATAATTATAGGAATACGAATGTTTATTTCTAGATAGGGAATCGTTGCTTTCAAATGATAATAAAATTTTAATTCACAAAACAATTTTTCAATCCATCTTATTGTACGGCTGCCAGGTGTGGGGAGATTGTGCTAATTGTCACATTAAAAACTACAAATCGCACCAAAAAAATTATTAAAAATGATGCTTAATCTCCCCTGGCACCATTCTACGCTAGATCTACATGCGATGTTGAAATGATCTCTTTCGGAATACGCAAAATTACTGACAAATTTAAGATCAGATGTGACATCCCTGAAAGTCCTCTAAAAATCAATTAAATATTGAGTGTCATACCCTTAACTGATATTAGCTATCGCAATATTAATTTTTCTGTTGGTTTTCTTTTTTATTTATCTATTTATATATTGATAAACCTGTTTGTTAATTAGTTTTTCAGTTATTTAATATTATTTGTTTATTTAAATATTCGCTTTTTAATTTGCTAAATTTATTAATATTATTTGTTTATTTATATGTATCGTTTTGTTCGTATTTATTTTTTTTATATTCACTTATTTATTTATTTATTGATATTCATTTATTAGTTTTTATCTAATTGCTATTCTTAATTTTTTTGGTCTTCTAAATTTGAGGTTTTTGGTTGTTATTTTCCTTAAAACTTACTTATTTATCTATTTAAATTGCCTGTAAACGTTTATCAGTAGAAAGACATACATTAGTCATATCTCTGTACCAAATTATGTAAATTGTGAACCAAAACATTCTAAATTTTAAACAAAAATAAAATTGATTTATTAAAATAATTAATATTCAAAGTTTTAGCTAGATTTATTTGGAAATTTTTAAGGCGGATACAGTACGTTAAAAAGGATAAGCTGTTTCCATTTTAAAATGGTAAGGACATCTGCAACGCATTCGTCAAGTGGTTTGTTGGGGAGTTGTAAAATTGCTTCTTTCAATCTGGAGTTGAATTGCCGCATCCGTGATCGTATACTACGTGACTGAATTTGTAATTGTTTTGCATGTAATTTGAAAAAATTCAGTGATGTATTGCTCGCTTACGGATGCGGCAATTCGACCCGTTTATTGGTGTAGTTAGCCAGAAAATCTGCAGTCAGTATGAGCGGTGGTCAATAAAAAAGTAAATGTTTTTCCTATCATATACCTTATATACCATATAGCTCACCATTTTGAAAATCATGCATTCTTACTTGCTTAAACACTTTTACGATCCGCTGGTGAGTAGTGACTCACATATGTCGTAATCGACTCACTGAAAGTATGTCGCTTTTAACGCTTCTACAGATTACGTAAGGTACTCATTGTTTATCCGTCACTTTCCTAAACAAAGCGACCCATTCTTCGGTATTCTGGTAACGACACTTTCTTTCAAATCTCTTTAATGTCGCTTAACGCCTTTGAACAGTTAGTAATTGAAAACGAACCTACATTATTATAATATTGTTAAGAAGACTACTTTTCAGTTTTAATAACAATACGAGAAAATCTCGCGCGACTCAGTCGTGCACATTTTGCCATCACATCAGCATTGGCAACAAAAATTTAAAATTACCAACAAATGAATAAATGGAGTAAATGTATTAAATTCCTCCTTTCAAATTATAAGCCCATTCAGTAAAAGTTCTGAATACCAATAACTGTGTCGCTTACCCTAATCTTAGACGACAAAAATCTATTGCAACATCTTCCTATCGCAACACAACCTCGCCTGCTATACCGTAAATTGTGACTACTTTATTACACTCTGATACAGTACTTCATTTGCGAAGCGTCTAGCAGTGCGGCGCATAATGTCAAAAGATTCATCAAAAGATCATGCCGACCCGGTTTGTACATTGAATAAATTACACAAAACAAAACAAAAACAACACGGCCAAATCGAACAGCTTCATTAAAGCATGTATTGTAGGTTGAACCCAACCCAAAAATGTAAACATCCGGTCAATTAGAGGCGCCATTAGAGCTCAAAAGCATGCAATCCGCATCATGCATCGCAATTGTATTGTTTGAGTTTCTATTCAGATACACTTCGACTAGATTTGCAAAATTACGCAAAAAATCGCCCGCGAATTCCTCCCAAAAATATACATAAGACAAGCAAGCATGCTCTCGACGCGACGGGGAGTGTTGCAATCGTGATTAGAAATTAGATTACAAAAAGAAGTGTGTTTACAAATTTGGCAGACAGACGTACGTACGTCTCACAACAATGTGAGTGAATTAACAATTTCTGGGGAAATTTCTATCCACATGACACATGTCTGGTCCGCTAGTTTCCTATCGATTTGGACACGCGGAGCCGTAAAATTCAAAACACGTCGCCAATCGGTGACGTCTAACCCACTTAGATACATGTTTAGGGTCGCCTTTGTATAATTAATTAATTTATCATCTTAATGCGAAGTTAATCATCCGTTGCCTTTGATCGGCTTGCATAGAGCGTCAGGAAAGATTTAAAATACCTTCCGGCCGATATGAGTGTTAATAGATTTTTGGTCGTATTTATGTGTTAACAGGTTAATTAAAATTTCGAATGTGGAAGCTAGGTTTGTGGTCATTAATATTGTCGTGGACGTATTGGGAAGAGGAAGCGTCTATTACATTGATTTGGCATAAAAGCTATTATTATTGCTTGAATAGGTAATGTTGCTGCATATAAACCGCCCGTAGGATTTGATAAAGTTAGTTAAATCCTCTGTTGGTGGGCTGAAAAGCTCTTTGAAATAGTGTGTACAGTGGCATAGAACGTGGGTTGTGTCCTCATGAACTCAATCATCGCCGCAACCTCTGCAAGGTTTTTTTTAACATGAGACACTTTTTTTTAACTGGATAAGCATAGAACTGTGTCCCTTTATACTTTCTTTAAAGACAGAGAGGAATCTTCTATCTCTCCGTAAAAGTTTCCTATGACTGGTTTACTTATTAGGGCGGCTTTAACAGTTCGGGGTGAACCAAGTCCTCAAATGACAAGCTTCAAACTGCTTAGAGTTGGGCTCTTCAAGTCGGTTGAGATACCCTTGTACTTATGCGTGCGTCCTAGTATAAAACCAGCTCTACATGCTCTGGCCTTCTTAGGCGACTGATGCGCAATATTTTAGAAAGGTCTATGCCGATGTGCATCTCGTATAAGTCGTCTTTGAGTCTTCTTCTTCAAAGCTATTCACCACAAACTGGTCGATGAAGAAAGCCCATTCATTGAAAGTTTCTATAAAAGTCCATTTACTGGTCCATGGCACTGGTAGGCCCGGAAGGCGTACGCAATTTTACAAATAAAGCGATTCAGGGATGATGCCTAGTCCTATAAATCGGTGGCCATTTTTGATCCTTAGTAAACCGCAAAGAGAGTTTGTGTGACATATGACTACTTTCTCCATATTCTCTGCTAGGATACGCACTTAAGATAGTTCTTGTGAATGGATATGGCGTGGTGTTGAAAGTAAGGACGGTCGCTTTTTAAAAATTAAATTAAATGGAAAAAAATCACAGACTTTCGACACGTTTTGACAGTTTTAGATTAATTTATAAAATCTGACTCTAGCATATGGCTACCTCGGCGGGCTTCGCAGGGACGGATCTTATTAAACCATTTTTCTAAGATCTTGCTGATTGGTTTTGGCTGTATCTTAAAAATAGCTTTTCGATTGAAGGATTTGAATTATTACCGGATTGGCGGGATTACTTCGATTTTTAAGAGCGCCTCACAAAAAAAATCTAGCAAGGTCAAATCGTAGCTACAGGGCGGCCAATTTACATCGCCAAGGTCCCTGATACTACGATTACCGAACTAAGGGCGAGAAGATAGATTGTTTGATGGACTGTGTGGCATGGACCAAAAGTCACCTATGTCCATATTTCTTTGATGTCAGCCCTCAAAAGTTCGGTAGTCAGCGGGACCTAGCCTCCTACAGTTCCATTTATTGAAATCCAGTAAAACAGGCTTCTTGAAGACTTTCTTCCAGTGGACTAAACTTACACCATGCATCTTGATAGACCATTGGAGCTTAATAGGTTCCCATTTACCCAGAGGATTGCTAAAAAAAACATAAAGAACGCTGTCAAAAAATTGTAAACTGTGTAGCCACTTGCAACCAGCTTTTAACGTCTTTCTCTCTGCCTATAAATCACCCGCCAAAGTTCATCAAACTTTATCATACTACAGCAAAGCCTCATCACGCAAACTGCTCAAACGAGAAACACTCGCATAAACAATTCAATTCAACACCTCAAATGTCAGCTAAATAGAATTTATTCAGACGATCTACATAGCGAATGTAGAACATGACCTCACCAACGCATGCGAAACATGTGAGCTTGTCACTTATGATATTTCTCCCCACAGCCATACGGCACACTGATTATCACACTTACGTAATGTATCTTTGCGACAGCGTGTCTATCTCTAGCTAGACCTGCCCCAAACTAGTCATTCGTGACCTGCTACATTGCCACACACGCACACACTGCATTCAGAACGTCGAGTTGCTTTACAACTTTCGAACTCAATTGGCTTTGAAGCAATTCATATACTCGTGTGTTGGAATGCCAGGCCAATTATTGCATCCTCAGATCCTTCTTTGACTTTTTTTATAACTTTTTTATGACTCTCTTAAAGCTTGTAGGTGCATACTTCAACTTTATGTATCCGTTGGCTTAACAAAAGGAATGAACACCCCTCCTTAATTGCATCTACATGCAACATCAATCCAATTATCGTCTGCATACACAGCACACACATCCTGCGTTGTGATTTTCTTTGCAATTTGATTTCCTTTGTGTCCAAGTCCAACACACGACATCAGTCAGAGAGCATAAGTTCTTCATGACGCACAGGGTCGGGCATACTTCCATTCCCCATGGAACACTCCATAATTGATTTATACACCCAAAGTCTCGTTCGTGTCATCCGTCTCCCTGTCACCCCCTTCTCTGTGTAGTGGGAGTCCATGTCCAATTGAAGGAAGCGCGCCAATTGAAAAAAAGAGACTGCCAAATGACTTTATCGCATTCGGTGCACCAGCCTAACAGGCACACCACCGCACGTGAGATACCATATCGCGTGGCATGGTCGTGCAAAGTGAAAAATTAGTCATCTGTGTCGTCTGGATCATGTTTCCTGACTCGGGGCGTCCAATGAACCGCAGTCAACGACGGTGAGTCGGGTTCCCCCGAAAAGCACCGAATGTGCATTCAAATTCAGGGAACGTCGCGTCGTCGTCGCACTTAATGTCTGTGAGAGCGCTCTTGAGACTTTTTTTTATCGCTGACAGTTAAGCGAGAAACGGATAGTAACTCATTACATAGGATGTGGGTCAACTTGCAAAATCTAACGCAATCCAAGGGAACTGTCCAAAAACTACTCTTTTATGATAATCCAGCTGATGGCTGTTGAATCATTCATTAGTTCTGTTGCGGGTTACGTGAGAGACTAGCTTGTTAGCAGTTTCGACAGGTTACGTATGTATAGATAGATATTCGCGCGACGAGCTGTGGGAAATCAAATTTCAGTTGAAAGGTGTTGTGTTTTTTTTTGTTTCTCTGTAATTTGAACTGGCGTTCATTATGCGCGGTAAACATTTTAAACTCAATCGCTGGACTGGAGCTTGGGAAATGGCGGAGAGTTAGGCCGAAATTCAAGTGGAGGAAATCGAGAAATGATACGATATTGCATTTTTGTCGGTTATCTGTTCTTAACTGGGGCTAAGGTATAGTATGTCATTCGAAAGGTTTTGGAGTGGCTTAATATTTTTTTAAACTGATAAATTCATTTCTTGACACCGATAAAGTCCGACAATTAAAGACGGATTGAGTTGGAATAGACTTTAACTTTTCTCCAATGCGTATAGCAGTATAGCTTATGTAGGTTGGTGGCAAAATTGGTTTAATATGGAATTTGGCAAGTTTACCTTTTGATTTTATGTCAATTGAAAATTTAAAAGTTTTGACATTTTTTTACTACAATGGTCCCTCTTTTCATTTAAGGTTAAAGCAATAATTTAAAATTTTTGTCAAGTTCATGTTCATTTTATTGTTTTTGGGGATAGATTGATCCAGGTGATCCAGGGGTTGAATTATCGCATTTGTGAGCGAGCAATACGTTATTGAATTTTATGGATTTTACATGCAAAACAAGTTTTACTCGATCACGGATGCGGTAATTCAATCCCTGTTTTTAGCGGCCATATTATGCACTCCGGATTTAAGTTAATTTTACACCCGACCATTAATCCGCATTTTTTAAATCCGCCAATTTAAACCTATGTCCATATTATTCACTGAAAAACATGCATTAAACCCGATGAATTAAAGATGGCTTTAAATGCGGATTTAAAAGACTTTAAACCGTTTTAATCCGTTTTAAACCTACGTAATGTTAAATTTCACAAATAATGACATTTGTTTTTTGATGTTTATCAATTTTTTTTTGGAAATTGTTTTGATTTGTAATGTGCTTATAATCTTTCTTTCTTCTTTCTTTTCGAGCAATAAATTCATTCTCTGATGACGAAGACACCAATCAATAGCAAATATGTACATTTTTTTAGCGTCTTGATAGCAACTTTATTTTATTTCACTGTTTTATTTCCTGCCTCCTGCGGGCAAAGAAATGTCAAAAATGTGACATAAACAAAATCTGGGGATATTAGGTCTGTTCCCTTACTTTTTGGGCCAATTTCGGCTAAATGTCAGATATCAAGGAGTGTGGATATATTCTCTCAGAAAAAAAGAATATAACCAAAAAGTACAGGAACGAAAGTTTGGCATGACGTTTGATAAAAACACATTCGAGAAATTCAAAAATAAACGTCAGTGGGTTTTAAAGAATTACCAGTTTGCAGACGCTGAAAAACATTCGGATTCAGTTTAATATTTATTTTTTTGCGGATTTATCCATTTTTAATAAAAAATTTTAGCACTTAGCAAAGCAAACCGAAATAAACTGCCAATTCAAATGGACTTTTGAGAGATCTGACAGCTAAAGACAGTTATAACAAACTAGCCCAAAGAAATTTGTTGGGCTACTATTTGCAGGTTTTTTATGAAGGGGAAATGTTTTGTTCTCTCTTTGTGGCTCTCTTCTGCCCAACTTTTGCGTAAAGGAACGAAGTTCGACTAAATTTGACTAATGTGTTCGAATGCATTATCGTTAGGGAACAGACCTATTATGAAATTGTTTTAAAGTACTTAATTAAATCGGATTAAAAACTGGGTGCATGTTTGGGTTTAACGACTGAATATTATGGACTTGGGTTTAATTTTTGGGTTAAACTCACTTTAATACGGGTGTAACCTTTAACCCGGATTAAAGGGAATGAATAATATGGACGTTTCCAATTATTTTAAGGTGCATGTTTAATATATACATAATATTGTTGAAGAAGAAGTTTTTCGTAGTTGTACATAATTGCATTTTTATTGGCAGTAAGGTATAGAGTTTAATAAAAATATGCCATGTGTGAACATATGTTACGATTTGGGTAGTAATTTTCAGAAATTTTTATAACACGACTTTTTTGCATTTTCTTAAGAAAATATGATTGCTCAACTATTTAGCTAAATACTGAGTATGTTTGCATTACTTGGTTTTTAAATCGAAAATGGCGTTTCTGAGATATTAACAGCTTTGTAAAGTAGCGTTTGCGATAGTTCGATTGGAAAATTAAGTATACGTAATAATGTTGAAAACGGCTATTTTACTCCAAGACTGAATTTTGGTCAAAATCGTTTTAGCCTTTTTCATGTAGGTAAAACCAAAGAAAATCAAATCTCAAAATATGTCTTTTTTCAAAACTCAGTTATAGAAAAACGTTTGGAATCATGCTAGGAATGACCATATTTCCTTAAAAATTAGTTTTTGTTACAATCGTATTGAACGTTTGCGGGATATGTCCAAAAAACTGGGTATGTAGCCATTTTAACTGCACATACCTTAGCTCATATATGATCGTTAGAGCCGTTTTCGAAAAAAATCTAACTTGTTTTCATCCGTTAAGTGCAAAAAAACTGACCACGAACTGTTACCCCAGAAATTACAAATCTGAAGTTTGAAACAAATCCGTCCAGCCGTTTAGGCTGAGTATCCCAGGAGAGGACCGAAGACGGACAGAATTGCGAGACCCACTTTTTTGAGTTTCTCTATCATCATTAGATGTCAGAATTGATTAATATTTCAAGGTCGCAATTTTGTACGAATACAATAAAATTCTCTTGTATTCGAGAAAGTTAAAAAGTAGGCGGGAAATATTTGATACCTCTGCGTGTGTCTGTTGCTTCAATTAATCCTTTTAGCTCTTAAGTTGAATATGCAGTGTTACCATATTTAACCCAATAAATCGACAGAATATGTAGTCAGCCAGGGTAGGGTAAAATTGGTGTAAGGAAAGATTCCTGGGCGCCATCACAATGGGCCCATCAGCTGCATTTAGTTATAAATATCCTTGGACACATTATCACTTCTATGATCAGTCTTTTTGTATATCCTAAACAACCTTTGACATGGTATCTTTTCCATTTGGAAGTCCAAAAAGCGATTTCAGAAACATGATCAAAGATATTTATATTTGGGTCTCAGTTTCAAATTTAGGGCTACCAAATTGGAAAACTTGAAAGGGGGACTTCATATATGTCTTCAGGGGGGAACAATTTTTACACTGGGGAGACAACAAATTTAACGACATCAAAATGCTCTTAGTTTTCAGTCTCAGGTATAAAAAGAAAAATATCGAAATATTTTACAATATGTATTTTACTTAATAAATTCTTTAAATGAATGTTGTTTAGTTGTGAGAATATAAAATAGGCAAAGGTGTTTAGTGAAAGGATGTATGAAAAAGGGGGACTTTTCTACTGAATTTTTATTTTGAATTTTTTGGGATCTAGTAATTTTTAAGAAGAAAAGGTCCAGTTCCCCCTAAAGGGTATGTACGGTAACCCTGCTGTAACTGCTGTCAAGTGACTTGACTCTTATCGCCTCGTTTGATATATAAAATCAATTTATTTCTTACACACGCGTGTACACCATATGTATAGTGTTGGCAAACTTTTATCAAATTGCACCCATCTAATGCCTTTCTCGTGTATTCTGATTCTCCGCTCAGTTACTTACAGTTCAGTGCCAGACCAAGAAACACACCATTAACTTGTTGAATTTATTTGACTTCCCGGAAGGTTTTTATTGCGATAAAAGTCACAAATTGCAAAAGATCTACACAAAATCCGATGTATTGCAACACCCGAAGCAGTTCCATCTTAAAGAAACAAACAAACAAGCGGATTTAAGCAGATATTGCGAAAAGATAACACGCCATGTTTACGTTCGGACCCAATCGGAACAACAATCAAACATCGCATCAGAATTCGACTGACGAGCAAGAGATGCTGTACGAGGAAGTGTTCGGGTAAATCATTTCGTTATTTATTTATTTTTTTCGGCTTGGATATCTGAATATAAACTCACATATCGCCCTCCACTTGTGATATACCTATACATAATTAGACCATAAATAATTGAAGTCTTAGCCTGAATTAGATGCACATTATTCATTCAGCATTCGGCGGCGTATATGTAGCCAGTCAGTCAATGAAAGCAAAAGAAATGAGTCTGCGAGTATCTGTCGCCCTTAATTTGTATCTACAACAATATTACACTCGAGACGCGAGTGAGATGCGCGTCTCGATGGTGCGTCTGCTGAAATGTTCGCGCTGAGACAAAGGGGGAAACACTTCTGCCACAACGATCATCATCATCATCGTCAGTATTTTGTTGGAAATATTTATGAAAACCGCCAGAGATTTTAATTAAAAACTGAACCCATACTGTTTGCTTGTAAGTGCAGCATATAATACGCAGACGCATACGCATGTATGATTAATCATTTGATTTATGAATATTGCGGTTAAATTGTATTTATTGCAGTTGCATTTGAGTCGTTGTAAATCTTCATTATAATCGTAGAAAATTTTAAATTTAATGGAAGTGTGGAAGATATCACTGGAATTTGTTCATAAATCTGTCGGCTGAAATGGGCGGCCATTAAGCTTTTACAAAACCGTTCTCCGTTGGTTATTAATGGAGAATTTAAATTTAAAACTAATTCAGTTTACTGTTGCGATTGGTTCGAAGTGTGTGCATCTGACAGGTTTGAATGGCGTATGTAATTTTTCAGAGTTCATAAATTTAAAGTTGTATTTCTTGAAAGGTCAGCATGTCACCGATAGATAGATGTCAGTTAAAAATTTAACAGCTTGATGCTCCGTTAATATGAAGACGGATGAGAGACTCTTTGTTTTTTTTTTTTTAAAGAATTGACTGCAGAACTACCTTTCATTAAAACATTGGCGCTGCCAGATTTAAATCCTTGGCGAAAAAAGGTTCGTTTTAACAGTAATATGTGACTATAAAAAAATAAGTTGAAAGATGTACCCTACGTCAAAGTTATATGATTAATTATTTAACACTTAAACCTGTATTAAATATCTTTAATTTTTCTTTTGTTATTCCTAAATTTGTAGCTACTCAGAAAGGAGCCTCGTTTAGTCGAGTTGCGAGGGATTTTCCGAAAAGCTACCTAGTAAGCCAATACGCCTATATGTGATATTGAACTGGTTCAGTTAGTTCCTTTTGTCGGAAAGTCTTTTTTAACGGAAAATCTTTTTTCGGACAGGGAATTCTTTATACCAGTGTTCTCCATTTCTAGCACTCGCCTCTCTTCAAACTTTGTGCTGCACTCAAAGAAACGCGCGATTATCACGCAATTCATGGTCAATTGTTTAAGCATGTCGAATGGTTGCTACAAGTAGTTTGACAACACTTTATGTCGAAAAAAAAAATTTAATTTTTGAAGTTTTTCGAAAAAGTGACGACCCCGGTCCTGTCAATTTTTGTGATTTTTGACTGAAACTGAACTTGAATACAATTTGACTTAAAGCGATTGCAATTGCGATTTTTGTCAAAATTGCATATCAAATAGTTGCTACGAGTCGTTCAAAATTTTATGTCGAAATAAAATATTGAAAATTTTTCGAACAATTGACGATGACTTTCAAAATATGTGAGGCAGTCGATTTTACCCGAAAGTAATGATTTTTTTATTAACTTCCTAAAAATTCTTCCATTACATCTTTTTAAGTTTTGAGTTTTGAGTACTCAGGGTGATGATGTTTCGAAAAAAAACTGTTCCATACCTTTATGGGCTGCTGAATGTTAAGACGTGTGCTCAGAACTTGTGTCTAACTCCACGATAGATGGGAGTGTTTCCCCGGTAGCCGATAAATGTTCTCAATGTGATTTCATTAAGGGCCTAACCAATATATAAAAGCCAACTGAAAAGCTTATGTTATAAAGGACGTTATTTTTTTCTAATTGGCATCATTTATTCTAGTCACAGTCAATTTGACAGCTTTAAGCTATTTTGTGCTCAATTTGGTTTGGTTTGGTGAACGAAGACTTATGATACTCGGTCTCCTTTTCGCTTTGTTGCACCCAGTTGCTGTGCCAAAATTTGTTTTAAAGTTCTGTACCAAAAAAAATACACTTTTAGAGCTCTATACAAAAAATTTAAATTCTCTTTAATTTAGTTTCAAAAAGAAAACGAAATATTGTCACAAAATCTATAAACACATTTTGATGGTGAAAAATTCCTGACCACGCCCTCTTTTTGGGGGATTTTCTTAAGTCCAAGCAGCATAGTTAAACAGGCGACTTGAAGGCAAACATCAAAATCGCAATTAGTGATCAAAGGATGGTCATTCATCTGTTGCATTTCTTCATCCCAGGAGGGAGAGATCTGTCAATATTTCTAGGAAATTTTTCAGACAAAGTCACGGGACGGCAAAAGCCCGTTTTGACATTGTCTGCTTAACATATGCCTTTTGATTTCTAAGTATCATATACGAACCTTTTAACCATCATAAAAATTGCAAAACCTTCCATAGTTCTCGACTTTTCGCTCTCATCAGAGACTATCGAACTACCTTTTAAAATAGGCCTACTCGTAAAGAACGAATGCTAATAATTCATGACACGTCTTTCAATCCGACCTTATTTTATTAGTCAAATTCTGAATAAGCAGCTTCACCTTCTCGCCCAAGTTCCAACCCAAGAACTCTCATAAATCACAAGCTCACAGCAGGCAATTAACTTTCACGTGTCAATCCGATCAACAAAGGCCTATATTGACATTGTCCGATTAAACGTGCTTGAATTAAGTATCTGGAGAACGACATAAAGCCGTTTCGAGGGCCCTGTCAACGAAAACAAACAACACCTGCGCATGCAATGCTACTAACCCATACCCATTACTATCAACGAGCACCTTGTCATAAATCGCAACTCATATTTATATTTTTGTTATTCTACTTTGCATTCGCAACACCGTCCACAGTGTTACTAATAGTTTTTGATTGGCACTTGAACTGCATTCGAAATTTTTGTTTTGATTTTCCACCATCGTATTAGAAACCCGAGTTTCCCTCCAAAATCAAGTGTCTGATTTAAATTCATATCGATTACATCATCCGTTTGGGTACACAACACGATCGCGACACGATCGCATATCATTATCACGTGTGAAAAATCAAAGGCACTCGTCGTACTGTCGTATCCAGGTATCCAGTGTCGCTATATATTCACTAATCACTCTAACAAAACGTGACACTGACAAGTTCTTTTCCTCCAGTCGGGACGGAGAATTCCTCAGTTCATTGCACATGAGCACAGAGTGGAGCTGCTGTGACATGTCGACATCGTTGCCGCCATCGTCGTCATCACGATCATCATCATTATCCGTGTCTGCATAGTCCCTGTCGTCTTGTTAATGAAGTAATGTTCGGGCAAATTCCAAAATGTCATATCGGGAAATGATCCAAACATAACTAAATAGTACACGCATCATCAAATGGCTGACTAGACGAGGCTGGGTGGGTATGCCACCCCGCATTCCATGCGTCTTGTTGTGCATTCACTTTCGAAACTATAAATACAAGTAATGAGATGAGAGAGTGGAAACAATGACATGGTGCGCTGCACGTGCCATAAGTCACCGCATTTCGAATGTGAAATTATTCTGTCTATGGGTTTGGATGCCGTTGCCGCTGCCACTGCCGCATACCGCGCGTCGTCAACGCTCCACATGCATCCGTCAACATTTTCATTTCAGCACCATCAACGGTGGTTTGTGTCATTTGTTGATGATTATCTTGTTGTTGGTTAAAGATGGCTCTGCGCACAGTGGGGTTAGACGTCTATAAAAATGCCCGAAAAAAAAACTAATGAAGGGGACCGGAAGATTTATTGGTGTTCTGCCTTGAAGGGCGTTTTGTTTTACGAGCTACGAAAAAGGTAGTAAAATCCAGCAGGCGTTTTCGGCTCAAAGCCGTCGTCGATGTTTTATGGCAATTGATTTGCGCAGAGGAATGACAGCAACGTCAGCGGGAATATTTATTGAAAGCGATTAAATCGACTTCGACGATTGTGCAACCTCTGCAATTAGTGGAAAATCGCTCCCAAAATGTTATATAACGAGGAATGTGGTGGGCAACATGACTCTGACATGACAGAAGAATTGCTCATGTAACTGACGTTACTCAGTTTGATCAGTTTAGGATCTTCGGTGCTGCATTTCTTTCTATACTTTCTTTAACGCATTTATTAGTAAAATAGCCGAAAATTCAAGGCTCCCCATACTAGATGAGGATATTTTAGTTTTTCAAAGCATTTAAGGCTGTTCTGCGGAATAGGGACTCTTGTCAATTCGGCTGTTTTTCTTAGAGGTTGGGCTCTCAGTCTTCTGCAAAAAGAGAAAAACCTACTCTGAGTAGAAATCTCGCAAAAGAGCATAGCTTAACCTAACCGAACTTCGATCAGACGACGACTTCTAAGTTATATAACTGTCACATCGATAGTTGTCAAGTTTTAACCCCGCTATATAGATACCTACCATTTTGTATTAACATTTTTTTCGAAGAGAGGCTAAAAGTTTAAAGCAGAACATAAAATTTAAGATTTTTTCTTAACAAAGTGTGGCGTTCCAAAGGGCTGTATTTTTGGTCCAAAATTGTTCCAAATGCTTAAACTTAACTTGTCAGTCTGGAAATTATTGCAAGATTACCCGGAAGTCTACGGTAGTGGTACCTAATATTTAATGCGGGAACTTTTTTTGAAAGTCAAATAGAAGAACAGCTTTAAGTTTATGGTTGGTAATTTTCCACCACCTTGTTGCAGCCCTTAAGTTTCAAGATCGTAGCGGAAATGGTGAAAAAGTCATTTGGTCAGTGTTGTGCTATTTTTCCTACCTAAGTGGAACACTGAAAAGGTACAGATGTTGCAAAATAATTTACTATTCTTAATCCGCGATCCAAACTACTAAATTATTCTAATTGGCGATAAACAAAACGAAAGAAAAGAACAAAATTGCAGTCGCCACTGCCCGAAAGGAGAATTCGATTTGACACTTGCCAAAGATCACAAACAAACGATCGCGAACAATTTGCAACCGCAGCCAGTAAAATGGCTACGTTCGGCTGCGCTCAGCGAAAGGGGTGGGTTCCACGTATATAACCGAGTTTTGCGAACTCGTTGCCTGAAAGTTGATTACCTTTTTAATTCTATTCTGTCAAGGGCGCCACGTAATTTTTTTTTTGGCAAATTACGAAACCGTGAGAATCTGAAAGCTAAGAAACAAAAAAACGAAAACGACTATTTCACCACGTTATAACTGCTCCGTTGGAGCACGGTCTTTATTGTTTTGAGGGTTGAAACCTCGCGAAAAATTTACGAGCTCGGTGTCGTGAAGACACAACGACACTTTTATATATTTATATTAAATGTGAAAATGAAAAAAAATATGGCGTTTGGACCGTTGGAATGGTCCGCTATCGCGTCGTCTCGAACAATTAAAACTTCTATTACCGGGTCGCGTGTCCCGTTTATTTCGGGATTATACCGGGACGAGTTGCTACCGAGATTCTATAATGAATAAATTTCCTACACCAAAGCGATTTATCACTAATGACACTCTACTTATCTTTTGTGTTTCCAACACCTGTTGGATTCCTTGTCTGCTTTCTGTTTTCCTGATGCCCCTTTCTGACACCTTCTCGACTCTTGTCCTGTCTTCTGTCTTTTCCTCCACTATCCTTTCTTCTTTCTTTCTTTCCTTTCCACTTTCACTATCGACTCTACTTTACTTTTTACTATTCTATCAAAACCTCCACGGTTTACTTTGCTTAATGAAAATAATCCAATTTGTCTTTGCAACGCAAAACCAAAATCAAAAGAATACTAAATCGCGCAAATAAACTTCCAAACGACTTGATAACAAGCTGGTCAGCCAAGAAGTGCCTTCCAGGTTTTTTTTTCTTTTGTTTGAAGTCGCTTGGCTTCCTCACACACACTCTCTCATACATTCGCTGGTATTAGACCCCAACGGTGGGATTTGTTGGCATTCAGCTATGCCTCCCACGGTCATTAACCACCACATTCAAACATATTAGCGGGCTAACCGGTCAATGTGTGCGACACCAATGCGCTGCCGTAACCCGCTAATCCTCTCAAACTTTCCATTCGTTTCTCTCTCTCTATATACTGGGATTCACTTTCTTGGGATCCTTCCAGTATCGCTGGAATGCCAGCCGACTTCAAACTCTCTTATCTCTACTCAGAGTTAATCATCTCTAAGTATCTCTTCTCTGACCTTCTGTCAAAAAACCCAAAAATAAACAAAGTGAAAAGTAATTCGTGGAGGAATTTGCTCTCGGCATTTTTCCCCACGAATATAATTAAGAATCAATCAAACTATAAACTTAAAAAAAAGAAAAAAGGATTATGGTGGACGCAATAATTCCCACCCGGACCTAGGACCCCAATTAACCCCCCGATCGCAGAGAAGGAATCAAACAGGTATTGTTTACAATTCTTTTCGCGAATAGTTAAGCTACCTCGGTAGATTCTCGCGCAGATTTGGGGGATGAGACTTGCTGATAGCAGGCCATTCCTTACAAATTGTTTTGATTTAGGGTGGGCTCTCGGCCATTTAGCTCAATTGCAGCCTTTTTGTGTTCAGTGTTTAGTGTTCTTCGTGGATTTTTAGTGTCTGTGTCGTTACTAATTCGTGCTGCCTTTCGTGTTCGTATGTATTGTCACGCACTTTCGGTGCGGGTGATATAGTGGGAGTGCGTTATACGTGGCCGTCCGCCTGCACTCTCTGCTGCTCCTTCGTTGCTCCATCGTCGGGGCATTGACTTAGGGATCGTCTTCCCTATGCCCATCGAACAAGGCTCTCTACCATTAGTGTGGTAGTTCTTTCGCGATGTTATCGTATTGAAGAGTGTCTTTTTATTTCGGCCGTCCGCCTACACTCCTCTGCTGCTCCTTCGTTGCTCCAGCGGCGGGGTGATTTGCAAAAGAGATCGTCGTCTCTCCACCCATCGATCTTAGTGCTTTGTTGTTGTCACTATTTACTAAGTGACAGCCGTTGGGGTGTTTTATGTTGGCTGTCCGCCACACCCTTTTGTATAGACATAGTGGTTGTCTAATTGTCCCACGGTGGAGTGTTTGATAAGGGGATCGTCCTCCCCCCACTCTTACGTCTCTACCGACCTCCTGTCGGTACCTTTAATCGACGGTTGCGAGTCTCCCTTCCGTCCGAAGAGCTGCGCAACCGGAACTTCCGTACTCTACCATCTAGACCGCCTGTCTAATGGTTCGTGACCGCCTTGTCACTTTGTGTACCTGCTGGTGGTACCCTAAGGATCCGAGGAGGTGGTCCGAAGGTTGATGGGGACCTCGGATGCCCGCCCACATCCCAGGACCTCGAGCACAAACCCAAGATAAGAGGGACCATGGGTAGGAAAGAAAGGGAAAACGAGAGCAGACCTTGTTGCGGTAAAATTTAACGCAACAAACCCCACCCTCACCTCCTAGGAAATGTGCTTGGTTTTCGAAGAAACCCAAACCATTTCCAGAGGTCTAGGTTGACGCCACGACAAAGGAGAGACATTTCCATCATTGGCCAAAACTGCCTGTCTAGATATCAAAAAAAGCAAAATCAAAGTTAAAACAACAAAAGCAAGTTAAAGTTACTCTACTGGGACTTCTAGACTATTCTGCATCGTGATGAGACTTAAGGTCTTTCACGTGCCATGTTCCGCGGTCTTTTCCGCTCTCATCAACTAGCGTATATGTCCAAGGTGACACACGCTTGCTTATCCTGAAGGGACCGACGAATTTGGGAGCCAACTTTGCGGCATAATAATTAGCGGCATCTGATAACGCGAAATTTCTGCGCCATACAAGCTCGTTCGGGAGATATTGGGTATCTCGCCGTCGGAGGTTGTAGACTTTCGCGGACTTCTTGGCGGCAGCCGCTAACTTTCTACCTATATCTAACCTAAGCTCCCTAAATCGATGTTCTATCTCGGCCCTATCTATATCTCTATCTCCTACATCTAAATCCCTATCTCCTAAATCTAAATCTCTATCTTCTAAAGCTAAGTCCCTACTCGTCGATGGTGCCTCTGCACTACCCGAAGCTATTTCCCTACTCTCGACTTGATAACTTGCAGGAGCTGTCTCACGACCACAAGTCATCATGTCCCTACCAAAATTCGCGTAATATGGCGAGATCCCTAAAACGTCGTGTTGGGCCGTGCGTATCGCGCACGCCACCTTCGCTAACTGCGAGTCCCAACTTCGGTGATTTTCCGAGACATACGCTCTCAGCGTTGTCTTAATAATCTGATTAATCCTCTCCGCAGGATTAGCTTGTGGATGATAATGAGCTGTAAAACGAATTTGTGACGCGTACGCCTGGCAAAGCGCTTTCAATTCCTTACTACGGAACTGCGGGCCGTTGTCACATACGACCGCTGCTGGAACGCCAAATAAAAGAAAGACATTGTCTTCCAACTCCTTACAGACTGCCTTTGCGGTGGCAGATCTTAGCGCGAATAAAAGGGGAAATTTAGTAAAATAATCAACGACAGTTAGAATGTAAACGAACCCCCTACTGGACTTGGGAAGAGGTCCTACCAAATCTACGCAGATCATTTCCCAAGGCCGCGAAACCCCTACACGTTCCCTCATTAGACCAGCGGGTTTCTCATTCACCGGCTTAACTTGTTGGCAAACTTTACAATTCCTAACATACCTAGTTATATCCTGCCTCATTTTAGGCCAATAATATTTGCCTCCTACTCTAGCAAAAGTTTTTCGGACACCCATATGTCCCGCTAACGGACTATCATGGCAGTCTTTTAAAATCCCTAATCTACCTGATTTCCCTACCACTAGTTTCCATTCGTTACTATCCTCGTGGACTACAATGTGACTGGCTTTCACAAACTTGAAAAGCCGTCCATTTTCCACTCTCCACGCTGGGTATGCTAGCGGATTCAACTCAACCGCTGAAATCATTTTCACCAACCAAGGGTCCAAATCCGCATCTGAGATCTCGGCCACAACCGGAACTCCTCGCGACAACATGTCCGGGACGACATGTTCCTTCCCCTTGCGATGAATGATTTCAAAATCAAATTGTTGAAGCCTCACTGCCCAGCGCGCTAACCTACCCGACGGATCCTTAAGATTACTCAGCCATACCAGCGAGTAGTGATCCGTCACAACCGTAAACCGAACTCCTTCGATATACGGACGCAACTTCTCAACTGCCCATAGTACAGCTAAGCACTCCTTTTCGGTCGTCGAGTAGTTTCTCTCACACCTATTGAGAGACCTACTCAAATAACATATTACTTTTTCTCCCTCCTCAAACTCCTGAGTTAGTACGGCCCCGATACCAAAATCTGATGCGTCGGTTTGCACCACAAAAGGTCGCTGAAAATCCGGGCATGTCAAGATCGGTGCCGTAACTAAACACTCTTTCGCCTTCCTAAAACTTTCCTCACACTCATTCGACCATACAAATTTCCTACTTTTCTTTAACATATCTGTTAAAGGCCTAACTAAAGTGGCGAAAATGGGTACAAAACGTCTGTACCACGAAACTGTCCCTATAAAGCTCCTAACTTCCTTCACATTCTTCGGTGCAGGAATCCTAACCATGCTTTCCACCTTTTCCGGATCAACATGTAATCCGTTCCTATCAACGACGTAACCTAGGAATTTTAAAGAGGGCCTACAAAAGTTACATTTTTCCCGACTAACTTTCAACCCCGCCTCACACAAACGCTTAAAGACCTCTTCCAGTATCTCAAGATGTTGTTTGAAAGAGTTTGTGACGATAATAATATCGTCCAAATACACGAATACGTGTGGCTCCAAATCGGCACCTAAAACGCTGTCGATAAATCGTTGCCACGTCGCAGGCGCGTTATGCAAGCCGAATGGCATTCGCTTGAACTGGAATAGGCCTCTATTCGGAACCGTAAAGGCTGTGAGTGGGCGCGATCCCTCCTCCACAGGGATCTGCCAATAGGCCGACTTTATATCTAAAGATGTTAAAAACTTCGCATCTCGAAGCTTGTCTAGGGTCGCTGAAATGTATGGAAGTGGATAAGCATCCCTATCTGTAACTTTATTAAGCTTCCTATAGTCGACACAGAACCTAAACGAACCATCCTTCTTTCTTATAAGGACTATTGGAGATGCCCACGGACTGTTTGATTTCTCAATAACTCCCGCATCCAGCATCTCCTGTAGCTCCTTATCTATGTGTCCCTGCATTGCCGGTGAGACCGGATAATACCTCTGCTTAATTGGTTCTGCCGACGTCCTAATCTTGTGCTCTACCAATTGTGTGCAACCTAAGCCCTCTGGCATAACTTCGAAAATTTTGTCTACCAAAATTTCGAGTTCCCTGACTTCGGTAACGTCCAACTCGGACTTCTCCCGAATTGCTGATATCGAGCCAACCACCTGTTGACCCGAGAAACTCCATTCACCCGACCTCAAATCCGGGACTACTCCCGTAAGTGCCCAAAAATCTGCACCTAAGATCATCACGTGTGGTAGAGCTGGTATAACCAAACACTCTAACAACACCGTCTTCTCCTGCACAACAATTGGTAAAGAAACTACGCCTAACACTTCTATTCCTGCTCCATCTGCTAATGCAACTGATTTTATGTTGCCTCTACCTAACACTAGTCCTAAATCTTTTAAAATATTCCACCCGTCCCTACAAATGATCGTGCGTGAAGCGCCCGAATCTAAAAGTCCTAAAAACCTAATTCCATAAATCGAAACTCCTAAGTATGGTCGCCTATCTTCCCCGTTTGCCTCCAAAGTAAAGCCTAAATGAACTACAGAATTCCCTAGCTGGTCACCAGCAGGCGACCTCTCTAATTGCGCCGGCGCTCTTGTCCTGCTGACCCAAGAGACCGTTGCGCGTTTCCCGAACAGCGTCGACAATCCTTCCGAAACGTACCTACTGTCCCACAACCAAAACAACACCTAGGAGCGGAGCAACGATTAGCGAAATGCCCTTCGCTATCGCAGTTGAAACACCTCATTGGAGGTCGTTGAGGTCGACGCTGTTGGTTGTCTGGAACGACAACCGAAACCCTTGGTTCCTCCGAACCAACGTAGGCCAAATCCGGTTCTAGGAGATGCCTACTCCTCGATGTTGGAGGTGGAGCAAACGTCTCCACATTTGCTCGCACTGTCTCCAACTTCCTTCCCAACGCGACCAAATCACTGACGCACTTGGGCTCTGCGAGTCCAAGCTGCGTCTGGTAGAATGGCGCAAGATTCCGCTGCAGGATCGACAGCTTCCTTCTCTCCGTAAGGGGATCGGAAAGTCTGCCGAACATGTTCTGCATGGTAGCAACGTAGACACCAATTGACTCATCCTTCCCTTGGGTACGTCGTCGAATCTCTTCTAAAAGAAGATCATCGTAGTTGGGAGGGAGAAACTCCAGTTTCAATTCCCTCACCAACTCTGGCCACGAGGAAACAGTCCGCCTAATCGCCCTAAACCAGAGAAGCGCCTTCCCAGTAAACAAATCAACCGAAGACCTAAACAATTGGGATTCACTAATCCCCCTAGCTTCCCTAAGCTCCTCAACTCTTTCCAAAAACGAGTTGACTGAAGCTCCACATCGTTCGCCGGTAAAAGAGATATTCCACTTGGAGAGGTTTTCAGGCTTCTCCGAGTGGATAAAAACGCGTTCATCAGCAAAGGTATTTGGGTTAATACCCAAAACCGATGCTGACGTTGATGGTATTACACGTTGAGGCTCTACTGGCCTTTGTTGCTGTTGTTGTAGTTGTTGTTGTTGATGTTGTTGATGTTGTTGTTGTTGATGTTGAACGACGTGTTTGTCGTTAACAGTTGCGTCATTCTCGCAATCACTTTCTTCGTCGCTATCCTCTAACTCCCCGAGGATATTGACCAGTTCGGTCTTTAACTCTTTCTTTAACGCCGTCTCGTCTTCCGTCATAGCGCGAGACCTCCCTATCCTACTGACTGACCAATCAATTTTGGTCAGAATCTTCTTATACTCTGAAGATCCCCGCTCAGGGTGGCTCGCTATGAGCGCCTTGATCTCCATAATTTTCTTTTCTACAGCGTCCCTATCTTGATCGAAATTAAATGGATACGTGTCCGATTCGACCACCGAACCACGTCGCTCCATTGCCCTAGCTGCCCTAAGCGATTTACGCATTGAGTCGACGTCGCCAACCGACAACCCTTTGCGCTCAATCTCATAAACTAATTCGTCCCTAGCTAATCTGTTGATCTCCATTTTAAAACACGAAACCGAAATTGGTTACCAGAAAAAACTTAAAAAACCAAAAAAAATAATTTTGTTGGCAATTCCAACACTAAAGCAACACCAAAGAGAAGAATAAAATAATCTTCGAATAGACGCAAAAAAAAATCCACAAATGATTCAATAAAAAAATTTAAAACCAAATCGTCAAAGAGAAATCGTCAAAGAAAATCGTAACAAAAAAAAAGGTAGTGAAAAGAAAACCAAAACACCGACGGCAACACTGTTTACGAAGTATATAAAACCAATGGCTTATCAACCACGGTATATGGGTATAGTATTTATTAGCAACAACAAAAAAAATATTCCCGCTTGAATCGAATTCAATTACCAAAGTCACAAAAACACTTGTTGATATTATATGGATGATAATATGGATTTGCAAAATTGTATATAATATAAACGTATGTGAATATATGAATATATATATGAATATATGTGCGAAATAGAAAATTTAAAAAAGAACAACAAAACCACCTACTTGGAGATTTCCACTAGAATAGGAAATCTTACTCTATCCTTCCTTTTCCACGGTAGCTCCAACGAAAAAAACTTCAGGATTTCAGGGACTGCTTTCACTGCTTGAACTCAGATAATATCCACCGATCTTTTCCACTTCAAACAAAACCTAAAAGAAAAATAGCAAAAGTAAATAGCACTAGCAAAAAAACACAAAAACACTTCCCTAAGAACAACACTTCACAAAACTTGATTGGGGTTGGAATTGTGTGGCACAAATTCCGTCCGAAAAACGCAAGAATTATTTCAAAAATTGCCCCACGTCGGGTGCCAAATGTTGCAAAATAATTTACTATTCTTAATCCGCGATCCAAACTACTAAATTATTCTAATTGGCGATAAACAAAACGAAAGAAAAGAACAAAATTGCAGTCGCCACTGCCCGAAAGGAGAATTCGATTTGACACTTGCCAAAGATCACAAACAAACGATCGCGAACAATTTGCAACCGCAGCCAGTAAAATGGCTACGTTCGGCTGCGCTCAGCGAAAGGGGTGGGTTCCACGTATATAACCGAGTTTTGCGAACTCGTTGCCTGAAAGTTGATTACCTTTTTAATTCTATTCTGTCAAGGGCGCCACGTAATTTTTTTTTTGGCAAATTACGAAACCGTGAGAATCTGAAAGCTAAGAAACAAAAAAACGAAAACGACTATTTCACCACGTTATAACTGCTCCGTTGGAGCACGGTCTTTATTGTTTTGAGGGTTGAAACCTCGCGAAAAATTTACGAGCTCGGTGTCGTGAAGACACAACGACACTTTTATATATTTATATTAAATGTGAAAATGAAAAAAAATATGGCGTTTGGACCGTTGGAATGGTCCGCTATCGCGTCGTCTCGAACAATTAAAACTTCTATTACCGGGTCGCGTGTCCCGTTTATTTCGGGATTATACCGGGACGAGTTGCTACCGAGATTCTATAATGAATAAATTTCCTACACCAAAGCGATTTATCACTAATGACACTCTACTTATCTTTTGTGTTTCCAACACCTGTTGGATTCCTTGTCTGCTTTCTGTTTTCCTGATGCCCCTTTCTGACACCTTCTCGACTCTTGTCCTGTCTTCTGTCTTTTCCTCCACTATCCTTTCTTCTTTCTTTCTTTCCTTTCCACTTTCACTATCGACTCTACTTTACTTTTTACTATTCTATCAAAACCTCCACGGTTTACTTTGCTTAATGAAAATAATCCAATTTGTCTTTGCAACGCAAAACCAAAATCAAAAGAATACTAAATCGCGCAAATAAACTTCCAAACGACTTGATAACAAGCTGGTCAGCCAAGAAGTGCCTTCCAGGTTTTTTTTTCTTTTGTTTGAAGTCGCTTGGCTTCCTCACACACACTCTCTCATACATTCGCTGGTATTAGACCCCAACGGTGGGATTTGTTGGCATTCAGCTATGCCTCCCACGGTCATTAACCACCACATTCAAACATATTAGCGGGCTAACCGGTCAATGTGTGCGACACCAATGCGCTGCCGTAACCCGCTAATCCTCTCAAACTTTCCATTCGTTTCTCTCTCTCTATATACTGGGATTCACTTTCTTGGGATCCTTCCAGTATCGCTGGAATGCCAGCCGACTTCAAACTCTCTTATCTCTACTCAGAGTTAATCATCTCTAAGTATCTCTTCTCTGACCTTCTGTCAAAAAACCCAAAAATAAACAAAGTGAAAAGTAATTCGTGGAGGAATTTGCTCTCGGCATTTTTCCCCACGAATATAATTAAGAATCAATCAAACTATAAACTTAAAAAAAAGAAAAAAGGATTATGGTGGACGCAATAATTCCCACCCGGACCTAGGACCCCAATTAACCCCCCGATCGCAGAGAAGGAATCAAACAGGTATTGTTTACAATTCTTTTCGCGAATAGTTAAGCTACCTCGGTAGATTCTCGCGCAGATTTGGGGGATGAGACTTGCTGATAGCAGGCCATTCCTTACAAATTGTTTTGATTTAGGGTGGGCTCTCGGCCATTTAGCTCAATTGCAGCCTTTTTGTGTTCAGTGTTTAGTGTTCTTCGTGGATTTTTAGTGTCTGTGTCGTTACTAATTCGTGCTGCCTTTCGTGTTCGTATGTATTGTCACGCACTTTCGGTGCGGGTGATATAGTGGGAGTGCGTTATACGTGGCCGTCCGCCTGCACTCTCTGCTGCTCCTTCGTTGCTCCATCGTCGGGGCATTGACTTAGGGATCGTCTTCCCTATGCCCATCGAACAAGGCTCTCTACCATTAGTGTGGTAGTTCTTTCGCGATGTTATCGTATTGAAGAGTGTCTTTTTATTTCGGCCGTCCGCCTACACTCCTCTGCTGCTCCTTCGTTGCTCCAGCGGCGGGGTGATTTGCAAAAGAGATCGTCGTCTCTCCACCCATCGATCTTAGTGCTTTGTTGTTGTCACTATTTACTAAGTGACAGCCGTTGGGGTGTTTTATGTTGGCTGTCCGCCACACCCTTTTGTATAGACATAGTGGTTGTCTAATTGTCCCACGGTGGAGTGTTTGATAAGGGGATCGTCCTCCCCCCACTCTTACGTCTCTACCGACCTCCTGTCGGTACCTTTAATCGACGGTTGCGAGTCTCCCTTCCGTCCGAAGAGCTGCGCAACCGGAACTTCCGTACTCTACCATCTAGACCGCCTGTCTAATGGTTCGTGACCGCCTTGTCACTTTGTGTACCTGCTGGTGGTACCCTAAGGATCCGAGGAGGTGGTCCGAAGGTTGATGGGGACCTCGGATGCCCGCCCACATCCCAGGACCTCGAGCACAAACCCAAGATAAGAGGGACCATGGGTAGGAAAGAAAGGGAAAACGAGAGCAGACCTTGTTGCGGTAAAATTTAACGCAACACAGACTACAGGCCGTTCTCCGAATTATCAAACGAAATGTCGTGATATGTTTAGCAAAAGAAAAATGAAACTCGCGTAATATGGCACAATACCACAAGTACTTGTTGTACAAATAAATTTAAATAATATTGTTGACAAATGTTAATAAACTCAACAGGCACATGTAACACTCGTTCGTTAGTAACTGGGGCCCTAGTTAGTCCGAAAAGTGACTTGTTAATAAATTAAGCCGGCACTTGTGTCTCGTGTACTTGTTGTTTTCTTATAGGGGCCAGATAGTCGAACACAACTTATTAAAATGTGGTAGACAATTCGGGCTCTTGTTGGTGCTTATTTTGGGCCCTAAATATGTATACATCTTCCCATATATTGTCACAAAGAACAGCTCTTCTGCAACCTGTTTTTTGAATTAAGTCTTTCTGTAGCTTATTTTGTTTCTGGCGCCAGTCGAGGCCCAGGGCTTAAAACAAAGTAATGGTCAGCGCACAAATAGGAAACTGGTTCCACCTTTTCAAGACTATCTGAATTGAGAAGTTCTACTGTGCTGTCTTCAGTGGGGAAAGTAAACTTCTTTTTGATTTTTCCGGGGTTTGAACATGTAGCCCAGCAACCGCTTAGTCACTAAGCCTTATGTAATAACTCGGTTTCGTCTCTATTTACGCGGATATCTGAAAGGTCGAAGGCATCGGCTCTTAGTTCGATTAGCTTGTTCATAGGCCTTATTTATAAAACCTATTGATTTGATTCTGCGGGCTTAATTGCTAGAAATGCTTGCATACTTATAGTTGTTGATAAAGTGCAACTTTCGTTGGACCCTATTATAAAGATGAGATGATGCGCGGTCTCATTTCATTCTAGATTGAGGTGATCTTCTTTTAGTTCAGGGTTTGCCAGAGCGTTAAATTTAACTGTCCACTCGACAGAAGTAAACTTGTTATTTTTTAAAACCGTCTGCATTCCCTTTTCGTCTCTTTAATCTCTGGTTAAGGTATACCTAGGCCTTGTCATCGTTACCGTTGGTCCTTTTACTCCATCTTCTTTGCTTGTAAGCTATACCAAATGTCTCTAAACCCTTCCTCTGGCACCGTTCTGCAAACTTTCATCTTCCTGTGGCATCGTTCCAACATCTTTTAAGCGTTTTTTTTTTATATCAAACCAGTGATTATGAGCGGTTTCTTGTGGTCAGGCGATCGTCAAGTATCCTTGCGGCTTTCAACTCGACTTGCCCTTTAACGTTGGACTTCGTCAGTAGTGGTCCGTATATTCGCTGCAACTAGGCAATTGTCCGCCCCAAAATTCAAAGGCCTGATTCCGATTTTGTAGATGACTTCATTGATCATGTAGCTTCCAATGTTCCTACCAAAGATGTCGTTACAGTCTTGGCGTTTAAATCACACACCCCGATCGTACCATCGTAGTTTTCTAATCACTTAGAAATTCAGCTGAGTACTGCTTTTGTGGTCATCGTTTTTTTCTTTCCCCAGTGGGGCTGTTAACAAAAGCAAAAGGCTTTTGGTATGTATATGACCCCAAAGAAGAATTTTTGTCAATCGTTCAACCAGATGGAAGCTCAGAAATGTGTGCCTAAGTCTGTAAACTCACATCAGAACAAGATGCCCATCTGACAGCTGTCATTACTACGTCTTTCATAAAAATATCATTTAATGTTGCAGAATCCTTCGACGTCAAAGTACATAAGCAATACCTACTTCTGACATCTTTCTCCCTCTTTAACACGTTTACTTTGCGATTTTAGTGCAAAAAAAACCATCGACCACTACCCAACTCCCAAGATCCCACTGTGCCAACAAAATGCAACCCGCCTGTCTTCAAAGAAACCAAAAACTACTTGATTCGCTTGGAATTCGCATTAAAATTTCACCTTTGAAATTTGTTCCCTGTGTGTTCGAGTATATGCTGACAAAACACACACAGATTGTGGAATGTGCCAAACGGCAGGACTTTCCTTAACTCAAATTAGCAGGCCAATGAAGTGCACATCTCCATGTGCATGCATCTGCAATTCTTAATTGCCTAATGCGTACAAGGGACACCGTATACACTCTCAGACTCTATATCTGCCTGTCAATGTGCGCTTTGGCAAATTGGCAAATGGTCCAGCGATAGCTAGCTAGCACCCCGACTGCAGAAAGATCCACACATGATAAATGAGCTGTCAATTTAGCCGAGCGAAACGAAGAAGAGCCGCGTTGGCAGGAAGAAGATGTTATTTTGCTGGTTAGTTGGTCTTGGTTTACGTGCTCATCTATACGCAGTTGCGGTGAGTTTGCCGATTTTGATGTTGATGGACAGCGTTTGTCATGGGTGGGATGATCAAGATCTGGGAGGGTACACTCACTTATGTCAACAGGCCTATCGCATAAACTCATCAACATGATCATAATTGTGACGATGGCTGATGATTGAGGATATGTGTAGGCATATGCACTTTGGGTGGAGATGAACCTATATATTTTTTTGCAACATGGTTGATGGTATCAGCGAAATCAAATGGAGGGCGACTATTTGGTCCGACATCAAAGGAAGCAATTAAGCTGTGTATGGCGGCTGGGAATAAGGAAGTTGTATCTGTTTAGCACGCTTTGCGGTGGTGGATGTTTGGAAGACGGCACTAAAATTAGAAAAATGGGTTTTTAATTAGGGAGACTGATTTTTTTTCATTTCAGTATATGAAAAATGCCCGTTACCACCTATATACCGCCATATGAAGGTTTCGTGGAAAAGATGTCGCATCTATCCGCTTATGGTGCGATAATTGCTCTTCGTCTTCATTGACATTGACCAAGTACAGAATTAGCTGTAAGCTTGTGTTTCTCTGAACGCGGAGAGAGACAGATCGTAAAGAACAAAAAAGTCACGTGCCTTTCAGAGAAAATATTTTGTTTTCTGCAGCTGCTGTCTTCGTGGTGGGCAGGAGGTTTCATTGTGGTCTACATTACATCTTGTGTTTCTGTGGAAAACGTTGTTCAAATGATGGAATTGTCACGAACGAAACGGCATGTTAGGTAGGGTTCCAGGAAAGGAACGATCCATTGAATTGTTTGTGTAAAAGTAGAGGATTCTCAAATAATTGAAAACCTATCATCAACTAAGCCTTAAAGTGTTTGAAAGGCAGACCTTCGATGGGACAAAAATACGAAATGAAATTTCTTTTTGACCTTTCACTTGTTTACTTTTAGATGCATTATTGTATTGCAAGTAAATGATCTCAGCATCGTCCAAAGACTCACCATAACCTAGGGAACGGTTGGTTTCCCTGTTAACCCGTCACTTTAAAGCTTTTAGACTTTGTACCTACTTGCAGGTATATCTCCTGCTTTCTGTGATTAAAATTCATATTTTGAGATATTCGTGGTTAGGGCTTGAGACCAGAAGATAGGTCTGGTCTACATGTAACCTTTCATATAAATGTTTCGAATCGATAGCAAAAAACGATTCCTATAGTTTTGATAAATTTTGTACTGCATTTTTTTCCAAAGTGTTTCTTTATGTTACTTCGAAAACGAAAGACATTTTCGTTTTGTGCGATAGGAAGACAACGACGGCTATTTCAGTGACGTTTCTTATATTCTCCAACATGCATGCATTTTGCGGATTTCATACCCAACCATTCTTAACAATCAAAAGAAAGAGTGCATTTAAGCTGTGTGTCTTCAATAAGCTACTTTGTAGAAAGACTCCCAAACCAAAGCCTTTCGAGCTATAAAGGTGATTCCAAAACTAGGCAATTTAAGCTTCTTCTTAAGCATTTATGAACTGTGAAGAGCAAGACGAACACGAAAGGAGGAAATAAATAGATGGATAGATAGGTCCTTACAAGGTTCCCTAGGGCTAGTTTTCGTTTATAAGTGTTATAAGTGTGTATTTAAGAAGGGACCTACAATTTTATGCCGAGTTCAAACGGATGATTTCAGAAGCTCTTGCATGGCACAGTTTGACTCTCCGATGTTTGTCAGACGTTGGCGAGAGCTGGGGTAGTGGAAAAATCCTTAAGATGTGATTTATGTTTTCCCGGGAATCGAACCCGACACCCCTCGCTCAGTTTTCCAGCACACTAACCACTGGTTCTCTGCGCCCACAACAAAAAAAGTTACTTGAAACAAATTTTCGCTTTGCGCATGATTTCTTTCGTTTTTTTTTTAAATGTTTTTCGTTTTATTTTTTACAAGTCCCACTTGGCCGTATTGTGTATTGACTTGTAAAGGTTATCATAAATCCTTGAGTGCTGGTAAAATATATATTTTCGTTTTTTTTTTTTAAGAAAGTGGTGCACGATTCTTAGGAAGAGGTGCCTTACCAGTGAGAGAAGTTCTCCTTTTCTGCTAGAAAATTTCAGATTCTGTCAAAGAAACGACAACTTCCTTCACAAGATGAAAACGGTTTTTAAGATATTCAAGATAAGTTCGGAAATTAGTTTTCCAAATTTGTTCGTTTATAGAACTAGGGATAAATGAATTCATATGCCACTTGTGGAATTGTTTTGCAGACCGTTTTTGTCATTATCTAAATATGTAAATTGCTTTGCGAGTGTTGTTATCTCGTGGGAAATTTACCCTTTTTGTTGGAATTTGTATGGAAAATTGCGTGGGAGTTTTTACAATCAAAAAATTGTACCTTACCAGACATTATTCAACAGCAGATCCTCACAAGTTTTCTCCCAGTTCCTCGTCATCAAATAAGCTTAGAAAATTAAAAATGGTTTCATTTAAAAAATAAAACTGCAGTATTTAAACCGAAACAAGCAAGTTCAAAGTTCTAAACTCGATACAGACGTCAATATTTATTAAGGAAAATATGTCCGGCTATACAATTTTTTATTTAAATTTTATGGTAAAGAAGCTGTATTGGTTGTTATTATAGATAGGATATCGTTTATAATTCTGATTGAATGGAAAACGTAAAACGTTGGTCATAAAAAACGTCCGAAAGTCCCAATCTATTAAATACTCAATAGAAACCAACTCTTTTAAGACAATTAAATTGGCAACCATTTTTTTCTATGGACAGAATTCATCAGTAATTACTCATTGCAACTTCTCCACGGGAACTGTCCAACATTCTAATAAACTATATGAGGCCGTTTCCCAGGTTTGCCAACCACCCGCTATCTGTCTATCTCGCAAATTCACTATTAATAATGCCGTTATTTCGCAACTGACGCAAATATAATACCCCAAATGCAAGCAAAAGGAAACAATGGTATATAATTAATAATTCATGCATTTCGTGTTTATCCACTTTGCGCATCTCATCCGTTTGAACCTTAGCATCTCGACGGGGCATAGCGTGGCAATTGCAAAAACAGAAGAAAAAAATTAACCACGGTTATACGGCTTAACCCGAAGCCACCTCAATAGAAGCGTTAATTACATAAAGGCATTTTCTTGCCGCATTGGATTTCCCGGTGAACGCTGTAATTGTATTTAACATTTTATTTATATTAAATATTTTTTTCTGTATCGTTTGTTTATTTTTTTTCCAGACCAACGCGACCAGTACTGATGGATGTGTCGAGAATACCTGCGGTCAGCTCATCGCATGACTGCGGATCGTTGTCAAGAGTTGTGATGGTCCGGAAAACTGATCAGCGCCTGATTAATCATAAAAAACCGCATAGTGTGAGTAGTAATTATTGTATTTGCACTTTATAGTTGTAGTATATAGGTGTATAATGATGATTGTCTTGTAGAGTGTCACCTAGAGTTTGTATGTTGTCAGCGTCTGGTGTAATTGATAAAAACTGTCACAGCGTGTAATACAATTTATTGAGAAGCAATTTATTTTTAAATTAGCTGGAAAGGTTTATTTGATTGCTTTGCAATTATAGTTGTCAATTGAATGGCAAGCGTTATTTATTGAGAATATTTCACAGATTGGTCTGAAGAGTTGAGATGTTTTGGTATCTAAATATTGATTTATTGATTGCTAGAAAGTATTTTTTTGATTAAATTTTAAAAGAAGACCTTAACATAATAAAAATAATTTCTGACACGATTGGCTGGCTGGCTCTTACAAACCGCACTTCGAGGGAAATACTATTGGTGACTTATTCGAAGACATAAAGGACAAACGTCTTTTATCTCACAGCTATCGGTTAGTTGTGGTTTTAAATAGGGATCCACTCACTCAAACATAATAAATTTAAAAATAAATGACTATGTTCGTTGTGAAATACCTAGCGCCATCTATGGTTGGAACCAAATAATACTTTTAAAATTATCACCTATATATCGAAAGATCTCGCTCGCTTTTCACACTCACAGTCATAGGCTTTCAGGCCTGCCAGATTGAGCTATTTATCAGAAATTGGGTTATTATTTTCCTGAATTTCCGACACCAATTTGAGCTTAATCCTAATCGGGATACAAATCTGAGCATTTTTTATTTTGGACGACAGTTTTCTATAGCGCTTTTCTTCCCCTTTTATTTACCCTTAACGAATATTTCAATTAAATTTGCAACTCATTTTTATTCGCTGATTTATTTTATTTTATCTATTTTTAATTTTTTTATAAAAATCCTTTCTTTTTCTGTAATTTTTAAGATACAATTATATTTTTAGGAAGTTAAAAAAATGTATTATTATCGCACTAGTCCAACACCTGACAAATCTGGATCATTTTATACAAAACCCTGTTTTTTGTGCAATCAAAATTATCAAAATTGTCTGTTATTTAGGGGTCAAAAATATACTTCTGCTTAAGATCTATCTATTTTTCATATTTCAGGCTGCTAGGCCTAAAAGCATTCCAGTCATTTCAGAGGATTGTTTGCTAAGGACAAGCAGATTATCATTACAGGGATACCTACGTTTAATAATTGAAAAAAAAAAACATGTGGCTTAAGCTCTTAAAGCTTTTTATCACACTAATAGCTAAAAGTTTAAATATTAACAGGCTTCCAGAAAACATTCCTAATTGGACTAGATCAAAAGTATTTGGACTTATTTTTGTATAAACAAAGTTTGTCCTATACGGATTTTTGAACAACTTTTACCTTAGATCCAAAGTCTTATTAGTTCTGCTCGAAGACAGCAGGCTATCTTTTTCGCTAGTCCCGCCACCTAAAATGCAACCGATTTTGGAGGTATTCTGTGACATTCACGATCACAAACCGTTTCCTAAAAATGTTAGCAACTCTACTGCTTCTTCCGAAATTAAGTGCCAAGATCTTTTTCCTAGCCGACCTTTTAACGAATCGGCTACCAATTCTTTTTTAAAAGATCTTTTGAAATACATATAAGTAATTGAAAAGATCTGTCATTTATTATGTTTGTTAAAAACGGTTGCATACTTTCAGGCCCATTGCAATTTTTCAAAATAAGTGACTCCTAGTCGTACATACTTACACTGACATTTTAAAAATGTTAAAAGCATCTGGTTATTGACTGTCAAGTACTGGCACTGCCGTATTTAAACAAGTTCCAGACGTGTTGTCGATTGTAATCTTTGAGATCTTGTGTCAAATATTGATGCAAATTTAACGTTCGTCCAAAGGTCCTTAAATGCTTTTAGCCCTCAAGTCCTAAAGATAAAAATCGGGTGATATAGGGTTCTGTTCTAAAAGCCTTAAATGGATGTAGGCAAACATTGATATAGTCGAAGTTTATAATATTAAGTCTACTTAATCGCTCAAAGTACCTTAGGACGGGACTTGGGCACTTTAAGCGATGCGCTCGAAAACCGCTTTAATGATTTTTGTAATCTCTCCCAGCTGCCTGCTTGCAATAAAAATCTTACATAGATCTAGATCTCTAAGCAGGTGGGAATTGCCTAAACAAACTGCGATCATGGGCTTTTGCAGCTCTTTTCAGAGTGCATAAATCAGTTCAAAACCACTTACAAAATGTAAAAAAATCAAATATATACACATTCGGTTTGAATAAAGAAACCCATTACATCAGCAATAATTCCCAACGGCACAAGTGTGAACTGCCAAATATTTGCACTTCTATAATAAGCACATGAAATCAAAAAGCTACATCACCACCCAACGCAGGTTCTATCGGTACAAACAAATCGCTGAACGACTTGTTGAAACGTAGTTAAATTTACGAGGTATCGTTTAAATATAAGTGTTGCTTCCTTTTCACGTATACCAAAACAACACAAAGCTGGGAAGCGTTCTCCCCATTGTATCGCATCTCAATTTTAATGAATCTCCGCATACCTCCATACGAGAGGCATTAGAGAAATAAAAGTACGCAAAACACTCGTACAAATGATGATAAATGATTTTCCATGTTAAACGCTCACTTGAACGACATCGCCAAACATTCAGGCAGGAGTCGTCTCCGCTCCGACGCCACCGCTATACCTCGCAAATCAGCATTTCGTGTATAGTATCTGTTTGTATGCAGTGTATCTTTGCGGTAGACAAAAACGAAAATGAAAATAAAATGAAAACACGTGTTCAGTGTTCCCCACAAGTGGCTGAGATAATTATTTTGACAGCGCGAACTTCCAGTGGCAGACGGCACGGGTGGGTCTTTAAAGCGACGCGACGGCAAGCTTATTATAGACGCTCGCTGTGATCTCGATAAATTGATACTTTATGGCAAAATTGTTGATTGATATTGTTGTTAGTATTTTGCGCCTCGTCTATGTGGGTTTGTTGTTTTATTTTGCGCACCGGAAAGATGGGTCGGTATCGGTTTTGTTTGTTCCTCTAATGAATGATATCTGTATCTCGGATCTTTTTGACTGAAATTATGACTTCTCCACTTGAACAGCAAATGAGAATTACAGCAACATTTAATCTAATGACCATTTATGCATCACTGTCCCTCTCTGTCCACCCTACTGTAGCGGCTGCAGTTTAAAAAGTATAAAATTGAAACCCAAACCACTTGGGCGCCAGTCCACTGAAATCATGCTCTTTTTGTCGTCTCTATTGTATAACCACAGCAAAATAACGCGCTTATCTTGAAAGACTCACCGCTTATCCAGCCAGAGCGTCATTAGCTAATCGATCGACCTTAAGTCACCTTGTCACGTTCTCTCAAATTCAAGTGCTACACCAAAGAAACTCATCTGTTTAGCCCAGACCCAGAGACACTTCTACAACCCACTGGCGGTCGATTCAGTGAGGTTGGATTGTTTACATCGATTGGCCTTGATAGAGGCCAATTAAGACATTTAGCCGGCGTACACCGGCACTCAACGAGCAAGGGAAAAACAACAATCTTTTTAATAAATGGCCAACTTGTGTTGGGTTGAATGGTATCGGTATCGGTATCACTATCATCGGCCCTATCATCGAGTTGCATGCATGTTGATGGGGTTGGATACACGATTACTGTTCGTATAGTACCCCCATTTCATATGACGACGACGCCGATGATGACGCCTAGGTGATGCATTCACATTTCGCTGGGTGAAGGTGAAGGCCAACGAAAGGCAATTAAATTGGCTGTTGTTTTACTTTTTTTTTTGTGTAATAAAACCAAAAAAGGGTTTTTAATCACAGACAGACTGCTTCCTGCCATATGGAGGCTTTTTGGGCGGTACAATGAAATGTTTTTTAAAACTATGTCCGTTGAGGGGGGAAAATATTTCATTTTCGTATTTGCAATTATTTTCTATTGTAATAAACAGCTTTGCGGATGTATCGACCGTTGGTTGCAAAACACATTCACGTCGAGTGCAGATGTGCGAATATGTTGTTGAAGTGAAATATCTGTGAAATCGAAAAATAGATTGACCATTTTTAGAGCTCCATAGAAGAACAATATATCTGAGGCTTACTTGAGAGTTTTTATTTAGGATTTTAATAGGAAGAGGTCATTTTTTCCCCTATCAAGGATGAAATGACACGTTCTTCGGTTTTATTTTTTGAAGTCTCATCAACAACGTTTCTTTTTTCAGTGGCCCGTTTATCCACTGCATGGAGTCATAGTTGTTGATCTTTCACCATCGACCACACTAAGTCGATGATGCTGTCGGGAAATAATAAGCCCACGTTACCCTTACAGGTTCATATCGCATTCAGTAACTGTCCACTGGCCCTCATAATGACTTCTGAACTTATAGTCATTTTGAGTAGAACTTGAGCAACTGACGGGCACAATAAGCCGTCAGCCGACAGGCAAGCAAGAGCACGTTTAGCAATATCCATTGATCTAAAAGTTTGTCTTATTATTCTGGGAACGTTTTTTTGAGCCTTAAATTTTATCCCATTTTTAAGCGGTTGAATTGAAGACTTTCCTTATTAACAAACTACTCGAGAATCGAGTATCGCAGTTAAAAAAAAACCTTAAGTTTGTAATTTGGGGGTTGAACCGAGCGCCCCTAGCCATGCGTGGCAGACCCCGGAGTAGACGTTCTGCAGAGAATATTGCTGCTGTAGCCGAAGATGTCATGGAAGCGCCGTCGACGGTTACTGTGAATGGTGAGCGCTACAGAACAATGATCAACGAGTGCTTTTTGCGCAACTTGATGAATTGGGATTGGAAAACATGTGGTCCCAACAGGACGGTGCAACGGCACACACTGCACGTGCCACAACCGATATGCTGAAGGATGTATTTCCCGGGCGCCTAATCTCCCGTTTTGGCGCGATTTGCACTGGCCAGCAAGATCGCCTAATTTGACCGCTCCAGACTTCTTTTTGTGGGGCTTTTTGAAGTCGCGGGTTTATGTCAACAAGCCTCAGACTCTTGCAGCTCTTAAAGACAATATCTGTCAAGAATGTGAGGACCTATCGCCGGAAGTTTTGGCCAAAGTGATGGAAAATGCCATAAAAAGGGCGAATTTTGAGTAAAAATAAATCATTTGTGAGTTCAAGGAACTTGAAGCGGGAAAGTAAAAAATGACTAAAAAAAACGAAATAGTAAATTCAGCTCCCCTTTTTAATTTTGTGGCCTGGTACTTTGGAAATTTTATATCTGAGAGAAAACACATCCGGTCAGTGATATAAAATTATAAAGAACTTAAGGAAGGAATTTATATAATTTTTTTTTTGCTTAAACTAAGTTTAGCTAACTGAATTTGTAACCTTCGAATAGTCCTTTTTTCATATTATGTTTTTGACTGAGTGCAAAACTGAATTTTTCATAAAAACTATTGGGAAATTGCTTATAAAGGGTGATTTTTTAGCTGGTTTGGTTTTGGCAACACTGCTTTTGACAGCTGACGTGTGTTTAGTACCTTGTGTCACTGTCAAACAGCTTCAGTTTGGTTTGCAATTTAACCATGGATCGTCTTACAAATGAACAACGCTTGCAAATTATTGAATTTTACTATCAAAATTCGTGCTCGGTTCGAAATGTTCATCGCGCGCTGCTTCCATTTTATGGACGAAGCTCATTTTTGGCTCAATGGGCACGTAAATAAGCAGAATTGTCGATTTTGGATTGAATATCAGCCAGAAGCATTGCAAGAGCTACCAATGCATCCAGAAAAGTCACAGTTTGGTGCGGTTTATGGGCGGTGGCATCATTGGACCGTACTTCTTCAAAGATGATGCGAATCGCAGCGTTACTGTCAATAGTGAACGCTACCGAGCGATGATAACAAACTTTTTTTGCCCGAAATGGAAGTTCTTGACTTGCATGATATGTGGTTTCAACAAGACGGTGCCACATGCCACACAGCACGCGAAACAATGGCGCAATTGCGAGGCGAGTTTGGTGAACAGTTAATTTCACATTTCGGGCCGGTCAATTGGCCGCCTAGATCGTGCGATTTGACACCATTAGATTATTTTTTGTGGGGGTATGTCAAGGCTAATTTGTATAGGGACAAGCCCGCTTCGATTGACGCACTGGAAGCCAACATCCATGCATTCATTCGTGAGATACCGGCCGATATGTGTGAAAGAGTATGCCAAAATTGGACTCAGCGGATGGACTACCTGAGACGCAGCCGCGGTCAACATTTGCATGAAATTATCTTTAAACATTAAATTGCAAGGTTCAAACTATCGATTCAAATAAATATTTCATTCATTTTTTTGAGAATTTCTTGTTTTTTTTTTTTAAAAAAAGTTCTAAACCTCTTAAAAAATCACCCGTTATATTAGAAATCTAAAACCTTAAAACCTATTGCATTGTGCACAGCCTTTCTGAGATATATTTTTTTTAAACTTAGCCCGTAGTTCCCTCAGCTGGTTACTTTTTACAAGCTAAAGTTCCTTTGCTCTAATTAATATTTGATATAAAAATGCATTATGTCATAAATTGTCTCAAGCTGACAGAAACGCTCAGATTAATATCAGATTTGTTTTACTGAATATCTCAGCAAGGCAATGGAAAGTATACAAATGCTAACCGAAACTAAAAAAACACCGGCTTCGAAACACGACACTGAAAGTATGCAGGCATTTATGATAAAGCGTCATATTTGGTCTTTATTTCGCCATTTGGTGTGTGCCTTAGATTATGAAACCATTGAAATTTAAACAGATTGGGCACATTCAAAAATCTAGTTATCTTAAGTCGACTAGATTGGTCTGGACTAGGTGAAACCTGAACGCCAAAACTAAATTGATCGGTAACTTTTGCTACGTCAGCTATATATTATACGAACTGGCATCTAAGTACTCAGTTACGAATTTCTTGATATCGGCTACCCCTCCATAAATGTCAACTAAAAATGCTGTTCACGTGACCGACCTAGGCCAATTAAAACTGAGACACATTAAGTCAGAAAGCTGTCAGACTAATTACTAAACTAGGTACTAAAGGTAAATTGGGCTAAAATTTTGAGATCAGGTGTTAAGCAGAGTTACACTATGGAAAACAGACTAAAACAGACAGAACAGAAACTTTAACATGGGGAACAGCTTTAATAGTTATAGGTACTATTTGACTGCTACATATTGACGGGTGAAGGTTCAATATATATACGTATACTAAAATACGTTGGATTGTAAATTTTTAAATTTGCGCAGCATTTTCATTTAAGGATTTAGTTCTTACATCGAATGGTCGATCTTAAAGTAGTTTCAAAATTTTGGAGACCTAGTGGTTCTTAAAATGCTGAAGTGTTTCCCGCAGAATTCTTAAAAATAAATGGTAGCTTGTTGTGTCGACAAAAATGTCTTATTCTGAGAGAAATTTGGCACTCATTCCAGTGATGTTTTTACCCAAGCACGGGTTCGAGACAAACAGTGTGTGTTAGACGTTCTCAGCTCAGCTCAACATTTTTGTTAAAAGCCAACTATGAATTATAGGTATATGGTGGTTCAGGCGAAAAACTATATCTGGCAACAAAAGACTGTATTTATTATTACAAACTTTGTAAAGGAAGAGTTGTAAGAAATGAGATTGACGAATTCCTGAAGTGGAAAACTTCCGACTTCTGATAGTCGCTATTTACAAGGACAAGAATGTTTATCATCATTGTTAGCTGTCAATTACAAAAGCCGATTTAAAGTCGTTAAAATGCTTGACCCCTGATTTGCAAGCTATACCCTACGACATTTCTCCAAGATGATGATGAAGATGTCAAAATTATTTCCCATAAACCAGCAGATGATGCTACTCAAACACCTCATCATTATAAAACAATATTGACTTTCTGTGGGTAGAGCGTAGATTTTTTTTGCCGATAAGCTGTAAGACATGTTTATATGAATATGAAACGCGCCTTCGAAATAAAATGAATGCCTCATTGGAATATAAAATGAGACTGTTTATTTTCAATCGGTGATTTGCATACGAAATTCCAATCGATAATTCGGTCATCGTCTATACCCATTAGCCACAAGTATATGACTTCAACCTGTATTCGAAAATAGTTCGAAACATATGCTCCAGTTACCGGATTCCATTTCAGTTTTCAAATGTAAATCACTTTCGCCGGTTTAACCAGTAGGTGCGCTGCTGCGAGTACCTCATACGAATTTGTCATTCCAATTCGTTGCCGAGTTCTAAATATATGCAAATCAGCTTGTTTTATAGGTCCGCCTTCAACAGGTTCTTATTATAATTTTGTCAACTGCCTGGAACGAAAAGGTCATAAGCGTGGTTAACATAAATTCGCCGGCATTATTCTGCCTGCAATCCGATTACACTGGTGAATTCTGTCAATATTTTGAATGATTGCTATTGCCACCCTTATATTGTTTGTGTTTGTGTGTTGTGTCCTTGTCAAAGTACTGACCTTGTCCCAACCTCAAAAGCGTTTCTAGTTTTTTTTGACGGACTACATTTATGTGAAACAGCGGCCGGCCATTTACTTCTGACCTCCTTTCTAAGCTATTGATTTTCACTTGAGGGTTGTGACTGTTATTATTATATAATAACTGTATTATGACATTAGGTATGCGGTATGCCTATACGCAGCAACAGGCCAACAATGCATAAAAAGGTCTTTTAACTGTGCAGCAACAAGCTGTGATGAATCCATTCAAATGCTTTTTATGAATTCTTTTGTGAATCTTCTTATTGAGTGTCGTGGCGCCTATGGACGGTTTGAGCGCGAGTAGGTGACAACAGTGGAATGTTAAGCATGCTTTATTGAATAATGATGTGACGGTAATTGTTTTGGAATTTTTCTTAGAAAATGTATCCCGAAATTTGGTTACCTAACTATTTTTCACGCTGACTGTTTTTTCGGTGGCCTGGATTTGGATGGAGCGAGGCTGCGCAATGTTGGCCTATATATATTTCTAGAGCAAAGGTTTTATCTTTGCTGCATCACGGGGGAAAGGGAGATATAATACGTGACTTCCCTTCCCCATAAGGGAGTTCTGCTGGACAATTCAATCCCGGCAATCGGACTTTTCTTTAGCGAAATTAAATTACCGCTCACACTTATGTATGAACAAAAGAAAATGTACACATACACACATGCACAACTTTGTTTTATATATATAGAGATGGTGATCCTTTACACAAGTCTAGTGCCGCATCGCTTAAATTGATTTCAGAGGAATAATCGGTTTAACCCCCGGCTTTATTTCGGAGGTCTGAGCGCTGACCACTGAACCACGATGGAATTAAGGCCATTGATCACTATCAAAAGCGGTCAAGTATATCAAGCATGCATGAGTTATTCTGACAGACTAGAAGATTTGGACAAAAAGGTTGGATATCTGGTCTGGTATATCTGGTCTCTACTTCCAAGTTAAGCCAGAGGATCCCATTTGGTTACTTACCAGTGCTCGTTAGTAGAAAAACAGACACGTTGCCAAGTACACTACCTCTGCTTGAGTCTAGAAGCTATAAATCGCAGTGAAAAACAGTCCGTACTGGCTTACATAGTGAACTCAGAAAATGTGGGTACTATTGTGAATAAACGACACTACCCTTGCTAAAGCTGATTGGTCCGATCGACTAACTTCCTAACCACCAAGGTAAATGGCATCTATACAGCTTTAATGTATCTTCATATTTAATACTAGCTGACCCGCCTGCCATTTTTAAGACGAAAAGTATTTTCATCGAACTACATCGAGCAGTTTTTTATAAATATGTCCCCTCCCTTGGACCTTTCTGAAAGCAATATAAAGCAAAAACAAAGACAATAAAACCATAATTTTAATTCCACATCAAATGTCGACGAATGAACACGAATGAAACAACTTGACACACGAATCCCACCAGCCCATTTCCAAACTTAAGTCCCGACCCAGAACATAAGCAATCACTATGCCAAGTTTCATCAAAATCCGGCCAGAAGTTTGTGCGTGATGCGTGGTCAGGCATTTTTTATTCTACAGTTATATTGTGTGTAGAGAAGAAGAGAAGAGATAGAAAAGAGATTTACGCCCCGCGAGCTGCTGGTTGACATTGTTGTTAATGCATCATTGCCCAGTGGACTTGGTCACACACATCATCAGGGCAGAATATCCAAGCGGTTGCTCTAGTCAAAATATTCACATGACTAGACATAAAAGTCGAAAGTCGTTGAAGAAGCTAAACAAATTGGCGGGTGAGTTGATAATACACGAAAACAATCGCCATTGGATTCTATTTAAAATTAAGTAAAGCCTCAGAAAGTGTCTTAAACTAATTGTAACCCACAAGAAAGATACGTCCTTCAACGAAGGTGTATTCGAAGAAATTATGAGCTCCAGCTTTACGTCCAGCAGCGGAGTCCTTGTAAAAATAAAAGGGGTAAATCTAAAGACCGTAACACTAGGCCCCTCCAAGACGCACTCCCGGAAAAAAATGTTAACTAACCTTATCCAAGCGTCAATATTCCATCGAAGCTGAGTCGTAGAAAACATGCAAGTATTACAGCAGTTAACGGCTATGTGAAGCTATACTTTTAGACCTTAAGACTAGAGTTTTTTAAGAACAGTCTACGACTCGAAAGCAACTTTTTGAAATTAAGCTTTCAACAAGACTTGAATGACCGATCTAGGCAACCTTTCTTCATAGACAGCTATTGCGAACTCTATCATTGACAGTGATCTTTTGATCGTATATGAATAGGGCAGTTGGGACTGTCCTTTAACAGCGTTAAGGGCTTAGAGGAAGATGCATTCAGAGCCTATTACTCAGCTAACAATAATTTACGTGGAGAAGTAGCGACAACCACAATCTTCTTCGGGTTCTTTTAAAGCTTTAAAGCTTATCCTTTCCCGATTGGTATAGGTACACAAGTTCAATGCTGATCCAATCAAAACTTTAAGTCATGCTTAACCAGATTTTGTAAAGGACTTGTCGACTTTCCGTGTTGTTCCTTACGATTTGGTCCTACCGACTTGTTGACCTCAAATTTTGTAGCTACCCGAGTTTAATTTATCTTCTTGTCTTCTTTTGATTGACGATTGCACGAGAAAGCCCTGATTGCATATGTTATTAACAACCGCCGCAAAAATGCACTGTAGGCCCTGAGAGTTTTGGAAAAGATCTCGCGCAGTATAAAGGTATCGCTGCTATTATGTTGTCATAGAAGTTCACCCACGCCTTTCTTAAAGAATTTCAGACTCTTTGTGTGGTGTGAAATTATATGAAATGTGTAACTTCATGCCCAGTTTATAAGATCTGCTATGGTTTGAAAGATCTAGAGATCAACTGCCTGAGACACCCTCGGGTGATTTCATGGCACGTGATATACCTTTTACAGATAGTCAAACAATTACGATAAATAGCTTTGCTTCGGTGACAGCTAGCGGGTGGCTTCCATCTTATGCAACTTCCCGTGCGATCATCCCCAAGCCATAATATACCTTTTTGCATAACTTTCATGGCAGGTGGCAATTTAACACATCAACTCTAATAATGCAAGTCAATTGGCCCAGCCCACACGGTATGAGATGCAATTTGTTACGTTTAACCAGCATCAAGGCGCAACCCCCCATTTAAGTAGCGCAATCTTCCACCCCTACATGAGTGCACAAATTATACCCAGTGTTTATTATTTTGCAATCTTACAAAGCAGCACAAAAGCCAACTTCTAATGCGTCGCCCAATACATTGTACACATTTGTCTAAGTTCTCACAGTACATACGCTCTTATGCAACTGCATCGGCTTTGACACCCCCTGCCTCTTTGCATTCTCACACAATGCACTTTGGAAATAATAACGAACGTTAATTAAAAAGTGTTTTAGCTGCAATTAAGAACAGTAATTCGCCCTGTCAGAGTGTTGTCAGTGTATCTCTCTGACAGATGAAAGTGAACTAAACCGAACCAGGTCATCGTTGCATCATTGCGGGCGCGCAACCTTTCTAAAGCAATTCGTGTACACCGAAGAACTTTCAATGGCCGATTGATCTTGTACCGCCCGCATCGCCGCATTGTTATTAACTTTTCTTTCTACATTTTGTGGGTTGGGTGAATCGCTAATGACTTTAATGCGGTAAATTGAAAATTGAAAATCCCATGAGAAAGGAAGATGACGACAGCAACCCAGAAAGAAGGTGAAACAATTCAATTTTGAACGGCACTCCCTGCGGGCTCTGTTCGATTGAGTGCACTCGGGCTCAGGCATTTACTGAGGTATTAGCGCGCGATCAAATTGCAAGATCGATTGAGTAATTGATTTGTGGGAACAGTGACAGACGACAGGCATTGCTTCTGATAAAATGGAAAAACGTAGTATTGAAAAATAATTTGCAATCAATCGAAGCATAAATTTATTTCTCTTCCCACACACTCAGAGAAGAGTTGTACCATAGATCACTGATTGACGCGCTAACAAGAAAATTGTCAAGGCTGAGGGAATTTGCAATTGTCTACGCGACGGCCGGCGACTGCGTGTTACCTTGTGCGGCTCTTACTCGCCATGTTTTGCAGAATTGATTTTTATGCCGAAGTTCTATGATGATGCCGTCGCAGTTAAATGCCTTTTTCGGGTCAAGCTGTAATTATGGAATAAACAACGCGACGGACGGAATGCTCTTTGAATTTGAAGACTGTAGGCGATTGCATCACCAGCAGCTATTCACACTCATGTGTGGCATAATTGGACGAATGGTCATTTCATAATAATGAGCCAATTTGCTGATGAATGTCAAGTCAGAGACAGAATGACGCAACGAATGAAAATGACTGTGTCTGTCGTGCATTGAGAGTCCAATTTCATGTAGTGGAATTCAAGTCAGTTTGTGCTCTTCTGTCGTTGAGGCTTTTAAGTTCAAACATTTTTGTTCCCACACTGACGTTTGTCAAATCGGTAAATATTTTAGGTTACGTTAGGTAGTCGGGTAGGTAGGGCACGGCGTACCCTGCAATACCACACTTAGGTCCTCGTGGACTCATTGTGATGCCCTTTTTGAGGGTTAACCGCTGGTGTTCTATCGGTTTTCTTCTTCCTTTCCTCCTTGTGGTTAACAGACGCTGTCCAGCTTTAAAAACCTCTTGGCAGTAATATCTCCCAAGTGTTCTGTCCTCAATTGACTGTGACTCGGACAATGGCAAAGGAAGTGATGTGTGTCCTTGTTTACTTCTTCGTCTCTGCAGCCTCTACATATGTCGTCATCTTTGAGGTTAAGAAAGTTATGACCAGTAAGAGCACCTACTAGATTTTAATGACTTGCTAAACTGTAGAAGTTTATTGGTCCGGCCACTGTTATATTCTGGCCAAAGCTTCCGTGATATTTCGCAGGTAGTAAGTTCTTTCCAACTGTTGTTGGTTTTCATGTGAATTTTTGTTTTCCACCCGCTCTCTAAGGTTGCAAAGCGGTGGTTTGACCGACTGAAGTGCTCTATCACGGTCCATTGCGGACCCAATTCTCGCCAGTTCATCCGCCCCTTTCATTGCGGGTTTTCTCGCTGTGCCCAGGGACCCAGAGAACCTTGAGCTCTTCGCGGCAACGTTGGACTAGTTTTGGAAGTCTGTCGAAACCCAGATGGGGAGTCATATAGTCAGAAGTGACAGCATTTTCTGCGTATTTACCTAAAATCTGTGCATGGCCAAAATAGGTAGGCTTGGGTGATCCTTAGAGAAATTTTAGTAGCAGACTACGTCCAGAGGTGTCAGATTGAGAATTGCCTCTAGTCCAACCGTACGTGTGGTTCTCAATTCGCTGGTTGTCCCTATCCACGCATTTCTTTGTATATATTAAAAATATCGCAGAATCACCTACCACAAATTATGTACTAGGTACTGATTTTTGTTTTCGACCAACTGCTACAAACCCAATTGAGTTTTAAATATATTAAGGCCATGTGCCAATTGCGCTAATTAATTTCTGACATTATACGAAAGTCTTAACGAGAACAAATAGCCACCAGGATAGAGTGTTATCTATAAATAAATAAATATTTTGGCGCGACAGGTCTATGGGACCCAAGGCCTAGCTTCTCACAACCATTCGTTTTGTGTGGGTTTTCAATTTTTGGGACGAATGGAAGGGATCTACAATTTTACGCCGAGTCCAAACGGCTAATTGAGAAGCTCATTCATGACAGTTTTACTCTCGGATGTTTGTCAGACGTTCGCGAGAGGTGGCGCAGCGGAAAAAAAACCTTAAGATGTAATTTGGCCCTCTCGGGATTCGAACCTGAGCCCCTCGCTTAGTAGCCCAACACACTACCACTAAGCCACTGCGCCACTCTCCCTTATATTACAGTCTTTGTTATTCACTTCGATAATGTCAGAAAAAGTACCTAATTATTAGGTCTGTTCCTTTACTTTTGTAGTAAAAATGGAAAAGACTGTCAAAATGACAGTGGGTGGGGATGAATTCTCTCCAGAGAGGGAAACTTACGCAAAAGTCAAGAAAAGCTTTTTAGTAACCCGTGAAAAATGACAGATAGTTCATAAATTGGAGTGAACAAATAAAACAACAAATTCAAATCAGCTGTCAATTTTCAGGCGACTGCGAGTTGTTTCAATTCTTACGCAAAAAAATTTGTTGGGAAAAACTTGCTCTCTCGAAGCCGCTCTCGTTTACGAATTTTTCGAGTTTAGAAACGACAATTGAGTAAAAAATGCGTATTTAAATAAAAAAACTGTTTCAATTTTACTAAACAAAATCTGGTTATACAGTAACAGACATTTTAAACTCAATTTCCCAATGGAAAAACTTAAAGAAATTACGAATTGTTTTCATAATTTTTTTTAGTTGAAACATAATGGTACTAAATTGTCAGACATGGCTCGCATCGAAATTTAAAAATTCTATAACTTTAGAGAAAGCGACAACCTTGAGTCAAAGCTTTCATTTTTTGTTTAAATCCCTAATAATATAAAACAAAGTGAATATTTTTTTGTGTGAAGCTACAGAACAAACGGGTGAACGGATTTTGACAATTTTTTTTTTATTTATTAGGTTTTTATGAGGAGCAAGTTCGTGCATTTAAAAATATTTGATTTTGATTGTGGAAGTCTAAGAAATTCAATAATTAGACTTTGAACACAAAAAAAGTGAACTTCTCCTTCGTCTATTTGAATGAAATTAATTCCATGTTTTAGATACCTAAATCGCGCATCTTTTAAGTCCAAAACTAAGTTCCTATTTGTTATATCAGCTGAGAAATGTTAACAAATCCTTTGCGAAATTCCTTTTTTATCAATTTGTTAATTGACCAAGGTTTTCAAATCGATCTCAGTGGTGGTTTCTTTTTTAGTTTTCTTTCAAGGTATATTCGTAGAGAGAGCGGGAGGTTTTTTTTTCATATAAATACTCAGAATCGGAACTGTAGTCGAATGGATTTGGCATTTGGTCTGCTCATGCTCAAGTGCTTTGCATCTGCTCAGCTTATGCGTTTAAGGTTGCGCTCAGTGAGTTCTCTTTTAGTTGGGTAGAAATAGAGTATGTATGGATATGAATGTGGCGAGTGTGCTATCCATTTGAGTGGGACGGAGGATGGGACCGAGAATCGAGATTGAGTGTGATAACAGATAAGATGATGTGACATGTGACATTGTGAAGTGTATTGGATTTCGAGCAACGTTGCCAGACTTTTAAAAATGAAAACGCTAAATCATATAAATAAAATTCGTGTAGTTCTGTTCGACTAAAATTGAATTTGACTGCACTTTTTTAAATGAAAAACCTTAGAAAGTGCTGAATATATTTTGGTACATTTTTCACAGGCCTATAGACTATAGAGGATACCTAGGCCTACAATCGCAACTTTATTTCAACTCCTTATCTCTTTAAATTCCGGAAAAAAATTGAACAAGAGTAATTTATTTTTTCGTTTCGTTTCACTTTTTTCTTTGTCACGCTTTGCTTCCGAAAGTACTGGTAGCATTAAAAAAGAGTAAGTGCAAGCTTAAAGAGGACATCTGCAGGTACCACTTAGGATAACTATTAACTCGATATCTTTTAAGGTTTTTAAATAATAAGGCAACATTTGAAACATTTCTACGATTTTCAACTGGATAAGTGGATACTGGATATGCTTTTCATTCTCAAATCAAACAAACCAACATCATCCTCATGACATCCCTTTTAACCTTATTTTTCTCTCCTGTGACACAAAGGGAGATAGACATAGGCAGTATGCTGTTTGGTTTGCTAAGAAAAAAGGAAACCTATAAAAGAAATGCCAAATTTGTAGGAAAGGTGTGGTGTGTCTGCTCTCTTGCTCAACTTCTATTTCATTCAACCTGTCAGTGGCGTGGCGTCCATATAACCCTAACCCGATTCCTACCGACTTCCCTTTTTAAATTTTCACCAGTCAACACTATCTACCAAAAACCAAATTAATATACATGAAAGCAACCAAATGAATCTAATACTTAGAAAATGGTGCACACACGTAATCGATGAACTAAATATTGTGTGTATCCATTTTCATCATTCATCGTCACGGCAAAGCGAAGGTCGGGTTATTAAAGCCCTCGCTCTCACTGGATGGATAGTTGACTTTCAGAGATTTAGATATTGTTAAAAGGCGCTTAATTTGATCTGCCTGATTAATAAAACTGACTGGCTATAAGAGAAGTTTTACAAATTTGAAGCATATTCATTTAAACATGGTTACTTATTTACCAATTTTCGATATTATTAACACCGATTGAATGTGTACATTTTTCCTAAATAACTGGTGAAAATTGGCTCAAAATGTTGTTATTTTTTTTAACTGTTCTAAAACCACATTTTGCACGGGCAAAGCCGGGCGGGTACAGCTAGTTGATTATAAACCCTCAAAGTGATCGAAAATGACAGAAAAGAACAAATTATAAAAGTAACGAGTAACGAGTGAATTTCCCATTTATCTCTTTACATCTTACAGAATTTCTTTTGGCTTGAACTGATAAATACAAAAAGCTGACAAGCACACGAGCAATAGAAAAATCGATTTTGAAAAGTAATTCGACCAGTGAGGCGGAAGTAGTTATTTACCAACACCCTGTACTACGAGTTTTCAATATTTGCAAATAAGACACGGCTTGATGTCTGCCTTTTCTATAAATTCCGATTGTGATTTTATATGAAAGAATTTTATAAAAGCAAACATTTTTGGTACACCCTTGCGCATTTTACATCTTAACCCTCAGCTATGATTTTCGACTTATTTTTTGATGCAAATACTAAAGCTATATACAATTTTATTCTGCTCATGGACAGAATATTTATTTTTAAAACAGAACATTTAGTACTTTTTTTATACAGGGTGGCCATCATAGCTACAATAACCACTCCGTCTAAGTAAGTGGCCGTTTAACTTCTGAACCACCGATTGAGGTAATATTCCCAACATGTATTGTGTTGTCGGGGCAATGATTTATAGCTACCATTAGATCCGATAGGTGGCGCTGTTGTGAAGGCATTTATAATCTATATATATAAAAATGGATCTTGGTTTGTTCGGATGATTAAAACTCGAGAACGGCTCAACCGATTTGAATGATCTTTGTTTTGTTTTGTTTGTCTTACATCAGCGATGGTTTAGAAGAAAAGAAATTGGCGTTGTAGGCACACATTACATTTTTCATGGGGAAACGCACTTTGAAAAAAAAAAATAAAAATAAACTGGATAGAAATCGAGTAGTGACACTTCAAATATAGAAAAAAAATATTTTCAAAATCACAGTTTGTTGATGTTTTGTGATAGAAACACTTTACTGCTAAGTGCGAGAGAATCAACAGGTGGCGCTGTGGTCGATCTTCAGAGCCGCTCAACCGATTTCAATGAAACTTTGTGAATGCGCATGGTTGATTCCAACTTGAAAGATAGTATAGTTTTGGGCCCTAATGGAAACAAAGTGCAATCAAAAACAATACAAATAGAAAACCTTGGATTAAAAATAAATAAATAAATATTTTGGCGCGACAGGTCTGTGGGACCCAAGGCCTAGCTTCTCACAACCATTCATTTTGTGTGGGTTTTCAATTTTTGGGACGAATGGAAGGGATCTTGAGCTTTACGCCGAGTCCAAACGGCTCTTTCATGACAGTTTTACTCTCGGATGTTTGTCAGACGTTCGCGAGAGGTGGCGCAGTGGAAAAAACCTTAAGATGTAATTTGGTTCCTTCGTTAACAAAGCCATTTGCAAAAAATAATCGGGATAGAAATCGGGATATGGCACTTGCCATATAGGAAACAAAATAATTAAATTACTATAGGTATCTGGACATTTATGAAGCCTTGAATTTTTGTAAATGGTGTTCAACACAATGGGGCAGTAATCAAAAAGGGCACCTCCCTTAAAAAACGACTCTGCGAATTGCGGCGGGACTAAATACGAAAGGCACGGGCAGCGCCGTGGGAGTACAGCTAGTTACCTATAGATTCAAACGACTCTGTGTTATTAAATATGTTTTAATAGATTTTATTTAAATAAAACTTCCATATTTAGAGTTTTATGACTCGAAAAAAAAAACTAAATACTACCCAGGGACCACCCTCTATCTCGCTTCATGCTCTTACCTTAACCAGCTCTGCACCAATCTGCCAAAAGTATAAATGCTTCACCACAAGTGCTGCAGAAACTGCATTTCAATAATAATCGAACCACAGTTACCCATTATAATAAAGTCATGATTTGCCTTAAGCACTGCATTAACAAAAGCGATGCAGTCGAAGTGTTCTTTATGTGAAAACATTGACCGCAAAGTTTAAATTGTATGCGGGCCAACTACAAAGAGCCAGTCCATTAGCTTGTCAGTACAGCCACTAAATGAAAAGCTTTTTTAAATGGGTCACCGACGTAGTGTACATCGAGACCACTACCAATTTTTTAAAGAATAGGTTCCTGCCGACTGCATGTTTTGTAATTAGTGCACTTGGCAATGATCCAAGACTGATAAATCTGTCCACTGAACAGGAATTAATGGATACAAGTGCAATTTATGGTACAAATTAGTTTCAAAGGTAGGCAGGATATTTTTACCTCGCATTCTTAATCCAAGTACGCCCTCTTGTTGTTTTTAGGATCCACAATGTGAAATCCTCACATTCGAGACCATCCAGACATACAAGGGCCATAAACCAGACCGCACAGTTATTACCAAAGAACGTCGCGACTATAATTCCACCACAGATGTGCGCAAATCGCCGAGTGTTGTGCGGCTGATGCGCCGCAGTGTCACACCCCACAGTGAGGGCCAATCACTGACAGTGTCCACCAACGATGTGTGCTTTAACGAACGCCGTTCGGTGTCCTTCAGCAATGGCTATGGCTCGAGCAAGTTGAGTATTAGACAGAAATCACCATCTCCACTGCATATGAAGCGGGGCTACGGCGAATTCGAATTGGACTGCCTGCGAGCGCACAACGAATACAGGACAAAGCACGGCGTACCAATGCTAAAGCTTAACACTAGGCTCTGCAAGTTTGCCGAGGAATGGGCCATGAATCTGGCGAATCGCGCCAATCCCACACATCGCAGCAATTCGCCGTACGGTGAGAACATATTCTGCAGTTGGAGCTCCGCTCCGAACGGTGCTGTCGTCGACGGGCGTGAACCTGTCGAGCATTGGTAAGGGTTATTCGACTTATTTTACAGTGATTTGTTTGACACTCTTGCTTTTTCTAGGTACACAGAGGGAGAGAACCACATTTTCGGGAAGGAGCCTGCAACTCTGCGAACCGGTCACTTTACTCAGGTGGTGTGGCAGGACAGCAGGGAACTGGGCGTTGGCCAGGCGCGCAGCAAGTCCGGCCAGGTGGTGGTGGTCTGTAATTACGACCCACCGGGCAATTTCATAGGGAGCTTTGCAGAGAACGTACCGCCAATTGGGGGCTTCCCATTGACGCCGAAGATAATCGTCGACAAAATCTCTGAATCCACAGATACCTCATTGTCCTCAAGCGGATACAGTGACGAGATGAGCGACTTTGTAGTCAAGGTGCTTAGGTTTCACAACATCTACAGGAAAAGGCATGGCGTGCCCGCCTTAAAGTAAGTTGTGCTCCATTAATCAGCGGACCTTAACTAAATTTGTAAATTCTCTCCTGTAGGATAAATCACGACCTCTGTCAACTCTCGCAGGACTGGGCGGAGACCTTGGCACGAGAAGACCGTTTCGCCTACCGGCCGCACTGTACACACGGGGAGAACATCTACTGCCTCTGGTCGTCGGATCGCAATGCAAAAGCCAATCCAAAGGATGTCTGTCGTTCGTGGTACGAGGAGCACAGGGATCATAATTACCTCGTCGAGCCGAAGGGTGTATTTCGTGCAGGACACTTCACTCAAATGGTCTGGAAGTCAACCACCGAGCTGGGTGTCGGCATTGCCAAGACACGCAAGGGCAAGGTGGTGGTCGTTTGTAATTACAGTCCTCGAGGGAATATTGTTGGAGATTTCCTGGCCAATGTTTTGCGCCCACACTTGTGGTAGAATTCTTCGATCATATATATTTTTTTTTATGAATTAGGTTAAGTGAACTGGCGTGCCTGGGAGGATAAAAGAATATATATACAGCAAAGGCTGAGAGATCTAGTTTCGCTCATTTTATTAGGAGCTGCAGAAGATGGATGCAAGGTTTTGTATGTGTGTGGAGTTGTTTTTCCATATAAAGAGGACAATCGCATTCGAAAATGGTGCAATGTTTTTGGAGGGAAATTACATTATTTTTAAGAATTCAATATGATTTGTGTTCTCGTTATTTTTTTTACCAGGAAACAATTTTGTAATTTATAAAAGAATTTAGCTTTTTAATGATGTTTTTCGTTTTTTTTTTGTTATTATGATGATCTACCGTCCATCAAACTCTGCCTTATGTACATAGATAGATGTGAGGAGATGCTTTCGCCATTTCGCACTTGAATTAGCAATGCATTATTGAGTTGCAAGCAGGTTTTGTTATATACATTTTGCTTAATAACGATTTATTGAAAACAAACGCAGATTGTAAAAGTAGTGCAAATGTTCAAATTTTGGTGCGGTTTTCTGTTTTTATGTTTTAAGTTCTCTAAGCAACAATTGCCAAGGTTTAAGACTAAAACCGAAATAAAAAGTAGGAGCTTGGCAGCACTTTTTTCACAGAAAGCACAAGTCAGTAACCAGACCCCACATTGAAATAAAAAAACTGTTGCTATTACTATCTACCACGAAATTTCGTGTGTAACGGCCGTATTATTCACTTGGTTTAAAAGGTGGTTTAATTTAGACCGTGGTTTAAATAAAATTTATTTAAACCATATAAATTTGTAATTCCGTATTATTTACTCGATTTAAACCTTATAAACGTAATATTTTAAACCTATTATCAGATAAACCACTTCGATCTCAAACCGCACTCCGACGACCGGTTTACGTAATTTTTCTGAAGGTTTAAATCAGTTTCCATAATATTCACTCAAGTTTTTGACTGTAGTTGAAGAAACGATGATGTCCTTATCAGAAGAGGAAGACGTGCGGCTCGACGCAATTACCGCATGTTGCTACTATCCGATAGAGCACTCAGACACAACTACTGGTCCATTGTACTGCCAAAACAGACACCTTACATTGCTGCAATTAGTTTTCCCGTCTTTCGAAGAAAGATGAGAAGGAGATTCATAGTGAAGATCTGCCACCTGATGCGAGCAAAGTCAGGGCAACTACAGAGGAAGTGTTCCGCTGTATCGTCATCCTTTCCACAAGCAGGACAGATGGTGGTGTCGCTCAAGCCCAATACATTTAAGTGTTTGGCAAAAGCTTGGTGGCCCGAAAGGACACCCACAAGCACTCTACAGTCGATTTTCCTGAGAGACAGAAGGAAAGACGCGGAACTTTTGCAGATGTCCGGACGCAGTCGTTTGGTCTGTGTACACCCAGCAGAGTCACGCCAAAGAGCTTCTTCTTAACCCAGCCTGGCAAGCTATTCAACGAACGCGTTTCCCTGGATACTAGTGTGACCTGAAACCCAGACAAGTTTCACTGTGTTTAGCCTTCCGACCAAGTTCAGAGAAAGCACTAACTTGGAAGAGGTAAGACGGTTGAGCAGTGCTTTTAGTGCAGCTTGGCTATCACTGCAAACGCATATGCTTCTAGCCCTTCACCTGTTTGTCACAATATAGTGCATAGCCATAAGGATAGCGAAAATCTCCGCTTGGAAGACAGACGCATGGTTACCTAAGGGGTTAGTCTAATGTTCTCGCTTTCCATGAAAACTGCAGAACCGGACAGGTCCATTCGCGTACCGCATATATAGACAGAAGTGCTAAGAAAGAAGCCTTTCGTGTAGCCATTTTATAAATTTTACAAATTGTTCATGTAAAATATGTTTTTTAAGTAATAATTCAAAATTGGCGATTTCCATTATATTGGACAAACTAGATTGTCATCCTCGTAATTAGTGAATTTTAAGACATAATTTTCATTGCTCTTTTCTACGGCGATGACAAATGTATGTACATTAATTAAGACCCTACAAATGCGTTTACTCATAGATATTAATGTTTCCGGCAAATAAGAAAACTTGCGAATAAAATCATTCGTTTAGTATTAAAGTCTACTTTGGTTACGCTGCTTATGTTCCATATGTTCTGTTCCGTTTCGTCAATATGTGTGGTTTGGTAGCATTAAGAAAGATTTTATCTTCACTTACAACCTCAAATTTAAAGCCACTTTAGTTCAGCCGCTCTACTACTTTTTTTCTCCAAACATCATTTAAAACAAAGCTACATTTTGACTTAATCAAGCCAGCGGTGTCCCTAAAATGTAACACAAAAAACAGCTGTTCTTTGAAAATAACTTTGAATTAAGTAGTTTACTCCTCGGAAATTCTTTTGTCCAAGTATTCAGTTTAAAAGTCCATCCTTCGTTCATATAAACACAACAAAAAAAAAAACCTGACAAGTCTCAAACAATCTGTTAAAATTTAGATGTCCCATCTCCCATGGGCGAAAATAGAAACAATTCTTTGAGGGGAATATAGCTGTAGCTAATTTCTGAGCTGACTATTTTTGTTTAAAGCAATAGATCTATAAGGAAACCCTAGCTCCACACCAGTAATTGAGAAGCTGTCAAAATTTAGCGCACCCATTTAATGGGTCGGCACATTTTGTTCAAGCTAAATTTTGACAAATTGCTCTGCTCTGTTGTTCTGCTGTGTAAAGATGAGTGATTTTAATGAATACATCGATAAGGAGTACCGGAAGCTAGAGTCTTTCATTTAAATAACAGAGAAGTCCTCAGAAAAAGCTAGCGATGGAGGTGGAGCAACAACCATCGACATGAAGGCTTGCGGATTTTGAATAAAGGGAGGTTTTTTCAAAGAACAGCTGTTTTTTGTGACATTTATCCACAGGGCTCTCTATGTCAAAATTTAGCTAGGATTTTCGCTGATGTTTGGAGAGAAAAGTTGGAAGGCAGCTAAAATTTAGTTTAGCTCGAGCTGCGTACTAAGCTTTAAAAAAGAAGTTAAGCCAAGCATTACGCACTTTCAATCATTCTTCTCGGACTGTACAGAAGTTTCTCCACTGATTTTTAGCTCATAATAAATGCGTGACACATTTTCACCAAAAAAATTTTTACAGATAATCGGAAAAGCACTTGAATTCAATTCGCATAAACAATTGGTTTGAATATATAAACCATAAGCCGAATTAAACAGTTGTCGTTGTCTACACTCTGTTCTGAAAAAATAAGCTGCTAATAAGCAAAATCAACCTCGTGAAGAGAGAAGTCATATTTCGCTCCGCTTAATTTTACCTACAACTGCATTCTGGGTTTTAAATTTAACTTTAGTTTTAGCACTTATAAGTGCAATAATTTTGACAGATATATAGGCTTAAACGAAGACTTGGATTTTTCAAAATGAGACTAAAATACTTTCACCAAGTGATTCAAAGAAACGAGTGAGAGTCTGTGACGTGACATAAGTCAGACTTCAATCAATCAATCTTATTTCTGAATTGAAAGAATACACATTTTTAAAAGCTTGTTTCAAAAGCATCGCAGCCCATAAATGGCATTTGCACTGTTTTACCCTGCGTTTAGATTGCAATTTAAAAAGTACCTATATTCATACTTTTACTTATCAAGAACGGCTTTAAATTAAAATGAAAATTATTGTTAGCAAAGGAAGAGAGAGAGAGAGAGAGAGAGAGAGAGAGAATGGGACCCGATGCGTCGAAGAGTATTGAAAGAGTATACCAAAAACAAAACTACTGACTAAACTAAAAAGAGGACAAAATAACCTATTAAATTGTGAACAATCGACTCTTATATAAACTTATACTACATACAAAAGTGTTATTTAAAATAAAAAGAAATGTTACATGTGCATTATTGCAATTTTTAAAAATGATGTAATTTTATTACTAAATACTTTATAACGTATTACAAATAAATGAAAATGTAAATCTATACCTCCATTTAAATGAAAAGCTTAATAAAATATTTATTTACATGTTTAAATGCATAAAACAAAATATAATCAGATCTCTTTTTTAAGCTACATGTTAAATGCAAATGCGCACAAATAAAAATTAAACCAATAAATCGAAAATAAACCTCAAACATTTTATGTTAAATATTATAAGCTGACCTGCATTAATTTTTTGATTTGTTTTGGAAATATTCCTTGATACTACAAAGAAAACTGAAATAAAACCAGTAAACCTAAGCGCCTTCGAATTTGTTAACATACAACATTTAAATAAACTATTGATTTAGGAAAATCTAAATATTTTTCAACTACCAAATAAAAAAAAATTAAAAAGGAGAAGCAACCAAAAGACGGAAAACAGAAAATTATTAAAAACAAAAATTGAAATACACAAACGAATGTGAGCACTGTTAATAATAATTATTATACACTGTATTTTTAACATAATTAAAAACTATATATATTATGTAAACATATTCGAACGATGTAAACCTTTTCTTTAACATTTATGTTATTTAAAAAAAAAAAAGATGAATTTCCATTAATTTGCCATTATCACTTGTTATTGATAATTGCAAGAAAATTTAAACAAAATAAAATGCAATGCATATTTTGTAAAAAATTTTTAAATGATCTATGATAAGATCATTGAATATTTGAATGCATTTGCGGCCTGAATTTGGGTAACAGAAATGCATAGGTTCGTCGCCTAATTTGTTTAATATGAATCGTTTCTTTTTTTAATTTTTTGTAATTAATCTCATATAAAGTGCAATCAAATGTAATTTTTAATAATAATTAAAATAAAACAGAAGTAAATACATATTTCTTATTAAATACTAAACGGGTGATTTGTTTCATTTTTAAGTGGGATTTTTATGACAAAAAATGTTTTAAATGTCGTCGGCTTTTGAATTGTAAGTTAAAAGTAAGACCAAAAGACCATTGGAGCCGCGTTACTGTTTTTGACAGATCTTTGACTTTCGTTTTCAGTGAAAAAAAAACAGGACACCTCTGGAAAGCGAAAGGGCATTAAGTATTTCTGATAGCATTAGACTTTCGCTCCCAAATATATCTACACAAGGGACTTGACGGTTTCCACACTGTCAACCAAAGTGTCAAAGTGATTACGTTGCGTTCAACACCAGACATAGGGCACATTCAAAAACGTAATTGTCCTAAGTAGTCGACTTAAAATTGGTCGGGAAAGTCACTTTTCGTACGTCGCCACATTATGCGAACTGTCAACTTAGTACTCAGTCACGAATTTCTTGACTAGATTCGTAGCCTACCCCTTCATAAACGTCAACTGAAACAGCTGCCCATGTGACCGATCTAGGCCAATCAAAACTGAGATATATTAAGTCAGTCTGACAGCTTACACTAAACTAGATACTTGAGCTTCCCCATTTACAAGGTAGGTACTTCCGGTGCGGCCCAGTACATTTGTGTCGCCAGTTACTTATTTAATGTGTCTAACTTGTATAAACTGCGTTAGAAAATATTAAATCAAAGACTTGGGACTGAACCCTGAATGTACTTTATTGAAATGCAAACAATTTTTATGTTGAGCTGTGGAAAACTATAAACGGTTTTGCTTACGGTTCTACAAAAGTGCGTTTGCTTCATGCTTCGACAACCTTCCATTTACCGGTGAATTTCATCAAAAACTAGGTTCGGTACTATAAGCAAGAGCTTTGGAAAGCTTAACATGTAAGCGGGAAACTTTCGTATTTGATGAAGGTTTCAGGTCAAATTTGATGTGATGTGATAGGGTATAGATACCCCGAATGTCATACTATCAAATTGACTGTCTGGTCTATACAATTTTTTACGTCTATCTAAATTAATGGCCTCGAAAGTGTCATTACATAAAGAACTACACTCCAGCTGCGTGTTTTATTATTGTTTTCGCAATTAAATGTTAATCGAAGAGAGGCCTCTATGCAAAAGCAACTGATGGTCACTATCTAGAGCGCCTACTGTTAACGGTTTGAACATTCGGCGGGTTAAAACAGCTTTTTCTCTTGGATTTGATTTTGATTCTATGAATTAATAGAAAGTTCAGTCATTTTGGAAACATAGATTGCTTTCGTGCAGTTTGACATAGCACAGACGAAATCGGTTGTAAAATCAACTGAAGTGTGCTGGTATGATTTACCGCTTTGGTTAAAGAATTCGCTAAAGCGATTGAAGTGATGCCTCAACCCAGTGTTCTTAGATGGTGGGTTTTCTCCCTTACTAAAGCCCGATTCACCATAGAAAATTAAACCTACGTTAATCTGGAGCTTTATTTTTGTTGGACGGTTATTTTTTCCACTTTATTCGATGCAAAATTTAAAATTTTTTCAACTCCTTCCACCAACAGAAATATCAAATTTTAATGATTGGTATTTAATGTTTCTTTTGTTTTTGATGTGTGACTTAAAACAAACATTTTATCTCAGCCGAAGCTTAGAACAACAATGAATCTCACACTTCCTAGGCGTCAGTCTAAAATTCTGCAAGCTTTTGATTTGTGTTAGTTGTTACGTCGATTTTTAATTCTTATCTCAATTTGGTACCTATGAATCTCTTGAACCTGGCCTTAAAGCAATAAGTCTTTTCCTAAAACAACATTTTGATGCCTGCAAATTGCTATAAAATGAAGAATTCTGTTTGTCCTTTTTAAATAAATATCTACACTAATGTCTTCAAAATTAACTTTAAATTTTCTTCTTCGTTGAAAATGGTGAATTTATTTATCTGTAAAAAATGCATTAAAAATATAAATTTAAGAAATCATCTGGCATCTGCCATCTGTTAAATGTTAAATGTGTTTTATTTTTTGCAATGATAAAGGAAACACTGGAAAAATGACTGAGAGTTCTAAAAGCGCGCCTAACAAAATTGCCAGATAAAAATTATTTAGTTTTAACATAATTCTTAAAAAACGAAATACATACAAAATAAAATAAATTTCAAGCTGATCTTAATCGAATGGAAGCCGAGCGCGTTTGACATAGTTGATTGGTTCAAGAGGCTGTTTTTCCGGCTGTCATGGGAAAACAAAATTACTGCTTGGGCGCAGGTTTGGATGTGTACACAGTTCACAGGACTTGAGGGAGAAGCATATATTATAGAAGCTCTGTTCTACACTCCGAGTATGTTAAATTGAGAAATTTGCTCATGTTTTTCAAATGGGTACCTACCTTGGATTGCCGAGAGTTTATCGTAAAATTTCTTATTTAGTGCGCTGTGTCTGACTCGCAAAGAAAGCGGAACTTTGCTGGTCATCTCAAGTTTGTCTAGGAGGTTCTTTTTTTATGACAGCAACGTAGGTTGGTGACATTTTACTTAAAATAACGCAGTTCGTCAGCTTCGTCCACATAGTCGCCGCCTTTGTAGTAAACTGCAGGAGGAAATCTCTTTTACTTCCTTCGCATAGGATATGCATAGGAAGGACCCGCATCTGGCAATATCATCGGCTTTATCATCCGCCATCCGACTGAGAGTGACTCCCTGTAGTCGAATCTAGAGCTTTAACCTCGGCCTGATTGTGGACAAAGTAGAATACATAACATATTTCATTTCTGGGTGTCATGCGTTTGACATGGTTTTTATGCGATGCTTTTCGACACACTACATAAGTTTATTATTTTTATTACTCTCAAGACGAACGCAATGACAAAATCAGCTTTTAATAAATACTGGCGTACCTCAAGGCTCGGTTTAAGAGCCAACCTTTTTTCGATAAAAGTTTTGTAAGCTTATTTAATTGTATCTTCAAATTCTTTATTCAATACAGGAACCAATTTAAAAACAATCTATGGGCGCTCCCGATACGCTGCTATAAAAGTTAACCAAGCCAAGACATCCGTCCCGTCTTTAGGACCGAGTGTCGTTTTCCTCTCATCTTCTAAAATCTGGAGTCTGGACATTTGAAATTTTTTAAATATATTTTTTTTTCATTTTGACTTCATCGACATCTTAGTACAACTCACAGACTATACGATTGTATTTCTTCCTTCCCCTTCTCCTGAAGAGTAGGTATCGAAAATTTGTTTAAAGGAGCGGGACACCAGCACTCCCTTCCTATTATTTATCGTCATCATTACCGGCAATAAAAGGAACATAATATGTCCTCTATCCTCTGTAGAAATGTCTTACGTATGCTGAGAAAACTATCAGATTGGCGTAATTTTCCCTACACCCAGCTACCCCACCACAAATGTTATCAACAGTGTGACTACATCACTCAAAAGCTTCCCTCATTGCACACCAGCTTATTCAGCCTTTTCCATGTTTTCTTCAAATGAATTGTGGCTCGTATGTTACATTTTTGACCAAGCCCGCACTCGCATCCTTATGTCATCGCGCTCCGACAAAAGTATTTTCATTCATCTACAGCACTCCCGATGATTGTTTGTTGGTCGTGTTATCCTTTTGGAAATATCTATTCGCCTTTTGAATAACACACAACTCAGCCTGATATATTTTTTGTCCACATTCATCGGATGTACCTCGCAGTTGTTTACACAACACCTTACGTAACCGTAAATGTCTTTGTATACTATGCTTATCTGTACTTTAACATTGTGCCGACCTAATTCGATGGTTTTATCCTATTTTTTGTTTGCTTCTCGGTAAAAAAGGACATTTTGGGGAAGTGCGAAATCGAATCTATGTTAATACTTTCTCCCACTTCTGGGAGCGGCACACTTTGGAACGCGGAAGAAGCATCCTCCCAGGACATTCTCATTGCTGTAGGTACTGCGCCCCGGTTTGTTAAAAACAGTTTCGCGGAGCTTTTCTAACACCGATGTGTGAATGGAATTTATTTGGATGCTGTGTGGTTGTTATGTGCGATGCTGCATGAGGGCTAGAGGCCAAGAGGTAATCATCGCATGTAACGATTTCTGTTTCTTTATTTTTTTGGGAAAGTCTTGAGGTCGTGCAAAGGATGATTTACACGTCGTCCTGCCACAATCCTGACTGCAATATGATGAAGCATGTGCGTCCCGCAGTGGGTGTGGATTTGGTTTTTCGTTTTATGGGGCTTTCTGCCATTTATCATCATGTTCGACATTGGCATAGCAAGTTCTGAAGGGCTTCGGATTTTAATATCCACCCGGGAGTCGTATAGTTAACAGAAAGAGAAAATGTTGCGAATTAATTGTATCCAATGGAATCTGGAGCAAAGTGGTCGTCGTGTGTATGTGGTTGTTGTTGGTGGTGCTGCTGCTGCTTTGTGTGGTTGTTGGCGCAGTTGGTCATGTATCACGACAAGTGGTGTGTGCGGTAGCGGTAGGCAAAAAACATTGAAAGTGAAAGGGGTTGCCGAGCGTGTGTGTTATGAACACTTTCTAAGTGGGAGATACAAACGTTTGACGTACACTAGTATGTCCATGGGAATGTTTGTTCTTAAATCAGTGGCCTTGCCGTACGAGCCTGTATGGGCGGGAAGTCGTGGATTATTAATCAGCCTGCATTGAGTAGAATACGAGAGGGAAATTACGTGCGTTGGTCGCGTAACCGCTTGTGACCTTCATGGAGAGTGACTGGTGTGTAGAGTCCTTGTAGCATTTTTTCAGCCCTCGACCGTAACGTTGTATATATTTATCAGGTAACAAGAGTAACAAGCAAAACATTCATAAAATAAAGACGTAGGTATATACCTACTAGTATATAGGTAGTAAGCACAACGATTCCATATAGGATAATAGTCCTGGCTTCTACCAAGGCCATTAATAAGGGTTTTTTTTCTGAATAGATACTTTGATAGGTAATGCTTTTGTAATGCAATGCACAGCAGAAAGTATGAGAAGCATTTTGCTTGCGCGCCTAAAAGTAGGCTATATTTAATTTGGCAAACTCTGTTAAATCGTTCCCATCTATCTGAACTGAGGTAACTTTGTCCTAGATTGACGCAATCGAATAAAATTCGTCGTAACTTAAGTTGGTATAAAACTTAAGTTGATTTAACTCGACATTCAAAGGTTTTACGACAAATTTTCGAAGAGTTTTTCCACTCTTTTTAAACGCCCGGCGCTTTCAAAATGATATTATTGTGTTTTTTAAATCGTTTTTTTGAGAAGTTTTTGTTGTGATTTTTGATGCGTCTTTATTAGTCTTTTTTAATCATTTTTCATTCCTTTTGCGACCTGATTTTTGACGCTCTGTTATTGTGGCTTTTGCATCGAGAGAGTCCCCGCACTGGGCGCCACTTTATGATTTATTAGCCTTAATATCCATTCCAGCATCGATTTAAGTTGTCCTGCTTATCGCGAAATCATATACAAATCACATACTTTATTGTCATCTTCCATAATCTCACATAGTGTAAACATTTGCCAAGCATGTCACAGTTCAAAACACCCAATCCACCTATGGACACCCATATGATATTCCCTTGTCAACAACACATTTTCCACACATTAAATTCGAATACGAAACTCTTCGTCGAAAATGGGGCGGCAACAAATCTCCATTAGTCCCATCTGGGAATTGAATTTAAAATTATACCAACGTAACGCTAAACGACTCACATGTGAGTTCTTCCCAAAACGTCATAGAACTCCTTCTCAACAAAAAAAAATCTATATGCACAGAAGCAGGGATGTCTCCTCTTGCTAGCAAACAATTCCCATTTAAAGATAACACAATCAACTGTCATAATACAGAATTCCATGCACACGACGCACACATCAGCTGTCATCTGGCGTATATAGACGTGTTGTATACCCCTACGCGTGGCACCATCTGAGAGTTCCGGGGCATCCATCTGTTACATACTTAGATTCCCGAACGACAAATGGATAATAAATCAATATACTGTCAGTGCATCTTTATCCAGAATTTGTATCATCCTTCTGAAATATCCCTGATACCCTGATACCGAAAATAGGATGTCGATGATTCGAAGGGAAAAATGGATTTGCGACTCGTGATTTGGATATGTGTGTAGGTAAGTATCAGAAAGCTTATAATGAAAAAGGGACAAGGTAAAAATGGAGCAATTATACAACTGACGTGATATTTGACAGGGGTAATTATCTACAAGCGGTTTATTGCAAGTTGCTAGAAGAGAGCCATTATAAAATACAAGTCTACTCCTGATGTAATTGCAAACTAACTGTCCGCTGTCAAATTGACTGTCGCACTGTCAATTCAAAAGAAACACCTGCTACATCGCTTTTAGGTACAGGTGGCTGTCTTAGCTCACCCTAGACACACTGAGACCACAAGCAAGATCCATTATGATTAAAATCACATAATTGGGGAGTAGTTTATCAAAAGCATGAGAGTTAGCACAACTTTAACTGCCGTTGGGGATATAATCGCGACGCTTTCCTTTATAGTCATCAAATGGCGCCCAATGTGGGGCCCCCATTACACACGTCTTCAACATGTTAATGGAGTTCTTTAGTAGCATCATACGGAATCTGTGTTTTTTTGTTATTGCCGAAAGTGGAAATTTCGTGGGGATCAAGTGGCCAGTTGTCAGTTTTTAAACCGCACGAGATCGGAAATCTTTGCCAACAATTTTTCAAAAGTATCAAAATTTCAGCACGGACAAGTTGAAATTTTTTTCTGAAAGAGACTTAGGTATCTCGATTTATAAAGCAAATTTGAAGGCAAAGCGAACCACAACTATAAAAACAATTAATATGCTGTTTAACTGGCGCCCGACACAAGGATCAGCTTTTTGATTTTATGCAGTTTCATAGATTATATTCTTGTATTACGGATTTTTAAAGAACTCTCCAGTGTCTGGAGTGAATTTTCACAACTGTAACTGTAGGTGTGCAAATTTCCGGCGAGATCTTCTCAGTTTCACCGTTTGGACTAATTGCCTCCTCTTTCATTTGTCCTTAAAATAAAGACCCACGAGAAATGAATACTTGTGGGAAAGTATGGCCTAGGATTGAGGTGTCATCTTCAAATAACTCCTGTCATAATATTTAGAATTCAAACTAATAGAGCTTCGCCCGCATACAGAGTTAAACAAAACTTTACCAAACTGTAACGAGGAATCCCTTCCCCTTTGTTCTATATGAACACATTCCAGTTCTTATCAAAAGAAAACTTTCATTGCAGCTTACTCGTTCCGGGTACCATAAATCACATCGTCGTCGTCGCCGTTGTCGTTGCGATTTTATTCCGTAACTGTTAACACTTTTGACTTTGAGTGCGGTGTTAAAGCGAGAAGGCCTATATATACATTCATGTCGTTCTAAGTTAATAACACACCTGGTTGGTTTCGCTTTCGCACAAAGTTTTCCCCCTAAGAGAGGATGAATAATTTTCAAGTAAGCCATCATTGCTCTAATAAAATTCAATTCGCCGCACCACCTCCCGCAACATTAAAGACAATCCGCGGTAAGTTGTCATTGCGAGGGAGATTCTTGAGATGGATATCTTTATTAGCATCGCTAGACATCGCTTGTTTTATGGCGCGATTTTGTACGTTTAAGTTTTGACAGATGTCATGGCGAAGTGTGTTGGAGAAAAAAAGCAGTCTCAAATGTAGTCCGCCACCGCCATTAAAAACACTTCTCGTTTATATGACTCGCATAAAATCCGTAGCTCCTTTGGCACAGAATGTCATCATACAAGCACATGCAGACTGGTGGTGAAATTCCCAAGCACTCATGTCCATGTGCGCCATGTATGTGGACCGCAGTAAGACACTACAATATTCGCCGGCACCACAAAATAATTTTAATTTCCTTTCACCGCCACCCATGCAACCCGCCTCGTATAACTGAGGTCATTTCCTTGCACTGGTCCTTCGCCATCCTTATGCAGTCTTTGCATCTCTTAGCTACGACCGGCTTCAGCAAAAGTGTAAACAAAAGCACAATTAATCTGGTAATGGTCGTGAGATGTTGTCATCAGCAAAGGAGAGGGGCGATGACTGTTAACCGCTTTCGCCCACCCGTACGCCCACCAAATTTAAAATCCTTTTATCTCCCGGAAGTGTGAATTACACCAGCCAGCTTTCCACTTTGCTATGAGAAGATATACACTTTGCAAAAAGTACTAAAATTTATTTCCCTCGTTCTTTGGTGATGGGGTATGGGGTGGAAACAATTAAAATGATTGAAAACATAACAAAAGGAGAAACTAATTTCGCTCGCCGTCGCTCCTGCGAGAAAGGCGAACGACACCTAAATTGTTAGCCCGAGTGTGTCTCTTAGCTAGCTAGCACCTAGCACACATGTGTTGCGTGTAGAGGGGGATCTGACACCTACCTTCCATTAAGCATCCATGATGGGGTCCCATGATTACATAGGAAAAGAGGTCCTGGTGCATGTGAGTGCGAGGAAGAACTTAATTAAATGCAGCACATTTTAAATATTGAATGACAATCGAGGTTAAATTGTAATTATCCGCTTAAATTTAACCTCAGATACATGAGTACATATCCAGATTGGAGGATAGACACCGAGGATTCTGCAGTGTCGCTGTTGGCTATGTAAATTTACATTGGATGCAATGGAGTGAAACGATAGCTTTCTGCCGATTCGTAGGTTCTTCATAATAAAAATTTAATAGCATGGCAATCAGTTGAGGGACCACAGCCAGTGGCGGCGAATTATGAGAATCATCCACAGAGAGAGAGCATACAGGTGGACAGAGTGGCTCACAAGGTAAAGGATCAAAAGTTCCTCAGGTGAGTTTGGTTAAAAATAAAATTCCCCCTGACAATAATTCAACAATAAGCTGCTTGTGATAGCGTTTTATAATATTAATATTAAAAGCGATTGCGTTGTCTTCCTTTCAATTTAAAGTTGCATGACAACATGTTTAAAAGTCGAACAAGTACATGTTGTGTTCGTCAACAAGTTAGTCCAACATGGAACTTGCTACTTTATGTTACATAATTGTGATACAATTGCTAAAATATACTTGTTGGACAAACAACAAGTACTTGTTGTGCTGTTTTTTTATGCTCCAGGTTATACTTCTTGCTTTGTCTTAAGTTGTATCAATACCACACGTAGATGACTGTGAGTCGCTACTTGTTGGCAACAAATTTTCTTCCCTTCATTTAAAATACTTGGGGTAGCTCGCTAAGTTCTGACAATGTTGTCAATTTCACCAGCGTATGCAAGTCTAAGTTCTTTTTGTCATAAAAGACTTCGGAGAGATTGCTTCCGACTTTTTTAGAGCTTTAAGCTTTCGTTTATCGTCATTCTATATAAACTCAAATGTTTGACAGAGATGCCAACACTAGACATGACTCTCTATAACTCGTGTGTATGAAGGACTGATAACAAATTTGGGAGTACCCATTTAGACTTCTTGAGACCTCTTCATGATATGGTGTAGTGCAAATATTTGGTATCTTGTGGACTTACCGGGCCTAAAACCACCGTTGGTAGAGTGGTAGAAATTTCGGCTGGCAGGCCATGGCTGTCATCGTCTGGCTTCAATGTTTAGTTTAACCAGGCAGTCGAATTTTGGTCGAGTTTGTCGTTTCACGGTGTGCAAAAGCCTTTTTTGATAAATCAATTACAAGCTTTCTTTGGCCATCTTTAAAAGTATTTGTTTGGGTATTGTTGTATCCGACGGACAATTATCTTACGTGAGTAGAGAACCTCTAAAATTGTTTCCTAAAGTCGCACGTGTAGGTATACATTTCCTCAGTCCCGCGTGTCTTATTTCGGACGGAGCGTGTTTTGCTTGCAAGCTGCTCTCGTTATTTTAGGTTATTGAATAAAAACTATCACCTAACCGCCGTTATCCTTTTTATGTTTGCAAGTAGTTTTCAACAATAAATCTGTCATTACTCAAGGCTCCTTGTAACACACTTGGAAGCGCAATTGTGCCCTGATATGTTCTTCTAAAATTTGGAAAACTTTTTAGACGCTAGTAGAGAACTTTGGAGCTACGGAGACGGTTCACGTGCATAAATGTATTTTTCACCATCTACTTTTTAGTGCTCTAACTAATCCCCTGTCCTATAAGCTGCAAGTATGTGGGTATAGCTCTTCATGGTATCACACACAACTAATTTAATTTAAGTGCATTCATCACCCATATATCCAGCCCTTGAGGGACTCATGTTAGACTTCTGTTCTGAGACTCATTCAGCCAGTCACTTTCGACATCGCGTGATAGAGTTGCTATTACCCTACGCTCGTACTTTGCAAGTCAAGACTTTCCGTAGGCTCCCCGATTTAAGTTACATGGATTTTACTGAGCTTGAGTTGAAAAGGTTTAAGAAACCACATAACGCATATATCTCATGGCAGCGATAGAAGCTGGTTTTTAAGCCCGTATCCTATATACAAATTACCACCAAATCATTGTTCCATCATAACCTTGATTGAAACTATTTACTGAGGCCGCAGAATTTGCAACTCAAAGCAAGAGCGTTGGTTTTCACCCAAACAGTGCAATCAGCAATTGAAACCTAATATTTGTACATCTCCTAACATCGATTGCAATTCCGTGTATTTACCATTCCTTTTAATAGTTGTATCCTGTGACTAATCGCTCAAGTCAACTTGATAGCTTCACCTCACTTGTATCACCTACTTTACGCTTCTGGAGGGCATCCAGAACCAGACACGTGCATTCCAGATCCAGGTGCTTTATTCCTGAATACTGTTTAATATCCAATTACATGAATGTACATTATATCCTTTCATGCCAATGTATCCACACCATCGGATTGCTCTGTAGATATACCTATAGTCAAACTTACCAGACAGAGATTTGTATATCCATCCCACCTCTTCAAAAGCATTTTGCCTAATGATTGCAAAACGGATAACGGAAGCAGAATGCGATTCGGCATTTGCAGGAAGCAGGGAGCAGGGACATCTTGTGAATTTTCAGTAAACGAGACAAGGTTGCTTCGTTGAGTTCGTTTGAATTGAGTTTGAAATAGTAATTGAGTTTTACGGGTATGGGGACAAAGTGAATGGAGCTTCACAAAATGATGTCCCCCAGAGCAGGAGGAAATTGAATTTAAACTTATTTTTAATTCCCTGCAACACATCGGGGCATGTGGTTAAAGTGTCATCGTAGAATGCTAATGGTTGGTTTAAGGTAAACAAATTGTTTTTATAGATGGAAATGGTGTCAAGAGCAACGGAAGATGGAGTGGTTTGCAAATCAAAAGAATTTTGCGCAGTTGTGAAAAGTCGTAAAAAGGTTCTTAATAAAAACTGCCGTTGAATTTACTTCAAAAATGGAGAGAATGTGTGGATTCATTCATTCAGTGTTCAGTGCCAGTCTATCCGTGGCGATGGTAGCGTCAAATGCTTAAGGGTATTCAAGAGTAAGCTTTTGATCCTTCGCTATGGACTCGAAATAAACAAATAAATAATTAAATTTGCCCCGATAACTATGCAACGGAAAATTAACACTTTTCAAAAAATGTTTCAGTAACATTTTTTTCGAATAAAAGCTGGTACGCTGTTCGAGTGAAGTGAAATTTTCACTCCTCTCCAAAAAGTGCTGTGAAATTGAAAAAGAAATTTTCAAGCCGAAATGTCAACAAATTTAATGAGACGGACAATAAAAACCAAGTGAAATAGCTTAAGTAACGCCCCCTACAAATAACTTCTTGAACAAATATTTTTTACTTTAACAGCGTACCTACTGCCTAGTGAAATCTTCATGTGGAAAATTCATTTTGACAATTCGCAGTGAAAATTTTGTATGAAAAATTGGATTTCACTCCAACAGCGTACCAGCCTTAAGTTCCAAATCGAAATGAAATTCGAGGTTTTTGGGGTAGTTTTTAAAAAAAATCATTTTTTTTAGCACACTTCCGATTTTTTGAGGTTCCATTTCATCTGTAGAAAATCATGTTTACGCAGTAAAAACTATAATTTGTTGGAAAAAAATGAAAAAAAAAACATTAAGCGGGAGTGTTCATGGGTGGTACCCAGTACATTTTGAATAGAAACATTTTTTGAATAATGGCTTTATTAGAAATATTTTTAGTACAATCTACGCCAATAACAGGAGCAGGAGTAGTATGTGGATCGCAAACAGTATTCAAATAATGTTGGCAACGCTTCCGACCAGAGACAAACCATACTGAGACCCTCCAACCCAAACTCGCAAGCCTTTTGACGCTGACCACCTCAGTTTTCCAAAAATCTGGCAGTTTGGCTTCCTTGTAATGCCAGAATCTGTATGACATGGAAAAACATACAAAATATTAAAAAATTGATACCAACCGTGGTGGAATGTGATGGAGTTCGGGAATACTACCTTTTAAAAACAAGGAATGATATTGGTTAGTAATTATATTTTGTTAAAATGCGCTAAATTATGATTTGTTTGATAAATAATATATAAGGACAAATATGGTTACGTATTTACCACTTTTCGATATAATTAACATCGAGTGCATGTGTAAATTTTTTTAAAAAAATTTATGGAAGTTGGCTCAAAATGTTCGACTATTTTCTTACAACAATAACGCACTGTTAATTTTTCATAAACTTTTAAAGCAAATGTACACTTATTGATGAAAATAAGTACTAACCACATGTAACGAATAATTTCAAACTCAACGGATAAAATTTTATAAACATTTACACGCAGTGACGTTGTGATTAGTTGCGATTGTGTTGGTGTTTGAAGTTCGTGACATTTGTCAATACGAATTTCTATTATGTGCAATACTAATGCACCTTGTCAATCTTGTCAGCCCCGTAAAAATAAAGTTTATATAACTGTAAATCGGCCGAAGTTGGCTTGGGGGGGGTCTCAGTGTTATCTCTGCTTCCGACACTTTCTCTTGATTTGGTCATCATTATTGCAAATACCTTGCGCCTTCAAACTGCCGCTGCTATCTTGTTCTTTGATTGGTTTTGAAAATGAAACTACTTATGATTTTCAAGCCGAAAACGCTCTCCATCGCTGTTTTTATAAAATAGAATCGTGTTATCAACGGGTCAATGCTCCGAAATTGAATCGATGGCAAGCATAGGTCTTGAGCCAGTGCTTGCACGAAAAGTTTGCAAATTTTTAGGTAAACATTTTCCAAAGACAGACATTTTTGTCAGATTACTGACTAAAAACACCACCCTTCGATAGATTGTTAGATACTGCAACTATGATATAACTTATCAAGGCATTTTTTTATCACGAAGTAACCACTTTTGGAACTTTCCAATGAAAGATCCTGCAGGTTCCGCAATTTAGACGCGGTTAATCTTATCTCGCCAAGTCAAACGGTTTCGTTCTTTGTAGTCGGCGCAATAAATTGCTCTCATCCAAAATTTGTCGGACTGTATAGTTGATATGTCCGATTAGTCGGTTTCTATGCTTTCTCGCGAAGCTTCTAGTTTCAGCTTCGATTGTTGGAATTCAGCTTCGATTGTTGGAATTTCTCGCGAAGCTTCTAGTTTCAGCTTCGATTGTTGGAATTCCCTGTGGATATCGTCGTTTCTAATGTACCATGGTGCTTGTACAATTTCTCTAAGCACTTAATTTTGAAAAGTTTGTACGTGCGAATTCCATTTCAGCTTTGCGTCGAGTGTCATTCCCAGGTGTTTGGCATTGTTTGCAAAGGGTATTCGGGCCAAGTCCATGCGTTTATCTCATTCAGTGCGGTTTGCAGTTTTAAAGTCGTTTCTTCGATTGTATTACGAACTGTTAGGATTGCGGTGTCATTGACGAACGTTGCAAGGGTAGTGCCAGCTTCGCTTGGTATATCGCAAGTATAAAACAGATAGAGAAGCGGCCCAAGGACGCTTCCTTGCGGTACGCCGGCTGAAATTTCTTAAAGCTCCTAGTGTTCGTTTCCGTTTTTAACACGGAAGAGTCTATTCCAGAGACATGATTTTAGAATATCAGGCGTACGGGTAGAACTTGTCTTAATCTTAAAATCTTAAACTGTCATGACACACCTTATCGAAGGCTTATGAGACGTCAAGGAATACGCTTGAGCATATTTTTTTTCTTTAAATGCTTTCTCGTTTACGTCAGTAATTCTATGCACTTGGGGATCTCTTGTAAAGTGGTCTGAAACATGTATAGACCAAAACCATTGCTTAAAGCAATAGTTTTCTGGTCGACTTTCAGCTACTCTAGGACCCAATATGCAAATCGCAAATATACTTACCATGGTAACTTTCCTGACTTTACTGACCATAAAAGCCAAAACAGCCAACTCAGGCTAACATCGCCTTCTACAGTGAACCCTTTCGTTAGTTCCATTCACTGGCTTCACCAGTGTAATCAATGGCAACCTTAAAAAGTGTCCACCATCAGCTGGAAATAATGACTATTCGTGGTGGTGGGTGAAATTACCGCTTTTATAGGACAAAAAAAAAACTCCACCCGCACAAAGTTCCTCTCATCATTACCAACTCATGGCCACCGAACAATGAAGAGAATCCGAATCCATAAAGAATATTCTTTGTTCCGTGGATATACACATATTCCCAGCTAATGACAGTAAAATAGGCCAGCATCTTTTTGTCATAAAAAAAACAGAAGAAAGCAGCCGATAAAACCCAGTAAAAGTGTGATACCGTTGATGTGTTGGGCAAGCCTCAAGGCAATGTCCACCAAAATCGAAACGTAGATTTCTGCTGATTTCGACGAATCGCAGTGAAATCACTTTTTCGTTTGTTCTCTCAATACACATGTGTTCTGTGGTAACATCCTTCGCCCCGCACACAACAGCGGAAGCAATCATATTACACGACGACGATGGCCAGCTGGATTGTTCCGGTTCGGTCACATCAAGTTCGACTGCCTTCCACTTGGCCTGCCGGGCAATAATTTTTTTTTGTTGTTATTTCTCTCTCTATTGCGTGCAAAGGACTATCGACTATAGATATGCGAATCTCCACACAAAGGATAACCATAAAAACTAGATAGATACCGATTTTATCTCGCCAAGATATGGAATAAAAGTCCGAACGCTGTCCGAACCAACCACATGCACATACCTACATACTTGTAGTAATTCCATTAGGGAGAGGGAAATATGTTTCCCAAGAATCCTCGGTATCAGTATTACAATCGGCAATTTCCACAGCATCGCAGCCTTGACAAGGAATTCATATCCTTTGGGAGTTTTGTATACTTTACCTCATTCTTCGATAAATTTATTCCACTACGAAGAAAGGACGCAGCAATGTTTTTTCTTTGCAATTTTCGTCGTCTCTCTTCCTGTATTGATTTTTGTTTTTGAATTTTCAGCTTCTTGGAAACAATTTTTGCTCCAATAGATAAGTGGATGGAAAGTTATCAAAATCTCCTTTTTGGTGGATATCAATACGACTGGGAGTAGTGTTTGTCTGGGTGTGACGTCAGTCAGTGACAGCGATAGAATCTGCTCTCATGGAAATGACACTTAATTGACCTGAATTTCGCAGTTTCAAAACTCAAGTCCAAGCCAAACTGATTTATGTGTTGACGATGGGAATCCTTTAGAAAGAAAAGGAAATAATTCGAGGAGGGGGATCCAATTTTGAAATTTAATTAAAAAATCCAATGAGGGCGGACTTCTTTTTTTGGGTAAATATTAAAATGCAAATTTCCTATACCTACCTAATTGGGAAAGAAATCTTCTTCAAGGTGGGAACGTCTTCGAGGGTGACAGGGTAGAGTCCAGTTGGTTTGGTAGCTGGGACTTTGTTAGGGGTTTGTTATTGACCCACTCAATTGACTTGTACCTAGCATAAGTGAGTGCCCTGTTCAAATTAATATTGAATAACAAATCAAACGCATCTGGGAAAGTTAGAGTTAGAATTGTCTGTAGTCAACGGTACGACAAACAACACTCTGATGATTCGGACCGACTAGTAAGTGAGTCGCACTCGATAAGTGAGTCGCACTCTGGATCACTATAATGATCTTGGTTATACAACGACTATAGGAGTGTTTTATTGAATATCAAGAATGGATAACTTTTCAAACCTCCAGCACGCAATTACAATATCTATAAAAATAACTACACAGTAGTAGTTTACCCCTTCTTATCTCAACGGCACTCCACTCGTGTTCTCAAAAAGCGCCAAATACCTGGGGCTGATTTTAGATAACAAACTTTTATGGAGAGATAACATTGCCGAGCGAGCCAGAAAATCCCTGATGGCTCTGTACTCCTGTAGAAGGGCTGTAGGCTCGAGATGGGGCCTCCAACCAAGCATAGTGCACTGGCTTTACACCGCGGTCATTAGCCCGATTATCCTATACGGCATAGTGGCATGGTGGCCGGCCTTGGAGAAGAGCTCCAATCTGAAGGTCCTCGAGAAGACTCAACGCTTGGCTTGTATTAGCATCACTGGCGCATTGAGGACTTCTTCCACCGCTGCTCTACAAACAATACTCAACCTTCTTCCTCTAGACATCGTCAGTAAGAAATACGCCGCAAACAGCAGAGGGAGTCGGAGCCGGGGTCTTTTCAGAAGAACTAAGCCTTCTCCCTCCCAAATACTGTAGTGTCCTTCAAGCTGAAATCACAGCTATTCGTCAAGCCACAGCGTGGCTGTCGATCAATACAGTATCACGTAGGGATATAGTTATATACATAGACAGCCAGACTGCCATTAGATCCCTAGTACCCAGCGTATTAAAATCTAAGGCGGTGGAAAATTGCCGCGTATCTCTCAACGAGATAGCTAAACAGAACAACCTCACCCTTTGCTGGGTTCCGGGACACAGTGATATCCCGGGGAACTGTGCAACTGACGAATTGGAGAGAAAAGGCTCTTTCGGCGTTGATAGTATCAGTCTGCACAACATGCATGCTCCGCTGTCCTACGCTAAACAACTCATTCACGCAGACACAACAGGTAAAGCAAGTCATAGATGGAAACATCTAGGATACTGCGATGTTGCTAGGCTTACTTGGCCAACTCTGGACACTAAAATAACCAAGACGCTTCTGCGACTCAACAGATCTAGTATCTCGCTAGTCGCTAATGTCATTACCGGGCATTGTATTCTGGGCAGACACGCGTGTAGACTCGGACTGCCATATAATGACTTTTGCAGAAGTTGCATGGACGAGGAGGAAGATGAGTCTGTCACCCACCTCCTCTGCAGCTGCCCCGCCCTAACCAGTTTAAGGAGGGCTTACTTAGGTAACTACTTCCTCAATGATCTAAGTGATCTAAGCTCCATCAGCGCTGCTAATATTCTAAGCTTTATCAAGGGTAGCAAATGGTTAAGGAACCCCTCCACCAGTGGTATGCACAATGGGCCGACTTACGGCCTAAGTGCTTCTCTCACCGAGAGCCACTTTTACATACATACATACATACATAGTAGTTTATGTTGACAACTCTCTGCTTGTGACATTGCCAGTGAACTGCTCTTAGAGATAATCACTTTCAGCGAGAGGGAATATTACTAGAAGTCGAGAGACCAAAAAAATATATACCGGCTTATACCACATTACCGCTTAATGAGGGCCGTTTTATTGGGCATTAGTCTACTTTAGCTTGCGAAAATAGGTGTTAGATAGGTGTTCAAAAACAAGCTTAAGCGAGAGATAATCAGGAGAATCAAATAGCAAGACGAGACACACAACCAAATGTATCAGTTTATATAGTACTACTAGAGGACCCGACAGACGTTGTCCTGCATGATTTTTGAAGCCACGTATGATTAATATAATTAGCTTGTAAATCGGGAATTATGCTTTCAAACAAAGCATCTTTCGTATTTACCAAGTTGCAGAAGTTGTCCGGCAATTTGATGCATTGTGTGTCTCCATGCAATGGTATTGCTCCATTTCCAATGTTGAGCAATTGCTCGGAGAATGATAGTGCCAATGGATCGTTTTGCAGTTGAACTCTTACATTTGTGTTAAGACGTAATGTACAGACATTTCGCCATAGATATGATCGTTTTATACATGCGTTAATTTCGTCCGCATATGTAGCGCGTGGAATGACCGGTCTGTCTAAAATCACCGGGCAGCAGCAGTAAAACACCACCGAAATGCCTGGTGTTATTATTTAGATCTTTCATCATTCTATCGAGAGCTTCAAGTGAATGCTTGTGTGCCATAGTGCATTCATCCCAGATAATAATTTTGCATTTTTGCCAAACAAAAAAAAACGGTTCTAAAATACCCACAATTTGTCTCTTCTCCATCTGCTCGATATGGTTGTACTGGCAGCGTGCGTTTATTTGCTGTTCCTCATCACCCGGCAAAAGAACCAATTTGATGATACACTTGGCCCTGAATCTTAAAAGTTGATTGAAAATTGCGACCATCCGCGTTCTAAACGATTTTTGTTGCTCCAAATGAGGTCATTTGAAATTGAATTTGCGAATTTTACGCAAAAACAACTTGGATTGTGATGTAGCTCCAGCCAATAGTGCTTTCAATGGCTCTGGCGGCGAATTCAATAGTGGCAATACAAATTTTCCAGACGCGCAGCAGAAACCGGCCGATTCACCTATGTATTTGAGTGCATGACAGTATTGGCATTGTATGTTCATAGAACCGATTACAATTTGTGAATATGACGAATAGTCGATGTCCGACTCATATTCAAACGCAAGGTGAAGAAGTGATGCACGTGTCAATGCGCGATACACTTGCAAACGCTGTTGTTCACGTGTTTTAAATGTATCGGTGACTCTTTGACGGGCCAGTCTTTGTCTTAATGCATTGGCTTGAAGACGTTCGTTGCGTTGCTCTTGATTTTCATTTACACGTTTGATTACAGCCTGGTTTCTTAAATTTGCATTGTCCGTCAATTTATCTTCTGCCGATCTATTTAGCCGACCTTTCTGGACAACTTGTGAAGACGTGGCATTGTTGTATGTATAATACACTTAATATTCATTGAAATGCACTGTGTTTGTATGTTTCGTATGAACAGTGGAGTGTGATATTGTTACAACTTTTTTTGTCTTATATATTAAAAATAAATCAATTTTGTATTTTACTTAATAACTCGCAGTCACGATTCGGTTGCTTTTGAAATGCGTATAAGATTTTGAATGTAATTTTTGTATGGGCAGTGCCACGCCCCTTTGTCCAATTTTGACCAATCTTCACAGAAATACTCTTGGGCCAATACCTAAGATTATGTGTAAATTTGAACTCGATCGATTCGGTGGTTTTCAAGATATAAGATTTTGAATGTTATTTTTGTATGGGCGATACCACGCCCATTTGTCCAATTTTGACCAATCGGCTTCTAAAACATCCAGGGCGCTACCCAAATGCATACAAAAAAAATTATTCAAATCGGTCCAGCCGTAAAACAAGGCCTCAAAACTAGCAAGGGCACGGGGTCAGGTGTATAAGTCTGTACAATAAATCAATTTCAGCAGAACAAAGTTGAGAACAACGATAGGAATAGTCTCTGGGCACTGTCTTCTCAAGAAACATGCCATGAGACTTATCCTAGCTTATACGGATACATGCAGGTACTGATGTGGGGACCTGCAGGCCGCGGAAGATATCTCACACCTTCTTTGTGAATGTCAAGCTATTGCTCGGAGTAGGAGCAAGCATCTCGGCATGTACTTCTTTAATAATTTGGAAGAGGTTGGTTCCTCAAATAGTTTTGAGACCATAGGTACTCAAATTCTGTAGGGAAACCGAATGCTTGGGTGACTTGGTTAAGGCCTTTTAGCCGTAATGGTTCCCTGAGGATGGCGATGGGCCCGATATGGTGCCTGGTCTATTGTGACGATCCCATAACCCCCATCAACCTAACCTAAACTTACCTGTGACACATGCTTTTTATTTAGAAAAAGGAATGTAATTCACCTGAGGCCACAAGCTTGATAAACATCGCCCAGTTCTGTATTTGTTTATTGCGGATTTGACCTTCAAGGCAGTGTCTAGCTTTTAACTTAAGAAGATGACTGTTTTTACGGGATAGTGCTTCATGCTTCAAGTATTTTAGATGCTGTAGGTATCACCTACATTTGCGTTCAATCCAAAATCACAGAGACTATAAAACCGTTTGTCTACTTAAGAAGGGGTGTCCTTCTCAGCTTTATAATTTTTCCAAAATTTAGGCTAGGTATCCCACAATCTACAGCATACAAGGATACCCACAGGTCCACAGGCATCTATAATTTAATTGCTTTTATTACGAACCAGACTCTCATAAGTGGCACTTCACAGTTCTTTAGGCATTTACAGCAAACATCACTGCCCTCACATAAAAAAAAAAAGAATTTAATTCCCCTAAACTAACACAATGACCCCCATGCCCCCATGGCATGCTATTATTAAGTACATATGTCAAAAGCATGTGAGCTCATTCGGGACAGGGGACCCCACATTGGTCCGACAGGACATATTTTTTTTTTTGCAAAAAAAATAAATATTAATATATCCCACTGTATTAGCAGCCAGGACCAGAACAGACACAAACAGAGAATCTCCCCCAAAACACCTAAATATGCACACTTCCCCGCCGAGTGGAATAGTCATAGTAAATCTTCCCATGATTCTATGGCTAAGGAGACGATCCCCTGAGAGGATGAGGGATCCTAGGCGAATGAAACCGTCAGCATAAAAAAGAGGGACTCCTGTTACGTAGTGATTTATACATATAAGAAATAGCACACACAGGATCATGCCTCATACCCACGCATGATTTTGACGAAAGTATTTTGCATATTATTTGTATTTTCTTTCTGAAGATGACAACCATAAAAGAAAGAAGAAAAGAAAAAAAAAACGCGCACATAGGGAAAGGGCATGTGCTGTCAAATTTTCTACGAGCGGTGTGTGGTGCCACCAGCATCACTTACGTACTCATAGCTATGTCACATGGCTCACAGCTCACAAACCAGGAACAGGACTGAATTTATGAGGCTATTATATAGGTATATGTGGAGATAAGCAGCGAGTTCTCGGTGCGAATGTGTGCGCCGGTAAATTAAAGGGGACAACTTTTCCACGTGTTTGTATAATGTAATGAAAATAAAGTTAAAGGAGTCGTGTCGGTGTTGCATTGCATAATTCCCATGCGGTGACATGGAACATTGCTGTTGTTTTGTTGCACATGCAACGCAAGTGAAAAGTTTTGCGCGCGTAGGATGTACCCATACATTGTAACGATGCATTCGTTACAAAAACACTTTTTCATTTACTTGTTTGCATTTTCTCCAACAACAACATCTATTTGCATAAAGCAATGCTAAAAACAGTGCACTCCACAGTCGTTCGACTGCTCCGCCCACCACACTGATACACACGAGACACCCCCGCAATGGTCCATGACGTGTTCTCTATGGCCTGGCCATACACTTTTCGTTGGTGATAAAATTCACACCTGCTTGCTGGTGTCAAACCTATGAGACCAGCAAGCAAATCTCAAATAATCGAGCAAATTCAGAGTTTAGACAGTACCAATCTTGTGTACTACTGAGATTGTTCCTCAAGGGGTCTGCAGACACTTGATAAAGTTTTGGATCACTAGTAGCCTACGGGTGAACCAGTGAGTTGCCGAGTCAATCGCAAGATAGACTTGTGGAACGCCGAGCCAGTCGCAAGATAGGCTTGTGGAACGCCGAGCCAGTCGCAAGATAGGCTTGTGGAACGCCGAGCCAGTCGCAAGATAGGCTTGTGGAACGCCGAGTCAGTCGCAAGATAGACTTGTGGAACGCCGAGTCAGTCGCAAGATAGACTTGTGGAACGCCGAGCCAGTCGCAAGATAGGCTTGTGGAACGCCGAGTCAGTCGCAAGATAGACTTGTGGAACGCCGAGCCAGTCGCAAGATAGGCTTGTGGAACGCCGAGCCAGTCGCAAGATAGGCTTGTGGAACGCCGAGTCAGTCGTAAGATAGACTTATGGAACGCCGAGCTAGTCGCAAGATAGGCTCCGAGCTAACGTGGCATTAGACCACGAAACCGAACTGGAAGCCGAACGACCGCAGTAACCCCGATCTCCCTACCAGCCAAGGACCGAACCGTCGCCGTGGAATTGTAGCTGTAAATTTGAATCATTGAAATCCAAGAATTGTTAAAAGAATCGTAGAATTGTTTAGAAGTCAAGATCATTTAAATTTGTAACATATAAATTAAGAAATACGTAATAAAGGACTTTTTTTTGTTACCTAGAGTTAGTGTTTCTCTAGGAAGAACCTTGGCAAACCGGCGAGCTAACCTCAGCCTCGACAAAAGACACATTACATTGGCGCCCGAGCAGGGACTTCAACAAAAGGAGGCCCGAAATTATTCCGAACAACCGAAGAAGGACCAGCAACACTGGAGGACGTTGAAGCCGAAATGGACAGAGAGAACCAGCTTACCGTTCCCGAAGAACAAACCGGAGACATGACCGTGGGGTGGATCTACCTGCTGAAGAAGGACGAGCTAGCAGAAGTAATGGAGAAACAAGGATTAAGGACGGATGGAACAGTGGCACAACTGCGGTCTCGGATGAGTGGATATCTAAAAACCACGCGAACAAGATCCTCGACGCAGAACCTCTGCGAGGAGCTAGAAGCAAAACTGGCCAATCGAGAATATGGGGAAACCTCATCCGAGGACGACAGCAAATCCACGACGACCGAACCAACCGCGAAAACCCCATTGTTCGACGACATCACTGTGGCCGTCCACCAGCCCACCGTCGTCCAACCCCTGGCCACCAGTGCCCCACGACCTAGACCATCAGATGAATACGGATTCAATACAACCGCATCATCGTCTAGAAGGGCAACTGAGCAACTAGTCCCGACCCCGTCAAACCGAGCGAATAACAGACCCTCACTAAGCTATGAAGCCGAGGTGATGGACACAGTCCGGAAATGGGGACTCAAGTTCGACGGCTCAGGGAATGCGCTTGAGTTCATGGAGCGAATGGAGGAACTCACCCGCTGCTACGACATTCCAACCGATTATATGATTCGGCCGCTGCCCGAGGTTTTGCGTGGGACAGCATTGGAGTGGCTCCGGATTAACCGAGATGACTTCCAGAACTGGGACCAGTTCCGACGAGCCTTCCTACGTTATTTCCTCCCGGCACGCTACGCCCATAAGTTAGAGGAAGAAATTATGAGGAAAAGGCAAGGGCCCAGGGAAAAGGCCAAGGATTTCATCCGGGCCACCCAATATCTGATCCGGCAACATCCTCGGATGAGCATCCATGAGAATATAGACCGGATATACGACAATATGCGGCCCGAATATCGTCTATACATAAAGCGGCGGGATTTCACCACATTAGACGAACTCATGGAGTTGGCCGAGGAGTTCGAATATGTGAAGAGCGAGGAACGGAGCGTCCGTCCCACCAATCCCGTCACTGCCCCAGCGCCCAGACCACAGGCAACGAATGTTCCCTACAACCGGGATACGCACTGTTGGCGCTGCAAACAGCGAGGCCATCGGCAAGAGAATTGTCAACGACCATTCCGCCTGTTTTGCTCCTTTTGTGGGGAAGACGGCCGATCGACGAGGGATTGCATGTGCCACCAAGACCAAGCAGCCTCAATGTCGAATACGAGATGGACAGACCCGCGATATTTTATCCCGACTAAGATTGAGGGCCAGACATTTAATTGTCTAGTTGACACGGGAGCATCAAAATCTTTTGTAGGCCCAAAGGTACGACAGATCCTGCGAAGAAGGCAGGTACCCGTCCGATACCATGGCCGGAAGATTCAACTGGCCAATGGAGAGTCTATTAGGACCAGGGAACACTATATGGTGCAGCTGCAATTAGGGAACCAAACCCTAACGGGCGAGCTCACCTATATGAGGACGTTGGCTGAGGATGCGATCTTCGGCATGGACTGGCTAGATAAAGCCAAGTTCACAATGACGCTGGGTGGCCAGACGTTAACGAACAAAACGGTCCTACGCACAAGGCCAGCCACCAATTCGTGTGCTCTTCTTAGGGAAGGAAACGTACCCTGGAGCAGATGGCCGCCACCCAACTCGTCCGTCAGAAAGCCGACAAGAAATGGTTCCAAAACCAAAACGTCCAGTACAACACCGCCAAATCCACCGCTTACACCGCCCACGCCGCCAACACCAACCGTACCGCCAACACCGCCGACGTTGAATAAACGATCAACACCGACAACACCGCCGAAACCGCCAATCGTACCCCCTATACCGTCTACACCGTCTAAAACGTCGACACGGCCGACACCGCCAACAAAGCCGACTACAACTACACGGTCAACACCGAGAACACCGCCGAAACAGTCAACAACGCCAACATCACCAGTACCGCTTACACCGCCCACGCCGCCAACACCAACCGTACCGCCAACAACGCCGACACCGACACCGACGAAACGGTCAACCCCGCCGAAATCGCCAAAAGCAACCGTACCGCTAAAACCGCCCGTACCGCCAACCGTACCGCCTACTCCGCCCATACCGCTACCACCGAAAACGTCTACACTACCGACACCGCCGATACCAACCGTACCGCCAACACCGCCGACACCGTCTTTACCGTCAACACCACCCGTACCGCCTATACCGCTAACACCGTCAACACCGCTAACTCCAACCGTACCGACAATGCCGCCGACACCGCCATCCCAGCTTTCCCCATAGTCCCCACTCCGTTACAACAAAAAAAAAAAAAAATATATTATATAGAAACATTATCGACGAGAAGGTTCTCGTCTGAGAAAGAAGGGGGGGAATGTAACGATGCATTCGTTACAAAAACACTTTTTCATTTACTTGTTTGCATTTTCTCCAACAACAACATCTATTTGCATAAAGCAATGCTAAAAACAGTGCACTCCACAGTCGTTCGACTGCTCCGCCCACCACACTGATACACACGAGACACCCCCGCAATGGTCCATGACGTGTTCTCTATGGCCTGGCCATACACTTTTCGTTGGTGATAAAATTCACACCTGCTTGCTGGTGTCAAACCTATGAGACCAGCAAGCAAATCTCAAATAATCGAGCAAATTCAGAGTTTAGACAGTACCAATCTTGTGTACTACTGAGATTGTTCCTCAAGGGGTCTGCAGACACTTGATAAAGTTTTGGATCACTAGTAGCCTACGGGTGAACCAGTGAGTTGCCGAGTCAATCGCAAGATAGACTTGTGGAACGCCGAGCCAGTCGCAAGATAGGCTTGTGGAACGCCGAGCCAGTCGCAAGATAGGCTTGTGGAACGCCGAGTCAGTCGCAAGATAGACTTGTGGAACGCCGAGCCAGTCGCAAGATAGGCTTGTGGAACGCCGAGCCAGTCGCAAGATAGGCTTGTGGAACGCCGAGTCAGTCGCAAGATAGACTTGTGGAACGCCGAGCCAGTCGCAAGATAGGCTTGTGGAACGCCGAGCCAGTCGCAAGATAGGCTTGTGGAACGCCGAGCCAGTCGCAAGATAGGCTTGTGGAACGCCGAGTCAGTCGCAAGATAGACTTGTGGAACGCCGAGTCAGTCGCAAGATAGACTTGTGGAACGCCGAGCCAGTCGCAAGATAGGCTTGTGGAACGCCGAGTCAGTCGCAAGATAGACTTGTGGAACGCCGAGCCAGTCGCAAGATAGGCTTGTGGAACGCCGAGCCAGTCGCAAGATAGGCTTGTGGAACGCCGAGTCAGTCGTAAGATAGACTTATGGAACGCCGAGCTAGTCGCAAGATAGGCTCCGAGCTAACGTGGCATTAGACCACGAAACCGAACTGGAAGCCGAACGACCGCAGTAACCCCGATCTCCCTACCAGCCAAGGACCGAACCGTCGCCGTGGAATTGTAGCTGTAAATTTGAATCATTGAAATCCAAGAATTGTTAAAAGAATCGTAGAATTGTTTAGAAGTCAAGATCATTTAAATTTGTAACATATAAATTAAGAAATACGTAATAAAGGACTTTTTTTTGTTACCTAGAGTTAGTGTTTCTCTAGGAAGAACCTTGGCAAACCGGCGAGCTAACCTCAGCCTCGACAAAAGACACATTACAACATATCTTCTTGGAAAATGAGAGATAAAACTACTGGCTGGATTTAGGATGGTAAAGGTGCGTGTGCATGTGCATCCTGGTTAAGGAGGTGTTATTATGTTGATCTGAAAAGTTTTGAGACACCAGAGCTGGGAAATAAGGATATGAATGGATTCAACAAAAATATGTTGTAAGGGTGTAATTTTGAACGATTGTATCCGATGTCGATCGATTAGGTATACTGTATGTCCAGTCCATTGGTGCTGTGGTGATGTTGAAACCATGGCCACTTTTTAGCAAAAAGTTCAGAAAGGATAGCTAGCTTCTCAGGCAAACGTTTGCTTATGTAGGTAGGTAAGTTGTTAAGAAAAACGAATGGAAGGGATATACCTACCTACCTACCCACAAATAGAGATAATCGATAGACTGAAGTTAGAATCATTTTCTGGATTTTTATGTATTCAGATGTTAGACAATCGCTAGAGTGAATACACCTTCAAGTCAAGTTTTTCGGGTATTGAACATAGAAGCTCTCGTTCAGTATTTCACTTAGAAATTAACCACTGCTTCAGATTAGACAGGATTTAAATCTGAGTACGTTAGAACAAGGCTTGCCAGATTGGGCAATTTATCCGAAATTGGGCTATCTTTTTCTAAAATTTCCAACAGCAAACTTAGCATGATAGCCCCATCCCAATCTGGCTATAGATCTAAGCATTTTTATCTTTCCATAATTTGTCATTAATTTTTAATCACTTAATTCATTAATTTATTTTCATTCAATCCACTCATTTGATCTACTGTTCTCGCTAGATTACTTAATACAAAAATATAGATAGAGTTACTTGAGTTTTATTTGATTTCATTTGTTAGAATATTACTTACAAAGTTTATACAAAAATTAAAAAAGCATAACTTGTATGCCGTCTGCCTAGTTGATAAAACAAAATTATATTACCAACAAATACAATCTTTTATCAAAATAGATTTAAATATAATTACTTAACATTAGTACGACCACACTGAAAATAAAACCTTGGTATATTTGAAAAAAATGAGGCTTTATTCAACAATTTTTTGGTCAATATACGTCCAACAAAATCAGATTGACAACATTTTTGTAAGTTTAATCTTGATCTGAAACGTTTTGTTGTGATAACAAAAAATATTGTTGTTTTAACAAAAATGGTTTCTTGTGAGTACAAAAATAGTTTGTTGAAATAATCAAAATGCAAATTCTTCATGTTGCCCAAGAAATTGGTGCAATGAACGCCAGTGGAATATTTTTGTTGATTCAACATGTGTGTTATCAATTCTACAAAATATCTACAAACATTTTTTTCATTTCAACAAAAATGTTTGTAATATTGATAATATGTATTTTGCTTGGCTAACAAACATTTTGCATAAGTTTTGCCAATTCAACAAACATTTACGAAAGCGATTTTGGTTCTGTTTTTATCGATATAACAAAAACTTTGTTAATTTGACAATAAAATTCTTCAATTGATAAAACTCGATTTGTTAAAATGAAAATTGTCTTTTGTTAATGTGACAAACTAAATGTTTTGTCAGTTTAACAAAATATGGTTCAAATTGATAAAACTTAGGTTGTATTGATAAATTTATTTATTTTATTAAAGCAATTTTTTTTCACTTCAACAAAACTATTTTTGTTGAAAGTGTACAAAAGAATTTTGTAAATTTTACATAGTATTTTATTTTCAGTGCACGAACATCCAAAAATAGTTTTTCTTTCCCATTTTTAAAAACGTTCACTAATAATCCGCTCTCTATAGTCTAGCGCCAATTTACAGTATTTGGAAATTTTAACTTCCATATCGTTGAGCAGTGATATAACAATACATTTTCCCATAAAGTGGAAAGTATCTTCTCTTTCGACAGAGTTACACAATGTGCATATGATAGAATAAAGTTCAACTTCATGAGTTCTCCACGTGACTTGACCATCATCGATATTTCGTCGACGCCATTTTCATCTCGATAATAGTTTTTATCTTCCAGATTATGGTTCAATCGAGAATATAGATTCCTATGGAGTGATCCTGTAGCGTTGTTCTCTGCACTTTAAGTCAAATGCCGAAATAAGCTTGTAAAGCTGTCTTTTTCAACCATCGTAGTTGATTAAATTATCTAGATTGAGATCCATCTCGTAGTCTCTAGCAAGAGCCAGTGATTTTCCATCTTTAAAATGTTCAGAACGTAATCTAATTGCATTTTTAGCGTTCTAATGAAAAGAGGCGAAAAGCCCGTTTCCAACATAATTACATATATAGTTAGGCACATTGGGTGGCAGTGGGAAAAATAGCTTAATAAAGTATCGCAGAAGCTTCTCTACGATTTCATATTGTCTTGCTCCCCATACTTGTGTTGCATACAGTAAAATGGATCCCGATACGGCTTCAAATATTCTGAACTTGCTGCTATGCGCAATATTTTTGTTGTAAAAACATCTATTCCATACCCCGCTGATAGCACTCGTCGCCTTAGTCAGCATCTCCTTTAGATGCCTGTCCATACTTAAGTTCTTTGTGAAGTGAACTCCTAGATATTTGAATTCATTAACAATTTTAATCAATTGATTGTTATAGTACCATTTTTCATTTGCACAGCTTCTGCCTCGTCCGTTCTTAAAAATTATAGTTTTGGATTTTTCTTGATTTACTATCAAGTTCCAAATGCCACAATAATGACACAGTCGGCTGTAATGATTCAGGTGCGAAAAGAACAATGTCATCAGCAAAAAGCAATGCTTTTATTGTATGACCTGCGTATTCAATGCCGCTACGTAGAAAGTCTATAGCAGGCAGATTGATTTTGCATCCTCAACTGCATTTTGCGAACCACCATGTACCGACAATTTTAATACACAATCAAATTCTTCGCTTAGTTTGGTTAACCGAGTTTAACTACCTCCGTATTAATAAACGTTTTGTAAAAGTTGTTAACCGGTTGCAGAAGAGTTTCATCAAAATTGTCGGGACATATTCGTTTATATGTGCTTTTAAAATGTTTCATTCAGGTACAGTTGCTGCATTCTCTCTTTTCTTGCGGCAAATAAAATATTTTTTCATTCTTTGACAATTTCTTAAACAGTTTTATTTATGTATACCAAAAATTGTAGTTACTTAAAGTTCCCGATTGACACTTCTCGCTCCTAATATATAATACTTTATTTTGATTTACTACTAAAATTTGCGTATGCCTGGCAACATTCCTTGGCATAACGAATTGTGACAGAATAATAATTTGGGTTAGTGTAAAACATAAACATGGGTTTCTGACCATTAATATTTAACCCTACAGTTAAGGATAACCTGACGACTTAATTTGTTTATTGGTAACGCGGTTTTAAAAATTGTGGAGTCTTTGCGTTAACTGCCAGACTAAAGTTGATTATTGGTAAGACCTGGTAAGATGAAGGTCATTATTAAAACGACACCATATGTAAAGTTGTTCAAGGTAGTCTTGTAAGAGAACGTATAAATCGGAAGACCTTGAAATCGTCGGCAAATATAAGACACTGGAAACTCAAAAACAAGTCTGGAACGTCATTAATAAATAGAAGGAAGAGCAGAGGGCCAGTGAGTAGATATCGTTGCAGTAGTGTGTGTGTGAGTATATGTGCGAACTTTAACGTCATCATTTGTTTTGCACTGCAATGGGCAGTCATCTCTTTTCAGCGCACACATTCAGGTTGAACACATTCTCAGGTGTTTTTCATTGTGATAAGTTTGGAAATGGGCTGGTGGGATTCGTGTGTCAAGTTGTTTCAATCGTGTTGCTTCCTTTTCGTCGACATTTGAGGTGGATAAGAGGGAAATAATAGAATCTTTAAAATTTTTTTGTGTATCTACACTTTTTAATATGAATTACATTTTTTGTTATTAACTTTGAGTGACATTAACTTCTTTTAGTGGTCGTTGTCGGTCGTCATCCGCATATAAAATTATTCAAAACTGTGTACGATATATAAATGTATATATGCACACGTCCGACAAACATCCGAGAGTAAGATTTAGCGCCGACGTTCACCTTTTGCCACTTAATCCGTCAGCACCTCAAACGTTAAGAGGGGTTCTGCTTTTTAAACAAATTAACACTTTTCGCCAGAATTTATAAGGGCGTTTATGAAGGCACCTGCCTTTAAGCGCCTCGGATCAAAACTTTCCATTTAATCGACTTTGCCAAGTTTATCCTTACACATCCGCACATCACATCGCTATATCAGCGCGTTCACATTCACACCCCCCTCCATGAGGTCCTCTCACGTCACCTTTTGGTGTATTAATCTGTCAGGCATTTACCCCAATTAGGCTGCGACTAAGGCCGAAACTGCTGGATGGGGTATACCGATACCTATGCCTTCTTGAACGCTCCTCGCTTTAAGCCAGAGAAATGTGTTCAGTTACATCAAATCCCAGCATTTATTTCAAGATGTATTTAAAATTATTAGCCCCAATTTATTTCCAGACCCTTCTCCATAATACGTCTACCCAATCGCTCTCAATTAAGTCAAACAAAATGGGGTCAACACATGGACGGCTAAGCACAAACAAAAAAGTCATCACATCTAATCTCCGCATCTGTAACCCTATTTCCATCAATCCACCCACAATCAGGACTTACCCTGTCGCTTAGCCCATTCAACGCAATTTTAATTTCGACCCACAGCCTAACAAAGGTAGACCCTACCCCCAGATAAAGAGGCTGTGCCGGGGATAGTCCTGTCTGAAATTTGGGACACGGCTGACACTTTGCAATTAATTAGCATTTCCTCACTGGATGAATTGATTTATAATTTGCCATCGTCGGTGGTGAAATGCAAAGGATAAGGACCTACATTCACTATACACTTGATGGTTGAACAGAAATTAATAGCACGGATATCCGCTCGCTCTATAGACCTGCAGGAATCATAAAAATATATATCCGAGATTATTTTACGAGGAGGACGAGATCCTTTCACGGTAAAAGATACTTTTATGCATATCTGAATGGGGCTATTTATTTTTGTATGTCTCTCTACAAAATCCGCATGTAACGAAAATGTATCGCCAGAGTTATGAGCGTTTCTTTTTTTAAAGAAAGACTTCGATAACATTGAGCCGTATTTAATATATTTTCTGTCATTCCCTTGCCAAGGATAACGTCGAGAGTACACGTTCTTTTATTTTTTGCCCCTCAATTGAATTTGCAATATGGATTATTGAAGGAGGATTTGGGATCATGTTTTGAAGTGAATTGCCACCCAACCAGCGGAGGAATCTGACATCTGTCATCCACTGGCGTTTAACAAGCTCAATAGTTCCATCTTTCAGCTGATTTCTAAAGTATTTCAAAGTACGGTCAGGTCCCTTTCAATTTATCACAATTAAACACCATCCGGCTCGAAGGACCAATCTTCAACACGGAAAGTGATGTGCGATAAGCGATTTTATTCAAACCAAAAGTGCGTGGCGTGTATGCCCTGTGCAGGGTGTGTGGCATTGATTGTCGAACAATATTCGTCCATAAATATAAAATCGTTTACGACGCTAGGAATTTACATTTCTGCTTGTTTTATATTTTTATTTTTTTGGGTGAAAATCCTTGAGGATTTGTCTCCGTCATTGAATAAATTAAATTGCGTATTTAATGCGAACAAGAAATAAGAAAACACACAAACTAACTACAGTAAATGAAATTGAAGCATTTTGTAGAAGTCTGGGTGTGTCCTTTGGATGGTTCGTGGATGTCTCATAAAAAAAAAATCATTTGCATTTAAAAGGGCACGCATTTTTTAAGATTCAAGTCCATGGAATGGTTTGCCTTATGTTTCTGTATACGAATCGTGTCAAAGGGGTTGCGTAAGGCCTTGGGAATGTTTTAGGTATAAGGCGGACCTCAAGCTGCCGTCTATGAAGCTGTTTATGGCTCAGATTGTTATATAAAAAGGGGAGTAGACAAAATTCGAAGTGAAATATCGGCTTTCTGGTTTTTGTAGTGGTTGGACAGGGGTACATATACCGCACAGGAGGTTTCGAAATCAAATCAGACCCTGGTTAGAGCCAATAAGACGAAAATTCCTCGCTCTATAAGTTGCGTATACTTTCTTCCTAAGTCTATACCCCACGATGTTTCTGTTAAGCATGTTCTCCAGTTTTCGAGGAAGGAAATCATTAAGCAGTTCCCCCCCCCAGGGTAGCAACGTGTTGCCTGTTGCCGTTAGACTGATAAATCCTATACAGCATGTGCCATTGATTTCCAATTGAATTGCATAAAATTTCCGCTTAGGGTTCAGCACGTGCAATCTCTGAAGCGTTTTGCTCCATTTCCGGCTTCTTTCGCTCTTCGTTCCTCCCTCTCACTGAGTCAAAAGTCATTTTCTCAGTCTAAATGAACTGGCAATGCTTGATAATTAGGCGGAATTATTGCGACAGACATGGAATACCATTTCTCTCCATTAAACATGTAATTACCCAACGCAGTGCGGAGGCATAGCATACCGCACCAAGACGACATTCCGAGGCATAAGAAAACTTTTGACAGAAGAACTCTGTTGAACTTGTTGTCTCCATTTCCGTTTCCTGCTGCAGAGTGAACATAAAATATTTCATTTTGTTATTCGAGAGTAATTAAATGCGAGTTCTTGTACAAAAAGTTTCACGAGAAAGGATTACTTTTCGGTACCATGAATCTTACACATGTAGTACCTAGCAGCATTGTTGTCGCGTTAAGTGCGTCCTTGGGGGGGTATTTTTTTTTTTTGCTCTCTCGGTAAGCAGATATTATAATCGTTGGGATTTTTAAGTCCTTCCGTTTAAGGGATAATAACTGTAAAGCCTTTAAGCAATCAAATAAAGTCAAGCGACTGTTCAGGGTTAGATAATGGTGGACATGATTTATGTTCGGGAAGATGGATTGGTGTCGTGAAATTTATATTATGTTCAGAAATTGAGGAAGCTCGAGGTAGGTCAAAGTGTTAGCTTGTCCTCTAAGAAGTTAAACAAACTTTGGCGACCAAATTCAGAATCTGTCTGAAAGGAAAGATGTCGTGCATTTTATTGGGAAATGCAGGATCTTGATGGAGATAAGAGGAGCCTTTCTCGACAGCGATTCGAAGTCGGAGGCGGAACTATTGGAGATCCCTAATTGCAAGAGAGGTTTTTATTTGCAAGATTCATGCGGCCCAGTCATTTACACCCGCTTAAAATAAACCAACTCCGCGTTAAAAAGGTTGACAGCAATTTAACTATTTGTATCGTTATGCATCATAGGAATGGATTTTTAGTTAACCCTTGAAAGGCTTGGATTATCTTCATTAAAAATGACTGTTATGACACATATAAGATGTAATTATCATATTCGGAAGGGAAATGAAATATTCCTTATTCATCTCGGAATCATTTTTTAAAGGAAACTGATTTCGGGTGTTTGTCAACCTGCCTCTAGCAAGACCTTGAACTTATCTCCCTGAACATACACTATCGATTTTCAACGGAATTGAGTAAGTTTATTGTTTGTTGCAATAGGCTCTGACATAAATGTGTTATTCGCGCTTTTTCTTGACTGATCTAAGCCTTTCTCAAACAGTCTAGCTTAGTTCTACAGACATCCCTACTTTTCAAATTTTTGTAGACCTACCGATCTAGCAAGTCGATTACCCTCGAACACGATGGTTCAAATCTTGCAAATGTACATAAAGCAAGTAAGGGCATTTTAATAATAGCCGACTTTCCGTCTGCCCCTCCGTCACAATTTGACCTGACGGCCCACTTATCACACCGCTTCCTAGAAATATACTGAACAAACCACGGAGCGAATGTGTTCTCCTAGAAAGAGTCTCCTTTTAATTTAATTTTTTTTCTAACCTTACGTCTCTCTATCCCAATGATCGTCATCGGGATCGGGGCTTCTTTTCCTATGACCAACTAAGGAATTAACCTAAAGTCCCTCTCTCTATCTCTCTGTCTCTCTTAGTAGTTATAAGTGTAAAAAGGCGACGATGAAACATTAAAAAATAACTGTGTTGATAAATGAGCGTTTAACCATTTATTGGAGATATTTATATTTATGACCTAGAACTCCAATATTCAAATTTCTATACAAGATGCAACCCTGAAAATTCGGCTCCTATCGAACGCAAAATATGCGGCCCAGAAGTTTTACATTGAAAAATGAATTCCAGTCCCGACAAATTAACTAGGGTCAGTTCAGGGCATAACTAGGGCGCCATTGAAGTCATGTCGAGTACAGTTTTCAGTACGAGGGCGAGTTGAGTGCTATATCGATCACACTAGGGCCCACCAAACCTTATGGATCGCTCTGCCCCTTGCCACAGCAGGGCATTTGCAGAGTATGTGTTCCGTTGTCTCCTCCTCTTCTCCGTAGAGTCGACAGGAGTCATCATCGGAAAGTCGCATTTTTTTAAAGATGGTATCAAAGTGGCCAGTTAGATAACCAGTTATGGTCATCAGATCTTCCTTGCTTAGCTGAAGTAACTTTTTTTGTCTTACTATACGAGCTGGGTTTATGAATATTTTTGCCTGCCTCTGTCCTTTAGATTCCTTCCAGTATTCGGCAAGGTGATCCTCTTCCCATTTCCTGAATTTTGAGTGTACGTAACTCAAAGATAACCCAAAGTAGGGCTCAGGCCCAGCGAGCAGGCGTGATGCGCCGCTTCTCGCCAGACAATCCGCTCGTTCATTGTACTCATATTTCTCATGATCTGGTGTCCAAGCAACGGTTACTTTGTTGTCCTTGACCAGATATTCTAGGAGATTGAACCTTACTTTGTGTATCTTTTTACCATTAGACCCGATCCCCTATTTTTGAAAGTTCACATACCGGTCCCCTACAGATGAGTCTGTAAACCGCACTGTCGGAATTTTATTTCAATATTAACCCTTGGGCGTCTGATTACAATAAAATAAATATTTTGGCGCGACAGGTCTATGGGACCCAAGGCCTAGATTCTCACAACCATTCGTTTTGTGTGGGTTTTCAATTTTTGGGACGAATGGAAGGGATCTACAATTTTACGCCGAGTCCAAACGGCTAATTGAGAATCTCATTCATGACAGTTTTACTCTCGGATGTTTGTCAGACGTTCGCGAGAGGTGTGTAACGGATACCCCTCTGCTGTTTATTTTGATCACCTCGGTGAACGTCTTGTTCCATCAGGTAGCCGGTCCCAGCTTACAGATCCTGGGGACGGTTCAGGATGGACTAGTGTCTCGGGGGGTTCGAACCGCTAGTGACTCAGGCATTACCTTCCTTCCCGGTAGCTCAACAGAAAAAAGGGGGGGATCTTGTCACTAGTTTCGAACGGGTGTCACATTAGTTTTAAATGCCTGAAATGCTATCAAAAAAAAAAGGAATACTTCTCTTTCATACCTGCAACACAAAGGAAAAATCTTTGTGAGGCCCGAAGTTTCATGTGATAGGTAGTTTTCCCCAGTGTAGTGAATTCTCAACAAAAAAAATGGGAGAGGAGTGAAGATGGTGATTTACCTCTCTGAGCTGACCCGCCCCTCGCTAAACCTAGTGGTTTAGTTTCCGTGGCCCTCGCGCCGCTCTATTGCGAAGACCCCTTACATGACCTACCTGTTTATCCTCGATCTAGGTCTCCGGATTCCACATCCCTTCAATGGTGCTTACGCTGTCTGCGACATGGTCTAAACAAATCTTATCAAAATCCTTCGAAAGAAGGTTCCAAAGAAAAGAACGAAATTGATATTGTTGCCTTACAATGCGGCCTTACTTCACTTGTGAAATTCTTTATTGACTAATCGAGACAAAAGAAAATTTTTGTGGAAATTAATAAATTCTAACATTCTCCGTCCGACTTCCATCGTGACGTACGTTACTCTAGCTTACAATCTACTTCCCCTTCAATACTAATTCTGATTCTGTACGGGATAATTATTATAAATTCTAGACAAAATTTGTTAAATGTATCTTTTTCTCTGTCATAAGAGAAGGTATGTTTCGATAGTTATATAAATACAATCTATAAAAAAGTATCTCGAATCGTATTTACATTATCGGATTATAGTACCGATGGGTGGGATATTTTCTATACTAATGAGGGGAAACAAACAAAAAAAAAATAAAGAAATAATAAAAAAAATCGACCTTCGGTCTGCTCAACTACCCGCCAGTTCAAATATGGTCCAAAACGAACATAATAACCAAAGACAATTGCAAACAAAAACTTACCTCCTACCGCTGCTCCAGGTGATGGGATGAGGTGCACCGCATTCCGCCTAGGCTGTGAATGTTCCGCTTAATCCTGCGGACGTCGCTATGCTGAATCGAAAAAATTTAAACATTTTGGTGACCTTTGAACGTTTGGTTTACACGGTGTCTAATCTAACAAGAAACTAAGCTAATCTACTATACGATCCTACGGCCCTCTCTAGGAGCGTAGTGTGGCTGCAACTGGATGGTTGGGAGGGGATGTGCCTCCATACGGCTTGGTCGTGACACGTAGTGACCAGTGTGGGGATGGAACCTTCCTTGCCCACTAAGATCTTGCGCTTGCACTGGCACCCACTCTGGGGTGGATTTGCTTTGTCGTTTTTTTTTTTTTTTTTTAGCACTGTGACTGGGTTTTTTTTTTTTCAATTTGGTCTATCGTCTGTATTTTTTTTGTGTCATTTGTATGGGGGGGGGGGGGATTTTGCGTGGTAGTGGCTTTTTTTTTCTATTTTTTTTTCTTATTTTTTTGGGGGTGGTGTGAAAACTATTAATTGCAGGGGTACACGCACGGTTGGGAGTATGCGCGGACAGATTTACACTTTTCCGGTTTAACGAGGCGGAGTTCACGTGGCACGCCTGGATACGCGTGGTTTCGCCGCACAACGAGGTGGTTTAAATTTTCTTTTAATTTTCTTTTTCGGTAAAGGCTTTTTTTTTTCCTTGTTCACTTTGCCCTGACACACTTTCTGTAATTTTGTTTCCTACTTTGCTAGGATTACTCCGGACAAAAAAAATTAACTATAACGCGTTTCTACAGCGTATGTGGCCGCCGCCATTACCGCGTGGAAAAACTATTTCTTTTTTTTCGCGAAGTTAATGCCTCCCGCGAGCCAACTACCCACCCACACGACGATTGTTCTAGACTAGACTGACCTCGATGCAAATTTTTGCTGTGCACGTAAGGTACGCCACGAAGCGTGCGACTATCGTGCCTACCAGCTCGCATTATGTGATGATCTCGCTCTCACTAGTGTGGACGGCATATGATAAAAACTAATTTAGTCCTAACTGCTGAACCTATCCTCAGAAAATTCGAAATAGTGTTTTATTAATTCTGTTGGATTTTTCGCCTCCTATGGCACCAAAAATTAATCCGCTGTGAATTAAATTCATTGCACAATAGGGAATCAAAGTTTGCGCTATAAACTGGGCGAAAAACGATGGCCGCTTGACCATTATCGCAGTAGCCACTGCGTCTACCTGTCTTCCTCAAACTGTCCTATAATTCTAGCGCCATGTTGGGTGGACTTTTTTTAAACTTTGAACGTTGAACGTTCGTCGTTTCCTACAAAACTTGACAATTTCACAGACCCGTCGCATGAAAAGGTTAAGGAAAGAAACTTTATCTCGACCCACTCCTGAGAAATACTCGAGTCTCATGTTCAGATTGACCTAGACGGGCCTATTCCTACCATGCTCCTAGTCTACCTGCCCTATCAGTATGAATTTCTGAACAATCCTAAGGCCGCATGTCTTTGGTGTGTGTCACCCCGAGGCTGTGACCCGTTTCGTCGACTAGCTCGTAAAGATTGTTGCCAATAGTTTTATGTACTTTAGCTTTAAGGAATTTTGGGCAGAGTTTTGCATTCCTAGCTTTACTGGCGTCGCTCAGCACAAAATTTCGTTTGAATACCGTGTCGCCTACTTTATATTTAACATTTGCGCTTCGGGTGTTATATACTCTTTCGTAGGTGTTATGCGCTTTCTCCAACGAACTCTTGATATACGAATGTAAGATGTTCATTTTCGCTGACTTTGGTAGTATGTCGAGCTCTGAATTGTTCAGGCCACCTAATTTTCTCAACAACTCATAGTCGCTCGCATGTTCTACCATACGCTGGCCAAAAACAGCTTCGTATGGGGACATTCCGATTGCTGAGTGAATGGCGGTTCTGAGAGCACAACCTATGATCGGTAATTGCTTGTCCCACTTGGAATGGTCGGTGTCAATGTACGCTCGGATCGCTGACAATATCGAGCGATTCACGCGTTCACTCGCATTGGCTTGCGGAGAGTAAGTGGCTGTTCGTACATGCCTTATACCAAACGCGTTCAACAGTTGTTGAAACTCCTTGCTGACAAACTGGTTGCCGTTATCGGACAGAATGGTTTCGGGCACCCCAAACGCGAGAAAAATGTCTTCACGAAGAAATTTCGCTGTTGCCTCCGCTGTGGCCCTTCTAAGGGGTTTTAGGAATACGAATTTCGTAAGCTGGTCTAATGCTATAAGAATGCTGGTATTTCCTGCTTGGGACCTAGGATAGGGACCTAAAAAGTCCACGTAGATGTGCTGAAATGGACGATCTACTGTGAATGCTTTTCCCATGTTAGCTCTCAATAATCGGTTTGGTGCCTTTGAGGTTTTGCACACTTCACACTTGCCGATAAAATCTTTCACCTGCGTACTCATGTTAGGCCAATAAAATTGTTGGCGTAGCTTGTATAGCGTCTTGGCTAGTCCTCCGTGTGAAGCACTTGGCGGACAATGAGCTAGTACGATCAGGTCCTCGGACAAGGCTTTTGGTACCCACAGTTTCCAACACTGATCTTCTTGTAACGGATTACCTGAGCTGTGTCGCATCTTCTTATAGACAAACCCGTCTGAGATGGTCACGTCAGGAAGCAGCTCTTTATTTTTTTCGACATAGTCCCGGACTTGGCAATATTCCGTAGATTTGAATGCCGGGTCTGCTAGATCTATATGCAAGACCGCGAAAGCTCCTCCCGCATTTTGGGAGTCGGACTGTAACGCATTGACCTCATGTACTCGCGATAAGGCATCTGGCACGACATTTAGGCTGCCCTTACGGTGTTCAATGTCGAAACTGTACCCTTGTAGCTCCAAACTCCAGCGCGCTAATCTACCTTTGAGATCTTTCAGGCTCATGAGCCACTTCAGGCTGGCGTGATCAGTTATGACCTTGAATTTGTAGCCTTCAATGTAGGGTCGGAATTTTTTTATACCCATGACCGCCGCTAAACATTCTCTCTCCGTTACGGTGTAGTTTCTTTGCGCATCATTCAATTTATGTGAGTAGAAAAATATTGGTCGCTCTACTCCCGTATCGTCGATCTGACACAGCACCGCTCCGATGCCAGTTGAAGAGGCATCACAATTTATTATAAATTGTTTTTCGAAGTCAGGGTTAACCAGGACTGGGGCACGCGTCAAGCTATCTTTAATCGCGTTAAACGATTCTACCGCTTCCGGATGGAACTTGAACGAGCTACCTTTTCTCAACGTATCTGAGAGACGAGATGCCAGGGCTGAAAAGCTTGGCACGAATCTCCGGTACCAGCCGGCCATTCCCAAGAAGCGTCTGACTTGACGAGCGTTCTTTGGGATTGGAAAGTCTTTAATGGCTGTCACCTTGCTAGGATCCACTTTCAGTGTACCGTTGCCTACAATGAAACCGAGATATCTTAGTTCCTTAAAACAAAACTTGGATTTTTCAACATTGATAGTTAGTCCGGCACTAGACAGTCTAGACGCGACGATTTTAAGAAGTTCCATGTGCTCTTGGAAGGTTCGTGAGAAGATCAGCAAGTCGTCCAGATACACGAAGATCTGTTGCCTTAATTCGTGGGGGATGACCTTGTCCATTAGCCTGCAGAGGCGCTGTGGAGCGTTGCAGAGGCCAAAGGGCATCACCTTGAAGTGATATAACGGTCTACCGTGGACGGTAAACGCGGTCTTCTCCCTCGACCTTTTCTCCAGCGGTATCTGCCAAAAGGCGACCTTCAGATCTACGCTTGAAATAAAGTACGTGTCTGAAAGGCGTCCTAGCAGACCCTCTATGTGCGGCAGCGGATACGCATCCTTCTTAGTGACCCCATTGAGTTTACGAACGTCCAAGCATAGCCTGTTCTTCCCCGACTTCCGTACCAGAACAACTGGGGAACTCCAGGGGCTTGAGCTCTCCTCGATCACGTTTAGGGCCAGCATGCGATCCAGCTGCGCATACAGAAGGGTTTGTACCGCTGGAGACACGGGATAATGACGTTGTTTTATGGGATCCGCGTCCCCAGTATCAATCACATGCTCTTCAAGTGGTGTCTTGCCCAGTCCTTTGTCGACAAAAGAGGGAAAAAGGCTTATCGCGTATTTTAGCTCTTCGGACTCCTCGACTGACATCTCGTGAACCGATGACAGGATGTGATTCTCCCGTGTTCCTTCACTAGACATGTCTAGGCCTAACATTATACTATCTATGCCAGGGGCAACACTTGAGTTGACGTGAAAAACGCTTGGGGCGATATTGAACATCCGCCAAAAATCTACTCCAAGGTATAGGTCCTTTGTCAGCGATGGGACGACATATAAGGTGATAAACTTGACTTGATTTTTGTATGAAATTTTTGTTTTGATTACCCCCACAATAGGTTGTTTCTTTCCCTCTGCGGTGGTAACTGAAGACGAAATGGGTTTTAGGGGGATATTGCTTAGGTGCAAAAACGCACTGCCGCCAGCGCCTAAACAGCTAATGCCCGCTCCGCTGTCCAAGAGACCTAACCAAGCCCTCCCAAAGATGTTAACACTAGCGTAGGGGCGGGGATCGTCGACTGACGATTGCAGGGTTGTAGCGGCGATGGCTTTGTATAACTTCCTTTTCTCGGCGAAGCGTTTTCTTAGTTTTTGTAATTTCAACGGCACGGAGGGATGGCAAAAAATCCGTGCTATCGCTTCGTAGTACTCTTTCTTACGCTGATGCAAAGACTTTCTTTCACTAACAGTGGCTTTCTCGGGTGGAATTTTTAGGTCGGACTCTGCTTTAGACAGCGTTGGTGACCGTTTTAGTATTGTGGCTGTTAGTGGCTTGTTGGCTGTACTTAACGTCTCGCCGGCTCGGTCCTCCTGGAACAACTCTCCCCGGTTGGAGAATTGCTCTGTGGGGCGTTTCCCGAACAAACTGGACAATTCGGTGTGGTCGTGTTCTCACGCCCACACTTGAAACAAAACAAGGCTCGCTGAGGGGTTGGACAATCAAAGAAGGTGTGACCTTGCTCTTTGCAGTTCCAACAGCGAAGGGGGTTGGGTGTCCTTTGTCTAAGCCCTAAAGCTTCGACCGACGAATGCGGTGAGCAAGGCGGCAAATCCACCTGCTCAGAGAGTTCGCTGACATTCCTACGAGGGGGTGGTGCTGCCTGAAATCGTTGTCGTTGCGCGTCATTTTCATTGATGAACTTCTCAATGGTCCTGCACACATGTACCATTTCGGGAATATTGTGCGTATTGAAGGTAATGAGGTGTTCGCCTATCCGTCGCTTAACGTTTTGCTTAATTATTTCGATGAGCTCCCTGTTCGATTTTGGGATCCGCAACCGAGAGTTCAATTGCAGAAGGTCTCCAAAGAATTGATCGAACGGCTCGTAAGCGCCTTGCCGCCTATCGGACATTTTTCTCGAAAGCTCAAAATCGGATTCTAAGCTTCGATATTGCTCTATAAGAGCAAGACGAAGCGTGGACCAGTTGACTGTTGGATTACTTTTTAAGAACATCCAGAACCAAGTTTCGACTGGTCCTGCAACGAAGTGATGGAAGTTGTTTACTACGTCTTCCCACGTCACATTGTGTGATTCCTTGAGTCTACTTAGACGGAACAGAAAATCATCAACAGACATTTTGTGATTATCAAATTTGATTCCCCATTTATGGTAATGGTGGAATCCTCCCGACGAATTCGAGGGGGAAACGGCTGGCAAAGTATTCGGACGTTGGACAGGATCACTAATGTGCATGTTGCTGAGTTGCCTCAGGAAATTGTCAACGTTGTTACTTTGAGCCATTTGTACTGGATGAACTACTGGAGTATCACCCTGGGGTAGGTTTGGTAGTGGAACCGTTGGCCTAGAAACGGGTTCGGTGCGTCTATTCACGTCGTAATGGTGTTGCTGATTACCCGTAGATGTCAGAGGGATAACGTTTGGCGGGTTATGAACCGCCTCTGGTGGGTCTGCAGGTGCATTAGTTCCTAGTGCCGTTCTGAGCATAGCTGCTAATGTGCGATGAAGCTCAACCCTATTTCTCTCTAACTCTTCCCGAATGAACCGCATGTCTGCCGTGCGATTGATGCCCGCCGTAGCGGTGACTACGTCCTGAACGTATTGTTCGAATTGGGCGGACTCGCTAGCAACGTCAGATCCCGCCGGGGTTCGCTGGGCCATGCCAGTAGCGGGGTGATCAACCAGAGGGAGCGGTAAGCTTGCGCTCGGAATTTCGTCGCCATCGGACAGAGAGGCCGGAATGATGGGCCTTCCTTCTGCCTGACTCGTTGACCTACGTCTACTACGGGTTACACAACCGCCTGAGGCCTTCCTTGGCCGGCCAGGGCCTGGTCCTGCTTCAGCCATGATTAATTATATAAAAAAAAATAATAATATATTTTTACAATCCAATATTATGTATGGAACTGACTGGGGGGGTTCCTTGGGGTATCCTATACTTAAATGCTACAATACTACTTCAATCCACCGGAAATAGTTTTCAAAAAGAAAAATCCAGATTTACCTATCTTCAAGAAGAAAAAAAAATATATAACGAATCAAATACTGAATCTAAGAACTAAACTTCCATTAAAAAGATCCAAACTAGCGGTTTATCAAAAGAATATCAAATACTCAAAACTAAACTATCATAATAACTAAGGGATGTGTCATCCTGAGACCTGTGGCACGTTGATCGAAGGTTGTCAAAAAATATTTTGTTATTTTTTTCCTGCTGACGATTCACTACATTTATCTGCGATTTAACTTCAACCGATGTTTAGCAAGATGGAATTTTAAACTATAATATTTGCTAGGGCGTCTGTGTTGTGGAGGTAAGCCGAGAACTATGAAGCAAACAGACGCAAGTGGGGACTATGTTCAACCCACTTACCGGACTTAACATAATAACTCTAACTAACCTTAACCAGATGCCAATATTTCATCCAGGGAACCAGCAACAGACGTAACTGGAGGACAATTTCCAACCATGTACCGGACAAGATCCCATGAGACAAAATAAACACTAGCACGCTCGCGCACTCTTGAGTGGATGCATCTGACATAGCCGAGGACTAAACGACAACTCAACTACCGGACAATCACTACCGGAGTAACGGAGATATATATTTAGGCTTGAAAACAAGCTATCGATTGTAGATACTCTTCGTCTGAAGTTGGCGATGCTACGACCCATGGAGATGAACAGGGTTACACTCTCACATGTCGGACAGGTCGACATACAGAACTGAATAAAGATTAAGGGTGTTGCTAAGTGCAACAAACCAGAACTTGGGGGTCACTAACACGAAACTTTCGGGCCCCACGTTGGGCGCCATCTGTAACGGATACCCCTCTGCTGTTTATTTTGATCACCTCGGTGAACGTCTTGTTCCATCAGGTAGCCGGTCCCAGCTTACAGATCCTGGGGACGGTTCAGGATGGACTAGTGTCTCGGGGGGTTCGAACCGCTAGTGACTCAGGCATTACCTTCCTTCCCGGTAGCTCAACAGAAAAAAGGGGGGGATCTTGTCACTAGTTTCGAACGGGTGTCACATTAGTTTTAAATGCCTGAAATGCTATCAAAAAAAAAAGGAATACTTCTCTTTCATACCTGCAACACAAAGGAAAAATCTTTGTGAGGCCCGAAGTTTCATGTGATAGGTAGTTTTCCCCAGTGTAGTGAATTCTCAACAAAAAAAATGGGAGAGGAGTGAAGATGGTGATTTACCTCTCTGAGCTGACCCGCCCCTCGCTAAACCTAGTGGTTTAGTTTCCGTGGCCCTCGCGCCGCTCTATTGCGAAGACCCCTTACATGACCTACCTGTTTATCCTCGATCTAGGTCTCCGGATTCCACATCCCTTCAATGGTGCTTACGCTGTCTGCGACATGGTCTAAACAAATCTTATCAAAATCCTTCGAAAGAAGGTTCCAAAGAAAAGAACGAAATTGATATTGTTGCCTTACAATGCGGCCTTACTTCACTTGTGAAATTCTTTATTGACTAATCGAGACAAAAGAAAATTTTTGTGGAAATTAATAAATTCTAACATTCTCCGTCCGACTTCCATCGTGACGTACGTTACTCTAGCTTACAATCTACTTCCCCTTCAATACTAATTCTGATTCTGTACGGGATAATTATTATAAATTCTAGACAAAATTTGTTAAATGTATCTTTTTCTCTGTCATAAGAGAAGGTATGTTTCGATAGTTATATAAATACAATCTATAAAAAAGTATCTCGAATCGTATTTACATTATCGGATTATAGTACCGATGGGTGGGATATTTTCTATACTAATGAGGGGAAACAAACAAAAAAAAAATAAAGAAATAATAAAAAAAATCGACCTTCGGTCTGCTCAACTACCCGCCAGTTCAAATATGGTCCAAAACGAACATAATAACCAAAGACAATTGCAAACAAAAACTTACCTCCTACCGCTGCTCCAGGTGATGGGATGAGGTGCACCGCATTCCGCCTAGGCTGTGAATGTTCCGCTTAATCCTGCGGACGTCGCTATGCTGAATCGAAAAAATTTAAACATTTTGGTGACCTTTGAACGTTTGGTTTACACGGTGTCTAATCTAACAAGAAACTAAGCTAATCTACTATACGATCCTACGGCCCTCTCTAGGAGCGTAGTGTGGCTGCAACTGGATGGTTGGGAGGGGATGTGCCTCCATACGGCTTGGTCGTGACACGTAGTGACCAGTGTGGGGATGGAACCTTCCTTGCCCACTAAGATCTTGCGCTTGCACTGGCACCCACTCTGGGGTGGATTTGCTTTGTCGTTTTTTTTTTTTTTTTTAGCACTGTGACTGGGTTTTTTTTTTTTCAATTTGGTCTATCGTCTGTATTTTTTTTGTGTCATTTGTATGGGGGGGGGGGGGATTTTGCGTGGTAGTGGCTTTTTTTTTCTATTTTTTTTTCTTATTTTTTTGGGGGTGGTGTGAAAACTATTAATTGCAGGGGTACACGCACGGTTGGGAGTATGCGCGGACAGATTTACACTTTTCCGGTTTAACGAGGCGGAGTTCACGTGGCACGCCTGGATACGCGTGGTTTCGCCGCACAACGAGGTGGTTTAAATTTTCTTTTAATTTTCTTTTTCGGTAAAGGCTTTTTTTTTTCCTTGTTCACTTTGCCCTGACACACTTTCTGTAATTTTGTTTCCTACTTTGCTAGGATTACTCCGGACAAAAAAAATTAACTATAACGCGTTTCTACAGCGTATGTGGCCGCCGCCATTACCGCGTGGAAAAACTATTTCTTTTTTTTCGCGAAGTTAATGCCTCCCGCGAGCCAACTACCCACCCACACGACGATTGTTCTAGACTAGACTGACCTCGATGCAAATTTTTGCTGTGCACGTAAGGTACGCCACGAAGCGTGCGACTATCGTGCCTACCAGCTCGCATTATGTGATGATCTCGCTCTCACTAGTGTGGACGGCATATGATAAAAACTAATTTAGTCCTAACTGCTGAACCTATCCTCAGAAAATTCGAAATAGTGTTTTATTAATTCTGTTGGATTTTTCGCCTCCTATGGCACCAAAAATTAATCCGCTGTGAATTAAATTCATTGCACAATAGGGAATCAAAGTTTGCGCTATAAACTGGGCGAAAAACGATGGCCGCTTGACCATTATCGCAGTAGCCACTGCGTCTACCTGTCTTCCTCAAACTGTCCTATAATTCTAGCGCCATGTTGGGTGGACTTTTTTTAAACTTTGAACGTTGAACGTTCGTCGTTTCCTACAGGTGGCGCAGTGGAAAAAACCTTAAGATGTAATTTGGCCCTTTCGGAATTCGAACCTGGGACCCCTCGCTTAGTAGCCCAACACACTACTACTAAGCCACTGCGCCGACAATGTCTGTTGAAATTATTTTATGGCATATTTTAAGTTGGCAAGTTCAATATAGAGGCTGAAAGCCGATTCACTCCAGTCCCGAAAAATACTTAGTCGAGTCGTTTCGGGTAAGAGTGCGCATTTTTGCCGTGCGCTAAAATTCTTAGAAAGTTAGAATAATAAGTGTTGACCACCCAAAATCGTACAAAAATATTACTTAATTTTTTTTTTTAATAGCTTGTATCAAAACATCAAAGCAAAGTCTAGTCAAGAGTAAAGCATTCGGGACAAGAGTGCGAAGAGGTATCAGGAAGAGGGCGCAAGAACATTTTTAATACTTTAAAGCTGAGAATTAATTTTGGGATTCATACTTTCGCAAACAAATGTTAACCAGGTGGTAAAAAAATCGAAAACAAAGGTTTAATTTCATTTGCATTTATTTCAAAACATATTTTAATAATTTTGTTTAAGAATAACACATTAAAAAGAAAAATGTCTAAGAAAAAATTTAACTGCACACTCTTTCCCTTAAGACTATTGTTTTTTCATTGTAATGAAATTTAGAGTACTAAGCCACTAAACTTTAATTATTAAATCAAACGCATAATAATTATATAATGTGCTATTAGGTATAGATACTACTTACGGCACATTTCAACCATTTTTTCCATACACACTTTTAAAAATATAGGAACATTTTTTTTTAATGAAAACTTTGTTTTTTCTTGTTTCTCAATCTTCATTTTGCGATTTTTATTAACACTTTCTCTGACAGAGGAAATGACATTGCATAAATGCCTTCTCATGTCCGCTAAGGACTTTTACCTCAAATGACTCCATGGATTAATATCCATTATCCATTTCCATAAACCCTTTGGGACCTTTGCAGTTCGTAACTCCATTACTAAAAGCACTACAGAGGCTGCCAAATTTTGTAGGTACACCTACACATCCCGGTAACTATTCTTTACCGAAATTTTACCGTCATATAAAGGACACCTCTTGTCTTTACATTCCACCTTTGTATAATCCAAGGACCTTCAAAACTACAAGGAATACTTCAATGTTCTCAACTCCAAATGCTGTTTGGGCGCACCAGAAGATCAGTAGATCACCACATATCTTATCTGACGCACTTTTTGCTCGGTTGTCATTTTGATACCTACTGGAAATTCTGGATACATCTTACAAGACGGGACTTCCAAACCAACTGTCAACTCAAACGACTTTATTCATGAACGGGCAACGGGGACGCATACATTAATTACCATGGAAATTGCAATCTCTTCTCTCCGTAAATTCTGTTTCACAACAAATAACGCAAACGCACTAATAAAATTCCATAGAGTCCCAAATTTGGCATAAATCAGCATGACAAGATTTTGAATAACGCATCAACACCAGAGATTACCTATTTCTCTCACCCATTGAATAAATAAAAACAATTCCAATGCTAGACTTAACACTGTAGCACTTTCTCCTGCAGCATACATTTTGCTAACATTGCTGAGCTTTGCTCTCTTTCACTCATCCGAAGGCAAAAGCTCCCCACTTACAATCACTTTCCATCTCAAAACGAGTGAAAACCCCATCACTGTGGCATCCGCTGGCAAAATTGTATCTTATCATCCATTAGAGAAATGTGTTTCAAGGATGAATTAAGAAGAAAGCTTTACACACTCGCTCCTAGCAACCCCCCACGGCCCCCAATATCCATGCATCAGCTTCAGCGTTTGGAAACATTTTACAGCAAACTAGAACTTTTCGCTGTGTTGCCTCCTCTGTGGGGACCAGTCTTGTGACGGTCGCCTATTCGAGAAGTTCGGGTTTGGTTTACGGATACGGCGCTGCTTTGCTAAAATCTCAAAGGATATACACAGAGAGCGACAGAGTGAAAGAGAAAGAGTCAGTTTTGTTTTTTATGTAACACAATTCTGACATTGGCCGTGTGACACAGAGACGGTTAACTTTTTGAAAAATTTTGCGCCCCCCAACCGATAGATATACTTTTGGTGTTTCCCTGTTTTTTGTTTCGGTTTTGTTTTTTTGTTATTTGCCATCAAATAGTGTTACGGTACGTAGAGTCCGATTGTGAATGAATTTCGTTTTTCAAAGATTTATGTAATCGACGACAGGAAGCGATTTCCTTTCAGTGCAGTGTGTGTGTGTGTGATAAAAGAAAAATTATCTTCTTGAAGGAAAGATGTGAAGAGAATCCAAAAAAAAGTGCCAAGTGAATCTCATTATCTCGAATGCGATAACAAAAGTGTGCTGCTTCACAATGTCTGTGTATGAATAAATTTTTGAACTCGAGGATTAACTACTGAGGATAACAAACGGATTACCATTCAGAGCCCATCCTTCGGGCATATATACGAAATTTTGGCTGCCTATAGTCATCTTCGAGTCATCTTTAATCTCAGCCATCGTTAACGGGGGTAAGTTTTCGTGTTTGACGTGCTCGTCATTTAGATATGATTATCCTTTTTCGGATGGAGAGCACTCTTCTTGGAGTGGTAAACGACTTTGGGTTGGGGTTCGGGTCAAGACCACGGTCGATTTGTCAGGCAGCCTATTTTGATTTTCCCTTTCAAAGGGGCGGGCTGTGCGATTATGTAATCCATAGAGGGCGTGTGTGATCATACTCGAAATATTCAATTGTGGTGTTGGAGTAACCTACCCAGCATCTGTTTCCAGAAAGGGTGCACGTTAATTACTGTTGCTACTGTCCAAATCAAAATCCAAAGAGAGTCCTTTTAGGTCTGGACAGGGGCGGGGGAGAAGTTTTAATGGAACGGATGCCTTTTGCTTCATGGATTGTAATAAATTGCTTACGGAGGATATTGTTTTTATTTTTCTTGGCTTGTGTGCGTGCGTTGCAGATAGATGTATACCGGAGTTCATTTATCAGTGTTAAATGATTAATGATTATTCAATGGGATAGTGACGTCCGGCGCGGCGGTGGCAGTCATCTTCCCTTGCGTATCTGCTTTCTGGGGTGTAGCTGGCACCGTCTAATTATGAACATCGAACATCATCGGGGCTAGTAATTGGATAATAGGGCGGTGGTTACTGGTATCTTTTTGGGAAATTAATTGAGATTTATTAAATTATTAAGGGAAAGGTTGGCTCGAATGTTGCGCAAGGTTTGAGTGGGGCTCATTAACAAATGTGGATCTTTATGGAGATGTTTGTGTATTTAGGTGTAGTTGTAAGGGATTTGGAGAAAATTTGTAATTATATTTAAATTTTTCATCATTTCTGTGATTTTTATCTGAGCCGAGTTAAGTAGGTTAGGGGATTTATTTTGCTAGCTTTGTGACTGATGGTTATAATAAATTACAGAGAATTCACATTTACTCGGACCCGGGTAGTGAACTTGCTTTCAGCTTTCAAGATTAATTGTTATTTAGCAAGTGACTTCAACAACTTTTTTTAGAAAAATCATCTCGCCAGCTCAAGTAACTCAATTTAATTAAATAATTTTTGTTTAATGTTAAACGCCTGTATGCGGCAACGAAGAAGATGACCAATTCTGGCTAAGGAGTTGCTGCAATACAAAAGAAAAATTATTGTAACTTTATAATAATTTACTAATTTTTGTTAGAATTCATTTCTAAAACTAAAAAGTTCTTAGCAAATAGGTAAAAAGGGTTCTGAAGCAGGACTATTCATCATCTGTCTGAAAACTTTCATAAAAAAAAATTTGCTGTCTAGCTAGATGTTTTCATTTCAAAAATCGGTCCTCGTAAGAGAAAGTAGTTTTTTAAAAAATTTAATACTTTTTATACAATATCAGATTTAATAAACAATGTAATACTTCTTAAAAGTCTTAAGGTATTACATATTTTTTTTTATATTCATGCCCGTGTTATATTTAAAAGCTACACAAAACGCTTATTTTAAAATATTGCATTACAAATTTATTCAATTTGAAATTCGGTGTTATATTTTTTGGCAACTTTCAAAGCAATTCACTTGAAAATAAATAACACTAGTACGTACCAGATAATTTCTTATCCCAGAGATAATTAACCTACCAATATATTTCATACAAATGGCGTTACAAAAATACCATCGGATATTTATTTAGCTCAATTTATATTAATCTTTTGTCATTGACTGTATGTATTGACATGTGCAAGTTACTTATTTAATTAGGGTTTATAAATATTTGGGAGGTAGAATGTTAAAGTTTGCACCTTTCACCTTCTTTCAAAGTAAAAATTCTTTAGTTTATATAAAAGGGCTGCTTCAATAAAAAATACTCAAATTTTCTTATAGAATTAATTGCTTGAGTTATGTGAGGACTCTATTCCGACTTCTCTCACAAGTCACAACAAGGAAATCCGGTGAACACAAAGGCATCCTGCATCGACAAAACAATAGATGAGCCTCCTTTGATGGTAGACCTTCCAGAGTTTTATTTTAATCAACAAAAAAACTGTAGAAGGAAAATGTTGAGTCAAAAAGACGGAGCATCAACCATCTACGATGAGGTTACTTTTTAAAACTAAATGTCAGAAATAGGTTGTTAAAGACGAATCTTAAAAAAGTGGAGTGGAGCTTTATTTTTTTAATTAAAAAATCTAAAACAAAAAACTCATTTTACGTGAACGTCAAATAAAAAGTGGTACTTGGTAATTTTTTATTGACCAGAAATTATTGTTAAGGCAAAAAGTTGTGTAGGTTTGAAAGTTTCAGAAATTTTGCAATTATTTTTAATATTTTATGTTATAACTTCTTTAGTTGCAGACATACAAGGATGAAATGATTGAATTTTGGCATTTCAACTTTCTATGTCGACAAATATTGAATACCTGAATAACACTTAGGACCCAAATTGCTTGATAAAACTCAAGGCAAGTGAGACGAGAAACGATGAAATTGAAATTATTTTTTGTAAATCGTTTAATTTATTGATTCACAGTACCGATCATTCCATAAAAAGAATTTATTTGAAATACAGCAAATTCTCACATTGGCCACAGATAACTTGGGAATTTATGCTTCGGATTTGATCTATGTTCCCTTAGGCAGACATTCTTGACCGGATTTGGACAAGTATATTTCGTCACAAATTATTTTATTTAAAATATACCTTCCTTGAATTTCTTGTTGACTTGCAAACGTATGTTTATCAAACTGTATCTTTTGCACAAAAAAAGTAAAAATTCTTACCAATTTCATATAAATCAAATAATAATAGTGCGTACCTAAAAACCGGGCATGGTTAAAAACTTCTTGAGCCTTATATTGATTATGAGAGTTGATTCTGAAATCAACACAATTATCATAATTAAATTTATAATTTGAAATAAAGTAGCAGAAGTCCTTTTTAATTATATCAAATACACAGAATGCGTCGACATTCAGCTGACATAATGGAAAGAATACATCTATATTTAGCTCATAATTGTAGCGGTTAATGATGTTTAACTTTCTACTTTTTTGTCCCTTAACATTGTACCAATACGTTACACGTCTTTAATATCCGAGCGCCATTTTTTTATAAACGCGACACGTCTGTGGAACTGTCTTCAAGGAGTAGTTGGAGACATTAATATGATGATGATTTTTTTTTTGCTATACCATTGTTTCTTTTTAATAGTACTTAATTATTTTCTTTATCCTTCTCTCTATGTCTATATTATTATTATTTTTTTTATTATTAAATTCAAATAATAATATCTACAAAATTAATATTTAAAAATATTGAAACATATCAATTAAAAAGATTTTGTATCTTACCGTATAAGCCTATACCAATAAATATATAAATAAATAATCATCTGCCCACGTTACTCTATTAATTAATAAAAAATCCACTGAACCACCTACAATATGAAAAATTTAAATATATTCTACTCTTACTATTATACCTATAGGAAAACCACTCAAACTTTAATTAATTCCAATTAAGCATTTACTCCTGCTCGTGACCCAATTAACTCTTTTGATGGAGTTCGCTAAAAAGTTTCACCCAAATATGCGGTCTAGTCTAACGACATCGAATGTCGACCGCTTGAAACTTTGTGCTACTTTTTGCTGCTCCTAATTTACATTCAAGTGGATTCACCTTTCTGCCAGTTTCCTTTGACAAAGTCCGGCGGACGTACCCTTTCAGTTCTTGTTGATTTTTGTTTGTAAGCTCAAAGATGCAATAGCACTTCTGAATAGTTTTGACAAGATCTTTAAACCCAATGTACATGAAGCGAACTATGTCTTCAACAAATAGGGAGTAGTCAAATTGAAGTCTTAAATTCTTAAAAAAGAACCCGCTCGCAGTAATTCCCTCTAATTAAGTCTTCCATGCAAACGCTCGACAATCCCACCTCTCACTACGACCACCCACCCACCAACTACTGTGACTGATGTCAACTACCGTTGAACTTAAACAAACTATGACACCCCAATTATTTGCATACAAAGAAAAGGCCAACCGTAGGCATATTACATCGCATAACTTAAGTCGAAAACAACTTTTTTTTTACCGTCCGTTGGTGACTATGGGTTTAGCCTCCATCCATCCTGAGACTGGTGTATGTGTCCCTTTGAAATAAATGATAAATAAACAAAAGGACCTTTGTTTCCCTTGTGCATGGTATTCCCTTCGAGCAGTGAACAAGCACCCCTACTAACGAGAGAAGACAAACTTATTTTTCCAGAACCAGGCGAGGAGAAAGTTAAAAATGTGCACAAGGAGCTGCCGTTTGCAGCCTTTTGCTTATTTCGTTTTGCGCTGGCTTTTAAGTGCATCCATCCATCCATCGCTCGGTCCATTTGTATGTGGGGTAGATGGCCAGGCAGCTTACAGCAAAGTAAACAAGAAATTCCTTGTGCGCGACTCTTTGTGTATATTGTTGTCCTAATGAAGTTAATCTTATGCACTCCTAATGAGGATATCATGCGACCTAAATTCCCTTCCATCCATCATATCGCAGCATATGTGTGTACAGTTTATGTACACAGGAGTCATTTGTAAGTTACACTCCTACGTCTTTTGTCTGCGCTTACACCTAGACCAGTGTCATTTGACTGTCACACTCGCACGCTCTTCTCATTGCGGGTGACGGTGTTAGAGGGGGGAGGTCCTTTTGGCTATAGAGTGCCTGATTCCATCAGGGCGCAGTGTAATTAATTAACTCAGTTGTTGACTTGAGTGTTGTAATTTTAAATTTAATTACATATAACTGTATCCCCAAGTGGGACCGGCGAGAAAGAGTCCTTCGTAATTCCTGTCTCCGGTTCTGTTAACATCAAATATGTACTATTTGTGAAGTGGTTATGGTTTGGCCTGTCTCTCGGTGTGGCTGGTTGACATAACAAAAATGAAGGAGACTTTGGTACCGCATGTCTAGATATGAATGGTACCGAGGAGATACATAGATAGCGGTGGTGAATTTTCGGTTGTGGAAGTCTAGTTAATCTATTAGATGAATGGAGAAGGGGTGCTGAGCTCAGAAATTAAATCTAGAAGCAGGGATTTGGGATTTAATTAGAGCACTTTAAGTCTCGTGGAATATACAGGGTGGGCCAACTTGGACGACTGATTTGAAATACTTGATTATAATTTTTTTTATTTTATTTTCTTTTTAAGTTAAGGTATAAATTATTGCATATATTTTACGCCAAGTGTAAAATAGTACATCCCTAAAATAACCTCCATTTTCTTGTTGGCAGTGAATGTTTTTTTTTTAACGTTTCTGACTCTAATTCTGCAATTTTTGTGCGAATGTTCTGCTTTAATTTTTGAATGTTTCGAGGTTTGTTGACTTAAACCCATTTTTTTCGAATTTTTCGAAATTATGCGGCGTTCATCGAAAATCGCCATTAGGTCTATTCGCGTGTTTCCCGAGCTAGGCACTAAAAATATGTCAAACGAAAAAAATTGAGCAAACTCTGTCAGATTTAGATTTCGAGCTTCTTTGAGGTTTGCGCCACTTTAAATATTGACATCTACTTCGTCAAAGTTAGCCTAAAGAAAAAAAGCGAATTTTGACGGACTTTGGATTAATGTTTGTGTCAGAACTTACCGGTTGAAATTCTCTAAGCTGTTTCGAGTCAAGAGAGGAACTGCTCGTTACTCGTTATTTTGGTAATTTTCTCTTTTTTTCAGTTTTTGATGATTACGGGTACAGACTTTGTGCGATTGTGATCGATTTAAACCGTGCACGCGAATAAACCTATTGTGTCTCTCGCGGTAAGAACTGTAGCTCCATCTTACTGGAACCGTCCATATATGTCCCGATTATTGAAAACTACCGGATGTACAAAAATTTCCCAACATTGCCCGATATACGGTTTACCGAATACCGCCTCAGAGACCTTTTCTGGATCACCGGTGCGTTTGAGGGGTTGTAATTTTCGCTGACGCAGTGCTCCCCGTACCTCCAAATTTGCCAGTTATTTTTATTGATTATATGATTTTTATTATTTCCCAGTTTTATTTACATCTGTCCTTGGACACTAAGTAATTGTTTTTACAGTGGATACAATGGGATGTAAAATAGTCTTTAGACCAATGTCTTAAAGCGATTTGTTCTTACAGCGATATACAATATAGGTACAAGTTATACAATACAATTTTAAATTTTGGACGGTTATTTACAATAGATTTATATAGACATTATATATAAACGACAAATAATTTTCACTTTACAAAAAAAAATGTATGTATGTATACAAATAGCGAATTTTAAATTTCATTAAAGGTCTACTGGTCTGCGTCTTTTTAATCGTCTTCTTATGTTAACATCATTGTCCGGTAGATTGCGTATGTCGTTGTTTAGATGGTTTGATATTTTCATTTGATAATTCCTACTTTGTTGTTTAATTTCGTCCTTAACACTCAGTATGTTGAGATCACGATGGATGACTTCGTTAGGGATGTACCAGGGTGCATTGACAATCGTCTGAAGTATTTTTGATTGCAGTCGCTGTATAATGGCGATATTTGATTTGGCGGCGGTCCCCCATATTTGAATTCCATATGTTCATATCGGTTTTATCACAGTCTTGTATATTAATAGCTTGTTTTGCGTTGAAAGTTTCGAGTTTTTCCCTAGGAGCCAGAAAAATTGTCTAAACTTGTTTTTAATTTGGTTGCGTTTTTGAGTTATGTGCTGTTTCCATGTTAGCTTGCAGTCAATTGTCATGCCTAGGTAATTCGCTGAGTTGGCTGTAGTAATGTTCTTGTTATTTAAGGAGATAATTTAAGGTTGGAATTTCTTTTTGGAGCGTTTTTTCCTCGTTAACTTGAATTCCCCATTTGTGGAACCAGTTTCTTGTTTTAGTTAGGTGGTGTTGTGTTTGGTTTATTGCAGTTTGTAGACAGCTGTGTCTAAGTCGTTCAGTATTTTGTTTGTCACTCGATGTACCTGCTGAATGGTGGAGTGCTTCTGTCGAAAGCCAAATTGATGGTCCGGGATAAGGTGTTTTTGTTTTAGTGATATATCTATACGGTCAGATAGCAGTTTTTCGAATATCTTGGAGATGATCGGCAGAAGACTGATTGGTCTATATGATGAGGGTTTAGTTGCGTCTTTTCCTGGTTTCGGGATAGCAACTATTTTCGAAACTTTCCATACTTTTGGGTAGTAGTTTAGCCTTAAGATCGAGTTGAAAACATTTCTAAGATAAATTATGGCTTTGTCAGGTAATTGTTTTAATATTTGTCCAGAGATTAAATCGTATCCAGGGGATTTGTTGCCTCTTAATCTATTTTGTAGGTAATGTTTTATTTCTTTCGTGTTGATTTTTTTATTGTCTTACTCGTTGTTATGTTGTTGTCTGGAAGAGTTATTTTTTGAGCATCGTAGGCATTAGTAAAAGTTGTTTTGAAATTGTCTGGCAATGTTTTTGCTTTGTCAGTGTTTTTTCTAGACCACGTACCGTCATTCTTCAACAAAGGCGGCTGGTGGGTTATTCCTTTTTTTATTTTTTTGGTTAGCTTCCAGAGCGAATGGTTTGTAGCTTGAGTTGCTGTTAGGTTTCTCAGGAATGTGTTAATGCGTCGGTTATTATTTGTTTTTAAATCTATATGATGACCGTAGTTGTGTTCTAAGAAATCTATATGGATTGATTCTTTGAGTAAATTCAACATGATCCAAACAAATCCACATGCAATTGTACAAGGTGAGTGAATTTTGGGAGTGGCGGCAGTATCAAATTTTTTTTAAACTATTGAGGTTGCTCAACGAGCTGTAAAAATCCCTAAAGCTCTTTCTTAGATAACTGCTTGCATTATTGTATGTGTCACATGGTTAGCCTACCAGTTTACATGAGTTCCACTGTTTTTGAGTTTAGGAGACCTAGTAAGACCGAGGAATGAAACATTTTCTTACCTTGACCTCGTTTTTAAAATACCTTAACTAAGGACAGCTTCAGTTAAAAGCCCTGATTGCAATCTCACTATACTTGGGGAAACAAAGGTCAAAGGTCAGTGAATATATTTTTCACCGAGGATACGCTTCCAAAATCCCTTTTTAATTTCATATTACGCGATGCTACATTCAATATACGCCAGGTTGCATTCGAAATTATTTTACACCAAACGAAGTAACGAAGAAACCTTAGAAAGGACTCCTCGCATGAGTGACAGACCATATCGACAGCCCCAAGTCGGTCGCTCTGTTTGTTTTTTGAAAGCCAAACCCAGAAGCCGATTAAAAATAAATGAAATAAAGCTCATTATAATTCAGCATTGAATCGGTAACCAAAATCGTCCGAAATACTCAGAACAAAAGGATTACACTCAAACAAAAAGGACACATATGTTTAATATTTGCATATATTTATTATGATGGCTACATCCTGGATCCTGCACCGGAGACTAAAATGCCAACCGATTCCATTGATGCCATGTAACATATACCAAAGCATTTGTCGCTGTCAGTGTAATACTCTTTGTTTGGGAAACGTATTGCGGTTTTGTGTGTCAACATTCATTAAGCGCAATGAGTCCTTTGATGAATGAATTTCCAGTATTCAACCAAAATCAGCTAATTAAAACCGTTTTAATTATGCTCATGGTTAGAATAAGGTCAACAAGTTATTAATGTTATTATTCATGAAATGTTTGTGGTTTGACTATAATTTTTTGGAGTTTTTTCCTTTAAAGTTTGTGTGCAAAATTTACTAAAAAAAATCTTTACAAAACTAATGCGCTTTTTTGCGGCCAATTGAAGTCGGAGAAATTTTGCGAATCTCGATTTCTTAGCCGAATTTACACCTACTTTTATTAACATTAAAACATTTTTCATTTGTCAAACTTTGAAGTGTTATTATTTGCATTTATAGGCGACAAGAATTCACATTTGACCGTTGCAATGAATGTCACCAAAAATCAATGGAATTTTATAAAAAAAAAATTACAACTTATGAACAGCTGACTTTTAAAACATGCAAAATCAGAAATGCAACGAAAAAGTTATCTCATTTTTATTATTGCTCTTTAAATTAAGAATATTCGGTATTACGTATTTTTTGTATATTTTATGGTATTAAATAAATTAAACAAATTAGGAAGTTCAATTCGAAACAAAAGATATTAGTAAAATAATAATTGAAAGTGATTTCGATCAGTTCTCGGTTCTCTACTCTTACGTCTTAATTAACTCGGGAAAAGTAAAAGGAATATACATAAATAATGAATAAAAAAAGATATTTTTGGTTGTCAAAAAGGAATTGTTAAAAATAGTTCATTAGATGAGCCTGCACCATGTATAGTGTGTAGCAAACAATTTTGTGCTTCATTGGGTTTTTGTGTCCAATCTGAAATCTGAAAGCAAAATCTAATTATAATGATCCCAATTGAAAACGATATAAAATTGCAACTTTATTTCCGACTGTAAGGTGTTTGTCCCGAATAGGACTAAAAACAACCGCACGAAATTGACTCCGGGTTTTACTTGCATTGTGAAATGTCGTGTTTAAGAGATAGGATATTTTTCCCCTATCTGCATTTCAGAAGCTCAGATCTAGCCCCATGACTTAGCAGATAATGTTTCAGGAATTTCTTCTAGCAACTACCCATAAAAATATTTTCCGATTGGAAAATAATTTCTGCTTGCAGAGTCGCACTTAACAAAGGTTTTGAGATGGAGTGGCGCCTCCCACGAAAAATAAGCACTTAGACCCTACATATCTTGGCACATGTTATAGACTGGACATGATTAAAAAATTTGATAAATGATGTTTATGTCTAAAAGGTGGGCGTGGCACCTATAAAGGCATTGAAAACGATATTTCTTGACACATGAAGCTTTAGTTTGAAAATTTTAACCCCTAAGTGATTGCCTATACATACAATTCGGAAAATGTTGACGGGATTGATAAGATAAGCGTGGTAGCTGTCTTAAAAATTGGACTACCTTTTTACTGAATTTCACACAACAAAAAAAAATCGCAATTGAGCTATAAGACTGCGCTTTTTAACTTTCTCGTATACGTCGTAAGAGAAAGGTTTTGTAATCGTACAAAAAATCGAACTCGAGATTTTAATCAAATCTAACATTACGATGATAAAGGTACCTACTCGAAAAAGTGGGTCTCGAAATTCTGTCCGTCTGTTCGTCTGTCCGTCTGTCCGTCTGTCCGTCTGTCCGACCTTCCTGAGCTCTACAGCGCAATCGGCTGGACGGATTTCTTTCAAACTTCGGATTTGGAGTTGGTGGGCTTACAGTTCGGGGCCACTTTTTTTTTCCACGTTAAGTGTTGCCGTTCTAACGGTATTCAGCAATTTTGAGTTTTTCGGAAACGGCTCTAACGATTTCAACCAAAATTGTTATTTGGGCTTATGTCGGTGTAACTAAGATGGCTGCATACTCAGTTTTTCGCAGAAAAATCGAATAACGGTAATTTAGAAAATTGGTCATATCTCAAAAACGGTCAAAACTATTTCGACAAAAATTCATACTTTAGGTAACACGGTCATTCCCAACATGATGGCAAACTCAGTTTTTTCCTAAATTATCGTTCAACGGACCATTTTGGAAAAATGTCGTTTTTTAAGACTTTATTTAATTATGGTTTACTTGAAAACGGCTTTAACGATTTTAACCAAAATGTTTACTTACACTACCATATATGGGGTTAACATAATAGCATACCCAGTTTTTGGCTAAAAAGTCGAATAACGGTACTTTTGAAAATTGGCCTTTTCTCGAAAACGGTCAATACGATTGCAACAAAAATTAATTTTTAAGGTAATATGGTCATTCCTAACATGATAGCAAACTCAGTTTTTCTCCAAATTGTCTATAATTGATTTTTGAAAAAAAGGCATATTTTGAGAATTTGGTTTTTTATTTTTTTACCTACATGATAACGGCTAAAGCGATTTTGACCAAAATGCATACTTGGAGTAAAATTGACGTTTTCAACATTATCGCGTCCATAATTTTCGATTCTAACCACTGGAAACGCTGATTTTGAAAACTGTTCATATCTCGAAAACACCATTTTCGATTTGGATAAAACCTTAAAAAACACGTAATACTAACATCCTGAACAATACCCTATACTCAGTTTTAGCTTAATAGTTGAGCAAGATTATTTTTCGAACTCAGTATTTCAATATTTGTTACTATTTTGTACGCCTTATTTTCTTAAATCAGCTTAAAAGATTTTGACTAAAATGCTTATTTACTATAACATAAGTATTCTTAATAAAACCCCGTACTTAGTTTTTCTTAGAAAAATTAAAATAATGCCGTCTTATAAACATTACCGCACTACCAGTTAAAATGTAATCACAACTACTAGAAACTCATTTTAGCAAATATTTCCCACTTCTTATTTTTCAACCATATTAATCACGAACCTTAAAATAATTCCAACCAATTGGAGTCTACACTAACAGAAACCCGCACTTCATTTACCCCCAAACACGTGCAAATTCAAAAACAAATCTCTGAATTCTTACATTACAAACCCTACTTGGAGTCATGGCCACCAACCAGCATCACCAATTTGAAAAATCTTGTTTTATAGCCTATAAACAATAATAAAAGAAAAATAAACCAACCAAACTGATGATATGAACGAGAAAGTTTCATGCGATCCAGTCGTGCACTTTATTTTTTTATAATAGAGTAAATTGTTTTTGAAGTTATTACAAAAGAATTTGTTGTGATCGGGCTAAAAAAATTGTGCTATCGAACTAGATCAAGACCTGGCAGCTCTGCATTACGAAACACATTCAACGCCCATCATTCATCACCTTGATGTACGCAAAGTGTATGTTCAATAATGTAGTTAAGTAAGACTGACAGCTGACTGGCTTGATGTGTTTTAGTTTTTATTAGCCTTAATTGATCACGGAAACTGTTTTTTACATTGACAAAATTGAAAAATATCATGGCTAAGTTGACATTACGTTTACGTGGCTGACGAGGGTACATCAACTCGAATTTGAATTTGTCCAATCTCTCTTATAACTATACAAACTCCTTGCAAAATAAATGAGGACTGCATGAAAAGCGTCTTGAAACGAGTATTTGCACTAATCAAATGCACTTGGCAAACGTTTGCCTTCAACTTGCAAATGCTTTCAATTCTCTGACAGCTAATAATTACATTGGCTTGCAACAATATGCACCATTTTGCATGCCAAACGGTAGTTTATTCCTCGCCGGATCTGAGTATTTATCATCCGTTTTATGATCTGTTTATAGCTACCAAATTCCACTCTGGAAACGTATTTGCCATTTCCGAAATGACGCCTACGCCGACCGACCGGCGATGTAATTAGTTAAAATAAATTAGATTGCACTTTACGCATACGATTCGTTTCCAATGCGAATGCATCTATTTACACTGAACTCATAGCGAGTGCTTACATTTGATTTGAAATATGCCACGTGGCTTGGTTTAGAATGGCAGCTAATTTTTATAGAATTTCCTATATATGTGTAAAGTGCAAACAATAATAAAATAATGGATAAAACTACCCTTGCTTCACATTTACAGAAATTATAATTGTCCAAGTTCGTTTTCAACTTCTACCAATATACTGCATACCGTCACGTCCCGAAGCAGATAGTCGTTTGCTAACAACTTAACTTTCTTTTGAATTCAACTGTGCTGGGTATCCGCCTTCTGTCGATAAGGAGTAGGTATCTGTATCCAGACACATAACTTCCTCGAGGAAAGTTTCAGTTTTCTTTTTTTTTTTTCTTTAAATCCTTTTTAACATTTTCACTCTAGAGATGATATCATCCCTATCTCGTCGTAAAAATATAGAAGGTACTCATAATTCTTGTTATGTTGTTTTTTGTCTAAAGCCCTATAGTGCACAGTGTTTTCGCCTCCTTATACTCTCGCGCACATAAAAGAAAACGTTCCCATAAAATAGTTAAACTCTTTCATTCGAATGGATTCTGTGAGCATTTTTTCTTCCACCAAACTGGAAATATTTTCTTCGACCATTTTTCGGATGCGACTGCGATACATTTGTGCATTTCCTCCGTCAGCATCGGTAATATCCTTGAGTGCATATTGTGCAGCATATCTCGCTCAACACTGGAGATAAATATAATGAATCCCTCCTCCCCACTCCCCAGCGGAATAAACAAAGTTTATCTGTTAATTTCCTTATTCATTTCTTTTTGAGATGAATATCTCAATTTGGTTATAACATTGCCACTGCTGGTGTGCGACAGATGCTTCTAATTGAAATTTAATGTAATTTTACATCAATTATTCATAATTCGTTTGAGGGAGATTTTTTTGTTCGTACAAATGTTGCCAAATAGAGTGGAAATATATTTTTACATTTTCCTTTTGATTTTGAGCTCTCCTAATGGAAAAATCGCTTTTAATGGGATTTGCAGGATATGACGGATAGCGGCTGAACTTGGACCTAAAAAAAAGAAAAAGCCTTAAAGACCTTTTTCAACTGGAATAACAATGATGGCTTTTGGAGAGGACTTAATAGGGAGATAGATTTAATATAGATAGAGGATATTTTTAGAAATGGTTGAATATTTTATTGAAAAATACTAATGAGTGACTAGTTTTTACTCACATAGTGTTAGAGACATCGCAGTAATTTTTCTGTTTAATTTTTCAACGAATTTCCATTAAACTGAACATTTTGAAAGTTCCAAAGCATTTTATTAAGTCGATAGATGATTTTTGGCAATTTTTCGACATTCAATTCAGCCGTGAAAGTAGATGATTTGTTTATTTAAAATGTTGCAATAGTTTTTTTTTTAAATAAATCTTAATGTTGAAACAAAACTTTTTTTTTTGTTTTGTTTGGCAATGAACTAACAAGTAAATTCCGTTATCGACAGTGAAGTTTTTCTAATTTTTTGGATAATAAAACTAAAAATGTCGCCCAGACTCTTAAATCCTGTCATTTTCGTCTAATATAAAAAACATCGATTTAATAATTGATAAAAACATCGAATAAATTACTATTTTTATTGCAGTTTCTTATTTATTCTCTTCAACAAAAATAATGCAACTTGAGACTATTAAAATTTTGTAATTATTATCATATTTTTTTAATTTTTTCCTGATTTGAATGTCATTTGCGTCACGAAAATTGTTTACGAAAAATTCTAGTTAGAATGCGTTGGGCCTTACTGTTATTTCCACATAAAAGATTTTCATTACCAAGTCCATTACTGACTTCAAGAAAAACTTGTAATTTTGTGGTTAAGAGGAAAATGAAATCCTTTGTTGGGGGGACAAGTGTGACGAAAATGACAAAAAAAATTACGCAATTGACAATATTTACCAGAATTAATTTATTTTGCACTAAAATTTATTTATTAAAAATCGGGATTCATTTACCAAAAAAAATTCAAAATAATATTTTTCTTAAATTATTTATTATCTGTGCCAGTGTTGTTAAGCTAGGAGCTATGCACATTTTATCGGGAATTGCAAATTACTCGGTACACGTCTGTAGGTCTTCTGAAATTAAGCTTATAAAGAAAAATAGATTTCAATATACTGTAAGAATTGTACAAAAAAATGCAATTAAATCCTCGTTTTAATTACACATCTGAGTTATTTCTTAATATTTCTTTAAACTCCACTTCGATGTCTAGACTCCTATCATCTCCAAAATAGGCGCCAAGTCCTCGTTTCTTCGTTTTTCTTTTGCAAATTCGAGTTATTTCACTTTCGAACACAAATTACTTTCAAGTTTGGCAACTGGGATTATTTTTACAAATTTTTAACGATCGGCTATAAATCATAGTCCATTTTTCGCCGATCCAATATAATCTTCACTTCGGAACCACCTGGCTAGTGTCTAAAACTATTTGAAGGTTTAGTCCACTGAAGGCCTAAAAGAAAAATGTTCGTTAAGGGGCAATTAGGTTTCGAAGAACCAACGTAATTCATACCCAGCATGTTTCTTGAAGTTTTCAGTCAATATTGAATTGAGAAAGCAAAATTCACACTCGGAACCTAAATCTAGCATCTATTACATCATGTGGAGCTTAGTATGAATATATATCGAACCACAGGAAATGGTGAGGCGCTTAGAATAATCACCGCGTCTTTGGTGTCACTACCTAGGGCAAGCCTGCCTACTTATACGAAGAGTCTACTCACCTCTGTGCTAAACGATAATCAGGAATACGATTATTGTTTGAAATAATCCATCAAACACTCACCCTTAGCATGCAAATTGGTAGCCTTGTCATCTCCTGTTCTCTGTAATATTTTCCACATAAAAGCTTTCAGGTCGATAAGTCTTAAACAGGGACAGATGTAGGTATACAAAATACGACCTTTAATTTTATATGTATTTTATTTGTTTATTACCAGTGTCCACTAAGTTATAAAAAATAGTCCTTTATAGTCATAAAAATACAGACGCACTAAACTCCCAAAAGTGGTAAAAAGCATTCTTTTATAACCACAAAAAAAATATATAAAACTATGCAAATTCACAAACACTATATAACCAGCCAAACAGAGGTTACCTACGGTTCAACCCCATATACAAACGTATACGCCAGTCATAAAGAAATAAGACAAGGATTCACTTTCACCCAAGCATATACAGAAATATAAAATCAGTTCATTTCACAAAATTAATTCAAACTACAAGCACTCAGTGTGCACTCACTCCCAACTGACGCGACATTTCAATAAAAGAAAAAAAAAACGAAACAAAACAAACTTTTTTAATTCCCATACATACATATATGTAATAATCCGACTCCCATATTAAGTTTCAATCCACCCGAATATGCGAGCATCATTATTTACCAACTTTTATTTGTTGTTTTTGTTTGTGGATATATCGACTTGCAGATAGACAAACAAATAAAAAAAAAACACTCCATAGACTTGGTCATAAATATCCTTTAAAAGTAGAAGCACTAACCGAGGACTGGGTGTGTGGGAGAAGAACAAAAAATTAAGATGGGGACAAATTCCTCAGATAAAAGAGAAAATGTGATAAATGTCCCAAGAGAACAAACTAATGAAATAGCCAGCAATTTGCGGAGTAAACTTTTCAAACCCCCATTCCCCGCACTATATCCAATTTTATTAGCAAAGATTAAGCTGAATTAAGCTGGAGGAAGGGAATTTATATATAGCAGAGACTAAGAAGAAGAAACAAAAATAAAAATATCCCCTCCATCGGGTGAAAAACAGAACAAACGGACCGCTCATATATGTTTCAAATTTTATCAATTTAACTGAAGGACATTTAGTGCAGTGGGTGTTAAACACAGAACAGCTATAACCTCTGTTACTTACGTGTCTTTTTGTGAAAAGTTGCGGTTCGGAATTCTCTGTTTTTGTAACATTATGCTGTGGTAGTGGGTATTATGCTGGAAGTTTCCGCATGCAAAATGGTAGCGTTCATATTTGGAATTCGCTCAAGTTCTATTAGATGTCGTGTCGTGTGTTTGATGTGTCTGTCAAATGTCTGGATATTGAAAAAGGACCCAGAATTTACCTAAGGTAATTTTTCATAAATGCCAATCAAGGGCGCACTAAGAATAGATTTTTGGATATGGAAGGGTCAGTTCGTTTTTGCCTTTTTAAAAGCGGGTCTTTTATTATTATTGACAAACGCATCATTCGAGAAAGCCCCTATTTATAAGACCCTACCCTACAGTCGCAGTAACTTAAAATTGTGCACGCTGATAGCATGGTAGGTTGAACCGCATTTGAAATTGACATATTTTCAGGGGTACTACGTTTCTCTTCTTTGGGGCTCTATATTCCTTACCACTATCCACAGCGATTTAGGTACATATAAACGCAACTCGCAGAAAAAAGTCATACGTCCTTACCAATAATTAACTTTGGTCCCGCAGCTTACTCGCAGGACTCAACACCTTCCGGTATCACTGTACCAAAAAACAAAAATATTCAGTCCCCGAAATATTTCTAGCTGCAGGGTCAAAATGGTAATGCTGAGAAAGACATGTTTATCTCAAGCATTAGCTAAATAAAAGGCCATGATATCATTTTAATGAGAAGTGTTGCCCAAGCCTATAAAAAAATGGTATTCAATTTCGTAACAGGAGTGAATTTAAATACCCTGTGTCTTCTGTGTTTTCTGATTTTATTCGTTGGAATACAATTAAAATTATTTAAAAACTTGCAAACACAAATTTGTTAAAATGTGCGAAGGTAGAGTGTCGTCTTTTCGTAAACCGAAAGGTATAGGCTGTCCAAAAGTAGTTGAAAGTTGAGACTACCCAACATGCGCAGTAGCATATCCCAAAAGAGGATACCTATGCTTCTTTCAACGCATTTTTGATTAAATAAAATGAATAACCGCTTTTGCAAAAATTTAAAGGAGTATTTAGGATAGGTTTGCGCAAACATAGAATAAATACTTTTTAAAATGTTAATTTTAAGTAAGTTTGTGATGTTTTTAAGACTTTCTTGAAAAGAGAATAAAATATCACTTAAATTTGGAAGGCCCATCCCTACTTTTCTTAAAATTTCTCAATAGCTAATGCAATAATTTGAGAGGAAGGGCAATGGTTGGTGTGAAAAGGTTGACGTGACGTCGCGGAAAATGTAGATAGAAGAATTATCAGCATTCAACAAAATGTATGCGATATAAACAATCTATGGAGGAATAAGAGGTTGTATATGCAAATTCATAGATAAAGAAACATCTTCTTTCATTTCATTCTTTCATCTTCTTTCTTTCATTTAAAAAGTATGTACGGATTTAAAATTCGGTCGTTTTCATAGTTTCATATTTTAACAGTTCTCATCACTTTTCCAAGTACTTTTTCGCTGCTTGAAAAGTTGAAATTCAAAAACGATAGGTATAGGTTCTTAAAACACTTGTTGGCTTCCTACAGGAGATTTTAAATCATACTGAAAATAATTGGCAGTTTAATATTTTATTTAAATAAATATTCTCTTTCTAGCAATTCACTTTTGACATCCAATAAATCAAATGTGTTTCGAAAATGCACCTAAATCAATAGTGAAATATTAAAAAACAAAAAAAAGACTGTATTTCGCGGAAATGAAACACGTGACTTGTTTAGAGTCGGGAAAATATATAAAAACCCAACTATTAATTATTCTTTATTCTTAACCATTCCACTGCCTGTACTCCTGTACGGTCAGAATGTGATTGAGCTGCTTGACTACCTCTGCGGCTCTGCTCTTATTCAAGGAAGAGATAGAGACTCATACACGAGTGCAACAATATACCCATGTATAAGTGATTCGATACAAAGACTGTAAATAGTACCGAAAATTGTTTCTGAAGGAATGAAAGGACATTTTAATAGGTCTGTTACTTTCTTTGCTTTTAAATCTTACGAATTTTTACGAATTTTTATGAAATTTTAGGTATTTTACACAATTGTCGTTCCTTAAATCGAAAAATTCGTAAAAGAGAACGGCTTCGAGAGAGCAAGATATTTCCCCTCTTACTGTCAGTCGCCTGAAAATTGACAGCTGATTTGAATTTGTTGTTCCATTTGGTATTTGGGTGGAATATTCAGATCTTTCATTTTTCACAGATTACTACAAAAGCGTTGCTTAACTTTTGCGTAAGTCTTATCTTTGAGAGAGAATTCATCTCCTCCACTGGCAATTTGACAGTCTTTTCCATTTTTACTATAAAAATAAAGAAACAGATCTACTGATTTGCGTATGAAATATAAATTTGACAAATCAGATTTTTGAACATTTCCTAATTTGCGTTTTTTTAAAAATAAGCGTCAAAAAGGCTTTGGAACATATCTGATGGGCGAATTTAATTGCAATTTATGTATTATTTTTTTAGAATAAATTGTTCATTATGAAAGGAACTATCGACCATGTTTTCCATGAAAACGAATAATGGCATTTGAAGTCCGCGATAAGAACAAAATATAGATTCTACAAAGTTGTCTGATTTTTTATTGGTAGCAATCGCAGATACTCTTAACATATAATTAAGCAAAGGTTTCAATAGTGCTGTATATTTTTGTTAAAGCTGGCAGCCAACTTATCGTCGACATTACTGTTTGAAATTTTATTGAGTAAGGTCGATTGTATTATGTAGTACCCTACACATTTTTTGTCGTACCGAATACGGCTTTGTTTCAAAACCGATATTTATGAAATGTGGACCAATTTAAAGGTTGATGTCTTCTGGTGGATTCCCACATACATATATATCCATACGTACAGCAAACAAAATTTCGGATAGATGTTTTGGCGGACTCAAATAATCAGATGTTGTCTTATTCACGCAGAACACATGCATCATAAGTGTATGGTAAAAATGCCTCCATTAACATAACCTCACAATCGAAAGATAACGAATGCACCTTTCCTTAACATGGTGTTAATTTTTGGCCGATGGGTTTTTCTAGATGCAATTATTCAGACAATCAGTTAGTTTTTTAAATACATACTTGCCAAATATTACAAAACTTGCTGGTGAGCAAAGGTCTTATTTACGTCTGGTAACCCTTGAGCGTGAAACTTCGACGATGGGCAGTGGCAATGTATAATGGAAATGCCAACTTCTGTGACAGTTTAACTTTTACAATTGACAGTACGTTTCCGCAATATTTCAGCGCAAATACTTGACCTTCCACTTGCAAAGTGTCAACATTCGGCCAACTCAAACTAAATCCTTTCTTAAGATCCAATAAGTTAAATAATGTCCGACTTGGTGTCGCTTCTCAGAAATTCATTCATTTTGCCAATGAAACTGCGACTCTTTTCGATAATAAACAAACAAAAATTCAAGGCGTAGCCCCGGTGTCTAGGATACACACACTTTTATTCCCGAAGTGAATTCCCATACCCCCGAGTTTCCCACCCAATTTGTCATCCAATTGATGACTTGCCAAAATAAAGTAGATTTCTGGTGCATTTACAGAAGAGAAACTCTATTGCTACTTCCATTCGTAGAATGCCGTATGGCAAACTTGAGAGTTTTCAATTTTAAGACTCCCCTTACCGCCGCGCACGCTTTTTTAAAATATGATCGATTCGAACTTTATCTCAAAATGAATGCAAAGTGATGCAGATACACTTAGTAGGAACCCCCAGCCAAATGGGAGGAGAAAAACTTCCAAGAGCACATCAATTTGCAAATTCAGACATTTGCCAGGAGCAAACCGAACCAACACCCACCGATACTGCGGAAGGTACCACTATGGCGTGTTTCAAACCGGTCGGAGGTGAATCATTTTGCATTTATATCGACGTAGAGCAAAAGCCAGGAAATGTCATCATATTCATACACGCGAAGCACTCGTCGTAGTCTTATCTTTTGATAAAAATTTCTTCCTGCCAGTAACTTTTAAATCAAATAAGCGTTTTGTTTTTTTTTTCTCAAGCACTTGTCGTTTTTTTTCGAAATAAACTGACATCACATGGAGCAGTAGCATGCCTACTCGAAGGGTGAATAAAATACTATACGCGTATGGTGGCACGTAATGGTATCGTACACGTGTTCTTCTTCTTGTGTATTGAGCGTGCTTCTTGCTTATCCCTGAGGTATGAATTGCCAGCTGTAAGTGTACGCCAGGTGTGAACCGAATGTCGAAGATGTAAGTAATGCACCAGTCTTAACATAACATCCTTGCTTTCACTATCTTCCGCGAGGCAACAGGACTAAAGGCATACATCATGTAGCTTGGTATACTTCAGGCACAAAAGCCTGGCAGGTATCTTTCGCTGGAAAAGAAATCAAAAAGCGAAATGTTCCATTATTCTTAAGAGTCACTTATCCCAGAGAACATCGACTGCCAGCTACCACCACCAGCAGATAGCTCAACTCCGGACCGGAGTCCGGAAGAAGCAGCACTTTTCCCTAAGAGCGCAATCAAATTTCATTGACAGTGATAGCAGGTTGTACCTACCTCTTTGTCAAGAAATTGAATAACAACACCTGGGGCATGTCTTCCTTCGGCTGGGAGTACACGTAAATTGATGATTAAAACAGATATTTTTAGTTACTTCTACTCCTTGGAGGATGCCTTGATGATTCCTTATCTGTCGTAGTATATATTTTTTAATGAAATTACTGAACTTTCTTAATGATGGATGAGTGTACCTGTGCCTTTTATGGTATTTTGTCATCATATGTCGGAGTGACACTGCCAGGATAACATTCTTCGTTGATACACACCAATCTGCCAAGCGATTTGGCTAATTTATTTATTTCACTTGCAATTGATGGCTTTCCCGAAGACATGAGGTCTATAGTCATTCAGGTATAAAAAGAGTAGGCTTGGACGGAAGATTTGCGAAACGTAGGTAGAGGGACTGATTGACAAATATTTTTGGTAGTTATTTTTTTAGGCTGTGTAAAACTTTAGTTATTTAAATTTAAAATATTTTTAGTTGTTTTTAACTGTCATAACATTTAAAATCTCGTTGTCGTAGGTCGATTGGATGTACCTACCCTGAGCGTGGTGGCTTACTGGTTTGTGTGTTGGACTACTAAGCGAGAGGTCTTCGGTTCGAAAGAACACAAATTACATCTTAAGGTTTTCTTTTGCAATGCGCCACCTCTTGCCGACGTCTGACAAACATCCGAGTGTTAAGTTGTCATAAAAGATTTAGCCGTTTGAACTAGGTATAAAATTGTAGGTCCCTTCCATTTTTTAAAAAAGGGAAGAAAAACTGAACCAAAACGAATAGTTGTGAGAAGCTAGGCCTAGGGTCCCATAAACTTGCAGCCTTATTTATAAACCCAGCGTAGAGTCTGCATCCTCTACAATGCCCTTAAAACGCAAAAATATGCGTTTGAAGTTTGCGTAAAGCTTTCAAAATTTTTATCGTTTTTGAAATGTCATTTTGTTTATATTTTTTTCGGGGTTAATTTAAAATTTGAATTGAATTGGGGATGAAAATATATTGCAGCATTATGCAAACCAAAATGTATCCCGCAGTGTATTTATACAATAGTATTTTTATGGCCAATAAAAACACAACCAAAAAATGAGACAAATTTTTTGTGTGCATTCATTTTGAATGCTTTGTATCTTTGTCTAAATTGTCCATACCTTTAACAGGGTAACAATACTCTTTCTGTATATGCATTTTCTATGTTCAACCATGAAATTCGTGAACTTGGTGAACCACAGTCGAAGAGCATTGGCCGCGACATCTACCACTTCACGCACAAAATGTATCGCCTGTGATTCTCAGATGAACTCGACCGAGAAAAAAATATTCTTCCGGGTGTGTAACACGGTAATACAAAACTATGCAAATTTAAAAGAGATTATTTTTGCTGAATTCGATCCGAGCCGAGTTAGAGTCGCAGTTTGAATTGTACTTTTTTTTAAACTCTATGGATTGTGGACGGAATGCACGAATGCAATATTGTGGCAATCGTTGCGACTTCAATTGTTTTTTTCGCTAAGTGTTTTGTTACCTGCGCATTTTAAGGTCCGGGTAATGATTTCAAATCTCTGTTCACTGCGGTCGTCATGTTGGGGGATTAATTCGTGTTAAACGGTTTTGCAGCATGGAAAGTGGACTCAACAACGCGGAACGAAATTCAACTAAAACCCTTGGAAGCACTTGCATCATTATCATCGAGCTGTTTAAAAGGTACCGCCCTCCATCCAAGAAGGAGCACAGATATGGATGTGATATGGATCTGAGCTCATTCTTGGATAGAGGGCGATACGTTTACTTGCATTTAAGCAGTTAAAACCACCGCTGGAATCACAGAAAGCCGTACAAAATTATTCACAAACACGACATGCGACATCAGATGTATGAACTGCGAGTCCTTGAAAATGGCATGTCTAACTTATTTCCATGGAGCAAAACCACGACAAAACATAAAAGAAAAAAAACATTTTACACATGCTTCCTTCACAATGACTGCACAAACTTAACAGATAACGTTTTTTTGTTGTTTTTTTGCCAACTTCTCTTATAGCCATCTGTGCGCTGAGACGAGCGGAGCTGCTGCTACCGCACCATCATCTAATGACAGTCATGAATTTTCATTGAATTCACATTCCATTTAACATGAAACGCAGCTTGACGACGACCGACGTAAGAGAAGCGAACTATGAACAGAATCTCTCCCAGTCCCAGCTACCTCCATAATAATCAAAATCTCAAACGCCCAGGATATTCAGGGAAACAATGTCGGAAGCTGAATTCATTGCCACACTCCGCACTCAGCTAAAGCCACTCAAACAGTATTAATACAATCACAATTTCAAGGTTTAGTTTTATTGTTCTTCGGTCCTCGGTACACTTTGCCAGCGCCAAGACTTGTTTGTGTTATTTGCACACGTCTATGTAATCGTGTGGATCCTTGGAGATTTTCTCAAGTGATTGAACCAGTGAGTGGGGCAATGGAAGTGGGGGTTGCAAATGTATACGCCACCCCATCGAACGGAAGTAAATGAAATCATCTCCCGAATCGTAAAACAATTTATACATTTTTCGGGTTTTTATTTTCATTCCCTCGTAGGGCACATCCTTTCATTTGGAAGACGAACGAAGAAGGCAGGAAGAAACTACTCTCATTGTTTCCTATAGCACAGCACGCGTACCAAAGACACTGACACTGCTGAGATACCATTAAAATAGGCCCTTCGAGTTAAGGAACTACTTATTAGATAGAGTCCTTCTCCTTAGTTTGGTCCTGCCTGCTGTTGCATTGGCACGGCTCCAACATTCAAGTGGATGGATAATCGCATTCCTTGTATATTGTATAAAGATTCCGATGGTTTTTCAGATTGTTAACATGCTTGTCGTCAGGGGGGCATGGCATTTTTGAACTTCCTTTGTGTTGGCGCTCTTGTTTATGGCTTAGGGATTGCACAGCGCACCCGATTGTCGTTAAGAGTTTTAATCGAAACTAAATTGAGTGCTTAACATGACATTATTAAGATGTCAGACTGCAGTTCACTGGGAAAGTTCAATAGGATTCATTCGAGACTGGAGAAGGTTTGGAGTTGCAATTTTTGCTTCTTTTTTGTTTGATACGTACGCCTTGGGAGGGTGATTAGTTGCAATAAGGAAGCTCCCACTTTGGCTACGATGTAGTTGGGTGACAAGCTTCTAAGTGGTTTAAGTAATTTACGGTTTAGAGATCGATGGATAAGAGTGTATCCTACTCAGAGGAAATATTTATGTGGGAAAAATATGGTTTTTAAACACATTTCACGTTAAAAAATGTCTGTGCTGAAATTACTCACTCTGGGCTGTTTAGGAGGACCAATGTTATAGAGGTCTTTTTTTTGTCAGGGGTTGCTACTATCCGATGGCGCACTCAGACACAACTACTGATCCATTGTACTGCAAAACATATACCTTACTTTACTGTACTTAGTTTTTCCGACTTTCGAAGAAAGATGAGAAGGAGCTTCAGTGATGAACGGCTTAGATGTTCGGCACTCAGCAAAGATCCGCCACCTGATGCGAGCAAAGGCAGAACAACCACAGAGGAAGTCTTTCGCTGTATCTTCATCCTCTCCACAAGCAGGACAGATGGTGGTGTTGCTCCAAGCTCAATTCATTTAAGTGTTTGGCAAAATCGTTGTGGCCCAAAAGGACAACCACAAGCAGTCTACAGTCGATTCTCCTAAGAGACCGGACGCAGTCGTTTGGTCTGTCTACACCTAGCACAGTCGCACCACCGGCACTCGTATTAACGAGAAACCAAAGTATCAATGAATGACTTAACCACAGATGCCGGCAGACCCAACGCAGAGGTTTAGGTCCTGAGAGAGCTTCTTTTGATCCCAGCCTGGCAAGCTGATTAGCGATTTCATTTCCACGGATACCAGTGTGTCGCAAGAGTGACTCACTCCATCACAGAGGAAGGTGGACAGCGAAGCTGATAAGAAATGTGTCTGAGTAGAACGACCGGAAACACGGTGAGGTCAACTACTTCGTCAGCCAGTTTCTCCACGGTTATGGAAATTTCAACGCCTTTCTGTGTAAGATTAAAACGGAAAGTCCAGCCTGCCAATACGGCGACTCTCCAACGGACGATGCACATCACACTCTTTTTGCCTGCAGAAGATGGGAAGCACAACGCGCAGTCCTAGAAAGCAACATTGGTGCCACAAAATATTGTTGACAAAATGCTGACGAGCGAACTGAATTTATGGAAAAATTTGCCAGTTTATGAGCTCTAAAGGTCGTATAATTACAGAAGTAATGCGAAGAGCAGTGCCAGGGGGTGTGTCAGAAGTGTGGTGATTCCAAAACTTATAAATTTAGAATTGTGTCGGTATTTTTTCTTTAATTTAACTTTCAAAGCGTGGTGTATTAAATTCATAACAATTTATTATAACACCTTTAAACCTCAAGGTTAAATTAAGTTTCAACACACTTCCACGCCGAGATTTTAGTACAATCATATTACTTGACTTATTGCTTACACAATTCCGAAAAAACGGGTGCTCATAGGTGCTCTGTTTTTTTTTTATTTTATTTCGAAACTACCATTTCGTTAGACATTATTAGAAAATTAGTATTTTTATTTAACTTCCTTACCTATTTTTAACTCGGATGAAGTTATTTAACAAAATGAAGGAGTCTGGAATGGCCACATCAGAACAAAAATTTAATTATTTAAAATTAGACCTTCAAGACCGCACCCATTGCCCTGTGGAAAATGTAAATGAGCTTAACCACAAGTAGTGACATCAAACAAAGCTCGGAGTTTAAGGATCGAATGGGGCTTATTGTTGATCAACCGAAATTCGAATGATAGCAACACCGCTAGGAGATTTTTTAGCAATGCAGATCTAGTGTCCGAAATTTTGGGTATCGACAAAACTGCATGTAATTCACGTAGCCAACTCAAATGCCTATGAAATAAATATCGATAAATTCCGAGTAACTATACAATCGATACTGCGAAATACTTTGTCGATACCTATCCCTGGTTTTATATCCCCCAAAAGTTTACAAGCTTTTGCTCCATGGACAAGATGTTAAATTATCAGTTTCCAACAGCTTTTGATAAAAGAATTTAAGCATTTGCTTCTGCTGAACGCTATGGTGATTTGGTAAGACAGAGTGACAGCCAATTTGACAGATGTAACTTGAACAATATGGCCGCTATTAACTGTCAGAGTTCGGAAGTCCCTATTGCTTAGAAGACCCTGACCCTGTCGGGCAATAGCTAATATAGGTTCAGTTGACAACTGATTTGTGTTTAACCGAAAAATTCGGTAGATAGTAGGAGTAACTTTTTAAGACGCTTATTTGTTGAATCGGCAACACTTTCTCCAGCGAAGACCAATTTGACTCCAATTTGATGCTCCTAGAGCAAATTATTCTCAGTTATAATCTCTATCTCTTCTCTTCTTCTCTATCTCTTTTCTACATATATAATAAAACTGTAGAATAAAAAATTCCTGACTACGCATCACGCAGAAACTACTAGATGGATTTTGATGAAACTTGGCATAGTGATTGCTTATGTTCTGTGTCGGGACTTAGGATACTTTTTATCCCCGAATATAACGTGGTTATTACAAAATAGTCATAGTTACAAAACTGCATATCTGTAAGGAAAATTCCAATTATATACACCTAGCTCAGCAATGACAGTCGTCTCTTTTCAGCGCACACATTCAGGTGTTGTTCATTTGGAGAAGTTTGGAAATGGGCTGTGGTGGGGTTCGTCTGTCAATGTCAAGTTGTTTCATTCGTGTTGCTATCTTTTCGTCCACATTTGAGGTGGGTAAGAGGGAAATAAAAGAAATTTGGGTAAATCTTTTTTGTGTAGACTTTTTAGAAGGTACGAATTAAAATTATGTTTTTATTGTCTTTCTTTTTGCTTTATATTGTTTTCAGAAAGGTTCAAGGAAAGGAACATATTTATAAAAAAAACGGTCCGATGTAGTTTGATTAAAGTACTTTTCGTCTTAAAAATGGTAGGATGGTGAAGCAAGGCAAGCACGGATCAACTAGTACACTATTAGTGTGGTTAAGTATAGAGTCTTCTCTGCCGACTACCAATTTCTGATTTAAAATGCAGGTACCTATACAGTTGTTATTTATACTCGGGCAGAAGAAGACACAATTGTCCTCTACCTCAAATTTGTTGCCTCAAATCTGCCACTTTGAATAATAATCCTGAATTTGTAATTAATGCTTGAGTTGGAAGAACTTTCGCCAGACAGCAAACCACATCATTTATCAAACCCAGCTAACACTCAATGGGGGCGAGTGAGTATATAAGCCTGCAATGCTCCAAGGGCTAACCCCTTTAAGTAATTCATTTATTACGTCCTTACATTATTCATTTCGAAAGACACTAAATGTCCCCCTGTAAAAATTTGTTGCGTTCTTTGTTCTACCTCGTGCTTCAAACTGCGCATTATTTTTTCCTCATACCCTTCCAACTGAATGAGTCGTCGCTCTTAAGAACACTCAACTGTATATACACACATCGTCTAATGACAACATGTCTCATATTACTCCAACTGTCTCTACCACTGTAAGTACAACCTCCTTAAGGATATCTCTGTCGTATAAATTCCACTTATCGAACATCTTTATTTGGCTTCCATAGAATAATACGTCGCAAAAACACAACTGACACATGGCGGTGAACTTCACATTAATGAGGCCAATTGAATCGGGCATCAAAACTAAAAATTAAGAATGTCCTCGCAACCAAACTTGTCAATAGGATAAGTGTCACGTGCGCCTTCGCTGAGCCACCTAACAATGGGCACTCTAATTAAACGATAGTAAAAAAAAGTCCTTAACGAGTATTTCCACCACACTTGGTGGTGGTGGTTAAGGGTGGAGAGAGCGGAACCTACCCGCCCTCTCATTGTGAAACAATTTGCTTTCGCACACTCATCCCAGGCCAAGGCAAATAATTAAATATCACTAACAAGGAGGATTTCTGTTTAATTGATCGTAAGACATGCTTCTCGCCGCTGTGGGTGGTCGAATACCCTAAGTCCTTAGGCAAACAAGAACACAACACATGCCGGGAGAAGAAAAAAAATCAATTACAGAAGAAATTACTTTGAAACCACCTCATGAATAGCGCCCCGGGAAAAATCTGTGACAATCAAGCGGCGATGATGCCAGAAATGTTAATTTATTGGCCCAGCTGACAGGGGCCCCAGGACACGTGTCCAAATTCGTTCATATTAAACTTTTATCGCTCCGCCTTAAATGTATGTTTGCGTCTAACTTTATATGCCATCGGCACCATATTGGGACGCCAACAGCGGCTTTGCCCATTAAATTAAAATCGACAAAGGATCACATCACACAAATCTCCGAGGTCCGAGCAGGATACGAAGAGAAGATATTTCTTGCTGGCATTTCGTTGGCCGTAATTGATTTCTGATGAATCATCATCAATCATTAAGTTGTCCCTACATTTTGTTATCATTTTGTAGGCCCATTGTTTGAAGGACGAACCCTCAATAAGGTGGCCGGTTTTATTGTTCGGAGAATTGGTCAGAATTGGGAAAACAAATGAATTCGATTGCGGGAATATTATTTCTCAGTTAATGGAGACAACATTGCGATAAATAATATCTTGTGGACTTGGGGCTTACGGCATCGGAAGGACATAGGTATTGTTATTGCGTATATGCTAAACTAATTAATTGGAAAGGAGCTTCACAGAGTAACCGAATCAGGGCGGGTGGGGGTGATGTTTCATTGAATTGCCATGTTGATTTATGGAATTATTGGTAGATTGTTTGTAAAGGCTGTGTTTACCGTGTTGTCACAGGAAATGGATGCGTGTGTCATGGGGGGGTCAAATTGCTGTTGGGTATGAGAGCTTCAGGGAGATGGCAATCAAAATATCAATTAAGAGGGGGCTCGAGCTAAAAGCTGGTCAACACAATTAGCGTGCTTTATTATTCAAAACTTAGTTGTCGAAAGTGTCATTTACGATATGTCATACCTAAGTACTTTTTTGACGGACTCTAGGTGGGAACAATTTCCTGCGAATGTGACGAGATTCATTTTATTACGTTGCAGCTTGCAGACAGACAAATTTTACTGCAGGAAGAGAATATAAAAAAACGGACCTATAGGTCATTTGGCTACTGTATAAGCGCGCAGTAGGAGTCTTACTAAGTAACGACCCTTACCATGCATTTATTTCTTTCTTCCTTAAAACTTCTTTTTCATACCACCTAATAACATTTATGTAACCGATTTTGCAATAGAAGGTTGCCAATTGTTTGCGTTAGTAAATATTTGGGAATACGATGAAGAAGGTGAAGATGAAGAGGAAACGATAATAAAGAGAGAACTGTGATTCCAGCATTTGTAAGCCGCCGCCCCAATGCACTGTAAGGTTCCCTTCAAAAGTAAAATACTATTAAGCTGGCATCACTTATCTTTCTAGTTCTATGATATAGTAGACCAGAATATCATTGTTCAGCAAAGGTGGACTTATTCGAGACTAAAACTGTCATGAAGAAACTTCTCATTAGCCGTTTGGACTCGGCGTACAATTTAAGTTCCCCTCCACTCGTCCCAACAATTTAAAACTCTCACAAATCGAATGGTTGTGAGAAGCTAGGCCTAGCGTTCCAAAGACAGAAAAAAAAAACCTTGAAGTGCGAGTAAGAGAACTTGGTCCTATAAAATGCACAGATGACACAGCTCACTACTTTTACAAACCAAAATGCATCGCAACAACAATTTAAATAGACGATCCATCCCAAGGAACCCACGCATCTTCTTGGAGTCGCATTCAATTCGGGAATAATATTGGCAACCTAAAAGCTAAGTTGCCTCTAGGAAATAGGTACAGAGTGAAATGACTCCTGTTTCTTTATAAAACGGAGGTTAAGCTGGCCTCAAATTATTCTGTTAGTACTACCATGGCGTGTGTTTAGAAGAAATTTACGAAATTATTCCTCGAAATGCGAAACATATACGCCAGACTGAAAACCATGAATATCACATACCATAATATTTTAAAAACTCCTTTGGCTATAGGAGAAATAAACTTTGCAGCTCGCCTGCTACGGACATATTTCTAGAGGACTTCAATTCCTCTCCCACCATTTTGAAGCGCTGCTGAAACGTTATAGACAGAGAAAACCATACTGAGACCCCCAACTCGCAATCCTCTTGCCGCTGGCCCCCTAATTTTTTTTTTCAAAATTTTGGCAGTTGGGCTTCCTATCGGTATTATGTCAATCAGAATCTGTGTGACTTGTAAATACATATAAAAAATTAAAAAAGTGCTACCAATAGTGGTTGAATGGGATGGAGTTCGGGGATACTGCCTTTAAACAACTATGAATGCTACTGGTTAGTAATTACATATTTTTAAAAGGCGCTTAATTTGATTTGTTTGGTTAATAAAACTATTAATAGGAGAAGTTTTACATATTTGAAACATATTAGGACAAATATGATGACCCCTGATGACATATGGTTTCGGAAGTTTCTCCTCCTCCACGAGCATCACCTCCAGTCCCCATTTTTGCTTCAGCTTAGCGAAGTTTGTTTTTAACCACATCGCAGTGGTAGCATTCGCGCATGTCAACAAGAGCCATCCGGCTTTAAATGTTGAGCCACGGAAAGATAGTTTTACCTCCTCATCACGTAGTTCTACCGTGATGTCCATAATGCTCTCCTGTATCCGAACCATATGTTCGTTACTGAGACGATTACGATCGAGATCTGCTGGCACAACACCCAGTCTGACAAAACTCATTATATTGCTATATGAGACTCTGTCGACGGTTGTGTTACCAGCTCGAGCTCGTTTCGTTTCGGTATGTGGAGGGGTATTATCCTCGGATCGCGTGCGCTTCACCTCGGGACCCTTATAGCCATCTGCTGTTTTGGCGAATTCCCTCGCTTGTATTTAGTTACACCATTTTTTAGCGCTTGCTTGAACCGTCTGTTCTCAGCGGGTGTAAATTTGACAAATACCGACTCTTTTTGACCTGTTTTGTCAGTGGTTTTGGTATTGTCTATGTCGTCCGGAAACTCATCGGACAGCATACTTATGGTGCACAGAGTGCTCGTCTCAGAGATTGAGTCGTCTAAACTTCTCATCTCAGAATCTTTTATTTGTGACTCTTCCCGATTGGCAGATGTCACGTCAATGCTGACAGGGAGTTCGCAGTTAACATCCCTAGTTCTCTAATAAATTTTTGTTTTTGGTATATATGTTGTACCCACGAGTAAGCGGGATATATGCGGTCGCCCTTAGTCTACCCGTTTAACCACAGGAAGGCTATCTTGAAATCGGAGGTCGCCTGGTATCCGAAGTTCGCAAACTTACGACTAATCACCCTCTTAACCATGCATCCCTCGGCATTTGCTGTTTCTCCTTGGATTTAGGGATTTATTTGAGAGGTTTACTTCTCTTTCCTGCTCCTTTATCCGGGCTTGGGACCGGCAAGTTACACAAATAAAACCAGGCGGAGTGTAGCGTCCTTTGGTTTCCGGACTCATCTGGAGAAAATCTCGAGAATCTATGACCGTACTCAGCCCCTAAAACTCGACAAGTTCGACGCTCAACTACCTACATACATATTTAATAAATTAACAACAAGAATTACAAGCTACATTTATTTTGAAATGACATTTGAATATTGAACAGCTTCGTTAACTTTTTTTTTCTCACATTTGGAGAGAACAACAGTCTTGGCTACAAACTATACTACTGATTTAAATTCATCATATGACTCTTCTTAGATGATTGCTTGAACGCAGTTGAATTTTGACAGTCAATTCTGGTGTTATTTGAAATTTTGAGACTCTTTGAATACTTTTAAAATTTTAAATATTTTTTATAACACTTTGGAAACATCCCACTCCATGTGTCTAAAAAAAAACAACGCCAGCCAGGCATGGCTTTTTCAAAGTCCTTTAAAATTGAGGAAAAGGTATATTTGAAATTGATTACTGATGCACTATACCAATCAAAATGTCCAGTTTCATATCTGATGAAAATGCCTCCGCCATTGGCCTTATCACATACCCATACCGACCGACCTATGTATTTTCCACTAGTTGCATACTCGCATTTGGAAAACATCTACGCCGACGACAGATGTTGTTGGGCATTAAATAGAAAACAATAAATCTCCTTCTACTTCCGTTGACATAATTACATTTCTCTACAAATTGTTGGAAATAAAAATAAATATATATAAATATTTTGCAATTTGTAACACTTGTGATGGTATAACTGCAAGAACAAAATTGCCGATGTCATATGATTAATTGCTTATGGCTTGTGCTTGTGTAACTTTTGTGAAAAATGTCGTCCAGTAAATTGCTGTGCATTTAGCAGTGAATCATTTTTATTACTTAATGGTGCAAAAGATCAATGGGAAAAATACTTTTTTTCTTTTTTATTCTTCAAACTGTAATTAGAACGCAATGTTAAAGGTAATTTTTCATAAACAGCGGTGGTCCGGTAAATCAAGTTGTTTACTTAAGTTTATGGGATTTTTTTTTATTTATCAAGCACCTTAGGGGTGCTTCAGCGAAAACTAAGGACAACGCAAAAATAGAAAATACATGCATTTACGTCACACAGTCATTCATAAAACCGTCTCAAACTAACTTACCACGCAGAAGATACGAATTAAAATTACGCAACAGTTGCGCAAGCCAATGAAGTATGACGCAAATATTGGTAAACACATAACACGTGAATCACAATGCATAATTCATAACTCTTTTAATAAAAATAACCTTGCTTTCTGGAAAAAAAAACTTCAGACAAGTTATTTACACCTAATTAAAAAAGCATAATCTTCTGGCTAAAAGAAGAAGCTCTCTTCTCTGTAAAATATCTACTGTCAAAATAACTCAGAACCTCTTAGCATAATGGTAAACCAAAGGCCAAATAATGCCATGAAACACAGAAATACATTATTATGACATTAGGATGAATGATTGCTTGGTTTGGTTAAAAAACATTGACAGCTTATCGACGCCGAAATGTCAAAACAGTGAATATACTTTGACCTCTTAATATTAAGGGTTGCTTAACAAAGGTTTGCAGAATCTCTCTTACAAACAGAATGCAAGCTATTAAATAAGTTGATAGCATATCAGACTTTTTTCCAACTAGTAATGGTGTCCCACAGGGTTCAATACTACTTCCTTTATTATTTCCCTTGTACGTATTTGAGTATGCTGATGATGTACAGATGTACAACAGTTGTACCCATCGAAAATGGTGCTTGTTGTGTGAATGAGCATCTTGAGAAAGTAGCTTACTGGGCTAAACTTAATGGTTTCATTATAAACCCATCAAAATCTAAGTGCTTGGCTATATCTAAAAGCAAACTCGACGTACCTTATTTCCCTCGCATAATATTAACATGTATTGAATATGTCGATTCGGCCAGGAACCTCGACGTTGTTTTCAATCGTAACCTCATATGGGACCAGCATATTACCTGTAGGAAAGGCGTATGAACTGCTGCACACTCTTTGGATCTCCCAGCGATATACCCCCTTGAAAATGCGTGCTATGCCTTATTTTTACAGATATTGGCCTGCGACTCAACTTGTGTTTTAGCCAAGCTTAAAAATGAAATCCAAGTTATGACCTGTATTGATATTTTGTGTTTAGAACTTTTAAAAGTGCTATTAGAGACAATGTACCACTAGGATCAATTTTTTGAACAGAATTAAACATTTATAGAAAAATGTTATTTAAAAAAAATCAGGGTAGTTCTCAATTTTGAAGCTGTTTTTTTTGACATTTGACAAGTAGAAACTACGCCCTTACTAAAAATGGAACGATACACGCTTCAACAACGCATTGAAATTATAAAATTTCACCACAAAAATGGTGAAAATTTTGCAGTCACAGTTCGCAAAACTAAAGCATTTTTGGGTCGTCGTGAAGCACCATGTCTGACCGCAATACAAAAATTGGTGGAAAAATTCGAACTGTTGGGACAAGTTAGTGATGTGAAGAATAAAACCCGTGCACGTCGCTCAAGAACAACTGAGAATATTGCTGCTGTAGCCCATAGTGTTGAAGAAAACCCAGATTTGTCCATTCCTCGTCGTTCTTTGGAATTGGGCATTCCAGAAACGTGATTAATGAATTTTTATGGTCAAAGTTGGATGGTATTGATCTGGACAACGTTTATTTTCAACAAGACGGCGCTACGTGCCACACAAGCAACGAAACCATTGATCTTTTACGAGAAAAGTTACCGGACTGTATAAGTGTATAGTGTATATCTCTCTATCTGGCCACCGAGATCTTGTGATTTAACACCTTGCGACTTCTTTCTTTGGGGCCACGTGAAAGATAAGGTCTACGCCAACAGCCCAGCGTCGATTCAAGACCTCAAAGATGAAATTCGTAAGCCTATCGAGGACATAGGGCAGCCACTTTGCGATTTTATTATGGAAAATTTCATGAAAATTATATGGTCCTGTAAGCGTGGTCGTGGTCGCCATTTAGCTGATGTTGTTTTTCATTAGAAACGGCATAAATTCCTCTTTGTTATGAAATAAATTTCCGATCATTTATCTCAAAAAATGGCGATTTTCCTTGAATAGGTACCAAAATAACACCTCTTATTGGAAAACCCTTTATAAGGAAGGTTTTGCTTTATTATATTAAAGCAAAAAAAAAATAGTGCCCCACTTTGTTTAAATCGGTTGTATCATTCATAGTACTATTTTTGGTCGAAACGAATTTAACGCTTTTTCAAAAAACGAGCACTGTTGAAAGCAGTCTTTCAAAATAGGATACGATTTTTTTTTTTATTTTGTGGAGGCTTTATATAAAAAGCACAATTAATTTTGAAAAAAAAAAATGTTACTTAGACGAGACGAGGCTTTTTTAAATATGTGTCATCATATAACAACCCCAATTTTTATGAACTAAAGGTCTTGACGAACTGATATAATTCAAAATAATCAGATTGCAAGCATCGTGATGAAGCAGCTTCACACTGTTTCGCTTGTGATTTTCTCATGAATTGATTTGGCTGGCAGGACTTTATCGTTATTTCCATTAAGGATTTATGACTCGCATGGTTCCACCCATTCTATAACAAAAACAAAAACGGAATTCCTTCTTTTAGTTAAGACTTATTGCCACTTGAGTGTTCAAATTACCATAGCTACTTTCGAAGAAGTTCTTCCATAAATAAAATTAGGTTCCTTGAAAGGTTCTTAAGGCCAAACCACTCGTATCGTTAATGCAAAAGTTTGGCCTATATTACGAATTACGAAGACTGAAGAACACAAAACTTACCCAAGCATAAGACTATAAAACAGAACTACACAATTCGAGTACAGGGACTCCTATTAACAGGGTACAAAACGTACGAGATGTCCACTACTAAATAAAACCTGTTCTTACAGCAGCAGTTGAGGGTGAGCTGGAGAGTGTTGAGGCATAATGTCGGAAACAGCGTAAAGACGGCCATAAGGGGAACAAAGTTGTCCACAACTATAGATACTTCAATTAGGCAAACTCTGCAGCACTTCATCATGACTCGCTTTTAACTTAAAGTAGCAAATCCTTCAATAACAGGACAACAACAATGTGTTTCAATTATACTCATCAAGCGCCATCACTGTTTGCATTTCAACTCATCTCACGAAAGCCGGAATCAAAATAATTGCAAAACTTTAACAAATCAGCTGGACAGGATATTTAAACGAAAGCGAGGACATTGCAAATATCATGTTCTGTCTAAAAGAAGCTGGGAAACTCATCACAAGGATGAAGAGCTTTACGATTTATACAAAGACAGCATTTCAAGGAGATTTCTTTCCTTAAAGCCTTCCCCCACGGAATAGAAACATCCACGACATACAAGGATACAAAATAATCCTTTTTATTAACTTTGGACGTGTCGCGTGTAGCTATCGTTCACATTTTTCTCTCATTTTTCTTTCTATACGTATTTACGGGGTAAAGGTCAGCAAAGGATAAACTCGGGATAAGTTGTCCGGCAACTTTTAAAATCTTCGAATCAATTCAATTTAACTGTTCTTCAGAAAAGGACACTAGGGAGACAAATCAGATGAATTGTGAAAATTTATTCAACACACCAAACAGAAAGAAAAACAAGGACATCTCGGATCAGAGGGTAGATTTTTATGTCAAAACAGACAGCTCATGTTTTGGAGTTTTTTATTTTTTTTTGGAATATAAATCCAAGGATTGGATCTAAAGGGATACCAATGTGTATATGGTGGTGTCGAATTTATTGCCAGCCCCAGCCATACTCAGTATAATGGAAATTTGTGCTGAGGAGGATATGGCGGACTGGTGGTAGATTCAAAGTTGAGAAAGAAATGAAAATCTGATTGTAAGAAATTTTACGACATAAAAACGAGGAAAGCAATTGCAATTTGTTTTATTGCTTGTTGTATGCGATTTATTGTCTTTATTTATTGCAAAATTATTTTTGTTGTTGCTGCTAAAAACTCGTCTGGGGATGCAAATTTCGATGATAGGGACATTGATTTTAAGTGTGAGAATTATGTAAAGATTCCCATTTTTTTATATTATTTTTTCTGAATATAACACAAAAATCGGATGGTGAGGGGAAAATCCATGCCCTCAGTCAAAAAATCAAAATCCAACACGAGACAATTAAAGAATTAAACAATTTATTTGACCACGTGGGGCTTGTAGAGTCACCCGTTGTTGTTCTTTCGTTCATTCCAGTTCATTCATGCAGTTAAAAATTGAATTCAAAATATTTTTTTTTCAACTCGCTGCTACATTTTCATCATGTCAATTAATATAAAATACATTCCGCTTGGTTCAACAAGCAGATAATAAAACGTTTGTCGGTCTATCTGCGCAATTTATCTTCCGGCTGCTGGTGGGAAAACGCAATGCGTGTAGTTTCAATTTGTTCTACTTTAATAGATTTGTCCGAATCAATTCACAACCACAAAAACCACACATCCATTAAATGGCATATCTCATTTGTGTCACAATGAAGTGAAACATCAGCTGCAGGCAGTAGCAACATGAAAACAGCATGTAAACGAATTTTTGAAAAAAAAACCCTCGCTATTCTGCACAAAAATTTAATTACATTTATGAATAAATGAATGGCACAAGTCACCTTCGAATTTTGTTTTATAATTTAATATGTGGTTAATTTAAACAACAAAAAAAAATCGGGTGAGATGATGACGTGCTGTCAGTTGATAGTCATAATACGTCAAAATATTGCAAGGCATCTATCGGCCTCAACAATTAGGGTGAAGCGTGATTTTTTTTGCATTATGCTCATACAACAAATTGTTTAGAATTTTTTGGTGCACGATCTTTGAAATAATAATGCTGTCGAACCGTATTCCATTCATTTTAGTTTTGAAAACATCGGGCACTCTGGGCGCCATTAAACCTTGCAATTTTACAAAACCATACAAAATCATTTTACGTTTAAAAACTATCGCTCGAAACAATTTCGATATAATGAACATGTGTGGTTTTTATAAGTTCACTATATCGAGCGTCTACTGTAACTCATCAAATATTTTACTGATTTTGCCACAACAGCACCACTGACACTGACTTCCAAGAAAATGCATATACAGAAATATGGTCTTCCTAAATGAGACCTATTACAAAATTGATATCTCGGGATAATTTTAGGAATTAAACAAAATCAGTTACTTCAAAAATTCACTTGTATTCATGACCACCAGTCCGACGTCTCCCCGTTGAAAACAAAAATGTTTAAATTATAAGCAAACACTTAAGGTCTGTTCCCTAACGATAATGCATTCAAATACATTAGTCAAACTTCGTTCCCTTACGGAAAAGTTGGGAAGAAGTTAAGTTAACGAAGTTTGACTAAATGTGGTTAATGTGTTTGAATGCATTATCGTATGCAGGAATAGTTTATTCTGCCAAACGATGAGATTTAATTCGTCATCGCCGTTAGGCAATCTGCAGAAGTAGTGCTTCCATAGCTTCTTCTTCAATGTTCGCTTGTTGTTTAATTAATAGATATTTATTCCAATCATTAGTACCTTCTCTCATCAATTCACCAAATTGATTGAAAAACTATTTTATTTTATTTCCCACAAAATTCGTCCTCATGCATCGCAGTATCTTTTACATTCGGTTGGCCTTCGAATGGATAACCCATCCAAGACACAAGTACCAAAATTGAGGCGAATAATTTTGAGAGTACGCGTCGACTCGGAACTGAATGTGTTTACATTTCACAGATGTGAAAGTAAATATTTACTTCGCTCGTCGTACCTACTTGATGTGCAGCAAATGCTGCCAGAGTGGTGTGAGTTTAATGGTATATTATTTTTGGAAATTTATAGTGCTATCGCACTTGAACTTTTGCATTTCGCCTGAAATTCTACAGCAGTTAAAAATGATTTTAAATTTTCCGTGTTTACATACATAATTGCCTTATGACAGCGCCCCGTGTCGTATGTCATAAGGCAAATTGCATTTCCAATTTTAGTTGTATTTAATTTTTGCTTTAAAAAGGACGATTACACGGGGACGTGCGTTTATGTTTTAAGTGTGACAAAGGATGCAATAATATAATTGTCGAACTCTGATAAAATGTTAGTTTTAGCGTTGCCCGATGATGGAGCTGATTTAGTGATTTGAACCAGTTGCGAACCCTTGGGGGCAATGGTCACTCGTCAGTTCCCTGTTTATTTTAATTAGATATATGCGAAGTTGTATAAGTAGCTACCTTTCGATATCCTAATTCAACAGCTTTTTATAAATTTTGAGATGCATTGGAATGTTGCTTGTAAGGGACGCTAATAAGGTAAATGGCAGTTAATTGCTCAATTTATTTTATTTACTTATTTATTTATTTATGAATGCTTAAAATAAGTGAGAAATATTTTCTTATAAGTTTGCCTTCAGTTTAAAATATACAATTTTAAAAAAAATTATTCTTTAAACAATTTTTAATGCTTTTTCGTTCCTTTAATAATTTGTAAATGCTTAGAATGACCGTTTTATTTGGAAGCGCTATGCTCAATTTTAGATGGAAGTTCGCAAACGTTCATGGAAAACAAAAGAGGACCAAGTATATAACCTTGTGGAACTCCAGTAGCATTCTGAAGAAAATCTGCCAAGTAGTTACCAGCTTAAACTATTTACCTTCTATTAGTTACGTTAGGTAGATGGGTATACCCTACAATAGGTACCGCACTAAGGTCCTCGTGGACCAATTGTAAGGTGAAAGGAAATTTGTTTTTATAGAACCCTTTCAAACACTGACAGAGAGGGCAAAATAGAAATAGACCTATATTGATCACGTTTTGCATTTTTGGGAAGGCCTGGATACTCGTCGGTTGTCAAATTCGTATTAAACTTAAATGATTTCATAGCTGTTAATCTGATGAAAAAGATTCGTTGGTTCAAGGACAGTATCTCAAGGCTGGTTTCAGGTTTTAAACACGTCCAGAATCTCATAGTTCATACAGATAATATTTTAAAAGACCATATCTGCAATGGGACGCAACTGAATAATACTCATTCACATGCCGCCCATGATTGTCACAGTGAAGCGGGACAGGATTGAAAGCGAAAAGCTTTGCATTTCGATTACGCTACTGAATTGACATTTGCTTTTATAAAGTACGCACTTTTTTGATGCCCATTTCCGAGTCACCATCACCATCAGTCACTTAAGTACTCTTAAGTGCACCCTCCGACAACAATCCCGCAGCCAATTACTCATTTAGCTATCTGATATTAAGCACGAAGCACTACGCGGAACACCTGCGGCCGAATTCGCGAAGTCTTATCTCAATTTTCGAAAGTAACCCATCCATCTGAAGATAAAAGCTGCTGTCATACAACAGAAAAAACTACCTTTCTAGTGCACAAGAACTCTTTCCAATCTTATCGATGTTAGGCGCAACAAGATTAAAACACAATACATGAGGATATTTCCACAGCTGTTATTGAAATTCGGAATTGCTTGCCAAAGTCATATGTATCTATGAAAACCGTGAACTGCGGCAACCGACCGGAAAATTTCTAGTCCAAAGTCAGTCTAATCCGAGAATTCAACCTTTGCGGACGTTAGAGGTATAGCAAGCAAAAAATGTTAACCTTCCTCCACAAGGTGAAGCTGCGTATCGAAGGTTGGTATCTGCTCTACGAGTTGAATACCCAACTTTCGATTTGTGAGCCCTGGGAGAAGACCTTCATTAGTGAGTTGATGTGAAAATAAAAATATAACCCAACCCGTTTGCCAATAAACGTTTTTCCTATTTTTAGATTGTCTATTTTTGGTGATATTGGTGACGCTGTCGTACGCTTGTTACGCTTATCTGCCGAGCTATTTGAGAACCTTTTTGTATTTTCTTACACCGGCGGGATTTATTGACCTAAGTATAAGTTCGGAATCAGGTGGTGAATCAACGTCGTTTATGACTAATCACGCGGTCGATTTTATGAAAAGCTGAATGTTGTAAAATCTGGATTTATAGTTTTACGATAGATTCTTTTTTTAAATATAAATATAGGTATTTATTGTTTTGAAGGATTTTTATTAATAATTTGTATATGATATCAGAGAAGCGTCAGGGAATTGATACAAACGAGCTCTTGGAAGATCTGCAACTATTTTATTTATTTTTTTATTTATATATTTCTTCACAGCTTAAATCTAAGATACAATTTTGCTTTAGAATAAAAAATAGTTATCAATCCGTATCTTAAGAAGTTAGTGTGAAATGACAGAGCGGTTTAGTTATTAAAATAAATTAATCTATTTCATGTGGGGGAAACATCGTTTTTATAATTTTTTTTTCATTAACCTTTCTTTTACATTATTACAAAAGTTCATATACAAATCAAGGAAAACAATATATTAATTAAATGAAATTAATATTTACTTGTGCTAATGATTATGGTAACATATTGCTTTTAAGTAACGATTCAAGGACATCATAAATAATAGTGAATAACCAGGCCACTCATGCATTATCGTCAATGCTACCGAATATACAAATTGCCACTTATCAACATTTTGAAATTATTTTGCATTAAATAAAAACGAATTAGCACCCGACTGCGAATATTTCGCAAAAAATGTTGCTTCAAATTAAAAACGAATATAATAAAAAACGACAAATAATACGAAGAATGATTTATTATAAGCACTTAATTAATTTTGTTTCTTAGAAGAGACGCATCCGATCCATTATCTCTTCTAACGCAAATTAAAAACTACATTTTTATTGCTATTCCAATATTAACTTTAAATCAAAGAAATTTTATTAACCGCTTTCATCAGTCAAAAAAAGAATTTTTGATGGTTTTGGACACAATAAACCTGACAGGCGGTTGCCGTCTAGGAGTCATTCATCAAACACTTCAACCGAAATCGTTTATTCCAACTACAGTTTGTGACCTACAGAGAAATCGAAAGTTCTGAAACTTTCTGACTCAAGGGTATCAAACTTAGTATCAAGTAAAGGAGAGACGAGACGATATTGATATAGTCACGGAAAGCAAATTGATGACGAGAGTGTTGTCTGCTATCGCCCAGTCGATTATCGTTCTCAAAATTACGGAATGAGTGCCCTTTAACCTTTTAAAAAAAAATTATTTAAATGTATTGCTGTTCGAATAGAAAATGTTAAATGATTGAACATTAAGGGCCGACTTATGGTCTCACTGGCAAGCAGTAGTCGACTTTAATTTTTCATCGAAAGAGGTGTAAATCCTGTCGTAAAATCCTCCACAAGGTCTTTCGTTGGATGTTAAGCTGGGATGACCCCACCTGATTGATGTTGAAGAGTGCCTGGAGGATGTAGCCTAAAAGAGATAAAAATAAATAATTTAAAAGACACTCATTGACCTGTATTACAAGTATCGCTGTGGATACTTAAGTACTCAAATAATTACTAACTCTTAATCATTTCGGGCAATCGGCATGCGTGTAAAAGAGAAGTGTCGGACTTGATCCAATCTTCCAATCTAAGTCCCGAAAATACATAAAATTTTGCAATTGTTTCTTGAAAATCCACTTTTGGCCAGAGCACGAACTAAAAACTCAATACAGGCGGCTGCAAAACCTGTCTCAAAAGCGTTTAAAATCAGTCTAATCGGACCCAAGGAAAACCAAGTCGTTGGCAATGGGCAAGTGATCTACCCTTAAGGTTCCCAATTTAAAACATTCTTCGCCAAGACTGCACTGTAACATCCAGTCGATATAAATAAAGGAAAGGAATAGGAAACAGCACTCATTCCTGAAGAAGTGGCAACACTCAGAGTAAAATGTATTTATCTATCGCTGCGCGCCATCATACAACGACTGTATCATTATCAAGGCTAATATCGCGTTGCCTTGTTTAGCGAATATCAGAATTGAATATCTTATCATTTTTGATACGCATTTAATAAAAGTACTAACCACAACTGATATCGTTAAAACAAATGTAAGGGTTAACTAAAAATTTGCAATTAGACAAGTCCATTTTTAAATACAAATAGAAATTCCCGCCTTCCAATGCAGTGGCAAAACACTAGTTAGGTAGGTTATTTCAAATCGAGTGCTTGTTTTTGAGATAATCGTGTTACCTTTTGGTCTGATAATGAAAATTGTTTGTTTGGGTTTGATAGACGTTTTGAGAGAACACAAGAAGTGTGAAATCGAACTTCGAAGCACACTGCCATAAAATCTGTCGTGTAAAGAAAGGAACTGAACCATTGGATCTGTCGCAAAATCCTTTTTATTTTGTTTACTAATTTTACAGAAGCAGATAGAACATCTTGTGATTGAACTAAGAACTGTCATCGGCGTTTGAAAGTTTTCACAAATTAATGTGATTTATCTCAATTCATTCGACGACATTGACAGTTTCGCTCATTCTCTCAATATTACCAGTCGTTTTATGGAAGCTGTCAACCGGTTCAACGGACAGAACAGAAAAAAAGTCTAAAGCATTGCTGGTTTTTATTCTTTCAATCTGTCAGTTAAATAAGTTGCTCTTTGAATTCTGACAGTGACAGTCAGTTTGTATATTTTTCTTCCAAATTTTAACCACATTCTTCAAGGAAAATTGTCTATTGAATATTACAGATAGGATAACATGACACAATGTTTATTGCTATAACATACATAACATAAATGAAATAATATTTAAACAAAAGCTTTTTCTAACAATCCAAATAGAAACAAATTTTACAAAACCACACTCTTCTCTCTTTCCAGATGTCGATCCATCAGCTTCATCAGTCGGCCACTTCTCAGTTCAACATCAAATCAATACCATAATATGTCGACATTCTTGAAGGAGAACGGTTAACCTCCTGCTGCAGAAATACCCTCAAGCCATCACAGTAGCCAGTAATCAAGTGCTCAACGTCAAATGGAACAGAGCCATCATCAGCGCCACTCCAGTAACGTGAATCTCATTACAAATGCAAATCCCATTCGGGTAGGACAGCCGACTACAAAATGTCAATGCCCCATTTAACCACAAGCCAAACTTGAAACTCTGCTAAAACTTGAAACGACCCTCATCCCCAAAGAGAACGCAAAAAAAACACAAGCCCCCATTGCCAACATCGCAAATTAAACAATTTGTCAAACTAAATTCGTAAATTCGCCAAACGTCAAGTAATATGTCAGAGATGCACGACGCTGGCAACACCACCACCACCACCAGTAACGGCCCCTATGATAGCAGCTCCAACTGTCGGAATTGAAATTAATTACAAGTCCTTGGCAATTGCATGAAAAATCGCAAACACTTTCCCCAAAGGATGTCCTGATAAATTACCAAAACCAACCAGCAGCAACAGCAACAGCAACACAGCACAACACAACAACAAAAACTACTCGCACACTGAGTCAAGCAAAAGTTGGCCGTCGTTGAGCAAAGTGGTGGTGCCACTGCCGGAGGAGCACATTTTCCGGTTTTTCCGGCACCACGGAGCGATGATGGGACCGGAATACCCACCACCCACATCAAGGTGACGGCATTTTGAAGAAGCCACCACCTGCGCCCATACGAAAAACGGCAGCAGGCTTCTTCAGGACCAACTCGAGCCACTCAAACACCAAAGCCACTCATGAAAAATGTTCTCGAATGGAAACTTTTTTGTTTACTTATTCGTCGTTTCGATACAACTGCACCAAACCAGCTTACTACTACTTTCGGCCGAGACGGACACACTGCGCCGCAGCAACAGTACAAATATTTTACAAAATGCAACCACGACCACCAGCGGCGGCAGCGGCAGCACGGCAACACTCGCACTCGGTACGACCGCTGGCTTATTAACAGAACTGCTGGATGAGCAAACAGCTTCATTTATGGCCGAACTGGATCAGGATGCGACCGCATTGAGAAATTACACGAAATTGAATCGACTCGGCAAGTCCATAGCCGATAACGATGGAGACGATGCTGCCACCACTGCCACCACCCCCTCGATGGATGACGCAACAACGAGGCTTAGGATTGAATTATCCCAGGGGGAAATCGAGCAGCTTCCGGAACCGATGGCGCTTTTTGGATTTGGCAAATCCTCTGCGCCGACATCTGGTGGTGGACACCATCATCGTGCGCCCTCCCATCGCAGGGCGCAAACGTTAACCGACACAGACGGGCTACTTAGCGGGCCGCTTCCTGTGTTCCCGGAACGCAGCGATGCAGTATATTTTGTCGTCGCTGTGATAGGCGGCGAGAAGGTGTGGAGCCGCACGCTGGCCAGATCGCTGATGGAGATGGGCCCGCCGTTCGGCAGTCCACTGGGACCACCCCTGCGACCGCTGTACGTCGACCTGCCCGCCAATGGAAAGTGAGTAACATAATTATAGTTTTTTTTTCATGCATGCTTTATGCGCTAATTTTGGGGTTTTTAGTGCATCAAAATTTATTGGTAGCATTTTGTGAAATTTGATTCTGCTTGTGGTTGACCTCCCTTAGGGGCATGCATCACAGAACTCGTATGAAGGTTGTCCTTTCACAACAAGTTCGATGTCTCTCTATGTCTATAGTGCTATAGAATTGCATTCAGCACGCAATTTGGAAACATGACAGTGGAATTAAAATATTCAGTGAAGTGCAAGAGCTTTCAGTGTCCATTAACAACTCAATTGGCCTTACCAGCTAAGGGATTATCCTTTGCGACGATGCGATGGGTAAACGAATTCGAAGCAGACGAAAAATATTGCTTTAAGTCATAATGATGATGGTGGCGAAGTAGGTATCTTAAGAATTTTTTTTTTCAAGTGCACAAGCACTTTGCGAATTTGTCCATCGTTCGCAAAATTGTAGACCACTTTTGTCTACTTGCATTTTGACTCTATCTCTTCGAGTGACAGCAGAAGGTGACCCAATTAAGAGTGCAGTTCCGTGAGAGGCCTGAACCTTGTGCAATTCCATAATCAGCTATAATTTCGGCCTTAAAAAACTGGGAGAAAATCGCAGGTCTAAAATTGGCCAAAAAGCTATACAGCCATTCATGAATGATTCCAAAAAAATGCTAAGTCTTCGCAGGCATGATATGAACATTTTAATAGGTCACCACGGCTTGCGATATCACCTAAATAAAACGCATTTAGTCCACTCATCGTAATGCCGACTATGTCTTGAGGAAGACGAGCCCGCTTAGCATATCATATATGAGTGCCCGGTCCTTAGCGGAACTAGGAGGAAATCCTTTTTCAGGGAAGTAATAGGTACCGAAGATCTAAGGAACTCGCGTGCTAAGAAAATCAACAGCTACATTAGAAAAGTAGAAACTCTTCTAATTTAACTGAAATGTTGACCCTCTAAGTACAAAAGATCTTTAAGGTTGGCGTGCATAATATCGCTTCGGTGAGTCAGATTTAAAAAAGAAAATTTGCGAAAAAATGCACGACTGGATCGCACGAAATCTTCTCATTCATGTCATCAGTTTGGTTGGTCTGTTTTTATTTTCTTACTAGCTAGACCCGCCCGGCTTCGCCCGTGCAAAATGTGGTTTCTTTGATTATTCGTTGCAATGTGCTCAATATTTTTTTTATGAATAATTGGAGACACATGTGCTTAAAATGTTTGTGAAAAATAATAATACTTCAAATTCGTAAAACATCTCCTGTAGATAGCTTCATTAATCAATCAAATCAAATTAAGCGCATTTTAACAATACCCCCCGGCCACGCCCTGCACAACACCCAACACACCCGCCAAATGCGATTTATGGATGTATTTATAAAATGCAATGAAATAGAAACTCATCAAGAGAGCAGAACAAAGACGATATAAAAGTGTCTGAACTCTGAGCATCAAGTATCGACGCACACGAAAACACCTCACATTACATACCTGCACTGCATCCGCTGTACTGTGTTGTGTGTGTGTGTGAGATTGCGTATGACCAAGCGGGTTGAACAAAGAGGTCTCACAGTATACTCTTCTCTCCTCAGGGGAAAAAAATAGACACAAATAAATTTTCTTTCAAAATCAACTGTCCAGTGACAGTGAGAGCTTTAATAACCCGACATATTTGGGGTTAACTTTGCTTTGTCGTGAAGACGATGATGATGGATGAAAATGGATACACACACAATATTTAGTTGATGGATTACGTGTGTGCACTTTTTTGTGAATATTAAGTTTATTTAGTAAATAGGCTTTCGTGTATATAGTGTTGAATGGTGAAAATTTAAAATGGGAAGTCGGTAGGAATCAGGTTATATGGACGCCACAGGATTTATGAATGAATGAATGAAATAGGAACTGAGCAAGAGAGCAGCCACGTCTCTCCTACATATTTGACGTTTTTTTTATAGGTTTCTTTCTTTTTTGCTTAGCAAACCAAACAGAATACTATCTCTGTCTGTCACAGGAGTAAAATAATGTTAAAAGAGATGTACCCAAATATATTGCGCGTTTAGTATGTTTGATTTGAGAATGAAGTGCATATCCACTCACCCAGGTGAAAATAGTAGAAATATTTCAAATTTTGTCTATTTATTTAAAAACCTTTTAAGATATCGAGTTAATGGATATCCTATGTTGTACCTGTATATGTCCTCTTTAAGTTGGCATTTACTATATTTAAATGCTCTCAGTATTTTCGAACGCAAAGCGTTGCAAAGGAAAAAACGAAAGAAAACGAAAAAATAAATTACTCTTGTCCAATTTTCTCTGGAATTTATAGAAATATAGTGGAGAAATATAGTGGAAACGAAGTGGAGATTGTAGGCCTAGGTATCCTCTATAGGCCTGTGAAAAATGCACCACAATATATTCAGCAGTTTTTAAGATTCTTGCATTCAAAGACATGCCGTCAGATTTAATCTAAGTCGAACAGAACTATACCAATTTTATTTATATGACAATTTTACTTAATGATTTTATAAGGTAAAAAACCAGGAGCTAAATAAACCATACAGAAAGCATAAGAATATAATAAAATAAATTGTATTTTTGGTTTAAAGATATTCATTTCAGATGGCAGTACATATCAAATAACAAAGTGAGGCTTAAACTCTCAGTGAAAAACATTTTCAAAAGTTCTGGCTAAAATGTTTTTAGCGCCAAATGCACTGTTTGTTTTTGAGTACAAGGACAAGCGAAATAGGAGTCTCTGATCTGTAAGGGCATGTTCTTGAATTTGACTGGGATAGATTGGAGATGCTGGTAGGTGGCTGTGACTCGAAGTAGAGTTTATGATATAAATTATGGTTCTTTGTATTAAAAGAACCAAAAAACAATATTTTTTCAGGAGCAAATGCTCTGTATTAAGACACGACTTGGAAACAACTCAAAGCTTAATCTTACAAATGCTCTTATTTATAACTTGGGACAAACAACGAGCTGGAGGTAGTTGCTCTTCTCGGAAGTGTATTGATGGGAACTGCATTATTTGCTTTCCAGGAAATCATATGATCTGCCGGTGTAAGTTCAAATGGACGGGAAATGTGTGGAATTGCATGTTGTATTTTCCAGGAAATCATATGCAATGTGGGAGTGGGTAATGCGATTCGTGGGAAGTTGACTGAACAGGTAATCAACCTTTTGGATGAGTGTAATTGAATTTTTACTGGTAGTAAGGTTATTCTTAAAAAAAACGGTTTTATTTCCATTTTTTTAAGAAAAACTAAGTACGGGGTCTTATTAAGAATACTTGTGTTATCCTAAAAAGGAAAAATATGCACACGAAATAGTAGGAAATATTGCAATGTTTAGTTCAAAAAATAGAGTAAAAGAGCCTTTTGTTGGCACCCCACCATTGATTGGCACATGAACATGAAAACAGTGTTAGATATAGTTTTTTAAAGATTTTGTTCTCAAATTCGCATACAGTATTTTACTTTGCACATATTTTGTTAATCTGGCAGCACCATTGTATTTCTTTATATTCTAACCTAAATACATTTAACCAACTGTCATAAATCCTTCCTGCCTTTTTGCCATAATCATTAACGATTTCACGAGGGTGACAGTGAAGGGGAAGTGTCTGTTTTTATTCTTAAAGTTACAGTTTTCAAAATTAACGTTATTGTGCAGCCATGTTGACCTTACCTACTTAAGCCAAAATATCAATTTTTTTCGAAAAAAATCAAACTTTTTTAAAACCGTTATATGGGAAGTACCATTAATAATAGGGTTAACGTGCAAAAAAATAGTGGCCCCGAACTGTAAGCCCACAAACTCCAAATCCGAAGTTTGAAAGAAATCCTTCCAGCCGTTTGCGCTGTGGAGCTCAGGAAAGGACGGACAGAATTGCGAGACCCACTTTTTCGAGTTCCTCTATCATCGTAATGTCAGATTTGATTAAAATCTCGAGTTCGATTTTTTGTACGAATGCAATACATTTCTCTTACTACGTAGGTTAGGTATACGAGAAAGTTAAAAAAAAATAATTTGAGCTTACCGGTCTGAAGACGGATCCCGAATTGTCAGATTGATCATGTACCTACATTTATAATGATGATTAGTACAACTATTTATGAGTAACTGTCACATATTTTAAAATTTTTCTACAAATGTCTGAGTTGAAAAATAAAACGCAAAATTCAGAAGGTTTTCACTTCGATTGAATCGGACAGAAATACTTCAAATTTACTGAAATTTTTTATGTGCACTTTTTGACACTTAAAACATACCAAACGAAGCATTTTAAATTAAAATTTAGAAAGCCTCTTGGAAAATATGCAGCTCCTTAAAAAAATTTAGGGATAGAATATTTGTTGGGATTTTTTCGACACCGCACCGTGGGGAAGAAACTGATATTATGCGTTCCTGTTTATGTTTGGGTGAACGAACATTGCTGTCCCTCTGGGTGGCTTGAAACTGTGCCGGGTCACAAGCAACACTGCAACACACTACTGCCACCTAACCTATCATTTGGTGCAAAAATAAAAATGTACACAACAGAATGGTTGTAGGAGGTTTTCTTAACCCTTTAGAACTGTCCTTTTATGCCACATGGCTCAAAATTATATTTCAACGCCTTTGAATATCTGAGATAATCAATTTTTGTACAAATTATTTCAAACTACATGTGCATTCACTTGAAATAAATTAACTTGTGTAAAACAATCCCTAGCCACCTTCCAACAATTTCCTCGCTCACTCAAATAATATTGATTGGCCCCTGTGAATATACGAACTTCCATCAAATATTCGCCCGCTTCTACTTGAAAGTGAGACGCCAAGCATTTTGAGCAGAATTTCAATTTCACTAAAATACCACTCCCCAAACTACCACCTCTTGAACATCCTCGTAACTCAAAGATAATCGCATCCATCATTACCCCCTTGTTCGAATTTATGTCTTGTTGTTTACAAATATGTCAACTTTGTTAGCAAGTGGAATTTAAAATGTACCCTCTCTCATATGGGGAGCCGTGTGGGGAGCGCATGTATGCCAAATACAAGCACAACACATAGAGAGTCAAAATCTTATCTGGCACCAATTTATAGATATGAAACCGAATATGGGACACTCGCTTGTCTATGCGATGCGGTGTGTGTATGTTTGTTTATTTGGTTGCTTGCCTAGACAAACAAGAAAAACATAAATAGAGCCCACAAGGCAAAGGATCGACGAGAAATTGCCTTGGCGCCACTAGATAAACATCACAGAAGCTATAGCCACTATAATACCACCATAGACGACTATGTTGTCACAAGGAGTAGGGATATGAAGCGAAACAAAAAAAGAAACCAGCGAACTAAATAAATGTCCTTCGAACCACCATCAGCTTTATCCCTGTTGGTTTTTCTTTTCAAGTCCTGGATCCATGATTCATCGTTTGTTTCGGTTGTACTCGTCTACTCCTTTATATTGATTGCGATGAGGGGATTCACGATATGTATTCACTTCATCATCGGGGATTAATTTATCTCCGGCAGTCTTTGAATAGCGGATTGTACACGTAGCTACCTTTTTTTCATAAATGAAAGGATATTTCTTGGAAAGTATATTCGCAGATATGACTCTGAGCTATTGCTCCACTTTGATGTGTTTCGAAGGGAAATAAAATGCATGAAATGTGTCTCATCCCTCTCAATGTGATGAAGTGCTTGTCAAAGGGGAGAGTGAGTGCTTTCTTCAGATCATAATCATAATTGTAAAACTGTTCAGTTGAATATTGAAGGATCTTCTAAGGGGCAGATCGCTTCTGAGTTGAAAAGTGTGTAAGATGGTAGACTTCTGTCACAACGAAAGACAGTCCACGCTATCGATTACGACTTGCATGACTTCTATTAAGTTAGAGACAAGCTCTCCAAATGTTCTCCAAAATGTTATATTCTGACTTTATTGTGTCGTGACGTATGTGCGCAAGGTAGGATCAAATGCAAGACAGTTGTGGCAGATGTAAAACAACATCATGAACATTTTTTTTGTTTTTTTGCAAAGGGTCCTTGTGTGTAAATAAGGGTAAAAGGAACAAGAAAATATGCCATCCGATTGTAGTTACCTTCGCAGATACAAATTTGTTTTAATTATTTTATTTTTCCGAAATAGACAATGTATTATTTTTTGCAAGATAAAGCAATTGCTGATTTTTCTTTGAATCCACTCTTCATAATGCTGACCACGTGGAAAAACATTGTCCCTAAGATCCATCCATTCCATGTGCAAATTTTATCCATTTTTCATAACTCTGCTTTGTTTTTTGCATAGGGAAACAGTGGTTGATTGACATTAATAATACTTTGAATGAATTCTTTTATAATAATCTCGTTGATCGTTCGTGTCTTGGAAGGTTGCTTACCTGAACGTTGAAGAGTTTTTTTTTTGGGTCACAGGGTTGCTCTGACAAGTTTGTTCTTTTGACCATTATGTCTTCTTTATGATAAGAAAAAAGCAAAATAAACTTGCACAATAATTTCTTTTGAAGAAGGAAAATAAATTTAAAAAATGTATTTAATGCTTATTATTATTATTTTTTAGTTAAGTTTTTTCCATTATTTCTACTACTGTTCTTTATTTGACAGACGTACTCTGTCCAGCTTTACCGATGGCCAAAATTAATTTTCGCCAAGAGATTTCTTTGTTTGACATAGTTAAATATTTTTTATGGAAAAATTAGCCCGAATGTCGAAAATGTCGTAAAAAGTGGGAAACAGAAAATTTTTGAAAAGTCTTCGCCGGGAACTTAAATCAAAAATATCACTCATCGCCATCGGTAACACTTACTCTCTCTGATAACAATTTAGAAATGAGAGCGAGAGACCGTACAAATCCGCGGATGATTGTGAAATGAAACAAAGAAGCTAACTCGTCATCATCGTGGTTATGCTATGGTATAATCGTTATTATTAAGATTTTCATGTTCAAATACAAATACGACGTTCCTGATTTTGGTTTCTTATTTTATACGATTTACGATATTTACGACTTTAAAAAGGTTGTAAACGATGTTCAAAATATTCTTCAATTTGTTAGAAAATAAATTCCTAAAATCTGGACCTGGACGAATTATCCTGTTCGAGAAAGTAGTACCAAACAGTCAACGATGATAGGCCTAGTTTAGCTTCGGCCTAACCAAGTCTATTCTTTTGCAGAATAAATGTTGAGGGTGAATAGTTTTTTTTTACAACAATCGATCATTTGTTGGAAGCGTGCTCGAAAATCTAAACCAGCGTCAGAGCCTTTACCAAGTCATATAGTAATTGTTACATTCGAACTCATGTCCGCCGACTTTAACCTATATGTTTTCTGCAACTGTAAGAACTGATTCATTTTAGAGATTGTTAAAGTGGAGTTCTGCTTTCCCAACCGATGTCGTTCAAAAATTCGATAACTGACACTTCTCTCTCTCTCTCGACTATCAGCGTCATTAAAGAGACCTTTATGCACAAAGTAGCTCATCATCCTATTATTTAAATAGATGAGAAATTTGTTTCCAAAGAATGAAAGATTATAATGCGATCTCAATTGAACAAATTACACGCATTTTTTACATTCAGGGTCTTGCGAAGCACGACTAAAGAAGGAAGGTTTCCTTTAACTCCTTTTTTCTTTCAAAAGAACAACTTGTTAACTATTCATCCTGAGCTCATGATAAACGTTCCCTTAAAGCATTTTTTAAGGCTTTAGCAGTGTTTAACTAGCGATCCATGGCTCTATTTAACATATCTTCCAACCCTGGGGATTTTATATGACGTAACATCTTACATGAACGCCTCACAAAAGCGCACTCACTTTGAACAGCGAGCTTGAACTCTATTCTTTTTTGGGTGAATAGGGTATTTTTTGTGAGTCCGCAATCCTACTTCATTGAGATTTAAATCTAGATCAAGCTTACTGATCATAATATGTTGGGAAGCAGCTCAACCGCGCACTATTTCGTATAACTTCATTAACGGTTGAGTTCGGTAACATACGAACATTTTGTTATAAATAATGAAAGTTTCAGCATTAGGTATACCTACCTTAGAAAAGATTAAGAGCTTAAAATTTTCGTAATTTTATTGACTTCAAAAAAATTTTAAAATTGATTTAAAATAAAGGGTGAATGTGTAGGTAATACTGTTAAAATAATTAATTAAATTCAATTTTCTTAAAAGTAAAGACATTTAAAATACAAAAATGGTCTAACTAAATTTTATGGATATCGGGAATATTTTAAAAAATATTTCACTTTAATCAATTTAGTATTTGCTGTGAAATGTCATTACCCCGGACAAAGTTTTCGCCCCGTTAGAAAAAAAATAGGATAGCCAATTTTAGCAATTCCGCACGATACTGTGAGGTGAGCCTTAATTTGCTCCATGAATGATCTTTTGTCAGCCTAATTAGATTGATATAACTTCATTTTTCAACTCCGTTATACAGTGTTTAGTCAAAAAAACTCACCATCACACTTGTGGAATCGATAAAAGGTCAGACTCACTTTTGCAGAATTCGATCGCCGGGCAAACCTAAAGCCAGACACAGGCGGCCACACCTCGTGGTTCAGTTGGATTAACTTCTCCTCACCATGTTTGGTCCCAATAGTTTACTCCAACAAGAAATCCAAAGCCTATCTAAGTAACTCTGGGAACAGACTTTAAACAAAAATTACAACACCAAGTGCGACCGTCTGTGGGCAGCTTAACAAACTCCTACAGCATCAGAATATAAGGCCGTCCTTCGAAATAAATCAGTATCTATTCGCCGTCGACTAAATACTTAATTTCGAATGCTTTACACCCCAGGCGCCGTCACCACTTCCAATATCAGTTATTGTCTTGTGTCTTCTACCACTCGTTGCGCAAACAAAACCCCTAAGCTATACCAAAGATCCACTTTAGACGTCCGAGTAAAAGAACTAAAATATTATTTATGTGAATATGTGCATTTAGGTAAATTCGTAAATGATTCACGTAAATTTATCTCTTCTCGTTATAGGTTCTCGGTGAAGGTACTGACATCGTTGTGCCAACAAACCGATGGAATGCCCTTGGCTGGTGTGGTTGTCATCGGAGATGGACAGTCGGCACGTGCCATCGCTTTGTCCGGTCATTCAATGGGAATACCAGTGCTGTGGGCCAAAGGAGGAACAGCAAATATTCACAGTACGCAAAGCGAGGTATGTATAAGTATCCTTCCATTCACTTAAGGATTTATTTTTATTTATTTTTTTCCACCGAAAAATATCCGGTTATATTTGCGAGACGTGAGGTTGATGTATGAGTAATTCTTTAACAGCTACTTCTTCTGAAAGGAAGTAAGTGGTTAACCGAGGTGAATTCAAAAAATTCACACTGAAAGGTTTAGCATAATTTGGGCAATTTATTTGGCAAGGAAGGCAAATACCTACCCATTCGTTGTGCTGTTTATGTATATACAAATTTATGGCATTACCTACTGCTACTGGATGTCGCTTTTGATGTTTTTCGCAATAAATTTTATAATTTATGTTAATTCATTTAAGAAGTATCGTCGACTCAATTCGAAATGTATAACGCAAGATAAAAAGACCTTCTTTAAACGGTAGGGCGAGGTGGGGGTGCAGCTATTGCCATAGGTCCAGGTCCGCAACACGACGTTTTTTCTTTTGAGTAATTTACAACGGACTGTGTTGAAAATATTAGTTCGTCTTGTTATGGTAAATAATTTGGAAAGGGCCCCATTATCGACCCCGGATAGGGAACATCCGTCTTTGACAAAAATAGACTCTTATATTCGATGTAGAACTCTACTTTTATATTCGTTAGGGCAGAAGTTGTCCCAACTCGTACTTAAAGCCTTTGCGTCACATCTTATCAAAGTCTTGTTAAATTTCTTTGTATACTTTTCCTTTCTTTACCCTTTTCCTGACCAAGACTAGTAAACCAGTAGATAAAAAGGGAGAGCTATGTTATGGGAGCTCCCGAGAGGGCCAAATTACATCTTAAGGTTTTTTTCCACTGCGCCACCTCTCGCGAACGTCTGACAAACATACGAGAGTAAAACTGTCATGAAAGAGCTTTTCAATTAGCCGTTTGGACTCGGCGTAAAATTGTAGATCCCTTCCATTCGTCCCAAAAATTGAAAACCCACACAAAGCGAATGGTTGCGAGAAGCTAGGCCTTGGGTCCCATAGACCTGTCGCGCCAAAATATTTATTTATTTTATTTATGTTATGGGAGCTCAAAAACAGACTGAGGAGTTGAGAAATTTGATGATGTTGTTGAAATTGATACCTCGGATGGCCGATAGGTCGTCAAATAAGGTTTAAGTTATGGCCGGAAACTCACAAAGAAGATGGAATACTGTTTCACTCTTGTTACTGTCAGCGCCGCTACGACAGTGGGTGTTGTGGTGGATGCCTACTTTAGCTGCGTGAGTTTTTAGATGCCAGTGCCCCGTACTAATTGCCGTAAGTCTAGCGACATCTGCACGCATTCTGGAAAGGAGGTTATTTATTGTGGCTTCGTCTAATGTTAGCCAAATCTTTCTTGAAATGACACAGCTTGTAAGGTTCACCCATCTAGTCCCGTATTCCAGCGGAGGTTAAGCTTCCTTCACATGAGACACGCACAGAGCAGAGCCAGGTCTGGCAAGTTCATCGGCTTTCTCATTCTCCTCTATGTTCCTATGGCCGGGAACCAAGACGAGAGTGATTTCATGCCCTGGATGCCAGTTTATCCCTGCAGTCCACGACAAGTTTAGATAAAGACCGGGCTGACTCCATAGCCTTAATCGCGGCCTGACTATCCACCAAGAAACATCTAATACGGATGAGAAAACCCCCGCACCCACTCCACAGTACATTTTGGAACCATCTGTAAAAATGAGTATGTCGAATTTATTGACTGTTCTAGAGGGAAATCTAACCATCTTCAAGTTGTCGTGGTAATGGGCTTGGGCTATCTTTCCAAACTTTTTGTCACTTTAATTGTAATTTTCAATAGCCTTCCGAAGTTTATTTTTTTAGACTGTCAGCTTCTGTGATTCTACCCGACTTTCCACGCAAATTTTGAAAGAAAACCTGCGTGCGCTCTCAATTTCTCTCTCAGGGAAAATTTGTGTTAAGAATTTAATGTAAACGGCAATTTTGTAAGAAGATTTAAGAAACGATGGGAACAGACACAAATACTTAAAAAAATCCTAAGCGCTTCATGCCTTTTTGCTGCTTTGACGCCGGTGCCGTTGCGAAATAATATGTTTCTTCTCTGGCTCTCGGTGGTGTGATGCTGTTTATTGGGACTTCTTCGGTTGCAGTAGCAGCTGGTGGTGGTTGTGAAATGGGTTTCCTATACCGGTCTAGAATTGCGTGATTGCTTGTGGATTTATGCTTCAGATGTCGTCTGCACGGTCGTAGGCAGGAAGCTAAAGCAGGGAGAGCTAGAAGGTATGAAGAAGGCGTTTACTGTGTTAGGCCCCAGGGTGTCAACTCAAAAACCTCCGTAACATCTTTAAGGTTACATTTCCAGATTACAGAATAAACCAACAGTTGCCGAGGATTCACGTGTATGGTGCACAGTCGGATCCAAAATAAATCCATATAAAACAGTGAACTTAGCAATCCATATTTAAAAAATAGGAAATAAATACTAAACGAAAATAACTTTTCAAAATTCGTATGAGGAACTCTAGAACTCTTGGTTAGTCATCCAAAATTCTAAAAAAAATAACTTTGGGGTGTCCAGTTCACGAACTCCATCAAAAGTGGTATGAAAACGTCTTCGTCTTCTACAACTACTGGCTACTACGAATAAAGACGTAGTCGGAATAAAGGCCATGAAAAAGCAGAAGAAATAGCCAGAAAAGGATCCCCGTCCCAATTAACCATTAACCATTCTATGGGATCATCGGATTAGCAGAAGACAACATCTGCATATTGTGCAAATAAAATCGTAGAAATAGCAGAACACATATTATATGACTGCAGCTGTTTAACCAAGACACGTCAACGCTGCCTAGGTAAATTTTACCTTGAAGCGGTGGAAAAAGCTGCCAGAAACTGCGGCATCATGGTTCATAGACGAGCACAATATTCTCACTTGCGGCCGCAGTGATCTCGGATATGATAACACCTCCTTCCACCATCTAATCTTATCTGAAAGTGGTATGATCAGTTTGTAAAAAGAAAGCAATGATTGGGATATGTTACGTACCTGTACGGATGTGTTGGGTACCATAACTTCAGTAGTGAATAGGTAGGCCGACCAGTTTCAGTCTTTTCTAGTTAAAACTGTCGTAAAAACAGAAGACAAGCCATACAAAAACCTTTTATAGCATCAAGCGGCTTGGTTACAAAGAGACCCATGAAACTGTTTTTCATGGCTAATTTTTCTTACCAAACTTATAACCTTATTTTTGATCTTAAGAAATATTTCTAAATGCGTAATATTTTTGAAATTAATTCACCATCTCAACATCTCCGAGACGGAACCTTCAACACCCACAACTATACACCCTGCCAACTTCCCCGCCGACTTTCTACTGTTTTTCTTTCGAAATCAATATTCAGAACGTCGACAGCTTAATCAATTTAAAAGTTCATAACCTCTTACGAAATTGAGCATCATAATGTGAAGTTTCGCTACGTGATCTGGACCCAAACAAAAACGCTCGCCATATTTCATCAACTCAAATCAAGTTGTGATGAGAAAAACTTCTCCAAGCAATTTATCAAAAAAAAAAAATAAATCTTAAAGTGATACAAAAAGTCTCTCCCCCTTCGTCCTCCGCCTGAAGTTGTACACAGAATACATTTGAATGTCATTACACTGGGGGTCCAAAATTTGAATCGAACCGAACCGTCTTGTTGCCATTCAACACATCGCATCCACATCGCATCTCATTATAAATTTCAATTTCCCATTGCGCATTCGGATATGCCAAAATTGAACACGTTTTTCGTTTTCGACGTAACAACTTCTTCATTCATATTTGCAAAGTTTTCATCTTCGTAGCTCCGTTGTCATTTGTTTGCTTTCAACTCATTGCTCATTGGACTGATTGTTCTGTTCGCTTTTCTTATCTTGCAGCACCATGCGACTCTTCAATCAATATTGCAGCCATCTGCAAGGGAAATTCTGGAAGCAATACGAGCGTTGTTTCTGCAGGTAAGTTTGCGTCCAAAGATGTTGGCTTTCCTCCTGTTTTCATTTGCAATCGAGCGTCCGTCCCACTGATAAACAAATAAATACAATTTTGCTTTTTCTCTTCTCATCCTTGGTGGCTCTCCTGCTATTTGTATCTACAAATATGTTTGAAAAAAAAAACATAAGACACACTGGCATTCGTTCTTTGTACTATCGGATGTGGAGGCGACGATGGTGTTGGCCGGAATCGAGGGACTTCCACTTAAGCAGCCACCACTGAAGCCGACCATACTTCCGCTACCACCAGCGGACGGAAACGTATTCAGGTGAGTGGTAGTAAAAAACTAAATTTAACGCAAGGAGAGGGAAATGTGACTAAAACTAATTATGATGTTTTTTTTTTTCATTGTATCGTTTCTGTACCTACATAAGTCGCATTACTGCGGGAGAATAATGGAGTTATATTTTTTATGTTAATTTTTCTGTAGTCAAAGTGAAAAATGGAGCAGTCCTGCTTTCATTATGTAAGAGCTGTTATTGAAGTGAGCTTGGGTATACCTATACTTATTGCACTGCAGGGTGGGGATTGTTCATGATGACTGCATTTACACCGCTGCAGTGAAATTGAGCGACGAATGAGCTCTCGGAGGTTTATAGCTTAGGCACAGCACAAGTTCTAAACTTCAAAAAATATATATATTAATTTACAACAAATCTAAGTCGTATATAAGGATAACCCTCTCCACAAAAAATGTCCTTTTAACGGAAATATATATTAATGCAGTCGAACCCCTCTAATACCATGTTTCCGCCAACGTGATTTAGCTGAAGTAATTAACAAATCACGATAGGCGTTCCCACCGAACTTTTAAGTGTTTAAGTGTGACATTTGAAATTAGTTGGCAAACTTTCAATATCGTACGTATAAAAGTATAAAAGAAAAATTACCCGCAACAATTTTAAATATGTTTAAATGCTTTGGACAGAATTTATATCTACCAAAATAAATCCAAAAATGATATAAACAATACTATCTGCATTTTTAGTTTTAATTTTTTGACAGTTTATTTTTGCGTGAACAGCTGAAGCCGATAACAGGTCTGTTCGACTTTATTTTGTGTGGATTTGCACGTAATTAAAAAAAATTAAACAATTATGAATCACGTAATAAGTGATCACGAAAATGTATGTATCAAGTGGATTTAGCTAAATCACCTTGGTGGGAACATGGTATTAGTCGAATTTTCACGGGAGATAAAAATTAGTTCGAGTTCGAGGGATTTACTATTTTTTTTAGCGAATTTATTAAAGGTAAAAACTTCATTTTGAACAAATCCCATCACTGTTGCGCACCTACAAATGTTGCGTATTTAATTTTCAGCAGCATATATACACCTCTATCGAGGTATCCGTTCGGAACTTCGTCGGAATTTCAAATTACATTCGAGGTATACGCTTTCGGAAAAGAAAACGCTTCACTACAAATCGTAAACAAATTCCGCAACCAATTTCTGTCGAAGGATATCGCAACCTAGCTGTCAAAAATTTAACAAAAAAATGCACTTCATCGCACTTCAACGTAATTCGCCGATATGCGTTAAAAAATGTCGGAAAAATATTCCGAATAGATGTTCCGAAGAATATCTCGAAGCAAAAATCCTCCGAATCGTATAAAATCAGAGAATTTTCCGTACGGAACATATACCTCGATAGGGGTGATAATGTAGAACATAAATCTAAATGCATTACATATTGAATATAGAAACACAACGTATCGTCGCGACGCGACACTTGCGGGAGGGATCTTTAATTTCCCTTAAGGTTGAGTAATCTGTCTCTTGTCTTGTCGATGTCTTCTGAAGAATCGATCAGATATTTATGACTCCACTCCACAATATGTGGATCAGTCCTTTGTGCCAGACTTTATCAAAAGCTTGTGCTCTCTTCAAATGCTTTTTCGATCTTTTCTGTGATCTTAAGCACTTAATCAATTGTAGAGTGCTTATTTCTAAATCCAAATCCAAACCGATTTTTCATCAATTATTTTTTGCAGACGTTTTACCAACATTTTTTCAAACACCTTAGACAGCATTGGTAGTATAGATATTGGGGGACAAGATCTTACATCGCTTTCATTAGTACCTCCGCGACATTCAATATGCTTGGCATATACCTTAATTTAATTTGCCGCAAATATGTCGAACGAATCCTACTCCCATCTTATTTAAATCAAAAATTTCAATCTACCAGACAGTTTTCGAGAAATAGACAACTTTTCACATTTTTGTTTTTCACGAAACGCTATGTTGGATGAATGAAACAGCTATTAATAAAAAAGAGCTTAAAAGTCGCTTGAAAGACAGAAAGAATTTAGAAACACCACAAACTCAGTTTGGACAACGTTAAAGACTGCGTTCATGTATTTCCGGAGCCATCAATAGTCAAAAACAAATAATTTAAATAAATATACTTATATAAATGTTTGTTATATACAAAGCTAGTCCAGGCTTACCGCTATATTCTTTTAGAGCGATCACAGTATAACTTTTTGTAGATATTTGGTGCTCCTTTGCAACAGCCCTACGACTCGACAAAGTCATTTTATACTTGACAAGTGGTATAGTGTCAGTCTTGACAGACGCGCTTTGCCTCAGTGGATAGTGCGCTGGGGTTTTGAGGCAGACATCCAAGGCTTAACCCTAGGAAAAAACATAAATCGGCCTTAATGTTTTTTTTACCTCTAGCCAAGGCCTAGTTAGGGTCTAGAGTCTAGACAAATAAGACTTCGAGTAAACCTCGTAATTCGTCTAAAATATTAATTGCTGCGAAACTGTTAGCCAAAACATTTGTGCTACTCATATAAATAACAATTTTAGGGAAAAAATGGCACCAACCTCTGTAAAACTCTTTAAAACCCTTTTACCCCTTTGCCAAGAGTAGAGATTTTCTTCTGAGCATCACCTGACTTATCTCCAGGTCACAGAGTTCAAAATCCATTTCGAGAAGTGCCCTACATCCTCCCCCCCCCCCCACACACAAAAAAAAGGGGGCAACCAAAACCAAAATGCTATAAATTCGGTATGTCTGCAAGAATATAATATTTCTAATCAAATTGAGTACCAAACTACTCCAGACAAACCCATTCCACAAGCTAAACAATCTCAATTCATCCGTATCGATGGTTGCGAAATATTTCATTATCCCCCCCACCCCACATCCAAGTGCTACACATCTTGACTTATCCAAAAAAAAAAAAAAAAAAAACAAAGAAGACTCCTTTAATCTCCTAAAGCAACAACCCTTCATGCATAAATCCATAAAACAATCTCCTTTACCGAAAACAAAAGCGTAAAACTATTTCCATATCAACCTACAACGGGCGATATCGGGTTAGACTCCCAATCTACATAAACCCTGTGTATCTGGATATCTGTGAATGCTCTTCGCCACCACCTTTCCCCGTCCGTAAAATATTCGCTCTACTTCGTATATCGGGAGGTTAACAAGCAGCAAACAAAATGCTTGTATGGAAATTTCTTATACACTATGGGATAATTTTAATCGAAATCGCCGTCCTACATTTGAGCAGGGAACATAAAGAAGAACGAAAAAAAGAACAATACAATCTAGAAACAGAAAGCGCTATCATCTGAAATGAGGGAACACAGCAAAAAAAAAATAAGGCTCGAGCTGACATCAATTCCATTCCATCAACCCCGACTCCAGCCGTTCCACTTTCTCTATGTGGTTTGGCACACTCAAGGTCAGGGTAAAGCATCACGCGTATATATATATATCTGTGTGCTGCGGAATCTCGTTCTCCCTTTATAGCCTAATAATGTCATGATATGCTGTGTAGCGCCACATCGTCATAAATATTAATCTTGTAGTACTTGTGTGCCCTTAACTTTTTATTTTGTATCAACGCCCGTTTTACCCATCTGCCAACCCTGATCGCGTTCCCAAAAGGGGATTCGCTGAAATAATAGCGACGTCTTCTACAAATGTACAGTGCACACAGTGGGACCAAAGCACTTTAGGTGTGGTTTTGTGTTTCGGAAGTTGCCTTGAGCAAAAGCGGTCCATTGTGTTGGCGGTCTCTGAGGGTGTGGATACAATTTCGGAAAAAGAAAATAATGCATTTCTTTTCCGTTTGTTTTTATTCACATCTGTAAAGAGCTGCATCTTGCATTTTAGTCGACAGCGGTCATTAGGGACACATGTCATTTTGTGCTAATTTGATTTTATTCACCCAAAAAGAAAATGTGAACGACTGGGTCGCACTTTACTTGCATCTTTATATTTTTTTAAATCGTTATATTTCAAGAGCTTAAGGCTGAAAGTTAAATATTCTTTTTTAAGGTGACTGAGTTGCAAAGTTTCATTTTTTTTAGCGGGAATACAATAAAAATATAACTAATTTTTGCACTCTTATTTTACCTAAAATTAAAAAATCTCTTCTCCGAAACATGCGAAATTTGTTTTATTTTTTGTTCATAAAAGTATTTAAATTAACAGTGATAATATCGGACATTAAATATGTATAATCAGGCCCTATTTAAAGATCCTTGAATTCATATAAACAAATTACTGAAATTCATGTATGGTTTTTCAAAAAATCTGCTCCATCCATACTTGCAGAAGTTTCCTAACATTGAAGGATTCAAGGGATTTTTTTATAAAATTCATTTCACTTTCTGGTCGGCGACAGATTACTGACCTGTGATCAGAAATAAATACTCCAGTCGGTGTACCTTGCCAACTTTAAGGTGTCTTGAAAAATAACGAATTTATGGAATCGTTGTTATTTTGGAGCTTTTATAAAAAACCTTATTCCAAATAAAGCAGGTAGAAAGTCTGAAATAAATCCTTAAAACCCTGTTGGATAGATTTGCCAGTCCCAATTTAAGGGTTCCTACATCATCGTAATGTTACTACTGATTAAGACCTCGGGACCGACCTTTGGCCAAAAATAATAGATACTTTTAGGAGTAAGTAATAAAGAGATCCACATAGAACTCTAGGCCTTTTTTGGCGCAACGATTTGTGTAGGTGCTTTTCAGCTTTTTTATTAATAAAAACCCCGAATTTTCCTTCGATCCGAAAAAAAAATGTCCCAGCGTTTCCCCAAGTGCAATTTGCATAACTAGTTTTATTAATTATCGTAGGTGCATCTGTTCTGTGAACGTACAGCTTCTGAACGACTTGACCGGTTATATTCTCAGAATATATTTGATTTGTAGAGACGATGGTTCTATAACAAATTCTATATCTTTTACCAAAGTGATTGACAATTTGAGTCGCAATACTCACAATATAGATGTAAGTTTAGTGACGATATTAAAATCCAATAGGTGGCGCTGTGGTCGATTTATTTCTAATTTTTTTTATTTAAAAAAAAGCTACGGACTGTCCGCATTCACTTAAAGTTATTTTTAACAGTGTAAATTTAGAATTTATTAATAAGTTGATCACAACGCAACCTATTGGATTTTATTTTTGGGACTAAATGAATTTGAGGAAGATTTTTTTTCATGTATTTCACGTACAGACGGTCGGTGTATTTTACCAATAGTCATTTTAAGTACATTTAAATTGTCTGAAAATCAGAAAAAAACAGAAAGTCATCATCGTAAAAAGATGCAAATTAATTCTCCAAACTTTGCAATAAATCGATCTTAAGAAATGTGTCCCAACTTCGACGATTCGCCTCTGAATAGCACTTCGACTGCACTGTAACTTCCTACTAAATAGACTTCCGATTCTAACCACAACTATATAAACAAATTCACTGCCAGTCTCTCCAATAAAAGAAAAACGTAGTATAAATTCTCACCAGCCTAGACGAGCCCGAGATATGAATGGCTGAACCCTACAACGATATAAAATAGATGAAACGATTAAAAAAAAAGGAAACCACCGCAAATCCCCTATACACCGAATCATTTTATTCATTTTATTGTTTTGAGCTTGTTTCTACTTTCATAAGGCCAACGAGAGAACGGAGCTATCTACATTGGGAAAGAAGAGAAGCAAGACATCCTTGGAGCTACGAAATAGTGGTGTTGGGAGGTAGCTCCATCCTATCCAGCATAGTACATATTTGAATGAAATTATAAAGGATTTTACGGTTTTGTTCATTGAGAACATAATTACAAATAGCTTCACTGGGTGTGGGTATGTGTGTGTGCTTGTGTAAGCAAATGAATAAAATTTTATGGCTTCGCCGTGAAAAGCGTTTTGCAATCTCCATTCGGGACGACAACGCAGCGATGGTAATGAGAGGGAATATATACTAGTAGACATTATGTAACCCAGATAAATGTATGTATAAGTATATACAATGGTCGTTCCTTTGGAATGAGATCAGTGCTATTTTTAAATTCATTGAATAAATTAACAAATTCCAATGGCAATTGTGTTGGCCAAGTTTAATTATGCTTTAAGGGTTCTTTTTATGCCATCCTTTATGGTTTTGGATAGAGGAAATAATTATTTAATTTGTAAAATTGTATTTCTGGACATAATTGTTTAATAATTTGAGTGTTCCTTTATTTAATAGATTCGAAAACACAATTAGACAGAAGTCATTAAAAAATTATTGTGAATTATAGTTGGAATTGGTTTGAGTCTAGGCTTCATCGGTTGCGAACTGTAGGAAATTTGAAGTGGGCTTCCCCAATTGAGTCACGTTGCATGGAGCTGTCTATAAAATTCATAAAAATCTGTTAATTGTGATATTCGCGTGCATTATAAAAAGAAATCTATGAACTAAAGAGCTGAAAGGAAAACATGAGGTCATGAGATCAGGATGGATCTTTGAAATAAAAACTCTCTGTTAAGCTATATATTTTCTGAAAATTTCATACGTATTGTGCGAGTAGTTTTGACGTGATTTGCGGTCAAATCCACATACAAAAAGACAAATATCAGAATTTAATCTTCTGTAAACAAATAGTAGGTAAAGGGGAATACATTTATGTCATTCTATTTATTTTGACAAGGGAATAAAATTTGAGAAATTTTGACCAGCATTTAAGGAAAAAGCTAAATATGTGTTATGTTTGGTATGACAACTTACAATCGAGAAATTAGTTCAAGTTCATCCGCCATGCGCTATCTCTGTGTCCATTTCTTCAATAAATAATATAACCGGTACGCCAAAGAAGAACGCGTAGCCTATAAATATGCAACACATTTTTTCCTTAATCCTTTCTATTTGGAAAATTTATGTTTTGTTGATTTTTATCAAAAACTAAAGAAAACCAAAAACATTCTACACTTCTAAGAAGCTTCATCTTTCACATGGTCCACATTTCATAAAATTCGGGTTTCAAATAAAGCCGCAATCGGTACGACAAGAGAAGCGTGTAGCCTATTAATATACCTAATAATTCTGATAAGGTCACTTTCATAGCATGTGTCTTTGGTCATAACTTTAGCTTTGGTATACATAGGTATATCGGAACTGTTTTCAACGACAAGCGCCATCTGTTGTGAATATCTGTAGATTTCCGATTATCTGTACTGATTGTGATCTTTTTAATGGCACTGATCTTGCAAGCGTATTTCTTTCCAATTCAAAAACCCCTGATTGTTCGATAGAGACTTTCGAATTTTGAAATAAAAAAATTGAGCATTTGTGGCAAAATGTGTCATTTTGATTGTCAATAAATAGCGCAGTAGCTCGGTGGTTAATGTGCTGGATTTTTGAGCGAGGGAGCTCAGGTCTCTATGCCACCTTATTTAAGTCATTTTGACTCGATAAAAAATTGCAGCTCCATCCCATTCATTCCAAAAAGAAAAAGATCTGTACATTTTCAAAAAAATACATTGCATAAATCAAGCGCTAAAACTTGTAGTTAAATAATAAGTAAGAAGGTGTGTATTAGTTTCCATTTTAGAAGGCATTTTTCAGTCTCCCCCATTTATGGTGTTATTTCTAAAACACCGATCTTTTTTAAAAGTTCATTTACCTTTTCTAATTGTTACAATAAATATCAAGATACAAAATTATCCGTAAAATTGACCACTTTAGTGGCCTTAACCTATTTAACAAAGAAAAACAACTGAAAGCTTAATGGGTGCAAATTCACTTAAAGTTTTCGAATCCACTTTCAAAACAAAAGTCCAAGTCAAAGAGATAACGTTTCAGAATGAATCTTGAATTGCCATGGCCCAGTGAAGAACTTTAATTAAAACATATCTATTACACTTAAGGCATTCATATTTATTACTCCAGTTGAACCACACACCTACGATGATTGCATAAAACATATTCCCATCTCGAGTTGCAAATTTTCCTAAAACCCATTATTGGTATCGTGTTACAAAAGATGTAACATCGAGAGAATGGCATGTGCCAAAAATTACCAAATCCACAAATGCCTCATAGAACTAATTTCCCAACAAAATGCTTAACCACAATTTATATACAAAACCTTTCTGCTACACTTACACAGAAGGGAGTACAATATCTATTCAACACAGATAGATAATATCTTCTGTTCTATTAGCTATAACCCATCAGAATCAGTATCTTGATATATGACCGCATTAAATTGTATCCCATAAATTGCAAAGCGAAGGGAGAGCAACACTGAAACACATTCAGAGAAGATTCCTTCCGGCATATCATTCGGGACGGAACATTGAATGAAATTTCATACACAAACACACAAACAAGCGAACGTATTTACAAGCTCTTATCCCATTAAAAATGACTCTCAGTATAAGGCTTGAGGGTGTAATGAAGAGCTTCACATAAATTGTAAGAGGACGGGTACCTACTGATTTTTTTCTCTCTCTTTCTTTCGAATGACTTGCCGTGATTTCTAATAAGGTCGTGATCTGGATGGAAATAAATTATCAGCCGTAGGTTTATGCCTGCTATAGTATATTGTATACAAGAGGAAAAAATTGTTTTAACCCTAAGGGTAGGGGGCTGTTGTGGTTTGATAGGGCGCCAATTTAATTTTTTGCTGAAAATTTTGAGGTAAAGTAAAATACACGTAAGGTCTTTTTGCACTCAAGGAATTCGGAATTCATGATCCAAGGAAAAAATGTTTGGTAGGTAGTTTTTGAGTGTTTGTGGACGTAAAAGAGGCATCTTTTGATTAAGTAAAATGGAGCAATTTTTAATATAAGTATATCTGGAGGGCCAGTGAATATATAAAACGATTTAGAGGATCTTGGGAACTTTCCTGATGCATTTTCCCAAACCTAAAAATCAGGGTTAAAAAGGGGAGTCTACCTGAAAACTAAGAAGATACCATAAAATGGCCTAACCCGAAAGATTCGTCGCATTTGTCTCGACGAATACAGTTGGGAAAAAACACACTCCCAGATAATGGAAGCAACTCATCACTATGACCAACGAATAGTAGTCACAGATCCAGGAAATTTTTTCTTTTTTATGAAATTTTAATTTTTTAGATCTGAATAAAAATTTTTAAAAAAATCTGCGCTACCTTAAAAACTCTGACGAAAAAATGCATTTATTTTTCTTCACGTCGGCGCAGTGGCCTAGTGGTAGTGTGTTGGGCTACTAAGCGAGGGGTCCCCGGTTCGAATCCCGAAAGAACCAAATTACATCTGAAGGCTTTTTTTCCACTTCGCCACCTCTCGCAAACGTCTGACAAACATCCGAGAGTAGAACTGTCATGAAAGAGCTTTTTAATTAGCCGTTTGTAATCGGCGTAAAATTGTAGATCCCTTGCATTCATCCCAAAAATTGAAAAACCCACACAAAACGAATGGTTGTTAGAAGCTAGGCTTTGGGTCCCACAGACCTGTCGCGCCAAAATATTTATTTATTTATAGTCTTTTTATATAAGCCGAAAAATCTCCATCTCTTCTCTTCTCTTCTCTACATATAATAAAATTGTAGAATTAAAAATGCCTGACTGCGCATCACGCAGAAACTACTGCACTAATTTTGATGAAACTTGTCATAGTGATTGATTATGTTCTGGGTCGGGACTAAGGATACTTTTTATTCCGGAATATAACGTGGTTCTTACAAAATAGTCAAATAACCGGAAAATTCTAATACAGACCTAGCTCAGTAATGGCTTATCGGATTGGAAAATAAAATAAAGTGCACGACTGGATCGCACGAAACTTTCTCGTTCATATCATCAGTTTGGTTGGTCTATTTTTCTTTTATTATTGTTTATAGGCTATAAAACCAGATTTTTCAAATTTGTGATGCTGGTAGGTGGCCATGACTCGAAGTAGGGTTTGTGATGTAAGAATTGAGAGATTTGTTCTTGTATTTGAAATGAAAGTGCAGGTTTTTGATAGTGTAGACTCCAATTGGTTAGAATTATTTTCAGGTTCATGATTAATATGGTTGAAAAAAGAAGAAGTGGGAAATATTTGCTAAAAAGGAGTTTCTAGTACTAGTTGTGATTACATTTTAACTGGTAGTGCGGTAATGTTTATAAGACGGCATTATTTGTAATTTTCTAAGAAAAACTAAGTAAGGGGTTTTATTTACAATACTTATGTAATCGTAAATAAGCATTTTAGTCAAAATATTTAGAGCTGATTTTGGAAAATAATGCGAACAAAAGAGTAACAAATATTGCAATGTTGAGTTCGAAAAATAATCTTGCTCGACTCTTTAGCTAAAAACTGAGTATAGGGTATTGTTCAGGATGTTAGTATTACGTGGTTTTTAAAGTGTTATCCAAATCGAAAATGGCGGTTTCGAGATTTGAACAGTTTTCAAAATCAGCGTTTCCGGTGGTTAGAATCGAAAATGAAGAACGCAATAATGTTGAAAACGTCAATTTTACTCCAAGTATCCATTTTGGTCAAAATCGCTTTAGCCGTTTTCATGTAGGTAAAACAAAAGACACCCAAATTCTCAAAATATGCATTTTTTTAAAAATCCATTATGGACAATTTAGAGAAAAACTAAGTTTGCTATCATGTTAGGAATGACCATATTACATACAAAATAAATTTTTGTTGCAATCGTATTGACCGTTTTCGAGATAAGGCCACTTTTCAAAAGTACCGTTATTCGACTTTTTAGCCAAAAACTGGGTATGCAGCTATGTTTACCCCATGCAGCGTAGCGCAAGTATACATTTTGGTTAAAATCGTTAGAGCCGTTTTCAAGTAAGCCATAATTAAATAAAGTCTTAAAAAACGAAATTTTTAGAAAAAAGTCCGTTGAACGATGATTTAGGGAAAAACTGAGTTTGCCATCATGTTGGCAATGACAGTATTACCTTAAATATGAATTTTTGTCGAAATAGTTTTGACCGTTTTTGAGATAGGACCAATTTTCAAAATTACCGTTATTCGATTTTTCTGCGAAAAACTGAGTATGCAGCCATCTTAGTTACACCTACTTAAGCCCAAATAACAATTTTGGTTGAAATCGTTAGAGCCGTTTTCGAAAAACTCAAAATTGCTGAATACCGTTAGAACGGCAACACTTAACGTGCAAAAAAAAAAAGTGGCCCCGAACTGTAAGCCCACCAACTCCAAATCCGAAGTTTGAAAGAAATCCGTCCAGCCGTTTGGGCTGTAGAGCTCGGGAAGGACCGACAGACGGACAGACGGACAGACGGACAGAATTGCGAGACCCACTTTTTCGAGTTCCTCTATCATCGTAATGTCAGTTTTGATTAAAATCTCGAGTTCGATTTTTTGTACGATTACAATACCTTTCTCTTACTACGTAATGCGAGAAAGTTAAAAATAGGTGAATTTAGTAAATGTTCTGCTGATTCATTTAAGATATAAAAAATCGCCCTGCGTTGTCCTGAAACTGAGCAATATTCAAAACAATTATTTAAAATATCGCCCATAATTTTCCTTCAGTGGATACAACTGCCAGTACCCATGCAGCAGTAAGTTTCGTTGCAGTAGCGCATTTGTGTGTTAGTATATGTGCCCTCTCTAACACGTCTCTTTTCACCGCACACATTCAGGTTGAATTTTCATTTTCAGGTGTTGTTCATTGGGAAAAGTTTGGAAATGGACTGGGGTGGGGTACGTGTGTCATGTTATTTTATTCGTGTTGCTTCCTTTTCGTCAAAATTTGAGGTAGGTAAGAGGGAAATCGTTTTAGTAAGAAGTAAAATTATATTTTTAATGACTTTGTTTTTGCTTTATATTGTTTGAAAATACTTTATGTCTCAAAAGTGGCTGGCGGGTGAAGCAAGATGAGCACGGGTCAGCTAGTTCTATAATAAAATTACCTAATAGTTAAATATATATTTTAGATCTTTATTAAAAAAGTCACTTGCTATTTTAAACTACCTTTAGATTTTGTTTGCTGGAATATTTTTAGGAACTCGAACAACAAATTTAGAGGCCTTTTAAATTTTTAATTTTGCTTCTTAGACGTGAAATACTTTAAGGTGACTTTGACTTAAAAATACCAATCAATAAAAAAGATGGTCTATTTTACAATTTTTAATTAAAGAAAATGTATTTCATTGATGTATACAATCTATAAAAATATTGATGAGGAAATTTTATGTATTTTTCTAATTAATAAGTGACAAAAAAGGGAAATTTAAGCTTTCATTGTGGGATTTTTCATATCAAAAGTCATGGAACACTTGATGCGATTGATAAAGTAGGACTTTTTGGTCCGACGACGGATTTATAAATTTCAGCAAAGCTAAAAGTGAAAAATTCAAAAAGGAAATAAATACTCATAGTCTTTGAATAATAGAGCCATTGATGGGAATTTTTTAAACGTAGCGCTAGCCTTCTTCACTAGTTCAAGTGATCAAATTTATTTTTCAATTGACGTATATGCTGGCGGTATTCGATAAATTTAGTTAAAATTTTCTCGACAAAAATTAGGTAGGTACTTTGACATTTGTATACCTTTGTTGAAGCTGCAAGATAAACCGCTTAAAAGATTTATTTAAAACTTATGTATATTTTTATACTAGGGACGATTAAAATATCTAAGAGGAGTGTTTTTTGCTTTTCTTAAATAACTCTTTAAAAAAACAAAGAATAAAACACAGTTCCTTAGTTGGTTAGGACTTACCTACTTACTTGGGAAATGATTAGGAGTTGGTGACAGAATTTCGAGAGCTATAAGTAATTAACTCGCGGGCCTTGCTATTAATAGGTGGTACCTTGACGATTACACTTTGTTTAAGAGCTGCCCGTTTCCCTTCCCTTTTGCATCATATAAAACCGACAACTTAAATTCGCCGGCCTTAAAAATGGCACGAAAAAAAAAAATCTCATTAACCTCAAGGCTATCTAGTAAATAAATTTTGTTCTTAATTTTCCATTTGCTCCTCGCGACGGGAGTCAATTTTTTTTTATCTTCATATTCAAAATGAAATTTCCTTCTTATATCGTTTCTTTTCTTTTCTTCCCCCACCACAGACAACTGGCAGAGATATCTCGGTCCACGCGCGGCATCATCCTTCTGCTGTGCAACCTAGTGTCGGCGCGGAATGTTATGTCGGAAGCGAAACGCCTTAACATGGCCGGAGGACACTTCATTTGGCTGTGGGCCGACACAAGTAGCACGGCCGAATTCTTCGATGTAAATAAAACACCCAGTTCTGTAGTAGACGATAACAATCACCCCGACGATGTTGATGATGATGGCGCTGCTGCGAAACTCATGAACTACCCCGAGGCTGTGAAACAATTTACCGGCAACGATGAAAATGCGATTGGTGGTGCCGAAAAATCAACTCCCCATGGGAATGTGCCGCAGCAGCATCGGCCCCATTCTCCACCATCGCCTGGCAGCGGCTATCATCAGCAGCGTGGTGGCTTCGACGCGAATTGGAATCCCTTCCACAACTCTGTCGACCCACAGAAAGGGGGTGGTGATGCCAACTTCGGGGGGTTACAAAAACAACTAAATGTAGCGACGGTAGCATCCTCGTCGTCGGACGGGAGGTACCGCATCGGTTTGAACGAGGACTCGTACGAAAGTTCAGAGCCTGAGAACAAATTGGGTGATGACTCCTCGACCAAGGCGAGTCGATTGGATGAGGCGGCACTCAGTGACGAGGAAGAGTACAGCGACGAAGAGGACGAAGTGGAACAACCGGGCTTTCGGCGATTCTTCGAGGCGAACAAGTTCGACAGCAAAAACCTCGCCTCGTACTACAACGTCCTGAGCAGTGGCATGGCCGCCAATGAGACGTCGAACCCGAAGCCAAAGCGTACCTCATCACTGCACTACGGCATAAATGCGTCGTCCGCATCGTCACACGTGCTATTTCATCACTACAAGGACTTCCCGGTGGGTCTGCTCGCCCTGAGACCGGTCAAGATGGCAGTCGATCAGAACTTTATCCGATCGACGATACGACTCTTCGCCTCCACCTGGGCGCAGGTTCACATAAATGCCGCTCGAGAGCTGGAAAAGAACAAGAGCCGCCAACGCGTCAGTATTAACCCGTACGGCGACAACCTCAGTTGGGCGTCCCTGAGCCGTGATCAGACGTCGCGGGGGAAACGGCGTCGCCGAAGAGGCCGTCGGAGGCGCAAACGTCGGTTTGTCGTCGATGCCGACCAACTCGATATAGTTAACAGTAAAAAACCGAAACAAACTTCAGTGCATAGAATAAAGAATCTTAGTGGTAATAGTATTAAAACATTTCGTAGCGAAACAGTAGCAGATAACACTAATTTTAGTAGTAGCAGTAGCAAAAATATTATTAATATCAGTCGTAGCGGTGATAGCAACAAATTGAATTCTAGTTTTTATATAACAACAAGAACAGCAGACGTTAGCAAGGACAACAGTGCTGACGGCGGCGCCAGTGCCAGTAGTAATAATAGTAGTTATAATCAAAATTTAAGTGGCTTAACCAATCAAAATAACAAGAAGAACAACAACAGCAACCAACTGTCGTCCTTGGAGGACATTACACAAATTAACAATCAAAGCAATACGATGGCACAAGGTGCCGACGCCGACACAGTCGTTGTCAACGACGAAGACAGCGACAGTCGAACAGGGAGCGGAGCACCACCATCAACGACCGCAGCCAAAGTGAAGAGGGCCTCACTCCCGTGGACCACCACCGCGAAGAGGGTGGGTAGTAGTGGTAGTAGTAGTGGCAGTAGAAGTTCAACTTCGGGCAGCACTGGTAGACGTAGGCTATTAGATGGTGATATAGTGAGTGACGACACTGACTCGAAAATGTCGTACTCCGCCGTCGGCGGTGGCGTGGCGGAGGACGATGAAGACAGATATCGTCGGCTGGGGACACCGTTCTTCAAGGGCGGATGTTTTGGAAGTGCCAGCCGAGCGGACGTGCAGAGAGCTGAAAAATTCGCCAAGTAAGTTTGTTTTGTTGTTTTTTTATTTTTGCACATTTTTACATTTAAATTGAAATTTGTGGGAATTTTATTTAAACCACACAGTATGGTGCGAAAGACGGGTGCGATTAAGTTGTTGATAAAAAGTGTAGGTTACTGTGTGTTTGTTTAAGTGTTGGATTTTTTCGGTTCTTAATCTGAAAATCAAATCGGATATAGAAATGGTTGTCAGATTAGCCCGCCAGCTAGCAATATTGGATTTTAAAATTAGGTTTTCGCATTGACTTTAAATTCGAACTTCAATTAGAGTTTTTTTTATATATATCATATTCATCGATAGTGTTAGTGACTTTTGAATAAATCCGCATGGAGCTCACATATTGCAGGATATGCAGGTTCCGCTATTGTGACTCTTCAACAAATGGAGCCTTAAAACTGCACGTTAAACAAACATGGGCTAAGATTAAAGCGTTGAAGGCATTTTATGCTTTTATTGGCGAGTTCGCCATATCTGTCAAAGTAATATTCTTTGATGTGTAGTTTTCTTCTTGATAAGAGGCCGGGGTTCGTACATAGGAAGTGAAGAAGTAAAATAGATGTTGCTTCATCAGATGATGTTCTAGTTGATTGTCAAGTCCCACAACTTAACAAAAAAGTGAGCTTTCTTTGTGGCACATCTGCAGACTATGATATCCTTAAGAAGGTGTGACCATATGTAAAGGTATACCACCCTTACAAATCTGAATACAATTTATAAGAAAGATGATTAAGTTACCTTTTTAAAGTACATTTTAAAACTAGCAAAATCTCTTATGAATCGAAGTCCTCGATAGCCAAAAATATTTTTAATACAAATTTGTAACACAGCAATAGGCGTGTTTTATTGATTATCTATCGCAGCAGACCAAGATATTTATACCAAGTGAGAGTTACTTTTCAGTTCAAAATTACTATGCTAGTAACATGTTTTGGGTTTCATTTAATTTCAACGAGCGAAAACTAAAAATAAATAAATATTTTGGCGCGACAGGTCTATGGGACCCAAGGCCTAGCTTTTCGCAACCATTCGCTTTGTGTGGGTTTTACGCCGAGTCCAAACGGCTAATTGAGAAGCTCATTCATGACAGTTTTACTCTCGGATGTTTGTCAGACGCTCGCGAGAGGTGGCGCAGTGGAAAAAAAACTTAAGATGTAATTTGGCCCTCTCGGGATTCGAACCTGAGCCCCTCGCTTAGTAGCCCAACACACTACTTCTAAGCCACTGCGCCGACGAGCGAAAACTAGGAGCACGTTAAATCAAGCACAATATACCAGTTTATACCAGTTTGTCGCAAAATGTTACTGCGGACTGTTTTATTGGGCATTCGTGTATTTAACTTGTTTTCGCTTTTCTTTAAGTGTTCAATAAAAAAAACATAAGATAAACAACATTTTTGACAGGTTTTTTTAAAGTTGAGACTTTTGTTCGAATTTCGAAATGAACTTAAATATTGAAAACTGTATAAATCATTAAAAGTAGATATGTAAATATTTTAGTAAAAATTGTAGAATTTCTTTAAGCAAAAACAATTTTTATACAGCAATATAGAAAAAAACAGTTTTTCCCATCGAGAGTTTGCTTCTTTGAATTCGATATCGATATCGTTATATTATACTTAATATATCGAGCCTTCTTCAGAAAGTGATTAAAATAAAATACTTCTATTTAAACTCCTTCTTTTGAGACACAATATAGTGTTGTGTTCACATGCCTTCCTTGCTGCACCACACTGTTAACCACTATCCCCTTGAAATGTTAACTTTTCATATAGAAAATCTATGTGCATACTGGTCAGAACGTAAAACATCTGTACGGTATATTGCTCGTTCACTGTACAAGCACCTTTGAGAGATTAATGTTTCAGAATAAATTCGCCTCATGGCGTCAAGTCGGTAAATCTCCTGCCTTCGCCCACTCACATCCAAGTCGTACCTTATGGTATGTTTAAAACTCAAGGAATGGACAATATTTTTTTTTGAACACCGGCCGCCACCTCCGTCGTCGTGCCATCTCCTCAGTCACATTTTACGAGCTCGTATATTTCTATACGAAAATAGGGTGAAACCAAAAGAAAATATGGCACTAAAGTTGCATACGCTCGCGGAATTTTGAATTGTATTCTCTCTGTGGCCCAGCTGTATATAGCAATTTGTTGCCGCTGGTCGTGTTGCCTTGCTTTTGTTTATTTTTTATTTTATTTTGTTGACAATCTGGCGTGGTAGGAATTAAGGAGCGGATTTATTTTTATTTTCTTTATAACATTTTGGCGACGCGACGTGGACTGCAAAAGAAAATCGAAAAGTTTGTGTTCCATAAAATCGGTGACCGGAAACCTTGTGATAGTGTCACAATTGCGAAAGAAATAAGGACATGGGAGGTGTTGTTTTTTTCTATAAGAACATCGATGAGACATTGCGTGGTGAATGGTAAATGAGCAGAAATGTGTTGCGGTTTGAGTTGGATGCATGACTTTACAAACGAAGTGAGCAGCTGCAAAATGTTCCTTAGGGGGGGATACCTTGGGTATAGCCAGGGGAGGGTTTACTGTGGTCTGATAGATTAATTTCATTTTCAACTTTCACAATAAAATACGTATTCAAGATGTTATATTAATTTGAAAACTTTACTTTGTCCACTTGTAGGAATAACTACGAACGCATGAATGTTAACTTTATTTGTTGCAAAAAAGGTGGACGTTAGAAGGGTGAAGTATTAAAATCGTTTCTAGTTAGCTGCCTTCGTAATTTCGTAATTTCCACATATAAATCACTTTTCATATTTAAGATTCAAGGTTTTTGGGGAATACACTTTGGTCAGTTATCGGCTAGATCTTCGCTTTTTGACAGCCGATAACGATAAGATATTGTCCATGTCTTAATCCCAAAACTTTGCAGTGAAACTATGAAAGCCAGAGTCAATTCGCGTAAAGCAGTTTTCAAATCTATTGCGGAAAAATGCCTTACAGTCGCAAAAAAAAAAGAGTTTAATTGTAGTAAAGATTGCACATGGTTTGGACACAGAGTTTATAATCATACCAAGCCATTGTTGCTCCTTTGAAGTGAACCACATAATTTTAATTTCGCTTAAGCTTACAGCAAACCGTTCTGTTTATAAATATAAACCATGGTCCTTGTACCATCATGTAGTAAAATTGTCTGTCTTTCTGTATGTGGATTGGGATTTGTTACCGCATCACGTAAAAACTACTCACCCAATCCGTTTGGACTTTTGAACCTTTGTAAAGGGCTTATTGGAGCAACATTTGGTTTTTATCGCAATCAGCCAACTTATGCTAAAGATATATACAATTTTCTAAAAGAGAGTATGTTGGTATTCAACAGCGAAACAGTGGCATCAAAAGGGTTACTTTTAAACCACTCCCTAAAGATTACCGGCAATTATGGAAACAAACTGTTGAATTTTCAGCAACTGCATGCAAATTTAACGTTTTAAAAAAATTAAATACCGGTATTTTGAAAATTTAAAAATCTTAAAAATCATTCTTGAAGTAATATGGTCTTTTTCAACTTGAAAGCAAGCTCAGTTTTTTCTCTAAATTATTACTTGTAAAACTTGCGTTTTCGAGATATAAACAGATTTTCAAAGCAATGTTTTCTGTGATTCGAATGGAATTTTAAGGACGCAATCAATCATTTTTGGAATTGTAATTTAAAAATAATTTTTGGGCAATATTGTTTAAGCTGTTTTCTTGTAGGTAAACTATCGAAAACAAAATTCTCGCAGTATGTCTTTTTTTTCAAAAATGCATTATAGATTATAGACAATTTAGAGAAAAACTGAGTTTGCTATCAAGTTAGGAATGACCGAAAAATCTCGGGAATGAGTTTTTTTTTTTAAATCATATTGGCTGTTTTAAAGATACCTAAGTCTAATTTTCAAAAATACCGTATTCGACCTTTAACGGAAAAACTTGGTAGGTATTTTTTTTTCCGAGGGTAGGTGAAAATTTTCCAAAGACACTATGAGAATAGCAAGCGCGTGCTCATAGTAGTGTCAGATTTTTACGGACTAAAAACACCACCCTTCGATGTAACTTTTGGTTACTTCCCAATGAAAGGTCCTGCACGCAATTTAGACGCGGTTAATTTTATCTTGCCAAGTCGAGCGGTTTCGTTCTTTGTAGTCGGCGCAATAAATTTCTCTCATCCAAAATTTGTCGGATTGTATTGTTGATATGTCCGGTTAGTCGGTTTCTATGTTTTCTCGCGAAGCTTCTAGTTTCAGCTTCGACTGTTGGAATTCCGAGATCCCTGTGGATGTCGTCGTTTCTAATATACCATGGTGCTGAACAATTTTTCCAAGCATTTTATTTTGAAAAGTTTGTAAAATATTTGCATTCGCTTTCTTGGTACAACCCCAAAGTTGTATACCGTAGGTCCACACCGGCTTTAGCACTTACTTGTATAGAAGCAGTTTGTTCTCGGTACTGAGCTGGGAATGTTTTCCGAGTAACCAGTACATTTCTCTATATTTAAACCCAAAAAAAAGAAACAACCGATGGTAGGTATGCAACTACGTTAATCCCGCCTGCCATAGCTTAAATATCGATTTTGGTTAAAATTGTTATATAGCCGTTTTCTAAAAAATAAAACTGCTTTGAAACCGTTAAAAGACGTACCATTTGTATTGAGACAAAAGCGCAAAAAACCTTCCCGAACTAAAGGCTCAAAAACTCCAAATCCTAGGTACCAAAACTTTCCAGTATTGTAGGCTGTAGACCTTAGGAGCTGATGGACAAAATTGCTAGACCCAATTATTTGAGTTCCACTAAAAATAAATAAATATTTTGGCGCGACAGGTCTGTGGGACCCAAGGCCTAGCTTCTCACAACCATTCGTTTTGTGTGGGTTTTAAATTTTTGGGACGAATGGAAGGGATTTACAAATTTACGCAGAGTCCCGACGGCTAATTGAGAAGCTCTTTTATGACAGTTTTACTCTCGGATGTTTGTCAGACGTTCGCGAGAGGTGGCGCAGTGGAAAAAAACTTTAGATGTAATTTGGCTCTTTCAGGATTCGAACAGGGGACCCCTCGCTTAGTAGCCCAACACACTGTAAAAAAAAATTGAGTTCCACTAGAATTAATTAAAATCGCGGTTTCGAATTTTTTTACGAATACAATATATTTATTGTACATCTTACACAATAAATTAAAATGTCAACATATAAGAAAACGTGTCTTTTCTCTGTTACTGATGGGCTTAAGGGGTAAAACAAGCCTCAAAAACCATAAATAAGTTCGTTAAATTTTGAGGAATTATATAAATCGTCAGAGATTGTTTTCCAATTCATCAAACAATAAGCTTAAGTAATTACTTGGAACGTTGTCTCCTTCCTGAATTAATCTACTCAGTAAATAATATATTTAAAATACCGATTATTAACTAAAAACCTTAAAACTCGCTATACCAACTCATTAAAGTAGATACGTATAGATGCATGCAGCATGAGAATTGCCTCCGAATATAATGTATAAATTATATCCCAGCCAACTTTTTAATCAGCAATTTCCCATCACACCACACCATCATCGCCTGGGACATAGGTAGCTCTAGAGACATGAGTTTCTCGTTAATGTTCACAGTATTTCCGACAACAAACTTTGTAGCTATTTTTCATTCCCATATCCTAAAATGTGTCATTGAAATAAATTCAATTATTAAGCACTATCTGCAATGTAGTGGGTATAAATATTGCAAACATTATGGAAAATCCCTCGCGTACACCGTTACCAGGACCACAGAAACGCGACTTAAACTCATTACGATTACTATCATGGTGGTGGTACACAGAAAAACGACAATACATGCAGCCTCTGGCGCTGTACAAGTAGTCAAGTGAATTTTCCCTAATTAGACAAGCTAAAAGAGAAATAATAATTTGGCAGCACCGAAGGACACAGCATGTGTTGACTCAATTTTAGCTGGTTAATACCACAGTCAAGTGGTAGTGTAATTCAGGGTATTTCTTTAATTAGCTGGAGCTGGATGTGGGATGAAAAGTATTTTACAGATTATCCATGAATCGGTATTTTTTGTGTTCCTGTTGAGGCAAATACGTTTTGGGTAAGATATCTATCGCTCAATTTTTGCATCGAAATGAATCGAGTCTCAACAAATTTAACCATCGAATGACTTTGTTAATAACTAAATGTCTGTTGACTGGAAGGACATCTGCAAATACTCTCCCTAAGTGAATCTTCTGTCAAATTGCCAACCATCCACGTGAACTATCCTTCAGTCGGTGAATTTCCTTCACTTTTTTTCCTACACCGCAAAAAGTCAAATAAACTTTCAAATGCTATTTACGAGGTGCACACGAAAATTTCGCATCCAACCACTTGAGCAGTAGCTTCACCTCGAAATAGAAAATATCGCCGAGCTATGTTAGTTCGGTTGGGACCACCCCAAAGTGGAAATCTTTTTACCCACGTGAAATATATCCTTTGCCACAGTCGAAGAGGTGGCGTTCGTGTTGAATGGAAGCCTGGGCAATTCACACCGTAACTGAGGACGAAAAGATACCTTTTTTGTTCTCTACATTCAGCAGTGAAAACAAACACCAAAAAAAGTGTGGCAATTCAAATTCCAAATATTTTGCTCACTTAGGGAGTCAGCTCAGATATTGCACTGTGATGGATGAATTTCGTGTGAGAGCGAAGTCGTTCGTGTGTACTACTTGTATCTGTTTGTACAAGTAAATTGATTTCGATTAATAAATCTGCATTCGATTTTGATTTACCGATGCAGCTTCGTGTGGATTATTACGTAGTAAGAGAAAGGTATTGTAATCGTAAAAAAAATCGAACTCGAGATTTTAATCAAATCTAACATTACGATGATAGAGGAACTCGAAAAAGTGGGTCTCGCAATTCTGTCCGTCTGTCCGTCCTTCCTGAGCTCTACAGCGCAAACGGCTGGACGGTTTATTTTCAAACTTCGGATTTAGAGTTGGTGGGCTTACAGTTCGGGGCCAAGTTTTTTTTTGCACGTTAAGAGTTGCCGTTGTAACGGTATTCAGCAATTTTGAGTTTTTCGAAAACGGCTCCAACGATTTCAACTAAAATTGTTATTTGGGCTTAAGTAGGTGTAACTAAGATGGCTGCATACTCAGTTTTTCGCAGAAACATCGAATAACGGTAATTTTGAAAATTGGTCATATCTCAAAAACTGTCAAAACTATTTCGACAAAAACTCATATTTAAGGTAACACGGTCATTCCCAACATGATGGCAAACTTCTGGTTAGTTCAATTTACGGGAAAGATCTCAGGTTTTATTTCTAGAGTTCCATTTGGACACTGTTCCGCCAAATGTTTGTTTTTACAGCTTTTGACAATGAAAAACTATAAATACCGAAATTCGGCTTGGAGTAGATTTTGTTTGGATATTTTTTCAATTTTTTTTTTGTTCAGAACATGAACTTTTGAGGGCGTCACCATCCCAGGCGATAGTGGGTGCTTATATTTAAATACATCAACAGCTAGAAGAGAATGCATTAATTGATCAGTAGAGATTAATCTCTGTCTAACACTTAAAGGAGGCATAAATTTCCATTTCGAGCAAGCTGATGAGTTATCACATTTCTTGAGATTTTAGTGTGACTTTGAAGTGTTGGAACCCAAGAAGCCTACCAACGTTCTTTCTCAAAATTCTGGAAATGATTGATTTTTATCTGTACTTACGCTGATCCGATATCAGCATGTAACTATTATCAGCGCCCGAAATGTCTCTAAAGATTTCCTTGTATGCACGATAGAAAAGTCCTTGAGCGTTTATGACTATATTATGTCTTGCTTTTTCTGGACATGGAGTACATTTTTAACAAAAGCCAATCGGTAGTAATCATTGGCAGACTTTATGATATTGGGGTAGAATCTTGTTTAGAATGGGGTCGGTTAAGACAAAGTCTAAATTTATAAGGAGCTCCTTATGTTTCTTCTACTACTGTAATGTTTTTCCTATGGAATGTATTGAGAAACGTCGTTCTGTCTTAATTTCAAAACTGCGAGTTTGCATATCTATGAATTGAACTTAAGGACAACTCACCCATGAACACTTCACCCAACATTAGCTTTTGCATAGGTGTTAATAAAAGACTTTATTTATTCTGATTTAATTATTTCATTTACCAACTGAATTAATCAATTCCAAGCTTTCCTTAATGCTTTCTCATCTATATAAAAAATTCACCTTGATACAGGAAATGAGTTACATTTGACCACGTTGCCGACTACATTGAGCGGTATTCAGCACGTCATCTTACAAAAGCGATATTAAGGAAAACAGTTTGTAACTATATTAATAGCCTTTACGAGCATATTTTTAGTGATAGCTTAAATGTTCTATAAATGAGATGGTTGGGTTGTTTCATAGACGGTGTGTTCAGGTAGTAGATGGCTTAGGAAAAATGACCTTAAAGGCCGCTTATCACTCTCGGAGCTGCGGTTCTAAAACCGCCAAAAAAGGCCAATTATGCGTTCAAAATCCGTCACAAATATGACCCAATCAAAAGAGTTAAGAGCACTTACAAAACCCCATTACAAACAAATCATGAAAAAGCTTCAAAATACCCTTCAAAAATGGCCTTCCAAAAGATTAAAAAAAATAGCAAAAATGCTTCAAACACTGCGTCAACAAAATTAAGAACGTTTTTAAAAAACACCAAAAACGGCCCACAACTTCGACTTTACGAACGCATTAAAAAATACGCTGAAAATGTCCCAAAAGCTCCTGTTTGAACTAATATTATAAACTATTCAACTAATATATTTCTCATTTACTAGATGGAAGGATTGCAGCAGTTTTAAAAAAAATCCGGGCAAATCTATGTGCCAAAAAGCCGAGGGTTTATTTTTCTCAGCAGATCGGATATAAGTTTCTTTGTTTTGCCAAAAAGGTGAGCCTTTGTTTCGCATTCCTCGAAAACTTGATCTGCAATATTATCTAAACTAATTGACAACTTATATAACTCAAAACTGGATGGTTTCGTTTTTATAATAGTTTGAAAATTATTGAAATGTCAATTTCAAACCGAATTTTTCAGTTTTTGGTGGTAGATGAATTTTACAGAAACTAACCTCGATAACTATATAAACTGCAAACAAAAAAAGGCTTGTATAGAGTTTGGTTAGAGGTATTGGTTAATTTTAAACACAATTTCTCGCAACTGTTGTATAAAATTAAATAAAGGTTTTCAGGTTTTCTAAACGTTGAAAAATGTTACCGCTTTATTTACTGGTTGGCGGAATATTTAAAAAATTATTACAAAACGTATCTCTCTACTAATTTGACAATTGTTTGACATTTGACAATTTAACAGCTTAGAATATTGACAACAATTAACATATTTGATCACTACAGGAATAGTAATTGCAAATAAAATAAAACACATGCAAATAATGGTGATGATCTATTTTTTTAATTATTTTGTTTATGTCTTAATTGTTTAAGAATAAATTTAGGCGTAAAGGCGCCGTAGAAGTGTCAAAGAAGGCGCAACCTGGAAGAACATTTGATTTATTTTCCCAGCAATGTCATGTAGGTACCGTATGTCCTTTCTCATGATGTAATGGCTAACGTAAGTCTACTCATGTAAAAATGGCGAAAATTACTAAAAATTAGCCATCAGCTCAAAATTAGACGGATTGTCGCTTAAAAAGCAAACCTTTTTTTTTTTAACAAATCCGGGATTTTTCTTCTATACCCACGCTAGTACATTTTTATTTTGCCATTAAGGAAGTCCCTCACTATTTATGCAAACTTAACAATTTTATTACCCAGCCCAAGGTATGATCCCCGATTTAGTAAATTTATGCAAATACAACAATTTCTGTATTAAAAATTAAACGGCCAAAAATCCGCTCACATCTTCGTCCTACTTTCTCAAATATTACATGTGACACAATCCAAAAACAGATTACACTTAACATCGAATGAAGTTTGTATGACGTTTCCCATTTTTTGCACAGCACCAATTGCTTCCAAATTTAGACTGCTTTTATGTGACAATCGATAAATGTTTGTTTTATTTCCATTTCGGGAACCGACCGAAATAAAATCGAAACTGTAACATAAATTGACGCTTATCGGAAGGCTTCCAGCCTAAGTGCCAATAAACAAATATTTTATGTTGGTCCAAATTAAATTTTCCATAACACCCGTATCCCCGAGTGCGGTGCACGCGGCCAAATGTCATTTCGAGACTTAGTTAATGGTTGGCCTTTTATATCGTAAAGTATCCCAAATTCGATACCGAAAAAAAAACCCCAACTGAAACATTATTCATTGTCAAAGGCACATTCGGAAAATATGCCAAAACAAAATAAAATAAAAGCAGAAAGAGGTAGAAAAATATAAAAGGACTCGGAAAGGTCGCCCCTTGATTGTAAGAACCGGATTTATCGTGGCAGAGAGGAGTCCTTTTTTTCCCCTGCCTATAATAAGTAGGAAGGAAGTGTTTTGTGGCAACGAAATAGGTTGCTCTGTGCCAGGAAAAAACTTGGCCATATTTCACAAGATGATGGTTGCCTTCTCCTGCTTTGAAAGTTGATATCTCCTATATCCATGCAGCAAATTGAATCAAATCAACTCGAACCTGGAACACAACTACAGTCCAAAGGATAAATTCCTTTGAAGTGACTGACATAATTAAATCTCCTGCCCACCTTTTTACACCGGACAAATGATTTTCAGACGGCTTTTAAATGAGTTCCACCCAAAGCCCCCGCGATCATAGCGATTAACAACTTCGTCAGGATTTTCCCTGACAAATCGCATGAAATGGACAAAAAAAAACCTCTGCAACAAATTAAAAACAGCACCCGAAAACATTTTTACGACTTGACCCGAATTCGAAGTAATCTCCTGCCGGGGTGTGTACCTACTGAACTATATGGTCGAGGATGTCGTTGGGATAATCATCGCATTGAAATTGAAAATATCCGGTCATTGAAAGAACTCAACAGGAGGGAGAGAGCGGGTTCACAGCACTTCAACATTTCACCCCGTTGTTTGCTTGTGCAAAACAAATGAGCTTGAGGCGGCGAACACAAGGTACCTATCGCATATACTCTGTACAGATATTGGCCAACAAGTATCCCGTTTCACTTGTGGCCAAGCGTATCTCACACGCTCATGCTGCTCTGCGGGCGGTGAGAGTGCATTGAAATTAATTAATTTCACCATGTTTGTCGGATGTGTGTGTGTACTGATTGCAGAGTGCGCCACTATAGCCATTCAATTACAGATTGTGTTGCAGAATTAAACTTGAACGAAAAATTGCACACGATTATTGGACAGCTGCCGGAATGTTGTTTCGACACCTAGATTCGAGACGAATTAAATGAAAAAGAAATGTTCGTTCAAATAATGAAATTCTCATTTGTTTGCGGTGCTGAGAGTCATTTGTTGCGATGCGGATGGGGGACGTGGATGTGGCTTTAATCAAGCTGATGGTTTTTGTTCCGAGGAGCTTTTTTTGATGCGCCAAAATAATGTGTGGCGGAGTAGGTTAAGTGTCCTTTTTGGGCTGGGTTGAGGAAGCAAGTCGTTTGAAATGCAAATCCGAGTTTAATGCGAGTATGCATTTTTGAGCTCTTCACGGGGATGGTGCTCGACTTGGAGTCTGCAAAACTCCTTCACAATAAATTGAGAATTAGGATGAGAAAACGATTGCATGCCTTAGCTGGTATGGGTTGCACAGGTATGGAGTGTGCTCTGTTTTTGATTGACGTCTTTAAAGTGTTAAGAAGGTAGAGAGTCTCACTCACGAGGTGACTTAACTTATATATTTAAGGAAGGACCTGGTAGACTCAATTTAATTGAACTATAAATACGCCTAGGGAAAATATAAAAGAACCATAAAGAACCCAAGGCTTATCTTTTTTTGTAAACTCTATTTTTGCAACAAATTATTTCAGTCTCCTGCCGATTTAAATAACATGTGGACACAATTTGACAGCATTCCAGAGAAAAGTTTTATAGCTTCCTGCTGAGGTATTTGGCTAAAACTCAGTTAAGGCAGGCAAATTTACTTTGCCCCTTTTACATTTTAACGTAAGTGCGTAACTTGAAGAAGGTAGGTTTTGATTTAAAATGTTAAACTTTGCAAACTATTGAAACACTATATCAATTGAAACAACGCGACATTAGGTTAGGTTAGGTTAAAGTGGCTGTCGTCTAGCTGACACACTTAGACCATTATAAGGTCCCTTGTGAACGCGACATTAAATTCAAAGCAATTTTATGTGAATCGGTCATAACATCTGTTCTATTCAAATCGTTGTTTGATAGACATAAAGCAATTTATGTTTGAATTTCCATTCATTTGGTATTTATTTCGTTACAATCACTTTTGAAATAACTCCGTAAATGATACGACTAGAAAACGTTCAGCTCATCAATCCAAACATATTATAAAGTAAACTCCAAAAAAGAGTTGTTGCCGCTAATCTCGAGAACCAATGAACAGATTTCAACACGTTTTTCACTTTTATGAACTGATTGTATCAGAGAAGGTTTACGCGTATTTGAAATTGCTCTATCACTTAAGAAAGCTGAGAATTAGCGATCTAAATCAAATGTTACCCCATTTTAAGCTAAATGCATTATTTCTTATTAGGAAGAAAAATCTCTCTGCGTAGTCCTAAAGCCGATCAATCTGAACTAAAAATTTTCCATCAGCGCAGCCCACAGCCAAACAAGCTATTATTATTTATTATTTTATTTTTATTTATTATTTAGTATTATATTTATATCATGAAAACTTTACTAAAACATTAGCTTCTTTCCTCACAGTTGCAAGGATGGCGTTTTTACTTAAAATATTCTATAAATTGATGCATTTTTAAATGATGCATTCAAAAGGATTGTAAAAATCAAAGCAATTGATAAATTTCGAGTAAATTAAAACTGATTAAGAATAACTCCAGCGTTCGACAAGCGGCCCCAATGAGCATTTACTCAGATAGGTATGAATGGAACTAGTCATACAAACCTATTGCTCTAAAAATTCCAACTCAGTTATTTTTGTTATTTTGCTGACTTCATTTTCTTCGCACTTTATTTAAATGAAACAATTTAAGCATTGTGAGTTTTCCCTGTTGGGTTTATGACAAGTTCAATTAAATTCTGTTTGTGCAGGAAAACCGAAATATGTTAAGTGGTTAAGTTCTCACTCTGTTCATACCTACCTATTTTACCTGTTGCAGATCATATTTGTGAAGAAATATATTAGTATCTAAATATATGCAACTAAGAATTGATGGTGACTAAAACTTGAAGCAATTGTTTCTTTTCACGCGTCGAAATGTGGAATGTATGGCTAATATAATTTTATAGACGGACATGTTGGCACACAATCCTTCCTAAGATAAATATAGAAAATCCGGGCTTTCAGGTGAACATTTCAAAAACCTCTCGTTCGTTTAACTAAGTGGTATGAGTTTCAAAAAATAGTTCAGCAAGTCAATTTTCGGATACAATTTTTGGCAACTGGAAAAACACACTCAACCGATTTGGCAAAAAAAAATGCAATCTTTCAGTTGTAAGGGGGCAATGACCCAAAAAAAAATACCGAAACCTTAAATCACAAAGTTTGAGGCCATTATTGTTTTTTTTTCTTTTTACATTTTTTAATGTTTAATTTGTCTGTAAGATTATACAAATTTGAAAAAATTATGGTTTAAAAATTAGATTAGATTTTAATCAGTTTTTTTTTCGTTACTGATAAAAAATTCCAATCGGTTAAAAGAAATTTTTCTGTGCATTTTCCGACTTTAAAAATATCTGTAATTTCTGCACCTAACTATATATTACGCGGCAAATATCATTCCCAGAATATTTCAGTTCAGTTCTAAACTCTCAATTCCAATGCAATAACTGACGGTTTGTGCTGTGGCTACTATCGTGTATCGCTATTGACCTTTGAAGTATTAAAAATAATTTTAAAAAATCAAATTGTCTTAATTATCTGAAATTTCTAACGATTCAGTCGTGCATTTATCAAAATTTATTAAAATTCAAATTAAATGTGACTTATAACTCAAAATAGACGTAGGCGCACATCCCTATGAATTTTTTTTCGATTAACTATAAAACAAAAGGTTACACAAAACTTTCAAGTCGTTGAAAATTACGTAGCATGGATGTAAGGATTGGTTTTAAATTGTATTCCAAATAAAATGTAAAAATCGATCTCAAAATAAAATAACCTGCTGGCAACTCTTCTTTAAATACAACTCCTTTAATCGACCACTTTTTCAGTTGTCGGCGAGTGAAAATTTCCCTTTGACTAAAAAGCTAAATGCAAAGTGAAATTTTCAAACTTCCCTCCCAACTTACCACTTCAACTACAGCAAATTTATCAATAAACTCGACCAAAGCAATTCAGTTCTCTTTATCACATATTTGCAGGACTAACTTAATTCAGATTCACATTTCACCACATTGGAGATTGGAGAATGCATGAGCTCTTTCCCGTCTTCAATTGAACAAACAACTGACTTTTTGCAATTTCCACTGAAACGAACCCAATTCCCAATAATCAATTGAATTATAGTATCTCCTCGTATATCGTTTGTATATACCGAAGTTGCTTCATTCCTTTTGAAAACGAATCGAAAGGATAACTTTCCATCCTTTTGATTGAATAAAACAAATCCAACAGCCATCTATAGCACATACGCTCATGTCCCTTTGCAATTGAATTGTATGCACACGAATGACAGCGATAACGTTTCGTTTATATCCTTTTTCATCATCATCATTATCCCGATCGTCATTCTCGTCACCGCCATCATCGTGGCCGGGATGAATCAAAAGATTCAAAGGAAAATGTCATCCTTTGCGAAATGCACCCCAAAACAACTAAGACGTCCCAGTTACACATTCAACCTTCACAACGACACCCAAAAGGATATTTCATTTCGAGTTGAATTCACAAAAGAAGACAATTCCCCGACTTGGCTATCACTGCGGGACACATAAAGTGGGAGGGAATCTTTACGATACTCGAACTGGAACTTTATTGGATCCTCCTTCGTACTATGTGGGCGAAATTGTTGTGCCATGCCACTGCAAACTGCTTACATAAAGTATCCTTTTTGTGGTCTGCGGATCCTTTTTGTGTTTTTTACATACATACACACATTCTTGATATTCCCGTTGGGACAATGAAACTAAAAATGTTCGTTTCACTTTGATTTTCTCATTTTCTTTAGCGCACTCAAGACGTCCACAGCTCAGGCAATGTCCGGAGACCTTTCGCATGATGGCGGCCACCGGGAGCATCCTTTGATAACAAAATTCGAAATTCTCAATCTCGTTCCCGACGGCAATGGACGCCAGCTGCAATTGTTCGAGGACGAGATGACTATTGTACGGCATCGTGGCCAACAGCGAAGGCAGCGTTATCCTTCGACCAAGTGGCGTCGGGTCGGTCTGATTGCGGGAAGGAATGTACACTTGGACACAATTGTATGGCCCGGAGGAGACATTGTTGTCTCAGGTAAAGAACAACGTCGTAAGTCTAACATTAGATTGGCCCTATACAGCGTTGCATCTTCGATAGGACTGTCGGCGAAATCGCGAACGATATTTCGTGTGGTCACTGCCTTAGCACCGCCCTTTGTAATGGCGTCCGAATTAGATGAGGACGGCCTGTGCCTGCGAGGGTTGCCGTGCCATCGATTGCTGCCAAATCGAAAGCACAATCTGACGATTATGTTCAATAACATCGAGACGCAGCATCGTTTCACCGAGGACATTCTGGAACATGGCGGCAAGGTGCCTTCCGACGAGACGGATAGTTTCTCCAATCCCATGTATGAGTAAGTAGACAAGCTAAAATTAAATTTTTCTGAGAAATCCTGTTGCTGGTTATCAGATGGATCCTTAACTTCTTCCATGCCTCTTCTTTGCTCTTAACTGGCGGTTTATTGTATGTAGTTTGAGGCCACAATCATATACCGAATGACGTCACAAAGAAGTCTCACCTGAAATTGTTTTCGAGGTAATTTCGAGCTCTAAGACAAATTGGTTTCGCTTCCATGTGCAAACTTGAACGTCTTGTTCACTCCCGCTAACTAGCTGCAGCACTTGATCCGCTGACCCATGTGTAATCATTAGATCCAACATTCAAAGTGCATGCAGCATTCCTTAATGACTTGCTATTGTAGGTCCCACACAGCATACCAATCAGACCTACAGCCAGAGCTCGAAGTTTCGGCGCCCCCCTCGTTCAAATATTTATCAAACTTGAGGCAAAACTTTGCAACGCAATTGAAAGTTTCTGGTCTGCTTCAAAATACTTTCTTTTAGTTTCCTTATTCAGATGCATCTCTGAGAAGCTGCTGCTTCCAGCGTACAGTCTTGTGGTGAAGACATGGATTAAAATGTTCAAAAAGTGCACTGTCTCTTTAGCACAACATTTCCCTCAAAAGTGATGCCTGTCTTCCTCCGACACACTGTACATTTCCCATTACTGAATCGAATCTAATCCCTTCAAACATTTAACCCAAATCCACTCTACTCCAATTACAGAACAAAGTGCTGCTACGGTCTTTCAATGGATCTGCTCGACAACATTGCCACAGAATTGGAATTCGAATTTCATTTGTACATTGTCCATGATGAATTATTCGGTGCCAAGTTCTCGTCACTGAATGATTTTATGCCCGCAAGAGCATCGGAGAAAGGTGGCAACCATCATGATGCAGGCGCCGCCAAGCAGCAGCATCACAAATCGAAAGATACATCGACAGGTGACGTGAATGATCAATATCCTGCCAATTCAGATGCTGCCAACCAACAACAGCAGCAGCAACGTCGATATCATTCGCCCGAAGGACGAACGCGCACTCGACGTCACACCAGCAACAGCGGTAAGTGTATTGGAGTGTGCCTGTGCATGTGCATTTTATTTACTCCGAGTGCCCGTGCGTGTGTGTGTCTGTCTCTCTGAAGGAGTTCAATTAAAATCCCTTTTCGTTCAGCCAGCTTCGAGCGTGAAAACAGCTTGAATAGCAATGAACTGGTGGGTGTAAAACGACGCCGAATCCTCAAGAGGCAGCTGCCCTCATCCACGTTGGCTGTTGCGACTGACATGCCAACCAAAATTGAGGTAGATGCGGCGATAGCGGAGGTGTCAGACGATGCGGTTGGGGATATGTCGCTAAATGATTGGCCCGCAACGAGCGATTACATCGATGATCAGGAAAGTGGCAGCCCAATTGATGATGAATCAAAGGCGGAACCGCCGTCCAACGGAAGGAGAGGTATGAAATCTAGGGTTGCAATCGAATGGTGATTGAAACTAATTTGGCCAAAATTTGAATTTCGAATTTCCAATTGCAGTTGCGTGGAATGGGATAATTGGCGATTTGATATCCGGATCGGCAGATATGTCCTTTGCGCCACTTACCGTCTCAAAGTGAGTACCCAGACCCACCTGCAGAGCGATACTTGTAATGTGAATAACAAAAGTGTGTGCGTTGAGTGGAGATTCATGTGACCTGTTGCAAGCAATGGTGGAAATTGATTCAGTGGGAGAACATAATGCGGTGGGTCTGCCAAATATTGGTGGAGAAAATATTTTCTTGGAATTTCAAACCCATGGGCTACGATGTTAGAAAGTCTTTGAAGGTTAAAAATTAAAATATGCAGAAATTCCATTTAGTTTTCAATGAACTGCAGGATGGCAGTCTATCCTTCTTCATGTTCTGTTCTTCTTTTATTTTCATGTATGTTTTTGACCATCGAACCGCTTGCTCTGATTTTTTATGATCTTAAAAGCAGTAAACAGTAAGCCTAATAGTTCATTGTAAAGTTTATTGCTGTAATATCCCGAACATGCACTGGACCATGCTCCGACAAATACTTACTGACATCAGCTTAATGCGAAAGCTCTTACAAGACGTTTAGTGCGAAACGTTGTGTCACAGATAGTGGGTTCTGCTGTAGCCGTACAGAGTTTAGGTGTGGTTATTCGCAACATTTTCGACATAAAATATGACTTAAACTAAGACAAGTCGGAAATTGGGTTTTTATGGAAAGAGGTAGGTGATATAAGAAGCCCTAGGGTAACGCCTCGGCATAGGGCACCTCATTCTCAACGACCCTATTTATCCAACCAACGCAACGCATATGAGATAAGTTGCCCCTTTCTCCTCCGCCGCGCCGTGTGAATTGTCCAGAGAATTTCCCGGTTCACTTACTTCCTTATGCAGGTCTACAGTGCGGGTTGGACCGATTTTCCAACTTACAAGACTCTCCCATCTGACCAAGTCGGTTGAGGTCTCCATCTACTTATCCGTGCTACCTAAGGCGAAGTCTTTATCTACTGCGTTGTTACTCCGGGTAAGTCTTTAAGGCTCCACAGACTAATACGAAATTTGTTTGACCAGGTTAATATTACTGTACAGCTCGTCATAGTTCTCTTCTTTTCCAAAGCCCGTCAACGCTAATAGGACCGTATACTTCGCAAGGAATCTTCTTCGCAAAGCAAACGAGGATAGGGCTCTAAAATTAAATAGGATTTTGAAGCCAAATGAATAGCTTTTGAGAAAAGTCATTCTTCGTTTAGTTTCTGACGAGGTTTCACAAATTGTCTACCTTCCACCTCAGCAGAAAGAATCCTGGAATACAATCTTGTTCCACAGAAGATGTGTTTGAATATCGCCATACTGTCAAAAGCAGACTTGAACCTCTAGTGATCGATTTCCTGTCAAGCGAATCACCACTTCTGTCAGCTAGGGTTTAAAAAGTAGTCTTGTAAGATTTACTACGCCGACTGTCATGTTGAATTTCAAAGAAATGGTCACTTGAAAGAGCAACTTGAAAGAGCAACTTGGCGCATGTACAGCTCTACAAGCTTTGCTACAGGTAAGAGGAAAGACGATCAGCAAAGAAGTAACCATTTTTGTACATTTTTTCCTATAAGAAGCTTACAAAAAAAAACATAGTTAATAGCTAAATAAGATATGATGCGCATTGCTATATGCAGGCCACGATGCATAATTTATTCATATCCAAAACACACCTAAATAATTTGCCAAAAGCGCAGCAGAGGTTTTCGCTTCCCAACCGAAAGTTCCATCATATTTTCTTAAGCTAATCCACAATTTTTAGGACCTTCAGTAACCTATTGCGATCTGGAACTCTATTAGAGTCTCTATAAGATGTTCTCTTCGACTTTGGAATGAACAGCTTTTTGTTATTTTTTTTTAATTCTTTAAATGTCTCAGTCTTCTTTCAAACTACTTTTGAAAATGCTACGCAAAATCCTTAACGTATCTCAACGAATCCTGCATAGATCGCAGTTTCATTAGGAGACTGGTTACCTATGCGGTAATTTGGACATGTCAGTTTCAGGCTTCTGCTAACTTGTTAAGGGGCTAGACAGCATCCTTCACCTCCCGTCTTGTTTTGAGCTTAGTAGAAATTTTGATATCATATAATAATAATAAGACCATTGATGAGTGAGTAAACTTTATTAGACTGTGGTTTCGACTGCCCATTATTCGCGGATGCCAAGAGCTTAAATAGAGATGTGCATGCGCAAATAGATACACAACTATTCTTGCTGATGCAAGTATCATTTGAGTTTGTTGTAAACAATTCCCTGGAAATTCTTGCAGGTGCAAGAGTTTGCAAGATAGAGAATTGTATACAATTCTCTGGTAACAATTCTATGGAATTAATAGTGTGGGAAGGCACGAATATTATTGTGTGACACCTCCACCCTCTTAAGGTTTGCAGTCCCTGCAAATAACCATTTAACTCTTGACATGCGCACTTATACATAGTGAATATTATGTTTTTTTTTTTTTTCTTTTTTTATGTTAAGATACATAATTTTTCTTAAATCTATTCTCTTGTTACATCACGAGAAAATGGGTCTATTTGATTTTGTAATTCGATTTTAGTTACAACTTCCTTTCTTCCTTTTGTTTTGATTAAAAATACGCATGCTATTCCAATGATTATTATTATTACAGTAAAAGAATAAAATCCTGTGGTTACATTGTTTTGGAATTTTATGTATTGAATTTTTTCTCTATTTTCAATATTTTCTTTTTCAAGTTTTTCTAGCGATATTGTTTTTAAAATGTTTTTTGTAAAATTTACATGAACGATTGGAGTAACAATGTTATTTGTAAAATTTCGTTCCTTATTCATAAATTTAAGTTCCTTTATTTGTATAGTACAATCCGTAAACTTGATTATGTTATTATTTTTGATGAACAATTTTTCTTGGAAACAATTTTGACTTATTTCAGTAAATTGTAGATTTTTAGTTATAATAAGACCCTCTGCAATTTCTTCAATTACAATCATTTTATTTATCTTAAGATTACATACATTACTTTCTTTAAAAGCGTTTCGAATACACTCATTTGCGTGTTCTTTTAACTTCCTTACTAAAATTTGGTTATTGGCTTCGTAAACTTTATTTCCTTGTATTAATACTTCTTCTATTGGATGATCTAATTCTTCAAATTGCTCATTAGGGAATGGTATCAATAAGGCTTTTTGGTAAATTTGGGTTGTAAAATTAGGGATGAAAATAGCTAATATTAATGTTTCAAAGGAGTACAAGACACTTGTTTTCATATATGCCAAATGTTCTAATGAAATATTATAAGCATACTTCTCCTGTTTTGTCAAAATATCATGAGGTAGGACATTAAGTCTGCTAACGAGTAAGACATCTAAGAGTTTTTCTAATTGCCTATTTATTAAACTTAAATCTGCGTATAATTGGAGTGTTAGTTGGAATTTGTCTGGAAAGTCTACTACCTTGTTTGTCTTTTCTGTTATTTCATTGAGGTATTTGTTCAATTGTAGTTGTTGCTGGTTTACATGATCAACAACATGATTTAAATTTTTTATCAAATCATTGTTAATTTGGACTTGCTTGTTTGACTGTTCTACCACCTGTTTCGTATTTAAATCTAAATTCCTTAAGTGCGCGTATATTTCGTCGGCGTCTTCGCTATCCATATTTCCGAAAAGAAACTTTAAGGTTCTACCTCCAAAATTGATAAGACCTCGTTTTATTCTTTTGTCTTTCCAAATTATTTATAATATTTTTGTATTCTGTCAAATTACAAATGTGTAAGATTTTTGTATAGGACTCTACAATCGGTTTGTTGTCAAGTTTAAGAAACGTAAAGCCGTACTCAGTGTTGATTGGAGTTACATGAATCCTTTGTGAGTTGGTTTGTTGGATTAAGAAGACAACAACTATTACTGAAATCCACATTCTGGAAATGTAAATTATCTGTTATCCTTAGGTATTTTTCGATCTTCTTCTTTTTAATGTGTTGCAGCTCTTCGGGGGCTATTAAGAAGTCAACTGTGTCTTCGGGATTGTCCAGTGTGTGAATTAGGTTTTGGCGAACGATGTCTTCCATTCGTCGTTTGAACAAATTCAAAATTTTGTTTGGATTTTGTTAGCCGGTGTGCATGTAAATGTTTGATTTATTGAACTTTTACACTATTTCTTTCGTTTTTGTTCATTTGGTTGTAACTTTTTTACCGTCACAAATATTTTATTTAACGCTTAGAAACTTTTTTACCGTTCCTTTAGATTTATTTGTAACTTTTTTTTTTTTTTTTTTTTTTTACCGTCACAAATATTTTATTTAACGCTTAGAAACTTTTTTACCGTTCCTTTAGATTTATTTGTAACTTTTTTTTTTTTACCGTCACAAATATTTTGGTTAACGCTTAGAAACTTTTTTACCGTTCCTTTAGATTTATTTGTAACTTTTTTACCGTCACAAATATTTTGGTTCCTTTACCGACTGCGCCAATAATAATAAGACCATTGATGAGTGAGTAAACTTTATTAGACTGTGGTTTCGACTGCCCATTATTCGCGGATGCCAAGAGCTTAAATAGAGATGTGCATGCGCAAATAGATACACAACTATTCTTGCTGATGCAAGTATCATTTGAGATTGTTGTAAACAATTCCCTGGAAATTCTTGCAGGTGCAAGAGTTTGCAAGATAGAGAATTGTATACAATTCTCTGGTAACAATTCTATGGAATTAATAGTGTGGGAAGGCACGAATATTATTGTGTGACAATATGCAAACTTTGTGGCGCAGTGGCTTAGTGGGGTTCCAGGTTTGAATCCCGGAAGAACCAAATTACATCTTAAGGTTTTTTTCCATTGCGCCACCTCTCGCGAACGTCTGACAAACATCCGAGAGTAAAACTGTCATGAAAGAGCTTCTAAGTTAGCCATTTGGATTCGGCGTAAAATTGTAGATTCAATTCCATTCGTCCCAAAAATTAAAAACCCACACAAAACTAATGGTTGTGAAAAGCTAGGCCTCGGCTCCCACAGACCTGTCTCGCCAAAATATTTATTTATTTATTTATGCAAACTTTGTACCAACTTGCGTCGCTCTCTCGGGTATTATTTTCCTTTCAAATGTTGTCAAAGCGAAAGTCAAAGAATTTTTATTTAAAGGGATTTTTTGTTGTCGTACCGATTTCAACGTTTCCTGAACCTGAATTTCCGTAGCTGAACTCTCACATGGGTTATTTTCTCACTAACCACAAATCTGTGGAAAGCTGTGTTTGATAGGCTTCTTGTAGCAGTGTGTCGCAAAATTTTACCCGAAACACGATCCACCTAGAATAGTTTTGAGTTGGGTAAAATGTAACCTTAAAAAATGACCACAAATTCACCTCATACTATCCAGTTTATTGAAGCTCCATAGTCACTGATGAATTAAATTAAGTCAATGTCGATATGCAAAGTTAAAAAAGTGCCCACCAGCGTAATGAATTCTAATGAAATTTGGTTCGTTATTTGGTTTTTTATAGTGTCAAAACCAAAGTCAGGAAATCCGCGACCATCACAAATGGATCACAACGAAAAATATTGATTTATTGGGTTTTATTGGGTTTTCGGGATGTTACTCGGATAAACGTCGACAGAGTAACATTTTAAAATCATCCATTTGCAATGACTTTGGGTTGAGGAAAAATCTATCCGATTCTGAAAGTCTGTGCATTTCAGCTTACAGTTGGTAATCTTTATGCTTTTGCATTGCAAATTCAAAATTGAAAAACGTATAACCCCACTCAAGAGCAGCAGTAATAGTTTCCCCCCACCCTCTCAAGAAACCAGTCATGTAATTTTGCCATCCAACTACAACGGCTACACTGCAATCCATTAGCATCTGCCTCCACTCGATCCACAAGATTGCTACTCCGAAGTAATGCATCAAACGCGCACTTATACGAAAACCCACTCAATGATGGTCAAATGCAAATGCCCAACAAATAAACCAAAGCCACAAGGAAAATAAAAAAAAATCTCTGAATACCTCAATCTCAACCTTAATCTAACTTCATTTTGCAATTTGCACTCGCCTAATGGAATTTGCATATCAAATCCAAACTTCAGCCACATCCCCCATTTCTTCTTCTGCTGCCGAATTGGAACTTTTTGGCATCGCAATGAAAACAAAAAAGATTGCCCTCCGGTTCATCTGTTAACCCAAATTGACACAATTAAAGGATCTCTGCCAAAAGTAGACTACCTTCCTTGAGTTGGAAATTAACCCAGAAGAAAACAAAAAACGAACAGTCTCCCACTTCACATTTCAACGTATCATGCTCATCCCCATCGGGCAGTACACACTCATTCACAGTTGTTTGTTTTTAGGGCTCGTGCCGAGGTAATAGACTTTAGCGCCCCCTACTTCCATGGAGGTATATCGTTGTTGGCTGCGCCGCAGGGTAAATCCGAGATCCCATTGCTGGCATTCCTGTTGCCGTTCTCACCGGAGCTGTGGATTGCCATCTTTACATCACTCAATGTGACAGCCATCGCTGTAGCCATCTATGAGTGGTTGAGCCCGTTTGGCCTCAATCCATGGGGCCGACAGAGGAGTAAAAACTTCAGCATGTCATCAGGTGAGTGCATTACCAATGTCGAACACTTTAACTTATTACATGAAAATTTATTCTCATCTTTATTTCCTCTCTAGCACTTTGGGTTATGTGGGGCTTACTTTGTGGACACCTGGTGGCTTTTAAGGCTCCAAAGTCGTGGCCAAATAAATTTTTAATCAACGTTTGGGGTGGCTTCAGTGTGATATTCATAGCCTCGTACACGGCGAACATAGCGGCGCTGATAGCTGGGCTTTTTTTCCATAACTCTGGCAATACACCAGAAGTATCGGTAAGTGCTTATGTATTCCTTTTTTTAGTTGAATTCGTATTTAAGAATAAACAGCTTTAAAAAATTATTAAATCGGAAAGTGGAAAAATTGAAAAATCCAAAATCGGTGGCGTATGTGGAACATTTTTATATTAGCCTCAGAAGCAGCTTCAAACTGTGATTGCATTTATTTAACAAACAAAAATTTGGATAAAAGCGAACAGAGAGAGAGAGATGAGTTTTTTCACGACGACAAGTGTTGTCCTTGACAGCGCAACGAATGCGTGTCATAAGCATTCTTTGAGAGTATGTTCATGGATGTCGAATGCAATCGCTTTGCCTTTGATGGAAACGAAAAAAAGCGGAATAAAATATTTTTGTTAAGTGCATGTCCTTTGTCTGACATCTTGCGGGGAATTCGTATTTGTGGTGGAAGTTATTTGCATGTCAATTGCATATGTCGTTCTTTTTCGGAATAGAATAGGAGCACTTTTGCAAAGCATTTTTTTTTAAATCAATGCAAAGGCAATGCAGTCTAAAATTTTGAATATGTAGTTGGGCAAAGGTAGAAAAATATATCTCCTAATTTATGTAGATTGAAAATTGGGCATGCTATGCATAGATAATTTTATAGAACAGAATTAATTAATTGTTACATGCAGGATTATGTGCATCGGATGCTTTGTGTTTTTACTTTTGGCGTAAAACGTTAATTACAAAGAGCTGAGTTTTAATTTATAGGGTAGAATACTGCTCGTTGCATTATTATGAAAGTACTGCCATCGAGAATCATTTGCAGCTGAGTTGTTGTAAATGTGGTAACCGTAGTCTTTAATGGTCTGAAACACTGTTTGAAATACTGTTGGATTTCCCCCAATGGTATTTACAAACTGAGCTCATGAAAGCAGGTTTTCATATCCGTTTCATTTTAAGATCCTCTGCATACCACTTGAGGCTGCTCACCCATGCCATACTGTTGAGGGCAGTTACTTACTGTTTAATTTGCTGGACTACTGAGCGAAGTGACTCAGGTTCGATCATCGAAATAAGTCAAAATAAAGGGTCTTCCAATTAAGACTTCGAACTTTGGCGATAACGGCCATATAGTTGAAGCTGTCATCTGTCAAATTGGCTGCCAATTATTCAGCTTGCTTTGCCGAATCACCATGGATGGACAAAGTGTTCCACAACACGTGCAAATGATGAAATTGTTTTATCGAAATGTATCGAATTAAGGACTATACAAATCCACATGTGATCCAAGAGATTCCCATGGATCCTACCATTTTGACCACACATTTGAGGTTTAAACAGAAAGGCGCCACGAGCCACACAGCTCACGCCACATTTGAAATTTAGCACGAGCGATTACAGTTCATGCTCATCTCACGCGGTGGTAGTGTGAGCTGGCCAACAAAATCGTGCGATTTTAACCTGGTTATAATTTTTCTTGTGGGGTTTTCTGAAGTCCCATTTCCATGCGAATAGTCCACGAACCGCAGCGGCCCTCAGATCCAAAATAACCCTCACAATCGGGCAAAAATTTAGCAATAACTGACTGTGCGCCAGAATCATATAGAAAATTTTACATTTGTACCCAGAGGAGCCGCTTCTTCGGGCACTTGAACGATGATATATTCCTTACATAATGGCATCGATAGGCCTTTTAAGCGATTAAAAAATGTCGGTCTCACACGCTCTTTGTTTTGTTTAAATTTAAAGATTGGAAGCACTTAATGAAAAATTCTTTGTTTGCGGACCTATGTCTAAAACGGAGTTCCCGAGTTTCTAAACTGATTCGCATATGGGTGTTGTAATAGTTTTCATCACTTTTGCGTGCCAACTTGTGAAAGCTTTAATATTTCACAACCAAAAAAGAAAAGAGCTCTACTCCGGTGAATATTTTTGGAGTACGGGCCGCTTTTAAGTCCGTTTTTCATAACTTCACATCTAAATCCGTTTACCAAATTCTGTGAAACTAAATTTTCCTAAAAAAAAATAAAATTGTTGAGCTTTGTAGTTTTTGACAACAGATTCAATATGCAATTTCAAATCAAACGTTTTCTCTTTTTCACAAAAAAATGGACCCCCTGCCATTTTCAATATATGACAATAAACCACGCCGATGGCAATAATACTCGTAGTCATTCAACTCCAATTCCTGATAGGTTTCATCGTGTTTCATTGCAAATCCATTTTCACTCTCAGTGTGCCAGTTGACGTTTTAATTGAATAAATACTGTATCTCCGGGCTGCAATGAATCCGTGGATAGGTTTTCCTTTCCCGAATGCAAAATATGGTTAGAGGCAATTTTTTCATAAACTAATTAAAAATAAAACAACGCTTGGGGAAATATTGTCAATATTTCTATAGTTGAATCCAGTTGAAAACGAAATCCCCACCGCTTGTGTCTGTGCGTTATTACTAAAGTTGCATTACGATAAGTCCCCCGAAAGCTTTAAGGATTAAGCCGAGCATAAATAATAACTAACAATAACTATATTCGGCACTGGAGCAATGCCAATGAATCACACCCCAACAGCAATTCACTTATCCCTTTCGCCAAGACAATGTTTGAGCGTATTGAGTGCCCCTTCCGTATTCTCATTTGGGATGAGCTAATTCAACTTGAGCAATCCACTATATCCATAATGGAATAAAAACCCTGAAGAACAATGGACGATGTCCTTGTAGGATACACTGCAGCAGTCAATTGAAATAAGATGAAGGCGCTCACTCATAGCGAAAATCCTCTCCGGAGACTTACCATTATTTTGTCAGTGGATGGCTTGGCTATCCCTATTTATACGGTTAGCGAAATAAAATGAAATATTTCCTTGTGAATGGGATAGCATTACACACGGACACGATGCACTGTTTGGGAGGGAAAAAATGATAAGGACATCCATTGAAGCTGACAGATGGATGAAGTGGTGTTTGTGTGAATTATTCGGTGATATAGAGATGGCGTCCAGGAATTACGGTTCAAATGAGTGGTGTCAGTGATTAATCTCCCAACTGTGGGGTTGGGGTTTGGTTGCGGGAATGGTTACACATATAATTATTGCCGGCGACGCCCGATTGCTTGGTACATGAAAGTTATTTGTATGACACTATGACCTTTGGGGTACAAATTCGAAAGGGTGTTATCTGAAGGTCATTTGCGGGGAAATTTGCTGACTAGCTGTGGCAAATAACAAGTTGTCAATCAATTATGGTGAGATAGTAAATTTATAGTTGGGTGGGCAAGGTGGGCTTGCCAAGGAAAGTGGATGAATTGAGGAGTGACTTGGCAAAATGAAAAATCGCCATCATGCATAGGAACTCTGATGGAAAAGGGTCTTTAGAGAATCGTACAAAACTACATTCTTAAATTGAAAATCGAAAAACTGTGTCAAATACATTATTTTGGATACAACTTTCAGAAAAGTCGAAATACTTATATTCAGCTAGATGTGCGAAAAAACATTAAAGGGACAAAATAATATTTGTTCACCCTTCTGTAGGTACATCAACCACGTCCTATTTTTCTGTTGAGTTTTTTTTTAAATAATTTAGTAACACGATTCGCAAGTTCGTATGTATTGCAGTATTTTCACCAGCAGATGGCTCTGAAAGTCACCAATTTTGAGAAAACAAACTTGGAGTTGATACATCTTCTACAGAAAAATGTGTCGGCATCGTTCTGCCTTATTTCTTCGACCAAGTTATTGTTATCTCCTTGGCCTTTATGGAGCTAATGGTGGACGCACAATCTGCGTTGTATTTTTGGTTGAACTCTTAAGGACATAACTTATTTGAAAGGTTTGGAAAATGCTTGATTTTTAGACTGCTAACTGACTAAGTGAAATAAAGTGAGCAACACAACACTATGTGAGAATTAAAACCAACCAAAAGGATCACCTGAGTAAGTTTCAAAAACAAAACAGCTGCTTTAAAAGTCATTATGACAGTAAAAGCCGAAATCACAATAATTATATTCTTACTTTTAATGGTAAGTTTCAAAAATGTAGGTCCAAAACGTGTCTGGTGCCAGCATTCTTAAAATTTGTATAAAAAAATAGTTTTCCTTAATTTTTGTGACCTACTTTTCTGACGAATTTAAAGGTCCAATACTTTTTCTGGTAAGTTCGGCATTAACCTATGAGAATTCCAAATTATAGAAAAATACAGCCTACTAAGCTTTGAGGATATACTTTTTCGGCGCGTTGTGGGTGAAACTCTAATTGTTGCTGATGATATGGAAGTCAAATATTCATTGCAATCTTTTACGGGTAAGAGCACTGTCAGGCGCAAATAAAAGCACTACCTAGCAAGGTGTTGACCAACTAACGTTTGTTTGAAGTAGTTTTGCTGAGGCTAATTGGTTAAATATATTATATTTACGCTATATTTAGAAGACGTCAAGTAGCAGAGTTTTATATCATATTTCAGTTAACACAAAGCGATAATTACCTGTGTATTACTTCAAGAATAAATAACAAGAACTACACACAAGAATGTTTATCAGCTTTTTTGGGGCAGTTCATCAGCTCCTTTGTTTCCCTCCTTCTGGGACCATGTTTTTGCAAGAAGTAGAATCAGTTGGAGACATAGGCGAAGAATTGGTAATTATTCCTCAGTCAAATATAGACAGTAAAATGAATATGCCAAACTATTTAAAAGGTCTGAGACTTCGAAAACCTAGCAAAAGAGAGATCACTACTAATACGGGCGTGAAACCACCCACAATGGGAAACCATTTCGGAAAACGCGAATATTTTTAGAAGATTGCCCACAATCTTTGTAAATTACATGTTTAAAAGAGAGACGAACAAATTGGACAATTGTACGCAACATGGCCGTGCGCATACTCAGCGATCATAGGCATTTATAGGTAGAGGATCGACGTTAAGTAAATAGTTCAAATAATCGAAGTAATACCTTTCGGTAAGAATCAAACCCCGGTGACAGTCAATCAGCAAGTAAAGTCAACCTCAAACTTTCTTTCTCCCGTCTGCAGGTATAGCAATTAGCAACCTTTCACCCAGCCCAAGTAACAACTTTACTTCGGTAAGGCGCTACCGAGGCTATTTTCCCTCCCGCAATATTGACTGCATAAGGGATGGCGAACCTTTTGAGAGCTTCGTGCCATTTAAAAAAAAATAATTTAAACCAAAAATGCAATTTCAATTTCTGAAAGACCTTATAGGAGCAATTAACATCCGTAGTGGGTTGCTGCTTGCTGTAGAAGGCCTCACCAAAACTGTAATCCAAGCATTATAGAAACTGAAAAATTAAAAAAAATATTTTTTTTTTCTTAATCTTATTTTATTAACATTAACATTTAATGACTTTCTTATTTCCCATACGGGAATGCACTGCCAGAAATTTACAACTGGGAATTAGCCTAAAGCCCTGGTAGCTAGTGCTATCATTTTTTTTGTGTCTATAATTAATTTATTAAACAATAAAGTTATAATAATAATAATAATAATAATAATAGAACTGGGAACGGGAAGTTACTTTCTATGCGGGATAGGTACAAAACACACGTCGACAAGTATCCCCGAATGAAACTCTCATTTTGATATTCTTGGTTTTACGGCCACTAAGCGAGTGTGACTCCTAAGAGACGAATACAAATTCTCTATGTGGACATAAAAGTGTAACGAACGTGGGCGTTTACTTATATGCCTCTGTCCGGAAGCTCTAAAGAACCTCAAACATTTTCAGAGGTCTAATAGAGATCTTACCCAAATTGAATTCCATGTCCCTCTATAAAGGCTCCACAAGTTAGTTAAGTAAATGCTTTTATACAGCTTCCAATCGCAAGCAGTTGACAGCATGACAGTTCATTGCATCTTGAAAGCGCCTCGAACCACAAGCTTTATCAGAACAATTACCTTCCTACACATCCCCTCACACACCTTTAGAAGTCTTATAGAGATCTTATCGAAACTTAATTCCATAATCTTCTGTAAGACCTGTAAATATACTTCGCAAATGTCTTACAGAAGTTATTTTTTTAAGCAATTACTTCGAAATTTCTTTACTTCGGTTAACAAATACTATCGAAGCTTTATCGAAGCTTTTCCCTACAGAAATTACAAATATGAACCTTACCAAAGTCAAATTGTTACTTGGGAGGTATCACTAGTAAATATCACAATATTTATCCGTAAACTTTGCCAGACCAAACTTCTGAAACGGAGATTTCATTCAATTAATTCCACTCCTGGGGGGGCATTGATTGTGAGTTTTCCAAAGCACAGCTGCTTACCCTGAAAATCCAATTCAAACAATATTTAACTCGAAAGTCTCATAATTCAACACCTGGCGCCATTGTTAAAAACTCCACAAGTGGTATGGGTAAAAATTAATTTCAAAACTTTATTGTTGCTGGGGAACCCATACAGGTGTGGGTGTGGGTGGGCGTGTGTATGGACATGTTTTACTTGAGGAAAATGCTTTTCCGATTCCAGCAATCGTTTGGACTTAATTGGACGTAAAACGCAAATGCAATACCACTTAACGAAGTGAGAGAGAGATTTTTTAATTGGGCGTACGATGGAGCCTTTCACACACGCATACACAAAGCCCGCAGGTAGACAGATTTTCAGTACAAATAGTTGAAAGTGTTTGGTCTGTGCCGACGGTGAGTGGGAAGCACTTTTTATGTATTTACACTTTGAGACGCGTCCCTCCTCGAGAATTGGGTGATTACGAACTAATTTATAATTACGTATGTTTCAGAATTACAAAGGGTTGTCACACATCCACACAAAATCTCCCATGACCCAGATATTTTTTTTCATTTTCTTAAAAACGTTCACAGCATTCCCAGGCGCAGTCCCACCAACACACACACTGCCGTGACGCAACTCTAGCATCCAGCGATATGCACTTAGTTAATTGCAAATGCATCCTTTCAATATGTGCACACTGACGGCGGAATCGCCTCCGAACCATCTTAGCATCCGTCCCGACTCATCGAAATCCAATCAAGAAACTTGAAAACTACTTTTTGCGACCAGGACACTGACACTGACAGGTTAAGTCCCGATTCGGTCTCCCTAACTTCGGATCAGAATCCAATTTCAAGTCTTATTACACGTATAAGTAGCATCTAAGGAGCATTTTTTTTTTGTGAAACTCTTTATCGCCCTCCATGTGCCATCAGCAATCACACGTCACTTACCGACACAATGCTGCTTAAGGCAGGATAACACGAGGAAAAGAAACTTACTTCCAAGATGCCGATCGAAATCAGTCGGGTGATTCAAGAGCCCTCTCTGTTGAAGACGACGATGATGACACACTATTACCCCCTATTTGCACAACACACATAGAAGACACAAGGACTGTGCACGGGTCACATCCTAATCACCAATGCTGTCGAAGCCATTGTTGCATAACTGCTTCAGTTGCTCCAGTTCGCCGGTACGGTATCGTATACCCTGTGTGCATACTTAATCATTATCGCTCGCTGGTGTGTGCGCCACATATACACATCTGTGTATAAGGACATCATCAAACTACAATGACAAAGTACGATACTTCTCCACGTCGGTCGCTCGAGTCGTTGTCGTCATGAACAGAAAGACAAAATAATGACATCGTCGTCATGTTAACATCGAGGGCTTCCATTAAAATGGGGCTGGGGGATGGGGCGAAATTCCTTTCGTCCACACATATACGTGCATCCCATTCTTAGTGATTCTAATTTCAATTTATAGCCATACGGGTGGGCAGTAGTGCGACGAAAGAATGCACGCTGTGTTGTGGATTGTATATGCGCTGGCATGGGTATGGGAACCACTACAAGCTAAAGAGTGAAATTTATTTATTCTGACTTCCGAGTGGTGGTTAATTTTTTAATGGAAAGCTTCTATGAAACAAGAGATATCTATTTAGGTCCTGTGACCCTGATGAAGTGGGTACTTTTACCATTTTCATTGTTTAGCGGTGGTGAGTGAGTTTGCAATATGTGGTGGGTTTTTTTTTTTTTGTTTTTGAAAACACATGGACTCGTGAATGGGTGTGGTTTGTTGAATAGGAAAAGAGGTGCGATTTACATGCGGTCTCCAGTAAATGAATGTCTTTTCTTAGAGAGTTTGAAAAGTAAACAATAAGGAATAGAGAAAGGACTGCATTAAGGTGCAATGATGGGCAACCGCAAGGTGGTTTGTCTTGTATTGTAGTTTTAGCTTTATTTTAGTGGTTTTGTTTTTGAATTTCAAAAATCCGTCCATATTGTTTCCCGTTTTCGTTCGTTATAATCCACAAATCGATCCAAAAATTCGGTTGGGAGTTTACGTATGGTCACAAATCTTGTAGAGATTTTTCAGCTCAATTTTGAATTTACAAGAGTTTAGTCTTTATCTTTAGTAGTTTCAGTGAATTTAAAATCATGATTGGCGGGTTGAGAAGCTTTAAAGTTCGACCCAAGTTTTTACAGGGTGCTTTAAAATTCATTTATTGGTGCATAAAAAATCTACAAACAGTTTTGTTAGTGCAAAATGAAGAATTATGTTTTTTATTACTTTAGGTCCTTCTGTTGTTTTATTATTTTTTTTATTAATCGTTTTTTTTTATCAATAATGCAAACAATTTTCTTTAATAAATGCAACAATGAATAACGAAAAGAAAAGAACGATCCCATTGGCCGGCTGCTGTTGCAGAAAAAAACAGTAAGAAATATGCATCTGTCAAGTCGCAAAGAAAATTGATCTGTTTCTTTTTGTTAAGGGTGCAGACACAATATTGCTTCCAGCCTGCCGAGTAGATGGCGTTACTTAAGACGGCGATAACAGAAGCTATAAATACGAGAATTATGTTGTTTTGGTGGCGTCTGTCTAATCTTGTCTTCATTATTCAGTCGCATGCAGAAAATGTCGGCCTTCGGCATACTTCAACTTGAAGGATTGGCACTTGTGCCTTCAACCGTACAAGATCCAACTGACTCAGGAGCTAAAAATTAATGAACATAGACAACGCTTCCTTCCTCGGACTTCCTTAAGAAGCAAAATTGCGGTATATGGGACGACGCGACGGAAACCCACCAGAGATTTACCTAATGGCAATGCTTGCAGAAAAAGTTACTGTTTGGTGGGATTTAGACAATGTTAAGCCAGCGAATTGTTAAACGTTATATTTTAAATAAAAATGGTCAAGAAACCTTATTTAATGACAACAAAGTGTTCACAAAAAATGTTTAGAGAGATGTCTTACGAAGACATTAATTTCAAATTTTTTGGATGAAAAGCGAATTTGAATTTTATTTAATTAAATTGGTAAAATTTCTACCACTAGGCAAACTTCAGTAATAATAAATCGGCGGATAGGGTTGGTCTCGCTATTAAAACTTCATATATCTAGTCATACAACTTAGCGCTGCCATACTAACTCACTGTAGGTAGATGTAGGTTGGTTTAAATAAAAAATTTGCCATTTTCGGTGGTACCCTGCAAAGAATCAGTGCTACAAGTTCCACTTTAAGCAATAAAAGGGTCTCTCATAGAGCGATTCCTATCTTTAAATTGAAGAAAAACAAAGTGTATGTGAGATATCAACAGAAACTTTTTATTTGATTGAAAGTCCTATCGATGCCATTATGTATTTGGCAAAACAGACTTAATAAATGACTGCCCATTTGACATATGTATACATTCGTATTATAGGCATCCTTAATTCGCAGATTCTTAGGGGCCGTTTATAGCGATACGTAAAATGCAACCGAAAAAAATTTCTTTGGCTTTTTTAGACCACTTAAAGTTAATTCTTGAACAATTTTGGTCTTAAAATGTTGCTTATGAATTATAAAGTTAGTTTATCAAAAAAAAATAAGCAAATTGTCTTTACATTTTCGAAAAAATAACACTTATTAATTTTTCTGTACGTTAAACTTTTTTTCGTTCAGAAAAACAAATGAATTACTTTTCTAGAAAAATTGAAGATAATTTACTTACTTTTTTTTGATAAACTAACTTTACAATTCCTAAACAACATTTTAAGACCAAGATTGAGTTCAACCATTATGTTTAAGTGGTTTAAAAAAGCAAAAGAAAATTTTTACGGTTTGGTTTTTCGTGTCGCTATAACTGCACGCTTAGCAAATATTCGCTTAAGCAATAACCGTATTTCGTTAATTTTATTTGTTTTGTCAACCAATTAGCCAGGAATTCGCACCCACTCAAAACAAGTCCTCAATATCAGAAATATAAATGTCCAAATGGGGTTCATTTATTGCGAGCGTGCAAACATTCCGTTAAAAATCGAAAAATGCTTCGATTAATAATTGCCGAAGATAATTGACTGTTGGAATACAGAAGCAGGAATTCCATGCCAATTGACATTTGTTGTATTTCCCAAGTCAAACAACATCAGCAGATGGAACGACGTTGTTCGATTTTTGCTAATTCTCTGCTCGCACGCATTGCGAATCAGCCGCTCTCACACTTTTACTGGGTGACACTCCTGCCCAAATAGGGCAGGCGAATATTTGCTAAGATTCTGCGAATTCTTCACCGTAATTTGCACGACGTGACTTCCCTTGGCATAGATAAATTGGCGAATATTATTCAGTCATCAAAAAAAAAGAAGGAAAGAAAAATCCCACGTTCAAGGACAGAATATGAATCAGCTCAACAAAGTACTCGCTTCTTTTTTTTAAGGATACTTTTCGTTTATTTTTTTCCCGAGATAATGTGGATACTACAATTGTCCTCTTGTTTGTTGGATATGACAAAGAAAATGTACCAATGCAAGTACAAATGTACACAAGTGATTTATGAAGTTGTGGGTTTGTAGTTCAGCTACTCGTTTATGGGAGTGTATTACATTTTTGTTTTCAAATACATCAAGTGTGAACTTGATTTGTTTTTCCATGACAACTTTCATGTAATGGATGCCGGAAATCTCATAGAGTTGCTGAAAGGGAATTTATTTATTTTTTTTTCGGAGAGGTTGCAGTTACAACACAAGCGGCGATTTAACTGCGCCAGACTTTTTTTATTTGTACATACATATGCAAGTTAATCATGAGTACAGTTGTACCTACAGTAAATGCGACTTAGTTTATGAGATATTGAAGCCGGTTTCCTTTGGGCGCAAAATGAGGTACTTATCGGCAAAAATGGTGCAGGGAAATAAGTCCCGGGAACTAAGTCCACTGAGGAAGTTAGTTCCCACCTAGTGGGAAATAATACCACTTTCGTGAAGTGGACCTAGTTCCCATGTAAGTTCCCGGGGACTTATTTCCCTGCACCGGCAAAAATACTGAAACAAAAACTTAGCCTTCATATTATATAATTGTTTTATACAATGGTAAGAAATATCTCTTATTCGCTAACTCAAGCGTTGTGGGAAATGTGGATGTGAGAGAGTTCGGGAATACTACCTTTTAACAACAATGAATTCTAATGGTTAGCATTTATATTTATATTCTTAACAGGCGCTTTTTTTTTTTTTGTTGGAGGTTGCTACTATCCGATGGAGCACTCAGACAAAACTACTGGTCCATTGTACTGCCAAAACAGACACCTTACATTGCTGTACTTAGTTTGCCCGTCTTTCGAAGAAAGATGAGAAGGAGCTTCAGTGATGAAGAGCTTAGATGTTCGGCACTCACCACGTCAGCACCAAAGATCCGCCACCTGATGCGAGCAATGGCAGGACAACTACAGAGGAAGTGTTCCGCTGTATCGTCATGCTCTCCACAAGCAGGGCAGATGGTGGTGTCGCTCAAGGTGGTGGCCCGTGGTGGCCCGAAAGGACACCCACAAGCAGTCTACAGTCGATTCTCCTAAGAGCAGAAAGCAAGATGCTGACCTTTTGCAGATGTCTGGTCGCAGTCGTTTGGTCTGTCTGCATCCAGCACAGTCACGCCACCGACACCCGTGTTCACGAGAAACCCAAGTATCAATGGATGACCTTACCGCAGATGCTGGCAGACCCAACGCAGGTTCAGGCCCTGAGAGAGCTTCTTCGGAACCCAGCCTGGCAAGCTCATCAGCGATCTCGTTTCCCTGGATACCAGTGTGACCTGGGACCCAGACAAGTTTCACTGTGTTTAGCCTACCGACCAAGTTTAGAGAAAGCTTGAGTTCAAGCACTAACTTGGACGAGGTAAGAGGGTTGAGCAGCGCTTTTAGTGCAGTTTAGCTATCACTGCAAACGCAAATGTTTCTAGCTCTCCACCTATTTGTCACAATATAGTGCATAGCCATAAGGATAGCGAAAATCTCCGCTTGGAAGACAGACGCATGGTTCCCTAAGGGGTAGTGTAGTCTAACGCTCTCGCTTTCCAGAAGACTCCCGAACCTGACCCCTGTCCGGTTCTGGAGCCATCCGTGAAAACACGATGGCATTCTTTCCCTGGCTCAGAGTCTGGCCGAAGCCATTCCTGATCCCGACCGACATCACTACGAAGTTCAAGAACAATACTTAGTCCTGCTTAAGATGGCGAAGGAAAAATTGGCGCAAGTTCGAGAAGAATACATGGGAATGGACTTTGAGGTTCTTATGCTTCAAAAAAAATCCGGTCTGGACACTGAGTCCGCATCAGATACGGAATCGGAAAGCGATTAAAACTAGCAGCCATTCGTTATTCGTAATCAGAGCGCAGTTCTCATTAAATTAAAATAAACAGAAAGTTAAATGTACCTAAATTATGTCTTCTTCTTTACAATTTCTTTCCACTTACTTCGTCTTGGAGTGAAAAACGAACAAGGCTCTAGAGAGTGTAGTTGGCTGCACTTTTTCTACTTCTGCGCACCACCTTACGCAAGATAGGTATTACCTCTGGGTTGGACTTGAAGACTCCAGGCGGTCGATGTTTATTTGCTCCTATATTGACAATATTGACACCATGTCATCGCAAATGGGAACGAACCGAAGCTCGTGACAAGTGATTTTTCTTTTTGTATATAGCCTCTTAGTGCTACAGGGCAATACAGATCGATTGAGTGTGCAGATACAGTTTATTCGTTTCACAACGAAATTTTAATTAACAACACATGGTGATGGATTATGGCCATTCGGACAGCATTCGACGGGACCTGATTCATTCTATCATCAACAACATGATGAAGAGTATCAGTCAACGGCACAAGTACCAGTTGGCTTGAAGAAGAACATTGTGCGGATGTAAGCCACTTTTATTTATGAACTAGCTGACCCGTGTTCGCCTTGCTTCACCCGCCTGCCGCTGTTTTTTAATAAATATGTCCCTTCCCTTGGACGTTTTTAAAATCAATATAAACCAAAATCAAAGACAATAAAAACATAATTTGAATTCGTACTAAAAAGTCTACACAAAAACGATTTTCCCAAATTCTGTTATTTTTCTCTTACCCACCTCAAATGTCGACGAAAAGGAAGAAACACGAATGAAACAACTTGACACACGAATTCCACCAGCCCATTTCCAAACTTTTCCCAATTAACAACACATGAAAATGTGTGCAACCTGAATGTGTGCGCTGGAAAGAGACGACTGCCCATTGATTTTGAAAACACACTGGCAGTGATATCCACTGAAAGAAAATTGTGGGCGATGTTTTGAATAATTGTTTTGAACATTGCTCAGCTCCAGGACAACGCAGGAGGATGTTTTATATCTTAAACGATTCAGGAGAAAATTTACTAAATTAACCAATTTTTTTTTTCAATCCGATAAGCCATTACTGAGCTAGGTTTGTATAAACAGCATTTTTCTTACATATATCCAGTTTTTTTGACTATTTTGTAAAAACCAAGTTATATTCCGGGTTAAAAAGTATCCTAAAGTCCGACCCAGAACATAAGCAATCACTATGCCAAGTTTCATCAAAATCCGTCCAGTAGTTTCTGTGTGATGCGCGGTCACAAATTTTTTATTCTACAGTTTTATTATATGTAGAGAAGAAGAGAAGAGAGTAGAGAAGAAAAGAGAAGAGATGTCTCAAGGTCGTCTTAATTATTACAAATACCAAATGCGCTTCAGCTAAGTGCAAACCGGTTCTAATTTTACTACACTTCAAAGTTGCAGAGAGTTATTTGTCGCATTTTGTGGAGACTGGTAACGTAGTTTTTCTGTAATTTTTTTTTTAATATGAATGCACCCCACAATTGACCCCATTTTTGTGCTTAAAATTCAGTCGAGATGTGGGGTCAAATGCAGTCATTTTTAATTATCACCGAATTTATTGTGAAACTATATAATAAAAAGTAAGCCTTAAAATTGTGTTCGTTTGTTGCCTATTAACGCCTGAACGCATTCACCGATTTTTACCAAACTTTCATCAATATTTGGTATTGGTCTATGTACGGTTTTTGTGAAGTTTGGTTGAAATCAAAAAACGTATGCGTGTGTTGTGCGTTCGTAAAAAAAGGCTCATGAATTTCAGTACGTTATAGGTTTTTCCATACATTAACATTACCTATAGAGCTCAACGGCATGAGTGCGATACACATAAACGTTTGTTGTTGCTTTTACTCTTTTTGTAGCTGTATATGGTCTCGCGTGGTGTATTGCATATACATTCAAAGCATTGTGAAGCATGCAAGAAAGGAGAATCTGACTTTATGATTCGTCACGCAGTAGTTTCAGTGCGGTAATCTGTTTAAAATTGGAGAACGGCACGACCGATTTGAATGATTTATTTTTTGTTTCGTTCATCTTGAATTTGGGATGGCAATCAGGAAGAAAGAAAAGTCGACAAAATGTTATCAACAGGTGGCGCTGTAGACGCGCAGTTCGTTTTTCAGTGAAACCGCTCAGCCGATTTCAATATAATTTTGTGGATCGGTATGGTTGGTTCCATCTTTAAATATAGGACAGTTTCGAAGCCGATAGGTGGCGCTAGTGTCAATCTCTGAAACCACTCAACCAGTTACAATAAACATTTTTGGATTGGATAGATGGCGCTGATCCGAAACCGCTCAGCCAATTTTAATGAAATTTTGTGGATCTGTATCGTTGATTCCAACTTGAAATCTAGGATTGTTTTTAAAATAAAAGATTTATTTTTTTATGGTAAAAAAGGGGCATAAAACGCACGGAAAAACCCGGCGGTGGGTACAGCTATCCATATAAAACTGAATGAAAAAATTGTATGTCCAAAAAAATCGAGCAGACCACGGTTTACAAATTTCTTTTATCAAATGTTTAAAATAAACGCGGATTTTTATTTTTATTTTAAAAATGCTTTTTATTTTATTTAAACAAATTCATTCATACAAAAATAAAAAAGCGGAAAACAATCGAATCCTTCAGCTCTCTTCTCTTGCGGTTGCATACACAGAGATCAGGAAAAAATGTTTTCCTTTCTTGCTTTATTCACGTTCGTTGATTTTTCCACATTGTCATTATTTTTCGAAGCAAAACGTGATTTGGAAAAATGTTTTTAACTGCCTAGCAAAGAAGGACCCTCGCCTTTAGTTTTTCATAAAACTGTACACGAAGAGACATCTTTTTATAGTTTAACTTGTGTTACCATCAGTTAGAGACGGCAAGTTGATATATATTCCTAGGTACGCGCTGTCATCTCGCCGATATTAGTCAGACTACTTGCGTTCTCCGACAGGCAATTTCTATGATCGCATCATTCATCACAGCACCATTTAATTTCAAACCTTTCTTCATTAAAACGCCGACGCACTCATCCTCTTCTCTGGTAAATACCTGCAAACTCATAAACAATTTGAATTATCATGTCGTTGGTACTTAAATCAGATTCATCATCATCATTTACATTGACGTTAATAGACAGTGCTTGCTACTGGGATAAGGAATGTCATCCCCGTAATAAGTGGAGGTGTCATTACACTCTCGATTTTTGCTGACGAGTTGATGACATCGCTTTCGGCACACCCACCCTGACATCACGCATTCACCTTTACTTGACATAGCAAGAGTAATTTGGAGGCAATACTCTGTCATGTATTTCTTCCCTGAAATTAAATTCGTGTCAGGAACATTTTCTGGGACAAGTAAGCAAAGCCAGAGCTAATCTAGTGCGTGTTTTTTTTTTGCCTGGAATGATGTAAGGAACTATAAACATTCATCCAGCACCTGAGAGAGATTTTCGCAGATCCTTGCGTCTGTCTTAAAGCTGTGTTTGGAATTTAAATTTTCATCAAAAGTTTGAACATTTTTGAGAGTTCTTCAGTCCTGTGCGAGGAATAGCTCACACACACATTTTTATTTGGGTTTTTTTTTTTGTTGTTGTTTAATTAAATGTTGTTGAGGAAAACCTATTCATGGGAAAAGTTTTGTTATGTTGGGTAGGGGAATTGTTCACAGCTCTTTTTCCGGCCGATGGAATCCTTCTTAGCATGTGATGCGAGGGGTTGTATATAGAAAATGGGGCCAACGAGAGTGAGTTCTGTGGAATACTAAATAGCCGAAGCTAATTTGGTTTCATGCATTTAGCATTTGTTTGAAGGGATTTGCTGGGTGGATTTCATTGTTACGAAATTCTTTTTTGTTTTTCTATTACGTTTGTGTTTGGTTTTGGTCCTGATGGTGGCGCGTTTCCATCGTTAACATTTTTAAAGATTAGCGCGAGTGCTGATGCGATGGGCGATGGTGTGCACAGAATTAATTCTAAAGGGGTAACGATGTTAATTATTGCAGTTTCAAAATGATAGAAGTAAGCCTCGCATTGAAGTGGAAACCCATGAAACGTGTTTTAGTTTAATTAAAAGACATTAGGTAGGCAATCGTGGTGATGCTTCTATAAATGCGGGTGATGGGTGTGTACATTGTGTCATTTATTTTGCATTCAACGTTAAATATGGACGTTTTTTAATAGGCGGGCATCTCTAATGAAAATTGTTGTCGAAACTGATTTGATGAAATGACGATGTGCAACGAAAATAGTCATCCTTCAATTGGGGTTGAGGTGATGCATTCTAATAGGGGAGGTTTGGTGCTTTATGTTAAAGGAAAAATAAATGCAGTTTTTCGATTAATTTGGTAAGGATCTTTTGCCTCCGAACTGACTTCAAATATGTCTGAAAATAATATAAATGTAAATAGATAGATAAAAGTGCGCAAAATACACTATTAATTTTTAATTAAAAAAAAAAAAAAAATTAAAAAAAATTTAAAAAAACAATAGACAAATAACAAATAAAGTATTTTCTAATAAAAATGCTTATTTCGCCTCAAAATTAGGCATTGTCTTCCGTGATTCTATTTTCGACTTAATCGCGGCTAGTCCGGACTGTTTTGTGTACTGAGAAGTGGCAGCTTCCGTCGTATCTTTACAGCTCGTGCGATACAGACTGGGTATGGCACGGAAGCCCTCAAAAGAACACTTCACCTTCACCACCAGATTCCACGATGCTCCGAATTTCTTGGTCACACAATTTTTTTGCAAAATCGGTGGATCAGAAACGTTTTCCTATCAATTTATTAAATCGATATACGTTGTTGCATTAAAGCTAATAAGCGGCACTTCAAACAGCCTGGATGTGAAGACCAAGGCATACTACGTGTTTTTAATACGTCCCGAGCTGCCAGTTCTCTAATGTGTTTATTGTTATCTGTTACCATAGTAAGAAGAATGTTTTCAGGATGCGCAAAATAACCATTCCGCTGAACGACAGGATCGATTACGTTATTAAGTTCTTTTGCAAGATATCTGGAGCCCATAACTATGTTAAAAAGATGATGTGTACCATTTTTGCACGATTTGATGAGGAACCAAGTTGTCGCTTAAACCTTAACAACAAATGTTGCACGGCGCGCGGTTGGCCCGTGTAAGCCAACACGCTGAAACACTTTGCCTCGAGATTTATGTGACAGATCCTATGGTAACTCAACTGTTAAGACGCAATCCTGTGCAAGTACTGTTGATCTGTACTTAAATCTTTAGCCAATATTTATGGTATAACATTTCCTTCAAGACTTCAAAATGTTTTAACAGGTAATTGTTCGCAGGTTTCAAGTGCATTTCCCAAAGGTCCAGTGTAAGACTTAGGTCCCGAAGTACATCAATCAAGATGTTGAAATAAGTAATTCATTCATGTGTAGTAAACATATCCATTGAAGTAGTGCAGCAAAGAGATGTGTTCTTCAACAATTGCCATATATTTTTTGTTTTGAATGTTACTGTAGGTCTACTTCTGTACAAGTGGGCTCTTTTCCAGTTTCCAATTCGAATTTAAGATGATGTCTCGTCTATTCATAGTACATTATTGCATCTTCTTAAGTAGGCAGAACCAAAAAAAATACTTTTCCTTCGCGTTCCATGCATGTTTTTTAAAGTGTTTAGTTTAATATTTTTAAAAAAGACGATTGTATGACTTATGCACACGGAAAGCAATATCGAACTGATTTGAAACAAAAAGAGTGGCTAACTAGATTAGGTATTCAAAGAAATTGATTAAATTTTGTTGTATATACTCGATTACGAAAAGATCGATTTTTGGTTTAATTTTACGATTTTTATTTAGTCCTTCGGTAATCTGGGAAAACCAAATGGAATATGAAAAAAGGATATATATTTTGTTTATGAATTAAAATCGAATATTCGTAATAAGAAGTTTTATTATGCTTTTCCAAATTAAGTCATAAATTCAGTCCATTTTTTGGAATCCAAGTTTTTAATATAAGTGTCAGTGTGTTTGCGGAGTTCATCGTATCGTTGGGATATAGTGGTAGGCTACACACAAGTGCAGCTACAATTAGGCCATAGTTGGTCCATTGTGACACCACAGAATCTAATCTAATCTAATCCATATACAACTTCTGCAGAAGTCATTAGCGGGAAGACCCAGCCTGAGGGCATGTCTACTTATTATGCAGTGCCTCGTGATCACACCCACTAGTGTGCTTATGACGGATCTCTTTTATCTTATAAGACTGCTGGAGCGCTTCAGATCCAACATGGGCCAAATTTGTTTCGTGATGGAGCAAGTGGTGCAATCTGCCCACCTGCGGTTAGTAGGGTTTATCGCGTTTTGTTTGATTAGGAGTTTGCAAGTAGAGAGAGGCATGCAGAGATTCTCCTTTTCTGGTAGAATCGAGACAGTTGTACCATGTCTGGCGAGTTCGTCGGCCGTACAGTTGCCTGTAATGTCCCTATGGCCGGCACCCAAATCAGGTGAATTTTGAATTGTTCCGCCATCTCGTTGAGAGATAGTTGGCAATTGAGGGCAGTCTTGGAGGTGAAGGTGACCGATTCCAAAGATTTAATCGCGGCTTAACTGTCGGCAAAAATAGTGATGTCCCTTGCAGATATTACATTATACCGCAACCGCGACAGGGCCTCCTTGATCGCCAAAATTTCCGCCTGGAACACGCTTCAGTGATTAGGAAGTCGGCAGGAGATCTTAAAATCCAGATCTTGGAAGAATACACCACCCCCCACTCCTGTTTCCGTTTTTGACCCATCTATGTAAAAGCAGATGGATTCCCTTCGAGAAACTGAAACTCTCTCCCAGTCAGCTCTGGAGGGTATACAATATACATGTTTCAAAGTGATTGTTAAACTGAAGTTCGGGGAGGGTGTAATCAGTGTCTTTTGGTAGACATCCTATTTTATTCAGAATGGACGAGTGGCCAGTTCGTCTGCTGGTCCACAGATGAAATGCCTTCAAGCGGGTGGCCGCGTTTGCTGCCACCTGTTTACAATTGTTATCTTACGGTGGCATATGGAATAAAATGTGCAGAGCCGCCGTTGGAGTGGTTCTGAGAGCTCCGCTAATACAGACACATGCCGATCGTTGTACGCGACTGAGGCAGTTAGGGTGAATGGCCTTTTTAAGCCCCGACCACCATACGATCATGCCGTGTAATGTAATGCGCGGCTGAAGCCCCCATTTACTTCCTATAACTTTTTTACAGCAGTACAGAGGTGTAGCGGCTTTTTTAACTCGCTCCAAAATATTTGATTTCTAACTCAACTTGCTGTCCAGAATAAGGCCATCGTACTCGTATCGTTACCCAAATCAAATCATATTTTGCAATTATATATTTAAGTCTAAACGGCACCTCTTTTACTATTTGATACCAATAAACAAAAGATATGGATTGGTGGACTGGTGGTGAAGGTAGTGTTGGTGGTCGAAAGAGAAGAAGGTTTTTACTTCCACCGTAGGGTACATTGATGACCAGCTATTATTACAGACATCATTTTTTCCCCCGAAAGTATATGAAAATCTTAAATAAGACTTTATGTGCTGTGCACAAGAAGCTTATAGCAGGACTCTTACTCACTAAAAACACATCCCTATATCTTTATTTTTGAATACAAATAAGTTTTTCTAATTTCTAAAGTTTCGCTAATTTAATATCAACGTTTTTCTGGCAAATTTTCATTGAGGTCCCTGCTTACTCCGCAAATTGCATACGGTTAATTATCGCGCTAAGTCTAGAGGTTTGATCCTTTGCAGTCGGCGTAATAAATCTATATCTATGCATTTTCACCGTAAATTTTTTATTTCCAATCATTAACTTGAACTTGAAAACGGGCCACAATACCCTACCAGCTGCCGTCTTGAATATTTATTACTTCAATAAATGTTTCCACAATTAGAGACTAAACCGCAACTGTTAACAGCAACAGGCAACTACCATTGATTTCCAATTTCTAGCGACAGAAATAAACACCCGCCCTTAAAAGGTAATCTCCGAAAGTCCATTAACAAACCGATTGCTCGCATTTGTATAACAAATTCCATAAGAACGAAACTTATACGTGATAAGGAAGTCATAAAAACCGCCCTAAGCGCGAGAAACTGTTTGCCAAAAAGCTTTTTCCATAAATCACAATATTAGCAATAGCCGGCCCTAACCCTATCCTGTTCGGTCCACCCCCTTCTAACGGCCACATTTATTTTATGCAAATAAAATTGGAAAGTAATAAAAGTCTAAAGTCTATTAATGGTTATGTTTTCGTTTACATTTACGGGCATGTTGTTTATTTGTCATTAAAAAATGTATAACATTGTTGTGTAATGGCGGGGTTGTTTGTTGTGGTTTCGTTTCTATTAGGGGGATTAAAATGGCTTCATTGGAAATTGCGAGGCAGTAAATCTTACATAATAAAACCAAACGTTTTGCAATATGTAAATAGATGTGTGCAGAAGTAGGCAATGCAATTATGCAATTGCGATAGTTTGCCGACGGAGTTGTAAGTCGGAGTATTAGAGATGTTTTGGTATTTTTCCTACGGAACTTGCTTTTTAGCGGCGGGGGGTGGATATAGCAATTTTTATTTTTTAATTAACATCTTAAGCCTCCGTTGACTTTGGTTGGACACAGCTTAAGACAAATTTGCACTACTAACTTATCAATGTTTGTATCCTTGTTGACTTCGTTTCGTGTTGCCTTAAAATTAAAATGCCGTTGAAACATGATTGCATTTATTTGCATAAAAGAGTGGTTTCAAAATCCCTTAATAGAGAGATCTATTTTTGTCTAGATTCTATAAATGAAAAATGAACCAATTTTCGGGAGTTTATCGAGCCTGTTACGTTAAGACCAATAAGTCTCTCAAGGGTTTTACCTTTCAAATATAGAAACGAGCATTGGAAGTGGAACTAAAAAAAACACTCTTGTCTCTTTTGATATGTACATTGTACACCATGCGAAGGTAGTTTAAAGAGACGTTTCGAGATTGGGGTTAACCTTTGTAATTAGATCCGATCCTGCTGATTCAAAGGGTTGAAATACCTGATATTTATTCGCCGGACGCGTTATCCCACAACACTAGGTCTGCCAACTAAAATGAATAAAAGATAATGGTTAATTTTGGGATCACTTAATTGTCATGTCTATTTCAGCTAGATTGCGAGCCGATGCGGTGTGGTGTCAGTATTATATATAACTTAAGAGTCTTTCCAATGGAATGGAATCCTCAAGGTACACAGCGAGTTAGGAGACCAAGAACAACGTGGAAATCAACCTTTTTGGCCGGAGCAGCAACACAACATAAAACGCGACCGCAGCTGAAGTATCTGGCCGCAGATCGAGACGGATAGAGGAAATTTGTCGCCGCCCTAAACCCCAACCGGGGTTGAAGTACTCATATCTATAAAAGTCTTTCATTAAGCGCTTCCTGTCTTTAAAATAAAAAAAATAAAAAAACAAAGTGCGTGTGGGATATCATCGACAACTTTTAATCGATAATCAATTAGCCGTTTGGACTCGGCGTAAAATTGTAGATCCCTTCCATTAGTCCCAAAAATTTAAAACCCGCAATTGAAGCTAGGCCTTGGGTCCCACATACCTGTCGCGTAAAAATATATTTATTATTATATATGGAAAATAACATCGACCAAATGTCGTCTGCAGCTTCTCTGGATGGCACGTATCCAAAATGTCCAATTTTCCATGAATCAGACTGACCGATGCGATGGCTGTGAGGGCCGCTGTGGTTCGTAACTTATTCGCATAGACGTGCGACTTCAGAAAATCCCAGGAGGTCGAATCGCACGATATTGGTGGCCAATTCACATCACATCTATGTGAAAAAAAAAAAAAAAAAAAAAAAAAAAAAAATGTGAGATGACCATTCCCTCGAATCGCTCGTGCAGAGCTTTCAATGTGGCGTTAGCTGTGTGGCATTTAGCTCATGTCGTTAGTTTCCATATCATCCGATTAAGGCCAAAATAAATTTGTAATTATTGACCTATAGCGGTCGATGGCCTGGTCAATGCCACTCTCAAAGAAATATGAACCGATGACGCCACCAGCCCAAAATCTATACCAAACAGTGCCTCTTCGGGATGCATAGGACGCACGTGGATTCGTATCGTAAGTTCGACAATTATGTTTGTAGCCGTATTCATTCATCCAGCTGTGTATTATGTTGATCAAAAGCAGTTTAAATTCGATATCTGTAGCCATCGGGGCCGGATTATAAGTGTCGGGGCTAAAATACATTTTTTTTTCGCCAAACTTACAAGTCGTACATAACTGCAGAACGAGTGTATCGAAACTTAAAATATAATAATGATCATGTGCTTCTAGGCACAGTCGATTTCCCAAAGGCACCCCATATAGAGAAGGTTGGACTATCCCCTGTTCCCAGAACCGTTTTACATTTTCAAATATTTTCCCCAAATGAAATCTGTTTCCCAATCTGAAAACGTATTCAAATAAATGCACTTGTATGAGGTGTCTAAAGTAAGATTTTTTTAAGAAGTTCAACAAAAACTAATTATACCACAGTTAGTCCGAATTTGTAAAATCTGAAGCGATTTTATTTTATAAACCAACAAAGATGCCTTCCTCTTTGTCTAAGGGCACACTCCTCACGTAATTCCCACTAATAATGACTATTTTTTCGTTACAAAAATATATAAATAGTTGGAAAACAAACAAACTAATTGAATTTTCCCCCTAAAATTAATTCAAAAATACTCCCAAACAACTTGCATCTATTTTTTCCACTTCATACAGTACCCCGTATCTACCTATTTCCGTACCAAAAAAAAATCACTCACAATCCAAGATTTTGTTAACTTTGAATTGAAGAAACATCTTGAAGAAACGTCTTACGGAACATGCAAATCTGTGTCGGTTTATTTCCCGGGGAACACCAAAAGGAAGACGGTACAGAAATTCTCCATTCAATCTCTAGACATTTGTTTTTCTAACAATATAATGTCAAATTTGTTTTCACCTATACCCCCAACCATCCCCTAAATTCATTTCTGTTACAACCACAAAGAACTCTGAAAAGGGACCGAGTTACCGTGCGACTACCCATCTCGATATGAGTGGGTTCTTGACAAGGACAATACCGCAAAACCAAATTGACCAAAAATAAAAAGAGGAAGCCTGAAAACAACCCAAAGCGATATGTTTCCTTTCGCAATTATATTAATTAAGGTTATCCTTGCATTACAGAAAAAAAATAAAAAATCTCCACTCATTTAGCCAAATTAGCTGGAAAGTGACAACGCTGCTTACCGACTTACCCACTTGTTTTTGGGCAAAATTCATTAACGTTTTACTTTGAAAAGACTAAAAATATTTTTTTTATTATTTTACATTTATTATCTGCTTGCAGTTGTTTACGCAACGCGTCGGAGCACCGCTATCCTCGTCAACGGAATCGTTTATGAAACAACATCGGCCACACGAATGGGAGCATATCAAAAAGTACACACTGCGGAACATCGAGGAAGGCATTCGAGGACTTAAGTGAGTAATGATGGAGTGTAGTATGTGTGTGGGCTATGGAGATTGTAGACTGTGTACAGTGTACACAGTGTAATTTATCATTCTCATTAGCATGAGCATAAGGATAAAGAAATATATGTTACCAGCTACCAGAAGTTCAGTTTTGTCTGTGTTAGTACTGATTATGTGTGTGTGTGCGGTAACCTATATTAGTTTACTGCGAAGTGTGTCAGTGTAGGTGAGTTTTTGGAAGAGCCAGAAGTTATGATGATGGGAAGCGGTGTAGGGTTAAATACGTTTACGGTTCACTGCTACAAGGGTTTTTCATTAAATTAATTTCTTAATTATTATGAGTTGTGAAATGAGGAATTTGGATGTTTTTCAGTTTTATTTTGGAAAAAGATTAAAGGATTTACAGTCGCTGCAGATCGTAGAAAGACGTGTCGTCATCATCAGTGATGAGGAGGACTTTATTTTCAGTGTCGTTCATTTTCGTATTGGTAGAAGCTCAGAAATGTCTAATAACTATTTTAAATATTTTCGCACCCAAGTAGGATTTCCTTAAAGCATGTACTACTGAAAACGTTGGGCATATTGGTAAAAACAAATTTTGGCGAATTAAGATTGTCCTTTCAAAAGGTATGTGCCAGCATTAGAAACGTCTGAGGTAGCGAAAAATCAAGAATAAAATTCATTGGATGTGGTTTTCGTTCAATGGAAATATGAACCTCTCTTATTTTATTAGACTAATTCTCGTTTAAACATTTGTAAAACGCTATTTCAAGTGAATTTAATTGGCTGCCTATGTTCTGCGATTTAGCACCCCCAAAACTTACTTTTGGAAGACAATTCAAGAGTTAAATACTTCATAAGCAATTGCGCCAACATTTGATAAATATTTTTAAAGGATTACCATTTGTCACATATCATGGCCCACGTATCATAATTTTTTCGCAAACAAACTTATTTACTTTGCGGTTTGTGTTAAACGTATGCTTCAATTAGTCTTCTGGTTAGGCTGCTTCTTCGTTTAGAGTTGCGCACAATATACAATCAGTTATGGTCCCTTTGGAATATTTTTCTGTACACCTTTGCTACGCTTTTTGGGTTGGAGCACTGTTGTCTATCGGGTTTTTATTTTCAAGCACTCTCTTGGTCAATAGGCTTTTTAATGTGTAAACATCTTAGCTCACGCGTTTCTTGCCACCAGGCGTAACCAAACTTAGCATTTTTTTTAACCAAGTCAATGAAATCATACGGGTCGAAGTTTCGTCAATAGTATTCTCCTTGCCTAAAACCCTTCAAGACAAATTGGACAAAATAACATCCTCAATTTTAAGCTATAGGCTATAACTTATTTCGAGTCCTCCCATCTTTTAGAGAAAGAGCCATATAGTTTTTGACGAAATAGACAAAATCCTTTACTACATCGGATATGGCAGATTTTTTTTTTTATTTTTTTTTTATTTTTTATTTTATTTATTTATTTATTTTATTATTCTTAGACTATAATTAGCAAAACTTCAAAATAGGAAGTAAAATTTGCAGCTGACATTTTAAGATTAGATTTCACATTAATATAAAGTATTTAATATTTATTTAAATTCACATTAAAATAAAATGTTTAATGTGTTCAATGTGAGGTTAACAAATTAAAATAAGAATAACAATTTAAATTGCAAAAACTAAAAATTCATTAGTTATAATAAAAGGCAGTACAAAAATAAAAGTGTTACAGCAAAGTTTCAATTTCAATGTTATTAAAGATAAAAAGTCATTTTCTCACTTTTTTTATAAATAAATTTTTTATGTATCGTATACCTTCAGAAAGACTTTCAAACAGTTTACCAGAAAGGATGAAATGTGAGTAGTTTCTATAGCATATAGCATATAGATAGGGAGGAATGGACACAAGAGATTGGTGTAGGCTAGATCGAACTTTGCAACCTTTTCTAATGAAAAAAAATCCTAAGGACCTTAAAATGAAATAAATGGCTAACCGGGACGATGTCCATGCATTTAAATAATACCATTGCATGGAGTAAACGAGACAAATTGCAAATCTTCCTTACAACACACTGTTGAAGTACAATGAGAGGCTAACATTTATTCAGATGCTCTGACACTTCCTTCAAATAGTTGGGTTAATAGAGAGTTGGTATAAATCAGATATAAGATAGGTCCAAGAACTGAACCTTGAGGAACACCAAAATTAACAACCATAGAGTTAATTGGTTTATTTTCAATCTTAACAATTTGGATTCTGTCTCTCAGTTAAGAAGAAATCCTTTTTTAACTTTAAAAATCAAAAACAATAAAATTATAGGTCTAAAGTTCTTAATTGGAGAGTCATTCCTTTTGCCGTATTTGAAATCATCCATAAAACTACCAGACAGGTCACTCAGGTTAAAGAGATATTCCATATATCCAAAATATCGTAAGAAATAATTTTAAGCATAAATTTTGAATTGCAGTCGCTGCCGCAGGAGTAAGAGGTATTTAAAGAATGAATACATTGGTCTATTGCTGACTGCGAATATTTAGTTTTGAACTCAGCCTGTTTAAGCGGCTGACTTCTACAAACTTTGAATATGGCCAGATAGCGCAATAAAGGCACCGGAACTTAAGCCGTACTGATCTTGACAAAAGAACTGAGTCAGTGGATGTATTTTTATGGATTACACTATCACAAGTCAGGGATCAGATGCTGGTAGCTTAGTGGACCAAAGGCAGACAATAACAGACTTGATTCTTCGGTACAAAGCACCCTATACGTTGCCGTCTTCTGAGCTAAAATCATTGTACAAATTCGGGTAACAACTTGAAAACTTTGTAGAATGCTTATAAATTGCGTGGAAAAAAATCTCCTTTGAACTTGTTTCAAAAAGGCGTCCGTCCAAATTTAATTTCGCGTTCATTATTCGTTTCTCGTGCATTAGAAGCTTTCAAACAAATTTTTCGATAGCTTGATTCAGCCTCACAGGGAAAAAAATTAGCTTGGCAGCGAATTAATAAATAGTTATCACAACTGATAAATAAAGGACCTTTATCTAAATGCTGCGATGCTTTTTAAGGGTGCGAAAAAAAACGTTGGATCATTTTCTCCATGATTCTCATTTTATTCACCAGACCTCAGAACTTTAGCGAACATGTAGCGAACGCTAAACTGGAGATTTCAAGATCTGCATGTATGGTTTACCATAGCAATCAACACAGAAATTACGGGCATAAAAAGGTCTAAGGGAATCATGCTGAAAATTGTAACAAATCCCTTCAAGGTTTGAAAGAATTTACCGCTCAACCAAATCATGCTTTTCATATTGGTACAATCGAAGCCAATCATGCAAACGACATCTTTCAAATAAGTCAAGATTTCAATAACCTTTGGGCAGAGTACAAAGCTTGGAACTCGCTTCCTCATGGCACTATAACCAACAAAAATTAAAATGCTTTACAGGCACCTATCTACAGACGTCTGGGGGCTCTTTTAAAACATTATAAGTTCTTAAAAGACAAGAATAAACGAAAACAAAAACTTGTAAATATTTATTCTAAAAGCCTGAAAGCAGAGCTACAACTCTAATAGCTAAGGTCAATTTAAGCAGATATCCGACTGACTTGTTTTCTCCAGCAACTATTTGTCGAATGGAAACTATCCATTCACCATGACTAACATGCTGACCTTACTTCCCAAAGTTTGTTCCCCACTTAACCAAAGTCATGTGCATCGACTTTCAGAAACGGCTCACTGGATCTCCTCATCGGTGACACGCCAATACTTGACTACTATCGAGCCATCGACCATGGCTGCAATCTCCTTCGAGTTGGCGAAACATACGTGGAAGATACCTATGCCATTGGAATGAAAAAGGGGTAAGTTCACAATCGCTGCACAATCAAAGCAAAGCCTTCAACAACCTTTGTCCACAGCTTCCCACTCAAAGACTCCATATCAGCTTTAATTGCAAAGTACTCCAGCAACGGATATTTGGACATCCTGGCGGAAAAGTGGTACGGTGGACTGCCGTGCTTCAAATTGGACAGTGACATCATAATGCCTCGTCCCCTAGGTATGTCAATCTATTCGTATATCTATTGAGAAACCACTGTCAATCTCTGTTTTCAGGTGTTGCGGCAGTAGCTGGTGTATTTCTCCTTCTAGGTCTTGGCATCACCGTCGGCGTGGTTATCCTCATTTTCGAACACTGGTTCTACAAGTTTATGCTGCCGAAATTGCGACACAAGCCCAAGGGTACCGTGTGGCGCTCTCGCAATATAATGTTCTTCAGTCAAAAGCTATATAGGTTCATCAATTGTGTGGAGCTAGTCTCTCCGCACCATGCAGCCAGGGAATTGGTTCACACCCTGCGGCAAGGACAAATCGCAAGTCTCTTCCAAAAGAGCATTAAAAGGGTTTGTAGATTGCTTTCCTCAAAATTTCACCTAACCTATGTCTACACGTATATGGTGTCTTATCTATTGTTCTCCCCATATACGTATGGAAGTTTTTTTTTAAGTTTTAATCGCTTTATTGTTCTATGCGAATTGTTTTCATTGTTTATTTCATTCTTTATTTCGATATATTCTGTGCACTTTCCACTTCTTCTGCTAAACACTTCTCCTACTGCTGCGCTGGTGCTGCTGTGTGTATGTGTGTCTATGCTTCGAGTAAAGAAAGAAAGCAAACCATTGATCAATAGATTTTGTGTCATTTGTTTTTTTGTTTTGTGTTGTAGCTCAGTGACATTTATGTGTATCCGTTTTCTTTGTTTTTTTTTCTGTTTTCTTTTCCCCTTTCATCGAATAAAAAACTTTGTTCTAGAAGGAGGATGAGCAGCGGCGACGCCGGAAGAGTAAAGCGCAGTTCTTCGAAATGATACAAGAGATAAGAAGGTATGTTGGCATGTTTATTGGGTTCCGTTTTGGCTTTTGTTTAGATATCCTGTGTAAGGGGAGTTCGTGCAAATAGGGAACTAAATTTCAAGTGAGACAAGTTTTTTGTTGGTGTTTGGAACAGTGTGTACTCGTGGTGGTTATAAAAAAAGAGACTTGTCATGATTTTTGACAGCCCGCATTGAGGGTATCATTTGATAGTATGATTGTATGGGGAATTTGCCATCCGTGTACTGTATTGCCAGCATCAGTGTCTGAAAGAGAATGCCCACTGTGGCGTATACGTAACATTTTCGTGCAAACACTTTATTTCATACCTTGGGCAGGGTTGGTCCTTTTAATCTTGCTCTGTAGGCATCATTTGCGACTGCTTTGTATAGAAAATTAGTTTCCCTGTTAAAAATGTCCGTATCAGTGACTGAAAGAGAGAATTCAAAAATGTGGGTAACTGTGGCGTATACGTAACATTTTTGTACCAACAATTTATTTCATACCTTGGGCTGTGTTAGTCCTTTCAAAAGGCTGTCGGTATTTTGTAACAAATACAGTAGACCTCAAATAGAATTCTTATAGTAATTTCGTTGAGATTTTGGGCCGTTCTTGCTTCTTTTTTGACTCTTAAAAAAATAGCTTGAAAAAAGTACACACAATGGTTTCACTCTTTGCACGAAACTCGTCAATTACAATCAGGTACTGTACCCATTACTATACCTAACTTATCTCCCTTCGAACAGAGTACAGCAGGCGGAGAAGATGAAAACCAAATTGGAAGTGCTTAACGAAAACGCCGAAACGGACGGTCATCCGACCATCCAAATACCCGAAATAATTACACCGCATTCGCGATCACCAAAACCACGCTCGAGTCCCCGATCGAAACTCTTCTCCAGCAAGCACAAACGCTCCCGTTCGAATTCCTCAACCCTAAGTGTACGACGCTTCAGCAACGACAGCATCCTCAGCGATCGTCTCGACACCATCGGCCGACGTTTAAGTCGCGACCTAACCAACTCCCCACCAGACTTTGGTCGACGTTTCGATACCTTAAGTGCCACAAATACGGGTTCCGGCAGTACGGTTAAGTTCGACACCTACTCCGCCAAGGACTTGTCCACCGAAAAAATCGAAGAAACCAAATTCGACACCTACAGTGGCAAGGAACTGACAGTGCCCGGCAAAAAACATCAAAACCGCCGGACACCGCTCAATGCGGATACCTTCCAGTCAACGGGGAGGGATAACTCCGGCGAGAGTAGCAGCAACTCCACCGACAGTCCAACGGTGCAACTGCCAGTCCTGCGAGAAGGTTTGGTATCGCCCTTCTGCCAAGAGGACAGAACCCAAGCTTTGCTGCGCGAACGAATGCACGAGGAACTCATAACGAAATACGGCGAGTGTGAGTATGAGGTAATCGTGCCGCTGACCGAATCCAGCCCACCACAAACGGCCAGCCAGCGGACCAGTTTTCGATCTACAAGCCGTTCACCGTCCGCACTAATGCGACACCGCCAGCGCAGTCTGGACGGTCTGGAGCAGCGGCCGAAAATGCCATCACCATCCCGGATTTCGATTGACACCGACACCCGACAGGTAAGTGCGTCACGATCGAATCTCCGCGATATGTCCCTAGAACGTCTCAGCAGGGAAGATCTCCTTCGGCTCAGCGAGAGCACCGAGTCAGAGATTCACGACTATCTTAGCAAACCAGCAATAGAACGATCCCTAGAGCCGCCTTGAAACAACTGACCCCTGACTGGAGTTCTTTGTAAATTATCGTAACGTAATTTGGAAGCCTTTGAGGTATGGCAGCCGACAGAGGGCGGCACAATTGGTATACAGCTGCAGCACCATCAACAGGCGCCTTGGATAACATTTTTTCTGCACCGGGTGCACTGCATTTAGGGAATTTTCTTTGAATTGCAATTTGATTTTCTTAACAAACACCATTTCAGAAAATTAAACTGTAAGTCAAAAATGTTTGCAAACAAAAAATCAGTTAACGACATAGGAACGTGTTCACGCTTTTTGGAAATTAAATAAACAAAACCACATAAAAACCATTTAACTAAAAAATTTGTAAGTAAAAAGAAAAGTTAAACATTAAATTTAACATTAAAGAAAACAAAACTAAAAGCTTTAGAAAAAATAAATCTATAATGAGGTTTTAATTTCCTCCAACTTAACATTATAATTTAAAAATAAAAAAACTTTCGAAAATTTAGTCAATTTTCTGTTCACCTTTTTAAATTTAACTAAACAAAATTTGTTTACATCTTTAGGGTAAGGTAATTCGTTAAATTAAAAAAAAAACAGTTATCGGTTATTAAATTGAGAAAAGAAAAAAAAATTAATAAATAAAATTATACATGAGAAATTCAACGACCATTTAGGAAATATAGAATAAATCAATTAGCTATATTACTCACATAGTGTTAGATGAATACTTATATATTATATATACATATAAATATACAAACCAAAGGAGAACAGTAAGTAAAGTAGAATTCTAAATTAAATTTTTAAATGAGGAAAAAAATGGGAATAAAAAATATTACAAGAACAATTTGGACGACGGTAGCGTTGCAGATCGAATTCCCATTGCTGCGGATAAACTGCCGTCGTATTGTAAAAATTTGTTATCTACTATTAGACTAGTTTATAAATTGGAAATTGAACTTCCTGAGAAGTTGAAGTGTATCTTTAATGTGCATGATTTTAGTTTTTTTTTTGCAATATTTATTTTTTCTCCTTGCCATTTAAACTCGGACAGTTTTTGAGTAACTGATCGTGGAGGGGTCTATGAAGATCAATTTTCGTTATCGATCGGCAATTTTCTGCTGCCAAATTTATCCCGTCTTTTAGTGATTTTGTAGGTAGATCTTTGAGATAATCGTGGAATATTCTTGAAAGACCGCCTAGAGTATTTATTTAAACAGCTGCTACATAAGATAAACTCACTTTCTCTCTTTCTTATATGAGCTTTCTTAAAGTTTGAGCGAATTGCAACAACATAAGTGACAGTGATGCCAATTATATTTTTTGGACTACAGTAATTACAATCGAATATAATTTGCATTGTCACACTGTCTAGAGACCTTTGCACGTGTAAATGCTTAAGAGACCCATACACGATAAAATGTATAAGACGACTTAACCTATGTATTGGTATGGTTTATAAATTTACGCATAATATCGTTCAGTGGTTTTAAATACAAAAGAACTTCAGTTACCGCGAACTTTTTCTTATTATTACCCACAAAATATTTAAAGTGAAGGTTGAAAATTATTAGTAGTACATTCCACTAATTTTTCGTTATAGCAAATGAGAATAGAATTTTGATCGGACGATTTATCGCAAAACTTTCGCTGGTGCTTTTATTTTATTCATTTGAATATATAACTTTTTAACTAAACCACCCGCGATGTTCCCGAAGCTCGAATTGAAAGTCAGTTATCAAGATGGCGACCATGGTGTAGCGTTTCGTAGAGAGTTATAGTCCGCACCCTGAGCAAGATAGGTTCGTGAGTCAGATAGGAAATGCATAAAAAAGCGAGGGATATTTTGTTAGCTTTAAATTATATGCCCTGTTGATTCTAAAATGTTTACAAATATTCAAATTTTGGATGGGAAATACTAAAAGTCAGTTATGTATAACATTATTTATTTTGCGTTATACTCATATGTCCTATGTGCGATTTAAGTCTCCATTAAATCAGCAATCACTTTTGACATTTCCAAAAACATATATGAAAAATTCTGCAATTTATTATTTTGTGATGATATGATACACAGCACGACAACATCTGCAGCGGATTTAATGGATATCTATATATTAATCGTCGACACAATTTCTTTCGGTACATATTTACCCTACTTAATAAGGACCAATTCTATTTTTTGTTTACCAAATTGAAGCGATCCACTCTTAGATGTGTTTAAAAGAATGATAATTTGAAAAAAGTATTTGCAAAATAGGTAAAATATATATATAAAGTATACAGCTCCCTTTTCAGCAATTAACATCTTTCCATCTTTCGAAAACAGCGAGTAATCGATTCTAACAAAGTTCAACTACTATTTATAAAGGATTTTACTGCGAAAGACAAAGTTTCGTGCGACCCAGTCATGCACTTTCCTTTTTCATTTTAACTAAGGTCTTTATTTACCCGCAGTCTTTTGTTTTCCAGAGATAGTTATTTCATTTCCAGTACAACCACCTCCAAACCATCTTCAACAATCCGAAGCAATTGGGGAAATAATTTATATTTTTAACCAGCATATTTCGAAACAATATGAGTTTTGAGTAAATCGGACAAAAGAAAACATATTTCCCTATACAAATGAGCTATTGGGCTAAAATCCAAATATCCCGAAATACGTTCTCCATTTTCAATCAAGTTGCAAAATTGCACAACAAAATCTAAAACACTTAATAAAATTTGTATTTCAAACACTTTTGGTACCCAGTTTTTATAGTTAAAACAAACCACAAAATAATGATTTTCAAGTAAAATCCCTTAGCATTATATTAACCCTTCAGAACACATTTTTGAGAGGCCTAATAGGTGGACCAAAAAGCGAATAAAACATTTAACACTGCCAATTTAGCTATGATCTTTTAAAAGCTATTTCTCGCCTCTTTTCCCACCAATCTTTACAATATTTTTTAAAGCAGTTTGTTTGTTTTTAACTAAAATCATGCCAAATGTTACTTAAAACAAAAATCAAAATAATGTAATTCGAAAGTGCCAATTGAAAAATTGTGTTAACATTTGTAATTTTCCCCCATCTCCCCATTGTTGAACCTTACAGCTAAATTTAACAATAAGAAACTATATAGCAAATCTTTAAACTAAGAAATATTTTTAAATACTAGACACTATTGTTATTTTACTACCTATCACTTTATCGCACAATTATTACTTGTTAAGTATCAAACAGAAATTAAAACACTTTACACATAAGATTAGCATGTAAAATAGTTAAGAGAAATATTTTCGTTTTAAAATTTATAAATGCCTTTAAATAAAAAAGAAATTTAATAAGAAAAAAAAAACAATCTTAAACGGTTATTTGGATGTGCGTGCAATTATTTTCATTAACAATAATTTCTGCCCACGGTTTCTTTTCCTTAATTTTGTATCATTTTTAGAATGTAAAGTAAAAAAATTTAAGAATTATTTCTCTGAAATGTAAGCAGTTAACATTTTGTCTTTCTCAACTTTTGCAATAAAATAAAAACATATATATATGAAATGAATTTCTTGTAACTTAAAGAAAAAATAAAATAAAAATATAAAACACAACACCAATACTCAAATAAATTAATTTAGAAAAATTAAAGGGGAAGAGTAACATTATACTTAAACAAAAAAAAAACAAAGAGAAACTATATTTTATTGAATTGTGTATGCAATTCGAGAATATCTATCTATACACAGTAAAAACAGAAATACAAAATGAAACTTATGATTAAAATAAATAAAACAAAACTATATTGTTAAGGTATAATTTTTGTACACTTCTTTAAAAATAATATATATTTAATAAAAAGAAGTTAAGGAAAAAGAAAATAAGGAGACATATTTAAACCTTCACTCTGTAAATAAAATGAGAAAAGAAAATCAATTTGAAATTGCATTAGTAGGTTTAAATGACAAAAAATAAAAATAATTAACAAAAACCCATCTTAAGAAGAAAATGTAATAATTTAAAGAGAGAACATTAAAAAAACACACAAATAAAATGAAAGTATTTATAAAAAAAATAAAACAACTTGTAAATATTTTGGAAATTAGAAACCGAAGAAATATAAATAAATTTATTTGAAAATACAAATGCGAGTCTATTATTCGTCGTTGGTTTAGATGGGTGTGAGTATATTTCTAAAACACCTAATTTCACTATTGCATGTAAAGAAGTTGTGTTCGGCATTGTAAGGAAGCACGATTTGCGAAAGCCAGTGGCAAGGAGTGGACCTTCGAAAACACGACTTCACCATTTTGAAAACATACTCTTTAGAGATCTATAAAAACCTGTCGCATGTACTGCTGATGGACGCAGTTTGGGTATTTATACACACAGGAACCGAACGGCTTGCAGTAAATAAAATGAACGTGAACGAAAATACTATAAACTACGTAAAACACAGCTTTGAAAAATACGCACGACTGTGTCGCACATAACTTTTTCCTTTACCACAAACAAAAAGACACTAAATTAAACAGTAACTCATATCTTGACAATGTCACCCCCTGCGTCATTTTAATCCTTTATATATTATAAATGTGAATGTTTGGATGTTTGGATGTTTGTTCCACAATAACTCAAAAACTACCGAACGTATTGAGATGGGATTTTTTTTAATTTATTCGGGCTAGATCAGAATCCTTAATAGGCCTTATTTGGTGGCAATACCATCCCGGGAATACCATCGTTGGAAGCTTCTTCTCCTATCATTATAAGAGTAGCGTGACTGTGGAAAAGGGGTTGCAAATTTGTTTTTTTTTTTACCTTACTTTAATCATCTTGCTGTTACATTCATAGATCTAGGTTAATCGGAATAAGCTTAAAACTGCATTTAGCCAATACTTCACCGATTATTTTGAAGTATCATTCATCTCTCTGCTCCTTCCAGGGGCTGAGCTAGAAGGAATTGAAAACAGACTTTTCTGACCAACGAAAAAATAATGATTTCTTGATTGCCAGTTCTGCTTTGGGGTGGTGGGTTGGATACACATCAAAGGAATTGATTCACACACAACAGATTTTGCGATGTTTCCCTTGAACGTCGTCATGTGGTCGTCAATGACAACGGCTAACGGTTGTCAATAATGTTTTCTGCATTGTGCGCAGCCAGCCTAGATGCAAAGTAAAGGTAGTTCGATTTGTTATAGGTGTTGGGTCTCGGGTGTGTGCGGCGGCGGCGGTAGGCACACAAAATTGTTTTGGATTTGTAAGGATGGAGTTTGTAGGTGTGCTTGATTGTATACCTAATACGTTTTTTAATTCTTTTACTAAAAGATAAGAGACATGTTGCGTTGCGTGTAACTTCTAGGTATGGATGTGGTATGGCGTATGGGTATGACGCATGAGTACTGAAATGACCAAGCGGATATTGGCCTGTCGCCATCGCCATCACTACGCCGCCGCCTAAAACTCCTAAAACACTCAACCGATTTAAATAAAATTTTGTGGGTGGGTATCGTTGGTTGTAACTTAATGGATAGGATAGTTTTGGACCCGATAGGTGGCGCTGATGTCGATCTTCTTAACCACTCAACCGATTTAAATAAAATTTTGTCGGTGGGTATGGTTGATTGTAACTTGATGAATAGGATAGTTTTGGACCCGATAGGTGGCGCCGTTGTCGATCTTTTTAACCACTCAACCGATTTAAATAAAATTTTGTGGTTGGGTATGGTTGGTTGTAACTTGATGGATAGGATAGTTTTGGACCCGATAGGTGGCGCTGATGTCGATCTTTTTAACCACTCAACCGATTTAAATAAAATTTTGTGGGTGGGTATGGTTGATTGTAACTTGATGAATAGGATAGTTTTGGACCCGATAGGTGGCGCTGTTGTCAATCTTCTTAACCACACAACCGATTTCAATGAAATTGTGTGGGTTTGCATGGTTATACGGAAAGATATATTTTTCGATTTTTTTCAACTAAATTCTCATTAAAGTGAATACTTATATGGGCACGTTGGAGTGAACTGAAGAATTTCTTGAAATTCTTTTGTATCTGTTTTGTATCCGTTTTAATAAGTAATGCAGAAAAGGACAAAGGGTTCCTTAAGTGTAGGTACTTGAAGTGATTGACAAAATCGGCATTAATGCGAGCGAAGCCGCGGGCAACAGCTAGTTGATAATATTTTATTAAGAGCAGTGTTTAAAACACCAGGAGGTGAAAAGAGGGTTCGGGGATTAAGGCCTGAAACATAGAAGATCAATTTTATAGAATCTTATGAATGCCGCAGTTTGGTAGAAAAATTGAAATTGAAAAGTAAAAGCGGTAAAGAAAGCATAAGTGGGCGTGGCATCACAAAAAATTGTAAAACAAATTGAGTGTTCAAAATCAAATGGAACAATGTCTCTCGCTGATAGAAAAAGCAGCTGCTTGCAATTTCTATTCGAGTTTTATTAAAAATAATCAGAATTAGAAATAGAGGTTATTTTAAACAAACGCCTTGATCACAGTCGCAGTTACTTCCAGCAATACTGTCGAAAGAAAAAATCCTTTTGCAAAATCCTTGCTGCCATCTTTCAAAAACCATATCGCATACAATAGGAGACGGAAAAATACTAACAAATTTACTTAATCACAATTCAATAAATCAAGATATAAGCTCATAATACGAATGTCAACTTAACTACCTCAACTTAGAGATTACATCAGCATTAAGGGATGATAAAATTACTAGACCACATGAACGATGAACCTCAATCAACTGACCGGATAATAATTTATCATTAAGCTAAGACAAAATATAACAGTGCACCAGTAGACCATCCCCTGAAGCATGCAAATACCAAAGACTGTCTCCTAACTCTATTATCCTTAAATATAATTCAGTTTTGGGATGAAAAACTTTATGACTTCTGTACGCAGTCGGTCGCAGGAGCGCTCCCCCTAGGAGCTTAAACAGACAGGATACTGTTCCTAAATGCGGATACCCAGATAGGAGATAAATGGCTTCATTGTGGAATGAGACAATGCAGTAATGCAAATGAAAAGTTTAAGCTAAGTATGGGGAAAACATGTCTAAGCAGGACAAATTGAGTTGAAAATTTTCTATTCTCTTGTAACTGGGGAAAAGTTTATCCTTTTGTTGAGATGAAACAGTGAAAAGGGTGGTATAATACATGTGTTGCTGACATATAGGATTTTAATTCTGTGGCACACCATAGTTGTGGCTATAGACGATTTTGATAATGTGCGGCAGGATAATGTTTTTTATGTGCTCAAAAAAAACAACTGCTCTAGGATGAGATTTTGTATGGGCGGAAATTACTTTAAAGGGAATTTCTTTGGAGTTTGATAATAGTTTTGCGATTATGGCAGCCAACGACTTAGGATTGCACCACCTCGTTGAAAAAGGCTAAGATAGTTCCTAACCGTAAATAGCTAAACAATATTAACCCTGAATATTGCGGTTTTTATCGAACAATAGCAAACGCATGTTAGCAACAGCAACCTTTTGAGTTTAATCCGCCCTTCGTTCAAAAAGCAATTGCTAGACTCCACTGTTACTCGGAAAGGCCTGAACATAAACAGCCCCACTTTTTTAACGTTGTTGGACTACCCTAAGGCATTTGCCACGATGGACCATTCTCTTCGCTGTTTCATTGATTTCGCTTTTTGCATCAGTCAGTCAAGCTCCTCCTACTTAATGGAATATGAGCAATGTGTAGGAAACATGATGTCATCCGGAGTTCCACAGGGTTCTATTCTTGGGGCCATATTATTTTCAAATTATGTGAATGAACTCCCACACCTTATACCGTGAACGACGATATTTAATTATTCATTAGTTATGGTTAGTGCAATTCAGTTAAATATAGAGGATCTAGATGTGATTCTGCAGTGGGCTTTTAACGTAGCTTGTCGCTTAATCCTTCAAAGTCAAAGACTCTTTGTAAATTTTCCTCCAATCTCGTTAAAACAGTCATCAATCAAATATATTCACAAGGCTAAAAACTTGGGGTAATATTCAGTTTATATTTATTTTATAAGTTCTCATTATACTTATTGATTTTAAGAGTTAAGAAATAATTATTACAATTCATAAATAAATACTAAATCATCGCCCTATTCGAAGATGCTCTTATTTTTGCAAATGGCCGCCAATGTCAAATCAGTTTTGACATTTTTGGACTGGACAGATGTAGAAAACAAGTAAACAAACCATGAAGCGATAAACTCCACAAGAACGCGGAATAAGCGTGTCAGACGCCGTGCCTCGCAATTAGCCATCAGCCGGTAGTCCCTAAGGCGAATTTTGGTCAAAGACTTGCGCATTATTTATTTTTGTACACTTATTCTTAAAAAAAATACTAAGCACATTGTAACGAATAATCCATCAACTGCTAGTCCTAAATAAATATTAAAAATACTAGTTTCTTTCTAAGGGGTAGTTATTCTAAATATAACAAGAAAACATTCAATCATTTTGTGTTGTACAAAATAAACGCTTTGCTTTATGAAGCTTTGAAAACGAAAGGAAATTTCGTTTTTAGGAAACGAAAAAACAGAAGCTATTTTACTGACAAACGTAGCTGCCACTTTTTGGTTGACGAAACTCCAAAAACGAAAAGTGCGCGACTGAAAAAACATACAAATGGTTTTTCATTGAAGTTTTTTGAACGTCTGTTTCAGTTTCATAATTCAATGAGGTATAGGTACAGCATAGCTTTATGGGATTCTGTTAGATGAAAACGCTCAATCGTCTTCGCTTGCACGAACGTTTTGTTTCATAAAACAGCGAAATCGAAAGTTTTTATTTACACTAAGGCATAAAAAACAAAGGCTTTTTTAGAGGTGTTTTCCATTTGTGTTTGCTTTGAAAGACATTTTCGTTTCGTGAAAAAGGTTAACAGCATCAGCCTTTTCGTTGACGTTTTTTTATATTCGTTTTATAACCACAGCATAAATACAGAACCCTAAAGGTACATTCGAGTGGGGCTGTCCAACACCAAAACTCTACGAACTTCGAAATAGCCCTAAAACTATGCAATTTTAAACTACACTTTATCTTAAACGTAGGTGAACATAGAGACGAAAACGAAACGATTTAATTAATAAATTTTCGCTTCGCATGGTTTCTTTCGTTTTTTGAAATGCAAAAGTTCTCTTTGTTTCTTGTAATTTACTTCATTTAGTTGGCCTTGCTATTTCGCAAAACTTTTGGTGAAATACCTTAGTTGTCATTACAAACGGGGTTATCACTGCCGAGGGTGGGAAGTTTTTTTGTTTCGTTAATCCAAGTGACGCTCGTGTATGACGGCTTAGGCTTCACATTTCGCGTCATTGAAAGATGACAGTATTGCAGTAGGAAACTTTAAATGTTGACCAATCGTATATTAACTTGGGAAAATGTGGAGGTTTAATCAGCCATTAACCTACCTTAAGGCCAGGTTTTACTGCCTATTTTTTTTTTTTGTCTTTTCCTTCAGTGAAGTATTTAATTAACAAAGTGTTACATGACGAACGAATTTTGTAAAACCACTGAATTTAATAATAACTTAGCGTAAACACAATTCCAGCTGCGGCTTTTGTTCAACCTTTTTACTACCTTAGCACAACACGCTGGGTCTTTACTATTTTCCACGAAATTTCGTGCTTCGTAGTTTGCTTTATTAAAACAGAGCAACTCAGTTTATATGCCAATCATCAAAATATCCAATAAAACGCAGAATATATAGCTCATCTTTACTGTATCACGTGCCGCCTAATTAAAAGGAACCTACCTACTTCACCAGTAGTCAAATGACCCATTTCAAGGCAGCCTTTCACAACGCAATTAGAAAGTGGCTCCTTCGCGAAATACTTCTCGTTTAAAAAAGCTTTCTCCAATTTTTATTATTCGCGCGGATAACATGCGGCAATCGCCCTTGAAACAAAAGCACCTCTTACAATGTTAATTGGTCCAGATGGCGCCGCCAAATCCTCGACTTCCTGGAAGAGAAAAGAATTGCAGCGAAAACAGAATATCTTTCTGCAGAATCTTTGGTGCCACCAAAAGAAACAGAAAAGATTATCCAATTAACTTGGCTGTAGAATTTTTAAATTGAAACTTTTTAAGAAGAAAAAAAATTTAACTCTCCTCCTTGCCTACCTTTTTTGCTTTCTTTTCTATTTTTCTTCTTTTCTTTACGGTGTGAGATGCAAAATTTGCCGTTAAACGAATCCATTTTCTTGGGAATACCATCCCCCCTAATGTTCTATTTTAAAACGACGACAAGAACGAATTTTGCCACCCTCCGCACCGATCCGTTTATACGTCTCTATGCTTTTGGGTTTGCTTTGCCGGTATAACATAATTACACTTAATTTAAAAGTTGATTGCCCTAAAAGCTTTTGTCACTTATACAACAACAAATAGGCGAGCCAAAAGAAGGAGTTGTGATTGTGACACACGAATACATTGAAATCGGCTTACGGGCACCAACTCGTTTTATATCAATCGAATGAAAGTGATATTGAAGGGACGACAGCATCAACATTGCCATTACTCTCACCTGGAGGGGAATAAGCGGTACTGAACTCAACCCCCAAAGGATCGAAGGAAATGAAGGAGCGGAAGGGATGAAGGGCGGGTGGGGGTTTATTGTTTTGTTGCCACTTAAAGCTCAAAAAGGTCTACGCCTTTAAAGAGAAAACGACTTAAGCGTTTAACTTGATGTTGAGTTGCTAGGTACTTCACATAAAGGCGGTACTTCTTTATTCGTATTTCGGTTATGAATTCTTTAAGTTTGTTACAAAAGGAAACCCAAGAGTGGGGCGGTTTATTTCCCTTCGATTTTTCGAATAGAGACCCATGCCTTGGGAATTCGCTAGTGGAATGTAAAAGTCTTGAACGAAAAGTATCCGAAAACAGCAATGTAGTGCGGTTTGCAAGGTTAGCTAAGGGCCTATTTCTTCATTTATTTATAATCCGCGGAAGTTCTGCCATCGGAAGGGCTTTTGCTTAGTTAGTTTCCCCAAAAAAATGAATAATGGGGATGGTGCTTCTCTAAAGTTGTGTCCTTAGTTATTATTAATTTTTCAGGAAATGCTGGACCGAATTTTTATAAAAAAAAAATCCCGTCTATTTAGTGGGAAAATTTCTGGTTCAATTTTATACAGACTCCATGGACTATGTCCGAAAGGTACCGCATATTTATGTCAAATGCATCTAATTTTTCGACACCCTCGACAATGTTGCAGTGATGCCATATTACAGTTTTTAATGTAAGATTAGCATTTTCGAAATCTAGAGAGCATTTTTTCCAAAAAGGAAAAATTGTATATGCTTTTCAGCATTTTTCTAAATTTTATATATATTTAGTTCTTTTATTTTTTTTTAATTTTGTGTCATGACTTGGAGAAAATAAATTTGAATTATTCTCTCCCTGGTTTTGGAGTTGTAAATCGTGAGAAAATTGAATATAATTTATTAATTAGAATTAAACATTAAGTGTAAGGACTAAATGTGTAACTATTTGTTTGGTTTTTTCGAATACTGCAATTTGTGTAGAATGCCATTTAAAGAATTTCAATGGTTCAAAAAAGTCCAGATAAAGTATTTTAATAATGATAACAATATTTCTATCCCGCTAATTTTTTGCTTTGTTAAGGCAATTCAGTTCAAAATTCGAGAAATAGCGATTCGAATGTTCTATGTGCGGAGACTGGCACGCAATAATAAACATATAGCGAAGTAGGTGTATTTGTTAAATGAAAATGTCTCTATAACGCAATCCAATCCAATGTTTTCTATTTTTACATTTTTTTCGTTTGCACTTGGTTTTCGGGTGGTTACAATTTTATCGGCAACAGTGCCACCTTTCGGGTATGAAGATCTAACCAAAGTGTGAAATGACAAGTTGTATAGTAAAAAAAGAGATTTTCATTGTAAAACTGATAGAAATAAAGTGGTTTCTTTTTTGCTTTCTAAAATTTTATTTTTTTTTCTATTTTTTGGGCTATCAATTGATCATTTAAAAAACAAAATCAACTAAATTGGTTGAAAATTACGGGAAATAGAAACATAGACTTTTTGCGACTTTGTTTTATATATATAGAGAAGATGTTGTTAACTGCGTTTTTTCTTATTAGTTTTTTAGGGGTTTTGTTTGATAATTGAAAAAACTGCCGTAAAAATAGGAAATCAATTGCGCAAAATATAAATGGCTAAGGTACAGAAAACAAACTCTGTAAAAGACATCACAGCAGAGAACATACAATCGCTGTTTCTTTGACCTAAGAAGGCAATTAAGAAGTAAGGCCTTGTCAAGAAACACCAAGGAGATTCTATATAAGACCCTTATCATCCCAGTCCTGCTATATGGTGCAGAAGCATGGACATTATCGAAGGCGGATGAGGATATCCTTGGACGTTTTGAACGAAAAATTCTTCGTGTGATTTTTGGTCCCATTTGCGTTGATGGGATTTGGAAAAGGAGATATAACAGCGAACTCTACGAGCATCGACATTGTCAGAAAAGTGCGAATCATCCATCTGAGATGGCTAGGACATGTAGAACGTATGGACAACAGTCTTCGACTCCAACCCAGAGGGATAGCGCAGCAGAGGAAGACCTCACCTAAGGTGGCGCGCACAAGTGGAAAGGGACCTTAACCAACTTGGAGTGCGCAACTGGAGGCAGTTAGCCAAAGACCGAGCTAACTGGAGAGGCGTACTGGTTGAAATACCTTAAGTTTAAATTAATTCTAACAACAACTTGTTTTTCCATTAACTAATTTATTGAAAATCGACTTCACATTCCTAACAAAGGTTGGTATGCAAAAATTGTTATTCTTTAATTTTTATTCTAAATATTAAATGATACAACTTGTCTTTTTTTATTTTAGTTTTTATTTAATGTATTTATTTAAAATAATTTAAAAGGACTTGGAACGGTTTGGCTTATCAGAGCCTTGTTTCCTCATTTGCGTTTTCAAACGTGATGTTCTATTAATTTTAAATAATTTCCGGTCCTCGATATTATAGATATTTTTAACTTTCTCATATAGGTAGTAAGAAATATTTATATTGTATTCATACAAAATTTCGAACTCGCGATTTAAATCAATTCTAACATTACGATGATAGAGGAATTTGAAAAAGTGGGTCTCGATATTCTGTCCGTCTGCTCCTAAGGACTACAGCCTAAGCGGCTGAACTTCTCATGTCTCGAAAACGCTATTCGATATAGATAAAACTAAAAAAAAAAAAAAGTAATGCGTAATCTGAGCAATACCTAAGTCAGTTTTTAGCTAAGCAGTTGAGCAAGAGTAGTTTTTAAACAAAATGTTTCAATATTTGTTACTATTTTTTATTTTTTCTGTAATTTTTTCAAGCTTCATAAATTTCATTATATTTTTATTTGCGATCTAGCATTTTGGGTTTTAAAATTCTGCCAACACTTACCATCGTCCTTGGCTTGCAGTTGCACGTACTCTTTTGATAGTTAAGCGCTTTTGGTGTCTGCCTACAGACATCGCAAAGTATCACTAAAGTCATTAGCCACCTTGAAGTAGGTGGCAAAGGAAACCTTCGATTTTGCAGGATTCCTCTATACAGCTTCTTCCTACAAATTTTGCTTTGCAAACATATTTTCTTTTCAAAAATCATTATCTGTTGCCTTCATATATGATAAGATTCGAAAGTGCACAAAAGTCCTCTTCGCATCCTCTGTCCATCGCAATACCATCCACCTATGTATATCCAACTGTAATCAGAGCTTATTATTGGATTTCCCCTCAATCGGGCACAAATCAATTGCAATTGGGGTCTACGACTACGGCTTAGTAAAGTGAATTATGGCCCGAGTAGCGCCTCAAGTAGCTCATTTCAATAATTAATATCCGCTTATATAACTGCCTTCTTGTCTGACTTGCTAGGTACTTATATGCCCGAACGTGCGTGTTCATATATAACAATTAAACTTTGTATGGCATCACTGTAATGATTATTGCCTTCGCCCCAATTATCCTTCGCCATCCCAGCCACTTGTGTGCGAAAGCCAGTGGGAGCTCATTTATATCAACCCCACACATTAGCAGCGAACCAACCGCACGCATTTAACTCTTGAAGGACACAATAGAATCCGCTTTTAGCATCACGTAAACAGAACGTGTGATCTGCCATATTAAGTGCTCATAATTAACTGTTGTTATACACAAATAAACAGGTGAGGTATGATTGCCCCGAAAAAACAAAGAAAGGAGACGATGCTCCTGGTCCGAGTGTCATATTTCATGCTGTAGCCAGCAACGTTTTGTATTCATTATCCGTATGCACTCTGATTTAACCTCTTTTTTAGGTTTGTCCTTGGAATGAATGGAATCCCATTTGTTGGGATAAAGACGAACTGAAATGGTTCTTCGCTCTGGGCGATGTAAGGGATTGCAAAAGATTTCGCTGACGAAAAAAGTAATTAATTCCGTTTCCATTGCTTATAGTGCGAGGAAGCTTGAAATTTATTCGCTAAAGGAGTGGGTATGTGTTTGTGTAGCGCTCGAATGAAGGATGCTGCAAGTCATGGAATGACGCAAGGATGGGTGGTTTTTTTTTAATATTTATTTGCTGGATGGATTGACATTTTGCTGAGGAGTATAGTTTTTTTTCTCCTTCTTAGTGAAAGGGTGTCTCCAGCAGCTTGAAATGTACAAACTGCAGTAAGCTGAAGGATTCGATCGGAAGTGTGGTGTTTAAAATGTGATTGTGTTTGTGTTTGATGGGGAAAGAACTTTGAAAACTTATATCACCACATTTGGGTACGTTATATCCCAAAGCAGCTTTTAAAATCAAAATAAATTTCTACAGACTTTCAGCCTACCGAAACGAATATAAGTTCAAGGTTCAACAACTAAAGACTGAGCAAAAGCGTATAGGCTCAAATCCATCTCCGACACTGTCGACAGATGACTTTAAACTCCCCTATCCCTCTCCTTAAAGCTTCATTTTTCAACGAAATGGAAAGATACCTCATCGCAAAATTCCTTACAGCCAGTGTACGCACATGAAACATTCCTTGAATAAAAATTCATAAGACTCACTTAAAAAAAACACTCCACGTCCAGAACCTCAAAAAATGAACTTCCACACACATTCTCCAAAAGATTGATAAAATTCCCATCACTTTAGGCAATTTCCGACAAAACAACCCATCACATCCTCAGACAATCTAAGAATACGAATGATCGAATCGACTTTGCCCTCATCTTAAACCGAACCTCGCCCCCTCTCCCTCCATTCCAAGTTAATGCAATATGTCCTTAATGTTGTAGGACCAACGACAAAAGGACAAAAGGACAAAGAAAAAAAAATCCTGTAATAAAAGAGATAGATACTAGTACCTATACAAAAATAAAGTCACATTCAGTTCTTCCAGTCAAGCAAAACGAAGGATGATGATGATTATTATTATTTGTCAGAGAGAACAGGACGAAGAGACGCAGAGTGTTGGTGTGTGTGTGTGCCTGTGTGGTCGGGCTAACTTAATAACGCGTGTTGGTCATTTTAACGATTATGAAGACGTAAACGAATGTACGTGTGTGCGGCATTATATGGTGCACACATATTCAATGGAGGATAAACAATGATTTGTTATGGGACTCCTAACAATAAAGATACAAATGAAAAATTGTCAATAATTTTGCTACAGCGATAGTGTGGAGTGGGGGGGAGGTTTTCCATTGTACATATTGATTTTACTGTCATCCCTCTCCCTGTATACCGTTAGCGATTAGGGTTTTTGCTTAACCGTGATAGTTCAAGGATTATATTTTCGGGTCACTGAGCAGAGAATAACATGTAACGATGTAAGCAAAGCAAAACCCCGGTACGAGATTCAATGGAGCAATGCATAAAGGGATATGTGTGCGTGGGAGTTGGGTTAAAGGAATTTTTGCATAGAAGGACTGATGTTTGAAGTGACATGTTTACTGTTTAGTGTACTCTAATGCTCGTATAGATATGGAATTTTATGTGGGGCTGTCTCTGGGATTATGTTGGACAAATTGAGCGAGAAACGGGAAACTTTCAAAATAACACAGCTCTGATTGCATTGACTTAATTACACGAAAAGTCATTTTAACGATACACATCCTTGGTGGACAAAATACGGACTAGATTGGGGGTAACCTATTTGAAGAGATATACGACAATTGGTGGGACTGGGTCTCAACATTCAATGGTCTAGACTAGATGGGGGACTCGATTAGATTGGGGTTACTTTATGGCTGTGGTTAATCCGTGGGAGGGGATGTATTAGTTATGGATATTTATGGAGTAGTCCGCCTACATTAGAAATAGAGGGACCGGGAACACCATTCCTTGAGTTTGAAAATAAGTTTGAAAAACTATGCTAAGACAGATATAAAATGAAGAGTAGAGTTTGTAGTCATCAGTCAAATGGATCAATTTTTTGACAGCCGAAGAATCCAGTTAAAATTCTTGTGGATTCCATTGGAGAGTGATCAGGAAGTGACGCGTCTAAAATGATCGTTATTTTATTTTAAGTTGTGTAGTTTTCGGGTTGGGGTCAACATTTTGAAAGGATCAAAATTCTTTTTACAAAATTCTGCTTTTCAGAACTCTGCAAATAATAGAAAGAATTTTATAAGACAGTCTTCTGTAAAACCGTAGAAATCATTATTTTTAAAATTAGGCACACTCTTGTTTTAGACAATAACTCCGTTTGTGCCCTTTGCTATTCCTTCGTAAACGTGAGCTGATAGTGACATAATGAGTATGGATATTTGTAACCATAATGCAAAGGACGAGGACGAAATTGAATGGTGATTTGCATGCAATTGTAAGGAAGACTGGCCAATGAGGCATGTGCTGTAGAAAAATATATACAGAAATTAAACAACACTATTAAATCACGGACATAACATTCGCACCCTCAGTGCAAAAGAGCGATAAGTCATAAAATGAGGATGTAGTGTTGGTTTCACTTCCACTTTTAATTTAAGGGGCTTGGCGTTCTCATGCTCATAGAAATAGCTAACATATGGCCATAAATAAAAAAATCACACTATTATAAGTTTCGAGTAGCTCGCATTTTTCAATGCATAGCTGAGCTAACACGAAATGTTACACTATTTTTCAGCCCAAAAGTTTCATATTTCCAGAGTAATACCGACGCAATCCAAAATCACTTTAATAACCAAATTTATTTTTATTGTTTTAAATTAAAAACCTGCGTAAAAAAGCGACTTACGAAATATTACCTTAAAATAATCAACTCTAATGACTCTTTTCCAAGTGCAAAGATACAAAATGAAATTTGTTTAATTCTTGGAATGCAATACACCGATAAAATAAAATATCTCTCCCTTTCTCCTTAAATTTTTCAACGTAAAAGAGCGACAAATGGCAAAAATGAAGTTTTTTTTCAATCGAAGTAAGTGATATGTCAAAATTTGGTGAGATTTTCATTATTCCAAGAGTTATTTTCTGAAAGTATTGCGAAATATTTTGTGAGTTGGTCGTGATAACAGAATAAAATTAATTAAAATGGAAAATTCTCGCGGTTTGGCTATTTTGAGAAGGGTAAGAAAATGTTCAATAAGTCTACAAGGAAATGTTACATACATTTTATCTCTTTGATCAAATCTACGATGTCAAATCAATAACGCAAACGTTTTTAATAGTCGGACACACACAAAATGAAGATGATAACATGCATTCAAAAACAAGCCAAAATGTTTAAAATCAGGACCAAATTTTACTTGTGACCAACTTGTGTCTATCATAAAATTAGAAAAAAAAATCAAAACCTTTCTTCAAAGTTTACCAACTACAAACCAATGAAATATTTGATTTTAAGGACTTATGCGCGAAAACAGGAAAGAATTTCCAAAAAAACCTTGATGGGGAAAAGGTTGTATGGACTGACATCAATGTTATCATGATTGGAAAACAAAGTCCAACCATAGTTAAGTATAAGACCTCGTTTGCTGATAAAACCTTTAAGGCTTTAAAAAAAGTAGCGACTGAACAGAGGGTTATAACTTTAAATCCAGCTTATCCAAATGGTCCACCAAAATTCTCTGATCCTATTCGATTCGGAGGATTTTGCTTAGAGGTATTCTTCCGAACATTCGGAATATTTTTCCAACCATTTGTAATGCATATCGGCGAATTGCGTTGAAGTGCGATAAAGTGCATTTTTTATTACACTTTTGACAACTAGGTTCCGATATCCTTCGACAGAAATTGGTTGCTGAATTTATTTACGATTTATAGTGAAGCGTTTTCATTTCCGAAAGCAGATACCTCGAATGTAATTTGAGCCTCCGACGGAGTATGCGTTGCGGAGAATTTTCCGTTCAGGCGGATACCTAGGCCCGATTATAATTTATTAAAAAAGCAAAAAATAAACTTTTAGCTTTTTTGTTTTTAATTCGTTAGTTATTTGAGAGGACGCATTTTTGGCGCCTTTTTTGCGTGTTTTGAGTCTTTTTTTAGACGGTTTTTAAGTCGGTTTTCAAAGCTTTTTTCGAGGGTCTCCTGAAGTGTGTTTTTCACTCGTTTTTTTCACGCGTTTCTTTGAAGCTTTTTTCACGCGTTTATACACTTCTTGTTTGTGGCCCACCACCAGACAATAGCCTCATATGTAACTACCAAAATGCACAATGTCATTGACAGCTTTAAGCCCCATTTCCCCCCTGCAGTCCTGCAGACGACTCTTTCCTGGACCTTGAGTTTTAAATTTAGTTTTCTGTCGAGTACGTATCAAGGTTTATTACGCTTTTTGATGGGTAAAGCACCACTCTAGCAAGTCTAGGTAACTTATTTAGTAGGTACAAGATCAGTTTTCTAAATGTTGATTTGAAGTCCACACTACACCATTCAACCCACTTCCGGAGCCTCTTAGATAACTAGGTTTTTGAATGTGCCGCACTGAACGATATGTGGAAATTAAATTTGTGAATCTGTCTGCGAAACTCGCATTCACTGATGTCAGCTGTCACAAAATTCAAATTAAGGTAAATGTTGTGTAATGTCGTGTTCCATTGGTTTCACTCGGAGACTCACTCTTTCTGACATCCAATTTCACAAGGAAACTACTTCTGGTCAAATCCACAAATGTATTGGTGAAGTGTCGAAAAATAATCTACTGTCTTCTGTCAGCTGGGTTGTATAAAATACATAAATAACATTTGTGTTAGTGTTTCTAGAGTGGACTTCTGACTTCAAATTGAGGAGTGAATACATCTTCTCTGAATCACCAGAAGAGTATTTTTTGTGTCAGTGAAACGGTTTAGAAGCGATTTTTTCGATTCCGGTCCCGGATGATTCTATTGCTCAAAGAAAAACGACAGAAGACATAAGAAGGAAACTTTAAAACGCCTCACCAACGGCAGTTCAATTATAAAGAGATGAAATCTATGTGACTTTTCGCTTCGTTAAACACGTGCACGTTGAGGTATTTGTTGACGCATCTACGCAATAATCTAAAAATTTCTAGATAGACTGCGAAAATAAATCGCAAAGGTGATAGCTGATGAAAAAATGTGAAAATTATATTGCGCCACAAATTGACGACATAAATCAACGCCAACGGCTGTGCACCAAAACTAGTTCAACAAAGTTCTCCACTTGAAGTACATGTGTTCCTTTCCAGTGAAACACTTCCATTTGCATTTCCAACCACGCCGCCAAGTCCTAGAGCCGTGATTAGTTTCCAACAATTAATCAAACACAAATTCCCAACACCAAAGTGAGCCGTAATTGTCTTGGCATTCGTTCAAGAAACCGAGTCACAGTTCAGTTTAGTTCAGTTCCACTGCTTTGGCTGAACAAAAGAAACCCATCTCACAACTCCATGAAATGACCACACAAATCTGTCATCAGATTGAAACTGCCTATGGCAGTAATGGAAATAGAAAATCACGGAACCAACTACTCCACTATTTAACTGTTTGCCCCACACCGCAGTTGAGCGCCAGTCCTAGAACTGTGACGAGAATAATGGTCGCCTTTCACTTTCGGAACGTGCCCTGAATAATGATGGAGATTAAATGTCGGCAAGCAGCACGAAGTAGGATCCACCAGCAGCCACCATTTCCTGGCACGAAACTGCTACTCTTAATAGATTAATACCGACCATCCCAGAAGGAGCGACTACTGTTTTCCATTTTTGTCAGAATTTTTATGCTTTCAACTAGGGTTCGGATTTTCATGCACTAAAGATCTCAAAATATGCGCTTAAAATATGCGCTTAAAAATGCAAAATATGCATTTAAAATATGCACTTAAAATTAGTTAAACTTCATTTCGGTTCAATTTAAAAACACATTTTCTTCAGTCCATAAGTATACGTTAAATTTTTTATTTTATTATTTAATAAAATAATAACTTAAAACGAGATCAACATTTAATAATAAAAAAAAACACAGTTAACGTAAAGTTAAACATCTTCCTTTGTTTAATAAAAATAAATAAGCATTATAATGTGGGCTTGGAATATCGTTCAAGATTGTAAAATGAACAAAATAAAAAGATAATACTTTTAAGCTTCGTTTCCACTGACAAAAAGGGGATATATTTTTACTGTCTGGTTAAATTTCTGAACAATATGCTCAAAAATATGAATTAATATTATGAAAAATATGCGAAATATGCAAATATAGTAAAATATGCACAAAAATATGCAAAATATGCATTTATAGTAAAATATGCAAAAATATGCACTAACGGTTATATGCCATTTTAAAGGAAATTTCATGATACGTATATATAATAAGTTGCCTTGCATCCAAGGTGTTCATAAAAAAACATGCATTTGCATGGAAATCCGATCCCTACGTTTCAACCATTGTTATCCTCTTAATAAAGCTGATGTTGTCGTAAACCGACGGCATTATTATCCTTATGTAACAAAAGGCATAAGCCAAGGAATCTACCTGTACTGATTGATAAACAATTCTCGTCATCCTCGTGCTTTCGGTTTGTCCGCATACACCACCGAGAAGTTACATACACAAACACATGGTGGCAGGTAGATCTCAAACAATAGAACTTTGGACACGTTTCGGACATTCCAGAGCCAAGGAACTCCCAGTCTGCCATGCCTGGTAGTCCTTGTTGTTTGTTTATTTATTTATTGGGGGACACAAACTATTCGGGTTCTTATCCTTGGACTTAAGTTGTCAACAGTCCTAATCTTCATTTCGGTAGAGACAGTTTCTAGGCAAGTACAGCCTGAGGGGGTTACGTATAAGTATTTGACCAAACAAAAGCCAGCTGCTGTGTGCACACAGAGAGGGTGACATTTCGGTAAAGGAATTCCAGGTGTTTCGTTGTGCAACTGAATACAGGGATGAGATAAACAAATTTTGTTTGCCTGTGGCTTGCATTGTTCCGAGTTTATTAGGAATCCGGACATTTTCATATTACATACTCTCAAATGAATAGTTAGCTAGTTAGATATTGGAATTACTTAAGGGACCTTTCTCGAGCACGTAGCTCGTTTCAAGACGGATCTAAAATGGACACCGGGGTGGGGTCAGGCGTCTTCTCCAAAACGCTGGATAGTTCAAAATCGGTACGCCTTCCCGACCACAGTAGTTTTTTTCCAAGCAGAGGTCCTGGCAGTGACAAAAGCAGCTCGTCAGTCTGTGGTACGGGCAATACCACCTAAAGGTATTACCTTTTTTATCGACAGCCAGGCAGCAATAAAAGCCTTATCTGCACCAGAAATAAAATCCAAACTTGTGATTTGTGAAATGCTGTCGCGAAGAACTCAAGGTTATTGGCACTCAACACAAGGTATCGCTCTGCAGACGAATTAGCAAGAATGGATTCGACAGCTACTTCAGAACCAGCTGATCCCTCTGTAAATATCCCGCGTTGTACAATTAAGCTTAAAGCAGGGAGAAAAGTTACAAGATCGTAAGGTGGACTGCACAAGAAACTTGCCGTACCACAAAAACGCTATGGCAGACCTTTAATAAAGCCAGAACCGAGAGTCTCATACCGAAAGGTAGGAAATACCTTTCCACCCTCGTAGATATCATAACGGGGCACAATACTCTGAGGTACCATATGAAGAAAATGCACCTGACGGAAGAAGAACCTTGTAGAGGCTGCGGCCACTACCCACTTCTTATGCCACTGCCCAAGTCTACAGCACACCAAGCACAGAATCCCAGGGAAACACGTCTTTCAAGACCTAGACGAGCTTTTCAGCGCTCGAATGGGATTCATCAAATCATCAGGATGGTTTGTATGTAACAGCACAGTAAGTAATTAATTAACAACACTTATAGACAGGGTTATAATGGGTAAGGGACAACCTCTTACCCCGACGGGTACACACGGGTCAGTATTGACCTGAGTGTGGCACGGAGTATTTTCAGCCAGCCCGCAAAACTCACGCAAAAATAACATTTTTAAACTAAATGCAAGTTTCCACTGTTTCTCTGGCTGCCAAAAATAAGAACGTCGCGTCCGTCAATTGAATGCGGATAATTTAAGGAATCTGCATGGTAAAATTGTAACGTATCAATAAGTAGATGCAGTAACAAATCAAGATGACGTTGTCAATTGTCAAAAAAAAATTCCTCGAGTGTGCAGTCGAAAAGGTCAGCCCTTGGTTACTGACACGAAACGTCAAACTTTCCTTTTCATTAACAAGAGTAGAGGGTGTTGAAAACGCTTTTAATCGGGCGAAAATTTTAAATTGAACTTAATTATAGTTTCCGCACTTAAGAATCAATGTTGACTTAAGGACAATTCAAATTAAGGAAATTTAGAGAAAAGACAAAATGGCGGAAATTAACAAAGAAAGATTCTTTCAATAGGTTGGTTTGACGTGGGCACTTGTGTGCACTAGGTATAACCTCATGTGTTCGATACAGCGCTGAACTCGCCCTGGTACTGAAAACCTTTATTTGATATGAATTCTAGGGCACCCAAGTTGTGCCAAGAACTGATCCCAATTATTTTGTCGGGGCAAGAATTCAATGCTGAGTTTTGCTGTAATTTCGCTGGCTGTCATTCATTTTTCAATGTCAAAATTTACGTTTCACGCCACAGACCATAATCGGCATGAGAAGACACTCAAATGAGGCAAAAAATGATATTTCCAGACGAAAAATAAAAACAAATATCTGTCAAATTCATGTCAGACATCCATGCCAAGAATATCTGTCAAATTCATGTCAGACATCCATGCCAAGAATGAATGTCTGACATGAATTTGACAGATAATTGCAGAGAGAGATCGCAGACATCCAAGCTGAAATGGAGTGACCCCATCTCAAGATAAGGCAGGTACGCTGAAATTTTCACTCCTCTCCAAAAAGTGCTGTGAAATTGAAAGTAGAATTATCACGCCGAAACGTCAAAAATGTAATGCAACGGACAATAAAAGCAAAGTGAAATAGCTTAAGTAACGCCCCCTACAAATCAGTTTTTGAACAATTATTTTTCACTTAACCAGCGTACTGCCTGGTGAAATTTTCATGTGGAAAGCTCATTTTGACATTCCGCAGTGAAAAATTTGTAAGAAAAATTGAATTTCACGGGAACTGCGTACCTACCAGCCCTTTTGAGAGAAATTATCTCCTGTCGAGTCGGGGTGTAATAGGAGCTCCCAACTTTGATTGTTGACTGTTGATTGCGGCCATATTCTTTCCAATTGGCTGTCACTTGTTCAGTATGTGACGGACATAGCGTTCAACTGTCTTGCAAATGATAAAATTGTTTTAATAAAAATAGCTTAAAACTGCCTTATTTTCATCAAAAAATCGTCTTCAGCGTACGTCAAAAAACGTAATTGTTAAATGTAGGAAGATATCTACAAGGCATCCAAGAGCATCCAGTGCACCCCGAAAAAGTGACTGTTTGTTGTGGAAATTGGGCTGGCGACTTCATCGGTCCATATTTCTTTGAGGCAAAGAAATCCCTTGCAACTTTCGAGTAATTGATCCGAGATTCGAGCTGTTTTTTTAAAATGACATTTTAAAATTTAAAAAAATCAAATAATTCGTTTTCGATTATTTAAATTTAACCCATTTGGGCGTAGAAAAAATTCAAAGGCACCAACATAGCCAACTACCCCATACTTCATTTCAGTTAAAGTGGTTAAATTCCATTTCATTAAGAAAAGTGTCGCAAGAAATTTACTACAACAAGCCCCTCCATCAACAACTGGGCATCCTTACGAGAACAATAATAAAAGTAATATGCTAAAATATTTTTTGAAATTACGGCCATAAAGCCATTGGCCCCCTACCACAGGCCTCGGCTTGCCAGGGAGTGTATCCCAAAATGGTCTATAGCATTTTACAAATTGAAAATGTCCAGCTGTCAGAAATTCACTGCCTGCTCATAAATCAAATGATGATGTGTTTTGTTGACAAAACATTTATGTGTCTGGTGAGAAGTTATATAGTGCGGAGTTGTTTTCCATCAGTCGTCGTCCTTTCTCTTTCAACTTTTAGATACAATTTTTTTTTTTCAAAAACTCCTTAAAAATGGAATAAGACGCCAACGTTATAGTGAGGCCGCCCTCACTTGAGACACAAATTGCAAGAGATGTCATCGTTACAATGTGGCATAGTGCCACCGCACACAACAGTGCGACAACCAGACAAATAGATAGGTATTCCAGATAGCCAACAGACGATAAAGCGAGTGAGGATTTTTCTACAATCGGTGTGATGCCGTCCCCTCCCGCCCGCCCCATGGGGCATTATAACTTATACTCCTAATATTGACGATAAAAATAGTCAGTGGTAAAGCACACAATGTAGAGGGAGGAATGAATTTTGAAAGGAGAAAGAAGACAAAGGACGAAGGGAATAAAAAAATCCAATGGATGTAGAAATCATAATGGTTCCTTCCACACCCGAGCAGCACAGCACAGGGGAGCTATAAAATCAACTTTAATTGGATGCGATGTCCTTTCTTATCACTTAGATCGAACGTTTCTCCGTATACTTGTCCTCTGCCTCCTTGAATGCCTCTTTGGCTCCTCTCTGTGCGGGTTTAATGTTTTCTTATTTAATGCAAACTGGGAATTAAGGACCTCAACAGAGGATATAACTTCTGTGGCCTTCCACTTTGTGTACATAAAGTGTGAAGTACGCGCAGCCGATAGGTAACGTCGACTTTGAAAGGATGTAGAGCTTTGGTGGCTTCCGCTGCGTTTGCATAAATCGGCCGGATATCGCACGTAATGGCTCATCAATATGAAGGAGAACAAATTGCTGGCTGCTGCGGAGGTTAAGGGTTAAGGATACATTCTAACGCGCGTCGTACGTGAGTGGGGGATCTCTGTTGTTGGTTATCTGTGGGGAGAATTTATCTCTCTCTCTCTGGAATGTGTGTCGTCATTGAAAGGACTCTGCTGGGTAAACAAATTTGGTAGACTTGTCCTGTAATTTATTAAATTACGCATACATTGCTTTCGCATTCAATGTTTTTATGGCTCAATTGGTAGAGTTTTGTTATGCGATAAAAATAAACATACACACGAATCTTAAACTGTGTATACAGGGTAATTGATGTGTCAGCTGGATCCCTGTAATGGAATGTTTATGTTTTGTCATAAGCGTGCCGGGGGCGTGGAATATTTAAGTGCAAATGAAAGTCTATGTGAGTTTGAAAATTCGGAGCAAAAGCTGTATTTTGATGGATAAAAGCTGTCAGCTGTCCATAAAGTGCGTTACTACCTGAATAGGTAGAAGAAAATTGTCCTTAATATAAATAAATTCGTGCGGGGATCTGTTGAATTTTATTTTTAATTCATAGACAAGTGTTGAATGCGTCCAATTTTGACTGATAAGTAAGTCAAAAATAAAACCTTCAAGCTGACGTCTATCAAAGACTTAATTGGCATAGTCAGAGCGATTGTTAAAATTTAATTCACAAATGTCAAAACAGCACAGGCTCTCAAAGTAGTCCTTTATACGGCGGAGCATGTGCACACAAATTGCGTCAATAAAACCATTTTATGTCCTCCCTTCGATTCCGCATTAAATATTATTCCCCAAAACAATGCGAATTTATTATTCTACTTCACACTTGATGGAAAAACACGAAAAACAAAGAAAGATCCCTCAAATGACGAGATGTCATCTTCTTCATCTTCATGGCAATAATCTTACGAATGCCATTGAGGACACCCTCAAAGTAGTCCTCCCCTCAAAATTGTAAAGCGACTCACAGCAAATAAGTATAGGTACCTGCTGGGATAGGGCATCTATATATACCACACAATGGCAAAGAGAAGGATACCTTACTACTAGAATTGATTCCGTTTTATTGGACATTGTCATATCCTGTCGATATGCTGGGCCTAGCAGCAAAAGAATTTCAATTTACAAACAATCCACTGACAGCGAAGCCTAGTAAAGTATATTCATTTCGGTGTGCTTGTGTTGGGGCACTTTTGAGTTAAGAATTTGATAGCAGCAGTGTCGTCCTGCTGACTGATGGATGCTGGTTGAATGGAATTTCTTTTCTGATTTTATTTCTTCGGGGATCACATTTATTTAAGTCGAAGGACGAAGAGCACACTCACACTTTGTGTGGTAGTAATAAAATTGATTTACTCTCTGATTTACTTGAAAAGAAGCTTCGAAAATAAACCGGATAATGGCACTTGCGAGGGGCATTTTTGCCTTCGTTGTTTGTTTACAGTTTTCAAATGAAAAGGCGAATAAATTTGAATTAGATTTAGGCAGCATCCATCTGTGAACTGGCCTGCATTAGGGAGAGCATCGCAATGGAACTAAATAATTGGGTCATTTGGCAAGGGCTTGTCACTTTGTAAATAAGATACCATTTAAAGCGGAATAAATTGGATGCAGGGATGCCAGATTAAAGGATTTTTCACATTTTTGGGAATTTTTTGAACAAATGAAAAGCCAAAAAATTGAGAGTAGTCACCCCAAAAACGTTCACGTTTCAATACCAAAAATTCTTTTTACAACTTTCAGACACATCATGATAAATTTAATAAAAAGGCCATGCGCTTCCAACTTAATTTTTACATTGGAAACCTCTGCCTCTCCCCCTGATTATAAAAACATTTCCAGTCTATTTGCGTTTGAGTTTGACAGATTTGTAAAATATTTTTGTCTTTTTTTTAATGAATAAAATTATTTTGTTATGTTTAAAAAATTGTTTTTTCTTTCCTTTTTGTGAACAAGAGAAGTGAAAAAAAAACGGGAAAACAGGTTTTAAAAAAGGGGAAAAAATTAATTTTGGATGAAAAAAAAGGGAATCCACATACGAAATGTCTGGCAACGCTGGCTAATTGCTAATTCATTCTTGTAGGTTACTTTGGTATTAGCAGAGGGGCTCTAGACAGAGATATATAAGATCGTTGGATACTTGTCCGGTGACACCTTCACATATTGCTGATATTGTTGGTAGCGACACTCAACACTAATAAGTGTTCCCTGCGATGTTTCTTTTTTTGTTGCGTCCAAAGGATGTGTAATCTTCATAGATACCAGTGGTCCGTACTATCTGGCACTGGCATGCACGATTCGCAAGATATGTTTTTCCAGTGCCACGCGCCTTTACGTACTAAACCACACCCCTGCCGTTAGGTATTACTTCGCGGGACTGGCTAGCAACTCATACTAAATCATCTACGTCTGCCACTTCGACCCGTCTTAGTCTTTCGGCTCTTCTTAGCTCGTTTTGTACGCTAGTTATGTATGAACATATTTTCAAGCAGTCGTCTTCTGACCTCAACATATGGTCTATGAGAAGCTGCTGAATGGGTAAGTTCACGCTTCCTCCTGAAAAGTGTCTGCAGTGGAACACTACGTGCTCCGTATCTTCTTCTTCATCTGGGCATTCGGGGCATAGTGGCGAGCTATCGTGGTCGAATCTGTAAAGATGTCTTCGATAGCCGCCTTGTCCAGACCTCGATGTTTGGGATCAGTTTGTGGGTCCATCTGCCCTTTGCTGTATTATCCACCAGAACTTGCCACAGTTCTATAAATGTTGTCCTTTCTTGTTTTTTTATCCTTCTGCTTACGATGACCTCTTGCCGGTTGACTGTTAGCCTAAGGTAGATCCTTTGCATTTCGTTGGCGAGAATGTCGATGGGAATCATTCCCGCAATATCGCAGTCTGCTTCGTCCGAAATTGTTCGGAATCCTCATATTGTTCTTATTGCGCAGGTCTAACAAGTCGTTATTGCACCAAGACCCAGGAATGTGAATGTTGTATGCGTAGCTATAGGCTATATCCAAAACCTGGAAAAAAAGGATTACACCGAGGCAACCAGTCTGCCTAACATCCATTCTGTTAAAAATAATGGAAAGGGTGACAGTGGACTATATGGAGAGTACTGCGCTTGAAATGAACAGTAGGCAGCATGCCTACAGGTCCAGAAACAACGTAGTACGCATTGCGGAGGAAGATCTAAATACCGGGGGCATTGCGATGACCACCATAATTGACATTGAAAGGGGCTTTAGTTGCTTTGAAAGTCTAAAACAAGCCTTGGAATTGCGTGTGTGATAACATGGGTGGACACTGGACAGTATGTTGAATACAAAGGCGGTAAATATTCAAACAGAGGAAGGGTAAGCAAAGGTTGCGTATTGGGAATATCACTGTGTACTCTCTTCTCGGTGGACTTGAGGCAACTGCCATTCACACGGTGCGATATGCCGATGACTTGGCAATAATGGCTTCATGGATATCATGAAGAACGCACTCAAATTGCGGTTGAGCGGTGGTGTCTGGAGCAAATGGCTTTCCATTAAAGCGGAGCAAAAAGATCTAATAATCTTCACTAGGAAGTGGAAAAATCTGGAATTTCAGCCCTTAAGGCACTTTTCGGATCGGAACTAACAACAATCGAGAAGGGGAGTTTATGTTTTAGAACTGCCATGTTGAGGAGAAGTTCAGGAAGGCAAAAAGGGTACTACATCAATGAAAACATGCGTGGGGACAGAGGTTGGTCACCATACTGGATGTAAACGATGATAACTACGCCCAAACGGCACCTCGTTTGCATCGAGATGCGAAATGGCACATTCGTGATACCATCTATGGACAATGGAAGATCCTGGAACTTGTCAAAAACGAAATTAGAGGGCTGAACATGCCTATGGATGGAATAACAAGGGTGCGCTTTGTGGAAAGGAATTATACAACTCGTATTGAAAAAGGATGACTTCCATAAAAAAGAAAATTTAAAAAAAGGGATTTTTACAAATGGATCCTTGATGGATGGCGGAGCGGGTGCCGCTTTGTTGCATGCGTTGGGCTACTTGCTTAAGAGTCAGGTGGAGGGAAGTAATATCCCTACAGCACTGGACAATCAGGCGGTGATCAGACGCATGGAAAAATCTTTGCCACTGGAATGAATGTTCAAACTCAATAAATGTATTTAAATTTGCAGTTCGCAATAGTTCACTTGAAACTTTTTAAAACTTCAAAGGTGCACTCATGCGGCTGCATCTCTGTGCACGAAATAAATGCACGTACTAAATCTAAATGAAATTCAATTACGCTGTATCTCACAAGTCACGAACTACACCACAAGTTCATTAAAAATGATTTATTGACTGTAAGTTGAAAGCATTTTCAACTTGCATCGTGCCAACTGCCAAGGATGTGATACATTCCTTAAATCGATTATAATACGTTTCCTTCATTTTGGCTTTTTTTTTTCATTACTTTGTACAGCTGCTGCTGTTGCACTTCAAAAACTTGCGGTTAGAAAGACGTTCACAGACAGAAACAAAAACACATAGCGACTCGCTCCTTCATGGGAGAAGAGGTTAGCTTGTATGTGCCAACGTCGTTATGATATAGCGATCTTAATTGAAACCAAATGGAGTGGAAAAGTGCATTTTCGAGGAGGTCCACGTTCGCCAAAGTGCCGCAGCATTCCCTTTATGGCCAAAAGAAAATACGAAAAATTCCACCAATCCAGTCATAGATGTACGATAGTCTCATACTCGTACTCGTATCATATGGCGCACCACTTTGAGTGAAAGTTTAAACAGCATCAATGAAAGGATATCCCGAAAAAGTTCAGTAGGTTTACTTTGACGGCAAGCAAACTTTCCTTTTGGTTTTAACTGCCGACGTTATGGGAAAAGTTTTCTCTTTCAAAATCATATCTACAATTACGACGCCGCGCCGGGGATAACCCGCACTTTTGAGCTGTGTTTGTTGAAATTTTCTCTAGGGGGATTTCAGTTATGCCGGGCGAAATAAGAAAAAGGAAAGGTAAAATTTGTGAAAATGTTAGGCGCATTTTTAGGTTCCCCTCCATTTCGAGATAGATGAGAGTTTTCACAAATCCTTAAAAAAAATTATTTGCAAGAAATTTCAGCATTCACATAGATTCTGAAAAGATTCCGAAAAACTATCATATTGAAAAGGAATTCGATTCTGCGAAACTCTTGACGATAGTCAAGATATGGAAGACTTTCATTGTTGATCAAGATATGTTTGCTGAAATATTGCAAAAATATGAAGACCGTTTTTAGGATTATATATATAATTTTTATTTTTTTGACTTAAAATTTGACGCAAACTGTCAAACAGAAAAGGATGTACTATAATACTCGGTATAATATAAATCAAGTTCTGCAAGTTATCTGAAAGGAAGAAACATTTTTCTCGATTTAAGAAACAGTTTATTAAATAAGATAATTGCAATTGGCAAAAAAGTTGTCTTGATCTAGAAATTTTTGTTGCCTTAACTTTCCAAGATTTCTGAATTTCAGAAAAATATTTGAAAAAAAAATGTGTTTAAGGCTGCTATGCTGTTCGCGATAAATTTAAGCCCACATACAAAAATGTCTCCAAAGATAAAACTAAGCAAAGTAGTTAAGCCGAGTGGTGTGCAATTTAATTAAATAAAAATACATTTTTTTACAACAATTTTTTTAAGCTTAATTTTGACAGATCGCTCTGCTTTGTTGTTCTGCTGTTTAAAAAGATGAGTGATTTTAAGGAATACCTCGACGAGCAGTACCTGAAGCTAGAGTCTTTCATTGAAATGACAGAGAGGGCCTTAGAAAAAGTTGCCGATGCTGGTGGAGCAACATCCATCGATAAGGAGCCTTGCAGATTTTGAATCAAGGCTGTTACTTTCAAAAAACAGATTATTTTTTGTGACACTTATCGTCTCTATGTTGGAGAAAAAAGTTGAAGAGCAGTTAAAATTTAGCTTTGCTCGATCAGCGTACCAAGCTTAAGCGAACATTTAGCATGTTAGCTTTCTTGTAGTGGTGTATTTAAGTGAATTTAAATGAATATTGTTCTCAGCTCTTGAAAATTTCAGCATATGAAAATTTGTCTTAATTCTGGGAACAGCTGCGGTTAAGTTACGAATTTTATTTTCTCTATTTTCCAAAGATCTATTTTCACAATAACACATACCTAACCCTTTGGATTTTAGGAAATGTTTGATCAAGATGAAATTTTTTCTAAAATAGAGAATTCTTTTTTATTTTATTCCGGATCTCAAGAAAGGTGCAATAGTTTCCAAAGATCTATTTTCTTTGGCAAGAAGTATTGACAGATTAGTAATTACTTACAGTATTCGTTAGTACAGTATTCGACATTTTTGGCAAGTCAATCACGCCAATGATAAGTGCTGATTAATGTTGAAATTACATTATAATTATTGTCATTATAGCAGTTGACTACTTACTTACTTTCCATTTCATGTCAACGAAGCAAGTAAATTCTTCCAATAATCCATTTCTAGCGTTCGCTTAAATCCCAATTGCAAACAGTCCATTGGTCGAATCGCGTTATCCGTCAACGAGCATTACGTCCACGGAATTAGTTGATTTTACATGTGAAACAAAAACAAATTCCGTCACGTAATGCTCGTTCACGGATGACGCAATCCGGCCCCAGCATTTCTATGACTTACGAAGTTAATCAATATTTGTAACATCACACATTACATCATTACGTTGATGATATGTTACAATTATACCTGTCAAATGATGAGGCCATGTGTTCTTCGATTGGGCAGAAAATAACACTTTTTGTTGCTCTAGGTCAGTTGTTATGAAAACAAACATAAATCTTTTTTAAACCAGTGAAATGAGAACACTTCGATAAGTGGCAAAAGGCTACGGATATATCAATCGCACGAATATCAACAAAAAAGGAGAGCAAATTGTTTTTTTATTTTCATTTTGGACACACTAGATATGAAATCTTAGAATTTGAGAAGCCATTCCGACAACAACCAAAGATCAGATCAAATGCATTCATCTTTCGAAATTAGCTGTTTTACATTTTTATTTTATAATATGGAGTTACCATGCTTTTGATAATTTTTTTTTTTGTTTTATTAAAATTATTAAAATATTTAAATTTTCAACTATTTATTGAAAAATAAATGATAAAACTACAAAATTGTAAGTTACAGTCTTATCTCAAATATGACCCGGTGTAAGAATATTCAAATTTGTTATAAGCTTATCTCATATATGTATATATTTTAATAATAAAATGCGAACCCATAACAAGAAGTATTTAAACGCAAACGTCTGGCAAACATACAACCTTCGAATGAAAAAAAAAACTTTTTGTCTGTTCGAATGTCAAAATATAGATTCTTCCAATTCGACATTGTTATCCTTAAGATAATAGTATTTGCCTAGTTGCGCTATAGCTTTTAAGCATATTTTAACATTTCTAGTTTTTAAAGTGATTACGTAAAATTTAGCTCATTTAGTACATTTGGTAGGTAGTGCTCATACGTGACATAAGGCCAAGCGTCATAAGGCCTTATCTTGAAATTATACATGTATTTTTAGTTAAATAAAGACTTTGATTGTCTTTGTTTTTGATTTTGATTTTTTTTTAATATATTGCAACCTTTCTTCGTTACTTGTCTTCCTCGTCTTTTCAATCATTAAAAAATTAAAAGGGAAATAGGTATATGAAATAAAATGCATAAATAGTCAGTTACAAATTTGAGTCCGAACGATTTGACAGCCAGCTACTATTAAGGATTCCACTAGTTGTATCATCTTCCAAATGACTAGTGGATAAAGCGCAAAAAAACTCTCAATGGATTGACAGCATCCATAACTAGTGACTAACAATGGGGACGTTCAAGAATATAGTTAAAGAAGTCTGACAGTGACTGCTGACTGGGTTGGTGCGTCTCAATTTTGATTGACCTAATTCGATCACACATGAACAGTTTTTTTTTTTCAATTGTCCGACGAATCTAGTCAAGAATTTCGTGACTGCGTGTTTATTTGACGGTTTGTATTTGTGGCTGCCGCGCCGTAGAAAAAATGACTTTACCGACCAATCCAGCGACTTGGGGAACATCTAGTCCAGACCAATCTTTCGACTTAAACAATAAATTTTTTAATGTGTCCAATAAATTTGACATGTGAACTGGACACAGCCGAATTGGCAAGAAAGAGCACTTCATTTTAACGGACACTGAATGTTTTTAGGCATCGTTTTGAATGTTTTGCCAATGCTGTAATTTTTAAAGATGTTGCGTATACGCCACGTATGTGTAAAATGTGTAAAATCAGTTAAAAATGTTAATATTAGAATAATTCGACCGGCTCCTAAAGCTTTTTATAGACTCTGTTTCTCTGACGGGTTGATCTGCAGTTCAGTCAATTTTCTGGGCGTTAGTAGCCCTTTGTAACGTGACCTAATAAGATGCATTGTTTGATAAGGTAGGTACTTAACCTGCAAGTGTATTTCGTTTCTTTGGCCAATAGGCTCATAAATTGCCCATAAATATCTCTGGGCATTCATGCTTGAGTAGATAGAACACATTGCAATGAATGCGTTTGTCAAAGTGCGCGACTAAATGACTAATTATGGTTCGGTAAATTTTCGAAAGCACCTCAATTTCCTTGCGTTTCATCTCTCATACGAGTAATGCGCAAAATAGCAGATAATAAATATCGAAAACTTCAAGTGCGTAGGTGTACATTTCACACTTCCACCTCCAAATAATACATCTCCATCAAAGTACATACGCCTATCTGTGTAAATTAATGGCGATGGTTCGCCCCTATTGTTTCTCTTCAACCTGCTCTCGAACATCCCTTGCTAATTGCCTGATGAGTCATACCACATGGAGTAATAATCTTGTACCGCATTTCCATCATCCCAATTATGTACATCTCTGTTTTCGATTGCACAGCACATTCCGCGCACACAAAAACACAAAAGGTCACCCGAACCAAGCCGCCCTTTTTCATTTATCATTATGATGAATGAATTTTATATTCCCTTGAAGGATTTTTCAATTAATAAAAAAAAAGAAGAAGCAAAAATCAGTTAGGAAAGGATGGAGCAATTTATCAAATTAACTTTCTTGTGTTTTTTTTTGTCCTATACAATAAGCTCCGCATGAAGCCAAAGTCATGTGTGTATGTGTACAATATCGTCAAGGAGTAGCGCCCTTATTTACCATGAGTCAATAAACAACCTCGAGAAACGCCAAGCCAGGAGAAATGAAAGCCAACCACCACACTATGTTGGATTTCGCACAACAATTGCCTAACCTTTTGCATCGTCAAACATCAGATGGATTCGGTTCTGATCCTTTTTCTTGGCTCGTCTGTATATGGGCCGTTGAGGTTTGCGGAAGAGAGAATCCCCATTTGCCGATTCGAAATCGCTGGTAAGCAGAAAAATGGGGCAAAAAAAACCTCAATCGACGAAGTAAACAAAGAGCAGGGATCTCAATCGCGTCACCAAGATGAATCGATGCGGATTTGTTGTGGATCCCGCCAAGAAAGCAAAAACTGAATACTTGCCGATTGAGAAAGAACGTTCGAAGGGAGTGTACTTTATCCCCTTCCTCGGCACCGAATGGCCTACATTTATAATTTTTTGCTACCCCCTGTACCGCACTTAGTTTTGGGGTGGGTGTCGCCAAGCCGATTCTTGCTGTAGTCATTTCCACCGCCACTGCCAGTTGAATGGAGTCACTGATGCTGATCGGGTATATTATTGCCGGGCGACACGGTGGGCGGTAGAGTAAAAGAGTATGCCCACCCCCATAGGCATTCCACTCCCCCACAGATACTGCGTGTCTACTATTACACGTAATGGCATATCAAAGGCATATCCTTGAACTGATTTTTGTGGTCGATGTGTGTTATGTTTATTGGTTCATACATGCATATGTAGTTGGATTTCCATTACAACAGCATCCCGTCGCTGTGAATATGGGAAATGTTATTTTCGGTCCGCGTCCTGGATATAAATACTCTTGTGATAGTAATGCTAAAATTTCTGATAGTAAGACTCGTGAATGTTGGCGTCGTTGGTGTGTTTACTTGACATAGCACAGCACGATGTTCGACGTTCGAGTCATTTTTGAAGTGACATGCCGGTGATTCTGTAGCGGCTTCAATTGTTTGTAAAACAATTGAAAATGGCTTTCATATGGTTTCTGTGTATACATAAAAGGGGGGCTCCTTGAAGAGATTATTTAGCGACAAAAAGGCCGTTTGTGTGTTGTCTCAGCTTTTAAGTGCAGGATGTAGTAATTATTTTGTGAGGCAACGACGGATAATCGGTTTGCCTCTTGCACTCATTTGGATGACATAATTTCTGGGAATTCAGGTCAAAGTCAATGCTGGGACATAATGCATTCTCAGGCTGGTAGCTGGTTAGGGTGAAATTTATATTTATTTGTGTTATTTGATACGGATTTTGGGGTTGAGAGGGGGCTATTAAGCCGAAAACTTGCCAAGCGTCTTGGAGTGAAATAATTTTGAAGGGGAATCGTTAATGTAGCAGGAGTGTAAAGTGAAAAGGGCTGCTGAAACAAAGCGAGTTGAATTAAGTAAAGGAAAGCAATATGGGGGGTAAGCGATCGATGCAAATTAAAAAACAATGGTGCCGTGACATAAGGCCAAATCTCGGAATTGAGAAAGCGTCATAAGGTAAAATTGGGATAAAGCCAAATGATTCTCCAATCGGTTCTGCGAAATAAGGCCCCAATGAAATAAGACCCAAAAAATGAAAGAAGACCCAAAAATTACACAGAAAACAAGAACTATTTTCAAGGTCCTTATTTCCTTAAAATAATTTTGGTCTAACTATTTCTGGGTTATTATTTCATTTTTATTACAAAACTAGCTGTACTCCCATGGCGCTGCCCATGCCTTTCGTATTAAGTCCCGCCACAATTCGCAGAGTCGTTTTTTAAGGGCGGTGCAACGGCGCCCTTTTTGATTACTGCCCCATTGTGTTGAACACCATTTACAAAAATTCAAGGCTTCATACATGTCCAGATACCTATAGTAATTTAATTATTTTGTTACCTATATGGCAAGTGCCATATCCCGATTTCTATCCCGATTATTTTTTGCAAATGGCTTTGTTAACGAAAGAACCAAATTACATCTTAAGGTTTTTTCCACTGCGCCACCTCTCGCGAACGTCTGACAAACATCCGAGAGAAAAACTGTCATGAAAGAGCCGTTTGGACTCGGTGTAAAGCTCTAGATCCCTTCCATTCGTTCCAAAAATTGAAAACCCACACAAAACGAATGGTTGTGAGAAGCTAGGCCCTGGGTCCCACAGACCTGTCGCGCCAAAATATTTATTTATTTATTTTCAATCCAAGGTTTTCTATTTGTATTGTTTTTGATTGCACTTTGTTTCCATTAGGGCCAAAAACTATACTATCTTTCAAGTTGGAATCAACCATGCGCATTCACAAAGTTTCATTGAAATCGGTTGAGCGGCTCTGAAGATCGACCACAGCGCCACCTGTTGATTCTCTCGCACTTAGCAGTAAAGTGTTTCTATCATAAAAGATCAACAACAACAGTTTATTATTTTTTTTTTTTCAAAGTGCGTTTCCCCATGAAAAATGTAATGTGTGCCTACAACGCCACCTGTTGAGAATTTTCCAACTTTTCTTTTCTTCTAAACCATCGCTGAAGTAAGACAAACAAAACAAAACAAAGATCATTCAAATCGGTTGAGCCGTTCTCGAGTTTTAAGCATCCGAACAAACCAAGATCCATTTTTATATATATGTAAGATAAGATAGGCTGCAATTTTTAATACGACTTTTTTGGATGTTTTTTTTAATTTTTCTTATGTTTGCTAAAATATGAAATATAATCCGAAAACTCCATTAACAGTTAATTTTCTTATCTGTAAGTATTCTTAGACTAATTATTTGATGCGCGGATTTTTTGTACAGATGTACAAGAGTACCGTTTTAAAATTAGTTCAGTAAAGACCAAAAACATGCTTTTTGTATATTTTCGTCTTTAAAAATAATAAGGAAAATAAAGGAAAATATACCACAGCCAAATAGAAGATATTTAATGGACAAAACTTTTAAAATAGTTCGCAAAGCTCCTGGTCATCTATATTGAATATTTACATTAATTAATCGCGCGATTTTTTTAAACAAATTTTAATTATTTTAGATTTCATCATTTTTTTTAATTGAAAAATATTTACAAATTTGTGTTTAGGTAGGTATTTGTTATCCGTTTTTTAATCAAAGCTTAATTTTTTCCAAATATAGCAAGCAAGCCAAATCTTTGTTTCCCGTTAACCAAAGATTGTGTAAAATAAATTTGTGGCTTAACGCGTTCCCGTACTTTTTAACTAAACTTTATATTTATACATTAGCAGCGTAAATCACATAAATTAGTGGTCAGTATTGTGACAGATTTCCCAGACGTCCGACAGCAACTGAGAAAATACTGCGACGCTTAGCAGCTCGCCTAGAAAATTATAGAACAACTGTCACTGTAGGGTATGGCCGGCAATGAGAAGCTGTTCTGTTGAGAATATCGCAGCTGTGGCTGAAGATGTCGCAGAGGACCCCGGAGTATCGACCAACCGTGGACGGCCTCCTTCCGCAGTTAGTTGAATTGGCACTGTAGAACATGTTGGTCCAAGTTCCAACAACCGAGATTTTGAGGGCTCCATTCATCTATCTCTCGTTTTGATAATTTGCACTGGACAAATTGGGTTTTAGGAGTCTATGTCAACAAGCCTCAGTCTCTTGAAGCTTTATAAGAGAATAAACGTCAAGAATGCGAGGACCTATCGCGGGAAGTTCTGTGATGGAAAATGCCATAATACGGGCACAAATGGTCACAAGTCATAGAAGCAAATTTTAAACATCAAATAAAAATAGTCCGAAAGCAGAACAACTGTTTTTTATTCCTAAAAATGACAGCCCAAGAACATCGGTTGACAACTTTGCGCCACCAAGCAGTCGAGAAGAGGAAAAAGCGTCACTGCATTCTGCATTTAAAATTACGTGGAGGGGATTGTCCCTTTTTACAGCGAGGAAGAGTTTCGTCGCCGCTTTTGACCATTTTAAAACGCAGCAAATCAAAACGAGTATGTCAAATACAGCAACAATTTTCAAATCATGTGCCAATTGTCTGGTGACAACTTTTCGAATTTGTGGAGTATCTAACAACTAGTAAGAAACTCAGTGGAGGCTCTCACGAAGCCGCCCTCTTTTACGAGTTTTTGCGAGTTAAGAAAAGGCATTGAGTAAAAATTCGTAACTACTATTTACTCGCGCCCAAATTTACGCTTGACCAAAAGATTTATTTCCTAAAAAAACTTACCGCGTCAATGTTAAATTTTAAACGTTGCTCATTCTCCTTCTTCCAACTTCTAATAAAAACAAACCTCATCAATTTGTCCAAATATTTTCTTCCGTTCCATTTATTTAAATTCTCAAATGTGTTTGCAGATTTTACAATTGAATTTCCAACAAAATAGAAACATTCCAAGTGTTGTACTGGTTTCCTAGTATTTAATTTATATCGGTTCAAACTTTTCAAGTTGGTTCGACTCTTCTATTATTTTTTTTTTAAATTTAAATAAATGATTTAGACAAATCTTTACATTTTTTTCTGACTGCCCATTAAATGTATATATATATAGAATAATATATGTAAAGTTAAATGTGTGTTTAATATTTTAAAAAACTTTTTTCCAAGTTCATGCAATTTTGTGTGTTTATTTTTGTATTGATTTACTTTTAGTTTCGCTATAATGAAGAGATAAAATTGTTTTTAACAAAAAAAGAAAACACAAAATTCTTAGCACACTCCACAAAGAATTGAAAGCACTTTCTGTTATTACACAACATTTGCATTTTCAAAATCTATTCGAACATACCGTTGATTTTTCAATATTTTTGTTTAACTATGCTGTTGAATATTTTTGCACAAAAATGTGGATGTTAAAATTGAATATGTTTAATTTAAAAACAAATAATAGTTACGTGTGAAAAGGGTAAATTATTAGTATACGTTAATAATAGATACAATACATTTGCTTATGATTTGTTTTTAAGATAAAACATGAAGAACAAATTAAAGAAATGATTAAATAAAATAAAGTATTTAAATGTGTTGTTTTCTTTACTTTACTATAAACTGGGTAAAGGGGGTTTCTCTATATTTTGTTTCGTGTTTTTTTTTTCCTGTGTAGGTTAATATGAATATACTCTTTTTTATTTTGAATGTACTATACGCATTGCAATTATTAAATAATAGTAGTAGATATACTAGTTTTTTTTTTTTAAATTAGAATGATTATAATTTGCATGCTTTTCGACATCGATACATAAAAAAAAAGAGAAGAACCCGTGACGTTTTCTATTCTATGTCACTTGCTAAATATTTATTTTATTTATATTTAACGTTTGCGAAAATGTAAGCATATATCGTGCTTGTTGTAAGCTAGTTTTAATATGTTTTTTAGTTTGTTTATTTCACTTGCTTGTCCCTAAACAATTGTTTTTTGCGATTTATTGGTTTTTATTTTTTTAAAGCCTCATCTTTCTTTCAGCGGGCCTAATGTGTATGTAAGTTGTTTGTTTATATTTTATAAAACAAAATGTGTTTTCCATTTAACAGCACACTATACGTTAAAATGTAAGCTTAAAAGTAGTAAATATATTGAAAATGTATTGCATATATGTATTAAATATAAAACAAGTTTAAATTTAAACGAAAAATTACAAAAAATTAATGAATTTTAAATAAAACAAGAATATAATATTTAGATATATTATTTCTTTGTTCATACATTATCGCATCTCTTACCAGTAATGTTTGTTTTTATTTGATTTCTTTACATCTACGAAACAACAAAAAATGAGGGAATTTTTTTGTGAGTAACTTTACATACTCTAGTAGTGTCTGGTGAATGTGTAATTTATTTAGACATTTTCTCGGGAGAAGGGGTGTTCTTTTATAATTTAATAATAGAATTAACTGCTTATATTTAAATATTTCTTTCTTTTTTTTTCTATATTTTTACGAAATCTTGACATTCCTGTTGACGTTTTCAATGTTGGTTTTAAGTGGTTGTTAGCACTATAGTTCTGCTTGCAACTTATTAGATTTTTAGGAATATGCTTCGAATATTTTTATATGTGCAATTTTTTTTTTTTTAATATACAAAAATGAAAACTAAGGCAGGCTGATTTGACCATGGCAGAGAACACATCAAAAATCTCATTTTCAGCCACACAACGAAAAGGTCAACGATTTTTTTTACATTTCAACGTCGATAATCGATTATCGACAGTTTTAATTACATTTGTCGAGACTACCCTGCAGGATGCTCTTAATTTTTGGCTTTGGCAACAAGTTCCAATTTTTAGAGGTCCATGCACGCCACAAGTATCTGAATATAGGAATATCGCCAGAGAAGTAAGAAATCTAATTGGGTCCAAGGCTCAGTCGTCTGAGGACAAGCTCAATTATGCTGTGTTTTTACCCTGTGTACTTATGTGTACTTTTCCGTTCAAGCCAGACACTGGGTTCTAAAAAACGTGAACGTTTATTTCTTCTTTTCTCAATATAAAATCAGAACGAGTGTATTTCCTTTTATCTGTCAATAGAGCTTTGGGCATGGACGCAACTGCAACGGATTTGTGGAGACGCCAAATAAAACAAAAAAATGCCGGCGGGGGTAGTGACAGTTGCTGCTTTAGAGTAGAATTTCACAAGCTTAAGAATGAATCCCTTCGGATTCCAAGGGAAGCATCACTGCAGATAATTTTCGTATTGTTCAACAAAGCCAAAAAGATAATATTACACATATCAAATCAACTTCTGTTGATAAAACGCTGATTTGACTAAAAAGAAAATAAATAAAATATTCTTATCGACCACACGCTCACAGAAAGTTATAAGAAGTATTTCAAATTATCAATCATGTCTAATTTAATTGCCTTTTTATGTCATACCTGGATTTTTTTGTTTGTTTAGTACACAATTGCTTTATGTCCAAGCGTTTGCTTATAAAGTAGATTTTCGTGTGCAGCGTAAAGTTTTCTTTTTATTTAAATATTTAAAAATGCTACAGAGACGCATTTTATCTGTAGACAGAACACCTTATATTCATTTAATATAATTCTTTTCTCAAGTGACATAAATTGTTATACATTTATTGATTTAGGGATATTTACTTCTTTTTTCACTTAGATATTAAAAAATAATAAAAATGTACTCGTATTTAAAGATTGTTTTTTATGTTGTTCGTTTTTGTTTAACTCTTGCAATTGGGTGCAGATCAGATAGCGAAACTTAAACGGAAAGTATTAAATTTAAAATTCATCAATGATTCTATATCAATGCTATTTTATTTACCAACTATATTTATGTATGAATATGTTTAATAAGTTTGCAAGTAAAATTAATTATATATTTTTTTTCTTGTGTATTTTTACCCCTGAAAATACAATTGGAAAGTTTGCATGGGGTCGTTTTAAATACACAAATAGAATTCTTTATTCTGAATATTTTGTAAGGATGTGTGACATAGGATATTTGATTAAATAGACTTTTAAATGATGGTGCTCCTTTTATCATTTTTCGAACAATAACTTCAAAGTGAAAATTGTTTGTAGCAATTACATTCCAGGGGCCAACTATGTAATTCGATTCTATTCGAAAGTTGTTCCGATTCTACTTTCAAATAGTTCTGTCGATTGGATTATAACTCACGAGTAGATTTCTGACAGCTGACCCTTTCGAATAAGTCCAACACACATTGGAACACCATCCACATAACTAGACTCACACGGCAAACACTATTCAATACAAAAAGACTTTTGTTTGATTATTTCATCTTTTTTGTTGCATTTTGGGATTAAAAATTAAAACATTTACTTGGGTACATTACTTATTTTATTTAACTTCTAGTGAATTCTATTTAATGTTTAAAATCTGCAATTATTTCTTTTTTTTAACATTAAAACCTACTTTAATAAAAAATAAAAACAAAAGTAAAAATATAAAGAAAATTCCCTCATTCGTAAATTTGTAACTTTTTTATCAAGCGAAAAAGAACAGTTTCTTTCTGTGTTTTGTATATTTGTATTGCGATTCTATCCGCCAAGGTATTTAAACATTTATTTACAAATCTTGTTTTCAAAATCTTGTTTAAAATAATTTTTTTTATTGTTTAAATGTTACATAGTGACTGACGCGAGAAAAAGTGGGAAAGGAGCGCTGAATGTGATTTTAAAGGTTTATTTTAGACTGCAGGTGCGTTAAGTAAACCTTTTTGGCTTGGGATGACGTATTTTAAAGAAAATAAGAGGCACGAGTGCTTTATGGCATTTGTTTCTACAAGTCGAGTATACACATTTTGAAAAGTGCAGAATCGTTTCACTAAAAAGGTGCGCTTTTCGTTATAAGTTGATATGCGATTACGATTCTTGTTTGGTTTCTATTCAAAGTTATCCAAACATGACTTAGCATGACTTACTGCTGTAAGATCAAAAAAGCGTGGTTAATGAGGGTTCACATGTGACATTAATGTGTACATATTTCTGAAACATGCTTTACAAATGGTGTAATAGGCTAAGGTAATACTTAACTTTTGCGATAGTCGCTTTTCACTAACCTATTACCTGTTCTCTGTAAGTCGATCACAGAAAAGCGATAATCAATTTTATAACCACGTCACATGGAGAAAAAAGTCAAGACGATAGAGGTTAGTTAACGACAGCTATCGCAAAACTCAACGTCAAATGGAAACGATTTTTAAAACAGACTTTAAGCCGTTGTTAGCGTCAGAGGAAAATTAAAATATGTGGATTTGCTCTCGATTCTAACTCACTCGTAGGACATTTGGCCAACAAAGCTTGTCGTTTATGGATAAAAAATGTTTAGGGAAGAAAATATGTAAGCTCCCACTTTGCACAGTTCACTATATAAATACGTTTTTGTTTGATAATAACACGTTTTAAAATACAAGTGAAAATCCACTTTGGTTTTTGGTGAAATTTCCGACTTTCAGAGGCGATTTGTTTTCTCAAATTTCTGTGCTGCTTTGATAAAAAAAATAAGTCAAACAAAAACAAGAGTTTATTCTTACATTTTACTTTAAAATTCTTAAAAATGTGTCTCCTATTTTTTTTTTTTGTAATAGATAAGTGTTTCAATAGTCACGTTAAACTTTCTTAATATTTGCGTTGTTTTTTTTTCTCTTAATATTCTGCTGGATAGAGAGGTTGTCTTAAAAATGTCAAACAAAAATGAAGATATCGTTTACACATTTTTCCTTTAAATACAATTCAATATATTTTATATAAGTAAGTTTCTTTTTCTAATTTTTTTTTTTTGTTGTCTGCTGTTATACTTAATCAGCTGTTGCGATGAACTTAGCTCTGCTAGATCCATTTCGTTTTGGGTTTTTGTGTGAAATGTGTGGCCTGTACTTTAGTTTGATTTACTGATTCTTTAACATTGCTTATTTGTTTTATAGAAACTCTTTCTGTCATTTCGTTTCGTTTCATAAATTAACATACCATACGTTTTATTTTTTGTTTATTTAGTTTATTTATTTTTGGGCAGATGCAGTCATACATGTTAAGATTCGATCTTATTGGTTCTCCTAACAAACTTTTGCTCTTTTGATTCCATATTTGTTTTGAATTTGTTTTTTTTCTTTTATTTGCTAATACATACGCTTAAACATAAGATATTCTTAGAATCATCTTTTTCCTCTTCAGCTCTATTTCGATATTCTGTTCTATATTTATTTTTATTTGTATTTGCTTCTTCTATATAAAGAATATAATAAATATTAATATATTTGTTTGTTTATTTAAATATAAATATATTATTTTTTTTTTCTTTCAGATCTTAATTCTCTTATTACAATTTTATATAATAATAAAATAGTTTAATAACATTTAGCTTTTATATAAACTTAAATCTCAATCACATTTGATGCAATTGTTTTATTTTTATTGTTGTGTTGTTGTTTAACATTAGTTTGTATTTGTTTTCTTTGGAAAAATACTTAGTTGTTGTTTGTTTGTTGTTGTTGTGTTATTTTTCCTAATTAAATTTATTTCCTTTCTGTCATTTCAATAATTATATATATATGATTCTTTTTTGTTTAACAATATAATTAACAAATATATATAAAAATACATTTATAACATCACAGATCATAAAAAAGATTTTCTTTTTGTTTTTCTTTCTTTTTGCACATTTTAAGTAAAAAAAATGTTGTGTATTTTTGTTTGTAGATTTATCACCACAGGGTTATAAGCGTGGGACACTAGCCATTCGTGTTGATTTTGTTGTAGTTGTTGAGTAGGGCACATTATGTGTTTACTTTGATAGTTATGGAATTTTATTTCATCAGTTTATGAGCCTAGATGGATAAGGAGTATTTAGATTTTGCAAAATAAAATGGCAAGGCTGGAAATTGTAATAGCACTACGGACCAACGGTCTAGTATATAAATTTACAATAAACAATTGTAAGGGCTGTATTGAGGATGGTCTAACAAAAGTTAACATTGACTTTTGGGTTGGCGAGAGGCGAAAATATTCTGTCTAAAAAGACATCTGTCTACAGATTTAGGCAGGACAAATCAAATCACATATTTGTTTATTCATTGACTTCAGTTTTAATGAACAGCAAATTAGTGAAGTCACCAAGTGAATCACATAGATGATCGCAATTGAATCGACGCAGTAATGTGTGAATATTAATAAAGGATGTGCTACAATTTGGTATGCCGTGAATTGCTGCTTACGGATAAGAAAAGAAAGTGAAGCAGCTGCTGACAGGTCAGGACTATTAAGAATGAAGGGCTACGCAAGTGAACAACTTGTTAATTTAAAAATAATGAGAGCTTGGCAGCTGCACTTCTTGCTTCATTTTGATCATCTTGATCAAAAACACCATCGAATTTGTGTTATACAAAATCCACTGTTCCGTGTATCCACAGATGATGGTGTATGCTATTGACCAAGCGAGATGGGCCAATGGTGTCCCGACACTGGACACAAAATTTTACCCTGGTACACCGCCAAGACGAAAATGGGGACCTGTTGCTATAGGAATCTGCGTTGATCTTAACTCCAAAAAAAAGAATTAAAGGCGCCATTATGTAAATTTTCTCCGACAGTCAAGCAGCTTTACAAGCTTTACGAACTAGAAGTCGCGGTCGACCGCTTCGTCAATATCGTACAAACAGCTGCATGGAATAATACGCCTCACCGGACTATAACTGCCTCAAATACCCGCAGGAAATAATTAATATGGTTAGAACAAAACGAAAAGCGCGAAAAAGATGGCAACAAACTCGAGCCCCGCAAGGTAAAGCGCACTTAAATCGACTGTGCAACTCGCTAACAAAGTTGATTAAAGATTTTAAAAATGACGAGGCCAGAAATTATCTCGAAAGCCTAACAGCTGGAAAAAAATCCAATTACTCGCTTTGGAAGGCTATTAAAGCCACAAAAAGGCCGAAAATCGCAGCGCCGCCAATTAAGATAACCCAAGACGTTTGGGCAAAAACCGATAAAGAAAAGGCGGACGTTTTCGCCGCCCATTTAGAAGGAAACTCAAGCCTAAAAAAGCTCCGGGTTACGACCTGATTACGAGTGAAGTCCTTCAAATTTTACCTCGGAAAGCATTAACTAAGCTTCTGCACATTATAAACGCCGCGATCAGATTACAATACGTTCCGAGTCAATGGAAAATCGCAGAGGTCATAATGGTTCTTAAACCAGGGAAACCACCGAATGAAAAAAAGTCTTACCCATCTCGCTTCTTCCAACTATTTCCAAAGTTTTTGAGAGGATATTACTCAGACGCTTACAACCAATCATAGAAGAAAACCATCTTATCCCTAACCACCAGTTTGGGTTTAGATCAAGTTTTGGATCAAGTGCATCGGATAACTGACGTAATAGAGAAAGCTCTAGAAGAAAATAAAGTCTGCTCTGCCGTTTTCTTGGACGTTTCGCAAGAATTTGATAAGGTGTGGCATGAAGGCATCAAGTACAAATTAAGACAAGTTCTCCCCGAAGGGCTATGGAAAATTCTAGATTCGTATCTAGTGAACAGACTCTTTCGTGTCAAACATGGAAACGAATATCCGGAATTTAAAGAAATAAGGGCAGGTGTGCCGCAAGGAAGAGTCCTTGGGCCACTCCTCTACCTATTATTTACGCGTGATATACCGATGACACTGCTATTCTAGCAGTGGGTACCAAAGTGGGGACCAAAGAAACAAACAAAATATTACAAGGTGCGCTTAACCGGGTCAATGAATGGACAATATCTTGGAGGATCGCTCTTAACGAAACGAAATCGGTCCACGTGGATTTTACATATAAGGAAACAAGTAACTTGCCTGTATTTATAAATACGGTACAACTTCCATTTGCAAATGAGGCCAAATACCTCGGAATGACTCTCGACACAAAGTTTAAATGGAAACCGCATGTAAAAAAGAAATGCGAAGAACTTAAAAACAAATATAGAGAACTTTATTGGTTACTCGGAAAGTATTCCAAGCTTAACCTCGAGAACAAGCTTTTATTTTATTATATAAGCTTAAGCCTGTATGGACGTATGGTGTAGAGACCTCGGAATTCCCACGGTTAAGGATGAAACGAAAAGTTGCGTTCGAAAGCATAGAAATCGACTATTAGGACACGCTAATAACTCGGTCCGTGAAATTCTCGATGAAACAAATTTATTGCGGCGTCTACAACGAACTAAACCTTTCGACTTAGCCCGATAATATTATCAACCGTTTTAAAATTGCGGAACGAGCAGGAACTATCGCCGGAATGTTGCCTGCCAAACGTGTATAACTCTTGATAAAAAAAATTGCTTGATAAGTCATATCTTTGTGGGAGGTGATTTTAGTGAGTAAAACTCTAAAAACTTGCGCTACAAACCCTACCTAAACAATACAAGGTCAAACTTCTGGTCGTCAGGGCATTTTGGGCAACGAACACGCGGAAAAACAGGCTCGTGCTGGTTCCGAATCCATACTAGAACCAAAGAATGTTGAATGGGAACAACAACTTTGTCTAACCACGAGAAAAATTACCTGGCCTGGAAATCTCAGTAAGCATAATATAAGTAACGCTGGTGAGCTTCCTCACAGGCCATTGTGGCTTAAAATACCACCTTAAAACAAAATGAAACTAAGACAGAATGTAGGTCCGGTCTGAAAGATGTCGAATCCTCTGGGCATATCTTCTGTGATCCGTGGCATTTCAATGATTAAGAAAACATGTGAACATAGGGCTCGAGAACAATAATTCAATTACTTAAAGAGCCATTCCGCGGTAAACTCATGATATGGCGATCAGAATTTGACGCCAAAATTATAAGGTTCTTTGTAGTTTTTGTAAGTTTAGTCTTTGAAAGATCAAATCGAGCTCTGTATCAACAGACCTATGCGCAAAATGGACGTGAATATGTACCAGGATCATATAACAACGCAAAGTATTTCGTTATGCACAGTGGACAGCTTTCCGAGCCATTCGAAGTGCGTCAAGGAGTGAGACAAGGAGATGTACTGTCCCAGACCTTGTTCTTACTTGCTATTGATGATATAATGACTGCCACGGTGGGTACAAACGAGAGACTTGGTATCCAATGGAACCCGTTTGATAGGACTACGCTGATGATATCTGTTTCCTGGCAAACAACATTGGTGCCCTTAACCAAATGTGTCATTCACTGCAACAGAATGGGGAGGTAGCTGGCCTACAAAAATTATGCACACTAGCCGAGACCAACAAAAGCAGGCTATCCTGAGACAGAAGACCATAGAGGTGGTCAAGCGTTTCAATAGTTTGGGTAGTTATGTGTCACTCGATAGTGGAACGGACCAGGACGTCAGAAATAGTCTAAATAAGGCTCGTAATGCATTTAGAATCCTTTCTCCAGTGTGGAACTGCAGCAAAATATCGCTTCGCACTAAGTTAAAACTGTTTGAGTCCAATGTGAAATCTGTTTTGTTATACGCATGTGAAACGTGAAAACGCTCCGCAAACATCTCGAGCAGGTTGCAGGCTTTTGTTAATAGTTGTCTGCGTTACATCCTAACGTTACGGTGGCCACAAACGATTTCCAACAATGAATTGTGGCTTAGGACTGGACAAACAAAATTGGATGTTGACATCAAACAGAGAAAATAGCGATAGATTAGCCATACACTGAGGAAACCAGACGATAACATAGCGAAGCAGTGCTTCCAATGGAATCCTCAAGGTGTAAGGCGAGTTGGTAGGCCCATAACAACATGGAGGTCAACTGTTATGACGGAAGCTCATTCCCAGGATCACTGCGATCGTGGTCACAGCTAAGGTATCGAGCTGCAAATAGAGAGAGGTGGAAGGACCTGGTTGTCGCCCTATGCTCCAGGAGGAATAAAAGAAGAGAGAAAATGTACCAGGATCCGCCCATATGCTATACTGCATACTAAATAATCACTAAACAATTTACAAAACAACCTGGGGTTGAATTACCGCATCCGTGATTATTTTGCATGTAAAATCAACAAAATTCAGTGACGTATTGCTCGCTCACGGGTGCGGTAATTCGACCCCTGCGTTTTCTACCAAAACTAGTTCTTCCATGGGGTTCAGGACTCTCTCTACAATTTTGTTTATTCAATATGTAAATGTGATATTTACCATGTTGTGTGAGGCGTCAAATCTGCATCAATCAATCGATTGCGTTTGTCTGCACTGAAGTTTTAATGTTTTTTCTTTGTTAAGTAAGTCCGGTTTTAGAATCAAAATTTCGAGACGATCGAAATGTAATTATTGAATTTGTTTCTGCTAATTTATGCCACACATTTGTTTAAATTTGTTTTATTTACTTTCACTTAATTTACCACTGTTTATTCACTTTTTATAATTTTAAATAGTTTTCTTTTCTTTTTTATCACAAAATAAGGCGAAATACTAAAATATAAATTTGTATTCTCTTTTTTAAGTTTACTTTATCTAAATTCGTAGCCCACGACAAATTGTTCGTGTCTGTCAAGAAAAGAAGCGCGACTTTTCCTGATCTTTATGTTTTACTGAGATTACTTTTGAAACATGCCTTTCTTTTTAAATGTACTAATAAGAAAACAACAGTTTTTTTGTTTTGCTTTAAAGATATATCAACTTTTTTGCTTTTTATCGATCATAATAATAATACTTGAATTTTTTTCACTACGTGCTAACGATTTTCTTTTGCTTGTGTTAAATTTAGACTTAAAGTCTAAGGGAAACAAAACTTATTTTTAAATTCTTCACGGTTTTTATATCTTTTCGATAATAAATTAAATAAATAATATGAGAGCGCGAAAGTTCTGTTTGGTTTTGACGTTTAACTTGCCTTCATGTTTGGATGGGAAAGTTAAAAACTTCACAACACTTTTTCTGTTAGTTTCAAGTTTGTTTTTTAATGGGTGCACTCACTAAGGTTATTTTTTTTCGGCTTGCAATATTTATTGGTATTGAAAGCGTTAAGAAAGAGCAAAGAGCGGCGTTGCAAGCAAAGCCTGATCGCGACCATTTTAGTCACTCGTCTTTCATCACCATCTCCATCCTCCTCCTTTTCCTCGTCGTCCTCCTCTCTGTTGTAGTCACCCGAGTGATGATGGCCAAAATGTTGTTCCACATGTTTTTAGTAGTTAAAGATGCGATTTATTATTTTTTTGTGGATGCTGCTACAGTTTACTTGGACATTTTTGATCTCACGTTGAGTAACTATATGCGATTGGAGCAGGGCCGAACTTTAGTAGGTGACAGCCAGAACACGCGCGCATTAAATTGAAAAAGTTTTAAAAAGTTTTATTCATTAAGTTCTACATTCTGAGTGGGAGAGTGTGTATGATTGTGTGGACTCTATTATTGTTTGTGCTAACAACAAAAAAATGGGCAGGGTTTCTATGGTCCTTTAAAAATATTGGCATCGCGCAAAAGGAAGAACAGAAAAAACTAGTAATCTCAATTGTAATGTGCAGCATAGCAACGAATTAAATCAAAACTAAAGGTGTTTGGATGTGTGTGAGTGTTTGAGAAAAGCATTTAAGGGGATAATCTACCGAATGAAACATGTTTTTTTGTTTTTGTTTTTTCCGTTTACACAAGCACTTGTAACTTAAACATTTTCACTTTAGAAGACAAATCATAGTCGGCAAACAAACGTAAATTTGTTCGTATTTCTGTTGTGTGGATCCTGAGTGGATCGTATTTGGTTCACTTTTTAAGTTTGTTTATGCGACTAACTCGTTCTTGAGTTCAGCCTCAGTCATTGTGAGGGCGCCGATCTGGTCCAGGACAGCTTCGATGATGGTCTCCTCTTGGGCCGATGATTTTAGTTTGGTTGCGGTGGCCTTGGCCGTAGTTGATGGTGAGGTCGACGACGACGAAGACGGCGACGACGATGATGTTGATGATGAGGATGCGGATGCGGTTGAAGGTTCTACCTTGGTTACAATTTTTGCTTTATCTACTTTTGCAGCAGTGCTTTTTGCAGATTTTAATGGCAATGAAGATGAAGATGGTGAGGTTTTGGTGGTGGTTGTGGTTGTTGTTGTTGTGTTGGTGGTACTAGTGGTGGATTTGGTAGAGGTTTTGGTAGCATCAGGGGTGGAGGATGATGTGGATTTCGTTGCCACTGCTACAACAACAGGCGGCGTCTCCACCTTAACAGCTTCTTCAGCGGTAGCGGCTTCTTCTGTCTCCCCATCTTCCTTACACTCTGACGACTTTTGCTCTTCACTCTCAGATTTCTTGTTCTTGGCCTGGTTCTTATTGCGATTATCCTTGCGTTTGTTGCGATTGCGATTGCGCGAATTCACTTTATTACCGAACGCACGCGTTAGACCGCGATTGGCTAAATTGGCAGCGCTTAATGTGCCCGAACCACCATTTGCGTTGCGGCTTAAACGCGCGTTTACACTTGTTTTATTGGCACGATTACCACCCAAACCGATGCGTGCTGCAAAGTTGTTATTCAAACGATGACCACCGGCCACCATTCGATTGCCGCCACCGAGTGGTCCAAACAGCGATCGGGAAGCAGCTGCTGCTGCGGCGGCGGCGGCTGCATTTCCACCAGCCCATGAACCTGTAACTATTCCTACAATTCGCAAAATTAATCAAACAAACAGTTTCGAGGTTTTTTGTTTTGTATTCAAGTGATAATTGAGGGGGATCATGGGACAATGATGCGGGATAATTACGGTGAATGCGTGAGTGAGTGGTGGGAGGTGCAACAAAACAAAAAGTCTCTGGAGGTTGAAAGAGGGAGTTTCGTTTTCATTTTCATTTACCGAAAACTAAAATGAACTACGCGCATCAATGCAAACAAAATTAAGGAGACGGACACTATTTTCGACTGAAATTCTGATCCTCTAAGTTTGTCTACTTTATACTAACCTCCGACTTTGAGCTGATATCCTTTGCGGTTTTGGCCGTTACGATTGCCCATTTGATTGCGGTTGCGACCGCCATTTGGTGGTGGATTGACGCCGGTTACCGCTTCACGGCCAAGCAGAGCTGACGAGAGAGCAAAGTATTGCGATTGTGGATTGTAAAAGATTGCATTGTTGGCATTGGCAGCGGCAGCCAGGGGGTGAATGGATGACGCAGCTGCGGCGACCGCGTTCTTGTTGAATGCTTGCAGTGGGAGAGAGGGTTGTGGCAGAAAGCCTGGCCTGTACATTGGATCTGCAAAAGAGCGAGAGAGATGTAGCTAATTGGTTCCATAAAAGGACAGCCAAAGATGTGTGGTTAAACTCACCCATATGGGCAGCTGGCAGTAGGAAGTGCTCGACGTCCTCCAAAATGGCCTTGCGGAATCGCTCAATCTTCAATACAATTTCAATATGATCATCACAGAGTTCACGTATCGTCGACACGTATGTGGACATTTTCAGCTTGAGATGGAACAATTTGCCATCGAAGAACAGCCACGGATTGATCATGGTCCATGGCAAAGGCACCCCACATGCATCGTTTGCCAACGAGGCAGTCTCAACGCCTTGCATAAATAGCGTAGCAAGATAGACACCGCGCAAGTGCACACCTGGTAACTGCAATAGAAGAGCACAATCAAATTTGTTTTCACTCGAAAGTCCATTCAAATATTCACCACCAATTCTTGTGTGTTCTCAACCATTGGAAGTTGTTGAGAAAATGCCGTTGCAAGGAATGCATCCAGTTCTTGTCGAGTAAGTATATTGCGGTCGGGGCTGGTCACAACATACCTCAGAACACAGGCCATCACTAGCATGTGCTGTGGCACGTAGCCACGATTCAACATCAGCGGCGAGTCGGAACGCATAATTGTCAAAAACGCCCGCATACGACGTTGCTTATCGTCAAATGCCATTCCGAACCACAGCCGCTGAATTGTTGGCACAGCCCAGGGCAGAGGTGTTGCACTAACCAACACTGGTTTCTTGTACTCATTCTGTGGAGACCAAACCCATTCGGCGACTTGAATCTCGGGTGGTTTCTGACCGGCAGCAGCTGCTGCGGCGGCCTCCTTTTTCTCCTTCTTGTTGTCCTTCTTGTTGGGCTTCTCGGATGAATCGTTTCCGCCGTTGCCATTCCTCTTTGAACACAAATACTTTTGGTGGTACAAGTTGAACAGTATGGCGTAGATCATCTGTCGCGCTGGCCTATAAAACAGATGAACCGATGGAATCTCGCGGTACTGTTCGTCTTCGAGTACTTGAGGGAGGATGATCTCCTTCTTGATCAGAAGCTGATAGATTTTGGGATCCATGATGCCACGTTGATGGCGATTTAGCGAGGTTTTCAGTACTTCAGCCGGCAGGGTGTACACAAAAGGCTGTACAGATTTGGCGCCGTTTGCTGTTGGTGTTGCTACCGCTGCCAACACCACAGGTTTCTCTTTTTCTTCGGTCTTTGGCTTGTCGCCACCAGTTGCCTTGGCTGCGCCGTCCTCAACCTCAACCTCCTCCTCCTTAGCAACAACATCGCTTAGGATTTTCTTGGCCGCTTCATCATTCTCTGCTGTTTCCGATGCAAATGGCATCGGAGGATCGGTCACAGCAACGGGTTTAATCAGCTCGTTGCGCTTCTTAGAACCCTGATATTTCTTGGCGCAGAATTTACCCTTTCTCTGGTAGTACTCGAGCGATTCCTTGATCTCCTTCTCACAATCAGCAAGACTGAGATGCTTGATGAACTCATCTATATCAGTGGTTGGTGAGTTTCTTACGATTTCAGCAATCTTGCGAATACGCCCCTCAAAGTCGAGACTAGAATCGATCTTCAGTCGTTCGTAAACCACTTTCCATTTAGCATCATCGATTAGGATGTAACCGCCCAAGAAGACAGCAACAAAGGGCAAATGATCAGCCGTCAGACTCAGTGAGGCCAACAGCTTCGAGATCATAAACTCTTTGGTCTCGAGGGCTCCCTTGTAGGATAATCGCAGGTCATGGGAGCTGAAGTAGCGCGTCGTATTCGCTATTATATAATCGGGGTGAAGACCCAGAATGGCGTCAAGTTTTTGCTCGTGAAAGTACTCGATAACTTCCATGGTATGGTCGTTCACCGTTTGAATCTAAACAAAAAGTAAAAATACCTCTAAAGTTTCTCGCCACTTTGTGAAGTGTTCTTGCTTACGATTTGAATGTGCACACTCCTGAGAGCGTTTCGGAGGACTGTCTTAATGCCGGAAGGTGGTAACCACCAAATTTTCGGTGGTGGCGTTCCAATCATACGAATGTGCTTTAAAACCTGTCAATAGAAAGTTTGATTAGATCTCAAGTGTTGTGAATTAGACTTGTTTTAATTTTTACTGAGATCGTCTTCTGGCGAAAATCATTGCATTCTGCGGTGCTTTTCTTGTTTTTCTTTAGAGTTCCGTCAAAGAATGCAATCACTTCTACATGCGCATGCTTAAAGGCACTGGCCAACAATTGGACAAATTGATAGGCCCGATTCCACTGTCCTCCGCATGCCCAGTCTGTAAGTAGGGAATATGAATTTAAAAAAAAACTAGTATGGCTAATGTTAAACATTTATTTTTACCCGAGTAGTACCCCCCGTAGAAACGGTCCAAGCAGTCTTCAATGTCCAAGGCCACCCGGAAGTTTCCATTGTGCTTGTTGCTCTTTCCAGTCGCTAAAAAAGAAGAAGTCAGTTGATCAAAGGTGGCTTGGTTTATATTTTCCGGTTGGGTAAACATTTTCTTATATCAAACAATGCTTAAAACAACTACACTGTAAGGTAATCCTCCTAATTTCGACAACTTCCCTGTACTAGCCCGATGATTAGCTACTATAAACCATCGATGAGTAGAAGAGTAGAAGAGAAACTAATGTGTACATTTTAGGTTGTTATCTACGTTATCGCTCTTATTGTTTTCTAATTGCCTTAAAAAATGATGGAGAAAACCCCAAAGTAACCTTATAGTACACCTTTTCTTTTAACTCGACCATTTCACCCAATTGTACATAATTTAGGTAGTTACATGTTTCTCAACTTCTATTCAAATAAGCATAATGGAATATACACATACCTACGTGGGAATTAGTTCGGTTAAACGCTGTAATTTACTCAAGCTCTACTTTTCATGTGTGGGTTAGGAACATACACCCTTGTACACTGCAATATGCATCACTAGGTACATATATCGATTTTTCAATTTTCAAACTTTGTCCATGGAAAAAAAGAGGGTTTTAAAGCGAAAACACTTCGTGGCCATCACATCATGTAGGTACGAACTTTGAATGGCACACTTTTAGTTTTCCTTTTCAGTTCAAAAAGAAAAGAATCGGAATTCTAGCCTGCACAGCTTCGACAAATATGCAAAGTTTTACATGCATTTTATTTGAGCAACTGATGTTGGTGTACTTATTTAAGGAACATGAATGCATTTTTCTTAGACTAAAAATAAGCTTTTCGCATGTTTCAGGGGGTTGTTAACATCAACATTTAACGTAAATACTCCTTTTTTTGGAAACAACGAAGGTCAAACAAATTGTTTTCGTTCATCCCACCCAAACTATCAAAAGTGTTTTATATTATTAAACATTCCAATCATCCAATCAAACTTACGTGCATGTTCATCATGGTGTTTCTGGCCAATTTTAAAGAGATCAACACCAACCGCACCCCCTTCGACTTTCGATAGAAACGACTGCAAATCTGCTGGATCAATCATTTTGCTTATAGCGTAGGGATATCCAAAACCAATTAATTCAATTAACTAGCACGAGTGAACAGCTAATATGTTGCAAAATAAAAACCACAATAATTATACAATAATGCACTCCCGTCAAATTTTCGTCGCAACTGCAGCAAATCCTTTTTCAGTTCCACGGAATTTTAACAATCTAGTACGATTTACCTCGTACAAGTGCAGGCCGGTGGAAGATGGAAGTGGGGTGAAAAATTAGCAAACCGCACCACAACAACACTATAGCTGTCCTTCTTCACTTCACGCTCTCGTCGCAGGGGATATATTTGCCCTAGTCGCGCTGCATGACACCACCACCCATTTGCCGGCTCGTGGCCGCCGATTGAGTACTAACTGGAACAATTATCACTACTGCTGTCACTATTCAACTCATAACACTTTGCGTTTAGTAATTATTTTTTTACTTATGTTCGTCTCACTTGCATCCACATGCGATGGCGAAAATCTTTATTTATTCTCTTTTACTTTGGAGAAGAGAAAAAAAACGAAAAAAAAGTTATATTAATCAATTTTTTCCACCTCTGGTTGTCGGCAAAACGAATGAAAAAATTATCCAACCACTTACGGAAATGAGGCAAAATGACAAAATTTTGGATAAAAACAAGGGGAAGAGAATACAAAAAAACGACGAGGAACCGTATTTCCTTGTACCGAACCGACTAACGAGTACTTTTGAAGGATGGTTTTCTGGGTTTTTTACTAGTTTCTTTAATAACACTTGACACCTTTAAAACGAGATCTCAACAATTGAAAACTGACAAACTACCAGACACTGTTCATATGTAACTTTTTTTTCTATATTTTAAGAGTTTTACTTTGCTTATGAAAACCGATGGAAGAGTTAATTTGCAAAACCGAAAATTGTATGCAGGCGACAGCGAAAATGTTTCGGGGTGTACTAAAAAATAATTTTTCACTAACTCGGTTCGAGCTAACTGTATGTACTAGAATTCATAGAGAGAGAAATGCCAGTTGCTTAGTGTGGTGGTTATTAGAGGGCGCTGGTGATAGTAAAAGGAAAAGTGTAAACATATTTTGAAAAGGAAAGTCGTTGGTGGAAGTGTTTCAAATAATTATTGAAAATTGAAATTGCTGTTGGAAAACGATGCCTTATCCTTTATCCATTGTAACTAGGTACACACCTAACTACACCTAACTACCTTTTTAGCAAATTGACTTTAAATCACGCAATAATTAAATTCTGATTTAAGAAACCGGCGAAACCGCACCATACGTATTAATTAAGTTTTTGAATGTGCCCATTGACTTCCTATCGGTAATGTCAATCAAAATCCGTTTGTCATGCAAAAGCATACAAAAATAAGAATAATGCTCAAGAATACTATTCAAACTCAGCTAAGTACTTAAGCTTGACTTTGGACGCAAAGTTGCGCTGGAAAACTCGTGTCAAACAAAAATATGATGAACTAAATGCAGGATATAACAAAATATAGCTCATAGGGAGGTACTCAAGCCATTATGGACTCCAGCTATTAATCAATATTGTTAATGCGCCGTAGTACATAAGTACATAACGCGTAACTACATAGGGATTTAAAAATTGAAATGGTACAGAACAAGGTTAGGAAGGGCGCAAGAAGACGTGAAATATGAAACCTCTACGCGCCATTGCTATTTTTTTTTTACAAAGAACACAGTGCCATTTTTTTTTTTTTTTTTTTTTTTTTTTTTTTTTTTTTTTTATATTTCATAGCAATAATCTAATATAATAAGATTGATACAATAAGAAAATACATTTTGATTTTTCGTTTAGCATTGCATGAAATATTAAGATACAATCTGTTGTCGAAGACAAGAGGCGAATGTATCTATTATTACAAAACCAATTCTTAAAACGGTGTATAAAACTATTGATGGGGAAAATATAATACAAATTCCGATAAAAATTAAAATTTTTGAGTTCGAAAATAAGAAGTTACAAAAAATAAAATAAAGATACAAAATTTAGACGATTTATAATCTATTTAATTATGTAATTGGAGTAAAAAACAAATCAATATGAGAATGGTTGAAAGAGAGAAGCCATCTTTTAATATTATTTAAAAATATTGTTTTCACTCTCTCGCATCTAAGGTTTTCTGGCAGTATATTGAACAAACGAGGTGCAGTAACAGAATAGAAACGTGAAAAATGTGTTTTGTAAATTGCTGGTACCCTTACAAAATTTCTGGTGTTTACTCTCAGATTAAAATTTTCATGAACTCTAACGGCGTAGTACCCGCAGTTTTCAAAAAATATTTTTAAAACTTTATAGCAGTAAAGGTGCCTTAGAGGGAGAATCCCAAGTTTTTTGAAGAGCACGAAACTAGGAGTTCTACGGTTTACTTTAGACATAATTCTTATTGCGTGTTTTTGCTTCTTAAGTAAGCCTTCTACATTAGAAAAATACGTACCACCCCAACAGGTTAATCCGTACTGCAGCTTAGATTTAAATAGAGCATTGTAGACTAAATTCAATATGGGCAAACTACAGTAAAGACTTAGATGATATAGTTGCCTGATGGTTCTATTCAGATACTGCTTTAGGTTGAAAATGTGATCCTTCCAACTGAGCCTATGATCCAATATAATGCCTAAATACTTAAAATTGTCGACGCGATCAATTTTGAAGCAGGCATTACTGCAACTTTCATTACTGTTAAAGGTAATAGCGTGATGGAGGCTTAAGCGAAATCTCAAGCAATTCGGTGAATGGTAATGCAAAGGAAAGTCATCGCATATTGAACCTTTGATATTAAAAAGCATAAATTTAGTTTTATTACTAATTACCAATCTATGCTGATTGAACCATCTTCGCAATATATCTAAATCATTATTAACATCCAAAAAAAGGTTAAGATAACTCTTATTGGAATAGGAAAGGGCAGTATCGTCGGCAAATGCTGTAATTTTGCCTTTAAAGGGCTGAATAAATAGCGAATTAACATATATTAAAAACAGAATAGGACCCAACACAGAACCTTGGGGAACACCTATATTAACAAAATGTTGTGAACTGAAACAATTTTTTATTTTAACTATTTGCTTACGATTTTTTAAGTATGAAGCAAACCAGTCATAAATAAAACCTCTGAAACCAGCATTGAAGAGTTTATTTAACAACAAAGTATGGTTCACCATATCAAAAGCTTTAGTTATATCTATGAAAAGAGTAGCGGGAATTTCAGATATATTCAGGCTGTTATAAATTTCGCCAGTTAATTTTAATAAAGCATTTTCCGTCGACCTTCCGCTTCTAAATCCAAATTGAGAGCCACTAAAAAAATTTGTTCTATCAAGAAAAGACAAAATTCTAGACTTCATACCTCTTTCAAAAACTTTTGAAAAAACAGAAAGAAGGGAAATAGGACGATAGTTATTTAATGCCGTAGTATCGCCTTTTTTATGGAGTGGTATTACTACTGCTGTTTTTAATGATTCTGGGAAAATTCCAAACTGAACGCAGAGATTAAATATAAAACACAGGACATCCGAAATTTGAAAAGAAATGTTTTTCAAGACCAAGCTGGAGATCTTATCAAAAGAAGAGGAATTGGATGTTTTAAGCGAAAAAATAATTTTTTGGATTTCAAGTGCAGTAAACTGTTCAAAAAAGAAACTTTCAGATTGAACGTCTATTTGTTTTAAAGAATAATCATATGGATTTTCTTCCATAGAACAGTCTTGAAAAGAATTTAAATTGGAAAAAAAATCGTTAAATAAATTATTTCCAACTTTCTACAACAGATTGCAATGAATACTCAGCACTTTAACAAAATAATTGCTTAGTTTGAAAATGCAATCATTTTATTGTCCCATAAACTGGACAAATTGTGTATATGTATTTATTTGTTATAAGTTTTACTATTTTTTTTAGAATAAAATACAAATTGCTCGATGACATTTGAGTTATTCCGATTTTCTCCACCGTGAACGAAAAGAGCTAGTGCTTAAGTTTACATCAACGAAAAATTGACTGCTAGTAGTCCGTGTATAGTATATGTCAATGGGGGTAGCTCTATGTCTGCGGAGTGGTTGCGGGGAAATGTGAAAAGGATGGCTCTCTGCACATACGTGCCAGAATAAGGAAACCGTGACGAAGCGTGATTCTTGGCTTAGGATGACAGAAGGCGGCCAATGTAAAATAGATTCCAGAGATTCGCTCCTAGTTTAACGAGGAATTGAATCGGACATTTAGGGGTGTTCCTTCACTTTTGTAGTAAAAATGGAAAAGACTGTCAAAATGCCTGTAGAGAGGATGAATTCTCTCTCAAAAAGGAAAACTCACGCAAAAGTTAAGGAACGCTTTTGTAGTAACCTGTGCAAAACACAAATGCGAATATTCCACCCAAATGCTAAATAGAACAACAAATTCAAATCAGCTGTAAATTTTCGGGCGACTGACAGTGACAGTTGTTTCAATTCTTACGTAAAGAAATTTGTTGAGTAAAAAGAGGGGAAATATCTTGCTCTCTCGAAGCCGCTCTCTTTTACGAATTTTTCGAGTTGAGGACATATTAGGTCTGTTCCTTTACTTTTGTAGTAAGAATGGAAAAGACTGTCAAAATGGCAGTGGTGGGGATAAATTCTCTCACAGAGAGAGTAACTAACAAAAAAGTTAGGGAACGCTTTTGTAGTAAACTATTGTCGTTTTCCATTGGTTTCACTCGGGGATTCACTCATTCGAAATCCAAAGGAACAAGAAAACTGCTTCTGGTTGAATGCAGAAATGTATTGGTGAAACGCCAAAAAATAATCTACGGCCGCTGTCAGCTAGCTTGTATAAAATACACAAATTACATTTGTGTTAGTGCTTCTTGAGTGGATTCTGACTTCAAATCAAGAAGCGAATTTCTCTTCTCAGAATCACCAGAAGAGTATTTTTTGTGCCAAAGGAACGGTTTCAGAAGTGATTTTTTCGATTCCGGACTCTCCCGGACGCTTCTTTTTGCCCAATGGAAAACGACATATGATTAATGACAGATATGACAGATACTAAATTCAATAAATTTTTATATCATATTCTCTAATGTCTACTTCCCATTTTCAATACGATGGAATGTTCGAGGTGAACATTCAATATTTATTTTACCGCCTGTTAATACCATTTTAATGCACAAAAAAATCTAAACAAATGCAATCGAATGTCAAATAGGACGAGAAATTTCAAATCAGCTGTGACTGACAGCTTTTCCACTTCGTACACCAAGAAATTTGTTGAGTAAAAATTCGTAAGATTCTCAGTGGAGGGGTAATATCTTGCTCTCTCGATGACGCTCTCTTTTACGAATTTTTCGAGTTAGCGAACGGCATTTGAGTAAAATTCGTAAGAATTAGTAAAAAATCGTAAGATTCAAAAGTAAAGGAACAGACCTATTGAGTAAAATGCGTAAGAATTCGTTAAAAACCGTAAGATTTAAAAGTAAAGGAACAGTCCTATTACATTATCCATGAACAATTATTGTTTCTGCTCCCCTATACAATTGTTTGTTGTTAAACGCTCATTTAATAGTTCACAAGATTTAAAATTATGAAATTGAAACTAACTAAAATTTAATCAAATCCGCAAAAGAAATATCTTGTGACCTTATGCCAAACACCCAAAAATATGCCTGCCCGGAGAAAGCTATTACGAATATGCATATGACTTTGAAAAGCTGAATAATTATCTATGTATTTTGTACTTGTCAGGTCAATAAACTTATGTGCAAGAAAGTATACCTAAGTGGAAATTATTTAAGTCGCTGGTTTTGAGGTTAAAATCTGTGAATAGCCAACTTTTTTTTTGTTTCCCGCTTATTCAATTGCTTGCCAATGTTTCGCACTCATTTAACATTTTAGAAATTATTAAGGAGAAGACTCAATTAATTTGTTTGCTCTCCATCGAACAGTTTCCATTTCGCCCCGAAAGCGACTCGGTCGTATACTTAATTTTATTTGAATGCAACTTCTCCGCGCACCCATAGAAGTGAATTAAAACAAACCAAACCCCAACTGTTGCCAAATAAACACGAAGCATTCATCTCGTTTTGCGAGATAAACATAGAAACCCCTAAAGCAATAAAACACAAGAGTCTACCGCCGTAACACAAAAGCGTTAAAGTCTACCGAAGCGTGACACCATGGTGTGAATAATTACACAAGCGTTCGTAGACCACTAGTTTTCTTTTAACTAAAATCGACAAAAACCAGTATTATTTATCCTATGCCATTCTCTAACGAATCGACTGTTTCCCAGTCAATATTAATGTGCATTTTTAATTTAGTTGGTCCAATTAAAAAAAAAATATTATTAGAAATCTGTTCCGTTCATTGCTATTATTTGACCGATTCATAAATACACCTGTACGCGTTTTAGTTCAGTTTCAGTGGAATGCCGATTGCCGACGTTTGATGAGATGACAGAAGATAAATATTAGCATATTGATTCATTGTTGTAAAACGAAAACGGTATCAAAGTAAATCGTTGATTAATGAGATCATTAAATGCATTTGTTTGTGTCGCATTTGCATATGAAATAGATTTGTTTATAATCGAATGCAATATGAGGATCGCAGATGCGGCTGTATTTGATATACATTTCGTGTAAATTGCGCATTTTGTAAGTTCTCCGGAATTGCAAAGAGCAACTCGTAAAAGGTATGTCAATGTCAATTCGCTGTCAATGCAAATTTGCCGATTGCTGTTGTATAAGATGGAATATTGTTATATCCAGCTAAAAGAAAATGTTTTATGCTTTCTCTGTTTAAAATACGTTTTTTTTAGTAATAAAGAAGCGGACAAATCAGGTTAGAACCACAGATCGACAAGGTCGCAATCATCTAAAAAACATTCTTCCTGTAATGGATTTTTCAACTCTTATAGATTTATCAAATTTAAACTATATAGACTCGACGTTAAGTGCATGTCACTGATAAGGAGCCGTATCTCTACAGTTTCAAGTGTTTTTATTTTTGAAAAGAGTTCGAAATAAACCATCTCAGTTAGAATTATCTGTTGTGAATGTGACCCAGCTATACGAATGAGAGTCATTTCCAGACAATGCGCAGAAGAGAATTGCCCAATGTGGAGTGAGCAAGTAAAGAGGACCTCGATCTACTGGATTCAGTAAGCCTAAGACTCTAGGCTATACCGCCGGTAAGTTCATATAACTTTATCCGAATGATTTGGGTACGACGATAGATAGGGATCTAAGGCAGCTGGGACCAAAACCATTCTGTTCACTTGGTTAAGAAATAGTAGAAGTAGAACAGGGGTCGAATCGCGTTGTTCGTGAACGAGCATTACGTGACGGAATTTGTTTTTGTTTCACGTGTAAAATCAACTTAATTTCGTGAACGTAATGCTCGTTCATGAACGACGCGATTCAACCCCGGGTTTTTCACAAATGTAGACGGCAGAACAACTGAAAAGGTGGTCAGCCGTGGAACATTGTAGACAGGCTAAAATGGCAATAAAGTTACCTCTTCCACTGAAATATGGGTTCTAAGTATGAGTCGAGGATCATTGAAATGTGAGTTGGCGTTGTCAACAGGACATGGTAATTCCGGGTATCATGTAAGAAAAATGGGCTTTACAGAGGACATAGCTTATGCCTGGAGGAATCTGAGATAGCTGCACATATACTCTGTGTCAATATCCGGCGCTGGCTGGCAGAAGAATAAGGACCTTGGGACATCACTGATGGGTCGATATCCATTTAATGAAGTAGATCTCCCATATATCTCTCGATAATTTTTATTAGACTAGGCTAACTGTAACTGGTCAGGTGTAAAGGAACGCTTTTGCAGTATGACGTTTATGGTTTAACCTTTCAAATACAGTTGTATAGAGTGGCACATCGACCAGACGCTATAGGGCGATGTTAACCGAATTTTTTCTGTCGCAATTGGACGAATTAGGACTGGAGGACAGCCACAACCGATATTCTAAAGGTGGTCGAATCATCTCTCGTTTTGGCGAGTTGCACTGGCCCGCAAGATATAACCGAACAAGCCAGAGATCTCAAGGACAACATTCGACAAGAGTGCGAGAATCTTTCGACCGAAGTTCTCGCCGAAGTGATGAAAAATGCCATAAAACGAGCCCGTATTAACCGATATCATCTTCTCGACTTGACCAATAAAATTCTAAAGGTTTAAATAAACATAATCAAAAAACAGAATCGAAGTTTTTCATTTAAAAAAATGAGAGCCAAACAACATCGGATGACTTCATTTGGCCCACCTTGTATCATATCAAAATTTCATTCATGTTCGAAATGCGCGAAGTGCTCCAACAATTTACCGATGGGTCCAGCGTCTTCAGCAACAAGGGACTGGTTTGTTTGCCTCGTGCAGTTTAAAGTGATGTAAACGTTGATCGAATAAAAGGAAGTGTTGGCATAAAACCACAAAACTAACATCAGGCGATGTTCTTGGTAGCGTCCTGGCAGTCATTGTAAAGAATTTTTCACCTTTTTGTATATAAAATTCAATTAGTTCACGAGCTAAAATCAAATGCCCAACAAAAACGCATTAAATATGAATTGTTCAAAGAGAACCACGAGTTTCTTCATAAACTCATAGTGGGCACAAGCCCTGTTTCACCTCAATGGTAACGTAAATAAACTAAATTGGATAATGGCCCCCCAAAAATGATTGTTGAACATCAAATGCACCCACTCGGATGCACAGAATGATACCAGACGCAAAGAATCATGCGATATCTTAAGGCCAAAAAAAGGAGACCCTGCGGATCATCATCGAGCAGTGCGTTGAATATCAATCGCCAATCCACTTGCTGTTCATCGATTTCGAAAAGGCGTTTGATAGTGTCAATCGGGAATTTATTTGGCGTGCCTTGCGCAGGAGTCCCGGATAAATTAATAGCAATTATCAAGGCTACGTACGATGGATCCATATGTCACGTTTTTCACAGAGGAAAGCTGTCTGAGGAATTCAAAGTCCAAAGCGGGGTTCGGCAAGGCTGCATTCTTTCACCAATACTGTTTTTATTGATGATCAGCGATGTGCTAAATGCGGCTTTATCGATTTAAAGTGGAGGAATTCGTTGGACTTTTACATCTGAACTCAAACACCTTGACTACGCTGACGATATATGCCTACCATCTCACGGAATAATGATGGACCTTAACCAAATCATAGCAATTGTGGAGAGGGAAGCAGACGTCGTTGGGCTGAAAATTTATTCGGCAAAAACAAAAAAGAAGAGCAGATGGCCTAGCCGCCGAGCTGTTTGAAGCGACAGGCGATGACTTGGTTAGGAGCATGCACCAACTCATCTGTAAAATATGGTCGGAGGAAGGTATGCCCGATGAATGGAACCTCAGCATTGTTTGCCCGATCCTCAAGAAAGGAGACCCTCTGAACTGCGCCAATTACAGAGGTATCAGTCTTCTAAACATTGCCTACAAGATCTTATCTGCCGGTTTGTGTGAACGCCTGAAGCCTTTCGTAAACAACCTGATTGGTCCATATCAGTGTGGGTTTAGGCCAGGAAAGTCCACCATAGACCAAATATTCCCACTACGGCAGATCTTGGAGAAAACCCAGGAACTTCACATCGATACCCACCACCTTTTCATCGACTTTAAGGCCGCCTATGACACCATTTATAGGGACGAACTACACATAGCAATGTCTAGTTTTGGCATCCCTGCCAAACTCGTTCGTTTGTGCAGGATGACGATGGAGAATGCACGCTGTTCCATCAAGGTCGGTAAAGAACTTACCGAGACCTTCGATGTCAAAAAAGGATTTAGACAACGCGATGCGCTGTCATGTGACTTCTTCAGCATCGTTTTTGAAAGAATAGTGCAAAACTCAAACGCCGCCAACACCAGAGGCACTATCTTTCAAAATTCCGTCCAATCACTCGCATACGCCGATGACATTGACATAATTGGCAGAACGCAGCGTGATGTTAATGTCGCGTTTTGTGAGTATATGCTGTCAACTAAAAAGGAGACCCAACACCGACGGCTCGGACAGAACGTCACAATAGACTTTGAGGTGATTAAGGACTTTGTCTACCTAGGCTCCGCTGTGAACTTGACAACGACACCAGCGCTGAGGTTAAACGTAGAATTACTCTTGCCAATCGGTGTTTCTTTGGGCTAAGAAGGCAATTGAGTAGCAAAGCCCTCTCTCTCGAACAACTAAAGTGACCATTTATAAGACCCTAATCATCCCAGTCCTGCTGTATGGCGCAGAGGCATGGACTCTATCAAAAGCGGATGAGGTAATTCTCGGTTGTTTCGAGAGAAAAATTCTTCGAGTGATTTTTGGTCCCGTCTGCATTGACGGTGAATGGAGAAGGAGATTCAACGAATCCACACCCGAGGGAAGGCGCAGTAGAAGAAGACCGCGACTCAGGTGGCGCACGCAAGTGGAAGAGACCTTAACCAACTTAGCGTGCGAAAATGGAGACAGCTACCTAAAGATCGCTCTGGCTCGAGACGCTTGTTGGTTGAGGCCCAGGTCCACCTCGGCTTGTAGCGCCACCTTAAGTAAGTAAAACAAAAATGATCAACCTGAGACCGATCTCAGCAACTCATACTCGTTTATGCATTGCTGGACAAACGGTTAAGAGAGTAGAGACTTTCCAATACCTTGGTTGTATTCTCTCAACCGATGGCGGAACCGCGCTGAGGTTAAACGTAGATGCTTGGAGATTGACAACTACTATCACAAGAAAGCCGCAAACGGTTGTTAATAGGTGCCTGCGTAACATTTTAAGGATTTTCAAGCCAAGCCGTATCTCAAACGAACAGCTTTATGAGAAAACCGGCCAAGAACCTATTGCCACGACCATACAACGACGAAAGTGGCAGTGAATTGGTCACACTTTCCGAAAATGTGACAGGTTTATAGCTAACCACGCGATACAATGGAATCCGCTTACCCAGGATGTCAGGATACGTGGCGTTCGGTCCTAGAAGAACATGGCGTAGAACAGTCGAGAAGGAAGCACGGCAACTGGAAAAGAGTTGGGGAGAGCTGACGCACATTGCCAGAAACCGCACACGACGGGCGCGTAGGCGTTGTAGAGACCCTAGGACTTACAAGGGTATATTGAACATAAGTAAAATAAATTAAGGCCAATATCCGAGAAGAAGTAAGAGCGCTGGCACCTTAAATGCTCTAGAAACAGTACATCAGGGGGCCAACTATGTAAGTCCATTCTACTTTTGATACTAATCGAAAGTCGTACCGATTCTACTTTCAAACAGAACTGTCCTACAAAAGTAGAATCGAATTTACATTGTTGGCCCCCAGGTCGAAGCAAACAATGGCCTACGTATGAGTTACACTATACCTCCTTTGCATTTGCTCTAAAAAAATTGGAGAACCTGATCCCATGTATGGACCCATTCCACCGACTGTAAATGAATTCAAACGTATAACCAATTTGGTCTGTTAAATGAGTTCGACAAACACAGTTCGTCTACACTCGCCGAGCCTTGCACGTTGAAGCTCTGTCTTGACCTTGACCCATTGCCCGAAGTTTCCCTTAAACCGAACTCATTTCTGCGCCCAATAAATAAAAACTCCAACTCGCAACTGCTCTTCTCCTGCGGAACCCTGTTAGGTCACTGATTGAGCACACTCCATCGGTAAAATTAATTACAAAAAAAAAATGTACAAAAATGAATAAAAACAAATGACCTCATCCCCAATTCGCAAATGAGGTCACTAAACAATTCTCCAAACAGTTTGCATTCAGTCTAGCACCATCCATAGGTATGCATCCCCGCTTGACTGTAAAAATCAAATACATATCAACAAAAAGTCGTTACCAAAGATACGCAGTTTAGTCAATGCGATAAAACTTGTCTCCTTATTGGGGCGATCCAAACGGCCGGACGGCATGACTCTATGCACTTAGAAAATCTTCCCCCCGCCCCCAAAACGAAAAATAACATCACACGCTCGCCGGCAGCGATTTTCTTCGTAATAATTTTGTTTATTTATTTTTCATTGAATCTGTTACATTTATTTAGTTAATTCTGTAAACAGCTATGTGTATAATTATATATGCTTAATAAATGAACAATAAAAAACGTATTTTACTTTTTCTCTTTTTGTTTTGTTTTGTTTGATTAAATAAACGTAGTATAAAAAAAAACACGTAATCTCTAGAAAACGAAAATATCATTCTGAATCCATTACACTTTCTGATTAACATTTTGTTCTTTACTTACTATTTTGGAGAAACATGTTCGTTATAATTTATAAATAGGTATTTATGTTTAAATGTATGTCTTGTAAGTATGTATAAATATTCGTTAAAAAAAAAACGCGCGCGCGTTACTAGATTTATTATAAATTAATAAAATAAAAATGAATGCTGCTAATATTGGCATGCAAAACAAATTAAAAACAAAAATAATCTCATTAGCAAAAGAGTACGACGAATTGTTATAATTGTATTTATGTAGTTGTAAAATAAATTTGTGTGACAAATAATATCGGCGTCTTTGAGACAAAAACTCTTAACTATTCTGGAGTAATGAATACGGCAATGGAGTGTGCGAAATGAATTATGCATGATTTGTTGTTTAGAAAATATTATTTGTATTGCACTGATAGAGAGATAGAGAGAGAGAGAGAGAGAGAGAGCGGGTGTAACCTGTACCTGGAAGCCAAAGCACAAATCGACTTATAAGGGTTTGTAGTTTGTTTACAACGGTGGCAGCGCCCACAAGGTCGCAGTTTTATCGGCTGACGTCGACAAGAATGAAAAGTCCGTGGGATGCCAGCGTCCAGAGATTACTTTGTCGGCGTGTTGCGCCACAACTACCGACGGTAGTGGGAGTGTCAGATCGGCCTGGAGGTCGGTCAACACCAGTTTGTTGTCGTAGCCGCATGTTAGCAAGTAATAGGCTGACGGTGAGAAGCGTATGGATCTCACATCGGATGAATGCGGTTTAAAGCACTGTATCGGTCTGTTGCCACGAATGTCGTACAGCACGCATGAGCTGTCCTCATGTCCGGAGACGAGAAGTCTGCCTGATGGATCGACGCAGACGGCGGCAACTGGAGATCCCTGCCGCGAGCTGGGATTCGTGGCTGGTGTGATGGTGTTGACGCATCCCCTTGTGCGTAGATCCCAGAATCGAACGGTTTTGTCGTGCGAGCCGGAGGCAAAGACGGCACAGCCCCAGTTGAAGAGAGACAATATGTGCCCGCTGTGACCACTGAGCGCTTGGAATGGTGTGGCGGTGGCACAATCAGTGACGTAAATCTTGCAGTCTCCAGCACCACCGCTGATAAGGAGACTCGCCTTGTTTGTAGAGTCCTCCAGGAAGCATAGGTCCCGCACTGTTCCGTCGTGTACTGTTAGCTCGATTTCGCCCCCTTCCAGCTGCTTACTTATCTCGTTGTAGCGCATGAGTTTGATAGTCTTATCGTTAGAACCAGTGGCGACTAGCTCCCCATCCGGAGCCCAGCCCATGCAGTATATCGATCCCTTGTGGTGCTTTGTGCGCTTGAACAGCACTGTCGGCTGGTAGGTGGTGTGCTGCTCCTGCACCTCCGACAACGCTGGGTATTCGCATATTCGAAATGTTTTCGAGTTTGAACCAACGGCGTAAATACGCCCGCTTGGATGGAACTCCGCACAGCGAACAGCCTGTACATCTTCCAACGAAGTCACAGCAACAAAATGTGGCCGTCCTGACTCCTTTGTGCCGAAGACCGGTTTCGAGGGATCCGCCCCTGCTGCATCGTGGCTGTCTACCATGATTGAGTTTGATAGCTCAAACTCTGCGGCTTCCTTGTTCTTTTTCTGCTTGTGGAATTTCTCAAAAAGTTCCCCCTTCATGCGAGTCGAGAAGTTGGGTCCTGCTTTGGCAATGCCAAAGGTGTCATCTGCCCCAGCAATTGGTAGTGCTACGGCCTGTGGTGGTGATGCAGCAGCAGCTGTCTGCTTTACGATCTTCATCTGCGATGGAATTGTCTGCGATTCACTGAGAGAGTCCCTCCTCGAGCTCTTTGCTGTGGAAGTGGCTGTGCCTGGACTTTCCCTACCACTGCTTTTGTCATGTTGCTTATCAGAGATCTGCATCTCGTTCGAACTATGTATATCTCTGTATTCCTGAATAGAGGGAAGACTTTCAAACTCACCATGATTATTGTTTCCGCCATTCGCAGAGAAGTCACTTGAAAATAATCGATCTACACTGGATGCCATTATGTTCCTGTTTGTTGGCTTAATGCCTGTCAAATGGAAGCTAGCAAAACTCGATCGTGACATGGAAGACTTTTCAATCGTCTCCGATAGCTTAGCGGCATTCATTCCAAAGGGTAATGCTTCCAAATTTGACACCAACGATCTTGTCATAATATCAGCAGCACTCCGTGGCCGGGTAAAGGGCATCACCGAATGGGGGAACGTCTTCGGCTTGATGGGGGTCACCAGCATATGCTCTGTCCAAGATGTCTCCAATGATGGTCGCTCCAAACACTCAACGTTTACGTTTAAAGTCTTTTGCTCGAACGGCACCGAAAATATCTCCGACGGTATGCTCTGCAACCAACTGAGTAGCGACAGATCTGAATCACTAAAGCCAACTGATCCGTCAAGCAACTTCGAGAATATCAAGTCTTGGCTGAACGCCTCCGTAGAACCAGTCGCCTTCGCTTGGCAGTAACTAACACACGACTCGTAGAGCACGCCTTTTATGATCAATTGTATTAGCCGGTCGTTCTTAGCCCACGGGGCCACATTTAACTTAGAATCGTGCGGAAGGAATTTCTCTACGAGTGGGAATATCTCACGGAAACATTGAACTCTGGCTTTGCTTGGATTCCAATCTCTAAACTGCAAGTGATCAGCCAAGCGTGGAAATGTAAGCAATAAACACAAATTCGAGTATTCCTCCTTAGAGGGTGCCAATTTCTCTAATTGTTCCAAAATCTGTACCACCTCCTCAACTGCACCTTCCATAGAGTTCACACCCTGTCCTGCTGCTGTGTTCGAACCACCAGCCTCCGATTTTATACACAACAACTCGATATACTTGTGCCGTAGAATAGTGTAACAAAACTTTTTAATATTAAACTGTGTGAGAGCTTCGAGCGGTTGAATAAATTCAATCACATCATCCCACTGACCGTCGAGTATCAATTGACGCAGAAATAACACATCATCCGAGTATTGGCCATTAATAACGCCAGTCTCGCGCTCGAGAGAAAGCTGGCTTATGTGTAATTCACGGTTGTCGAGAAACTCCAACGTTAGCCTCACTACATCTTCTTCACGTAGTGCCAGTTTTGCGGATTGCATTTTCTCTCTCTGCTGCTCTGCTGTGACTGTGGCGACGATGGCCCCAACTTGGAATCGATGGAAACAAGTGCACAAATGTCGGATTTACGGGCGCTCCAATTGATTTTTCACCACGCCAAAGTGTTTGTAGGGTTTTTTACCAACTCTTTTCGATTTCGTTTTTGACCTCTCTCGTAAATAACAGACACGATTTCACACAGAATATTAATTAAAATATATTAATATTCTTCTTGACATCACAAACAATGCACACGAATGCACACTAAAACAACACAAAATAATTTTCTTATAAGAAATTTACCCACACCACAATGAAAAGTGACAGTCGGTGAAACAGATGTTTGATGACAATCGAAAAGAGTGACTTCAGCCCATAAGATCGTTGGATAAGTACACGAAAATGAAACTGTCCGGGGAAATGATAATGCAGATTGATTGGATAAGAAATCTATTTCGAGATAACTTTTTTTGATTTTATTAAGAAAAATACCAACCTCTTTTGCATATTTACCGTAGTTGACTTAGGTACTAAGGAATATTAAATAAAGCTCTGAAACAAGCATTTCTTCCAAAATGACAGCAAAATTTCGCTATATCAACGTTTTATAAAAGCAAAATGCATTAAATGTCCACTGGCACTTTCTTCGTTATTTTGCAAATTGAATTCGTATTCCTTTTAAGCCTGGTATGAAGCGAGGCCTTAATGTTTTTTTACCTGCTAATTTGTTAATAATGAAGTTGATTCATTTGGAAACATTATAGTACAACCTAGGCGACTTTTTTTTTTTAACTTTTATCTCAGAAAAACAAAATAAAATCGGATTTCCAGCGCTCAGTTAAAATAACTACGTTCTTCTTGACATTTATCCCAAGTGGAAGTGACTTGACAGCGGCAGCTTTAGCTACATAACATGACGTTTCCTCAATGTGTACTGTACTACCTCGAATAAAGTGAAATTTTTCTGTAAAAACTTTCTTGAAACATTACATTTATGTGAAAATTAGCTCACAACTCACCAACTTGGCAACTTTCTTTTAGACCAACAATGCAGACTCCTTTACAATGTAATTATATTCCACTCTTCTTTTATTTACTTTTCAGTTTTCTTTCTTTTTATACAAAAACTTAAACAAAACATTCTATAGTAAAAAGAATAGAACTAATAAAATTGCATATACAAAGGAAGAAACAAAATCTTAAAAATAAAACTTTAATTTTTCGTTTATACAATGTCATGTGGTTTTATTTCGTATATTGGTAATTTTATATATTTTCTATACAGCTACACACTTATAATGTAAATAATTTAATATCTTCTCTTTCAATAAACATTCGCTATCAATAGTATACGCAATTGCTTCTCTCTATATATATATTTATACTTTTTATTTCTCTCCATAAAAAAAGAAAACAAAATAGTAATGTGAATCCATTTTGAACAATAATTTTAATTATTATATGGGCTGTTTGTTTATTTACATAAATATTCTCTTAAAACAAAGAAAATAACAAATTTGTGTGTTTTTGATTGTAATTGTAAATAAAGCAGTTTCGAAATGAAGAAACAATTACTGGAACAGAATGACAACAAGAACGAGTTAGAACTAAAATGTGATATGAAATTGTTGTTCTTTATTATTTTGCAATCAGTCCCTCAGTTCCATGTTTTGTTTCAATTGAAAAAAGGAAACTACAATCCACAAGTGAAAATCCACAATTTGTTTTAGAGTAAAGCCTAAAGCGTTAAAAAGGTTGTATGTACCACTCCTTGTAGGCAGCAAATTGAGTCAGACTTTTTGAATGCACGGCGGAGAGCTGATCTGAGTCGTGAGAGTTTTGTGATGGTTTATAGTGTGCTGTATTCTCGTTACAGCACTTTGTGATGATTGCGAATAAATATGAGCCATTGAGACCGGAACGTTTTGATGTCAGCAGTATGAGGTCCACGATAAAGGTGTAGCTTTAAACTGTACAACAATGCGACGATTTTAAAGTGTTTTTCAAACGTGGGGCAAACGTTCAAATGTGAAAGGATCTAAACGGTGAACTGAAGCAATGCACTCCGAAACAAAAATAGAAACGCTGGGCTATTTTTACGCAAAACCATGCAAAGTTGGATTACTATAATAAATCTACACAAACGACCTGCAATGATGTTCGCAAAACGGATCTCTGCTTTTTTGTGGTTGTTTTATTTCAGTCCATAGGTGAGAATTCATGGATAAAGTTCCAAAAATAAAGTGTGAATCGTATGTAACTCCTTCAGACAAAAAACTGTCACTTAGATCACATTTCCACTCAATAAAACACATGTCGCTCGAAAACTCACAGAGAAATTACTGTCACCACACATAAATGGATGTAGCACTTACAAAACTTGGTCGAAAAAATGCTCCTTTCTAGTTTCCATCGCTCAGAAGTAAGTAACAATTCTTCTGTGAAAATTAACTAATTCCACAAAGCATGTGCATGTTATTCAAATTTTTAAGCAGATTTCGCATCACAATTTGAAGAAAGCCTCCTTCTGGGCCCTTCAACAACATTCAGAAAACGATTCCATTCATCCGTTTGTTTACTCAAAAAACTCCTTAAACCTTTTCTTAAAACTTTTGCTCTTGCTCTTCTTAATAATCTTTGAATTCTTTACAAACGACTCCATGTTTTTCATCGTCTTTAGGCTACTCTCGCTCTTCTCCATCAATCTGGCATCGAAAATGTTGTAAAAGTCTACGTTTGTATCACATTCGACATCGCATAGCTCCGTTTTGTAGCGATTGTTCACATAATGACGAAACATTGAAGTCTCCACAAACCATTCCAAAAAGAATTTAATATTCTGTGATGTATGCGATTGAATAAATTGCTCCTTGTGAAAATAGCTCAGTCGATAGTCACCAAACAGCTCGATAAAGAATCGCAGGAAAGCCTCACTGATTAGCACACTGGAGAGCATCTTGCCCTTGTCAATGAGATCAACCATAGCTAACGACACTTGCAGCGATTTGCGCAGAGATGGCGGGATGATGGTCTTCTCGTCGCCACACGTCTGTGTAATGCGCTTCGTATCCAAATTCACAACAGCACCGTCTTCAATTTCAAATGTAAGAGGTTCCAGAATTCCGGCGAGCACAGGAAACGGCGCCTGACAAATCTCCACCAAGTTCGTCGGCAGAATGGTCACTATCGTGTACTGCCACTGAAATGGGTACAACATTGTCTGCAACGCCAAAATTGCCTTCGAAAGGAGAGAAATGTTGCAGCTCTGTAAAATGACCTTCCTTTCTAGGAGTAGATTCGAAAATACATCGATAAGCAGCTCGGGACCGAGGCAAATCAGCAGTTCACTGAGCTCCGTATTCTCCAGCCGCAAGTCACTGGGTCGTCGTATAAAAATCTCATCGTAGCGTGGGTCTTTCATAATTAGACTGCGATTCACCAAATAGTCGTATGGCTGTGGCTGGCTTTGATTTCCAGCTATGCCACTACGCCGGCCATCATTCAGCGTCGCCGAACCCTCGGCGAAAGCTGCCTGAGCTGCCGATTCTGTCAGCCATTTGGGATTCGCTTCCAAACTCATGCGTTTCGGCGACACCTTCGACGAGAAGAACGTCACCGGTCGTGAGAACAGTGGAATCTTTATGTGTAAGCACTTGCCAGCGGGTGGAATTTCAGCTCTCTGCAGGTTGCTGAACAGCACGTTCATCTCAGTCTCGGTCTGTCCATGGCGGGATTCAACTTCCTTCAACAGTTTCTGGTAGAATCCTAAAGCTTTCGTTTCACTTATAATACAGTAGCATAGTGGAAGACATGTGTCCGAGTTTTCGGGCAGAACGCGCCTACAATAGCCGTAGATCTTGTAGCCTTGATCATCGGTCAGTATCAGACAGTATTCCTGATTCTCCTTCCCCGTTCGTACGAGATCAATATGCGGGAACACAAACTGTTCAATGTTATCAGGAATGGGTTCGTTTGGCGGGTATTTCGACTTCAAATACGCTGAATTGCTGCTCATGTTGTAGCCAATCAGCAGACAAACTTGAAATAGTTTCGGGTACTCTGATGCAGTTGCTTCTTTCTCCTTTTCTGCTGCAGCTGCCGCTGCTTCGGCGGCTTTTTTAGCCGACTCCGTCGAGTCCATAGCAGTTTCTTCCGCAGGTGGCTTTATAATTTGTGGACTCTCTGTGGACCGTTTCGGACGCATTTTTATGTTATTGTTGTTTGTGGTAGTCGTCGTCGTGGTCGTTGTCGTTGAGCTTGTACTATTCTCGATAAGTTTGTTAAATTGTTCTATGCGTTCACTGGTTGGTGGTGGTAACATGGAGTTTTCATCATCACTACTGGACTCACTGGATACGTCGTCGTCGTCGTCGTCTTCGCCTTCCAACGAGAACGTCTTCAACACTGGTGCCTTAAAAGTTCGATGCAGAGTACCGTATTTGGAAATTGATGAATAACTATCGGGCATTTCCGATATCCGACGGACGTAGTCTTTACGTTTCTCGGTTAGGGTACGCGACAGTCTTACTGAAGATTTTCCATCAGAGTCACTGCTGCGATTGCCCATTTTCTGTTTACCCTTGATTTTATTTTGAAAAGCCGCATCGACGAGGATTGTTATCTGCAATAGAAACATTTAATTAGTATAAACATAATAGAAAATGTGAGCAAGTGCATTACCTCATCGTAGGACTTGCCAAGGGATGTTGTACCGTCGGTTGTGGAGCCTTCAGAGTCTTCAATGCTGTCGTCTATAGCTGTGCACTGCAAATGAGGAAAAACGGAAATCCGTTAATGCTTGTGGGTAACTATTTTATTAATGGGTCGTCATTTATAGGAGGCAAAGGGTATTAGTGACTCTACTTTCGGTGTATGATGACATCAAGGTGAAGTTAATGGATTTTATCGACTGAAATAATTCGATTGTGGTTGCGTGCTGGCGAAGTTTTTGTAGCACATTTGAAATAAGCTTCGATTTTTTTTTAACTTGAATTTTTTGTTTTCCTGTCTCGAATTTTGATTTCTAAAGCAAGGAGTTTCCACAATGAAACTCCAAGGCAACTTTTAAGATTGGAGTGTTCACTAAAGCTTTGTTTTTGTAACAAGAATAATCACAGCTTGCAATTTTGTACGAGTCTTGCGCCTACAAACCAGTTCGGTAGAAGGTACATCCCTTCTTAATTAGACACCAATTGTACAGATGCAAACAAAACTGTGCGTGTGATTTACAATTCGACCAAAAACGCTGACTGACTGTAAAAAAAGAACTTAAAACAAGACACATTCAAGTATTTATAACTAAATGCAGTCAGAGGCTACGCATATTCTTGCTATCCTGTGTAGGTAGCCTCTGATTGTCAATTTAGTTTACTTGAATGTGTATTGTTTGACTTGTTTTTATTTTAAGCTTTATAGTCTTTGTTCCGGGAAGAATACGAATCTAATGGCATCTAACTCTTCAAGATCCGTCAAGCCGTTTAGCCTACATGAGGTCACAATGAAACGGACTCATATCAATAGCAACCTTCGAACTTTGACATGAAGGGCCATATTGTTGAAGCTACATCTATCAAATTGACTGTCATTTATTAAGTCTGTTTTGCCAAATCACCATGGACGGATAAAGCGTTCAACAACACGTGCAAATGATAAAATTGTTTTATCACAATGGATGTTCTGTTCGAACAATGTTCCGCGCGCTTCGCCCGTTTTACGGGATGTCATTGCTCATTTCTTGATAAATGGCTACGTCAACAAACAAAATTGAGACAATACCAATTCACATGAGATCCGATAGCGTGTAATGCATTCCGAAAAAGTCAATGTTTGGTGTGGCTTTTGGGCCGGCAGCGTCATCGGTCCATATTTCTTTGAGAACGACGATGGCCAAGCCATCAACGTTTATAGTTCGATGATTACCAACATCTTTTGGCCTGAATTGAATGATATGGACATGTTCGGTTTCAACAGGAAGGCGCTACGTTGGAAATTCTGCACGAGAGATTCGCGCGCATGGGCATCTCACGTGGAGGTGATGTGAACTGGACCTGGGCACCTAGATCGTGCGATTTGACCCCGTTGGGCTTTTTCTGATGAGTTTTTCTGAATTCGCAGGTCTATGGGAGTAAGCAATGAACCACATCGAATCACAAAGCCAACATAACCCTTGCCATCGGACAAATTCAGAGTCATGAAACATTGGACGTTTTAGATGGGCTATCCAAGGAAGCCGCGGTGGACATTTGAACGATGTTATATTCCATGCATAATGGCATCGATTGGCTTTTCTATGTAATCGCGCTTAATGAAGGACCTTTTATAAGCGATCGATAAGGTCAATCGGCAAATGCTGAACGCTTTCTAAACATGATTTGCTTTAGTTGAAAACGCAGCTAATCTTTCACCAACTTTAATTTTTGAAAATAAAAGTTTAGTGCAAAAGTAAAACAAAAGAGCGATGAACTTAAACCCAATTGTTTAAACTAAAAGTCGATTATCTCCGAAAAGTATGTAACAAGAATCGCTTTCATTAGACGTACGTCTAAAAATTTGATAATAATCAAACGGCTCTCAGATTATCGCGAAATGGGCAAACTATTACTACACTTTATATGGCTTTAAATCACAGCTCTTCAAACACATAATATTTATATGATTGTAGAATACCTTTCATTGAAATTTTTTAGCTCGCTTTTCCCATAGCAACTCGTTACATTGATAAACGAAACGCTTTTAACAAAACAAAATGTGGATCTTCGTGCAGAGCAACAAAGCAACAAAATGCTCCGACACGTACAAAATTAAATAAAACTGGTTGAATCTCTGCGCATAAAGGCATCGATTGTCTATTTTATTTATGTAAACGTAATTAGTACTATATGACTGATGTGAGAATCTACTACTTAATTGCTATCATGTGACGTTCTATATAGGAAAGAACTTGAAAAAGAGTGTGCGAATCAGGGTAAAACAAACTGAACTCATTTTTCCAGAAGTTGAAATGTGCGTGAAATGTGCACATTGACAGCAACCTGAATCCACATTTCGATTTGGAATATAGCGTGTGTTAATAAGCTAAGCAAATAGCCTCAACCTGCGGGGAAAAATCTCTCTGGGGAATCTATTGATTTTGTTATTATGAATTTGGGAGCGGCTGTCCAGTGAAGAGACTTGCTTTACGATATTGTAAATACCTAACCTACGGATGTGTGTGTTATAAAAAAACTGATTAATTAATTGGTGCTTTATAAGACACATGATCCATTTTCATTTATACGTGACCTACCCCCCTAAGTTAAGTAATAATCCGGGGTAGGTAGATGGGTACATTTCTTATTTGTTAATGTTGGTTGGAAAGTTTGGAATTTCAAATAGGTCAACTCCGACTGTGCCTCGCATGTTTCGTTGCCAAGGGCAGCAACTATATACACCTTACACCATACCTTTACCGGTTCTGTAGATGTCAGAACAATGGAATTTTCAGTTCAGATGGAATGGAATTCATATGTGCATGCATGAAGAGCAATTAGCGATCAATTTGCAGAAAATGTATGGGGGAATTCACTCAACAGCGAAATTATTAACAAAAAGTACCTTCCACACGGAAAAGTTCACGCAAATGTCGATGACTGTTGAATTACTACGAGTATGTTGACACGGTCAATGGAATACCAAATGGAGTTGCTTTGTACCTATTTTTTATTTGTCAAAACGAAACAGCAAGTTAATGTGACATACTATCCAGAAAGCAATCTCTTGCACGGACCGAACTAATGCCCTAACCTACTTTTTACACGAGGGTATTATGTTGACTAAATATTTTAACCTGCATGTCACATTTAGGCTCTTGCAACTGAGTTTCAATGCACTGATAAATGACATCAATCACTAAAACCAGTCATTTGGTAAATGTTTCGGCTTGTTAACTATAATTACACTCATCGGCATTTTGACAATATCAAAAGTTTTTTTTTTAGAATTCTAGAAAGAACTGAAATAAAATAGGTACACGGTTTATTTTAAAATATATTTATTTAAATTCATTAAAATAAATAAAATTACCTTCTTACTTTGACAAACAAGTTTTGCTTAAAAAATATATAATGGGAACGAAATAATATCATTTAACAAAAAATATATTCGCTTTATCAGTTTGTGTTCATTTTGGAACCGATTCGACGAATTTTTTCGAAACGTCATTCTAGAACTTTTTTATTTCAAAAATGGTCTCCTCTTTGCACCGACTCAGAGAAAAAGTCATTTTTCTTTTATTGTCACCTCATAAATACTCCTACATGTAGAATAACATTAAATCTTGGCTTTGGAGCATAACCAGTTGCGTGTTTCTAGTTCTATATCCCGCAAAAATTGCATCACTGTTCGGCTTTTGTGACAAGCATATTAGCATATCGCCAGATGGAAATGCGTGATGGTTTAAACTTTCTGCTGAATCATGTTTTCCATCATTTAAACCAAATTGGACGACATATATTGCCAGAACATTACAGACCCGCTACCATACGATAACTGGTCTGAACGATTGGTTATGTCAGTTATTATTTTCAAATAAACTCTCTGACATCCATAAAAGTCGGTTGAAGCTTTTTGACCTATCTTTATACTCCTGCGCGAATTCTAGCCATTTGATTTTGTTTCCGGGAGCTATATACGGTACTTTCCTTATAGACATGTAACAAAATCAATTATCCTCAAGATTATAAGGTTTCCAGGATTCTTTTTAATCTCAAGATTCGAAAGCTCGAGATTTTTTGGAGTTAAGCCTGGTTTTTCAATATACTCCCGCAAAATACATCAATCTTCTTCGGTATAAGTTGTTCGTTTTTTAACGGTGCGAGGTAAATTTTTTCACAGAGATTGTTGCTGTGTGCTTATTGATTTGGAAATTTAAAGTTTGCTTCGTTAAATTAAATTCTTCCCTTATTTTCTTAATAGAAAGGTTGTAAATGTACTTTGTGACAAAAGCTACACGATCTTCCATATTCAACTCAGCCGTTTTCCAAATATTTTAATCAAAATGGACCTGTATACAATAAATCTATTGTAATAAACTTAAATTCAAACGATTAGAGTGTTTTTCGCCAAGTAATCGTTGAAAAATGAGTTGGTCAAAATACTTTTGCCATTCAAAAAATTGTACTTTAACCACACATACTCAAATAGGTTTGACCTGTCCTGCTATGGGACTCAATCGATCGCATTTACATACATTTTTATAGGCTACACCATATGCAATAAATGAGTGAGAACTGTAAACGCTGTTTCAGTTGACGTTTATTGAAGGGTAGTCAACGAATCGTGACTGAGTAATAAGTGGACAGTTCGCATTTTATCTAGTTATTTCGCTCATTTAGCTCAGATCAAAAAAAAATCAAGTCGACTTAAGACAAATAAGTTTTTGAATTTTCCCATTGTCGAACTCGTCATGGTTAACTGCTGTCAAATGTGTACTAAAATTTACTAGCTGTCGTCACAACATAAGGTGGGTTTTATTGAACTTCGACCTCAGCAAAGCAAAATAGATGAATGCGCAAAAACGGTTCAAGTCACATCTGCGCTTGAATGGACCAAAATCGTTCCACATTACCAGAAAGGTTTATAGGCGGCTACTGTCAAGTCACTTCCATTTGGGATAAATGCCAAGCGTGAATCTCGGAAAAGTCAATTAGGACGTACTTTACTTGCTTTACTTTACTGAGATAGAAGCTCAAAAAAGAAGCTACATTTAGCTTGTTAAATATCGTACTAAACTAACAGGGAAGCTTAAGAAATGACACTCTTTCTCTTACCCTTTTTGTTGGTACTTTACAAATTCTGCAACGTCACTTTGACGTATGTGTCGTTTAATTTAATTTGTTTATTCAGTTAATAATATCGAAAGTAATATTACTGTTTTAACAATAGGCGTCATATAAAACAAGGGTGATTTATTTATTCGTTGTTTTCGACAAAAAAAAATTGTTTTTTTCTATAAATAAATGGCCGATTATGCGACGTTCTTTTCAAGATGCGGTCATAAAACGTCACCCATTTGAGGTTACTATGCTAGCACTTTATTCGACTTTATACATTTCTAAAACAAATTTGTATGAATCTAATGAATGGATTAAAGTCATTCATAGATTAAGGGTTTCTGAAGACCTTTTCACAGTTTTTTCACAAATAATACAACAAAAAAAGTTATCATAAGAAAAAATTCTGACATTTGTTTCAATAGATGTAGAATCGAATTAAGCCTGAACTTGTAAAAACACTTCACAGTATCACAGAATCAAAATTAACTCCCATTTAAGTAAATTTTGAGATTTCGAGACACGTTGGATAAACGTTATGGGGCGTGACAAAAACTATATCCATATGACGAACAATAATTTTTGGGAGAAAATATTTTCTAGATAAAAAAACACAAAACAAAAAAATTTACTTTCCTAGTTACCAGAAACTTGACATCCTTTTGTTTACTAGTTCATTTCAGCACTGCAAACAACAGTAGACGCTCGATATAGTGAACCAATAAAAACCATGTAGAGGGCGTTACTTGCTATTTCACTTGGCTTTTATTGTCCGTCGCATTAAATTTTTGACATTTCGGCGTGAAAATTTCACTTTCAATTTCACAGCAATTTCTTGGAGAGGAGTGAAAATTTCACTTCACTTGAACAGCGTACCAGCCTTTATCAAAGCTTTACTTGATGTATTCATACACAATACACGACCGCGACATTTGCTGTAATTTACTTGCATTACATGCAGGCGCATTGCAGAACTGGAACATTTTTCTTTTAATTTTGCAAAGAAAAGTCGGAGTTTACTATACAGAGCGTCTACTGTAGAGGGATTCCCTACATTTTTAATGATTTAGATATTTGTGGTATTTTTGAACTCACAATGAGGTTATGAATTTTAAATTTGCAAAAAAAAAACGTTGAAATAAACAAACAAACAGAAGATGACACAAAAATATCAGGTTCCGCCAAAAAGTCGACGCATCTTATATCAACGATATGTTAAATAACAAACAACACTCGTCAGGTTTTTTTCTAATCCATAGCCTCGTCGCCATAGATCAAACGCGGTCAATGATTGGCATCTTTTTGTTATGACTAGCTGGTCTGATTATATTGCGGCCAGTCTGCTTTGTATATACATATGTACATGCGGCATTGGCAAAACAAAACTAATTTCCCAGTGATGAGCAGTGATGAAGGCCACATTTCCATCGAAAGGAATGTAAACAAACAAAAGTTTGCACTTCTGGCGGGACCATAAATTCACCAACATGCAGATGGAACTGCTATTCTTTGGAAATTCTTGCTTGCAAAACTGTTTTTGTCAGAATCGCGATGAATCTCCGTGCTTATTATGCAGCTGGACACTGCCAGAATGTGTTTATCGTCGGCAAACTGCATGCAATCACACCCTTCAAGTAAACAAGTTTAATGATCTTGCACTTATTTAGTGCATTGGTCCATTCCTGTAAATGTTTGATGACATTGACTTTGTTGATGACTTTTCCACCCTTGATCTTAATAGTACCAACTTATGTGATAATTTGTTTACAAATAGTTCCTATTGCGACGACAAATTTTTTATTGTACACCAGAATGTTAGAAGTTTAAGAGAAAATTTTTCAGCCCTAACAGCTCATCTCGATTCTTTTATGTGCATTCCAGATATTGTCTTTGTGTCTGAAATCTGGATTTATGAATTTGAAAAAAGCGATTACTCTTTACCCGGGTTCAATTTTTATGCGAAAACTAATGAAAATTACACTGCAGGTGGTGTTGGTTGTTTCGTAAAGGAGGAATACAAGATTCTCGAAGTAGTTCTTGTTGACTTTTTGTGTGCTGATGTTTTAAAGATCTCAATTGAAATTAATCATGAAGCTTATGTTTTTTTATGTGTATATAGACTGCATATGTTTAACGTTTCGACATACATAGAAGAATTTTCAGTTCTCTTAGAAAATGAAAACTCAAAAAATCTGATTATTGTTGGAGATTTTAACCTCAACAGTTTAGAGAATAGTGAAACTGTTTCTAGTTACTTGGCTTTGCTAGCATCAAATGGTCTGGTATGCGTTATCAATGAGCCTACTAGGTTTGTATCTGGTACTTGCTTAGATCACATCTATGGACGCTTTAAAAATGTTTCGTTCGGTAACTGTGAGAAGTTTGTTCTGGATTTAATGATCTCTGATCACTGTATGACAGGGCTTATAGTAAACATTGATAACACGATCAGAAAAAATCCAAAACCTGCTGACAGTGTGATCAAAATTAACTACAACAAACTTAAAAACAATCTTTTTTATGAGTTTTGGGAAGATGTTTATTCGTGCAGAGATGTCTCTAAGGCCTATACTATATTTATTAATTGCCTTCAAAAACACATTTCTAGCTGTTCCTCCGTTTTGCCTTCAAAAAGGTGTGTAAAAAGGTTAAAACCTTGGATCTCTAATAACTTGTTATATAAAGTAAGATATAAAAACAAAATTGGAATAAAGTGCAGAAAGTACCCTCATAATCTGAGTCTAAAAAGAAAATATAAAAAATTATGCGATGAACTGAAAAAGGAGATTCCGACATGTCGGAATGCATATTACCGAACTCAATTTTTTGCTGCCCAGGGAAACTTAAAAAATGAATGGAAAATAGTAAATAGCTTGCTGAATAAATCTTCCTCTTCTAAGAAACCTACTATTTTACGTATTGATAACGAGGACGTTTCAGACAAACATTTCATTGCCAATGCATTTAATTGCTATTTCGCAAATATAGCCACTAGCATACAACCATGTCCAGTGACAATGCCTTGCAACTCCTGTTCGTCCATTTGTAGCTCTGCTGAACATTTACAAGGAAACAGCTTTGTTTATAATCCCATAACATCTCTTGAGATATTAAAAGTTATTGGCACTTTAAACAAGTCCAACTCGTGTGGACCTGATGATATTTCGAATCTGTTTTTAAAAAGAGTTGCTTGTTTCCTTGTGGATGTCTTGTCAGATCTTTTTAATCGTTCTGTTTTTGAGGGGGTCTTTCCAGAAGCACTAAAATGCGCAGATATTGTACCACTGTTTAAAAAAGGTTCTGCTACAGAAATGTGTAATTATAGGCCCATATCTCTTCTTTCTGTTTTCAGTAAAATCTTCGAAAAACTCGTAAAAAATAGAATAGTAAATTTTCTAAACAGAACAGAGTTTTATAACCCAAATCAGTTTGGATTTCAGAAAGGTAGATCGACGGAAGATGCGCTGTTACAGTTTTGTGCTCAAATAATGGCAAATCTCGACGGAAATAAATGTACGGCTGGTTTATTTATCGACATCACCAAAGCTTTTGATATGGTTAATCACGATATTTTGTTAAGAAAATTGGAAAAAGCTGGATTTCGTGGCTTCATACTAGATTGGTTTAGGTCATACCTTAAGGATAGATCGCAGGGAGTGAAGATGGATGAGATTAGGAGCGGAATTAAGTTCTCCAATTTGGGTGTACCCCAAGGCTCTGTTTTGGGACCAATTTTGTTTCTAATTTATATTAATTCGCTTCTTGCACTTAATTTTAAAGGTGCACCTACTGCTTTTGCGGATGATATAGGTTTTTCTTATGGTTTGAATAGTCCTCTGGATCTAGTTTCTGACATTAATTGGGATCTAAACTTATTGAGGAACTGGTTTGCTGAACACAATTTGATTATCAGCTCTAAAACCAAAATAATGTTTTTCAATCTGTCATCTCGCAACAAGTTGGGTGCAAATGTTTTTTATCACTCGCCTGAGTGCCCAAAATACAAGTTTTCCAATTGCAATTGTACGTATTCTTCCTCATTTTGTGATAGTTTGAGTTGCAGTGACAATTGTTTTTTAATTGAGTCAGTTAATGAATATAAATATTTGGGGCTTACAATTGATTATAAAATGGCCTTTTCGAATCACGTAGAAAGTCTGAGGAAGTATTTTCGTTGCACACTTAGACATTTCTTCTATTTGCGAAATATCTGCTCAGCAATGCTCTTAAAAACAATTTATTACGGTATATTCCATTCTAAACTGCAATATGGAATTGTTTGTTGGGGAGGTGTTTATTTGAATAAAATCCAACCATTGTTGATTCTACAGAAATATATTCTACGGAATATATGCCGGAAACCTAGAAGACATCCGAGTTTTCCTTTGTTCTGCGATCTGAAAATTCTTCCAGTCCGACATTTGTACTGTTTTAAAGTGTTGAAGACTTTCTTTATGAAGTCTGGAAATCGCAATTACCGATTAATTTCAAATTATAATTTACGTGTAAACTTTTCGGATATGGTAAAAGTACCAAACTTTCGTACTACTGCATATCGTAATTTTTATTCAGTTTCATCATGTCGTTTATTTAATAAGCTTCCTTACTCTATCAGAACTGAATCAATGCCTGGAATGTTCTTAAAACGTGTTAAACATTGGCTTTTTAATTTGAATTATGGTGATTTAGAATCCATTCTTTCTAATATTCTGGTTTAATCTTCATATTGTGTGTTTAAGTAAATTGAATTTTAGTGAGTAAATTATTTAGTTCTAAAACAATTTAAATTGTTCAGTCTCTTTTTCTATTCTTAAAAATGTTTGTGAAATATAATTTGTTTGATAATGCAAATTGCTTTTATAGGGGCACCCCACCCAAAACTAATATTGAATTTTGTATAAGCCCATTGAAGTGGCATTCAACACTATTTTTAATACTTAGTATACAAAAATACAGAATGTCGCTAATATTTCTTGTATTCAATACTTATAGTAATAATGAAATTTCATGTTTTATTAATTTGTAATGAACTTATAAGAAATAAAAAATTATCTTATCTCTTATCTTATCTTATCTAATACTTTTTGGGAATTCCTACACAAAATCCAACCAGATAAACTTTATCAACTGAGCAGATATAACTTATTCAGTGTGGCACCCAAATAACGCGATATGTTAATTTGCTAAGCAATAAAAGCGTATGTGTGCTTTATGAGTTTCGTGCGATAAATCAATCCAACAGTCGTTATTTTTATCGCGAAAAATTAAGTTGCCCGTCCGTTTTAAAGCATCTGCGGTCTTCAGAGACAAACACAAATATTTGAGTTCGGTTTTGCCGTTTCATTTCACTCGACAGTTAGTACAAAGAGTAATGCGTCTCTACGAAATGCGAATGAAGGACGTATCATTATCTATACTGGGGTGATGGGAAGAACAAAGTGACATTCCGAAATATAATACTATGCAAATATCTATATCACTCGTGGTCCTGGTTTAGTTGTGTGGGTTTTATTTACTTGCGCGTTATCACCGCAAGAATGTCATCACTTAAGTACGCACAAGTGGGTTATATTGAAAACTTTTCGTTTTTTTTGTATGTTATGTATGAAACAAAGATTCCCCACTTTTTGCTTTCACTTCTGGTCTTATTGTTTTTATTTTTAGTTCAGTTGAGAAAGGCTTTTTTGTTGCTGTATTTTTTTCAAAATATTGTTATATTAAGTAATCGCACTTAGCGATTTCAATAAAAGTGATGCATTCTGTCGTTTTAGCTGACAACTGGGCACACATGTAGGTGTTATTTATAGCTCTGCTCAAACTCAACCAACTCAAGTCGTCGAACTTTAATCGCTATACAATTAAACGTAATCACATATTCACATGTATAGCGTGCCGGCAATGAGCTGCAAAGTTGAAAAACCCATAAGTACATGGTCTTGGGGCTTTTCCATTGACATATTTATTCAATAAATGGATAAAAGGTTTGTACCAAGATGTAAGATATTTCAGTTGAAGGTTTTCTTGTTGCCGTTTTTTTTTTGTAACAATACCCATCAAAGAATCAGTAGTAGAGTTCATATGATGTGAACAAAAATCGTATATACATGGATAAAATATGCAAGCGCATAAAGTCACGTAACTCTATGCAGTGATGCATAATAAAACTGCCCAGTTAACTGTATGCACTTCATGGGAAAAGCGGCTATCGATTAGGAAATAAACAATACATGCATTAATTTTGTTTTTAGGTTCTAAATGATTGCACTATCATAAATATTTGTATTTAATAGAGCAGGGCCGATTCATTTATCCCAGTACAAACCACTTTCGATGCATTTATAAACAAGCAATTGTACATTGTACTAAGTCACTATTTCAAGTTTAGGATAATTATTTAATCCATTTAAAAAATGTTTTAAAAAAGAACAAATTTATTGCTGCGAACACAAACGCCCTTGCCGAAAAGTCACAGGTCAGGGTCACTCACAAACCACAACCAGTGATCCCAGATTCAGAAAAAAGCGGGAATTTTGCGCTTTTATAATGAATAAGGGGAAAACATGGGAAAGCTTAAAAAAGGGAAACAATCAGAAATCTTGCTTAAAAATAAAATTAAAACGATTTTTCAGAAAATTCAGATTTAAATGAAGCAGACATTAATTTTTAATGATAGCTGTTCGATTTTGTAAGGAAAGTAAAGTTTTTAAGTTGCTCAAGTTTAAAAGACCATCATTCCTCAGAAACAAAACAGTTAGTTCTCTAGAACCTTTTTCCAATTCTTTTCAAACAATTTTACCGAAAGCGGAATCAACTCGATCGCGAATTCCGATCACTTAGAAAAATACATTTAAAAGGCACTGAAGACATTTGAATTTTTAATTTGGTAACTCTGACAGCTGACAGACTAGATGAATTTCCAGTTGACGTTTATGAGGGGTAGCCGCAAAATGTTTCTCACCCCAAATAGGCCAACAAAGGATGCATATTTTTCAACAAATTAAGTCTAACTCCCATTTATGCAATAATAGGTTTATAGCCCAGAGTTCATTATACATTAACCAGTACGGGACTATACCGGAAAATACAATTTAAAAAGTCTCGAGCCAGACACAGCTAGCTGAAGATCAATATGAGTAAAGGTTATACACCGGTCTTAGAGTAAGAGTGCTCTTAAGTTAGATTAGATCGGCTGCCAGCTATGAAGCCAGCACACTTATACCAATTTGTCCATTGTCCATTAATTCACTCGTGATTCGTGAAACAACTTTAAGCTTCTAATGAAGCGAACTAGACTTCTAATAAGATCGCTAGTGTCGTTAAAGAAGGATGCCCCCAAGTTAAGTTTTTTACTTTGAGAGAGAGCGGAGCAGGTGGTAGATTCTTACTTAGTACATATCTACTAATCTGTCGTAATAGTGGTTTGATCTGAACAATAATTACAAAAAAATCGGTGTCAATCACAAGGATATTTTTTTTATGGTAAATTTAACACACAATATGCAATTTGTAAAAAAAAATGATATAACGAATATTTTTATTTTGAGTCTTGTGCTATTTCTTTTTTATATAAAGGGGTCTGTTCAGAAGTCTTATTTTAGTATTCATCATTTAGTATCCATCGAGCAGTGCACCGAAAAATCCAAGGTAACGCTACTTGAGCAGCCTTTCGAGTATTGTTTCGAAATACGTAGCTAATTCCGGTCTGAAAAACATGAAAATATCATTAAGATCGAATCGAATTAGTCCTTGCTTGGAGTCCAACGATAAACAGGCGCTGGAGCTTAAATAACTATTACGACAGATTAGTAGATATGTACTAAGTAAGAGCAATCTACCACCTGCTCCGCTCTCTCTCAAAGTAGAAAACTTAACTTGGGGGCTTCCTTATTTAACGACACTTACGATCTTACTGGAAGTCTACTTCGCTTCATTAGAAGCTTAAAGTTGTTTCACGAGTGAATTAATGGACAATGGACAAATTGGTATAAGTGTGCTGGCTTCTTAGCTGGCAGCCGATCTAATCTAACTTAAAAGCACTCTAACTTTAAAACCGGTGTATAACTTCTTAGTAAATTACTTAAGGTGGCGCTACAGTCCAACCAACAAGCGTCTCCAGCCAGCGCGATCTTTAGGTAGCTGTCTCCAGTTTCGCACGCTAAGTTGGTTAAGGTCCCCTTCCACTTGCATGCGCCACCTGAGTCGCGGTCTTCCTCTACTGCGCCTTCCCTCGGGTGTGGATTCGAAGATCTTCCTGGCCGGAGCATTCGTGTCCATTCGCTCTACATGACCCAGCCACCTCAGTCGTTGGACCTTCACTCTTCTGACTAGGTCGATGTCGCCGTACAGTTCGTCGTTGAATCTCCTTCTCCATTCCTCGTCAATGCAGACGGGACCAAAATTAACACGAAGAATTTTTCTCTCGAAACAACCGAGAATTACCTCATCCTCTTTTGATAGAGTCCATGCCTCTACACCATATAGCAGGACTGGGATGATTAGGGTCTTATAAAGGGTCACTTTGTTCGAGAGAGGGCTTTGCTACTCAATTGCCTTCTTAGCCCAAAGAAACACCGATTGGCAAGAGTAATTCTACGTTTAACCTCAGCGCTGGTGTCGTTGTCTGAGTTCATAGCGGAGCCTAGGTAGACAAAGTCCTAAACCACCTCAAAGTTATATCTGTCTATTGTGACGAATTAGATAAGATTTTTAACATACCTATTCGAAACTAGTACCAACCTTTAGCGGGCGCGACGCAAATTTTAGTCAAACAGTTCCAAGAATTGACAGTTTAAGAAACCATACCCAGTTTTGGGAATCCTCTTTGAGTAAACTTTATTGAAGTTACTGGCAGAAAAAAAAACACTAAAAAAGACTACTAAGGACTTGCAAAGATGCAGGATTTGGAATCCCTCGATTTTTATAGGATACCGGCTGAAACTTAACACGGATAAGTGTAAGTTCCTCTGCAGAGAAGTGGTGTACCTGGGTCACGTTTGTTCAGAAGATGGCGCACGGCCTGATCCATCTAAAACTAGTTGCGTAACGGCTTTTCCTCCTCCAAAAAATATTAAACAAGTGCAGTCCTTTTTGGGTTTTGTTAGCTATTACCGTAAATTCATACCAAACTTCGCGGCTATAGCAGCACCAATTAATAATCTCTTACGAAAGGACGTCAAGTTTAGATGGTCGGACGAATGCCAAAGGGCGTTCGAATACCTCAAAGAGGCAGTAACATCACCACCTGTTTTGGTTTACCCCGATTTCGGTAAAACTTTTATTCGTTACAGACGCTAGTAACGAGGCATTGCGTGCGGTGCTGTCACAGGGCAAGGTGGGCGAAGACAGACCAATTGCCAATGCCAGTAGGTCACTGAATCCGACAGAGAAAAGATACTCCACCATAGAAAAGGAATTGTTGGCTATTGTCTGGGCCACCAGAAATTTTAGGACATATTTGCTAGGACGACCATTTTTAGTTTATAGTGACCATCAACCACTTAAGGGGGTATTCAATGTAAAAGACCCTACCACCCGTCTTGTAAATTTCCATCATAAACTCTCCGAGTATGATTACAAAATTGAATACAAACCCGGGAAGATAAATACAAACGCAGATGCACTAAGTCGGATACCTAATGCAGGAAATCAGTGCCTCGCGGTGACGAGAGCACAAACTGCGAAAGAGGGTAAAGTTATAGCAATTGGAAGTAACACACCGAAAGGAACCACCAAGGCCCCACAGAATGAAGAAGATTGCTCTTCGTTAAATGTGGGTACGGCGTGTAGTTGGATGTTTCTATCCGAACCGAACGAAATTCAAACCGTACTTCACGATTTTCATAACTCAACTCTCGGAGGCCATCAGGGGGTGCAAAGGACATAATGCTCGTATCCGGAAACAGTTTAGATGGAAAAACATGCAGAGGGATATCAACGACTACATTAAAAAATGCGAAAAGTGCCAAAAGAATAAGTTTGCAAAGTTAACTAAAATGCCTATGACTCATTTGGGTAATAGATACATACTAACATTTCAAGATGATCTGACGAAATATATGGCATGTGTTACATTTGGCTTTTCTTAAAAGCTGCAAATCTTCAAACATTTTGAAATCTTCAAAAATATTAATAGATATCCATTACGAAAACATTTCTTTTAAAAAGTTTTGTTTTTATTTTGCAATAGCAAATCAACAGTTGGCAAATGGTTGCGAGTCCATTTAATACCAGGTTTTAACGATAACTATTATGTCGACTTTAATTAAAAAAACAGCAATATGGGTATATCTACTAAAATAATTTTAAGGTGAGTTTTATCCCACTACAATTTTGCGCCTATGTATCTATTTATAAACGTAAAGATACATAGCGTACGAAAAGTATGAATTTTTTTAGTTTACAATCCTAAAACTGACAAAAGTTAATACTTTGTTATGTCAGCCTTCAACTCGCTGTATGGTTTTGGGGTTATTTACATTTCTAAAAAAAACTCCAAAAATAAAAATAAAAAAATAACATAAATAAGCAAACACATGGATCGGGAGCATGCGCAACTTCCGCCCACACACACACACATGTGTTCAGCTTCAAGGCGTTATGCAACTACAAGTTCGCCGACAACCCAAAACAAAAAAAGAAGAAAACCACAAAAATGGTATCGCCCACTTCCAAAAAAAAAACAACCGACAACAATGAACAAAAAAAAAAGATTAAATAATTGGGCCAGTCAGTCTCACCGCCGATATGTCGAACGTACGAATACAGTTAGTAGATTTAATGGAATATATGAGTGTGACTTTGTGATTTATTTGTTTTCTCCAGAGGGATTATCACAGCGGCGTGTAACTACCCCACTGTCGCCATCACCCAGACACGAACGAAAAGGTGGCTGAATGTCTTGCGATTGTCGAATTAAGGGCTTTAGTTGTAAATCACCATTCCCCCGACAAACTCATACACACGCATAGTTTAACCCTTAAGCCACTTTGTGGGGCTAAATCATAACGTCGACCAGTTAGACATTCGACCCACGATAACGGACATTATCAAAGGCTTTAAGTTGTTTTGCTGCAGCAAATTAGTTGCTTAAATTCCCGCACAAGACCGAGTGAGTCTTCTAGTAGACATGTGTGTGCTTTGTGAAGTCTTGACATTAACACTGTGTCGACTGGCAGTATGATAAAATTATGTGGAACACAATTTTATTCTTTCTCCTCGCTGCTTTTTTAATTGTTTTCAATTTAACAAACAAAAACAATTGCGGTGAATCAGTCTCTATAGATTACGTGATGAATTCTTTAGACTCTGGCCGCTCTGCGTTGGATTATACATGACAAAATGTTCTTTGTTTTCCAGTGAATCGAATTAAAATAATAAATCACATGAATAAAAAATTTTCGAGTTGTTTTAGAAAAGGTGAGACATCCAGAGCTTGGAGGTACTCTTCCTTTTTACCCCTTTAGTTATAAGGATGGCAAAGACACAATAAACATATTTTCTATTTTTAGCAGAGTTCAATGTTTCTGTGTATCCAATTGAGATTCTCTTTGTTTGATTGTAGAATTTGTTAGCGTTAGCCTGCAAACAGTGCTCGCCTATTTACTGGAGTAATGTGACAAAATCGATGGAAGCGTGCTGAGGAACAGTTCTCTGTCAGTGTATATTTTCTCAAAACACTGACTGTCACTGCAAACATAAAGAAATGAATTTATCCTTGTATGAAGAAGACATTTAGGAGATAAAAGTAAATATCAAACGTCGGTAATGAAACCGAGCTAAGTAAATTCTATGAGGTAGGTATTGCACTGGTGAAATGTCCCCCGGAACGGATGGTATCATTAAGCGCCGTACTTCTATGTAGATTAGATAAGGGGGTAAGCTAGGAAATTTATAGTAAACCACCAAAGTGTGGAGATAAGTTTTGTTATACAGGGTGAGTCATTACGTTTTGCTACTTTAATTATACATTACCGTTCTTGAAAAGTAAAAGTTGCTCGGGTAATAAATAACCAATTTTATTGACCAACTTAAATTTCACAATCTTAGTCCACGTCAAAAGCAGATTGTCGCGTTTCAGTCGCCTCATCATGATGTAGTGTAGTGCACTGACATCCGGCTTAAACAAGCTTTGAACTGCCCTTGTTGGCCGCTCTTGTAACCTGCTAGTTCACAGTTACTTTAACACAAGTTTATAATTAGGGCTATGTTAAATGGTTCTGGATCGTCATAGTAATGAAATTTATAGGAAATAATTAAAGGACCCGAATGTAGCATCCGCCAAACTTCAAACATGGGGTGTTTTCGGAAATGTAAAAAAAAGTCATTTGCAACTGCAGATGACAGTCAATGCGTGATAGAAATCAATCGGTCATCTGTTTGCAAATGTCATTTTGTGCAGTTGACTTGTGTCGGGTCAACGTTGTTTTTTTTATGAACAAATTCAACCCTTCTAGTGATAGGTAGAAAGGGGTTAAGTCAGAAATAGTAGTTTTCCGCAAAATTGAAAAGATTGAAATTTTGTTTGTAAATCCAGATATTCTTTTTGCGAAAAATGAATGATGCCAAACAATCATCAAATCATCAAAACACACGTATGTTATAAGATTATAGGCTGTTGACCAACAAATAAGCGCTTACCAGATTTTCTCATGACTTATCTCCTTAGAGCCAATTGTCTCTTTGTTACCTATTAAAATTAAGTTTTTTTTAAGGATTTAAGTCGAGAAAACAAATCTTTGCTTACATTAATAATTCAGTTTAATTCATTAAGAAAATTTGAAAACATTAAATTAATTCAAATAAATTATACTTAAGCGGCTTAGGAACAACTTAACTATTTCAAAATTTTAAATTGGTATAAATAAAAAGAACTTAAGTCCACTTACACCCTTAAGGCTGGTACGCTGTTCAAGCGAAGTGAAATTTTCACTCCTCTCCAAGAAATTGAAAGTGAAATGTTCACGCCGAAATGTCAAAAATTTAATGCGACCGACAATAAAAGCCAAGTGAAATAGCAATTAACGCCCCCTACAAATCACTTTTTGAACAATTATTTTTCACTTCAACAGCGTACTGCCTGGTGAAATTTTCACTTGAAAAGTTCATTTTAACATTTCGTAGTGAAAAATTTGTATGAAAATTTGGATTTCACTCGAACAGCGTACTAGCCTTTAATACCAAAAAATTTTAAAAACTTCCTGACTTATACCCTTTGTATAAAATAATTTCTATAGGAAGATGTTACGCTAGACTTCTGCCGATAGGACCAAACCAAAGAGAAAAAAATTGACGTAAGTTCAACAAATATCCAAAAACGGGATTTTTTGACTTAACCCCTTACTACCTGACAATAGAGTTAAACAAATTTTGAATAATATTTCCCCTGAAAATTACAAAAATTATGATGATGAATCCAATTCCAAATGTGAAGCACTTTTCTTTAATTTTTTTTTATTTATTCATTTTGCACGGCCGCCTGCTATCTGATTTTCTGCAGGGCAGATGACACGCAAATGACTTTTACGAACATCTGACCTTTGCAGATCTGCTTTACCGAACACATGACAATACAGTTTTGCTATGGTGACATTTCCGAACACATGACTTAGGCAATTTGCGTGCAAATGACATTTCCGAAAACACCCATCTTCATTCAAGTGGTGATAGAAGTCTTTCTTATGAAAATATGCAACAAATTGATTAGGCACACATCCTTTCAAACTCTGAAGACATCTTGTAGGCTGTGTCTTAATTTTTACACTCAACCAGCTGCCTATTTAACAACATGCTCATTTACTGACTCTAGATTTTCAGTATCCATGTTTAGGTAAGTAGAACGATTTTTGTTATCTTAATATTCTATTAATCAGAAAGTGCATTAATTTGTGACACTCACTTCACAGTATTGATAATGAAACCATATATGTATTTCTGTGTCATTCAATTGTAAATAACTAAACACAAGGTTTGTTCCCTTTCAAAAATGCATTCGGACACATTAGCCAAATTCAGTCAAAGTTTGTTCTCTTCTGTTCTATACAACTTTTGGATAAGGGAACGAAGTGGAACATTTGCTATTTAGTATGAATAAAAACTGATTTGAGTTAGTTAATGAACTACCTATTCATTTGGCAATTGGGGACAAGCGAGTATTCGCAAATTCTGACATTTCATTCACATGACAACTTTTCTTGGTCGAAGATACCCCCGCCCCCGAATCAGATTCAATTCTAAAGGTTAAGTTCGTACGACCTTATCATTCGCGGATTTGTGGATCACGACTGTATTGTGTGGATTGCGTGTGACAGTTCGCAGGTAGAATTTTTCAATTCGCGGGAAAATTTCTGTAATTGTAAGTTTCGCTATTTAAATTAATTAAGACTCAGATTTTTGTTTAGATTAGATGTAAGATTAATTAAATATAATGCTTAAGTGGTAGAACAAATATAAAATTGATTTGTTTTCAGTTCGCCTATTCGCAATTCGCTTTCATGTGAATAGCCCGTAACTACAAGTTTTGACATGTTCAAAAAGTGCCGCCACTTACCTTTTACTCAGATCGGTAAGAATAAAACGTGTCAGACAGAGCAATTGCTACGGTAAATTCAAAAATTTAAATTTACTGCTCAGGTTTGACAGGAACTGCAATTGTACACATGCAGCGAAGTAAATGCTATAATCGAATTTTCGAACTTACTTCAGCAAAGTTGTTTGATATTCATACCGAAACTGAAGCAATTGCTAAGTGCTTTTAATTTGCTACAAGCTTTTACACAAATCAAATTCATACGATCCATTGATGATACTTTTCTTTATTACCATTGATGTACTCCTCTATCTACTGACCACAGAATAGAAAAAAATTAAATAGCTACATATAAATAAAAAGTAAAAGTGGAACAATAACTCGCACTTACTCGTAAAATTACTGGTTTGAAGTACGCAACCTACAACACAATTAGCAAGGTTAACATCACGTACTTACAGAGCAAAATGAAAGTTTCCTTGGGTTGAAACTTAAATATTTAACTGTATCATTTGTATGCCCTGGACAAAGCATGCAGGTACATGATGGATGCAAATAAGTAAAAATACTCTCCGAACCGTATGGACGCATCCTCGTGTCTTGTTTATCGAAAATAACGATGTAGGTACATGAACTTTTGGGTAACCTTGTTCAATACATCGAATAAACACCACACTGTCACCTGTAACAACTTTGTTTTTGCGAGTCTCTGTTTTTTTAGCTGGTTTACTGCCGAAGGCCTTGCACACAGTGGGGTGAGAAAGCGATGCGTTGCGAGAAGCGTTTGAGTGGGAGAAAACTGTTCAGCTTCTCGCACACAAATTCTTCTGATCACTTTTGGAGGAACCAAAAAACACGCGAGAAGTTGCTTTGGACTTGTCGTGTTCCGCAAAACAAAATATTTTTTTGTCACATAAGTTAGACAATTTTGACATTTAAGACAATTTTCTCTTATCCTTTCTAAATGTTCCAAACTTATCTTCTGTAGTACATTTTATAAGGAAAACAAGATCATAGAAAAGTTTTTTTCTGTGCTTTTTGATTCTCATAGCTTTCTCGCGCCACTGTGCGCGAAGCCTAAAGCGCCATTCAAATCGGACGCGGCTAAAGCAATGTCATCGCATTTGTACACAATGTTGTTTGAAAACTGTCTGACTTTATTTGCAATCTATATACTCAACAGGTTCTCAAGGCCTGGCAATTTCGATCTCAAAGTTGTATTCTGATAAAAGCGTACCACGAACGAGCGAATGTTCGTTGACAGTTTGCCTGCCGTTAGCAATATGTATAATTTTTAATATTTGCTCCACAGTGTGTAACGCAACCAGTGTCAACTAAAATAAACAGTTCTGTTTATCAATTTTAACTACACTACACACTATATCACTGCAAGTGCAAGATGCTTTTATTTTTGCAGGTACTTCTATGAATATCAACCCCAACAACTGCCTATCCTCTATGTAATGTCTATCTTCACGATTTAAATCCAGATTTTTGCGCAATTTCACTCTAGACGCGATGACTCAGTTTGTGTTGTGCAGTTGCACAATTTGTAACTGTTGAGCCTCGGTGGCTCTCTTCAATACAAGCATCTGACAGTTAAGCGAGCCTTTAGCGAAGTAGGTTGCACACAGCATATTGAGTGTAAAACCGGATAGTTTGGCGTGTGGTTTGGAAAATAAATCAGAAAGCTGATTTTTGTTTTCTTTTGCAAGGGAAGATCTAATTTTAGACGAAGAAATCGTTGGTTTCTATGTGCCCATTGGAAAATAAGCGATAAAGTTGCATAATTACGTATAGGGAATCTAGTCGCGTATACTGTGTATACGACCATAATGGAGTTTAGTTGTTCTCTACTCATTGTGGGTATTTTCTTATGATGTTCATACTCATGCTGCATGTTTTCTTTTTGTAGATAACATTTCTGGTTAATGATTCTTTCGGAGATGAGGAAACTTTGCAAAATTATTGTGGAAATGTTAAGAGGTTTTATTTTGACAACAGAGCAACCAACCATGCACAGTACCTATTATCATTTCTATTGGTTCCGTGTACGGCTAGAACGACAACATTCAACTGCCCGATGTGATATACATCAACTTCTTTCAAAATAGAGGAGCAAAATTCGATTGTCAGTGGAAAATGTCACCCGGTCTAGGTATATCCGATTCTTGCAATTTTCGAGACATCAATTTGGAATGCCATGTGGCATACTTCTTTGGATGGGTAGGTAAAGTAGTTTGTTACCCAAAGAAATTCACAAGAAGCTTTGAAAGACAACACAACGCAACAACGAGTAACGAACAGATTGTCTTTGCACTATACCTACTTACCGACCAAATGAACTCTGTTGAAGCCAAGGTAGGTAGCTATTGTTCTAATTGAACAGGATAATGTTTGAAAGTCATATACCTAGGTACCTCTACCTACCTACTGGAGGTTAAAGCATTTGACGCGAGCGAATTTGTATTTTTTCTCAAAGTTGTTGGAGATTTACAAATGCAAATGCGTTCAAGTTTGACAACTAGTGGAGTTTGTTCGCGTTTTCGTTAAATGTTTCAACTGCAAATCAATCTGGCCACAAATTTCGAATGATTTTATATACCTAAATTTTAACCAGTGAATGGGACTCATAGAAAAGTTACAAAGGCTACACATATTCCAATCGCACGAATATCTATCAACATTAAAGGGAAAAAATCGCGTTTTATGTTCGATTAGACACACCAAATCTGAAATCTGAGAGTAAAATCTGATAAGCCCAACCGAATACCACATAAGCTAGCCGTGTCTAGAACAACGCGGCGGCCGAAAAACAAAACAGCTTCATTCTTGTTTGTTATTGGAATTTGAAAATTTGTTTTTCTACGATTGAAGTGAAGAGAAAAAATGTGCATTGTAGATTAATTTTTGACTGTGCTAAATAACGAAACCAAAAGGATACATATTCCAAGAAATAGGCATCTACAGCTATACCTACTTTACCCAAGTTAAAAAGTAGGTTAAACTGAAAAGATGTAAACCCAAATTAACTGGCATTATGTTCAGTGTGGCCACCTACATACCTACTTCCTAAAATAATTGTCTTAATAAAACAAAAATTCCAGCACATTATCGCCGAATTCTTATCAACATTCAAACCAAGCCCATTCTAGTCTCAATGATTTATACACCACCCGTCCGTACCTATTTACTGATAATCCAAATTCAATATTTTTTCACTTTGTTGTCTGTAAAAATCCATCCACGTTTAAATACATGTTGCCCCTTCTGGTATGCAATCCTTCGTGTAATGACAGTTCAATAAAAATCCACAGTTCACCATCCACACCATACGTGGGGGAAAATTCACTTGCACGCACAATAGCACACAATAAAAAAAAAAACTACTCTTTTTCCTTGATTTGCCACATTTTTTGACACAATTGAAACTTCTTTTCTTCGTTTATTCGCAACGAATTTGTCATGCAAATTGGAAAATGAAATACGATGCAGACAATATCACAAAATTCAAGGTTTTCAACTCTTTCGCTAAAATACACACACGAGAATTTTAAAAACAGGAATATCTTACTCCAGCTAGTAAAACGGGAAAGTAAAATAATTTAACACGGTATTCATATGGAATGATGCAAATGTAATGTACATCAATTTATAATGTTTTCTCACTAAACTACTGACACTAGATGTCCGGGACGGGACACACAACAACACTCAGCGCAACCGTTCGCAGCGACAACGAAACGAATACGAATACAATAAAAATTCATTGTGCAGTTGTTTCTCACTCCACTCCATTTGGGAATCGTCGGAATATGAAAGCTAAAAGAAACACGAACAAAATGAAGCAACGAAACTACACCACACGAAGAAAAAGAAGTAACAAAAAGAACGAAAGGGAGAAAAAAAACTTGGATGTAGGAGAGTCGAAAATGTGGAATCGAGGAAAGCGATTAACCAAAAAAGGAATATAAAACAATGGTAGACTTGCGAATGTATTTCGTATTCCTATAGTGCTGCTGGTGGCATAATTACCATAAATTTATTCATTTTCTATTACTTTTGAGGTTTTTGTTAATTTTACCTCTTCTTCGGCACTGGAAGTGGAGGCCGCCGCCATTTAAAACAAAATCTGTTTTTCTCGCCTTCTTTACGCCTTTTTCTTCAGTGAAGAACAATTTGATCGAAGACGAAGACCAGACAAACGGGATCGAAAATAAAATTTCCCTTGGTACTTTTTTTTTCTCCCTATATTACAATCCACCTCTCTTGTGGGTTTTTATAGTCTGGTGGTTCACTAATGTGTGGAAGTGGATGCTGGATGATAAACTTTTTATTTGAATTGAATGAAAGAAAACCGTCGCGATGCGCTCTTCGATAGTTAAATAGAGCAGCTGGTAGATGCGGCGGCCGTATCTACAGATCAACTGAAATTCATTTATCTGACTTTCTTCTCGTGTTCTTCTCGGTTGCTATTGTTTTTGCTTTCTTGTTGTTGGGGGATGTAAACACTAAACAGTGCCAAACAATAGGAAAACTAGAAACTGGGATGCAATGGCGCATGACCGGTGCCGAAAAGGGTGAAAGAGATAGTATTAGGGAATGGCAGCTGGTCGGTTCGGTTTGCTTGTGTGTTGTGTGTATGTATGACAGCAGCAGGTAAAAGGGCAGAGGTAAGTGCACTCACTGAACTTTATTTACAATGGCGAGGGAGACGGAAAATTCATTCGTAGCGCAATATTTTTGCCGGTGAATGAGTATGGTGTAAAGTGGATTGTGGATGGTAAAACTAGTAGAACGTCGAAAATAATGTTGAATGATTCAATGAAAGCGTTCCAAACAGCAATTTTGCTGGTGAGTGCCATCTATGATTTGGTTACACCATCACCAGCTGTATGAACTATATTTTTATTTGATTAGAGGTTTTGTGGATTCCGTTTGCGGATCGGGTTTTTATATAGGTAGGCATCTACTTGTATTGTAATTCCTAAGGTTTTGCAGTGGTTGAGAGTTGAGACTTAAATTAAAGAAGATATCTATGCATCTGTATATCCATTGCTTACTCAAACTCTATATGATTTTTTTTGAAATCATTACAACCAAAACGGTTAGGCTTTACTATAATTTGAAAGTCAACAAGTTTTAACTAGATTTTAGTCAAGTTTCATTGTAGTAGCTTAAGTCAAGAGATAGGTAGGTACCTACCTATAATGCCATGTTTGAAAAATAGAAGGCTATCTTAACGTTCGTTAAAAAAAAAGTCGGTGCTAAAAATATAGGTACCTACCAGAAAAGTCCCTAAGCAATTGATATAATGCTTTAAAAATGTGAATCACGAAAAATCTACTCTTGAAAAACCACCAGAAATAATTAAACAGCTCAAATGCTATTTTTATTATAAAAATAAAGCATACAGTACCCTCTTGTGATCGGATGATTTTTCCTTTGAGTGCCAAGATAGCTGTACCAAATAAAAACTCTAAGAAATCAATTTTTTTTAAATAAAATGAAATGATAACTGAATATAGGCCTACCTTAGGGGCCAGTTATAGCAATCAGTAAAAAGCAACCGAAAAAGTTGGAACAGTATGAAAATGAGGTTTTTTTCGTTTCGGCGGTCATAGCAAACAGAAAAAAGTCTTTCAGAAAAATTCATTTTGTAAAGCATTATTTTTTTTATTTCGCGAAAACATACCAAATGTTTGAATTCTACTTTTTTTAAATAAATGACTGAGTCGCTTTTCGCTGCTAAACACCCACACTTCACAATATACAACAAACAAATCAACCACCACTGTTAAATTCCATCAGAAAAAAAATCCTGACAGATGGAACAGTAAAAAATTGGAACATTTCAGTGGAATGACTTGGCTTTTTGGTGTGGAATTAACTGAGAAGTTGATCAGAAAAAGTTTTTCGTACAGAAAAATTTGTTAATTCTTTTTGTAGAAAATTTAAACATTATCCACTTATTTTTTTTTTTATAAACTTACTTTATAATTAATGAGCAACATTTTAAGACCAAGATCGAGTTCAAGCATTACCTTTAGGTGGTCCAAAAAAGAAAAAGAAAATTTTTTCGGTTGCATTTTACTGATCGCTATAACTGGCCCCTTATTTGCTTTTTTTTAAACGTCAAATTCAAAACACTTCTAGTGCGCAAACCTATTGTGATGACAGCAATTAAAGAGCCACGTAGGTACCTACCTACATTCGAAGTTGTTCGCAGACGTTTATAGGAATGTACAATTCTTCTACCTAAATTAAATTGTAATGGCTGACGACGATAAGAAAAGACTAAAACTAAGATTGGACACGCATGCCAATTAGATCATCTGTCAAATGAGTAAAATATCAGCATGGTTAAGAAAATGGGCACATTCAAAAACCTGAACACAAAAACTAGATAAGTAGTTAACGTCACTTTTTCTACGTCAGCCACATGACAAATGCATACTACTGTCAACTTAGTACTCAGTCGATGCACCTATTTCCATAAACGTCAACTGACACAGCTGCCCATGTGACCGATCTACGCCAAGCAAAATTTAAATACAAGTCAGTCAGCTGTCAAGACTTACTAAACTAGATACTTGAACGTCCCCATTAAGAATTAATCGGACTTCTTTTTGATGAGTCCCAATCTCCCAGTATGTAGAATAATTTATACTGACTGAACTACAAGAATTCAAGAGGAGGAAAAAGTGACACTGTAGCTCCGTATTAATAAAGGCTGTGTTAAAGTTATCAACTTGTTACCCAGCAGTTATGTCAGTTTTTTGAATGTTAACTTACGTCTGCTAGCAAACGAACTTGTGCACATTTGTTTATTAATAGGGGGGTAGGTATATTAAAAGTTATTTATTGTCAGTTGATATTATTTTAATACGCAGAAAATTAAAACATAATTATGAACGCGTATGCAAAATAGGGCAGTAAATTTCAAATTATCTGTCAATTGTTATGTCAGATTCTCAGTGTTAAATAAAAATTCTTAAAAGTTAGTAAAAATTCGGAAAATTTAAAATTAAAGGAACCAGACCAGCTGTAAAACTTCCCAAATTGAACGTCACAATAATTATAATAAATATAAATTGCGGAATAGGTGCCTTGTTTGTCACAGCTCTGACGTAGCAACTCCCTAAACAAAATGCAAAAGAGCGAAGCTGCACGTGGGCACTTTTGTAATTCTGAAGCACCCAATGTTTTAATCGTGTATGCATCTCGCCGTATTGTATCGCCTACGAACTGACACACTGTACATGTAGATATTTAAATAATCTTCCCCTTAACCACATTCTCGTACTTGTAGGTACTGAGAAAAGTTCACGTCATTTGAATCCGTAGAAGTCGATTTCTGAAACAATTATTACTAACGCTCTTAATTTCGCTCGACAATCAACACACAGACAAGGCTGCAAGAGAGAAGATGAATATTTTATTTATCATCACTTTATGACTAAACTTAGGTCTCAAAGGTCACATGCGTCTGTCATTGTAACGTCAACGGTCAATTCATACGACCGTTTTGAGTGGGTGTCGCAATCTCAATATAATTTCCTCATTTCTAACTTTGACTTATCATATGGAATGCACATCGATAAAATCGACGGTTATTGACTTTTCCCTCGTGTCTGTCACCCAAAATAATGTAACGTTTTAGAGGCGTGACAAAACCGGTTACCCATCCAAAGCACCCAGTGCATGTGACACCTTTAGCTCCGATTTGGCATAAACAATATGCTTCGCCTTCGTGTCTGTTGCTCGTTTAGTGGGTTAATTATTCATTGAGCGTCTATTGTTGTTGTTAACAAATTCGCCTTTCTCCCACTGGAAAGGCAAGCCATAGTAATACTACAAACAAGCGAAGAGTTTTTTTTTCTGTAAAGACTTGCCAGAAACCTTGTCCATCAGTGGCCAGCCAGCGGGGGCGTCTATAAATAAATCAATCTGATGCGGAAATTTTTGTTTATTTGGAGAACGAAATTGCTCTTAGGCGCGATTATACCAAAAGAAATTAATTAGTAAATCATATCGAAAAATTCTTTAAATAAATATGTAAAAGAGTATCCAGCGGCCGCCTAGATATTTGGTATTGAAATAAAAAATGCTAATGCAGGGAACTGGCTTGTGGAACTATCTGTCACTTCGTAGTACGTTCGTTTTCGGTGGAGTATAAGGGAAAGTTCAAGGTTAATTTTTTTTGTATTTTATGGAACCTCGGGTTAATTTTATGCGCACATTTTGATGACGACTTTTAGTAAATAAAATCTACAAAGTGTTGTAAATTTCACTTTCGTTTATGTGAGAGAGTGTTATGTATTTAAGTTGTACACTTTTTTTTCGTAATCCATCAGGTGGTGAACTAAACAAACTGTGCCATCCAACTGCCAGGTAAATTGATGATAAGTACACAGTTAAGTAGACCCTAATAAAACAGTGGTGCCATCTTAACTGGCGCGCACACGTAATAAACCGTTGTTTTTATTGTCAGCATTTGACATCTTTCGGTATTATCTTCAGTGTACAAGGCAGACGGCACAGATCTCGACAGTAGACTTGAAAAGCAATGGGGACGTTCAAGTATCTAGCTTAGTAAGTCTGACAGCTAACTGACTTGATAGGTCTGTTCCCTAACGATAATGCATTCGAACACATTAGCCAAATTTAGTCAAACTTCGTTCCTTTACGCAAAAGTTGGGCAGAAGAGAGCCACAAAGAGAGAACAAAACATTTCCCCTTCATAAAAAACCTGCAAATAATAGCCCAAGAAATTTCTTTGAGCTAGTTTGTTATAACTGACTTTAGCTGTCAAATCTCTCAAAAGTCAATTTGAACTGACAGTTTTATTTCGGTTTGCTTTGTTAAGTGCTGAAATTTGTTAATAAAAATGGATAAATCTGCAAAAAAATATATGTATATTAAACTGAATCCGAGTATTTTTCAACGTCTGCAAACTGGTCATTTTTTTTAAATCCACTGACGTTTATTTTTGAATTTCTCGCATATGTTTTCAACAAACGTCATGCCAAATTTTCGTTCCTGTCCTTTTTGGTTATATTCTCTTTTTATGAGAGAATATATCCCCACTCCTTGATATCTGACATTTTGCCGAAATTGGCCCAAAAAGTAAGGGAACAGACCTGATGTGTCTCAGTTCTGATTGGCCTAGATCGGTCACATGGGCAGCTGAGTCAGTTGATGTTTATGGAGGGGTAGACTCACATCTTGGCAAGAAATTCGTGACTGAGTACTAAGTTGACAGTTCGCATATGTCATGTGGCCAACGTAGGAATAGTGACATCCACGACCAATTTAGTTTTTGCGTTCAGGTAACATCTATTCCCGACCAATCTAGTCGACTTGAGACAACTATGTACCCAATCAGTGCAATCGTTATTATGAAGGTTGGAAATGTCAGTACGTTATACCAAATTTATACTGTATAGCTAGAAATGCTTGCAGGCCTTAGGGCTGATTTGAAACAAGTACACAATTCTTAAAAGTGTTTGACTACTTGGCTTTGCTACGATGGATATGCAATAAAACTTACTAATTCTAGGCGCAGTGGCTTAGTGGTTAGTGTATTGGACTACTAATCGAGGGGTCCCAAATTCGATCACCGGAAACGCCCAAATTAAATCTGTAGCCGTTTGGACTCAGCATAAAATTTTGGATCCTACAAAAAATTAATGGCTGTGAGAAGGTAGACCTTGGGTCCCATGGACCTGTTGTGCTAACTATTTATTTTAATTATTGAAAGTATAACAAGACCAGTTTCGACTACTTTTTTAAGTACTTCCAATACATTTTTTATGCTTATCTCTGTCCATTTAGTGTATTTCTATAAATTTGTAAGCTTTAAAGTTTTTTTTACAGTTTTTACTACGATTTAAAGATTATTGCAGAATAAAAATAAATTCCCACAAAACTAAATATCCCCCAATACTAAATTCACACATAGTTTATATTGAGGTTAAGCATGACTTTGTCGTTTATTTCTGTTACTTTTAAAATATTTAACCTCATTTACTCGATGTGAACCACTTAAATGTGAAAACAAGAAAATGTTCGCCTATTATTAATAGCTTTGGTAAAGCACCCCTTAAAAGAAGTATATCCCCGGCTATCGCAGGGGGTGCACCTGCACATGTCAATCATTCGTTCCCAAGTATAGGTGCCTAGCTTCATTCCAGAATATTTAAATTTGATTGTTAAACCAATTGATGGTGTTTGCGTAGTTTAAGACTCAATGGGTCCTTATGCTCCAATATATTGGGCAAGTCGAACCAAAGTTTTTTTACAGGTTATAACTACCCGAATGTCAAAATAATTATGCATCATGATTAACGACGATTCAAATAACATTTTTTCTACAACAAGCCAGACAAACCTCATCAGTCACTCTAGTGTATGATTCACTGACAAGAATGAATCAAAACCGACAAAGCGTGTACTTACATATTTATTTTCCTCAACAAACTATGATAAACAATACAACAGCGACAGCCCTAAAATGCACACCCATACACGGTCTGCTCTCACGTAGAAAATCGTATACACCGTATTATAATTGTTCCAAACGGAAATTACGTCATTCGACGTTGATACACTTACGTTACGTCGACTGGAAGAAAGAACTCACTTTGGTCGGAGCGCCTGCCAGGGGCAATCAGCAAGAACAACCTGTTCTTAACTCGTTTTCAACCATCCACCACTGGTAGTACCATTAGCCATGGGAGAATGCCATTTAATTCTTATCCAAGATCAGTGTTGATGTACAAACAGCTGAACAGCAAAATACAAAACTTGACAATATTTAGTATTCCATGCGTGAGAGTAGAAAGTCTCGTTATGGGTTTCATGTTCAACGCCGGCCGTCGTCGTCTTCATTCGAATAAGGAAATAAACGTTTGGCTTGAGTTTTAAAAGTCTCACTTGAAAATAGCAATAAACTCGACACAACATGTCCCACTCGAAAGTCTTCGAGGTGGACTAGTCACTTGTCTCACTTTTCGTTTCATGGAAGGTCACCTCGCAAACATTATAACAGTGCTTCATGGAACTATCGCTGGCTAAGCGAATTTTTCTCGATAATTCAATTAAAACTCATCAGATTCAGTTCGCTGAAGCTGTTGCTGAGATAACCATAAAAATAGAGAGCGAGAGAGAAATGAATTTGCATAAAGCTAACTGCTTATTAATTGAAAAATGAAAATTATAAATTTATTTATAATTTTCCTCGAAGCAGTCAATGGCCAACGAATCTGACGCTGTGGTCGTCGGCTCTTCATAATAGCCGCTCATCTCTGGCGCCATTGTTGGCATGCCGCAAAACCGTCTTCAGTGTTTGTGATGGTGATGGTGACCGCTTTTCTCAGCGCACTCCACGCAGAGAAGCAGATGAAGTACATATTCATAAATTCTAAATTACTTGGCAATTAATCAACAAGGCATCAATGTGAATGGGAGTTAAGAAAGCCCCATGAGAAGATGCGGTGTAGAGAAGCGAGCTGAAAATAATAATAATAAAGAAAATATTCGCGTCACGTTTCGCTGATAGTTGCGGGAAGAACATCTGCTCCAGTACAACTATCAAGTTCAAAAGTTTGTTATACAGTGGGTCAAATGATTTGCGCAGGAGTTCGGTGGATAAAGATGAAAGTAAGCACATAATGGCAACAGTCATCACTGCCACTGTGGGAGTATCAAGTTGTGTGTCTTTATTGTTTGTCTATTAAGACGGAATTTGAGGAGTTGGTCGCCGCAATCCTGGGTAATAGCTGTGACTTTACGTGAATATTTAAAGAAGTCAAGCAAATTAGACGTCTTTTATGTTTAGAGAGGAATTCGTTAATGACTGTCTGTCATTACTTATTGATTTCAAAATCAGCATGACATTAGACATGTTTGAAACATTAGGTCTGTTCCTTTACTTTTGTAGTAAAAATGAAAAAGACTGTCAAAATTACAGTGGAGGGGATGAATTCTCTCTCAGAGTGGGAAACTTAGGCAAAAGTTAAGGAACGCTTTTGTAGTAACCTGTGAAAAATGACAGATAGTTCATAAAATCCAAATGCCAAATAGAATAACAACTTCAAATCAGCTGTCAATTTTCAGGCGAGTGACAGTTGTTTCAATTCCTAGGTACGCAAAGAAATTTGTTGAGTAAAAACTAGTAAGAGGGGAAATATCTTGCTCTCTCGAAATCGCTCTCGAGGTGAAGAACGAACAATTGAGTAAAATGCGTAAGAATTCGTAGAAATTCGTAAGATTTAAAAGTAAAGGAACAGGGAACACACCTTTTTATTCTTAGATATCCGCACGAAATTAAGTAGGTAACCGTTCTTTTCCTTTTTAGAATCTAAAGGCTGGTACCTACGCAGTTCACGTGAAATCTTATTTTTCATACAAATTTTTCACCGCGAAATGTCAAAATGAACTTTCCACATGAAAATTTTACCAGGCAGTACGCTGTTCAAGTGAAAGATAATTGTTCAAAAAGTGATTTGTAAGAGCGTTACTTAAGCTATTTCACTCGGATTTTATCGTCCGTCGCATTAAATTTTTGACATATCGCCGTGAAAATTTCACTTTCAATTTCACAGCACTTTGGGGGGGGGGGAGTTCAAATTTAACTTTACTCGAACAGCGTACCAGCTTTAAACTGTCAAAAAGAAGTCGTGTTTCATTTTTACACCAGCCACATCAAAATTCTGAATTTGTGTTATTTTTTTCGTTCAGAGTATTATCAGTCAAAATAATTTGGCTGTGCGTGTGCCTGTGCAATCTTCAGTAGAAATGACAGCTAACCATTTGATTGCTGATAGGAAATGCGAAACGAAGTCTGACAGCTGGCCAACTTGATGTGTCTCAATTTTTATTGGCCTAGATCTGTTACATGGGCAGTTGTTGCAGTTGCAGTTGACGTTTATCGAGCGGTAGCAGACGAATCTAGTCGAAAAATTCATGACTGAGTACTTAGTTGACAGTTCACATATGTGGCTGACGTAGTTCTTGCGTTCAGGTTACATCTATTCTAGAGCAATCTAGTCGACTTGAGACAACTAAGTTTTTGACATAAAGTCCAGAACAATCTAGTCGACTTAAGATAACTAGATTTTTAAACGTGTCGATAGAAAATAGATTGTAAAAAAGAAATACAACCAATACTGTTTACATGATGTGTTTCGATGTGTATCGTGAATATGTCACATTTCGCATAAATAAATCAGATAAATGAAAAATCTTACAGAATTTCACTCAAGTTGACTACATAAACCAGAATATTATTCCTTGATAAATAACCGTCTGCTGGTAATTATTTAAGTAATGCTGTCAACTAGAACAAATAAACTAGATGCTCAAATCGCTCTTGTAAATTTTATGAATTTTGTCATTCTATTTTGCTAGGACTTCCAATAGGACCACATTCACTATTTCTTTCAAATATCAGCTTCACACAGTGTGGGGTTTTTTCTTTTATAATCCTTTGACGCAGACTTTAGGTTTCCCATTTATTATAATTTGCTTATAATGAAGCCCTTTTTTAGGACAATGACAAATCGTTGTAGGAACATTACATCATGGAAGTTATTTTCGCTCAGTCATCAGGGTAACTTCAAAAAAAAAACCCTAGCATCATGATACACTGTGTCATTTATTTTACATTGTTATATGCGCAATCTCATCCGAGTAGCTCGCGCTAAAAGCATATGCTATCAGTCAGAAAGACCGATAACAAAGTAAAAAATCTAGGAACCGATGACACTTACTCACACCCTGGCAACTGTTTTACCAATAAACACAACTCCAACCTATTGGAAAATGTTTGAAAGTATAGAATTTGATAAGAAAGTGCTTATCAATGCAAAAAAAAAAACCAACAAAAATACTTGATAAGCAATGCTGACCTAGGCCACCTTTACGAAGAACCCATGCTGAAGCTGTGAAACCAAACGAATGGCTTTGTGGATTGAATGATAACTATTAATATCACTCGTTTGCTACTGGAGTAGATAAGCTGGAAATTCAAGGACAGGGCGCTACAAGAAAACCTACAAGTTGAACCGCAATAAGGAGATGAAATATGTAGACGTGCTCAACAAAGTTAAAGTAGGCTTTGCCTCGATCAAATATAATAAGACCAGACACAACCCATATGTAGATCTAGAGCGCGCAAGTAAATTGAATACTACGTGTCCACATTTCCCTTAAATGGCTCGACACCATCATCCACTTGCTTTGTACGCACTTGGCCAATCAATTATGAAGACGGAGTTGACAAACAAGAGAACAAAAATCAATAAGAACCTGTACTCACCATGTAATGCACATCGCTATCCCCGTTGCCATGATGCTCTGGGCATACGCACTGCCTTCCACTTTGCGATTCATCACTCACACTACTGTCCTCGGTGGCAGTGGTGTCTACATCGCCATTCGCAGTTCTATGCAGCACTTCCTCGACTTCATCGATTTTCGAGCAGCGATTATCCTCTTTGTTGGGCTCTTTATCGGCGGCTGCTTTCTTCTTTAAATGTGAAAATGGTTCCATGTAAATTGGTTCCGTTTGCAATGGCCGCACCGAATTAGAAAATCGCTTGACGACGTTTACGTTATTCTGGGTCAGCGGCCTGCGCTCGTCCGGGGCAACGGAATCGTAAATGTTTGCGATACTCTTGTGACACGACAAGCAGTCTAGGAGATTCGAGGTGGTCCTTGTATGGAGGACTAGTTCGGTTTTGGCTTTTTGTAAAAATGTGGAAGGTGTCGTCTTAGGTAGCTGCTCATTTTCCGTATGGGATTTTTTCTTAAATGCTAAGTGGTTCTCTAAAAATGAGATTCTTTCGCGAACGTCGCGCGATGTTGTCGTTGGGATGCAACTAACAGCTCGTGGCGGTTTCTTCGGAGGCGGCCCACTGGGCAAGGGTCGCCGTAAGGCTGCACGTATGGAATCAGTCAAACCAGGCTGTTGCAATCGCTCAAAATCACTGGCACACTTTTTAACTAGAAAGCTCTCCAATCTTTCCGGCTTGGCCGGCAGTTCCTTGGGCTCTAACGAGTGCTGCTTCACTAAAACAGCTCTATTTTGCTTGTCACCAACACGAAACGCTGGACTTCGCTTGATGCTACTTCGCTTGACCGGATCACTGGTGTGTCGCGTCAGTCTTACCTCTGAGTCCAACGATGCGGACTTCACCTGTTTGAATTGTGATGCTCTTGTCAGCTGAGTTGGCGCTGGTATTCTAGTGGCCGACGAAATCTTTGGCACAACGGTGATAGTTTTCAAGTTTTGTGGCTTCTGTGGCAAATCCAGCGATGTTGACGCCCGCTGGAAAACATTTTTCTTTACTGGTGGCGGCGATACACCACTGAGATTCTCAAACTGGGATTTTATTGCGCTAACTCTGCCGCAAACAGGTGGTTGACAGGACATTTCTGTTCACTATAAGACACACTGTACACAAATGAGGAAGAACACAGCAAAAAATCACTCAACCCAAACCATGAAATTGGGGGCATTTCTAGAGCTAAAAAGACATAAGTTTTCCCCAAAAAACACACACAAATTCCTTGCTCCGCGACGCGAGGTGACGGGATAATTTTAGATTTTACAACCGCGCTGGGGATTTTAATTATAAAGCACTCGTTTTAGTTAGAGATTAGGCACACGAGATTCATTAGGTAGGTAGGAGCTCCCGAGCTCCTTCACTTTTCATAACTTGTTTTGAATTGCGCGACTCGAACGCGAATGCACACACCACCAACGAGAGAAATACGATGTACGTTGTACGACCAACAATGGGGGATTATAAATTAATTAATTGAATGGCTGTCGGTGGCCCGATAATAGTAACGAACCGTTGAACTGTTAAAGAAAATAAACAAGAGTATGGCTTCTATTTTCGGTTTGTTTTTGTTGTACGAGAATCAGTTCCTATTCCCAATCCCAATCCCAACAATGACGAAAAAGGAACAAAAATAAATTAATAAATAAATTTGTGTCCAAGTATGAGCAAAACTGAGGGGAAATGGGCTGGTGGTTGAATAAAATGTGTACACAGTACACAGCACACATGAACAAATGTTACATTGACAGTTGACAGAAGCGAAGTTTTTTTTTCTCTTGCGGTCGTTTGTTCCAATTGACATTTGTGAGGGAGTGGAAGTGTTGCTGATACAATATTTTATTAAGTACTTAGTTTATATAAATTGTCATTGTATAAAGTAGACTATACAAATGTTTACTACTGATGAAAACTGTCGAGTGATCCGATCGCTAAAACTGTGAAATTAGGTATTGAATGTTGAGTCGCAAAATTTGTTACTGCGTGCTTCTATGATCATGTTACAATTACACAACTTCTACTTTTTCATCTTCTAATAATTCCAGTGGAAACGAAAATAAGTACGTCCTTAACACCCCGACTCCACAGGAGATAATTTCTCGCATAATGCTTATCATGAGATGAAATGTCTTGTGGAGTCACTCCATTTCATCTCATGATTGGATGTCTGCGATCTCTCTCTGCAATTATTTCTTGGCATGGATGTCTGCAATAAATTTGACAGCTACTTGTTTTTTTTTTTGTTTTTTGTCTGGAAATATCATTTTTTTTCTCATTTGAGTGCCGATTATGGTCTGTGGCGTAAGTAGTTGTTTAAAAATGGTAAACAAAACAAACTTTGAATACTTTATTTGTCCAAAACACCAAAACTCCACCTTCTGTCTCTCGTGCCGTTGCGATATGAAATGAAATTTCATGGGATGATTTGCCCAGCGCAGATAAAAAAAATTGTATGAGATGGATGCCAGACATTTAGCTTGCGAGAAATTATCTCCTGTGGAGTCGGGGTGTAATTATTAAACCCTCAAAAAAGTCAGCAGAAACTATTCCTTAAATTTGTCTGTAAATTTTCGGTAAAATATATTTATTTTTATATTCGCCTGCAATTACTCAGCAAATACAGAATTGACTCAAATCAGTGGAGACGTTCGGATATGTAGTTTGTGTAAAATGTCAACTAGATTTGTCTGGACTAGGTTGTGTGGTTTATTTTTAAATCTTGACACTTTTAAATGTGAACTGAGTACGCAGCCTTGATTTGTCGGCCATCCCTCCATAAACGTCAACTGCAAGAACTCATCACGTGACCAAACTTGGCCAATAAAAACAAAAAAACATCTAGTCAGTCAGTTGTTAGACTTACTAAAGTAGGTATCCGAACGTCCTCAGTCTATTGCCATACGGGACTCGTATATCTGTAAAGCTAAGTACTGTGATTTCATACATAAAAACCTTAAAATTTTTTGCGGAGAAAATGAAAATAAAAATTGTGTAGCTGCACAAAGAATGCCTTGTTTTGGATAAGTTTTTGTGATCGAAATTTGCTCTACTACCTATTTCATATTGTAGATTTTTTTTATTATTATGAATTCTTCTCTAAGTTTGGTAGCACTCCCGGATCTGTCATTTTTGTTTTGTTGTTGACCTATTCGCACATGTAGAAAATTGACCGTCTTTATTTGTTTTTAACAGAAAATATAAGAGAAAATCAACAAATTCAAGCAAGGAAACCAGTGAAGCTTTATGCATATTTTCTACAAAGTATTTATGAACAAGAGTTGGAACTGCAACAAAATAAATTATCCACCTGGATTGACCTGTTACCCATTTCTCTGGAACTTATAAATAAAGAAAACTTCGTCGAATATTAAGTGGCAGATATCCGTGGGTAAGATGAAATTGTGAAAACTAATTGAACAATATTATGATGGTTATATTTTTCATAAACGCAATTTGAAAGTACCGGTATAAAGAAGTCTACGATAATAAAAAGGGCTACGTCAACTATTTCTTCAATTTTGTTTAATTCATTAGTCTTAGAGTAAAATATTACAGATTGTTATCATAGTTTGCAGGATTAAGTTCACTTGTGTCCTGTTGTCATGTACTTTGGTACATCGACACCTCTTTCACATCTCTAGAACTATAATAGACTCAAGGCAACGCTCTGGCGTCACGATACACCAAGTGTTACCTACAAATTTTTTTTTTCTTTTTAGAACTGTAAACAGTGTTCAAAGCCCCTCTCCTTCTCACTAACCGACCTGCAAAAATAAACGAGCAAGAAAGTCTAAGCCGACAAAAGACCTAAACGAAAATTACATAGATCCCAATCTAAAACAATAAATAATGAAACGACAAAGAGGTCAAGTCCAAAACTACGGCGATAAAGATGCCGACATCATGGAAACTCCTTCGAAGAAGAAGAAGAAGGAAGTAAACAAACCAGCGGCCAAAACGCTTTCAAAATCCAAAGAGAAATTAGTGCCAAATGAAAGTGCCAAGAAAAAGAAAAAGGAAGCCACTTCAAAATGTAATAATACAAATCTAGCTCTTGGGACTTATAATGAAGAACATAAATTTGCTAAAAGCGTGGTTGGCAGTGAGGGAACACCGGCATTCAATCAGTTTTTAGATTTTCTAATTGAAGAAGAAAGACTGAAAATTCTTAAGAGGGAAGGAATAAAGCTATCTAGTGTTTCGAGTATTTTGGACAGAGCTAGAACAAATGCTATTAAAGCCTTTAAGGACTTGTACGATCTTTGGTTTGACAAGGAGGGAAACAAAACGCAGTACCTGAAAACTCTAGATGAACAAGAAATAAATATGTCTAGTATATCGAGTATGTTAAGTGGAGCGGGATCTAATGCTGCCAAAGCTTTCAAAGATTTGTATAATCTTTTGTTTGATGAACAAGGAAATAAAACACACTATTTAAAAACTATAGAAAAGGAAGGGATAAATCTATCTAACATGTCGAGTGTTCTAAGTAGAGCAGGAGCTAATACTGCAAGAGCCTTCAAAGATCTATATAATCTTTGGTTCGATAAACAAGGAAATAAAACACAATATTTAACAACTATAGAAAAAGAAGGGATAAGTCTTTCTAATATGTCGAGTGTTTTAAGTAGAGCAGGAGCTAGTGCTGCAAAAGCTTTCGAGGATTTGTATGGTCTCTGGTTTGATGCGAAAGGGAATAAAACGCAATATTTGACCACTCTGGAAAAAGAAGGAATAGATCTATCAAACATGTCCAGTGTTTTGAATGGAGCAAGAACAAATGCCGCAAAAGCTTTCAAAAATTTGTATGACTTTTGGTTTGATGAGCAAGGAAATAAAACACAATATTTAAACACGCTAGAGGAAAAAGGCATGAGTCTGACTAAAGTATCAGGTATTTTAAGTAAAGCAGGAGCCAATGCTGCCAAGGCCTTTAAAGACTTGTATGATCTTTGGTTTGATGCCAGAGGAAACAAAACACAATATTTAGAAACTATCGAGAAGGAGGGAGTGAATTTAGCTAATATGTCCGGTATTCTGAATGGGGCAGGAGTTGGTGCAGCAAAAGCTTTTAAAGATCTATATGATCTTTGGTTTGATAAGCAAGGAAACAAAAATCAATACCTAAAAACTATAGAAAAAGAAATAGATCTCTCTAATGTGTCCAGTATTTTGAATGGAGCAGGGGCTGGTGCTACAAAAGCTTTCACAGATTTGTACGATCTTTGGTTTAACAAGCAAGGAAATAAAACGCAATATCTAAAGACTTTAGAAGACGCAGGAATAGGTCTCACTAAAATATCAGGTATTCTAAGCAAAGCAGGAACTGGTGCTGCAAGAGCTTTTAAAGACTTGTACGATCTTTGGTTTGACAAGCAGGGAAATAAGACACAATACTTAGAAGCTCTCGAAAAAGAAGGTGTAAACCTGTCTAATATGTCTAGTATTTTGCATGGGGTAGGATGTAATGCGGCAAAAGCTTTCAAAGACTTGTATGATCTTTGGTTTGACAAGGAAGGCAATAAAACGCAATGCTTAAAAAATCTTAAGGGGAAAAAAGCAAATCTAACCAACATGTCTAACATTTTAGGTGGAGCGGGACCAAATGCTGCAAGAGCTTTTAAAGACTTGTATGATCTTTGGTTTGATAAGCAGGGAAATAAGACACAATACTTAGAAGCTCTCGAAAAAGAAGGTGTAAACCTGTCCAATATGGCCAGTGTTTTGCATGGTGTAGGATCTAATGCCGCAAAAGCTTTTAAAGACTTGCACGACCTGTGGTTTGATGCACAAGGGAATAAGACCGAGTATTTAAACACTCTAGAAAAAGAGGGAGTGCAGCTATCTAACGTATCTAGTATTTTGAATGGAGCCGGCGTTAATGCTGCAAAGGCTTTCAAAGACTTATATGCTGTTTGGTTTGATAAGCGAGGAAACAAAACACAATATTTAAAAACTCTTAAGAAAGAAAAGATAAATCTGACTAACATGTCGAGTATGTTAAGTGGAGCGGGGGCTAATGCTGCAAAAGCGTTTAAAGACTTGCATGCGCTTTGGTTTACTAAACAAGGAAATAGAACACAGTATTTAAGGACTCTTGAAGAAGAAGGAATAAATCCATCTAACATATCTAATTTTTTGAATGGAGCCGGAGCCAATGCTCCTAAAGCTTTCAAGGACTTGTATGATCTTTGGTTCGATGAAGAAGGAAACAAGACGCAATATTTAGAGACCCTAGAGAATCAAGGAGTAAATCTAACCAATATGTCCAGTATATTAGGTGGAGCTGGAGCTAATGTTGCGAAAGCTTTTAAAGATTTATATGAGCTTTGGTTTGATGAACACGGAAATACAAAACCGTATTTGGAAGACTTTATTGGGAGAAAAGATAAGGATCAAAATTTTAGTATACACAGCTTATCCGGTATGTTAAGTGGGGCGGGAACTAATGCTAAGGATGCGGTTGAAAAATTGCATAGCACTTGTTTTAGGAACAAGGGCTCAGGAACAGGAATTTTAGATGATTTGTATAGAGTGGGTTTTGAGCCCAGTAACCTGTCCTCTATATTATGCGGAGCTGGAGTTCATGCTTCCCCAATTTTGAAGAAATTATACAGTGTTTGCATTGATGAAGAGGGCGAAAGGACAGAACTTTTAGACGATTTCTATAGAGTAGGCTTTAGGCCAGGCGATTTATGCAGTATATTGAGTGGAGCAGTAAGTAGTTTAGAAAAGTTTCACGATTATTGCTTTGTGGGAGACACAAAAAAGTATTTAAATCATTTCGTTAATGTGAAAGATGGTTTTTCACCAGCTAATTTGTCTGAGATATTACACGGAGCAAAATTGAATATTTGTTCCGCTTTAAAAGATTTTCATGATGTTTGCTTCGATGAGGAAGAAAAGAAATCAAAGTTGTTAGAGGATTTTCATAAGGTAGGTTTTAAGTCCAATCATTTATCGAAAATATTGTGCATGGCAGGAAATAATGCCGCTTTAATTTTAGTTAACTTTCACAAGTCCTGTTTTAATGGAGAAAATTATTTAAATCACTTCTTGTCCGAGAAGGAACTCTTTACACCAAAAAATTTATCTAAAATATTAGATAGAGTTGGGCTTAGTATTTGTCCTTGTTTTGAAAGACTACATGATCTTTGTTTTGATAACGAAGGAAATAAAACAAATTATTTAATCAATCTTATCGAAGATAGCCCTCCGAATAGGATAATAAATAATTTATATGAAAAGGTTAGAAAAGGTCCTTCTGCTTTTTTGGAAAATACGTCACAACAAAGAAGAAAACGAAAGAGGGAATAGGAGACCAACAAATTCCAAAATGAACACTTCTTATGCTTAATAAAATTCTGTTTGTCAAATTCTAAATTGAAATAAAGGATGTAAAATAATTCAAATGAAAAACAATTTTTTTAAATATATATACATAAAAACTACTTGCACTGCCAATTGTATAACAAATTTACAAGTTTTGATACATTTTTAATGAAAAAAAATTAAATTAATTGAACTATGTATATTTAAGGTCTCAAACATTGTATTATAAATAATTCCCGTAGCTGTAATAAAATGGTGATCCAATTGATCGATATTTGATAATAATCTTTTTCAGATTTTGAATTGAAACGCCCGAATATCAAGGCTCGTTGACAGAAAGTGCTGGTGTCGACACATTCAAGGTGAAGAAAGTTTGTCTGATTTAACTCTACTTTCACAAAAACTCTACAGCGAAATAAGTTTCTGCAGTTGTCAACGGGTTTAACTTAACTTAACCATCGAAAAGCAGCATGAGAATACAATGAGACTACGAAAAGGTAAAATCCAAAAGTACGCCGTTGAAGATGAACGAAAGAAAACCCAATACTTAAAAAAACTAGAAGAAAATGGAGTAGATCTCGTTCGTATATTCAGTAGGTATCTTAAGTGGGGTGGGAGCTAACGCTACAAGAGCTTTCAAAGACTTGAATGACCTTTGGTTTGATGCCAATGGGAATTAAACGCAATATTTAAAAACTCTCGAGACAGAAGGAGTTAGTCTAGCAAATGTATCCAGTATATTGGGCAAAGCTGGGGCTAATTCTACAGAAGCTTTTACAGACTTGTATGAGCTTTGGTTTGACGCGGAAGGAAATAAAACTCGATGTTTAAAAAGCTTGGAAAAAGAAGGAGTAAGCCTGTGTAATATATCCACTATTTTGAGTGGAGCTGGAGCTAAGGCTGCAAACGCTATTAAAGAATTATACAACCTTTGGTTAGATGCTGAAGGAAATAAAACTTTATTCTTAAAAACTTTTGAAAACGAAGGAATACATCTGTCCAATATGTCCAGTATCTTGCATCGATCAAGAGCAAATGCGGCCGAAGCATTTTAAAACTTGTATGATCTTTGGTATGATGCTGGAAAAGAAGGAGTAGATCTTATTAACGAAATTGCACAGTGTTTGTTTTGATGAAAAAGGAGAAAGGACAGCACTTTTTAATGACTTTAGTACCGTAGGTTTTAGGCCAGATGACTTATGCATAATATTGAGTGGATCCGTAAATAGCTCTTGTTTTAATGAGGAAAATTATTTGTCTCACTTCTTAGATAGGAAAGAAATGTTTATGCCAACAAATTTATCCGAGAAATTAGGTAGAGTTGGACTTAATATTTCTGTTTCTTTTGAGAAACTGCATAATCTTTGTTTTCATAAAGATGGAACCGAAACAGATTATTTAAACGATCTCATCAGAAATAACCCGCCGCATCAAATACTTGACATATCATAGGAAAAAGTAAGAGAAGGTGCTGTTTGTAAAAAGTAGTTATGGCGTTTTTCATTGAATATCCGAGAGAAGTGCCCCGAAAATCAGAATTGCTCTTTTCAATGAAATTCGTTGAAGCACTTTTGCAATAGTGGTAGTAACCATATGCACATCATTGTGAAATTTGGTTTTCTTTTGCTACTTTTTTTTGCTTTCTACATTAAATATGAATGTTTCCATGGGCCAAATCAATATATTTCATTTGAAATTTACATTTGCACTCATAATTGGATATTATCCGATCACAAAGCACAAAATTTGCTTTTAATAGCACAACAAAATGTTCAATCTGACATTTTGTTTGTGTGTGTTGGTGAATTCGGGGCACTTCTTTAAAAATATTCCGGACACTTCTTTCGTGTTGAGAATTGACCTGGAAGTGTACTTTATTTTTCAATGAAACATGGAAAACATAGAAAGAGCACTTCTAGATTTGCTCTTTTCATAGAAAGGGCAATTCTTTTCTTCAATCGAAAACGCCATTAGTTTAGTTTAGTTTAAATACATGAATGGCAATTCTTGGCTAAATAAAAATGAAGAAAAAAAACATTTGCGCATTTCTATCGTTTTATTTTGAGGCGCATGAAAATTGGACAAACCGAATATAGATTCTCTATTAATAGAGATCAAAATACTGTGATGTAAGAAAGTTTTACAATGGACAAATGGTAAGAACTAAAGGAAGGAATGTCTCGGAATCAATAGCGCTGCATGAATAGGTATCACTTGAAAAAAGCGCAATGACGTAATAATTAGTTGGAGCAATATTACTCGCGATCGAAAGCAATGTGCCTATTCAAAAACTTAGTTGTCTTAAGTCGACTAGATTGGTCTGGAGTATAGATGTAACCTGAACGCAAAAACTAGATTGGTTGGGAACGTCAGACGTCACTTTTCCTACGTCAGCATCATATGCGATCAGTCAACTTAGTACTCAGTCACGAATTTTTTGGCTAGATTCGTCGGCTACCCCTCCATAAACGTCAACTGACACAGCTTCCCATGTGACCGATCTAGGCCAATCAAAGCTGAGATACATCAAGTCAGTCAGCTGTTAAACTTACTAAACTAAATACTTGAACGTCCACCGTCACATTCACACTTTGCGCTTGAGTTGTATAACTGTTATAAAATGTTGTGTGTCTCAAATTGCAATTTCCACACAGCACATCAATAAAAAGGTTCCAACAAGCTGCTGCTGTCAAATGTCAATTCACTTCAACTTGAGATAAACAGATACATAGCAGCCCCTTTTTTTTGAGTTTCTATTCTATCTCGACAAATTAGAATTTTCAGCACGCAAATACAAAAATATCGCCTCGCCTGAACAGGAGCACCTATTTTTGCAGGAATTCATTTTCATTCGATCTAGTACTGTAGTAGTCTACTCCTTATTCTAATAACAACGAGTAGTTTGGTATCACTTTTCGTACCTGTCTTATTATTTTGAAGTTGCAAAATTCATCCGCCAAACAGAGACAGACGCAAATTGGCGCGGCTTCTGTCCAAAAACTAAAAAGTCGTATTTTTGCTTGTTTTTGCTCATTCTTAAAAAATTGTTGTGAAAGAAACTCAACATTTATTTCAACTGAAGCCTATAATAAAAAATTTGTGTATATTTTTTACAAAATATTGTTTTACAAAAATCGGTGGTGTTAGTTATTAGACAACATAAATATGCCAAGTATACTGGAATCATGTAAAGAATACTTCGGTACTCGCGATCTCTATGAGCTTCTACAAATTCCTAAAGATTCTTTAGAGAAGGACAGTAAGTTTGACATTGGCAAACATTAAACAATGATAATTAATTCGAATTAAAATTGCAGTTAAGAAGGCATACTACAAAATTTCCTTAAAAGTCCACCCTGACCGGGTACCCGAAGAGGAAAAACAAGTCGCCACGGAGAAATTTAAAGTCCTCGCAAAAGTGCATCAAGTTCTTACTGATAAAAATAAGAAAGCACTATACGATGAGAAAGGCATAATCGAAGATGAAGATGAAGAGGGAAGTCTTTCTACATGGCTAGAACTGTGGCAGAAGATCTTTAAGCCTATAACTAAAGAAGACATCGACAATTATCAGAAGGAGTACGTAGGTAAGTTGAACTTAAGATGCTATCAAATTGAACGATATTTGATGATTTTCTTTTTGTTTCAGACTCTGAATTGGAACGCACCGATATCAAGAAGGCTTACGTCAACGGAAAGGGGTGCATCAACTATATGTTCAATTGTGTTCCATTCATTGGTGTCAAGGACGAACCGCGCTTGATAAAAATTGTTCAAGGTAAGTGAAAGCTGCAGCATCTCATTTAATATCTTAATTAGCGCTTTGGGTTTCGATTTATACCTATAACTTCTTCTTTACCGCCTTCTATTACGTTTTTTATTCTGTCCGGCCTTATATAGGTACTGTTTATATTAAATTTATGTTCTCTTCAGGAATAAATTCTTCCGTTGCAAAATGATTTTAGACTTCAGTCCAAACGCGTTGACTGTGATTGAATAGATCCTTCTTGCAAGAACTTTTTTAAGCCCATCACCTAGTTTTGCCTACAAATGCTCATTTTTCATTACAGAAATGATCGACGCCAAAGAAGTTCCAGAGTTCAAGATCTTCACCCACGAACCGGCTGCAAAGCGTAAACGTCGTCATCAAAAATACGCCCGCGAGAAGGTTGAAGCAGACGAAATATTAAAGCGAAAAAGCCAAGAAGAACCAACGTCCAGTTTGGAACAGCAACTAATGAAACGACAAGAAAGTAGGCAATCTAGCTTTGCTTCGCTCATGGATCGTCTGGTCGAAAAATACGGCGACGAAGACGACGAAGATGTGGTCGACTTTGATGCACTTGAAGCGCAATCAAAGAAGAGAAAAAGGAAGGTAGTCAAAAAATCAGCAGCCAAAACGCCCACCAAATCCAAAGAGAGATTAGTGCAAAACGGAAAGGTCAAGAAGAAGAAGGCCGCTTAATAGAAGGCCCTTTTTCCTCATTCATTTTGTCACAGTTCTCTTTAATAGCGCGTGTGCATACCTACATGTTTTTAGTTTGTAATTTGATTGAATATACCTACATACAATCACAATCATTGCTATGTTTGATTTTGTACGCTCATTTATTCTTAGTGCACTTGCAGATGGATAACCCTTTTATAAATGTAAAGTGACTATTCGCCTTTTTCGTGGTTGTCTGGCTTAAATTATTTAGGACCTATCTAGAACGGAACTCTGGGCCGAATCTCTTTTATCGGCTTTCAGTTGATCCATTTGTCGGTCCGTACGTCCATCTCTGTTGCCAGAGTGATAATCATCTCTGCTGCCACCCCTATTCACTTACTCCAGTTCTTTTCTTTTAGTGTTGCATTCTAGGATTTTATTGAACTACAAATGGCAGTAAAATTTGGCAGATTTGAAGAAGATACTGCATCTCAAAATATATATTAAAACGGTCATAGAACAGGTAACGAAATCTTACTTATTTTCATAGCCTTATCATGAAAGGTGGGTTTAACCTTGTTTGACATTTGGAGGTTTGGATCTCTAGTTGACAAAGCCTATTCATGAATTTTCTACCTGTAAGCATAATTAACGATTGAAAACAGTAAAGTTTTCTATTAAAATTTGAATGTAAAATTAACACTGTTTTAGAACTTATGGAAAAAACCGAATTTGCTTTTGTTATTCTTGGTAAGTTTTATAAATTGACCAAAATTTGTACTTTATGCGTACATAGTTGTATCATTCACCCATTGTTAGTTGTGTTTAAAAGTATGTATTTAATTAATTAAATTTCGCAATGATTTAAATATCTACATATATTTTTTCAATCAAAATATTATTTATCTTTAATAAATTGTTTAAAACGTTTAAGACCATAATGTAAAGGCACCAAGTGACAAAGAACAGAAACTGAAACAGAACAGAAAGTTTTATCGTTCTGTAGTTAATTCTGGTTCTGTTTACGTTGGTCGATCAGCTACAAAGAACTGAAACAGAAACAGATCCATAAAAACATGGCAGCCGCCTATTCCATCAAATTGTATGTCGTTAGCTCTGACTTCAACGAAAAACATGGAACAGAATGAAATTGTATAAAATTTGGTGATTTCTTACGAAATCTATTATTCTCTCCTCTTCGTCTACTAAAAACAATAGTACGATGCGAAACAAACAGATGCAAAAAAATCCAAACAAAAAAATACCCGCCCCCCACGATAAATTTAAATTTCTGTTGCTGGCAGCAACAGAAACAATCAACAAAGACTTGTTTGCGTTCTGTCCTCAAACAGCCATTTTTCTGTCGCTAAATTCTGTTGCTGAAAAATAAATTTTCTGTTCCCAATTCGGTTTCTGTTGCAAATGTATGGGATTCTGTTTCTGTTCCTGTTTCTGTTCTTTGTCACTTGGTGCCTTAAGTAAAAAAGTAAACACAATTCTTTCCTGTTTGAAAGAGTGCAATAATTTATACTCTAGTACACAAAAGGTCTGTTCCTTTACTTTTAATCTTACGAATTTTTAAGGATTTTTACGAGTTCTTACGCATTTTACTCAATTGTCGTTCCTTAACTCGAAAAATTCGCGGCTTCGAGAGGGCAAGATATTTCCCCTCTTAAGGCACCAAGTGACAAAGAACAGAACCAGAAACAGAAACTGAAACAGAACAGAAAGTTTTATCGTTCTGTAGTTAATTCTGGTTCTGTTTACGTTGGTCGATCAGCTACAAAGAACTGAAACAGAAACAGATCCATAAAAACATGGCAGCCGCCTATTCCATCAAATTGTATGTCGTTAGCTCTGACTTCAACGAAAAACATGGAACAGAATGAAATTGTATAAAATTTGGTGATTTCTTACGAAATCTATTATTCTCTCCTCTTCGTCTACTAAAAACAATAGTACGATGCGAAACAAACAGATGCAAAAAAATCCAAACAAAAAAATACCCGCCCCCCACGATAAATTTGAATTTCTGTTGCTGGCAACAACAGAAACAATCAATAAAGACTTGTTTGCGTTCTGTCCTCAAACAGCCATTTTTCTGTCGCTAAATTCTGTTGCTGAAAAATAAACTTTCTGTTCCCAATTCGGTTTCTGTTGCAAATGTATGGGATTCTGTTTCTGTTCCTGTTTCTGTTCTTTGTCACTTGGTGCCTTTACTAGTTTTTACTCAACAAATTTCTTTGCGTAAGAGTTGAAACAACTGTCAGTCGCCTGAAAATTGACAGCTGATTTGAATTTGTTGTTCTATTCGGCATTTAGGTTTTACGATCTGTCATTTTTCACAGGTTACTACAAAAGCGTTCCTTAACTTTTGCGTAGGTAAGTTTTCCTCTTTGAGAGAGAATTTATCCCCTCTACTGTCGTGTTGACAGTCTTTTCTATTTTTACTACAAAAGTAAAGGAACAGACCTAATATATGCAAATCGCTCAACAAATGATATGTTACATTTGATCAAAGTTGTAATTTCCTAGGGGTGCCAATAATATTGTAGTCTTATACTTTACTTGGTGCTAATTTTTAAACGAAAGAAACGGCTAGTTCTAGAGCGCCATCTGCACCCTCAAACGCACAATAAACTTTCGAACAAATTGTCTGATGCAATCGTAATTTTCAGTTTCGTCTGCTATACTACAGTCTACAGCATTTTTTTTGTACCTAGTATAATCGAAAAGTTCTTGAAGTAAAGTAGTCGATCAAATGTGTTTTCAATTATTATTGTTCAGTGATTACTCTGGAGAAAAGGGAATTCCCACTTGATAATTATCGCTTGAATGCGTCTTATGTGTTTAGAGACATTTGCTTGTTTACTAAACGACGATAAATTACGATTTTGCTGAAAGTTCTCCCCACTCGATTAAAATAAAAATATCCATTGCCCTGTGTGTGGTCGAAAACGAAAGATAAATACCCACAAGTGAAAGTCTTGTAAAACATACGAAAACGAACTCTATTCCAGTTTGGCGAATTGCTGAGAGTGTTCTATAAATTTGCATTGTTGTGTCATAAATAAAAGTTGACATTTTCAATTCTATGCTAATGAAATAACTAGATAAATGTAGGTGCGATTCCTTTTTTCAAATTTTCCTCCATACATAATCGTGTGTGAAAACAAAGAAAGAGTGAGAACAAAATAGAAGGAAAAAGACAATCGTATTGCGTTTTCGAACATCGAATTTTTCGTATTGGCGGTAACAGCTGCGCCCAGCCCACCTCCATTCTCCATTTTGGTCTGTCATTTATATTCGAAAAGTTAAACATGTTGGACGGTATTTTTTTCTCAAGTGGAATTAAAAATTTTCTTACGAAATTTACGGTAGAAGCAAACTGTACATCAAATTAAATTGATTTCTTTAAAAGAAAAATTACATATTTGTGAGTGAAACATTCCGGTTATCGCTTGAACGGTAAATTGAACATTACGCGACGCGTCATCAAAGTGATTTTTTGTCTATCGTACTTTCGTGTGACTTCTGTAGTTCACCTTGAACACAAAATCAATTGAAATCGTAAAACTAAAACGAGGAAACATTTATTCCTTCGTGACGTCATGTCATTGTTCATCACAGAAAATAGTTTTAAAACATTTATTAAAACTAACATTGACTGCAAAATCTTGGAACATAATATAAATGCTTGGTACACCGACGTTAACAAGTGTTGCTGTCTAGAATCTAAAGCTAGAACCAACAAGTGCGCCAACAGCGTTGCGAAGATTAATAGAAGAATTGTCAAGTGCCGCAAGAGGACTCTTGTAAAAAATTTGTTGCGAGTTTCTTTGGCCAGCAGCAACAAAAATAACGCAGTGATTGGTTGGCCGTGTTGGCAGTGTTCTCGTGAACATTTACACCTACAACAATATAGCAATTATTCGCATTCGAAATGATTTCGGGAAATTGCAATCGAAGCCCGCAATACGCGGCAATGGGTCCAGGATCTAGCTCCCAAACACATGGGCATCACTACCAAACCCATCAGTTTGGCATTCAACACCAGAACCATCAACAGCCGAATTTAATGTTTATGGCTGGCGGCAGTGTCAGAACTTTTCCACAGATGTCTCGTGGGTTTTCAATGATGCAGAACGGAGGGCACGTACACCCCATGGCGATGCAGTGCAACATGCAGCAGGGTTTTGCTGGTGGTTTTCATACAACCCAGGCCTTTCATCAACCACATCATCCTCATCATCAGCCTCACAATAATTATCATCAACAGCCTCCGCAACCACATGTGAGTCATTATAATCTTCCACCCCCGCCACAACGGCAGTACTTTATCCAACAGTCGTATAATAACCCCCCTCCGACGGTGAGTAACGCGCCAACATCGGGATTTATCAACGGCATCAAGAACATGGTCAAGGGTATCATAAAGCCGCTCAATTGCGACTTCCACACCGACCATCACAAGTACTACAATCCAAAATACAGGAACAACTATATGCGGGAAATTGGGGCCGATCACATGCAGTACACCAGCAAGCAAGCTGAACCGCATGTCCAAGAGGTGATGATTGACTTGGAAACAAGCATGCCACCGGTCCAAAGAAACACAAATCTACCTGTACCTTGTAAATCAGCTGTTAATCACAATTGTCCTCCAAAGACGGCTGATGTGACGGACGTTGTAGCGATTTTCACATCGGAGGACTTCCCAGAGCTTCCAGTACCTAGAAAGAGTCGCTCTATAACGCCGCCAAAGACTGAAATGACTCCCGAACCGGTGCAGAAGGAGAGTCCGAAAGAAGCTGCTCCATCGCCACCTGCGTCGCCCGAAAGAGCTGTCGAAAAGTGCACACCAAAGAGTACCTACTTTGAAATCGAATGCACAACCAGGCCGTTTGGACGTAGACCAACCTTTGGTGGCCGGCTGACTGTAGTGCCACCACCATTCTCATTAAACAAATCTCCTCGAACTTGCCGGACTCGACGCCAAGAGTCCACCGAAGACTGTGATATCGAAGATGAAAGCTTTGTCATTTTCCAGAGGCCAGACGACTATCTGCTTAGGTCGCTTGTTCAGTCCAGCAGACCTGTACGCCAACGGCAAATCTCCGAATGCAGTGATGACAGTTTTGTTGTCTTCTGCACTGATGACGCCGATTGTTTGACAATTAATGGTGGTGCAATCGACGACGACGACGACGATGATGATGATGATGATGACAGCAGCGACAATGATGATTTCGACTCTGATGAAGAGACCAGTTCCGAGGAGGAGGATGAGGAGGAAGAAGATAGCTCTTCAGGTAGTGGTAATGAGGAGATAGACGATGGCACCGATGTAGTGGATTCCAGCTTTTTAGGCCGAAATAAGACTGATAGAAATAAGTGCGCTGGAACAAACCTCTTTCATTCGGTTGGCGTCTGCAATAGTGCTGCTGAACAACTTGATTCCGGTTTCGATGAGAAAAGGAAAAAGGTGAGTTATTATTATTATTATCTGTCTATTTTACTATCCATCAGCACATTTTCTCTACCTACATACCAAACAAAAGAAACGTAAACAAACAAAGGAAAGAAGTAGACTCGAAGTGCAGGTTGTAAAAGAGAAACAAAAACTGTTTGCTGGGTTTGTCAAGGCCAACAACATTATCTCGGTTTATAGGAGAAAATCCATAAGATTTCTGGATACATTATCTTGAGAAAATATTCGTCGCCAATTGAAATATTTCTCATTCTTCATTTTGTCGTCGCATTCGCATTCTATTATTTACGACGGAGTTTTATTTCTTTGTCTGCGGATTGGATCGATATCGTGTGTGTGGCGGGTGTCTGCCACTGTGCATTTGTTTACTTTGCTTGCAGGTAGTTGAACTCCTTTTACGTCGAATGTGTTTGTTACGAATCCTAATGGTCCTCAGACTTGTGGATTTGGTGTCTGCGCGTAGCTAATCTTGACAGAAAAGCAAACAGCGACAAATCGACAGAGTTGAAACTTGTCTTTTGTTATGATTACTAAAAGTACTGATAGAAAATGAATTTTCGTTGCCAAAAACAAATGTCGTTGACTTCTATTTAACAATGGCCATGAGAAGGAACACACGAAAGCATTGAGTCTAAAAATAATTTTTGTCAGGGCGAGGCTGCTTACAATTGGCACAAAACTACCGGTACCATTATTTGGTGTGATACATTTTTTAATTGACGTCAAGGCATTAAACGGATGTTTCAAGACTGTATTTATGGGGCGACGATTTTTCATAAACTCAAAGCTGCCAAAATGAATGCTTCTTTTGTAAAAATAAATTTAGAAAAAATGCGCGAAACATCTCAAAGAAGCAGCACTTATTATGTGTGCACTATTCTATTTGTATGAAAAAAATCTGTCGATTGTCCCACAACTTGAGAAGCGGTTTATACCCTCATAGGTCAGTATCAGCTCACAATTGAGTACCCTGCTGATAAAGATCATAACTGAGTGTCTGCCTATTCTCTAAACTTCACTGGCTACTTGCCAACTAGCAAGTGATCGTCCCTATTTTATTGACGTCATACTACAATTTGCGCAAACATCGATGACAATAATTTTAATTTATGCAACCGACACAGTCAGTGTTTCTCTTCCGAATTGAAGTCATACATAGATTACTTCGTCAGAGTTCCGATCTTTGAGAATAGAGGGGTGTACAAAGCACACTTACCCACAAGCGTACGTCATCTACTTTGATCTAGATTGCTACCTAATTTTAATCAGTACTCAATACTTGGACTTATCTTTATTAAGTTACTTTCGACATATCAACCTTCGTCGCGCTGACATGCCCGTATTGATGAAATCGCATGTTATTATCATTTATTTCCATTCATATTTTTATCTTGTGCCAAACTCATAACAGAAAACCTGGTGAAATTGTAAACAATTCAGCTAGAGTGTGAAATGCAAGTCATTATACGTACTAAGGAAACCCTACGCCATTGACCGCAAACAAGTCTTACTGCGACACGCAATATGCTTGTGAAATATACGTGTGAACCTGAACACAGCAGCCGCCGCCACGTACGCCGTCGACTTATATAATTTCACAACATTTGCCTAGAATTGAAAATATACTCGCATTGTTCCGCGGGAGGTACACTATAATGCGGAAGACAGCAATGCTACTGCAGACAAAGAGGCACTTGGCTAACATCTTGCATCTTATAATATCTCTCTATCCCATCTACGCACTTTATTTTTGTTTCACTCTAAAAAGTGTCTCTTTGCGATGGTTTGTCGTGGTTGTCTGTCCCATGGTAACAAAAAGCGATACAAAAATAAATTTCAACTCATTGAACGCGACTTGTATGAGACGACTTATATGTGCGTATAGAGATTTTCTCTCAGCGATTTCTTAATCATCTGCATCCCACAAAATTTTAAAAATAAACAGCACGCTAGAACGAACTTAAAGAAAAAATACTTTTTCGCTTGGCAAACATTGCTGGCGATCTGTGACGTGGCTGGTCAATGTTAATCACTTTTGGTGATTCATCCATCCGGTGTATAGGCACATATTACATTCCGGGGATTCTTTCAAATTCGATTAGCATGAACATCATCTGATGTCATCACAGAGCTGAGTTTGACTGATTCGCAAAAACAATTTCGAAATCAATCAGCTGCTGCTGATATGTACTTCGTAAATAGATTAGACTCATGGTAGTTGTTGAGCTTCAAATGTTTACTAATTGAAAACAGAAAATGGCTTCGCTCCAGCAACAACAAATGATTAAATCAAAAGTGTCGTGCCTGATATATATTTTTTTTTTTTTTCACAGCTGACACTATTACTATCGACCTTTAGTTCAGAGTCAATGCATGCTGTTCACATGTCAGAGTGGCTCTGAATAACTGCCCATATTTATATATACAACTTGTCAATTTCGTAAGTCGAAAATTGTTTACACAGCCGAGTGTTGCTAGATAATTAATTTCATCTCTCCCTTCTCCCTCTTTGTTGACAAGTCTACACATTTCGTGTGAGTTCCAGAGCCGTACGCAATGTACAAACTGTGATTATGAGGAGTTCATGTGATAAGATAAGAAAACCATCGGGAAAATTCCTGCAATTCACATGGAATTTCTCGAATTTTAACGTCATGTGAGTTTGATGTGCTCAGGTCTATTTTTGCCTTTCTTGCAGAAAAGATTTAAATTTAAATAAAAAAGAATTCAATCGAATAGATAGGTTTCTGAACAAGCATTTATTTTGCAGAAAAAAAGAAACTGTCGCACAATAAACACGTTCAACTGGATTTATAAATCGTTTCGATTGTTGTTCTCGAAATTGGAGGGGAAAAAGTTGAAAAACTCATCGAATTACCGGTTCGAGGAGTTAATGGAATGTTAAAATCCGTTGCTGGTTTATGTTTCGAAGGTCACCCACATAGCAGTGGACATGTGAAAGAAGCTTTAAATCACACTTTATTCATGAGATAATGAGTCTTGCACGCATAAAGATATTGACCTCAAGCTTATTTATAGATGCGTACGCTAACTTTAGGTTGAGTTTTAATATGGACGAGAACTGTTGGATGGATTTGTGCTTTTTATTTTCAATTTCAATCATTGGTATAACCAATGTGCAATTGACAATTGAAATGTGAATGCAAAAAAACGCATAGGTTGTTCGCGTATGCTGCGATTCGATCCCGGATTGGACGGGTCCATTGAAAAACTGCGCACGTGATCAAAGGCAAACGCTCCGATTTTTCCGGACACAACACAAATGTTGGCAAATGAACTTTAACCAAAAATGGTTCGCTGGATGTACACAGCGGTGGTACGTCCTATCTTCACATATGGATCACTTGTTTGGTGGCCCGCCTTAAGTAAAGCCTATAATATCACGAAATATAGTAGAGTACAAGGAACAGCTGGAATTGGAATCACGGGAGCCCTCCGGTCTAGTCCGACCGAGGCACTCAACGTGATTCTTAATCTCTTGCCAGTGGATCTGCATATATTAAATATATTGTAGCATGTTAGCGGCACCACATGCTACAATGTGGTGCTGGTCAGAAAGGCCCTACGGTAATACCAACATCCTACTTTCACTCCCCCTCTGGGATAGGACGTATATCTATGGAGTACATTATACCCAAACTTAACTTCCATACAAATTTCTCAGTTAATTTCCCTCTAGATCAGAATGAGAAAGGTACGCGATCGCAAATAAATATCTTTTCGTCTACTTAACACAGCCAGCGTCTTTTAGGCTGAAGTTCTGGGGTGACAGCACGTAACTTGATACAATCGAGTTCAGTCGATACAATCGATCTCTGGCAGCACCTAATTTGTTTCGATCGAGGATAATCGGTTTAGGACCATCGATTGAAACTAATTAGGTGCTGCCAGAGCTCGATTGTATCGACTGAACTCGATTGTATCAAGTTACATGCTGCTACCCCTGGCTATTGGGGAGGCGTGTAGTTTAGTTATGAACCGTGCGACACCCGATAGAAAAATAGGCATCTTCGTTGATAGTCAGGCCGCGATTAAGGCCTTGGTTTCGGGCCAGGTCTTCATCTAAACTTGTTGTGGACTGCAGGGAGAAACCGGCCATGGCAGGTCATCGTTTTGAAATCACCCTCGTCTGGGTTCCGGCCAAAGGAACATAGAGGGGAATGAGAAAGCCGATGAACTTGCTAGACTTGGCTCTGCTCTGAGCGTGTCTTATGCATTGGAAGTTTTTCCTCCGCTGGGACACGTAAAGAGAGAGATCCTCCTTCGCTACACTGCAGTGGCCGTGACTAGATGGGTTAACCTCACAAACTGTGTCATTTCTAGAAAGATTTGGCCAACATTCGACGAAGCCAGAACAAATAACCTCCTTTCCAGAGCGCGGGTAGATGTCGCTTGACTTACGGCGATTAGTACGGGCCACTGGCCTCTATTAACTCACGCAGCCAAGCTAGGCATCCCCCACAACGCCCACTGTCGTAGCTGCGCTGACACTAACAAGAGTGAAACAGTGTTCCACATTCTTTGTGAATGTCCGGCTCTAGCTAAAACAAGATACAGTGCCCTAGGTAGTCCTTTCTTTGACGATCTATCTGCCATCCGAGGCATCCATTTCAACAACATCATCAAATTTCTTAACTCATCAGGCTGGTTATGAGCTACCATAACATACGTCACCCCTTCTGCCTTCAGGTTCTACTAGTTGTGGTTTCAAAATGGCGCTCAAGCGCTACTTGCGTTTTTCCCTCATCAGGATCGAGGGAAAGCAACCTCCTAAACCAACCAACCAATTTACTTACTTACTTTAGGTGGAGCTACAGTCCGGGGTGGACCTGGGCCTCAACCAATACGCCTCTCCAGTTAGCGCGATCTTTGGCTAACTGCCTCCAGTTGCGCACTCCAAGTTCGTTGAGGTCCCCTTTCACTTGTGCGCGCCACCTAAGGCGAGGTCTTCCTCTACTGCGTTCTCCCTCCGGGTTGGAATCGAAGACTCTTCGGGCCGGAGCGTTGGTATCCATTAGCTCTACATTTCCTAGCCATTTTAGACGACTGGTGCGTATTTTTCTGACCAGGTCGGTGTCGTTGTACAGCTCGTAGAGTTCGCTGTTAAATATTCTCCTCCAAAGCCCGTCAACGCAAACGGCACCAAAAATCACTCGAAGAATCTTGCGTTCGAAACGGCCAAGAAGATCTTCATCCGCCTTTGTTAGGGACCATGCTTCTGCGCCATAGAGCAGGACTGCGATGATGAGGGTCTTGTATAGAATCGACTTAGTGTTTCTTGACAAGGCCTTACTGGTCAATTGCCGTCTTAGTCCAAAGAAACAGCGATTGGCAAGTGTAACTCTTCGTATATATTTGACGAGTCAACTTTAATCTTTCGCGATTCATTCGTGTTTTTAAAAGTACTTTGTTTCAAATGAATAAACAACATTTTCTAAAGCGTCCCAATCAATATATTCCAACAGATGTTGCTGCTAGGGAAAGGTGTTATCGCTTCAGTGCTGATATTTAGAAATAAAACTGATCTGTATGTTAATTTATCTTCTTCCTAGGGGGTAACTTGCCAAGCTATCGAAAAACTTGACAAATGTTCATTGTTGATAAGCCAACAAGCATCAAACTCTTAGAATCCTTACAATATCCGCCTTGTGGATAACATAAAAACACAATCAGCGGTGCACAAATTGATAACAACTCGTTCTCCGTCAGCTCAAATTAGATAATAGAAAATAATCTCTCCCCCACATGACCAAACATATTTCATTAAGATCTTTCTCTCCCATCCACACACAAACAGACAGTCGCTGTAAAAAGTCACATGCCGTCCACAGCACGGGGCTCTAAAAAGTTCTGCTGTGTTATACCGACAACCAGATAGCCGTCACGTACACCTGTGAGTAGATATCAGCTGGAAAGCTGATGCAATATAAACCATTAAAGGAAAGAAAATGTAACGGCAAACAAGGTGTTATGTACTCCATTTCGATAAAAGCCATTTTAACACACACATTACAAGGTGAATTTCACAAATGTTCCCAAGTTACGCTACACAAATTCATTCACAGGAAAAGCGTTAAATAATAAAACGTAGCACGGTTTACTTTGGACTGTTTAATCGCTAGGAGCTATCAATTTACAATTGAAATCCGAGCCTGATAAGCCCCAGCGCAAGGTGTGTGCTTGGTGAGAGGGAGACAAAACTAAAATAGAACAGTGAACTTATCGTTATTCAATAACGTATGTACCTACATATATATTGTAGTTTTATAAGTGGGTGTAAAAGTTGATTGCGTAACTGGATCGTTCAATCGTACGATTTGTTTTCTTTTTTGCACTTGTTATACAATATTCATATTGGAAAATTACTGCTTTTGATGTGATCGGGGGGAAATGTGCTCTCATTTCTAGGTAGCTTATTATTCAATGCAAATAATAAACTACCTCAACGATTTTCTGTACATAATCTTAGATTCAATTGAAAACTGACAACTTCCTCTTTCAATTAGGGCCATTGGATCTGTCTGTAATGATGAATAATGAGAACACTAGTTGCTTAACCAAATTGCACTCGATTAGCATATTGCACATAGTTTAGCATTGTGCGACAATTTCCAAATAGTTTTTAAAGTATTGAATGTGAAGGACAAGTGACAGAAACTTTTTGCTCAACTGGCGGAAGTATTGACAATTGACAACCATAAACTGTCATCATTCACACTATTCGTTTTTTTATTTCTGTAAAAGTGTTTAGTCTGTCATCTGCTTTCATAGAGTAGTCAATGGGGACGTTCGGAAACCTAGTTTAGTAAGTCTGACAGTTGACTGACTAGATGTGTTTGAGTTTTTATTTTCCCAGACTGGTCACGTGATTAGTTTTTGCAGTTGAAGTTTATACAGAGGTAGCCGACAAATCTAGTCAAGAAAATGACGTATACTCAGTTGATATTTTGAAGTGTCAAAACTCAAAAATACACCACAACAACTTGACTTAAGGCTTCATCAAACAGAACGCCGCGGTGAGATTAATTTACGCGGCGGTAAGATTATTTTGACGCAACGTTCTAACCGCCGCGTTAGAGGACGTCAAACAGAAAGATCTCATTATTGTCAATGACTCTTGGTTTTAATTGTCTTAAACAAATGTCAAGCAGCTCGGAGGAAGAATTATTGCTTTTTTTGCCGTGATATGAACTTCCCTAAAAAGAAAAAGGATCTAGGTGCACGAAATTTACAAAAAGTGAAATTCTTTTGATATTGCCTCCCATATCTCAGCCTTTAAAACTGGGGTCGAATTACCGCACCCGTGAGCGAGCGATACGTCACTGAATTTTGTTGAATTTACATGCAAAACAATAACAAATTCAGTCACGTATTGCTCGATCACGGGTGCGGTAATTCAACCCCTGATTTGTATACGATTCTCACACATAACGTACACATATGGGTAATTTCAAACACATTATTATAACGTCTCCTCTGCCTATCAAGCTGCTCCTCATTTGAAACAAGTCTAAGGAACGGATGTGCTTTGATGATGTTATGAAGTTACAACTGCCCCTCGTACGTTACAGTACACTACCGACCGTTTACATTTGCATCCTTTTCTGGACAATCTTCTCCCGCATCAATGATCACCTGCTAACATAAATGCTTAGCTGCGTACTGTTGGCTTTGAGGGCCGCTGTGATTCGTGGACCTGCGACTGCAGAAAATCCCACAAGAAAAGGTCAGTTCACATCACCTCCGCACGTATGATGACGATTGCCCATGCCCTCGAATAGCTCGTGCAGAATTTCCAATGTGGCGTTAGCTGTTTGGCACGTAGCGCTTCCCTGTTGAAACCACATTTCGTTGGTGTTCATATCATTCAATTCAGGCCAAAAGAAGTTGGTAATCATCTACCTATAGACCTCGCCGTTGATTGTGATGGCCTGGCCAACGTCGATCTCAAAGAAATATGGACCGAAGACTTCGCCGCCAGCTCAAAATCCACACCAAACAGTTTTTTTTTCTGGGTGCATTTGACGCTCTTGGATTGGCATTGTCACAAATTCGACAATTTTGTTTGTTGACGTACCCTTTCATCCAGAAATGGACCTCATCGTAAAATGGGCAAAGCGTGCGGAACGTTGCCCGAACAGAACACCCAGTTTGATAAACGCTACGTCCGTCCATGGTGGCTAAGCAAAACAGACTTAGGGCCGTTTGCTCATACGACTCTTTACGATTTAAGTTCTACTTAAATACTTATGAGCTACTGTTTCTAGGGCATAAACTGTCACATAAGAGTTTATGTGGCACTTAATTCGCTATGAGTCGTATCAGTAAATGGCCCTTAATAAATGACATCCAATTTGACAGATGTAGCTTCAACAATATGGCCGCTATCAACAGTTAAAGTTCGGAAGTTCCTATTGAAAGACTGTAGACCGAAAAACTAATATCGAAATACGGACGGGGAATGGATCGTGCTTTATATTGAAGTGTGGTTATGGTTTAAAGGCACACCAACATTAAAGAATGAAAAAACGTCGCCGCCGGAAATAGTAAAATACATTTAAGAATCACGATTCATGATCTCGATAACAAGCAGGATCACTTGTTGTTGTTTTAAGTACCTACATGTAAAACGATGATCTACATGGATCATAGATGATAATAAAAAAAGGTGTAATGAATAGCTTGGCCTACTTGGCCGATCGTTGATACATAAATAACCAACAAACGATATCCTATGAAGTAACATAACGAGCGCTTTTTCGCCACCAGCTAACCCTTGATCTATCTAAGAAAAGCTTACTCAAAAGACTATATTTTAACCGATCTTAGTAAAGTTGGTAATACGCCGACAGTCGGTTACACTTACACAAAGTGAGTTCGAATTATAAATGGCTTGGGACGCTGTTTGGCACTGGGCTGGAGTCCCATTTTGGCCTAATCGTATATGGCTCGCATGTGCACCTAACCTAAATTAATAATTTTCAAAAATGTTCTCTGTCGTCTTGCAGATTATCAGACTCCTCGATAAATTATTCCATAATCGGCCCTAGCGAGGTATCCGTCGGAACGGAAAATTCTCCGCAACGCATACTCGCGTTCAAACGGCGCGGTGAATTCAACGCAGCGTTGAAAACGCGCTCTGTATGACGGGGGGATACGTTATATAGTATATTACAATGCGGCGGTAGAACGGAGCGTTAAAACGCGCTCTGTTTGACGAGGCCTTTACTTATGGCGTTTTCGATTGAAGAAAAGTATTCCCCTTTCTATGAAAAGAGCAAATCTAGAAGTGCTCTTTCTATGATTTTCATGTTTCATTGAAAAAGAAAGGGCACTTCCAGGTCAATTCTTAACACGAAAAAAGTGTCCGGAATATTTTTAAAGAATTGCCCTGAAATCACCAACACACACAAGTAAAATGTCAGATTGAAATGTTTGTTGTGCTATTAAAAACAAATTTTGCGTTATGTGATCGGAAAATACCCAATTATAAGTGCAAATGTAAATGTTAATTGGAATATAATGTTTTGGTCCATTAAAAAACTCATATTGAATGTAGAAAACAAAGAAAAATTAGCAACAGAAAACCAAATTTCACATATATGTCTACCACTATTGCAAAAATGCTCCAACGAATTTTATTGAAAAGAGCAATTCTGAATTTCGGGGCACTTCTCTCGGATCTTCAATGAAAAACGCCATTAGTTAAAGCGTTCGTAAACCTAGTACAGACAAATCAAGTTGACGTTTTACACAAACGTCGCCACTTTTTCAACATGGCTGACCCCGACCTGAAGTTGGTTGTCGTTATTTTGTTTAGCTGCGTTTACTATTCAAAACCTCCTGGCCGAGTTCAGCTTAAATAATTTAATTGTGTTATTCGGCCCTAGCGAGGTATCCGTCGGGACGGAAAGTTCTCCTATTTTATACGATTCGGAGGTTTTTTGCTTCGAGGTATTCTTCGGAACATTTCTCCGTAATGCATATCGGCGAATTACATTGAAGTGCGATGAAGTGCATTTTTTTGTTAAATTTTTGGCAGCTAGGTTCCGATATCCTCCGACAGGAATTGGTTGCGGAATTTGTTTACGATTTGGATTTGAGCCTCCGAAAGAGTATGCGTTGCGGAGAATTTTCCGTTCCGACGGATACCTCGCTAGGGCCGAATAATAACAGCTTATCGTCAGAATGTATAAATCTGGAATCTTCATATAGACAATATAAGTGTACTTATATACAAAATGTTCATATAGAAGACGTTACAGTTGATCATATACAAATGGAAAGTGTTGCCGCTGTTCTTTTGCAACCGCTTTCTTGTAACCATGTTATCTGATAGCCCCAGCTCAAGTGTTTATTTCTAGTAAACACAATAACTCAAAGGCACTTTGGTTAATGTAATTTAAAGTGATTCACACGTTAGGGCTCGCTGAAAACTACTGTGATATTACGAAATTCAAAAGCTCGAGAGCTTACATTCGACGGTTTGTTACGAACTCTATATCAGTTTTATTTCAGTCTTCCTAGCAATACAATTTTATTGACGTGAGAATAAATTGCACGCAACAATGGGTGTTAAAATTCGAATGTCTCTTGTAAGTATTTTTTTTTAAATTTTGTTTTTAATTTGCCACGTCTTCAATTTAGCTGTTCGTATTAATAAAAGATTTAGAATTGATACACGCAAGTGAGTTGGAATTATTCAGAATGTCGCACATCGAATACTCGAAATCTGCACGAATTCAAATTCGGATTATCATCAACGACTCTTGGCGCAGTTTTACATTGAAAATTGCGACACTTGGCCTTTCACTTACGCAACAATCGCAAAAGACGACCCCTGCAGACAGCGTACTTCCACCGATCGCAGTTAATCAAAATCTACATTATTTTTGGGAACTCAAGCCACATTTCTGAGTGGCGTCAACTGTTTGGGAAAAGACGCGTGTTCACGTTTGGTTTATTATATCGAAATCGACTGTCGTTGTCTGTACAAAAAGCAACGTCCAAGGTTATATTTCACTCAGTTGAGTCTACTTACATATTTGAATCACGCCTTGCTTTATCTACGTTATCATCGGAATTCTAAAAATCTATACTCATGCTCTTCGCCGAAATTAGAAACCCACCTGTATGACAACAGATCTTTAAATATCAATCACAAGGTCGTCTATGAATAATCAATTAATTCATTCTTAATGTCGGTGGCTTGGTGGAAAATAATGATAAGAAAATTAGCACATTATGCTTTCAATTAGAGCAGTAACTAAAGTGTGTCCTCCGCTATCACTGGCTGTGGTCGTGGTGTCTATTACCCAAACAAAACCACACTCTATCGCTAACAGATATGTGTAGGTTTTTACTTTTTTCTTTTGCATTTGAAACGTAGTGCCAGATTACGTGCTCCGAATGCAAATCCATTTCAAATGATTTCGTCATCAAGGTCAAATTGTGGTTGTTGTGTGCTTAGGGGAATGCTACCACCGAACGTACTATGAATGCGTTAAGAAAAAGTTTTCGTCAAACCTGCCTCAGTGATGGAATAAATCATGTTCGTAACAATGAGTTTTGTTATTATGTACTTCCCATTCCTATTGGAGGTCATGTTATTGCACCTAGTCCCTAGTTTCTAGTTTCTCTAGTTTCTACGGGGAAACTGGTTGGTGAGTTCAAATCAACACTCTCTTTCTCTCAACGTCGCAGGCAACGTACACAAAGATCAGTGGAAAATTTCATCAGCATTCGCCATTTTTCTCACTGCACTTCAGGGAACAAAATGCAATTATCTCACAGTGTATGAGTATAAGTGTACATATATGTCTGTTGCAATATGTTATTGTAAATGTGAAATTAATATTAAAAAAAGCCACAAGGCAGTGGCAACAACTGGTAACTTGTTATCAGATTTTTTTTTGAAGTTGACTACTTGCAAAATGTATTATGTAAATTTGGGTCAGAGTTGCGAATAGTCGAGAAATGGTTTATTGAAATATTGCATTATTGAAATTATTTTCTAATTGTCTTAACTCTATGTACTATAAAAGATACTTATCTTAATGTACCTTAATATTGTATAATAATAAATTGAATTGAATTGAATTGAATTGAATTGATCTTTATAAATTGATATATTCAATCTTGAAACAATTTTATCATCGTATGCTACTTTGTTTTGACAACCTATTATCTAGTTTTGTGTCTGTATATAGAATTGTATTACGTGTGATCAGGGAAGTATTGGGTAGAAAAAAGCCGTATATAGACGAAGAAGATCCAAATCTCACCGCAAACCTAACCTCTGCGGCTATTATTCTGTACATTCAATGGTTTGTTGAACGCTCTACATGACCCTTCACACAAAATTGTTTCTAAAGAACTAACCCATATCGAGCTGGATTGTGTTTTCTTATTTGAACAACTGACTTGTAATAAGCTTTTAAAACTAGGGCTAATCCAATTGTCAATTTAATCAGCTGAGTTCTGTTTATAATGGTAAATGGAACATCATACCGCTTTGGACCTTGAGATAAGGCGGACTCTCTCAAATATCATTTAATTGTTTTTATTGCATGATAATTCATTTTTTTTTTAAATATCATCACCTTATCGCTTTTGGATTCAACGATCGAGTGAAAGACAATTTTATATAGGTGAATAAGGCTTACACTTTTTTCATTGTTGTTGCTATTATTATATAATGAATATCATCCGAAGAGCCAGTTGTATTTGCCACGTTAATTTTCTGTAGCTAATAGTAGACATGGCCATATGGACAAATCCACTTCACACTTGAAGTGAATGCGTGCAGAATCTTGAGACCCATTAATGCAACAAACAAGAAGGAATCTGCGCCGACATTGTTTGGATCATGGTAGGAGATGGTAGAAACCCAAAATTCATGACAAACTAATCATAAACAGTATTTGTATGAACGGATTATGTTGTTGGTTGAATATGTCACCTTTTAATCCGTACTGCATTGTTTTGGGTTTTCGAAGCTACGTGCATACAATACATGCATCATATTTTGCATCAAGTAGCTCTATTTAAAGTCACAATTTGACCGCATGCAGTCGTTGTAGTAAAACAGACTTGGGACTTAGTCAATAGGTATGCATTAGTGATTTTCGAAACGAATCGATTCATTTTTGTCACCTTCCCACATTTGACATCCCATGACATTCGTGCCCCGTCTTGCTCTATATCTCTTTCTCGATATTCTTTTACAAAATTTTGATAAACATTTTACTTATCAAATTCCTTTTCTTTCCAGGTAACTTTTAATGCTCAGCCCGTGGTCCATGTGATGCACACCTGGAATTTCGCCTATCGTTCTGCCAGAAAGGGCCCCTGGGAAAATGTTGCACGCGATCGTACTCGATTCCAGCAGCGAATCGAAAGAACATCCGTCTACTTGAATCCCATTCTAACGCCCGAGCACCGTGAAAAGATATATCACAGCCGATTTATTCCAGGCGCAGAAAACCAGCCGCGATCTCCTCCTCAAGCTGCTACTGGCTCCTCTTGCAGCGATGTAAACCAAAGGTTACCAACATTGGAAAACTCACCACAATGCGCCAAATTCTAAAAAGAAAAATAATAACTGAGTTTCCGCAAGGGAATGGAACTGCATCTACAGCATATTGTTGCATGCATTACTCTGTGTTCAAAAAACAAAAGAAAACAAAAAAACCAATCAATGTAGATATATAACAAAATTCCTTAGACTTAACATTTTGAGAGAAACACTTAAAAGAAAAACAATTATTATTAGATATATGTAGCTAAATTTTCAACGATGTTGCATCCTTTACATTCAACAATTTTAGGGAACATTGTTTGTCTCTTAAAACATTTTTTTTACACACTCGTTTGAGTTCATCTCTTGACTAAAAATATGTTTTATTGTGGTTATTGTTTAATTAATTCAATAAAATGCAAACAATTTAGTTGAACAGTGTTTTATTCATGTGGCAAGAGTGTTTCTTCCTCAATTTGGCAACAGCAAAATGTATTTATATTCTTTTAATTCATTTCTTCTCATTCACTTTATTTTATTTTTCATTGCTTATTTTAATTTGATTTGTTTTAAAAATTATGTAGATATGTACGTGTTTTTCTTTTTTGTTTGATGAATTAATAGAAAGAAATCGTACATTTACTAAATTTGCGAGAGTTTCCGTTGAAGAATAAACCGCTTTGATATTTTTGTTTGTTGAATTTCGTTCAAATTGTATACCTGAGTAACATACATTTAGAGAGCTTAAGATAATGAATAAACGCATTGTTAATAAACATCTATTATAATGAATTCGATAAAGAAAACTATGTACGTTCTTTGAATACATTTTTAGAGTGAATAAGGGTTTATTTGTAAGATTAGCTAGTAAGAGACTATGTACGTTTAGTATTAGAGACAGAAATGTCAACAAAAATCATAAATACATATATATTCTAATATAAATCTGAATTTAAACGTTATCTAAGAGAGTAGATTATATAAAATGGAATACACATTTTCAGCAACAAAATACAAACAATATTAAGATTAAAATCAGTGTTTTCTTACTTCTCGTGCACTCTTCAGACATTGTTTTGGGTTTATTACAACAGAAGGGTTTTAAAAGTCGTGTATTGAATGAGGCGTTGGAAGGAACTGCGCCGTGATGAACTAATGTTGGAACAAAAGAGCAAATCGCGAAGGCTAGTCAAGTTTTCCGCTCACAGATAGATTTTTCAGGAAAGGTATGTACCTACTATGCAGGCAATTAAAATAAAATAAATATTTTATCGCGACAGGTCTGTGGGACCCAAGGCCTAGCTTCTCACAGCCATTCGTTTTGTGTGAGTTTTTGGGACGAATGGAAGGGATCTACAATTTTACGCCGAGTCCAAAGTCCAAACAGCTAATTGAGAAGCTCTTTCATGACAGTTTTACTCTCGGATGTTTGTCAGACGTTCGCGAGAGTTGGCGCAGTGGAAAAAAAAACCTTAAGATGTAATTTGGTTCTTTCGAGATTCGAACCGGGGACTCTTCCCTTAGTAGTCCAATGTCCAACACACTAACTCTAAGACACTGCGCTGGTCGAATCGCGTCGTCCGTGAACGAGCATTACGTGAAGGAATTTGTTTTTGTTTCACATGTAAAATCAACTTAATTCCGTGAACGTACAGTGGACAGTGGCGCAGAAAGTTGGTATCTTTAAGAACTGCCTCATCACCGCAGCCTCTGCAAAGTTATTTTGCGTCAGTCGCATTTTCTTCATGTGGTATCGCAGGACATTGTGTCCCTACAAGCATAGAGAGGCACTTCCGGTTATCCGGCATGATTCTCTCTGTTTTGGTTACACAAAAGGATGGACTAAGGTCATCACTTGCGTGTCCATGGATGTTCAAGTGGCGTTCGCCTCTCCTGTGGCCTTCTTCCCCGCCTCTGGCTTAGTGTATCGAGCGCGGCATATACACAGAGGGTACCGCCCTTATCACAGACTCACGGGCAAGTCTTGTCACTGCCACTGTGAGTTCTAAGTAAGGCGTGATTTAATCCGTGATAGGTAATTTGTTAAGTACTCCCTTCATAACGTTTCCATCTGTTCATTTGCTGACTCTTATGGATGACACTTGTTAGTGCTAATGATTGGACAAAGATGTCTAGCGGAAGCAGGTTGAGGATTACATCAACTCCGGTGGTTGAAGTTGAACTCATTGCGCTGGTGACTTCGACACAAGATAGCCTTTTTTCTTTTATAATGACCTTTAGATAGGTAGTCGTTTTGGTTGCCAGCCACTACAATAGCTGTGTACATCAAGAGTTTAATTTTGGAAGAAGGGTCCATGGTTTTCCAAAAAATATAAATACATTAGAAGAATGTTGTTGTGGCTTTCTATATATGTTTTCCATTTAAGTTTCTTATCTAGATTTGATTAGATTGCACCCGCTGCATTCCGTCGTGTACGTAGCTGCGTCATGAGAACCTTACGAATCTTAGCGTTTCTCACACAATCTGTTAAACTCTCTCGAGCCTCAAAAGAATAACAAATTGATAAAGACGTCTTCAGTATTTTCGGAAAAATGTTATTGCGTTAAGAAAAGGAATAACAATTTAATTTTGGTACCTGTGCCAGGACCTGTGCTTTGCAAGTTAAATACTTTTGCCACTTTTGCCTTCAAGAGCTCAAACCCGTTGCATACTTTTGCGAACTCAAATACACGCTGAAAAGTGTGCAATAAATTTGAAAATTAAATGTATCCCACAAAAAGCATTTCATACTTCGAGATGAATTCTACAGCAACAGAAAGACTGCAGTCATTGAATCTGCAGTCAAGTTTTTTAATAGCAATTGACAAATTGATTAAATTCAGTTCCTAGTACTAAAAGGGGAACTGGAACTCGGTACTCGCTACTCGTTATTTTAATGATTACCCTTTTTCTTTAGTTTTTAATGGAAACAAAATGCGATTTCATTCGATTCAAACCGAGTACGATTCGAACTACTGTATCTAATGTTAAGATAGGATGTATTCCTCACATTCATTGCTTATCTTTTGGTGGAACTTACAGTCCGGGGTGGACCACGGCCTCAACTAACAAGCCCCTTAAGCCAGCTCGGTACCTCGCCAGCTGCCTCCAGTTACGCACACTAAGTTGGTTGAGGTTGTACTTCAATTATGCGCGCCACCTAAGATGAGGTCTTCCTCTGCTGCGTTGTCCCTCAGGGGTGGATTCGAAGACTCGTCGGGCTGGTGCGTTGTTTCCATACGCTCCACATGTCCCAGCCATCTCAGGCGTTGTATTTTCAGCTTTTTAACTATATATAGTGCGTCGTTTTCTTCTCCACAATCCATTGTCACAAACTGCACCGAATATCACTCAAAGAATCTTTTTCTCAAAGCATCCCAGAAGGTTTTCATCCGCTTTTGACAAGGTCCATGCTTCTGCACCATACAGCAGTACCGGGATGATTAAGGTATTATATAGTACCTTTTTGGTTCTATGAGAGAGGGCTTTACTTCTTAGATGCCTTCTTAGCCCGAAGAAACAGCTATTGGCAAGAGTGATTCTTTGCTTGATCTCTGTGACGATGTCATTTTACGAAGTGATACTGGAGCCTAAGTATACAAAGTCTTTAACTACTTCGAAATTGTATCTGTCCATCGTGACGTTTTGTCCGAGTCGCCGATGTTGAGAGTCC